>CM067326.1:131643682-134324367 GCA_034376525.1 Nicotiana benthamiana | reverse complement strand
GTGGATCAAGGGTTTTGGTTCTGGGACTGTGGGTCACGATGGAGCGGAAATCTCTCAATTAAGGTATCTCAGGGTGATTCTTCTATTATTTGAAATGATTTCTCGCTTAAAAATAAACATGGGAAAAAGTTCCGTGTTTGCAGTTAATGAGGTACATAACATACAGGGACTTGGAGATGTCTTGGGCTGTCAAATTGGAGAGCTTCCTACAGAATATTGTTGGACAATACGCTTTACGCTAGGGGGGGGGGGTGAATAGCGTTTTAAAAATATTAAGCGTTTTAGTGCGGAATTTAAAAACTTTGCAGAAATTAAAACAAGTGCAGTAGAATAAACTTACACAATGATGTATCCTGGTTGGCCACAAACGTGGTTAGTCCAGTCCCCGAGAGACTCTCTCGAGATTTCCACTAAACTTGTCAAGCTTACGGGTGCTTAACAAACCGTTACAGCTGAGGACACAAGCCTCACCCAGGTGCTCGGGGATCACAATCCCAAAGACTTCAATTGCTCGGGGATACCAATCCCAAAGACTTCAATTGCTCGGGGATAACAATCCCAAAGACTTCAACTGCTCGGGGATAACAATCCCAAAGACTTCAACTGCTCGGGGATAACAATCCCAAAGACTTCAACTGCTCGGGGATAACAATCCCAAAGACTTCAACTGCTCGGGGATAACAATCCCAAAGACTTCAACTGCTCGGGGATAACAATCCCAAAGACTTCAACCGAGGAATCACAAGTTCCTCAACAAACGAGAATCGCAATTCTCTTACAAACACAAAACACACTCACTTTACAAAGCACTCCTTAATGAGTAGATATGAGTAGAAATAGTACGCTCAAGATCACAACAACTTAGCTCAATAGAATGGCTCTTCAAAAAGCTTTATGGATGAATGGAAAATGATGATCAATGTAAGAAAGCTTTTAGCAATGAAAATACTCAAAGTGTATATGTTGTTGTTGTGAAAACACTGAGTTGAAGCTGTATTTATAGGTGAAAAACTCAGTCTTACCGTTGTCTAATTGCCAATTAAGGATTGCTGAAATTACTCAGTGACAATCGATTGTCAAGACTAAACAATCGATTGTTTGCCTATCAGATTAAAAATTCAATCCCAGATTTTACGTCAACAATCGATTACTTCAAATCAATAATCGATTATTTATAACGTTAAGAAATCCTTTCCAATTTTTGGCATAAAACATCGATTGTCCGGAAATCAACAATCGATTATTTTAACCACGTTCAGAAAATCTTTTCCAGATTTTAAGCAAAACATCGATTGTTAAATATCAACAATCGATTACCTGAAGGTAATTGAAAATATATGACAACGGTCAGCTTCAACAATCGATTATCAAATGGAATAATCGATTATAAATTAATTTCAAAACTCTCTGTCTCATATATAATCGATTATCAAAAGCCACAATCGATTATCATTTTATTTAAAATCACTGGGAGACATTTTTCTCATTCTAATCGATTACCATTAGTTCATAATCGATTTTTATGAGTTTTGAAAACTTTGCCTCAGTTAAGAATCGATTATCATAAGTACACAATCGATTGTTATGCAGTTTGCAAAAATCTGATGTTAACTGACTTACTCACAATCGATTATCATTAATTCACAATCGATTGTCATGCAGTCTTGGCTTAGAGATACTCGATTATCATAAGTACATAATCGATTATCTTAGCCCAGATTTTTGAGGCATGCTTGGAAAACATTTTAACAAATGTAAATATGCATAGTTTAAAATCATTTGACACTTAATTTAAATATGCATGATTTTGGAAAAATAATTTTAGTAGAGAAGCCATGTTATGAGCCAAGTTGAGGAATCAAGATCACAATTAATATTGACTCAATTATAACATTTCTAAACTTTGTCTTGAGCTTCTTGTAATGCATCCATTTTGTGCTTGTCCTTGAGTACTGCTATATATCGCTTTTTGCTTTGTTTGACATTCATCAAAACCTACAAAAGAACACACGTTTAGTATATTGCATTTGAAACGTGTTTTCAACAATTTCCCCCTTTTTGATAATGGCAAACATAAGCGGGATATATGCAATAATTATTTTGATAATCCAAGACAAGTGTAAAGTATGCAATTTGATGTTCCCCCTCAATTCATGTTCCCCCTCACTTTAAGCATGAATGAAGTTGAGAGTGATATAGCATACTTCTTGATATCCCGTTTCTTCCCCCTTTTGCCATTAGCAAAAATATATACAAGGGAAGAATATGCAAAAAAACATATGAAATAAACAAAAGTTTATTTATTGGAAAATAACATTACATGGGTGGAGCCAAACACAATAAAACGAACAACAACTAACCAACAAAGGAAAAACAAATCAAAAACAACAATTTCACATCATCAAAAACAACAATTTCATCATTCATCACCCCCATCTCCTTCATCATCATTGGGAGGCGCTTGATATGGCACCACCTGAGCATAGGCATAATGCACGTGATCAAAGTAACCATGGACCTCACGGGTTAATTGAGTAATTTGGTCAGAGATAGTCCGGAGGGTAGGCTCCTGAGGAGGATGAGCACGACGGGCTTGTCGATTTTGAGGAGGAGCGGGAGCATGATCACCATCATGATGAAAGGAAGACTCCGAAATTTCCCAGATTTTGGTGCTCTTTTTGAGAGGACCATTAGCAATATTGACCCCGGAAGCTTCAAGAAATTTCATTATTAAGAGGGCATAGGGGAGAGGTATGTCATCTCTGGTGGCATTGAACATATGAGATTGAATAAGCTTGCACCAATTGATTTTAACACCGGTGATAATGGCATGAAGAAATTTGGCATCCTCTTGGGAAATGGTGGTGTGATTGAGTTTATGGGGTTTGAGAACACGAGTGATGAAATAGAGAATGAAACGATAATTCGGGTCCATACCCTTTATGGTGGGACGACGGGAAGAAGACTCATCATAGGCGACTCCGGCTTGGCGGAAGAGATTAGCTTCATCAATCATGTCCCCGGCATCATTTATGTACTGGTAGATGTCTTCACCATCATGCGGAATGCCGGCAATGAGGTGGAGGTTATCTTCAGAAATTAGAATGGAAATGCCGTTAACATTGGTAACGAGTTCACCCTCATCATCTTTGTGAAGGTTGGAGTAAAAAGCTTCAACCAAAGTAATGTTGTAGTAGGGGTGAGTAAGGAGTAGGAAATTGAAAAGTTGGCACTCTCTTAGCATATTCGCGGCTGGAATGAATGGTGCAACAAGAGCGTTTGTTGAAAAGCGAGGAGGGAGAATAAGGCGTTTCTCAAATTTGGTTAAGAAACGGGTGAGCTCTTCATCGGATTCAAAGAATAGAACCGATCCATCTTGATATGGATGGCGAGAAGAAGAAGCACCTTGTTAGGAACGAGCACGTTTGGAGTTGCGGCTTGACATTTTTGAAAAAGATGTGCTACGATTTTTCAAAGATAACAAGATAATTTGATGCTTGGGAGGCTTGAGTGAGTATACAAGAGCATATGTGCAGCCTATATATAGAGAAGGAATGAATCTTACACTTATTTGAAAAGATTTGAAGAGATTTGAAGAGCTTTGAAGTCTGAAACGGTAAAAATAAATTCACTGACCGTTCAATAATCGATTGTTTGAATAGAATAATCGATTATCATTAATGAAAATGATCTGACACATCGATTACACGCCAGAACGAAAAAAAAAATTTGAAAAAGATAGTCGATTGTCAAACTTGGTAATCGATTGTTTTTCATATTTATGACCTGACAGGAATCGATTGTAGAGCCAAAACGGTAACATAAGTTTAAAACAGATAATCGATTGTCAATATATAGTAATCGATTATTTCACTCACAGAGAGTTTGGATTTTGGCAAATAATCGATTGGCAGAACAAATAATCGATTGTTTGGAAGGGGGATGCTAAAATGATGAGACTTAATTCTATCAAGCAATGTAAACATTCAACAAGATTTCATGACAAAAAAAAATTGAATCAACAAATAATCGATTATTGATACTGATAATCGATTGTAAGCATAAATAATCGATTATGATCGATTTTTCTTGTATCAAGACAATTTATACTTTCCTCTTACCTTTTGGGGGATACCTGCAAAATAGAATTAAACATCTCCGACGCTCAAGTCAGTAATCTATAAATGAAATAATAACTTTGAAACTAGTGTAGTCGGGAAAAACGTGAACTCTTAAGAATTTTGTCCTAGGATGTTCTTAAGAGGGTTTAGGGTACTTACCTTCCGTTCGACTTTGCCAATTACCTGATTTTGAACATCCTCCGTTCATTTTGGTCTTTTGGCTCATTCTTCAATTTAAGAAGCTTCTTCCACAATTTTGCCTTTGTCTTCCTTGTATTTTGTCTTTTAAATTTTTCGAAAATACTTCCGATTTTGAAAAAAATGCCTAAATCGACTTTTCCGTCTCTTCCTCCTTCTTTGTGCTTTAATTTAAGGAATTTTGAATTCGTCTCCCGTCAAGTGTTTGGAGTATCCACTACACTTGATTCCTTCAAGCACACCTGCAAAACAAATCAATGCTCTTTTGGTACCCATGCCATTTTGGGTCCTTGAGGGTTATGCATACTATAATGATATGTTTGAGTAGCATGTCTATGTCTAGTAAAGCATGCGGGAGCAATATGACCAATTCGTCTACAATAATGACATGTCACATTTGGATTATGCATGCGTCTAGGCTCATAGTAGCTAGAATAATGCACATTGTTTACTCTATTTTCATTTCTCCTAATTTGAGCACCATAATCATTTCTAGGTTGAACATTTCGGGATCTTCTAGCATGATCACTGTTGTGCCTAAAATATGCATCATGTCTATGGTGACGATTGCTAGGCGGAAGGTCATGTCTAGGTCTCCTAATATTTTGTCTAGCATGCATGTTTGTTTTAGGAAAGGCATTTTTGTTATTAATCCTAGATTGAGCTCTAGGTGGTTGGGTTTTTGCATCAACCTCTTCTTCATTTATGAAGCCTATTCCATGCTTGGTTGATTTCAAGTTATCAAGCACCACATTCAAGTTTTTATGAGAGGAGTTGAATTTATCTAGTGTGCCTTTTAATCTACCTACTTCATTCTTAAGGTCTACACAAGAAGCACAATTTTTTGTAGAACTCTCGGGCTTGTCAGAACTTCTTTTCCCATAAAACTTGTTTTGTTCTAGTAGCTTCTCATTTTCCAAAACCAATTTTTCTAATTCTTTTTCTTTTAATGAAAACTGTTTTTGAAAATCTTGTTCTTTTAGAGAAGCACTTTCTCTTAAACTAGTGACGGTTTTTGTAACTTTGAGAAATTCAGCATACAATTCATCAAAGGCATTTCTCATGTCATCAAGAGTATAAAAATTTTGAGAAGAGATTTGACTTACCTCACTTTGATTTTCTTACTGTGCCATGAGGCAGAGATTTGCCGCTTCTTCATTTTCTTCTTCACTGGATTCGTCTCCGGAATCTCCTCCCCAAGATATGTATGCTCGTTGCTTCTTGAAGGGTTTCTTCTCCTTTTTAAGATTTGGGCAGTTTGTTTTGATATGCCCAGTTTCACCACATTCATAACATTTAACTTGCTCACCTTGCTTTTTCCCTTTGCGGTCATATTCTTTTCGCATGAATTTTTGGAACTTTTTGATGATGAGTCCGAATTCGCTATCTCCATCCTCTTCAATTGGTGATTGACTTGTGCTCGCCTTTAGAGCAATCTTTTGCCTTCTTTGTTCATCAATAACAGGGTTAAGAATAGTGGATTCATAAGTCTTAAGATTACCTCTAAGAGCGTCTATGGTGACGTTCGTGATTCCAATTGACTCTTGAATCGCATCGGCCTTTGATCGCCATGCCGGTGTTAGACTCCTAAGGATTTTTCGAACTAGTTCTTTGTCTGTGAACGTCTTCTTGAGCGCGTGGAGATCATTCACTATTGATGAGAACCGCTCAAACATCTCGTCTACCTTTTCGCCTTCCTTCATATGGAACAATTCGTAAGCATGAGTTAAAAAGTCAATTTTAGCTTCTCTTACCTGGTCAGTCCTTCGTAAGTGACCTCAAGCTTGTCCCACATTTCTTTCGCTGTTTTGCAGCAGGAGATTTTCCTGTAATCATTAGCATTAACAGCACAAAGTAATAAATTAATAGCTTTAAAATTATTTTGGACCATTCGATTATCCTCGGCGTTGAATTCCTCTTCTGATTTTGGCACCCATTCTCCTTCCACCTTTTTGACAGGAACCTCATTTCCTTTGGTGTACACCTTCCACAAGTAAGGGCTGTTTGATCTGACGAATATCTGCATCCTTTCTTTCCAATATGAATAATTAGTCCCGTTAAACAAAGGAGGTCTTGTGGGGCACTGTCCTTCATCAATACCTGCAAAAGAGTCTAGAGTAGAAGCCATGGAAAGATTCTCTCAAACGGTTAAGTCTTTCAGAGAGTATGGCTCTGATACCAATTGTTGGACAATACGCTTTACGCTAGAGGGGGGGTGAATAGCGTTTTAAAAATATTAAGCGTTTTAGTGTGGAATTTAAAAACTTTGCAGAAATTAAAACAAGTGCAGTAGAATAAACTTACACAATGATGTATCCTGGTTGTCCAGTCCCCGAGAGACTCTCTCGAGATTTCCACTAAACTTGTCAAGCTTACGGGTGCTTAACAAACCGTTACAGCTGAGGACACAAGCCTCACCCAGGTGCTCGGGGATCACAATCCCAAAGACTTCAATTGCTCGGGGATACCAATCCCAAAGACTTCAATTGCTCGGGGATAACAATCCCAAAGACTTCAACTGCTCGAGAATAACAATCCCAAAGACTTCAACTGCTCGGGGATAACAATCCCAAAGACTTCAACTGCTCGGGGATAACAATCCCAAAGACTTCAACTGCTCGGGGATAACAATCCCAAAGACTTCAACTGCTCGGGGATAACAATCCCAAAGACTTCAACCGAGGAATCACAAGTTCCTCAACAAACGAGAATCGCAATTCTCTTACAAACACAAAACACACTCACTTTACAAAGCACTCCTTAATGAGTAGATATGAGTAGAAATAGTACGCTCAAGATCACAACAACTTAGCTCAATAGAATGGCTCTTCAAAAAGCTTTATGGATGAATGGAAAATGATGATCAATGTAAGAAAGCTTTTAGCAATGAAAATACTCAAAGTGTATATGTTGTTGTTGTGAAAACACTGAGTTGAAGCTGTATTTATAGGTGAAAAACTCAGTCTTACCGTTGTCTAATTGCCAATTAAGGATTGCTGAAATTACTCAGTGACAATCGATTGTCAAGACTAAACAATCGATTGTTTGCCTATCAGATTAAAAATTCAATCCCAGATTTTACGTCAACAATCGATTACTTCAAATCAATAATCGATTATTTATAACGTTAAGAAATCCTTTCCAATTTTTGGCATAAAACATCGATTGTCCGGAAATCAACAATCGATTATTTTAACAACGTTCAGAAAATCTTTTCCAGATTTTAAGCAAAACATCGATTGTTAAATATCAACAATCGATTACCTGAAGGTAATTGAAAATATATGACAACGGTCAGCTTCAACAATCGATTATTAAATGGAATAATCGATTATAAATTAATTTCAAAACTCTCTGTCTCATATATAATCGATTATCAAAAGCCACAATCGATTATCATTTTATTTAAAATCACTGGGAGACATTTTTCTCATTCTAATCGATTACCATTAGTTCATAATCGATTTTTATGAGTTTTGAAAACTTTGCCTCAGTTAACAATCGATTATCATAAGTACACAATCGATTGTTATGCAGTTTGCAAAAACCTGATGTTAACTGACTTACTCACAATCGATTATCATTAATTCACAATCGATTGTCATGTAGTCTTGGCTTAGAGATACTCGATTATCATAAGTACATAATCGATTATCTTAGCCCAGATTTTTGAGGCATGCTTGGAAAACATTTTAACAAATGTAAATATGCATAGTTTAAAATCATTTGACACTTAATTTAAATATGCATGATTTTGGAAAAATAATTTTAGTAGAGAAGCCATGTTATGAGCCAAGTTGAGGAATCAAGATCACAATTAATATTGACTCAATTATAACATTTCTAAACTTTGTCTTGAGCTTCTTGTAATGCATCCATTTTGTGCTTGTCCTTGAGTACTGCTATATATCGCTTTTTGCTTTGTTTGACATTCATCAAAACCTACAAAAGAACACACGTTTAGTATATTGCATTTGAAACGTGTTTCCAACAAATATCGGGTATGCCATTGGGGGCTAGGTACAAGGCAAAACAGGTGTGGCAAAAAATTGACAATCAGTGTGAAAAGAGACTTGCTACGTGGAAAAGATCATACTTATCTCTAGGTGGAAGTGTGGCTCTCATTAACAGTGTTCTTGACTCTCTTCCTACGTACCCTATGTCTTTGTTTCCCTTGCCAGTAAATGTTAAAAAGAATATTGATAGAACTTGGAGGAACTTTTGTTGGGAGGTACCAAAGAAAAGAGGTCCTTTTATTTGGTAAAGTGGGAAAGGGTGAAGCGAGGCAAAAGAAGAAGACTGGGTATTAAATACTTGAAAATTCACAATGATAGCTTATTAACGAAGTGGTTATGGAGATATGGAAAAGAAGAGGGGAAACTTATGGAGAAGGCTTATACACGACAGATATGGTAGACAAAATCTCTGGTTCTCTGGTTTACCGTCCCTGTTAATTCATATCATCGATTGGGACTATGGAAACACATCTGCAGCCTATGGCCTACTTTTGTTGTCAACAAGGATCAAAGTTGGAAATGGCAGGCAGACGAGGTTCAAGATGCTTGGGTAGGACATCCCCTCTACTGTCTCAATATCATGATCTCTATAATTCCTCTTATAGTACTGGTTCTCTGGTTTCAGAGTGCTGGAACAGAAGCAAATGGTGCCTTGATTTTTGTAGATACTGTTTTGACTGGGAAGTCCCTAGAATGGCTCTAATGCTAAAGGATTTAGAGAAGGTGGTCATGTATGATGATTGACGGGGACGTCACTCATCGCATAGGAGGGGGGTGGTCAAAGTGGAGGCTTGCATCAGGAGTCCTGTGTGACAAGAAAGTTCCACAGAAACTCAAGGGGAAATTTAATAGCACTGTGGTTAGGCCTGCCATGTTGTATGGGGCGGAGTGCTGGCCAGTGAAGAACTCTCACGTTCAGAGGATGAAGGTTGCAGAGATGAGGATGCTCAGGTGGATGTGCGGACTCACTAGGTTAGATAAGATTAAAAATGAAGTTATTCGAGAGAAGGTGGGGGTGGCCCCGGTGGATGAGAAGATGCGAGAAGCGAGGCTGAGGTGGTTCGGGCATGTGCGGAGGAGAAGTCCTGACGCCCCGGTGAGGAGTTGTGAGCGGCTGGCGATGGTCGGCGTACGGCGAGGCAGAGAGAGACCTAAGAGGTATTGGGGAGAGGTGATTAGGCATGACATGGTTAGAATGCAGGTTTCTGAGGACATGACCCTGGATAGGAAAGAATGGAGGTCTAGTATAAGGGTTGTAGGATAGGGGCCCCTAGAGTTCTTCATACTCCTCACCCGGGGTTGGGTGAGGCTTGGCAGGTCTATTCATAGATGATTTGTGTATTGGATTTTGTCTATGCTAGTTACTGTCTGATATTATTGCATGCTATTTTATTTATAGTTTTTATGTTTTTTATTTTTAGGTTTTTATATTTAGATAATTATTTACGCTATTTATGTTGAAGTTACTAATGCTCTTTTGTTGTTTTTGTTTTTGTTGTTCCTTTATTTCACTGAGCCGAGGGTCGATTGGAAACAGCCTCTCTGCCCTTTCGGGTAGGGGTAAGGCCCGTATACATATTGCCCTCCCCAAACCCCACTTTGTGGGACTATACTGGGTAGTTGTTGTTGTTGTTGTTGTTGGTCATGTATGATGATGTTCCTGATAGAATCGTATGGAAAAAACAGATAGATGGTGTTTTCTCGTAACTTCTTGCTATAAAACTATCAACAGTGACGGTGGCAGCTCTACAGGCTGGCCTTGGAAGAGGATATGGAAGTCAGAAGCCCCTATGAGTTTAGATGTTTCATGAGGGTAGTTACACACAACACGTGCCTTTTTTCACATTGCACACTGGCAAGCCAGATCCAGTGAAGGATCTATTGAACATCTGGGGAGTTGAGGGATGTGTCAATCAGTAAGATATGGAAGTCAGAAGCCCCTATGAGTTTAGATGTTTCATGAGGCTAGTTACACACAACACGTGCCTTTTTTCATATTGCACACTGGCAAGCCAGATCCAGTGAAGGATCTATTGAACATCTGGGGAGTTGAGGGATGTGTCAATCAGTAAGAAAGATATGGAACAATATCCCAGCTTGTGTGTGTTGGGCAATATGGAAAGAGAAGAATGCAAGTGCTTGGAAAGGAAAATAGAAGTTGTACAGAAAATTAAATATTCATGAGCATTGCTTTTTGGTGCAACCTAGAGGATGTTAGAGATAAGAATAGCATGCTTGATTTCTTAGATTCACTGCAGGATTAGAACTTTTGTATAGATGAAACCATTTCTTTTTTGTTTTGGTGTAGAAAGGTTCCAATCATTGTAATTATCTGGTACCAACTTAGTACCAGGATTCTGTTACTAATATATACAATACTTTACTAGTTTCAAAAACAAAAAAAAAAACAGATGACAAGCAAGAGAAGGTTCATACATTGATCCCCTGAGTTCCCTCCTCCACTTCCTGCTCCCCTGACAAGTCAATTGACTCATCTTTATCGGCTTTCTGCAATTCCTCGGCTTCAATTTGTTTTAAACGCTCAATTACTCGTTCAAAGTGGGAATGATCTGCAACAAGTATATTATTTTCATGTAAAACTCTGCAGAACAATTAGAAAACATGACACATTTTAGTGGCAAGGGCTTTCTCTTCTTCAGGCCAATGGTTCTTTTTCCTTCTGTGATGGTCTGATGACACCGATAACTTGCGTGATGCATGGTGGTTAAATAACTCCAGCCTTTAGACATTTTACAAATATGCTAATGATTATGGTTAAATAACTCTTGAAACTGAATCACCATTTTTTGCTAAACTAAAACTCAGATTATGAGATTCAATTGCAAAAATACATACATAGGATGTCCACAAGTTAACAAGCAAAATACTAGCTCACTTGTGGAAACTATGATAAAACATGTATGTTGCTGCAGTCAACGTAGGACGGAACCTGGCCTTGTTTACAATTTTTGGGACCATAAAGTAGCAATTTGCAAAATGAAATAAAGATAGAATTTTCAGAATATCCAAATTTCAGTTCTTTAGTACTGATTTGTGGTCAAACAAGATGAAATACAAGACTAATATCAACGAAAATAGAGCAGAAGAAAAGAAAAAAGCTGCATCATGAGGAGATCTAGAATTTCAATTCTGGAGACTAAAACGCATAAACCATGTTGAAAAATATTAAAAGTAGAAAAAGATATCGAAACGTCAGATCATGCATATATCATTGGAGAGGAGAATTTGATATACACAGATACAGTAGTAGACTTAGAACAGAGGATCACAAGACAAAAACATGAAAAGAGGAAAAAAGAAAAGAATTATGGAATATGAATCCAGGCTGCAATTCCTTTTTTTTTATAAGTCAGGCTCCAATTCATATCTGGACTTGGATCAGCCATAACAATAGGCTATGCATGTATTCTTTCAGTCACACCCAAGTCATGTTTTCCATGCTGATGAAACCTTACTCTTAATGGAAGGTTTCTCTGAAAAAACGATATTCCTTTGTCCAATGTATCTTCAAATTGTATTTTATGCCCATTTAAACGAAATGCTATCAAATGATAAATGAGTCTTGGAAAAATAAATAAATGTGATTGCAGTAGAGAGAGTTGAAGAAAATTTACCTTTGGAACGATTGGTTAGAGCATCATGAAGCCTAAATGGATGTTGCCGCTCTTCTTTCTTGTATTTTAGCTTTAGCTGTCTACGTGTCCGGCCAGGAAAAAGTTGTTGAATCAGGGATAAGTCAGTCCCAAACTGCTGCACAGCCTGAAGACAAGTTTTCTTCTAAATGTCTAAGAGCAAACCAAGGACAAACAAAAGAGGAAGGGAGTGCATAACAGTACTATTTGTGCTCAATCACACAAAGTCCGTCCATATAGCTCTAATTGGTGCCATGACACCTATAAGTCAAAAGTTGTACCATTTCTCAACTGCTTGATTTCTTGTAACATTGGGATTCTGCTCCACTGCTCTTAAAATAGAAGTTAACAACTAATTACCTTATAAAAGGGAATTTATCAAAAGAATTATCATATGAAAGGGCTCAAACTATCTTCGCACTAGTCCAACCCATATAATGCAGTTCCCCATACTATCTTCTCCACGCCCCATTTATCAAACTTATTCATTTCTTCATTATTCTTTACCAGAACATAAGAAATTGCAATTCTATGTGCACATAATTTGATAGACGGTTTTCTTTAACATAGAATCTTGACAGTCCTGGTAAAGCGACAGAGCAGGTTCTGAATTCTGACATCACATTGAGCATATAAAAGGAGACTTCAGAATCTCCAGGATCCAAGGACTCTATCTATCTCTCTCTATCTCTGGAAGGGACATTATTGGTCTACGGAACCGGAGAGTTTTTGAAAGCAAGACTGACAATAATTTTAGACTTAAGTTTAGATGTATACCTTTTTGGCTTTTTGGTGCAAAATGTGCAATGTGAATGATGTGGAAAGCATTGTGGACTTCATTAGTCTCTTGGAGTAAAACAGCTGATTTTTTGTAAACTGCTGTATATACTCTGCATACAAGGACTGTAGTAAAACAGATGTATCAAGGACTTGTACGATGGAGCTAAGACTAGGGTTAGGATGGTAGGTGGCAACTCAGATCATTTCCTGGTAGTTATGGGGTTCCATCAAGGATCGGCGCATAGCCCTCTCTTGTTTGTGTTGGTCATGGATGCTTTAACCAGACATATCCAAGGGGATGTGCCTTGGTGTATGCTATTTGTTGATGACATAGTCTTGATAGATAGACGGGGATGTCACTCACCGTATAGGAGCGGGGTGGTCGAAGTGGAGTCTTGCACCAGGAGTCCTGTGTGACAAGAAAGTGCCACAGAAACTTAAGGGGAAGTTTTATAGAGCTGTGGTTAGACCTGCCATGTTGTATGGGGCGGAGTGCTGGCCGGTGAAGAACTCCCATGTTCAGAGGATGAAGGTTGCAAAGATGAGGATGCTCAGGTGGATGTGTGGGCTCACCAGGTTAGATAGGACTAAGAATGAGGTTATTGGGGAGAAGGTGGGGGTGGCCCCAGTGGACGAGAAGATGCGAGAAGCGAGGCTCAGGTGGTTCGGGCATGTGCAGAGTAGAAGCCCAGATGCCCCTGTGAGGAGTTGTGAGCGGCTGGCGGTGGCCGGTGTGAGATCGGGCAGAGGGAGGCCTAAGAGGCATTGGGTAGAGGTGATTAGGTAGGACATGGCTAGTATGCGAATTTCCGGGGACATACCCTTGATAGGAAAGTCTGGAGGTCTAGTACCAGGGTTGTAGAATAGGGGTTTCTAGAATTTTAGTACTCTTTTCCCGGGGTTGGGTGGGGCTCTCCATAGATGACCCATATATTGGGGTGTGTCCCTTTACGGTAGTTATTTATCGTAATTATTGTTTGATATTATTGCATGTCATTTTATTTATGGTTCTTATGTTTAGACAATTATATATGTTATTTTGGCTGCATTTACTAATTTCCTTTTGTCTTTGTTATTCCTTTTCTCTCCTGAGCCGAGGGTCGATTGGAAACAGTCTCTCTGCCCTTTCGGGCAGGGGTAAGGCCTGTCTACATATTACCCTCCCCAGACCCCACTTTGTTGGACTATACTGGGTAGTTGTTGTTGTTGTTGTATATACTGCATGGTCTTTTTGCATTTAGTATCAACGAGCGCCATATTTAAACAAAATATATTAACAATAATATAATAAAAATCAGATTTCTACTATTTCTCAAATTTATCTAAGATCCCCTTTCTCTACTAATTTACATGCTGAGGATAGATGCTAAAGAAGTTAATGTTAGTGCCAGCTTCCAATTTCTTTTTTTTCTTTATTTGTAACTTTAGTTAGACCAGCTTCTCACTTCCCAACAACTATATTCCTTAAAAGGTAACTATGTTCCACAAAAATTGTATCACATGAATTGTTCGACTTCCTTTGAAGTATCCATGTTGAATGACACAGGAACAGAGATTTCGTGCTAATTCTTCAAAATACACTAAATGGACAAAAAGCTACATAGCATTAACCGGCTCTCACTTACAAGTTACACCTAGGTCAGATATACACCCGTGAATGAGTCCATGGAACATAGACAACGACCAACCTTAATCTAGTCTGTCAAGCATCCCTTATATAGAAATACTTATTTTCTTTTTGCTTTAAAACTGCATCTACCCCCAATTGCAGATGCCTTCACATTCCACAGTTCTCGCTTGGTTGGGACAAATATTTCTATGTAATATTTGACAAATACGCTTATTTCAAATAGAGAAAACAAGTAACATTTAGTTAGCTAGCAACAAAGATGTCCTACATCAGTCTTTTGCTACTACCTCATAGGAAGGTCTCAATAAAGTGAAGCAAATTTGATAACATGATTGACGGTTTATAAAAAGGAAATATAGAAAGGAACCTACTGAGACAAGAGGGGTTGCTCTGATGGTAAGGAACCCCCACTTCAAACCGAGAGGTTGTGAGTTCGAGTCTCCCCAAGAGCAAGGTGGGAAGTTCTTGGACGGAAGGATGCCGGGGGTCTATTTGGAAACAGCCTCTCTACCCAAGGGTATAGGTAAGATCTGCATACATACTGCCCTCCACAGACCCCACTAAGTGGGATTATATTGGGTTGTTGTTGTTGTATAGAAAGTAACCTACAAACTTGATCTTCCAGACTGGGAACGCCTAGGTGCATCAACTAATAACTTCATTTTATAAGTTGCACTTCTAGAATTTGCTATTTAAGATTGAAGTTTTCAATTCAAATTTTAATTATTCCCCCATTTACACCTGTGTCTTTCAGTAGCTACAAATGAGAGGGATGTACCTCATAGAACAGCTCTGTTTCCTGTTTTGACCACCTTGTGCTGGGTGTTTTGTCCATATAAGTTTGATAATTGAAGTAGGCAGAAGAATCATTAGCCCGAGAACCTATTTGATGATCATTATCTTCTGCGCCGCCATTGAAGGATCGGTCTCATCCTCATTATAATTAGAAACAGAAGCACCAGCACTGCACAAGCACAAATCATGGAGAAATTGTAACTTGGAAAAGAGATGTCCTAGTCCCAAAAGGGAAAAAACATGTAACACCTCCAAGTAATTTAAAAAATAAAACTATGCCACAACAAAAGCCACTGATTGCAAAACGCATTGAACTTCTAAAATCTCTTTTCCTTATTAATTTGCCTGTGTTGAATACATTTAGGTACTCGAGAGTAAATATAATGTACTGTACGGCATAACTTCACTCATATTAGATATGACGAAATTATACATTTTAAACCATGGTCAAAGATCACCTAATATACTTACTAAGAACCATATTAGGTTCAAGGAGCATAAATTTATAACACATGTAAACTTCTAAGTGTTTACCAATGGCATCTCTTTTTCATTTTCCTATGACTAGTGAAAACAGTTTTTCACATGACGGCTTCCTTCCAGCTTCCTGATCCTAGCACATAACAGCCTCCAAAGGAACCATTAGAAATTGTACAGAGCAATACTAAGTGAGAATTGACATCAAAACCACTAAATCTTAAGGACATTTTTAGGAACTAGGAATTAGCGCAATTGATGCCCTAAAGTTAGCTTATAGTCAGCTTGAGCAAATCACAAGAGTATTTCAGGATAAAAGTATCCGACATTTATGTATGATAGGATAATACTAACTATAGTATATCAGCATATAAATCAAAGGGCGTCTATTTTGGAGTAATTCCAAATTTTTGGGATTTGAGGAGATATCCTCCTTTGCTAATGCTCGCCATCTTGGAAGCTAAGATATTTTCTTTTCCATATCTTGTTCATTGTATAGAGAATAGAGGAATTACCTCCAGAGCGAGCATGGAGTAAGAAGATAAGTGACAAGATAAGTGACGGAGAAATGTAAAATTACAAATACCCAGGGTATTTCTCAATTATAAGAAAATGTAAAAATTTACAAGCTAAATCTAAAGGTTAGAGTTCTTGACGCATAAATTTGCTATCTCCTCAAAAGAGAAGGGAAGGAATTTTATTGATCTTTTTTCTTCTATATACGAGATAGCAACTGGTGCTCTCGACAATATGAGCACTTGCTTCTCTCTTATGAATGCTTACAGGTGCAGAGACAGTATGGAATATTGTCTTGATTGTTCAACGGAGAAGATTCTTCTACAAAACTCAGGTAGTTGCCCACCAGAGAGAATCTTGCAGCGGATTTTCAAGATATGAGGTTTTTGAGATGAATAAACACATGGAAACCAAGCTTTATCCGGTGGTGGACTAAGCAGCAGAGGCAGGTTCTCTCACCTATGACATATCATGATTTCTTTCTGTGCATAAGATACTTCAGATTTTTAACGTACAGATTTTCAGTTCCATTCCTGTTCAGAAAATTTGGTCATTTTGCCTGTTGATAACTTGATACTGATGCTTGTGCAGATTCAGAAATTCCTTCTCTCCTTCTGCACTGTACTAATCGAGCCCTTCTAGGCCAATACAGAAGTAGTATCGTTTACAGTAAAATAGTTGTGGAGTTGGGTAGTGAAAACCTTGTGTTGTGCAAGGAATCTTGAAAGGACTTGTGTTGGGCATGGATTCTTGAAACGCTAGGTAGTTAATCGGTATAGTACAGTGTGCAAGGGTTGTTGAGACAGTTGTTTGGGAAGGATTTCTAGATAGCAAGTAGTAGCTTGTAAGGATGCACTTTGCAGGAGGACTGGCCCAATAAATATGCATGCATGCGTTTCCTAGAAATTCCCTAATATCTGGTTGCTGAAGTAGGTCTTTAGTGAAAGATTTCCAAATAAGAAGCTACCTAAGCTACATGTTTGTCTCCAAGTATAACCAGATTACTGGATTCATAACAACTGAAAGAGAACTTTACCATAAACGCAGCACTACCTTGTTTAAAAGACATTTCGCATTGATATCTTAAGAGCATCAACTACTGTAAGTTTCCGTTATGTTATACCTGGTAAAAACTCTTAGAGCAATTTGCAAATTTCAGATGAAATTACAAGGAAGTAATCATCGAAAATAAATCATTTTATTCTGTCATGCTATTATGTATGTGAAAATGCTTTGGTGCAAGTAATTAATATATTCATGTTAATTTTTCCAATACGCTTCCATTTGCTGATGGAGATACCTGCATTGGATACAATTTTATCATTGTGCTCATTCACCTTCTATAAATCCAGCTACTGTAAGACTTGAACTAGGTATATTTAGTATACCTCTCAGTCTCTGCCGGTTTAAGCGGCAGGCTAAGTACAGAGAGTTTGTACTGCCTTGTTTCAGGCGCAGATTGAACAGAGCTTGTTCTGTCCTTCACTTCTTAAGTAACTATTTAAGCAAATACGACGACCATTTCTGGAACAGTATTGATGCTAGCTTTGGGGAAGATAGTTCTCTTAGCTGGTCAACGTAGCTTAGAAAAAAGAGGAAGAGCTGAGAAAAGGGCAACAAGTCTTCACATAATTCTGGAAAAAGTGGTTGGACAGGTTGGTTAGAACCGTTATCTAAAAGTAGAGAAAATAATGAAGCTGTAGACGATACAAAAGAGACTTATGGTGTTCTTGACGAGTTAGAAGATGGATTTGAAGTGAGAAAAACAGACCTAATGAATGAAGTCTCTAACACAGATCATCCACCATTTTCACTATCAACAACAATATAATAAAACCCAATTGAAAGGTTAAATGCAGGTTAGTATCTTTTTCGCAAATAAAACAAATGACAACTGTAGATTAATATATTTAATTGTGAAAAAGCTTCTGATGCCTACAGATCAGAGGTATCAGAAGCTTTTTTAAAATTAAATATATTAATCTACAGTTGTCTTTTGTTTTATTTGCGGAAAAGATACTAACATGCATTTAACCTTTCAATTGGGATTTATTATATTGTTGTTGATAGTGAAAATGGTGGATGATCTGTGTTAGAGACTTCATTCATTAGGTCTGTTTTCCCACTTCAAATCCATCTTCTAACTCGTCAAGAGCACCATAAGTCTCTTTTGTATCGTCTACAGCTTCATTATTTTCTCTACTTTTAGATAACGTTTCTAACCAACCTGTCCAACCACTTTTTCCAGAATTATGTGAAGACTTGTTGCCCTTTTCTCAGCTCTTCCTCTTTTTTCTAAGCTACGTTGACCAGCCAAGAGAACTATCTTCCCCAAAGCTAGCATCAATACTGTTCCAGAAATGGTCGTCGTATTTGCTTAATTAGTTACTTAAGAAGTGAAGGACAGAACAAGCTCTGTTCAATCTGTGCCTGAAACAAGGCAGTACAAACTCTCTGTACTTAGCCTGCCGCTTAAACCGGCAGAGACTGAGAGGTATACTAAATATACCTAGTTCAAGTCTTACAGTAGTTGGATTTATAGAAGGTGAATGAGCACAGTGGTAAAATTGTATCCAATGCAGGTATCTCCATCAGCAAATGGAAGCGTATTGGAAAAATTAACATGAATATATTTATTACTTGCACCAAAGCATTTTCACATACATAATAGCATGACAGAATAAAATGATTTATTTTCGATGATTACTTCCTTGTAATTTCATCTGAAATTTGCAAATTGCTCTAAGAGTTTTCACCAGGTATAACATAACGGAAACTTACAGTAGTTGATGCTCTTAAGATATCAATGCGAAATGTCTTTTAAATAAGGTAGTGCTGCGTTTATGGTAAAGTTCTCTTTCAGTTGTTATGAATCCAGTAATCTGGTTATACTTGGAGACAAACATGTAGCTTAGGTAGCTTCTTATTTGGAAATCTTTCACTAAAGACCTACTTCAGCAACCAGATATTAGGGAATTTCTAGGAAACGCATGCATGCATATTTATTGGGCCAGTCCTCCTGCAAAGTCCATCCTTACAAGCTACTACTTGCTATCTAGAAATCCTTCCCAAACAACTGTCTCAACAACCCTTGCACACTGTACTATACCGATTAACTACCTAGCGTTTCAAGAATCCATGCCCAACACAAGTCCTTTCAAGATTCCTTGCACAACACAAGGTTTTCACTACCCAACTCCACAACTATTTTACTGTAAACGATACTACTTCTGTATTGGCCTAGAAGGGCTCGATTAGTACAGTGCAGAAGGAGAGAAGGAATTTCTGAACCTGCACAAGCATCAGTATCAAGTTATCAACAGGCAAAATGACCAAATTTTCTGAACAGGAATGGAACTGAAAATCTGTACGTTAAAAATCTGAAGTATCTTATGCACAGAAAGAAAGCATGATATGTCATAGGTGAGAGAACCTGCCTCTGCTGCTTAGTCCACCACCGGATAAAGCTTGGTTTCCATGTGTTTATTCATCTCAAAAACCTCATATCTTGAAAATCCGCTGCAAGATTCTCTCTGGTGCGCATATACCTGAGTTTTGTAGAAGAATCTTCTCCGTTGAACAATCAAGACAATATTCCATACTATCTCTGCACCTGTAAGCATTCATAAGAGAGAAGCAAGTGCTCATATTGTCTAGAGCACCAGTTGTTATCTCGTATATAGAAGAAAAAAGATCAATAAAATTCCTTCCCTTCTCTTTTGAGGAGATAGCAAATTTATGCGTCAAGAACTCTAACCTTTAGATTTAGCTTGTAAATTTTTACATTTTCTTATAATTGAGAAATACCCTCGGTGGTCAAAACAGGAAACAGAGCTGTTCTATGAGGTACATCCCTCTCATTTGTAGCTACTGAAATCACAGGTGTAAATGGGGGAATAATTAAAATTTGAATTGAAAACTTCAATCTTAAATAGCAAATTCTAGAAGTGCAACTTATAAAATGAAGTTATTAGTTGATGCATCTAGGCGTTCCCAGTCTTGAAGATCAAGTTTGTAGGTTCCTTTCTATACAACAACAACAACCCAATATAATCCCACTTAGTGGGGTCTGGGGAGGGTAGTATGTATGCAGATCTTACCCCTACCCTTGGGTAGAGAGGCTGTTTCCAAGTAGACCCCCGGCATCCTTCCCTCCAAGAACTTCCCACCTTGCTCTTGGGGAGACTCGAACTCACAACCTCTCGGTTGGAAGTGGGGGTTGCTTACCATCAGAGCAACCCCTCTTGTCTCAGTAGGTTCCTTTCTATATTTCCTTTTTATAAACCGTCAATCATGTTATCAAATTTGCTTCACTTTATTGAGACCTTCCTATGAGGTAGTAGCAAAAGACTGATGTAGGACATCTTTGTTGCTAGCTAACTAAATGTTACTTGTTTTCTCTATTTGAAATAAGCGTATTTGTCAAATATTACATAGAAATATTTGTCCCAACCAAGCGAGAACTGTGGAATGTGAAGGCATCTGCAATTGGGGTAGATGTAGTTTTAAAGCAAAAAGAAAATAAGTATTTCTATATAAGGGATGCTTGACAGACTAGATTAAGGTTGGTCGTTGTCTATGTTCCATGGACTCATTCACGAATGTATATCTGACCTAGGTGTAACATGTAAGTGAGAGCCGGTTAATGCTATGTAGCTTTTTGTCCATTTAGTGTATTTTGAAGAATTAGCACGAAATCTCTGTTCCTGTGTCATTCAACATGGATACTTCAAAGGAAGTCGAACAATTCATGTGATATAATTTTTGTGGAACATAGTTACCTTTTCAGGAATATAGTTGTTGGGAAGTGAGAAGCTGGTCTAACTAAAGTTACAAAAAAAGAAAAAAAAGAAATTGGAAGCTGGCACTAACATAAACTTCTTTGGCATCTATCCTCAGCATGTAAATTAGTAGAGAAAGGGGATCTTAGATAAATTTGAGAAATAGTAGAAATCTTATTTTTACTATATTATTGTTAATATATTTTGTTTAAATATGGCGCTCGTTGATACTAAATGCAAGAAGACCATGCAGTATATACAACAACAACAACTACCCAGTATAGTCCAACAAAGTGGGGTCTGGGGAGGGTAATATGTAGACAGGCAGAGAGACTGTTTCCAATCGACCCTCGGCTCAGGAGAGAAAAGGATAACAAAGACAAAAGGAAATTAGTAAATGCAGCCAAAATAACATAAATAATTGTCTAAACATAAGAACCATAAATAAAATGACATGCAATAATATCAAACAATAATTACGATAAATAACTACCGTAAAGGGACACAACCCAATATATGGGTCATCTATGGAGAGCCCCACCCAAACCCGGGAAAAGAGTACTAAAATTCTAGAAACCCCTATCCTACAACCCTGGTACTAGACCTCCAGACTTTCCTATCAAGGGTATGTCCTCAGAAATTCGCATACTAGCCATGTCCTACCTAATCACCTCTACCCAATGCCTGCCCGATCTCACACCGGCCACCGCCAGCCGCTCACAACTCCTCACAGGGGCATCTGGGCTTCTACTCCGCACATGCCCGAACCACCTGAGCCTCGCTTCTCGTCCACTTGGGCCACCCCCACCTTCTCCCGAATAACCTCATTCTTAATCCTATCTAACCTGGTGAGCCCACACATCCACCTGAGCATCCTCATCTTCGCAACCTTCATCCTCTGAACATGGGAGTTCTTCACCGGCCATCACTCCGCCCCATACAACATGGCAGGTCTAACCACAGCTCTATAAAACTTCCCCTTAAGTTTCTGTGGCACTTTCTTGTCACACAGGACTCCTGGTGCAAGCCTCCACTTCGACCACCCCGCTCCTATACGGTGAGTGACATCCCCGTCTATCTCTCCGTCCCCCTGAATCACCGACCCAAGATATCTAAAACTGTCCTTCTTGACGATGACCTGAGATCCAATTTTCACGTCCCTTCCTACTTCGCTCGGCTCGGCGCTAAACTTGCACTCCAGGTATTCTGTCTTAGACCTGCTTAGTTTGAAGCCCTTAGACTCGAGAGCCTGTCTCCATGCCTCTAGCCTCTCGCTAACACAGACCCTCATCTCGTCTATCAAGACTATGTCATCAGCAAATAGCATACACCAAGGCACATCCCCTTGGATATGTCGGGTTAAAGCATCCATGACCAACGCAAACAAGAGAGGGCTATGCGCCGATCCTTGATGGAACCCCATAACTACCTGGAAATGATCTGAGTTGCCACCTACCATCCTAAACCTAGTCTTAGCTCCATCGTACAAGTCCTTGATACATCTGTTTTACTACAGTCCTTGTATGCAGAGTATATACAGCAGTTTACAAAAAATCAGCTGTTTTACTCCAAGAGACTAATGAAGTCCACAATGCTTTCCACATCATTCACATTGCACATTTTGCACCAAAAAGCCAAAAAGGTATACATCTAAACTTAAGTCTAAAATTATTGTCAGTCTTGCTTTCAAAAACTCTCCGGTTCCGTAGACCAATAATGTCCCTTCCAGAGATAGAGAGAGATAGATAGAGTCCTTGGATCCTGGAGATTCTGAAGTCTCCTTTTATATGCTCAATGTGATGTCAGAATTCGGAACCTGCTCTGTCGCTTTACCAGGACTGTCAAGATTCTATGTTAAAGAAAACCGTCTATCAAATTATGTGCACATAGAATTGCAATTTCTTATGTTCTGGTAAAGAATAATGAAGAAATGAATAAGTTTGATAAATGGGGCGTGGAGAAGATAGTATGGGGAACTGCATTATATGGGTTGGACTAGTGCAAAGATAGTTTGAGCCCTTTCATATGATAATTCTTTTGATAAATTCCCTTTTATAAGGTAATTAGTTGTTAACTTCTATTTTAAGAGCAGTGGAGCAGAATCCCAATGTTACAAGAAATCAAGCAGTTGAGAAATGGTACAACTTTTGACTTATAGGTGTCATGGCACCAATTAGAGCTATATGGACGGACTTTGTGTGATTGAGCACAAATAGTACTGTTATGCACTCCCTTCCTATTTTGTTTGTCCTTGGTTTGCTCTTAGACATTTAGAAGAAAACTTGTCTTCAGGCTGTGCAGCAGTTTGGGACTGACTTATCCCTGATACAACAACTTTTTCCTGGCCGGACACGTAGACAGCTAAAGCTAAAATACAAGAAAGAAGAGCGGCAACATCCATTTAAACTTCATGATGCTCTAACCAATCGTTCCAAAGGTAAATTTTCTTCAACTCTCTCTACTGCACTCACATTTATTTATTTTTCCAAGACTCATATATCAATTGATAGCATTTCGTTTAAATGGGCATAAAATACAATTTGAAGATACATTGGACAAAGGAATATCGTTTTTTCAGAGAAACCTTCCATTAAGAGTAAGGTTTCATCAGCATGGAGAACATGACTTGGGTGTGAATGAAAGTATACATGCATAGCCTATTGTTATGGCTGATCCAAGTCCAGATATGAATTGGAGCCTGACTTATAAAAAAAAGGAATTGCAGCCTGGATTCATATTCCATAATTCTTTTCTTTTTTCCTCTTTTCATGTTTTTGTCTTGTGATCCTCTGTTCTCAGTCTACTACTGTATCTGTGTATATCGAATTCTCCTCTCCAATGATATATGCATGATCTGACGTTTCGATATCTTTTTCTATTTTTAATATTTTTCAACATGGTTTATGCGTTTTAGTCTCCAGAATTGAAATTCTAGATCTCCTCATGATGCAGCTTTTTTCTTTTTCTTCTGCTCTATTTTCGTTGATATTAGTCTTGTATTTCATCTTGTTTGACCACAAATCAGTACTAAAGAACTGAAATTTGGATATTCTGAAAATTCTATCTTTATTTCATTTTGCAAATTGCTACTTTATGGTTCCAAAAATTGTAAACAAGGCCAGGTTCCGTCCTACGTTGACTGCAGGAACATACATGTTTTATCATAGTTTCCACAAGTGAGCTAGTATTTTGCTTGTTAACTTGTGGACATGCTATGTATGTATTTTTGCAATTGAATCTCATAATCTGAGTTTTAGTTTAGAAAAAAATGGTGATTCAGTTTCAAGAGTTATTTAACCATAATCATTAGCATATTTGAAAAATGTCTAAAGGCTGGAGTTATTTAACCATCATGCATCACGCAAGTTATCGGTGTCATCAGACCATCACAGAAGGAAAAAGAACCATTGGCCTGAAGAAGAGAAAGCCTTTGCCACTAAAATGTGTCATGTTTTCTAATTGTTCTGCAGAGTATTACATGATAATAATATACTTGTTGCAGATCATTCCCACTTTGAACGGGTAATTGAGCGTTTAAAACAAATTGAAGCCGAGGAATTGCAGAAAGCCGATAAAGATGAGTCAATTGACTTGTCAGGGGAGCAGGAAGTGGAGGAGGGAACTCAGGGGATCAATGTATGAATCTTCTCTTGCTTGTCATCTGTTTTTTTTGTTTTTGAAACTGGTAAAGTATTATATATATTAGTAACAGAATCCTGGTACTAAGTTGGTACCAGATAATTACAATGATTGGAACCTTTCTACACCAAAACAAAAAAGAAATGGTTCCATCTATACAAAAGTTCTAATCCTGCAGTGAATCTAAGAAATCAAGCATGCTATTTTCATCTCTAACATCCTCTAGGTTGCACCAAAAGCAATGCTCATGAATATTTAATTTTCTGTACAACTTCTATTTTCCTTTCCAAGCACTTGCATTCTTCTCTTTCCATATTGCCCAACACACACAAGCTGGGATATTGTTCCATATTTTTCTTACTGATTGACACATCCCTCAACTCCCCAGATGTTCAATAGATCCTTCACTGGATCTGGCTTGCCAGTGTGCAATGTGAAAAAAGGCATGTGTTGTGTGTAACTACCCTCATGAAACATCTAAACTCATAGGGCTTCTGACTTCCATATCTTACTGATTGACACATCCCTCAACTCCCCAGATGTTCAATAGATCTTTCACTGGATCTGGCTTGCCAGTGTGCAATGTGAAAAAAGGCACGTGTTGTGTGTAACTACCCTCATGAAACATCTAAACTCATAGGGGCTTCTGACTTCCATAATCACTTCCAAGGCCAGCCTGTAGAGCTGCCACCGTCACTGTTGATAGTTTTATAGCAAGAAGTTACGAGAAAACACCATCTATCTGTTTTTTCCATATGATTCTATCAGGAACATCATCATACATGACCAACAACAACAACAACAACTACCCAGTATAGTCCCACAAAGTGGGGTTTGGGGAGGGCAATATGTATACAGGCCTTACCCCTACCCGAAAGGGCAGAGAGGCTGTTTCCAATCGACCCTCGGCTCAGTGAAGTAAAGGAACAACAAAAACAAAAACAACAAAAGAGCATTAGTAACTTCAACATAAATAGTGTAAATAATTATCTAAATATAAAAACCTAAAAATAAAAAACATAAAAACTATAAATAAAATAGCATGCAATAATATCAGACAGTAACTAGCGTAGACAAAATCCAATACACAAATCATCTATGAATAGACCTGCCAAGCCTCACCCAACCCCGGGTGAGGAGTATGAAGAACTCTAGGGGCCCCTATCCTACAACCCTTATACTAGACCTCCATTCATTCCGATCCAGGGTCATGTCCTCAGAAACCCGCATTCTAACCATGTCATGCCTAATCACCTCTCCCCAATACCTCTTAGGTCTCCCTCTGCCTCGCCGTACGCCGACCATCGCCAGCCGCTCACAACTCCTCACCGGGGCGTCAGGACTTCTCCTCCACACATGCCCGAACCACCTCAGCCTCGCTTCTCGCATCTTCTCATCCACCGGGGTCACCCCCACCTTCTCTCGAATAACTTCATTTTTAATCTTATCTAACCTAGTGAGTCCGCACATCCACCTGAGCATCCTCATCTCCGCAACCTTCATCCTCTGAACGTGAGAGTTCTTCACTGGCCAGCACTCCGCCCCATACAACATGGCAGGCCTAACCACAGCTCTATTAAATTTCCCCTTGAGTTTTTGTGGAACTTTCTTGTCACACAGGACTCCTGATGCAAGCCTCCACTTTGACCACCCCGCTCCTATGCGATCAGTGACGTCCCCGTCAATCATCATACATGACCACCTTCTCTAAATCCTTTAGCATTAGAGCCATTCTAGGGACTTCCCAGTCAAAACAGTATCTACAAAAATCAAGGCACCATTTGCTTCTGTTCCAGCACTCTGAAACCAGAGAACCAGTACTATAAGAGGAATTATAGAGATCATGATATTGAGACAGTAGAGGGGCTGTCCTACCCAAGCATCTTGCCAGAACCTCGTCTGCCTGCCATTTCCAACTTTGATCCTTGTTGACAACAAAAGTAGGCCATAGGCTGCAGATGTGTTTCCATAGTCCCAATCGATGATATGAATTAACAGGGACGGTAAACCAGAGAACCAGAGATTTTGTCTACCATATCTGTCGTGTATAAGCCTTCTCCATAAGTTGCCCCTCTTCTTTTCCATATCTCCACAACCACTTCGTTAATAAGCTATCATTGTGAATTTTCAAGTATTTAATACCCAGTCTTCTTCTTTTGCCTCGCTTCACCCTTTCCCACTTTACCAAATAAAAGGACCTCTTTTCTTTGGTACCTCCCAACAAAAGTTCCTCCAAGTTCTATCAATATTCTTTTTAACACTTACTGGCAAGGGAAACAAAGACATAGGGTACGTAGGAAGAGAGTCAAGAACACTGTTAATGAGAGCCACACTTCCACCTAGAGATAAGTATGATCTTTTCCACGTAGCAAGTCTCTTTTCACACTGATTGTCAATTTTTTGCCACACCTGTTTTGCCTTGTACCTAGCCCCCAATGGCATACCCGATATTCTGTAGGAAGCTCTCCAATTTGACAGCCCAAGACATCTCCAAGTCCCTGTATGTTATGTACCTCATTAACTGCAAACACGGAACTTTTTCCCATGTTTATTTTTAAGCGAGAAATCATTTCAAATAATAGAAGAATCACCCTGAGATACCTTAATTGAGAGATTTCCGCTCCATCGTGACCCACAGTCCCAGAACCAAAACCCTTGATCCACTGAAACCTCATTGCCTTTCGCATCATTGAACTTAGTCCCTCCATTGCCTTAAGCCGCAGGAAAAAAGCCTTTGGGAGAACCATTTATAATCACTGAGAACCTAACATTTGCGATGCAACACTTTATCCATCCAATCCACTTGTCCCTGAACCCCATATATTTCATCAAGCCTAATAAATGCGCCCAATTAACACGATCAAATGCTTTTCATGTCCAGCTTGCACATTAACCTCGCCCTCCCCTTGCCTCCTACTGTCAAGACACTTATTTACTATAAGCACCGCGTCTGTAATTTGTCTACCCTTAACAAAGGTCATCTGAGAGTTTGCAGCCAGAATGTTCATAACTTTCTTCATTCTGTGCCAGCATTTTCGATAAGATCTTGCAGAAGCTTCAATTTGAACTCATAGGCCTGAAATCTTTCTTCTCCTCTGGTCCTACCTTCTTGGGGATAAGAGCAATGACATAAGCATTATATGTTTTTCTTCCCCAATTTCCTAATTCATACATTGAAGCGTTATTGATTAGAACAGGAGGAAGAAGCGAATTCTGAACATGTTGAGGAAAAAGAAGATGAAGCTTTTGAGCAACAAGATGTTCCAGAAATGGAGAATCCAGTTGAGGACTATGATAGTGAAGATGATTCTTTGAGATGGAGTCAGTATAAGAGTGAAGTGTGAATATTCAGAGAGAAAGGTGCCAAAAAGAATTAAGATATATACACTGGTGGTGATAAAGAATTTTGCCATTTTGTTATTACTCTATTTTCTAGGTTGGATTAGTTATTTGTTGTTGTAGGTTAACTTAACCTTCTTTATACCGTCACTGCGCATAATTTATACTCATATACGTATTAACTTCAATGGGTAAAGCTAAAATCTTGTCATATCCCGACTCCTGTGACCGCTGCTGAGGATTGAAACTCATTACTAAGTGAGAATAAAACGGGATTAAAAAGATGGGGTTTTATTAGAAATGAAAAAGTAGAAAGAGTGAAATAACAAAAGCATTCCTCTTATAGAAGTCTGTTGTCCTCACTTGTTTGATATAACGAACTTCTCTATTTCTTCATAACTAGTTAGCCAAAATTGATTGCAAGTGTTCTTAAGTTACCCAAACAACAAAACTTATTTGCTATTTTCTGACTTTCACTTCTAGGTTGTGTTTCATCATTAATGTTAACACTAATTTTGGTCAATTACAAAATTTTTTTGAGTAAGAATCTTTTATTGGTTCTTTCAATACAAACCTTGTGGCAAAGCGAAGTGAAGGTGGTTTAGGTTGTACCCTAATCGTTTCCTCCAATAAGAACTCCCATCCTTTTCTAATCAAATAGTTCAGAATCAATTTGTCAATTAATTAAAAAATGTGTTGTTCTCTCATGATGATAAGTGAGGCCCGGATTGAATTGAGAAATTATGTTCCACAAATAGGTTAAAAAGGGGCAAAATATCATTTATGTTATAAATATTATTTTGTTTACGGTGAATGTCTATTTTTTTAAAGAGATATTAGAATTTGCTATTTTGTGGCTAAGTTACTTTTTCCCTATAAATAGAGGAGTTCTATTCCATTGTAACTCATCCAAAATCAATAAGAATTTTCCTTCTCTACTTTTCTCTACAATACTCATCTTCTTATTTTATACAAGTTATCAGCACAAGACTCTAACCAATTGAGTAGAAGGCGAGTAGTTTTAATTTGTAGATATAATGTTAATTAGTTGTCTAATGTTTGAGAAATTAAACCATCCGTGGAGAGAAGATATAGTAATTTGCGTGATGCTCTTGCATGAATGCATTGATGTTCCTATACTATGCATTTGCTTTGGTCACCAGGCTTTGGGATACGTGCATGGTACTTAACTTGTACATAATATTGACCATAATAATTGTCAATTCTTTCATGAACTCTCTCCTTGAATAAATTCTTGATATAAGATAAGTATTTTATATTTTTCTCTTTTAAATTCCTGAAATTCTATAATTTGATTTTAAATACAAGCAAAGACAATAAATTTTCATTATAACTCTAATAGAGTTAGTAAGAAATTATAACTCCCGAAGTAGTAAAATTTTTATGTCTTGCCATGATCAAATTCATGTATGATTATGAGCACAAGAAGTAGAAACTCATCCTATTGAACTGGCTTTATTCGCATTCCATTTAGAGAATGTGGTAGCAGTATGCAATAAGTGTGAAAGAAAATAAATTATTATTGTGAATGTACCAATAGATGTGGACATGAAATATACAAAATTATAATCACCATCATTGTGATAATGAGAATAATAAGGATTCTCAAAATAATCCTTCACTTTATGAAAGTAATATTTATCACCGGTTTGACATGAGATTTTTTAAAGCACGTATGAATGATTATGGTCCATTCATGATGTAAATGTAACAACATGTGATCTAATGAATCAAAGAACATGAATGTGCAAGTGATAGTGAATATATCACACTCACCTCTACAAGGAGATTTGAAATAAGAAAATAATTTTATTATTATGATTATCTTTGGACATTGATCACGTACCAATTATGATTATGATAAAATATTATGGCAACATGATTATTACAAGGAAAAAGTGATGGAAGCAAGATATCATGCTTATAATGATTTTGATCATGACCTTAATGATATAACTTTCTCCTTGAAAACGATATTTACCATATGGATGTTGATGAATATATGGTAGTACAAAATTAATGAATAGCTCTGGAAGAACCAATTATACTAATTTGGAGAAATAAAATTAACTATCAATAAGGCATTGTGTTGTAGTAAGTCTCAAAGAAACTTATTAAGTTTATAAAATATTCGCGAAAGTAGTTGATTATATTGATACTATAAATAATAGAAGATTTAACATGTTTATATTACTACAGCTATAGCGGGGTAACGTGTATGTGAAAACTATCCACTTTATTAACTGATTTGTATTACACAAATAAAAAATATGATAAAATCGTATGATATGGTAAACTGGATGTTTATTAATATAAAAATCTATGGCATAGTAAACTGGGAGTTCAATTGTGTCGGGTTATTAAATCTAAAGACCAAATCAAACTAATAAAACTCTTATTTTTCACTCTCGATTTTTCTCGGGTTTTTCGGATTTTCGGATTATTCGAGTTTTTGTGGTTTTTCCAGTAAAATTTTTGTAGAACAAAACATATAAATTGTGCTTAAAACATTTCTTTAATCCTAGTAAGATACAACTATATAAAGTATTTTTCAAGAAAATAATACAAAATATGAGATGTGTTATGGCATTATCCTAAAATATTCAACAATAAAGACAATAAAATTATGTAATATAAATATTGCTAATTAAAAAGCCATAATAAAAATAAAAATAATCTAAAAGTACTAAGTCATGCTAAAATAAGTAGACTAATAAGGGAGTATTAGTTATATGACTAAACGCTAAAGAAAAAATAAAAATAAATTATGCATTTTTATCTAAATTATTGCAAAATAAAAAATAGATATTTAATACATTCTGGTTCGTTGTATTGAATTGATGTCTTTTGTTAGCATTAGTATTGATTTTATATTGGTTTGGGCTTTTGTTAGCATTATTTATTTTATTAATATTAATGGCTATAAACTTATTGGAACATTCAAAAGTTCTAAGTCCAACCCTGAAATATTATCTTTAAAAAAATTATGAAATTTTTTAAGAAACATTTACAAATTACATCACAGTAAGTATATTTATATATTAAATATATCTAAAATTTCTATATATGTAATGTCGGGCTGGTTTTGTTTCGGTTTGACTTTCTTTAGTTAAAACCAAACCAAACCAATTATGGCCGGATTTTTTTTTCCAACACCAAATCAAATCAAATCAAATCATAGTTATTTTTTTTCCCGATTTGATTCGAATTATCGGGTTGGTGCGATTTGCCAGTTTCCTTTGTACAACCCTAATACATGTGGCACAAAAAGTGTAAATAGCAAAATAAATAAATAAATAAAACGAGCACAAAAATTAAAGTATATTCCTTGTATACTCGATTTTTTTCACATTAATAAATTTATTTAACTTAACAAAAGAAATAAGTTATATAGTATCGACAAGTCTTCTCTTAATGTTAGAACACATCTTTTTTAGTTTTTAGCTCGTTGGTCGCTAGGGGTGTGCCTTCGAATCGGTTTATCGATAAATCGAATCGATTATTTGTTATCGGTTTATTGATATCGGTTTATCGGTTTATCGATTCGATTTCTATTTCGAAAAATCTTCCTTATCGGTTTATCGATTCGATTTCGATTTCTGCCATTCGGTTTATCGGTTTATCGATAAATCGATAAGATATAGTAAGAAGACAAATATACCCTTATTTTATAATAATATTACTACTCTACCAGTGCCTAACCCTTCCCATATATACTGCTATACAATAAATTACTTACAGAATTTGCGAACCCTAACCTGCGCAGCTTCTTCATCTTCTTCCTCATTTTCTCTTCTTCTTCCCCAACAAACATTAAGCTCGTTTAATTACTTTTGATTTTTCGGGATTTTCACATATATACTGCTATACTTTGATCTGTGCAGTCGATTGAACTTCTAGGTGTGAAATTACGCATGCTTGGAGCTCACCAACTTCACAATGCCGTAACTGCTACATGTGCAGCCTTGTGCCTTAATAAGCAAGGCAAGGACTCAAAAATCTCTTTTAATCTTTATTCAATATACAATAGTAGTTCTAGCATCTGATGTAGATACATTTTTCTTGCCAGTTGGGTTACGATTTTTCTCTAACAGTACAGATTGGCTGATGCGTATGGGGATCATTTAGCCTTGTATTATATATTTATGATAGGTAGGTACTCAACCTTGTGTTCTATTATTCAGTATAAATTTGATATAGTTTTTCGGAATTGAGGATGCTAAAACTGCATAAATCATTGGGCTTGCAACTTGCTCCATGAATACAATGATTATATCAAAGCTTTTACCTTTTTTATTGTTAATTTGAAGGATTTGTTCTTGGCAAATCTCGTTTACTCTGTTGAACTAATGGCAATCGATTTATCGATTCGATTTTGACTCTTATTGCACCAAATAACAACATAAACTTGAAAGAATGAGAATATGTTATATCACAAACTAAAAAGAAATCCTTTTCGCTCCACTTACCGGTCTTTGAAGCACCATCAGCCAAAATATCATCTAAAAGGTCCATGGATACACTTTCAACGCTGAAACAAAACAATAACTGATAAGACAAAATGTAACCACTAATTAAATAAGTTGGAAAAAAAACCATAAACAAGGTGATTTGAAATTTGGTTTATAATTCAATTTGAGAATTACAACTAAAGCAGTTTCACCTACACCTTAAATGGTTTAGTGGATAAGCTTTTCAAGACAGATAGAGCCATAAAAAAAATCAAAAAGTAAAAGCTCAACAGAAACAATAAAGGGAATATCTTCATAATTAATTCAGAACTTTGGTGAAATTCTATAATGACAATAAAACTAGATAGGCTTCATCTAAACCCAGAATAATAAGATGCTTATTCTAAAATAGCAACAATAAGACTAGAGAAGTCTCATATAAACAACAAATGGTCTGTGAATATGCTTTCCGATGCTGAAACAAACTAGATAATAAGAGGACAAGAAAAATTAATGCTCAAAAAAATCAATTCTTACTAAATTAAAAATGGGTTTCACCAACTTCCCGTACAAACACAACATTTACCCTTAAATTTAACATCACAAGATAAGAACTTGAAACATTAGTGTTAATCTCCTTGACAGATTGGTTCTTTCAAAGATAAACAATAATAAATACACAACAACTCATGCATACAGGTGCGCGCGAGAGAGAGAGAGAGACATGAACCTAAAATCGCCTGGCGGGTGATGAGAGGGAATTGTGAAAACTAACGCAGCTTTTCCATTATCGGGGGAGGAGGGGGGGTGGGGGTGGCGACTGGGCACTGGCGCGGGACTTGTTTTTTTTTCTTTTTTAACGAAAAAAAAGAAGAGGCGAAAATATAATGCATAGGGAGGGAAATAGGGCAGGGAACCGCACCAAATAAGTGAATTGGACAATTAGATTGCTGCTTTATTTGTTTCTTCTCCCTTCTTCGTTATATATTTTTTTCTTTCTATAGATGTAACAGTTATTTGTTCCAATTGAATACTTTTATTTGTCGGCTATAATTTTGTTATAAGATTTGAATTTGATTATTCAGAAAATTGATTACAAATTATCGATCCGAAATTTGTTTGCTTTAGCTGGAGAAGTGTGTCATAGTTAAAAAAGTGTTTTTTTAATAATAAATAATAACGAATTAACAATATGATAAAAGAAAAATAGATGACATTTTAACTTATAATTAATCAATTACAATAGTCCAATTACTACTTTAATATCTAAAAACAATTCGAACCAAACAACTCATAGAGTAGTTATTTTAATACGGCCTAACAATTAAATGGTGCAAATGTCTTGAGTTTGAATCATAAAAATAGTACTCCCTCCGTTTCATATTGTTTGAGGTAGTTTGACTCGACACGAAATTTAAGAAAAAGGTAGAAAAATTTTAAAAATTGTGGTCTTACAAAATTAGGGGGTAAAAGGTTTGTGGAGTCATACCATTTGTGTGGCTATAAAGATTCTCATTAAGAATAAAAAGTTTAAAGTTGAATTATTTTTAAATTTAAAAATATATTATTTATTTTAAAACGGACTAAGAAAAAGTACCTCATATGAAAAAGAAGGAATAGTATTATTTTTGGTAAAGCACCTTACTTCAAAGTAGGACTTCTCGGTACAAATTCCAATAAGCTAAACCCAAGCAAGATTTGTTTAAAGGGGAGTGTTATAAAATATTATTTTATTTATGGTGAATGCCCATCTTTTAGAGAGATTTTAGAGTTTATTATTTTTTGCCTAAGTCACCTTTCCCCTATAAATAAAGGGGTTCTACTCCGTTATAATTCATGTCAAATCAATAATAATTCTCTCCCTTGCGCGATAACACTTCAATATTTTTACATCTTTTGTTTGAAAAAAATCCAAGTCACCAACAAATTTTGAATTACAATATTTTTACATAAAAGTATTTCCACCAAAAAGAGAAAAACATGTCCAACTTAAACTAGAATTCAAACAATTATTGTCAATGGTTGATTCATACAACAATGTAACTTTGGACCAGCCACACGAACGCATACATTGATGACCAAAACTATACGGGTCCGGAGTTAACCCGAACAACTTCCGTATTCCCTCTCTTCTCAAAAGCCCCTCATTTAAATTGCCCTAATTAAGCCCCCGGAATTAACTAACTCTCCATTTTTCTCCGGCAGTTCACCGGTATAGAAACCCTCGGCCAGCCCCCGCCGGAAAAACATTCGCTGCTCTTTCCAAACGAAAATCCTTCACCCTGTGGAGAACCAACAGGTAAGAAAAAATCGACCGTTATTGTTGTCAATCGAAACGGTCACTGAGTCGACTCGGATAACACGGACGAGTCGTACTCTGCTGACTCAACGTAATTCTACATAAAAAAGGTTCTATTAGGCAAACAAGAAAGACTGATACAATACTCATTCAATAAGAAATTATGTGAGCCCTAGACCGTTGGCAAGAACCAATTGTAGTATGCAATTGAACAGTCACCATCATCTTAGACAAGATGTCTAGATCCATTAATGGGCAAAGCGAGATTGATGTACAAAAACTGCAATAACCCTAATGCAATGCTGTTAGATCGGAATGAAGGAAATGAGGGTGGTATCATCTGGTGGCAAAGAAGCTTATGATTCTGGGTGCAGCTGCACTGGGGATGATGATAAGCAAGATATGACATGGGAGGATCACCGTGGCCTATACACAGGGAACTGTCAAGATAGACAACAATAGGGAGAACCCGAGTAGTATTTCAATTAAGAGGTCACATCAAGAAACAAAAGCTAAAATTGTCCTTGGGTTCACCTGGCGAAGCTTTTCAAATGACTGTGCGTTGTTTTCCCTCCTTTGCATCTGTTAAAGAAAAAAGGATGCCACAAATTCTCCATTAACACAAGCAAAATGCCATGAGAATCAAATTGTTGCGAAAATTTGACACAATAAGGTTTGAACATAGTCATAAAATGGCATACCCTCCTTGTATGAAGTCTGTGGGCCTTCTCCCTTGGCCTAAATACATTATATGGATTCGTGTCGTTAACTGGCGGAGGAGGCTAAAAGCATGAAAGCAATGAACAGTAGTCAGTAGATAATCAACAGCAGCAACTGAAGTCACATTAAAGAACATAAAATCTTCATTTCTTTCAGTAAGTTCAAATATTCATTTTGCTTTTTCTTCCTATAAGTTCAAAACTTTACTACACTATAATAAAGATAAGAATGCACAATTTTTTATTATGTATAGACAAAACTAGTAATCATTGTTTGCCCGGGGCAGAATTTAAGATTGTTGCTGAAAGTATTAGTCAAACAGGGCTGTCGATGCAGAAATATTGCGAAAAACAGAATAAAGAAGCAGACAAGAGGTTCGCTGTACAATCTTCCGCATATATGAAGTTAATAAACACAAATATATTGTGCCAAGTACTACATAGTAATAAGTGCAATATTAATTTAAAAGCTCTTATATGTGATTCACAAATTCAGAAAGTTGAACTGACCCGCAAACGCCGAAGAACAGGCTTCTGCCACCGCTCCCGCTGATAGAAAAGAAACAGAGATTCCCAATAAAAAGAGAAGGATACATGAGGATTCATCTTTAAAACCACATATAAACGGACACTATTTAACGCTGATAAAAAGCAAACACCAAAGGCACTAGTAGTCAAGCATTTGGAGCTTTCATACTGAATAGGATACATCAAAATCAATCAGTGTGTTCCAGAATTTCTGATTAAAGACTAGAACATATAAGTTGGAGGACAAATTTTTATGCTTTACTCCGCATAAACATTTGCGGAGATGCAACAAGATGCTTTTAACCCATTCTCAAATTTAGTTCCAATTAATCTCTTTATCTCCGGAAAACACACAAACTTATGGAACGCATACGATAGGATGCTCATAATACATCCTTAAACTATTTTCCAATTAAGAAAACACAAACTTCTTCGGAGTACAGGTCAAAAGAACAAGGTCACAAGGTGTAAATGAAAAGACTCAGATTCTTTGACTACAAATCCAGTAACAGAGTCTTCTATCAAACTCAGCAATTCCACAACCTTCAACAAGTTCCTCATCAGAAGTCGCATCTGCTAATAAACATCAAATAAAATAGTTGCAGGCATCCCACCCATCATTCAAACTTTTTCCCTATAAAAGGTTACATTTAGGATTTAGCACCTATAGACTGAAGCAAATAACATGAAGAAATGACCTCAGATCTTACAAGAGAAGTAGTCTGTAAGAGAATAACAGGAACACATGCTTATTCAGTAGAATACGAACTTTTTGCATATATCAGACTTTGTGCATATAAACAGATTTTTCTTTTGATAAACATTGTGTTCACCAAAATTCTACAACTGTACAGTGGAGAGAAATGCATACCTTATCCTTCCAGTAATTATAAATTGACTGGAACACTCCATATTTAATAGACAAAGATTGCAAGGCCTGAATTTCTCAACAAAAAAAAGGGAAAAAAAGATGAATAAGTAAGAATACTAGACTGCAATAGATAGAAAAATAATCTCATGAAGGAAATAATTCATAACAGCTAAGAATAGCATTATCCAAAAGCAGAAAATCCATGTACAAGTTATGCTGTTGATACTGAAGAAACAAACATATTATCCAAGGTGAGCGACGAAGATACAGAATCCACATATCTTATAAATCGACATAAATTGCAGAACTTACGAATTTTCAGTGAATGAGTGAAATATCAATTACTGAACATCTAACAAGTTTCTCTTTTTTTCTGCCGAACAGATTAAATATATACTAGAGCATGATATCTGACTTAAACATGTAATTATTTTACTTTACATGTCAATATCATTGGTCACTGCTCACCAGATTTCCAGTACCAAAAAGTTTTGAGAAATAGGAGACAGCATTTTTAATCATAATGGAGGAGACTAAGCAGTATTGTCCGACTATAATGATCCAAATGCAAATCAAAAGTTAAAGCTTAAATCCACAATGATGAATTAACCCAGCTTTCTTATTCATAAAATTTAAAATTAAAAAAATTAAAAAAAAATCCAGCTTCTTAAGTTGACACTAGTAGATGTTAATTTGCACAGATCATTAATGCAGACTTGGAAATGTAGCTACCCTCTGCACAACAAATATTTATTTTCTCATAAGTTTAACAAATTAATCATGACGATCATTGAAAACACCCCCGAAATCCAAATTAAGAAACATGTATGTTTTAAAATTACTTGTTCAAAAGGAGAATGCAAAAGCTAAAAGGATTAAAATAGCAGGAAATGGCTCTAGTTTTTCGTATAATCATGGAAGATTTTTTAGCTTTTAAGTAGCTTGTAACAGTCATGCAATATAGTATAGGAGTTAGCTAATACAATGAACATGAATTCAACAGTAGGTCCACAGATAACTACAACTATATAAAGTTCTTATTAGAGCAAAGAATATCAGAAAGCTACAAAGTAGACTCTTTAAATAACAAAGCAACATGCCAAAGTCAAACCTGCAAATATGGACTAACAAGAAGAGGTAGTTTTCACCTCAACAGCATCATCAAAACTTAGAAGCACGGGAACTGGAGAGCCAAGAGTAGTTGCTATAACCCCTGCTCTTTCTCGGGCTTTGTGATCAATAAACAAAATTCAAGTCATGAATAAGGCATATAATATTGAAAGGGAAAAGAACTGAACGAAATGCATAAAGCATAGACAATTTACAATCTTTCCAGGGATGAAAGCATCAGAAAACCTGAAGCTAAATACAGAATAAGATGAGAATGATTAAAGGGACCGAAAGCAACGTGAGGGAGAAGGAAAAGGCTGTGTCAATGAGTCGGAGAGCAACAGACATGCTAGCTCTAGGAAGAAAAATTAGGTCCAGTACTTGGCTTATGGTATGGAAGGATATACTAGAAGGAAAGTAAGTGTATATGCTTGATGCGTCTAGGATGAAAGGTAATGCCGTACAACTCTTGCAACTTCAACACAAAAGGAAGTAGTTTCTTCCATGTGGCAACCAACATGTCAGAATAGGACTACTAGGCAAGGTAATGAAATCCGACGCTGACATCGATGGAAGGTCAAGGAAGGTCTGAAGAGCCCCAGATTTATAAGTTTTGACTTTAACATAAAATCCACCATCACAGTCCCAATGTCATAAGTGGCTTTGCTGGCTTTGTCTCTCTAGAGCCTGGTCAAGATGCCACAAGATTTGCTTGGAGCACTTCAAAGGTAATGTCAGTGTGCACAGTCAAACCACGTTCTCACAGTTGATGTAATACTGAAAACGAATTTTATTTATGCGAAAAAAAACCTCTCTGTGAAACACCATAATTTGAGCTTATCCTTCACTCGGTGGTTTTCTTTCATTATAAGCATGGACGTTCATATTCCCTTTATGGTTTAGCTAATTAGTTAAAAGTATAGCTTAAGGCACAGTGCTATGACTACAAAATGGATTCTGCCCACCTTATTCTCTATTCCTTATACCTGGACCCTTGGGTTAGCTAAGCTCTCTGGTGCATTGGCCATAGTGTGATGCTTGCTTATGAATTACAGCAATAATGTATATTCCAAAGAAAAAATCCATTATCCTGAGGTAGATTTTAGCATCTCTTACTTTTGTTCTTCCAACGTATGCTCAGAACTACCAGATTTAATTACTGTCTGTGAATGAAAACATATCCAACTTGCGGTGGCAGGAGACATGACAAGATTAAACAAAGATGAATTTGCACTCAATTGAAACAAAAATAACCACAAGGAAGAAATAGATGGCACATGTCTTGAAGAAAGCTATTTACATGTGGGTGTGTGTGTATATTTAAATGTAATACAATAGGTACAAAGAAGCATGGTTTACTTTTCAGCTGCAAGAACCTTTCTTTCTCTGTTGAACTCTTGAAGCTAGTCTTCATCCTCATTGTCAAGATCATACTCAACAAATTCTCCAATCTCAGCCCGAGCTACAGTAAATTTAACAAAGTATCAATATTTTCTAGCAACTCAGATGTAAAACGACTGTACCCTCCAGTCCACTTACACACGTACTCCTCCAGCATGTATATAAGATGTCGGCTGAGCAAAAGTGGGCGAATAATCTCTTTCATATGTATCCACAATCACAGATTCAGGAGTAGGTATTTCAGGAGCCAACTTCTTGCTAGAAGTTTGTGGTACCTAAACAATAAATTATTTCCAACATAATAAGCTTAGCTACGGACACAATTCGCCAGAACAGCAATACCCAAATTATCATACTTACTGTGCGTCATGATTAAGACCAAGTACATTATGAAAATTTCGATAGTCTAACCCTTAAAGACAACTTGGGACGGTTAATATGAAACAATAAATTGTTTACAACATAATAAGCTTAGCTACGGACACAATTCACCAGAACAGCAATACCCAAATTCTCATACTTACTGTGTGTCATGATTAAGACCAATTACATCATGAAAATTTTGATGGTCTAATCTTCAAAGACAACTTGGGACAGTTAATATGAAACAAGGGGTTTAAGATGTGGATTGAAGTTATATGCACTGAAAGTGCAATAATTTCTATACACAATCCGTATAATTTAACCTATTATAACAGGTCATACCAGGTATTAAAATGCAATTTACCAATTGGTTACCGACCAATGTTATTAAATACAATTACCTGCAATTACTTTTTAAGTCACCTGATTGCGTAAGTAGATCTTAAACTCTTAAAATATAAAATGTTTGTGAGAGTTAGTTAAACTGAACACTTAATTATGAACAATTCATGCATGCAAATTTACAATATTTATATATACATATATATAAAATCCATCTAATGAAACACTCAGTGCAATGAAGCATGAAACTGCAAGAATTAAGCTCAAAACCTCATTTTCTGTAGCTTCAGCAGCGAGACGAAGAATGAGGTTCCGCGTATTATTCTGGCCATCATCATCCTCAAAATCCTTGATAGATTTTAAAATTGGCAACTTCTTGTGAATGTCAAGTGGACGCGGCCTAAATGATAGTCTACTCATTCTCAACTCAGCTCATTCTCCGCACAAAAATTCTCTCTTTTCTACGCTCTATCAAGTTTCAGCTCAGCTTCAACCTTTTGAAAAGAAGCAAAACAAAGTAAGCTACAAACTCATCAATATTGAACAAAATAAAACACTATGAGTTCAGCTTAAGATTTCAGTGATTCAGCAGAGTACGACTCATCCGTGTTATCCGAGTCGACTCAATGACCGTTTCGATTGACAACAATAACGGTCGATTTTTTCTTACCTGTTGGTTCTCCACGGGGTGAAGGATTTTCGTTTGGAAAGAGCAGCGAATGTTTTTCCGGCGGGGGCTGGCCGAGGGTTTCTATACCGGTAATCTACCGGAGAAGAATGGAGAGTTAGTTAATTCCGGGGGCTTAATTAGGGCAATTTAAATGAGGGGCTTTTGAGAAGAGAGGGAATACGGAAGTTGTTCGGGTTAACTCCGGACCCGTATAGTTTTGGTCATCAATGTATGCGTTCGTGTGGCTGGTCCAAAGTTACATTATTGTATGAATCAACCATTGACAGTAATTGTTTGAATTCTAGTTTAAGTTGGACATGTTTTTCTCTTTTTGGTGGAAATACTTTTATGTAAAAATATTGTAATTCAAAATTTGTTGGTGACTTGGATGTTTTTCAAACAAAAGATGTAAAAATATTGAAGTGTTATCACGCAAGGGAGAGAATTATTATTGATTTGACATGAATTATAACGGAGTAGAACCCCTTTATTTATAGGGGAAAGGTGACTTAGGCAAAAAATAATAACCTCTAAAATCTCTCTAAAAGATGGGCATTCACCATAAATAAAATAATATTTTATAACACTCCCCTTTAAACAAATCCTACTTGGGTTTAGCTTATTGGAATTTGTACCGAGAAGTCCTACTTTGAAGTAAGGTGCTTTACCAAAAATAATATTATTCCTTCTTTTTCATATGAGGTACTTTTTCTTAGTCCGTTTTAAAATAAATAATATATTTTTAAATCTAAAAATAATTCAACTTTAAACTTTTTATTCTTAATGAGAATCTTTATAGCCACACAAATGGTATGACTCCACAAACCTTTTACCCCCTAATTTTGTAAGACCACAATTTTTAAAATTTTTCTTCCTTTTTCTTAAATTTCGTGTCGAGTCAAACTACCTCAAACAATATGAAACGGAGGGAGTACTATTTTTATAATTCAAACTCAAGACATTTGCACCATTTAATTGTTAGGCCGTATTAAAATAACTACTCCATGAGTTGTTTGGTTCGAATTGTTTTTAGATATTAAAGTAGTTATTGGACTATTGTAATTGATTAATTTTAAGTTAAAATGTCATCTATTTTTCTTTTATCATATTGTTAATTCGTTATTATTTATTATTAAAAAAACACTTTTTCAACTATGACACACTTCTCCAGCTAAAGCAAACAAATTTCGGATCGATAATTTGTAATCAATTTTCTGAATAATCAAATTCAAATCTTATAACCAAATTATAGCCGACAAATAAAAGTATTCAATTGGAACAAATAACTGTTACATCTAAAGAAAGAAAAAAATATATAACGAAGAAGGGAGAAGAAACAAATAAAGCAGCAATCTAATTGTCCAATTCACTTATTTGGTGCGGTTCCCTGCCCTATTTCCCTCCCTATGCATTATATTTCGCCTCTTTTTTTTTCGTTAAAAAAGAAAAAAAAACAAGTCCCGCGCCAGTGCCCAGTCGCCACCCCCACCCCCCCTCCTCCCCCGATAATGGAAAAGCTGAGTTAGTTTTCACAATTCCCTCTCATCACCCGCCAGGCGATTTTAGGTTCATAAGAAGGATGGAAAGAATTCCCAAAATTGTTAGCTTTCTTGCCTTTATGTTGTTCTTACTATTATTACCTTTTCAGGAACATTTTGTTGCCGCAATTTGATCATATATTGATTGTTGAGGTCATAAAAACGTTAATTGCTTGCGTGCATAATTTAAGAATTTTCCTTTGAGATAAAGTTGATTTTAGCACTTGAAATTTCATACTATAAAATATGCTCTAAATAGCCTATATTTTAATGTTCTTCATTGATACTTTAAGACCTCTTCAAGAATAATTGTCTTTTGTTAAATATAAGCAGACGATGAACAAAGTTCTGTATTAGCGGAACCTTCCTTGGAGCATCCTCTTGCTGCAGAAACTTTGGGTCCATCAGTTGGTTCATATCTAGATACAAGCACGGTAGTGCCTGATAACAGTGAGGATTCGAAAACTTCTCTTAAGAAATCCGAGGGAGAGGTGATATTTTCTTATCCATACTTTGATCATGTTAACGGACCTTTTATATCCTAATTAAAGTTCTTCAATTTTCAGTATGCAGGCATATATATAGGTTTGGATTCGTTTGATGATTTACTTCCTATCTCAAGCGCCATAGGTAACAACCTATCTTCTTCTGTTCTCTTATTACTAATTTTTCCTGCATATTACCTTTAAACTTGGAACTTGATAACGGATGCTGCAAAAGAGTTACCTTATTATGGATAATTGGCCAATTATTAAAGATTAAATTAGTAAACTGCGGTGCTGCTTATAATTATGCGGAAAATTCTAGTCCCGCTACAGATCCATCTGCTGTTCATGTGGCTGGTGCAGAGAAGGAACAAGAACAACTTTCAATTCCAGTTTTTTCAGTTGATGATTCAGCTCCTAGCACTTCTAATCTTCAACCTGATGAAGTGGCAGCATGCCAAGATCCATTAACTTGTCAAGGAAGTGTTGTTCCTGTTAGTGGAAGTTGTTAGATGGTCAAATTCATGCCCTTCCCCACTTTGTACTGAGCAGCAAAACATTTGTCATTCAGATTCCTTTGCGTTCTTACAAATACTCCAGTTTGTTGGTTGCAGGAGATGGACAGCTATCCTTCCTTGGAAGCAGATATCCTGGGGGTAACTACTACATCTGGTATGGGAGAATTTTCAGGTTCCTGCACCTGCACTTTATCATGTGCCGCACTCATTTTTAATTTCTAATGTTTATTCAGGGCAGAGTACCAGAAGGTTTCAACCCAAGTCCAAGCTACAAGTATACAGAGAGAGATACGACACAAGCATCCCTGATTCAGATGCAGTAGAGTCAGTTTCATGTCAGCCAAATTCACACTCGGTTCATTCTGAAATGGATTTTGTGGATAGAGGGAAGGAACATGGATTCCCTGCTGATGATCTCCTTGATTTTTCAGCCAGAGGATTTGATAATAATATTATTGCAGAATCTACTTATGAATTTCCAGTTCATGAAGAGTATGTTATCGAAGCTTCGCATTTAGATGTTGGCATCCCAGCAGAACTCCCTGAATCTACTTCTCATATGGCTGAGGAACCTGTAAATCAATAAACTGTTTTACTTACTTCTCAATTTTTGGAATAGTTTGCCTTGCTGGTGGAGCCCTTTATTTCTCTTCTTAACCCTCTTGTAACTATGTCTGTTTAGGTACATCAGAGGCCAAAGACTAAAAAGCAAAAATTGCCTGCATCTGATCTTTCTGCAATTACTGAAGAGAATGGAGCGGGTAGATCATTAAGGAGTAGAAGAAAGTCCGTAAACGCAAATAGACTAGTTGATGAGTCTAAAGTAGTAGCGGATAATGGGGAATATGTGCCTGAACAACCTAATGATTCTATTACAAATGGTAATGATGAGGATCTTCTGGTGGAAAATGAATCACAAGGGAAAAAAGTACAGAAAAAGTCAAAGAGAACAGTTGCTGAGGATGGAAAGCAAGTTAAAAAGAGTAAAAAGACCACTGAAGCTTCAGACCAGGCAGCCAACAAGAAACCTAAGAAGTTTTCTCACTCCACTCATCAAAAGAGGAGACAAGGTAAGCCTAGTAAGTGTTGCTGACATTTGGCATAGTGTATTTATCTTTTCTTGACCTGGAACTTCCTTGTTTACAGTGAACAAGGCTTTGCTTGAGGCTCTCGAGTATGAGATTGACTACCAAAAGGTACCTATTAAGGATCTAATTATATTGGGAGAGCATAGAGAGCGGCTGGCGGTACGTTTCCTCTTGCATTCTCTTGTTTGCGCCCCAACCTCCTAGAAAGAGGAAAAATTAAAAATGACACGGTCATCCTTGATTCTCACGTTTGCCTTCTTGCCATCCTTGCAGAAAAAAGATGCTGCAGCGTCACAAATACCTACTACAGATCAGAGGTATCAGAAGCTTTTTTACAATTAAATATATTAATCTACAGTTGTCTTTTGTTTTATTTGCGAAAAAGATACTAACCTGCATTTAACCTTTCAATTGGGTTTTATTATATTGTTGTTAATAGTGAAAATGGTGGATGATCTGTGTTAGAGACTTCATTCATTAGGTCTGTTTTTCTCACTTCAGATCCATCTTCTAACTCGTCAAGAGCACCATAAGTCTCTTTTGTATCGTCTACAGCTTCATTATTTTCTCTACTTTTAGATAACGGTTCTAACCAACCTATCCAACCACTTTTTCCAGAATTATGTGAAGACTTGTTGCCCTTTTCTCAGCTCTTCCTCTTTTTTCTAAGCTACGTTGACCAGCCAAGAGATCTATCTTCCCCAAAGCTAGCATCAATATTGTTCGAGAAATGGTCGTCGTATTTGCTTAAATAGTTACTTAAGAAGTGAAGGACAGAACAAGCTCTGTTCAATCTGCGCCTGAAACAAGGCAGTACAAACTCTCTGTTCTTAGCCTGCCGCTTAAACCGGCAGAGACTGAGAGGTATACTAAATATACCTAGTTCAAGTCTTACAGTAGCTGGATTTATAGAAGGTGAATGAGCACAGTGGTAAAATTGTATCCAATGCAGGTATCTCCATCATCAAATGGAAGCGTATTGGAAAAATTAACATGAATATATTTATTACTTGCACCAAAGCATTTTCACATACATAATAGCATGACAGAATAAAATGATTTATTTTCGATGATTACTTCCTTGTAATTTCATCTGAAATTTGCAAATTGCTCTAAGAGTTTTTACTAGGTATAACATAACGGAAACTTACAGTAGTTGATGCTCTTAAGATATCAATGCGAAATGTCTTTTAAACAAGGTAGTGCTGCGTTTATGGTAAAGTTCTCTTTCAGTTGTTATGAATCCAGTAATCTGGATTCATAACCAAATTTTCTGAACAGGAATGGAACTGAAAATCTGTACGTTAAAAATCTGAAGTATCTTATGCACAGAAAGAAAGCATGATATGTCATAGGTGAGAGAACCTGCATCTGCTGCTTAGTCCACCACCGGATAAAGCTTGGTTTCCATGTGTTTATTCATCTCAAAAACCTCATATCTTGAAAATCCGCTGCAAGATTCTCTCTGGTGGGCAACTACCTGAGTTTTGTAGAAGAATCTTCTCCGTTGAACAATCAAGACAATATTCCATACTATCTCTGCACCTATAAGCATTCATAAGAGAGAAGCAAGTGCTCATATTGTCTAGAGCACCAGTTGCTATCTCGTATATAGAAGAAAAAAGATCAATAAAATTCCTTCCCTTCTCTTTTGAGGAGATAGCAAATTTATGCGTCAAGAACTCTAACCTTTAGATTTAGCTTGTAAATTTTTACATTTTCTTATAATTGAGAAATACCCTGGGTATTTGTAATTTTACATTTCTCCGTCACTTATCTTGTCACTTATCTTTTTACTCCATGCTCGCTCTGGAGGTAATTCCTCTATTCTCTATACAATGAACAAGATATGGAAAAGAAAATATCTTAGCTTCCAAGATGGTGAGCATTAGCAAAGGAGGATATCTCCTCAAATCCCAAAAATTTGGAATTACTCCAAAATAGACGCCCTTTGATTTATATGTTGATATACTATAGTTAGTATTATCCTATCATACATAAATGTCGGATACTTTTATCCTGAAATACTCTTGTGATTTGCTCAAGCTGACTATAAGCTAACTTTAGGGCATCAATTGCGCTAATTCCTAGTTCCTAAAAATGGCCTTAGGATTTAGTGGTTTTGATGTCAATTCTCACTTAGTATTGCTCTGTCCAATTTCTAATGGTTCCTTTGGAGGCTGTTATGTGCTAGGATCAGGAAGCTGGAAGGTAGCCGTCATGTGAAAAACTGTTTTCACTAGTCATAGGAAAATGAAAAAGAGATGCCATTGGTAAACACTTAGAAGTTTACATGTGTTATAAATTTATGCTCCTTGAACCTAATATGGTTCTTAGTAAGTATATTAGGTGATCTTTGACCATGGTTTAAAATGTATAATTTCGTCATATCTAATATGAGTGAAGTTATGCCGTACAGTACATTATATTTACTCTCGAGTACCTAAATGTATTCAACAGAGGCAAATTAATAAGGAAAAGAGATTTTAGAAGTTCAATGCGTTTTGCAATCAGTGGCTTTTGTTGTGGCATAGTTTTATTTTTTAAATTACTTGGAGGTGTTACATGTTTTTTCCCTTTTGGGACTAGGACATCTCTTTTCCAAGTTACAATTTCTCCATGATTTGTGCTTGTGCAGTGCTGGTGCTTCTGTTTCTAATTATAATGAGGATGAGACCGATCCTTCAAATGGCGGCGCAGAAGATAATGATCATCAAATAGGTTCTCGGGCTCAGGATTCTTCTGCCTACTTCAATTATCAAACTTATATGGACAAAACACCCAGCACAAGGTGGTCAAAACAGGAAACAGAGCTGTTCTATGAGGTACATCCCTCTCATTTGTAGCTACTGAAAGACACAGGTGTAAATGGGGGAATAATTAAAATTTGAATTGAAAACTTCAATCTTAAATAGCAAATTCTAGAAGTGCAACTTATAAAATGAAGTTATTAGTTGATGCACCTAGGCGTTCCCAGTCTGGAAGATCAAGTTTGTAGGTTCCTTTCTATACAACAACAACAACCCAATATAATCCCACTTAGTGGGGTCTGGGGAGGGTAGTATGTATGCAGATCTTACCCCTACCCTTGGGTAGAGAGGCTGTTTCCAAATAGACCCCCGGCATCCTTCCCTCCAAGAACTTCCCACCTTGCTCTTGGGGAGACTCGAACTCACAACCTCTCGGTTGGAAGTGAGGGTTGCTTACCATCAGAGCAACCCCTCTTGTCTCAGTAGGTTCCTTTCTATATTTCCTTTTTATAAACCGTCAATCATGTTATCAAATTTGCTTCACTTTATTGAGACCTTCCTATGAGGTAGTAGCAAAAGACTGATGTAGGACATCTTTGTTGCTAGCTAACTAAATGTTACTTGTTTTCTCTATTTGAAATAAGCGTATTTGTCAAATATTACATAGAAATATTTGTCCCAACCAAGCGAGAACTGTGGAATGTGAAGGCATCTGCAATTGGGGGTAGATGCAGTTTTAAAGCAAAAAGAAAATAAGTATTTCTATATAAGGGATGCTTTACAGACTAGATTAAGGTTGGTCGTTGTCTATGTTCCATGGACTCATTCACGGGTGTATATCTGACCTAGGTGTAACTTGTAAGTGAGAGCCGGTTAATGCTATGTAGCTTTTTGTCCATTTAGTGTATTTTGAAGAATTAGCACGAAATCTCTGTTCCTGTGTCATTCAACATGGATACTTCAAAGGAAGTCGAACAATTCATGTGATATAATTTTTGTGGAACATAGTTACCTTTTCAGGAATATAGTTGTTGGGAAGTGAGAAGCTGGTCTAACTAAAGTTACAAAAAAAGAAAAAAAAGAAATTGGAAGCTGGCACTAACATTAACTTCTTTGGCATCTATCCTCAGCATGTAAATTAGTAGAGAAAGGGGATCTTAGATAAATTTGAGAAATAGTAGAAATCTGATTTTTACTATATTATTGTTAATATATTTTGTTTAAATATGGCGCTCGTTGATACTAAATGCAAGAAGACCATGCAGTATATACAACAACAACAACTACCCAGTATAGTCCAACAAAGTGGGGTCTGGGGAGGGTAATATGTAGACAGGCAGAGAGACTGTTTCCAATCGACCCTCGGCTCAGGAGAGAAAAGGATAACAAAGACAAAAGGAAATTAGTAAATGCAGCCAAAATAACATAAATAATTGTCTAAACATAAGAACCATAAATAAAATGACATGCAATAATATCAAACAATAATTACGATAAATAACTACCGTAAAGGGACACAACCCAATATATGGGTCATCTATGGAGAGCCCCACCCAAACCCGGGAAAAGAGTACTAAAATTCTAGAAACCCCTATCCTACAACCCTGGTACTAGACCTCCAGACTTTCCTATCAAGGGTATGTCCTCGGAAATTCGCATACTAGCCATGTCCTACCTAATCACCTCTACCCAATGCCTCTTAGGCCTCCCTCTGCCCGATCTCACACCGGCCACCGCCAGCCGCTCACAACTCCTCACAGGGGCATCTAGGCTTCTACTCCGCACATGCCCGAACCACCTGAGCCTCGCTTCTCGCATCTTCTCGTCCATTGGGGCCACCCGCACCTTCTCCCGAATAACCTCATTCTTAATCCTATCTAACCTGGTGAGCCCACACATCCACCTGAGCATCCTCATCTTCGCAACCTTCATCCTCTGAACATGGGAGTTCTTCACCGGCCAGCACTCCGCCCCATACAACATGGCAGGTCTAACCACAGCTCTATAAAACTTCCCCTTAAGTTTCTGTGGCACTTTCTTGTCACACAGGACTCCTGGTGCAAGCCTCCACTTCGACCACCCCGCTCTTATTCGGTGAGTGACATCCCCGTCTATCTCTCCGTCCCCCTGAATCACCGACCCAAGATATCTAAAACTGTTCCTCTTGACGATGACCTGAGATCCAATTTTCACGTCCCTGCCTACTTCGCTCGGCTCGGCGCTAAACTTGCACTCCAGGTATTCTGTCTTAGACCTGCTTAGTTTGAAGCCCTTAGACTCGAGAGCCTGTCTCCATGCCTCTAGCCTCTCGTTAACACAGACCCTCGTCTCGTCTATCAAGACTATGTCATCAGCAAATAGCATACACCAAGGCACATCCCCTTGGATATGTCGGGTTAAAGCATCCATGACCAACGCAAACAAGAGAGGGCTATGCGCCGATCCTTGATGGAACCCCATAACTACCAGGAAATGATCTGAGTTGACACCAATAGTCCTAACCCTAGTCTTAGCTCCATCGTACAAGTCCTTGATACATCTGTTTTACTACAGTCCTTGTATGCAGAGTATATACAGCAGTTTACAAAAAATCAGTTGTTTTACTCCAAGTGACTAATGAAGTCCACAATGCTTTCCACATCATTCACATTGCACATTTTGCACCAAAAAGCCAACAAGGTATACATCTAAACATAAGTCTAAAATTATTGTCAGTCTTGCTTTCAAAAACTCTCCGGTTCCATAGACCAATAATGTCCCTTCCAGAGATAGAGAGAGATAGATAGAGTCCTTGGATCCTGGAGATTCTGAAGTCTCCTTTTATATGCTCAATGTGATGTCAGAATTCAGAACCTGCTCTGTCGCTTTACCAGGACTGTCAAGATTCTATGTTAAAAAAAACCGTCTATCAAATTATGTGCACATAGAATTGCAATTTCTTATGTTCTGGTAAAGAATAATGAAGAAATGAATAAGTTTGATAAATGGGGCGTGGAGAAGATAGTATGGGGAACTGCATTATATGGGTTGGACTAGTGCAAAGATAGTTTGAGCCCTTTCATATGATAATTCTTTTGATAAATTCCCTTTTATAAGGTAATTAGTTGTTAACTTCTATTTTAAGAGCAGTGGAGCAGAATCCCAATGTTACAAGAAATCAAGCAGTTGAGAAATGGTACAACTTTTGACTTATAGGTGTCATGGCACCAATTAGAGCTATATGGACGGACTTTGTGTGATTGAGCACAAATAGTACTGTTATGCACTCCCTTCCTCTTTTGTTTGTCCTTGGTTTGCTCTTAGACATTTAGAAGAAAACTTGTCTTCAGGCTGTGCAGCAGTTTGGGACTGACTTATCCCTGATACAACAATTTTTTCCTGGCCGGACACGTAGACAGCTAAAGCTAAAATACAAGAAAGAAGAGCGGCAACATCCATTTAGGCTTCATGATGCTCTAACCAATCGTTCCAAAGGTAAATTTTCTTCAACTCTCTCTACTGCACTCACATTTATTTATTTTTCCAAGACTCATTTATCATTTGATAGCATTTCGTTTAAATGGGCATAAAATACAATTTGAAGATACATTGGACAAAGGAATATCGTTTTTTCAGAGAAACCTTCCATTAAGAGTAAGGTTTCATCAGCATGGAAAACATGACTTGGGTGTGACTGAAAGTATACATGCATAGCCTATTGTTATGGCTGATCCAAGTCCAGATATGAATTGGAGCCTGACTTATAAAAAAAAGGAATTGCAGCCTGGATTCATATTCCATAATTCTTTTCCTTTTTCCTCTTATCATGTTTTTGTCTTGTGATCCTCTGTTCTCAGTCTACTACTGTATCTGTGTATACCGAATTCTCCTCTCCAATGATATATGCATGATCTGACGTTTCGATATCTTTTTCTATTTTTAATATTTTTCAACATGGTTTATGCGTTTTAGTCTCCAGAATTGAAATTCTAGATCTCCTCATGATGCAGCTTTTTTCTTTTCTTCTGCTCTATTTTCGTTGATATTAGTCTTGTATTTCATCTTGTTTGACCACAAATCAGTACTAAAGAACTGAAATTTGGATATTCTGAAAATTCTATCTTTATTTCATTTTGCAAATTGCTACTTTATGGTTCCAAAAATTGTAAACAAGGCCAGGTTCCGTCCTACGTTGACTGCAGGAACATACATGTTTTATCATAGTTTCCACAATTGAGCTAGTATTTCGCTTGTTAACTTGTGGACATGCTATGTATGTATTTTTGCAATTGAATCTCATAATCTGAGTTTTAGTTTAGAAAAAAATGGTGATTCAATTTCAAGAGTTATTTAACCATAATCATTAGCATATTTGTAAAATGTCTAAAGAATGGAGTTATTTAACCACCATGCATCACGCAAGTTATCGGTGTCATCAGACCATCATAGAAGGAAAAAGAACCATTGGCCTGAAGAAGAGAAAGCCTTTGCCACTAAAATGTGTCATGTTTTCTAATTGTTCTGCAGAGTTTTACATGATAATAATATACTTGTTGCAGATCATTCCCACTTTGAACGAGTAATTGAGCGTTTAAAACAAATTGAAGCCGAGGAATTGCAGAAAGCCGATAAAGATGAGTCAATTGACTTGTCAAGGGAGCAAGAAGTGGAGGAGGGAACTCAGGGGATCAATGTATGAATCTTCTCTTGCTTGTCATCTGTTTTTTTTTTTTTTTTGAAACTGGTAAAGTATTATATATATTAGTAACAGAATCCTAGTACTAAGTTGGTACCAGATAATTACAATGATTGGAATCTTTCTACACCAAAACAAAAAAGAAATGGTTCCATCTATTCAAAAGTTCTAATCCTGCAGTGAATCTAAGAAATCAAGCATGCTATTCTCATCTCTAACATCCTCTAGGTTGCACCAAAAAGCAATGCTCATGAATATTTAATTTTCTGTACAACTTCTATTTTCCTTTCCAAGCACTTGCATTCTTCTCTTTCCATATTGCCCAACACACACAAGCTGGGATATTGTTCCATATCTTTCTTACTGATTGACACATCCCTCAACTCCCCAGATGTTCAATAGATCCTTCACTGGATCTGGCTTGCCAGTGTGCAATGTGAAAAAAGGCACGTGTTGTGTGCAACTACCCTCATGAAACATCTAAACTTGTAGGGGCTTCTGACTTCCATATCTTACTGATTGACACATCCCTCAACTCCCCAGATGTTCAATAGATCCTTCACTGGATCTGGCTTGCCAGTGTGCAATGTGAAAAAAGGTACGTGTTGTGTGTAACTACCCTCATGAAACATCTAAACTCATAGGGGCTTCTGACTTCCATATCCTCTTCCAAGGCCAGCCTGTAGAGCTGCCATCGTCACTGTTGATAGTTTTATAGCAAGAAGTTACGAGAAAACACCATCTATCTGTTTTTTCCATATGATTCTATTAGGAACATCATCATACATGACCAACAACAACAACAACAACAACTACCCAGTATAGTCCCACAAAGTGGGGTTTGGGGAGGGCAATATGTAGACGGGCCTTACCCCTACCCGAAAGGGCAGAGAGGTTGTTTCCAATCGACCCTCGGCTCAGTGAAGTAAAGGAACAACAAAAACAAAAACAACAAAAGAGCATTAGTAACTTCAACATAAATAGCGTAAATAATTATCTAAATATAAAAACCTAAAAATAAAAAACATAAAAACTATAAATAAAATAGCATGCAATAATATCAGACAGTAACTAGCATAGACAAAATCCAATACACAAATCATCTATGAATAGACCTGTCATGCCTCACCCAACCCCGGGTGAGGAGTATGAAGAACTCTAGGGGCCCCTATCCTACAACCCTTATACTAGACCTCCATTCTTTCCTATCCAGGGTCATGTCCTAAGAAACCCGCATTCTAGCCATGTCATGCCTAATCACCTCTCCCCAATACCTCTTAGGTCTCCTTCTGCCTCGCCGTACGCCGACCATCGCCAGCCGCTCACAACTCCTCACCGGGGCGTCAGGACTTCTCCTCCCCACATGCCCGAACCACCTCAGCCTCGCTTCTCGCATCTTCTCATCCACCGGGGCCACCCCCACCTTCTCTCGAATAACTTCATTTTTAATCTTATCTAACCTAGTGAGTCCGCACATCCACCTGAGCATCCTCATCTCCGCAACCTTCATCCTCTGAACGTGAGAGTTCTTCACTGGCCAGCACTCCGCCCCATACAACATGGCAGGCCTAACCACAGCTCTATAAAAGTTCCCCTTGAGTTTCTGTGGAACTTTCTTGTCACACAGGACTCCTGATGCAAGCCTCCACTTTGACCACCCCGCTCCTATGCGATGAGTGACGTCCCCGTCAATCATCATACATGACCACCTTCTCTAAATCCTTTAGCATTAGAGCCATTCTAGGGACTTCCCAGTCAAAACAGTATCTACAAAAATCAAGGCACCATTTGCTTCTGTTCCAGCACTCTGAAACCAGAGAACCAGTACTATAAGAGGAATTATAGAGATCATGATATTGAGACAGTAGAGGGGATGTCCTACCCAAGCATCTTGAACCTCGTCTGCCTGCCATTTCCAACTTTGATCCTTGTTGACAACAAAAGTAGGCCATAGGCTGCAGATGTGTTTCCATAGTCCCAATCGATGATATGAATTAACAGGGACGGTAAACCAGAGAACCAGAGATTTTGTCTACCATATCTGTCGTGTATAAGCCTTCTCCATAAGTTGCCCCTCTTCTTTTCCATATCTCCACAACCACTTCGTTAATAAGCTATCATTGTGAATTTTCAAGTATTTAATACCCAGTCTTCTTCTTTTGCCTCGCTTCACCCTTTCCCACTTTACCAAATAAAAGGACCTCTTTTCTTTGGTACCTCCCAACAAAAGTTCCTCCAAGTTCTATCAATATTATTTTCAACACTTAATGGCAAGGGAAACAAAGACATAGGGTACGTAGGAAGAGAGTCAAGAACACTGTTAATGAGAGCCGCACTTCCACCTAGAGATAAGTATGATCTTTTCCACGTAGCAAGTCTCTTTTCACACTGATTGTCAATTTTTTGCCACACCTGTTTTGCCTTGTACCTAGCCCCCAATGGCATACCCGATATTCTGTAGGAAGCTCTCCAATTTGACAGCCCGAGACATCTCCAAGTCCCTGTATGTTATGTACCTCATTAACTGCAAACACGGAACTTTTTCCCATGTTTATTTTTAAGCGAGAAATCATTTCAAATAATAGAAGAATAACCCTGAGATACCTTAATTGAGAGATTTCCGCTCCATCGTGACCCACAGTCCCAGAACCAAAACTCTTGATCCACTGAAACCTCATTGCCTTTCGCACCATTGAACTTAGTCCCTCCATTGCCTTAAGCCGCAGGAAAAAAGCCTTTGGGAGAACCATTTATAATCACTGAGAACCTAACATTTGCGATTCAACACTTTATCCATCCAATCCACTTGTCCCTGAACCCCATATCTTTCATCAAGCCTAATAAATGCGCCCAATTAACACGATCAAATGCTTTTCATGTCCAGCTTGCACATTAACCTCGCCCTCCCCTTGCCTCCTACTGTCAAGACACTTATTTACTATAAGCACCGCGTCTGTAATTTGTCTACCCTAACAAAGGTCATCTGAGAGTTTTCAGCCAGAATGTTCATAACTTTCTTCATTCTGTGCCCGCATTTTCGATAGGATCTTGCAGAAGCTTCAATTTGAACTCATAGGCCTGAAATCTTTCTTCTCTTCTGGTCCTACCTTCTTGGGGATAAGAGCAATGACATAAGCATTATATGTTTTTCTTCCCCAATTTCCTAATTCATACATTGAAGCGTTATTGATTTTAAACAGGAGGAAGAAGCGAATTATGAACATGTTGAGGAAAAAGAAGTTGAAGCTTTTGAGCAACAAGATGTTCCAGAAATGGAGAATCCAGTTGAGCACTATGATAGTGAAGATGATTCTTGGAGATGGAGTCAGTATAAGAGTGAAGTGTGAATATTCAGAGAGAAGGGTGCCAAAAAGAATTAAGATATATACACTGGTGGTGATAAAGAATTTTGCCATTTTGTTATTACTCTATTTTCTAGGTTGGATTAGTTATTTGTTGTTGTAGTTTAACTTAACCTTCTTTTTACCGTCACTGCGCATAATTTATACTCATATACGTATTTACTTCAATGGGTAAAGCTAAAATCTTGTCATATCCCGACTCCTGTGACCGCTGCTGAGGATTGAAACTCATTACTAAGTGAGAATAAAACGGGATTAAAAAGATGGGGTTCTATTAGAAATTAAAAAGTAAAAAGAGTGAAATAACAAAAGCATTCCTCTTATAGAAGTCTGTTGTCCTCACTTGTTTGATATAACGAACTTCTCTATTTCTTCATAACTAGTTAGCCAAAATTGATTGCAAGTGTTCTTAAGTTACCCAAACAACAAAACTTATTTGCTATTTTCTGACTTTCACTTCTAGGTTGTGTTTCATCATTAATGTTAACACTAATTTTGGTCAATTACAAAAATTTTTTGAGTAAGAATCTATTATTGGTTCTTTCAATACGAACCTTGTGGCAAAGCAAAGTGAAGGTGGTTTAGGTTGTACCCTAATCGTTTCCTCCAATAAGAACTCCCATCCTCTTCTAATCAAATAGTTCAGAATCAATTTGTCAATTAATTAAAAAATGTGTTGTTCTCTCATGATGATAAGTGAGGCCGGGATTGAATTGAGAAATTATGTTCCACAAATAGGTTAAAAAGGGGCAAAATATCATTTATGTTATAAATATTATTTTATTTACGGTAAATGTCTATCTTTTTAAAGAGATATTAGAATTTGCACAGTCTTTGTACAACATGCATTTTTCTCTTATTTCTGACCTGAATCGTTGTGGAAGACTAGGAAAGAAAATCCTATTTCTTCCTCAGATAATATTTTCCTTTATGTATTATGCAATTTATCTTGCCTGAATCTCTGCTCTGATAAAGTTTTTGTTGGGTGGTACAACAACAACAACAACTACCCAGTATACTCCCACCAGGTGGGGTCTTGGGTGGTTGAGTTTGATTTATGCTTTTCTGTCAATTCTTGGCTATATGAGTTATACTTTTGGAAGAATCAAGGCTCATGTAGAATGTGGAAAAGCTCTCTTCTTCATTTCTCGTTTCATTTACTCTTTTCTGCAGCCCCGGTACCAGTAAATTCACATTCTTATGCCTCTAGCCCAAATAACGGTAGGCCCTCATATGGTCCACCACCTGTTATTGCAAACAAAGTTCCAGCTAATCAACCAGCAACAAATGAGGTCTATTTAGTTTGGGACGATGAGGCCATGTCCATGGTCAGTAGTCTTTCCATTTTAACTAATGTAGTTAATATCTAACAGTTAATTTGTCAGACTAAGTGTTGATCTGAAATATTTGCAGGAGGAAAGAAGAATGTCCTTACCAAAGTATCAGGTGCATGATGAGACTAGCCAGGTAAGTTATAATTACCTAATACTAGTATTCTTTCCTATGGCTATGGATATGGCCTTGAGTTATACATATGTCCAGATGGTTGGTGTTAGTTTCATTTCTCATATTCAGTTATTTACTATTCTTTCATATTCGTAAAGCAAATTTGTAAGTCTTTCCTTTTTCCTTCATCTTGTTGAGAATAGCTAGTACTCTTGCATGAGCATCTGATAATCCATCAATTATACTATATGTTTCAACCCCATTAATAATGGGCTTCTTTATCTTCTTTTGGCCATTCTCCAGTTGGCAAGCAATCCCAACAGTTTTATGGTCATCAAAGATTCAAGTATGTATCTTCATCATCTTTTGCTGGTAGTTAATGACATTTCTGACTACTATGCTGCCCACCCACTCAAGGAATGTCCAACTAGCATCACACAAGAATAAGAACAATGTGTATGTATTAGTTCTTGGAATTTTCCTTTTCTACTGTAGTTACATGTTCTCCTTGAACTTTACTTTGACCTTAAAATGAGTTGGGTTTGGGTGAGCAAGCATAGACTCTACAGATATTTGCAAATTACTTTGATTATGCTATAGATATTTATGGTCGAACAGTGGTTCAAATTTGGCCCAGGTCAGATTCTTTTGCAAATTCAGAAAAAGCAGGCTATGTTTTTTACTCGTACATTGTGCTGATAACCTTTGAGTTTCTATCCTAAAATTTCCTGTCTGTGGTTCTTTCTTTCAGATGACTTCAATAGATGCGGCAATAGACAGAAGAATATCAGAAAGCAGACTTGCAGGGCGCATGGCTTTCTAGACCTGGTGATTTTTCTCTGGTTGGCTGGGTGCTTGTGCAACTGTAGGAAAGTGTTCTAACTTTAAAGAAGTTTTAATTTGAGAAAATTTGCCTTTCGTCTGGATTCATAGGATTGTTTAGATGTTATATTCTTTGTGGAAAAAACATATTGACAGGAGCATTCATCTTACATGAGTTGGAAAGGAATTTGAAATGGAGCACACATAAGGCAAGAGTGGTTTACCTGGGATATATAACCTGTACTGCATTTGGCTTTCAAAACAGTTAATTGCCTTTTCAAATCATTTGTGTAAATATCATCTTGGCAAATCATCTTTAAAATAGTACTTCCTTCGGTCCAAAATAAGTGGTTTTTTGGTGATCCAAAATAAGTAATTTTTTCAGATTTCAAGAACGAATTAATTATTTTTTTCCTGCTTTTGGAGTAACTAGTGTTTGGAATATGTGTTAGGAGTATTTATGTGAAGAGCTAGTAAAGGTTAATATGGTCAAATTCATTGCTAATTAATATTAAAATGTGAATTTCTTAATCTGTGTGAAACAACTAAAAAATCACTTAGTTTGGATCGGTGGGAGTAAATAACTTGAACAAAGTTCCTCATCCAAGTGCTTTTTCGTGGATTTATTGGAAAATAATTTGTGTCCAGGTGGAAACCTGTATAGATGTAGGAAAAATAATTGATAACGTTTAAGTCTGTATTTGACACTGTCAGACGCTTAGCTTTTTGCCACTGCAATTAACTCTCTGATATTTTCTTGCTGCATTTGGCATGTTAATGGATTTCCCTTTTTGCTTGCTTCTCAGATATCTTCTTTAAACCATCGCTTGTATACTTACCCACCAAGTCTCCACTAAAGATCCACAAGAATAGTAGTGGGATAGATGATTTATTTCAGTAATTTTGGTATTTTCTACAATAGTGTAAAATATCATTATAAGGTGTGACAAATTTATGCAAGTTTTAATTGTCTTTCCACAGACCATAGAAGAGTTTTATTACATTCTCGAAATTAGGTAAATTGACTTTTCATCAAAATTTGTTCTTCCATTCTAATCCCTCAAATACAAGGAACAACACATTTTTTGAGGTCTTGAAGCTAAATTTTGTATCGTTTCTTCCAATCTATCTAATGCATAAAATATAAACACATTTCTAATTTCATGAAGGTTTAACAAGGCACATTTTGTAGATATGGTTATACAAAACCAAATATTACTACTATACTAACTAGGGTGTACATAGGTCGGGTTAGTTCGGAATTTACAATTACCAAACTGAATCAATTGTGTCGGGTTATTAAATCTAAAGACCAAATCAAACTAATAAAACTCTGATTTTTCACTCTCGATTTTTCTCGGGTTTTTCGGATTTTCGGATTATTCGAGTTTTTGTGGTTTTTCCAGTAAAATTTTTGTAGAACAAAACATATAAATTGTGCTTAAAATATTTCTTTAATCCTAGTAAGATACAACTATATAAAGTATTTTTCAAGAAAATAATACAAAATATGAGATGTGTTATGGCATTATCCTAAAATATTCAACAATAAAGACAATAAAATTATGTAATATAAATATTGCTAATTAAAAAGCCATAATAAAAATAAAAATAATCTAAAAGTACTAAGTCATGCTAAAATAAGTAGACTAATAAGGGAGTATTAGTTATATGACTAAACGCTAAAGAAAAAATAAAAATAAATTATGCATTTTTATCTAAATTATTGCAAAATAAAAAATAGATATTTAATACATTCTGGTTCGTTGTATTGAATTGATGTCTTTTGTTAGCATTAGTATTGATTTTATATTGGTTTGGGCTTTTGTTAGCATTATTTATTTTATTAATATTAATGACTATAAACTTATTGGAACATTCAAAAGTTCTAAGTCCAACCCTGAAATATTATCTTTAAAAAAATTATGAAATTTTTTAAGAAATATTTACAAATTACATCACAGTAAGTATATTTATATATTAAATATATCTAAAATTTTTATATATGTAATGTCGGGCTGGTTTTGTTTCGGTTTGACTTTCTTTAGTTAAAACCAAACCAAACCAATTATTGCCGGATTTTTTTTTCCAACACCAAATCAAATCAAATCAAATCATAGTCATTTTTTTTCCCGATTTGATTCAAATTATCGGGTTGGTGCGATTTGCCAGTTTCCTTTGTACAACCCTAATACATGTGGCACAAAAAGTGTAAATAGCAAAATAAATAAATAAATAAAACGAGCACAAAAATTAAAGTATATTCCTTGTATACTCGATTTTTTTCACATTAATAAATTTATTTAACTTAACAAAAGAAATAAGTTATATAGTATCGACAAGTCTTCTCTTAATGTTAGAACACATCTTTTTTAGTTTTTAGCTCGTTGGTCGCTAGGGGTGTGCCTTCGAATCGGTTTATCGATAAATCGAATCGATTATTTGTTATCGGTTTATTGATATCGGTTTATCGGTTTATCGGTTTATCGATTCGATTTCGATTTCGAAAAATCTTCCTTATCGGTTTATCGATTCGATTTCGATTTCTGCCATTCGATTTATCGATAAATCGATAAGATATAGTAAGAAGACAAATATACCCTTATTTTATAATAATATTACTACTCTACCAGTGCCTAACCCTTCCCATATATACTGCTATACAATAAATTACTTACAGAATTTGCGAACCCTAACCTGCGCAGCTTCTTCATCTTCTTCCTCATTTTCTCTTCTTCTTCCCCAACAAACATTAAGCTCGTTTAATTACTTTTGATTTTTCGGGATTTTCACATATATACTGCTATACTTTGATCTGTGCAGTCGATTGAACTTCTAGGTGTGAAATTACGCATGCTTGGAGCTCACCAACTTCAAAATGCCGTAACTGCTACATGTGCAGCCTTGTGCCTTAATAAGCAAGGCAAGGACTCAAAAATCTCTTTTAATCTTTATTCAATATACAATAGTAGTTCTAGCATCTGATGTAGATACATTTTTTCTTGCCAGTTGGGTTACGATTTTTCTCTAACAGTACAGATTGGCTGATGCGTATGGGGATCATTTAGCCTTGTATTATATATTTATGATAGGTAGGTACTCAACCTTGTGTTCTATTATTCAGTATAAATTTGATATAGTTTTTCGGAATTGAGGATGCTAAAACTGCATAAATCATTGGGCTTGCAGCTTGCTCCATGAATACAATGATTATATCAAAGCTTTTACCTTTTTTATTGTTAATTTGAAGGATTTGTTCTTGGCAAATCTCGTTTACTCTGTTGAACTAATGGCAATCGATTTAAGAAGCAAAACAAAGTAAGCTACAAACTCATCAATATTGAACAAAATAAAACACTATGAGTTCAGCTTAAGATTTCAGTGATTCAGCAGAGTACGACTCGTCCGTGTTATCCGAGTCGACTCAGTGACCGTTTCGATTGACAACAATAACGGTCGATTTTTTCTTACCTGTTGGTTCTCCACAGGGTGAAGGATTTTCGTTTGGAAAGAGCAGCGAATGTTTTTCCGGCGGGGGCTGGCCGAGGGTTTCTATACCGGTGAACTGCCGGAGAAGAATGGAGAGTTAGTTAATTCCGGGGGCTTAATTAGGGCAATTTAAATGAGGGGCTTTTGAGAAGAGAGGGAATACGGAAGTTGTTCGGGTTAACTCCGGACCCGTATAGTTTTGGTCATCAATGTATGAATTCGTGTGGCTGGTCCAAAGTTACATTATTGTATGAATCAACCATTGACAGTAATTGTTTGAATTCTAGTTTAAGTTGGACATGTTTTTCTCTTTTTGGTGGAAATACTTTTATGTAAAAATATTGTAATTCAAAATTTGTTGGTGACTTGGATGTTTTTCAAACAAAAGATGTAAAAATATTGAAGTGTTACCGCACAAGGGAGAGAATTATTATTGATTTGACATGAATTATAACGGAGTAGAACCCCTTTATTTATAGGGGAAAGGTGACTTAGGCAAAAAATAATAACCTCTAAAATCTCTCTAAAAGATAGGCATTCACCATAAATAAAATAATATTTTATAACACTCCCCTTTAAACAAATCCTACTTGGGTTTAGCTTATTGGAATTTGTACCGAGAAGTCCTACTTTGAAGTAAGGTGCTTTACCAAAAATAATACTATTCCTTCTTTTTCATATGAGGTACTTTTTCTTAGTCCGTTTTAAAATAAATAATATATTTTTAAATTTAAAAATAATTCAACTTTAAACTTTTTATTCTTAATGAGAATCTTTATAGCCACACAAATGGTATGACTCCACAAACCTTTTACCCCCTAATTTTGTAAGACCACAATTTTTAAAATTTTTCTTCCTTTTTCTTAAATTTCGTGTCGAGTCAAACTACCTCAAACAATATGAAACGGAGGGAGTACTATTTTTATGATTCAAACTCAAGACATTTGCACCATTTAATTGTTAGGCCGTATTAAAATAACTACTCCATGAGTTGTTTGGTTCGAATTGTTTTTAGATATTAAAGTAGTAATTGGACTATTGTAATTGATTAATTTTAAGTTAAAATGTCATCTATTTTTCTTTTATCATATTGTTAATTCGTTATTATTTATTATTAAAAAAACACTTTTTCAACTATGACACACTTCTCCAGCTAAAGCAAACAAATTTCGGATCGATAATTTGTAATCAATTTTCTGAATAATCAAATTCAAATCTTATAACAAAATTATAGCCGACAAATAAAAGTATTCAATTGGAACAAATAACTGTTACATCTAAAGAAAGAAAAAAATATATAACGAAGAAGGGAGAAGAAACAAATAAAGCAGCAATCTAATTGTCCAATTCACTTATTTGGTGCGGTTCCCTGCCCTATTTCCCTCCCTATGCATTATATTTTCGCCTCTTTTTTTTTTCGTTAAAAAAGAAAAAAAAACAAGTCCCGCGCCAGTGCCCAGTCGCCACCCCCACCCCCCCTCCTCCCCCGATAATGGAAAAGCTGCGTTAGTTTTCACAATTCCCTCTCATCACCCGCCATGCGATTTTAGGTTCATGTCTCTCTCTCTCTCGCGCGCACCTGTATGCATGAGTTGTTGTGTATTTATTATTGTTTATCTTTGAAAGAACCAATCTGTCAAGGAGATTAACACTAATGTTTCAAGTTCTTATCTTGTGATGTTAAATTTAAGGGTAAATGTTGTGTTTGTATGGGAAGTTGGTGAAACCCATTTTTTAATTTAGTAAGAATTGATTTTATTGAGCATTAATTTTTCTTGTCCTCTTATTATCTAGTTTGTTTCAGCATCGGAAAGCATATTCACAGACCATTTGTTGTTTATATGAGACTCCTCTAGTCTTATTGTTGTTATTTTAGAATAAGCATCTTATTATTCTGGGTTTAGATGAAGCCTATCTAGTTTTATTGTCATTATAGAATTTCACCAAAGTTCTGAATTAATTATGAAGATATTCCCTTTATTGTTTCTGTTGAGCTTTTACTTTTTGATTTTTTTTATGGCTCTATCTGTCTTGAAAAGCTTATCCACTAAACCATTTAAGGTGTAGGTGAAACTGCCTTAGTTGTAATTCTCAAATTGAATTATAAACCAAATTTCAAATCACCTTGTTTATGGTTTTTTTTCCAACTTATTTAATTAGTGGTTACATTTTGTCTTATCAGTTATTGTTTTGTTTCAGCGTTGAAAGTGTATCCATGGACCTTTTAGATGATATTTTGGCTGATGGTGCTTCAAAGACCGGTAAGTCGAGCGAAAAGGATTTCTTTTTAGTTTGTGATATAATATATTCTCATTCTTTCAAGTTTATGTTGTTATTTGGTGCAGTCAAGGCTGGCGGCAAGTTTCAACCCAAGGCAAAGCCTCGTCCAGTGAAAAAAGGTCCAGCTGTTGCGGCCTCAACAGTTTCTTTGACGTCAAAATCCACTGGTGATACTGCAGCAACTGAATCTTTTAAGGCTCTTAAGAAGGATGGAAAGAATTCCCAAAATTGTTAGCTTTCTTGCCTTTATGTTGTTCTTACTATTATTGCCTTTTCAGGAACATTTTGTTGCCGCAATTTGATCATATATTGATTGTTGAGGTCATAAAAACGTTAATTGCTTGCGTGCATAATTTAAGAATTTTCCTTTGAGATAAAGTTGATTTTAGCACTTGAAATTTCATACTATAAAATATGCTCTAAATAGCCTATATTTTAATGTTCTTCATTGATACTTTAAGACCTCTTCAAGAATAATTGTCTTTTGTTAAATATAAGCAGACGATGAACAAAGTTCTGTATTAGCGGAACCTTCCTTGGAGCATCCTCTTGCTGCAGAAACTTTGGGTCCATCAGCTGGTTCATATCTAGATACAAGTACGGTAGTGCCTGATAACAGTGTGGATTCGAAAACTTCTCTTGAGAAATCCGAGGGAGAGGTGATATTTTCTTATCCATACTTTGATCATGTTAACGGACCTTTTATATCCTAATTAAAGTTCTTCAATTTTCAGTATGCAGGCATATATATAGGTTTGGATTCGTTTGATGATTTACTTCCTATCTCAAGCGCCATAGGTAACAACCTATCTTCTTCTGTTCTCTTATTACTAATTTTTCCTGCATATTACCTTTAAACTTGGAACTTGATAACGGATGCTGCAAAAGAGTTACCTTATTATGGATAATTGGCCAATTATTAAAGATTAAATTAGTAAACTGCGGTGCTGCTTATAATTATGCAGAAAATTCTAGTCCCGCTACAGATCCATCTGCTGTTCATGTGGCTAGTGCAGAGAAGGGACAAGAACAACTTTCAATTCCAGTTTTTTCAGTTGATGATTCAGCTCCTAGCACTTCTAATCTTCAACCTGATGAAGTGGCAGCATGCCAAGATCCATTAACTTGTCAAGGAAGTGTTGTTCCTGTTAGTGGAAGTTGTCAGATGGTCAAATTCATGCCCTTCCCCACTTTGTACTGAGCAGCAAAACATTTGTCATTCAGATTCCTTTGCGTTCTTACAAATACTCCAGTTTGTTGGTTGCAGGAGATGGACAGCTATCCTTCCTTGGAAGCAGATATCCTGGGGGTAACTACTACATCTGGTATGGGAGAATTTTCAGGTTCCTGCACCTGCACTTTATCATGTGCCGCACTCATTTTTAATTTCTAATGTTTATTCAGGGCAGAGTACCAGAAGGTTTCAACCCAAGTCCAAGCTACAAGTATACAGAGAGAGATACGACACAAGCATCCCTGATTCAGATGCAGTAGAGTCAGTTTCATGTCAGCCAAATTCACACTCGGTTCATTCTGAAATGGATTTTGTGGATAGAGGGAAGGAACATGGATTCCCTGCTGATGATCTCCTTGATTTTTCAGCCAGAGGATTTGATAATAATATTATTGCAGAATCTACTCATGAATTTCCAGTTCATGAAGAGTATGTTATCGAAGCTTCGCATTCAGATGTTGGCATCCCAGCAGAACTCCCTGAATCTACTTCTCATATGGCTGAGGAACCTGTAAATCAATAAACTGTTTTAGTTACTTCTCAATTTTTGAAATAGTTTGCCTTGCTGGTGGAGCCCTTTATTTCTCTTCTTAACCCTCTTGTAACTATGTCTGTTTAGGTACATCAGAGGCCAAAGACTAAAAAGCAAAAATTGCCTGCATCTGATCTTTCTGCAATTACTGAAGAGAATGGAGCGGGTAGATCATTAAGGAGTAGAAGAAAGTCCGTAAATGCAAATAGACTAGTTGATGAGTCTGAAGTAGTAGCGGATGATGGGGAATATGTGCCTGAACAACCTAATGATTCTATTACAAATGGTAATGATGAGGATCTTCTGGTGGAAAATGAATCACAAGGGAAAAAAGTACAGAAAAAGTCAAAGAGAACAGTTGCTGAGGATGGAAAGCAAGTTAAAAAGAGTAAAAAGACCACTGAAGCTTCAGACCAGGCAGCCAACAAGAAACCTAAGAAGTTTTCTCACTCCACTCGTCAAAAGAGGAGACAAGGTAAGCCTAGTAGGTGTTGCTGACATTTGGCATAGTGTATTTATCTTTTCTTGACCTGGCACTTCCTTGTTTACAGTGAACAAGGCTTTGCTTGAGGCTCCCGAGTATGAGATTGACTACCAAAAGGTACCTATTAAGGATCTAATTATATTGGGAGAGCACAGAGAGCGGCTGGCGGTACGTTTCCTCTTGCATTCTCTTGTTTGCGCCCCAACCTCCTAGAAAGAGGAAAAATTAAAAATGACAGAGTCATCCTTGATTCTCATGTTTGCCTTCTTGCCATCCTTGCAGAAAAAAGATGCTGCAGCGTCACAAATACCTACTACAGATCAGAGGTATCAGAAGCTTTTTTACAATTAAATATATTAATCTACAGTTGTCTTTTGTTTTATTTGCGAAAAAGATACTAACCTGCATTTAACCTTTCAATTGGGTTTTATTATATTGTTGTTGATAGTGAAAATGGTGGATGATCTGTGTTAGAGACTTCATTCATTAGGTCTGTTTTTCTCACTTCAGATCCATCTTCTAACTCGTCAAGAGCACCATAAGTCTCTTTTGTATCGTCTACAGCTTCATTATTTTCTCTACTTTTAGATAACGGTTCTAACCAACCTGTCCAACCACTTTTTCCAGAATTATGTGAAGACTTGTTGCCCTTTTCTCAGCTCTTCCTCTTTTTTCTAAGCTACGTTGACCAGCCAAGAGAACTATCTTCCCCAAAGCTAGCATCAATACTGTTCCAGAAATGGTCGTCGTATTTGCTTAATTAGTTACTTAAGAAGTGAAGGACAGAACAAGCTCTGTTCAATCTGCGCCTGAAACAAGGCAGTACAAACTCTCTGTACTTAGCCTGCCGCTTAAACCGGCAGAGACTGAGAGGTATACTAAATATACCTAGTTCAAGTCTTACAGTAGCTGGATTTATAGAAGGTGAATGAGCACAGTGGTAAAATTGTATCCAATGCAGGTATCTCCATCAGCAAATGGAAGCGTATTGGAAAATTAACATGAATATATTTATTACTTGCACCAAAGCATTTGCACATACATAATAGCATGACAGAATAAAATGATTTATTTTCGATGATTACTTCCTTGTAATTTCATCTGAAATTTGCAAATTGCTCTAAGAGTTTTTACCAGGTATAACATAACGGAAACTTACAGTAGTTGATGCTCTTAAGATATTAATGCGAAATGTCTTTTAAACAAGGTAGTGCTGCGTTTATGGTAAAGTTCTCTTTCAGTTGTTATGAATCCAGTAATCTGGTTATACTTGGAGACTAACATGTAGCTTAGGTAGCTTCTTATTTGGAAATCTTTCACTAAAGACCTACTTCAGCAACCAGATATTAGGGAATTTCTAGGAAACGCATGCATGCATATTTATTGGGCCAGTCCTCCTGCAAAGTGCATCCTTACAAGCTACTACTTGCTATCTAGAAATCCTTCCCAAACAACTGTCTCAACAATCCTTGCACACTGTACTATACCGATTAACTACCTAGCGTTTCAAGAATCCATGCCCAACACAAGTCCTTTCAAGATTCCTTGCACAACACAAGGTTTTCACTACCCAACTCCACAACTATTTTACTGTAAACGATACTACTTCTGTATTGGCCTAGAAGGGCTCGATTAGTACAGTGCAGAAGGAGAGAAGGAATTTCTGAATCTGCACAAGCATCAGTATCAAGTTATCAACAGGCAAAATGACCAAATTTTCTGAACAGGAATGGAACTGAAAATCTGTACGTTCAAAATCTGAAGTATCTTATGCACAGAAAGAAAGCATGATATGTCATAGGTGAGAGAACCTGCCTCTGCTGCTTAGTCCACCACCGGATACAGCTTGGTTTCCATGTGTTTATTCATCTCAAAAACCTCATATCTTGAAAATCCGCTGCAAGATTCTCTCTGGTGGGCAACTACCTGAGTTTTGTAGAAGAATCTTCTCCGTTGAACAATCAAGACAATATTCCATACTATCTCTGCACCTATAAGCATTCATAAGAGAGAAGCAAGTGCTCATATTGTCTAGAGCACCAGTTGCTATCTCGTATATAGAAGAAAAAAGATCAATAAAATTCCTTCCCTTCTCTTTTGAGGAGATAGCAAATTTATGCGTCAAGAACTCTAACCTTTAGATTTAGCTTGTAAATTTTTACATTTTCTTATAATTGAGAAATACCCTGGGTATTTGTAATTTTACATTTCTCCGTCACTTATCTTGTCACTTATCTTTTTACTCCATGCTCGCTCTGGAGGTAATTCCTCTATTCTCTATACAATGAACAAGATATGGAAAAGAAAATATCTTAGCTTCCAAGATGGTGAGCATTAGCAAAGGAGGATATCTCCTCAAATCCCAAAAATTTGGAATTACTCCAAAATAGACGCCCTTTGATTTATATGCTGATATACTATAGTTAGTATTATCCTATCATACATAAATGTCGGATACTTTTATCCTGAAATACTCTTGTGATTTGCTCAAGCTGACTATAAGCTAACTTTAGGGCATCAATTGCGCTAATTCCTAGTTCCTAAAAATGGCCTTAGGATTTAGTGGTTTTGATGTCAATTCTCACTTAGTATTGCTCTGTCCAATTTCTAATGGTTCCTTTGGAGGCTGTTATGTGCTAGGATCAGGAAGCTGGAAGGTAGCCGTCATGTGAAAAATTGTTTTCACTAGTCATAGGAAAATGAAAAAGAGATGCCATTGGTAAACACTTAGAAGTTTACATGTGTTATAAATTTATGCTCCTTGAACCTAATATGGTTCTTAGTAAGTATATTAGGTGATCTTTGACCATGGTTTAAAATGTATAATTTCGTCATATCTAATATGAGTGAAGTTATGCCGTACAGTACATTATATTTACTCTCGAGTACCTAAATGTATTCAACAGAGGCAAATTAATAAGGAAAAGAGATTTTAGAAGTTCAATGCGTTTTGCAATCAGTGGCTTTTGTTGTGGCATAGTTTTATTTTTTAAATTACTTGGAGGTGTTACATGTTTTTTCCCTTTTGGGACTAGGACATCTCTTTTCCAAGTTACAATTTCTCCATGATTTGTGCTTGTGCAGTGCTGGTGCTTCTGTTTCTAATTATAATGAGGATGAGACCGATCCTTCAAATGGCGGCGCAGAAGATAATGATCATCAAATAGGTTCTCGGGCTCAGGATTCTTCTGCCTACTTAAATTATCAAACTTATATGGACAAAACACCCAGCACAAGGTGGTCAAAACAGGAAACAGAGCTGTTCTATGAGGTACATCCCTCTCATTTGTAGCTACTGAAAGACACAGGTGTAAATGGGGGAATAATTAAAATTTGAATTGAAAACTTCAATCTTAAATAGCAAATTCTAGAAGTGCAACTTATAAAATGAAGTTATTAGTTGATGCACCTAGGCGTTCCCAGTCTGGAAGATCAAGTTTGTAGGTTCCTTTCTATACAACAACAACAACCCAATATAATCCCACTTAGTGGGGTCTGGGGAGGGTAGTATGTATGCAGATCTTACCCCTACCCTTGGGTAGAGAGGCTGTTTCCAAATAGACCCCCGGCATCCTTCCCTCCAAGAACTTCCCACCTTGCTCTTGGGGAGACTCGAACTCACAACCTCTCGGTTGGAAGTGGGGGTTGCTTACCATCAGAGCAACCCCTCTTGTCTCAGTAGGTTCCTTTCTATATTTCCTTTTTATAAACCGTCAATCATGTTATCAAATTTGCTTCACTTTATTGAGACCTTCCTATGAGGTAGTAGCAAAAGACTGATGTAGGACATCTTTGTTGCTAGCTAACTAAATGTTACTTGTTTTCTCTATTTGAAATAAGCGTATTTGTCAAATATTACATAGAAATATTTGTCCCAACCAAGCGAGAACTGTGGAATGTGAAGGCATCTGCAATTGGGGGTAGATGCAGTTTTAAAGCAAAAAGAAAATAAGTATTTCTATATAAGGGATGCTTTACAGACTAGATTAAGGTTGGTCGTTGTCTATGTTCCATGGACTCATTCACGGGTGTATATCTGACCTAGGTGTAACTTGTAAGTGAGAGCCGGTTAATGCTATGTAGCTTTTTGTCCATTTAGTGTATTTTGAAGAATTAGCACGAAATCTCTGTTCCTGTGTCATTCAACATGGATACTTCAAAGGAAGTCGAACAATTCATGTGATATAATTTTTGTGGAACATAGTTACCTTTTCAGGAATATAGTTGTTGGGAAGTGAGAAGCTGGTCTAACTAAAGTTACAAAAAAAGAAAAAAAAGAAATTGGAAGCTGGCACTAACATTAACTTCTTTGGCATCTATCCTCAGCATGTAAATTAGTAGAGAAAGGGGATCTTAGATAAATTTGAGAAATAGTAGAAATCTGATTTTTACTATATTATTGTTAATATATTTTGTTTAAATATGGCGCTCGTTGATACTAAATGCAAGAAGACCATGCAGTATATACAACAACAACAACTACCCAGTATAGTCCAACAAAGTGGGGTCTGGGGAGGGTAATATGTAGACAGGCAGAGAGACTGTTTCCAATCGACCCTCGGCTCAGGAGAGAAAAGGATAACAAAGACAAAAGGAAATTAGTAAATGCAGCCAAAATAACATAAATAATTGTCTAAACATAAGAACCATAAATAAAATGACATGCAATAATATCAAACAATAATTACGATAAATAACTACCGTAAAGGGACACAACCCAATATATGGGTCATCTATGGAGAGCCCCACCCAAACCCGGGAAAAGAGTACTAAAATTCTAGAAACCCCTATCCTACAACCCTGGTACTAGACCTCCAGACTTTCCTATCAAGGGTATGTCCTCGGAAATTCGCATACTAGCCATGTCCTACCTAATCACCTCTACCCAATGCCTGCCCGATCTCACACCGGCCACCGCCAGCCGCTCACAACTCCTCACAGGGGCATCTGGGCTTCTACTCCGCACATGCCCGAACCACCTGAGCCTCGCTTCTCGTCCACTTGGGCCACCCCCACCTTCTCCCGAATAACCTCATTCTTAATCCTATCTAACCTGGTGAGCCCACACATCCACCTGAGCATCCTCATCTTCGCAACCTTCATCCTCTGAACATGGGAGTTCTTCACCGGCCAGCACTCCGCCCCATACAACATGGCAGGTCTAACCACAGCTCTATAAAACTTCCCCTTAAGTTTCTGTGGCACTTTCTTGTCACACAGGACTCCTGGTGCAAGCCTCCACTTCGACCACCCCGCTCCTATACGGTGAGTGACATCCCCGTCTATCTCTCCGTCCCCCTGAATCACCGACCCAAGATATCTAAAACTGTTCCTCTTGACGATGACCTGAGATCCAATTTTCACGTCCCTGCCTACTTCGCTCGGCTCGGCGCTAAACTTGCACTCCAGGTATTCTGTCTTAGACCTGCTTAGTTTGAAGCCCTTAGACTCGAGAGCCTGTCTCCATGCCTCTAGCCTCTCGTTAACACAGACCCTTGTCTCGTCTATCAAGACTATGTCATCAGCAAATAGCATACACCAAGGCACATCCCCTTGGATATGTCGGATTAAAGCATCCATGACCAACGCAAACAAGAGAGGGCTATGCGCCGATCCTTGATGGAACCCCATAACTACCAGGAAATGATCTGAGTTGCCACCTACCGTCCTAACCCTAGTCTTAGCTCCATCGTACAAGTCCTTGATACATCTGTTTTACTGCAGTCCTTGTATGCAGAGTATATACAGCAGTTTACAAAAAATCAGCTGTTTTACTCCAAGAGACTAATGAAGTCCACAATGCTTTCCACATCATTCACATTGCACATTTTGCACCAAAAAGCCAAAAAGGTATACATCTAAACTTAAGTCTAAAATTATTGTCAGTCTTGCTTTCAAAAACTCTCCGGTTCCGTAGACCAATAATGTCCCTTCCAGAGATAGAGAGAGATAGATAGAGTCCTTGGATCCTGGAGATTCTGAAGTCTCCTTTTATATGCTCAATGTGATGTCAGAATTCAGAACCTGCTCTGTCGCTTTACCAGGACTGTCAAGATTCTATGTTAAAGAAAACCGTCTATCAAATAATGTGCACATAGAATTGCAATTTCTTATGTTCTGGTAAAGAAAAATGAAGAAATGAATAAGTTTGATAAATGGGGCGAGGAGAAGATAGTATGGGGAACTGCATTATATGGGTTGGACTAGTGCAAAGATAGTTTGAGCCCTTTCATATGATAATTCTTTTGATAAATTCCCTTTTATAAGGTAATTAGTTGTTAACTTCTATTTTAAGAGCAGTGGAGCAGAATCCCAATGTTACAAGAAATCAAGCAGTTGAGAAATGGTACAACTTTTGACTTATAGGTGTCATGGCACCAATTAGAGCTATATGGACGGACTTTGTGTGATTGAGCACAAATAGTACTGTTATGCACTCCCTTCCTCTTTTGTTTGTCCTTGGTTTGCTCTTAGACATTTAGAAGAAAACTTGTCTTCAGGCTGTGCAGCAGTTTGGGACTGACTTATCCCTGATACAACAACTTTTTCCTGGCCGGACACGTAGACAGCTAAAGCTAAAATACAAGAAAGAAGAGCGGCAACATCCATTTAGGCTTCATGATTATCTAACCAATCGTTCCAAAGGTAAATTTTCTTCAACTCTCTCTACTGCACTCACATTTATTTATTTTTCCAAGACTCATTTATCATTTGATAGCATTTCGTTTAAATGGGCATAAAATACAATTTGAAGATACATTGGACAAAGGAATATCGTTTTTTCAGAGAAACCTTCCATTAAGAGTAAGGTTTCATCAGCATGGAAAACATGACTTGGGTGTGACTGAAAGTATACATGCATAGCCTATTGTTATGGCTGATCCAAGTCCAGATATGAATTGGAGCCTGACTTATAAAAAAAAAAGGAATTGCAGCCTGGATTCATATTCCATAATTTTTTTCTTTTTTCCTCTTTTCATGTTTTTGTCTTGTGATCCTCTGTTCTCAGTCTACTACTGTATCTGTGTATATCGAATTCTCCTCTCCAATGATATATGCATGATCTGACGTTTCGATATCTTTTTCTATTTTTAATATTTTTCAACATGGTTTATGCGTTTTAGTCTCCAGAATTGAAATTCTAGATCTCCTCATGATGCAGCTTTTTTCTTTTCTTCTGCTCTATTTTCGTTGATATTAGTCTTGTATTTCATCTTGTTTGACCACAAATCAGTACTAAAGAACTGAAATTTGGATATTCTGAAAATTCTATCTTTATTTCATTTTGCAAATTGCTACTTTATGGTTCCAAAAATTGTAAACAAGGCCAGGTTCCGTCCTACGTTGACTGCAGGAACATACATGTTTTATCATAGTTTCCACAATTGAGCTAGTATTTTGCTTGTTAACTTGTGGACATGCTATGTATGTATTTCTGCAATTGAATCTCATAATCTGAGTTTTAGTTTAGAAAAAAATGGTGATTCAATTTCAAGAGTTATTTAACCATAATCATTAGCATATTTGTAAAATGTCTAAAGGCTGGAGTTATTTAACCACCATGCATCGCGCAAGTTATCGGTGTCATCAGACCATCATAGAAGGAAAAAGAACCATTGGCCTGAAGAAGAGAAAGCCTTTGCCACTAAAATGTGTCATGTTTTCTAATTGTTCTGCAGAGTTTTACATGATAATAATATACTTGTTGCAGATCATTCCCACTTTGAACGAGTAATTGAGCGTTTAAAACAAATTGAAGCCGAGGAATTGCAGAAAGCCGATAAAGATGAGTCAATTGACTTGTCAGGGGAGCAGGAAGTGGAGGAGGGAACTCAGGGGATCAATGTATGAATCTTCTCTTGCTTGTCATCTGTTTTTTTTTTGTTTTTGAAACTGGTAAAGTATTATATATATTAGTAACAGAATCCTGGTACTAAGTTGTTACCAGATAATTACAATGATTGGAACCTTTCTACACCAAAACAAAAAAGAAATGGTTCCACCTGTACAAAAGTTCTAATCCTGCAGTGAATCTAAGAAATCAAGCATGCTATTCTCATCTCTAACATCCTCTAGGTTGCACCAAAAAGCAATGCTCATGAATATTTAATTTTCTGTACAACTTCTATTTTCCTTTCAAGCACTTGCATTCTTCTCTTTCCATATTGCCCAACACACACAAGCTGCGATATTGTTCCATATCTTTCTTACTGATTGACACATCCCTCAACTCCCCAGATGTTCAATAGATCCTTCACTGGATCTGGCTTGCCAGTGTGCAATGTGAAAAAAGGCACGTGTTGTGTGTAACTACCCTCATGAAACATCTAAACTCATAGGGGCTTCTGACTTCCATATCCTCTTCCAAGGCCAGCCTGTAGAGCTGCCACCGTCGCTGTTGATAGTTTTATAGCAAGAAGTTACGAGAAAACACCATCTATCTGTTTTTTCCATATGATTCTATCAGGAACATCATCATACATGACCAACAACAACAACAACAACAACTACCCAGTATAGTCCCACAAAGTGGGGTTTGGGGAGGGCAATATGTAGACGGGCCTTACCCCTACCCGAAAGGGCAGAGAGGCTGTTTCCAATCGACCCTCGGCTCAGTGAAGTAAAGGAACAACAAAAACAAAAACAACAAAAGAGCATTAGTAACTTCAACATAAATAGCGTAAATAATTATCTAAATATAAAAACCTAAAAATAAAAAACATAAAAACTATAAATAAAATAGCATGCAATAATATCAGACAGTAACTAGCATAGACAAAATCCAATACACAAATCATCTATGAATAGACCTGCCATGCCTCACCCAACCCCGGGTGAGGAGTATGAAGAACTCTAGGGGCCCCTATCCTACAACCCTTATACTAGACCTCCATTCTTTCCTATCCAGGGTCATGTCCTCAGAAACCCGCATTCTAGCCATGTCATGCCTAATCACCTCTCCCCAATACCTCTTAGGTCTCCCTCTGCCTCGCCGTACGCCGACCATCGCCAGCCGCTCACAACTCCTCACCGGGGCGTCAGGACTTCTCCTCCGCACATGCCCGAACCACCTCAGCCTCACTTCTCGCATCTTCTCATCCACCGGGGCCACCTTCTCTCGAATAACTTCATTTTTAATCTTATCTAACCTAGTGAGTCCGCACATCCACCTGAGCATCCTCATCTCCGCAACCTTCATCCTCTGAACGTGAGAGTTCTTCACTGGCCAGCACTCCGCCCCATACAACATGGCAGGCCTAACCACAGCTCTATAAAAGTTCCCCTTGAGTTTCTGTGGAACTTTCTTGTCACACAGGACTCCTGATGCAAGCCTCCACTTTGACCACCCCGCTCCTATGCGATGAGTGACGTCCCCGTCAATCATCATACATGACCACCTTCTCTAAATCCTTTAGCATTAGAGCCATTCTAGGGACTTCCCAGTCAAAACAGTATCTACAAAAATCAAGGCACCATTTGCTTCTGTTCCAGCACTCTGAAACCAGAGAACCAGTACTATAAGAGGAATTATAGAGATCATGATATTGAGACAGTAGAGGGGATGTCCTACCCAAGCATCTTGAACCTCGTCTGCCTGCCATTTCCAACTTTGATCCTTGTTGACAACAAAAGTAGGCCATAGGCTGCAGATGTGTTTCCATAGTCCCAATCGATGATATGAATTAACAGGGACGGTAAACCAGAGAACCAGAGATTTTGTCTACCATATCTGTCGTGTATAAGCCTTCTCCATAAGTTGCCCCTCTTCTTTTCCATATCTCCACAACCACTTCGTTAATAAGCTATCATTGTGAATTTTCAAGTATTTAATACCCAGTCTTCTTCTTTTGCCTCGCTTCACCCTTTCCCACTTTACCAAATAAAAGGACCTCTTTTCTTTGGTACCTCCCAACAAAAGTTCCTCCAAGTTCTATCAATATTCTTTTTAACACTTAATGGCAAGGGAAACAAAGACATAGGGTACGTAGGAAGAGAGTCAAGAACACTGTTAATGAGAGCCACACTTCCACCTAGAGATAAGTATGATCTTTTCCACGTAGCAAGTCTCTTTTCACACTGATTGTCAATTTTTTGCCACACCTGTTTTGCCTTGTACCTAGCCCCCAATGGCATACCCGATATTCTGTAGGAAGCTCTCCAATTTGACAGCCCAAGACATCTCCAAGTCCCTGTATGTTATGTACCTCATTAACTGCAAACACGGAACTTTTTCCCATGTTTATTTTTAAGCGAGAAATCATTTCAAATAATAGAAGAATCACCCTGAGATACCTTAATTGAGAGATTTCCGCTCCATCGTGACCCACAGTCCCAGAACCAAAACCCTTGATCCACTGAAACCTCATTGCCTTTCGCATCATTGAACTTAGTCCCTCCATTGCCTTAAGCCGCAGGAAAAAAGCCTTTGGGAGAACCATTTATAATCACTGAGAACCTAACATTTGCGATGCAACACTTTATCCATCCAATCCACTTGTCCCTGAACCCCATATCTTTCATCAAGCCTAATAAATGCGCCCAATTAACACGATCAAATGCTTTTCATGTCCAGCTTGCACATTAACCTCGCCCTCCCCTTGTCTCCTACTGTCAAGACACTTATTTACTATAAGCACCGCGTCTGTAATTTGTCTACCCTTAACAAAGGTCATCTGAGAGTTTGCAGCCAGAATGTTCATAACTTTCTTCATTCTGTGCCAGCATTTTCGATAAGATCTTGCAGAAGCTTCAGTTTGAACTCATTGGCCTGAAATCTTTCTTCTCCTCTGGTCCTACCTTCTTGGGGATAAGAGCAATGACATAAGCATTATATGTTTTTCTTCCCCAATTTCCTAATTCATACATTGAAGCGTTATTGATTTTGAACAGGAGGAAGAAGCGAATTCTGAACATGTTGAGGAAAAAGAAGTTGAAGCTTTTGAGCAACAAGATGTTCCAGAAATGGAGAATCCAGTTGAGGACTATGATAGTGAAGATGATTCTTGGAGATGGAGTCAGTATAAGAGTGAAGTGTGAATATTCAGAGAGAAGGGTGCCAAAAAGAATTAAGATATATACACTGGTGGTGATAAAGAATTTTGCCATTTTGTTATTACTCTATTTTCTAGGTTGGATTAGTTATTTGTTGTTGTAGGTTAACTTAACCTTCTTTATACCGTCACTGCGCATAATTCATACATTGAAGCGTTATTGATTTTGAACAGGAGGAAGAAGCGAATTCTGAACATGTTGAGGAAAAAGAAGTTGAAGCTTTTGAGCAACAAGATGTTCCAGAAATGGAGAATCCAGTTGAGGACTATGATAGTGAAGATGATTCTTGGAGATGGAGTCAGTATAAGAGTGAAGTGTGAATATTCAGAGAGAAGGGTGCCAAAAAGAATTAAGATATATACACTGGTGGTGATAAAGAATTTTGCCATTTTGTTATTACTCTATTTTCTAGGTTGGATTAGTTATTTGTTGTTGTAGGTTAACTTAACCTTCTTTATACCGTCACTGCGCATAATTTATACTCATATACGTATTAACTTCAATGGGTAAAGCTAAAATCTTGTCATATCCCGACTCCTGTGACCGCTGCTGAGGATTGAAACTCATTACTAAGTGAGAATAAAACGGGATTAAAAAGATGGGGTTTTATTAGAAATTAAAAAGTAGAAAGAATGAAATAACAAAAGCATTCCTCTTATAGAAGTCTGTTGTCCTCACTTGTTTGATATAACGAACTTCTCTATTTCTTCATAACTAGTTAGCCAAAATTGACTGCAAGTGTTCTTAAGTTACCCAAACAACAAAACTTATTTGCTATTTTCTGACTTTCACTTCTAGGTTGTGTTTCATCATTAATGTTAACACTAATTTTGGTCAATTACAAAATTTTTTTGAGTAAGAATCTATTATTGGTTCTTTCAATACGAACCTTGTGGCAAAGCGAAGTGAAGGCGGTTTAGGTTGTACCCTAATCGTTTCCTCCAATAAGAACTCCCATCCTTTTCTAATCAAATAGTTCAGAATCAATTTGTCAATTAATTAAAAAATATGTTGTTCTCTCATGATGATAAGTGAGGCCGGGATTGAATTGAGAAATTATGTTCCACAAATAGGTTAAAAAGGGGCAAAATATCATTTATGTTATAAATATTATTTTATTTACGGTGAATGTCTATCTTTTTAAAGAGATATTAGAATTTGCACAGTCTTTGTACAACATGCATTTTTCTCTTATTTCTGACCTGAATCGTTGTGGAAGACTAGGAAAGAACATCCTATTTCTTCCTCAGATAATATTTTCCTTTATGTATTATGCAATTTATCTTGCCTGAATCTCTGCTCTGATAAAGTTTTTGTTGGGTGGTACAACAACAACAACAACTACCCAGTATACTCCCACCATGTGGGGTCTTGGGTGGTTGAGTTTGATTTATGCTTTTCTGTCAATTCTTGGCTATATGAGTTATACTTTTGGAAGAATCAAGGCTCATGTAGAATGTGGAAAAGCTCTCTTCTTCATTTCTCGTTTCATTTACTCTTTTCTGCAGCCCCGGTACCAGTAAATTCACATTCTTATGCCTCTAGCCCAAATACCGGTGGGCCCTCATATGGTCCACCACCTGTTATTGCAAACAAAGTTCCAGCTAATCAACCAGCAACAAATGAGGTCTATTTAGTTTGGGACGATGAGGCCATGTCCATGGTCAGTAGTCTTTCCATTTTAATTAATGTAGTTAATATCTTACAGTTAATTTGTCAGACTAAGTGTTGATCTGAAATATTTGCAGGAGGAAAGAAGAATGTCCTTACCAAAGTATCAGGTGCATGATGAGACTAGCCAGGTAAGTTATAATTACCTAATACTAGTATTATTTCCTATGGCTATGGATATGGCCTTGAGTTATACATATGTCCAGATGGTTGGTGTTAGTTTCATTTCTCAGATTCAGTTGTTTACTATTCTTTCATATTCGTAAAGCAAATTTGTAAGTCTTTCCTTTTTCCTTCATCTTGTTGAGAATAGCTAGTACTCTTGCATGAGCATCTGATAATCCATCAATTATACTGTATGTTTCAACCCCATTAATAATTGGCTTCTTTATCCTCTTTTGGCCATTCTCCGGTTGGCAAGCAATCCCAACAGTTTTATGGTCATCAAAGATTCAAGTATGTATCTTCATCATCTTTTGCTGGTAGTTAATGACATTTCTGACTACTATGCTGCCCACCCACTCAAGGAATGTCCAACTAGCATCACACAAGAATAAGAACAATGTGTATGTATTAGTTCTTGGAAATTTCCTTTTCTGCTGTAGTTACATGTTCTCCTTGAACTTTACTTTGACCTTAAAATGAGTTGGGTTTGGGTGAGCAAGCATAGACTCTACAGATATTTGCAAATTACTTTGTTATGCTATAGATATTGATGGTCGAACAGTGGTTCAAATTTGGCCCAGGTCAGATTCTTTTGCAAATTCAGAAAAAGCAGGCTATGTTTTTTACTCATACATTGTGCTGATAACCTTTGAGTTTCTATCCTAAAATTTCCTGTCTGTGGTTCTTTCTTTCAGATGACTTCAATAGATGCGGCAATATACAGAAGAATATCAGAAAGCAGACTTGCAGGGCGCATGGCTTTCTAGACCTAGTGATTTTTCTCTGGTTGGCTGGGTGGTTGTGCAACTGTAGGAAAGTGTTCTAACTTTAAAGAAGTTTTAATTTGAGAAAATTTGCCTTTCGTCTGGATTCATAGGATTGTTTAGATGTTGTATTCTTTGTGGAAAAAACATATTGACAGGAGCATTCATTTTACATGAGTTGGAAAGGAATTTGAAATGGAGCACACATGAGGCAAGAGTGGTTTACCTGGGATATATAACCTATACTGCATTTGGCTTTCAAAACAGTTAATTGCCTTTTCAAATCATTTGTGTAAATATCATCTTGGCAAATCATCTTTAAAATAGTACTTCCTTCAGTCCAAAATAAGTGATTTTTTGGTGATCCAAAATAAGTAATTTTTTCAGATTTCAAGAACGAATTAATTATTTTTTTCCTGCTTTTGGAGTAACTAGTGTTTGGAATATGTGTTAGGAGTATTTATGTGAAGAGATAGTAAAGGTTAATATGGTCAAATTCATTGCTAATTAATATTAAAATGTGAATTTCTTAATCTGTGTGAAACAACTAAAAAATCACTTAGTTTGGATCGGTGGGAGTAAATAACTTGAACAAAGTTCCTCATCCAAGTGCTTTTTCGTGGATTTATTGGAAAATAATTTGTGTCCAGGTGGAAACCTGTATAGATGTAGGAAAAATAATTGATAACATTTAAGTCTGTATTTGACACTGTCAGACGCTTAGCTTTTTGCCACTGATTTTAACTCTCTGATATTTTCTTGCTGCATTTGGCATGTTAATGGATTTCCCTTTTTGCTTGCTTCTCATATATCTTCTTTAAACCATCGCTTGTATACTTACCCGCCAAGTCTCCACTAAAGATCCACAAGAATAGTAGTGGGATAGATGATTTATTTCAGTAATTTTGGTATTTTCTACAATAGTGTAAAATATCATTATAAGGTGTGACAAATTTATGCAAGTTTTGATTGTCTTTCACAGGCCATAGAAGAGTTTTATTACATTCTCGAAATTAGGTAAATTGACTTTTCATCAAAATTTGTTCTTCCCTTCTAATCCCTCAAATACAAGGAACAACACATTTTTTGAGGTCTTGAAGCTAAATTTTGTATCGTTTCTTCCAATCTATCTAATGCATAAAATATAAACACATTTCTAATTTCATGAAGGTTTAACAAGGCACATTTTGTAGATATGGTTATACAAAACCAAATATTACTACTATACTAACTAGGGTGTACATAGGTCGGGTTAGTACGGAATTTACAATTACCAAACCGAATCAATTGTGTCGGGTTATTAAATCTAAAGACCAAATCAAACTAATAAAACTCTGATTTTTCACTCTCGATTTTTCTCGGGTTTTTCGGATTTTCGGATTATTCGAGTTTTTGTGGTTTTTCCAGTGAAATTTTTGTAGAACAAAACATATAAATTGTGCTCAAAATATTTCTTTAATCCTAGTAAGATACAACTATATAAAGTATTTTTCAAGAAAATAATACAAAATATGAGATGTGTTGTGGCATTATCCTAAAATATTCAACAATAAAGACAATAAAATTATGTAATATAAATATTGCTAATTAAAAAGCCATAATAAAAATAAAAATAATCTAAAAGTACTAAGTCATGCTAAAATAAGTAGACTAATAAGGGAGTATTAGTTATATGACTAAACGCTAAAGAAAAAATAAAAATAAATTATGCATTTTTATCTAAATTATTGCAAAATAAAAAATAGATATTTAATACATTCTGGTTCGTTGTATTGAATTGATGTCTTTTGTTAGCATTAGTATTGATTTGATTTTGGTTTGGGCTTTTGTTAGCATTATTTATTTTATTAATATTAATGGCTATAAACTTATTGGAACATTCAAAAGTTCTAAGTCCAACCCTGAAATATTATCTTTAAAAAATTATGAAATTTTTTAAGAAACATTTACAAATTACATCACAGTAAGTATATTTATATATTAAATATATCTAAAATTTCTATATATATAATTTCGGGTTGGTTTTGTTTCGGTTTGACTTTCTTTAGTTAAAACCAAACCAAACCAATTATGGCCGGATTTTTTTTTCCAACACCAAATCAAATCAAATCAAATCATAGTTATTTTTTTTTTTTCGATTTGATTCGAATTATCGGGTTAGTGCGATTTGCCAGTTTCCTTTGTACAACCGTAATACATGTGGCACAAAAAGTGTAAATAGCAAAATAAATAAATAAATAAAACGAGCACAAAAATTAAAGTATATTCCTTGTATACTCGATATTTTTCACATTAATAAATTTATTTAACTTAACAAAAGAAATAAGTTATATAGTATCGACAAGTCTTCTCTTAATGTTAGAACACATCTTTTTTAGTTTTTCACTCGTTGGTCGCTAGGGGTGTGCATTCGAATCGATTTATCGATAAATCGAATCGATTATTTGTTATCGGTTTATTGATATCGGTTTATCGGTTTATCGATTTGATTTCGATTTCGAAAAATCTTCCTTATCGGTTTATCGATTCGATTTCGATTTCTGCCATTCGGTTTATCGGTTTATCGATTTATCGATAAGATATAATAAGAAGACAAATATACCCTTATTTTATAATAGTATTACTACTCTACCAGTGCCTAACCCTTCCCATATATACTGCTATACAATAAATTACTTACAGAATTTGCTAACCCTAACCTGCGCAGCTTCTTCATCTTCTTCCTCATTTTCTCTCTTCTTCCCCAACAAACATTAAGCTCGTTTAATTACTTTTGATTTTTCGGGATTTTCACGTATATACTGCTATACTTTGATCTGTGCAGTCGATTGAACTGCTAGGTGTGAAATTACGCATGCTTGGAGCTCACCAACTTCAAAATGCCGTAACTGCTACATGTGCAGCCTTGTGCCTTAATAAGCAAGGCAAGGACTCAAAAATCTCTTTTAATCTTTATTCAATATACAATAGTAGTTCTAGCATCTGATGTAGATACATTTTTTCTTGCCAGTTAGGTTACGATTTTTCTCTAACAGTACAGATTGGCTGATGCGTATGGGGATCATTTAGCCTTGTATTATATATTTATGATAGGTAGGTACTCAACCTTGTGTTCTATTATTCAGTATAAATTTGATATAGTTTTTCGGAATTGAGGATGCTAAAACTGCATAAATCATTGGGCTTGCAGCTTGCTCCATGAATACAATGATTATATCAAAGCTTTTACCTTTTTTATTGTTAATTTGAAGGATTTGTTCTTGGCAAATCTCGTTTACTCTGTTGAACTAATGGCAATCGATTTATCGATTCGATTTTGACCCTTATTGCACCAAATAACAACATAAACTTGAAAGAATGAGAATATATTATATCACAAACTAAAAAGAAATCCTTTTCGCTCCACTTACCGGTCTTTGAAGCACCATCAGCCAAAATATCATCTAAAAGGTCCATGGATACACTTTCAACGCTGAAACAAAACAATAACTGATAAGACAAAATGTAACCACTAATTAAATAAGTTGGAAAAAAAACCATAAACAAGGTGATTTGAAATTTGGTTTATAATTCAATTTGAGAATTACAACTAAAGCAGTTTCACCTACACCTTAAATGGTTTAGTGGATAAGCTTTTCAAGACAGATAGAGCCATAAAAAAAATCAAAAAGTAAACAATAAAGGGAATATCTTCATAATTAATTCAGAACTTTGGTGAAATTCAATAATGACAATAAAACTAGATAGGCTTCATCTAAACCCAGAATAATAAGATGCTTATTCTAAAATAACAACAATAAGACTAGAGGAGTCTCATATAAACAACAAATGGTCTGTGAATATGCTTTCCGATGCTGAAACAAACTAGATAATAAGAGGACAAGAAAAATTAATGCTCAAAAAAATCAATTCTTACTAAATTAAAAAATGGGTTTCACCAACTTCCCATACAAACACAACATTTACCCTTAAATTTAACATCACAAGATAAGAACTTGAAACATTAGTGTTAATCTCCTTGACAGATTGGTTCTTTCAAAGATAAACAATAATAAATACACAACAACTCATGCATACAGGTGCGCGCGCGAGAGAGAGAGACATGAACCTAAAATCGCCTGGCGGGTGATGAGAGGGAATTGTGAAAACTAACGCAGCTTTTCCATTATCGGGGGAGGAGGGGGGGTGGGGGTGGCGACTGGGCACTGGCGCGGGACTTGTTTTTTTTTTCTTTTTTAACGAAAAAAAAGAGGCGAAAATATAATGCATAGGGAGGGAAATAGGGCAGGGGACCGCACCAAATAAGTGAATTGGACAATTAGATTGCTGCTTTATTTGTTTCTTCTCCCTTCTTCGTTATATATTTTTTTCTTTCTTTAGATGTAACAGTTATTTGTTCCAATTGAATACTTTTATTTGTCGGCTATAATTTTGTTAGAAGATTTGAATTTGATTATTCAGAAAATTGATTACAAATTATCGATTCGAAATTCGTTTGCTTTAGCTGGAGAAGTGTGTCATAGTTGAAAAAGTATTTTTTTAATAATAAATAATAACGAATTAACAATATGATAAAAGAAAAATAGATGACATTTTAACTTAAAATTAATCAATTACAATAGTCCAATTACTACTTTAATATCTTAAAACAATTCGAACCAAACAACTCATGGAGTAGTTATTTTAATACGGCCTAACAATTAAATGGTGCAAATGTCTTGAGTTTGAATCATAAAAATAGTACTCCCTCCGTTTCATATTGTTTGGGGTAGTTTGACTCGACACGAAATTTAAGAAAAAGGAAGAAAAATTTTAAAAATTGTGGTCTTACAAAATTAGGGGGTAAAAGGTTTGTGGAGTCATATCATTTGTGTGGCTATAAAGATTCTCATTAAGAATAAAAAGTTTAAAGTTGAATTATTTTTAAATTTAAAAATATATTATTTATTTTAAAATGGACTAAGAAAAAGTACCTCATATGAAAAAGAAGGAATAGTATTATTTTTGGTAAAGCACCTTACTTCAAAGTAGGACTTCTCGGTACAAATTCCAATAAGCTAAACCCAAGTAGGATTTGTTTAAAGGGGAGTGTTATACAATATTATTTTATTTATGGTGAATGCTTATCTTTTAGAGAGATTTTAGAGGTTATTATTTTTTGCCTAAGTCACCTTTCCCCTATAAATAAAGGGGTTCTACTCCGTTATAATTCATGTCAAATCAATAATAATTCTCTCCCTTGCGCGATAACACTTCAATATTTTTATATCTTTTGTTTGAAAAACATCCAAGTCACCAACAAATTTTGAATTACAATATTTTTACATAAAAGTATTTCCACCAAAAAGAGAAAAACATGTCCAACTTAAACTAGAATACAAACAATTACTGTCAATGGTTGATTCATACAATAATGTAACTTTGGACCAGCCACACGAACGCATACATTGATGACCAAAACTATACGGGTCCGGAGTTAACCCGAACAACTTCCGTATTCCCTCTCTTCTCAAAAGCCCCTCATTTAAATTGCCCTAATTAAGCCCCCGGAATTAACTAACTCTCCATTCTTCTCCGGCAGTTCACCGGTATAGAAACCCTCGGCCAGCCCCCGCCGGAAAAACATTCGCTGCTCTTTCCAAACGAAAATCCTTCACCCTGTGGAGAACCAACAGGTAAGAAAAAATCGACCGTTATTGTTGTCAATCGAAACGGTCACTGAGTCGACTCGGATAACACGGACGAGTCGTACTCTGCTGAATCACTGAAATCTTAAGCTGAACTCATAGTGTTTTATTTTGTTCAATATTGATGAGTTTGTAGCTTACTTTGTTTTGCTTCTTTTCAAAAGGTTGAAGCTGAGCTGAAACTTGATAAAGCGTAGAAAAGAGAGAATTTTTGTGCGGAGAATGAGCTGAGTTGAGAATGAGTAGACTCTCATTTAGGCCGCGTCCACTTGACATTCACAAGAAGTTGCCAATTTTAAAATCTATCAAGGATTTTGAGGATGATGATGGCCAGACTAATACGCGGAACCTCATTCTTCGTCTCGCTGCTGAAGCTACAGGAAATGAGGTTTTGAGCTTAATTCTTGCAGTTTCATGCTTCATTGCACTGACTGTTTCATTAGATGGATTTTATATATATGTATATATAAATATTGTAAATTTGCATGCATGAATTGTTCATAATTAAGTGTTCAGTTTAACTAACTCTCACAAACATTTTATATTTTAAGAGTTTAAGATCTACTTACGCAATCAGGTGACTTAAAAATTAATTGCAGGTAATTGTATTTAATAACATTGGTCGGTAACCAATTGGTAAATTGCATTTTAATACCTGGTATGACCTGTTATAATAGGTTAAATTATACGGATTGTGTATAAAAGTTATTGCACTTTCAGTGCATATAACTTCAATCCACATCTTAAACCCCTTGTTTCATATTAACTGTCCCAAGTTGTCTTTGAAGGTTAGACCATCAAAATTTTCATAATGTACTTGGTCTTAATCATGACACACAGTAAGTATGAGAATTTGGGTATTGCTGTTCTGGTGAATTGTGTCCGTAGCTAAGCTTATTATGTTGTAAACAATTTATTGTTTCATATTAACCGTCCCAAGTTGTCTTTGAGGGTTAGACTATCGAAATTTTCATAATGTACTTGGTCTTAATCATGACGCACAGTAAGTATGATAATTTGGGTATTGCTGTTCTGGCGAATTGTGTCCGTAGCTAAGCTTATTATGTTGGAAATAATTTATTGTTTAGGTACCACAAACTTCTAGCAAGAAGTTGGCTCCTGAAATACCTACTCCTGAATCTGTGATTGTGGATACATATGAAAGAGATTATTCGCCCACTTTTGCTCAGCCGACATCTTATATACATGCTAGAGGAGGTACGTGTGTAAGTGGACTGGAGGGTACAGTCGTTTTACATCTGAGTTGCTAGAAAATATTGATACTTTGTTAAATTTACTGTAGCTCGGGCTGAGATTGGAGAATTTGTTGAGTATGATCTTGACAATGAGGATGAAGACTGGCTTCAAGAGTTCAACAGAGAAAGAAAGGTTCTTGCAGCTGAAAAGTAAACCATGCTTCTTTGTACCTATTGTATTACATTTAAATATACACACACACCCACATGTAAATAGCTTTCTTCAAGACATGTGCCATCTATTTCTTCCTTGTGGTTATTTTTGTTTCAATTGAGTGTGAATTCTTCTCTGTTTAATCTTGTCATGTCTCCTGCCACCGCAAGTTGGATATGTTTTCATTCACAGACAGTAATTAAATCTGGTAGTTCTGAGCATACGTTGGAAGAACAAAAGTAAGAGATGCTAAAATCTACCTCAGGATAATGGATTTTTTCTTTGGAATATACATTATTGCTGTAATTCATAAGCAAGCATCACACTATGGCCAATGCACCAGGGAGCTTAGCTAACCCAAGGGTCCAGGTATAAGGAATAGAGAATAAGGTGGGCAGAATCCATTTTGTAGTCATAGCACTGTGCCTTAAGCTATACTTTTAACTAATTAGCTAAACCATAAAGGGAATATGAACGTCCATGCTTATAGTGAAAGAAAACCACCGAGTGAAGGATAAGCTCAAATTATGGTGTTTCATAGAGAGGTTTTTTTTTTTCATAAATAAAATTCGTTTTCAGTATTACATCAACTGTGAGAACGTGGTTTGACTGTGCACACTGACATTACCTTTGAAGTGCTCCAAGCAAATCTTGTGGCATCTTGACCAGGCTCTAGAGAGACAAAGCCAGCAAAGCCACTTATGACATTGGGACTGTGATGGTGGATTTTATGTTAAAGTCAAAACTTATAAATCTGGGGCTCTTCAGACCTTCCTTGACCTTCCATCGATGTCAGCGTCGGATTTCATTACCTTGCCTAGTAGTCCTATTCTGACATGTTGGTTGCCACATGGAAGAAACTACTTCCTTTTGTGTTGAAGTTGCAAGAGTTGTACGGCATTACCTTTCATCCTAGACGCATCAAGCATATACACTTACTTTCCTTCTAGTATATCCTTCCATACCATAAGCCAAGTACTGGACCCAATTTTTCTTCCTAGAGCTAGCATGTCTGTTGCTCTCTGACTCATTGACACAGCCTTTTCCTTCTCCCTCAAGTTGCTTTCGGTCCCTTTAATCATTCTCATCTTATTCTGTATTTAGCTTCAGGTTTTCTGATGCTTTCATCCCTGGAAAGATTGTAAATTGTCTCTGCTTTATGCATTTCTTTCAGTTCTTTTCCCTTTCAATATTATATGCCTTATTCATGACTTGAATTTTGTTTATTGATCACAGTCAACAAATCACTTCTATTTCCTGATACAGGTTGGAGGCAATCCTGTACAAACTAGAAGTTTTAGATCACAAAGCCCGAGAAAGAGCAGGGGTTATAGCAACTACTCTTGGCTCTCCAGTTCCCGTGCTTCTAAGTTTTGATGCTGCTGTTGAGGTGAAAACTAACTCTTCTTGTTAGTCCATATTTGCAGGTTTGACTTTGGCATGTTGCTTTGTTATATAAAGAGTCTACTTTGTAGCTTTCTGATATTCTTTGCTCTAATAAGAACTTTATATAGTTGTAGTTATCTGTGGACCTACTGTTGAATTCATGTTCATTGTATTAGCTAACTCCTATACTATATTGCATGACTGTTACAAGCTACTTAAAAGCTAAAAAATCTTCCATGATTATACGAAAAACTAGAGCCATTTCCTGCTATTTTAATCCTTTCAGCTTTTGCATTCTCCTTTTGAACAAGTAATTTTAAAACATACATGTTTCTTAATTTGGATTTCGGGGGTGTTTTCAATGATCGTCATGATTAATTTGTTAAACTTATGAGAAAATAAATATTTGTTGTGCAGAGGGTAGCTACATTTCCAAGTCTGCATTAATGATCTGTGCAAATTAACATCTACTAGTGTCAACTTAAGAAGCTGGATTTTTTTTGAATTTTTTTAATTTTAAATTTTATGAATAAGAAAGCTGGGTTAATTCATCATTGTGGATTTAAGCTTTAACTTTTGATTTGCATTTGGATCATTATAGTCGGACAATACTGCTTAGTCTCCTCCATTATGATTAAAAATGCTGTTTCCTATTTCTCAAAACTTTTTGGTACTGGAAATCTGGTGAGCAGTGACCAATGATATTGACATGTAAAGTAAAATAATTACATGTTTAAGTCAGATATCATGCTCTAGTATATATTTAATCTGTTCGGCAGAAAAAAAGAGAAACTTGTTAGATGTTCAGTAATTGATATTTCACTCATTCACTGAAAATGCGTAAGTTCTGCAATTTATGTCGATTTGTAAGATATGTGGATTCTGTATCTTCGTCGCTCACCTTGGAAAATATGTTTGTTTCTTCAGTATCAACAGCATAACTTGTACATGGATTTTCTGCTTTTGGATAATGCTATTCTTAGCTGTTATGAATTATTTCCTTCATGAGATTATTTTTCTATCTATTGCAGTCTAGTATTCTTACTTATTCATCTTTTTTTCCTTTTTTTTTGTTGAGAAATTCAGGCCTTGCAATCTTTGTCTATTAAATATGGAGTGTTCCAGTCAATTTATAATTACTGGAAGGATAAGGTATGCATTTCTCTCCACTGTACAGTTGTAGAATTTTGGTGAACACAATGTTTATCAAAAGAAAAATCTGTTTATATGCACAAAGTCTGATATATGCAAAAAGTTCGTATTCTACTGAATAAGCATGTGTTCCTGTTATTCTCTTACAGATTACTTTCTTGTAAGATCTGAGGTCATTTCTTCATGTTATTTGCTTCAGTCTATAGGTGCTAAATCCTAAATGTAACCTTTTATAGGGAAAAAGTTTGAATGATGGGTGGGATGCCTGCAACTATTTTATTTGATGTTTATTAGCAGATGCGACTTCTGATGAGGAACTTGTTGAAGGTTGTGGAATTGCTGAGTTTGATAGAAGACTCTGTTACTGGATTTGTAGTCAAAGAATCTGAGTCTTTTCATTTACACCTTGTGACCTTGTTCTTTTGACCTGTACTCCGAAGAAGTTTGTGTTTTCTTAATTGGAAAATAGTTTAAGGATGTATTATGAGCATCCTATCGTATGCGTTCCATAAGTTTGTGTGTTTTCCGGAGATAAAGAGATTAATTGGAACTGAATTTGAGAATGGGTTAAAAGCATCTTGTTGCATCTCCGCAAATGTTTATGCGGAGTAAAGCATAAAAATTTGTCCTCCAACTTATATGTTCTAGTCTTTAATCAGAAATTCTGGAACACACTGATTGATTTTGATGTATCCTATTCAGTATGAAAGCTCCAAATGCTTGACTACTAGTGCCTTTGGTGTTTGCTTTTTATCAGCGTTAAATAGTGTCCGTTTATATGTGGTTTTAAAGATGAATCCTCATGTATCCTTCTCTTTTTATTGGGAATCTCTGTTTCTTTTCTATCAGCGGGAGCGGTGGCAGAAGCCTGTTCTTCGGCGTTTGCAGGTCAGTTCAACTTTCTGAATTTGTGAATCACATATAAGAGCTTTTAAATTAATATTGCACTTATTACTATGTAGTACTTGGCACAATGTATTTGTGTTTATTAACTTCATATATGCGGAAGATTGTACAGCGAACCTCTTGTCTGCTTCTTTATTCTGTTTTTCGCAATATTTCTGCATCGACAGCCCTGTTTGACTAATACTTTCAGCAACAATCTTAAATTCTGCCCCGGGCAAACAATGATTACTAGTTTTGTCTATACTTAATAAAAAATTGTGCATTCTTATCTTTATTATAGTGTAGTAAAGTTTTGAACTTATAGGAAGAAAAAGCAAAATGAATATTTGAACTTACTGAAAGAAATGAAGATTTTATGTTCTTTAATGTGACTTCAGTTGCTGCTGTTGATTATCTACTGACTACTGTTCATTGCTTTCATGCTTTTAGCCTCCTCCGCCAGTTAACGACACGAATCCATATAATGTATTTAGGCCAAGGGAGAAGGCCCACAGACTTCATACAAGGAGGGTATGCCATTTTATGACTATGTTCAAACCTTATTGTGTCAAATTTTCGCAACAATTTGATTCTCATGGCATTTTGCTTGTGTTAATGGAGAATTTGTGGCATCCTTTTTTCTTTAACAGATGCAAAGGAGGGAAAACAACGCACAGTCATTTGAAAAGCTTCGCCAGGTGAACCCAAGGACAATTTTAGCTTTTGTTTCTTGATGTGACCTCTTAATTGAAATACTACTCGGGTTCTCCCTATTGTTGTCTATCTTGACAGTTCCCTGTGTATAGGCCACGGTGATCCTCCCATGTCATATCTTGCTTATCATCATCCCCAGTGCAGCTGCACCCAGAATCATAAGCTTCTTTGCCACCAGATGATACCACCCTCATTTCCTTCATTCCGATCTAACAGCATTGCATTAGGGTTATTGCAGTTTTTGTACATCAATCTCGCTTTGCCCATTAATGGATCTAGACATCTTGTCTAAGATGATGGTGACTGTTCAATTGCATACTACAATTGGTTCTTGCCAACGGTCTAGGGCTCACATAATTTCTTATTGAAGGAGTATTGTATCAGTCTTTCTTGTTTGCCTAATAAAACCTTTTTTATGTAGAATTATGTTGTGATAGTTTAGTACCTAACAATAATGATCTAAGAAACTAACAGCTGTTCCCTAACATGATTTTCTTTGTCGAGGATTATGTACTTTGTTTAGGGGGGTAAACTGTGTTCTGAATGCTTAAATGACTATAGTACGAATTGATGCTATGTGTGAATTGGTCTTTTCCAATAAAATGTCCCATTGGGTATTTATTATATTGTCTCACATTGTCCAGGTTAGGCGCAATCTTGACCAAGCAAAGATCATCCTTGAGGCTCTCATCAAGGTTTGTCTTTCTTAACAATTGCTAATGTATACTTCATGACAAGTTACTGACCTTTACAAATTGAGTCCTTATGATCTGCTTAGTAAGCAGCATTCATATTCCTTGATTTTATTGTGTGCAGAGAGAGGAGAAGAAGCGAGAAGTTATTGAGAGTGAGATTAATCTCCAAAGACTTCAAATGAAACACAAGGTATGCAGGGAGGGTCACCATCTTCTTTATTTGTCATGATTTTTGCCCTAATATATCTACCAGCAGTAGTGAGAGCATCATTTAGTAATTTTCTATTTTATTTCTTATTATGTCTAAACTGGAAACAGATTGAATGTATCTGCTCTAAGCTGTATTATGATTGCATTTGAAGTTTGATGAATTGAGGTTTTATTAGAATGTTACATGTAGCTGTGGATAAATTTGTGACTGCTGTGCTGAGAAGAAATTCAGCTGCCTATCAATAGTTGGTTTTGCTGAATGGAGTGGCACTAGCTTCTTTTTTGAAAAAATCAAATAAAAAGAAGGAAAACCTGATGGATTGGAGTGGAAATAGCTTTTTACTGCAGTAGATCACTTAAATTTGGAGACGGATATTCCTTATCTGTGTGACTGTGTCCCGTTTAGCCATATTACGATATCATTAGACCTTTTCCAGTAACAAATGTAACTGGTTATCCTCCTCAGGGCTTTATGGTTTGAGGTTATTCATGTTGAATGTTACTTTGATCTAATAAATGTAACTTTCCTGAATTTCAGAATGAAAGTGATCTTTTTGGGGATACCTTGGCTCTGCCCGAATTTCCTTCCTTCCCAAGTAAGGCTGTTTCAAGTGAGGATGAATTTGTTGACTCTGATGATCCTACTATTAGCCGTCCACATGGTCGTCATATAGCACAAAATGTAACCTTCCCCGACTCCAAGCCGGTGATAGCTTCTTCTGGAATCATGAGACGAGAGTTCAAGCGAAGACACGTGCCGATTGGATGGCTGCATAAATTGGTGGTTACCTACTTTTCTAAGTTGCTTCCTTTAGTACTTTGTCTTACCCTATAGTAACACGTGTTTTCATAAGTTATGTTTGTATTACTTTGCATGTCAGTTGAGATCCATCTAAACTTATAGCATGTTTAGCCAAGCTAGTTCAAGTGTTTGGCCAAGCTTTTATGAGAAAAAAAAGTGCTTTTGAGGAGAAGCAGTAGTTTTGGAGAAGCAGAAAAAAGTAGCTTCTTCTCAAAAGTACTTTTTTGAGAAGCACTTTTTAAAAGCTTGGCCAAACACTAATTGTTGCTTAGAACTTGCTTTTTAAATTAATTAGTCAAACACAAGCTGCTTCTCCCCAAAAGTACTTTTGAAAAAAGCACTTTGAAAAAATAAGCTAATTTTTCCAACTTGGCCAAAAATGCTATTAATCCACTTGTTAACAATGCTTTTGTGACTAAACTTCTGCATTTCATTGGGTTATGTAGGATCCGAACAAGCCACCTTTGCTATTCACAAAACCTCTAGACCCAGACAAATTGTCAGCTGCAGGTATTATACCTCCAGGTTCTCCAACACCAAATGGCCTACATGCACGCACATTTAACTTTCGTGGAAGGATGGGGCGAGGTGGCCGTATCGTGTTTGATAGATGGAATCCACTTAGCCATACACCAATTGAGTGCGGTGATACTCTATATGTTCCACCAAAGGCCCGACATTCTGCACATCAGTGATGTAATCAGCCTTCATAAACTTGTGTCTCAATCCCCTTAAAACCTATGCATGCGTATGATATTTGCAAGGATGATGCTAAAGATAGAAGGGGAAATTTTGAGGCAGTGATAATCGAAGAACCGAGACCTGTTTATCGACTTTGAAAAGGCAAGAAAATATTTAAAGATGTGCTGGAGGCAAATGCCATAGAATGCTTAGAGCAACGTTTGCTGTGGTGGTTTGCCTGCTTGATTTTGCAGCTGCAGGGTCAGGGTGTACCAATTTTTTTTGTTTCTTACATAGTTGAGAAATGAAATCATCCCTCTGCTCAATTGTACAAATATTTGCAATTTAGGACAAGGGAAGAAAAAGAGGAAAAAGAATCATCCTTCCCGTCTTTGTAGAATGTTCTTTAAATATCAATGACGATTATTTTAAGTACATGCCCACGTAGATAATGTATGCTTTGTTGTAAATGAAGGATGTATTCAGACAGGTTTAGCCATTCATTGTTAAATTTGGTCAGTTTATTTTCTCATCATATTGCAAGTTTTACTTTAATATGGGATGTTATAATAGTTTATCGTGAAAAATGATGGTATCCATCTTTGTAGCGTTGTTGGAAAGGTAATATTCCAAATGCAAGACTCGGTAAAGAGCAAATGAATCTTGCGAATATTTGTGTTTATAGCTTTGCCCATATTTACTAGAAATAGTAAAGCTGTAGTATAAGCCATAAAAATACCTTTATGATGATAATGGATTTCAATGAAGAAAAGAAGATAATGGATTTTCGTTTTCTGGTCATGCAATTTGGTGATAACATGCCTCATGTTAAAATACATTAGTGATAACATGCTCCATGTAAAATGAAGGTTGTGTCAAACCGAATTTTGATTTTTGTAAATAAAATTTAGCAATGGGAATTAAAATATATAACCCGTAATAGTTAGAGGAGCAAAGCAGAAAATATTACTTGCCAAAATGACAATTTTGAAATTAACAAACTTTTTTTTTTATTCCATAACAGTGGGAAGTGAGATATTAGCCAACATACTGGTTTTTCTTGGAATCATTTTAGGGTGAATGCTAGTGCATAGACAAAGGAAAGCAAAGGATCTGGTGAGAACAGTACCACATACTTGTAGATCGTGAACCAAAATTATCTCATCCCTAGCGTGTTTTTTTTCCCCGGTAATTAACTTTTTTTTTATTAATCACCAAAGTAAACCATTACATAATTATAGTCAAGCATCACACTGACACACTCTGCTGACTATCTCAACTACAACACTGCAACATTAATCTACTTAAGAGGATTATATAAGCTACTACTCACTATACTAATAACTATTTCTGTAATTGAATTCTAGCTTTAGACTCAACTCTAATATTACAAATATAGGCTATCTCTCGTACTAAACTTTCACAGTTACGATATCTTTTTTCAATGATACGATTATTCTTTTCCGGCCATAAAGCATAGGATGCATCCGTGAATACCAATCTGAAGATGCTAGCACGATTAAATTTCCCTTTTGTTTTCTTGATGATCCACTGAAGATGATGTCGCCAATTACTGTTGTTTCCTTGATCTTCTTGAATCCATTTTCATATTCTACTCCATAATTCTGTTGCATAAGAATAATGTAAAAACATATGATCTCTTATTTCTAATTGTCCCTCGCATAATACACAACTCTGATCAATGTTCAGCCCCCAACTTGCTACTCTATCCTTGGTAGGTAATCTCCTATGCAACATTAACCATATACTGAAAATAGCCTTTGGTCGAACATAATTCTGAAATACCAAGCTCTTCCAATTCACTATTGGTAAGTCTCCTAGTAGTTGTAGATACATATGTCTAATAGTCTCTTTGTCATCCCTTATGCACTAAATTTGTTGTAGAACATCTCTGGAAGCTATTATTCTTCGAAAAATCAAACTAGCTTGCTTTGGAATAGGAATGGTCTGAATCTGTTGTTGCTTGATGTAGTAGGCATAGATCCATCTAATTCACATTTTGTCTTCTTTATGAGCTAAATCCCAGCAGACTTTAGCAATTGCAGTCTTGTTCCAGAGCATCAGATTAATAATATTCATACTTCCAGTTGATTTTGGAGTACACATTTTGTCCCATGCCACATAGCTCTTTCTAGCAATAGTATTATTACTCGACCATATGTAACTCCTACACATAGCATTTATTATTTTTAACACTTTCATAGGCAGAATAAACAGCTGAACCCAATAGGTTTGAATACCAAAAACGACAAATTTGACCAATTGTATTCGACCAGGATAAGAAAGTTTCTTTGAAGTCCAAGAGGAAATCTTTCATGTGATTAAGGGCTGACATTGAATCAATGAAATTTTCTTGGAAGATAAAGGGATGCCTACGTATTTAAAAGGTAACTCCCCTTGCTTAATCCGATAGAAAGTTATTATTCGAAAAAATATTTTTTTTTACGAAGAAGTCATTTTCATCAAATGGAGAAAAAGGACGTTCTTTTCTCATGGACAAAAGAAATTTTCCTTCATAATATCTAGACTTTGAGCTTCGTATTACTTACTTCAACTAAGAGTTAGGTATTTTTATTAATTTTTAGTACTCAATAATTTCATAAAGATTAAGAACATGCCAGTGAGCATGTATAGGGCTAAATTTGGCTTGTAACGTCCCGACGACAAGTTAGCACGTCCCCCATGATAAGGGCGACCCAAGCAAGGGTGCGTCCCAAATCGGCAAAGAATGAACGACATCATTTAGCACCTGCCTTTTTAGCTGAGTGGAAGCCACCAACCTTTGTACCTTTATTTTATTTTATTTTATTTGTTCGAGAAAGGTTTCCTACTATATAAAGGAAACTTTCTCTTTGTAAAAGTCATCAGTATTATTCTCGAATAATACAATCTTAATTTCTATCTCTATTCTCTCTCTCTCTCTCTCTCTCTCTCTCTCTCTCTCTCTCTCTCTCTCTCTCTTTTATAGCCATTGCTTCCTTATTAAGCTAAGTCTACTTTTATCATCCATACAGATCAGTAAAAATTCAAAGTGATAATTATCTTTTGGGCTTATTATATTTGATTACGATTTATCCCCATATATTTTTTGATTGTTTTTAGGCCTACAAAATACTAACACAATTTTTGGGCTAAACAATTTGGCGCCGTCTGTGGGGATTTCGAGAATCAAACTCATAGTTTGCACCTAGAGAACCATCGGAAACCTTTCTTTACAACACAAAAATGAAAAAATGGCTGACAACAACACGAGAATGAAGACAATAGCAGATGTTGCAACCAACCTCATCGGCCCTCTCAACGAAGCCGATGAAGATGGGGTTTTGATTACAACCCCTAGTACCACCTTGAGCGGAGAAATTCCACCTACACCGCCCGAAGATCTAACGATCTTGCGGCAAAAAGGCACTTCCACCTCTACATCTGAAGAAGCACCCCCGGAGGTCAGGAAACTACTGGAAGAGTGGTTGACAAGCACTCTAAGCGGCTTGGTTGAGAAATAACCTCAACCCAATATTAGATGCAGGACAACCACAGATCTTGCTGCACTCGGAGTCGAACCCGAGGTCACCCGCAAAAACAATGCGTCCCTCGATACTCGGGCCGACGGCGACGCGCTTATAGCAATCCTCAAGAAGATGGAGGAAATGGAAAACGAAAACAGGTCACTCTGTGACCAGATGAAGGAACACCAAGAAAGGGTGGACAAAATCCCTGGTGCCCCCAAAATGCTGCCGAAATGTGATGTGGGGAGGTTTGTTGAACAACCCTACACGGAAGAGGCTGCGCCATACCCCATTCCGAAAACCTTCAAAATGCCGCCTTATCTGAGAGTGTACGATGGCACTACAGATCCCGAGGACCACTTGATCCACTACGTCACTGTCGTAAAAGGTAATGACCTCTCAAAGGAACAGGTACCGTCTGTACTACTAAAGAAGTTCGACAAAACACTAACAAGGGGAGCACTGACCTGGTTTTCCCAGCTATCAGCCAAAATTATTTCCACGTTCGAGGAAATGGCAGACAAGTTTGTCACCGCGCATGAAGGAGCTAAGAATGCAGAAGCAAGGGTCAACGACATCTTTGCCGTTTGGCAAACCGCAGGGGAAAGACTCAGGGACTTCCTAGCTAGGTTCAATAGGGTAAGGATGACCCTACCCAACGTGTCGGAAGGCATGTTAGTTACTTCTTTCCAAAATGGGTTAAGCAGAAACGCCTCGAGGGCGACCAAAAAATTACTCAGCCGCCTCATGAAGTACCCGCCCACCACGTGGGAAGAGATCCACAACGCTTATTGCGCTGAGGTGTGTGCAGACGAGGACGACCTCAACGGACTAACCCAACGCCTAACAACGATACATCTAGAGATCAGTAGAGATCGACGCAACGAAGGACGACGGGAACAAAGCCTACGTCCCAATAGGGAGAGGCAAAAACCCTACATCATATCCTCTCACCCACAGCCACCCAGGCACACGAATGCCCTACAGGGACATGTCGCCCCACTACGAAACGATAGAGGTACGCCCCCTTTATTATCTGCCCATGGATACAACGTCATCATTGGACGACCATGGATACACGCCATGAGAGTTGTCCCTTCGAGATTTTACCAAATGGTTAAATTTCCCACCCTGTGGGGAATATTCAGCATTCGAGGCGAGCCTCACACCGCTCAAGAGTGCTATAAAATAGCTCAAGACTGCGCCGATAACAAACAGCTTAAGGGGGCTAGCGCAGACGAATAACAATCAGCTATGTCGGGGACTAAGGTCCACCCGACAGAAAATGCCATTCAAGACCCTGATGTCGTAGAAGCCCGTAAGGCTACGGTCGAAGACCTTGACCCGGTTCAATTAGACAACGACGACCCTAAAAAAGAAGGCTTACATCGGGCACGACCTCTCAAATCTAAGTAAGTATCGTGAATTTTTATCTAACCATACAAACCTGTTTGCTTTTTCCCATTCAGATATGCCGGGAATCCTGAGAGAAATCGCCTCTCACAAGCTGAATGTTGACCCATTACACTTGCCTGTACGGAAAATGAGAAGAAAATTCAACAATGCTATCAATGAAGCGGTCGGTGAAGAAGTCGACAAACTTCTAGCCAACGGCTCCATCAGGGAATCAAATTACCCTCAGTGGGTCGCCAATGTCGTCATGGTTAAAAAGAAGAACGGGAAGTGGAGAATGTGTGTAGACTTTACCGACCAAAACAAGGCATGCCCGAAAGACTCCTTCCCACTTCTCGACATGGACCAGCTCATAGACGCAACCGCGAGGCATGAGCTGCTAAGTTTCCTAGATGAATACTCCGGTTAAAACCAAATCATGATGGCCGAAGAGGACCAAGAAAAAACAACTTTTATCACCCACCGGAGGGCATACTGCTACAAAGTAATGCCCTTCGAACTTAAGAATGTAGGAGCCACATATCAGAGTCTAGTAACCAAATTGGTCAAAGAGAAACTCGGTAAGACCATGGAACTCTACATCGATGATATGCTAGTAAAGTCGACAAGGAAAGAGGACCATATCGGCCATTTAAAGGAGGCCTTCGAAATACTAAAGAGATACGGGATGAAGTTGAACCCCGAGAAATGCGCCTTCGGCGTAGCGTCAGGAAAATTATTAGGATTCCTCGTATCGCAGTGAGGCATCGAAGTCAAACCAGACCAGATCGAGGTGATAGACGTAGTACTTGAGGTGTTGAGTAGCAAGAAACATGTACAAAAACTGACGAGGCGTATAGCCTCCCTGTCCCGTTTCATCTCACAGTCATCCTACAGGTGCCACAAATTTTTTAATGTACTAAAAAAAAGATCAAGGACTACAATGACACGAGGAATGTGTCGAAGACTTGAGGAAGCTGAAAGCATACTTGTATTTGCCACCCTTGCTGGTCAAAACAAGTCCAGGCGAACCCTTGCTGGTATATCTGGCCGTATCAGAGGTCGTTGTCAACGTCGTCCTGGTCCGCGAAAACAAAGATACACAACTCCCTATCTATTACATTAGTAAAACCCTAGTGGACGCCAAAACTCGGTACCCACACCTCGAAAGGTTAGCATTGGCACAGGTCGTAGCTTCACGAAAGCTACGGCCATATTTCCAATGCCACCCCATAAAAGTGATAATGATCTTTCCATTAAGAAGCATTTTACATAAGCACAAATTATCGGGCCAGCTTGCAAGATGGGCCATTGAGTTCAGCAAACACGGCATCTCATATCTTCTAAGAACCGCCATTAAGTCGCAAGTCATGGCCGATTTTATAGCCGAATTTAGCGCAGAAATCCTGCCAAAAGCAGAACTTGAGGCACAACATACCTCCGCCAATAACGACCTATGGGTCCTCTACAGCGATGGTGCCGCCAATGCATCGGGATCGGGACTGGGACTCGTACTCGAAGTCCCCATGGGAAAAACGATTCGCCAGTCCATACGATGCCCCAAAAATGACAAACAATGAGGCCGAGTATGAGGCCGTTATTGCATGCATGAAGCCGGACTTAAAATATGGCGCCTGCCGACTCGTCCTTCACTGCGATTCCAAACTTGTGGTAAACCAAGTCACAGGGACTTACCATATCAAAGAATAGAGGCTGCAAAAATACCAGTAAGAGTTCTGCATGTTAATAGCCACGTTCAACGAATGCCGTCTGGAACAGATCCCAAGGGCATGATATATCGAAGCGACGGTTTAGCAAAACTGGCTACGACCACTAAAAACTTTGACAAAGAGAGTGTAGTCACTCTCCTCCACTCTACCATCGATTACACTGAGGTATTCTCTTTAAATTTGACTTGGGACTAGTGCAACCAGTTTGTATCTTATCTACAGGACGAGATGCTACCATCCAACAAGAAAGAAGCAAAGAAACTCCGCACGCAAGCCGCTCGGTACTGCTTAATAAAAAAAGACCTCTACAAGAGAACGTTTGGTGGACCCTTGGCCAAGTGCCTAGGGCCGCACCAAACAAGATCGGTACTCGAAGAAATATACGAGGGTCATTGTGGTGCTCATACAAGCAACTGTGCTCTCGTACGATGCATCATACGGGCCAGCTACTACTGCCTACCATGAAGAAGGAAGCGGCAGAATACGTTCGCCAATGCGAGCAATGCCAAAAATACGCCCCCATGATACACCAACCAGGAGAGCCCCTCAATTCGGTCACCTCCCCATGGACTTTTATCAAATGGGGAATGAACATAGTTGTCCCCCTACCCATAGGGCGTGGAAAGGTACGATTTCTATTAGTGTTAACTGACTATTTTTCTAAGTGGGTGGAAGTAGGTGCGTACGCACAAATACGCGAATAGGAGGTAATCGCCTTCATATGGAAAAATATTATATGCCGCTTCGGCATCCCCAAAGAAATTAGTTGTGACAACGGACGACAGTTTATCGGTCATAACATGACTGAATTCTTTGAGAAATGGCGCATCAAGAGGATACTTTCCACGCCATATCACCCTGTCGCCAACGGCCAAGCGGAATCCTCCAACAAAACAATATTAAACATACCGAAGAAGAAACTCGAGAACGCCAAAGGGCTATGGCACGAGCTGCTACCCGAGGTATTATGGGCATACCAAACCACACCCGAATTCAGCACATGGGAAACACCATACTCGCTGGTCTACGGAACCGATGCGGTCATACCCGTCGAGGTCGGCGAACCAAGCCTAAGATATCCACATACCAATGGAACAGAAAACGATGCCAATAGACTCCAAGACCTCAACAAAGCTGAGGAAAGGAGAGAAATTACCCATATCAGAATGGTGGCCCAAAAGCAACAAATTGAAAGATACTACAACAAGAGGGCCAAAATAAGACCACTCAAGGTGGGAGATTACATCCTCAAAGCCAAAACATTAGCATCCAAAGACCCAAGTGAAGGAAAACTGGGCACCAACTAGGAAGGACCCTACAAAATCACATCAGTAGCCAGCAAATGCGCATTCCAACTAGAAACAATGGAAGGAAAAACGTTCCAAAACAATTGGAACGTTGCTCACCTCAAGTATTTCCACTTCTAAAGGCATCTCCCAAGTCGTACTCTTTTTCCCTTACCCGAGTTTTGTCCCAATTGGGTTTTCTTGGGGAGGTTTTTAACAAGGAGACGGAGGGGATACCAGGGGATATTTGTGGAACAAGTTTATCATGTCAACCTCTCCTTACGACCTCTATGCCAACATGATAAAGGGACTGGACTAGCTTAATCTCCAATGTATGCAAGGCTACGACCATCTCCAATGTATGAAATGCTACGACTATCGCCAATGTATGAAAGGCTACGGCCATCTCCAATGTATGAAAGGCTACGACCATCTTTAATGTATGAAAGTCTACGACCATCTCCAATATATGAAAGGCTACGACCATCTCTAATGAATGAAGGGCTATGCCCATCTACAGTGCATAAAAGGCTAAGGCCATCAATTATATAATGGCTACGACCATCTCCAATGAATGAAGGTCTACAACCATCTCCAATGCATAAAAGGCTAAGGCCATCAATTATATCATGGCTAAGGCCATATCCAATGAATGAAGGGCTACGGCCATCTCTAGTGCATAAAAGGCTAATGCCATCGATTATATTATGACTAAGGCCATCTTCACCAACGGTCGACCTAATATTCGACCACGGTGAATAAACGACTCGACAACAGTCAAAGTGGCCTACATGGCCAAGGCCATCAGTTCTATCATGGCCAAGGCCATCAGTTCTATCATGGCCAAGGCCATCAATTACATTATGGCTAAGGCCATCCTCACCAATGGTCGGCCTAAGATTCGACCATGGTGAATAAACAACTTGACAACAATCAAACTCGCCTACATGGCCAGGGCCATCAGTTCTATCGTGGCCAAAGCCATCGATTACATTATGGCTCAGGCCATCCTCACCAACGGTCGACCTAAGATTCGACCATGGTGAATAAACGATTCGACAACAGTCAAAGTCGCCTACATGGCCAAGGCCATCAGTTCTATCATGGCCAAGGCTATCGATTGCATTATGGCTAAGGCCATCCTCACCAACGGTCGACCTAAGATTCGACCACGGTGAATAAACGACTCGAAATCAGTCAAAATTGCCTACATGGCCAAGTCCATCAGTTCTATCATGGCCAATTCCATCGATTGCATTATGGCTAAGGCCATCCTCACCAACGATCGACCTAAGATTCGACCATGATGAGTAAACGACTCAACAGAAGTCGAAGTCGCCTGCATGGCCAAGGCCATCAGTTCTATCATGGCCAAAGCCATCGATTACATTATGGATAAGGCCGTCGATTCTATTATGGCCAAACCGCCAATCTAAGATTCAACCAAGGCCGCCAACACCGATGGTCTACAAAGAACGCAACAAAAGCTCTAAAGAACGAAAGAAAAACAGCGGCAAAGGGAGGGAAGAAAAATTATATTTCATTTATCCAAAATTATACATACAATGGATCCTACAAAATTTCCATCTACAATATATTCATATACCAGCCTGGGGGCCTTCACCACCCCTGCCATCATGACCCGCCTGGTCGCCATCAGGTCCGTTGCTGTCCCCATGCTGATAAGCCCTGGAAATCCATGAGCTGGAGTCTAGGCGATTAACATCCTCAGAATTATAGCCCTCCCTACCAGGCGAGTCGGAGCTATAACCATCCGTTTCACGGGCAACGCGAGTTAAAAGCCGATGCCTCTCTACTTCAACCTCGGAAGCTCGGCCCGCCACTAAAAGCCCCTCAAAGACGACCAATCTGGCATCATGGTACACCCATATCTCGTGCGTCTCACAGTGCACGGCATCTTGTGGGGGCGGTCGCCTAAGGGCCTCAACTTCGGCCGTCCTGGAATCCAGCACGATTGTAAGGGCAGTAACCTGAGCCCGTAATTCTGCAGCCTCGATCGCCACCCCGCGACTGATCTTCAATTCCTCCTCCCTTGACCGAAGGAGAGTTTTCAGCTCATTATTTCAGGACAAGGGAGCCATAAGCTGCTCATCCAACTCCTTCAGCTCCGCGACCTTCTTCTTCTTCTTCTTCTTCAAAAGAGCCTCTGATTCTTTAAGGCCTTCGTGGAACGTCCGGAACTGGGGATCCTGCTCAAACATGTCCGCTAACGCCTGATGTTTGGCACAGACCTCTCTATACTTCTTTGCCATTTTGGAGAACGTGGATGTTCTCTTTTGCTCAAGCCACCTCCGCTCTACCTCCAAAACGAGGGTCTGAAAAAGAAGAAAAGAAATGCGTCAGTACAAACCACAGTAGCTTTGAACGACAAAATAAAGAAGGGGCTGAAAGCTACCTGTAAAGCTGAACCGGCTACCCGCCTCGACAAGTCCCCGTTGCCTAGATCTCTAAGCGACTCATGCTCCATATCCGCGCACAACAGGGCATGTCCGTCGCGGCCTGCTCTCCATCCTCTAATAAGTTGTATCCCCCAAGGATCACAATGCGGCGAGTAGACCGGCCCTCCCTTATCTCCACACGGGCCGAGCTGCCCGGTGCCTCCTCGAGGGTGACTTCAGAGCCCATCCTCTCAGTCTTCACGACCGCCTCATTAACAGCGTAGGACGACTCACCTCCTAATGCACGAGCCAAACATGCGGCAACTGCCATCTGAGGGACCATTCGCCCAGCACGAATGGCCTCGACCATAAAGGTCAACCTTGGCATTTGGCGCCGCCTCTTTTTCTCAGGAGGCTCCTCTCCTTCGGAAGCCGCCTCCGCTAGAGCGACTTCATGTGACGGCACGAGAGCGGTTTCAGGTGCCGCTGCTACTGAAGCCTCTGGTCCCTCCACAGAGGTAGCCTCAGGCACCGCCTCCAATGAGGCCGCCGATGTAGTCCCTTGGTGGGGAATCAAAAGGGGGCTACCTCTGGGTGAGCCGCCCACAAATATATCTTCGGAGTCTGACTTCGCCCTAGCCGGGCCGGCTTTAGTCTTCTTCTTCTTTGTCCTTGAGGAAGCACCCCGACCTGGCAAACGAAAAGCACATCAGGTAGGAAGGTCTCCAAGCTAAGACAAAATGTAAAAAAAAAATATATATATAGGGAAGTTTGTTACTAGTCGGGCCGTACAATCTGCGGAATTCAGGCCAAGTGCGGCACTTCTCCGCATATGGTATCAACCCTGCCACCCACGACCTAATGTCGCCAACATGGCGGGGTGAGTGAGCCCCACTTCCTTATTAAGCTAAGTTATTTTTATCATTCATTTACAGATCACTGAAAATTCACGAAGTGATAATTATCTCTTGGTCTTATTATATTTTATTACGATTTACCCCATATATTTTTGATTGTTTTTAGGCCTACGAAATATTAACACAATTTTTGGGCTAAACAGAGCCATTGCAATATATGTTAGAAAAATAAAAAAATACATCGATCAACGGAGCAGAAAATCAAGCCGAAGTCCAGTGTTGGGCTCATACTATAACCCATATGTATATACTGGCCCAATTACAAGCCCAAACGCTCATAAGCCCAAATTCGAACAATTTCATAATGAAACAAACAAATCCCCATTTATCCGTTCTCTCCTATTTCTTAAACCCTCAGAAACCCCGTTTGTCCATTTCCTCTGCAACCCCCCTCCCCCACACCCCCCAACCCAACCCCGGCCGGCACCATCTCCTTCTCTACACCAAAGTAGAGCAAAAGCGACATCCGGATTCTTCAAAAAGCTGCATGCTTTTTCCGAATTCGTTTGCATAAGCTCAAGTTGCAATTCTTGATATGAAAGCCTTAAGATTGTTTAGGACATTCAACTGTTCAAATCCAAGCAAAACCCATTTTAGTTCAACCATTTTTCGTCGCCTTTACTCAGCCCAACCTCAAGAAGACCACCCAACAAGCACTGGTCTTTCTTCCTCTGAAGAAGATGACACGTCATCATCCTCAGTCTTTGACAGTTCCCAATACGATGTTGGTGTTGGATTAAACAATGATGTTAATTCAGAAAACAGTGTAAGCAGCAGCTCCACTTGGGACGAGAAGTATAGGGAAAGGGTGAAAGATAAAGTCTTTGGTGAAAAAGACCCTTCAGCGATTAAGAGTACACGAATCTTGATTAAAGAAGAGGAGAAGAGAAGAAGAGCTGCTTTATTGGCTAGGAGTCTTCTAGAAGCTGCACTTGATGAAAAGGGCGATGAAGAAGATAAAGGGGATGATGATGTGGTGAAGGAGGAAGATCAAATGTCATTGAGTGTTGGAATTATTGGAGCTCCTAATGCTGGCAAATCTTCATTGACCAATTACATGGTTCGACGTCTTTTCTGCATAAATTCCCGTGCTTTATAATTATTGGTGTTGTTGGTTATACGAGTATAGTGATGACTAATTTGCCAATGTTAGCTAAAATGTTAGATATATGGAGATGCAGGCTTAGAGTTTTCATTCTGCTTTCCTTATTTCAATGGAGATCCAAGCTAATTCAAAGAAGAAAGAAACCTATTGAAAGCTAGAAAAAGCACAAGGCTTTCCTGCTGAATGATATATTGGTGGTTAATGCTGATTAGGGCAAATGACGTGCTTTGGTACTTTTAGATTATTTTTTCTTCCTAAATCCTAAGTATATAAAATTTTGTACATACAATGAGGTTTTTCAAGTACATGGTTTGATGACTCTTCTTGATAAATTTCCATGCTTTATTGTTGCTGTCGGTTACATGAGTATAGTGATGACTAATTTGCGAGTATTAGTGGTAATTGCTGATTAGAGCAATCATATGCTTAACAACTTTTCGCTTGTTCTGTTGCTGAAAATATATAAATTTGTTTATCATACAATTAGGATTTCAAGTGCATAGTTCGACGACTCATCTTGATAAATTTCCATGCTTTATCTTCGTTGTTGGTTATATGAGTAGTGATGACTACTTTGCGAATATTGGCGGTCAATGCTGATTAAGACAATCATATGCTTGAGTACTTTTACCTTGTTCTGTTGCTGAACATATAATTTTTGAATGAAAACCTCAACTAGTATGAGATTGAGGCTTTGTTGCTGTTGTGTTCGTGATAGAGTATGCCCTATGAAACTGTTCTAGCTCTTATTTTACCCCAAACAAAATATTGTTACGTTCTTATTGGCAACTAATCCCTGCAGTAGTCCTTTTGCCATATCGTTGTTGTCTGTCTTACCTCTTTTTCTTTATGTAGGTTGGGACCAAAGTTTCTGCTGTATCACGGAAGACAAATACCACTATTCACGAAGTCTTGGGTGTGATGACTAAAGGAAAGACACAAATCGTAAGTGTACTTAGAATTACTAGGTTTCAGTTTCTCTCTTTTTCTCTGGTTGTTGACCTTCGTTCTTTTTATTAGCTTGAGATGCATCTATTTGCCAAAATGAACTTTAGTCTCCAACATGACCATATATAAAGTTGTTAAACCATTTTTTGTCACATTTTGGTGACTAAATTTTACCCTCTACAACAGTGAAGTCACAAAACTATTTTTTGTCACATTAAAATAATTACCGTTTGTGAATCTCTCAGAAATACTAATGACCTAGAGTTCAAATTTTCGGCTCACAAATGCAATGACCGAATGGTCTAATTTTCGACTCAGAAAATACAATTGACTGAATAAAAAAGTTCACCTTGTAAGATTTTTGACTACCCATATTTCATAAAACAAGACAACTAAAAATGATTACTTGGTTTTGGAAATTTAACATTCCATTCATTTGTATTTTCTAAGCAATTCAGACATAATTCACTAGAAACAGTTTTGCGATGTTATTGTTACAGTGGATAAAGTTTAGTTATTTTGATGTGACAGAAAGATAATGTGACTTACTGACATAGAGGGTAAAGTTCAGTGACCACCTGTGAAATTAACTCACTAATTGATTGAAAAAGTATTTTTTTTGGATTAATATTACAATCTCAGTTTCTTAGGATTAATAAATGTCAGTAATCATTATTAAGCTTACACAAGCTTGAGTTAGCCATCATTTTTTTTCCGAAAAGGGAATATGTGCTCTTACATGGAACGTCTTTTTTTCTCTGAGAAATGATTGTACATCGAATGTCTTATTTACTGAACTTCTTAGTTATTTTTCCTTTTTGAACAGCTTTTATTTACTTAAAGGGAAACCTTACACAAAAGAGGAAGAAGCAAACTGCAAAGTATGACTAATACTGATAAATGTCAAACCTCATGTGCTAATTTTGCAGGTTGAAATATATTTTGTGCTTCTAAAATATTGAGAAGGAAAGGAGTTATTTTCTGCCTACATCATACCCCCTTGGGGTGCGACCCTTACCCAGATCCTGCATGAATGCGGGATGCTTTGTGCACCGAGCTGACCTTTTTTATTTTATTTTCTGGAGTAATCATTTTCTGGAGTAATCACTGAGCCGAGGGTCGATTGGAAACAACCTCTCTGCCCTTTCGGGTAGGGGTAAGGCCCCCGTCTACATAATACCCTTCCCAGACCACACTTTGTGGGACTATACTGGGTAGTTGTTGTTGTTGTTGGAGTAATCATTTTATTAAAGGTCAAGACCTTTTTTGGACTGCTATATATCTGATGGATTCTTTATGCAGTGTTTCTTTGATACTCCTGGGCTTATGCTAAAGAAAAGTGGATTTCCCTACAAGGACATGAAAGCACGTATTGAAAGTGCATGGAGGTCTATTAATCTATATGATGTACTCATTGTCATATTTGATGCTCATAGGCATCTTACCAAGTTAGTTTTTCTTCTTTACTTGACTCCAAAAATCCATCTTCTGTATTTATTGTAATAACTATATGCTCCATCTCATGATATTTTATATGCATAACTTTTATCAATAATTACCTCTGAGAAATAAGTTACTAATGGAAGAAAAAGAAAATGCAAAGTGTGCTTTACTTGTTTAATCTGGATATGTTTATTTCTAATCTTGAGATTGTCACTCGTTAGCCTGAGTTCATAGAAAAAGGTAATTTGGTTTTCCATTTCTCTAATGAAATGGAGATTTTGTTCAATACCAGTAGTCGTTACCCTAAGGATGCACACACTTATTGGCTTGTATCTTTGGACTAGATACCTCTCTGATTGGTGTTTATTAGTCCATATAATTTTCAGTCACCTTTTTTGATCAGTTCCCTACATAATATTGCATTCACCAATACCAGTATAAGATACAAGCCAATTGACATTTTAAATTTGGTGCAGAGCTAAATGTTTTCACATAATATAGGGTGGAGAGAGTAGAATTTCTTGATGATGATGCACATCATCTGTAACATGCTCCAACAAATGGGCTTTTGTCCTCGCAAATTTTTCGCTCTGTAAATAAGATTTTTATTAACGAAACAGAAAGCATTTAGGGAGTTGCATGCAAAGGTTTCTCATTGTGGATTTCCATTTAAAACCATTTCTTAAATCATTCAGAAGGGTTTGCCAATATGAAAATAAACATAGTATATGTTATTGGATTATAGCTTCTAAAAGAAAATTCTCATTCAGGAAATTTTAAGGGATAGATTTCCAACAATAATGAACCTTAGAAATTATAGTTGAGGTTTACTAATATCATTGGTGTTTAACAGATAGTTTGTGTAACAAAATTATAACACTGTAAATCTTTGACTAAGGCTGGAGATTTATGTCCTTATAAGTTAAACTACTTGAACAACTCTACATACACCCTGGCTTAGTTGTCAAAAAAGTGGGAAAGGCTCTGGTAGACCAGGGTTCAAATCTCAAGAAAGACAAATAATAACTCTTTGGTGATTTCTTAGTGGGCAGAGCTACCAGTAGTTGTACTGGTGGAAGGTAGTAGGTACCAGGTGGATTAGTCGAGGTGTGCTCAAGTTGGCTTGCAGACCACCATAAAAATATATAATAAAACAAACTAAGTTGAACAACAGTACTTGTGGTTGTTGATGCTCAAATATGATGTTAAATAATATTGCTTTGAAATTATGAGAGGTAGAAGACTCTATAATTGCTTCATAGAGGTGAGATTAGAGTTCCAGAAATGAAAATCAGCTTGAAATACATCGATGATGTGAACCCATATTTTCCACAGCTGATGGAAGGAAATTATGTTGTCCATTCCAAATCTTTCAAAACTTCAAGTTTTTTGAGGGTCAATGGACAAATTTCGAAGTGAATTGTTCACTTTAAGCTTTTTAAGGGTCAACTGACCAACTTAGAAGTGAAATTTGACTTGGATAAAGCTCCTTATACGCTGGTCAAGGTTTATATATCCAAAAATTATGTTTAGGATCAAGATGATTGTTGAAGTAATCTCATGGTCCAAGTAAAAATCGTGTCAAAGGTGACTTCTGGGCATATTTTGGCCAAATGTATTCTGGTTTTTGTTCAATGATAAGCTTGTCTTCCTATGCAAAAGCATGGGTTCCAGTCATGTGTTTTAAGCCTTGGTAAATTTCTCACTTTGATGGAGGAGACTGCCACATGAGAATTGAGATAGCAATGTGAGGACCTTCCTAGCTCAATAGTGAGATAGTAATGTGAGGAATTCTTAATATTTGTTATTTGTAGAATATGTGGCAGATTGTGTAGGTTTCCTTCTGCGTAGTCGAAGATGATGTGTTATTTTCCAAATGTCTGTCACTAATTTCTTAAGTTGGAGCGCCACTTATGTCTACATAATCCATCTTTCCCTTTTAATTCTCAAGTTGGAGTGCCACTTATTTGAAAATTTAATTTTTAATTTGCAAATCCGATCTAGAGTTATGAAATTATGTTCTTTAGCTTAGTGAAGTGTCAGGTTTTCCTATCTTCTTATACGTATATATGCTAACAGAGCTCCAAATATTGAGTTTGTGGTGTGAAAGATGAATTTCTGGGTCCTTTAACCCAAATGAGAGGCTTTGGAATTTGTTGTGCCTGGATCACCTTAAGTAGCTCTGTGCAGTAAAAGTAGGTATAGGTTTCCATGTTAAAGTCAACTTATCGAGAAAAAAAATGTTCAGAGTGGCGTGAATGCTGTATATATTAATGTATCTATGGCACTGAGTAGATTCATCAGAACTTTGCATGCATGATTTCTTCAGTCTAATTCTAAATAGATGTTTCCGTAACATTTTACTATACAAATGTATAGGCCTGATTCCAGAGTTGTGAGGTTGATTGAGAGAATGGGTTCTGAGGCTAAACCAAACCAGAAACGTTTACTGTGTATCAATAAAGTTGACCTAATCGATCAGAAGAAAGATATATTGAAAGTTGCTGAGGAATTCAAAGACCTTCCTGGATATGAGAGGTAACCTTTTACTTCTCATACTGTGGTATTTTACTATCCCTAATTCAATTTAATTGAGATTTTAGCTCAATATGGTGTGTGCTTTCTTGATCTCTCATTTGTAGGTGTTTTACGATATCGGGACTAAAGGGAGCTGGAGTGAAAGATCTAACACTATACTTGACGGAGCAGGCATGTTTTATGTATGACGCTGTGTGTGTTTTGGTTTGGGGGGGGGGGGGGGTAACCTTTCTGTATGTTAGTAAATGGTGCATTCTACGCATTTGAGCTGGTTAAGTATACATGTCTATTGTGGTTGTGGCTTTTGCTTCCTTGTGATTTGATCTTAGAAGTTTTCTTTATCTACATCTTGATTAAAGAGAATGCAACATGAAAAATTTCAAATGATGAACTTCCATAACATTTAATACCCCACCCCAAAGTCTCTCTCTCTCTCTTTTCAATGAGATATCCCCTGTTCTAATATTGGAAAACTAATATGTTCAGAAAAATGTTTCTTGAGATGCCAATCTTCCCTCCCAGCCCTCCAGCTCCCATAGAGATGCTGATGATTAATTATTTTACTGAAGGTGATCCTCTTGCTTTTAATGGTGGAGTTTGGGTAATGTTGTTGTTTTGGGAGGTTTTATGTGCATGACATGTACTGGAGCCTCTATGTTGCTGGAGCGCTGAAAGGCTGCATACCTTGTCAGGCGTGAAAGCCTTGACATGAGCAAGGAGTTCAATATCTCTAATCTCTCGGGGAAAAAGGAGATCAGAAATTCCCAGATTATATGGTTATATACTTCCATTTAACCTGAACCTAATACATCATATTCTACTTTTTTGACGAGTGTAGATGCCATTATGTAGTTGTATCTGTAGCGTGATCAAGTTTTTTCTACTTCGAGCTTGTGAGTTTAGATGCCTACTTTGGTTTTGTGCAGGGCAGTACATGCCTTGCTATATATTAAAGTACATTGCATTAGTGAACTCCAGTCGGTTTACTTGTCAGCCTCATTATCATGTCGACCCCCCCCCCCCCCCCCCCCCCCCCCCCAAAAAAAAACCCTTGTCCCCCCTCTTTACTGCAGGCACTACTCTGTAAAGAGGGTGCGTAGCTATGGGTTGCTTTGTTGTTTCTCATGTATGTTATTGTACATGTGTGAAGTTAAGAGGTTCTTTTCTTTGCTCTATTGTTTGCTTTGACATATCTGTTAATGCATTCATCTCCTTTCAGTGATGAAACTGGATGCTTAGTCTCGTAATCTATCTACTAATCGCATTCCGTGCTGTTTGTATTGGTTAGGCAGTGAAAAGACCATGGGATGAAAATCCACTTGTCATGAGTGAAGAAGTTATGAAGAATATTTCAATGGAAGTTGTCAGGGAAAAGTTGCTACATTACATACATCAGGTATTCCATCGTCTTGTTTGTACACTTAACAGGATGTGCTTCTTTGACCAGCAGGGAGACAAAGATACGCATGAAAATGACCTGCTAATTTGTCTATTTAGGAAATTCCATATGGCATTGAACATCGCCTGATGGACTGGAAGGAGTTACGTGATGGTTCCCTAAGAATTGAACAGCATTTTATCACACACAAGATAAGCCAACGCAAGATTCTCGTAGGAAAGAATGGTTCCAAAATAGGGTAAATGTTCTTTCAGATAAAGTTTCCCAACTATTTCATCAATACTAAAAACATGAAGTAGCTGTGGATGACTTCTCTGCTTAATAGCTGGGCCAAAAATAGAGACATGATTTGCTGCACAATGTCTTATTGCTTATAGAAAGCATAGCGTTTATTTTTGTCTTGGCAAAGTGCCGTTTAACATGAATGATCTCGCTTGGGCAAAGTTCTATTGCTATAACGTTGTATATCTGTTAATTTGGTGCAGGAGAATAGGTATCGAGGCAAATGAAGAGTTAAGATCGATATTCAAGAGAAACGTCCATCTAGTTCTTATGGTTAGAGTGAAATCATGAGATCAAAGGCCATGTCCTTGTTTTGCATGTATATATCGAGGTGTTCCAGTTTTTTGTCCCTTTACTAAAGAAATTGTGAGTTGACACAACAATCTACCAAAGCATATCATTAAATTTAAAATTATGTTCTGATATAAAATATGGAGAAGTTCAATTTCCCTTTTAGTTGAATACATTCATATTCTTTTGCTATAGATTTAAGGACAAAATTTAGGCATTGTATTCGTGTTGGATTAAGGGTACAATACTCTTTCCACTAGAGTAAGATTGGGTGTCCTGTTAGTTCAATTGCATTAATAAATTCGAGCCTTAAGTTCTATTGCCTTAGCTGAGCTATGTACTTTCTGTTCAAAATTCTTACAATATAGTATTTGAAATCCTTCAATTGTTTCATTTTCACCTCTCTACTTTCTGTTCTTACTCCAATTCTTCCTTTATTTAGACGGTACCTAATCGAAATTAGATATGATACCTTTTGTTACTAGCCAAACCATGCTGATGCTTACATGGTAATGGTGAAAATGGTCTTAATATACCTATCCTTACTAGTACTCTTCTAGGTAATGTAGGATTGATTGAGGTGTGACAATTTTGGGACCAAAAAGAAGAAAAAATTATACTACTTGTATTGGTACGGAAAAAATAGTTTTCGTCATTTTGAGCTAACAAAATACTCCCTCCGGTCCTTTAATCTTTCACTTAATAAAATAAATTGGTCCAATAAATATTTCAAGATTAATGTTATTACATGATTTTTTTAATGGATTTGCTAAGACTTTATTCAAAAAGGAGGGAGTATTGTCTTAGCAGATCGGTAGACTCATTTGAGAGGCCATTTTCCCTTAGCTTTCTTCCGGGAGTAGTTTAAAAAAAAGTCAGATTTACAAGTGGTCATTCAAAATTAGTCACGGTTTCACAAGTAATCGGAATTTAGTTATTTTTATGTAAAGTTAAATTTGAACGAAAACATTGTTCAAAATCTAAAAAATACTCCAGTATAATATACTGGACTTCCAGCATAATATACTGGAATTCCAGTTTAATATATCGGTCCAACATAATATGCTGGAAGTTCATGCACATGTGCTCCAATCTCCATGCCGGAACCTTCCACGTGTTGGAGTTCTAGCATAATATGCTGGAAGTTTCATACACAGGTGCACCAATCTCCAGTATTATGCTGGAACTTTCCATGTTGCAGCAAAGTAGTGACTATTTTTAATGACTTTATAAACGCTGACTATTTTTTACTAACCAGTCCGAAAACTGACTAGCCTGTGCTATTTATACTATTCTTGATTCTTCGATGTCCCACGCAATTGTTTTGGTAAAAAAAACTTGGATATTTTCTTGAATTGTGTCGCGTCCGCAACAAATCCAATTCTTTTAAAAAAAGAACCTAAATCACATAGCACAGCAAACCGCTAAATCATGTGAACGTGATTTCTCGCTTATCAAGAGTTTGATCACGCATTGTGCACTTAAGAATTGTGTTTCTATTAAGGGGATTGGGGAATGCTTTAAAAGTTATAAATATAATTTTATACTTGTTAAGATCAATAATAGATGTCTTTTAGCCCAATCAGAAATACAGTCAACCAGTTGCAGTTTCCCATTTTGGAAAGAAAATGTCTTATTAGCTACCCTCTATTTCCAACGTACATTCTTTCTGTCTTTTACGTTTAGGAAGCAATTATAGTATTTAGCAGTCCTCAGCACTAATGATATCATTTATTTGAAAAACAAATCAATCAGAAGCTTATTTCATTTAATTAACTTGTTTCATTTATAAGATTGAAAATTAATTTTCTTATAGCGATGAGGTTAGAACGTGGCCCAAAAAAAAAAAAAAAACAAGAAATACATAGAGATCTATAAGGGCAAAGCAAATTCTTCTCCAGTTCTCCATGGTATGAAATTTTCTAAACCTTATTATTGCTCTCGGTAGTTATTTAGTTTACTGTTGCTGGTATTATTAATACTACTACTATTTACTACTGTTACAATACATGAGAAAGTGCGAGTACAGTTTTTAAGTTTTTTCAAATTAAACATGATTTAAAAAAAAACTACTGTAAATAATTGTAAATGACGAGAGAACCTTTTCAAAGTCATCCTTATTAGAATATATTGTACAGTCCTATAGTTGGTAGGATTTAATTTCCTTTATTATTGTACAGTCCTGTAGTTGGTAGGATTTGGTTTCTCTTGTACTCTATATATACCTTTATAAGCAATACGAGAAAATAACTTTTCCCAAAACTCTCTACGGTCCTAAGGCAGCTAGTTAATCTTCTATACGTTGTTGATTGAATTATCTCATTATTAAGTAGTTTTCCTCTACTATAAAAAAGAATTATAAACTGAAAAGTGATCAAGTAAAAATAAATACCTAAGTGATAATAGATGAGTTTGTTGTTGTTGTTGAACTATTATAGCCGAGTAAACTCTTTCTTTTGCTAGAAAAAGGAATTTCTCTTTTTATAAGTTGTAAATTCAAAATCTACAGGTCTATTAACCTAAATGCAAAACTCTTACTATCATTTAGAAGATTTGAAATCATGCAAGAAAATGCTCTTGGATTAGCAACAACCACCACAACAAAAAAAAGGTCATGACCTCAATTGTTTTGAGTTACAACAACAACATACCCACCGGGGTTTTGGCAGGCCAGAGAGTATGCAATTTTACCCCTACCTTCTGCCGGCAGAGAGGTTGTTTTCGGTAAACAAATTGTTCTATTTTTTAATAACAAAGCTAAACTTGTCAATTGAGAAGAAAACAACTAATCAATCCAAAAACTCATAATAAGCCAACTAGAGTAACTAAGAGTACAAACTTCTTAGTTATATATAACTGAAGGAGTAGTTACTAAAATTAAAACACAAAATAAAATAACCAAACAACTTACTACTATTCATAGTACTAATACTGCTACTCCACTTGAAACAGTTTAACAATCAGTTGAAAGACTGAAAGGGCAATGTCAACTGATCAAGAAGTGCACTAATAGGTGCAGCAAGTCTAGGATCATAACCAAATCCATGCAATTCCCCTCCAAATTCTGATCCATAATTACTAACACCATAATCCAAATTATTATTCCCTACAAATGGACAAGGAGGAATCCAAAGCCACCTCTTCTTGCAAAAATCGAACAGCAATGCCTTATCTGAATTCTTTATAATTATAACCACAAATTGTCCATGGCCAACACAATTAAATCCTTGACCATTTTCCACTTCTGCAAATTGTACATAGAGTTGTTGTGGCATTCTCTCTATTTCCACCCACATTGTCCCACAATCTTGCAATGCCCATAGCCTTAAACTCCTTGGCACATTCAGTTTGCTTTTCTCAACTGCTGCAACTAAAACAAGCCTCCCATTTCCTTCTACTAAGCATGGCGAACGTAGAAATCGTCGCATGGGTGCTTGAATTTTGCACCAATTGTTAGTAGCAATGTCATATGAAAGTACACTAAAAGGGCTGAAATTCATGCAATAAAATCTGCCCTCAACATGCACCATTTTCCCTGATTCAAAGCTGCATAATCTTGGAAGTGAAGAAGTTGTACCCCATATTGAGTAAAACCCATTCCCATCAATATGAAATGATTCAGTAGTTAAATTCTTAACAGCATAAGGAGATATTAAATCATCTCCAGCCACAGCTAAATCAATTGATGAGTTAGTTATAGTTAAACCAATAGAAGGGAATAACCTAGGCCTTAAAGTTGGTGGCAAGGGAATCAAAGATCCCACAAGAGGATTACACAAAAGGATATTTTTAGATCCAGCTTCATCAGAAACAAAGCAAATCAATCCACCAGAAGATGAAACAGGAGAAAACCCTTGTGGGATTAAAGCAAAAGAAAGCCTAAACCAAGAAAGATTATCAGGATCAAAGAGGTAACCTTCAACTCTATGATCAGAAGTACCAGAAGCATTACTACTGTTCTTGTAATATTGTTTCTTGGGATTTTTTGCCTGAAGAAAATGAACCAATGGCGCTGAGGAGAAACTTGAAGGTACAATTCAAGAAAAGTGCTAGAATAAAGAAGGGCATAAAATCTTTTACAAACAGCTCTAGCTCTAAAAAAGCAGGTGGTGGAAGAAAAGCAATGATCCTATCAATTAGCCTATGTGGAAGTCTGCTCCAAATTCTAGTATCCATCCAAGGGCTACCATTAATTGATGGATTTGGTGTAGTTCCAAGAAAATTTGTTGTTGGTGTGGGGATAGGAAAAGCATAGGGAAAGTGAAAGCTAATAGGTACATGAAAAGCTTCCATTTTTTTTCCTTTTGTGTACTAAAAGGGATTCTGAATTTTGCCTTCAAGTTTGGAGCTAAGGGAGACTATAGTGTAAAGGGAAAGTTAAGGTTTTAGTTTATAGCTAACAATGAAGAACTAGGGGTTTGTTTTACTTTCTCAAATTCAGTGGATGATAGAAGGAGCTAGAGAGTTTCACTAAAGAGGAAGAAAATGAGGAAAGAGATATGAGATATTGGCAGAAAGCTAAACAAAACTAGGAGAGAAGTCTCTTTTTGGCTTCTCTGTTTGTCTTTTGGATTCTTGGTTTGTTTTGGGAGAGGGAAACAAGTGTTTATATAGAAAAGTTGCAGCCTTCTTTTCCCATCATTTTTTTATTTTGTAAATTGTTTTTTGCATTTTGCAGAGAGAAAAGAAGTGGAAGTCATGTTTTGATGGATACATCTATCATTTCAGTGCTTTCTTGTCAATTGGCCGAGGAAGGAAGGACAATTAGCAGACTGCAGTTCAACAGACAACACACACACACCCACAAGGAAATATTGGGATTTTATCTTCTTTTATAGGGAATTTGATCTTCCTTTATCTGTGGTTCTTTAGCCTTCTTATTATTTTCCTAGTGGATTTAAGTTATACTTTTGAATAGTGTAAAAAAAGTTGTACTCCCTGTAACCTATTTTATTTTTGGTACATCCCAAAATAATGACTCAATTCTAAATTTGATAACGACTTAGGTTAAACTTACCATTCTACTCTTAATGGGAAGATTTTATAATCACACAAATACTTTAAACCACTTTTTGATTTGTTTAAAGCCAGAAATTCCAGTAGTCTTTTTTTTTTTAAACTTTACGCTCAGTCAAACAAATTTCTATAAATTAGAACGGAAAGAATATTATTACAGTGCAAGTTAACCTTTGTACCATATTAATTATTCTCTCCTATTCACAATAAGTGAACAGTTTCCTTTTAGCGCCTCAAACGTACGAAAAGTTTTACTTGAGTGGTAGTGATCTAGACCACAAGTAAGAAGAAAGAATTCGTGCTAGATCTTCTTTTATTTATTAACTAACGAATAAGTGCACACTATTACATTCTTGAGCGTATTTCCCTTAAACGAGCCCTACATCAAGAGAATTTATACTAGTTGAGTTAGCAGATTCTAAATGTCAAATTGTTAAAAGAAAACTAAAAGTATTAAAGAGAGTTTAGGAGTACAACATTAGAGACCAAGAATTTCGTAGTTATATATATTCAACTGAATTTAAGTTACCTATATTAATAGTAATATTTTTTAAATCTATCAATATAGTATAATTTGTAATAATTGACTGTTTGACTTTTTTACTAGGTTGTTGTTTGATGATAGACTAGAATGGCTAGTCCCCGAAAATGCCCGGTACTTTAGCGTTGGGGACAAATAAAATTATTATCTGGTTTATCTGCCATCGTTATCACAAATTGAATATCCTGTTAATGTGCTGCTTGCTTCGCTCAAAGGTCAGCACTTGAGAGGCTTACTTCCGTTGGAGTCAAAAAGAAAAGGCTCAAGAAGGAACTGCACTCAAAGAATGGAAAGGCAGGCTGCGAAGGCGCTAATACGATTGTTGTGTATTTTAGTCGCTTATTACATTCTAATTTACTGCACTTTAATTGAGTTTGAGCTTTAATCGCTAGTGTTTTGCACTATATATGTATTTTATGCCTTGTAGGAGTGATTTCGAGCTATGTAGGCATTATGAAATAAATTCAAGTGATTTGGAGCTTTGAAGTCTGAGTAAAAGCCCACTACATTAAGTTGGGATCGTGTTCGGAGGTCGTGTACAAAGTCCGGATGTTAAAAGAGGACGAAATAAGTTCACTCTTAGAAAATTACACTACTACGCCGCATGGTGCGGCGCAATAGTGTAAAATAATGCATGAAGCGAAACTTGAAGTTGCAGATAAAATGCACTACCGCGACGCATCGTGCGGCGAGTCCTATTTCACGCGGGAGGTGTTTTCGTCTGGGTCCAACCCTACTTATATATACATATAAAATGTTATGAGTATATACTTTTGAAAGATCTTAGACCTAGGGAGAGCATAGAGCTGCCGTGGAGGCCGGATTTCATCTTTTTTTCCTCCAAACTTAATATTTTTTTATGTTTTTTTGTATGATTTATTTTTGGCTACCATGTCTATGTGGAGCTAAACTTCATGTTCTAGGGTTGTGGTTCTTTCATGATTATTGTTATTCGAATATTGATTTTGATTACTTAGTTTATCATATTGGTTTATTTATTCAATCCTGTACTTAATTATTTGATTGCTTGATCACCAATTGAATACTAACTACGAATCTTGAATTGAACTCGAAAGTGGGAATTCTAGATCGCATATAGGATTGAGTAGAGCAAGTTCTTGAACCTTGGCATCGTGGAACGGATTCTCGGTTAGGATAAACATATACATAATTGCCTTACAGGAATTATAAATGCGTTCTTGTTGATTCTAATTCCATAGACATATAGACGTTAAGTTAACTTTAATAGGCGAGTAAGAACTCAACAGATTCTTATGAGTAATACTAACCTTGTCAACCAATGAACTAGATAAATTAGTTAGTCAATTCAATTGAAGAATACAATAGGAATATTAAATAGCCCATAACCCTAGATCGTTTTCATTACATTATTATCATAAAAATCCGCTCTTTCTTTGTTCAAAGTTTATTATTTATATTTCTTTATTTTAATTAGTTTGGAATCAAATACTTCTAGGTTTAATTCTTGTATAGATAATTAGGATAGTCTAATTTAGTTAATAGTTAATCTCAAGTCCTTGTGGGTTCGACATTTGACTTTTAATCACTTTATAACTTGATGACCGCGTATACTTGCGTGTGCGTTTAGCTACAATATTAGTTAATATTTATTATAATATTTATTTAAGACAACCAGTTCGGGTTCATGCCAGGGCGACCTACCACAAAAGCTATCCACCTTATTAGGAGGAAGGTGGAACAATACAGGGATAAGAAAAATGATCTTTACATTGTGTTTATCGATCTAGAGAAAGCGTACGACAGGGTTCCTAGAGAGGTCTAATGGGGATGCTTAAAAGTTAAAGGGGTCTCAGTTGCCTACATTAGGGTAATTAAAGACATGTACGATGGAGCTAAGACTCGGGTCACGACAGTAAGAGGCGACTCCGAGCATTTTTCGGTTGTTACGTGGTTGCACCAAGGTTCTGCGTTAACCCCTTTCTTATTTGTCCTGGTGATGGATGCCATAACACATAATATTCAAGAGGATGTGCCATGGTGTATGCTATTTCCTGATGATATAGTCCTAATTGACGAGACAAGACGCAACGTCAACGAGAGGCTAGAGGTTTGGAGACAAGCCCTTGAGTCTAAAGGTTTCAGGTTGAGCAGGACGAAGACGGAATATCTCGAGTGGAAGTTTGGGCCTGAGCCGACGGACACGGGAGTGAAAGTGAGGCTCGAATCCCAAGTCATCCCTCAGAGGGGTAGTTTCAAGTACCTTGGTCCAGTTATTCAGGGGACAGAGGAGATCGACGAGGATGTCACACACCGTATAGAGGTGGGGTGGATGAAGTGAATGTTAGTAACGGGAGTCCTGTGTGTTAAGAAAGTGCCACCGTAACTAAAAGGTAAGTTTTATCGAGCAGTGGTTAGACCGACCATGTTGTATGAGACCGAGTGTTGGCCGGTTAATAATTCACGCAACCAGAAGATGTAAGTAGCAGAGATGAGGATGTTGAGGTGGATGTGTGGGCATACAAGGATGGATAAGATTAGGAATGAAGTTATTCGAGAGAGTGTGGGTGTGATGCCCATGGAGGACAAGCTGCGGGAAGCAAGACTCAGATGGTTCGGACACATTCAAAGGAGGAGCACTGATGCACTGGTGAGAAGTTGTGAGCGACTAGCGGTGTTGGGCACGAGGAGAGGTAGAGGGAGACCTAAGAAGTATTGGAGAGATGTGATCAGGCAAGACATGAGACGACTTAGGATTACTGAGGACATGACCCTTGACAAGGGATTGTGGAGGTCGAGCATTAATGTTTTAGGTTAGGGGGGAGTTGGGAATATTTCTAAAACGCGTTAGAGTGAGACGAAACAGATAGTAGTTAGACTTAGGATGCTACGGTTCAGCTACTGATGCATGGCTTTAGTTATAGATATTAGTATACTTTCCTCTTTCTCGTATTTCTTATATTCCTTATATTGTTGTTATTTTATTATTTTATGTTATGTTGCGTGTTTTATGTTATTTATTGTGAGTTTATCGCTAGTACTAATATATCGTCACTTGTTTCTGTCACCTGCTTTTTTTTTGAGTCGGGGTCACCTGGAAACAACCTCTCTGCCCCTCGGAGTAGGGGTAAAGTTTGTGTACATATTACCCTGCTCAGACCCTACTTGTGAGAATGACACACTGAATTGTTGTTGTTATTATTGTAAATATCCTGATAATATAAATTATTTTTACATCACTAGTGCATATATAGCTTAAAATCTCATTTAGTTCCGTTCGTCTGTTTAGTATTTGTGCTTTAGTCAAGATTATATTTTCTACTTTACGACAGGCATGCATGAGATTTAATTACCAAATAAAATTATTCATAATGGTGCAATATATAATTTTGTTGGCAATATAAATCTTATAAGGCTTTACGGAAATAATTTGTACTTCAATCCGTAAATTTATCTTTTGCATATAATATTTGCTTTACTATTTCCTGCTGGTCTTTAGGCTTGTCGTATTGTTTCTCCTAAAGGGGGTGATATTTAATTTGCATACAGACCAATAAATGAAGAGAAGCTAAACTACAAGAAGAGCTCTGACTTAAGTTATAGTCTTTGACCAAGACTTTGTTATACTATAAGTTTGTCCAAGGTTTCCAAAACTTTGAGCCTTAATGAATTGGGTACATGCTGGGTTTCAACCTAAACAAAAGCTTTTTGGACAAATATAAGATTGTTCAGTTGAAATTAATTGCATTCGTTAGTTAAATAAATATAAAATATATGTATTTTTTTTTTTTATAATTATGCATTTTATTTACCAGGAAAAAAAATACGAACAAAATAAAACCTAAAATATGTATATTATATGTATAACACACACACACACACACACACATATATATATATATATGTATATATATATATGTATATATATATATATGTATATATATATATATTTATTTATTTAATTATTATTTTTTCTTTCTCGGCTATCATTTTTTTTGACCAACTAAAAATTATATATTTCCCAAGTTTTTTTTAAAGAAAAAGGCTTGGGATGTTTTAAGAATTATTAACTATATTATCCATGGCTTTATGAATATAATTAATTTTGGAAGAATTCCTAATCTCCAAACTTTAGGATGTAAGATATATGGACTTATATCTACATACATATGAACAATATATGGATAAATTATATGTTATGTGCTATCTTTTGGTTTGGCCTAATTTTGTGGTCTTATGGACATTATGTTAAGGGGGCCAATGTATTGTCATATAAAGTGTAGGACTAATGTGTAGATACCCAAAAGGGTAACCTTAGTTAATGATGGGCTAACTAAGGTTACATATATGTAACCATGGTTACATGCTTATGACTCTTGAGTTTTGTAACTCATTTGTTTTAAAGTGGGGGTTATGGTTCTCACATTATAGCAAGACATTATCTTCTTCCTCCCATTGAATTAAGATAATCATTTTCTTGTCTTGCATATTTTTGTGGAAAACTATACTCCAATTTGGTTATTGTTGTTTGGAAGAAATTCTTGTGAAACACTCTTGTGAAACTCTTGGATAACTTCAAGACAATCTTGAAGTTAGGATTAAGGAACAAGGAGCCAAACACTTTCAAACCATCATCAACGGAGGCTTAAGGATTTCCACAAATGGATTCAGGTACGCTTCCGCTCATGTTGTTGTTGTTCTAAATTATTCGATATGAAGGATATTGCATTTTAGTCGGAATCATTATTCTAAAATAGGAACCCAAATTTGAGTTGAATAATATGGGTAATTAACTGTTTTCTTTTAACCATTTTGTCACCCCTAAACCGTACAAATTTTTTTGTCAAACTAAGGAACTCAGTGTGAAAAGCTATACTCCCTCGGTTTAAGAAAGAACGAACATATTTCTATTTAAGGAGTCAAACAAGATTTTTGACCATATTTTTTGCAAATAATTTAAAATATTTAAATTGTTACTACTGTGACTTATAACACTCTTTATGTAATTTCTAAATATATAAATTTTATTTCAGAAAATTTAAAGAATTTATGTACGAATTCAAATTGAAAAATTAGCCAATGTATTTATTGTACTCTGAAAAGATTAGAACAAATTTAACATAGGTGTATGTCTTAAAGACTAGAACTAATTTAAGAACGTTGCAATCTTTGTCAAGATTTTTGATATCTTTAAATCATCTATATGATATTAAATAAGAACAATTTGTAGTAAGTTTCTCATTTCTCGTATAAAACCAAAAGAAAATAGGATTGAAACATGGAAGCTATAGATAAGACTTTACAAGATCACGCTGGAGTAGTGCAAAATTCAAAACTTAAAAATGATCTACTATTTATTATTGTCCTGTCAAATATTTGAATTTGTTTCCATCAATGTAGAATAAATGCTAGTTTCCCAGTTGTTAGATAAGAAGCAGATAAATTTCCTTTAGTATACTTATCCGTTTCAATTTAGATAGATATAATTTGACTTGGCGCAAAATTTAAAGAAAAGAAAAAAAATTAATATGTGGTGCTAAAAGCTTAAAGGATTATTAATATTTGTATTATTATAAAAATTTCTCATTAAAGGTAAATCGGGTATAGTGGAAAATCTAAAGTAAAAAATATGTTATTTTTTTTTTGAAACGGACTAATAAAAAAAAATATGTAATCAAAATTAAAACGAAGGGGTTACCACTCAACATCTCAAAATAGAAGAAAGGAAAGAAACTCGGTGCAAAAGCTATTGTCAACATTGTAAGTTCAGAGCAACTATTCTTTTGTATTCTTATTAACATTTTTACCCGATTTGTCTAAAATTTCAAGTGTCACCTGGTCTAACGAACTTCTTTAATTAAACATCAGAGAAATAATAACATATTTGTAATAATATTATCATTGCCATAGTACTATTAAGTGGTAGTCGTATCAGTAATTAATTAACCCCACGGGTTTAACATCATATCCCAATGAAAAGTGTTAGGCGTGAAATACCAAAAGCAATGAAATATATGAGATCTTTGATGGATTTTTTCATGAAAAAAGAGAAATTAAACCTTTCAATGAGTAATAATATGCTCTTTCTTCAACTGTCTTGGCTTTTGTTTGGTTTTGTTGAGGGATGCAAAATCTAAGTCAGACTTACTAGTCAGTCATGCACTCCCACCCCCTAAAACCCCTCTACCCCACCACCCTCATTGTCTTGTTACTGTCAATCTATTTATTATAATTGCCCTACCAAGCCTGTGTATTAGTAATATTTTTTTTTCAAGAGTACAAAAATAGAGAAAGTTGTGGTGATCAGATTTGGAAATTGTGTTACCATTCAAGAAACCTCCTTTTAAGGAAAAAAGTTAAGTCACCAGATTTGGAATTTGTGCATTCCTTCAAGAAACCTATGTTTCCAAGTTGTAGTACAGTCAGTACTCATGACACCTACCTACCTATGTAAATACACTTTGTGCCTTTAATTTGTTTTTTTAGGGGTAATCATGATTAATGAAGACATTCTTTTTAACTTATTAATTTCTGAATCTCCCCAACTCAAAATCCTCCAACTTTTTCTTTATTGCCCATCATTCTGCTTTGGATATTCATAAACTGATTTTTTGGTGAGTACAATTTACGCCATTACTACAATAGTGCAAACTATACTTAATTTTCTGGTAATAGAAAAAATATGACCTTAATACTACTTGCCATCTTATAGACAACACGTCTAATTGAGCTGAAGAAAAGTAACACGAAATGGGGTGGCAGAGGCCGTGACAGATCCAAGATTTTATACAAGCGGGTTAAAAAAATATGCATTAGTATAATCGATGTAGGATATGACAAGCATATAAGGTTTAATAGCTTTTTTTATTTTATAAACGAAGTCATTTTAAAGTCTCGCTCTATTGTTTTTAACAAATTATTTTAAAAAGATACAAAAAGTTATGTATTTCTATTTTAGCAATTTATCTATTTAATTTAACCATTTTTACTTCAAGAAATTCAGTTAAACAAAGTATTAGCTCTAAGATATTCATATAAAATCTAGAATTTTTCTTGTTATTATGTTAGAAGTTGTTATTTCTAAACAAAAGAGAATAAACTTTTTTTATAAATACGACAATAATTCCAACAATTGGTGAATATGAGTTATAACCAAATCCGAAAATCTAATGTAAAACAAATAGACATTTCAACATAGACAAATTAAATTAAACTAACAAATAAATAATTTGAATAAGATCATTAAATTTGAATCAAAATTCATTTTGTGGATATGTTTAATTTTTTAAGGCAAATTAAACTATAGAATAAATACTATTGATTTCAAGTAAAGTAAAATAGTAAAATGACAAAAAAGAGAACATGAGACTAATAAATTCAGATGAGACAAATTGTCTTTGCCTTAAAAATTACTTCGGCCAAAAATTCATACTGGACCAAGCAGATTCGATCTCAGTAGTCAGTACCACCCATACGCATTGAACCCGTTGGACCAACTCGACAGACATCGCAATTGCGCCAAGCAGGTCAAGTTTTTTTTTGGTAATTAAAATTTTTATTAATCACCAAAAGGTCTTTACATATCAAAGACAGTTTTAAATTCAACTGCCTATCTAGTAAAAACACGAAATCTATGCTACTCTAATATTCAGTATTCATATCATGAACTGCTGAATATGTATACTAAGCCTAGGATGAGCTCGAACATGACAAATATAGGCTATACTACCTAGGAGTTTGTCACAATTACAGTAAGTGTTTTCAAAGATTCTTGCATTTCTTTCCAACCATATACTATAGAACATTTCTGTGATAGTCATCTTGAATGTGAGAGCTCGGACAGATTTCCCTTTGGATTGTAGAATGATCCAATTGCAGAATTGCATCCAATTATGTCCATTGAAGTCATCCATATTCAGCCATTGTAGTACTTTGTGTCTCAGTTGTGTAGCATAGAGACAATGTAGGAAGACATGATCTCTAGTTTCCTCTTCTTGCTGGCACATAACACACATCCCTGAGATATTCAAATTCCATTGCAGCAGTCTATTTTTGGTAGGCAGTCGATCCTGCAGCAGTAACCATACGCTAAAGATAGCCTTTGGTCTAGCTGCATTTTGCATAACCAAATTCTTCCATGGAACTCTGGCTGAATCTCCAAGCAGCTGCAAGTACACCTTCCTTATAGTGCAAGCAGTTTCATTGAGCAAATTATGAAGTTGCAGTAGCTTTACTCCTTCCACAATCTTCCTTACCATCCAGCTAGCATTATTTGGAATAGTGAGGCTGTCCAGTTGTTGTTGTTTAACATACACACTGTGAATCCATTTGACCCATAGCAAGTCTTTCTTGTGAGCTAAATCCCATCCTAGCTTAGCTATTGCAGCTTTGTTCCACAATGAGATGTTAGTTAAGTTAAGTCCCCCAACAGATTTTGGCATACACATTTTCTCCCAGGCTACATATGCTTTCTTGTTGATGGTCACAGACCCTGACCAAATGTAGGTTCTGCAGATAGATTCCAATAGCTTGACAACTTTAGAAGGCATAATGAATAGCTGAGCCCAATAAGCTTGGACTCCAAGAATAACAGATTGAACTAGTTGACACCTGCCTGCATAGGATAGATATCTTGCTGTCCAGGATGTTATCTTTGCTGTGATCTTATCAACCAAAGGTTGCCATTGAGTAACTGATAGTTTCTTGGTAGTTAATGGGACTCCCAAGTATTTGAAAGGAAGATCACCTTTAACATAACCAAGAAGATTGAGGATATGATGTTGATTTCAATTGCAACCCCCCCAAAATACACTGCACTTTTGTTTAGGTTAGCCTTCAGCCCAGTAGCAGCTAGAAATTGAGAGAAGAAATGAAACATAGCACTTACTGATTGAGTTTCCCCTTTGACAAATAATAACAAATCATCTGCAAAGCTCAAATGAGTGATTCCCAGCTTCTTACATCCTGGATGATATGTGAAGTTCTTAGTATGCTGCAATTGTGCCAGAGCTCTACTAAGATATTCCATAATGATAGCAAACAAGAAGGGAGATATTGGATCTCCTTGTCTCAATCCTTTAGCAGCTTGAAAGGGCTTTGTTATTTCACCATTAACTACAACAGTGTAGCTAACAGTTTGAACACATTCCATGATCCATTTAATAAACCTGCTAGGGAAATCAAGTTCTTCCATAATCTGTTGTAGACTGCTCCATTCCACAGAGTCATAGGCTTTTTGGAGATCAATCTTGATCATGCATCTGGGAGAGATGTGTTGTCTGGAGTACTATTTTATTAGCTCATGAGCTAATATCACATTATCTGCTACTCTTCTTCCTGGTATAAATCCTGCCTGGGAGTTGCATATAATACTACTCATCACTTTTTGGAGTCTATTAGCCAACAGCTTGGATATGATCTTATACAAGACTGAACAACAAGCTATTGGCCTAAACTCCTTCACAGTTTGGGGATTGGGAACCTTGGGTAACAAAGTAATTGTTGCACAATTGACTGGACTGTACATTTTGGAAGTTTGAAAAAAATTTGTAACTGCTAACATCACCTGCCTCCCAATGATATGCCAAGACTGCTTGAAGAACATGGCATTGAAACCATCTATACCTGGAGCTTTATCATTTCCAATAGCCTTCAAGCTATCAACTATCTCCCTCTCAGATATATCAGCTATAAGCTCCTTCCTTTGAGTTTGAGATAGTTTTGGTCCATTCCTCATATATAGCTTATTTACTGCTGGAAGTGTGTTGGCTGCTGTTCCCATCAGAGCTTGATAAAAATCCCTGATCTCCTTCTTCAATTCTTCAGTATCATTTATCTTTTGACCTCCTTCTGTGGATAGTTCAATGATCTTTTTATATTGGCTCCTCTCCTTCATAACTGCTGAGAAATATTTATTGTTGGAATCCCCTAGCTTGATCCACTTAGCTCTTGATTTTTGTTGTAAGGCTGACTCTTCTACAAGTGACCATTTCTCCAGTTGCTGCACCATTTCCTTTGCTTTTTGTTGGAGATTGTCTGAATAAGAAAGATCCAGTTGATGCTGCATATCTATCAATTCTTTCCTGCTGCTTTCAATCCTTTGGGAAATGTTTTTAAAGTCTCTAACATTAAGAGATTTTAAAGGCTGTTTAAGTGCTTTAAGATTATTCCATACTCCTTGAAGGTTGTGTTTCTCCTTGCTGCTCCAATACCTTGAGAGAATACCATGATATTCTTTATGCTGGATCCAAGCATTGAAGAATCTGAATGGAGTTTTCCTTACTGCTGTATCAGTTGCAAGAGTTAGTAGCATAGGGTTGTGATCAGATATAAGTGGCTGACCATATACAGTATGTACATGATTCCACTTCATCTGCCACTCAAAATTGCTAAACACTCTATCCAATCTACTGCATACTCTATCATTACCACATTGTTGATTAGACCAGGTGAAAAAGTTCCCCTTCCAAGGTAGTTCAATAAGCCCTGATTGCTGTATGCAGTTATTAAAGTCCACCAATTCCCTTTGCTTCACTTGTTGGCTGGATTGCCTCTCCTTAGTGGATAGAATTGCATTGAAGTCCCCTGCAATGAGCCAAGGATCAGTAATACCAGATGATAGATTCACAATAGAACTCCATAGTAGCTTCCTTTGATCACAGTCATTGAAACCATAGATTACTGAGAGCCAGCAGATAATCTCCCCAGTGATGTGTTGGACTTTACAATGAATGATCTGAGCCTCCTCTATATGACCAGACACCACAAGTTTTGAAGGATCCCACAAGATCCAAATTCTACCATTTACTGCACTGTTGTAATTAGTGAGCATACTCCAGTTAGGTAATAGAAAACTAGCTATTCTATTTGCATTGTGTTGTTTAACCTTGGTCTCAACTAGTCCAACCAGGTCAAACTTATTATTCCTAAGATAATTCTGAGCTTCTTTTTGTTTGAACCTTTTATTTACTCCTCTAATATTCCAAAAGATCCACTTCATTGGGTTTTACTTGTTCCCCTTTCATCTTGGGGATGATCAGACCATCTAACTGACCCAATTTCATACCTATTGGACAAAACAAGAGGGGACAATGGAGGTAAGTTGGTTATATTGAAAACTGGAGAGTCATGGACAACTTGCTTCTGTTTTTCCTCAATCACAGTAGGAGGTTGAATGATCTCCTTACTTGCCACTTGACTCTGGGTGTGAAGCTCCTGGCAGCTTTGGCTTGTTGTAATTGGTGCTTTCACTCTCCATTCTTGGGTTACCTTGGCTTTTTGCATAGGCTGTGAAATTTTGGTTAGACAATTGTGTCCAACCTCCAAGCATTTCTCACAGTATAGAGGTTTCCACTCATAGAGTACATCCTGTATGAAACTCCTTCCATTTGGGTCTAGAATCTCTATTTCACAAGGCAGCTGTTTTGATACATTTACCTCAATGAGCATTCTAGCATAAGAGATTCTAGTCTGTTTAGTAGTACATTCATCAGCATATATTGGTTTCCCAAGAACACTAGCTATCCTACTCAAGGACTTGCTACCCCAACAAGACATTGGTAAGTTAGGGAATTTTATCCATAAAGGAATCTCAGTAGGAAAAGCTGCTTTAAAATCAAAATCTGCAGACCATTGTTTCAAAATCATTGGTCTATTAGCAATCGTATATGGTCCTCCACACAATATTTCTTTAGCATCTTCAATGCAATTGAATTTGACAATATAATACCCCTCCTCATGATAAAACAATTCAGGATCAGACACATGCGACCAATGGAGATTAATAAATCTCTTCATTCCATTGAACCCAGGGCTATTGCCTAACACAAACACCACCAGAGCACTTTTCCATTTCCCTTCTTCCTCCTCTACTTCTTCCTTTACCAATTGACCAACTGGTTTCCCATTGACTAGTATAGGAGGAATATATTCTAATGACATACCATGTGCAGCCAATCTGTTGCTTTGGAAGAGGCTATTCCACTGTTTAGGTGGATTTGAGATTTCCTCTGCTGCAGCCTTAGTAGAATCTGCAGTAGTTGGTTGTTGCATGCACGTCTTTTCCCCATTTTCCTTCTCCTTTGGGCCTTCCATAGGTATGACTGGATGTACAATACTTCGCGCAGGAGCTGTTTGTAACATAGGGACATTAGATGGTTGTGGATCTGGAGCTGGTTGAGCCAATGGAACAGTAGTTGCTTGTAACATTGTGCCTTGTGAATCTGAGACTGGTTGAGCCAATGGAACAGTATCACAGATGAAATCGATGGAACAGTAATGCCAACCGACGGAACAATGTTAACTGTTTTTTGGAAGACTAAATCACTCGCATAAATTGGAACTAACTCTTTTCTTGGGCGACCTCTTCTCTTTGCCATGACTCAGTCTGCTAGGTTAACTCACCTTAGCAGTTGCAATGGAGGAAAGGCGATGAACAGTAGGGTTGGGGAAGAAAGGTAGAGAGAACTTTTTTCTTTTAAATATATATATACACCATATAATTTTTCAACAAAGCAAATCCAACTGAACTCGCTTGACACTCAGTGGGTCCAGCTCTGGGCAGACGGACATCTTAGTTGGCGTTTGGACATAGGAATTTTGAAATTCCGAAAAAAATCAAGTTAAAATTATATTTGAAAATTAGAGTTGTGTTTGGACATAAATATAATTTGAAAATGTTTTGAATTTTTGTGCGTGATTTGAAGTGAAATTTTAAAAAATAACTTTTTAGAGAATTTCTGACAAATTTATAAATTCAATTTCAAGCAAAATTTGAAATTTTCATGGACAAATACTGATTTCGAAAAAAAGTAAAAAAATTTCGAAAATATAGAGGGATTTTAGGGAAATGCAACTTGCTTATACTTCCATTAATGCTTGAAGTTTCTAAAATATATAATTATAACACACTCCCTTCATTTTTACTTGACATGTATACTAAAAATAGATTTTATTTTTATTTATTATTTTACGAATATTAAGAGAAGATAAAAGAATTTCTTGTTATACCCACAATATTTATTACTCATTTCAAAGCATTTTCTCAAATCCAATAAAATATACATCAATTAATATGGGTATCATGGCAAATTATGTACTACTTCATTTATTATTTCTTAAGGGGTGTGAAAAGTAAAAACACGCCAAGCAAAAAAGTGAAGGGAGGGAGTATTTGGTTTTAAGATGATGAATTAACATTTCATTACATTACATTTTTTCTTGTGAATGAATTGATGGAGAAAAATCCCTTGGCTAAGTTACATCAGAAGTTTGACTTGTTTCTGATTTTGTAGTTAGATTGATGGAGAGGCTACTGTTTCAAAGTTTTGACTTTTAAAATTTGCCTTCAATAAACTCTTGGTTAAAATAGTGGAATATCTCAAGCTTACTCTTAGATTCATGGGAGTCACTAGGGTTTTAAAGATGTTATGTTGTTTACTTGAGTTACAACTGCCCAATAAATCTTAGCACGTGCTTTCTTTTGCAATTCAGTCAAGACTAACTTAGAATTTCGACATGTGTAGGGAGTACTTAGGATGTAGCATGATCGTTTTCCTTTTTTTTTTTTCAAGGGGGGAGTTTCGCTTGTGATGTTATCCTTATCTATTGTACTTTAGTTTTTGTTTTTGTTCCATTGTACTTTGTACATATAGTTCTTGATTTACTAGTCCTTGCAAGTCGTGCGAAATTTAGATAAGAAATTCACCATGTCACTAGCTTCTTCTGTCACTCTTTAATTTTAAGATTGTATTCGAGAAAATCAATATTACATTTGTAATTAATTATATGGATGGCATAGCAATACACATAGATCAGTAGAAAAGAGATAGTCGGAGAAAAGTACTTAAAGAAACACGAGTCTTAATAGGTACGAGCAAGGCTTCTAAGATACAAGAAGAAATGATCGCTTGAGTCTTTTCATAAGACACGGGCGGAATGAATCAAGACAGTAAAAAAAGTACATATTCGTTAACCTTCAATTAATGAGCATGAATGATTAGAAATGTTACAGAATCTTCTTGAAACAGTTATAATTGTCAATTATAACATTTCATTACTATCATTAATTGCTCATTATGACACGATTATGAGAGTAAAGAGACGTTGTACTTAGAAATAACTATAAAAGAGAGAGAGAGAAGTGATATTTGTATGGATACATTCTGATTATTATTGGAATATACTTATTTACTTTGCTTTATATCGATTGCTTTGCTATTTCTCATTCTAATTTTGTTTCTCCATTGCAAAAATATCCTTTTGTTTGATTATCAGTAACCCGAGTACTTCTTAAAATAAGATTTGACCGAAAAATTTATTTCTAGTTACAAATTGGTTCCATTGTCGGAAATCTGATAATCTTCACACTTTCCAAATTCATTCTTCTGTCAAAAAATCATGTCGAGCATCAACGACAACGGCCAACAAAACTTATAAAACCAACAAACCTAGCAATATTAGTTGAATCCGCTAAATCAACAAGGAGATGGAACTCCAATTGGCTCACCACGAAACTCTCCTCAACAATCTTGAGAAGGGACTCTTCACATATATGAATCGAATATGAATGACCAGCATAAGAATGATCAAGCTACTGATGCACCGTTGAAGCAATTAATCGCCCAATAGGTCAACAATGCTCTTCAAGCTTTTGTCAGCAGGTTGCCGACTGTACCACCAACTCCACCTCCAAACAACACCACAATCATAGAAAATCCATGCTCAGGACTCGTTAACTCAGACGACGGAGGAACTCCTGGCGAATCTCGTGACGGAGAGTCAGGTAACTCAGTTAATTCTGATTTACAAAGTTTAGTACTAATTTTGCAGAAGCTGCTTAAGAAACGAAGCAATCACATAGAGCATATACCTAGTGTACCGCATGTAATCAAGGGAATAGATATGGAGAAATACTCTCAACAACCTTGGAAGCCAAGTGACATTCCTTTACTAATTCCAAAAAATAATAATTAGAATGCCTGATATCTCGAAGTACGCTGGAACAACTGATCCACGAGATCACGTGACTGCATTTACAACTTGCGTAAAGGGCAACGACTTGACCAAGCAAGAATTCAATCAGTATTGGTCAAAAAATTCGGAGAAATACTCACGAAGGGAGCATTGACATGGTATTATCTTTTACCTGAAAATTCTATTGATTCTTTTGTTGAGCTTGCAGATTCATTTATAAAATCACAATTGGGAGCTCAAAAAGTTGAAAAGAGAATGGAAGACATTTTCAAAATAAAACAAGGAGATACAGAGCTGCTCAAAAAATTCATAGACAGATAGCGTGAAAGGATGATGTTGCCACGCGTATCCAATAACTAGGCGGCTATGAATTTTGCCAATAATCTGAATGAAAAAAGCTCGGAAGCCATGAGAAGGCTCAAAGAAAGTTTACGAGAATTTTTTGCAACAACTTAGAATGATGTTTACAATAGATACAACACAAAGTTGCGGATAGAAAAAGATACTATCACTCAGTCTCAAAGAGATTAAGTAGTAAGTATAAGCTGGGCAGATACTGAAAAAAATCCGGCAAAAATAGATACAACCTTATATGGGACCAGTAAGAAGGGATTCACGTTAACAATAGGAAAACCGAAGGTATGACCTTAGATCAAGGGAAAGAAAATCGGGTTTGTCGTCAAGGTACGAAAAGGAGCGAAACACGCGAGATAGTGACAGACACTACCAGAAAAAGGCCTATGAGAAGAGTTATTTTAGCCACGGTTAAACAACCGTTGCCATAGAACATATATGGTAACAGTTACAATAGTTATAATAGCGTTTAGGTGATTTCAACACACAACCTATACAATCGTTGCAATTGTAAAACAACCGTTGCGATATATTAATCTAATGCAGCGGTTATATAAATCGTCCCAAGTAAAATTATCTGCTGGAACGCTTCTATTGTGAAAAATTCTATTGGAACGGTTACTTTTCCCCCCTTATTCCCCCCCCCCCCCTCTAAATTTTGTTAAACCCGCCAAAACAAGCCCTACTTATTTTATTTTTGAATAATTTTAATAATGAAAACTAAGTGAAAAGACCTTTTTTAGCCTTTCCCCCATTAAAACTTGCGATGCCCATCTACCCTTTTTTGCTCTCCCTCTCCACAAATCTTCTTCTTCCTCTCTATCATATTCCTTTCACACTCTGAACTTGGTTTAATAGGTTTTTACAAATAAGTTTTGCTGATTTAGTTGGTGTATCGAAATTTTGGGTATCGTGAAGGGGGTGGCGAAATTTTGAGGCATCTGAGCAAACTCCTCCATGACCAAATTACAATTATTGGGCGTTTACGGCCATCAAATTGGAAACTCCGCGCGAGTCCCAATTTTTCGTGTGCTATCGCCCACGCCTTCTTCAGTGGCCCCGAGACCCCGGACCCGGATCGTCTAAAAATTTCATGGACGTAGAATGCGGCCAAAGGAACCATAGTCACTGAGCCTCCATGACCAAATTAAAATTTTTGGGCGATTACGTCCATAAAATTGGGAAATCCGCGCGAGTCCCAATTTTTCGTGTGCTATAGCCCACGCCTTCTGCAGTGGCCCCGGGACCCCGGACCCGGATCGTCTAAAATTTTTCATGGACGTAGAATACGGCCAAAGGAACCATAGTCACTGCCCCTCCAAGACCAAATTACATTTTTTGGCCGTTTACGGCCATAAAATTTTAAAGTCCGTGGGAGTCCCAATATTTCGTGTGCTATAGCCCACGCCTTCTGCAGTGGCCCCGGGACCCCGGACCCGGATCGTCTAATAATTTTCATGGACGTAGGATACGGCCAAAGGAACCATAGTCACTGAGCCTCCATGACCAAATTACAATTTTTGGACGTTTACGGCCATAAAATTGGAAAATCCGGGCGAGTCCTAATTTTTCGTGTGCCATAGCCCACGCCTTCTGCAGTGGCCCCGGGAGCCCGGACCCGGATCGTCCAAAAATTTTCATGGACGTAGAATACGACCAAAGGAACTACAGTCACTGATCCTCCATGACCAAATTAAAATTGGAAATCCGCGCGAGTCCCAAGTTTTCGTGTGCTATAGCCCACGCCTTCTGCCGTGGCCCCGGGCCCCCAGACCCGAATCGTCTAAAAATTTTCTCGGACATCCAATACGGCCAAAGGAACCATATTCACTTCCCCGCCATGACCAAATTACATTTTTTGGATTTTTACGGCCATAAAATTGGAAATTCGCGCGAGTCCCAAATTTTCGTGTGCTATAGCCCACGCCTTCTGCTGTGGCCCCGGGCCCCCGGACCCGAATCGTCTAAATTTGTTCTCGGACATCTAATACGGCCAAAGGAACCATATTCACTGTCCCGCCATGTCCAAATTACATTTTATGGATGTTTACGGCCATAAAATAGGAAATTCGCGCGAGTCCCAATTTTTCGTGTGCTATAGCCCACGCCTTCTGCAGTGGCCCCGGGAGCCTGGACCTGGATCGTCTAAATATTTTCATGGACGTAGAATACGGCCAAAGGAACCACAGTCACTGCCCCTCCATGACCAAATTAAAATTTTTGGGCGTTTATGGCCATAAAATTGGAAACTCCGCGCGAGTCCCAATTTTTCGTGTGCTATAGCCCACGCCTTCTTCAGTGGCCCCGGGACCCCGGACCCGGATCGTCTAAAATATTTCTTGGACGTAGAATACGGCCAAAGGAACCATATTCATTGCCCCTCCATGACCAAATTACAATTTTTGGCCGTTTACGGATATAAAATTCGAAAATCCGCGCGAGTCCCGATTTTTCGTGTGCTATAGCCCACGCCTTCTACTGTGGCCCCAGGATCTCGGATCGTCTAAAAATTTTTATGGACGTAGAATACGGCCAAAGGAACCATAGTCACTGAGCCTCCATGACCAAATTACAATTTTTGGGCGTTTACGGCCATATAATTGGAAAATCCGCGCGAGTCGCAATTTTTCGTGTGTTATAGCCCACGCCTTATGCAGTGGCCCCGGGACCCCAAACCCGGATCGTCTAAAATTTTTCATGGACGTAGAATACGGCCAAAGGAACCATAGTCACTGCCCCTCCAAGACCAAATTACATTTTTTGGCCGTTTACGGCCATAAAATTGGAAAATCCGCGCGAGTCCCAATTTTTCGTGTGCTATTGCCCACGCCTTCTGCAGTGGCCCCGGGACCCCGGACCCGGATCGTCTAAAAATTTTCATGGACGAAGGATACGGCTAAAGGAACCATAGTCACTGAGCCTCCATGACCAAAATACAATTTTTGGGCGTTTACGGCCATAAAATTGGAAAATCCGGGCGAGTCCTAATTTTTCTTGTGCCATAGCCCACGCCTTCTGCAGTGGCCCCGGGAGCCCGATCCCGGATCGTCTAAAAATTTTCATGGACGTAGAATACGGCCAAAGGAACCACAGTCACTGCCCCTCCATGACCAAATTACAATTTTTGGGCGTTTACGGCTATAAAATTGGAAAATCCGGGCGAGTCCTAATTTTTCGTGTGCCATAGCCCACGCCTTCTGCAGTGGCCACGAGACCCCTGACCCAGATCATCTAAGATTTTATTATGGACGTAGAATACGGCCAAAGGAACCATAGTCATTGCCCCTCCATGACCAAAGTACAATTTTTGGCCGTTTACGGATATAAAATTGGAAAATCCGCGCGAGTCCCAATTTTTCGTGTGCTATAGCCCACGCCTTCTGCAGTGGCCCCGGGACCCCGGACCCGGATCGTCTAAAAATTTTCATGGACGTAGAATACGGCCAAAGGAACCACAGTCACTGCCCCTCCATGACCAAATTACAATTTTTGGGCGTTTACGGCTATAAAATTGGAAAATCCGGGCGAGTCCTAATTTTTCGTGTGCCATAGCCCACGCCTTCTGCAGTGGCTCCGGGAGCCCGGACCCGGATCGTCTAAAAATTTTCATGGACGTAGAATACGGCCAAAGGAACCACAGTCACTGCCCCTCCATGACCAAATTAAAATTTTTGGGCGTTTACGGCCAAAAAATTGGAAAATCCGCGCGAGTCCCAATTTTTCGTGTGCAATAGCCCACGCCTTCTGCAGTGGCCCCGGGACCCCGGACCCGGATCGTCTAAAATTTTTCATGGACGTAGAATACGGCCAAAGGAACCATAGTCACTGAGCCTCCATGACCAAATTAAAATTTTTGGGCGTTTACTGCCATAAAATTGGAAACTCCGCGCGAGTCCCAATTTTTCGTGTGCTATCGCCCACGCCTTCTTTAGTGGCCCCAAGACCCCGGACCCGGATCGTCTAAAAATTTCATGGACGTAGAATGCGGCGAAAGGAACCATAGTCACTGAGCCTCCATGACCAAATTACAATTTTTGGACGATTACGTCCATAAAATTGGAAAATCCGCGCGAGTCCCAATTTTTCGTGTGCAATAGCCCACGCCTTCTGCAGTGGCCCCGGGACCCCGGACCCGGATCGTCTAAAATTTTTCATGGACGTAGAATACGGCCAAAGGAACCATAGTCACTGCCCCTCCAAGACCAAATTACATTTTTTGGCCGTTTACGGCCATAAAATTTTAAACTCCGCGGGAGTCCCAATTTTTCGTGTGCCATAGCCCACGCCTTCTGCAGTGGCCCCGGGAGCCCGGACCCGGATCGTCTAAAAATTTTCGTGGACGTAGAATACGGCCAAAGGAACCACAGTCACTGATCCTCCATGACCAAATTAATATTGGAAATCCGCGCGAGTCCCAAGTTTTCGTGTGCTATAGCCCACGCCTTCTGCCGTGGCCCCAGGCCCCCGGACCCGAATCGTCTAAACATTTTCTCGAAAATCCAATACGGCCAAAGGAACCATATTCACTTCCCCGCCATGACCAAATTACATTTTTTAGATTTTAACGGCCATAAAATTGGAAATCCGCGAGAGTCCCAATTTTCCGTGTGCCATAGCCCACGCCTTCTGCAGTGGCCCCGGGACCCCGGACCCGGATCGTCTAAAAATTTACATGGACGTAGAATACGGCCAAAGGAACCATAGTCATTGAGCCTCCATGACCAAATTACAATTTTTGGGCGTTTACGGCCATAAAATTGGAAACTCCGCGCGAGTCCCAATTTTTCGTGTGCTATAGCCCACGCCTTCTGCAGTGGCCTCGGGACCCCGGACCCGGATCGTATAAAAATTTTCATGGACGTAGAATACGGCCAAAGGAACCATAGTCATTGAGCCTCCATGACCAAATTACAATTTTTGGGCGTTTACGGCCATAAAATTGGAAAATCCGGGCGAGTCCTAATTTTTCGTGTGCCATAGCCCACGCCTTCTGCAAGCGTCCCGGGAGCCCGGACCCGGATCGTCTAAAAATTTTCATGGACGTAGAATACGGCCAAAGGAACCATAGTCACTGAGCTTCCATGACCAAATTACAATTTTTGGGCGTTTACGGCCATAAAATTGGAAAATCCGTGCGAGTCCCAATTTTTCGTGTGCTATAGCCCACGCCTTCTTCAGTGGCCCCGGGACCCCGGACCCGGATCGTCTAAAAATTTTCATGGACGTAGAATACGGCCAAAGGAACCATAGTCACTGAGCCTCCATGACCAAATTACACTTTTTGGGCGTTTACGGCCATAAAATTGGAAAATCCGCGCGAGTCCCAATTTTTGGTGTGCCATAGCCCACGCCTTCTGCTGTGGCCCCGGGACCCCGTACCCGGATCATCTAAAAATTTTCATGGACGTAGAATACGGCCAAAGGAACCATAGTCACAGAGCCTCCATGACAAAATTACAATTTTTGGGCGTTTACGGCCATAAAATTGGAAACTCCGCGCGAGTCTCAATTTTTCGTGTGCTATAGCCCACGCCTTCTTCAGTGGCCCCGGGACCCCGGACCCGTATCGTCTAAAAATTTTCATGGACGTAGAATTCGGCCAAAGGGACCATAGTCACTGAGCCTCCATGACCAAATTACAATTTTTGGGCGTTTACGGCCATTAAATTGGAAACTCCGCGCGAGTCCCAATTTTTCGTGTGCTATAGCCCACGACTTCTTCAGTGGCTCCGGGACCCCGGACCCGGATCGTCAAAAAATATTCATGGACGAATAATACGGCCAAAGGAACCATAGCCATTGAGCCTCCATGACCAAATTACAATTTTTGGGCGTTTACGGCCATAAAATTAGAAAATTCCCGCGAGTCCCAATTTTTCGTGTGCAATAGCCCACGCCTTCTGCAGTGGCCCCGGGACCCCGGACCCGGATCGTCTAAAAATTTTCATGGACGTAGAATACGGCCAATGGAACCATAGTCACTGAGCCTCCATGACCAAATTACAATTTTTGGGCGTTTACGGCCATAAAATTGGAAAATCCGGGCGAGTCCTAATTTTTCGTGTGCCATAGCCCACGCCTTCTGCAAGCGCCCCGGGAGCCCGGACCCGGATCGTCTAAAAATTTTCATGGACGTAGAATACGGCCAAAGGAACCATAGTCACTGAGCCTCCATGACCAAATTACAATTTTTGGGCGTTTACGGCCATAAAATTGGAAAATCCGTGCGAGTCCCAATTTTTCGTGTGCTATAGCCCACACCTTCTGCAGTGGCCCCGGGACCCCGGACCCGGATCGTCTAAAATTTTTCATGGACGTAGAATATGGCCAAAGGAACCAGAGTCACTGCCCCTCCAAGACCAAATTACATTTTTAGGCCGTTTACGGCCATAAAATTGGAAACTCCGCGCGAGTCCCTATTTTTCGTGTGCTATAGCCCACGCCTTCTGCAGTGGCCCCGGGACCCCGGACCCGGATCGTCAAACAATTTTCATGGACGTAGGATACGGCCAAAGGAACCATAGTCACTGAGCCTCCATGACCAAATTACAATTTTTGGGCGCTTACGGCCATAAAATTGGAAAATCCGGGCGAGTCCTAATTTTTCGTGTGCCATAGCCCACGCCTTCTGCAGTGGTCCCGGGAGTCCGGACCCGGATCGTCTAAAAATTTTCATGGACGTAGAATACGGCCAAAGGAACCATAGTCACTGCCCCTCCATGACCAAATTAAAATTTTTGGGCTTTTACGGCCATAAAATTGGAAAATCCGCGCGAGTTCCAATTTTTCGTGTGCTATAGCCCACGCCTTCTGCAGTGGCCCCGGGACCCCGGACCCGGATCGTCTAAAAATTTTCATGGACGTAGAATACGGCCAAAGGAACCATAGTCATTGAGCCTCCATGACCAAATTACAATTTTTGGGCGTTTACGGCCATAAAATTGGAAACTCCGCGCGAGTCCCAATTTTTCGTGTGCTATAGCCCACGCCTTCTTCAGTGGCCCCGGGACCCCGGACCCGGATCGTCTAAAAATTTTCATGGACGTAGAATACGGCCAAAGGAACCATAGTCACTGAGCCTCCATGACCAAATTACAATTTTTGGGCGTTTACGGCCATAAAATTGGAAAATCCGGGCGAGTCCTAATTTTTCGTGTGCCATAGCCCACGCCTTCTGCAGTGGCCCCGGGAGCCCGGACCCGGATCGTCTAAAAATTTTCATGGACGTAGAATACGGCCAAAGGAACCATAGTCACTGAGCCTCCATGACCAAATTACAATTTTTGGGCGTTTACGGCCATAAAATTGGAAAATCCGTGCGAGTCCCAATTTTTCGTGTGCTATAGCCCACGCCTTCTGCAGTGGCCCCGGGACCCCGGACCCGGATCGTCTAAAAATTTTCATGGACGTAGAATACGGCCAAAGGAACCATAGTCACTGAGCCTCCATGACCAAATTACAATTTTTGGGCGTTTACGGCCATAAAATTGGAAACTCCGCGCGAGTCCCAATTTTTCGTGTGCTATAGCCCACGCCTTCTGCAGTGGCCCCGGGACCCCGGACCCGGATCGTCTAAAAATTTTCATGGACGTAGAATACGGCCAAAGGAACCATAGTCACTGAGCCTCCATGACCAAATTACAATTTTTGGGCGTTTACGGCCATAAAATTGGAAAATCCGGGCGAGTCCTAATTTTTCGTGTGCCATAGCCCACGCCTTCTGCAGTGGCCCCGGGACCCCGGACCCGGATCGTCTAAAAATTTTCATGGACGTAGAATACGGCCAAAGGAACCATAGTCACTGAGCCTCCATGACCAAATTACAATTTTTGGGCGTTTACGGCCATAAAATTGGAAAATCCGCGCGAGTCCCAATTTTTCGTGTGCTATAGCCCACGCCTTCTGCAGTGGCCCCGGGACCCCGGACCCGGATCGTCTAAAAATTTTCATGGACGTAGAATACGGCCAAAGGAACCATAGTCACTGAGCCTCCATGACCAAATTACAATTTTTGGGCGTTTACGGCCATAAAATTGGAAAATCCGCGCGAGTCCCAATTTTTCGTGTGCTATAGCCCACGCCTTCTGCAGTGGCCCCGGGACCCCGGACCCGGATCGTCTAAAAATTTTCATGGACGTAGAATACGGCCAAAGGAACCATAGTCACTGAGCCTCCATGACCAAATTACAATTTTTGGGCGTTTACGGCCATAAAATTGGAAAATCCGGGCGAGTCCTAATTTTTCGTGTGCCATAGCCCACGCCTTCTGCAAGCGCCCCGGGAGCCCGGACCCGGATCGTCTAAAAATTTTCATGGACGTAGAATACGGCCAAAGGAACCATAGTCACTGAGCTTCCATGACCAAATTACAATTTTTGGGCGTTTACGGCCATAAAATTGGAAACTCCGCGCGAGTCCCAATTTTTCGTGTGCTATAGCCCACGCCTTCTTCAGTGGCCCCGGGACCCCGGACCCGGATCGTCTAAAAATTTTCATGGACGTAGAATACGGCCAAAGGAACCATAGTCACTGCCCCTCCATGACCAAATTAATATTTTTGGGCTTTTACGGCCATAAAATTGGAAAATCCGCGCGAGTCCCAATTTTTCGTGTGCTATAGCCCACGCCTTCTGCAGTGGCCCCGGGACCCCGGACCCGGATCGTCTAAAAATTTTCATGGACGTAGAATACGGCCAAAGGAACCATAGTCATTGAGCCTCCATGACCAAATTACAATTTTTGGGCGTTTACGGCCATAAAATTGGAAACTCCGCGCGAGTCCCAATTTTTCGTGTGCTATAGCCCACGCCTTCTGCAGTGGCCCCGGGACCCCGGACCCGGATCGTCTAAAAATTTTCATGGACGTAGAATACGGCCAAAGGAACCATAGTCACTGAGCCTCCATGACCAAATTACAATTTTTGGGCGCTTACGGCCATAAAATTGGAAAATCCGCGCGAGTCCCAATTTTTCATGTGCTATAGCCCACGCCTTCTGCAGTGGCCCCAGGACCCTGGACCCGGATCGTCTAAAATTTTTCATAGACGTAGAATACAGCCAAAGGAACCATAGTCACTGCCCCTCCAAGACCAAATTACAATTTTTGGGCGTTTACGGCCATAAAATTGGAAAATCCGGGCGAGTCCTAATTTTTCGTGTGCCATAGCCCACGCCTTCTGCAAGCGCCCCGGGAGCCCGGACCCGGATCGTCTAAAAATTTTCATGGACGTAGAATACGGCCAAAGGAACCATAGTCACTGAGCCTCCATGACCAAATTACAATTTTTGGGCGTTTACGGCCATAAAATTGGAAAATCCGCGCGAGTCCCAATTTTTCGTGTGCTATAGCCCACGCCTTCTTCAGTGGCCCCGGGACCCCGGACCCGGATCGTCTAAAAATTTTCATGGACGTAGAATACGGCCAAAGGAACCATAGTCACTGAGCCTCCATGACCAAATTACAATTTTTGGGCGTTTACGGCCATAAAATTGGAAAATCCGCGCGAGTCCCAATTTTTCGTGTGCCATAGCCCACGCCTTCTGCAGTGGCCCCGGGACCCCGGACCCGGATCGTCTAAAAATTTTCATGGACGTAGAATACGGCCAAAGGAACCATAGTCACAGAGCCTCCATGACCAAATTACAATTTTTGGGCGTTTACGGCCATAAAATTGGAAAATCCGCGCGAGTCTCAATTTTTCGTGTGCTATAGCCCACGCCTTCTGCAGTGGCCCCGGGACCCCGGACCCGGATCGTCTAAAAATTTTCATGGACGTAGAATACGGCCAAAGGAACCATAGTCACTGAGCCTCCATGACCAAATTACAATTTTTGGGCGTTTACGGCCATTAAATTGGAAACTCCGCGCGAGTCCCAATTTTTCGTGTGCTATAGCCCACGACTTCTTCAGTGGCTCCGGGACCCCGGACCCGGATCGTCTAAAAATTTTCATGGACGTAGAATACGGCCAAAGGAACCATAGTCATTGAGCCTCCATGACCAAATTACAATTTTTGGGCGTTTACGGCCATAAAATTGGAAACTCCGCGCGAGTCCCAATTTTTCGTGTGCTATAGCCCACGCCTTCTGCAGTGGCCCCGGGACCCCGGACCCGGATCGTCTAAAAATTTTCATGGACGTAGAATACGGCCAAAGGAACCATAGTCACTGAGCCTCCATGACCAAATTACAATTTTTGGGCGTTTACGGCCATAAAATTGGAAAATCCGGGCGAGTCCTAATTTTTCGTGTGCCATAGCCCACGCCTTCTGCAAGCGCCCCGGGAGCCCGGACCCGGATCGTCTAAAAATTTTCATGGACGTAGAATACGGCCAAAGGAACCATAGTCACTGAGCCTCCATGACCAAATTACAATTTTTGGGCGTTTACGGCCATAAATATGGAAACTCCGCGCGAGTCCCAATTTTTCGTGTGCTATAGCCCACGACTTCTTCAGTGGCTCCGGCACCCCGGACCCCGATCGTCTAAAAATTTTCATGGACGTAGAATACGGCCAAAGGAACCATAGTCACTGAGCCTCCATGACCAAATTACAATTTTTGGGCGTTTACGGCCATAAAATTGGAAAATCCGCGCGAGTCCCAATTTTTCGTGTGCTATAGCCCACGCCTTCTGCAGTGGCCCCGGGACCCCGGACCCGGATCGTCTAAAATTTTTCATGGACGTAGAATACGGCCAAAGGAACCATAGTCACTGCCCCTCCAAGACCAAATTACATTTTTTGGCCGTTTACGGCCATAAAATTGGAAACTCCGCGCGAGTCCCAATTTTTCGTGTGCCATAGCCCACGCCTTCTGCAAGCGCCCCGGGACCCCGGACCCGGATCGTCTAAAAATTTTCATGGACGTAGAATACGGCCAAAGGAACCATAGTCACTGAGCCTCCATGACCAAATTACAATTTTTGGGCGTTTACGGCCATAAATATGGAAACTCCGCGCGAGTCCCAATTTTTCGTGTGCTATAGCCCACGACTTCTTCAGTGGCTCCGGCACCCCGGACCCGGATCGTCTAAAAATTTTCATGGACGTAGAATACGGCCAAAGGAACCATAGTCACTGAGCCTCCATGACCAAATTACAATTTTTGGGCGCTTACGGCCATAAAATTGGAAAATCCGCGCGAGTCCCAATTTTTCGTGTGCTATAGCCCACGCCTTCTGCAGTGGCCCCGGGACCCCGGACCCGGATCGTCTAAAAATTTTCATGGACGTAGAATACGGCCAAAGGAACCATAGTCACTGCCCCTCCATGACCAAATTACAATTTTTGGGCGTTTACGGCCATAAAATTGGAAAATCCGCGCGAGTCATATTCACCGCCCCTCCATGACCAAATTACATTTTTTGGAAGTTTACGGCCATAAAATTTGAAATCCGCGCGTGTCCCAAACTTTCGTGTGCCATAGCCCACGCCTTCAACCGTGGCCCCAGGCCCCCGGACCCGGATCGTCTAAATTTTTTCTCGGACATCAAATACGGCCAAAGGAACCATAGTCACCACCCCTCCATGACCAAATTACATTTTTTGGAAGTATACGGCCATTAAATTGGAGATCCGCACGAGTCCCAAATTTTCATGTGCTATAGCCCACGCCTTCAACCGTGACCCCGTGCCCCCGGACCCGAATCGTCTAAATATTTTCTCAGACATCAAACACGGCCAAAGGAACCATAGTCACCGCCCCTCCATGACCGAATTAAAATTTTTGGAAATTTACGGCCGTAAAATTGGAAATCCGCGCGAGTCCTAAATTTTCGTGTGCTTAGCCCACGCCTTCTGCCGTGGCCCCAGGCACCCAGAACCGGATAGTCAAATATTTTTCTCGGACTCAAATATGGACAAAGGAACCATAGTCACCGCCCCTCCATTACCAAATTACATTTTTTGGAAGTTTATGGCCATAAAATTGGAAATCCGCGCGAGTCCCAAATTTTCGTGTGCTATAGCCCACGCCTTCTGCCGTGGCCTCGGGCCCCCATACCTGAATCGTCTTATATTTTTCTTCGACATCAATACGGCCAAAGGAACCATAGTCACCGCCCCTCCATTACCCAATTACATTTTTTGGAAGTTTACGGCCATAAAATTGGAAATCCGCGCGAGTCCCAAATTTTCGTGTGCTATAGCCCACGCCTTCCGTCGTGGCCACAGGCCCCCGGACCCGGATCGTCTAACATTTTTCTCGGACATTAAATACGGACAAAGGAACCATAGTCACCGCCCCTCCATGACCAAATTACATTTTTTGGAAGTATACGGCCATAAAATTGGAAATCCGCGCGAGTCCCAAATTTTCGTGTGCTATAGCCCACTCCTTCTGACGTGACCCCGGGCCCCCGGACCCGAATCGTCTGAATATTTTCTCGGACATGAAATACGGCCAACGGAACCATAGTCACTGCCCCTCCATGACCAAATTACATTTTTTGGAAGTTTACGGCCGTAAAATTGGAAATCCGCTCGAGTCCTAAATTTTCGTGTGCAACGGCCCACGCCTTCTACCGTAGCCCCGGGCCCCTAGACCCGGATCGTCTAATATTTTTTTCGGACATCAAATACAGCCAAAGGAACCATATTCACCGCCCCTCTATGAAATAATTACATTATTTGTAAGTTTACGGCCATTAAATTTGAAATCCGTGCGAGTCCCAAATTTTCGTGTGCAATAGCCCACGCCTTCAGCTGTGGCCCCGGCCCCTGGACCCGGATCGTCTAAAAAATTTTTCGAACATCAAATACAGGAAAAGGAACCATAGTCACCGCCCCTCCATGACCAAATTACACATTTTGGAAGTATACGGCCATTAAATTGGAGATCCGCACGAGTCCCAAATTTTCATGTGCTATAGCCCACGCCTTCAACCGTGACCCCGTGCCCCCGTACCCGAATCATCTAAATATTTTCTCAGACATCAAACACGGCCAAAGGAACCATACTCACCGCCCCTCCATGACCAAATTACTTTTTTTGGAAATTTACGGCCGTAAAATTGGAAATCCGCGCGAGTCCTAAATTTTCGTGTGCTATAGCCCACGCCTTCTGCCGTGGCCCCAGGCCCCCAGAACCGGATAGTCAAATATTTTTCTCGGACTCAAATATGGTCAAAGGAACCATAGTCACCGCCCCTCCATTACCCAATTACATTTTTTGGAAGTTTACGGCCATAAAATTGGAAATCCGCGCGAGTCCCAAATTTACATGTGCTATAGCCCACGCCTTCTGCCGTGGCCTCGGGCCCCCATACCCGAATCGTCTAATATTTTTCTTCGACATCAATACGGCCAAAGAAACCATATTCACCGCCCCTCTATGACCAAATTACATTTTTTGGAAGATTACGGCCATAAAATTGGAAATCCGTGTGAGTCCCAAATTTTCGTGTGCTAAAACCCACGCCTTCTGCCGTGACCCCGGACCCGAATCGTCTAAAAATTTTCTCAGACATCAAATACGGCCAAAGGAACCACAGTCACCGCCCCTCCATGACCAACTTACATTTTTTGGAAGTTTACGGACATAATATCGTATATTTCCGCAAGTCCCAAATTTTCGTGTGCTATGGCTCACGCCTTCTACCGTGGCTCTGAACCCCTAGACCCGGATCGTCTAATATTTTCTCGGACATCAAATACGGCCAATGGAACCATATTCACCGCCCCTCCATGACCAAATTACATTTTTTGGAAGTTGACGGCCATAAAATTTGAAATCCGCGCGTGTCCCAAACTTTCGTGTATAGCCCACGCCTTCAACCGTGGCCCCAGGCCCCCGGACCCGGATCGTCTAAATTTTTTCTCGGACATCAAATACGGCCAAAGGAACCATAGTCACCACCCCTCCATGACCAAATTACATTTTTTGGAAGTATACGGCCATTAAATTGGAGATTCGCACGAGTCCCAAATTTTCATGTGCTATAGCCCACGCCTTCAACCGTGACCCCGTGCCCCCGGACCCGAATCGTCTAAATATTTTCTCAGACATCAAACACGGCCAAAGGAACCATAGTCACCGCCCCTCTATGACCAAATTAAATTTTTTGGAAATTTACGGCCGTAAAATTGGAAATCCGCGCGAGTCCTAAATTTTCGTGTGCTTAGCCCACGCCTTCTGCCGTGGCCCCAGGCCCCCAGAACCGGATAGTCAAATATTTTTCTCGGACTCAAATATGGGCAAAGGAACCATAGTCACCGCCCCTCCATTACCAAATTACATTTTTTGGAAGTTTATGGCCATAAAATTGGAAATCCGCGCGAGTCCCAAATTTTCGTGTGCTATAGCCCACGCCTTCTGCCGTGGCCTCGGGCCCCCATAACCGGATAGTCAAATATTTTTCTCGGACTCAAATATGGTCAAAGGAACCATAGTCACCGCCCCTCCATTACCCAATTACATTTTTTGGAAGTTTACGGCCATAAAATTGGAAATCCGCGCGAGTCCCAAATTTTCGTGTGCTATAGCCCACGCCTTCCATCGTGGCCACAGGCCCCCGGACCCGGATCGTCTAACATTTTTCTCGGACATTAAATACGGACAAAGGAACCATAGTCACCGCCCCTCCATGATCAAATTACATTTTTTGGAAGTATACGGCCATAAAATTGGAAATCCGCGCGAGTCCCAAATTTTCGTGTGCTATAGCCCACTCCTTCTGACGTGACCCCGGGCCCCCGGACCCGAATCGTCTGAATATTTTCTCGGACATGAAATACGGCCAACGGAACCATAGTCACTGCCCCTCCATGACCAAATTACATTTTTTGGAAGTTTACGGCCGTAAAATTGGAAATCCGCTCGAGTCCTAAATTTTCGTGTGCAACGGCCCACGCCTTCTACCGCAGCCCCGGGCCCCTAGACCCGGATCGTCTAATATTTTTTTCGGACATCAAATACAGCCAAAGGAACCATATTCACCGCCCCTCTATGAAATAATTACATTATTTGTAAGTTTACGGCCATTAAATTTGAAATCCGTGCGAGTCCCAAATTTTCGTGTGCAATAGCCCACGCCTTCAGCTGTGGCCCCGGCCCCTGGACCCGGATAGTCTAAAAAATTTTTCGAATATCAAATACAGCAAAAGGAACCATAGTCACCGCCCCTCCATGACCAAATTACACATTTTGGAAGTATACGGCCATTAAATTGGAGATCCGCACGAGTCCCAAATTTTCATGTGCTATAGCCCACGCCTTCAACCGTGACCCCGTGCCCCCGGACCCGAATCGTCTAAATATTTTCTCAGACATCAAACACGGCCAAAGGAACCATAGTCACCGCCCCTCCATGACCAAATTACATTTTTTGGAAATTTACGGCCGTAAAATTGGAAATCCGCGCGAGTCCTAAATTTTCGTGTGCTTAGCCCACGCCTTCTGCCGTGGCCCCAGGCCCCCAGAACCGGATAGTCAAATATTTTTCTCGGACTCAAATATGGACAAAGGAACCATAGTCACCGCCCCTCCATTACCAAATTACATTTTTTGGAAGTTTATGGCCATAAAATTGGAAATCCGCGCGAGTCCCAAATTTTCGTGTGCTATAGCCCACGCCTTCTGCCGTGGCCTCGGGCCCCCATACCTGAATCGTCTTATATTTTTCTTCGACATCAATACGGCCAAAGGAACCATAGTCACCGCCCCTCTATGACCAAATTACATTTTTTGGAAGATTACGGCCATAAAATTGGAAATCCGTGTGAGTCCCAAATTTTCGTGTGCTACTGCCCACGCCTTCTGCCGTGACCCCGGACCCGAATCGCCTCTTAATTTTCTCAGACATCAAATACGGCCAAAGGAACCATAGTCACCGCCCCGCCATGACCAACTTACATTTTTTGGAAGTTTACGGACATAATATCGTATATTTCCGCAAGTCCCAAATTTTCGTGTGCTATGGGTAACGCCTTCTACCGTGGCCCAGAACCCCTAGACCCGGATCGTCTAATATTTTCTCGGACATCAAATACGGCCAATGGAACCATAGTCACCGCCCCTCCATGACCAAATTACATTTTTTTGTAGTTTACGGCCATTAAATTGGAAATCCGCGCGAGTCCCAAATTTTCGTGTGCTATAGCCCACGCCTTCCGTCGTGGCCACAGGCCCCCGGACCCGGATCGTCTAACATTTTTCTCGGACATTAAATACGGACAAAGGAACCATAGTCACCGCCCCTCCATGACCAAATTACATTTTTTGGAAGTATACGGCCATAAAATTGGAAATCCGCGCGAGTCCCAAATTTTCGTGTGCTATAGCCCACTCCTTCTGACGTGACCCCGGGCCCCCGGACCCGAATCGTCTGAATATTTTCTCGGACATGAAATACGGACAAAGGAACCATAGTCACCGCCCCTCCATGACCAAATTACATTTTTTGGAAGTATACGGCCATAAAATTGGAAATCCGCGCGAGTCCCAAATTTTCGTGTGCTATAGCCCACTCCTTCTGACGTGACCCCGGGCCCCCATACCCGAATCGTCTGAATATTTTCTCGGACATGAAATACGGCCAACGGAACCATAGTCACTGCCCCTCTATGACCAAATTACATTTTTTGGAAGATTACGGCCATAAAATTTGAAATCCGTGTGAGTCCCAAATTTTCGTGTGCTACTGCCCACGCCTTCTGCCGTGACCCCGGACCCGAATCGCCTCTTAATTTTCTCGGACATCAAATATGGCCAAAGGAACCATAGTCACCGCCCCGCCATGACCAACTTACATTTTTTGGAAGTTTACGGACATAATATCGTATATTTCCGCAAGTCCCAAATTTTCGTGTGCTATGGGTAACGCCTTCTACCGTGGTCCTGAACCCCTAGACCCGGATCGTCTAATATTTTCTCGGACATCAAATACGGCCAATGGAACCATAGTCACCGCCCCTCCATGACCAAATTACATTTTTTGGAAGTTTACGGCCATAAAATTGGAAATCCGCGCGAGTCCCAAACTTTCGTGTGCTATAGCCCACGCCTTCAACCGTGGCCCCAGGCCCCCGGACCCGGATCGTCTAAAATTTTTCTCAGACATCAAATACGGCCAAAGGAACCATATTCACCGCCCCTCCATGACCAAATTACATTTTTTGGAAGAATACGGCCATAAAATTGGAAATCCGCACGAGTCCCAAATTTTCGTGTGCCATAGCCCACGCCTTCAGCCGTGACCCCGTGCCCCCGGACCCGAATCGTCTAAATATATTCTCAGACATCAAATACGGCCAAAGGAACCATAGTCACCGCCTCTCGATGACCAAATTACATTTTTTTGTAGTTTACGGCCATTAAATTGGAAATCCGCGCGAGCCCCAAATTTTCGTGTGCTATAGCCCACGCCTTCCGTCGTGGCCACAGGCCCCCGGACCCGGATCGTCTAACATTTTTCTCGGACATTAAATACGGACAAAGGAACCATAGTCACCGCCCCTCCATGACCAAATTACATTTTTTGGAAGTATACGGCCATAAAATTGGAAATCCGCACGAGTCCCAAATTTTCGTGTGCTATAGCCCACTCCTTTTGACGTGACCCCGGGCCCCCGGACCCGAATCGTCTGAATATTTTCTCGGACATGAAATACGGCCAACGGAACCATAGTCACTGCCCCTTCATGACCAAATTACATTTTTTGGAAGTTTACGGCCGTAAAATTGGAAATCCGCTCGAGTCCTAAATTTTCGTGTGCAATGGCCCACGCCTTCTACCGTAGCCCCGGGCCCCTAGACCCGGATCGTCTAATATTTTTTTCGGACATCAAATACAGCCAAAGGAACCATATTCACCGCCCCTCTATGAAATAATTACATTATTTGTAAGTTTACGGCCATTAAATTTGAAATCCGTGCGAGTCCCAAATTTTCGTGTGCAATAGCCCACGCCTTCAGCTGTGGCCCCGGCCCCTGGACCCTGATCGTCTAAAAAATTTTTCGAACATCAAATACAGCCAAAGGAACCATAGTCACCGCCCCTCCATGACCAAATTACATTTTTTGGAAGTATACGGCCATTAAATTGGAGATCCGCACGAGTCCCAAATTTTCATGTGCTATAGCCCACGCCTTCAACCGTGACCCCGTGCCCCCGGACCCGAATCGTCTAAATATTTCCTCAGACATCAAACACGGCCAAAGGAACCATACTCACCGCCCATCCATGACCAAATTACATTTTTTGGAAATTTACGGCCGTAAAATTGGAAATCCGCGCGAGTCCTAATTTTTCGTGTGCTATAGCCCACGCCTTCTGCCGTGGCCCCAGGCCCCCAGAACCGGATAGTCAAATATTTTTCTCGAACTCAAATATGGACAAAGGAACCATAGTCACCGCCCCTCCATTACCAAATTACATTTTTTGGAACATTACGGCCATAAAATTGGAAATCCGCGCGAGTCCCAAATTTTCGTGTGCTATAGCCCACGCCTTCTGCCGTGGCCTCGGGCCCCCATACCCGAATCGTCTAATATTTTTCTTCGACATCAATACGGCCAAAGAAACCATATTCACCGCCCCTCTACGACCAAATTACATTTTTTGGAAGATTACGGCCATAAAATTGGAAATCCGTGTGAGTCCCAAATTTTCGTGTGCTATAGCCCACGCCTTCTGCCGTGACCCCGGACCCGAATCGTCTAAAAATTTTCTCAGACATCAAATACGGCCAAAGGAACCATAGTCACCGCCCCGCCATGACCAACTTACATTTTTTGGAAGTTTACGGACATAATATCGTATATTTCCGCAAGTCCCAAATTTTCGTGTGCTATGGCTCACGCCTTCAATCGTGGCCCTGAACCCCTAGACCCGGATCGTCTAATATTTTCTCGGACATCAAATACGGCCAACGGAACCATATTCACCGCCCCTCCATGACCAAATTACATTTTTTGGAAGTTTACGGCCATAAAATTTGAAATCCGCGCGAGTCCCAAACTTTCGTGTGCCATAGCCCACGCCTTCAACCGTGGCCCCAGGCGCCCGGACCCGGATCGTCTAAACTTTTTCTCGGACATCAAATACGGCCAAAGGAACCATAGTCACCGCCCCTCCATGACCAAATTACATTTTTTGGAAGTATACGGCCATAAAATTGGAAATCCGCACGAGTCCCAAATTTTCGTGTGCTATAGCCCACTCCTTTTGACGTGACCCCGGGCCCCCGGACCCGAATCGTCTGAATATTTCCTCGGACATGAAATACGGCCAACGGAACCATAGTCACTGCCCCTTCATGACCAAATTACATTTTTTGGAAGTTTACGGCCGTAAAATTGGAAATCCGCTCGAGTCCTAAATTTTCGTGTGCAATGGCCCACGCCTTCTACCGTAGCCCCGGGCCCCTAGACCCGGATCGTCTAATATTTTTTTCGGACATCAAATACAGCCAAAGGAACCATATTCACCGCCCCTCTATGAAATAATTACATTATTTGTAAGTTTACGGCCATTAAATTTGAAATCCGTGCGAGTCCCAAATTTTCGTGTGCAATAGCCCACGCCTTCAGCTGTGGCCCCGGCCCCTGGACCCTGATCGTCTAAAAAATTTTTCGAACATCAAATACAGCCAAAGGAACCATAGTCACCGCCCCTCCATGACCAAATTACATTTTTTGGAAGTATACGGCCATTAAATTGGAAATCCGCACGAGTCCCAAATTTTCGTGTGCTATAGCCCACGCCTTCAACCGTGACCCCGTGCCCCCGGACCCGAATCGTCTAAATATTTTCTCAGACATCAAAAACGGCCAAAGGAACCACAGACACCGCCCCTCCATGACCAAATTACATTTTTTGGAAATTTACGGCCGTAAAATTGGAAATTCGCGCGAGTCCTAAATTTTCGTGTGCTATTGCCCACGCCTTCTGCCGTGGCCCCAGGCCCCCAGACCCGGATTGTCTAAAATTTTTCTCGAACGTCAAATACTGCCAAAGGAACCATAGTCATCGCCCCTCTATGACCAAATTACATTTTTTGGAAGTTTACGGCCATAAAATTGGAAATCCGCGCGAGTCCCACATTTTCGTGTGCTATAGCCCACGCCTTCTGCCGTGGCCTCGGGCCCCCATACCCGAATCGTCTAATATTTTTCTTCGACATCAATACGGCCAAAGGAACCATAGTCACCGCCCCTCTATGACCAAATTACATTTTTTGGAAGATTACGGCCATAAAATTGGAAATCCGTGCGAGTCCCACATTTTCGTGTGCTACAGCCCACGCCTTCTGCCGTGACCCCGGACCCGAATCGTCTAAAAATTTTCTCAGACATCAAATACGGCCAAAGGAACCATAGTCACCGCCCCGCCATGACCAACTTACATTTTTTGGAAGTTTACGGACATAATATCGTATATCTCCGCAAGTCCCAAATTTTCGTGTGCTATGGCTCACGCCTTCTACCGTGGCCCTGAACCCCTAGACCCGGATCGTCTAATATTTTCTCGGACATCAAATACGGCCAACGGAACCATATTCACCGCCCCTCCATGACCAAATTACATTTTTTGGAAGTTTACGGCCATAAAATTTGAAATCCGCGCGAGTCCCAAACTTTCGTGTGCCATAGCCCACGCCTTCAACCGTGGCCCCAGGCGCCCGGACCCGGATCGTCTAAACTTTTTCTCGGACATCAAATACGGCCAAAGGAACCATAGTCACCGCCCCTCCATGACCAAATTACATTTTTTGGAAGTATACGGCCATTAAATTGGAAATCCGCACGAGTCCCAAATTTTCGTGTGCTATAGCCCACGCCTTCAACCGTGACCCCGTGCCCCCGGACCCGAATCGTCTAAATATTTTCTCAGACATCAAACACGGCCAAAGGAACCATAGTCACCGCCTCGCCATGACCAAATTACATTTTTTGGAAATTTACGGCCGTAAAATTGGAAATCCGCGCGAGTCCTAAATTTTCGTGTGCTATAGCCCACGCCTTCTGCCGTGGCCCCAGGCCCCCAGAACCGGATAGTCAAATATTTTTCTCGGACTCAAATATGGACAAAGGAACCATAGTCACCGCCCCTCCATTACCAAATTACATTTTTTGGAAGTTTACGGCCATAAATATGGAAATCCGCGCGAGTCCCAAATTTTCGTGTGCTATAGCCCACGCCTTCTGCCGTGGCCTCGGGCCCCCATACCCGAATCGTCTTATATTTTTCTTCGACATCAATACGGCCAAAGGAACCATAGTCACCGCCCCTCTATGACCAAATTACATTTTTTGGAAGATTACGGCCATAAAATTGGAAATCCGTGTGAGTCCCAAATTTTCGTGTGCTACAGCCCACGCCTTCTGCCGTGACCCCGGACCCGAATCGTCTTTAAATTTTCTCGGACATCAAATACGGCCAAAGGAACCATAGTCACCGTCCCGCCATGACCAACTTACATTTTTTGGAAGTTTACGGACATAATATTGTATATTTTCGCAAGTCCCAAATTTTCGTGTGCTATGGGTAACGCCTTCTACCAGTGCCCTGAACCCCTAGACCCGGATCGTCTAATATTTTCTCGGACATCAAATACGGCCAATGGAACCATAGTCACCGCCCCTCCGTGACCAAATTACATTTTTTGGAAGAATACGGCCATAAAATTGGAAATCCGCACGAGTCCCAAACTTTCGTGTGCTATAGCCCACGCCTTCAACCGTGGCCTCACGCCCCCGGACCCGGATCGTCTAACATTTTACTCGGACATCAAATACGGCCAAAGGAACCACAGTCACCGCCCCTCCATGACCAAATTACATTTTTTGGAAGAATACGGCCATAAAATTGGAAATCCGCACGAGTCCCAAATTTTCGTGTGCCATAGCCCACGCCTTCAGCCGTGACCCCGTGCCCCCGGACCCGAATCGTCTAAATATATTCTCAGACATCAAATACGGCCAAAGGAACCATAGTCACCGCCCCTCCATGACCAAATTACATTTTTTTGTAGTTTACGGCCATTAAATTGGAAATCCGCGCAAGTCCCAAATTTTCGTGTGCTATAGCCAACGCCTTCCGTCGTGGCCACAGGCCCCCGGACCCGGATCGTCTAACATTTTTCTCGGACATTAAATACGGACAAAGGAACCATAGTCACCGCCCCTCCATGACCAAATTACATTTTTTGGAAGTATACGGCCATAAAATTGGAAATCCGCGCGAGTCCCAAATTTTCGTGTGCTATAGCCCACTCCTTCTGACGTGACCCCGGGCCCCCGGACCCGAATCGTCTGAATATTTTCTCGGACATGAAATACGGCCAACGGAACCATAGTCACTGCCCCTCCATGACCAAATTACATTTTTTGGAAGTTTACGGCCGTAAAATTGGAAATCCGCTCGAGTCCTAAATTTTCGTGTGCAATGGCCCACGCCTTCTACCGTAGCCCCGGGCCCCTAGACCCGGATCGTCTAATATTTTTTTCGGACATCAAATACAGCCAAAGGAACCATATTCACCGCCCCTCTATGAAATAATTACATTATTTGTAAGTTTACGGCCATTAAATTTGAAATCCGTGCGAGTCCCAAATTTTCGTGTGCAATAGCCCACGCCTTGAGCTGTGGCCCCGGCCCCTGGACCCGGATCGTCTAAAAAATTTATCGAACATCTAATACAGCCAAAGGAACCATAGTCACCGCCCCTCCATGACCAAATTACATTTTTTGGAAGTATACGGCCATTAAATTGGAGATCCGCACGAGTCCCAAATTTTCATGTGCTATAGCCCACGCCTTCAACCGTGACCCCGTGCCCCCGGACCCGAATCGTCTAAATATTTTCTCAGACATCAAACACGGCCAAAGGAACCATACTCACCGCCCCTCCACGACCAAATTACATTTTTTGGAAATTTACGGCCGTAAAATTGGAAATCCGCGCGAGTCCTAAATTTTCGTGTGCTATAGCCCACGCCTTCTGCCGTGGCCCCAGGCCCCCAGAACCGGATAGTCAAATATTTTTCTCGGACATCAAATATGGACAAAGGAACCATAGTCACCGCCCCTCCATTACCAAATTACATTTTTTGGAAGATTACGGCCATAAAATTGGAAATCCGCGCGAGTCCCAAATTTTCGTGTGCTATAGCCCACGCCTTCTGCCGTGGCCTCGGGCCCCCATACCCGAATCGTCTAATATTTTTCTTCGACATCAATACGGCCAAAGAAACCATATTCACTGCCCCTCTATGACCAAATTACATTTTTTGGAAGATTACGTCCATAAAATTGGAAATCCGTGTGAGTCCCAAATTTTCGTGTGCTACAGCCCTCGCCTTCTGTCGTGGCCTCGGGCCCCCATACCCGAATCGTCTAATATTTTTCTTCGACATCAATACGGCCAAAGGAACCATAGTCACCGCCCCTCTATGACCAAATTACATTTTTTGGAAGATTACGGCCATAAAATTGGAAATCCGTGCGAGTCCCAAATTTTCGTGTGCTACAGCCCACGCCTTCTGCCGTGACCCCGGACCCGAATCGTCTAAAAATTTTCTCAGACATCAAATACGGCCAAAGGAACCATATTCACCACCCCGCCATGACCAACTTACATTTTTGGAAGTTCACGGACATAATATTGTATATCTCCGCAAGTCCCAAATTTTCGTGTGCTATGGCTCACGCCTTCTACCGTGGCCCTGAACCCCTAGACCCGGATCGTCAAATATTTTCTCAGACATCAAACACGGCCAAAGGAACCATAGTCACCGCCTCGCCATGACCAAATTACATTTTTTGGAAATTTACGGCCGTAAAATTGGAAATCCGCGCGAGTCCTAAATTTTCGTGTGCTATAGCCCACGCCTTCTGCCGTGGCCCCAGGCCCCCAGACCCGAATCGTCTAAAATTATTTTCGGACATCAATTCGGCCAAAGGAACCATAGTCACCGCCCCTCCATGACCAAATTACATTTTTTGGAAGTTTACGGCCATAAAATTGGAAATCCGCGCGAGTCCCAAATTTTCGTGTGCTATAGGCCACGCCTTCTGCCGTGGCCTCGGGCCCCCATACCCGAATCGTCCAATATTTTTCTTCGACATCAATACGGCCAAAGGAACCATAGTCACCGCCCCTCTATGACCAAATTACATTTTTTGGAAGATTACGGCCATAAAATTGGAAATCCGTGCGAGTCCCAAATTTTCGTGTGCTACAGCCCACGCCTTCTGCCGTGACCCCGGACCCGAATCGTCTAAAAATTTTCTCAGACATCAAATACGGCCAAAGGAACCATATTCACCACCCCGCCATGACCAACTTACATTTTTGGAAGTTTACGGACATAATATTGTATATCTCCGCAAGTCCCAAATTTTCGTGTGCTATGGCTCACGCCTTCTACCGTGGCCCTGAACCCCTAGACCCGGATCGTCTAATATTTTCTCGGACATCAAATACGGCCAATGGAACCGTAGTCACCGCCCCTCCATGACCAAATTACATTTTTTGGAAGTTTACGGCCATAAAATTTGAAATCCGCGCGAGTCCCAAACTTTCGTGTGCTATAGCCCACGCCTTCAGCCGTGGCCCCAGGCCCCCGGACCCGGATCGTCGAAAATTTTTCTCGGACATCAAATACGGCCAAAGGAACCATAGTCACCGCCCCTCCATTACCAAATTACATTTTGTGGAGGAATACGGCCATTAAATTGGGCATCCGCGCGAGTCCCAAATTTTCGTGTGCTATTACCCACGCCTTCAGCCGTGCCCCCGTGCCCCCGGACCCAAATCGTCTAAAAATTTTCTCGGACATCAAATAAGGCCAAAGGAACCATAGTCACCGCGCCGCCATGACCAAATTACATTTTTTGGAAGTTTACGACCGTAAAATTGGAAATCCGCGCGAGTCCTAAATTTTCGGGTGCTATAGCCCAAGCCTTCTACCGTGGCCACGGGCCCCCAAACCCGAATCGTTTAAAATTTTTCTGCAACATCAATTCGGCCAAAGGAACCACAGTCAATGCCCCTCCATGACCAAATTACATTTTTTGGAAGTTTACGGCCATAAAATTGGAAATCCGCGCGAGTCCCAAATTTTCGTGTGCTATAGCCCACGCCTTCAGCCGTGACCCCGTGCCCCCGGACCCGAATCGTCTAAATATTTTCTCGGACATCAAATACGGCCAAAGGAACCATAGTCACCGCCTCTCCATGACCAAATAACATTTTTTGGATGTTTACGGCCGTAAAATTGGAAATCCGCGCGAGTCCTAAATTTTCGGGTGCAATAGCCCACGCCTTCTACCGTGGCCACGGGCCCCCAGACCCGAATCGTTTAAAATTTTTCTTCGACATCAATTCGGCCAAAGGAACCACAGTCACCGCCCCTCCATGACCAAATTACATTTTTTGGAAGTTTACGGCCATAAAATTGGAAATCCGCGCGAGTCCCAAATTTTCGTGTGCTATAGCCCACGCCTTCTGCCGTGGCCTCGGGCCCCCATACCCGAATCGTCTAATATTTTTCTTCGACATCAATACGGCCAAAGGAACCATAGTCACCGCCCCTCTATGACCAAATTACATTTTTTGGAAGATTACGGCCATAAAATTGGAAATCCGTGCGAGTCCCAAATTTTCGTGTGCTACAGCCCACGCCTTCTGCCGTGACCCCGGACCCGAATCGTCTAAAAATTTTCTCAGACATCAAATACGGCCAAAGGAACCATAATTCACCACCCCGCCATGACCAACTTACATTTTTTGGAAGTTTACGGTCATAATATCGTATATCTCCGCAAGTCCCAAATTTTCGTGTGCTATGGCTCACGCCTTCTACCGTGGCCCTGAACCCCTAGACCCGGATCGTCTAATATTTTCTCGGACATCAAATACGGCCAATGGAACCGTAGTCACCGCCCCTCCATGACCAAATTACATTTTTTGGAAGTTTACGGCCATAAAATTTGAAATCCGCGCGAGTCCCAAACTTTCGTGTGCTATAGCCCACGCCTTCAGCCATGGCCCCAGGCCCCCGGACCTGGATCGTCTAAATTTTTCTCGGACATCAAATACGGCCAAAGGAACCATAGTCACCGCCCCTCCATGACCAAATTACATTTTTTGGAAGAATACGGCCATTAAATTGGAAATCCGCGCGAGTCCCAAATTTTCGTGTGCTATAGCCCACGCCTTCAGCCGTGACCCCGTGCCCCCGGACCCAAATCGTCTAAATATTTTCTCGGACATCAAATACGGCCAAAGGAACCATAGTCACCGCGCCGCCATGACCAAATTACATTTTTTGGAAATTTACGGCCGTAAAATTGGAAATCCGCGCGAGTCCTAAATTTTCGTGTGCTATAGCCCACGCCTTCTGCCGTGGCCCCAGGCCCCCAGACCCGGATTGTCTAAAATTTTTCTCGGACATCAAATACGGCCAAAGGAACCATAGTCACCGCCCCTCTATGACCAAATTACATTTTTTGGAAGTTTACGGCCATAAAATTGGAAATCCGTGCGAGTCCCAAATTTTCGTGTGCTATAGGCCACGCCTTCTGCCGTGGCCTCGGGCCCCCATACCCGAATCGTCTAATATTTTTCTTCGACATCAATACGGCCAAAGGAACCATAGTCACCGCCCCTCTATGACCAAATTACATTTTTTGGAAGTTTACGGCCATAAAATTGGAAATCCGTGCGAGTCCCAAATTTTCGTGTGCTACAGCCCACGCCTTCTGCCGTGACCCCGGACCCGAATCGTCTAAAAATTTTCTCAGACATCAAATACGGCCAAAGGAACCACATTCACCACCCACGGCCAAAGGAACCACATTCACCACCCCGCCATGACCAACTTACATTTTTTGGAAGTTTACGGACATAATATCGTATATCTCCGCAAGTCCCAAATTTTCGTGTGCTATGGCTCACGCCTTCTACCGTGGCCCTGAACCCCTAGACCCGGATCGTCAAATATTTTCTCAGACATCAAACACGGCCAAAGGAACCATAGTCACCGCCTCGCCATGACCAAATTACATTTTTTGGAAGTATACGGCCATAAAATTGGAAATCCTCACGAGTCCCAAATTTTCGTGTGCTATAGCCCACGCCTTCTTCCGTGGCCCCAGGCCCCCAGACCCGGATCATCTAAATATTTTCTCGGACATCAAATACATCCAAAGGAACCATATTCACTGCCCCTCCATGATCAAATTACATTTTTTGGAAGATTACGGCCATAAAATTGGAAATCCGCGCGAGTCCCAAATTTTCGTGTGCTATAGCACACGCCTTCTGTCGTGGCCTCGGGCCCCCAAACCCGAATCGTCTAATATTTTTCTACGACATCAATACGGCCAAAGGAACCATAGTCACCGCCCCTCCATGACCAAATTACATTTTTTGGAAGTTTACGGCCATAAAATTGGAAATCCGCGCGAGTCCCAAATTTTCGTGTGCTATAGCCCACGCCTTCTGCCGTGGCCTCGGGCCCCCATACCCGAATCGTCTAATATTTTTCTTCGACATAAATACGGCCAAAGGAACCATAGTCACCGCCCCTCTATGACCAAATTACATTTTTTGGAAGTTTACGGCCATAAAATTGGAAATCCGTGCGAGTCCCACATTTTCGTGTGCTACAGCCCACGCCTTCTGCCGTGACCCCGGACCCGAATCGTCTAAAAATTTTCTCAGACATCAAATACGGCCAAAGGAACCATAGTCACCGCCCCGCCATGACCAACTTACATTTTTTGGAAGTTTACGGACATAATATCGTATATCTCCGCAAGTCCCAAATTTTCGTGTGCTATGGCTCACGCCTTCTACCGTGGCCCTGAACCCCTAGACCCGGATCGTCTAATATTTTCTCGGACATCAAATACGGCCAAAGGAACCATAGTCACCGCCCCTCCATGACCAAATTACATTTTTTGGAAGTTTACGGCCATAAAATTTGAAATCCGCGCGAGTCCCAAACTTTCGTGTGCTATAGCCCACGCCTTCAGCCGTGGCCCCAGGCCCCCGGACCCGGATCGTCTAAAATTTTTCTCGGACATCAAATATGGCAAAAGGAACCATATTCACCGCCCCTCCATGACCAAATTACATTTTTTGGAAGAATATGGCCATAAAATTGGAAATCCGCACGAGTCCAAAATTTTCGTGTGCTATAGCCCACGCCTTCAACCGTGACCCCGTGCCCCCGGACCCGAATCGTCTAAATATTTTCTCAGACATCAAATACGGCCAAAGGAACCACAGTCACCGCCCCTCCATGACCAAATTACATTTTTTGGTAGTTTACGGCCATTAAATTGGAAATCCGCGCGAGTCCCAAATTTTCTTGTGCTATAGCCCACGCCTTCAGTCGTGGCCACAGGCCCCCGGACCCGGATCGTCTAACATTTTTCTCGGACATTAAATACGGACAAAGGAACCATAGTCACCGCCCCTCCATGACCAAATTACATTTTTTGGAAGTATACGGCCATAAAATTGGAAATCCGCGCGAGTCCCAAATTTTCGTGTGCTATAGCCCACTCCTTCTGACGTGACCCCGGGCCCCCGGATCCGAATCGTCTGAATATTTTCTCGGACATGAAATACGGTCAACGGAACCATAGTCACTGCCCCTCCATGACCAAATTACATTTTTTGGAAGTTTACTGCCGTAAAATTGGAAATCCGCTCGAGTCCTAAATTTTCGTGTGCAATAGCCCACGCCTTCTGCCGTAGCCCCGGGCTCCCAGACCCGGATCGTCTAATATTTTTTTCGGACATCAAATAAAGCCAAAGGAACCATAGTCACCTCCCCACTATGAAATAATTACATTTTTTTGTAAGTTTACGGCCATTAAATTGGAAATCCGCGCGAGTCCCAAATTTTCGTGTGCAATTGCCCACGCCTTCTGCCGTGGCCCCGGCCCCCTGACCCGGATCGTCTAAAAATTTTTTCGAACATCAAATACGGCCAAAGGAACCATAGTCACCGCCCCTCCATGACCAAATTACATTTTTTGGAAGTATACGGCCATTAAATTGGAAATCCGCACGAGTCCCAAATTTTCGTGTGCTATAGCCCACGCCTTCAACCGTGACCCCGTGCCCCCGGACCTGAATCGTCTAAATATTTTCTCAGACATCAAACACGGCCAATGGAACCATAGACACCGCCCCTCTATGACCAAATTACATTTTTTGGAAATTTACGGCCGTAAAATTGGAAATCCGCGCGAGTCCTAAATTTTCGTGTGCTATAGCCCACGCCTTCTGCCTTGGCCCCAGGCCCCCAGAACCGGATAGTCAAATATTTTTCTCGGACATCAATTCGGCCAAAGGTACCATAGTCATCGCCCCTCCATGACCAAATTACATTTTTTGGAAGTTTACGGCCATAAAATTGGAAATCCGCGCGAGTCCCAAATTTTCGTGTGCTATAGGCCACGCCTTCTGCCGTGGCCTCGGGCCCCCATACCCGAATCGTCCAATATTTTTCTTCGACATCAATACGGCCAAAGGAACCATAGTCACCGCCCCTCTATGACCAAATTACATTTTTTGGAAGATTACGGCCATAAAATTGGAAATCCGTGCGAGTCCCAAATTTTCGTGTGCTACAGCCCACGCCTTCTGCCGTGACCCCGGACCCGAATCGTCTAAAAATTTTCTCAGACATCAAATACGGCCAAAGGAACCATAGTCACCGCCCCGCCATGACCAACTTACATTTTTTGGAAGTTTACGGACATAATATCGTATATCTCCGCAAGTCCCAAATTTTCGTGTGCTATGGCTCACGCCTTCTACCGTGGCCCTGAACCCCTAGACCCGGATCGTCTAATATTTTCTCGGACATCAAATACGGCCAATGGAACCGTAGTCACCGCCCCTCCATGACCAAATTACATTTTTTGGAAGTTTACGGCCATAAAATTTGAAATCCGCGCGAGTCCCAAACTTTCGTGTGCTATAGCCCACGCCTTCAGCCGTGGCCCCAGGCCCCCGGACCCGGATCGTCTAAAATTTTTCTCGGACATCAAATACGGCCAAAGGAACCATAGTCACCGCCCCTCCATGACCAAATTACATTTTTTGGAAGTATACGGCCATAAAATTGGAAATCCGCGCGAGTCCCAAATTTTCGTGTGCTATAGCCCACGCCTTCAGCCGTGACCCCGTGCCCCCGGACCCAAATCGTCTAAATATTTTCTCGGACATCAAATACGGCCAAAGGAACCATATTCACCACCCCGCCATGACCAACTTACATTTTTTGGAAGTTTACGACCGTAAAATTGGAAATCCGCGCGAGTCCTAAATTTTCGGGTGCTATAGCCCAAGCCTTCTACCGTGGCCACGGGCCCCCAGACCTGAATCGTTTAAAATTTTTCTGCAACATCAATTCGGCCAAAGGAACCATGGTCACCGCCCCTCCATGACCAAATTACATTTTTTGGAAGTTTACGGCCATAAAATTGGAAATCCGCGCGAGTCCTAAATTTTCGTGTGCTATAGCCCACCCCTTCAGCCGTGACCCTGTGCCCCCGGACCCGAATCGTCTAAATATTTTCTCGGACATCAAATACGGCCAAACGAACCATACTCACCACCCCTCCATGACCATATAACATTTTTTGGATGTTTACGGCCGTAAAATTGGAAATCCGCGCGAGTCCTAAATTTTCGGGTGCAATAGCCCACGCCTTCTACCGTGGCCACGGGCACCCAGACCCGAATCGTTTAATATTTTTCTTCGACATCAATTCGGCCAAAGGTACTTCCAAAAAATGTAATTTGGTCATGGAGGGGCGGTGACTATGGTTCCTTTGGCCGTATTTGATGTCCGAAAATAATTTTAGACGATTCGGGTCCGGGGGCCCGGGGCCACGACTGAAGGCGTGGGCTATAGCACACGAAAATTTGGACTCGCGCGGATTTCCAATTTAATGGCCGTAAACTTCCAATAAATGTAATTTGGTCATGGAGGGGCGGTGACTATGGTTCCTTAGGCCGTATTTGATGTCCGAGAAAATTTTAGACGATCCGGGTCTGGGGGCCCAGGGCCACGGTAGAAGGCGTGATTCATAGCACACGAAAATTTGGGACTCGCGGAGATATCCGATATTATGTCCGTATACTTCCAAAAAATGTAAGTTGGTCATGGCGGGGCGGTGCACTACGGTTCCTTTGGCCGTATTTGATGTCCGATAAAATTTTTAGACGATTCGGGTCCGGGGTCACGGCAGAAGGCGTGGGCTGTAGCACACGAAAATTTAGGACTCGCGCGGATTTCCAATTTTACGGCCGTAAATTTCTAAAAAAATGTAATTTGGTCATGGAGGGGCGGTGACTATGGTTCCTTTGGCCGTATTTGATGTCTGAGAAAATATTTAGACGATTCGGGTCCGGGGGCACGGGGTCACGGCTGAAGGCGTGGGCTATAGCACACGAAAATTTGGGACTCGTGCGGATTTCCAATTTTATGGCCGTATTCTTCCAAAAAATGTAATTTGGTCATGGAGGGGCGGTGACTGTGGTTCCTTTGGCCGTATTTGATGTCCGAGTAAAATGTTAGACGATCCGGGTCCGGGGGCGTGAGGCCACGGCTGAAGGCGTGGGCTATAGCACACGAAAGTTTGGGACTCGCGCGGATTTCAAATTTTATGGCCGTAAACTTCCAAATAATGTAATTTGGTCATGGAGGGGCGGTGACTACGGTTCCATTGGCCGTATTTGATGTCCGAGAAAATATTGGACGATCCGGTTCTAGGGGTTCAGGGCCACGGTAGAAGGCGTGAGCTATTGCACACGAAAATTTGGGACTTGCAGAGATATACGATATTATGTCCGTAAACTTCCAAAAACTGTAAGTTGGTCATGGCGGGGCGGTGCACAACGGTTCCTTTGGCTGTATTTTATGTCCGATAAAATTTTTAGACGATTCGGGTCCGGGGTCACGGCAGAAGGCGTGGGCTGTAGCACACGAAAATTTAGGACTCGCGCGGATTTCCAATTTTACGGCCGTAAATTTCTAATAAATTTAATTTGGTCATGGAGGGGCGGTGACTATGGTTCCTTTGGCCGTATTTGATGTCTGAGATAATATTTAGACGATTCGGGTCCGGGGGCACGGGGTCACGGCTGAAGGCGTGGGCTATAGCACACGAAAATTTGGGACTCGTGCTGATTTCCAATTTTATGGCCGTAATCTTCCAAAAAATGTAATTTGGTCATGGAGGGGCGGTGACTACGGTTCCTTTGGCCGTATTTGATGTCTGAGAAAAATTTTAGACGATCCGGGTCCGGGAGCCTGGGGCCACGGATGAAGGCGTGGGCTATTGCACAAGAAAGTTTGGGACTCGCGCGGATTTCAAATTTTATGGCCGTAAACTTCCAAATAATGTAATTTGGTCATGGAGGGGCGGTGACTACGGTTCCATTGGCCGTATTTGATGTCCGAGAAAATATTGGACGATCCGGTTCTAGGGGTTCAGGGCCACGGTAGAAGGCGTGAGCTATTGCACACGAAAATTTGGGACTTGCGGAGATATACGATATTATGTCCGTAAACTTCCAAAAACTGAAAGTTGGTCATGGCGGGGCGGTGCACTACGGTTCCTTTGGCTGTATTTTATGTCCGATAAAATTTTTAGACGATTCGGGTCCGGGGTCACGGCAGAAGGCGTGGGCTGTAGCACACGAAAATTTAGGACTCGCGCGGATTTCCAATTTTACGGCCGTAAATTTCTAATAAATTTAATTTGGTCATGGAGGGGCGGTGACTATGGTTCCTTTGGCCGTATTTGATGTCTGAGATAATATTAAGACGATTCGGGTCCGGGGGCCCGAGGCCACGGCAGAAGGCGTGGGCTATAGCACACGAAAATTTGGGACTCGTGCTGATTTCCAAGTTTATGGCCGTAATCTTCCAAAAAATGTAATTTGGTCATGGAGGGGCGGTGACTACGGTTCCTTTGGCCGTATTTGATGTCTGAGAAAAATTTTAGACGATCCGGGTCCGGGAGCCTGGGGCCACGGCTGAAGGCGTGGGCTATTGCACACGAAAGTTTGGGACTCGCGCGGATTTCAAATTTTATGGCCGTAAACTTCCAAATAATGTAATTTGGTCATGGAGGGGCGGTGACTACGGTTCCATTGGCCGTATTTGATGTCCGAGAAAATATTGGACGATCCGGTTCTAGGGGTTCAGGGCCACGGTAGAAGGCGTGAGCTATTGCACACGAAAATTTGGGACTTGCGGAGATATACGATATTATGTCCGTAAACTTCCAAAAACTGTAAGTTGGTCATGGCGGGGCGGTGCACTACGGTTCCTTTGGCTGTATTTTATGTCCGATAAAATTTTTAGACGATTCGGGTCCGGGGTCACGGCAGAAGGCGTGGGCTGTAGCACACGAAAATTTAGGACTCGCGCGGATTTCCAATTTTACGGCCGTAAATTTCTAATAAATTTAATTTGGTCATGGAGGGGCGGTGACTATGGTTCCTTTGGCCGTATTTGATGTCTGAGATAATATTAAGACGATTCGGGTCCGGGGGCCCGAGGCCACGGCAGAAGGCGTGGGCTATAGCACACGAAAATTTGGGACTCGTGCTGATTTCCAATTTTATGGCCGTAATCTTCCAAAAAATGTAATTTGGTCATGGAGGGGCGGTGACTACGGTTCCTTTGGCCGTATTTGATGTCTGAGAAAAATTTTAGACGATCCGGGTCCGGGAGCCTGGGGCCACGGCTGAAGGCGTGGGCTATTGCACACGAAAGTTTGGGACTCGCGCGGATTTCAAATTTTATGGCCGTAAACTTCCAAATAATGTAATTTGGTCATGGAGGGGCGGTGACTACGGTTCCATTGGCCGTATTTGATGTCCGAGAAAATATTGGACGATCCGGTTCTAGGGGTTCAGGGCCACGGTAGAAGGCGTGAGCTATTGCACACGAAAATTTGGGACTTGCAGAGATATACGATATTATGTCCGTAAACTTCCAAAAACTGTAAGTTGGTCATGGCGGGGCGGTGCACAACGGTTCCTTTGGCTGTATTTTATGTCCGATAAAATTTTTAGACGATTCGGGTCCGGGGTCACGGCAGAAGGCGTGGGCTGTAGCACACGAAAATTTAGGACTCGCGCGGATTTCCAATTTTACGGCCGTAAATTTCTAATAAATTTAATTTGGTCATGGAGGGGCGGTGACTATGGTTCCTTTGGCCGTATTTGATGTCTGAGATAATATTTAGACGATTCGGGTCCGGGGGCACGGGGTCACGGCTGAAGGCGTGGGCTATAGCACACGAAAATTTGGGACTCGTGCTGATTTCCAATTTTATGGCCGTAATCTTCCAAAAAATGTAATTTGGTCATGGAGGGGCGGTGACTACGGTTCCTTTGGCCGTATTTGATGTCCGAGAAAAATTTTAGACGATCCGGGTCCGGGAGCCTGGGGCCACGGCTGAAGGCGTGGGCTATTGCACACGAAAGTTTGGGACTCGCGCGGATTTCAAATTTTATGGCCGTAAACTTCCAAATAATGTAATTTGGTCATGGAGGGGCGGTGACTACGGTTCCATTGGCCGTATTTGATGTCCGAGAAAATATTGGACGATCCGGTTCTAGGGGTTCAGGGCCACGGTAGAAGGCGTGAGCTATTGCACACGAAAATTTGGGACTTGCGGAGATATACGATATTATGTCCGTAAACTTCCAAAAACTGTAAGTTGGTCATGGCGGGGCGGTGCACTACGGTTCCTTTGGCTGTATTTTATGTCCGATAAAATTTTTAGACGATTCGGGTCCGGGGTCACGGCAGAAGGCGTGGGCTGTAGCACACGAAAATTTAGGACTCGCGCGGATTTCCAATTTTACGGCCGTAAATTTCTAATAAATTTAATTTGGTCATGGAGGGGCGGTGACTATGGTTCCTTTGGCCGTATTTGATGTCTGAGATAATATTAAGACGATTCGGGTCCGGGGGCCCGAGGCCACGGCAGAAGGCGTGGGCTATAGCACACGAAAATTTGGGACTCGTGCTGATTTCCAATTTTATGGCCGTAATCTTCCAAAAAATGTAATTTGGTCATGGAGGGGCGGTGACTACGGTTCCTTTGGCCGTATTTGATGTCTGAGAAAAATTTTAGACGATCCGGGTCCGGGAGCCTGGGGCCACGGATGAAGGCGTGGGCTATTGCACAAGAAAGTTTGGGACTCGCGCGGATTTCAAATTTTATGGCCGTAAACTTCCAAATAATGTAATTTGGTCATGGAGGGGCGGTGACTACGGTTCCATTGGCCGTATTTGATGTCCGAGAAAATATTGGACGATCCGGTTCTAGGGGTTCAGGGCCACGGTAGAAGGCGTGAGCTATTGCACACGAAAATTTGGGACTTGCGGAGATATACGATATTATGTCCGTAAACTTCCAAAAACTGTAAGTTGGTCATGGCGGGGCGGTGCACTACGGTTCCTTTGGCTGTATTTTATGTCCGATAAAATTTTTAGACGATTCGGGTCCGGGGTCACGGCAGAAGGCGTGGGCTGTAGCACACGAAAATTTAGGACTCGCGCGGATTTCCAATTTTACGGCCGTAAATTTCTAATAAATTTAATTTGGTCATGGAGGGGCGGTGACTATGGTTCCTTTGGCCGTATTTGATGTCTGAGATAATATTTAGACGATTCGGGTCCGGGGGCACGGGGTCACGGCTGAAGGCGTGGGCTATAGCACACGAAAATTTGGGACTCGTGCTGATTTCCAATTTTATGGCCGTAATCTTCCAAAAAATGTAATTTGGTCATGGAGGGGCGGTGACTACGGTTCCTTTGGCCGTATTTGATGTCCGAGAAAAATTTTAGACGATCCGGGTCCGGGAGCCTGGGGCCACGGCTGAAGGCGTGGGCTATTGCACACGAAAGTTTGGGACTCGCGCGGATTTCAAATTTTATGGCCGTAAACTTCCAAATAATGTAATTTGGTCATGGAGGGGCGGTGACTACGGTTCCATTGGCCGTATTTGATGTCCGAGAAAATATTGGACGATCCGGTTCTAGGGGTTCAGGGCCACGGTAGAAGGCGTGAGCTATTGCACACGAAAATTTGGGACTTGCGGAGATATACGATATTATGTCCGTAAACTTCCAAAAACTGTAAGTTGGTCATGGCGGGGCGGTGCACTACGGTTCCTTTGGCTGTATTTTATGTCCGATAAAATTTTTAGACGATTCGGGTCCGGGGTCACGGCAGAAGGCGTGGGCTGTAGCACACGAAAATTTAGGACTCGCGCGGATTTCCAATTTTACGGCCGTAAATTTCTAATAAATTTAATTTGGTCATGGAGGGGCGGTGACTATGGTTCCTTTGGCCGTATTTGATGTCTGAGATAATATTAAGACGATTCGGGTCCGGGGGCCCGAGGCCACGGCAGAAGGCGTGGGCTATAGCACACGAAAATTTGGGACTCGTGCTGATTTCCAATTTTATGGCCGTAATCTTCCAAAAAATGTAATTTGGTCATGGAGGGGCGGTGACTACGGTTCCTTTGGCCGTATTTGATGTCCGAGAAAAATTTTAGACGATCCGGGTCCGGGAGCCTGGGGCCACGGCTGAAGGCGTGGGCTATTGCACACGAAAGTTTGGTACTCGCGCGGATTTCAAATTTTATGGCCGTAAACTTCCAAATAATGTAATTTGGTCATGGAGGGGCGGTGACTACGGTTCCATTGGCCGTATTTGATGTCCGAGAAAATATTGGACGATCCGGTTCTAGGGGTTCAGGGCCACGGTAGAAGGCGTGAGCTATTGCACACGAAAATTTGGGACTTGCGGAGATATACGATATTATGTCCGTAAACTTCCAAAAACTGTAAGTTGGTCATGGCGGGGCGGTGCACTACGGTTCCTTTGGCTGTATTTTATGTCCGATAAAATTTTTAGACGATTCGGGTCCGGGGTCACGGCAGAAGGCGTGGGCTGTAGCACACGAAAATTTAGGACTCGCGCGGATTTCCAATTTTACGGCCGTAAATTTCTAATAAATTTAATTTGGTCATGGAGGGGCGGTGACTATGGTTCCTTTGGCCGTATTTGATGTCTGAGATAATATTAAGACGATTCGGGTCCGGGGGCCCGAGGCCACGGCAGAAGGCGTGGGCTATAGCACACGAAAATTTGGGACTCGTGCTGATTTCCAATTTTATGGCCGTAATCTTCCAAAAAATGTAATTTGGTCATGGAGGGGCGGTGACTACGGTTCCTTTGGCCGTATTTGATGTCTGAGAAAAATTTTAGACGATCCGGGTCCGGGAGCCTGGGGCCACGGATGAAGGCGTGGGCTATTGCACACGAAAGTTTGGGACTCGCGCGGATTTCAAATTTTATGGCCGTAAACTTCCAAATAATGTAATTTGGTCATGGAGGGGCGGTGACTACGGTTCCATTGGCCGTATTTGATGTCCGAGAAAATATTGGACGATCCGGTTCTAGGGGTTCAGGGCCACGGTAGAAGGCGTGAGCTATTGCACACGAAAATTTGGGACTTGCGGAGATATACGATATTATGTCCGTAAACTTCCAAAAACTGTAAGTTGGTCATGGCGGGGCGGTGCACTACGGTTCCTTTGGCTGTATTTTATGTCCGATAAAATTTTTAGACGATTCGGGTCCGGGGTCACGGCAGAAGGCGTGGGCTGTAGCACACGAAAATTTAGGACTCGCGCGGATTTCCAATTTTACGGCCGTAAATTTCTAATAAATTTAATTTGGTCATGGAGGGGCGGTGACTATGGTTCCTTTGGCCGTATTTGATGTCTGAGATAATATTAAGACGATTCGGGTCCGGGGGCACGGGGTCACGGCTGAAGGCGTGGGCTATAGCACACGAAAATTTGGGACTCGTGCTGATTTCCAATTTTATGGCCGTAATCTTCCAAAAAATGTAATTTGGTCATGGAGGGGCGGTGACTACGGTTCCTTTGGCCGTATTTGATGTCCGAGAAAAATTTTAGACGATCCGGGTCCGGGAGCCTGGGGCCACGGCTGAAGGCGTGGGCTATTGCACACGAAAGTTTGGTACTCGCGCGGATTTCAAATTTTATGGCCGTAAACTTCCAAATAATGTAATTTGGTCATGGAGGGGCGGTGACTACGGTTCCATTGGCCGTATTTGATGTCCGAGAAAATATTGGACGATCCGGTTCTAGGGGTTCAGGGCCACGGTAGAAGGCGTGAGCTATTGCACACGAAAATTTGGGACTTGCGGAGATATACGATATTATGTCCGTAAACTTCCAAAAACTGTAAGTTGGTCATGGCGGGGCGGTGCACTACGGTTCCTTTGGCTGTATTTTATGTCCGATAAAATTTTTAGACGATTCGGGTCCGGGGTCACGGCAGAAGGCGTGGGCTGTAGCACACGAAAATTTAGGACTCGCGCGGATTTCCAATTTTACGGTCGTAAATTTCTAATAAATTTAATTTGGTCATGGAGGGGCGGTGACTATGGTTCCTTTGGCCGTATTTGATGTCTGAGATAATATTAAGACGATTCGGGTCCGGGGGCCCGAGGCCACGGCAGAAGGCGTGGGCTATAGCACACGAAAATTTGGGACTCGTGCTGATTTCCAATTTTATGGCCGTAATCTTCCAAAAAATGTAATTTGGTCATGGAGGGGCGGTGACTACGGTTCCTTTGGCCGTATTTGATGTCTGAGAAAAATTTTAGACGATCCGGGTCCGGGAGCCTGGGGCCACGGATGAAGGCGTGGGCTATTGCACAAGAAAGTTTGGGACTCGCGCGGATTTCAAATTTTATGGCCGTAAACTTCCAAATAATGTAATTTGGTCATGGAGGGGCGGTGACTACGGTTCCATTGGCCGTATTTGATGTCCGAGAAAATATTGGACGATCCGGTTCTAGGGGTTCAGGGCCACGGTAGAAGGCGTGAGCTATTGCACACGAAAATTTGGGACTTGCGGAGATATACGATATTATGTCCGTAAACTTCCAAAAACTGTAAGTTGGTCATGGCGGGGCGGTGCACAACGGTTCCTTTGGCTGTATTTTATGTCCGATAAAATTTTTAGACGATTCGGGTCCGGGGTCACGGCAGAAGGCGTGGGCTGTAGCACACGAAAATTTAGGACTCGCGCGGATTTCCAATTTTACGGCCGTAAATTTCTAATAAATTTAATTTGGTCATGGAGGGGCGGTGACTATGGTTCCTTTGGCCGTATTTGATGTCTGAGATAATATTAAGACGATTCGGGTCCGGGGGCACGGGGTCACGGCTGAAGGCGTGGGCTATAGCACACGAAAATTTGGGACTCGTGCTGATTTCCAATTTTATGGCCGTAATCTTCCAAAAAATGTAATTTGGTCATGGAGGGGCGGTGACTACGGTTCCTTTGGCCGTATTTGATGTCCGAGAAAAATTTTAGACGATCCGGGTCCGGGAGCCTGGGGCCACGGCTGAAGGCGTGGGCTATTGCACACGAAAGTTTGGGACTCGCGCGGATTTCAAATTTTATGGCCGTAAACTTCCAAATAATGTAATTTGGTCATGGAGGGGCGGTGACTACGGTTCCATTGGCCGTATTTGATGTCCGAGAAAATATTGGACGATCCGGTTCTAGGGGTTCAGGGCCACGGTAGAAGGCGTGAGCTATTGCACACGAAAATTTGGGACTTGCGGAGATATACGATATTATGTCCGTAAACTTCCAAAAACTGTAAGTTGGTCATGGCGGGGCGGTGCACTACGGTTCCTTTGGCTGTATTTTATGTCCGATAAAATTTTTAGACGATTCGGGTCCGGGGTCACGGCAGAAGGCGTGGGCTGTAGCACACGAAAATTTAGGACTCGCGCGGATTTCCAATTTTACGGTCGTAAATTTCTAATAAATTTAATTTGGTCATGGAGGGGCGGTGACTATGGTTCCTTTGGCCGTATTTGATGTCTGAGATAATATTAAGACGATTCGGGTCCGGGGGCCCGAGGCCACGGCAGAAGGCGTGGGCTATAGCACACGTAAATTTGGGACTCGTGCTGATTTCCAATTTTATGGCCGTAATCTTCCAAAAAATGTAATTTGGTCATGGAGGGGCGGTGACTACGGTTCCTTTGGCCGTATTTGATGTCCGAGAAAAATTTTAGACGATCCGGGTCCGGGAGCCTGGGGCCACGGCTGAAGGCGTGGGCTATTGCACACGAAAGTTTGGTACTCGCGCGGATTTCAAATTTTATGGCCGTAAACTTCCAAATAATGTAATTTGGTCATGGAGGGGCGGTGACTACGGTTCCATTGGCCGTATTTGATGTCCGAGAAAATATTGGACGATCCGGTTCTAGGGGTTCAGGGCCACGGTAGAAGGCGTGAGCTATTGCACACGAAAATTTGGGACTTGCGGAGATATACGATATTATGTCCGTAAACTTCCAAAAACTGTAAGTTGGTCATGGCGGGGCGGTGCACTACGGTTCCTTTGGCTGTATTTTATGTCCGATAAAATTTTTAGACGATTCGGGTCCGGGGTTACGGCAGAAGGCGTGGGCTGTAGCACACGAAAATTTAGGACTCGCGCGGATTTCCAATTTTACGGCCGTAAATTTCTAATAAATTTAATTTGGTCATGGAGGGGCGGTGACTATGGTTCCTTTGGCCGTATTTGATGTCTGAGATAATATTAAGACGATTCGGGTCCGGGGGCACGGGGTCACGGCTGAAGGCGTGGGCTATAGCACACGAAAATTTGGGACTCGTGCTGATTTCCAATTTTATGGCCGTAATCTTCCAAAAAATGTAATTTGGTCATGGAGGGGCGGTGACTACGGTTCCTTTGGCCGTATTTGATGTCCGAGAAAAATTTTAGACGATCCGGGTCCGGGAGCCTGGGGCCACGGCTGAAGGCGTGGGCTATTGCACACGAAAGTTTGGGACTCGCGCGGATTTCAAATTTTATGGCCGTAAACTTCCAAATAATGTAATTTGGTCATGGAGGGGCGGTGACTACGGTTCCATTGGCCGTATTTGATGTCCGAGAAAATATTGGACGATCCGGTTCTAGGGGTTCAGGGCCACGGTAGAAGGCGTGAGCTATTGCACACGAAAATTTGGGACTTGCGGAGATATACGATATTATGTCCGTAAACTTCCAAAAACTGTAAGTTGGTCATGGCGGGGCGGTGCACTACGGTTCCTTTGGCTGTATTTTATGTCCGATAAAATTTTTAGACGATTCGGGTCCGGGGTCACGGCAGAAGGCGTGGGCTGTAGCACACGAAAATTTAGGACTCGCGCGGATTTCCAATTTTACGGTCGTAAATTTCTAATAAATTTAATTTGGTCATGGAGGGGCGGTGACTATGGTTCCTTTGGCCGTATTTGATGTCTGAGATAATATTAAGACGATTCGGGTCCGGGGGCCCGAGGCCACGGCAGAAGGCGTGGGCTATAGCACACGTAAATTTGGGACTCGTGCTGATTTCCAATTTTATGGCCGTAATCTTCCAAAAAATGTAATTTGGTCATGGAGGGGCGGTGACTACGGTTCCTTTGGCCGTATTTGATGTCCGAGAAAAATTTTAGACGATCCGGGTCCGGGAGCCTGGGGCCACGGCTGAAGGCGTGGGCTATTGCACACGAAAGTTTGGTACTCGCGCGGATTTCAAATTTTATGGCCGTAAACTTCCAAATAATGTAATTTGGTCATGGAGGGGCGGTGACTACGGTTCCATTGGCCGTATTTGATGTCCGAGAAAATATTGGACGATCCGGTTCTAGGGGTTCAGGGCCACGGTAGAAGGCGTGAGCTATTGCACACGAAAATTTGGGACTTGCGGAGATATACGATATTATGTCCGTAAACTTCCAAAAACTGTAAGTTGGTCATGGCGGGGCGGTGCACTACGGTTCCTTTGGCTGTATTTTATGTCCGATAAAATTTTTAGACGATTCGGGTCCGGGGTTACGGCAGAAGGCGTGGGCTGTAGCACACGAAAATTTAGGACTCGCGCGGATTTCCAATTTTACGGCCGTAAATTTCTAATAAATTTAATTTGGTCATGGAGGGGCGGTGACTATGGTTCCTTTGGCCGTATTTGATGTCTGAGATAATATTAAGACGATTCGGGTCCGGGGGCACGGGGTCACGGCTGAAGGCGTGGGCTATAGCACACGAAAATTTGGGACTCGTGCTGATTTCAAATTTTATGGCCGTAATCTTCCAAAAAATGTAATTTGGTCATGGAGGGGCGGTGACTACGGTTCCATTGGCCGTATTTGATGTCCGAGAAAATATTGGACGATCCGGTTCTAGGGGTTCAGGGCCACGGTAGAAGGCGTGAGCTATTGCACACGAAAATTTGGGACTTGCGGAGATATACGATATTATGTCCGTAAACTTCCAAAAACTGTAAGTTGGTCATGGCGGGGCGGTGCACTACGGTTCCTTTGGCTGTATTTTATGTCCGATAAAATTTTTAGACGATTCGGGTCCGGGGTCACGGCAGAAGGCGTGGGCTGTAGCACACGAAAATTTAGGACTCGCGCGGATTTCCAATTTTACGGCCGTAAATTTCTAATAAATTTAATTTGGTCATGGAGGGGCGGTGACTATGGTTCCTTTGGCCGTATTTGATGTCTGAGATAATATTTAGACGATTCGGGTCCGGGGGCACGGGGTCACGGCTGAAGGCGTGGGCTATAGCACACGAAAATTTGGGACTCGTGCTGATTTCCAATTTTATGGCCGTAATCTTCCAAAAAATATAATTTGGTCATGGAGGGGCGGTGACTACGGTTCCTTTGGCCGTATTTGATGTCCGAGAAAAATTTTAGACGATCCGGGTCCGGGAGCCTGGGGCCACGGCTGAAGGCGTGGGCTATTGCACACGAAAGTTTGGGACTCGCGCGGATTTCAAATTTTATGGCCGTAAACTTCCAAATAATGTAATTTGGTCATGGAGGGGCGGTGACTACGGTTCCATTGGCCGTATTTGATGTCCGAGAAAATATTGGACGATCCGGTTCTAGGGGTTCAGGGCCACGGTAGAAGGCGTGAGCTATTGCACACGAAAATTTGGGACTTGCGGAGATATACGATATTATGTCCGTAAACTTCCAAAAACTGTAAGTTGGTCATGGCGGGGCGGTGCACTACGGTTCCTTTGGCTGTATTTTATGTCCGATAAAATTTTTAGACGATTCGGGTCCGGGGTCACGGCAGAAGGCGTGGGCTGTAGCACACGAAAATTTAGGACTCGCGCGGATTTCCAATTTTACGGTCGTAAATTTCTAATAAATTTAATTTGGTCATGGAGGGGCGGTGACTATGGTTCCTTTGGCCGTATTTGATGTCTGAGATAATATTAAGACGATTCGGGTCCGGGGGCCCGAGGCCACGGTAGAAGGCGTGGGCTATAGCACACGAAAATTTGGGACTCGTGCTGATTTCCAATTTTATGGCCGTAATCTTCCAAAAAATGTAATTTGGTCATGGAGGGGCGGTGACTACGGTTCCTTTGGCCGTATTTGATGTCTGAGAAAAATTTTAGACGATCCGGGTCCGGGAGCCTGGGGCCACGGATGAAGGCGTGGGCTATTGCACAAGAAAGTTTGGGACTCGCGCGGATTTCAAATTTTATGGCCGTAAACTTCCAAATAATGTAATTTGGTCATGGAGGGGCGGTGACTACGGTTCCATTGGCCGTATTTGATGTCCGAGAAAATATTGGACGATCCGGTTCTAGGGGTTCAGGGCCACGGTAGAAGGCGTGAGCTATTGCACACGAAAATTTGGGACTTGCGGAGATATACGATATTATGTCCGTAAACTTCCAAAAACTGTAAGTTGGTCATGGCGGGGCGGTGCACAACGGTTCCTTTGGCTGTATTTTATGTCCGATAAAATTTTTAGACGATTCGGGTCCGGGGTCACGGCAGAAGGCGTGGGCTGTAGCACACGAAAATTTAGGACTCGCGCGGATTTCCAATTTTACGGCCGTAAATTTCTAATAAATTTAATTTGGTCATGGAGGGGCGGTGACTATGGTTCCTTTGGCCGTATTTGATGTCTGAGATAATATTAAGACGATTCGGGTCCGGGGGCACGGGGTCACGGCTGAAGGCGTGGGCTATAGCACACGAAAATTTGGGACTCGTGCTGATTTCCAATTTTATGGCCGTAATCTTCCAAAAAATGTAATTTGGTCATGGAGGGGCGGTGACTACGGTTCCTTTGGCCGTATTTGATGTCCGAGAAAAATTTTAGACGATCCGGGTCCGGGAGCCTGGGGCCACGGCTGAAGGCGTGGGCTATTGCACACGAAAGTTTGGGACTCGCGCGGATTTCAAATTTTATGGCCGTAAACTTCCAAATAATGTAATTTGGTCATGGAGGGGCGGTGACTACGGTTCCATTGGCCGTATTTGATGTCCGAGAAAATATTGGACGATCCGGTTCTAGGGGTTCAGGGCCACGGTAGAAGGCGTGAGCTATTGCACACGAAAATTTGGGACTTGCGGAGATATACGATATTATGTCCGTAAACTTCCAAAAACTGTAAGTTGGTCATGGCGGGGCGGTGCACTACGGTTCCTTTGGCTGTATTTTATGTCCGATAAAATTTTTAGACGATTCGGGTCCGGGGTCACGGCAGAAGGCGTGGGCTGTAGCACACGAAAATTTAGGACTCGCGCGGATTTCCAATTTTACGGTCGTAAATTTCTAATAAATTTAATTTGGTCATGGAGGGGCGGTGACTATGGTTCCTTTGGCCGTATTTGATGTCTGAGATAATATTAAGACGATTCGGGTCCGGGGGCCCGAGGCCACGGCAGAAGGCGTGGGCTATAGCACACGTAAATTTGGGACTCGTGCTGATTTCCAATTTTATGGCCGTAATCTTCCAAAAAATGTAATTTGGTCATGGAGGGGCGGTGACTACGGTTCCTTTGGCCGTATTTGATGTCCGAGAAAAATTTTAGACGATCCGGGTCCGGGAGCCTGGGGCCACGGCTGAAGGCGTGGGCTATTGCACACGAAAGTTTGGTACTCGCGCGGATTTCAAATTTTATGGCCGTAAACTTCCAAATAATGTAATTTGGTCATGGAGGGGCGGTGACTACGGTTCCATTGGCCGTATTTGATGTCCGAGAAAATATTGGACGATCCGGTTCTAGGGGTTCAGGGCCACGGTAGAAGGCGTGAGCTATTGCACACGAAAATTTGGGACTTGCGGAGATATACGATATTATGTCCGTAAACTTCCAAAAACTGTAAGTTGGTCATGGCGGGGCGGTGCACTACGGTTCCTTTGGCTGTATTTTATGTCCGATAAAATTTTTAGACGATTCGGGTCCGGGGTTACGGCAGAAGGCGTGGGCTGTAGCACACGAAAATTTAGGACTCGCGCGGATTTCCAATTTTACGGTCGTAAATTTCTAATAAATTTAATTTGGTCATGGAGGGGCGGTGACTATGGTTCCTTTGGCCGTATTTGATGTCTGAGATAATATTAAGACGATTCGGGTCCGGGGGCACGGGGTCACGGCTGAAGGCGTGGGCTATAGCACACGAAAATTTGGGACTCGTGCTGATTTCAAATTTTATGGCCGTAATCTTCCAAAAAATGTAATTTGGTCATGGAGAGGCGGTGACTACGGTTCCTTTGGCCGTATTTGATGTCCGAGAAAAATTTTAGACAATCCGGGTCCGGGAGCCTGGGGCCACGGCTGAAGGCGTGGGCTATTGCACACGAAAGTTTGGGACTCGCGCGGATTTCAAATTTTATGGCCGTAAACTTCCAAATAATGTAATTTGGTCATGGAGGGGCGGTGACTACGGTTCCATTGGCCGTATTTGATGTCCGAGAAAATATTGGACGATCCGGTTCTAGGGGTTCAGGGCCACGGTAGAAGGCGTGAGCTATTGCACACGAAAATTTGGGACTTGCGGAGATATACGATATTATGTCCGTAAACTTCCAAAAACTGTAAGTTGGTCATGGAGGGGCGGTGCACTACGGTTCCTTTGGCTGTATTTTATGTACGATAAAATTTTTAGACGATTCGAGTCCGGGGTCACGGCAGAAGGCGTGGGCTGTAGCACACGAAAATTTAGGACTCGCGCGGATTTCCAATTTTACGGCCGTAAATTTCTAAAAAATTTAATTTGGTCATGGAGGGGCGGTGACTATGGTTCCTTTGGCTGTATTTGATGTCTGAGATAATATTTAGACGATTCGGGTCCGGGGGCACGGGGTCACGGCTGAAGGCGTGGGCTATAGCACACGAAAATTTGGGACTCGTGCGGATTTCCAATTTAATGGCCGTATTCTTCCAAAAAATGTAATTTGGTCATGGAGGGGTGGTGACTATGGTTCCTTTGGCCGTATTTGATGTCCGAGAAAAATTTTAGACGATCCGGGTCCGGGGGCCTGGGGCCACGGCTGAAGGCGTGGGCTATAGAATACGAAAGTTTGGGACTCGCGCGGATTTCAAATTTTAAGGCCGTAAACTTCCAAAAAATGTAATTTGGTCATGGAGGGGCGGTGACTACGGTTCCATTGGCCGTATTTGATGTCCGAGAAAATATTAGACGATCCGCGTCTAGGGGTTCAGGGCCACGGTAGAAGGCGTGAGCCATAGCACACGAAAATTTGGGACTTGCGGAGATATACGATATTATGTCCGTAAACTTCCAAAAAATGTAAGTTGGTCATGGCGGGGCGGTGACTATGGTTCGTTTGGCCGTATTTGAAGTCTGAGAAAATTTTTAGACGATTCGGGTCTGGGGTCACGGCAGAAGGCGTGGGCTGTAGCACACGAAAATTTGGGACTCGCACGGATTTCCAATTTTATGGCCGCAATCTTCCAAAAAATGTAATTTGGTCATAGAGGGGCGGTGACTATGGTTCCTTTGGCCGTATTGATGTCGAAGAAAAATATTAGACGATTCGGGTATGGGGGCACGAGGCCACGGCAGAAGGCGTGGGCTATAGCACACGAAAAATTGGGACTCGCGCGGATTTCCCATTTTTTTGGCCGTAAACATCCAAAAAATGTAATTTGGTCATGGAGGGGCGGTGACTATGGTTCCTTTGGCCGTATTTGATGTCCGAAAATAATTTTAGACGATTCGGGTCCGGGGGCCCGGGGCCACGACTGAAGGCGTGGGCTATAGCACACGAAAATTTGGGACTCACGCTGATTTCCAATTTTATAGCCGTAAACATCCAACAAATGTAATTTGGTCATGGAGGGGCAGTGACTGTGGTTCCTTTGGCCGAAATAATGTCGAAGAAAAATTTTAAACGATTCGGGTCTGGGGGCCCGTGGCCACGGTAGAAGGCGTGGGCTATTGCACCCGAAAATTTAGGACTCGCGCGGATTTCCAATTTTACGGCCGTAAACTTCCAAAAAATGTAATTTGGTCATGGCGGCGCGGTGACTATGGTTCCTATGGCCGTATTTGTTGTCCGAGAAAATATTTAGGCGATTCAGGTCCGGGGGCACGGGGTCACGGCTGAAGGCGTGGGCTATAGAACACGAAAATTTGGGACTCGTGCGGATTTCCAATTTTATGGCCGTAAACTTCCAAAAAATGTAATTTGGTCATGGAGGGGCGGTGACTGTGGTTCTTAGGCCGTATCTGATGTCCGAGAAAATTTTAGACGATCCGGGTCTAGGGGCCCAGGGCCACGGTAGAAGGCGTGATTCATAGCACACGAAAATTTGTGACTCGCGGAGATATCCGATATTATGTCCGTATACTTCCAAAAAATGTAAGTTGGTCATGGCAGGGCGGTGCACTACGGTTCCTTTGGCTGTATTTGATATCCGATAAAATTTTTAGACGATTCGGGTCCGGGGTCACGGCAGAAGGCGTGGGCTGTAGCACACGAAAATTTAGGACTCGCGCGAATTTCCAATTTTACGGCCGTAAATTTATAAAAAATGTAATTTGGTCATGGAGGGGCGGTATTTGATGTCTGAGAAAATATTTAGACGATTCGGGTCCGGGGGCACGGGGTCACGGGGTCACGGCTGAAGGCGTGGGCTATAGCACACGAAAATTTGGGACTCGTGCGGATTTCCAATTTTATGGCCGTAATCTTCCAAAAAATGTAATTTGGTCATGGAGGGGCGGTGACTACGGTTCCTTTGGCCGTACTTGATGTCCGAGAAAAATTTTAGACGATCCGGGTCCGGGAGCTTGGGACCACGGCTGAAGGCATGGGCTATTGCACACGAAAGTTTGGGACTCGCGCGGATTTCAAATTTTATGGCCGTAAACTTCCAAATAATGTAATTTGGTCATGGAGGGGCGGTGACTACGGTTCCATTGGCCGTATTTGATGTCCGAGAAAATATTGGACAATCCGGTTCTAGGGGTTCAGGGCCACGGTAGAAGGCGTGAGCTATTGCACACGAAAATTTGGGACTTGCGGAGATATACGATATTATGTCCGTAAACTTCCAAAAACTGTAAGTTGGTCATGGCGGGGCGGTGCACTACGGTTCCTTTGGCTGTATTTTATGTCCGATAAAAGTTTTAGACGATTCGGGTCCAGGGTCACGGCAGAAGGCGTGGGCTGTAGCACACGAAAATTTAGGACTCGCGCGGATTTCCAATTTTACGGCCGTAAATTTCTAAAAAATTTAATTTTGTCATGGAGGGGCGGTGACTATGGTTCCTTTGGCCGTATTTGATGTCTGAGATAATATTTAGACGATTCGGGTCCGGGGGCACGGGGTCACGGCTGAAGGCGTGGGCTATAGCACACAAAAATTTGGGACTCGTGCTGATTTCCAATTTTATGGCCGTAATCTTCCAAAAAATGTAATTTGGTCATGGAGGGGCGGTGACTACGGTTCCTTTGGCCGTATTTGATGTCCGAGAAAAATTTTAGACGATCCGGGTCCGGGAGCCTGGGGCCATGGCTGAAGGCGTGGGCTATTGCACACGAAAGTTTGGACTCGCGCGTATTTCAAATTTTATGGCCGTAAACTTCCAAATAATGTAATTTGGTCATGGAGGGGCGGTGACTACGGTTCCATTGGCCGTATTTGATGTCCGAAAAAATATTGGACGATCCGGTTCTAGGGGTTCAGGGCCACGGTAGAATGCGTGAGCTATTGCACACGAAAATTTCGGACTTGCGGAGATATACGATATTATGTCCGTAAACTTCCAACAACTGTAAGTTGGTCATGGCGGGGTGGTGCACTACGGTTCCTTTGGCTGTATTTTATGTCCGATAAAATTTTTAGACGATTCGGGTCCGGGGTCACGGCAGAAGGCGTGCGCTGTAGCACACGAAAATTTAGGACTCGCGCGGATTTCCAATTTTACGGCCGTAAATTTCTAAAAAATTTAATTTTGTTATGGAGGGGCGGTGACTATGGTTCCTTTGGCCGTATTTGATGTCTGAGATAATATTTAGACGATTCGGGTCCGGGGGCACGGGGTCACGGCTGAAGGCGTGGGCTATAGCACACGAAAATTTGGGACTCGTGCTGATTTCCAATTTTATGGCCGTAATCTTCCAAAAAATGTAATTTGGTCATGGAGGGGCGGTGAATACGGTTCCTTTGGCCGTATTTGATGTCCGAGAAAAATTTTAGACGATCCGGGTCCGGGAGCCTGGGGCCACGGCTGAAGGCGTGGGCTATTGCACACGAAAGTTTGGGACTCGCCCGGATTTCAAATTTTATGGCCGTAAACTTCCAAATAATGTAATTTGGTCATGGAGGGGCGGTGACTACGGTTCCATTGGCCGTATTTGATGTCCGAGAAAATATTGGACGATCCGGTTCTAGGGGTTCAGGGCCACGGTAGAAGGCGTGAGCTATTGCACACGAAAATTTGGGACTTGCGGAGATATACGATATTATGTCCGTAAACTTCCAAAAACTGTAAGTTGGTCATGGCGGGGCGGTGCACTACGGTTCCTTTGGCTGTATTTTATGTCCGATAAAATTTTTAGACGATTCGGGTCCGGGGTCACGGCAGAAGGCGTGGGCTGTAGCACACGAAAATTTAGGACTCGCGCGGATTTCCAATTTTACGGCCGTAAATTTCTAATAAATTTAATTTGGTCATGGAGGGGCGGTGACTATGGTTCCTTTGGCCGTATTTGATGTCTGAGATAATATTTAGACGATTCGGGTCCAGGGGCACGGGGTCACGGCTGAAGGCGTGGGCTATAGCACACGAAAATTTGGGACTCGTGCTGATTTCCAATTTTATGGCCGTAATCTTCCAAAAAATGTAATTTGGTCATGGAGGGGCGGTGACTACGTTTCCTTTGGCCGTATTTGATGTCCGAGAAAAATTTTAGACGATCCGGGTCCGGGAGCCTGGGGCCACGGCTGAAGGCGTGGGCTATTGCACACGAAAGTTTGGGACTCGCGCGGATTTCAAATTTTATGGCCGTAAACTTCCAAATAATGTATTTTTGTAATGGAGGGGCGGTGACTACGGTTCCATTGGCCGTATTTGATGTCCGAGAAAATATTGGACGATCCGGTTCTAGGGGTTCAGGGCCACGGTAGAAGGCGTGAGCTATTGCACACGAAAATTTGGGACTTGCGGAGATATCCGATATTATGTCGGTATACCTCCAAAAAATGTAAGTTGGTCATGGCGGGGCGGTGCAATACGGTTCCTTTGGCAGTATTTGATGTCCGATAAAATTTTTAGACGATTCGGGTCCGGAGTCACGGCAGAAGGCGTGGGCTGTAGCACACGAAAATTTAGGACTCGCGCGGATTTCCAATTTTACGGCCGTAAATTTCTAAAAAAATTAATTTGGTCATGGAGGGGCGGTGACTATGGTTCCTTTGGCCGTATTTGATGTCCGAGAAAATATTTAGACGATTCGGGTCCGGGGGCACGAGGTCACGGCTGATGGCGTGGGCTATAGCACACGAAAATTTGGGACTCGTGCGGATTTCCAATTTTATGGCCGTATTCTTCCAAAAAATGTAATTTGGTCATGGAGGGGCGGTGACTGTGGTTCCTTTGGCCGTATTTGATGTCCGAGAAAAATGTTAGACGATACGGGTCCGGGGGCGTGGGGCCACGGCTGAAGGCGTGGGCTATAGCACCTGAAAGTTTGGGACTCGCGCGGATTTCAAATTTTATGGCCGTAAACTTCCAAAAAAATGTAATTTGGTCATGGAGGGGCGGTGACGATGGTTCCTTTGGCCGTATTTGATGTCCTAGAAAATATTAGACGATCCGGGTCTAGGGGTTCAGGGCCACGGTAGAAGGCGTGAGCAATAGCACACGAAAATTTGGGACTTGCGGAGATATACGATATTATGTCCGTAAACTTCCAAAAAATGTAAGTTGGTCATGGCGGGGCGGTGCACTACGGTTCCTATGGCCGTATTTTATGTCCGATAAAATTTTTAGACGATTCAGGTCCGGGGTCACGGCAGAAGGCGTGGGCTGTAGCACACGAAAATTTAGGACTCGCGCGGATTTCCAATTTTACGGCCGTAAATTTCTAATAAATTTAATTTGGTCATGGAGGGGCGGTGACTATGGTTCCTTTGGCCGTATTTGATGTCTGAGATAATATTTAGACGATTCGGGTCCGGGGGCACGGGGTCACGGCTGAAGGCGTGGGCTATAGCACACGAAAATTTGGGACTCGTGCTGATTTCCAATTTTATGGCCGTAATCTTCCAAAAAATGTAATTTGGTCATGGAGGGGCGGTGACTACGGTTCCTTTGGCCGTATTTGATGTCCGAGAAAAATTTTAGACGATCCGGGTCCGGGAGCCTGGGGCCATGGCTGAAGGCGTGGGCTATTGCACACGAAAGTTTGGGACTCGCGCGGATTTCAAATTTTATGGCCGTAAACTTCCAAATAATGTAATTTGGTAATGGAGGGGCGGTGACTACGGTTCCATTGGCCGTATTTGATGTCCGAGAAAATATTGGACGATCCGGTTCTAGGGGTTCAGGGCCACGGTAGAAGGCGTGAGCTATTGCACACGAAAATTTGGGACTTGCGGAGATATACGATATTATGTCCGTAAACTTCCAAAAACTGTAAGTTGGTCATGGCGGGGCGGTGCACTACGGTTCCTTTGGCTGTATTTTATGTCCGATAAAATTTTTAGACGATTCGGGTCCGGGGTCACGGCAGAAGGCGTGGGCTGTAGCACACGAAAATTTAGGGCTCGCGCGGATTTCCAATTTTACGGCCGTAAATTTCTAGAAAATTTAATTTGGTCATGGAGGGGCGGTGACTATGGTTCCTTTGGCCGTATTTGATGTCTGAGATAATATTTAGACGATTCGGGTCCGGGGGCACGGGGTCACGGCGGAAGGCGTGGGCTATAGCACACGAAAATTTGGGACTCGTGCTGATTTCCAATTTTATGGCCGTAATCTTCCAAAAAATGTAATTTGGTCATGGAGGGGTGGTGACTACGGTTCCTTTGGCCGTATTTGATGTCCGAGAAAAATTTTAGACGATCTGGGTCCGGGAGCCTGGGGCCACGGCTGAAGGCGTGGGCTATTGCACACGAAAGTTTGGGACTCGCGCGGATTTCAAATTTTATGGCCGTAAACTTCCAAATAATGTAATTTGGTCATGGAGGGGCGGTGACTACGGTTCCATTGGCCGTATTTGATGTCCGAGAAAATATTGGACGATCCGGTTCTACGGGTTCAGGGCCACGGTAGAAGGCGTGAGCTATTGCACACGAAAATTTGGGACTTGCGGAGATATACGATATTATGTCCGTAAACTTCCAAAAACTGTAAGTTGGTCATGGCGGGGCGGTGCACTACGGTTCCTTTGGCTGTATTTTATGTCCGATAAAATTTTTAGACGATTCGGGTCCGGGGTCACGGCAGAAGGCGTGGGCTGTAGCACACGAAAATTTAGGACTCGCGCGGATTTCTTATTTTACGGCCGTAAATTTCTAATAAATTTAATTTGGTCATGGAGGGGCGGTGACTATGGTTCCTTTGGCCGTATTTGATGTCTGAGATAATATTTAGACGATTCGGGTCCGGGGGCACGGGGTCACGGCTGAAGGCGTGGGCTATAGCACACGAAAATTTGGGACTCGTGCTGATTTCCAATTTTATGGCCGTAATCTTCCAAAAAATGTAATTTGGTCATGGAGGGGCGGTGACTACGGTCCCTTTGGCCGTATTTGATGTCCGAGAAAAATTTTAGACGATCCGGGTCCGGGAGCCTGGGGCCACGGCTGAAGGCGTGGGCTATTGCACACGAAAGTTTGGGACTCGCGCGGATTTCAAATTTTATGGCCGTAAACTTCCAAATAATGTATTTTTGTAATGGAGGGGCGGTGACTACGGTTCCATTGGCCGTATTTGATGTCCGAGAAAATATTGGACGATCCGGTTCTAGGGGTTCAGGGCCACGGTAGAAGGCGTGAGCTATTGCACACGAAAATTTGGGACTTGCGGAGATATACGATATTATGTCCGTAAACTTCCAAAAACTGTAAGTTGGTCATGGCGGGGCGGTGCACTATGGTTCCTTTGGCTGTATTTTATGTCCGATAAAATTTTTAGACGATTCGGGTCCGGGGTCACGGCAGAAGGCGTGGGCTGTAGCACACGAAAATTTAGGGCTCGCGCGGATTTCAAATTTTACGGCCGTAAATTTCTAAAAAATTTAATTTGGTCATGGAGGGGCGGTGACTATGGTTCCTTTGGCCGTATTTGATGTCTGAGATAATATTTAGACGATTCGGGTCCGGGGGCACGGGGTCACGGCTGAAGGCGTGGGCTATAGCACACGAAAATTTGGGACTCGTGCTGATTTCCAATTTTATGGCCGTAATCTTCCAAAAAATGTAATTTGGTCATGGAGGGGCGGTGAATACGGTTCCTTTGGCCGTATTTGATGTCCGAGAAAAATTTTAGACGATCCGGGTCCGGGAGCCTGGGGCCACGGCTGAAGGCGTGGGCTATTGCACACGAAAGTTTGGGACTCGCCCGGATTTCAAATTTTATGGCCGTAAACTTCAAAATAATGTAATTTGGTCATGGAGGGGCGGTGACTACGGTTCCATTGGCCGTATTTGATGTCCGAGAAAATATTGGACGATCCGGTTCTAGGGGTTCAGGGCCACGGTAGAAGGCGTGAGCTATTGCACACGAAAATTTTGGACTTGCAGAGATATTCGATATTATGTCCGTAAACTTCCAAAAACTGTAAGTTGGTCATGGCGGGGCGGTGCACTACGGTTCCTTTGGCTGTATTTTATGTCCGATAAAATTTTTAGACGATTCAGGTCCGGGGTCACGGCAGAAGGCGTGGGCTGTAGCACACGAAAATTTAGGACTCGCGCGGATTTCCAATTTTACGGCCGTAAATTTCTAATAAATTTAATTTGGTCATGGAGGGGCGGTGACTATGGTTCCTTTGGCCGTATTTGATGTCTGAGATAATATTTAGACGATTCGGGTCCGGGGGCACGGGGTCACGGCTGAAGGCGTGGGCTATAGCACACGAAAATTTGGGACTCGTGCTGATTTCCAATTTTATGGCCGTAATCTTCCAAAAAATGTAATTTGGTCATGGAGGGGCGGTGACTACGGTTCCTTTGGCCGTATTTGATGTCCGAGAAAAATTTTAGACGATCCGGGTCCGGGAGCCTGGGGCCATGGCTGAAGGCGTGGGCTATTGCACACGAAAGTTTGGGACTCACGCGGATTTCAAATTTTATGGCCGTAAACTTCCAAATAATGTAATTTGGTAATGGAGGGGCGGTGACTACGGTTCCATTGGCCGTATTTGATGTCCGAGAAAATATTGGACGATCCGGTTCTAGGGGTTCAGGGCCACGGTAGAAGGCGTGAGCTATTGCACACGAAAATTTGGGACTTGCGGAGATATACGATATTATGTCCGTAAACTTCCAAAAACTGTAAGTTGGTCATGGCGGGGCGGTGCACTACGGTTCCTTTGGCTGTATTTTATGTCCGATAAAATTTTTAGACGATTCGGGTCCGGGGTCACGGCAGAAGGCGTGGGCTGTAGCACACGAAAATTTAGGGCTCGCGCGGATTTCCAATTTTACGGCCGTAAATTTCTAGAAAATTTAATTTGGTCATGGAGGGGCGGTGACTATGGTTCCTTTGGCCGTATTTGATGTCTGAGATAATATTTAGACGATTCGGGTCCGGGGGCACGGGGTCACGGCGGAAGGCGTGGGCTATAGCACACGAAAATTTGGGACTCGTGCTGATTTCCAATTTTATGGCCGTAATCTTCCAAAAAATGTAATTTGGTCATGGAGGGGCGGTGACTACGGTCCCTTTGGCCGTATTTGATGTCCGAGAAAAATTTTAGACGATCTGGGTCCGGGAGCCTGGGGCCACGGCTGAAGGCATGGGCTATTGCACACGAAAGTTTGGGACTCGCGCGGATTTCAAATTTTATGGCCGTAAACTTCCAAATAATGTAATTTGGTCATGGAGGGGCGGTGACTACGGTTCCATTGGCCATATTTGATGTCCGAGAAAATATTGGACGATCCGGTTCTACGGGTTCAGGGCCACGGTAGAAGGCGTGAGCTATTGCACACGAAAATTTGGGACTTGCGGAGATATACGATATTATGTCCGTAAACTTCCAAAAACTGTAAGTTGGTCATGGCGGGGCGGTGCACTACGGTTCCTTTGGCTGTATTTTATGTCCGATAAAATTTTTAGACGATTCGGGTCCGGGGTCACGGCAGAAGGCGTGGGCTGTAGCACACGAAAATTTAGGACTCGCGCGGATTTCCAATTTTACGGCCGTAAATTTCTAATAAATTTAATTTGGTCATGGAGGGGCGGTGACTATGGTTCCTTTGGCCGTATTTGATGTCTGAGATAATATTTAGACGATTCGGGTCCGGGGGCACGGGGTCACGGCTGAAGGCGTGGGCTATAGCACACGAAAATTTGGGACTCGTGCTGATTTCCAATTTTATGGCCGTAATCTTCCAAAAAATGTAATTTGGTCATGGAGGGGCGGTGACTACGGTTCCTTTGGCCGTATTTGATGTCCGAGAAAAATTTTAGACGATCCGGGTCCGGGAGCCTGGGGCCACGGCTGAAGGCGTGGGCTATTGCACACGAAAGTTTGGGACTCGCGCGGATTTCAAATTTTATGGCCGTAAACTTCCAAATAATGTATTTTTGTAATGGAGGGGCGGTGACTACGGTTCCATTGGCCGTATTTGATGTCCGAGAAAATATTGGACGATCCGGTTCTAGGGGTTCAGGGCCACGGTAGAAGGCGTGAGCTATTGCACACGAAAATTTGGGACTTGCGGAGATATACGATATCTAAAGTAATTGTTAGCAATTTTATGATAATTCTTTCCAGGGATATAATATTCTCAGTTATCTCTCTCTTTGAGTACTCAAATTCTTTTTTACTGTTGCGAGGGCTGCTGTTTTGAAAGCTATATGTGCTGGCTTTGAAATGTTTAAGTGGAGGTTTGACTCCGTCCCAATTCTTCATGATCTTGACCGTAGAACATATAGCGTAAAATAAGCTAAATTGCTGCTTATTCTCAATGAACAATAGTTTACATGAGCCTCATGCTTGTGCCTTGATCTATTTATTTTGTGGAAGAGTTTGTGCGTTCCCTTTGGTTAACAGCGTTCAGTATAAAGGAGAATGGATACACATCTTGTGAAGGTAAAAAAGTGTTGCTTCTTGTTCTGAAGGGCGTATTATTTCACTTTAGAAATAGAGATTTACTGGATGTGAACATATATTTAGCTGTTTAACTTGTTTTTAATCTCTGGTAAACTTTGCAATCATTCTGTTTCTGATAAACTAAAGTGGGTTTCTCCGAATTTAATGTTCAACTGCTCGGATCCGAGCAACATACCTGACATGTATGTTCTTACCCTGTCTCATCAGAATATTGCTTATTGAAATACTTTTAAGAGCTCAATCTTTCTATTTGAGTTGTACTAGCAAAGGGAATTTTAGAAGATAATCGGGCTTATTGAGTTGCTAGTCATCTTGAACATTATACAAGTTAATTTTTTTTCCAACTTAACTGGCTTGCTATTAGCAAATATTAATTGTTCAACTTTCAAGATAGCAGTGAAATGTATAATGTCCTACTACTTCCCTTAAAAGTTCCATTTCTTGAAATTATGAAGCTTCATATCCATGAATGCCATCATTCATCTATTTGCTTGTTTCTTCCATATGTAATCTTGTCCATCATTTACAGAGAAAAGGATGGACTTATGCTCTTTTACCTTGTTCCTAAATTGTACAAAAAGGCACTCATCAAAGGTTGGAGTTGGACGGGTCCTTATATTTTCTATCCTATATAGCCAACTGTTGAAAACGTATGATTTTCAGTTCCTGTTGGACCCTTTTTCACATTATGGATCATGAAGAATCAGGCAGGAGCACAAAGAGTCACATTTGTAGAAAACTACAAAGAGATTTCCCGTGCTCTTTTGCCAACTGTTGAGTCCATAAATTGGTTTCCCTTTTTGGATAACGTTATTTCCCTTTGTTGTTGTGATTATGTATATAGAGTTCTGCGATGCAAATAGACAAGTTATTATTATTGCTTTTTTTTTAAAAAGAAAAGGTCGCCATTTTTCTCTTACGAAAATTTTCCAAGTTCAAAGCCTAAAATTTACAAAAGATTAGATTTTGTTTGGTTTTAGTCTCGATTTGAGCAGAAACCAAATCGTCCCTTACCTAACTTAGAAAGTATTCACAGTGATTTTGTTTACATATATTTTTTCCATGTCAACACCGATGGTTTTTCGGGGTGGGGACTCTGGTGGTTGGGGCGAGCGGTGAATTGTCTGAATAGGAGGGGCGTTCGGTGATGTGGCCAAGCTGATTGGTTGATCTGGAGATTGAAACTCGCGTCTTTTTAATTTTTGGCTAATGGTCAAAAACGGAACTATTCAATAGGAACAAGTCTGAGCAAATTTTAGGGACCGCAAATGCATTCAGCCTCTTATTATGGTGTCGCTAGAAGGAAGAAACTCATCCAGCTGCTGCATTCATCTTGTATTGGTTGTAAATTAGAGATATAGTTGGTCGGGGCGCACAAACTCAACAATAACTAAACACCAGCATTGTGCTCAATCAAAGTACACATCACTATCCTTCGACTTCTTTCTTCTTCAGCCTTTTCCTTTTAAACTAGTATCTGCATCATGTCAATCAAATCTCATACAGGTGGAGAACGATAGTACGCGCAACCCCTTCTTTGTTCATTCCCCTACTACATGCTTCCTCTTCTACTTTAACTCTCACCCCTCTAATCCATTATCACTCTATCCTATAATCAAAAAAGTTGTTCGCAGGAAGTGCTCCATTAGGAGAATAAGCAACATATACCCCTCCATAATACACGAAGACTTGAATTTTCCAAGGATGGTGATGGTGAAACCTAAATAGGAAATTAACTAAGAAATGGCCATGTGGCAAACTAAGTGATGTAGTCTTAGAACTGAAAATTAAATGAGTCAACAATGCAGCACTCTCCCCTCTAGGCGATTATCTAATTCAGTTAAAATCCAAGCGAACTCATTGATACTTCATTGTCTCACCAAAAGAGCCACCTCATCTAGAAGTCGCATCTAATGGTTTCTGTTCATAACTTCTGCTTGCTAGGGAAAGCTGGGCACCTAAAAGAAAACACATGGATAGAGAGCATGATTTCATAGGACGCAGCTTCTTAAAATATGTCCATCACATTCCCAGCTGCCATCTCACTAGAACTAATATCATCAATTGGAAGTGAAATTATGATCAATAGACCCCACAAATGCGTGGTGCAAGCTACAAACTGCACAAAAGTATAGATATATATAACCTGATCAACCAATTCCGTTAAAAGTTGTAGCTAATGACCTAAGATGGCAGATTATCCGCCAGAAAATAAGGAACTTCCAAAGATTACAAAAGCATGTATCAATCATCAACCTGCGACATCCTCTGAAAGCCAGGACAAACTGCAAAAAGAAAAATGTTGTATCTTGATTTCTGCCAACAGGTTCTCACCAAACAATAAATGAACACGCCAATGAAATGAGCAATAAGTCTACCTGCTTTGCTATTGAGCTCATAAAACAACCGACGCATACAGCATATATCACAGCCCTTAACAGGGTTAAAGCTGTGTTGATAAAATAAACGCATCAGAGAAACCATAGTCACTTTCTCCATACAGCAGACTCCATCAAAACAGACCAAAACAATGAAGGGGGCTCAAGTGCCCCAAAAAATGCACCACAAAAGAGGCACATCTTCTACATATATAAGTCCTAAAGTCCAGATAAGAATCAGAGATATTAAATTGCTATGCGAAGCCTCTAAAATTATAAGGAATATCTGCCAAGAATACATTAGAAAATTCTAATCCAGAATGGCCTTGGACCTAGAAGATACAACAAAATAACAACTGAGCTCTAGTTAGGGTGAAGCAACTGCACATGTTAAGACAAACACAAATTAGTAGCATAAACACAACGCAGTCATTGCGCTTATAAACATAGAACTAATAAACTTCCTGTCGTCCTCATGGATGATCGCCAACATGCCAAAATCTGTAGTAGATACCCACAACCATCAGCTTGAAGGATAAAGTTGATTAAATTGTAGAAAGAAAAACTAGAAGTATAAGACCAATATAATCTCCAAAATAACATGAAAGAAGTATGGAGAAATCTTTGAATTCATAACAAGGATTAGATAAGCCGAACAGTTCCAAAATAAACCTTTGACGGCCATGCAAAATAACTCCCCATTCATCTCTTTCTGCCACCACGTTCTCTCAGAGAGAGACTGAGAGTTTCTCCAGATGCAACATTATAGTATGCAAGAGACAAGTTGTCCTTGAGAAAACCAGCCTTTCCACTCAGCTTTTGTTTGTTTGCAGGAAGCTGGACCTCCCCGGAAATCTTCTCTTTTAGACTGGCAATGCTTTCAGACAGAGATTGCACTGTGATTTCCAGAACTTGCCCTTTGAGATTCCCTTCGTCAGTATTCGGCACAGATATATTGATCCTTGCAGGACCCTGCAAAACAAAATTTGCAAGGATGTAAGTAAACATGAGGCATTAAACAAAGTTCTAAAAGAGACACAGACAATTATGTAAAACTTCTTGCGGGGGGGGGGGGGGGGGGGGGGGGGATAAGAAAGAAAGCTATCCCTACCGAGTGCTGAGCCAAAAACTGCTCTTCAGGAATGAGAACAGACTCATCAAGCTTTTGCCTCTTCGGCTCTGGCTCTTCAGGTAGAGGAGGGGCTTCTTCCAGTGGAGGAGGAGGAGGCATTCCTTGGGGACTAGGAGGAGGCGGAACCATAGACATTCCGGGCTGGGACATCGGGAGGGGAACAAAGGGTCGAGGTGCTCCCAAAGGTGTAAACTGTGATCCAGGAGGTGGTGGAATAGGATGGCCATGCGAATTCATGGCCATTGATGGAGGCATTGGTGGACGATTTACCATGAGATTTTGCTGACCTATCATCTGTGGCATGGGAGGAGGTGGGGGCCGAGCCTGAGGAATCATGTTGACCATAGGAGGTCGAGGTGGAGGTGGAGCAGGAACCCCAGCACCAGTGACGATGGAATACTGGACGGTATTAGGAGGCCTGGGAATATTCAGCACAAGCCCAGGAGGTGGAGGTAGTGGCCTAACAGATGGAAAACCAGGTCTCGGAGGTGGAGGAGCCTGCGGACCAGGAAGGTTTCTTTCATCATTTGCAGCATCGTTCTGATCATCTGCATTAGTGTTCTGAGACATTGCCTGGCTTGCAGTGCGACCAATGCTACCTGTGTGACCATCCCATATGACCTGCTTCGGCTCTTCTTTTTTTTTCTCAATCTCAGCCTTGACCGCATTTGAAACTTCTTCTTCAGTAGTACCAAATATATCCGGACGGGTTCTTGCAAGTCCAACAATGTTCCTAGATATCTCATCATCCTGCGCAAGAGTTGTCTCCTTAATCTTCGCAAACATCCTGTCTTTTTGTTCCTTGTACTTCGGATCAATGAGAGAGATCCTCATATGTTCAGACATTTCATTAATAGGTATTAGCTCACCAGTTATAGGAGAGACAACATACTTAGTCGGGTCCCTTTCTGCCGGGATCCTCTCTTCAGGCCTCTTCCAGTTCTTCACAATCCGCATAGGTGGGTCCTGTTCCTCTGCAATTCCCATGGTTTCAGCACTCTTGACATGATCATTCTCTTGAAGAGTTGCAGCTCTCATACCTTCTTCGACTAGCTGCACCTCTTCTTCATCCATCTCCATTTCCACCTCTCTTCCGGGCTCAACATACTCTTCTTCCTCCAACGTAGGCATCTTGCTTCTCCTTATAACCTCCTCAAGGGTCATAGGTGGAGGTAAATCCTGATCCTCATCATCAGCAAAATCTATAGTCTCGACGACAACAAAATCATGCCAATCAATCATAGCCATCTGCAACCTCTCCTGTTCTATCTCATCTTCAGCCTTCTGCCTAGCCTGCTCCTGTGACTTTTCCCACTCCAATCGATGCAGACATCGCTCCAGGACTGTTGTCATGTCAGCAGCACTCTTCCGCAGCTTATCCGTCAAGCCTTTAGGAGGCATCAGAACTTTCGAATACGCATCCGCAAGTGAAGTGAAAAACATGAACATGCTGTGGGTAGGCTTTAGAAAATGAAACTGTGGATTATTAATCTCCCTGCTTGTCAACCCTGTTAAGAAAGACTTCCCATTTCTGGCCACAAATTGTGCTGTAAGCTTAATGATATCCAATTCTTCACCTGTGATCCCTTCAGGGAGTCTAACAGTATATTGCTCTGCCTCAGGTGGCTCAAGAACCCTTCTGACAGGTCTAAACTGAGCTGACGGATCAGGCCTAGCAGTTGCCTCAGCACCACCAGCGGTAGGAGGAGCAGGGGCTGCTTCTTGGTCTGCTGGTTGAGTAGGCTGCTCTCCAGAAGCCTGATTCTGTGCACGAGCTTCAGCCAAACGGTGCTGATAATAGGCATGGTAAGGATCAGCAGCACTCAGGAAGTTAAATTTTGCATTGCCAGCGTTATTTAGAACAATCCTCTTCTCAAATTCTGGACCATTCTTCGCCACAAACTGTGCAGTCTTGTCGACAATACTCCTAATATCTGGAGGCGGATAAATGATACCAATGGTTCTCGTATGTGTTGCAACAGACGTTGGAACATTATTGGCTTTATTGCTGTCCTCTTCATTTTCCTCCATGTTATCATCCTTTGGTTCCTCTACCACCTGCGCCGGAGGTGTTGGTCCAAGATTCCCATCCAACGGGGGCGCTGGAAGGGGTAATACTGGCGTGGTGCTCAACATTTCTATTCCTGCAAGTTGCAGCAAATTCTATTTTTTTTAAACGATCAAGCAGTTATGGCATAGCATAAGCACCAATAATAGTATAAAAACCCCAAAAATATGCTTCTATCTTCATTTTGCTTTCCTCAGGCAAACCCCATGAACATGCTCATCAGTTCAGTTGTCAGTCAAGCAATTGAAAGCTAGAATAAAACATATACCTCAACTTATTCAAGAAAGAAACCCCAAGGATATGCTGATAGCTTCATTCATTCAAGCAACAACAAGAAACCAACAGTAAGCCCAATGACTCAAACTTCATCCAAGCAAGCAAAACCTAAACACAAACTTACACCTTAACTTTCATTTAAAAGAGAAAAAAACAAAAATGTGACACATTCTAGTATTCTACAACATCGGAAAGCCTTATTAGTGCATTTGCAGTTTCTATAAGAATCTACAGAAGATTAATTTGAATTGAGTTAGTTGTAAAGTTTATAGGCAATTTTCTGAGAGTCATATGCGGAAAATAGCGTCGAGCAAACAGAACTACATACAATCCCAGCAAAAAATAGTAAACAATCCACAGAAACTAAAGTACCCAGATGCAGAAAAAGAGTAATGCAAACACAGAAGAAAAAATATATGAAGCAAGACAAGGCAAACTAAACAATCTACATTCCCATTGATTAAGCATCAGAAATTTATCCAAACCCAAAATTGATCAATCGCAAATAAAAGTGTGCTCTCTAAACAACAAGCTCTAAAAACTCAAAATTAATCACGAGATGTCATGAACCTTCAAGCTCAATTGTGCAAATGAAAGAATTAGCTATACCGGAATTACAAATACCCAATTAAGGGTCCAGATTAGAAGTAGTTTAATGAGCAGAAACGGCCCAGATCAGTTTACTTGAAGATATAAGCCAGCTAGAATAGAGAGAAAGGGCATAACAGAATTCGGGTAAATCTCTATTTCTTCCTTCTCGATAACCTTGTGTTCCCTTCTCTTCTTCTTCTTCTGAATTCTGATCCAACCCTCTCTTTTCTGCAGGTATCCAATCCCATGGAGAGTTACTAATTTCTATTTCCTTTATTAGTAAAATTAGGTTGTAATACAGTTGTCAATTTTCCATTTATATAAAAGAAAATCGTCCCAAAACAATTGTTCTTCATCTAGTTTATTAAAATTCTCAATTCGATAATCAGAAGTTGACACGAGAGCTTTTACAACTGGCTAAAACCAAAAAAACCACAAAAAAGATGTTGCAAAAGATTGTAATTTTTCCTGAAATCTTAAAAACGTTTTGGGCAGTGGCCATACCTTACTTATTCTCTTCTCTATCTTTTTAAGTAGTAGTAGCTCTAGCAAGTCATTACCTTTCCATAATTAGATGCGGAGGATTCAATAACACAGAGTATAGTAAAAATAATTATCTGTTTGCCTTAGAATGATGAAGATTGAAGAATGAAAAAGTTGAGCGTTAAGTGGCGAACCTGTTGAAGACTTGAAGAGGAGAGGAGTCACTCGCTGATAGAGATGGCAAATGGTGTGGGGCGGTGCGGGTACGGGGCAACCCCGAGAAGACTTAAACCCGCCCCGCAAAGCAAGATTTTGTTGTTTTTAACTGCCCCGCCCCTGCACCGCACAAACCCGCCCAGCATAAAAAAATAAAAAAATTTATTTTGGGATAATTATCAAAAGATAACACATTCTGATGCATTATATTCTTCTTTTTAGAGTAATTTTATGCAATATTTCCTGATTAAAATTGACAAGCTTAACATTCAGAGCTTCTGTACAGATTTCCCCCTTTTCTTGCTGACAATGGAACACATTAGCACTTAAATCTAAACTTGCAATATTTTGGTCGAAAAGGAACTCTTGATAAGCCAAACTAAGACCTGCTTTGTTCCCTGGTTGTTGACAAAGTATACCTCTGCGTCTTGATACATTTAAAACAAGAAATTAAAACATGTGCACTAATTTTTGCCAACAAGTAATTCATGATTGAATTATTATACCAGCTCTTAAAGCACCACCTCAACATTGTGTCTTCATACTGTAAAAAAGATATACTAATACTTTTTTCCAGGGGAGCTGTTCATTTCCATTTGACCAAGTGAAACATTTCCAAAGGAAAAAAGAACTAAATGCATCTAAGAAAGTGACATATGGCCATATAGAATCAGATTACACCAGTGTTGCCAAAATTCCCTACATCTGAGACTCCAGACTTTTCAACAAGGCAAGAAAAGGGATGACAATCACAAAATAATTAAAAACAGTAGGCTGATTGTTAAATAGTAAATCATTAAATTGGCAAAAAAAACGAAAAAGAGCATTAGAGATTATATAATGATTGTTTCTTTTTAATTCATCAAATTCCTGTTAAATTAGCTATAATTGAACTCCCTACTTAACATAACAAGCAGAATCCACGAAACAATTACCTAACCTAGTAAAGACCAGTTTCAGATTCAAAGTAAAGCCCAAAAATCAATCTTTTTACCTAACCCAAAACGTAACCACAGTATAGCAGCAAAAATTCAGCGTGAGTTTCAAAAATAAGCTCGAATCTTAGCCAAAAAGAAATAAAACAGAGAAATAAGAGTTATCTGATGTCCGTAATCTACAAAATTAAGTGAAATTGAGGAAATGAAGAGTATACCAGGAATGGGGAGAGAGATTGTCGAAATCGCAAGAAAAGAGAAACCGTGGTCCTGTTATGCCGCTTGAACTTGTCACTCGTCAGTCAGAGACAGATTGAGAGATCGGAGATGAGATTTGAGAGAGGGATTTGAGCGGGGAGATACGTTATTAGGTTTTAGTTCAGCAGTCATGCGTTTCAGCGTTTTAGGTCTTTAGTACTTTTTCTTGAAAGTACTACTGGTTGGCTGTGAGAAGCAGAGTTACCGTATGTGTTATTTTTCAGCAATAATTAGTATTCGATCATGTTTTAAAAAGTATTTTTTTTAAAATGTTTTCGAAAAGAAGTACTTTTTTTTCTTTAAAAATATTTTCTTTCCTTCAAAAAACTTGACCAAACACTTTAATTTTTTGCCAGAAGTGTTTTTTACCCCAAAAAAACACTTTTAGCCAAAAAGAAACTTGGCCAAACGGATTATAAGGGTCGTTTCCTAGGGTGTATAATAATAGTGCGGAATAAGGTATATTAATTCATGTATTACTTTGCTATGGTATATTAAAATTACAGTACATTATATAATTTTTAAGAAAAATAATTATTTACAAAAATGCTCTCCATATTCTCGAGCATTAAGGGACTTTAAGGATACTTTTATCTTTAATCATGTTAATGCATGCATTAATAGCCTTTGTATTACTAACATCATGGTTTTCTATGCATTACTTATGCATAGGATAATGCCAAGTATGATGCCTAACTTATACACATATTGAAAAAATATATCAAATAAGGTATTAATAATGCATAGAACTAATTGTCACACCTCCTTTTTAGACGTCTATCCCAAAGGATAAATATATAGGGGAGTTTTCTCAATTTAAGTGACATTATTCAAAACGTGATTATTTATTTATTTAGAGTCGCCACTTGTGATAGGTTTGGCTTTTGGTGTCCCAAGTTACTGGTTTGTTTTGAATCCCAAATCGAGGAGTCTGCAAACCAGAAATTCTTAAGGAATTTTGTTGACCCGAGGGAAGCTGTTAGGCACCCTCGGATCTCGTGGTTCTAGCACGGTCGCTTAAACTATTATAATTGGCTAAAAATCTGATTTTTTAATACAAGTCATCTTATAGTGCCATTTTTAGGAGTATTTACCGCTTTAAATTAATAATTTTTAAGAAATTGAACGTCGTTTAAAATGTGTTTTTGGATAACGTCACATGAAATGCACCCCGATCATTGACATATTTTATTCAATATTTTGGGATTCGGATTTGGGTCATATGAAATGCACACCCGAATTTAGGAAGGTAAAATTATTAAAAGCGCGCCTAAAGCGATTAGCGTGTTATTAACTTTGCGGGAGGCCGTGGAAATTTGCTAAGCGACACGTCCCAAGTTCTACGTATTTTAATATGAGCATTTAAAGAGGGTCACGCAATTTATGGGTTTTATTTGGCGCGGCGCACCTCATTTTATTTTTAGAAGGCCAACCTAGAGCAAACTATTATTTTCTATTGAATTTATCTATAATAGGACCTAATTAATTAATATTATAAAATTCGGGCCTCGAGTTCAAGTCCGGATTCAAACAAAAGGGAAAACCCACTTAATTTGAATCTGCTACCTAACTCGAAATCCCAAGCCTACATTGCAAAATTAAACTAAAACTTTAAAAGTGAATTCAAGCCTTCGGCATATTGGGCTATGAAATTGGCCAGAGAAAAAAGGCAAGCTTAGTCAGCTTTTATAAGAGGATGTCCAGCATAGGCCCATAGCACAAGCTCAATGCGGAGCTGTTCTTGACAACTCACAATTCAACAAAATACACTGGTTGAGTGGGCTATTGATACGTGGGCTTGTTAGTATGTACAACAACAACAACTACCCAGTGTAGTCCCACAAAGTGGGGTTTGGAGAGGGTAATATATAGACGGACCTTACCCCTACCCGAAAGGGCAGAGAGGTTGTTTCCAATCGACCCTCGGCTCAGTGAAAGAAAGGAAAAACAAAAAGAAAAACAAAAGAATGAGCCCAAATCTCATTTACATGAAAAAAAACTGTCATGCTGGGCTCTTGAATGAGCCCAAACCCAACATATGATTTTATTTAATTCTCAAACGTACCAACTTTAAACAAACTGGACTTAGCGATTTTTTAAACAAAGGACAAACGCAAATTATTCAAATCGAAGGTGAGACGCAATTTGAATTCAAATCTCACAACATTATTCAACTCATTTGTATACCAACATACTTAATCCGAATTTGACAACAATTTAAGGTAATTAATGAACCCTCAAGCTAACATGAAATACAGTGTAAATACTGATACTAAATTATAATTAACTCTTGGATTTCACATTTCAGCAGGTATATAGTGAACAGGTTAAAGTAACTAGCTCTTTAAAACTACAAAAGATGTCTAATTCTATATTAATATGAGTGTGCATGCTAACTTTTGAACTCAGTTTCTGACCAACACCCTATTCCACACTCAAATTCAAATTGACATGACAATAGAGACCAAAATTAATTATGACTCTTAAGAAATAAAGTCCAACAGTCCAATACAAAACAACAGTTCGAAACAATCCAGTCTTAGTTACAAATAATTCTCTTGAACTTCATGAAATTACAGGAAATCTAATATGATAATTAACAAAATAAAGCCATGCCGCAATTCAATTCGTGTCCACAACTTGGAGATTACATGACGTATACCTGGTTACAGCAAATAAACATCAATGAGTATGTAAGCAGGAAGCAATAACAACAATAAATCCAATCCAACGGATGCAATAATGAAACCAAGCTCGAAACCTAGAAGCAAAACAAAGGAATTTTCTCAAATAAACCAAGATCCAAGCAGCCTTAAAATAAATTCAAGTTATTCCAACTTAAATCATTTTTGCACTGTTGAAATCTGAAATTGAACTAGACAAGTTTCAAAGAGTAGTTGATGCTAATAGAATAGTAATTTATGCCTATTTTTGTGTTTTCAATTTTTCAGAAGCTTTTCCCTAAAATCAGATCTTGTATTTTGTATTATTGTTCTTCCACTTGTGACTAATTTAGAAGGATTTTTCTGGAAGTTTTTTCGTACCTTTTGAGACAAGAAACAAATACCTTTATAGGCAAGTAAACTAGGGAAAACTTCAGCTCTCATTTTTACATTTAGTCCTTTAGTTTTTTTCATTTTAGCCAATGAGTCAATCAATTCAAGACTTGTTACCCAAGGAATGGTACCAAAAACTACAAATTATTATTCAAGCCTCGACCTAGAATCTTATAGATCAGTTGCACTAATGATTCATTAAGCCAGAGTTCCTAAACTACCCTCAAGACTTCTAAACATTACTTTAATGAACCAACACCCTGAAATTAAACCAAATGGCCCAAACGGGTATGACCCTGGGCTAAATTAACTCAAAAACAACCCAAATTGATTATGAACCTAATACATGAATCCCCAAACCCAAATTGAAGCTACCACTATGGATCATTAATCAAACAGAGAAGAAAATAAACAATACCAATTAAACCAAATGGAACATGCTACAATTAGTACTCTCAAACCTAAAACCTTAAGAAGATAAGATGGCGATAAACCTAGGTACAACTAATTAAACACAGAGGAAAATTGATTCATACTAGTCGCAATTCAACAACAAGACTCTATAACTTTGACCAAAATCATGAAAATTAATTCCAAACTAAGAAGACTAGCAAACTTTTTCAACTTATGAACCTTCGACCCAACAGGATTTGACATGAAAGCCCAATTAACAAAACGACTAATACACTTAATTAAAAACAAAATGAAACCTAACCTAAACCTCCGAATCAAACACTAACAACCAAATATACAGAAATGATATAAAGGAGAAGGAAATTAAAGAGTGAACGGGGTACTTAGCTTAGAGTTCCACTTCGAAGCTTGAATTCAAATAAGGTCCTTCATGCATTGTGTTGAAATTTATAAAAACCCTAGATCAAGATTTGGATAGTTGTGTGGTATTCCAAGGACTGTGGATGAATATTTGGAGTGAGGGAAGACCAGGGGGCCACCGGTGTTGGTTTGAAGTGATTTTAGAGGCGGTGGGATTTTGACCGTCCCTTTTGAATCGATATTCGAAGGGCTTAGGTATCCTTTGAAGGAAGATTATGGTGGATTCATGGTAAGGATGACTAGGGGGCACTATGGTGTTAATTTGGGTGGTTTTTGGGTGGTGGCGGCGCCGTGGGCGGCATAGGCGGCGTCACTGTTTTTGGATATTCGACGAGTTGGGCTAGGATTCGAAGGCCGGTATTTGGGGCGTTGGAAAGAGGAGGAGGAGGGTATTGAGGGTGTAAATTTGGGCGGGTTTGGAGACCGGCTACCGCTGTGAGGCGATTTCCGGCGATAGCGTAAGGCGGAGCCGGCGAGAGACAACATGTACGAGGAAGAGAGGAGTTTGTCTTTAGGGTTTTCTTTAGTTCTTAAACAGTTTTATTTAATGCTTTGAACTAATAGGGACCGTTGGATAATAACAAAAGGACGGATGAGATTGGTCAAAGCTTGAAGATCTCAAAACGACGTAGTCTTGGCATGATACTACGTCGTTTGAGTGGTCTAGGGGACTGGTGGATTGGACCGGGTAAAAAGGTGCGTTTGGGCCATTTTGGCCGGATTTGAGGAGGGGTTTTGGCTGGAATTACAAAATGGCCCAAACAACCTATTAATTGTAGAAAAAAACAAATCCCCTTTTAATCTCTTTATTTGTTTCCTCTTTTCCTCCATTATTTATTTAATTCTCTTTTTTGTTTCTATTTTTAAGCTTTTATCAAGTACAAAAATTAAAATAGACAAGACCTGATTTAAACTTAAAAATTAATATACTTATTTCCTGAAAATTGATTAAATCCTAAGTTTACAAGAAAGCTATGACAAAATCCGGAAATTAAAAGTAAAAATGAAAAATAGCTAATTGTTGTTATTTTTACAATGTCAATTAACTAATGAACCTAAGAAAAATATAAAATTGAGTCCTAAATGAAAATGTGCTATTTGTTTTGTATTTTATGAGTTATATCAATTAAAAATGCACAAAAAAGCAAACAAGCACATAATCATACAATTAATTCCCTAAAAATTTAAATAATAAAAGAAAATCCTAATTTTAAGAATTTATAGGAATATTTTAGGCGAGGCAAAAATCCCACCTCTGAGGTGCGCGGCCAACCACCACGGGCTCACTCAGCCTTGGTGAATTAGTTGGCCCCTGCACCACATAGGTTCCTTCGGGCACGTACATCTGAGTAGTTCTATTCAACTCAAATCTCCTTGGGGGACTCAGAGTCAACTGCTTTTCCCGACGACCTCGTGGGACATAAAGGACATCTTCTTTGACGGGTGTTGCCTCAGTTTTAACCTCAATTTTGTTTCCAATTTCAGGGTGCGTGGTTTTGTTCTTCTTTTCCCCTTTATTTTTCTTGGGGAAGCTCTTGGCTTTCTGTCCGCGCGGCAATGAAAATTATGGTTTTCAAAGCCGGGTCGAATTCTTTGTCCACATAGATCATCCCGATTAACAGCCCGTTACTGTGGGCCGGTAACGATTTGTCAGTCATGTTAGGGACATCCTCATCCCTCAACATTCTTTTCCTTTGCTCTATCAGATCTTCCACAGCTCGCTTCAAAGTCCAACATTTCTCTGTGGCATGCCCCTCGGCCCCCGAATGATAAGCACATCGCGCACCGCATTGGTAGGAAGGCAATTTCGGGTTTTGTCTGTTATTAGGCATATGCTACAATAGACCAACCTGACACGTTTTCGGAACAGACTAGAATAGGACTCCCTGATTGGCATAAAATTTTGCCTTCTGGGTGGCTCACGGGGGCGGAAGTTATTTTGAGGAGGGCAAGGGTTATAGTGATTTTGATGGGGAAGCTGGTTTCTCGGAGCTTGGTTCCCATTGGCCTACTGCTGCAGTCGTGCAAATGGTTGAGCATTCATAACCACATATGGTTGAGTAGCATAAGACATGTCTTGGTGAGGATAATAATGTTGAGGGGTTCTTCCCGAGAACATGGGCGTAGGAGCATGATATCTTCTCGTACCTGATGCTGCCATCGATGTTTCTTCTTTTTTTTGCCCCTTGTGAATCCTCCAAACCCGCTTTGGATGGCCTGGGAGGTTGCTCTAATGGCTGACTGACTCAAAATCCTTCCCGTTTTCAAATTGTTTTCTACCATTTCACCAATCTTGATTGCCTTTGCAAAAGGCTTGCCCATGACCGACATCATGTTTTGAAAGTAATCTGCTTTCTGGGCTTGAAGGAAAATAATGACCATTTCTATTTCATCCATGGGAGGTTTCACCCTCGATGCCTGTTCGCACCACTTAATAGCATATTCTCTGAAACTTTCCGAAGGCTTCTTCTTCAGATATGCCAAGGAGTTCCTGTCGGATGCGAAGTCGAAGTTGTATTGAAATTGCCTTACAAAATCTGTGGCAAGATTGACCCAAATATGCCATGGATAGACATATTGGTCTATATACCACTCTGAGGCAATGTCCACTAAGCTTTCTCCGAAGTATGCCATCAACAACGCTTCTTTTCCGCTAGCTCCGCACAATTGGTTGCAATACTTTTTTAAGTGAGCAATGGGATCTGCATGCCCATCATACTTTTCGAACTTTGGCGTTTTAAATCCCATGGGTTGGGGGAACATGCACAGGTCTATGTAGGAAACATTTTTTTGTCCACTCAAACCTTGCATATTCAATAAACTCTGCTCAAGGATCCTCATTCTTTTTGCCATCTCGTCTTGTTCAGTAGCTTTGGGAGTTTTCTCCTGTCCTGGTGTGAACTTAAATGGTGGTTGAGGATAAGTGTAGGTGGGGTATCGAGGAGGCTCAGTTTGGTAAGTGGATGCTTGGAATGTAAAGGCCGACGGATCGAACGTGGGTCTAGGCAATGGGGGTTGTGTGGTGGTCGCACATGGGGCAGCCGTACATATATTGGGGTCTGTGCTGGATGTGAACACCTAGGGGCGGACCTCAGAAGGTGCTCCAACAAAATTGGCCGTTATGGTGGGCTATCCCAATAGGATGTTTGAGTGACTAATGGGAATAGTGGAGGTACCCCCGGACCTAGGGAAGAGCTCGGGGAACCCAGGGATGGCGCTCGGAGGCTCATTTTCATTTGTCCATGCATCCCATATCTCCATGACCCTAAGGCGTAGGATCCTGTTTTCCCCGCCTGCTGCATATTCTGAGGCTGAGATGCCTGATATTGTGCCATATTCCAAGATGGGAGTTGCCGGCAAGGTCATTTCAGATGACATTTCTGTACTTCCTTTTGATATGGTAAAATACTGATGTGATGCCAGCTTAAACCAACCACCATTTCTAAAAACCTAAGTTGGAATGACAGCAACAAACGATTAGTTTAAGACAAGTGACAGATAGGGAATCGCACATTGGGGTGTGATGCACCTATACAGTTAAACATATATCTATGTGTTTGCAATGGTTGCATGTTTCATCCCGGCTTTTGCTTCCATTTTTCTTACTCTTTATTTTTCTTGCTTTTTCCTCTTTTTGTTTCCTTTCCTCTCTTGTTCTTCTTTTATTTCCTTCCCTCTTTTGTTTTTCTTTGAGGGTTTTTATTTTATTTTCTTTTCTTTTTCTCTCTCTTCCCCTTTTTCTCTCATTTTTTTTCATTTTTAGGGTTACGGTTGGATCCTATGAAGATTGCCTACGTATCATAACCCCGCATGAATCAGACCGAGCGTAGTTCATGCAAATAAATGCAAAATAAAGAAACAATTTTGTTTGGTATTTTCAAATTTTCATTAATAAAACTTCGATTAGAGACTCGATGACTAAAACTAGGTCAAGAGTACATTAAAGCTTCAAATCCTGGGGCCCACGGAGCGTCATTCGGCATCGCCATAGGCCTACATGCAAGACCCCTTTGTAACTGCTCCAAATCATTCATAACCTGATGAACAAATATCATCACTGTAGCAAAGAAAGTGGTGCGGCCCATTCGTTCGTCGGCCTGATATTACATAACAATATAATCTGCAATGCCTCTGATTCTTTCCCTGATCCGACCGTTTTCTTGTAATAGTCGGCTTATCTGTTGGTTACGAGCTTCTAGCACTTGGGATTCATGGAAGTGATGGTCTTGAAACAGTTTTATTTCCTTCTCTATTTCGGCGATTAGCCCATAGCATTATTCCCTCTCAGCCTAAAATCCTGTCGGGCTACCTTATCTTCAAAGGCGTTCATTTTTCTCTTCATATTAGCAATGGTTCCCTCATAATTCTTTTTCATTTGTTGTACAAACTAGGCTCTTTCCTTTGTCTTCTTTGCCCATTGTTCCTGAAGTTTTGCCGTGTTCCCTTTAGACTTCTTCAGCCCTTTTATCAGTCTCTCATCGGACCGATTTCTTTCTTGGTTTTAGCATTTATTTTCATTTGAAGGATTTGGGCCTTGAGGGCTTCATTCTCTTGGGTCAACTTCTTTTTGTCACCTTTATCGGTCGCGGCTTGCAAGTTGTTTTCAAAGTGGAGATCCTGAACCTGTTTTTCCAATGCTCCTATTCGGGCCCTGTATTCCTTTCGTAGCGGGAAGCCTTCCCAAAGCCCATTCAATTTTATCCACAGTCAAAGATGTCAAGCATGACAACCAAACCTCAGTGCCCTCGGGGAACTCAATACTTGTTACCCGGGTTCCAAATTCTTCGATGCAACTCAACCAGGTCAAGCCATAGATCATGTACCCCGTGCGATGACAAAGTTGCTCCAGTGCCATAGCTGTAGTAAAAGACTGCAACCCTGGAAGAATTGCATACCCTCTCGGCACATAGTTAAGGCTCGAGACAGTTCTGCCACAATCAAAGGAACCACTGTGCTAGTAGGCTTCTTTATGGAAACATCCAACATTCCTACAAGGCCAATGTCTATGTGACTGTCTTTTCTTGAACAAACCACGATTCCCAGAAAAGCTACCATGAATGGCAATCCCCATCGAGTCTCCCATTTATCTTTGTTTCTGGCATGTGTCAAACCGGTATTGGGCTCCTCAAAACCTTTGGGGTTGCCGTATTGGTGGTATAAGAAATGAAGTGTGCAACACCCTTCTAATAGATATTTATCTTGAATGTCCCGACGAATGCTCAACAAGTCCAAGAATCAGTGAATGGTTACCGGTCTTGGTGCCAATAGATATCACTCCTGAGGTTCCCGTTGAGACCCGCGTATCCCAGAATCTCCTCTAGAGTGGGTGTAAGCTCAAAGTCTGAGAACCGAAATACATTACGAGCTGGGTCCCAGAATGGTATCAGTGATTCAATAATATCCGTTTTTGGTTTGATGTTTAACAATCCGGCGATACCACCCAAAATCTTGACCACGGTTTCTCCGCTATCTTTCCCCAAGTCATTCCACCATATGTGGAGCTTCAAAGAGATCTCACTCAAGACTGAGAAGGGTTCAATGTCAGTGGTATTCAAATAAATCATTTATTTAAAAGGGGATTTAATGATTTATTTTGACCTAAAAGAGAATATTTCTTCATTTAGGAAAATTAAGAACTTGGTTTTGTCGATACAACCTTTCAGCACTTCTGGGAGGAAGATTTTAAGGTTGTGCCCACAAACAATTTAAAAAATGACTCAAGGTGGTCGTCCTTGCAAAAACAGCCTTTCGACGTCCTTTTGGGGACATTCGATTTGTTTTTAACAAGAACGACATCTCCCGATTTATTTAGGACATCAATTAAAACTTAGACATTTTTTGGCTATTTTTTCAAAAAGAGAGGTTGGACCCAATGAGAGGTTGCCTGCGTATCTCACATCCGGTGAGAATCAAACCAGCGTAGTTCGGGCAAAATGTTTTGTCAAAACCAAATTCGTTAAAAAAAGCATTTCGGTACTATTTGAACATTGATTTTCCGTAACAATTGGTTACTCTCATTTAGCCCTAACACTGTTATTTTCTCAATTTTCTCTCCTTATTCGCAAGCCGTTTAACATGCAAATCCAAAGCAAATAAATGCACAAGTAGCACGTAAGATGCATCAGGATGGTCTTTTTGTTTCGGGTCACCTGTCCTAGACGGACCCAACCCGTGTGTTGAGTCCCCTAAGTCAAATGCATGTGATGCAAACAAACGTTCCTACTAGGGATTCGTCATGAGGTTTTGTTATACTAGGTTTAAACCCTGAGTTTATTGTTCTAGACCTGGCTTACCCGAGCAGACAACTCGAGCCGGGGGGGGGGGGGGGAGGGGGCAGCATACCCGGGATAAAGAAGCTCCGTCGGCTTAGCAGCTTATCCGATCCTCATTCTAAAGGGAAAAAGAATCTAAACAGAAGAGAAGTCACACGAAGTGCACCCTTCTCTATGATGTAGAAGACTCAGAGAGAGGAAGAGTTTAGTAACAGTTTATATATACAATTCATCCAATATCAAAGCGGTTAAACATTTAGCATATATATCATGGAACATGTAATAAAATCAGATAAAGCCAAATATAACAATTATATTAAGCTCGAAGTCTTGAACCCTAAACCAGAGATTCTGGGCTGCTTTCTCCCCAGCAGAGTCGCCAGAACTGTCACACCTCCTTTTTACACGTTGAAGGATAAATGTATAGGGGAGTTTTCTCAATTTAAGTGATATTATTCAAAATGGGATTATTTATTTATAGTAGCCACTTGGGATAGGCCTGGCTTTTGGTGTCCCAAGTCACCGGTTTGTTTTGAATCCCAAGTCGAGGAAATTTTTTTACTTCCCAAATGGAGTCTGCGAACCAGAAATTCTAAATAAGGAATTCTGTTGACGCGAGGGAAGCTGTTAGGCACCCTCGGATCCCGTGGTTCTAGCACGGTTGCTTATACTATTATAATTAGCTAAAGTTTTGATTTTAATACAAGCCATCCTATAGTGCCATTTTTAGGAGTATTTACCGCTTTAAAATAATAATTTTTAAGAAATTAAACATCGTTTAAAACATGTTTATGGATCACATCACATGAAATGCACCCCGATCCTTGACACATTTTATTCAGTATTTTGGAATTTAGATTTGGGTCACATGAAATGCACACCCGAATTTAGGAAGGTAAAATTATTAAAAGCGTGCCTAAAGCGACTAACGTGTTATTAACTTTGCGGGAGGCCGTGGAAATTTGCTAAGTGACTCGTCCCAACTTCTATGTATTTTAATATGAGCATTTAAAGAGGGTCACACAATTTATGGGTTTTATTTGGTGCGATACACCTCTTTTTATTTTTAGAAGGTCAACCTAGAGCAAGCTATTATTTTCTATTGAATTTATCTCTAATATGACCTAATTAGTTAATATCATAAAATTCGGGCCTCGACTTTAAGTCCGGATTCAAATAAAAGGGAAGACCCTCTTAATTTGAACCTGCTACCTAACTCGAAAGCCCAAGCCTACATTAATTAAACTAAAACTTTAAATGTAAATTCAAGCCTTTGGCATATTGGGCTACGAAATTGGCCCAAGAAGAAAGGCAAGCTTAGTCAGCTTTTATAAGAGGTTGTCCAGCTACAGCCATAGCACAAGCCCAATTCGGAGTAGTTGGTTGAGTGAGCTATTGATACATGAGCTCGTTAGTATGTAGTTGGGCCCAAATCTCATTTACATGAAAAACACTGTCATGCTGGGCTCCTGAATGAGCCCAAACCCAACATATGACTTTATTTAGTTCTCAAAAGTACCAACTTTAAACAAACTGGGCCTAACTATTTTTAAAACAAAGAACAAATACAAATTATTCAAATCAAAGGCGAGACAAAATTTTAATTCAAATCTCACTACATTATTCAACTCATTTTTATACCAACATACTTAATCCGGAATTTGACAACAATTTAAAGTAATTAATGAACCCTCAAGCTAATATGAAATACAGTGTAAATACTAATACTAAATTGTAACTAACTCCTGGACTTCACATTTCAGAAGGTATATAGTGAACATGCTAAAGTAACTAGCTCATTAAAAGCACAGAAGATGTCTAATTCAATATTAATATGAGTGTGCATGCTAACTTTTGAACTCAGTTTCTAGCCAAAACACTATTCCACACTTAAATTCAAATTGTCATGACAATCAAGACCAAAAATAACTATGACTCTTACGAAATAAAGTCCAACAGTCCTATACAAAACAAAAGTTCGAAACAATCCAGTCTTAGTTACAAATAAGTCTCTTGAACTTCATAAAATTACAGGAAATCTAATATGATAACAAAATAAAACCATGCCGCAATTCAATTCATGTCCACAACTTGGAGATTACACGATATATACCTGGTTGTAGCAAATAAACACCAATGAGTATGTAAGCAGGAAGCAATAACATAAACAAATCCAACCCAATGGATGCAACAATGAAACCAAGCTCGAAACCCAAAAGCAAAACAAAGAAATTTTCTCAAATAAATCAGGATAAGCAGCCTTAAAATAGATTCAAACGATTCCAACTTATATTATTTTTGCACTTTTGAATCTGGAATTGAACTGGACAAGTTTCAAATAGTATTTGGTTCTAATAGAACAATATTTTCTGCCTACTTTTGTGTTTTCAATTTTAGAAGTTTTCCCCTAAAATCGGATCTTCTATTTTGTATTTTTGCTCTTGCACTTGTTACTAATTCAGAAGGATTATTCTGGAAGGTTTTTAGTACCATTTAAGCCAAGAAACAAATGCCTTTATAGGCAAGTAAACTAGGGTAAACTTTAGCTCTCATTTTAACACTTAGTCCTTTTAGCTTTTTCATTTTAGCCAATCAGTCCCTCAATTCAAGACTTGTTATTCAAGGAATGATACCAAGAATTATAAATTACTATGCAAGACTCAACCTAGAAGCTTCTAGATTAGTTGTACTAATGGTTCCTTAAGCCAGAGTTCTAAACTACCCTCAAGACTTTTGAAAATTACTTTAATGAACCAACCCCATGAAATTAAACCAAATGACCCAAACGGGTATAACCCTGCACTGAATTAACTCAAAAACAACCCAAATTGATTCTGAACCTAATACATGAAACTCCAAACCCAAATTGAAGATACTACTATGGATCATTAATCAAACAGAGAAAAAAATAAACAAAACCAATTAAACCAAATGGAACATGCTACAATTAGTACTCTCAAACCTAAAACCTTAAGTAGATAAACAGGCGATAAATCCTGGTACAACTAATTAAACACAAAGGAAAACTGATTCATATTAGTCACAATTCAATAACAAGAATCTATAACTTTGACCAAAATCATGAAACTCAATTCCAAACCAAGAAGATTGGCAAACTTATTCAACTTATGAACCTTCGACCCAACGGGATTTGACATGAAAGCCCAACTAATGAAACGCTTAACACACTTAATTAAAAACAAAATAAATCCTAACCTAAACACCGAAATCAAACACTAACAACCAAATATACAGAAATGATATAAATGAGAAGGAAATTAAAGAGTGTACGGGGTACTTAGCTTAGAGTTCCACTTCGAAGTTTGAATTCGAATAAGGTCCTTCATGCATTGTGTTGAAATTTCTGAAAACCCTAGATTGAGATTTGGGAAGTTGCGGGGTATTCCAAGGACTGTGGATGAAGATTTGGAGTGAGGGAAGACCAATAGCCACCGGTGTTGGTTTGAAGTGATTCAGAGGCGGTGGTATTTTGACTGTCCCTTTTGAATCGATGTTCGAAGGGTTTAGGTATCGTTTGAAGGGAGATGACGGTGGATTCATGGTAAGGACGACTAGGGGGACCTATGGGGTTAATTTGGGTGGTGTTTAGGTGGTGGCGCCAAAATGCACAACAATGCAAACAAGCACAAAATCATACAATTAATTCCCTAAAAATTCAAATAATAAAAGAAATCCTAATTTTAAGAATTTTATAGGAATATTTAAAGTGGCGCAAAAATCACGTGCTCACACTAATACTTACATTATTTTTTCTATTACCTCCTACCAAACGAAGTTTTATATTTTTTACTAGTATAAGAATCGTGTCAATAATTTGGTAGAATATTAATCTTATAAAATTATTATTTAATATATCATATTAATTTAACAAAATATAATTTTATTATTTAATATATTGTCCATAAATATAACATAATATATGCAAAATTAAAGGACACACATCATATAATAACCAAATAAATTGTTTGTTCTATTTTATTTTTATTATTGAATTAGCAAGTACTTAATACTATTGATAATTTTTCTGAGTGTTATTTATTTGTCTTTTATTTGTAATTAATTCAAAATATAAATATTACAAAATTATCTCTATCCCCCTCTTTCGTACATGCCTTTCTACTGTAATATTTATTTGATTAGTTTTTAAATTTTGTAGTTTATTAAAATTTAAATAATGTAATATTTTTGCCTTGTATGTTTCATTTGAATTGAAAGTTTCTTTATTTTTCTATTTTAAAATAATTTTAAAATTTCAACTTGAACCTACTCCTAGAATTGAATGGATATTTTCTATTATATACTGTAATATTTTTATTATAGCTAGATTTATTATTATTTTTTGTTCTTTTTTCAATTTAAAATATTTTTTTTTGGTAATTAAAATTTTGTATTAATCACCAAAGAGGTTCCTTTACAAATCCATAGTTCAGCTAAACACAGCTGACTATCACAGAGAAAAACTTAAACAACATCTACTGTTATTATACCCATAGTTCTATTTACCGTAGAGAATGCTGAAGCTGTAGGTTAACTTTAGGGGGACTCCTAACATGACTGACATATGCAATATTCCTAAGTAATTGATCACTAGAACAAGAGACATTTTAAACAACCTCGAGTTTCTCTCTAACCAAATGCTATAGAACATTTCTGCTATGACCATTTTGACAATGTGAACTCGACTAGTTTTCCCTTTAGCTTTGGCAATGATCCAATGAATATACTGCTCCCAGTTCTGATAATTAGGCTGAGCTACTCCAGTCCACAGCATTGTTTGATGCCTCAGTTGTCTAACAAAGGGACAGGAAAAGAAGAGATGATCTCTGGTCTCCAAACCTTGTTGGCATAAGGCACAGGTGCTGTCCACAGTTAGGTTCCATTGTCCCAACCTGTCCTTAGTAGGCAATCTATCTTGTAATACCAGCCAAAGGTTCATACTGCCTTGGGCCTGGCATAGTTTTGGATGATTAAATTCTTCCACAAAACTCTAGGCAATTGTCCAATCTGGTGTAGATACAACATCTTTAAGTGCACATTGATTGATTCATCAACTGAGATTGCTGCAATGTAACAGTAGCTTCAATAATCTTCCTAACCATCGAACTTGCTTGGTTAGGAATAACTATGGATTGTAACTGCTGCTGTTTTATGTAGACTGAATGAATCCATCTTACCCATAGAGCATCCTTCTTGTGATCCAAATCCCATCCAAGCTTGGTAATTGCAGCTTTGTTCCATACCAGCAGGTTCATAACATTTAAACCTCCAGCTGATTTAGGCAAGCATACCTTATCCCAAGCTATATAGGCTTTCTTTGATATACTGGCTGACCCTCTCCATACAAAGGACCTACATACTGCTTCTAGCATCTTTAAGATTTTTGAAGGAATAAGGAAGAGTTGAGCCCAGTAAGCTTGTATACTAAATATGACTGATTGAACCAGTTGCACTCTACCTGCATAGGACAATTTTCTGGCAGTCCAGGATATGATCCTGGTAGTGACCTTATCCACCAATGGTTGCCATTGCACTAAAGACATTTTCTTGGTAGATAAAGGAACTCCCAAGTATTTGAAAGGTAACTCTCCATATACATAGCCAAGATGATCTACAATTTGATGTTGTATATCAGTGGGAACACCACCAAATTAAACAGAACTCTTACTCAGATTAGCTTTCATCCAGAAGCTTCAGTGAAGTGAGAAAAGTACTTGAACATAGCTACTACAGACTGATGCTCTCCTTTAACAAACAACAAAAGGTCATCTGCAAAGCTAAGATGAGTAATGCCTAGCTTTTTGCATCCAGGGTGAAACAGGAACTCTACATCCTTCTTCAATTCAGCAAGAGCTCTACTTAGGTATTCCATCACTATGGCAAATAGAAAGGGGGAGATTAGGTCACCCTGCCTCAAGCCTTTAGCTGCTTGGAAAGGTTCTGTAGTTTCCCCATTCACCATCACTGTATAGCTAACTGTTTGGACACATTCCATGATCCACTTCATAAATCTACTTGGGAAGTCTAAGGCCTCCATTACCTGCTGTAAGAAGATCCATTCAACAGAATCATATGCCTTCTGTAAATCTATTTTAATCATGCATCTAGGGGATACATGAGTTCTTGCATAGTGTTTAATCAATTCATGGGCTAGTATAACATTATCTGCAATCCACCTGCCTGGGATAAATCCTGCTTGGGTATTTTGTAAAACTCCAACTTAAATCTATTCCCCAATTTGAATGGGTATTTTGTTTAATTTTAAATTATAACAAATTATAAGATATTTTATTTATTAAATCAAATAGTTTAACCAATTATTTCAAAATTTAAAACTCAAAGGGTTTTTAGTTAGAAGGGGAATAACCAAAACTACTCCTCAACTTGAATAAGTAGCTCTTTTTGTTATTATTTTTTAATATTTTTGTTTTTTATTGTAGCTAATTTAATTTTTTCTTGTTTTTTATTTTTTAATTTTAAAATAATTTTAAAATTTCAACGTGAAACTATTCCCTAGTTTGAATGTTACTTGAAAAATATTTTGTCTTAATAATGCCACTTGACTTTTTATATTTTTCATTAGAATTGATTTTTTTTGTTTTTTATTTTAAAATAATTTTAAAAACTCCAACTTGAAACTACTCTCGGATTTTAATGGGTATTATTTTATTTCTGTATTTCCTTTTTTTATTATAGGTAATTTTATTTTATTTCACTTGTTTTTTATTTGAAAATATTTCTAAAACTCCAACTAGAGTACTCCCAAATTTGAATGGGTAGTTTTTTATTACGTTTAACTATAAGATATCTATATTTATTAATTCAAATAGAGTAACTAATTAATTAAAAATTTAAAATTCAAAATATTTTTTTGTTAGAAAGGTAGTTTATTTTGTCTTCAAACTCCAACCTGGAATTACTCTCAAATTTGAACTCGCAATTTTTTACTTTTTAAAATTTTATTTTCGTATATAAAATAATTTTGAAACACCAATTGTTTGGAGAATTATCCTAAATATCTATACTTGGAGTCTTATGGTAATACCACTTAACATCATATAATTATTTATATATTTTAAAAATAAAATTTGAAAAAGTAAAATATTGTTAATTCAAATTGTAAGTAATTTCAAGTTGGAGTTTGAAGACAAAGTAAATTACATTTCTAAGTAAAAATCCTTTGAACTTTAAATTTTGAATTAATTGGTCACTCTATTTGAATTAATAAATATAGATATTTTATAATTAGACATAATTAAAAAACTATTCATTCAAATTTGGGAGTACTCTAGTTGGAGTTTTAAAAATAATTTTTAAAAAATGAAAAAAATAAAATTAGCTATAATAAAAAAAAGGAAATATAGAAATAAAATAATATTCATTCAAATTGGAGAGTAGTTTCAAGTTGGAGTTTTTAAAATTATTTTAAAATAAAAAATAAAAACACTTTCAATTATAATGAAAAATACAAAAAGTCAAGTGGCATTATTAAGACAAAATATTTTTCAAGTGACATTCAAGCTGCGGAGTAGTTTCACGTTGGAATTGTAAAATTAAAAAATAAAAAACAAGAAAAAATTAAATTAGCTACAATAAAAAAACAAAAAATATAAAAAAATAAAAATAAAAATAAAAAGAGGTACTTATTCAAGTTAAGGGGTAGTTTTGGTTATTCCACTTCTAACTAAAAAACGTTTGAGTTCTAAATTTTAAAATAATTGGTTAAACTATTTGAATTAATAAATAAAAATATCTTATAATTCGTTATAATTAAAAAAGGAAAAAAAACTACCTATTCAAATTGGGGAATAGATTCAAGTTGGAGTTTTACAAATATTTTAAATTGAAAAAAATAAGAAAAAATAAATCTAGCTATAATAAAAATATTAGAGCATATAATAAAAATATCCATTCAAATCTGGGAGTAGTTTCAAATTCGAATTTTAAAATTATTTTAAAATAAAAAATAAAAATCAAACAATAAAGAAACTTGGCTTTTATATTTATTAATTCAAATCGAGCAATTAATTAATTTAAAATTTAAAAAGGCTTTTATAGTTAAAAAAGTAGTTTATTCGTCTTAACAATGCCACTTGGCTTTTTGTGGTTATGTCACTTGTCTTAATAATGTGATTTTTCCTCTCTTTTATTATTTATAGATTCTTTTAAAAAATATATATATAGCCGCGACCCGCCCCACCCCGCGTGAAATTCTAGTTTTAAAATTTTAAACCGGCCCTTGTTACAACCCATATCCACACACGTTAGTTCATGCCATACGTTAGTTAACATAAATCCAAGAAGGATTTATCCTTGAGATGATAAGAAGTTAATCATATTGATCTTAAGTGATACAAGTGTGTATAAGGGTGATTAACAAGTATTAGAAGTTAAACGAATCAAGGATGTTGTAACTCCTATTTTTGGGTAAACCTATAGGTGCTTAATACACTCAAGAGGTCATGTTTTAAGGTATTTGAATCATATAATATCTGTTTCATAGTCTTGAAGTCAAACGAGTTATGAAACAAAAGTCGACAAAAATTGTCGCGACTTACGTTCATGATTTTACTTAAACATTAGGTCAAATGTCATTAAGATTTTCTCCCAATCTACTTGTAATTACGGTGTTATCTACCTACCAGATTTAATATCTATGAGTCTAGTTTCCAACACATTAAAACGTTTGTCAATACACATCAGAGTAGAGAGATATAGGCATTTTTGTGAGACTGCGCAAGCTGCTAGGTGACAAGTAGGTGTGTCACCTACTTGGTTAAATGATAGCCCAAAAGAAGGAAATTTCTAGTCAGCTATTGAGCTTATTTAAAGGTTTATCTCTTGCAATATAACCCTCAATATATCCCATAAATAATCAGACCTAGACCCCTGCAAACCTCCTCACAAAATCCCACACAAACCCTAATCATTTTTCCTCTCTTTCAAGTTCTAATTAAGGGTAAAATCAAGAGATTGAAGAACCAAGGGAAAGGCTGAGTTATCCAACGAGTAAGGTAAGTTTACTGTACTATTTCATACATTTTTTATGTTGTGAACTCATGGTAATTCGTTCTATACATGTAAGAACTTACGGGACGGTGATCAGAAGCTGTAAGTTCGAGTTATTCACTTGTAGCGGATTATTTTGTGGATTGTTTTGTGTTGCTGGAGCTGCGTGTTTTACTACTATTTTTTGGCGTTTTGGAAGAGGAAGGGTGTGTAGAAACACCATACAGATGTAGGGTTGTGGGCTGATAGTTCTTCGTAATATTTCTGGGTTGTTTGACACGACTACAGTGGTTGTTGTATGTGGAAAGTGATTAGGTTGTGCGTGGACTATTTTGGGGGTCTCAATAAGATTATTATTGATGTTGTTTGGGATGTTTGGTGATTGTTTAGAATTGTGTGAAGTCACATATATAGGGGAGGTTCTGTCTCTTTCATCGTACATAATAGTTATGACGCTTAAATGATAACGATAGTATCGTTTCTCTTATTGTAGACTAAGGAGTTGTGACAATTGCATAGCTTGAGATTGGGTTAGTATATACAAGGTATGTAAGACTATCCCTTTCCTTCTTTTGAACAACTCCGATTGTACATAATATAATGAACGAGCTTCCAAAGATACTCTACTCTTAGAAGCTAGCAATACTTACATTGTTTCCCCTCTTATGGAACGATTGATGTGATGTTGCTTCTCTTATTGTTATGTTATCAATGTTGTTGGTACTTCCTGATTCTTATAAGGTTCATAGTGAAGAATTAGTCCTAATAAATTATATAGATGATACCGATCTTACGTCACTCTCAAATGTCTAGAACGTGTTTCCATGAGTCGAGCATGCATTATATATATGTATCTATTTTATTCTACCAAGCCATGCTATAGTCGGCCGAGTACGGAACCTATTGTGAAACCACTGATCAGTTGGGTTTTACCGAGCTCCACGTGGCCGGGTACGGTTCTACCGAGCTTTATAATAGCGGGGTACGTTTCTTTTGTCGAGCCTGTTACTACTGGGTACGATATGATGATGATGATGCCCACAGAGGCGTATGTTTTAAAAGTTTATGTATTTATACATATGTATCATGCATTTCATGTCAGTATCCCTCACATGTACTCAGATGTTACATGTTGTATATTATCTATCCCTACTTACATTACTATTCGTATTTATGGTTCTCTATCTTACATACTTAGTACTTTATTCGTACTGAAGTCCTTTTGTTTGTGGACGTTGTATGTCATGCTACATGTCCTGATAGACAGGAAGGTACCCCCACCATACTAGGCTGTCCAGTTTAGTGGTGATTGGCGAGATCCCTTCTCCGGACTCATCGTGGTCTTGGTATGCATTTTTGCTACAGATATTATGGGCATGTTGGGGCCCTGTTCCAGCTATGTTGCAACACTTATGTTCCTTTAGAGTCTCATAGACAGGTGTCGACTCATGTATACTTTGGTATGCCTTATCGGCTGGTTTTTGTTGTTTAGTATTTCATGGTAGCATGATACCTCGTACCTTAGTTATAGTTTCTTGATTGTCAGGTCACCCCATGTTATGTATGTTTATGCCATCATCCTTTGTGGTTGGTTGTCCGTGATCCATGGATACCATTTATATTGATCTCGTTGGCCCTAAAAGATAATAAAGAAGGTTAGGTAAAATATACGTTGGTGCACAGCAAGTATGGCCGGGTGCTAGTCATGGCCCTCTAGTTTGGGCCGTGACAACTTCTTTATCAAGCACATGTACAAAGCTATGCAAAGGGAGTTTCAGAAAGTATCATGGAGAAGATTAATGTACAATAACTATGGACTTCCAAAATGAATATTCATTCTGAGAGTTGCAATACACGAAAGGTTGACCACAAAAGAAAGACTAGCAAAATGGGGACTAAGTACAAACACCATATGCACATTATGTGAAAAAGAGATTGAAACAGTTTAACACTTTTATTTTGAGTGTGAAATGACAAGAACTATGGCAGCAACTCCTAAAATAGCAAGAAATTCAAAGAATAAAGCTAGAATGGAGGGAAGAGCTGACATGGATAGAAAGAAGAGCTAAAGGCAGAAGTCGAGAGACAGAATTATGCATAATGACATTAGTTGCCGCAGTATACCACATTGGGCAGGAAAGGAACAATGTTGTTTTCAAGTAGAAGAGAAGAACTATACCAGCCATAACCAGAATGATCATTCAGGAAATTCATGTTAGAGATACCATGTTTTATAGGCTAGAAAGAACTATGAATACTGTAAACTAGTATATGGGTGTAAAGTAAAAGTGACAAAGGCTGAGAAGTAGAAGAGTAGGAAGATCCTAACTGGGGCTGCATGTCTAGTGGAACTATAGAGAGCTGGAAAGCTCAATTTTGTATAGTCTGTACATAATATTACTCGGTAAATAAAGTCATTTAATTACCAAAAAAATATTACATATAATATTTTAAAGTATTTGTATTGATTAACATGAGATATACATTGTTTGTACTAATTAAAATGAGATAAATGTACAACAGTAAGAAAAAGATGCTAAGAAACAAAACACGTTCAAATTTCTAAAATTCCAAAAAATAAAGGGCAAAGAGAAAATTACACCATAAAGAGAGTTGCAAGATATTTTTTGCATTTAGGCAACAATTCTCCTCACCTTTACAAACAAACAAACAACAACAATCTAGTATAATTCCATAAGTGGAGTCTGGAGAGGATAATGTGTACGCATACCTTACCCCTACCTTAGGGTAGAGAAGCTGTTTCTAAATAGACCCCCAACATTCTTCCCTCCAAGAACTTCCCACCTTGCTATTGGGATGACTCGAACTCACAACCTCTTGGTTGGAAGTAGAGGGTGCTTAAACATTTGGTTCCCAAATATAATTTGAAAAAGTTGATTTATGTGAAGTTTGATGTGAAATTAAAAATGTATTTAGATGTGAAATTTGGGCAAATTTTGACATGTTAAAAAGTCTCTTTTTTCAACTAAAAAGTCAAAAATGGTTATGATTTGGCCTAAAAGCAGGGCTTGAGCTATATTTGATATTTGAAAATTTGATTTTCAAAATCTCTTGAAAACTAAATTAATTCTATAAACAATCACATATTTGAATTTTTTTTCCAAAACTCGTGAGACCAACTAAAAATCTTTGTCTTTCCAATTTTTATCTCTTGGATTTGTTCATAAATATTTTTCGTTTTTGACTGTTCTATTCTTTTATGTATCCTCTATGTGCCAGCTAATATCCATCCAAATGCACACCTCAATCTACTCTTGTTCTTTACCTAAAGTAACAAAAATTAAAGGTAGGCATAAAATTCAAATAATCAAAAATGGGACTGAATCAAATTAATTCGGTATTTCGATATTGCTTCTTCGATTATTTGGTACTAATAAGATATAAATTTTTTACAAGTTCGGTACTTCAATATAGTTAATCGAAATACCGAAATATATAGTAAGCCCAACTACCCAAGTACCAAACCCTAGTGCAACCCTAGGCCAGTAAGCCCAACCCAACTATCCAAGTGCAACCCAACCCCAAGTCACGACTTCAAATGCCCTTTAGAATCAGGCTATGGTTCTTTCCCTTGTTTCTAACGCTACACTTCTCTCAAAAATCAAAATAGTTGCGGCTTGCTACAATACACAGCTTATCTCCTTGGCAGCTCGTAGGAATGTTAATGGGGTGGTACGGACGGGTGCAGGAGCAGTGCTGTCACGATCCAAATTGGAGGGCCATGACTAGCACCCGGCCATACTTTTCGCACACCAACATATATTTTACTTAACTTTCTTTATTATCTTTTAGGGCCAGCGAGATCAATATAAATGGTATCCATGGATCACGGACAACCAACCATAAAGGATGATGGCATAAACATACATAATATGGGGTGACCAGACAATTAAAAAACTATATAATGTACGAGCTACCATGCTACCACGAAAGACTATACAACAAAAATCAGCCGACAAGCATACCAAACTATACATGAGACGATACATGTCTATGAGCCTCTAAAGGAACATAAGTGCTGCAATATAGCCGGAACAGGGCCCCCACATACCCATAATTTCTATAACAAAAATGCATACCAAGACCACGACAAGTACGGAGAAGGAATCTCGCTAATCACCGCTAACTGGACAGCCTACTATGGTGGGGGGAGCAACACCTGCCTGTCTATCAGGACATGCAGCACGACATGCATCATCCACAAACAAAAGGACGTTTGTACGAATAAAGTATTGAGTATGAAGGCCTGGAACCATAAATACGAACAATAATGTAAGCGAGGATAGAGAATATACAACATGTAACATCTGAGTACCTCTGAGGACTACTGACATGAAATGCATGATACATATGTATAAATACATTAACTTTTAAAACATACACCTCTGTGGGCATCACCATCATCATATCGTACCCGGATGTAATAGGCTCGGTAAAAGAAACGTACCTGGCCATCATAAGGCTCGGTAGAGTAAAATAGATACATATATATAATGTATGCTCGACTCATGGAAACACGTTCTAGACCTTTCAGAGTGACATAAGATCGATATCCTCTGTACACGTTATTAAGACTAACTCTTCATTATGGACTTTATAAGAATCAGGAAGAACCAACAACATTGATAACATAAGAATAAGAGAAGAAACATCACATCAATCGTTCCATAAGAGGGGGAAAAATGTAAGTATTGCTAGCTTATAAGAATAGAGTATCTTTGGAAGGTCGTTCATTATATTATGTACAATCGGAGTCGTGTAAAAGAAGGAAAGGATAGCCTCACATACCTTGTATATACTACCCCAATCTCAAGCTATGCAATTGTCACAACTCCTTAGTCTACAATAAGAGAAACGATACTATCGTTATCATTTAAGCGCCATAACTATTATGTACCATGAAACAGACAGAACCTCCCCTATATATGTGACTTCAGAAAATTCTAAACAATCACCAAACAGCCCAAACAACATCAATAATAATCATATTAAGCCCCCCAAAACAGTCCACACACAACTTAATTACTTCCCACATATGACGGCTACCGTAGTCGTGTCAAATGATGCGGAAATGTTACGAAGAACTATCAGCCCACAACCCTACATCTATATGGTGTTTCTCCACACCCTTCATCCTTCAAAACTCCATAAAACTGTAGTAAAACACGCAGCCCAACAGCAAAACAAAACAATCCATAAAATAATTCGCTACAAGTGAATAACTCGAACTCACGACTTCCGATCACCGTCCCGTGAGTTCTTACATGTATAGAACGAATTACCATAATTTCACAGCAGAAAAAATGTATGAAATAGTGCAGTAAACTTACCTTACTCGTTGGATAACTCATCCCTTCCATTGGTTCTTCAAACCCTTAATTTTGCCCTCAATTAGAACTTGAAAGAGAGGGAAAATCGATTAGGGTTTGTGTGAGATTTTTGGGAGGAGGTTTGCACGGGTTTAGCTCTGATTATTTGTGAGATATAATGAGGGTTATATTGCAGGAGATAAACCTTTAAATGAGCTCAATATCCTGTTACACCCTATATTTTTGTACGTGAAGGTGCGCCATCAGTAAATTGACGAAAACTCGAAAAATAAGATATTACATCCCGCATTCTCCATAAAGTTTCATCGTAAGTTAATCGTCGTAAGTTCAGTAATGGGAATATATCGAGATTATAAGCATTATGCTATTTCAAACAAGTGATAAATAAACTTGGGAAGGTGAGAGGTAAGCAAATGGAAGAAAATAAATTCGTCGAAGCTTGATATCTTAGAATGAAGTACGGCCCGAACTAAAATTTCTGATATTTATAGACTAGTACCATAAAAGGTACAACAATTTTACCGCCAATTCAATTTACTATCTTATTCTATATGGATCGTATTACTTTTTGTTGATATTTTGTTCAAAGTTATTTTAGGTAACTGGATTCCATATTCCAACACAGAGAAAGGATAGTTCTTTTAGTTAAGGAAATTATATAAATGGGTGAGCTATTGAACAAGTTAAATTATTCCAAGAACGTGGCAACAAGACACCCCAAAACATATAACTGTTAAAATCATATTGTACGTGGCAAAGCATTAGGTATGCGAGTCACCTTTTAAAAAGGAAGACATCTGAGGTAATACGTATGAGAAAGGGGAAAAAGATAAAAGTTTTTCAAATAAGATTACACCACTACCCAAAACTTATGATTTGTGTATAAGTAAGCTTGCATATGATGGGGGTGGAGTAGGAAATAAAATTCAATTATGTTATTGAGCAAACCTTAGAATGAGTGTTCTTGAATTGATAGAACTCAGGTAAAAATCTTCGAAATATACATCTTATAATTGTCATGAACTACATTTGTACCTCTCTTCCAAAAGGAAAAGACAGTTAAAAGAAGTAAAGTAACAGAATTACTAAGAATTTGATGTTAAAATTCCAACCTTGCTATCTAAAGGAATAATATCAGACGTCTCCCTTTTCCTTTCTATTGCCCTGGTCTCCAAAAATAAACAAAAATCATAGAAAATGGAGTGCGTAAAACTTTTCCCAGTTAACTAGCCATCTTCTCTTTAATTGCGAATGGCATTTTTACTGATCCAAACCACAAATTTCCATTAATTTCATTTACTTCACTCACAAATTTCCATCTTTTGCCCTTTGAGTCCTCTAAAATCTCCACTATATGGCCATCTTCACTAAGTCTAACTGCTAAACCACCCCCACCAAAACCAAGACTTGCCAAGAAGGAATGGGATTTAGTAATATCAAAAGGCATTTTAGCCAAATAATTTCTAATCCAAGTTTTGGAGAGAAACCAGTCTAAGAATTTGCTTCTTCTTGAGTTAACTCCCACCCAAAACTCTCCGTTTTTGTTCCGTTTAATGTTGTCTGGAAAACCTGGGAGCTCTGAGACAACCTCAACACTGCCAGCTTGTGATGTTTTGAGCCAAAACTTGAAGATTTTGCAAGTGGTTGTCTCTGCAAAAAGGAGAAAATCACCATGTTTGCTCAAGGCTACTCCATTTGGGAACTTGAGATTCTTGAGGAGAACTGAGACTAGCTTGCTTTGCATGTCATATTTCATTAGCCTTCCTGTGTTGTCACCACTAACTATGACTGACACATAACCCCTGAACATTCAAAAGCATGAACCCCCATGTTAGCAATTTGGTCCATGAACAGAGGGCAGATCCAATATTTAAATTTAACAAGTTCAATATTTATACCTTACAACTGAATTCATTAGATTCATTACACTTTTGAAACTAATGAATTCAAAATTTATATTTAATAAAAAAAATTAGTGATTTTTTTGGAAAAAACAACACTGTATAGTTGCTTTAAAAGTAATAATCGAAAAATATATATTTTTTATATAAATATATATTATGTATGTTATATACAAAAGTAATATATATTTTTAATTTTTCGCACAAAAAAAAAATACATTTTTTACATGCAAGTGTTACCTTCTTGAGAACGTAGTACTGCTATCTGTAAAATAGATGACTCCATGAGTTTGATCAATGCAGAGTGAATTGGTGAATCCAAAAGGAACACCTGCTGCCATTTTAGCAACTTTGGCAGCAAGGCCTCCATTTGGGCCTACAACGAGGAGGCCCAAATAAGCATCTGCAATATATAGATCACCACTATTTTCATCAAAGTCCATACCCAATGGGCGCCCACATCTGTGCTCAGTATCAGTATGGTCATGAAAACCTTCACATCCATTCCTGTTATTGCAGTCCAACTAAAAAACATTACATAAAGGAAAATTTACAGGAGCGTGACACATGTTGATTTATTGCATTTTGGCTTTTAAGAAGATATTCTCCCGCAATATATCATCACATGTTTGCTTATCAAATTCTGTACTTTCGAAGCCTTGAAAACCTCATCTAGAGCTGCCTTGATTTGTGTGCGCAGTTCGGGCACGTAGCCGGAAAGTTTAAATATGAAATTCTGTAAAAAATGTTAAGTTTTGCTGTTAAAATAAAAAAATTTGACTTCGATCAACGTTTGGGTAAACGGACCCAGACAGGTGATTCGACGGTCTCGGAGGGTCCGTATGATAATATGGGACTTAGGCGTATGCCCGGAATCGAATTCCGAGGTCCCGAGCCCGGGAATGAATTTTTAAGTGAAATTATTTTTTGAAATTTGCTAAACGGAATTTGAAATGAAAACTAATTAAAAAAGGATAGTATTGGGCTTGTATTTTTGGATCCGGCACCCGGTACAGGCCTTATATATGACTTGAGTCATTCTTGAGAAATTTGATTAAAAACGGGCATCGTTTGACGTGATTCGGACCTTAATTGGAAAATTTGATGTTTAAAGAAGTTTTGAGAAATTTCAGTGATCTTGAGGTTTAATTCGGTGTTCGTGATGTTATTAAGGTGATTTAATTACATGAATATGTTCGTAGAATTTTTTGAAGTGGGATGTATATTTGGATTGGAGTTTCAAGGGCTCGGTGAATTTCGGGTAGGTTCCAAGATGCCTTAGGTCTAGAAATCAGATGTTGCAGGTTTAGGAAGTTGCAGGCCTCTCAACCCACTTGTACGGTCCGCGAGAAATCGCGTGCGACCGCGGAGGGCCAGCGTGGCCGTGGTCGCCTTTGTGGCGGTCCGTGGTGGAGGTTGTGCGGCCGCAGTCGCTTTGGTACGGTCCGCACAAGGTGTTGAATTGCAGGTCTTCAGGTAAGCCTGTGTGGTCGCTATCCATTTAGTGTTGTCCATATAGGGAGTCTGCCAGAGGTATAAATAAAGGAGAATTTCAGTTATTTTTCAATTTTCAAAACCCTAAAAACATAAGAGGTGATTTTTCAAGCAACCCTTCTTCTCCAAATTAATTGTATGTTATTTTTAACTAGTTTTCTTTAACCATTAACATCTTTTAATATGATTTTAACTTAAAATTAAAGATTTTCATGGGGGAATTAGGTGTTTTTGGTAGAAGGTTGGTTTTTCAAAAATTGAGGTTTTGGACCTCAATTTGAGGTCCGATTTCAAAACAATTGCATATTAGAGTTCATGAGTAAATAGATAATCGGGTTTTAGTTCGAACCTCGTGTTTTGACCATGTGGGCCTGGGGCGATTCTTAAATTTTTGAATAAAACTTTGGAAAACTCATTTTCATGCATTGGGATTGATTCATTTGATGTCTATTGGTGTAAATAAGTGATTTGTGTTTAGATACGAATGAATTGGCGGTGGAATCGATGGGCAAGGATATAATTGAGACTCGAGTAGTATTCAAGGCATTGAGGTAAGTGTTCGGTCTAACCTTAGCTTGAGGGATTTGGAGTTGAGTCATATGTGCTATTTGCTCCTTGTTGAGTACGACGTATAGGCATGGTGATGAGTATATATATGTTGGTGTCAAGCATGACAGTGAGTCTTAAATGGAAAGTTATTGTATTCTTAAATGACATTATGTATGCCTTAACTAATGATCTACCATATCGAGGAAAGATTTGTTTGTCCTCGTAGATCCTATTTATGATTGAGAATTTTCATTAATCAAGCGGAGTTAAGGTTGGTTATAGTTGATTCTCCCTTGCCGGGATGATTGTTTCATTATTGTTGTTCCTTTGCCGAAAAGTTATTATATTGTTTGTTCCCTTGCCGGGATTTCTTGTGATTATGTGATAACATGAAATGGGAGCAGGTGGTACGCCTACCACGAGATATAATAAAATGGGAGTGTGTGGTACGCCTACCAAGAGATATAATGAAATAGGAGTGGGTGGTACGCCTACCACGAGATATAATAAAATGGGAGTGGGTGGTATGCCTACCATGAGATATGATGAAATGGGAGCGGGTGGTACGCCTACCACGAGATATGATCAAATGATATCAGGTGGTACGCCTACCACGAGATATGAAGAAATAGGATCGGGTGATACGTCTACCACGAGATATGATGAAATGGGATCGGGTGGTACGCCTACCAGGAGATATGATAAAATGGGAGTGGGTGGTACGTCTACCACAAGATATGAGAAATGGGATCGGGTTGCATGTCTGTAACAAGATTGAAACTGAAAGTGAAAGTTGTCTTTACTTCTCTTTATCTGTGTTATAAGTTAAATTACAATTTTCCTTATTGTTCCTAGTATTCTGTTTATCTGAATAAGGTTCTGTTCATTGATTACCAGCAGTTGAATAAGGTAACAATCAAGAATAAGTATCCACTGCTGAGGATTGATGATTTGTTCAATCAGCTTAAGGATGCCAAGGTATTTTCAAAGATTGACTTGAGATCTGGCTACCATCAGTTGAGAATTAGGGCATCTGATGTCCCTAAGATAGCATTTCGCATTTGGTACGGGCATTATGAGTTCTTGTTTATGTCATTGGGGTTTTAAATGCCCCAACAACTTTTATGTATTTGATGAACCGAGTGTTCGGACATTATTTGAACTCATTCGTGATAGTCTTCATTGATAATATTTTAATATATTCCCGCAATCGGGAGGAGTACGAGCAACATCTCAGGGTGGTTCTTCAGACTTTGAGGGATAGTCAGCTATATGCTAAATTTTTGAAGTGTGAGTTCTCGTTGAGTTCAGTTGCATTCTGGGTCATATTGTATCAGTAAAGGGTATTCAGATGGACCCAAAGAAGATTGAGGCAGTCAAGAACTGGCTTAGACCAACATCAACTACAGAGATACGGAGTTTCTTAGGGTTGGTAGGCTATTATCGATGGTTCGTGGAGGGGTTTTCATCTATTGTTGAATGATTACAATATCACCATTTGTATCATCCGGGGAAGGCTAATACAGTGGCCGATGCGTTGAGTAGGAAGTCAGCTAGTATAGGCAGCCTTTCTTATATTCTAGCTGGCGAGAGGCCGCTCGCTTTGGATGTTCGGGCTTTGGACAATCGGTTTATGAGGCTGGATATTTCTGAGCCAAGTCGAGTATTAGCTTACACGGTCGCTCATTCTTCATTGTTGGAGCGTATCCGTGATCGGCAGTTTGAGGATCCTCATTTCTGTGTCCTTAGAGACACGGTGCAGCGTGGAGGTGCCAAGCATGTTAACTTAGATGTTAATGGAGTATTGAGATTGCAGGGTCGAGTTTGTGTGCCCAATGTGGATGGGCTGTGAGAGTTGATTTTAGAAGAGGCCCATAGTTCCCCGTATTCTATTCATCTGGATACTGCGAATATGTATCAGGACTTGCGACAACATTATTGGTGGTGTAGAATGAAGAAGGATATCGTTGCTTATGTGGCTAAATTGTCAGCAGGTTAAGTATGAGCATCAGAGACCTGGTGGATTGTTTCAAAGGATTGAGCTTCCCGAGTGAAAGTGGGAGGGGATCACGATGGACTTTAATATTGGACTCCCGCAGACTCGGAAGAAGTTCGGCGCAGTTTGGGTCATAGTTGATAGGCTGACCAATTTCATTATTGTGGAAGTCTCATATTCATCAAGAGGTTAGCTGAGATCTATATTCGGGAGATTGTTTGCCTTCATGGTGTGCCCATATATATCATTTCGGACTGAGGTATGCAATTTACCTCGCACTTTCGGAGAGCAGTTCAGCAAGAGTTGGGCACACGGGTGGAGTTGAGCACAATATTTCATCCTCAGATGGACGGTCAGTCCGAATGGACTATTCAAATTTTGGAGGATATGCTCCGAGCTTGTGTCATTGACTTTGGAGGTTCATGGGATCAATTTTTCCTTTAGAAGAGTTTGCCTACAACAATAAACAACTACTAGTCGAGTATCCAGATGGCTCCTTATGAGGATTTACATGGTAGGCAGTTTTGATTTACGGTTGGATGGTTTGAGATGGGAGAGGCTCGGTTATTGGGTACGGATCTGGTTCAAGAGGCCTTGGACAAGGTCATGATCATTCAGGATAGGCATCGTGTAGCTCAGTCAAGATAAAAGAGTTATGCAGATCGCAAGGTTCGAGATGTGGCTTTTATGGTTGATGAGCGGGTATTGCTCTGAGTTCACCTATGAAGAACGTGATGAGATTTGGGAAGAAGGGCAAGCTTATACCTAGCTTCACTGGTCAATTTGAGATTCTTCATCGAGTGGGAGAGGTGGCTTATAGATTTGCATTGCCGCCGAGCTTGTCAGCAGTGCATCAGTGTTTCATGTGTCCATGCTATGGAAATATCACTACGATCCATCTCACATGTTAGATTTCAGCATTGTCCAGTTGGATAAGGACTTGTATTACGAGGAGGATCCGGCAGCCATTCTTAACCAGCAGGTTCGTCAGTTGATATCCAAGAGTTTCCCTTCTGTTGGTGTTCAGTGGAGAGGTTAGCCTCCTGATGCATCGACCTGGGAGTCCAAGTCTGATAGGCGGAGCCATTATCCCCATCTTTTTCCCGATCATGTACTTTCTTCTTCTGTCCGTTCAAGGACAAACAGTTATTTTAGAGGTGGAGGATGTGACAATCCAAAGGCTCATCACCTATGTGCTTATCAATTATGTACTTCCGAGGCCTTAATAACATCATCTAGAGTTACCTCAATTTACGTGCACAGTTCAGGCGCGTAGTCGGAAAGTTTAAATATGAGATTCTGTGAAAAAATGCTAAGTTTTGATGTTAAAATGAATAAATTTGACTTCAGTCAACATTTTGGGTAAACGGACCCAAACGCGTGATTCGACGGTCCTGGAAGGTCTGTAAGTAAATATGGGACGTGTGCTTATACCCGGAAACGAATTCCAAGGTCCCAAGCCTAAGAAATTAATTTTTAAGTGAAATTGTTTTCTTAAATTGCTTAAGGGAATTTGGAATGAAAACTGATTAGAAAATGATAGTATCAGGACTATAGTTTGGTATCGGCACCCGGTACAGGCCTTATATATGACTTGAGTCATTCCTGTGAAATTTGATTGAACACGGACATTGTTTGACGTGATCCGGACATTAATTGGGAAATTTGATGTTTAAAGAAGTTTTGAGAAATTTAAGTGATCTTGAGATTTAATTTGATGTTCGTGATGTTATTATGGTGATTGATTACACGAATATGTTTGTAGAATGTTTTTGAAGTTGGATGTATATTTAGATTGGAGTTTCGAAGTCTCGAGTGAGTTTCAGGTAGGTTCCGGGATGCCTTAGGCCTAGAAATAGGATGTTGCAGGTTTAGGAAGTTGCAGGCCTCTGAACCCACTTGTGTGGTCCGCGAGAAATCGCGTGCGACCGCGAAGGGGCCAGTGCGGCCGCAGTCGCATTTGTGCGGTGCGCGGTGGAGGTTGTGCATCTGTTGTCGCTTTTCTGCGGTCCGCACATGGTGTTGAAATGCAGGTCTTCAGGTAAGCCTATTCGGTCGCGGTCCATTTATTGCGGTTTGCAGGGAGTCTTCTAGAGGTATAAATAGACGAGAATTTCAGTTATTGTTCATTTGTCAAAACCCTAAAAACATAAGAGGCGATTTTTCAAGCAAGTTTTCTTCTCCAAATCAATTATAAGTGATTTTCACTAGTTTTCTTTAATCATTTAACATCTTTTTTCAACTTAAAATCAAATATTTTCATGGGGAATTGGGTGCTTTGGGTAGAACTTAGTTTTTCCAAAACTCGAGGATTTGGACCTCAATTTGAGGTTCGAATAAATTGCTTATTTGCGTTCATGGGGAAATAGGTAACTGGGTTTTGGTTCGAACCTCGGGTTTTGACCACGTGAGTTTGTGGGTAATTTTTTACTTTTTGGGTAAAACTTTGAAATTTCATTTGCATGCATTGAGGTTGATTCGTTTAGCATTTATTGATGTAATTAAGTGATTTTTGACTAGACACGAACGAATTGGCCGTGGAATCGAGGGGCAAGGCTATAATTGAGACTTGAGTAGTGTTCAAGGCATTGAGGTAAGTGTTAGGTCTAACCTTAGCTTGAGGGATTAGGAGTTGAGTCATATATGCTATTTGCTCCTTGTTGAGTACAATGTATAGGAATGGTAACGAGTATCTATATGTTGGTGTTAAACATGACCGTGAGTCTTAAATGCAAAGTTTTTGTATTCTTAAGTGACATTACGTATGCCTTAACTAATAATCTACCATATCGAGCAAAGATTTTTTATCCTTGTGAATCCTATTTATGATTAAGCATTTTCATTAATAAAGCTGAGTTAAGATTGGTTATAGCTGATTCTCCCTTGGCGTGATGATTGTTTTGATATTGTTGTTACCTTGTCGGGAAGTTATTATATTGCTTGTTCCCTTGCCGGAATTTCTTGTGATTATATGATAGCATGAAACGATAGCGAGTGGTACGCATACCACGAGATACAATGAAATAGGAGCGGGTGGTACACCTACCACAGGATATAATGAAATAGGAGCGAGTGGTATGCCCACCACGAGATATAATGAAATGGAAGAGGATGGTACGCCTACCACGAGATATAATGAAATAGGAGCAGGTGACACGCCTGCCACGAGATATAACGAAATAGGAACGGATGGTGTGTCTACCATGAAATATGATGAAATGGGATCGAGTGGTATGCTTACCACAAGATATTATAAAATGGGATCGGGTGGTACGCCTACACGGGATATGATGAAATGAGAGCGGGTGGTACGCCTACCACGAGATATGAGAAATGGGATCGGGTTGCACGACTGCAACAAGATTGAAACTTAAAGTGAAAGTTGTCTTTACTTCTCTTTATCCGTGTTAGAAGTTAAATTACAATTTTCCTTATTGTTCTTAATATTCTGTTTATCTGCCTTCCTCGACTTTAAGTGCTTATTACTTGTTTACTTTTCCGCCATTTATTATATAACTGCACAGGTTTTATCTGGAGTCTGGTCCTAGCCTCATCACTACCTCGCCGGAGTTAGGCCAGACACTTACCAGCACATAGGGTCGGTTGTGCTGATGCTACCCTCTGCACTTATATTCAGATACAGGAGCAGCGTTCGAGCAACAACATTAGTTCAGGAGCTGGCCTTCAGTCCACCAAGATTCCGATGTAGCCTTGCAAGCGTTCGCATGCCCAGCGTCTCCTTTATCTTATGTTTCATTCTGTTATCTCATGTATTCGAGACAAACAATATTTTATTTCTTTCAGACGATTGTATTTAGCCCTCTTAGTAGTCCTTGTATGTTGTGGCACCAGGTGCTGGGTAGAGACTTGTATTGACTTTCTAGCCGTTTGCTTTTATATTCATCTAAGACTTCCGCTAATTTTAATTTTTGTTGTTCTTCAAATAGTTATTCATTGCTAAAATAATTGGTTTAAAATGAACTAAAATGAAAAGGAGTAATGACTTCCAAGGTTTATGGCATGCCTAGCTTCCACGAGTAGGCATCATCACAACTCCCAAGGATGAAAACTCAGAATCGTGACAGAATATTAGTATTTCCATCAAAATTGTATTCATTGACACAATTATCATGTGCGAACACATGCAGTTGATATTGATTGTTGGCAGCTCAAGTTTTGCTACGAACAGTAATTAAGTAAACTATACTTATGTATGGTAATTAAGCTCTAATTAAACTATGTATTATGCTTTATGAAAGTTTCTGCTAAAAAAATTGATTAAACATGGTTAAACTTCCTATTGTGTTTTTATCACTAAAGAGATATATCAACGAACTCTTTTCACAACTCCAATTTGATTTGATTATTGAAGCCTAGATTTGCCTAGGTATTTGACAAGAAAGAAAGAGCCTCACAAAAACAATCTACTGGGGGACCAGACCTTGTAAAATGCTCCAAAAAGGGAATACTTAATACCGTTAATGCGGCCTTAAGGACGCCTACGATGATAGAATTCGGCAGTAGTAGTAGGATGTTCTGCTAGTAGTAGCGCCAAAACGTGCAATTACAAAACGAGTCCGAAATTAAAATAATGTTACTTTTGGTACAAAATATGTTTTTACTGTTTAAAAATTTATATTTTTACATAAAACATAGTATAATATTGTATTTATTTTAACGAAAAGCTAGCCGTTAACATTAAATGTAATATTATACTGTATTTTATTAGAAAATTAATTTTTTTTATAAGAAAATGCATTACAATACTGTATTTTGAAGCGGTAAAGTAAAAGTGAATAACGCAGTAGTATACTGCGTTTTGCCTTTTGTCATTGGATATTGTGAGGTTTCCATTTTATTTTGATTCAGAAATATCACTTTTTTCAAAATTGTGAGCTTTATAGCTACAACATTCGGGAGGTCTGCAAATGGTAACAAAATTGAAAGGTCACATCAAGTTAATGGTTTTTACATCATCTCCTTTTTATGATCATCTTGCTTTTATTTGTTGATTTGTGCTACTTCCAGAATAATTGGTTGAGCTGATTTTGTCAACAATAGAAGATGGTTTCTGCCAAGTAAATTCTTGCCAGCTGGTTTATGTAGTTAATTATGTTACTTTTGTATTATCAATTTCATTATTTCTCTGGAAATGTGCAATTCCTTATTGATAAAACTTGCTTCATTACTTAAAAATTACGTAATTTTCAAACATTTGATAAGCATATCAGCTACCTTTTAACCAACTAGTCTCTCTACACATGCTTTTGCACGTTATCTTATAACAACAACTATCCAGTGTATTCCCACCAGGTGGGGTCTGGGGAGGGTAATATGTAGACGAGCCTTACCCCTACCCGACAGGGCAGGGGGCTGTTTCCAATCGACCCTCGGCGCATAGTGTTAGTTGAAAAACAATAGTAAGACAAACAGAAACAAAACAAAACAAAACAGTGCACGTTATCTTATCTATTTTAAATTTATTTAGTAATATTATAAAATAAGACTCAAAAGTATTTGTATTCAAATACTTTATATTGTGTATAAAAATTAAATATGAATATTTTATGTCAAGAGAAATGTGGAGTGAAATAATAGATTGTCTAAAAATTATTCTAATATTAAAAACTAATATGACTCACTAACTCTTTATTTTGAATACATATTAAACATGAATAAACCAATAATTCTGATAACAATTAATCATCAATATATGTGTTTCTTTCTCAGTTTAAATTGATAATTATATTACTTCTTTTAATCTCTTATTCTTTTTTTTGTTAATATGGATAATTTTTCATTAAATAATAAAAAAAATGTAAAAAGAAAATATTGATTGGAGCTTAAAAACAAACTTTACATATCTTTATCATATAATATATTAACGTTTGTACAATAATATCTTATTTAAGTTAATTTTTTTCATAATTATTCATGTATATCGTTCAATAATATTAAACATATTTATTATAAAAAAATCAAGTATTTACACTCAGTATAATTTTAAAACTAATGTAAAAGTAAACATGAGGATAACACCTTAGAGCCATTTACAGATCTTGTTAGATGATCATAAATTTATATATATTTCTCTTCAAAAATAAAAGAAAGAGTATTTACCTAGAGCGTAACCTTGCTGATATTCATTTTGTTTGGATCTTCTGTGTCAAAGTCTTGTCTTCTCATGTCTCCTTTGGATTATAATTTAAATAAGATGTTGTAATTATTCGGTAAAAATTTGATTTTTTTACTTTAAAAACTTAGCCAACAGCAGCGACGGTTCATAATCAAATTATATATCTTCAATCATTATTATTTTTAATAAATAGGGTATTTAAAATAGGGTGATTTGGTAATTTAACATTGACAACGATTGAAACCAAACCAAATAGAAAATAGAAAAAGATAGTTACATTAGTGACTAATTATTTGAAGGATTATACCCCTTTAAATAAATTTGCTATTTTATTAATTCACAAAGGATGCAATACTTGTAGTTACTCTATAAAAGAACATAACTTTTAGAAGAGGCACTTTAAATTAGATTTTCTTTTCTTTATTTAAACATTAGTATTTACTATTAAGTTTAAATACCTAAATAAGGTATTTAGGTAATTTAAAAGGGTAATTTAGTAATTAAACTTTTAACTTTCGAGGTTTCTACTTTTATAATAATATAGATTAAGTGGGCCTTTTGAAATAGAATTGTGAAATTACGGAAAAAATAAAATAAAAATTCAAATAAAAATAATATTATTTGAAATTTAGAGTTATATTTGAATATTAATATAATTTGGAGCTATTTTTTGAATTTTTGAGTGATTGAAGTGAAAATTTTAAAGAATAACTTTTTGAAGTTATTTATTTTTTCGAAAAATTCAACTTTAAGTGAAATTTGAATTTTTATTATCAAACATTAATTCCGAAAAAAGTGAAAGATTTTTGAAAAAAAATAAAATTTTATTTATGGCCAAACGGGCCCTAAATTAAACAGATGTGGTGGTGGAAAAGGAAGATACAAGGTAGAAAATAATGTATTAGGAACAAAGTATAGTTTGGTATGGGAGTTTCTGACAATGGCCATGACATAAGTAGATCTACATATTTATTCGTACTTAAAACTTTTGTTATTATTTAAAAGCCCTATACACAACAAGTATACTATTTTCTGAAACTAAGGTGCATAATACCTTTATATACACGATATCCAATGACAGCGGGCAAAATAAAATGGAAATCTCACGAGGCAAAACGTAGTATATTATTGCGTTATTCACTTTTACTTGCGGTATTGTAATATGTTTTCGTATAAAAAAGTAATTTTTTAATAAAACACAATATAACTTTTTTTTTTGAAACATTAGAAACATATTTTGTGCCAAAAATGACATTATTTCAGATCGATTTGCTTAAAAATGAATGAAGTTCATTTAATTATAAATTACACTTGATAATCATACAACAACAACAACCCAGTATAATCTCACTTAGTGGAATTTAGGGAGGGTAGTATGCACGCAGACCTTACCCCTACTCTGGGGTAGAGAGGCTGTTTCCAAATAGACCCCCAACATCCTTCCCTCCAAGAACTTCCCACCTTGCTCTTGGGGAGACTCAAACTCACAACCTCTCGATTGGAAGTGAGAGTTGCTTACCATCAGAGCAATCTCTCTTGTCTTAACACTTGATAATCATAGGTATATATATATATATATATATATATATATATATATATATATATATATATATATACTCAAAATTATAAAGCAAAAAAAAATAACGTTTTATTTTGCTTTCTCGATTTTTTTATTGGTGTGTTCATATATACACATAAAGAAAGAGGGAAAGAATTTATATAAATTCATGCATGTTTACCTTCTTTTTTTCTCATTCACGTTTACCAACATTAATTCATAATTAAGTAATTAGGACTAGCTAGTAGCCAAGAAGCGGGAGGAAGGATTAATTTAATTTCACGAGGCGAGGGGTCGAGCTCGTTATTAATTAGGTCATCCTTGCCTGTCTAACAAAAGACCTCTCTTTATTTGAACGCCAAGAGGAGTAGTTTGTTTCTCAAAATAAACTCAACGTGTATTTTTCGCTTAAATAAAAATTATTTACACCACAATGTTAGTTTTAATCTCACATATGAAAAATGAGATAAATAAATTAAAATTAACGAACATATATGATGTTTAATTTCAAAAAAAAAATTATTTTAAATAATTTTTTATCCACAGCTGAAATATTTAGGATATCTATGACTAGAAGTTGCAAGACATAAAACTTGTATTATAGCTAGAATAGATCAGGAGCAAAGGGGAATGTGAAGGATTATAGGCTGTTTGTCTGTTTTACTCGTTATGCACTAAAAAGAAATATAGGAACAAATTTTGTAGCTAGACAAAATTTGTTACTAATTTTACTTAACAACAAATTATCAAAAAGTCTATTAGCTACAAGTAATTTAGCGAAAATTTAGCAACAAAATTTATAGCTAATTCCAATTTATTTACTAGTGACTTTTTCACTAGGGATTTCACGTCCAGTGGTTGAAATTTCTTTATTAATTTTGTTTATTTATTCAGATATCAATTATTGAAACAGCCTTTCTGTGCTTTCGGGTATGGGTAAGACTTGTCTACATATTACCCTCCCTAGATTCCGCCTAGTGGGAGTATACTGGGTTGTTGTTGTTGTTGTATTTAGATATCAATTCTTCCAAGTGGTAATAATAAAATTTAACTACACATTTTACAAAAAAAAAATGTCTCAGTGGTGATGGGGAATGGAGGGAAGGGGTAGGAGAAGCGGAGAATTGGAAAGTAGTCATGAAAAGGGCATGATATAGGCTATCAGATTACGGCATGAACATGTTCTAACAAAAGTAAGAATAAAGAAAAGAAAAAAAAAAGAGATAAAACTATACCTCTCCGGCGACGTGACGGCGAAATCCAGCCAGCGGCTCTCATTTCGGAGCCATTTGATAATTCGGCCATCAGAAACGCCGGCATAAGGACCATCACCGTGACGGTCAAAGGCAAAGCTCTCCGGCCCAACAGCGCCCACTATTCCAATTATTTCTGATTCTTCAAACCGTCTCTCTATTAATGGATTAATTAATGAATTTTGATGAAGTGATGCTGAGAAGAAGGACCCAGCTATCACTACAACAATAGCTGCCGCAAGCGAAAGCTTAAAGGTTGAGCTGGAGGTAGAGATAGATAACGCCATTAGCTTTTTGGAGGACTGAAAATATACTAGTATATTAGATACTTGTGTGGGTTTTAACATGCATGAATAGTGTCACGGGGCTAATTTTCGCAAAATTAACACCGCACGGCAGTAGCTCGCAGCTACTTCAGCCTTCCCTTTTTCCGCACTACACAGCCTTACTTAGAAACTTTCAGGCTTGAACCAAACATAAGAACACACACAATTTACGGGTAAAAACCCAACCTTTATTAATCTCGCAGAATAATACAAGGACTCTCGTTTTTACTTGGCTCACAAAAGTTTTTGCTCTCAGCACACTCACTTTTCTGCCTAGCTTCACTGTTTTCTGGCTATGCTTCACTATTTTGTGCCTTCCTTAGCCTTACACGAAATACATATAAATAAAGGGAGCTGCCAATGGCAGTTACAAAGGGACAGCTACAAAGGGGGATCATGTCTTCAGCCAACTCGCCCATGATCTTTGATCATGCCTTCAGCCACTCGCCCATGATCTTTGATCATGCCTTCAGCCACTCGCCCATGATCTCGGACATGCCTTCAGCCACTCGCCCATGATCTCGGCCATGCCTTCAGCCACTTACCCATGATCTCGAACATGCCCATGATTCTCGGATGTGGCTGCTTTGCACACAGCTTCATCATGTGCCGCGCCCCAGCTTCGTCATGTGCCGAGCACACAGCTTCGTCACATGCCGAACATGCTTGCATCCAGCTTGTCCGCACCTTGCCCCTTAGCCAACCTTCGTCTCGGACCTTGCCTTACCCATAATTCCATAGCCACGCCTTGCTATGAATTAAGTCATCCCACCAGTCCGCACATGCCTTTGCCCCGCTTTAGCCTTGGACCTTGCCTCGCCCTTAATTTCATAGCCACGCCCTGCCATGAGTTAAGTCGTCCCACTGATCCGCGCATACTTTGCCCGACTTTGCCTTGGACCTTGCCTCGCCCTTAGCTTCATAGCCACGCCCTGCCATGAGCTAAGTCGTCCCACCGATCCGCGCGCATGCCTTTGTTAAGTGCCATGCGTCTATTGCCTTAGCCCACAAACCAAGGCCGCCTTGCCAACACTCCGGCTGCCTTGTCTTTACTGTCTTGCCTAAGCCGATCACCACTTAGACACTCACCCAGCGCCATACATTGCTTCGAGAAGACATGTCAAGGGGCAATGTACAAGCCCTTGACACGCATTCTGCCCGACATCCCTCATGTCTCATTTTGGGGGTCTAACAAACCACCCCCACTTGTTAAGCTCGACGTCCTCGTCGAGACTGAACTCAAGTGGCCCACCATTTGAACTTTAGCAACAGAGGTTCCACACAGCATCACCTTGTCGCCCTCAATGCAGTACTGTCGCACAGCACTTTCCTTTGCAAGATTCACTGTCTTCACATACAATGAATCATTCACATCAGCTGACTTGAAATTCAACCCAAGTCTCACATCGGAATAAACAGCAACACAGATCTCATCTTGTCCCGCTTCATTCCCTTCAACCAGCAACTCAAACTCCGCAAGCCCCATGATTGGTTCTGAGGCAGTGACCTCTTTCGACACACCCACTGCTTCCCAGCATTCTTCCAACCAATCCTGTATAACGGTTTCACTCAACATACCCGTCAAACCAGCAGCTTCTTTTGAGTAGCTCACAATGAATTTTAGATAAAAATTTGCCGACCCAAGAAAAGATCGCATCTCTTCCCCAAACTTAGGCACCTGCCTCTCCGCCTAGACAAGCACTTTGGCCGACTTCACCCCCACTCGATACTGTCTCACCAGGTATTCAAGAAATATGGCCTCCTGTCCGGCAGCTTCACACTTCTCCATCACGTACTGCTTGCATTCATTTACCCAAGACAGCACTTCCAAGTGTGACCCATGTTTATCCAAATTCGGAATAACAATATCATCCATCCAGACTTTAGGCTTCACTTCCACCATAGCCGCAAGGAAAGTCTCATCTTCCTGCTTCACGTCCATGTTAATCACCGTGGCAGAATTTATAGAAACCTTCTGTTGATTGTCTTCCCTTCTATTAGGATAAACAGCCTTTGTAAAATCAGGAGCCGCATCATTCATAATCATTACTCCGTCCAAATGAGGCATTGGAACGAAGCAATGTTTCTTCATAAAGTCGATTCCGAGGATCACCTCAAAATCTTCTATAGGCATCACCAACAAGCTCACTTTTCCTTTCCAGTTCCCAACTGATAAAGGAACGTCATAAGCCACACCCACAATAGCTTGTGACTTGCAATTTAACGCCTTCACATGGGAGGAACTTTTTGACACTTTCAGTCCATACCTTCGCACTAAACTGGCACACACAAGAGTGTGAGTGGCACCGGTATCTATCATGGCCATCACACTTTTGCCCCCAATCTTCATTTCAATGTGCATTAACGTGGGCTGAGAGTTCATCTCGTTGTTAGCAACATTCATCAACGAAACGTCGTTTAACACTTGCATAGGATTTACATAGGCGATAACTTCTTCGCCTTCTTCATCCCGTTCATTTTCGGTAGCCAGCAACGCATTTACCCGCTTCCGATTCTGACAGTCTTTGGCAAGATGGGCTCCTCCGCACGTCCAGCACTCCACAGCTTTCCTGTTTGTGCCGCCTCTGTTTGGAACAGCCCCGTCATTATCTTTACCCTTTCCAATGACTTCTTCTCGGACTTCTTTCCTCCATTCCCCCTTCTTCTCTGCCCATTTCTTAGGTTTCGAAGAAGAAGGAACTTCAGAAAGAGAACGGGTGCTGCGGTAATATCCGCTGCAGCCATCGCACTTGGGAGGTCCTTCACAGCCTGCCTCCTAAGCTCATTCTGCGCCCATGCTTGCATTCCCGAAATAAAATTATGCAATTTATCATCCTCCGACATGTTTTGAACGTCCAACATTAAGGAAGAGAATTCCTTAATATAATCCCGCATAGATCCCGTTTGTCTCAAGCGTTTCAGATGGTCTCTAGCAAGCCAAGATGCATTGCTAGGCAAGAATTGGTCCTTCATTTCTTTCCTGAGTTTCTCCCAAGTATCAACTTTTGGTCTGCCCGCAGTTTCATCATCCAACATACGAGTTCTCCACCACAACTTAGCATCTCCCGTGAGGTACATGCTTGTAATTGTGACCTTCTCCGCATCTGGAACTTTGGCAGCAACAAAATATTGTTCCATGTCCCACAGAAAATTCTCCAATTCTTTTGCACTCCGCGCTCCACCAAACGCCGTTGGATCAGGAATCTTCACTTTCAAACGTTCTTCACTACTTTGGCTTGGAGCAGCCAACGCCAGTTTAAGAATAGCGATTTCAGCCTTCAAGTTGTCGACCTCCTTCCTCAGGTCTTCAACCACACTATCCGTTGATTCACAGCTTTGTTGGATCCCATCGCGAAACTGATCTGCCCCATCTTTCAGGCGGTAGATCTCTGTGATGAGATCTGCCATTTCCAATGGATCATCGGTCACGCCGATTAGCGCCTCCAACCGTGCAACTCTGTCACGCAGGTCCGATGTAGACCCACCCGCCATGTGCAAGAGTTACAACCTGCTCAGCTCTGATACCAGTTGTCACGGGGCTAATTTTCGCAAAATTAACACCGCACGGCAGTAGCTCGCAGCTACTTCAGCCTTCCCTTTTTTCGCACAACACAGCCTTACTTAGAAACTTTCAGGCTTGAACCAAACATAAGAACACACACAATTTACGGGTAAAAACCCAACCTTTATTAATCTCGCAGAATAATACAAGGACTCTCGTTTTTACTTGGCTCACAAAAGTGTTTGCTCTCAGCACACTCACTTTTCTGCCTAGCTTCACTGTTTTCTGGCTATGCTTCACTATTTTGTGCCTTCCTTAGCCTTACACGAAATACATATAAATAAAGGGAGCTGCCAATGGCAGTTACAAAGGGACAGCTACAAAGGGGGATCATGTCTTCAGCCAACTCGCCCATGATCTTTGATCATGCCTTCAGCCACTCGCCCATGATCTTTGATCATGCCTTCAGCCACTCGCCCATGATCTCGGACATGCCTTCAGCCACTCGCCCATGATCTCGGCCATGCCTTCAGCCACTTACCCATGATCTCGAACATGCCCATGATTCTCGGATGTGGCTGCTTTGCACACAGCTTCATCATGTGCCGCGCCCCAGCTTCGTCATGTGCCGAGCACACAGCTTCGTCACATGCCGAACATGCTTGCATCCAGCTTGTCCGCACCTTGCCCCTTAGCCAACCTTCGTCTCGGACCTTGCCTTGCCCATAATTCCATAGCCACGCCTTGCTATGAATTAAGTCATCCCACCAGTCCGCACATGCCTTTGCCCCGCTTTAGCCTTGGACCTTGCCTCGCCCTTAATTTCATAGCCACGCCCTGCCATGAGTTAAGTCGTCCCACTGATCCGCGCATACTTTGCCCGACTTTGCCTTGGACCTTGCCTCGCCCTTAGCTTCATAGCCACGCCCTGCCATGAGCTAAGTCGTCCCACCGATCCGCGCGCATGCCTTTGTCAAGTGCCATGCGTCTATTGCCTTAGCCCACAAACCAAGGCCGCCTTGCCAACACTCCGGCTGCCTTGTCTTTGCTGTCTTGCCTAAGCCGATCACCACTTAGACACTAGCCCAGCGCCATACATTGCTTCGAGAAGACATGTCAAGGGGCAATGTACAAGCCCTTGACACGCATTCTGCCCAACATCCCTCATGTCTCATTTTGGGGGTCTAACAAATAGTTACTTACATTTTCATGACATATAAAAAAGTAAAAAAAAAAAAAAATAGAAGAGGAGAAGTTTGTTGAGGTTACATAGTACTCTATACCTCCATCCAAATAAATAAAGTAATTTTTTAACATCTTATTTATTGTAAATAAATATTATTTAAAATATTATATTTTATAGATACCTTTTAAGATTTATAGAAAAATATTAAATTTTGATTATCTCCTAGTTCTAACTCAGTAACTAAGCTAATCAGTTACACTATTTTCTTTCTCTCTACTTCGATACATCACATTCTATTCCCTCACCCCACTAAAATTTCCGATCTCCTCCTCCTTTCACCAAATTTGTGCAAAGTATGAAAGATATATTTATACATTACAAAATAATTTAACTATAATTTTTTTATTTTACCCTTAATAAGTTGATTACAATGACACGAATTTAGAACACCAATTTTGAGTATATTTCTTTTTTGTTAAATGATTGAGCACTAATAAGAATTAAAAAGTGACCTCTAAAGTATATTCGATTCTTTGATTTTTATTTTTATTTTCTTCTTTTCGTTATTTAGTGATAAAAAAGTTCATAAATTATTTCGCACAGGAACTTCTTGTATCCACATGATACCCCACCAAAGGTACACCAACTCTCTTTATTTTTCCTTTTTTTTTTCCTTCCGTTTTTCTGTTTTCTTGCTCCTTATGTAAATTATTTCTGTCAGAGGAATATTTCTTTTAGATCTGATCTCTAATTATAGCTTTGTTTGAGATGTAGCAACAATTAAGAAACTATAAACAATTGGGGGTGGAAAAACTGTCACATATTGAATGGGTATCGATGATATCAAAATAATTAAATCGTTCATCAATACAAACTTACGTAATAAACTTTGAACATAATTAAGGTGGTATGAATTAATACCAGAATGAGTTAGGATACCGATAACATCATAGTAAGAGCACATGATAAAAGAGGATAAATGCTACTCTTCTCTCCATTCCTTTCTATTCCCTCCATTCACTATTAATTAACACGTTTTGATTTTTCACGTCCCTTAAGAAATAATAAACGGAGTATATAGTTTACCATAATACATATGTTAATTGTTGCATATGTTATTGGATTTGAGAAAACGGTTTGAACTGAGTAATAAATATAATGGATATAACAAGAAAAAAATTGTCTTCTCTTGATATGCATAGAGTGACAAGTAAAAATGAAAAAATATTTTTACTATACATGCCAAGTAAAAGTGAATGGAAGGTATATATAATTTTTTTAGTTTTTGTTTTTCAGTCCAAAATAATTATTTTTTTTCAAAAATCAAGAAGGTATTAATTTTCTTTGTTCAAAGTTATCCTTGCTAATTAATGAACTAAACAAATTTCTAAAAAAATCTTAACATATATGAAACTTACATTTTCCTTATAGAACGAGATACCCTTGAAAACGGTTCAGATCCCACTTTCTACTATATGAATTTAACCAAGAATAATATTACAAGTTATCCGCCCAATGATTTGCTTTCCCGAATGGTTAAGTTGTTATAGATGATGCGATCCACAAAAGTTGTAGCTAACTTGCAATATTTATATGGTTAAAATTAAAGGGTACATATTGTGATAGGAAAGCAGAAAGGTCCATTGCCATATGGAGATGCTCTCTATGATCTAAGAGATTAGAGTCTTAGCCACAAATGATGGATGAATAGACCATGGGTTTGGTATATTATGCCAGACAAAATACGCTCCCAAACTAAGGTACAAAATTGTATGATTTCTTTTGGCACTATATCATGGTGATATTATTGAATATGAATAAGGCTATTTTGGGTTGCGGCCTATATGATAAGATACAGCACCATATGCTTGATTTTGGTGTTTTCTGTTTCTCCTCAACACTAAAATAACGGCAATGTTATTTATATATTCTTTCAAATTATGCAGGTACAGGTGTCTTGCAGTCTAGACAGCCAAGAAGCTACCAACGTACGTAGCCTGCTCAAGGATTGTGACATTATATTATCCTTTTCAAAATAAATTTTGACACCATGGTTAGGTTAAAGAAATCCCAGTTCTTTATATTGTTGTCATTTACTTTATTATACTTATACTAGAGTATTTGCTCGCGTTCTACGCGATTTATAAAATTCTATTGTATTTAATAATCTTATTTATTAGGGTTTGAGCATAGCGAATTGCATTTTTCATTGTCAGAATTCTTTTGTAAAAGAAAAAAAAAAGTTAACGGAATTTTGTACGTTTGCGTGGTGATGTTCTTTTAATATATAGTTCTTAGTTTTATTACATAATACACGAATGTACCAGTTATTTGTCTTCGTCCTTTATCTAATATTGTTGTTGTTATGATTTTCTAAAATTTTAAATTAAAACAACTTGAAATGAAAAGTAAGAATACTGTTTAACCAAAAAATAGGTTTTTACTCAAATTTAGAAATTTAAAAAAATGTGAGTTACTGATAATCGAAAGAAAATATAAAGAGAAATTTTTTAGAGTAATATGATTAAAGAGAAAGTAAACCAGAGTATATATCAATAATAGTTCGTGACTTACAAGTGTTCAACTTTCACCTTTTTATAGTGAATTTGGAGATATGTGTCTTACCTCTATCACAATTAGGCTATTATGAGTAATTAATAACATTAAATGAAACGTTACACAATCATTGCATTAAATGAATATTCTCCAACGTTTTTGGTAATTAAAACGCATTAAATACGGTATTTGGCCTTTCATAGGCTATCAGATTCATCTCCATAATTCTTTTTGAGTTTTAAATGCATTGAATAAGTACGGTCTTGCATAGGTGCAGGCCCTGTATTACTTGAGTAGTTGATCGTACCTCTTGGCTACCTTTACCTGTACCCGTTGTTGCTCGTGTCTCGTGACTAACTTTAATTCTTTGACTATTTGACCAGCTTACGTGTCATGGCACGTCATCTTTAATATGTAAACTCGATTTTTTCCAATACAGATAGTCCCCCCACTTTCCATTTATTCATCAATTGAATATTTGGGAAGTGGATTCTCAATAAAAGGTAATTTCCATCATTATTAATGTTGTGACAGGGTTGACACTTTAATTGTCTCTTTCATTTAATGCTCCATGCACGTGGCGTTCCCTTATTGACTCTGCAGTTTTGCTACCCCTTTTCCGGTCTTTCTTTTCTTTTACGGCTCCACTGTTTACGAAGTGTCAGTTCCCTTTATTATAGGCTTGCCATCATTACACTTTTTCTTTTGACGGTTATTTTCTAATATAAATATAATTTTCTTTCTTAACTTTTTTTCATATAAAACGTATTGAGCATTCTAATCTTTCGAGACCTCCTTATCATTCTCTATTTCGCTTCAACCTTCTCTGCCATTGCTTCATCGAATCCTAACCCTAAGAGACCTCCCATTCTGGATAGCTTCCTTAATGCTCCGATTAGGCATAGAAGAGGGGGTAGACCCCGTAGCTTTGGATCTACTCGTGGTAACACGTTAACTCCTTCTTCTAGTTCTGATCCTTTTTCCGAGACTACAGGTTCACATTCTCATAAGAGTTCTTCTCGAAACAAAGAATCTTCTGAGCCACTTCGTGAGCCTCTAGTTGAGGAAATAATCCCCTCTGAAATTTTCTCACCGTGATAGAGAGTCCCTTAAATCTCAAGTTGATTCTTTAAATCGCGCTGATCCTTTCCCTACTCAAGTCACAGATGTTTTAGCCCCCATAATTCAAAAGGACTGTCATTGGAGTGATGATTTCCCAATTATCATTACCAACTCAAACCAACATATCACATCTTACTTAGTAGGATTCTCTTTCGTTTATACTTATCCCTTTACTCTAGGGTTTAAACCGGCCATTGACCCAGTCATTCTCGACTTTTGTCATTTTTTCAACGTGTGTTTGTGTCAAATCGGTCCGGTTGTATGGAGAGTTGTTGCCTGCCTGAGGCATCTTGCCAATATGACGAATGTTGAATTTACTTTTCCCCACCTGATTCACCTTTACTCCCTAGGCTTTTTCGAAACGGCGTGTTTGGCTTGACAGTTAGGAGTAAGAGGGTTTTAGTTAGCCCTGAAAATGATAAAGACCGTGGCTGGTATATCCGGTTTGTGGTTGCTCCCATTGTTGGTTTAATGGGGGAAAAGAACATATGCTTTCCAGAAAATTGGAATTTTGCACATAAGTATTAAATTCTTCTTGTGCCTTTTTAGTCCTAGGCTTGCTTATTTTCCTTAATTTTGCTTCTTCTTTTTTTAGCAACCATGGGCGTTGTGAAGTCTGTGCCCAACTACCATGGTTTGGTAGAAAAGTTATTGAAGACTGCCCCAATGAAGGGTAGATCATGAAAAACTCTCTCCATCCGTTATGGGTGGAGAGTAAAACTCATGGTAAGGATTTCTTATTTCTACCTTACTTATATTTAACTCTTTTTGTCGTTCTACCATCAACCCTTTCTTTTATTAGGATTTGCTATCTGAGGAGTTACTCCGGAGACCATCTTGGCATCGCGTGACTCCTTAAGTGCTCGTACCTCTTCGGATCAAGATATACTTTTGATCTTTGCAAAGAGAAAATCTGCTAAAGAGGATGATTCAGAGGAGGAAGACGAAGGTTCTTTGGTTTCAATACCGCGAACCAGGAGACGTGTTGTCTCTGAAGATAAGGCTGATGTTTCGCCTCATTTATCACTTTCCGAACTCGTCATTACTCCGATGATCAACCCTAATGATGAGATTTCACCTTCTCTTGATACTCGTGAATCAATAAATAAACTCTTTATTAGTGGTTTTAGTAGTGGGGGTTTAGGACTTGTTCTAAATGAACCTCATTTGTCCTCTTTTACCTCTTCTGTTCATGTAATCGCTCCTTTACTTTCATCAACTACTACTTTCGTCCCTTCCTCCATTGTCGTTACTGCTTCCATCGTTCTACCTTCAGCAATTCCTTCCCCCATTGTCCATCGTACAGAGGTGGGCTCTTCAAGTAAGGGTCCCGCTATGTGGAGTGTGACCATCAAGGTCCTGCTAACAATAATTTTTTAAGAAAGTCTGAGCAAGCTGACACTTGGCTTGAACCTTTGATTGGTCTTATTGAGAAGGCTAAACTTGAAAGTCATAGTAATATGATCCTCAAGAATGATATAGTTTATGCGACTTTGAAGGTATTCCCTTGCCTCTTATTTTATCAAGACTTTTGATTTTGGAAATCTTAACTTTTTTTTCTTTTTGCTTGTATAGGCCAACCTCAACGGTACTGAATTAATGAACCGGGTCTCTCTTTTGGAGAAGTTAACTCATGACTTGGAGAAAACCGCTTATGACTCAGAAGAGGCTGCACGTGACTCTCAATTGGAAGCAAACAACTAGAAGGGACAATATGAAAGTGCGCCAATTTGACTTAGAGAATTTGGAGGAGAGGAAAAATACCTCAAAAAGGCAAGTTCAAACATTAACCTTCGAGCTGGCAATGATCAAGGCTACCTCGAGCCAAACAAAAAAGGAAAAAGAGCGCCTTGAATCTTCCTTTTCGGAAGAGTTGTCCAAGGTCAACGAGGAAAATAGTGCTTTAAATACTTTACTGGCTCAGAAGAAAACGCATGTTGAGGAGCTAGCACTGAAAGGAGGGCATATAGAAAATTTGTCCTCATGTTTTGCAAAAATAAAAAATAAAAAATTACAGTTATGTTTACGGAGACCTGAGGGCAGTGGCTACTGGACGAATGTCAAATTAAAAACTGAAGGTATAACAAATTCCCTCACTATTGCCTGTGAAAGAAACCGAAAAACAACAAAACTATAAAGAAACAAATTCAAAGATTCAATAGTAAATATACTTGAAACATATGAAGTAATCACTAGAAGCCTCCTAGACCGCCCTAACGTTCCCTGCCATGGATTTAAAAGCAAAGATTCAACAGTTCTAAAATTTACTAATACATGTATGAATTTACTCCTGAAATTAACGTTTTATAATTTGCTTTCTTACCTACCGACAACATGAAATTATGATCAAATACACTAACCCAAAAGACTCAAAAGCAGTGCAGCTAGGAGAGACATATGGACAATTAAAATAGGAAAAATAGGAAATATCCAAGACATAGTACTTTTAGCCAATCTTATAGCTCCTGTCACCTCCACCTCGTTTGAAGCACTTGATGTTGGATAAATGTTCAACTATCAAACAATATTAAATCATAAAAGATTTACGAAACACTTGAAATCAACATAAAATTAGAAGGCAATAGTCAGAAAGTATGCAAAAGCATTTCATCGAACACCTAAATTACAAAATATATTTTTGCAATATCAGAAGTAAAATAACCATGAAAGCAAATAAAAATATCATTAAGTCAAACACATGAATGCAAAAGCACAAGCATATTCAATACCAACGTACAAAGAACAATAATCAGATTTCAACAACAGTTTGGCATTTAATATGACTATAGTAAAATTACACATATGATATCAGTTAGCATATTTCATTCTCCATCATGAAACTCAAGATAAGGGCTTCGCAAGTGAAAAAATAATTTGATTTTTTGCAAGAAACATCTCTCAAGTATCAAGTCTCAATTCATTGTGGATAGGCTATCCCCCATCAGTGAGAATAGGTATATAGAGAGTGTCGAGAGAGAAAGAGAGAGAGACGATGAAGTTACCTAAGATGGTTGCTGGTGATGGCAAGACAGAGATTAGTTGGGCAGCAAGAAAGATGAGAGCCTTTACTGTGCCTACTGAAATAATTTTGTGATATACAATGAAGACCTAAAAAAGTATTGGAGGGAAAAAGTGATTGATGTCGAAAAATTGGAGGGACAGATATAAAATTTTCACTTTCAATTAGTGCTTTAGTGGTCATTCTTTTCTATTGCGGGTAAAAGGTAGTATATTTTCCTAGCCAATGCTTATTAGCCACTATTTTTCATTTATAAGAATTATTTAGCAACAATTAACTTATTGTCACTAACTAATTGCCATTAAAATTACTTTTTCTTGTAGTGTCTGAGGCGTAGGCTCGGGGGTTATGTTTTGGTTAATTTCGGAATATATATTGTAAATTGATTATTTTTGCATGGGCTTCTTTCTCTTAGCATATTTCAATGTTGTAATTCTGATTTTGACAAAATGAGTTGCTCTGATGGTAAGAAACCTCCACTTAACCAAGAGATTGTGAGTTCAAGTCTCCCCAAGAGCAAGGTGGGAAGTTCTTGGAGGGAAGAATGCCGATGATCTATTTTGGAAACAGCCTCTCTACCCCAGGGTAGGGGTAAGGTCTGCGTACATACTACCTTCCCCAGACCCCACTATGTGAGATTATACTAGATTGTTATTATAGTTGTTGTTGTTGATTCTGATTTTGGATAGATTCGACACGAGTAAAGGCCAATTCGAGGGGCAAAAGCATCGCTGGGCTAGAGTTTGGATCGAATTGAGGTGATTAATGATTGTAAATATTGTCCCGAGGGTATAAAACTCCTGATTTCACATCGTTGTGCTATATTAAGGTGACACACACGCTAGATGACGAGCGTGAGATTGTGTACCGTTGAGGATTGTGACTTAGTCCGTCCCGAATGACTGTTTTACTGCATATTTGACTGAAAACTATTTGTTGTTATCGTGGTTTGGGTTGAATGTCATATTTCGGCGTTGTGCCAATTGTTTTGGTCCTTTAGAGGATTTTAACTACTATTACTCACTATTTTAACTTTATACTTGTACTCAGTTATGTTATATTCTATTATTTTTACAACTCAGCCATGTTTACTTTATTTTAACACATTAAATGATATTTTGGGTTGAGCATCATGTTTTACTGTTGCCCAAGTGGCTTATGAGATTATGACTGAGTAAGGCCGAGAGCCTGTATTGTGTGGATACGTTTGGGTCGGGCTACATGCTACAACACTGATACCCTGATTTATGATTATGAGGCCCAGGGCCTGAGATTATATTCCACGAGGTGGCTTGTTGATATGAGGCTGAAGGCCTATTGATTATGCCATGGGATTGCTTGATATTGCGTTGTAAGGAGTCCCTCCCGGATTCTGTACACCACCATTGAGCGCTGTGATATGAGATATAGCCTGAGGGGTTGGTGTTGTTCTATGTTATTACCCGAAGGGCTGATTTTATTGATATTGTACCTGAGGGGCGGATTTTATGTGTTTATCTTTCCTAGCTGATTCTCATTTACTTGTTTAACTTTTAAAAAGGTGTTTAAAGAAGCTTATTCTAAACCAATGTGCTTTCATAAGATTTCACTATTTCCTTGCCTTTTACTTGTTTTGCACTGCTTCTTTATAGCATGTTGTTGTGCTTTACGTGATTTCTTATCGCTCAGCCTTCATTTATTATTACTCACTAAGTTGGAGTACTCACTTTACTCCCTGCACCCCGTGTGCAGATTCAGGAGCTCCAGATTCCGCCAGTGAGAGATGATTGCTCAACAGGCTATTCAGAGTCCACTAGGTAGCTGCTCGGCGTTTGCAGCCTAGTGTTTCTTCCTCATATTTTATCTATGTTGCTCTAGTTATGTAATAGATTGTATAAACTCTTACACATACTTAGACTATTTTAGATGCTCATGACTGGTGACATCCTAGTCGGGCTATATTTTTTCGCAATTTGTACTGTTTCACTGTTTCTATTGGGATTTAATCATGTTAATGACTTAATTGTACTATTTTAATTGTTAAAAAAACAAATTGGGTGTTGTATCGGCTGGCCTTGTCTTTCACAAGATTTGCCACCATGCCCGGATTTGGATTTAAGGTCGTGGCACCCCCTCCATTTCGTCTTCTTCTTGCATCAGTCTTGTCCTCCATCCTTTTTCTTAAATCTCCTCCCCTCCCCCCTCCCCACACCAACAAATTAATATTCAAACTAATATAAAATAACTAGAATAGCCAAATAGAGAATTCACCAAAGGATCATTAATTGACCTCTCGCCGGAAAAGCTCACTATGCAATCTCCATTGTCGAAAATTTATTATCCAAGTAAAGCTAGAAAACGATTCTACGAGAAGGAAATCGAAGAAGGTGATGCAAACAAGGAAACAATTGGTGAGATATAAATGACTACTTTGAACAGAGAGCTAGTAGTACGTGAGAATTACAGAATAAGCTGCTAAAATTACTTATTTGCCAGTGACAACACAGTCATGGGAACAGACAAGGGGGCAACATCTCCGCCTTTTTTTGGTAAACTCAATCAAGCAGATCAGATGTGAAAAATATGATTTTCTTACCTTTATGGTGGTTTTGTTAAGAAGAAAGGAAGAAGAGAGGCTAAGTTCTTGATTTTTTTTTCAAAGAAAAAAAATTAGGCTGAAAAAATAATTTTACGTGCCCAAGACTTTGTTAGCAAACACGCATATGCCACATCAGAACCATGTATTTACTTGATTCACTTAATAAATACTTGAAGTATCTAAATAGTAAATGAATCAATTGGGGTGTTTGTTTGATCGTTAAAGACAACTTAAATGGGTCGTTTATGTATTTCGCGTAAAAATATTATTCATACTATCCATTTTAAATAAGTCAAATAGTTACTTTATTTACATATTTTTAAAATTATTTTCTTTTATATAAAAATCTACTCTTGTACTAAAAACTCTAAATATATACCTATTATTTTAAAAATTGGCCCCCCGAATTAAGGCACATTAGCTAGAGCATTAGAGCTGCTCATAAAGATGAGGGGGTAGCGCAATAGCATCAGCTAGGGGTAATTAAGGTCTGCGTACATTGAGTTTGTCGTTGTTGTGGTTAGGTTAAAGAAAACTCATCTAGATATTGAAATAAATTCAAGATTTAAGAATTCTTAAACCAACTATATGTATTCAACGATAAATAAATTTACTGTGATATTCTTAAGTATTGCTTTGACAATTATAAACTTGTAACTTTAGTGAGCATAAATCAAAGCTCATTATTATAGGAAGAAGGTAATCCAATGCTAAGTTAGGTTTTCTATGTAAAAGCACAGATCAAATGCGGCTGTTAACGAGTAGCAGTATATACTTTTTGAGCTTTAATTTAACTAAATATTGTAGCGTTAGGCAGCAATTTATAATTTGTACGCTTGCAACCACAATTTAAGTTGAATGTCAAAGTTAAAAAGTAAAAGTAAAACCCATTTAGAATACCCTGTGTCTTAATTAGGGAACAACTCTTTTTAAATGGTGCTTTCAAAGAAATAATATCTTTATATAGCCACTTTATTAGGACTTTCAAAGGGTCAAGATTAATTGTACTTCTGCATATATATGTTAGTAACTTGAGATTGAGGCATAGACATTTAGAAATTAGTTGATTGATCTTAGCTTACAAACCTCCCTTATATACAAACTATAAGAAATCCACTTTCTCATTTACAAATTTTGTTAGTTTAAATAAGAGTGTTTTAGTAGAGACAGTAGAGCTGGAAGAATAACTTAGGCTAGCATAGACATTGAATACTGAGGATTCATTCTCTAAACAATTCAACTAAAAAAGTTTATCATTAGAAATAAAAAAAAAAACAAAAAAAACAAAGTTACTAAAACAATAGTAGAAAATAGTAGTTTTCTTTAATTAGGACAAATCATATACTCCTAAAGAAGACATCAACAGAGGTGATCCATAACTTGCCATTTTCCTCCTCATGAACTTCACTGATAAACCTCAAGGTCTTGCCTTCAACATCTTCTAAAACCTCCAAATTCGCCCGTCCTCCCTTAGCTTAATTGCAGTAGCATGTGGCTGCCATCCGACTAACAAGTTGTGCAGTTGCTGGAAGTTGAATTCCCGTAATAGTGTCTTTCCGAGCCACGAATTGGATATAATTAATCGTGCAAGAGATGATGCTTTTGCATGCAAAGCAACCCAAAATTCCCCTCTTGAATTTATTCTATCATTGTCTGGAAATCCTGGTAACTCAGCAAATATATCATGGTTTCCCATATTAGGACCTTTAAGCCAATACCTTAGTATTCTGCATGCAGAAGTTTCAGCTACTAGTAGAAAAGACCCGTCTTTGCTTAAGGCTACACCATTTGCAAAAGCTAGGCCACCTAGCCTGCCTGTCTTATCTCCACTTGCTGTCACAGCAACAAATTGCCTACATATATACAAAATGAAAATAAGATACCCGTGCGAGAATCCTTAATTATGAAAAGAGCATCCCAGCGTGTTCATGCATATCCCAAGGGGTGTGGAGATTCCTTAATTATGAGCGAAATGATATTCTGGTTGGAGTTGAAAACAAAGTAGTTGAAGTTGTGTTGGCCCAAGTTCAGTTGAAGTTTTGAAGAATGACAAATGAACTCAGTGAAGGACCAGGTCCATCTTAGGAGACACAATTGTTACTACCTATGCACATGAGATGCACGTGAAGAATGGGATCGACCAGCCATATTTTATAAATATCTTCTGAGCTGATCGAAAAGATTGCATATGAGATAAGGAGAAGAGGTCTCCTTATATGAAGAGAACAATGTATGGATCTAGGATAAGGAATTGGAGTTCGAATTGTTTTAGGACTCGAACTTGATGAAGGATCAACAATTCGAGTTTTTGTCAAACTCTGATTACTAACTCTATAAAAGTAATATTGTTCTCTTGTACATGCACGCACATATACAAAGAAGTTAGAGCTAAATTGAGAGCAAAAGAGCAAGATTATTTGCAAGCAATTTACGCGAGATCAAGTGTGCACGCCTGCAGCTACTTGAACGAGATTGAAGAACCAGTTCCATTGTGTTTTTTCTTATTCTAGTTCTATTGTTGTAGGTGATTTAAAATTGTATATTTCCAGCTTTCATAGATCAAATTGTATTAGGTACGTTGAGTATTCAAGCTAGAGTTAACTTGAAAGTGTCGCAGTAGTTGAGGTTGTATGCCACACTGGGATTAGAGTTAATCCTTAGGTTTATAAGAATTTTATAAATGATGTTTTTGCTCATTAAGTTAAGTGGATGTTTGGGAAAATCCTATTGAGAAGTAGGTCGTGATTTTTCATCTTTGAGCCAGGTGTTTTCCACGTAAAAATCTCTGTGTTATTTTATGCACTCTTAATTCCGCAAACAATTATAGTTAGTACATCTAGAAGAATCAGGTTCTTCTAGTGCAAAAATTGGGCACCACACAACTAACCTCGCCTCTTCTTGTGTGGTATTTATGTTTGGAACATCAATTGGTATCAGAGCGAGTTATCCTTGAAGAGACTAACACCTTAGGAGAAGATCAACAATGAATGCACCACCTGAAAACTGGAAAGGGCAATCCACTGCTAGGCCTCCACTTTTCAATGGCCAGTACTATTTTTGGTGGAAGAAAAGAATGAGAGATCACATCAGAGGGGAAGATTATGCACTCTGGGACATAATCAATGACGGCCCTCTTGCAACCACTAAGAAGAATGCCGAAGGAATTAAAGTACCAAAAAAGTGAGATGAGGGCTGAGCACAAGGTGCCTTTTGAATTTGTGAACAAATGTTTGCTGCCCAGACATGAGAGAAGGCATACAACAAACTACATGGACCTAGTTCTTCTAGAGTGTCTTGTGAGAAGAAAGCAGATTAACTAGCCTGCATTAATTGTAAAACTACTGGATAGAGTCATCAACGGATTTAAAACTCATGCCACACCCTATGGGTTCCTACTGACTGGTGTTCTGGAAAAGCTACATGTACCATTGAAGAAATGGGAGATGGCATCTAGCAAAGAGCACTTTGGTGTAAAGACTATCATGGCCTGCTACTATCAAGTGAATTCCAACCTAGTTGAACCAGGTTCATCTCAAAAGACTCCTGTAAATAGCAAGGTTAGGGCTCTGGTCCAGGAGTGTGGAACAAAAGATGCTGAGATTGCCACGCTGAAGGCCCGTGTTGTTGAATTAGAAACTGAACGATATGGACTTCGAGCTGAACTAGCAAAGGAAAAGGAGAAGTGTGATAGAATGCTTCAAAATATGTTCAACCTTCTCCAAACCCAGCCCTTTCGTACCTCCAAGCCCTAAAACCAACTTAAACTACCCCTTCAGTGACCCAGATTCGGGATTTTTTTTTCTTTCGCTCATGGTTGGATGTTAATTTTCTTTTTGTGGTTTGTATTGTAGAAACATCTCCCAATAAATGACAATGTGTTCTGTATCTCTTGTTCTATGGAACTTCTGATCTTAATAGTTACATTCTTTGTCTTGTTGATTGTTGGTTAACAGAAATTTGTTTTCACTTGCAGTTGCCAAAAAACGGCCATGAGTACTAATTAATATCTAGATGTCATATAATATACAACTTTTCGGTGATGACAAAAGGGGGAAGAGATATTGTGATTTAGTTAGTTTTTGTATTCTGATATAAAGTGATATTTATAACCTGATTTAACCCGGTCCTTAATGATAAGTTAACTTAAAATGTGTGATTATGTGAAAATTAAGCTAATTTCCACAAGTTCAAAAGACGGAGTTTGTCATCATCAAAAAGGATAAATTTGTTGGCCCAAGTTCAGTTGAAGTTTTGAAGAATGACGAATGAACTCGGTGAAGTACCAGGTCCATCTTAGGAGACATAGTTGTTACTACCTATGCACATGAGATGCACGTAAAGAATGGGATTGACCAGCCATATCTTATATATATCTTCTGAACTGATCGAAAAGATTGCATAGGAGATAAGGAGAAGATGTCTCCTTAGATGAAGAGAACTATGTCCGGATCTAGGATAAGGAATTGGAGTTTGAATTGTTTTAGGACTCGAACTTGATCAAGGATCAGCAATTCGAGTTTTGTCAAACTCTGATTACTAACTCTATAAAAGTAATATTGTTCTCTTATATATGCACATACATATACAAAGAAGTTAGAGATAAATTGAGAGCAAATGAGCAAGACTATTTTGCAAGCAATTTACGTGAGATCAAATGTGCACGCCTGCAGCTACTTGAACGAGATTGAAGAACCAGTTCCATTGTGTTTTTTCTTATTCTAGTTCTATTGTAGAATGTGATTTAAAAGTATACCTTTCCAGCTTTTATATAAGCAAATTGTATTAGGTAAGTTGAGTATTCAAGTTAGAATTAACTTGAAAGTGTCGCAGCAGTTGATGTTGTATGCCACACTGGGATTAGAGTTAATCAATAGGTTTACAAGAGTTTTGTAAATGTTGTTTTTGCTCATCGAGTTTGGTGGATGTTTGGGAAAATCATATTGAGAAGTAGGTCGTGATTTTTTCACCTTTGAGCCAGGTGTTTTCCACCTAAAAGAAACAGGTTCTTCTAATGCAAGAATTGAGTACACCTAAAAGAATCAGGTTCTTCTAATACAAAAATTGGGTACCACACAAATCATTCCCCCTCCCCCTCTTTTGTAGTATTTAAGTTTGGAACATCAAGTTGAGATTATAATGTTATTCTAGTATATGCATAAAAATGTATTGGTGTTGTATATGAGAAGAATATTTTTGTTTACACTCTTATCTATTATATTCTCATAAGAAAACACTTTTAGTTCGATAAACTGTGAGCTTCCAAAATCAGATGTAGTATGTTCAAATTCTATCGTGCGCATGATGTTTTTCTTTTTTAGATCGAATTAGAATAAAATAGATTCATTCAGTGTACTTTTATAATAATTGAAATTTGACCTAAATTATCTATGAACTAAAGAAACAAGGAGGTCAATGGTAATTAATCTAAAGGTCAAATTGATCAACACACTTATATTGTAAATATGCAGTTATGAATAAAAAGAATTAATTACCTGCGTTGGTAGATTGTGCTTGTATCCGTGAAGTAAATAACATCGTCGTGGTCATCAATATCCAGATCATTTGTGAAGATAAGAGGTTGACCTTCAAAATCTTGGACAAGCGGGGTAGCCAATCCACCAGTAGGTCTCACAACGTGAAGTCCAAAGTAGGCATCAGCAATATAGAGGTCTCCTGTTTTTTGATCAAATCACAAGCCCAACAGTCTTCCACATACATGCTCCATTTCAGGAGCAGCTGGCCTGCTGCAATTCTCCCATTAACATAACAAATTTTCTTATCAGATAATGTGCAAAAAAATTCCAGCTTGAGGAATCCGTGGACATGTTTATAACGAAATAACAGGAAAATCCATGCTAAGTTCAAATTTTCACTTGCATATACACAAAACAAGAATATTATTTTGGCTAACGTAGTACTGAAAGTACTATTTGGAACAGTAATAAGTTAAAGATGAATGGAATTCACCATAGATCATCATAAATTAAAAAAAAAAGATTTTTCAGTATTTGTGGGACATCATGTGAAAGAGTCATAATTGAGTACTTTTTTAAGGTGATAGAGAGTTGTATTTAATATTGTAAACGTTAGCTTCATTACCCTCTTGTGTTATTTAACTGTACATGTTAGAACCTCGTAAGCGAAACAGGCATTATCCGGGACATCCCAATTCCCAAACAAGGAAATTAAGATGGACATTCTAGCTAATTGAGAGGGAGAGGTGTATCGGGAAAAAAATTGAGTTTTTTTATTAAAGGTGACGTGGCATGACACGTGGATTAGTCAAATAGTTAAAGAACAATAAATGATTAAAATACACGGAGGACAACAGGCACGGTAGAAAAAAAGGAAACAGGCACGAGAAGGAACCTTAGATACAATTCTCGTGTCTATCCAAGGCATTCAATATCGACGGATAAAAAAGGCATTGAAGACAGGAATCTGAAGACAAAAAGTAGTCTATATTTATTATTAAATACTTGATACGTTAGTTATTCAGTATTTAATAGAAACGAATATGTAACGTTTCATTAAATGCTCTTTATTATTTAGAATAATCCGTTACTCCTTGTCAACTATAAAAGGAGAAAGTATTATCATTTGTAGGGACACAGAGAACATTCTTGAGATCATAGTGAAATACAATTTTTTTTATTGCTTTATTCTTATTCTTTAAAAGCCAATTATATTTCGGTCTCTTTGATTATCAGTAACCCGATTTCTTCTCTAAAATTTAAGCTTTGACCAAAATTATATTTTTTGGTTAAACAAATTGGTTCCTTTACCAGGAATCTGATAATCTGTTCTTGCTAAATCAACATTCAATCTTATTGTTAATATGTCGAACAACAACGACAACAACAACCAGGCAAATCTGAACCAACAAATTGATGATGACGAACTCAATAATGCTAACCTTCAAGCTTCTCCACGTGGATCTCGTGAAGGAACTCCAAACGATATGTCTGAACATGATGATGGAGGAGCCGAATAAAGAGATGAACTGTTAGAGAAAATAACTGACTCACGAATTAACAAAGCCTTGCGAGCCCTAGTTGATCAATTGCCTGCTGCACCAGCAACACCAAATAACAACACGTTGGAAAACCATCGCTATGGTCTAGTAGATTCTGGCAACGGAACAGTTCCTAGTGAATCACAAGAAGGAGAACCAGGTAATACAGGTAATTCTCATCTTCAAAATTTGGTACTAACCTTGCAGAAACAATTCAAGGAGCAGAACGAGGGTATTGAGCAAATCCCTGGAGTTTCACCTGTGATAAAAGGAGTAGACGTGGATAAATATTCGCAACAACCGTGGAAACCAAGTGCTGCTCCTTTACCGATACCAAAGAAATTCAATATGCCTGATATCCCAAAATATGATGGTAAAACGGACCCTCGTGATCACGTAACTGCATTTACAACGGCAGTGAAAGGCAACGATTTGACCAAACAAAAAATAGAATCAGTGTTGGTCAAAAAGTTTGGAGAAACACTCACAAAGGGAGCATTAACCTTGTACTCTCTCTTACCTGAAAATTCTATAAATTCTTTTGCTGAGCATGCAGATTCTTTCATAAAAGCACATTCAGGAGCTCAAAAGGTGGAAAAGAGAATGGAGGATATTTTCAAAATCAAACAAGGGAAAACTGAATTGCTCAGAGATTTCGTTGATAGATTCCAACATGAAAGAATGATGATGCCCCGTGTACCAGATAATTGGGCTGCAATAGCTTTTGCTAACAATTTGAATGACAAAAGTTCAAAAGCCACGAGAAGACTTAAAGAAAGCCTTCGTGAATTTCCCGCAACTACTTGGAATGATGTTTATAACAGGTACAATACGAAGCTCAGAATTGAAGAGGATACCGTATCTCAATCTCAACGAGAAGATAGAAGCGGGTCCCGAAGGTCTGAAGCTGACAAAAGGCCAAGTAAGAACATGTACGATCCATATATGGGACCTGCAGGAAGAGACCCACGTTCTAGGCAAAACAATCAACATTATGATCAGAGGTCGAGAGATAGGGGAACCATATCTTCATCCAGATTCAAAGGTGATAGAAACAACCAAGAGCCACGGGATGATGATAGAAATTTAATGGCACAATTTGCTGGTCATAGTTTTAATGTAACTAATTCCAAGCTTGTAGATGTTCTAAGGAGTATGGGAGATAAGGTACGGCGGCCAAAAGAGATGCGGTCGAACCCAAACAGACGAAACCCAGACCATTGGTGCGAATTTCACAACGACCATGGGCATAAAACTTTAGAATGTATATTTTTACAAAGTGAAGTAGATCATTTGTTGAAACAAGGCTACCTCACGGAGCTGTTCAGTGAAAAAGGAAAGCAAGCCTACATGAAAAATATGCAAGAGCCACCAAAACCACCTTCACCTAAGAGGATAGTAAATGTCATCAGTGGAGGAGAAGATATTTACGGAGTAACATATACGAATTCGAACAAAGTTTCCAAAATGACGATCACACACGGCAAACAAGTACGGCAAACCTTAGAACAGGAGAGTATAAGCTTCGATGATGCAGATACGGAAGGAGTGACTAAACCGCATAACGAAGCTCTGGTAATATCTTTAATTATTTTGACACTGATGTAAAAAGAGTTTTGACTGATCCAGGTAGCTCTGCAAATATTATTCTACTAAGAGTATTGCGAGAAATGCAAGCTGAAGACAAGATGATTCCAAAAGTGCATGCTTTATCAGGCTTCGACAATTCAAGCGTGGTAACAAAAGGTGAGGTAACTCTGACAACTTACGCTGCAAGTGTTGTTAAAGAAATGAAGTTTCAGGTAGTGGATTTGGAAATAGCATACAATATAATCGTGGGGAGACCTTGGATCCATGATATGGATGATGTTCCATCAACCTTACATCAAGTCATTAAATTTCCATCACCTTAGGGAATATGTCAAATCCGAGAGAATCAACAAATAGCCAAGAGTATCAATGCAATAACAGATACGAGCACCGCAAGTAAAGAAAAATAACAATTATTGAAAATAGTTGAAGATATCATCAATCAAACTTCAACTGAAATAACAAACTTAGATTCGAGGCCCGATGTAATTTAAGAACCTAAAGAAAATGAGAATATTAAAAAAACGATAGAAGAACTTGACGCTGTGATGTTATTTGAACGAGGGCCAGAGAAAAAAGTTTACGTGGGAGCCAATCTAAATCCCGGCATTCGAGGCAAGTTAATTATATTTTTAAAAGCTAACGTAGATTGTTTTGCCTGGTCCCATGCTGATATGACAGGTATTCCAATAGATGTGATGACTCATAAGCTTAATGAAGACCCATCTTTCACCCCAATTAAGAAAAAGAAAAGAAATCAAGGATCTTTCAAAAATCATTTAATTCAAGATGAGGTCCAAAAGTTGTTGAAAATCGGGTCCATTCGTGAGGTAAAATATCCTGATTGGTTAGCTAACACGGTGGTCGTACCTAAAAAGAATGGTAAGCGGCAAGTTTGTGTAGATTACACTGATCTAAATAAAGCTTGCCCAAAAGACTCTTATCCTTTACCCCACATAGATCAATTGATTTATGCAACTGCAGGTCATAAACTTTTAAGTTTTTTAGATGCATATTCGGGGTACAATTAAATTAAAATGGACCCCGGTGATGAAGAAAAAACTTATTTCATCACAGTCCAGGGGACTTACTGTTACAAAGTAATGCCCTTCGGTCTAAAAATTGCTGGAGCAACCTATCAAAGGTTAGTTACCAAAATGTTTCAAGAATATTTGAGAAAGACAATGGAGGTATATATATACGACATGCTCGTCAAAACCTAGCATTTCCATGACCATATTTCTCATTTAACTGTTACCTTTGAAATTTTGCGAAAATTTAATATGAAACTCAATCCTGAAAAATGTGCATTTGGAGTTGCATCTGGTAAATTTTTAGGTTTTCTTGTCTCTAACTGTGGAATTGAAGTGAATCCTTCCCAGATTAAAGCAATTAAAGAAATACTTGACATCTTTACTAGTAAAAAGGAAGTTCAGAGGTTAACAGGAAGGATAGCGGCCTTGGGGAGGTTTATTTCAAAATCATCAGAAAAATACTTCAGATTCTTATTTGCGCTCAAAAAGCAAGACTATTTCGAGTGGAATGAAGATTGTCAACGAGCACTTAGGTATTTGAAAACTTATTTATCAAATCCTCCTTTATTGGCTAAACCTAAAGAAGGTGAAAAGTTACTCATCTATTTAGCAGTATCAGAAGTAGCGGTAAGTGTCATTTTAGTACGAGAAGACCAAGGTAACCAATCTCCGATTTATTATGTAATTAAAACTTTATTAGATGCAAAGACAAGGTATCTACAACTAGAAAAATTAGCATTAGCTCTCATCATGGCATCTAAAAAACTACGACCTTATTTTCAATGTCATCCTATTGTGGTTGTTACTGCTTTTCCTTTAAGAAATATATTGCATAAACATGAATTATCAGGAATATTAGTATAATGGGCTATAGAATTAAGTGAGTACGAAATAATTTACCAACCTCGAACTGCTATCAAATCTCAAGTACTCGTTGATTTCGTAGCTGATTTTACTCAAAGCATACATCTAGAAGCAGAAAAAGAATTAAAAGTTTTTAACGGAGCTAATCCGGGGACTTGGATATTATTTCCCAATGGTTCATCTAATGTAAAGGGGGCAGGTTTAGGAATTTTTCTTATACCACCTACGGGTGAAACAATTAGACAAGCTGTAAAATGTCACCCTGTAACTAATAATTGTTGGAAACACGTTCTCAAAGTATTATACTAAAACGTGTGTTCATATGTGTAGGTTTTGATGAATGACAAAGAAGCGCAAATTGATATATGACGAAGTTCAAGGACAAGCGCACAATTGATGCATAACGAGATTCAAGCACAAGACAAAGTTTTATAGTTTAAATGAGTCGTTCTTAATTGTGATCTTGATCCGACAACTTGACTCATGACATGGCTTCTCTTGTAAAACTATTTTTCCAAAATCATGCATATTTAATTTAATGCTAAATGATTTTAAATCATGCATATTTACTTTAGTTAAAATGATTTTTAAACATGCCTCTTAAATCTGGACTAAGATAATCGATTATGTACTTATGATAATCGATTATGTTAAGCCAAGACTGCATGACAATTGGTTGTGAACTAATGACAATCGATTGTGTTAAGGCAGTGAGCATCAGGTTTTTCAAACCTGCATGACAATCGATTGTGAAGCTAATGATAATCGATTGTGAAGAGACAGTGTCCATCAGATTTTTTAAAGTCACAAAATAATCGATTGTTAACTTATGACAATCGATTATGTTGAGGCAGTGTCTTCCAGACTTTTCAAAATTATTAAATAATCGATTGTTATCATTGGACAATCGATTGTCAAGAGGCAGTGTCTAAAATGATTTTCAAAGACTGATATATAATCGATTGTTAACTTTGTACAATCGATTGTGAAGCTGACCATTGTCGTAAAGTTTTCAAATACCGTCAGGTAATCGATTATTGATTTGTTATAATCGATTGTTTTAATTAAAATCTGGAAAAGATTTTTTGAACGTTGCTGAGTAATCGATTGTTGATTTTGGACAATCGATTATTTTTGGTAAAATCTGGAAAGGATTTTTTGAACGTTGCCAGTAATCGATTATGGATTGTAAATAATCGATTGTTAAGCGTAAAATCTGGGAATGATTTTTGGAATGACTGGCAGACAATCGATTGTGGCATTTTGACAATCGATTGTCACACAGTAAAATCAACAACTCTTAATTGGCAATTAGGCAACGGTAATGCCAAGTTTTTCAACTATAAATACAGCTTCATTTCAGTGTTTTAAACACAACAACTGATCATAACATTGCTATAAGCTTGCATACTCTATTGCTTATCATTTTATATTCATTACATATGTTTTGAGAGCCATATTCTTGTTCAAAGTTGTTGTGATCTTGAGCGTATTCTTTTACTCATATCTACTCATTAATGAGTGTCTTGTTTGAGTGCTTAGTGTATTGTACACTTGAAGAGAATTGTTATTCTCTTGTTGTAAGAAGGAACTTGTGTTTCCTTGGTTGAAGTCTTGGAGTGTTGTATCTCCGAGCAAAGGTGTTGAGGCTTGTGTCCTCAAGTAGTAAAGGTTTGTTGAGCACCCGTAAGCTTGACAAGTTAGTGGAAAATCTCGAGAGAGTCTATCGGGGACTGGACTAGCCACGTGTTGTGGTGAACCAGAATATATCGGTGCGTTCTTTCTTATTTATCGCACTTATTTATTTCCTGCAAATTTTAATTTCCGCAAGTTTACGCTAAATTTTATTATAACGCTATTCACCCCCCTCTAGCGTTAAGCGTATTATCTAACAATTGGTATCAGAGCCCAACTCTCTGAAGACTTAACGGTTTGAGAGAAACATCCATGGCTTCTACTCGTGACTCTTTTGCAGGAATTGATGAAGGACAATGCTCCACACGACCACCTCTATTCAACGGTACAAACTATGCGTATTGGAAGGAGAGGATGAAAATCTTCGTTCAATCAAATAGCTTTCACCTTTGGAAGGTGATAATGAAGGGAAATCAAATACCAACCAAAAAGGTTGATAACGAATGGGTTCCCAAGTCCGAAGAAGAATATGACGCGGATGATATCCGAAAGGTGCAAAATAATGCTAATGCAATTAATTTATTATATTGTGCTGTAAATGCTGACGATTACAGGAAAATATCTTGTTGCACAACGGCGAAGGAAATGTGAGACAAGCTGGAAATTACGTACGAAGATACGGACCAGGTAAGGGAAGCTAAAATTGATTTCCTAACCCATGCTTATGAATTATTTCACATGAAGGAAGGTGAAAATGTGGATGAAATGTTCGAACGATTTTCAATAATCGTAAATGACCTACATGCTCTCAAGAAGACATTCACGGATAGGGAACTTGTCCGAAAAATCCTTAGAAGTCTCACTCCGGCATGGCGATCAAAGGCCGACGCGATTCAAGAGTCCATTGGCATTTCAAATGTCACCATCGACGCACTTAGAGGTAATCTTAAGACTTATGAATCTACTATACTTAACCCTCTTGTTGATGATCAAAGGAGGCAAAGAATCGCTCTAAAGGCAAGCACAAGCCAATCACAAGTTGATGAGGACGGAGACAACGAGTTTGGACTCGTTATCAAAAGATTTCAAAAGTTCATGCGAAAAGAGTATGAACGAAAGGGCAAAAAGCAAGGAGAACAAATAAAATGCTATGAATGCGGAGAAACCGGGCACATCAAATCAAATTGCCCAAACATCAAAAAGGAAAAGAAACCTTTCAAAAAGCAACGTGCATACATTTCTTGGGGAGGCGACTCCGGAGATGAGTCAAGCGAAGGAGAAGAAGACGAAGCCGCAAACCTCTGTCTTATGGCGCAAGAAGACAAGCAAGATGAGGTATGTCAAATCTCTTCTAAAAACTTCTTTACTCTTGAAGAAATGCGAACTGCTTTTGATGAGTTATATAGTGAATTTATTAAGGCTTCAAAAACTGTCAAGAGCATATAAGAAAATGCTTCTCTAAAAGAAAAAGATTTTCAAAAGCAACTCTCTTTGAAAGAAACTGATTTACAAAAACTGTTTTTAGAAAATGAGAAGTTGAAAGAGGAAAACAAGTTTTTCGGAAAAAGAAGCGCCGACAAGCCCGAAAGTTCTATTAAAAATTTTTCTTCTTGCATGCATCTCAAAAATGAGGTAGATAGACTTAAAGGCACCTTAGATAAGTTTAATTCTTCCCACAAAAATTTGAATGAGGTCCTTGTTAATTTGAAATAAACCAAGCATGGCATAGGTTTTAAGAATGAGCCTAAAGAAAAGGTTGAAGCCAAACCCCAACCACCTAAGGCTCAACCTAGGATTAATAAAACAAATGCTCATCCTAGAAATAGCAATCCTAGAACCAATATGCATGCTAGACCAAATGTTGAACATTTTAGGAGACCTACAAATGACTTACCACCTAGAAACAACCACTCTAGAAATGATGCATATTCTAGGCCAAACACTAGAAGGAATTTTGAACCTTTTAGAGCACCTAGAAATGGCCCTCAACCTAGAAACAATTATTTTAGAAATGCTGCCCATCCTAGAACTAATAGTAGGAGAAATGTTTTTCATAAAGTGCGCAATAGTCATAATGTCGAAAATAGAGTAAACCATTTTCGTTCGTCAAGTTACTGAACCTAGAAGGATGCATAACCCTAACGTGACTTGTCATTATTGTAGACGAATTGGTCATATTGCTCCTGCTTGTTTTACACGACATAGACATATCACTCAATCGCATCATTATGATATGCCTAACCCCCAAGGACCCAAAATGGCATGGGTACCTAAAACGCATTAATTTGTTTTGTAGGTATGTTTGAAGGGATCAAGTGTACTATGGTACCTTGATAGTGGATGCTCCAAGCATATGACGGGAGACGAATCCAAATTCCTTCAACTAGAACACAAAGAAGGAGTAAGTGTTATTTTTGGTGATAACAATAAAGGAAAGATTATCGGCATCGGATCGGTCGGTAAGGATGAAAATTCTTCTATTAAGCATATATTACTTGTTAAAGGTTTAAAGCATAATCTCTTGAGCATAAATCAATTATGTGACAAGGGAAATCTTGCCTTATTTGATTCGGATGAATGCTTAGTATTTAGACGTAGTGTTTTTAAAATTATCCTTCGTGATTTTAGAGTGGCTAATATTTATATGGTTGATCTTGCCAATTCCTCACCCGAATATGTTGATTGTCTTATGAGCAAAGAGGATGATACTTGGTTGTGGCATCGTAGAGTAGCACATATCAACATGCATCTTTTGAACAAATTGATTTCACAAAACTTAGTTGTTGGTCTTCCCAAATTGAAATTTGAAAATGACTCTATTTGTGATTCTTGTCAAAAGGGGAAGCAAACAAAAGCATCTTTCAAATCCAAAAATATTGTTTCAACTACTAGACCATTGCAATTGCTTCACATGGATTTATTTGGACCATCTCGCATTGAAAGTCTAGGAAGAAATCGTTATGCTTTTGTTATTGTTGATGATTATTCTAGATTTACTTGGACTTTATTTCTTGCCAATAAAAGTGATGCTTTTCAGAATTTCAAATATTTTCTTAAGCGTGTTCAAAACGAAAAGGAAACAACCGTCACTTCAATTAGAAGTGATCATGGGGGAGAGTTTGATCACAATCTCTTTGCGGACTTTTGTGACGAACTCGGTATCGAGCATACCTTTTCCGCTCCACGTACACCACAACAAAATGGGGTGGTGGAAAGGAAAAATAGATGTCTCGAAGAGATGGCTAGAACCATGCTCGATGAGGCTAAGATTCCCAAACATTTTTGGGCGGATGCCGTGAGTACCGCATGCTACGTTTTAAATAGAGTAGTCATAAGGCCTATACTCATGAAAACCCCATATGAACTCTATAAGGGAAGGAAACCAAATATCTCCCATTTTAGAGTATTCGGTTGTAAATGTTTTATTCATAACAATGGCAAAGATCAATTGGGAAAATTTGATGCTAAGTCCGATGAGGGAATTTTCAGTGGTTATTCTTCACGTAGCAAAGCATATAGGGTTTTTAATAATAGAACCCAAACTGCGGAGGAATCCCCTCATGTTGTATTTTCCGAAAATAATGCTCGCTTGGCGAGAAAGGATTCCGGTTTTGACCTTGCAGGTATTTTGGATAGCTTGAAAGACAAAATACAAGAAACGGCTAAGGAAAATAAAGATGAAATTGTGGAACAACCAACGGAGGAAGCGCCACAATTGGAGAATGAAACGAAAACGCCTAACGAGTGGAGGAAAATCAAAGATCACCCTCTCGAACAGGTAATTGGTGACGTCGGAGAAAAGGTAAGTACCCGAAACTCTCTTAAGAACACCTTAGGACACACTTCTTAAGAGTTCACGTTCTCACTTGGGCACACTAGTTTAAGTTATTATTTCTTTACAAATTACTGACTTGAGCGTCGGAGACGTCTAATTCTATTTTGCAGGTATCGCCCTAAAGGTAGGGGGAATTATAAAGATATGGCACAGAACAATCGATTGTTCAAGCAAATAATCGATTATTTACTGTGCAGAAAATCGATTAGCAAGTATCACTAATCGATTGTTTATGGTTTATGTTTATTATGCAGTTTTGTTTAATAATTGATTTTTAACTGTATAATCGATTTCCGTCTCAGCCATTCAGTACTGCTTTTCTAAAACAATCGATTGTTTCATATATATAATCGATTATTTTCCTAGTCAGAAAATTTCTGTACTCACTGTAACATAACAATCGATTACCATACTTTGACAATCGATTATTTCATGTCAGTAATTCAAAATTTTGTTACCGTTTGGTCCTGCAATCGATTTGTGTCAGTTCCGAGATTCAGTCAAATCGTCATAACAATCGATTATTTCGTTCAACAATCGATTGTCTAACAATCAGTGAAATTTATTTTTACCGTTTCTGACTGTTTTGGCTCATAAATTCTGGCAGAATTTCTCCATCAATGAATTGCCTTTCTCCACATTATAAATAGGCTTCATATATCTTCATTTTATTCACTCAAGCATCAATTTTAGCTCTCAAACTATCAAAATTCTCTCAAGTCTCTTGCAAATTCCAGCAATACTTATTAAAAATGTCGGGTCGTCACTCTAAACGTTCCCGTTTTGCTAGGCATGGTGCATCCTCCTTTGCTGCCCCTCCTCCTCCAAATTACCCCTATCAAGATGGGTCAATTTTACAATTTAATTCTGACATCGAGCTTACTCGATTTTTAACAAAATTGAAAAGCGCGACATTCTTCCTCCCCGCTTTTCAACCAATAAGTATCTTGAATCATACGCTCCTGCTGCCAACATGCTTAAAGAATGTCAACTTCTTGACTTCTTACTTCTTACCCATCCTTACATCAATCCTACACTGATTCAGGCATTTTATTCAAACCTTCATGAGGATGATGATGGTGAGCTTGTGACAAATATAAATGGTGTTCAAATTCTTCTATCTGAATGAAAACCTTCATTCCATTGCCCGTCTTCCTCAAAGTGGTGAAGACATTTTTCGGTACATTAGAGAGGCCGGAGCCTTATTTGATGAAGCAGTCCTTCTACACCAAACCGGACTTACATCTTATGATCCAAATCTTTCTTCTCGTCGTCCCACAATCACGGGAATGGATCCCAATTATCGTTTGATTTTCTATTTCATCACCCAAGTCCTCAAGCCTCGTAAACATAACCATACCACCATTTCCCAAGAGGACACCAAGCTCATGCATGCCATAATAACCGGAGCTCACATAAATTGGTGTCAGTTCGTCAAGATTCACATGCGTGATGCCCTCGGAGATGATAGGCCTCTTCCCTATGCCCTCCTTATTATGAATTTTCTTGAAGCCTCCGGATTCAACACTTCCAACGGTCCTCTCAAAAAGAGCACCAAGAAGTGGGAAATTTCAGAATCCTCCTTTCATCATGAACGTGATCATGCAGCGCCTGCTCCTCCTCCAACCCGTCGAACTCGTCCGCCTCAAGAGCCTACCCTCCAATCCATTTCCGACCAAATTGCTTCATTGACCTCCTCTTTCGGTCAATTAACTCATGAGATCCATGGATATTTTGACCATGTTCATTATCCATATGCGGGTCTTGTTCCCTATGAAGCAGCGCCGGATGATGAGGCGGGAGATGATGAAAATGAATAATTTCTTTGTTTGTTTTTAAGTTTATTGTTTATGTTGTATTGTCTTCCTTTTTTTGCTGTAATCGTTATCTTTCCAATAAATAAACAAGTTTTATTTAAATCTTTGGTATCTTATTATATTTTTTTGCTAATGGCAAAAGGGGGAAGATAACGGGTATGCATGCACTCTCAATATTTATAAGCTTAAATTGAGGGGGAATTCATATATTGAGGGGGAACAAATTGCATACTTGTTGCATATATATACTTGTCTTGAATCGTCATTTTGAATTGCTTAATTTGCATATCCCGCTTAAAGTTTGCCATTATCAAAAAGGGAGAAATTGTTGGAAACACGTTCTCAAAGTATTATACTAAAACGTGTGTTCATATGTGTAGGTTTTGATGAATGACAAAGAAGCGCAAATTGATATATGACGAAGTTCAAGGACAAGCGCACAATTGATGCATAACGAGATTCAAGCACAAGACAAAGTTTTATAGTTTAAATGAGTCGTTCTTAATTGTGATCTTGATCCGACAACTTGACCCATGACATGGCTTCTCTCGTAAAACTATTTTTCCAAAATCATGCATATTTAATTTAATGCTAAATGATTTTAAATCATGCATATTTACTTTAGTTAAAATGATTTTTAAACATGCCTCTTAAATCTGGACTAAGATAATCAATTATGTACTTATGATAATCGATTATGTTAAGCCAAGACTGCATGACAATCGATTGTGAACTAATGACAATCGATTGTGTTAAGGCAGTGAGCATCGGGTTTTTCAAACCTGCATGACAATCGATTGTGAAGCTAATGACAATCGATTGTGAAGAGACAGTGTCCATCAGATTTTTAAAAGTCACAAAATAATCGATTGTGAACTTATGACAATCGATTATGTTGAGGCAGTGTCTTCCAGACTTTTCAAAATTATTAAATAATCGATTGTTATCATTGGACAATCGATTGTCAAGAGGCAGTGTCTAAAATGATTTTCAAAGACTGATATATAATCGATTGTTAACTTTGTACAATCGATTGTGAAGCTGACCGTTGTCGTAAAGTTTTCAAATACCGTCAGGTAATCGATTATTGATTTGTTATAATCGATTGTTTTAATTAAAATCTGGAAAAGATTTTTTGAACGTTGCTGAGTAATCGATTGTTGATTTTGGACAATCGATTGTTTTTGATAAAATCTGGAAAGGATTTTTTGAACGTTGCCAGTAATTGATTATGGATTGTAAATAATCGATTGTTAAAGCGTAAAATCTGGGAATGATTTTTGGAATGACTGGCAGACAATCGATTGTGGCATTTTGACAATCGATTGTCACACAGTAAAATCAGCAACTCTTAATTGGCAATTAGGCAACGGTAATGCCAAGTTTTTCAACTATAAATACAGCTTCATTTCAGTGTTTTAAACACAACAACTGATCATAACATTGCTATAAGCTTGCATACTCTATTGCTTATCATTTTATATTCATTACATAAGTTTTGAGAGCCATATTCTTGTTCAAAGTTGTTGTGATCTTGAGCGTATTCTTTTACTCATATCTACTCATTAATGAGTGTCTTGTTTGAGTGCTTAGTGTATTGTACACTTGAAGAGAATTGTTATTCTCTTGTTGTAAGAAGGAACTTGTGTTTCCTTGGTTGAAGTCTTGGAGTGTTGTATCTCCGAGCAAAGGTGTTGAGGCTTGTGTCCTCAAGTTGTAAAGGTTTGTTGAGCACCCGTAAGCTTGACAAGTTAGTGGAAAATCTCGAGAGAGTCTCTCGGGGACTGGACTAGCCACGTGTTTTGGTGAACCAGAATATATCGGTGCGTTCTTTCTTATTTATCGCACTTATTTATTTCCTGCAAATTTTAATTTCCGCAAGTTTACGCTAAATTTTATTATAACTCTATTCACCCCCCTCTAGCGTTAAGCGTATTATCTAACAATAATAAAGTAGAGTATGAAGCTGTGATTGCAGGTTTAGATCTACCATTTGAACTTGGTATCATGCAAATTGTAATCAACAGTTATTCAGAGTTAGTAGTCAATCAAATAGTGGGGACTTACGTAGCTAGAGAAACTCGAATGCAAGAATACATCGGAAAGGTACGGGAGTTAATAAGACAGTTCCAAACTTAGAAAGTGATGCAAATCCCAAGAGAAGAGAATTTGGAAGCAGATGCTTTAGCCAACCTCGCATCTGCAGCAGATATACCAAAAGATGTGAATGCCTCAATTATACATTTGTTTCACTATATTCTTGACCCTGGAAAAAATGAGGTAAATTTTAATCATTTAACTTGGGATTGGAGAAACGAAATCGTGTCTTTTTTGCAGCACGGAACCGTAACTGAAGACAAGGTGAAGGCTCATGCATTAAGGAGGAAAGCCGCTCATTACTGCTTGTATCAATTAAACTTGTACCGTAAAATGTTTGGTGGACCATTAGCCATGTGTCTCGGACCTTCTCAAACAGAATATGTGACGAGAGAAGTACATGAGGAACATTGTGGAAATCATATAAGAGGAAGATCACTGGTTAAAACATTAATTCGAGCTGGATATTACTGGCCTAAAATGGAAGAAGAAGCAATTGATTTCGTATCTAAATGTGCCAAATGTCAAAGGTATGCAAATAACATGCATAGACCACCAGAGTTATTACATCCTTTCATAGCTCCGTGGCCCTTCATGAAATGGGGAAAGGACATTGTAGGACCATTACCTCAGGCAAAAGGTCAGGTAAAGTTTCTACTCGTACTTGCTGATTATTTCACTAAATAGGTTGAAATATGAGCGTTTAAACAGGTACGAGAGAAAGAAGTTAAAGATTTCATTTGAAGAAATATAATTTACCGCTTTGGTGTTCCAAAGGAGATAGTTTGTGATAATGGACCATAATTTATAGGAGCTAAAATCACAGAATTCTTTCAAAATTGGCAAATCAAAAGAATTACGTCGACACCATATCATCCATTAGGTAATGGGCAAGCAGAGTCTACAAATAAGGTAATTATCAACAACCTAAAGAAAAGGTTACAAGAATCAAAAGGCAATTGGCCCAAAGTATTACCAGCGGTATTATGGGCATATCGAATGACGGCAAATACAAGTACAAGAGAGACACCATTTTCAATGGTCTATGGTGTAGAAGCTTTGATACCAGTTGAGATAGGTGAACCTAGTACACGAAGTATTCAAGCAAAATAAGACTCAAACAATAAAGAGTTACAAGTAAATCTTGACTTACTTGAAGGGAGAAGAGAAGCTGCGTTGATAAGGATGGCAGCTCAAAAGCAAGTGATTGAACGGTATTACAACAGGAAAGCACGCCTTAGGTTTTCTAAAGTTGGGGACTTCGTGTTAAAAAAGGTTTTCCAATCTACATAGTCAGTTAGTTCAGGAAAGCTAGGTCCAACATGTAAAGGACCTTATCGAATTCGCGAAATTGCGGGCAAAGGAGCATACGATCTAGAGACAATGGAAGGAAAAAATGTTCTACCTTCACATTGGAATGCCGTTCATTTAAAGAGATATTAATTCGAAAGAAAGTACCCATGGTCAGGTATTGACAAGTTAGATTTTTTTCTTGGAATTGAGAAAATTATACTGACGATTTTAGATGCTAGGCAAAAACCCTAACTCGTGCCAAATGATGAGTCACGACCTGCACGGAAAATTGGAATACTCTTAAATTCCTAGACCAGGGTTACAATAATCTGATGGAAGTACACACGAGTTAGACAGTCTTCAACTATAATCGCACCTCCGAGTCCCGTATGTTTTTTCTGTTTCATGAAAAAGACCAAAGATTGGGATCAAATATACAAGTGATCGAGGCTTCATACTTCACCGCTCAAACACTTGGGGGATTGTATTATATACACATAAGTATGTGAAGAAATAGATACGAGAGAGAAACATTCAAGATTTTCAAATCAACTCAAGTTGCGACAATTCAAGTATCAATCTAAAATGAAGTCATTGCTTAAACCCTTCTTAAGAATGTAAAGACAGGGACATGACTATGTATCGGAACAGGTTATATAAAAAAACCTTGTATATTTTATAAATCTGTTAAAAGGAAATAGTTGCGAGAAAGTTATAGATGTACTTCAGTACATGTAATACTCAAGAAACTTATCAAAGTTCATAAATAAAAAACTTTACAAAAGTTGTTTATGTGAAACATGTATGTTCTTATCTCTTTCATCGTATATTAACACCATTATGAAGATTAGACGTCTTCTTCATTAAGTGTCAATAAATAAAAGGGCCCTCTTTTATTTTTCCTCGTGTTGGTAACACATGAGGAGAATTATGAAAGCATTTTCTGAAAAGGATAAAAAATGCTAACTTATTCTCTAAGTCCTAACAAGAAAAATAGGCAAGAGTAAGGTAAAATCATTCTGCAAAAATTAAAGTAGTAAGTAGACAAGGATAAAATGAATAAGTATTATACAAACTTCTTAACATAAAAAGCTAAGGGAAAAAACTTAGCTATTACAATACATTTTTCTGAAATAGATGCCCCATTATAGAAATTGGGGACTTCATCACATCATCAGAATCAAACAAAAAAGAGGTAAGGTTAAACATCTTCATTGGTCACTGAGGTGATTGGAGCGGTAGGAGTCGTAGCTTTATTAGGCTCGGCTGAAACTTCATGAGAAGCAGTAGACACGGGGACTTCTGTTCCTAAAGATTGTGTTATAGATAAGTTACCCTCGTCTACTGGAATTGTAACTTCAGTTGTTGCTTCTATGTTCAAAGGCTCTTCAACCCCGGGAGTTTCCACTATTGGAGAGAGATGTCAATTACCTGGTAAGGAGAAAGAGTTTTGGTTGACATTTAATTCTTCTCAATCAAGTCTAAAACTTTGGCTAACTCAGATTGCAAGTCAAATTTTTCCTGATAAGCCTCCATTAAAGTATCACGACGAGATTTCAAGAAGGCATAGTTGACCTCATAGTTAAAATTCTCAGCCAAGGAATTGTAATTCTTCTCCAGGTTTTCATAATCTTTTCCCACATAGCTAATGTGTTCTTCATTGTTTCATGTTCAGCTAAGTGGAAATCAAGGGAAGATTGAAGGTTGAAACGAGAGCTCTCCAACATATGAATCTTGTCGGAGGAAATCCATTAATCATTCTGAGCACGAGATAAGTTCTCTGCCAATTCTTTTGCATATTCTTCTTTTTTCTCCAGAAGAGACTTTAACTCATTAATTTCTTCATTAGCTTTAGATAAAGAACCTTCCAAAATTTCTTTATCCTTCTTAAGTTGACCGCATAAAGCATTAGCAACTCCTAACTCTGAAGATAAGATACGATTCTGTTGCTCCAAGCGGACTTTGTTTTCCTGTAACTCCTCTGTAGTCCCTTGAGCATTCTCATACTGATCCTTCCAATTCGCTACTTCAAGTAATGCATCCTCAGCTATCTTCCTTGCTTCGGAGATAGCCTATGTAGACTCACAATCTTTTCTCTCCAATAAAGAAATCCGCACCATTAGCTCGGTCCCAATGAGATTTGCGTACAATTATGAAACATGAAAGTCAAGACTCAAAATAAACAATATATATATATATATATACAAAATATATGTGTGTGTGTGTATGTATGTATATATATATATATATATATATATATATATATATTTCAAAGTTAAGGAAATTACCATTAAGGTTGAATGAACTATGTCATTCATTAAGGTGTACCAGCTGTGGCTTTGCATTTTGTTTTTCTCAATATCCCCAATAAGAGGCTCGAGCCATGTATCTGTGCCTCCAGATTTTCTCAAAAGGCTTCGAGTAGTAGGGACTTCAAGAGTAACACTTCTCATAGCCAAGCTTCTAGCACTAGAGCTACCCTATACTGGAAGAGCAGATGAAGAGGGAGCAGCGGTAGGGGGCATAGTAGAAAAAGTAAAAACTATAGGGGTCGTTGAAGCTGAAGCAGGAATGGAATGAGAAGCTATAGAAACTGATTCGTGAAAAGAAATGGAAGTATTCAAAACTAGAGAAGGTAAGGAAACAATAATTGGTGATGAAGTACTTACAATTGGCAAAGGAATGAAAGGAGAAGGAATGAATGAAGAGAGAAGAGCTTCATCAAAAACAGGTCTGAGCTCGCCACTCCAAAAACCATTATCGGAAGGAGGTTGAGTTGGTTCACTCGTGTCTTTCGGCACACTATCTTCATCGGATTGGATAAGAACAGGTTCGGTAGTGGAAGTAGTTGTAGAAGAGGTAATTGCAACCGAGGCACGAGCAGGAGAGTCTTCAATTTCATCATCCAAAACAACACGTCTCCTAGCTCTTGGCCTAGATACCAAAGAGGTATTATCTTCTTCATCTTCAGTTTCCATTGCTAAAACTTTTCTTTTGGCTAAAAGAGCTTCAGTCTTATCCAAACCAAGGGCATAGTTGGTAGTTGTACGCATGGCTATTAGCTACCTCTGTTGTCATTCCTTTTATTCCAAATCCTGATAAAAAGAAGGATTTGAGTTCATTATCAAAATTTATACACGTATCTAGAAAGTATATATGAAAAGAAATATGTACCGTGTGTTTTTACTATCCACTCGTGTAAGGAAGAGATAGATTTCCAAGTCCTATCTTCCTTAGAGGAAATTTTCAAAATCGAGTTTACCCAACCACGAAAACTGGGAACGGGTTCCACAGTTCCCATGGTTGCTACAAAAAACCAAAAAGGGGATAAATTTAAAGAGAAGATCAAAATCTCATAAAATAGGCACGGGAAAAGTAAAACAAAAACTTACATGTAAAATTTCACATCTGGGGGAAGGGAATGTTTGATTCTCCCAATAAGTCCATTGTGCGAACACCAATATAACGCAGATACCACTCACGATCTTTATCGCTATCAATGTTTACTAAATCTCTTTTGCTCCTTGCAGTTAGAATGAAAACCCCATGGCGTGGTGGTATAAGTGGATGAGATGGGGGAATGTGAAATTAACTTTTGCTTTAGTAGACAAAAACATTGAAAAATCTACAGCCCTCCAAACCAAAGGTCCAACCCGGGCTAAGCAAATGTTGAAAAATATGCAAAAATCTATGATAACTGGGTCTACAATAGGTTTAAACCCTAAAGTGAAGGGGTAGGTACAAACATAAGAATACCCATTTCTGTATGATGAAATTCTTTGGTTAATAGAAGCAATTGATAAACGAACGACGCCCTCTTTCCAATTGCACGCTTTCCTAACACTGGGAATAATAAATTCATTTATAAGAGAGGGATAATCATCAGTTTTTTCCAATCTTGCAATTTGTTTTTGAAGGGACGTTCTGTCACTTGCAAAAGACAGATCGTTTGGAATAATCTCTTCAACCGTGGGCTCTAGAGAAGGCTCCGAAATTTCTTTACCTTTTGAAGATGGAGTTTTAGAAGAAGAACCTTTAATTCCAGAACTAGTTGATCATCCTCGTGTAGATCCCGTACTTCGGGGTTTTCCTCCTCTGCCTCTTGAATGTCTGATGGGAGCAGGTGCATTAGAAAATTGATCAAGAAGCAAAACCTATCTGGGGTTGGGGTTTGGAGATGCCATTGCATGATGGTTTTGGGGAAAGTAGAAGAAAGAAAATGAATTTGAATGCTAGATGGAAGTTGGTGAAAAGGAAGACAAAGAAAGTGTGAATTAAAAGTTTATATGGGACAACCGTCAAAATTAAGGGAAGTTATGATGGAAAGCCAATATTAAAGATAACCATCACTTCGTAAATAGAGGAAATTGAACAGGCCTAGAAAAATGGGAACAAAACTGCAGATCCAACCAGAAGATGACACGTGTACAAGGTATTAAATGAGAAAGACAGAAAAGATGTCGATACTAACACAAGCATTAATTGTGACAAAAATTCTTTTTCATGATCCATTTCCCAATTATTTAATTGATAAATAATTAAAAAGTGGGGGGATTATCTGTATTGGGAAAAAATTGAGTTTTTATTAAAAGTGACGTGGCATGACACGTGGATTAGTCAAACACTCAAAGAACAATAAATGATTAAAAGGCACAGAGGACAACATGCACGACAGAAGAAAAGGAAACAGGCACGAGAAAGAACCTTAGATATGATTCTCGTGTTTATCCAAGGCATTCAATATCAACGGATAAAAAGGGCATTGAAGACACGAATCTGAAGACAAAAAATAGTCTACATTCATTATTAAATACTTGATACGTTAGTTATTCAGTATTTAATAGCAATGATTATGTAACGTCTCATTAAATGCTCTTTATTATTTAGAATAATCCGTTACTCCTTGTCAACTATAAAAGGATGAAGTTTTATCATTTGTAGGGACACAGAGAACATTTTTGAGATCATAGTGAAATACAATTTTTTATTGCTTTATTCTAATTCTTTAAAAGCCAATTATATTTCGCTCTCTTTGATTATCAGTAACCCGATTTCTTCTCTAAAATTCAAGTTTTGATCAAATTATATTTTTTGGTTAAACAAGAGGATCGGATATATATGGAAAATATATATACTGCACAAAAAACATAACTGTACGAACTACTAATTAATAGTGAGTTGCTTTAATTTGACCACTGCATTGTATTTGTAGATGAATATAAAAGCTTCTTGGAGCTTATTATTGACATCTCCTAGAATCCTAGTTATTTTGAAAGGAAAATATTAAGTACATGAAATTAAAAGTTATATTTGGACAGACAAAAAAGTAGTCATATATATGTTTAAGCATAGAGAGGAAAATGCAATACCCTCTGCCCAATTTGTATCTCAAGCTTGCAAGGGATCATCTAAATAGTGAACTCTTGCTAACAAGCAGGGAATCACTTGGTTCAAATTCTACTGGCCCAAAAAAGAGAGCAGGAACTCAAATGCAACAGTAAATTAAAGTCAACCCAAGTCTGTGTGAAGATTAACGGTTTCCATGCATGAACGATGTTAGTTTCAGATTGTAGAGAGAGAAGGAAGAAGAACTCTTCATTATTGTATTGAGAGAAAAATGACACCGAGTCTCTGTAACTGTACAAAAAGAAGCTTCCGGAAAACTAAACGTATATGTACAAAATATCTACTATATTATTTCTGTACAATACATTGGGCCATTGGGCCAGAATTAAATAAATGTACAGCTTGTTGGGCTTGGCTTGGGCTGCATTACTGCTGCTTTGTTGATGTGCCTGTTTCACTGAATTGGGCTGCATACCCAATAACTCCAACACCTCCTGCAAGTTGGAGGGTAACTGAACTCCCAACTTGAGCATGATAGAATGATGCAAAATACCAGTAAGGGGTTTGGTAAAGATATCCGCAAGCTGAAAGGTAGTAGGGACATGGTGCAAAGCAACAAGGCCTTCATGAAGCTTGCCTCTAATGAAATGACAATCCACCTTAATATGTTTGGTGCGCTCATGAAAAACAGGATTCTTTGCAATGTGAAGTGCTACTTGATTATCACAATAGACTGGTACATGAGTGGTAACAGGATCCCCAAAATCAGACAACAACCGAATGAGCCAGGTTAGTTCACCAACAACCTTGCTGATGGCTCTATGCTCAGCCTCACCAAAAAGTTAAGGACATGCGGTCCTTGAGTTTGAATTCCAAGTTCAAAAGTTAAGGCTAGACAGTCCTTAAGTTTCAATTACAGGTTAAAAAGTTAAGGATATGCAGTCCTTAACTTAAAATTTCAAGTTCAAAAGTTAAGGACAAACAGTCCTTAAGTTTCAATTATAGGTTAAAAAGTTAAGGACAAGCAGTCCTTAACTTTGAATTCCAAGTTCAAAAGTTAAGGGAAGGCAGTCTTTAAGTTTCAATTAGAGGTTAAAAAGTTAAGGAAAGACATTCCTTAACTTTGAATTCCAAGTTCAAAAGTTAAGGACAAGAAGTCCTTAACTTATAGTTTAAAGTTCAAAAGTTAAGGATACAAAATCGTGAACTTGGACTAACTGAAATTAATCATATTACCATGATTTGATTCTTAATCGTTTTTCTGCTACAGCTATTTTCTGATTTATTCTAGTAACTTCAGCTTTCAGATCCTTCATAAAACTCGTTGATAATCTCTGATAAAAAAACATAAAAAAAAAGTGCAGTAAGCAAAAAATAATCAAATAAAACACTAATGCTATTCAAAGGCAGAAACACATACTCTAACAAATTCCTTAAGTATGACTTCATCAAATTGTGTGGAAGAAGCCCTTGAGCTTTGATCTTATGAAATTGAATCCTCCACACTAAGAGGCTCTGTATATTCCTCTTCAACAACAATAAATGGTGATACTTCGATCAACTTATATAAATATTATATGACAAAAATTAAACATAAATTTTCAAAACCAAAACAAATAAACAAAAAATAGCTAGTAATTACATTAACTTACATTTTCATTATGGAAGTATTTTTTACAAAGAGAATCAAACTGTGAAGATTTCATTTCCGAATAACATAAAATTCGACGATAACAGATTCTTGAAAGTTCACAAATTGTTTTTCCTGGAAAATAGGAATTTTTTTCATAATCCAAACACAAAGAGCAAAAAGAAAGCCAAGTATAGTGTAGCTATCCTTGTATTTATCTTTGTCTTTGTCTTTGTCTTTCTCAATATCATTCTCATTCGGCTTCAAACAACTCTTCAATAATTTTAATAGCGTGTCATAAGAAAGAGAGCCCCAGTTGAAAAAAGAGCAGAGTACATCATCGTCGACAATTTTCATTATCTGCTCGGACACATTCCTATTTTTCAGCTTGCCCATCAAAACAGATTCAACAAAATAAATTGTTGCCAGCTTCATAGCATCATCATCACTACCTACAAATGACGAAGCTGTACAATATGTGTGACTAGAAATAAAACTAAACGAATCACCCAACTCAATTCTATCCTTTTCGGGAAAATAAACTTTCGAAAGACTATTCTCTTTCTCATATAAACCTTTAATGTCCAGCGAGGAATAACACTTCAAACCAGTAATTAGATGGTCACGTGTAAACTTAATTTCACGGCCAAATACCTCGAATGTCATCGAATCAGGGTCATTACTCACAATTTCTAAAAGCAATATACAGTGAATAAGTTTACCACAAAACTTCATACTTTGTAATCAGAAAAGGTTGCCGAAAATACCATCTCTCAACTTCTTCCACTGCTTGTTTGACAAAATTTTTTTAATTGTTTCCTTATATTGTATATTTCCTTTCCAATACACCATAAAATTACGCCAATCATCAAACTTGAACACACGATCTCCTTCCATTATCACACTACAAATAAAGAAAAAGAAAACGAAGATTAGGACTTATAGTTAGTTGGAGGGACTTGGTCCTTAACTTCAAGTTTCACGTAAAAAAGTTAAGGACAAGCAGTTCGTAACTTAAAGTTTAAAGTTAAGGAAAATAGGTCCTCAACTTCAAATTTGTAGTACAAAAGTTAAGGACACTTGGTCCTTAACTTCAAGTTTTAAGTTTAAAGTTAAGGATATACAGTCCTTAACTTTGAATTCCAAGTTCAAAAGTAAAGGACACTTAGTCCTTAACTTAGATTTACAAGTTAAAGAGGTAAGAATAGGCAGACCTTAACTTATAGTTTCAAATTCAAAAGGTAAGGACACCAGGTCCTTAACTTCAAGTTTCAAGTTAAAAAGTTAAGGACATACGTCTCTAACTTATAGTTTCAACTTGAAAAGTTAAGGGCACTTGGTCCTAAACTTCAACTTTCAAATTCCAATGTTAAGGACACTTAGTCCTTAACTTCAAGTTTCAAGTTCAAAAGTTAAGAAAACTCAGTCCTCAACGTTGAGTTCCAACTTCAAAAGTTAATGTCATTTGATCCTTATCTTTCATGAACACAGTTAACTAAAAATTCAGAAACACTGTAAACTTATGATTTACCACGACTATTTTTATGAAATGTACTTACATAATCAAATATATTTAATCAACCACAAACACATTACATATTTCAACACCAAAATTTCTGAATAACAGCATCACAAAAATATGCTGCTTCTCCGATACTGAATCAACTTATAATGATCATTTTTGAAATTTTATACATACTTGACAGGGCATTGAACGCGATTACACATATAGAAAAATAAAAATGCATAAAACAAAAAAAAATTTACTAGTTAGATCGATCGATTCAGAGAAGATGACAGAGAAGATGAAGAAGGAGAAAGATTAACTGAAGATCGTTTACATGCAAGGATGATAGAGTGCAGAGAACACGCGAAATTAGCCCTCTCTCAAATTTCCCTCTTATGAATAAAAAACGGGGGTTTTTGGGCCTTTTGACATATGAAAGAATGGGTAAAACAGTTTTTGCTATTAGTAGTGGCTATTTTTGCTGAGCATTATAATAAGTGGATAAAAATTAAAGATACCCTTAATTAGTGGCTATTACACGCCATTTTTACACCAAAATAAATGATTTCAACCCAACTTATCTAGAAATTTGTTAGTTGCCCCAATTTTTTTTTTTTTTTGCATTTTTAATTTTCTGTTCTTTGTTTTTCTACATCACCCACTCATCCTTCCTTCCACACCCCTCCCTCCCTCCCTCCACCCCCCCCCCACACACACTCCCAAAATTTTTTTTACTTTTTTTTTGTACTTTCAAGTTGGACGAGTTGGGTTATGGCTAATTGTTTAGTCCATCTTGATCTCGCTATTTTAATCCAAGTACACTTTGAATTGGATTAAGCAATGACTCATTTATTGACCTAACATATTTTAACCCGCTCAAATTCAGTTCAATCCGCTCATTTATCACCCCTACGATCAAAACAATGGCTAGCTGAACTAGGAGTTTGTTAACCTGCCTACGTATATACGCTTATGGTTTATACCTTCTTTTCTTTTTTCAAAGTACAATACCTAACACATCTTTGCTAAACTAGTTAGCCACATGATCTGCCCATTATGCATAGGAATCGATGACCTAACAACTGTATTTAGTTGGTTAAGACGTCGAAAATATGTAAAATAATAATGTGCCCTTTTGCTTGATTTGGATTTTGGATAATCTCACGGACGATCCATTTAATTAACCAAGGGAGAGCTATATTTTTTTATTAGTTGTGCTATGTGCAGTGCATCTTTAGAAGGGATAATACTAAACTTTAAAAGTACAATGATAGATGCAATCAACAAGTTAAATACTTAGCCAAAGACCTTTAATTTTAACCAGTTAGGATTACTTCTAAGAGTTTAGTTATGTTAATACTTAATAATATGTAAGCGTTGTTAAAAGATTGTTTAACATAGTGGTGGCAAAATAGATAAAAGAAAGAGATTTTTATATTTTTATACACTATATGAAACTAGATTATCCCCTCTACTCAAGTTCAGGAGCGACCCGACAAATGCTTTACTGCCAAATAGAAAGTCAAAAATATTTTATATGCTTCGAATTGTTCAAATATATTTTGAAGTGAAAAAATAACATTGTCTATTATGTATAAAAGTAATGAACTCTAAAGGGCTCTTCGAAGGATTTTGAGATTTCATTAGTAACATTCACATTAAATTGTTACTTCATATATATCATTCGTTTCTTACGAAATTTTATCCTGGTATTTATCAAGTGCAAAACAATAGTAGTTGAAAATCTTTCTTCTTTATATTTAACAAGAAAAAAAATCAATTTTTTTTACTTTACGGAACTCATTATAAATTTATACACAATCTATTTGGTGTATGTTTTCCCTCACTATTGTTCATCATCACTTTGACCCTACTATTGCTTCATGGACATTTATCCCATGTTTTTTGGATCCATACATTTTTTTCTTCTTTAGGCTAATATATTAGGACTACTAATCACAATAGTGTAATCACATTTTTTTAAGCAGAAAAAATTACGCAATCAAGTTCTTGCAACATGTTCTCAAAGCTTAAGAAAGCAACTATACTCAAAATCTTTCTAATGTCGAAGAAGGTGAGACATATTGCACGACTGAGAGGCTAATAGCTCATGATTGACTCCCACCATGATCATAACGTGTGTGAACAAAGAATAGTATAGCACAAAACATGCTTATTGTCATGAATAATTTGTACGTTAGATACTATATTGGATACTATATTGGATGCCCATATTGTAAATATCTTAAAGATTAAATCTCCTATTTAATGTTCATCATCTTTACTTTTTATGCCTGTAAAAGGTCATATAATTGCAACGGAATTAAACACACAATTGAAGAAGAAAATCTCTTCCTTCTCTCTATCTACATTTCTTGTTCATGTTTAACTAAGTTGTTTATATTTATTGTTCATGTTTCACTAAATTGCTTTCATTTTATAACACGTTATCAGCACGAGTCTCTAACCATCACGATAGGTTATCTTCTTTTAAAGTTCTCATTTAAAATTATGAAGTACAACATATTTATCTCTTTTGTAAGAATAATAATATGTTTTGTTGGATACTTAGTTTTTCTCAACTATGTTTAAAAATAAAAAATAGAAAGAGAAAGATAGTCATACTTCACCATGATCTCTTTATTTATGAATAAAGATGTAATAATTTTAATAAACGGCTTCTTAATTGATTTGCATTATTAAAATATAAATAGAAGTAATCAACAATAAACTTAGATAACAAGAATATTTTCTTGACAGTAGTACGTATCCAAAATATGAATATAAATGGTGTTTGCATCATTAAAATATTACATCCTACTTTAACTAAATTCAAGAAGTTTTTATTGATTATTCATCTTCTTCTCTGTAGAAATAAAACATGTTAGTAATAATGAGGTTACTTGAAATTGTTTTTCTTTTCAAGTCTATTTTCTTATTGAATTCAAGTATATCTAGTTACATGCTTAAGTACTTGGGTACACCTAACGTAATGCATGATTATACATTATTGTGTAGTATAACATGATATACTATACTAGCTACATTTAACTATTATTTTGACAAGCCTAAATACAGAATATTAGTACACATGGAGATGCTACGTAGGTACATATTTTACGATATTAAAAAATTTATATTCTTTAGGTGCACATATAATTCTTTTATATGGTCAATCTAGAAAAGTAACAATACTAGTTATGTAGCATGTCAAATCACTTAGCCAAATTATTATTAAAATTGCTTGATGACCTTAGTGCAATAAGGGTATTCATATTAGTCAGTATTGTCCTACATGTATTTAGTACACTTTAAGTTATGCTAATTAACTTGAATAATTTAATGATGCATGCACTAACTAGACATACAAACGATTATTTTTTATAGATGCTACAAATAATTGATAAAGCTTTACAATGATTTGAGATTTTACTTATTTAAGAAAGCAAATTTGATTTGCTAAGTTGCAAATTACTTGAGTACAACTTTCTTAGCATGTGATTGAAATTAAGGCTTGAAAATGAATCTCAATATCGTTTAACATATTATACCATTGATTGAGGGTAAGACATCATAATTAAATCATGATGCGCCATAATAATAAGAGTTGGGTATGAGTCCCAATTCATTATGGCCTAATATGCCTTTATATTGGTAAGACATTGGGTTTGAGTCCCACTGTACCATATTGATGATATAATGATGACTAAAGAAAAATAATATATTTTTCATTAAAGGCATGAAGATTGTCCCACTTGATTTGCTCCATTCTTGAAGTGAATGTGACAACGACGCATAATAAGTCTGAATAAAGAGAAGTGGTTGAACGATGAACGTGAGCGTTCCAAAGATCAAAACAATAATAATCATCACTATGATTATAGAAAAAGAACAATAAAGATTCTCAAAATAGTCCTTTAAAATGTGAAGACAATATTTACCATCAAATTGGTATGAAACTAATAAAGCACGTCACTGATTATTATCCATTCCTTAAAGAAAATGTGACTTGTGATAAGCATTGAAAATGCAGACCCATTCCTATATGTGAATGTGGTAATATGTGATAAAAGTAATGAATAAAGATATGCAAGGTATGCTTGGATAAATACCACACAACTCGCCCTTGAGAGAGGTTTGAGTGAAATAAAGAGAATAAATATTATTGTATGGTTATATGAATATGTCATTGGTCTCGTACATGTGATATGCCAAAATATTTTGGCATGCCTTATAAAAGCTATTAAAGGAAAAATTAAAGCAAGAAATGATTTTGCTTATGATGATTTTGACCATGACAATTTATTATGATATAAGTTTCTTCCTGAAGGAGACATTTACCATATGAATGATATGATAAAAGATCTTGTAGTACAAAAGTTGTTAAAAGATCCGAAAGAATTAATTTGTTACTATCCTGATGAATAACATTATTCATGATATTGATATTGAAAAGTCTCAAAAGAAACTCTTTGAGTTTCAAATGTATAAGTCAAAGTGGTTGACATGTTGAGACTATAAATGAAAGTAATATTGAATATCTTCATATTTCTATAATCATACCAGGTAAATATGAAATGTTACCTGGTTTTCTTTCTATTTGTACTACACAAATATAAGCATGATACTTGAAACATATGCCACAAGTAAACTAGAGGTTTACTAAAATAAATATTAGTTGGCATAACCGGTTGACCATCCCGGTTCAATTATGATGCGAAAAAAATTAATTGAGAATTCCATTGGCGTATATTGAAGAATAGAAGATTCTTCAAGAATTCTCTTGTGCTGCTAATTGTCATGATATACCAGTTAAGGTTGGGATTGAATCCCTTGATTTCTGAAACGAATAAAAGGTGATAAATATATGGGCCCAGTCACCTGCCATGTGGACCGTTTACTATTATATGAATTTAATAGATACATCTATTCTATGGTCACATGTGCATTTGTATCAACTTGCAGTTTGGTTTTTGCAAGATTGCTTGCTCAAATTATTAGAGCACAGTTCCAGAATATAAATTATGATGACTTATCTTAATAATACTGGTTTAAATCCAAGTTGGTTTAGCAAAAAAATTTATGCCTCCAATTACAGCTAAATCATGGGTTATGAGAACAAAACTCTCAAAAACGAAATTTTGTATGAGATGTAGTATTTAATATACATCAACACTTGCTCATCTAGCCAAATTATGAAAATTTCCCCAATCACAATCGGTTCAGGGTCAGGAACCAAATAATTTCTATATAGAAATATGTATGTGCTATATGATTTAATTATGCCACCATAATGCACAAAGATGGATTCTCACGAAAGGTTGTGAAATGTGTTGGTGATCCCAACATTAGGGGGAGAAAACGACAGCTGAGAAAGTAATATATGAAATGAATTATTATGAATACATATAGATCCTCGTACAAAAAAAATACGAATTTGAAGTTCAAGTGATAATTCATTTACAAATTATTGCCAGACGCATTTGCTGACCCAAAGCTAAATGTCATATTTCAGTTGATAATGCTCCAAATAGAATAAAGTCCATGGGGGACAGAGTCTATGCCATGCATAAAGCATAACAGACCAATCGGTTTCAAAGATAAACTCCTTGAAGAAGGAGAGGGGCAAATATTCAAAATGGTCATACTAAGGAGGCAAATGCTCTAGAAGAGCGCCACGAAATAAAACTTCATAAGACCTCATGGGAGAGGCTCAGGTACCTGAAATAATGAGATTAAGAGATCTCAATAAGTTATGTCTTTATTAGGTAATAATGGAACTGACATAAAGTGATCGTCGACGATATTGTTAATATAATGTAGCGCTCAATATTATTAATATTGACGAGGATCTAGAGCTCAAATATGACATGAAATTTGGACAAATAAATGATTGGCCAAAATAAAATAAAATAAAATACGCAATCAAGATTGATTTCACCTGAAAAATGTAAAGTTGGACGGATAGTCCCAACACATGAAGGTATAAAGCCAGTGGAGGTATAAATGTATTCATGTGTGAAAAAGGTCAAGTCGATAAACATAAAGACGACTTGTGTTACAGGAAGATTGAAAATATCCTGGCATTGATTATATAGAGACATACTCTCTCTTGTGGTGGAGTAGTCATTTCAGGTTTTAAACTGGCAATACATAAAAAAAAACTTGATATTCGTATAATCTAAATTATTGAAGGATTTAAATTGTTCTGAAACATATTATGATTTTCAATAAATTTATTAAATAAGGCTTCAATAATCCTTATGGTGATTGACACAATATGGTCGCATATGGTATAATTTACCGAGAAAATACTTGTTGAAAGAAGGGTACAAGAATAATTCAATTTGTCCTTGTGCCTTTATAAAAGGACCTGAATTGAATTTGTTATAATAGCCGTATATGTTGATGATTCAAATATCATTAGAACTCACGGGGAGTATCATAAAGCAGTAGAGTGTTTTATGAAAGAATTTGAAATGAAAGATCTTAGAAAGATAAAATTTTATCTTGGACTACTAATATGAAAGATGAAATTTTTGTCCATCAATCAACATACACTAAATATATTTTAATGCGATTCTATATGGATAAAGTACATCTATTGAGTACCCTGATGGTTGTGTGATCACTTGTATAAATAAAGATTCATTCCGATCACATGAAAATAATGAAGAACTTCTTGATCCTAAAGTACCATATCTTAGTGCAATTGATGCACTAAGTATCTTGCTAACACTACAAGGCGTTACCTTACTTTTTCAGTTAATGTCTTAGCAAGATATAGATCTGCCCCTACAAGTAGGCATTGGAATGGGATCAAACACACATTTCGGTATCTAAAAGGGACTACCGATATGAGCTTATTTTATGGTAATGATTACAATATCGATCTTGTTGGTTATGCTGATGCGGGGGGGTATTTATCTAACACATACAAAAATTGATCTCAAATATGCTATGTGTTACATATGGGTGCATTGCCATATCTTGGCAATCGACTAAGAAATCAATTGTGGATACTTCATCTAATCATGCTGAGATAATTGCTATTCATGAAGCAAATCGAGAATGTGTGTGGTTGAGATCTATAATACATCTTATTCGAGACAAATGTGGTTTGAAATATGACAAACTACCCACGATTTTGTATGAAGATAATGCAGCATGCATAGCTAATTGAAGGGAGGTTTTATAAAAGGAGATAGGACAAAGCACATTTCATCAAAGTTATTTTTCACACATGATCTTCAAAAGAATGGTGATATCAATGTGCAACAGATTCGTTCAAGTGATAATATAGCTGATTTGTTCACAAAATCTCTACCAACGTCAACCTTCAAGAAGCTAGTGTACAAGATCGGGATGCGAAGGCCCAAGGATGTGAATTGATGCTCTTATCAGGGGAGTTAATGCGCGTTGCACTCTTTTTCCCTTACAAGGTTTTATCTCACTGGGTTTTCCTTGCAAGGTTTTTAACGAGGCAACAAAAAGGCATATTTCTATACATGTGTACTCTTTTTCCTTTACTAGAATTTTTTTTCCCATAGGGTTTTTTCCTAGTAAGGTTTTAACGAGACACATTATCTATGGACATCCAAGGGGAAGTGTTATGAATAATTTGTACATTGGATACTACATTGGATACTACATTAGATGTTACATTGGATGCCCATATTGTGAATATCTTAAAGATTAAATCTCCTATTTTATGTTCATCGTCTTTACTTTTTATACCTGTAAAAGACCATGTAATTGCAATGGAATTGGACACACAATTAAAGAAGAAAATCTCTTCCTTCTCTCTATCTACATTTCTTGTTCATGTTTCACTAAGTTGTTTATATTTCTTGTTGTATATTTTACTAAATTGCTTTCACTTATAATTCATTCATACTCAAGCACCTACTATAAATTATACTACCATTTTATATAAACAAATATTTTATTGTCCCCTTAATAAATTGAAGTTAAATAATTTGACGAACTTTACTTTCTAAATATAATTGAAAGTGAAGCATCTAATCATTACATGGTTTTTGTCGCTCTTTAATTCATAGTTTGCGTATTCGGATATTTTTCATGGTCCCCTTCTATACGTCCTCAGGATTTGTTGCTTCAATTATACAACTTGTTTTCTCCTTTTCTTTTCTCTTTTCCTCATTGGTCCCAATTTTGCACTCAAAAATCTCTGAGATCCTAAATTCAGAAGCGTCGACCGCTCTAATTTACCCATATAGAAGATACAATAATATTCCTTTAATCATTTGACTTAATAACGAACATCTACCTTTGCGAAAATAGAAATTATATATGCAATTTACCAATTTGTCACGTAAATTCTACGCATTTGTTTGATTAATAGGAGGAAAAACGTTAAGGAGGTTATTAACAAACTCAACTTGGCAACTTTAGTTTGGCTGCTCTGTTGAAATATGGAATAACCCACCAATTTCGGTCTAATTTTTTATTTTATTTTAAATTAAATAATCGATCAACTTTAATCGGTTTTTTAAAAAATTAATTTCGCGGGGATTCGGAAATAGTTTTCTCATTTTTGCGCAAAAAAATAAATCAATCGAAGTTGATCAATTTTGTAAAAAAAAATTAAAAATTCAATATTTTGATTTGATCGATTTTTAGGCCCATTTTTTACCGATCAAAATCGTCAGTCGCAGTTGATTTTAGCCGAATTTCTAATGTGAAAGGGGTAAATCCTGTTGATGTGAGACAAAATTTACTATTCATGGGACCCGCGTTACTGTTCATCGTCAGCGTTACTGTTCACAGCATGTGTGGTTACTGTTCATGTGCGGCGTTACTGTTCATAGTCCGCGTTACTGTTCACAGCATGTGTGGTTACTGTTCATGGGCGGCGTTACTGTTCATAGCATGTGTGGTTACTGTTCATGGGCGGCGTTACTGTTCATAGTCCGCGTTACTGTTCACGCCGAAAGTTTTTTCTGATTTTTTGTTTTTTGGTATAAAATTGGTGGAGTGATTTGTAGAGTGATTGGAGGGGGAGTGATTGAGGCTGAAGCATTTGCCTATAAAATGGCAAATGCTTCCTCCATTTTGAGATAATCACAAACACCTAGAGTGAGAGAGAGATTAAATACTCTTGTAATATCCTCATATTTTACCATATAGTGATATCATCGGTTGTTCCCGTGGTTTTTTCCCGAAAGGGTTTTTCCACGTTAAATCCTTGTGTTCTCATTTTTACTTTTCTTCTCATATTTCCTTTCTTTATTGTCGATATAATTTTAACAAGTGGTATCAGAGCTTGGTTTATTGGCTCAAAGTTATATCGACATGTCTTCATTGAAATATGATTTACCACTCTTGGATCGAGACACAAGATTTACTTTATGGCAAGTAAAGATGCGAGCTGTATTGGCTCAGTTGGATGTTGATGATGCGCTGTTAGGTCGTGATAAAATGCCCGCTTCTTGGTCAGATGAGGAGAAGGAACGAATAGATCGTAAGGCTCTCTCTCATATTCATCTTCATTTATCTAATAGTATTTTGCAGGAAGTTTTGAAAGAAACTACTGCAGCCTCCTTATGGTTGAAATTAGAGCAAATCTGTATGACCAAAGATCTCACAAGTAAGATGCACCTTAAATAAAAATTGTTTTCCCACAAGCTACAAGAAGGTGGATCATTGATGGATCATCTATCCATTTTTAAAGAGATCATTACAGATTTAGAAGCTATCGAGGTCAAATATGATGAAGAAGATTTGGGTTTGATTCTTTTATGTTCTTTGCCTATTTCTTATTCAAATTTTAGAGATACCATATTATATAGTCGTGATACTTTAACTCTTCAAGAAGTTTATGAAGCTTTGCATGCCAAAGAAAAGATGAAAAATATGGTGTCTACTAGAGGATCAAGTTCTCCAGCAGAAAGTCTAACGGTTCATGGCAGACCAACAGATAAGAAGTCAAATGCTGACTTTAAAGGCAAGAACTCAAATAATTCTAGAGGCAGATCAAAGTCTAGGAGTCGAAAATATTGCAGATATTGCAAAAAGGATGGCCATGAAATTTCTGAATGTTATAAGCTGAAAAACAAGGAGAAGAAAGCTTCCACCAGCAACTCAAAACCAAGTCAAGATGGTGAAGGAAACGCAGCCTATGCTGTTGAAGAAAATTCCAATGGAGAAGTTCTTGTAGCTTTTGCTGGATGTGCCAAAACCAATGATGAATGGATTCTTGACTCAGCGTGTACTTTTCACATGAGTCCAAACAGAAGTTGGTTTATCAACTATCAACCTATCGAAGGTGGTTCTGTTTTAATGGGTGATGATGCACCATATAAAATTGCAGGGATTGGTTCAATCAGAATCAAGATGTTCGATGGTGTCATCAGAACTTTGGTTGATGTTCGACATGTTCCAGGTTTTAAAAAGAAATCTCATCTCCCTGAGTACTCTTGATCTCAAAGGGTACAAGTATTCTGGTGAAGGTGGAGTTTTAAAGGTCTCCAAAGGTGCCTTGGTAGTAATGAAAGCAGACCTTAAATCTGCAAACCTGTATCATCTACAGGGTACTACAATTACAGGTGATGTTAATGTTATTTCAAATAAATCATCTGTTTCTGATACTACTAACCTTTGGCATATGCGTCTTGGGCATATGAGTGAACTTGGTTTGTCAGTTTTAAGCAAAAGAGTACTCCTTGATGGCCGATTCACAGGAAAGCTGTATTTCTGTGAACACTGCATTTTTGGAAAGCACAAGAGAGTAAAATTCAACACCTCAGTACATACCACTCAAGGCATTCTTGATTATGTACACTCTGATATTTGGGGACCATCTCAAGAGGCATCACTTGGCGGTGCTCGTTACATGCTCACTATAATTGATGACTACTCTAGAAGAGTCTTGCCATATTTCTTAAAGCATAAATCAGAAGCATTCGCTGCATTCAAAGAATGGAAAGTCATGGTGGAAAGACAGACTGAAAGGAAGGTTAAAAAGCTTCGCACTGATAATGGGATGGAGTTTTGTTCAAATGAGTTCATTTCCTACTGCAAGTCTGAAGCATTGTTAGGCACCACACTGTTCCTCATACTCCTCAACAGAACGGTGTGGCTGAACGTATGAATAGAACTATTATTTCGAAAGCCCGTTGCATGTTATCTAACACGGGGTTGTCTAAGCGTTTTTGGGCCGAAGCAGCTTCTACTGCCTGTTATCTTATCAATATGTCACCTTCTATTCCACTTGATAAGAAGACTCCAATTGAGGTATGGTCTGGTTCCCCAGCAGTTTATTCAAATTTAAAAACTTTTGGTTGTACTGCATATGCTCATGTTGATAACGGGAAATTAGAGCCTAGAGCTATTAAATGTATTTTTCTTGGCTACATATCTGGAGTTAAAGGTTATAAATTGTGGTGTCCTGAAACTAAAAAGGTTGTCAATCTGCTAACTCAGGACAAACTCCAGAAAAAGAAAATGCTATGAGCCAAGATACTTCTGTTGAAGAAGAGTCTCCCGCTACTGCTCAACAACCACAACGGTCTATAGCAACTGATAGACCTAGGAGGGTCATTCAACCTCCTAAAAGATTAATTGAAGAAGTTAATGTGGTTGCTTATGCTTTAAATGTTGCTGAACAAACTGAAGGTAGCTCAGAACCTTCAACTTATTCTGAAGCAATTACTTCAGATGATTGCAACAATTGGATAACTGCAATGCCTGATGAGATGGAATCTCTTGATAAAAATGGTACTTGGGAGTTGGTAAAAATACCTGAAGACAAAAAGCCCATCCGCTGCAAATGGATTTTCAAAAGAAAAGAAGGCATTACTCCTAATGAGGAAGCAAGATACAAAGCAAGGCTTGTTGCTAAAGGCTACAGTCAGATTCCAGGTATTGACTTCACTGATGTTTTCTCTCCAGTTGTGAAACATAGCTCTATCCGCACTATACTTAGTATTGTTTCTATGCATGATTATGAGCTTGAGCAATTAGATGTAAAAACTGCATTTTTACATGGAGAATTGGAAGAAGACATTTATATGGAACAGCCGAAAGGCTTCATTGTTCCTGGAAAAGAGAATCTGGTATGTAGATTGAAGAAATCTCTTTATGGTTTGAAGCAGTCTCCCAGGCAATGGTATAAGAGGTTTGACTCTTTTATGCTCTCTCAAAATTTTAAAAGATCAAATTATGATAGTTGTGTTTATTTTAAGTCAGGCAATGGTTCACCTATATATTTGCTGCTTTATGTTGATGATATGTTGATTGCTGCAAAAGATAAAGCAGAAATAGGTAAACTCAAAGCACAACTAAGTAATGAATTTGAGATGAAAGATCTGGGTCCAGCCAAAAAGATTCTTGGTATGGAAATTATTCGGAGAAGGCAGTTTGGAAAATTGTACCTTAGTCAACAAGGGTATATTGAGAAAGTCCTTCAAAGATTTAATATGCACAATGCCAAGACTGTGAAAACTCCATTAGCTGCTCATTTCAAACTTTCTTTAGCCTCATGTCCACAGTCAGAGGAAGAGATTAAAGACATGGCTAAAGTACCGTATGCTAGTGCCGTTGGTTCATTGATGTATGCCATGGTATGTTCTCGTCCTGATCTATCTCATGCTTTGAGTGTTGTTAGCAGGTATATGGCTAATCCTGGAAAAGAACACTGGAAAGCAGTGCAGTGGATTTTCAGATATTTGTGTGGTACTTCAAATGTTTGCTTAGAACTCGGAAGTTCCAAAAATGGACTTATTGGTTATGTGGACTCTGATTATGGTGGAGACTTGGATAAAAGAAGATCTCTGACAAGTTATGTCTTTACCATTGGAGGCTGTGCTGTAAGTTGGAAGGCAAGTTTGCAAGCTTCTGTTGCCTTATCCACTACTGAAGCAGAATATATGGCAATTTCTGAAGCTCCTAAAGAAGTTATTTGGCTGAGAAATTTATATGATGAGCTTTGTGGAGACAAGTCATGCACAAAAATATTTTGTGATAGTCAGAGTGCAATTCATCTCACGAAGGATCAAATGTTTCATGAGAGAACGAAGCATATTGATGTACGTTATCATTTTATTCGAGAAGTTATTGCTCGAGGTGATGTCCAAGTTAAAAAGATCAGCACTCATGACAATCCGGCGGACATGCTGACGAAGCCGGTTCCAGCAACTAAGTTTGAGCTATGCTCAAATTTGGTTGGTATGACAATCTAGTTTCAAAAGATTGTTTATAACCGATGATCTAATGATGAGGAGTTTATTGAAGTGAAAACTTCGTTTTTGTTACAAGAGTAAATTATGTCTCAAGGTGGAGATTGTTGATGTGAGACAAAATTTACTATTCATGTACCCCGTTACTATTCACGCGTTACTATTCACGTTCACTATTCATGGGACCCGCGTTACTGTTCATTGTCAGCGTTACTGTTCACAGCATGTGTGGTTACTGTTCATGTGCGGCGTTACTGTTCATAGTCCGCGTTACTGTTCACAGCATGTGTGGTTACTGTTCATGGGCGGCGTTACTGTTCATAGCATGTGTGGTTACTGTTCATTCTTTAGATAGAGTTCATGCCTTGGAGAGTTCTCATGCCAATCTTGAGACTTCCCTCGATTCCCACCTAGCTGAGCAAGAGATAATGAAAAACGACCTGGCTAATTGGAAATCCGCGCGAGTCCCAAATTTTTCGTGTGCTATAGCCCACGCCTTCTGCTGTGGCCCCGGGTGCTTCCTCCATTTTGAGATAATCACAAACACCTAGAGTGTGAGAGAGATTAAATACTTTTGTAATATCCTCATATTTTACCATATAGTGATATCATCGGTTGTTCCCGTGGTTTTCTCCCGAAAGGGTTTTTCCACGTTAAATCCTTGTGTTCTCATTTTTACTTTTCTTCTCATATTTCCTTTCTTTATTGTTGATATAATTTTAACAAATCCATCTTGTGAAATAGGGAAAATTTATTAGAAAAATAAATCAATAATGTCTTACGAAAAAGGTCAGCTCTTATCTAAATACTATAATTTAATTACTAAAAAGGCAGTAGATAGTGACGGACAAATTCTTTAACTCAATAGAAAAAATCGCTGCTAATCCTATTAAACTTTTCCTTTCTTCTTATTTGAGGATGCAATGGACAACCTTAGCTTAGATCAATTGTGTCTCTATCTTTCCCACCATTTGAAACTACAATTAAATAAGTTAGGATAATATTTAATATTTGACTTGTCAATGTTAATTATACGGTTAATGTCAACTATGACATATGATTAAAATAAATGCGTACATTGAATTGAACCTTCCGCCTTGATTATTTCTTTAATAGATACATTTGTACATTGAGATCTTCTTTGATTATTTACCACTAAAATACGTACATAAGTAAATCATTTCTTTTTAAATTTTGAAACTTTAAATGAATAGTATAAACATCACATGCTGAACGAAATGGCTATTAAATATAGATAGACAACAAACTCTCTGTTCGAAGAGTTTAGGTTTTTTTACAATAAAAGAATTAACCAAATCAAAACATATGATACCTAAAGGTTGGCATTTGGCTTTATATTTACCACACGTCCATATATATAAGAGATCTCTAGTTTTGAGTCATCAAGAAGCTTCTTTTGTTGTTTTTTGCTGGCTAAAAGCTTCAAAGACAAAGACATTCTTCATTGTCCCTAATAATAACAATACAACATGCCGCTATCCTTAATCAAAAAAGTCTAGTCCTCCTTTGAGGGCGGGTTTAAAATTTAATTTTATAAATTCTGAACTTTAGAGTGATACTTTCAAGTATTAAATTAAGTTCTAAATTTTATATTTTGGATATATTTTATGAATTTCTTGACATGAATACACGATTTTACATACAATAATACGTCCTTCAATCCTCAGATCCTTCTGCTCAAATAGCCATATGTGAATACGAGCTTTTTGCAAAATAATTTCTATATCAACTATAATTCAAATAGTAACTGAAAATTAATCCCTAACATAATAGTTGAACTGAGAAAAAATAAATTAAGATTAAAGAAGAGGCGTATAAGAACAAACTTACATGGTAGAGTTATTTTAAAATACTAATTACTATTATTAATTCCTTTAAAATGTACATAAATAACAATTATATATATAAAATATAATTATAATAAAACTTGATTGCAAGGTTCCTCAAGAGGTAGACACAATCTGCTAGAATCTTACACTATATTCATAATTCATAGTAATATTCTCTCCTTGTCCTAAGCATGGAGCGATAGTGGCCTAGAACTAAAATACAAGGTCCACAACCCCCTCCCACCTAAAGAAATGTATTAGAAATCAGAAAATATTCTGCATATTCATCTCTAAGTTATGGAGAAGGACTTGTCAATCTCCATAGCACAAATTCAATTCATTATTGATAGAAAAATATTTTTGGTATCTTAAAAATAAATATTCTAAAATTATGTCTAGATGTATTTTCTTACTATTATATTAATGAGTCATTATTTTAGAATATTTGTAACAAAAGATTAGTTAAATTTGAATTCAATTTGGGACAAAATAAATTAGCCAATTGAATGGTCATTAGTATGTATTTGTACATTGAAAAGTCAATGACGTTAACATTTGGAAAATCAATTACCAGTCTTAATGAATTTTCAAAGTCTCATTCATTTCAGATTTTGGCATTGAATTCTTAAAGTTTCTTTCAGTTTTCAGGTGTCCATCTTCTTGGACCATATATAAAGCTATTTGGTTGTGTTTATGGTAGCGGTATAAAAAAATGTTAAAAAAAATTTTCCATTTTTTTGTGCTGAGTTTTTTTTTATACAATTCTTGTTATTTCAGCTCCTAGTTATACTATAAGAGTTTGTTGAATGCTGAAAGATACGCCTAAAATTACTCATCTCGGTGTGAGCGAAATATTTTTAAGGACAATACATTTGACACACCTTAAACTAAACATTTTATTCTCCATAATTATTTAATTTTTACGACAATTAGTTGTTTGGAAGTAGAATACTCAAATAGATGTGAAGAATATTTAACCCTCAAATCTAAAGAGGATAATACGGATGGCACATCACAATCAACTCAAATTTGATTAAATCTATTTTTGTTGTAATGTAATCCCTAATAACATGGGATCTCATCTCATCCTAACAGTACAGCTTTTGTACTATAAATACTAACCTACAGCAATGAGAAGCTATGTGAAAATTCTCACAACAATTTGAGTTGTTTTATGGTATCAGAAGCATAACAAACTCCAACGAGTTAAACCCCTCTCCTGGTCCAAAAATATGGTTTTAGAAACTCAAATCAACTCATCTTCTACAGCAAACAACTCAACATCTCCCTCTCTAGTTTGTTCATTTATCCAACCTTCTCAATTAGTCTTCTTCAACCCAGCATCCCTACTATCGCTTAAGTTAACTGGAAGCATCAATTACTCCTCATGGAAAGCCCAAGTCACAACCTTGCTCTTCGGTTATGACTTAATTGGCTATATTGATGGAGATCAGAGTGTCCTGCTCAATTCATCATTGAAAATAATCAGCAGCTTGTTAACCCCAACTATAAACTATGACAACATCAAGACAGTTTGGTAGGCAATGATATTATGGCATCTGTTGATCACTCTATTGCTCCAATGATAGCGCACGCAGTGACAACAAAACATGCATGGGAGACTCTTTCAGACAACTTTTGCAAGCAAATCACAATCCAGAATTTTTGGCCTTCGTGAGATTCTCGCCAATCTGCGAAAAGAAGCTCGACCAGTTGCTGACTACATGAAAGAAATCAAAACTATTGCAGATGATCTTGCCTCTTGTAGATCCCCAATAACCAATGAAGAACTCGTTATCAAAGTACTTAGTGGTCTTGGACCCGAGTATAAGGAAATCTCAGCACCTATTCGTGCTTGTGACAATCCTATATCTTTTGAGGAACTATATGATAAACTTCTCGCTCATGAAGTCTTTGCTCAATATTCAGAGCCCAAAGCTGCTGCTCCAGTTATCACTGCCCAATTCAACCAGCGTGTTTCAAATGCCCAAATTTCTTAGCGATGAAACTATAATAATATTGGGAATCAAAACCCACAGCGACGCAACCAAGGAGTTCCATTCAAATCATACCTTTAATGGTAGGAACTTTACTGGCCAAAATCAATCCTCCAAATCTTTTGGATCACGACAGGGCATTCAGTGTCAACTATATGACAAGTATGGTCACATCGCAAAAGTTTGTCGCGCTCAGTCCCACAATAAATATGAAGCCCAAGCAAATATGGCATCTCGAACCTACAACAATAATGATAATTCTTGGATCGTTGACTGGCGCATCTCATCACATGACTGATAACCTTGGGAATCTTGCTTCTGCAACAGAGTTTTCAAGCAGTGATGACATAGTCATCGGAGATGGTAACAGTATTCATATTTCACATATTGGGAAAATACTCTTCATTCTACTTCATCTGCTCATCCTTTTACACTTGAACATGTTTTGTGCTCACCAAAATTAAAACGTAATTTACTTTTAGTAGCTCAATTTTATCACCAAAATCAATTTGTATTGAATTTTTTCCTTATTCTTATCTTGTAAAGGATTTGAGAACGGACGCGATACTACTTTGCATAAGGAGTAAGAATGATCTTTATGAGTAGCCAACCACCAAGTTTCCAATCAAGTCCATTACTGCCTCAACATAAGCCCATTCTGCTGTCTCGCTACCACCGGATCTACACTTGTGGCATGCAAGGCTTGGTCACCCTCAACCACGAATAACCAAAACTTTTTTTTCTCATTTTGGTCTCCCAGTAGCTTTGAATCAACCATTTACATTTTGCAATTCATGTCTTTGTAATAAAAGCCACCAATTTCCTTCCGGTGACACTTCTGTTAGAAGCATAGAGCCTTTGAACTAATTTACTCTGAAGTTTGGGGACCACCTCCCATCACTTCCTTTGATAATTTTCGATTTTATGTTTTATTTGTTGACCACTTTACAAAATATACATGGTTATTCCCCGTTAAACACAAAAATGATGTTATACAAACATTTATCAATTTCAAGAAACTAGTTAAGAATTAGTTCTCCACCACAATTGGTACCTTATATACTGATGGAGGTGGTGAACATCTTGGTCTGAAATCATTCCTTCAAAACTCTAGCATTCAACATCTCTTGACTCATCCATACACACCTCAACTTGTTGGTACAACAGAACGCAAGCATCGTCATGTTCTTGAAACAACACCTACTATTCTTCACCATGTTTCTATCCCTGTCAAGTTTTGGTCGCATTCTGTCCAAACAGTTGTGTACCTTATACATAGATTACCAACTCCCTTCCTCAAAGGAAAGTCTCCCTTTCAGACTTTGTTTCACCACTATCCTAACCCTCAAAAGATAAAGTATTTGGTTGCCTATACTACCTTGGTTACGACCTTATTCAAAGCACAAACTTGACTCAAAAAGCCGTCCTTGTGTGTTTATGGACTACTCATCGTCTATAAATAGTTATGCCTATCTTGATCCAATCACCAACAAAATCTTCATATCACGCCATGTAATGTTTGTTGAGCATATTTTTCCATTTGTCTCCATGCATACTGATCTAACCCGTGTCTCTCCCGTATTAATAACTACATGGTTATATCCCTCAGCTCCGACACCTATTCCTCCAACCTCCACTAGTATCCCAGTTGAATCGTCCATCCCTTTACCTCTAATTACTCAGGTCACTCATACAAGGACTTCTTCAACCTCCACAGACAATGGTGCCACCGCATCTCCTCAAGATCAGGTACATTCTTCTCTATCTCCCTCTTTAAGCTTTACTTCTCAGACCTTAGCTTCATCATCAACTATCTGCCCAAATTCTCAAACCCCATCAGCTTCTCATGCATGGCATATTATCACTAGATCCCAAAATAATATTTTCAAACCCAAGCAGGTATTTGATTATATTGCCACAAAATTCTCTTCTCCAGTACCCTTAACTCCTAACACATTCAAACAAGCACAAAAGTATCCCATGTGGTGTGAAGCAATGAATGATGAGCATGCCGCTCTCATGAGAATAGAACATGGTCTCCTGTATAATCTACATCTACTCAGAATATTAAAGGTTGTAAATGGGTGTTTCGCATTAAACATAAGCCTAATAGTTCCATTAAATACTACAAGGCTCGTATTGTAGCTAAAGGTTTTCAACAATGCCTAGGAATTTACTTTCATGCTAATTTCAGTCCAGTAATTAAACATACTACTATTAGACTTATTCTTTCTCTCGTTGTGATTTACAGATGGCCTCTGCACTAACTCGACGTGAATAATGCATTTTTGCAAGGAACTCTAGAGGAAATTGTATTCATGCAGCAACTATAAGGATTTGTTGATCCTCTGCATCCAACCCATGTATGTCGCCTTCAAAAGCCAATTTATGGACTTCATCAAGCTCCTCGTGCCTAGTATAATGCTCTTATGCAGTTTCTCATTTCTTGTGGTTTCAAGAGGGCATACTCCGATACTTCTCTGTTCATTTATCAATCCTCTAATGTTTTGGTCTTTGTGTTAATTTATGTTGACGACATCATTGTCACTGGTTCTTCAAAAGATCACATTCGCTTAGCTATGACTTCACTTGGAAGCAGATTCTCTCTCAATGACCTTGGGCCTCTTCATTTTTTCTTGAATATTGAAGTTATTCAATTCAATGATGCCCTACTTCTCACTCAAAGTAAGCTGATTGTTGATGTTCTAAGTCGCTTCAACATGCTTGAAGCTAAAGGTGTTGCCACCCCAGTGTCCACCACGGAACCTTTCACCCTCAATGATGGTTCTCCTGCTGCCAATGCAAAAGAATACCGTCAAGTTTTTGGTGCTCTGCAATACCTCACAAACACTCCACCAGATATTTCATTCGTTGTCAATCGTTTAGCTCAGTTCATGCACTGCTCGTCCATGAAACACTAGCAACCAGCAAAGCGTCTTCTTTGTTATCTCAAACATACTATCTCCTATGGCTTACATCTTCGACCATTAACTTCAACAAAGCTTGTTGCATATGCTGAGGCTGATTGAGGTGGGAACCCTATCTCTCGTGCTTCAACTTTAGCTTACATTATCCTCCATGGTTGCAATCCTAGTAGTTGGAGTTCTAAGAAGCAACGTACTGTCGCACGATCCTCTACCGAGGCAAAGTATCGTGCAGTTGCAGCTGCTGTTGCTGAAATAAATTGGCTTGTCAACCTTCAACATGAGCTTCATCTTCCTCTTCCCCACACCCTATTGATTCTCTATGATAATATCGGTGTCACCTATCTGTGCAAGAATCCTATATTCTGTAGTTGCATGAAACATGTCGATATTGACTTCCATTTCGTTCGTGATCAAGTTGAAAAGAAAGACATTCAAGTGAGCCACATCTCATTTGTTGCACAGCTTGCTGATGCTCTTACTAAGCCCCTGTCAAAGAAGTTGTTCACTAACTTTATTTCCAAGATTGGTCTCCGTCTAGTAGAGCCGATCTTGTGGGGGCATAAAGAGGTTGATACGGATAACTCATCACAATCAACTCAGATTTGATTAAATCTATTTTTGTTATAATGTAATCCCTAATAACATGAGATCCCATCTCATCCTAACAGTATAGCCTTTGTAGTATAAATACTAACTTACATCAATGAGAAGCTGTGTTAAAATTCTCGCAACAACTTGAGTTGTTATAAAATCTTCATTCTTTTGCTCTCTGCCTCATCTCGCGTTCATGAAAATGTTTGAAATTCATGATTAACTCGATAAATGTTCTCATTTGTCCCTCCATACGTCTTTCAAATAACAGTTATTCGTGCCTTCCCTTGAAATCCTACTAACATTTTAAAGAAAACGTATTTGTTAATAGAGTGTAGCTCGGATTGATGGCTAACTCACTTGGTTAGTTCCTTGATAGTTGAAGTATATATCCCATTAGCAACGTAGTATTTATTTCCCTAAATTTTGAAAAAAATAAAATATTGTATCACTCAATTTGGATGGATAAATTAATCATCACATAATTTTAACTCAATAGTCGTAGTATATAGAGAATGCATATCATCAACCACACTTTCGAATCCTCAATTGAGAGCTCAAATGGGATGGCCCTTAGCACTATCAACTACGCCCTTAGCACCTAGAACGAGTAGTACTCACCAGTCACCACTACAATAAATTTTTTGAATTAGGTAACCCCCCCCCCCCCCCCCCTTTTGGTGATCTTAGTAAAGTGAAAGACCTGTAATATTTTTGTTGGTATAAATCCATTTTGGCCCTCACAAAGACACTTCTTTTTCTTATGATCTTTGGACTTTGAAATGTGGATTAAGTGTAATAAGTTGTACCATAAAATATGGAGTGTCACGTGTGATGCGAAGTCATAATTATCTATTTTTATTCTTTTATTTTTGTTACAACTAATTTTCTTGTCTCTTTAGTTTCCCCTTATTCTCGACAATTTACTTTAAAATAAAAAAAAGGACAAGATTATTGATAATGATAAATAGAAATTGCAAGACAATTTTGTTTTACACTACAACAGGTGAAAGCACGCAATATCATATAAAAGAATTTGGGGTTCAATAAATCACTACCAACATGGGAAGAGGGACATTACAAATTTCTACGAGTGAAAATCAAAAGAAAAGAAAGGGGATGGAGAAAGACTCAATGGTCAAGTCTATAGTTCTTTTAGAAATATTTACACCAAAAATTAACTTATTTAATTTTAACAGTTAAATATTTAAGTGAGAACATCATAAATATGAATATAAAAGACATGCTTGTATTTATTTTGTTTTTTCTTTTTCTTTTTAATACTTTTTTTTTCAATAATGCGCCGAACCAACGCTCCAGGCGACCCTTGACGACATACTTGTATTCATTGGTTTAATATTAACATTGGGTGCACTTACGTTTTTACAGCCCTTCTCTCGACATGGTAATAGGAGAGAATCTTTAAGGATCCCAATTTAGTTTAATGTTCTCTTTCTCAAAAATCTTTTTTTTTAATATGAAAGAATATTCCTTTTTACGGTTAATGTGTTTGTCTCCTTTTTCTCTATCCAATTACTACAAGTTGAAAATAATATGAACCTGTATAATGGGGTGAAATTCAAAAATAGCTGGATTAGAAGTGGTAATTAAAAAATAGCGATAGTTTTAAAGGTAATAGAAATTTAGTTATTCTTATGTAAAGATAAATTTAAAAGAAAATGCTGTTCAAAATCCGAAAAATATTCCAACATAATATACTGGAGTTCCAGTATAATATATTCATCCATCATAATATACCGAAAGTTCGTACATATGTGCTATAATCTCTAGTATATTATATTGGAACTTTCCATGTGTTGGGGTTCCAACATAATATGCTGGAACTTCATAGAAAGATGTACCAATCTCTACTATATTATGCTGGAATTTTCCTTGTACAACAAAATAATGGCTATTTTTCAATGACTTAAAGAACACTAGCTATTTTCCAATATCCGAAAACTGACTAGTCAGTGCTATTTTCACTGCTATACATTGACACAAATCATATATCAGGCCTTGTTGCCTCCCTATTGCTTCTTTCTACACACTTACGAAGAGTAATAAATGCAATTTAAATACTAATTTTGCAAGGAAATTCCATCAAGCAATTTACATATAAAGCTCTACATTGACACACATAATAATTTAAAGTTTAATTATTTCTAATATAAAAAGTATATTATTCTTCTTGCAACGAAAGTAAAAATTTCTTCATATAAAATAAAATGAAAAAAAGGTACTATTTGAAGAGTGAATAGGGAAAGAATACACATAAATGATGGGGTGAAAACTAAGAAACATAATAGATGGGGTACACATAGAATGGCCATAGGAAGCAAATCTGAAAAGGGAATCAAAAGAAATTGGCCTCTCTTTGCACATTACTCCCCCACCTGCTCAAGATATGGTAAGTGCACATTATTTCACACTAGGAACAAAGGCACCATTGCTTATCTCTTTGTAGGATCTGTGGGTCCCCCACCCAATGCCACCATGAAAGAACCCTTCACTTTCCTTGCCAATCCCTATAGTTACTTTTCCCTTCTTACTTTCACACACATATATATGTATGTGTAGCTATACATTTCTCCCTTCTGTAATTACTTTCTTATTATTGGTAGTAAAATTCAACTTCCAAGAAATCCACAAATACTTTTTTCTGTTTTTACTCTAATTTAACAGCTTTTCTTTCTCCGTTGCTTGTCTTATAATCTTTGGGATGAAATCTGGTCAGATCATGCTTTGTTTGTGTGGAATTTGGTAGGACTTAATTCATTACAAAGCCAAACCTCCCCCACTCTTCTTCCTTCCTCATACTCTTAACAGAAAGATAGACAACGAAAAAAACACACCACAACCCCACCAAGGAATTAAGTAAATATCCAAACTTTTCTCCTCAAAAAAACTAGAGCAATGGGAATGGCAGCTGCTGAGCAACAGTTTCATATCTTAGCTGTAGATGATAGCTTGATTGATAGGAAGCTCATTGAGAGGCTCTTTAGAACCACTTCTTGCCAAGGTAATTTTTTTAGTTTTCTTGTTTACTGTTGCTCGGACTCTTCGAAAATATCTCGGAATGTGTCAGCTCCTCCAAAATAGTCATTTTTTCAGGATCTGTCACGTCCGCGCAACATAGCTGGTTTTTATTTCCATCTATTTTTCTGGCCAAAGGGATTCCAAGATTTATAGTAACATTTTTATTGATTTTCTACTGTGTGCATCTGCTTTTTTATTAATTATAATGGCAGTTACTACTGTGGATTCTGGAAGCAAAGCTTTAGAATTTTTGGGGTTTCAAGATAATGACCACAATCACCCAAATCCACCTTGTGTTTCTCCTCATAACCATCAGGTAATGTTCATTTCCCCACTTCACTTACTTTCTTGTAGTGACTTCTTGTATTTTTCCAGAAATTATTCCCTTTTTTCTTTCTTGGATTTTCTACTGGTTTTTCCTCAAAGTTTAAAAAAAAGTTAAATCTTTTTTGTTCTCTGGAATTTGCAGGAAGTGGAGATAAATCTTATTATCACTGACTACTGTATGCCTGGTATGACAGGCTATGATTTGCTCAAGAAAATTAAGGTATGCTTTAAAGTTTCTTCTTTTTTTCATCTCTTGCTGCCATATTACTCTTTGATCTGAATTGTACCATTATTTTCCTTCCTTAGTAATGTACTTTAGGACATAAAATTTTCCCATTAAATTGTTTGTGGCATTCCCATTAGCCACATGGGTCCTTTTCTCACCTTCCAATTGTGAGATCAGTTGAGAATCTTGTTAGGAAATCTAGCCCACGTACTGGCAAAGCTGAAAATGGAACATTGGCGTAACTAGTAAAGTTACTGTCATGTGATTATGAAGTTACAGTTTAAGTCGTGAAAATAGCTTCTTGTTGATTAAGGTTGCGTACAATAGACCTTTGTGATCCGCAACCCGCGCATAGTGAAAATTTAGTACACGCGGGTGCCCTTGCCCACCTGCATGTGTACTGCATAATTAGATGTTGAAAGGACATGTGCCTATGGTTTTATGTCTTTCCTTTTTTGGACCCCTGCTGAAACAACTTTTCCTTTTACTAGATTCTTTTGCCATTCAATTTATCTACTATTCTTTTGTGACAGGAATCTTCATCATTTAGAAACATTCCAGTAGTCATTATGTCATCTGAGAACGTTCCTTCAAGAATCAATAGGTAAATACTAACAAGCACAATGTTACCTTAATTTTAGTTTCTTCAAGATTATTGGATAAACTATTGTTTGTCTGATTCATCAGATGCTTGGAAGAAGGAGCAGAAGAATTTTTCTTGAAACCAGTCAGATTATCAGATGTCAATAAGCTTAAACCCCATATGATGAAAACCAAGTGCAAAAGCTTTAATGTACCTGAGAAAATTGTCACAAAGGAAAATCAAGAATCACCAGAAATTGAAAAGGTTCCACCAGAACAATCACAGCCACAGCAAAAAACAGAATTAGACAGTACAGAACAAATACAGCAAATTCAGCAATCTCAAGGCAATAATAATAAGAGAAAGTCCATTGAAGAAGGTCTATCTCCAGAGAGAACAAGGCCAAGATACAGTAGCCTAACTACTCTCTAATCTTATAGTCAATGCAAATATAATTTCCTTTTGTTTTTTTAGTCAGATAACTTTGTTTTCGTCTCTGTATAACATCACAGCCAATTTTGTTAGCTAACCTAAGAGGTGAATAAATCTTTTTATTGTAGATAGATTTGTGTTAAATGGAGAAGCATTTAATATACAAAAGTGGTGTTTTTGTTAACACTTACAATTTTGTTAAACCTAAGTTTTCCGCTTTGGTGAATCATAGTATATTATTGTCCGTTTCGATCACTTGTTTTTCTTTTTCAAGTTGTTAGTGGAATTTGATCAATATTTGAAAATTTATAAATTGAAAATCAACCTTTTTTACTCCCATAAAATCCTAAGATATGTTATGAAATCTCCTATTTAAGGTGAATGTCTATAATTAGAGAGATTCTAGAGTTCTATTCTTGGTAGATAAATCATCCCACTCCCTATAAATAAAGGGGTCTTCTACCATTGTAAAACATCCTAACAATCTCTAAGTATCAATGAGAATACTCCTCTCTCTACTTTTCTCTAAATTGTTCTTGTCTTTATATTATTTCATAACACGTTATCAGCACGAGTCTCTAACCAATTGAATTTGATTTCTTCCTTCTTCCGGAATTTCTATACGGACAAAAAGGAATGGTATAAGTTTTATGTATTTCGTCGAAACCATCTGGCGTGTGGCATGAATTCCAATTAGGAATCAACTTAGGCAATAGTTTCAGCTATTTGGTTGTCTATAGTAAACCTGTTTACGTGAATGATTCACTGCATTGGCTTAGAGATGATGGTCGAGTTCTTGCTTTTGATACAAAGAGAAGGAAGGTAAGTTTGATACCACAATATTTATTGGTATACCTTAAAGGTAAGTAATTTACTTTTCTTTCAAATTCTATAATTTGATTTTATATACAAACATAGACAACAAAGTTTGATTATAACTCTAATGGAGTTTGTAAGAAATTATAACCACATGAAGTGGTAAAATCTATATGTCCTGCCATGATTAAATTCATGTATGATTGTGGGCAAATAATTGAAAATTCGTCCCATTGAATTTGCTCCATTCCCTTTAGAGAATGTGGAAGCAGTATATGATAAGTCTGAAAGAAGACTAAAATATTACCATGAAGGTATCAATGAATGTGGACGTGGCAAAGAATTCCGTCCAATTGAATTTGCTCCATTCCCTTTAGAGAATGTGGTAGCAGTATGTGATAAGTCTGAAAGAAGACAAAATTATTACCGTAAAGGTATCAATGGATATGGACGTGGCAATAGACGAAATTATAATCGTCATTATTGTGATAATGAGAATAATAAAGATTCTCAAAATAATATTTCACTTTATGAAAGTAATATTTGATATGAGATTGGGAAAAGCACATGATTTTGATCCATTCCATGAAGTGAATGTGATATTGTAATAGAGCCCGTAAGTATGAACACGCTCTTAATGTAATTGTGTCATATGTCTGACAATATGAAAAGAAAGTTCGTTGCCCTCGAAATTTCGGGCAAGAACTATATAATATGGGTGTTGGATACTAAAATCCACTTTGGATGCTATGGGTCTTGGAGACGCCATTAAAGACAGAAATAGTGCATCCACCCAAAACTATGCTAAGGCCTTGATTTTCTTGCGCCATCACCTTGATGAAGGTTTGAAGATTGAATATCTCACCGTCAAAAATCCACCTATCTTGTGGAATGGCTTAAAGAAGAGATATGACAACCTGAAGTTGGTCACTCTGCCACAAGCACGATACGATAAGAATCCAAAAGCAAATAGTTTATAAACTATATATTATCGTCGCGGTAGAAACGGGCACTGGTCAAAGGCTTGCCGTATACCAAGACATTTGGTTGACCTTTATTAAGCATCTCGAAAGAGTAAACGCCCTGAAACAAATTTTGTCTCTGACGACAATTTTGACATCACCCACTTGGATGTGGCAGACTTCTTTGAGCACCCTGAGGGGAAAATAGACCACCTAATCGATGATGGATCCGTGATGAAAGAAGATGGGGTTATTTGCTTTGTGTTTCTCATCCGCTCTCTCTTAGTTTGTGTTAAAAATAACGTTTATACATAAATTGATTGGAGATTGACCGTACAATAATACATGTTGTTACACATGGCATATACTGTATAGCATTTGTAATTGAAAAATAAATTTTGATGTGTTAAATGTTGTATGGTTATATGTGTCTGTTTGGCTATTTAACGAAATTGTATATAGAATGTGCGATTCACTTAATTTGATAAATTAACAACTGTTGTCCATCATTATTATAACTATTGATAGACAAGTGACAAAGTTTAACTATATATGGTTGGAAGATTAAAAATTGTTAACAGAGTTAATGTATAAGATTTTTATTTGATTTTTGGCAGATAATGAATATGTGTGATTGTTGTTTTCATAAGAAATCATGAAACATACATTGTTGCTTTTGTTAGTGGATAATAAGGTATTAACAGTATATTGTTTATTTAATTATTATTGTTATGCATTTATGGCGAGACTATTTTGATTAAATATTGGATTACAAAGTCACTTATTACTACAACAGATAACATACAAGAATGTTTTAAATTTACATTTTGAGTTTTAATGTTCTCCTCCAAGTCTAAAAGGAACTTGTTGAGTTTTGAGAATCCATTTTAGAGAATGCAATGTTCTCCTCCAAGTCTAAAAGGAACTTGTTGAGTTTTACAGATATCATTCAAAATGGATATCAGATTGAGACAATACATGACTATAATCTTGAATAGCTCATTTACTCATGAAAACGAGGCTGCCCACTTCGATTTGGGGTCATGCCATTTTGCATGGAACAATGCTAGTTCGTCGGCTGCCCACTTCAGCTTAGGGTCACGCCATTTTGCATACAGCAATGCTAGTTCGTCTCTGACTGACGAATTGACACAAATATTCCCCGTTGCAATTGGTTTTGGGTAATGAACCTAATATATCCCATTTAAGAATCTTTGGATGCGCAGTATATGTGCCTATAGCACCGCCATCCCGCACCAAAATGGGTCCGCAAAGAAGGTTAGGAATATATGTTGAGTTTGAATCGCCCTCCATTATTCGCTACCTCGAAACATTGACAGGAGATTTGTTCACTGCACGATTTGCAGACTGTCAATTTGATGAGACACTTTTCCCAAAATTAGGGGGAGAAGTTGGTGAAACCAAACAGGAAATTTTGTGGAAAAATGCATCATTATCTCATCTTGATCCACATACCTCTATTTGTGAGAAAGAGGCACAAAAGATTATCCATTTGCAAAGAATAGCAAATCAAATGCCTGACGCATTTATAGATTTGAAAAGGATAACAAAATCACATATCCTCGAAGTGAATGTGACAACATTTGATTCACGAATACATATTCATTATTGGAAGAATATGAACATGAAATTGGTATTAAATATACCACACTCACTCCTAGAAGGAGGTTTGAGATGATACCACACTCACCCCTAGAAGGAGGTTTGAGATGATATATGGCATGAATGATCGTTGGTCACATACCTATTGTACGCCAAAGTATTTTGGAAATATGACTATTAAAGGACAACGATAATGCAAGAAACATATCTTGCATATAAGTTTGACATGACCATAATGGTATAACTTTCTCTTTAAGAAAGATATTCACCACATGGATGTTGATGAATCTGTGGTAGTGCAAAATTAATTGAGAGCTCTAGAAGAGCCAATTATTACTATGTTGGAGAAACACAATTGAGTATTGTGCTGTAGTAAGTCTCAAAGAAACTTATTCAGTTTCCAAAGTACACGCGAAAGCGATTGATTATATTGAGACTATAAATAAAGGAAGGCTTTGATATCTCCTACTACTACAACTTGTAGCGGGGTAATCTGTATATGAAAAGCTACCCGCTTTGTTCTCCAGTTTGTACTACACAAACGAAAGAATGCCACAATAAAGTGGATATCTATTGGTATAAAACCCATGTCATAATAAACCTGAAGTTTATTGATATGTGCACATGTCATGGTGTAAATTTAAAGTTTACCAATATTGATAATTTGTTCAGTTAGCATTCGTATTAGTCATCTCATTTTAAGTATGATGTGCAAATTCACACAGGTGAATATCAAAGAACTAGAAAGTTCTTTACGAATTCTCTTGTATCACTTGTTCTCATTAATGAACTGACCAACTAAAGAGTTCGGGTTGAAGCCCATAAATTCTGGAAATATCAAAGGTGAGTATGGGCCCATTCACCTGCCATGTATACCACATATGATGCATCTATGATATGGTTACATGCGCAATTGTTATTAACCCGCAGCCTGGCCGGTGCCTGCGAGGTAAATTGCTCAGTAATCTAACTTCGAGCATAATTTCCAGATTCTCTACTCAAGATAGTTCATCTTGATAAGTTGGTTTATATCGAAGTTGGTTTAGCAAGATAATTATTGAGTGCTTCCACTTAATAGCTAAACTGTTTCTTATGAGAACAAAGTTATATATATCAGTTTGATATACGTTGTATACGAGAGTATATTCTCCCCTCACAAGTGGTTCAGGGTCAGGAACCAAATAATTTCATCTTATTATTAATGTGCTGTGTATATTGACATGATAATGCACAAAGATGATTTCCCAAAGTTGAGGAAACAGGTTAGCTTTTCTAACATGAGGGGGAGACATGATAAACACTTGAGAAAAGGTTACATGGGATGAATTATCATTTGTATATGTATATCCCCGAATATCATGATATGAACCTGAAGTTCATAAAAGGGATAATTCAATTGCAACATATTGCAAAACATGCTATACGCATTTGGTGACCCAAAGAAAGTAACTAAATGGAAGAGATACAATTCAAGAAGAATTGATTCCATACGAAAGACATGTAGTTTTGAACCTATAGTTCAAATGCTTGAGAGTATAAAAGCGTTGCTTGAAGCATATGCAATTCTTGGTCCTGAAGTACCACATCCCAAGTACAATTTGTGTACATATGAATCTTGCTATAACTATAAGCATGATGGCATTGAGAATGCATCTATGGAGATATTGAAGAGTTATTCCACGACATTATATGAAGATGTTCATATCTATCAAGAATGATGATTTCAAGGTGCGGAATATTTATTCAAGTCAATATGGTTGATTTATTTATCAAGCATCTACCAAAGATCGTTTTGAAGATGATGCACAAGATTGGAATGCAAATATTCAAGGATATAAATTGATGTTCTCATTAGGGGGAGTTAATGCGCGTTGCACTCTTTTTCCCTTACAAGGTTTTGTCCCACCGGGTTTTCCTTGCGAGGTTTTTAACGAGGCAACCAATAGGCGCATATTCAAACATGTGTACTCTTTTTCCTTTCTTTAATTTTTCCCATTGGGTTTTGGTTTTGAGGTTTTAACGAGGCACATTGTTAAATAGACATTCAAGGGGGAGTGTTATGAAATCTCCTATTTAAGGTGAATGTCTATAATTAGAGAGATTCTAGAGTTCTATTCTTGGTAGATAAATCATCCCACTCCCTATAAATAAAGGGGTCTTCTACCATTGTAAAACATCCCTAACAATCTTTAAGTATCAATGAGAATACTCCTCTCTCTACTTTTCTCTATATTGTTCTTGTCTTTATATTATTTCATAACAAGATAGACTTTATCCCGTTGAAATTCTAATGGGTTTAGCTAAGGATGTTAGTAAAAACTCGAAAAATCGAATTAAATCGAAAACTAAATTAAATCGATCAAAATTTTTTGATATTATTTGATTTAGTTTGGTTTTGATTTTGAATTTTAAAAATCGATATAATTTGGTTTTATTTTGATTTTAATAAAAAATTAACAAAAAACAAATCCGAACCAAACCGACTATAGGAGTAGCTATTTCAAATTTATTATTACACACACACACACACACACACACACACACATATATATATACATATATATATATATATATATATATATATATATATATATATATATATATATATATATAAAGTTTCTAAAACTTGATGGTGAATGTAATTCGTTTGCACTTTTAGTATAATTCTTTACCTTTATAATCTAGTTTGATTGGTATATTTTTGTTAAGTGTAAGAATCCATTTTATTTTTAAAAAATATATTTTTAATTGAGTCTTTAAATTATTAATCACTATGTGATTCAACTATCATCAATATATTTTTGTAAATAATAGATTTCTCAAAGAGAAATTCATTTGATAATGTTATGTTGAAAATGTGGTCGCCGGAATATGTGTTTAGTAGTGTATGTCTTATATTTAAGAAAAAACTAAACGTGATTAATGGGTCTACCGGTCCGGGCCGGGCTGGGTCGAACAGTCATGGGTTGCTAAGGGGCCGGGTTGTTTCGAGTTACAATTGAACTATACGGGTTACGGGTTGAAAGGGGCCGGGCCGGGCCGGGCCGGGTTTAGTATATTTTCAATTTTTTTTGAAATTAAGTATAACTATTAAGTTATAATTATACTAATACTTTGTAATCATTGAATGAACAAGTAAGATGTGAAAAATTTGCAATTATTGCAAGTGCTACTTTATTTCTCAATTTCAAATGAATAAGTAAAAAATAAAATGTTTACATTTTTTATAGTGAAGTAGTAATTTCAAATGTTTTGCATCACTTCATCACTCCATCTTCATCATAATCAATATCTCTAAGTTAAAGTTCTTCGTCTTCTGGGCTATGAAGTATGAACTGTGAACATCTTCTTTTCCTGATTTCTTCGTTCCGATCTATCTAATCCAATCTTTGAAACAAACAGTCAAACATACTAAAAGTCTAAAAGTTACAAATCATTGCTTCCCATAATTATTGACCCATTCTATGGGATGGACAACTCTCATATGTCTTGTAAGTGTTCCAGTCCCTCCCAAATTTCCTTCGGTCAAATGTTGAAAAGTTTCGTTACAAAATTTGCACTTAATACTATTAGTACCTTCTATTATTTCAAAAAAATTCCATACCGGACTTCTTCTTTTACGATTAGAAGCCGGGTCATTACTATTACTAGTAGTACCAGAAGCTACAGGACTAGCATCATTAAACATATTGTAAAAATGAAAGCTTAAATTAAATATGCTATTACATATTAAATAAGAGAAAGAGTTGGAGGGAGTGCACCGAATTCGATAATAAATTGAGCACTTGATCAAATATGAAATCTTGCAAATTGAAGGGAAGAGAGATACATTGATAATTTGTGAATTAAGAAATTAAGATTGAGATAAGAAATGAAGAAGAGATGAGGGTATTTATAGATTTTAAGAAGGGTTACTACTGTAAATTAATAAATACAAAAAAATAATAAAAAATGGCCATTTTTGTAAAATTAGCCGTTGGCCAACAGAAATGTGGGCCCCACCATTTCAAAAAATTTAAAAAAAAATAAAAAAAATAAGTTACCGTTGAACCGGGCCGGGCCGGTCCGGGCTGTACCGGTTCACGGTACTGTTCATGTTACCGGGCCGGTCCGTTCCGGTTCGGAGTAAAAAAATTATTAACGGACCAACCCCCTACCCCTATCAACCAGCCCAGCCCGCCCCCCCTACCGGTCCGGTCCGGGCCGGTCCCGGGTCAACCCGGCCCGGTTGACGGGTTTAGAAAAAACCGACAAATAAACCCAATATAAATAGAATCGAGGAAAGATGGACTTAATTAATTTGGTTTGATTCTAATATTTGAAAAACCGACTTACTTGATTTGATTTGTTTTTAGATAAAAATCTATCCAAACCTAACCACTAACACCCCTAATTTTAGTAGTTTTCAAGATTTAGAAATTATTCGAAAGATTGTTAAAAAATCTCGAATTAGCTTCACCTTTATTATTATTTTGCAAAAGGAGGAAAACGGAATCTGGAGTTCTATTTGGCTCCGTCAGCGAGTTGATTTTCCGGCCAACTGATTACGAGGAAGGTAATTTTGCCCTAGAGTTCGTTCTTTTTCTATCTTCATTTAAGAAATTGGGCTGCGTTTGTGTATTTAGTAATTTTGGTTTTATTATTTGATGTAATCCCTCGGTGATTGACCCTTTAAAAGGTCCAGTCTTTGTTATGTGAATCTATTTTACGTGATGTGATACTGATCCAAATCTTTATGTTATCTTCATGAATTTTGAGTTATCAGATCACAGAGATGTGATATTAGGTTTTTTGTCCTTTTTTCGCGTTCCTCTGTGGTTAATTTGTAATTTTTGCAAAAACAAAAATCAAAGACTAAATAATTAAGTAAAAAAGAAGTAAAAAACTAGAACTTTGAATCACGTTCCATATCCCTGTGTTCCAAAGATAAAGATCCTAGCTTGTTATATCACCTGCGGGTTTTGAATGCTTGTACAGCAGGGAGGAGGTTCACTTTATCAAGCAAATGGCGAGTTGAAGGCTATTTTTGCTCAATCTCCTAGCGTCTTCCAATGGTTGTGACTTGTGAGCTATTTTCTGTTTCAGTTGTGTTGTTCTTGGTTGCTCGGGCACTATGATGTAAAAGCAACTTGATGTTGAAATCTTTATAGTTTTTGGAAGCCATGTCAATCCAAGGAAAACTTGACATGTCTTAATTTGGAAAAACTGATAGTTTGGTAGTCGAACGTTTAAGGTTATTAGTAATGCAAGGAGCTGAGCTTCTAATTTTAATTTTATTTATACGAAGACAGCTTCTACCTAGGCTAAACAGTACTTTTAGATTGGTGCCCATTTTCTCAATCTGAATTATGGAATGAGAAATGGTTTAGGTGTCTTCCTTTTTGTTCTGTCTTAGGCTATGGAGTGGGAAACTGGTAGTGCTCAATACTTTTCATGCAAGTCCTTTTTCTCCTGATTTTCTTGTTCAAACTACATCCGTTTGCTTCCAGCATCATTCTTAGGGAAAGCTGAATTTCACATTAAAGGTTAAAGCTTTCACGTGGTGTCTTATTCTTAACACAGTGACGTGAATGGCATCGTTTTTCTTTTTTGTTTTGAGCATGAGTAGGAGATTACTGGTTCGAGCCGTGGAAACAAACTCTTGCAGAAATACAGTTCAATGTTGCGTATAACAGACCCTTGAGGTCCGACCCTTTCTCGGACCCCGCGCATAGCGGAAGCTTAGTGCACAGGGTTGCCTTTTCGTTTTCAAGCATGAGTAGGCTAAGAACACTATATGGCGAAAATTGTAGTTCTTTTTCTATATCTCCCTTTGTACTAGGTTATGGTCAACAGTTCTTTGTTTATTAAATTGCTAGAAAGATAAATTTTACCATTTTAGTGAAGAGATTGTATATTTAGAACAAACTAAAATAAGGAGCGAGTCGATATAACAGGATAGAAGTTATATAATGGACAAACACTAGACTATAATACATATTCAAATGCTTTTGGAAGTTCCTTATTGACTCTGAACTTTCGTAACCTGTATTTTGATGTAGTTGACTAATGCTATAGCTTACATATCTTTCACATTTGCAAGAATATTTGTTCCTAAATTGAAGTTCTCCTTTTAGGGGTACTTTGGCAGTTTGTCGCAGGACAAAATAGATTTTAATTTATGTATTGTTATGTGTAGGCTGATCAAACTCTCCTTTGTCACGTCTTGTCGACTCGGATTGCATCGAGGTTTTACTTAGTGCATTGCACATTGGAAGATTGGGAAATGTCTAGCGGGGAGGTTAAAAAAGTCTCGAGTCAAGATATTCAACTGGTGAGTCTTGAGCCACATTCATAACATTATCTCTAAAGTTTGGACGTCTAAATCATTTAATAGAGCTTGATCAACTGGAAAAAATGGAGTATACACATTTATTTATTAGTATGTGAAGCAGGTATCTGATTGACCCTTGCAGAATTTTGCAGTTCTATACGTAAAAATTTCATACTTAAAATTACTATATGTTATATCCGATTAAGATATCTGAATCCTTCAACAGGTTGTGCCTTACCACTCATATCCACAAAATTGTCTTTTTCAATTAGGGAGTCCAAGGCCAATCAAAAAAATAATTAGAGAGAGTTCAAGTGAACAAGGTTTGTTATATAAGCAGAGTCTATAGCGAACAAGTGAGGCTGGTAGTTGAACAGTTGAACTTGTCAACCTAATTGGCTTTAGTCTGAAGCTCTGAATGCCGACGAGGTGTCATGTTTGCCCATCTAGATTGTGTTGGTCACGCTTGTTGTTATGGGCAATAACCAGAGCATTTCTGGTAGAAATCATTTGGAATGTTACTGTCTAGATCAATTATGGATCTCCGTCTTAACCTGAATCATCCACATGTAAGAGCACTGGATGACCACTTTCTAGTTGTTAGTGAGCACATACAATCGATGAAGTGATATGAAGGGATTATATTTTGGCATCCGATTACTTGGTGAATTCAGCATTACTATTATAATTTTGGGCCCTTTTGTATCAGTGACTTCCGTGGATGATTCTGAATAATTGAGATGGAGGATGTTTCTTTTCCTTTTTACCATATTAATAAACCTTAGCTTCATAATGTATGCGTAGTATTTGGTGGTCACAGTTGGCAAGGCGCTTCTATCAATCATTATTGCATGGCATTAGAAAGATTTTCAAGCAACATGGAAAAGAAAGGCAAGTTACTAAATACAATTCACTGACAAATGGATCTTTCAACTTTCGCATCCAGTTTGAAGAGAGAAACAACTGTGCCCATTCACTTGCTAAGTCACATTGCCTAAATTCTCAGGGAAATTTACACCGAGAACTGTATTGCAATTACTTAAACCCCCCCCCCCCCCACACACACACACACAAAAAAAAAGGAACTATTCAGTGGGTTATCATATATTTCCAACTTTTAAAGGATCACAAGCTTCTGTGTGGAGATGTAGAGTTTTACATGCTAAGTCTTAATGTGTTTGATTACATTCAAATCACTTGTAGGTTTCTCCAGCTCCACATTTAATGTTTCACAGTTGTTGACCTACATATATTGTTGCTTTTTAGCTTGTTCTTTTTTACTGTGTTTAACTGGTGATAAGTTAACTCTGAGTTTCTTTTTCGTAATTAACAATTGGCATTTTTTGTTCATTCACCTGCCCGGCTGCACTTCACAATCATCAAGTTCTTTATTGTAAAATTGTTTGTGTGGTTGCCTCTCCTTCAGCTTTGTTTCTCCCCTGTCAGGTGCAAAATCTCATAGAAAGATGCCTACAACTTTACATGAACCAGAAGGAAGTTACCAGTACCCTCTTACATCAGGCAAAGATTGAGCCTGGTTTCACTGAACTTGGTAACTCCTTTCTCTTTTCATCTGGTTTCTTCTTTTGCTAATATGAAGCTTTTGGAGAGTAGGCTATTTATTGTTGTTTCAGTTTTTTTAGAAGAGAAAATACTTAGTAGGCGTCTGGACATTGCTTCAATTTGCAAATAATGAAATATTATTTTCAAATGGCCAAATACATAAGCGGCCACCTAAAGTTGACATGACTTTTCAGTTTAGCACTTCAACTTGGGCTTGTTCTTATTAGACACTCAAAGATCAATAAATGTGTGTCTAATAAACACACAACGCTGACATGTCATATTGTGTGAACAATACTTCTGTTGAGCGCCTGAAGACCCAAATACATTTTTATTTTTAATTAAAATTTAATTTTTTAGCTTTTCTTCACAAAAGATCAACCATAAATCCATGGCCAGCCTCTCCTTAATATCTCCAATTCAGTTTTCACCAAAGACTCTGGAGAACAATTACAAAGAATCACTTATTTAAAAAAAAAATCCTTCAGCTTACTCTACAATATTCTTGACAGTGTCATTGAAAGAACTAGAATTGCCGGCTAGATTTTTCAATCAAACTCGGTAGTTATCTGATTTAATTTTTGAAGGAGCATGAAATTTTTAAGGTGATTTTGAAATGAGGAAATAAGAGTTGAAGAAAATGAGACAAAGTGTCGGAGGTGGCAGTACAGGATTGCCAGAGAGTAAATTTTCCGGCCAAGCTTGAGATTTTCGGTGGTCGCTGTTGGTCAACTTTTTTTTTAGCTGCTCGCTGACTGCTGGTGGTTCTTCTCTAATTGTTAGAGCTTTTTATAGTGTGCTTTTTAAATTTGTCTATTGAATCAACGCGAGAGATGAAGGACGAACTAAGGTAATACTTCCTCCGTTTCATATTGTTTGAGCTAGTTTGACTCGGCACAAAGTAAAAAAAGAAGACTTTTGAAACTTGTGGTTTTAAAAGATTAAGGGGTAAGAGGTTTGTGAGGCCACTTATGTGGTTATAAAAGCTTCTCATTAATTGCAAAAAGGGTCAAATGAAGAGTTTAAAGTTGAATTATTTCCAAATTTAGTAAATGTGACATTTATTTTGGCACAAACTAAAAAGGAAAGAGGCACATTTAATATGAAACGCAGTGAGTAACAAATATAATCTGGTGAGCATGTGGAGTGTTGATGGTGGTGATGGTGGCAGGGTTTTGGTGGTGTAACAACAATGGTGAAGGAGGGGAAATTGGGATGTAACTGGGTGTAGCTGAGCGAAGAAGACAATGGAGGGAGGGGGGGGGGGGGGGAGGGGGATTAGTTTTTTGTCTCAAGACGTTTACTTAATAGTTATTGGCCCAAACAACACATGTTTCAATTCTATTCGTCGATTTGCCACATCATCCACGAGTAGACTACACTCATTTTTTTGTACTGATAGTAAGTGAGGTGTTCAATAGATACATTATGAATATACTTTTAAGTGTCTAATTGAAACAAGCTTATGTTGAAGTGCTAAATTGAAAAGTCATGCTAACTTTAGGTGCCTGCTTATGTATTTGGCCTTTTCAAATTGGTGTTTGTTTTACAATTTTGTTCATTATTTTAACTTCAACTTGATAATGAAAAACCAGTTTTGTGTATTTGAGCTTCTCGTACCTCTATTTCATGGAAGAATTATTAATATGTAGAAAATAATTTTTAAGTTCGGAGTGCCGGAAATGAATTTACTGAATTTTAGACAATTTAAAGATTCTGCTGAGACTTTCATTGACAAGAGGGGTTGCTCTGATGGTAAGCAACCGAGCAACCTCCACTTCCAACCGAGAGGTTGTGAGTTGAGTCTCCCCAAGAGCAAGGTGGGAAGTTCTTGGAGGGAAGGATGTTGGGGGTCTATTTGAAAACAGCCTCTCTACCCAAGGGTAGGGGTAAGGTCTGCGTACATACTAGCCTCCCAGACCCCACTAAGTGGGATTATACTGGGTTGTTGTTGTTGTTTGCTGAGACTTCCATTAGTTAAGATCTGCAAATAACGTCATTCTCAAAAATAAAACAAAAAAATCTGTAAATATCATTGTTATCTCTGAGCTCCATGTGTATCTACATTAAAGAGATGAATGTAATCTTGAACTTTTTCCAGTGTGGCAAAAGCTTGAAGAAGAAAACCAGGAATTTTTCCAGGCATATTATTTGAGGTTGATAGTGAAGGACCAAATACAGAGATTCAATGACTTGCTTCACAGACAGCTTGGAACAATGCAGATATATCAAGCTGGTTCCAATTCCATTTCCATTGGTTCGCAGATTCGGCCAAGTAAGATATAACTAGCGGAGATTCTTCTATTGACCTTCCTGGGATTATTGTTGTGTTTGAATCTCTTTCATTGTCTTGTGAAATTCATAATGGTTTCACTTCTACGCCCTACACATTCTTCAACCATTCTTCTTGCTCATGTTTTTACTTAGTTTTTCCCCTTAAAACTGTCCGAGTATATCTTTGTTATTAAAATTTTAAGATGGATACTCATGGGAATGGTCTGACCCATCATTTCAGTGAAGATAAATATTGTAGTTATATGATGTCAAACCCCCCGCGAAATTGTATGTATCTTACATGAAACCTAGTTTCTCTACAAAGAGCATCCCATTGTCAAAACTGAGAAGAATATATTGGATGAACTATGATCTTCTCTTTTCTTTTTGATTGTTTACCTTGATCTCTAGGATTATATTTCTATGCAATTGGCATTTGCTTTTTGAGTTTGTTTTTATTCAGGGTGAAGTAAGAGACATAAAATTGTATAGTTCCAACAACAACAACAACAACAACAACAACAACAACCCAGTATAATCCCACTTAGTGGGGTCTGGGGAGGGTAGTGTGTACGCAGACCTTACCCCTACCCTTGGGTAGAGAGGCTGTTTCCAAATAGACCCCCGGCATCCTTCCCTTCAAGAACTTCCCACCTTGCTCTTGGGGAGACTCGAACTCACAACCTCTCAGTTGGAAGTGGGGGTTGCTTACCATCAGAGCAACCCCTCTTGCCATAACATTGTATAGTTCCCATACACAATATTTTCAACTGCTGGTGCAACACTGGCGACACAATATTGTACATGCTTATACACTTGGGTGCCCGTCTTAATGTTTCAATCTAGCTTTCATCATTTTCAGATGAATTGTTAAATAAGGGAAATGACATTATGGTTATGAAATATATGTAGTGCCTCAGAACTCAACATGTCAAGCAACAGAACATGCTGGACCTTGTGTGAAGCCTGAGAACATGAACCAGACTGTTAATACCAATTTACCTCACGTATACACTAATGGTGCGTCCTCACTTCAGCCATGGACGCAAGCTTCTGTTGATGTGTCTGCTAATGGAGGAGGAATTGATGCATCGACAAACATGCTATTGGCTCAGAGCTCAAATGTGGGAGCGATGCAAGGACAGAATGGGGGGATAGTCAAATCAGAAGCGGTTTATTCAGGAAATTTGCCGTTCCTCTATGGTACTGAGAGCAATATTCTTGAAGCTCGTCCAGAAACTGGGGATGCATCTGGTTCATCTTTCAGCAGCGGAGAATCAAACTCTCAAGTGCTGAATGAGTCTGTATTGGATGCTGATTCAACTTCGTTTGGGTTCTTGGGGCATATTCCTCGAAACTTCAGTTTGTCAGATTTAACAGCAGATTTTTCCAACAGTTCTGGTTTGTGCCTGCCTATCTTCTGACTTAACATATCACTTCTGCCCAGAGCTTTATCTTTCTCATATCTGCTCTTACAGATATAATGGAGAGCTACTCTGGATCGGCCTTCCTAGCAACAGATACTGGCAATTTCCTGGATCCTCATGGTAGTGAAGAAAATCAAGGTTGTGTGGCATCTCACTTCTGGTATTCTCTTTTTATGGTTAATTTGGAAGAAAGTCTCACTACTCAATAGCTCTCTCTGTCTTCTTTCGGCACATATCAATATGAAACAGAACAATGTGATTTCTTGACATACCAAGTACAAGGGATTGTTAGAAGAAAATTGGATTGGGTGCTTGTTTTAGGTCATAAAGTGCTCACATGAAGCAGCAAAAAGAGGTGAACTTTGAAGATGAGTTATGGGCACCTGCCAATAATGACATCTACTTAACTTTCTGCAGATATCAAGAGATTGGATGCTATATCAGAAGGCTTGAGTTATGATGATTTTGCCAGCGATTGAGTGAACTTCCATTCTGATGGTACCGTTTTGCAACTTTATCCTCAATATATTTGAACTGTCATGTTTAGAAATATGGTTTGCACCTATACTTCAGCTTAATGTCCTAAGCTGAGCAATTTTTTCTTTGTATTAATGATTTCTATCCTTACAGGTCCAATTGTTCCAGTACAATGTTCTGTAAGTACGTTGGCGAAAGTGGAAATGCTTCACCCCTTTTTGAAGGCATTGGTTGGTTTCAATCAAGGTTATAACTCAATCGAAATGGTTGATTTTGCATGAGGTATGGAGAGTAGGAAATAATGTAATCTAAGTAGTTGTGCAAAATGAGGTCAGTCATAGAAATTAGAAACAAAGCATATTATGATGTGTAAGTTGTAATAGGGCTGTGATTGTGAAGATCTGATGTAATGTGTAGTCGAAATACTTGAACTTTTGTTTTTCTCGGGGTACTATTTTCTCTTTACTTTTGATTTTATTGTTCTGGTGGGTGAAAGGGGGGGAGGGGGGAGGGGAGGAGGGGATTCAAATTTCTCTTTTATGTTGGTTTTCCAAATTTTTGGGGTACTGACCATTGGACTTTAAAGCATTGGGAAACATTGGGCTTCAAAGACTTTAAGCATTGGGCTTTAAAGTCTAAGAGTGTGAATTGGAAATGAAGGGAAGTAAAATGGAGGGAAATGAAAATTTTGAATGAAGTTAGCTTTTGTCATGAACTTTGTCCCTCATTGGTGAGGGACAATTACACTTGTGTGTATATATAAAGAATCACTTCTTAATACTCTTAAAAGGAGTTGCAGAGAATGAACCCTCGCGCCGTCGTCATCACTCGGTTCGGCTTTGGCTTCGACTTCGTCAAATGATCAATAAGATTATTTTTGGACAAAATTTATTTAATTAATTATTTAATAATTAATTAAATGTCAGCTAGTTAGCCGCTGTCCGGGCGTCACCGCGGTAGGACCGCGCCAGAACATTGCTGCAGAATGTTCAGAGGATCACTCTGGCCGCGGTCCTAGCGTAACCGCGATAGGATCGCGCCAGAACATTGCTGCAGATTATTCAGAGAGTTAGTCTGGTTGCGGTCCTGGCGTAACCGCGGCAGGACGCGTAAACTTCTGAACATACACTTTTTCCGGAACAAACATCACACCTCTTTCAATAATTGGTTATAAATTCTGAGGCATAACTTTGTTTTTTAATACAGTGAAATATAACAAAACTTCTTTTCCTTCTGAATATTGCATTCTAATTTGCAGTCTCTCTCTAAAATTCGTAAGTGTAGTTTTGTTCCGTTCTTTAAGTTCTTTGGTGTCTTGCAGTTTGTATTGTCACTGTTGCAGGAAGGTTTATTCCGTTTCATCCGAGGAGGATTTAATCCATTACCTTGGGAACGTGTGAGGGGGTTAAAATTCCTTAAGGATGCACAAGCAAATTGCGGACTCGGAATATTTCTTATTCTTTATTGTTTTTCCAGTTTTTTTATTTGTTCTTCTAATAGTTTTTCTGATTTTTATGTTTTAACACAGTAGCGTTCACAAGCTTAAGGAATTTTAGTACTAACGTTTCTGTGTTGAAATATAGATTAAACTATCATCTACATTTTGTATACTGCTTTGGAGACTAAAGCCTTTTGTGCTTTCTATTCCAGTAACTGTTCTATCCTGTTTAAAGTATATAAAAACTTTGGCGGAATGATAAACATACGGGTTTGAAGTATATAAAAACTTTACAATTATTACGTGTTGTATGTTTGGTTTTGTGTTCAGTTTGAAGATATCAAAACTTCACTGATTTAACAACGTTCTATTTTGTTTCCAACTCTACAGAAAAATGATGAATGAAAACCAAACTAATGTAAATGTTGTGGGAGTGGGTGCTACTGTTACGAGTGTTGCTGCCTTGTCAAGCCGTTCAACTCCTACTCATGCTATGGCACTAGCAGAAAACCCGAAAAATTTTCCGGTATTGACTTCAAACGTTGGCAAATGAAGATGCTCTTCTATTTTACTATATTGAGTTTGCAGCGTTTCATCAAGGAGGATCCTCCGGTCCTGGCAGAAGGCACTCTGGATGATGAACGACTTGTTATAACTGAAGCATAGAAACACTCTGATTTCTTATGCAAAAACTACATTTTGAGTTGTTTGGAAGATAGCTTGTACAATGTTTATAGAGTCATGGAAACTTCAAAAGCGTTATGGAATGCGCTTGAGAAGAAGTACACGACTAAGGATGCCAGACTTAAGAAGTTCGTGGCTGCAAGGTTTTTGGATTTCAAAATGAGTGACACTAGGTCGGTCATAACTCAAGTCCAAGAATTACAAGTCATTGTGCATGACCTCTTTGCTGAAGGTATGACCCGAATCAATAATTTTATTAATAAGATTTATCTTGTTATTAATTATCAATTTGTTATTGAAGGTATGGTCATAAATGAGGCCTTTCAAGTTGATGCTTTCATTGAGAAGTTACCTCTGTTGTGGAAGGATTTTAAGAACTATCTTAAACACAAGCAGAAGGAAATGACACTAGAAGACTTGATTGTTCGTTTGAGGATAGAAGAAGACAACAAAAATCCTGAAAAGAAGTCACATGGACACTCGACAATAATAAGAGAAAACATTGTTGAGGAGACACCACAAAATAAGAAGATAAAGAAGGCTTTTGGACCAAAGAATTACCCAAGCAAAAAAACGTTCAAGGGTAATTGCCACAACTGTGGAAAATCTGGGCATAAGGCCGTGGATTGTTGTGCACCGAAGAATGTTAAGAAGAAATATAATCAAGCTAACATGGTTGAAAATGCTGAAGAAATGGAGGACTTGTGTGCCGTGTAGTCTGAATGCAACTTGGTAGGAAATCCGAAAGAATGGTGGATAGATTTTGGAGCCACCCGCCATGTTTGCGTTGAAGATGACATCGGAAAAAATAGTGACTCTAACCGAGTTCTCCATGTTCCAGAAATTCGCAAGAACCTCATGTCTACCTTACTTCTTGTCAAGAATGGATTCAAGTGTATTTTTGTTTCTAATAGTGTTGCACTAAGTAAGAATGATGTATATGTAGGAAAAAGTTACCTGAATGAGGACCTTTTTAAGCTAAATGTAATATCAGTTCCTATCAGTAAAGTTAATGCTTTTTCTTACTTACTTGAGTCAAACACTTTATGGCATTCACGTTTAGGTCACCTAAACTTCAAAACATTGTGAAAAATGATAAATTTAGAAGTATTGCCAAAATTTGATTGCATTAACTCCAAATGTCAAACATGTGTGGAATCAAAGTATGCTAAGCATCCTTATATGCCCGTTGAAAGGAATTTAAGTCCTTTAGACTTATTCACACATATATTTGCGAAATGAAGTCAACACCATCTCGCGGTGGAAAAACGTATTTATTACTTTTACTAACGATAGCACGAGATATTGCTATGTTTATTTACTTAATAGTAAAGATGAGGCAATTGATGCTTTCAAGCAATACAAGAGTGAAGTTGAAATACAACTAAACAAAATATTAAGATAATAAGAAGTGATAGGGGTGACGAATATGAATCTCCTTTTGAAGAAATATGTTTGGAAAATGACATTATTCACCAAACAAATGCCCCTTACTCTCCATAATCTAATGGAATTGCGAAGAGAAAGAACCGAATGTTGAAGGAGATGATGAATGCGTTGTTGATAGTAAAACACAGTCCATTCCATATGAAAAGTGGAAAGGAAGGAAGCCCAGCTTGAAATACTTCAAAGTGTGGGAGTGTCTAGCTAAGGTACAAGTTCCTAAACCTAAAAGGGTATAGGTCCTAAAACGGTTGATTGTGTAATTTTTGGATATGTAACCAATAGCAAGGATCGTTTTCTGGTTCATAAATCAGAAAATCCTGATATTCACGTTAATACGATAATAGAATCAGATAATGCTGAATTCTTTGAAACTATTTATCTGTATAAACAAGAAAGTGAAGTGACCTACCAAAAGTCAAAACGACCTCGGGAGGAAATAACAGATGATATACCTAATGAGGAAAATCCGAAAAGAAGTAAACGTCAAAGGACATCTACTTCATTCAGTCCAGATTTTCTGAATTTTCTGTTAGAAAATGAGCCTCGTACCTTCAAGGAAGCAATGTCTTTCTCAGAAGCACAATATTGGAAAGAAGTTGTCAATAGTGAAATAGAATCCATCTTGAGCAACCATACCTGGGAATTGGTTGATCTTCCTCCAGGTAACAAAACATTGGGTTCTAAATGGGTTTTTAGGAAGAAAATGAAAGACAATGGTAGTATTGACAAATACAAGGCAAGACTTGTTGTCAAAGGATTTAGACAGCGAGAAGGTCTTGACTATTTTCACACATACTCGCCGGTAACAAGAATTACATCTATTCGGATGCTAATAGCGTTAGCCGCCTTGTATGGTCTTCAAATCCACCAAATGGCTGTAAAAACAACCTTCTTAAATGGTGATCTAGAGGAAGAAATTTACATGAACCAATCTGAAGGGTTTGTGGTTTCGGAAAAAGAAAAGAAGATGTGTCGACTTGTTAAGTCCCTTTATGGACTAAAATAAGCACCCAAGCAATGGCTTGTGAAATTTGATCAAACAATATTGTCAAATGTCTTTAAGATTAATGAATTTAATAAATGTGTTTACATTAAGAGCGATCCAAATCATATAGTCATTGTTTGCTTATATGTTGATGATATGCTAATAATGAGCAAAGATATTGCTGACATTCAAGCTACTAAGCGTATGCTTGCTAGTAAGTTTGATATGAAAGACTTAGGAGTTGCCAATGTAATTCCAGGAATTAAAATCCAGAGAACTCCTCAGGGTCTAGCTTTGTCTCAATCACATTACGTGAAAATGGTACTTGAGAAAATCAAACACTTAGAATTTAGAAGCACAAGAACTCCAATTGACTTAAACCACCATCTTATAAAGAATAAAGGTGAAAATACGTCTCAATTGGAGTATGCTCATGTATTGGGAAGCTTAATGTACATCATAAACTGTACACGACCTGATATAGCTTGTGCAATAAGTAAACTTAGTCGATTTACAAGTAATCCCAACAAACATCACTGGGTGGCAACGAAACGAGTTCTGGGATATTTGGAGTATACCCAAGACTACACTTTGCACTACAACAATTATTCCTACGGTTATCTAAGGATATAGTGATACACATTGGATAATCGGCTCAACAAAAACAAAGTCCACAAGTGGATATGTTTTTACTGTTGGTGGAGGAGAAATATCTTGGAAGTCTTCCAAACAGACGTGTATCGCTCGCTCTGCAATGGAATCAGAGTTTATAGCTTTGGATAAAGCCGATGAAGAAGCTGAATGGCTTCAAAATTTCTTAGAGGACATTTCGTTCTGGCCAAAACCTTTGGTTCCTATTTGCATACATTGCGATAATGAGGCTGCAATAGGACGGGCAGGGAGCGTTATATATAACGGAAAGTCTTGTCATATACGACCAAGGCATAACACTGTTAGGCAACTACTTTCTAGTGGAATTATCACTATTGATCATGTAAGATCAAAGGATAATGTGGCGGATCCGCTTACAAAAGGCTTAACTAGAGAAGGAGTTGAGAAATCATCTAAGGGAATGAGACTATGGCCAAGGACAAGTCAACATGGCGGTAACTCTACCTAGAATTTTGGATGTTCCGAGATCTAGGTTCAAGGAGCTCAAACAAAGTTTTGATTGACCGGTTCAACATTGTCAAAGTAAAATCTTTGGTCCCTTCTCGTGATGAAGACAATGTTCAGTAACAAGGATAGAACTTTACATGTTCTTTAATGGTTACCTAAGTTTGATGTGGTATTTATCAAATAATGTCAATCTAAAGGATTACACGTTTATGAATCACTTATGTGAGTGTAAAATGGAAGCTGCTTTAATGAGAATTCTGTAAGGCCAATTCTCTACGCACTTATGAGACCAGGCGGTGTTCATGGCTGAAATGAACACAACAATGAGAACCAAAGACGGTTAAGGGTTATATGGTTGTCTAGGTATATACTAAAGTTTGACGGTTCAAAGAAATCAAATCTACCGATTGACCGAGTATATCCGACATATGTTCACTACGGAAAGTTCAAAGGGAAACCTACTTATCCAGATGCAATTAATCCTTACTTGCAAATCACACAACTTTCATCTATGATCATTCTTGTTACAACCATTCCCATTCATGTGGGGGGATTGTTGGACTTTAAAGCATTGGGAAACATTGGGCTTCAAAGACTTTAAGCATTGGGCTTTAAAGTCTAAGAGTGAATTGGAAATGGTAGGAAATAAAATGGAGGGAAGTGAAAAATTTGAATGAAGTGAGCTTTTGTCTTGAAATTTGTCCCTCATTGGTGAGGGACAACTACATTTGTGTGTATATATAAAGAATCACTTCTTAAAGCTCTTAAAGGAGTTGAAGAGAATGAACCTTCGCGCTGTCATCGTCGCTCGGCTCGGCTTCGGCGTGATCGTGGTAGGACCGCGCCAAAACATTGCTGCAGAATATTTAGAGGACCACTCTGGCTGCGGTCCTGGCGTAACTGCAGCAGGACGTGTAAACTTCTGAACATACACCTTTTCCAGAACAGACATGACACCTCTTCCAATAATTACCTATAAATTCTGAGGCATGGCTTTGTTTTTTAATACACTGAAATATAACAAAACTTATTTTCCTTCTGAATACTGCATTCTACTTCGCAGTCTCTCTCTCTAAAATTTGTAAGTGTGATTTTGCTCTGTTCTTTAAGTTCGTTAGTGTCCTGCAGTTTATATTGCCACTGTTGCATGAAAGTTTATTCTATTTCATCCGGGGAGGATTTAATCCATTACCTTAGCAATATGTGAGGGGGTTAAAATTCATTAAGGACGCACAAGCAAATTGTGGACAGAATATTTCTTATTCTTTACTGTTTTTCTAGTTTTTTGTTTATTCTTCTAATAGTTTTTCTAATTTTTGTGTTTTTAACACAGTAACGTTCACACTAACATTATGATTTATTCACTCCAATGCTTGAACTTGGATGATTGCTGATGTGTTTTGAAAGAGCACGGAGCTGTTGGTCTCAATGGCTATGGAATTATTCGACGAGGGGAAATTTGTCATGCAACTCTGTTCTTTAGTAGTTGCAAATCCCAACTTGTAATGACTCTACTGCTTAATTAATAAATATTGTAATCTCTTTTTGACCAAAAGAAGGGTTAATCTTTAAGTAATAGTCTCGTGTATTTATTCTGTTGGCTTCCTCCATTTCTCTATTCAGATATTTGATGCAAACTCTAGTTGGAAGAGTTAGTAAATCGACGTCTACTCTACTTTTGCTGGAGAAACGATGAGTTCCCCGAAATATAAACAAGGAAAAAGAGTGTCTTTCACAAAAAACTTTGCAGCAATTGAGCGAAGGCAGTTCATTCAATCCATATTGAAGCTGGCGAAGAATCGAGTAAGGCATGATGTGTTATATATAGACTTGCAAGAAGTCTTTCTATAAATAGAATTTTATTCTGATTTATACGTGACCAATATGAACATCTTGCACAATCTGAAAATCAACCATAGAACAGTTTAAAGTCAAATAAGAGCATACTGTAAATCTTGCTCAGGGGCGGAGCTAGAGTGTCGGAAGCGGGTTCGGCCATACCCAGTATTTGTCTTTAAAATTCATTGAATATGATAAACTATTAATCTAGAACCCAATAATTAAAATTCCAAACCGATAAGCTTGAAATCCTCGCTCCGTTTCTCAAAGACAGCTGTATTTCAGGCAAATGCAGGGCTCATCCTGATATATTTGCCTCTGGTTTAAGATACAATTAATTGAATCTATCAATATGAGATCCCTGGGAAGAGGGATTGGTTTCAACTTTTATAGTGCCATGGGGAAGGAAAGAAAATTCAGCTACCACATTTTCATTGTTTTCATGGCTTTTAAGCTTTGCTATAATCAATATTTGCTGTTGGTTGAGATTCAGATGTAGGACTATTTGTTGTTTAATTGGTTTAGTGTTATTTAGTTTGTTATGTGTGACAGTTTACAACTGTTTTCTTGTCATTAAATGCTCTACATTATTATAGAGTCGGATAAAGTCGACCAGAAGAGTAGATATATTCGACTGTTAAACTTGCGCAACTTCATTTGCTTATCATCCTTTCCTAAACCAAGAGGTGCAGAAACAACAAGATTACATTTAACACCATGCCTTTCATCACCTTTAGTTAAGCCAACTCTTGCATTTATGAACAAACTGGTAGCTACAAGAGAGCACACACATTGAGAATACGAGTGCCAGCTGACGTTCCCCTGGCTGGCAATCTTGACTCATTGCGTGATGGAAACTGGCATTTATTTGAAAGGGCATCAAGATTGGCATCTGTAATCCATGAGATAAACTCTAGTGAAGCGTCTGAAGTTATGCTGGCCCAGTTCTAAGTGCATTGTCTAGATCGGCTATCAAATCATTGACATCTTCAACCCCAACAGAAATTCGAACTAGATCCTCAGTAAGACCTCTAGACTCGCGTACTTCAGCAGGTATAGCCACATGCGACATGAAGCAAGGCAGGCATATGAGTGACTTCACACTTCCTGCAAATTTGGAGGGGTAACAGAGTGGATGACATGTAAATGAGGCATACTTTGCAGATTTAAACACCTTCTAGCAAGAACCAAGATAGATCACCAGGAAATCATTCACTTCAGTCTGTAACTTCATCCTGTGGACTACAGGTTTTTCGTTACAGCCAACAAAAGGATACTCTTTTTTTTTCTTTTCGATGGTAGAGCAATTTACAAATTTCCTTATATCCTTTTTATTCTCTGCTATCACACACAACCCACAATTTTAAGGGGGTATAATGGACTGAGCGATAACTCTGTAAAAGAATCTCAGCTATTTTTCCTCAACTAAACTAGCCTAAGAGGGAACTGATTTGACACGTTATTTCAAAGGAATTCACTTCCAGAGCTAAAATGGAAGTGCTAATAGATTTCTGCATTTTATATCACGTGCAGCATGAGTATTTCTTACTTCTCGATCTATTCTATTATAGAGGTTCATAACGAATTAAGAATATCCACTGTCCTTCCCTGAGTTTTACAACGATAAAGCAACTGTTGCTTATGTTAAAGAAGACAAAAGTGCAGATATAAAAGTTGAGATGTGAGTTTATGCATTTTCTATATGTAAAATTTGAACATTGGAAAAAGCGGATAGAGTACAAGATGAAACTCACCAAAACTGACAGCAATGCTGAAGTATTTAGTAGCCTCAACAACATGCTTAGAGAGTGCCAATGACCCTGTAAAAAAACTTAGTACAGATCCTGCACCCTTTGTCTGTAATACCAGCATGAAAAGGTCAAATGCCAACTGAAAACATAAAGAGTTTTGCTGCTAAAGTTAGAAAAGTAAAAGTTAGGATTAAATAATGATACCTGAGAATAGTGTAAAGATCTGCCAGGATGGTTGGGAAGACCAGCATAGTTAACCTTCTTCACTCGAGGATGGGATGATAGAAATTCAGCAATCTTTTGTGCATTTTCCTGTCATATTGTGGAAACATATAGCGCCCATATATAAATTTAAAATTGTCAGGCAAGCACTCACCAGTGAAAAGTAAACATAAGAGGAAAAAAGAACTCTGAATTTAATGCAATGAGGTAAAATGGAGAGCAACATGAATTCTCTACACGAATATACAATTTTCGCACTAGAGTAAAAACATTGTACAAATTCTAGAACCTAATGTTAGAGATATAGTAGATATGTCCTAGATCCAATATCATATTTGATAACTTGAACATATTTTTGTGAATGTCATTTGATATAAAATATATGGCATTTGATATTCTTTTATCATTATTATCTATTGTTTGATTATTTTGATAAGGTCCTTGATTAAATTTTGAGATTTGTCATCATGATAGAGATCATGATAATGAGAGCAAAGTCTTTTACAATTTAATCTAAATTTGTTCTTGATCGTAGGATTATTAATTTGGACATTAGTAATCCGGTTAGATCAATATTTATGTGATCGTCTTTATCGGATAAAGATTAGTTGATCTCATTAACTAAATCACATAGATAGATGATGCATATAGAGATATGATCATTGAACCGACTCATTGGATAATTCCTAATGGTTAGAATTACCATAAACTGTCAATAGGATATTTTCTTGAAGAATGTGATGTAACCGTTTCCTTTGACTTGAGATCGTCATAGTAATTGACAAGTTATTTATTGTGCTTTGATACTAGACACCTATGGCCCTAGGGCGATAGTTGAAAGGATATTGGGTACGATTAAATACTTGTAGAATTAGTGATTGATCAAGACGGAATCTGTCAACTCTTGGTAATGAGTTTAAGCTCCATGTTGTCATGAATTATAAACGACCAAACTAAGACCTTGGCCAGGGCAATTGAATGAAAGAAGAAATGAGTTTCTTAGGTCATTCAACGGTCGATTATATTTGATGTGAACACATAGTTGATCGCGTATTAGGATTTGACAGTTGAACCATATCCTAGGGTGATCCAAAGCTATAAGGACAGAAGGAATTACTACATTATTTTTCTACTGGTTCTTGAGAATAAATTGTATACTTCATGCTATCCGGTCTTTAAGGAGTGTTGCTAGACGCCACCCTTGATTAGTATATTGATATGATTAATTTACTACCGGTTTAGTATTGAACCTATGGGGTCGCACACTGACGAGTGTTCTGATCTTTGCTAGAGGATTAATTAACTTATTATTTGATAATTAAATTAAAGAATTTAATTAGTCAAATAAATTTAGTTATTAGTCCAAATGAAATATTATTATATTCTTTGCTAGCACAAAAATTATAATTAATATTGTGAATAAATTGAAGTTTTTATTTAGAATACAAATTAAATAATATCTCTTGGTTGAAATATATGTGATATATATAATTAATATTATTTTATATAATAAATGTATATAAAATATAATATTAATAAAGGCTTGTTAATAAATCCAATTTTGAATTGGATTATTAATTGAAGTTTTCCTATTTGGAATGGGATTAATATTTTCAATAGGAAAATATTATATTAATATAAAAGTTTATATTAATAGAGTCCAATATAGAATTGGACATAAAAGAAAAAAAGAATCCATAAATGTTTGGACCTTCTCACGTCAAAAAGGAAGGAAAATTTGCAAAAGTTTGAATCCAATTCTTGGAATAAAATTTATAAAATTTTCGGCCATCACAAAGATGGAAAATTCATTTTTTTTGTACAAAAATTTTCCATAAGTTTATTTTTGGAATAAACTTTTACCCTAGGAAAATTATTACCTCAACCAAATAGGAAAAAAATTTATAGGTGATGCTATATAAAGGGTGATGGAGAAAATTTGCAAGAGTTTTTTTTTCGGTTTTAGTTTTATAATTTTTCTTGAGAAGAAAACCCACTTTGTGAAAATGAGAGTGCAATACAAAGCCAAGAGAGAAAAAATAATTACAAGAAAAGTGTTTCTTGTTCTTCTAATTTGAGTTGAGATTTTTGAAAAAAATTTCAACACAATATTATTCGTTCAATTTGTTCACGGGTTTCATTGATCAAAGAGTTGATAGCAAGGATCGGTCTCGGTGTGGATACGCATAGAGTCTTCGCACTATCGAAGAATGGGTCTGGGGAGGGTAATATGTAGACGAGCCTTACCCCTACCCGAAAGGGCAAAAGTACAACCCAGTATAATCCCACTTAGTGGGATCTGGGGAGGGTAGTATGTACGCAGACCTTACCCCTACCCTGGGGTAGAGAGGCTGTTTCCAAATGATCTTTGACACGTAAATAAATTTTAAACATGAGAAAATCTACCTAGAATTGTTATTATCTTTCGCTGCATGTTATGAACACACATACGCAATCCTTCACCTAATGCAAGTGTAACAACAATAAGTACCCCAAAAACCTAACTTTAATTTCCAACTTTTCGATATTCCAATTTAGATCTTTTGCTTCTGTTTTTAGCTAAATCCTTATTGATTCTGAGAGATCATAAAACTTTTGAGACAGCTTCTGTCGTTGTAATTTTTGGTCTACCTTGTCCTCTTTATCGCCTTCAGTTATCATATTGCTGCATCTATGGACAGTGCATATGGGGGTCTCAATAGTCCCAAAAAGTTACTCACTCTCTAGGAACAAGAATAATAGATTTGACATGGGAAGGCATATTGTCTGTGACAGAAGTGGTATAGCAAGTAATCGGCAGCATAGAAAACTAAAAACAAGCAAATTTTGTACCTGCTGCTTTAATACACGCAACGCCATTGTTTTGATCCCTCTTAAACAAAGCCAGCAATCAAATGGGGCTAAGCCAGCACCTTCTGAATTTTGAAGGAAGTACACGTTTTTTGCCAAGCTGGTTTAAATGAAAAATTAGTACTCCAAATGCAATAGTTAGTAATTGCGACTTCAGGTAATTGAATATACAAAGCGAGATAACCTAATAAGAAGGCTGCTTTTCAAGTATTTCATGTTCAATCTCCCTAATCTGATAGTTTTGGCCATGAAAGCAACTCAAGGAAACTAAAGATGAAGTGAAAAAATATGATAACCATAAATCAAGCCATGAAACCAATATGATCATATGAAAGAAGTAAAAAAAACCTTTCTCCTTTAACAGCAAGCACGCCCCCCATCAGATCACTATGGCCAGATATAAACTTAGTAGCTGAATGCATCACAAAATCTGAAAAATAACAGACCATTTAAGGTAATCAGCGCGCTTCTTCCGAATGTTACCACGTGAAAGTTCATGTTACCATAATAAGAAGTATTTGTAGATACCAGCTCCGAGCTCCAAAGGATGGGACAGTACAGGGGACATGATACTGTTATCTACCAGTACAAGAGCCCCATGTGCATGAGCCATCTCAGCTATTTTCTGGAAAAAATCAGCAGGAAAAACGCATACAAGTAAAGTGAAATTCTTTTGATGAAGTAATTAGTTTCATTGACGGCATCAAGAAGATTCAGTGAGTATAAATTATGAATTGATATATAATACGTAGACTTTAACATATCAGCAATCAAGTAAAGTGGGAAACAATATTTGCATAATCTACATATGCCAAAACCGGTTACTCACACGAATATCACAAATTTGCTGACGAGGGTTGGTTGGACTCTCCAGCCATACAAGCTTTGTATTTGGTCCAATTGCAGAGGCAACCGCATCTAAGTTAGTTGTATCCACCCGTCTGTTAACAAAGTAAAGATTAAAATACGAAAAACCAAATAGAGAACTAAGTTCATTCAGAAAAAAGAGATACTAACTTCACTACAACTCCAGTTTTTGGAATTACTTGTGACAACAGGCGGTCAGAACCACCATACATATCATCACCAGCAACAATCTCTTCACCTAAGAAATTATCATTGGTAGATTTAAAGACGTTCTATAGCTAGGAATCCGTAGCTTGTGGAGATACTAAACCAACTTGCAATAACATGTCGAAAATGAAGTCAGTAACAGATATTAATAAAGAAATAACTAGCAAAAAGAAGGTATTTTTTGATTTTTCATGGGGCGAGGGGGGTTGGAGGGAGAGAAAAGAACATGCAAACACAAGTTGAACGAAGATTCAAGGTCTCGAAAAAAGGCATAAAGCTTCTCTCATTAGCACAATTAACTTACAATCAGAAACGATAACCACAATTTTGTCTCAGAACAAACTAGATATGTATATTGTTCAGCCTTTCTAATATTGTATGAAGAATTTTGCAAGTACCAGTTCCAACAAGACGAGCTACAGCTGCTAAAGCAGTCATTCCACTAGTAAAGCAAAATGCTCTATCTGCTTTCTCAAGCTTGGCAAGCAGCCTGAAAAGTTGAAAGGAGACAGTGGTAATGAACACAAAAAAATGTTAGCACATAAGTTCCTATTAGTAGCTGTAACCTACTTTTCCAATACATCCCGTGTTGGATTTCCACTCCGTGTATAATCATATGGTCCAAATTCCGTGGCTGAAGGCTGCAGAAGGATGTAAAGTTTTTCATGACTCATGCAAATGAATGAAATAATTAAAATATTGTTTATTTATCCACTACTTAATTGTTTATTGAATGAAAATGCAGCTTCAAAGTTATATAATCAGTTACATTTCATAGCCTAAGAACTCTTTCAAACTTACTTGCTTAAATGTAGACGTTTGATACAGTGGAGTACTCATGGCATCATAAGGATCAAACTCATTGCTGAAGTTCATTAACATTGTTGAAACACTAGGCTCAATTGGCTCCTCAATTTCAATATGAGGTAATTCCATAGAATCCATATCTTACACCACAATTAATATGCATTATAAGTCCTGAGAACCAAGAACTTAAAAACATTTTTATACTTTGTATACAAATAAATTTGGTACCTACCGTCTGTTAAGTCAGCAACACAATCAACCAAAGCTGCGGTAGAGACATCCATCTCTTTGTCTCTTGAGCAATTCAATTGGAATTTTTTCACCCTTAATATTTGAGTTCCATTCTCATTCAAGTTTGCTAAGCAAACACAGGTCACTGGACATTTTACCTGTACATTAGCACAACCTTCTATCAGATGCAACATTTTTTTTATTGGCTTCCAAAGAAATTACCAAGTGGACTAGTGCAGCAAAACAAAACAATAAGAATAATACAACAACAATAACAATGCAGTATAATCCCACAAGTGGGGTCTAGGATAGTCGCACACTTTAGCCCTTTCCTGAGCAGATAGAGAGGTTGTTTCCTATAAACCTTCGGCTTAAGAAAAGAAAAAAAAAATGGTAGCAACACGCAGTAATAACAACAAGAAAAACGAAACAATAAGAATAAGAAACAAGAAGACAGAATTTTCTTTGCGCACAAAGATTTTCTTTAAGCTAATACAAGCATTAAAAAAGTTCCTTTTTTTTTTTGGTTTCTCAAGCTTAAATTGACTTTGTAATACAACCCAATTCAAGATTTTGTATACTCTTTCTACCCTAACAATTATATATTATTCCAGCAACAAATAGATACCCAATTCAAGATTTTGTGCATAGAGGAAGTGGCAGGTAAATACTTGGTTGTTAAAGTAAGCAGGCAGAGTAGTGTAGGCAGATTTGAGAAACAGAGATGACGCCATTTTTAGTACACTGAGCAATGTTATGAGTAAGGTTTTAATGTACTTTGATTACCTATATATAGGGAGCAGAAATTTTGTCCATTTTACCAGTGCCTTCATAAGTGGAACAAACTAAAGATAACAGGCCCTATTCCTAAGTGATGGTTAAAGAAGAATAATTAGAATATTTCTCTCTTTCTTCACTCTATATTTGACACGTGTTACTGCACAAGAAGTTTCTAACTAAAAGTAGACAATTACTCTGGGGATTTGGACTGAGATCTTCCGACATTAAAGCACAACTTGGATTTGTTCATTATCAATCTTTGTTTCGGCCAATACATCCTTTTAAATGTTTATAACATATGTAATTATTATAAAATTCCAAATGTATAAGGTCGTTTTCAGGTCCAAATACAATAAATAAAGACTAGTTTACAAATGATAAAAAAAAATTGAAGCTTAAAAGTATCAATTCTTGTTAGGCGAAAAAACCTTACCACCTCTTTAAAATTGTCAAGGATTATTAGTTATATTTTTAAATTATTCTTGGTCTTAAATCATTTACCTGTCCTGCAGCTCCTATTATTCTTGATAGTGATAATCCTTGTTTTCAATTTTTCGATAGCTAATTTTGCCATAATGTTGCACCGGGTGAACAATAATTATGAATGCTCTTTATCCTAATCAAACTATCTTAGAAAATGATGAGGAAAATGAGGATGTAGATGAAAACCAACCGGATTTAGATGATACACCTACTAGTCCTGTTAATAACCCAACTGATGCCCCGGCCGACCCACCTGTAGAAACCCCTACATTTAATAGACAACCTTCTAAACGCCTCGAAACATCAATTGTTTGGCATTTTTTTACTCACGAAACAGAACAAAGTAAGACTAAGTGTAAAACTTGTGGGAAATTGCTAGTGCATAAATATACTGAAGACCGTAGCAGTACGAGTACTTTGGCTAGGCACATAAAAACACACCCTAGAGATAAAGCTAAATATTTACAAATGAGAGCGCAGCAAGAGGGGACAAGTGTAGATACTGTGGCTAACCCTAGTACTGGTTCAAATCTAGTTCAACCAGGAATTAACACTATGACTGGTGGTATTTTATATTACGATCCTAACAGAGATCGTGAAGAATTAGCAAAGATGGTTACCGTTATATGCTTAACCTTTAGTTTTCCATCAAACCCTCATTTTGTGCAATATATTAGAAGAATTTTTAATCATACTTACAAAGGTTGGCCTCGCGCAACAGTTAAGAGCGATATTTATAAATATAAACACGAATATGAATAATATTTGCGTTATTTGTTTATCAAATAACTAATCAGATTTCTATTACCGCTGATATTGGTAAAAGTAATAATGACTGTGATTATCTAGCCGTTACTAGTCATTGGATAGATGAGGAGTGGATAATGCAAAAACGCATTATTGCTTATAGAATAGTAAATTCACGGCACACATGTAAGTTTATTGCCAATACTGTTACTGATATTTGTAGATATTTTAGTATTAGAGATAAAATAATGGCAATTTCTATGGATAATGTGTCACGACCTGGATCTACCCACCATCGGGAGTCGTGATGGCGCCTACTGTCGATGCTAGGCAAGCTAACCCTTATAATCATTTTCACAAAACTTAATCTAAGCAAGTTAAATACTAGAATAATTAATTAAAGCATGCGGAAGTCTTTTATTAACAATAACAAATACAAGGTGCGGAAATTAACAACCTGTCTCTACCCAGTATCTGGTGTCACTGCTCACGGATGACTAAAAGAGTACTAAAAACAACAGTTTGAAGTCTGTTTGATACAATTAAACAAACTCAAAGAAGTAGATAGAGGAGACTCGGGCCCGCGAATGCCAGCAAACTACCTCAGAGCCTCTGGACTGAAGGATCACTCCCAAAATGTAGTTGCGGTTCGTAGGCTGGGTCCCGACCTGTGCACAAAAGGCACAGAAACGTAGTATTAGCACAACCGACCCCATGCGCTGGTAAGTGCCCGGACTAACCCCGGCGAGGTAGTGACGAGGCTAAACCGGACCTACCACAATCAACCTGTACAGATGTATGTGCAGTAACAGAAAATAACAATATCTAAACAGATAGTAGGAAGGGTACATGCTGGAGTGTAGCAGTTCAGTTATTTAATCATCAAAAACAAGGAAGTGGAAACTGTATACCAAACACCAATATGAGAAAGACCCGTAAAACAAACGTTGCACGGCACCACCCATCGTGCTCTTACTCTCGTCCTCACCAAGATAATCCATCACAGTGTACGGCATCACCCATCGTACTATATCACTCATCCTCACCCAATTAATAATATGGAGTAGCTCAATGATTACAAGCATCTACAGTGGACGGCGTGCCACACGCTCATGTATTCTCTGTGCACAATGTCACCGGCATCTCAGGCCAATAACAATAGGTGGACGGCGTGCCACACGATCCCATAATAAATGTCACCGGCATCTCAGGAAATAACAATAGGTAGACGACGTGCCACACGATCCCATAATAAATATCTCGTGGTCGGCGTGCCACACGATCCCAATATGTAATGCAATTGAATAATTCGAACAATCTCTTCGCAGAAGATCCAGATAGGGAAGCACATCAATATAATAGTCTAACCCGGCAAGGGTACAGTTAACAGCCCAAAATATCCTGGCAGGGGGAGAACAATTCCACAAATAAGTTCCGGAAAGGGAAAGCGATTCAACAACAAATCCCGGCAAGGGAAAACACCATAATTCCTTCCTTAGCTCATTTTCTTCTCAACGATCATTTCATAGTTCGTTTAACAAGTAATTATCACAATTTTTCACTTCTTTCGACAATTTAATATCAATTATGACTCACGGTCATGCTAGACTCGGGCACATAGGTAACCATCACCATACCTATACACCGACTCCACATAGCACATAGCAAATATTATCCTAATCCTATTCCCTCAAGCCAAAGTTAGATCGAACACTTACCTCGAAAGCTTCCAACTCAACTCACGCTTCTAGAATAGCTTTACCCCTCGAATTCTTCAAAACCGATCGAATCTAACCACAATTTACTCAAATGTATTAACAAATACTAGTTAATTCAATTTGAATGCATAAGAATGAAATTCCCAAAGTTTTATCCAAAAATTCCCAAAATGCCCCCGAGCCCATGTGGTCAAAACCCGAGGTTCGAACCAAAAACGGGTTACCCATTCCCCCACGAGTTCGTATATGCAATTCGTTTTGAAATCGGACCCCAAATTGAGGTCCAATTCCCTAATTATTGAAAAACCTAAATTCTACCCAAATCTCCATTTTTAACCATGAAATCTTTGATTTAAGGATGAAATCATATTAGAAGATGATAAGGATTGAAGAAAACTAGTAACTATTGACTTACATTTGGTCTAGGGACGAAGGGGTTCGAGAGAAATTGCGTATGGAGGTTTTGGGTTTTAAACATATGAAAAGTAAGGTTTAAAATCGGTTAAGTATAAAATTCGGCAGGTGCAGATGCCGCAAATGCGGTATTAACTTCGCATTTGCGAGCTGGGCAAAAATAAGGGGGAGTTCACATTTGCGAGAAACTGTTCGCAATTGCGAACTAGGCAAAAATGAAGAGGATCTCGCATTTGCGAGAAAATGTTCGCAAATGCGGAAACAAGTTTAGGCTGGGGAAGATCGCAATTGCGAGATTGACTTCGCATTTGCGAAGCCTGGCTGCCAAAGGCGGGGTATCGCATTTGCGAGATAAACGTCGCATTTGCGAAAAAAGGCCAAACAAGGGATATTTGCATTTGCGAACAAGTCTTCGCAATTGTGATGACTACAGACACCAACAGATTCAAATGCAACAAAAAGATCCTAATACCTATCCGAAACTCACCCGAGCCCTCGGGGCTCCAACCCAAACATGCACCCAACCTCTAAGACATATTACGAACTCACTTGTGCGATCAAATCGCCAAAATAACATCAAAATCAAAGAATCAACCTCCAAAATTCATGCTTTTCATTTCAAAGTTCTAAGCTTTCAAACTTTTCCACTTTTAGTCCGAAACACGTCAAACGACGTTCGTTTTCAGCCAAACTTTACAGATAGCGCTTAACTCCCATTTAAAACCTGTACCGGGCATCGGAACCAAAATACGAGCCCAATACCATCACTTTTGCTCAAATTTCGTTTCCATTTTACCTTATGCATTTTCAAAAACAATTTAACAGAAAAGCTCCGTACTCGGGCCTAGGACCTCGAATTTCGATTCTGGGAATACGCCTAGGTCCCAAATTTCCTTATGGACCCTCCAGGACCATCACATTACGGTTCTGGGTCCGTTTACCAAAAACGTTGACCAAAGTCAACCATATCAATATTAGTATCAAAATTCATAGTTTTTAACACACAATTCAAATATTTTGACATAAAAATGTACCGGCTTCGCGCCCGAACTGCACACGCAAATCGATGCAACCCCAATAAGAGGTTTTCAAGGCCTTAGAAGAGCAAAAAAAAGGGAGAATTACGGTGATGACCCCTTTGGGTCGTCACATCCTCCTCCTCTAAAACAACCGTTCGTCCTCGAACGGACAAAAGAAAGAAGTACCTGAGTCTGGGAATAGATGGGGATAACGGCTCCACATTTCAGACTTGGACTCCCAGGTCGATGCCTCAGAAGGCTGGCCTCTCCACTGAACACACACTGAAGGAAAACTCCGCGATCTTAACTGTCGAACCTGTGGGTCTAATATAGCCACCGACTCCTTCTCATATGACAGATCCTTGTCCAATTGGACAGTACTGAAATCTAACACGTGGGTGGGATCAACGTGATACTTTTGAAGAATGGATACATGAAAAACCGGATGCAAGGTTGACAAGCGAGGCGGTAACGCATGTCTATAAGCCACATTCCCTACACGGTCCAGAACCTCAAACGGGCCAATATACCTAGGGCTAAGCTTGCCCTTCTTCCCAAACCTCATCACACCCTTCATAGGCGATACATGGAGCAATACTCGCTCATCAAGCATGAAAGAAACATCCCTGACCTTACGATCTGCAACACTCTTCTGCCTAGACTGAGATGACCGAAGTCGGTCCTGAATGATCTTGACCTTATCCAAGGCCTCCTGTACCAAGTATGTACCCAATAACCGATCCTCTCCCGGCTCAAACCATCCGACTGGGGACCGACATCGCCTACCATACAACGCCTCATACGGGGCCATCTGAATACTGGACTAGTAGCTGCTGTTGTAGGCAAACTCCGCTAACGGCAAGAAATGGTCCCACGAGCATCCAAAATCAATAACGCAGCCTCAGAGCATATCCTCAAGAATCTGAATGGTCCTCTCGGACTGACCGTCCGTCTGGGGGTGAAATGTTGTACCCAACTAGACCTGGGTACCCAACTCATGCTGCACCGCTCTCCAGAAATACGAGGTAAACTACGGACCCAGACCCCAATTAATAGATATGGGTACCCCATGAAGGCGAACGATCTCCCTGATATAAATATCTGCATACCTCTCGGATGAATAGGTGGTGGCAACAGGGATGAAATGCACTGACTTAGTCAGCCTATCAACAATAACCCATATAGCATCAAACTTCTTCCGAGTCATTGGAACCCAGTAACAAAATCCATGGTGATTCTCTCCCACTTCCACTCGGGAAGCTCAATCCTCTGAAATAATCCACCGAGCCTCTTATGCTCATACTTAACCTGCTAGCAATTTAGAAAACAAGCCACATATGCAACAATGTCTATCTTCATTCTATGCCACCAGTAATGCTGCCTCAAATCCTGATACATCTTCACGGCGCCCGAGTGAATAGAATACCAAGAACAGTGGGCCTCCTCTAAGATTGACTCTCGAATACCATCAACATTGGGCGCACAAACTCGCCCCTGCAATCTCAATATGCCATCATCTCCCAAAGTCATCTCCTTGGCACCTCCCCACTGCACCGTGTCTCTCAGGACACACAAATGGGGGTCATCAAACTGCCGCTCCCAGATACGCTCCATCAGTGACGAGCGAGCAACTTTGCAAGCTAACACCCTGCTGGACTCAGAAATATCCAATCTCACCAATCTATTGGCCAAGGCCTGAACATCCAAGGCAAGCGGTCTCTGGCTGACCGAAATATATGCAAGACTACCCATGCTGGCGGACTTTCTACTCAAGGTATCGGCCACCACATTGGCTTTCCCTGGGTGGTATCAAATAGAAACATCATAATCTTTCAACAACTCCAACCACCTCTGCTGTCTCAAATTCAACTCTTTCTGGTTGAACAAGTACTGAAGGCTCTTGTGATCCGTGTACACCTCACACGTCACACATACAAATAATGCCTCTAGATCTTCAAGGCATGAACAATAGCTGCCAACTCTAAGTCATGAACTGGGTAATTCTTCTCATGGATCTTCAATTGCCTCGAAGCATATGCTATGACCCTGCTACTCTGCATTGAAACTGCGCCAAGCCCAACCGGAAAAGAAACACAATAAACCGTACAAGGTCCTGATTCCGTGGGTAAAAATCAATTCCGGTGCACCCCAATGCGAATCTCTGGGCCTAACAAAACCATTATCAAGCGAATCCTGAAACTCTTCCTTGAACTCTCTATCAATTATGGCGGGGCCATGCAATACAAAGAAACGGAAATAGGCTGGGTACCAGGAGCCAAATCAATACAGAAGTCAATATCGCTGTCGAGTGGCATACCCAGAAGGTCTGAAGGAAAAACCCCGGAGAACTCTCGAACAATAGGAATAGAGCCGATAGATGGAACCTCTGCGCTGGAGTCGCGAACATACGCCAAATATGCTAAACATTCTTTCTTGACCATACGTGGAGCCTTGGCATGTGAAACACTACATGTGGCATGACTTGGGTCCTTATCCACTCAAGTTGGGGCAAGTCTGGCAAGGCCAAAGTCACGGTCTTGGCGTGATAATCCAAGATGGCATGATATGGGGACAACCAGTCCATCCCCAAAATAACATCAAAGTCAACCATGTCTAGAAGCAATAAATCGACACGGGTCTCAAGACCCTCAAATACCACTATGCAAGAACGATACACTCGGTCGACCACTATGGAAATCACCAATTGGCGCAGACACATATACAGGAACACCCAAAGTCTCTCTAGGCATGATCAAATGGGGTACGAAATAGAACGACAAATAAGAATACATAGATCCACGGCCAAATAGTATAGAAACACCTCTAATACAAATCAGAATGGTACCTGTGATCACAACATATGCTGACTCGACCTCCGGCCTGGCCGGCAAAGCATAGCAATGGGGCTGACCCCCTACTTCCTAAACTATATCTCTGGGATGATCTGCTGCGAGCTGACCTCTGCCTCTGGCGGTCTAAGCTCCACCTATACGCTCCCTACCTCCACCTCTGTGGCCTTTACCCTCGCCTCTAGCTGGTTGGGCGGCTTGTGGATCATCTGCTGCCTGAATCATGGGATGAGGACCCTGCTGCTGTGAACTGCTGAAAGGTTGAGGGAAATACTTGGCAATGTGCCTCAGGTTGCCGCAAGTGAAGCAAGCTCTTGGCTGCTGAGAATACCGAAGTGGTGGTGCACTGATAGGAGCTGATGGTGAGCTGAAGAGCTTCTGGTTAGAATAATGTGACTGAGAGCTACGACCAACTGGAGCACTATGTGAAGCATGGAGTGCAGACTGGAAAGGTCTCGGGGGATGGCTTATGACATAGGAACCTCTTCCTCCAGATGAGGTACCACTAAACCTGCCAGAATATCTAGGCCTCTTATCAGAACCCTGACTACCTCCTCGAGCTAGTGCCATCTCCACTCGATGGGCCGCATTGGCCGCCTCCTGAAAAGTAATATCACTGCCAACCCCCACTGTCATCTGTAGGCGAATGGGCTGAATCAATCCGCCAATGAACCTCCAGACCCTCTCCCGATCAGTAGGGAGTATCAGTACTACATGGCTCACCAAGTCAACAAACCTGGTCTCATAATGTGTAATTGTCATGGAGCCCTGCTGAAGATGCTCAAACTAGCTGCGAAGTGCCTCCCGCTGAGTGACGGGGAGAAACTTCTCCAAAAATAACTCTTGCGAACTAATCCCATGTCAAAGATGGAGACCCTGCTGGTCTAGATAGACAAAAATCTCTCCACAAAGTCTTGGCTGACCACACAAGCCTGAAAGTGCAGAAATCGACCCCATTGGTCTCCAGTATCCCCATAGTCCTGAGGATCTCATGAAAACTGCATAGAAATTCCTAGGGATCCTCCGATGAAGCACCACCGAAAGCAGTAGTGAAAAGCTTGGAGAACTGATCAAGTCTCCACAAATCTTCCGAAGACATGGCCGTCCCATCTACAGCCTAAGCTATAGTGCCTGTCTGAGATGCCACTGCGGGCTGCACCAACAGGACTTGAGTCTGGGGAGCTACCAGCTCCGAAGTACGTGTAGCAGGAGTTTGAAGCCCTCCTCTAGTATGAGAAGTGGCTGGTGCTATTGGCAGCAATCCTGCTCTGGCTACACTGTCCATATAGCCTGCTATGCGGACAAGAGCATCCTGAAGATCCGACGAAAACATCACTCCACCTGGGAACTGAGCTGGGCCCACTGGAGCTGGTGGAGCTGGAACCTCCTAATTAAAGTCAATATGAGGCTCCACCTCTGGAACTGCTGCCTAGGGTTGTGCTCTGCCCCTGCCACGGCCTTTGGTATGGCCTCGGCCCCTGCCCCTTGCGGGAGTTGCTGCTAGGGGCTCAGGCTGCTGAGCGGAAGAAGAAGACGCACGTGTTTTCGCCATTTGCGAAAGAACAGAGTAGAACAAAAATCAGTATTTGGGGACAGAATCGCACGACAAGAATGAACAAAGTGAAACTTTTCCTAACTCCGTAGCCTATGGGGGATAAATACAGATGTCTCTGTACCGATCCCTCAGACTCTACCGAGCTTTTCCGTGAGTTGTAAGACCCAAGTAACCTAGTGCTCTAATACCAACTTTATCACGACCTGGATGTACCCACCATCGGGAGTCGTGATGGCACCTACTGTCGAAGCTAGGCAAGCCAACCCTTATAATCATTTTCACAAAACTTAATATAAAACAAGTTAAATACTAGTATAATTAATTAACGCATGCGGAAGTCTTTTAATAACAATAACGAATACATGGTGCGGAAAATTAACAACCTGTCTCTACCCAGAATCTGGTGTCACTGCTCACGGACGACTAAAAGAGTACTAATAACAACAGTCTGAATGAAATACATAATATATATGTTTGATATAATTAAAAAAGCTGAAAGAAATATATAGAGGAGACTCGGGGCCCGCAAACGCCAACGAACTACCTTAGAGCCTCTAGACTGAAGGATCACTCCCGAACTATAGCTGCGGTCCATAGGCTGGGTCCTGACTTGTGCACAAAAGGCACTGAAGCATAGTATCAGCACAACCGACCCCATGTGCTGGTAAGTGCCCGGCCTAACCCCGGGGAGGTAGTGACGAGGCTAAACCGGACCTACCACAATCAACCTGTACAGATGTATGTGCAGTAACAAAAAATAACAAATTCTAAATAGATAGTAGGAAGGGGACATGCTGGGGGTGTAGCAGTTCAATTATCTAATCATAAAAACAAGGAAGTGGAAACTATATAACAAACACCATTATGAGAGAGACCAGTAATACAAACACGGCACCACCCATCGTGCTCTTACTCTCGTCCTCACCAAGATAATCCATCACAGTGTACGACATCACCCACCGTACTTTTATCACTCATCCTCACCAAATCAATAGTATGGAGTAGCTCAATGATTACACGCATCTACTGTGGATGGCGTGCCACACGCTCCCATATTCTCGGTGCACAATGTCACCGGCATCTCAGGCCAATAACAATAGGTGGACGTCATGCCACACGATCCCATAATAAATGTCACCGGCATCTTAGGCCAATAACAATAGGTGGACGGTGTGCCACATGATCCCATAATAAATATCTCGTGGTCGGCGTGCCGCACGATCCCAATGTGTAATGCATTGAATAATTTGAACAATCTCTTCAGAGAAGATCCCGATAGGGAAGCACATCAATATAGACGTGTAACCCGGCAAGGGTACAACTAACAACTCAAAATATCCTGGCAGGGGGAGAACAACTCCACAATATGTCTCGGCAAGGGAAAATGATTCAACAAGAAATCCCAGCAACGGAAAACACCATAATTCCTTCCTTAACTCATTTGCTTCTCAACTATCATTTCACAGTTCGTTTAACAAGTTATCATAATTGTTCACTTCTTTTGACAATTTAATAGCAATTATGACTCACGCTCATGCTAGACTCGGGCACATAGGTAACCGTCACCATACCTATACACCAACCCCACATAGCACATTACAAATATTATCCTAATCCTATTTCCTCAAGCCAAAGTTAGATCGAACACTTACCTCAAAAGCTTCCAACTCAACTCACGCTTCTAAAGTAGCTTTACCCCTCGAATTCTCTTCTAAACCGATCAAGTCTAACCACAATTTACTCAAATGTATCATCAAATGCTAGTTAAATCCTTTGAATGCATAAGAAGGAAATTCTCAAAGTTTTATAAAAAAATATCCAAAACGTCCCCGGACCCATGTGGTCAAAACCCGAGGTTCGAACCAAAACCGGGTTACCCATTTCCCCACGAGTTCATATATGCAATTTGTTTTGAAATCGGACCCCAAATTAAGGTCCAAATCCACAATTATTGAAAAACCTAAATTCTACCCAAATCTCCATTTTTAACCATGAAAGCTTTGATTTAAGGATGAAATCACGTGAGAAGATAATAAGGATTGAATAAAACTAGTAAAAATTGACTTACATTTGGTCTAGGGACGAAGGGGTACGAGAGATATCGCCTATGGAGGTTTTGGGTTTTGAAAATATGAAAAGTGAGGTTTAAAATTGGTTAAGTATAAAATTCGCAGGTGCAGATGTCGCAAATGCGATATTAACTTCGCATTTGCGAGCTGGGAAGAAATAAAGGGGGACTTCGCAATTGCGAGAAACTGTTCGCAATTGCGAACTAGGCAAAAATGAAGGGGATCTCGCATTTGCGAGAAAATGTTCGCAAATGCGGAAACAGGTTTCGGCTGGGGAAGCTCACAATTGCGAGATTGACTTTGAATTTGCGAAGTCTGGCTGCCAAAGGGGGGGTATCGCATTTGCGAGATAAACGTCACATTTGCGAAGAAAGTCCAAACAAGGAAGTTTCACATTTGCGAACAAGTCTTCGCAATTGCAAAGACTGTAGACATCAGCAGATTCAAATGCAACAAAATAAACCTAACACCTATCTGAAACTCACCCGAGCCCTCGGGGCTCACACCCAAACATGACTCAACCTCTAAGACATCCTACGGACTCACGCGTGTGATCAAATCACCAAAATAATAACAAAATCAAAGAATCAACCTCTAAAACTCATGATTTTCATTTCAAAGTTCTAAATTTTTAAACGTTTCCACTTTTAGTCCGAAACACGTCAAACGATGTCTGTATTCAATCAAACTTTACAGATAGCTCTTATCACCCATTTAACTCTTGTACCGCGCGTTGGAACCAAAATACGAGCCCAATACCATCACTTTTGCTCAAATTTTCATTTCCATTTTACCTTAAGCATTTTCAAGAACAATTTTACAGAAAAGCTTCGTACTCGGGCATGGAACCTCGGATTTCGATTCCGGCCGGGTCCCAAATTTCCTTACGGACCCTTCTGAACCATCACATTACGGGTCCTGGTCCGTTTCCCAAAACGTTGACCAAAGTCAACTATAGCAATATTAGTTTCAAAATTCATAGTTTTTAACACATGATTAAAACATTTTCACATAAAAATGTTCCGGCTTCGCGCCCGGAGTGCGCATGTAAATCGAGGCAACCCAATAAGAGGTTTTCAAGGCCTCAGAAGAGCAAGGAAAGGGAGAATTACGAATTTAGCATCATTTTACTACTTTGAGGTGACGCACATGCTAGGTGATAACGTATGGGCATGCAGCATTGGTGATTGTGACTTTTTCCATCCCGTGGCAACCATTAAGTTGTGTATTTGACTGAAACTATATGATACTTATGTGATTTAGAAATAATTTTTATAAATTGGACTAGATGCCATATTTGGGTGTTGTGCCAAAGCTATTTTGATGCTTAGGGCCTTTTTCTGATTATGCTTTCACTGTTTTGATTTAAGATCCATATTCAGTCATGTTGTGTTTCCTGATTTCATAACTCAGACTTTATTATCCCGTTTTGATACATATAATTTTATTTTTGGTTGAGCACCCTGTTTTACTGATATCTCGAGAGGCTTGAGAGGTTATGACTGAGTGAGGTCGAGGGGCCATTTTTGTAAGGATTATGGGATCGGATTGTACGCTGCAACAAGTTGTCACTAAATTTTGATTATGATAGGCCAGGGGACTGGTTGAATCATGCCACGAGATGACTTATTATAGTGTTTGGGTTGTAGGAGCCCCTCCGGAGTCTGCACAACCCTAGTGAGCGCGAGTAGCCTAAGTGAGTGATATGATGTTTTGCCCGATGGGCAATTTATGAGCGATTGTGAGGTTTGCTTGAGGGGCTGTTTATGATTCATGTTTGTCCGAAGGGCTGTTCAGGATTATGTTTTGCCCGAGGGGTTATTTATGTTTTCGTCATTTTTACTCACTATTTCATCACTTTGTTGGAAAACTATTGAAAGATGTTTCAGACGGTTTTATTGAAACTTGATTTTCAAACAAGATGACTTGACTCGCATACTAATCTGAAAGCATGTTATACTTACTGAAATTTCATGATGTGGATTCTATTAGTTTCTTACTGCTCAGTCTTTATTTAATTTTATTACTTACTGAGTTGGCGTACTCACATTACTCTTTGCACCCTATGTGCAGATCCTGGAGTACGTGCTATCGAGCGTTGATTTTCATCCATCGCAGATCTGCTGGAGTTGGAAAGGTAGCCGCATGGCGATCGCAGCCTTGCTCTTCTCCCTCCTATCTCCCTTTATATGCTATTAGTTATTTTCCAGACTGTATTAGTCTTAGTTTTATCGGACAATTTTTAGTAGATGCTCATGACTAGTGACACCCGATGTCGGGCTTTTCTTTCCGCACTTTGTTATTCAGATTTATCTTATGAAGTTTTATTAATCAAATAGCTAGTAGAAATCCTTATTTTGAGATATCAGGCTGTTTTGGTAAAAAAGTCGGCTTACCTAGTTCCATATCAGGCACCATCACAACATGGAAGATTTAGGTCGTGACAAACTGTAAACTAAATATGATTCGTACAATCAGATATTGTCTCTTTTTTCTTTATTGATTTCCTCTTCTCTTTCTATTTTAGTTTCTGTGTGTTCCCTATTATTCTCCCATATTGATTTTGGAGTAAAAGGGTGTGAATTTTAATGCAGAATCTATCATATCTTTTTAGGAGTATCGTTTTACTCGTCATTGCAAGTTTGCTACTATTTCTCCTAAAATGGATGAATTATACAGCTTTATTAAGATGGGATCCTGCTCTAAAATTCCAAGCCAGGCGTGCTTAGAGTGACAACAGCAAAGCAGCTATGAGAAACTGTCATCTAGCAGAGTTTGAACGAGAGCTCTAATCTTTATAGCGTGGTTCTAAGTTCTCGATAAGCTAATGTTTATTAGATCTAACATTTACGTCTTATATGTTATCTTTCAAGCAAGTATTAAACTGTTTGATGACACAGAGATATGGAAATGGCGCAAATTGGAGTGTTAATTGAATTAGATAGTAACAAATTGAATTTGTATCTTATTTATTGATCGAATATATTAACCTAAATTTTATGTTAGCATTATGCACATGTTATCATTACAGAAAAAATTTATGCAAAAACAAGGCCTAAACCCATGGATGCTTTCGGAGGAGAAAGAATGCACATGACTCATTTGTTAATTTATTTATGGAGTAAAATCTCATATTTACTTCACGGCCGTAAAAAAACTCATCAAGCAACATAAGCACAGAAATTCTCTTAATATAATTGTCATGACCCAAAATTCAATTAGTTGCGATGGCAGCTAACCCAACCCGCTAGGTAAGCCAACCAACAACTATCTAATTTAATGAGATTGATTAAGAGAAGAAATGATAATACAACTACTTTTATACAAGAATTTCTCAAAGACTGGAAGTACAAATCATGAGAGTCTAGGATTTAGAATTTATAAACAAAGAACATCTTTTATAAAGTACATCATCTGTTTGAAATAAGCATAAACAGATCATTCATAAGTCTAGAGCTATCATAAACAAGATGCAACTATTACCAGAACGTATGTACATATTCAAATCCATCTCCTGTCGAACACAACAACATCAACATCCAACATCTGCATACAATGTGCAAAAGTGTAGCATGAGTACAACCGATCCTATGTACTCAATAAGTAACAAACCTAACATTAGGTTGAAAGTAGTGACGAGCTGGTGCAAGGGTCAGAGTCCAACTCCAGTAACCAACAATAGTTCATAACAATAAAGTAAATATGATACAGGAAATAGCTCAGCTCGTTCAATTTTAGGGAAAAATAGGCATGATTTTCATGTATATAGTAGATTCCAAATCTTTCACCGAAAATCCCAAAATAATATGAGTAAGTTTGAAAATCATAAATTTTTCCCAAAAACCTTTCAACAATAAATAAGATGTTTCAGTTTAAAATAACATGAGGAAAGTAAATCTCTATGCATGAATCTCAAGTATGTATGTCAAATGCAATGTGTCTCAATGATGAACATATGTACTCATACTCTTAGAGTTCGCCATCTCACTATCTCACACTTTTCACTTATCATGCTCAATCACTCGACGCACTCAGTCACTCGATATTGTATATGGTCAATCCATCCCAGGAATATATATATATATATATATATATATATATATATATATATATATATATATATATATATATATATATATATATATATATATATATATATATATATATACCACACACACACACCCCCCAACTGACGGCCAGTCAAGTCAATACTATATAAGGCCAATCTACCTCGAAGGAAGATCCTTCTCCAAATATAAATTACTCAAGAAAGATCCATGCCTAGGGAAGATTCACCCCTCAATATAAATCAACTGCGCTCACTGGGGGTGCAGACTCCGAAGGGGCTACTTAAGCCCAAGTTTGATAATAATCTAGATCCAGGCATAAATCAATATAACATGTTGTAGCATGCAGCTTGATCCCATAATATCACTCACACTTAAACCCTCGGCCAGTCATCAATATTTCCAGTAAAGTTTTATGTAAAGTTCTCCAAGTATGAGTTTTGACTCGGTTTAGTGGCATTCTTGGGGCACGTGGTGTCTAGTGAGGGTATTCAGGTTGATCCAATGAAGATAGAGGTGGTTCAGAGTTGGCCCAGACCATTCTTATCCATAGAGATTCGCAGATTTCTTGGTTTGGTGGGTTATTATCGCCGATTTGTTCAGGGATTATCATCTATCGCATCTCCCTTGACCAAGTTGACTCAGAAGAATGCTTCACTTGTACGGTTGGGAGAGCGCGAGGAAAGCTTTTAGAAGCTCAAGATAGCTTTGACCAGAACTCTAGAGTTAGTTTTGCCATAAGCTTTAGGTTCATATATCGTGTATTGTGATTTTTTGAGAGTTGGTATTGGTTGTGTATTGATGCAGGGGGATAGAGTTATTGCTTATGATTCTCTTCAGTTGAAGCCTCATGAGAATAACTACCTCGTTCATTATTTGGAGTTGGCTACCATTATTCACGCGTTAAAGATTTGAAGGCATTACTTGTATGGTATGTCTTGTGAGGTGTTTACTGATCATCGTAGCCTCAAGAATTTGTTTAAATAGAAGGATCTCAATTTAAGGCAGCGAAGATGGCTGGAGTTGCTTAAAGATTATGATATCACTATATTGTACCATCCGAGGAAGACCAATATGGTGGATGATGCTTTGAGCCAAAAGGCGGTTAGTATGGGAAGTTTGGCATATATTCCCATACTTCTTGCAGTTGATATTCAGGCCTTGGCCAATAGCGACGTGAGGTTAGATATTTTGGAGCCCAGTTGGGTATTAGCTTGTGTGGTTTCTTGGTCTTCTTATATGATCGAATCAGAGAGCGCCATCATGATGATTTGCATTTGCTTGTCCTTAAGGACAAAGTTCAACATGATAATGCCAGAGATGTGACCATTGGTGATGATGGGATGTTGAGGATGCATGGCCAAATTTGTGTGCCCAATGTGGATGGGCTTCAGGAGTTGATTCTGGAGGAGGGCGATAGCTCACAGTATTCTATTCATCCGGGTGGCATAAAGATGCATCACGATTTGAGGCAGCATTATTGGTGGAGGAGAATGAAGAAGGACATTGTGGGATATGTAGCTTGGTGTCTCAATTTTCAGCTGGTGAAATATGAGCATTAGAGACCGGGTGGCTTGCTTTAGCGGATGGATATTCCAGAGTGGAAGTGGGAGAGGATCACTATGGACTTTGTAGTTGGATTTCTGCGGACTTTGAAGAAGTTTGATGCTATTTGGGAGATTGTGGATAGGCTAACCAAGTCCGAGCACTTCATTCCTATGTGTACTATCTATTCTACAGAGCATTTGGCAGGGATCTATACCCGGGAGATAGTTCGTTTGCATTGTGTTTCAGTTTCCATCATTTCAAATAGGGGAACTCAGTTTGCATCGCAGTTTTGGAGGTCTGTGCTGCGATAGTAGAGTACTCAGGTTGAGTTGAGCACAACTTTTCTCCCTCAAACGGACGGGTAGTCTGAGTGCACTATCTAAATATTGGAGGACCTGTTGTGTGCTTATGTCATTGATTTCGGAGGGTCATGGGATAAGTTTTTATCACTTGCAGAGTTTGCTTATAACAACAACTACCAGTCGAGTATTCAGATGGCTCCATATGAGGCTTTGGACGGGAGGTGGTGTAGATCTCCAGTTGGTTGGTTTGAGCCGGGGGAGGCTAGGCTATTGGGGACAGTCTTGGTGCAGGATGCTTTGGACAAGGTGAAAGTGATTCACAAGAGGCTTCGTACCGCATAATCGATGTGAAATAGTTATGCTGACAGTAAGGTTCGAGATGTATCTTATATGGTTAGTGAGAAGGTTCTGTTGAAGGTTTCACTCATGAAGGGTGTTATGCGATTTGGGAAAAAAGGGAAATTGAGACCTCGGTTCTTGTGACGACCCAAAATCAAACTATGGTCATGATGGCGTCTATCGTGTTACAAGGCAAGCCAATTCCCAAAATATCACTACTTATTTGATTATAAGAATTTCATAAAATATTTTTAATAATTTAATTCATGATAAACTAAACCAACTCTAAATATAAATAATATAAAATATAAAAAACGAGTCCCAAACATCGGGGTGTAACTAAGTCATGGGCGTGTAAAACTATAAACTAAGATATATAAACTGGCAAATTGTCCAAAAGAATAAATGACAAAAGAAGTAACAAGGTCCTCCGGACGCTGGCAGCTACCTTGCAATCTCCATAGATAGCCCGCCTGAAATCAATGATCATCGCACTCTAACTCACCTGGATCTGCACATAAAGTGCATGGTGTACTATGAGTACTACCACCTCAGTAGTAACAGAAATAACCAAGTAACTGAGCAGTAGTGACGAGCTAAGTAAAACAGTTCAATTATTTATTTTCACAATTTAAAGATAAACTAGTAAATTTCATAACTCAGTAAATATCACAAAGAAAGTTAACAGATAAATGCAGCAATAACAAAAGTAGATGCAACTTCACATCAATGTCGCTCAATCACTCAGCACTCAGCACTCAACACTCAATACTCAATACACTCAACACTCTGTGCTCACTGGAGGTGTGCACAGACTCCGGAGGGGCTCCCAAAGCCCAAGCGCTCAGCACGGACAACTCACGTGTCATCATATCAATACCTAATCCGCACGGTCAACTCACGTTCTACGCGGACAACACACGCGCTATGGTATCAATACCTGGCCCCGCACGGTCAACTCACATGCTACGCGGACAACTCACACGCTATGGTATTAATATCCTCACAACCAGGCCATTGGCCTTACTCAATCATGTTCCTCACCAGCCTCACCATCATCAACAATTAAGGGGACACAACCCACATCGAGTATTACAGCATATTAGCAAGTAATACAGACTAAGGTAAACATTTATAATAATTTATATATTTGAGTAAAAATAATGTGAGCCTGAATAAAACCTAAGCATTTTCTCTAACATGAAGGCAGAAAAGTTCAACAACAAGTAAACACATAATCACAAATAATAGCTATTAGGCCTCACATCCTCACGGGACGGACCAAGTCTTAATCCCTCGTGGTGCAAACCCACACGCCCGTCACCTAGCATGGGTACCACCACCAAACAATCACATGATATTACTTTCTCCGGGTTTATACCCTCAAAGCCAGAGTTAAAGCTGTTACTTACCTCAATCACATAAAATCCTACTCCGGGATGCCCTCTTCTCTGGACTCAGTCTCCAAAAGCTCTGAATCTAACCATAATCATATTACTACTATCAACATAGTCTAAAGAATCGAATTCAACAATAAAAACTAAAAAATATTAAAATAATCCAAAATCGGTCAAATTCCGGACCCCCGAACCATATCTCGGAATTAGTTAAAAATGGTAGAATAATAATCCTCGTCCTATCCCGATTCTAACCATATAGAATTTATCAAAATCATACTTCGTTTTGTCCCTCAAATCCTCACTTAAAACTCTCCAAAACTCGAACCCTAATTCCCTTAGTTTCACTTTGAAATCATCAATTAGATCCCAAACACGAAGATAAATTTATGAAATATAACCAAAACAAAGTATATAATACCTGCCCCAATCCATATAGGGAAAATTGCCCAAATCCGAGCTCCCCAACTCAAAATATGACTGAATGAACAAACCCTAGCTTTATATATTTTTCTTCCAGATATTCTACCTCGTTCTCATGCCAAACGGCCCCAAAACTCATATTTTATGCCTCCAATAGATTCCTTGTGAAATTATAATAAATTTAGGCTTTTGAATCACTCCATTTTACTTTATATTGAATGAGATATGTATGTTTAAATATTTGCAAATAGTGTAGGTTTTAAATATGCTCCTAGTGGCAATTTCGTAAAACTGAATAATCTGGCAAACTAATTCTTAGTAAAATAGCCATAAAATCCACATACGATGTCTCAATTAGATTTCGATACGACTCTGTAATTACGATACAGATCTAATGCTTCAATCAAAAAAGAAATAGGAGCTCGTTTGTTCAATATGATATCATTTATGCTTAGAAACCCAAACCTATCCAAAACTCACCCGAGACACTCGAGACACCAACCAATAATTCCAACAAGTCATCTATCACTACCTAAACTTACTCGAACCTCCAAAATACCCAAAACAACACCAAAACACCAAATCACCTCGAATTCAAGCCTAAGAATTTCTAAACTTCCAACTTTCGGCAATTTAAGCCTATTTCTACCACGAACCTTTAAATTATATTTCGGACACACTCCTAAGTCTAAAATCAACTAAGGAAGCTAATAAAATCATAAAAATCCAAATCTAAACTCGTGTACTCATAAGTTAACTTCCGGTTGACTTTTCTAACTTAGCTTTCTAACTAAGAGACTAAGTGATCATTTTATTCCAAAACTACTCCGAAACCAAACCTACCAACTCGATATAACTTAACACAGCTGAAAAAAATATAAATAAGCATAGATGGGGTAAATGGGGCTATAAATCTCAAAGCGACAGGCCGGGTTGTTACAGTTCATTGTGCCTTTTGAGGTTAGGAAGATTGGGGATGTGGCTTATGAGCTTACTTTGCCACCCTTCTTGTCGAGTGTGTATCCGGTGTTTCATGTTTCTACGCTTCGAAAGTATGTAGTGGATCTGTCTCATGTTCTGGATTTCAGCACGGTTCAGCTGGATGGTGATTTGGCTTATGATATATAGCTATCAGCTATTTTGGAGCATCAGGATCGCAAGATGAGACCAAAAGATATAGCTTTAATGAAAGTGCAGTGGAGAGGTCGGCTCGTGGAGGAGGCTACCTAGGAGACCGAGCGAGAGATGTGGAGCAAATATCCTCACCTGTTTGAGGCTTCAGGTATGTTTCTTGACTCGTTCCAGGATGAACATTTGTTTAAGTTGGGGAGGATGTGATGACCTGGCCAATCTTTTCATGAGTTACTGCTCCGTTTCCCCATTTCTGCTTCTATTACTTTAGTTCTTGGTTTTATATATGACCGGGTTGGTTGGTTTAAGTTCGGAAAGGTTTGAGACACATAGTCTCTTTTAAGAAGGCTTAAGTTGAAAAAGTCAACCGGATGTTATATTAGGTGTTAGAGGGATTGGATGTGAGTTTCAATGGTTTGGATAGCTTTGGGAGATAATTTAGGACTTAGGAGTGTGATTTGGAGGTCCGGAGTAGAATTAGGCTTGAATTGGCGAAATTGAATTTTTGGCGTTTTCCGATTGATAGGCGAGATTTTGATATAGGGGTCAAAATGGAATTCTGGAAGTTGCAATAGCTTCGTTATGTCATTTGGGATATGTGCGCAAACTTTTAGGTCATTCGGACGTGGTTTGGTACACGTTTTGATCAAAATCGAAATGCTAAAGATTTTAGAACCTTAGGCTTGAATTCAATGTGTTTTGGTGATTTTGATGTTAGTTGAGATGTTTTGAAGTTTGGTAAAAGTTTGAATAAGGTTATGGGTTATGTTCGTGCTTTTGGTAGAGGTCCTGGGCCCTCGAGGCAATTTCGGATGGTTAACGGGGAGTTTGAGGAATTGTTGCAGCTGTAAATTGTGCTGCTACTGGTATTTCTGTACCTACAAATTGGAGACCGTAGGTGCGATGCCGCGTGTGCGGGAAAGCAGTCGAAAAAGCGGAAGCTGGGAAGATGGGAGGAACCGAAGATGTGGTTGTGGGACTGCACCTGCAAAAGCACAGGTTCAGAGTGTTCATTACAGATACGGAGTGGGCCGTTTAAGTGATTTCCGCAGAAGCGGTTCAAGGACCGCAAAAGCGGTACCACAGAAGCGAGTATATGGCTGCAAATTCGGAAATGCCTGGGTCAGAATGTTATATTTCCTTCTTCGCGATTTTCAGAGGGTTTCTTCACTTTTAAACACGAATTTGAGAGCTTTGGACGATTTTGAAGAGAGAATTAAAGGACAACTCATTGAAGTAAGAATTTTGGAACTAAAACCTCGATTCTATGGTGTTAATTCACGGATTAGAGTTGTAGTTAAGGGTAAAAATTAGAGAAACTAGGGCTTTAAAACTTAGGCCTTTGAAGAGGATTTGAAGAACATTTGTGGTTGGATTTCAGAACTTTTATATGTATGAACTCGTGGGGAGATAAGGAATCTAATTATGTAAATTGTAGCAATTTCCGAGAATTGGACCCAGGGGTCACGCTTTGGTAATTTCGGAATTTATGATGCTTTTCGATTATTTTCGAGTGGGCTTCATCCCTTTAGCATAAATTACTAGTTATGTTCTAATTTTGGTAGATTCGGAGCATCCGGAGATCGATTCGTGGGACAAAGTAATTTCGAGCTAGATTTCGGGCCGGATTGAGGTGTGTAATGATTTTAAATGCTGTATTAAGTGTATGAAACCCCGGATTACACAAAGTTCGGCTGTGTTGAGGTGACTCACATGCTAGATGAAGAGCGTGAGGTCGTGCACTGTTGGAGATTGTGACTTATTTCATCTCGAATAACTTTTTTATTGTGTATTCGATAGCTAATTATTTGATATTATTACAGTTTGAGCTAAATGTCATATTTGGGCTTCGTGCCAACTGTTTGAACCCTTAGGGGATTTTACTGATATTTTCCTCACTGTGTGATTTCACACTTGTGCTCAGTCATGCCATATTTTACTGTCTTTGAAAACTCAACTAAGTTATTCTGATTTAAACACATTAAATGATATTTTAAAAGATGTTTTGAGTTGAGCTTAATATTTTGCTGTTGCCCGATGGGCTTATGAGATTCTGAATAAGTAAGGCCGAGGGCCTGTATTGTGAGAATACTTTTGGGTCGAGCTTCACGCCACAACAATAATATACAGATTATGATAATGGGGTCGATGACCTGAGATTGTACGCCACGAGGTGGCTTGTGATTGATATAAGGCATAGAGGCTGATAATGATACCACGAGATGACTTGATATTATACTTGGACCGTAAGGGGCCCCTCCCGGAGTCTTTACACCTCCAGTGAGTGCGGTTATCCATTGTGATAGGAGATATAGCCCGAGTAGCTGATATGGTTTTGTGATATCGCCCGAGGGGCTGATTTTATTGTTGTTACTGAGCCGGAGGGATAGTTCTTGTGTGTTTACCTTTCTAGCTGCTTTTCGTTTAATTGTATAACTACTTAAAAGTTATTTTATGAGATTTCACTGTTTAATTGTGTTTACTGATTTTGTTCTGCTCATATAGCTTAATGTTGTCTTTAACGTGGTTTATATCGCTCAGTCTTCATTTATTGTTATTACTCACTGAGTTGGAGTACTAACATTACTCCCTACATCCCTGTGTGCATATTTGGGTGATACAGGTCCTGTTACTGAGGGTTGATAGTTCCAGTAGATCTTTGGAGATTTACTAGGTAGCTGCTTTGCGATTCGCAACTCAGTGCATTCTCCCTCTGTTTTATTTCCTTTTTGATTCAGTTATGTAGTAGTGGGGTAGACTCTCAGACTTGTAGTATGGTTCTAAATGCTCATGACTGGTGACACCTCGATGTCGGACTGTGTTGCTTTTTAATTCCGCAACTTATATTGTTATTTTGGGATTTTATTTCTGTTAAAGACTTAGTATTTATTATTTTAACGGCTTAGAGTGAACTGAAAGTGTATCGGCTGGCCTTGTCTTCACGGGAGGCTCCATCGCGATGGAATTTGGGTTTTGGATCGTAACATTTACCTTCCAATTTTTCTTTGAAAATCAAATACCTGCCGACAACTTTGAACTATATAACTTTTCTCCTCACTTTATTGCTAAATTAGACATTTTAAATACCTGGTATCAAGCTTTAAATTATTAACCTGTTTCTTTTTACTTCTTTCTAAACGTTTTTCTCTTTTTATCTATATTATAATCTTACCTAGTTTTCGAGCATGTAATAATAAAATTTAAATTAGAATAGTTTGTTTGTATCATCAACTTCGTAATAACAATCAAACTCAAAAATTATTTACATAACTGAGAATAAAAGAAAATAATTTTTTACAAATATAAAAACTATATTTTATAATAAATATCTTAATGATTCTCTGTTATACTTTAAATGAATGCAAATTATGATTTAATTAGACAATATCACATTAATGATTATTCTGCTTATACTTTACATGGACTTAATTACAATTTATAACAAGATATAACCAATCAATTAGTGTCCGACTTATTTCTGAAGTTGCAAAGCGAAACCAATTCCACGTGAATAAGAACATCTCTTTCCGCTATATAAAGGGCGACATTGTTTACATGTTATTTTGATCATAAAGTACAAAGCATTGATCATATTCAGTGTTTATCTCGGAAATACGATTAATAATTAAATTTAATTTTTAATTTTAAAGATATATGATTTAATTCAATACTAATTAGTAATCAAGAAATATAAAGTAAAAATAAAATAGACAAGTGAATCAAACGAATGGTACTCACTAGCAGTGACCTTGAGGTCACTTGGAATAATAAAAATAATTAAGTAATAACAATAGAGCTAAAGGATAAAGTTGATGAATAGTAGGTGAAAAGGTAGAGAGTATATTCTTTGCTCAGGATAAGATTGTTTAACCGGAAATAGATTTTTGGTCAAAGCTAGAATTTAGAAGAATCGGTTTGCTGATAATAAAAAAAGTATATAAAGAAAGAAACTTGAGAATGATATTATCAAATAGCAAGTAAATTAAAGTATATTTCAATAGTGATCTCCCCTCAATCGATTACATATCTCTCCTTTTATAGGCCTCTTTGGGAAAGTACGATATGCCTAAGTCATAATGAGGCTATTATGAGTAATTAATGACATTATATGTCACGTTATATGATCATTATATTGAATGCATATATTCCTTAACAGATTCACTATTTAATACTCTTTAATGCCGTATTTGCACACTTTTCTTTAACCAGATTCATTATTTCCATTGCGCGGATGTGAATAAGCTCTAACAGGGACATTTGTCAATTAACAGGGACGGTTGCCAATACTCTCGCCCCGTACCTCTTCCTTTCTCCTTTCTCGTACCTGATTTGTAATTCTCGAACTATAGCTAAATATAATTTATTGATCATCCCACGTGTCCATATATGAATACAATTTTTCCAATACAAATAGTCTCCCCACTTTCCATTTATTCATCAGTTTGAATATTTGGGAAGTGGAATTCATTAAAGGAGAACTTTTGTCGTCATTAATGCTCTGGCAGAGTTGACACTTCAATTGTCACTTCCTTTTAATGCTCTAGACACATGTTATTCTTTCTTTGGTTGCATAGTTTCACAACACTTTCTTAGGCTTTCTTTTCGGCTTCACTGTTCACGAAGTTTCAATATCATTATTATGGGTCTTCCATTATCGTATCTTTTCTTTTTACCGGTTACCCATTTATAAATATAACTTCTTTTCGTGTCTTGTTTCGCATAAAGCGTATCATACACTCCATTCCTTCAAAACTTCTTTGCTATTTTCTGCTTTACTTCAACTTTCTTTTTCATGGCTTCACCAAATCTTAACCCTAAGAGAACCCCCATTCTGGATAGCTTCCCTAATGCTCCGATTAGACATAGAAGAGGGGGTAGGCTCCGTAGCCTTGGATATGCTCGTGGTGGTAGCACGTCAACTTCTTCTGGGACTAAAGGTTCACATTCTCAGAGGAGTTCCTCCTGGAACAAAGAATCTTCTAAGCCACTTCGCGAGCCTCTGGTTGAGGAAATAATTCCTTCTGAAATTTCTTTTCGTCATGATAGAGAATCTCTTAGGGCCCAAGTTGCTTCTTTAGACCATGTTGATCCTTTCTCTAGTCAAATCACGGATGTTTTAGCTCCCATAGTTCGTAAGGATTGTTATTGGAGTGATGATTTCCCAATCATCGTTCCTAATTCGAATCAGAGGATCACATCTTACTTAATAGGATTCTCTTCTGTTTGCACATACCCCTTTACTCTAGGTTTAAACCAGTCATAGTACCGGTCATTCTAAACTTCTGTCATTTTTTCGACGTGTGTTTGGGTCAAATTGGTCCGATTTTTGGAAGGCCATCGCCTACTTGAGGCATCTTGCTAACATGGCGGATATTTAATTCACTTTTCCCTACCTAATTCACCTTTACTCCCCTAGGCTTTTTCGTAACGGTGTATTTGGTTTAGCAGCCAGGAGTAAGAGGGTTTTAGTGAGTTCCGAGGTTGATGAAGACCGTGGCTGGTATGCCCGATTTGTTGCTGCTCCCACTGTTGTTTTAGTGGGTGAAAATAACGTTCCCTTCCCGGAGAAGTGGAACTTTGCACGTAAGTGTAAACCCTCCTCATGCCTTTTTATTTCTAGGCTCGCTTATTTTTAAGTTTACTTCCTTTTCTTTTCAGCAACCATGGGTGTTGTGGAGTTTGTGCCCAACTTCCGTGGTTGAGTAGAAAAGTTGCTGAAAACTCCTCCAAAGAAGGGTAGATCATAGAAAACCCTTTCCAACCGTTATGGTTTGAAAGTAAAGACAAATGGTAAGGACTTCCATTTCCACTTTGTCTATATCTAAACATTTTTTTGTTGTTCTAACTCTCATCCTTCTTTTTATCAGGATTTGCCATTCAAGGAGTTACTCCAGAGGCTGTCTTGGTATCCTGTGACTCATTGATTACTCGCACTTCATCAACCCAAGATATATTCTTGGGCTTTGTAAAGAGAAAATCCTTTGAAGAAGATGATTCAGAGGAAGAAGACGAGGGTTCTTTGATGTCAAGACCACAAGCCAGGAGACATTTCGTCTCTGAAGACGAGGCTAATGTCTCCCCTCTATTATATCCTTCCGAGCCTGTTATCACTTCGATGATAATTCCTGATGACAATGTTTTTCCTTATGATGCTAATGAATCAATAGATAAACTCTTCATCAGTGGATTCGGTAGTGGAACTTTAGAACATGTTTTAAACGAACCTCATTTGTCTTCTTTTACTTATTCTGTACCTGTGATATCTCCTTTACCTTCATCGTCTACTACTTCTATCCCTTCCCCCATTATTTTTAGTCCTTCAACCGCTCCTCCTTTAGAAACTCCTCTCTCTATTTTCCACCGTATAGAGGTGGGCTCTCAAGTATAGGTTCCGCTATGAGGAGCGTAACCATTGAGGTTCCTACCAACAACAGTATTTTAAGAAAGTCTGGACAAGCTGATACTTGGATCGAACCTTTGATTGACCTTATTGAGAAGGCTAAACTTGCAAGCCATAGTAATCTCACCCTCATGAACGATATAGTACATGCCACTCTAAAGGTATTTTTTTGTCTTTTATCTTATTAAAACTTTTTTGATTTTGAAGTCCTAACCTTATCTCCCTTTTTTTGTTTATGTAGGCTAACCTCATTGGTACTGAACTAATGACCCGAGTCTCCCTTTTGGATAAGTTGGCTCATGAATTGGAGAAGACTACTTATGATGCAGAAGAGGCTGCCCGAAGGTTCTCTATTGGAGGCAAACAACTAGAATAATCAATTTGAAAGTGCACAAATTGACATAGAAAACTTAGAGGAGAGGAAAAATACCTTATAGCGGCAAGTTCAAATGCTAACCTCTAAGCTGGAGATGATTAAAGTTACCTCAAGCCAAACTGAGAAGGAAAAAGAGCGCCTTGAATTTCCCTTTTCAGAACAGTTGTCCAAGGCCAATTAGTAAAATAGAGCTCTAAAGACTTTGTTGGCTCAGAAGGAGATACATGCTGGGGAGCTAGCACAAAAACTTTCACGGGAACAAGAAGAACTAAGAATGTTTGTATACAAGGTACATGCCCTAGAGATTTTCTCATACCTCCCTTCAGTCATCTTATAATTCTTTCTTTGCTAAAAACGAAGAACTTATGAATGAAGTTGCTACCTGGGAGAGAGATTATGAATTTCTCGAGGAGTCAACCAATGTCGAGGTAGGCTGGACCTTCTTATAGTCTCGTTGTGACAACTTGGTGGAATGAACCAGGAAAACTTTAGCTTGGAATCAGAATTAGCCAATGTGAATGAGGCTATTAAGCGAGCACAACAGCCATAAGATTTTTCTTCTCCCGAGGTTGAAGTTCCTATGGCTGTTGAAATTGCCATGAGTGTCACTCCTTCCTTAAGTCTATACATGCCTCTTGCTGCCAGTCAAGCTGAGACCTTGCTGTTGACGCTTCTACTGCTGTAATTTAAGATCAACCTTCAACTGTTGACGATGTTTCTCCAATTGAGCTTGCTGATGATCCTTCTTCTGTTACTTATTCTTAATGAAATAATTTCACATTTGTTTGATACAAGTCCCCAAGTCTTATGTGGCATTTTTGTATGAACAATTCAATGACTTAGTTTATACTTAGTTTTTATTTTTTTTATTAAGACTTAATCATTAAACTTCTATTTTATTTGTGCCTTTTATTTTCAAGGGCTTAAAGAATAGTCTGCATGTTTGTTCTATAAAAATGCTTCTATTAACCTCATGACTAAGAGTTTTATAAAAGAGGGCCCTTTTATGTTATTACAATTGATGAAGAAGACGTCTCAACTTCATAATGGTGTTTATTATACGATAAAAGAAATAGGAACACAAATGTTTCTTTGCAATAACTTGGACAAGTTTTTATATCTGAACCTTAACAAGTTTTGAATAATGCTTTATATGTATTTGAATTACATCTATAACTTTCTCGTAACTATTTTTCTTGTAATAGATTTATACAAAAGAAGAATAATAGATATATGGTTTTCCTTATAACTCGTTTTACTACATGGTCTTTACCCTAACTGTTTTGAGGTACACTGGGTCTCTTAGGAAGGGTTTGAGAGATGACTTCATTGTTCTCATGGGAAAGAATACTATGATTGATGCCATGACTTTGTGACTTTCACTCCGCACTTGACTCTTCTTAGGCTTGATTTTTACTCAATCTTCTTGACTTTTATATACACGTGACTGTATGCTCTATGTAGTCCCCCAAGTATTTGAGTGTTGAAGTATAAAGCCTCGAGCACTTGATAGTTTCTTTCACCAGGTCCTTATCCTGAAAAAGGAAATACATACGGGACGCACGATTATAGATGAAGGCTTCTTAACCCATTTATATGTCTATCAAATTAATTATAACCCTGGGACAGGAATTTTAGTTTATTCTATTTTTCCGTATAGGCCGTAACTAATCATTTAGTACGGGTTAGAATTTTCCCAATCATCTAAAATCGTTATTAAAATTTTAACAAATCAAAAAATAAAATTTAACATGGTGATACCTGACCTTGGGTTTTCCTTTAGAAGTAGTATCTCTTCAAATGAATAGCATTCTAATGTGAAGGAAGTATCTTCCCATCCATTGTTTCCAATTCATATGCTCCTTTTCCTGCAACATCACGAATCCTGTAGGGTCCTTCCCATGTTGGACTTAGTTTACCTGCGTTGACTGCCTTTTTCGATTGAAAACTTTTTTAAGCACAAAGTCCCCAATTTTGAAGTATCTCAGATGAGCTTTCGTATTGTAATATCGTTCGATCACTTATTTTGTGCTGCCATTCTTATTAATGCAGCTTCTCTCCTGCCTTCCAGTAAGTCCAAATTGATCTGCATCTCTTCATTATTAGAATCTTGGGCTGCTTGTGAGAATCTTGTGTTTGGTTCTCCTATTTTAATGGGGATTAATGCTTCGGCTCGATAAACTAAAGAGAAAGGCATTTCACCTGTGCTTGTTTTTATTGTTATGCGATATGCCCATAAAACCCCGAGTAATACTTCAGGCCAATTACCGTTTGACTCCTCTAATTGTTTCTTTAAATTATTGATTATAACGTTGTTCGTTAATTTTGCTTGACCATCACCTATTAGATGATAGGGTGTAGATGTTATCCTTTTGATTTTCCAACTCTCAAGAAATTCTGTGACTTGGGCCCCGATAAATTGAGGGCCATTGTCTCATACAATTTCCTTTTGGTACACCAAATCGGCATATGACATTTCGCCAAATAAAATCTTTAACTTCCTTTTCTCGCACCTATTTAAATGCTCCTGCTTCCACCCAATTAGTGAAATAATCAGTAAGTACAAGAAGAAATTTTACATGTCCTTTTTCTTGAGGTAACGGTACCACAATATCCATTCCCCATTTCATAAACGTCCACGTCGCAATGACTGGATGTAATAATTCTGCTGGCCTGTGCATATTCTTACCATACTTCTGGCATTTGTTGCATTTAGCCACGAAATTTGTGGCTTCTTCTTTCATTTTAGGCCAATAGTAGCCTGCTCTAATAAAGTTTTCACCATCAATCTACCTCATGCGTGATTCCCGCAATGCCCCTCATGTATTTGCCTCATCACATATTCCGTTTGAGAAGGTCCGAGGCATATTTCTAAGGTACCACCAAACATTTTACGATAAAGGTTCCCTTGTTTTAAATAGTAACGAGTAACCTTTTATGAAGTGCGTGTGCTTGTTTCTTGTCATTGGGAACGGTACCGTATTGTAAAAAAACAACAATTTTGTTCCTCCAATCCCAAGTTAAATTATTAAAATTTACCTCATCTTTATCAGGTTTGAGAACTGAACAAAACAAGTATATCACTGAGGCGTTTGCATCATTTGCTACATCAGTTGCGGATGCGAGATTTGGCTAAAGCATCTGCTTCTCCATTTTCATCCTTCGATATTTGTATGACCTTCCAAGTCTGGAATTGCCTTATCAATTCTTGTACCTTTTCCAAGTACTGTTGCATCCTTTCTTCCCTAAGTCCCCAGCATTTGATTAACCACGAGTTGCGAATAACTTTTGATCACTACTTGATTTATACCAAGTTCCCGCGCCAACTCTAGACCTGCAATCGCAACTTCATACTCTACTTCATTGTTAGTCATGGAATGACACTTAATAGCTTGCCTAATAGTCTCATCTGTAGGTGGTATCAACACAATTCCTAATCCTGCGCCTTTTACATTAGATGATCCATTATCGAATAAGGTCCATGTTCCTGGATTAGCCCCATTAAGTATTTATACTTCTTTTTCTGCATCTAGTTGCATTCCTTGGCTAAAGTCAACCACGAAATCAGCTAAAATCTGGGACTTTATTGCTGTTTTAGGTAGGTACGTGATTTCATATTCACTCAATTTTATGGCCCATTTGGCTAACCTTCCTGACAGTTTATGCTTATGCAAAATACTACGTAAAGGATATACAGGTACCACAACAATGGGATGACTTTTAAAATATAGTCTTAACTTTCTAGATGCCATGATTAAAGCAAGTGCTAATTTTTCCAGTTGTGGATACCGTGCCTGTACATCTAATAAAGATTTACTAACATGATAGATAGGCTATTGTTTACCCTGTTCTTCACGAACCAAAATCGCACTTACCGCAACTTCTGAAACAACAAGTTAGATAAAAAGTCTCTCCACAGCCTTTGGTTTTGCTAACAAAGTTAGATTTGATAAATAAGTCTTCAAATCTTTAAGTTCCTGTTGACACTCTCATCCCACTACCTACTTTTTAGGGGCCGATAAAAATCTAAAACACTTTTCTGATGATTTAGAAATGAATCTCCCCAAATCTGCGATTCTTCCTGTCAGTCTTTGTACTTTTTTCTTGTTTGAAAGTATATCAGGGATTTGTTCAATTTCCTTAATCTGCACAGGATTTATTTCAATACCACAATTAGAAACAAGAAAACCTAATAACTTACCTGATGACACACCAAATGAACATTTTTCTGGATTCAACTTTGTCATACTTTCGTAAAAAATTAAACGTGTCAGACAGGTTGGATATAAGGTCTTTAGAATGTTGAGAATAAACTAGCATATCATTTATATACACCTCCATGGTATTACCTAAATGTTCTTGGAACATGTGGGTAACTAACCTCTGATACGTTGCACCTGCATTCTTAAGACCATAGGGTATTACTTTATAGCAGTAAGTCCGTCTGTATGTTATGAAAGAAGTTTTTTTGCTAACCTCCTGAATCCATCTTGATTTGATTATAGCCTGAATATGCATCTAAAAACTTAATAGCTCATGCCCTGCAGTAGCATCGATTAATTGATCTATGTGCGGTAAAGGGAAGGAATCTTTTGGGCAGGCTTTATTAAGGTATGTGTAATCTACACAAACTCGCCACTTACCATTTTTCTTAGGAACCACAACAGTGTTAGCTAACCAGTCAGGATACTTTACCTTACGAATTGAACAAATGTTTAGCAATATTTATACTTCTTCTTGAATCACCTTATTCTTAAAAGTCCCTTGCTTTATTTTCTTTTGCCTGATTGTAGTATATGATGGATCTACATTCAGTTTATGAGTCATGACCTCCGATGGTATCCCTGTCATATCAGAATGGGACAAAGTAAAACAATTTGTGTTAGCTTTTAAAATTCAATTAATTTATGCTTTACCTCTAGGCTGAGATTGGCTACTATATACACTTTCCTCTCGGGCCAGTGTATATGTAAAACCACAATCTCTAATTCTTCTATTGTTGTTTTGATGTTCTTGTTCTCCTCTGGTTCTTGAATGGTACCAGATCTTAAATCCACACCTTGAATAGTTGAATGTGCAACTGAATTGATGCTACTAGATGTTTGTTTGTCACCTTTAATTTGACATATCCCCACGGTGATGGAAATTTAATGACTTGATGTAAGGTTAATGGTACAACATCCATGCCATGGATCCATGGTCTTCCGAGAATCGTGTTGTAAGCCATTTCCATATCTACCACTTGAAATTTTATATCTTTGATAACGCATGTTGCGAATGTAGTGAGAATTGCTTCCCCTTTCGTTACAACACTAAAGTTGTCAAATCCCGACAAAGTGTGTGCTTTTGGAACCAATTTATCCTCAGCTTGCATCTCACGCAACACTCGTATCAAATAATATTAACAGAACTACCTGGATCAATTAAAACTCGTTTGACGTTAGTATCATGTACGAGTAAAGATATTACCAGTTGTCGTTATGTGGTGATAATAATCCCTCAGCACCTGCATCATCAAATGTGATGTTTACTTCTTCTAACGCGTACCTCAACTGTTTCCCGTAGGTAATAGTAACTTTTGAATTTCTCTTAGCTACGGTATATGACACAACATTAATATCTTCACCCCCACTTATAACATTGACGGTTCTTTTGGGCGAGGGTTGTTTCTGAGGCTCTTGTCTACTTTTCATATATGTTGGTTTACCTTTTCACTAAGTATCTCAATGAGATACCCTTCCTTTAACAAATGGTCAACCTTGCCCTGCAAAAATCTGCAATCTGCTATTTTATGCCCGTGATCGTTGTGAAATTCTCACCAATTATCAGGGTTTCATCTGTTTGGATTTGATCTCATCTCTTTCAGCCATCGTACCTTATCTCACATGCTTCTTAAAACAACTACGAGCTCATAGGTGCTTATGTTAAAATTGTAACCACCAAACCTTGCTTTTAAACTTCCATCATTATCTCGTGGTCCATGTGAGTTCCAATAATCTCCAAACCTTGGTGAGGAGCCTGATTCCTTGCTTCTAGATTTATGATCGTACCTTTGACTATCTCGCCTTGACCGTGAATCTTTTCTCGCAGGTCCCATGTAAGTCTCGTACCAATATTCCTAGATCTTTTTTCATGCCTTGAACTTACTTCTTCTTCTGTTTTATATCATAGAATGATATGTTCCTCAATCCTCATCTTTGTACTGTAGCTGTTGTAAACATCATTCTACGTTGTTGCTGGGAATTCTCGAAGGCTTTTCTTGAGTCGTCTCGTGGCTTCTGAACTCTTCTCATTCAAATTGCTGGTGAAGGCTGTGGCTGCCCAATTGTCAGGTACTCGTGGCAATGTCATCCTTTCCCGTTAAAATCTATCTACGAACTCTCTAAGCAACTCTGCATCTCCTTGTTTGATTTTGAAGATATCCTCCATTCTTTTCTCAACTGTTTGAGCTCCCGAGTGTGCCTTAATAAATACATCTGCAAGCTCAGCAAATGAATTTATAGAATTTTCAGGTAAAAGAGAATACCGTGTTAGTTCTCATTGAGTGAGCGCTTCACAGAATTTGTTAAACAAAACTCATTCAATGTCCTCCTTGTTCAAATCATTGCCCTTGACACCTGTTGTAAATGCAATAACGTGATCTCGTGGGTCTGTTGTTTCTTCATACTTTGGAATATCGGACATCTCGATCTTATTTGGAATTGGGATAGGGGCGGCACTTGGCTTCCAGGATTGTTGAAAATATTTATCCATATTTACCTCTTTGATCAAGGGCGGTACCCCGGGTATTTGCTCTATGCGGTCACTTTGCTCCTTGAGCTGCTTCTGCAATGTTAGTACTAAATTTTATAAATTAGAATTAACCCGATTACTTGGGTCTCCCTCATGTGTTTAACTAGGGGTTCCACAACTCTCTGAATTAACCAGCATGGAATGAGGATTCTCCAAAGTATTGTGATTTCGAGTAGGTGTAGGTGTAGCAGCAGGTAATTGACTAATAAAAGCCTATAAAGCCTTGTTGACCTGAGTAGTGATAAGTTTTTGTAAAGCTTCATTCATAGTTTCTACATTCTCAAATTGAGCTTGACCGTCTGTGTGAGATCCTTTAGGAGTTCCTTCATGAGAGTCTTGTTGACTTGGAACTTGATTGTCATTATTTTGCGGAGCTCCCTGATTTTGCTGATTGATTTGATTTCCTTAAGTGTTGTCGTTGTTGTTCGACATTGTTGATTCAACACAGAAAATCAAGATAAGATATAATTGATTATCAGATTCCCAGCAATGGAACCAATTTGTTTAATCGAAAAATAGATTTTTGGTCAAAGCTATAATTTAAAAGAATTGGGTTACTGATAATCAAAAAAAGTATATAAAGAAAGAAACTTGAGAATGATATTATCAAATATCAAGTAAATTAAAGTATATTCTAATAGTGACCTCCCCTCAATCGATTACATATCTATCCTTTTATAGGCCCCTTTGGGAATGTACGTTATGCCTAAGTCATAACGAGGCTATCATGAGTAATTAATTACATTAAATGTCACGTTACATGATCAGTACATTGAATGCATATATTCCTTAACAGATTCAGCATTTAATACTCTTTAATGTCGTATTTGCACCCTTTTCTTTAACCAAATTCATTTTTTCCATTGCTCGGATGTAATAAACTCTAACAGGGACGGTTGCCAATACTCACGCCCCGTGCCTCTTCTTTTCTCCTTTCTCGTACCTGATTTGTAATTCTCGAACCGTAGCTAAATATAATTTATTGATCATCCCACGTGTTTTGTTACATCATCATATATATGAATACAATTTTCCCGAATAAAAAGATGGTGTTACAAATAATTGAATTCCCCTTTATGTATTAGGGGAATTCCTAAATAAGGTATATTTCTATTTACTATAAGGAATATTCTTGGTATAATTGTCTAACCTCCTAGTACGGAATTGTACATTCTTATTTCGGGATTTGTGCCATGATCATGGGAACATGACAGAAATCTTGCTCATTTCATTGCAATCCCATAATGGTACTATTTCAGGGGCGAGCAAACTTGGACTCGGCATTCCTCAAACCTTTATATCCAGATATCGTACTCTGTCTTCGAGCTCAAGTCCGATCGGCTAGTCTCGAACTCGAACTCGCCCTGACTCAGGCCTATAAATCAGAGGTATACGATTTTGACCGTATATAAATAGTCTCCGTATTTCTTAGAATAAGATGATAAGAAATGATTTGCACCTCAATTTTCCTGATTTTCTCATAATGATGTCATGCATGTGATGTAGGTGCTTTAGGTGATCGGAAATGTCCAATCGACACGCTTACCCAAAATATCTAATGCGTTCCAGTACTGGTCGAACATTAGCGATGTCGGACCGCCATTGCATTTCAATAAATATGAGGCTACTCTATTGAACAAAGAACCGTATGCCTTTCATCTTCATTCACTATGATTCTTTCCCTTCTTTACTTCTTTCTCTAATCATCCGTTCTATAGTTCGAGCCTGTGACTACAAGGTCGCATAGCAACAACTTTACCAGCTACACCAAGGCTCCTCTTTTCAAAGCTTTGATTTGAAACAATGAGAGAAGGGTGCAGAATCCTTCCCGCATTAGAAAATATGCAAACTTAACCCTATCGCTCATCTCTCTTAACGTCAACCAGGTGTACTTTATTCCTTTCTCTTTCCATGGAATGAGGTGGCCCGATCATCTACTAATGTTTTCATCCTACAACGGTATAACATCCCAAGGATGAACACTCTTGGATCGTTGCTCGTGCATCTGGCAACCTTTTTGGTTTTTCTTGTGATAGAAGGTGAAGTTACATTTTCTTGTCTTCCCTTCTTGTCTTTTTCTTTTACTGCTTTTTTTAACGGATTATGGACCAAAATTTCAAAAGAATGCTCAATCCCCGATGCTGGAAATATAGTTGCATTTATCGAGGGTTTCTGCCCTAAATCTCTTCGAGCACAAAGACATCTTCAAAGATCAAAATAGGGTCCCTGGGAAGGAGGTTCTCGAAGATGTCACTCTCAAGGACGTGGCCTTGAAAGTAGTTATATCCTTGGATTTTGTTTTTTGCTTCTTTGTTCCTATGTAAGGACCCTTCATGGATATTGTAGTTATATTTTTTAACCATCTCTTGGAAATATAAAAGGATCTCTTTGTCTTATTTTTGGCTCGTGTTGAATTCCATTCCGTATTTACTTGTGAACATTTTGATTATATAGCTTTAGTGATTGGTCCAAATATTAGACTCAGGATATAATACACACTTAGGTTTTTAATATATCAATATAATACCCCTTAAAGGTTTTTGTTAATCCTCGAGCTAAGATTAAATCGATTTGATGCGAGCTCGGAACATCGGGATTCTTGAGTCCGAGTTGAGTGAGATCAAGGTCTCGAATTTGAAATAAAGTTAGCCCTTAAGCTTCGTTGATAATCATGGAGTGAGAATTTTTTCAAACTTGGGTAGCCCTTAGGCTTAGTAGTCGAGTGAGAACTTGCTCGAACTCGAAATAAAGTTAGCCCTTCGGCTTTTTTATAGTCCTCGAGTGATAATTTTCTCAAACTCGGGAAGCCCTTTGGCTTAGTAGTCGAGTGAACACTTTGATCAAACTCGAAATAGGTATATAAAAATGAATTAATCTTCAATGCCTTGATCTTGATGCCAATCTCGTGAGGTCAGCGGCCAAAGTGACTAAAAGGTTGCTTTTTCTGCGGTTCCCAAAGTCATTAATTGAAGGTGACTGACGGTCAGCTTTTTGGCTTCCTTAGTACGTTTATATGACCTCTATAAATAGATAAACTTGACAATCTTGCAAACTTTATTCTCATATTATTCTCAAAGTCTCATTAGCTCTTTCAATTTCTCCGAATTCTCATTTCTCGTCTATTAGCTCTTACTTCATTATCAACATTGTCTATTTCCTTAATTTCTGCATTATAATGGCTAAGACCACTAAATCAATTCTCGACCGACCAAGAGTAAACAGGTGGTGCCCCCTTGTATTGAGGAGTGCATTCCCTCGCTATGTGAAATAACATTCAATTTCAAGATCGAGAAACCTGTATCGACACCAGGCCGATGCGAACCCATGTTTCAATATGTCTCTTTGATAACCAAGGAAGAGCTCATGCAAGTAAAGGACGATGACAAGTGGGAGAACAGAGAAGTAGTGATACTTATCCCTCAAGTTGGATATCACTACATATAAAACAGGGTACTTAAGTGTGTATACCTACCCATTCATGATGGGCCCCGCAATTTCAGCTCAGGGTCCCATAGATCCTCTTATTCTTGACTTCTGCCAATAAAATCGAGTGACGCTTGGCTAGATTTACGCTTAATTTTGGAGAATCATTTATTTGATTAGATTCTTTTTGATCCAGGTCAAGGGGACGCCTTTCACCCTCGACCATCTAATTAGGCTGTACAGTCCTCGACTTGATAAAACTATAATGCCGATCCTTGAAATCCCTCTTCTCCAGTATTGACGAGGATAAAAATCGAGGTTGGATGAACTGGTTTATCCGAGTCAAGACCTACGACCTGATTCCTGCTGATTGGATTTGTTCCCCGAGGAGTGGAACATGAAGCGTAAGTACATAGTAGGTTTATACCTTGATTTTTCTTCTCAGCTTTATCCTTTCTCCTAGTCTAACCCCTTTCCAATGGTGCGACTACTTATTGGTTTCCTAGTAAAGTTCCCGACCTAGAAGGTAGGGTCCAAAAACTGGCTTTCGCTTCCTCGTATTCGGAGCGTTGCTGGCGAGGTTTGACCCAGGGCCGATGGAAGGCTAAACATCATGGTGAATTTTCTTATTTGTTCACTTGTACTTCTTTAATGGAATACTTGCTTCTTTTTTGTGCAAGTTTTGGAGACGCCGTTGCTATGTGGCCGGCCCTAGTGGAGAAGAAGAGATATCAAAGCCTTCCAAGGAAACTAAAAGAAAAAGGAAGTCGCCTGCAAATTCCCCGAGGCAAAATAAAAGCATAGCTCGAAAATCCAAGGCTGACACTGTCGCCCTATCCTTGGAAACGGCTCAACGCCTTTGGGATCAAGAGAAAGAGGAAGACAATGATGACTGCCTGCTGGTAGCTCAGAAAGGAGGAAGCTCTGACGTTTTGAAGGCCGCTGAATCGACATCGATGGAGGCGGTTCAATCTCGAACCGAGGAAATTTCATAGGGGAGCTCGAGAAAAGTCCCTAAACCATCAGGTAGAAAATGGTGCACCTTGTCCCATCTTGGGAGACGCTTGGTGAATGAGCTCGAAGAGCCTAACTCCGAGTCTATTCACAAACATGATAACACCCCAAGTGAATCACTTAGGGTAATCAACATAGATGACTCGCCGCAGCGCTCAATGTTTTCTAAAGGGCAATTTCGAGATGCCCGGGACATAGGGACTCCCGATGTGGCAGTGACTCATGAAGGGAATGATATTTTTCAAGAATGTCTTACGGGAATCGAAGAAGGTCCCAATCCTGATGCCTTGTTTATTCTTGAGGAAGACGAGAAGCTCCTCACACAAGTAAGATTTGTCTTACATTATTTCGAGTTTAAAATCTCTATCTTTCTGATTCTGACCTCATTTTCTTGTGAGAAGGTTGTGCCTCTTATCCGACAAGAATTCACAAATCTCGGACTGAGCTTGCTCGATGTGAAGCTGAGCTTAAGAAGATTTTGGAAGAGACAGACAATCTTAAAACCCTCTATGTTAAGAAAGAGGGGGATATCAGCGATCTACGAGTTGAATTGATGAAGGCTTGCCAAGAACAGGCCGGGTTTATTGAAAAGGCAATATAGCCTTTGAGGGTATGTTATGTACTTTTTGTTTTGACGAATAATACATTAAATTTCGTAGTTTCATCAGAAGGCTGAATTGGTGGTGAAACTTCGGGAAGAGCTTACGATAAAGGTGGTTGAGACCTTGGGGTGGAGGCAAGGCATAGACAATCTCTTCTCTGAGAAAGAAACTCTTCGAGAGAAGCTAGCTTCACTTGAACGCTAGTTTAGAAGTGTGAAGGAGGAGATCCTAGCTCGAGGCCGCGAAATCGAGGAGCTTAAAGCTAAATCCACTGGTGAGCTGGCCAAGGCCAAATCTGACGTTGAGGTAATTATGTCTTCGTACTAAGCCAATGGTGAAGCAGTTAATGCTGGGGCAAAGAATATCTATTCTGCGAAAGAAGTTAAGTTATCAAGTGCACTTGACTATGCTAGGAGACAATCCCGGAGGGTAACCCTCGATGAGGTGTACGCTCGCGGCTTCAACTCTCTCAATCGATATTGAAAGGGAGAAGATTTTTGAAGAGGAGGCTGTTTCTCTTCTTTCTAATGAGGATGATTCAGCCAGTGGTTCCGAGAGTGGAGGAGACGAATATCAAGTCCCCGAGGGTGAGGTTCTCGAAGATGTGATTCCTGAAGATCCAGATGTCAAAGATGTGACCTCGAAGTAGTTTTAGGTTTTTTTATTTTGTTTTGTGCAAGTATCCATTGTGTAAATTTTCTTTGTAATCATCTTTTAGAAATACAAGAGGACCTTTTTATCTCATCTTTGACTTGTGTTGGATTTCATATTGTGTTTATTTATGGAATACTTCTTTTGTATAACTTAAATGATCGGTACGAGAATTGGTTTGGGCTTGGGATATAATAAACCCTTAGATCTTTATCAATACATATAATAATCCTCGAGCTAAGTTTTATTCGATTTAATGTGAGCTCTGGATATCATGACTCTTGAGTCCGGGTCAAGTGAGAACGGAGTCTCGAACTATAAGTTTTTGGCCCTTGAGCCTTTCGAAGTTAGCCCTTCGGCTCTTGTATATCGGCCCTTAGGATCTTTAAGTTGGCCCTTATGCTCTTTAAGTTGGCCCTTAGGCTCTTTAAATTGGGACAATTCGGCCTTTAGAATGGCTATATAATTTTTCCACATTTCGGCTAAAAGACTTAGTGAAAATTTAGTTATGCCTTAGCATGTGTTTTTTGTACCTATTGAATTTTTCAAAGGCTCGACGTATTGGGACCTTGTTTGTGTACTTATAATCAAATACCTCTTGAGGTTTTATCGAGAGCTAATGTTATGAAAGCCTTTAAAATATTCGAGGGCAGAATGCTTATTCAACTAATTTGATACATGCGTACATGTTTTGCTATTGAGGCTCGGCTATTCTATATGGACACAGTTCATCTGATCGTTTGTCCCATTATAAATTTTTCCTATTAAGGCCCACTTAGGCGTGAAATATTTTCCTTGAATATGTAACCTCCGAGGGTGATGCCCCCAAGTATTCGAGGTTGATTGAAAATAAGCCTTGGATACTGTTGAGTTCTCCTTATGTAGCACATATATGTTGCCTCATTAAAAACCTTGCCTGTAAAACTCATTTGTGACAAAATACGATATAAGGGAAAAAGAGTGTGACACATGATTTAGAACCTAAGTCTTTCGTGTAAAAAGGGGTGTCTACGAGATCACACACCTTTGATAGCTTCGATCGGAAATCTGAAATAAGTTTGTTTTAAATCCAAAAATACAAAGTATAAAGTCATACCTTAGCAGTAGTATCCTTTGATTAATGATATGTTCCAATTGTTTGGCAGTTGTTCACCTTCCATTGTGCTAAGTTTGTGAGATCCTTTACCGAGAATTTTGAGGACTCGGTGCGGCTCTTCCTAATTCGAGCCTAGTTTCCCTTTATTAGGGTCTCGAGTATTGAGGGTGACCCTTCGTAGAAATAAGTCCCCGATTCCAAAGTGTCGAAGGTTGATCCTTCTACTGTAGTATATTTCGATCCTTTTCTTTTTTGTGGCCATACGTACAGGCGCTGCCTCTCACTTTTCATCTAATATCTGAAAGCCAACATTCATAGCCTAGTTATTTAACTCCTCTGATGCATGTCAAAACCTGACACTGGGTTCTCCAACCTCGACAGGGATGAGGGCCTACACTAGAGAATACGGGGTGACCCTCGTGTCTAACTCCAAAGGCACATTTCTTCGGGTTAAGCTTCATGTTGTATTTCCTCAAAATTATGAATGTTCCCTGCAAGTTAACTAAGTGGTCCTCTGCATGCAGGGACTTAACCAACATATCATTAATATAGACTTTCATTTTATTTCTTATTTTGTTCTTCGAACATATTGTTAACTGGGCGTTGGTATGTAGCTCCAACATTTTTTTAGCCCGAAAGGCATTACATTAAAACAATAAGTTCCAACTTTATTAATAAATGACGTATTTTCCTGGTCTTCAGGGTTCATCTGAATTTGGTTGTTCCTGGAGTAGGCATCGAGAAAAGTTGGGGTCTCGTGTCCATCCATGGCATCTATCATACGATCAATGTTTGGAAAGGGGAAAGAATCTTCCGGACATGCTTTGTTCAAGTTAGCTACGCATATTCTAAGTTTGTTTCCTTTTTATAGGAAATACAGGTACATTGGCTAACCAATCGGGGTACTTTACCTCCCAAACAAATCCTATTTTAAGAAGTTTGGTTACCTCGCCTTTTATGAATCCATGCTTTACCTTGGATAGAGGTCTACCTTTTTTCTCCACCGGTTTAAACCAGTGATTCTTAGCCGATGCGTGATGATTTCCTGATGGAATCCCTATCATATCTGTTGATCTGACTCCATCAAGGCTGGAGTGGGTTATTGCTATTTGGCTGCTTGCTTACCTCTGGTGCTTGATTTCTCTGAGGTAAAAGGTTCTGGTGTCGGTGCCACCTCCTCAATTGCAAATATCTTTTTTGCAGCATGTTGCTCTCCGTAGACTGTTTTCAGTCCTTCCTCTATCAGGAACTTCATCATCTGGTGAAGAGTTGAAGGCATTGCTCTCATTTTGTGTATCCATGGTCCCTCGAGGAGTGCGGTGTACCACATATCACCTTCCATGACATGGATCTTGGTGTCTTGTATGATCCCGGCAACGTTTACTGACAAGATAATCTCTCTTTTTGTTGTTTCGCTTGCTATGTTAAAGCCATTGAAGACCCAGGATGCAGGTACAATTTGATAATGTAGGCAGAGTTTCTCTATGACCCTCGATCTAATTATATTCGTTGAGCTACCTGGATCCACTAAAACATGTTTAACTTGAATTTTATTTAAACAGATAGAGATTACTAGGGCATCGTTATGGGGCTGAGATACGCCTTCTGCTTCTTTGTCTCCGAATGATAGGATATCCTTGGGCACATGTCTTCGAGTCCCTTTTTCTCTCGTTATCGACAACTTGGTGCGTTTGAACACAGGTCATTGAGGGACAACGACTCCTCCATGATCATATGGATTACATGTTTTCATTCTTCTTGTTTATTTCTCCTTGAAGTGATTCTTAGCTCGGTCACTTTGGAATTATCGAAGGTGTCCCTTGTTGAACAACCGAGACACTTCTCCCCTCAGCTGCCTGCAATCTTCTATTTTATGACCATGTGTGCCATAATACTTGCACATCAAGTTAGCGTTCCCTTGTGAAAGATCGATCTACATAGGCTTGGGGCACTTGGTGTCTTTGATTCTCCTAATAGCTGAAACAATCCCCGACACATCTACGTTGAAGTTGTACTTTGATCATCGAGGAGCCTCGGTGGGGTCGTCATGCTTATCAAACCAGCTCTAACTCAAGAGTCCCCGTGAGCTTTGGCCTTGATCGTTTCTCCGATCGTTCCGAGGAGCTTTCTGACCCAAGATATTGTTCCTTCGATAGACATACAGTAGATGTCGTTCTTTGTTGAATCTTGATTCTCGATCTATTTTCCTCGGAGGCTTGGCTGCGAATTTATTAGGATGAATTGAGCCCGAGGGGTCTCCCAACTGGTCATCCTCGACCCTGATTTTTGATTGGTAAAGTTGCGCATCTGACCGTGTCACAGCTGGATACTCGATCAAGTTTTATTTTAATTACCGAGACGCGATCAAGCTTCTTTCATTCAAACCCTGCATGGAAGCATGTACTGCCCAGTCATCGGGATTGGTGGTAATTCTATTATTTCCATCTGTAACCTGCACATGAACTCCCTTAACATCTCGTCATTCCTTTATTTTATTTTAAAGACATCCGATTTTCTCGTGCCAACCTTTAAGACCCCCGCGTGTGCTTTCACAAAGGTATATGCTAACACAACAAATGAGTCAATAGAGTTAGGAGCTAAGTTGTGATACTAAATCATAGCTACTTTCGATATTGTTTCTCTAACCTTTTTTAACAAGACTGATTCGCTCTCATCGTCATTCAAATCATTTCCTTTGATTTCGCAAGTGTGTAAAGTTATATGCTCGTTGGGGTCGGTTGTTCCATTATATTTTGATATATCTGGCATACATCTTTTTTAGGAATGGTCATCAGAGCTGCACTCTGAGGGGATGGTTTTTGTATGAATTGTTTAGCATCTAAACCTTTCAAAACTGGAGGTGACCACCGTATATGGTCTACACGGGAGTAATAGGTCTCTACCTTTTTATCATTGTCTTCAATTTTATTTTCCCCGGAATTGATCCTTTATGTTAGCTCTTTGAGAATCCTCAAAATCATGGGGTCAGTCCGTGAGCCACTTTCGTCTGGCCTTTCTAGCGCTGGTTCAGTACGCCGAGTGTTTACTGGTTCGGCTATGTTTGGATTTTTATTCTGACTCTGAAGTTGAGCGATGGTGATTTCCTGAGCTTGCAGCATCTCGAATATCACTTGGAGGCTGACTCCCTCATCTCCCATTTCTTGTGTTCTTTGGCCACCAGATCGGGTTTTCCCATGTATATTTCCTTCGGGGTTCATGCCTAGATCTTAATTCAAAGCGATGTGTGAACTAACATCAACTTGTTCCACATTTGGGGCTTCCCGTGGGGTTTAGCGGTGGTACACCAACCCCTGCCGTCGCTATTTTCTCCAAGACCTTTATTGTCATGAATAGGTAAGTTTTGTGAGCTAGACATGTTTCAGCCTAAGAATCAAAAAACCTTGACAAGAAAAAATGTATAAATACTTATAACTAGAATCGGCATAGAAATAATCACTATTATCTTTAGCCCCGTGGCGGGCGCCAAACGTTTTACCTCGAAAATATGAGTAACAATTAAATTTTATTTGTGGTTTTAAAGATACGTGATTTTATTCGATACCAATTAGTAATCAAGAAATATAAAGTAGAAATAAAAGAGATAAGTGAATCAAACTAATGTTACTTCATAGCAGTGACCTCGAGCTCACTGAACCTCGAGGTAGGCTTGGAATAATAAGAACAATTAAGTAATACAAGTAAAGTAAGAAAAATAGAGTTAAAGGACAATGCTAATGAACAATAGGCGAAAAGGTAGAGAGTATATTCTTTGCTCAGTGATAAGATGGTGTTACAAGTGATTGGGGTACCCTTTATATAATAGGGGAATCCCTAAATAAGTTTTATTTCTACTTACAGTAAGGAATATTCTTGGTACAACTTTCTAACTGCCTAGTACAAAATCGCACATTCTTATTCCAGGATTTGCGCCATAATCTTGGAGATGTGGTAGGAATCTAGCTTATTCTGTTAAGCCGATTTGTTTAGTGAGGAGAGTAAGCAAGCATATATAAAGAATAGACAGGAACCACAAAAACCTCTGTCACCAAAAAATATAATTAATGTCATAAGAGGAGGGGAAGAGATCAATGGTGTGACATATACGGCAAAGAAGGTGTCAAAAATCACAGTCACCCACGAAAACGAGTTCGCCAAGTTTTGGAAGAATATAATATAACATTTGATGATGCTGATGCAGATGAAGTGTTGATACCATGCAATGATGTACTGGTAATATCTTTACTTGTACATGATTCTAATGTGAAATGAGTTTTGATTGATCCGGGTATCTCTGTAAATATCATTCTATTAGGAGTGGTAAACGAGATGCTTGCTGATGACAAGTTGGTTACCAAAGCACGTACCTTATTTGGATTTGATAATTCAAGTGTTTTCAAAAAAGATGAGATAATACTCACCATATTCGCAAAAGTAGTAGTTAAAGATACGAAATTTCATAATATGGATATGACATACAAAATGATCCTTGGTAGACCTTGGATTCACGAGATGTATGTTGTTCCATCTACCTTACATTAGGTTATCAAGCTCCCTTTGTAATGGGGAATAAGATAAATCTTTGGTGATCAACAGGCTTCTCGAAGTATTAATTGAGTGGCGGATTCAAGCGTAAATAATAACGTTGTAGATGAAAAATAGAAATTATAGAATTCAGATGAGGTTTTAGCAACACAAACCTCAACTGCGGATGGACAAACTGATGTAGACTCAAAGCCTGATGCAATTCAAGAGCCAGAAGAGAATGAAAACATCAAAACAACAATTGAGGAACTGGAAGAGGTGGTATTGTTTATACATTGGCGTGACAGAAAAGTTTACATCGGAACCAACCTCAGCCCAGAGATGAAAAGTAAGTTAATTGAATTTTTAAAAGCTAACGCAAATAACTTTGTTTGGTCGCATTCATATATGATAGGTATACCACTGGAGGTGATGATCCATAAGATGAATAAAGATCCAATGTATCCACCAGGTGATTCAAGGTGAGGTAATAAAAATTTTATAAATTGGGTCTATCGGTGAAGTAAAATATCCTAATTGGCTAGGCTAATACCGTGGTGGTACCAAAAATAATTTTAAGTGGCTAGTTTGTGTATACTATACTGACTTGTATAAAGCTTGCCCGAAAGATTATTTTCCATTACCACATATATATAAACTAATTGATGCTAATGCATGACATAAATTATTAAGATTTTTAGATGCCCTATATAATCAAATAAAAATGGATCCTTCAGATAAGAAAAAAACTTCCATTATTACTAACATAGAGGACTTACTGTTATAAAGTTATGCCTTTGGGCCTAAAGAATGTTGGACCCACGTAGAGAGGTTAGTAACGAAGATGTTTCAAGAACATCTTGAAAAAGCCATGAAAGTCTACATTGATGACATGTTAGTCAAGTCAACACGGGCGGGGGATCACATCCAATATTTGTTTGATACTTTTCAAATTCTCCGCAAATTCAATATGAAACTAAATCCCGAAAGTGTGCATTTGGTGTGTCTTCAGGTAAGTATTTAGGTTTCCTAGTTTCTAACCATGAAATTGAAGTAAATCCAGCACGATTATAGAAATTGAAGAAATACCTGATATACTTACGAGCAAAAAAAGAAGTGCAAAGTTTGATAGGTAGGATTGCAACATTGGGAAGATTTCTTTCTTAAATTTCAGAGGAAAGCTTTAATTTCTTCTCAATATTGAAAAAGCAAAGCCAATTTGAAAGGACTGAAGAATGCCAACAAGCACTTAAGAATCAACGCCTCATTCCTCCCGGCGTATGGAATGAACCGACCGCTAGCGCGATGAACAGAATTCCAATGATAAGTCGGGTAATGCTGCGGTACTAGATGATATGTGCATGCTCACCATCCATAACATAGGCTGGAGAGGGTGGTGGAATAAGGTCATGACGCTGGTCCCAAGTCTGGATCTACAACTCTAGCCATGCCTTATATGCCTAGTCAACGCTCAAACGATCATCCCCCTGGTAATGTGTCCTAAGCCAAGCGGGCGTTGAGGTTTATTTTGCGGTCGAACGAACTAGCATAGGAATTTCTCAATGGCATGATGCTCGACAATATCGATACACATCAAAGAGACGAAAGAGCTCCAGATAAGTCACCTGGTCGAGTAATAATCGGGCAAACAAGCTATTAGCTCGTCGTTGTATGGCCTCAACATGAACTATTATGTAAAAGCAGGAACCGTGAGTATAATCAACACATATAAATCAAGGCCAAGTAAACTTAAGTATAGAATTACTTGCTTGTCCTCTAGTAAATTCAATAAATCTCTGCAATAGGGTAAATTATGTCGAGCCTCGTACTAGCGTCTGTATCCCCGCCTATCAACCCACCTGGTAGCCAAAGGGAGAAAAGGCGGAGGTGGTGCATCCTGAGCTATGGATGGTAGAGGTGGATGAAACTGCAGGAACCGCTCATAGGCCCAAACCTAATATACAATTTAGACGTAAAATTTAAGGTATATTTTTATGATGTATGTTACAATGAAGAGATTATTTTACTATCTTTTCACATGCAGGAGTGGCATAAATCCTGGATATCTTGCTGGGTGCCCATGCATGCCCAACACATATACCTGTACAAGTAACCAAGAACAGCAACACCCTAGCTATACTGATGTAAATCTCAAGTCTCATATATTATTGGAAAACTTTCTGTAAAGTTTGGTTGAAAACGGACGTCGTTTGACGTGTTTGGGACCCGAAATGGGAATTTTATGTCATATGAAAAATTTGGAAGAAATCATGATTTTTTAGGCTTGATCCGATGTAAATGATGTTATTTTGGTAATTTGATTGCACGAAAAAGTCTGTAGGATGTTTTGAGGTTGTATGTATATTTGGTTTGGAGCCCCGAGGGGTCGGGTGAGTTTCGAGTAGGTTCCTGGAGGTCTTATACTTAAAAACACCAGATATTGCAGGACATGGAGAAGCTACAGGCTCCAGCGTGCCCGCGGTCGCCTTAGCGTAGTCTGCGGTGTGCGTTGCACGGTCGCGCACGCCTTAGCGCGATCGTCCTTGCACGGTCCGCCCTGCCAGTTTTAGAGAACCAGCAGCCTTCAGTTCCACTAGCGCGGTCACGTCCATTTTAGCATAGTCTACGGTGTGAGCCTCCTATCCACGGTCGTCTTCGCGTAGACCGCACTGGGTGCGACAGAAAGTACAAATACACTGGATTTTCAGTTATTTCTCACTTTTCAAAAAAACCCAAAACATAAGAGGCGATTTTCTAAGACATTCTTCTTCTTAAAAATGATTGGTAAGTGATTTCTAACTCATTTCTTCACTACATAAAACCTTTCGACATAATTGCAACGTCAAATCGAAGATTTTAATGGGAAAATTTGGGTATATTGAGTAGGACCTAGGGTTTTGCTAAAATTGGGGGTTGGACCTCAATTCGAGGTCCGGTTTCAAAACTAATCACATAATTGGATTCTTGGGGGAATGGGTAATCGGATTTTAGTTCGAACCTCGGGTTTTGGCCATGTTGGACTGAGGGGCATATTGGTCATTTTATCTAAAATTGCGTCTTAGATATAAATTAAATAGTAGTATTAGTTGCTTTAGATGTTATTTACGTGATGTAATTGAAATGAATAGATTTGGGCCATTTCGAGTCGAATACTCGTGGTAAAAGTTTAACTTCAAGTTAATTTTGGAGCCGATTCAGGTAAGTGGCTTGTCTAACCTTGTGGGGGGGGGGGACCTCCCCTTAGGATATGATGTTTGTTAATTGCATGCCTCGTACGTGAGGTGACAAGCGCGTACTTGAGCAAATTGTTGGAAAAATATTACTTGAAGTATTTAAATTGAGTGTTTTTGCTTACCTGTTCATTTTAAATTGTGAATATATTCTATGCTAGTTTAGAGAAGCATGTTCATTCGACTTTCTTGCCTAAGTGTTTAATCTGTCTTATCCGTACTCCGAGTAGTATGTTTGACCAGTATTTTCTATTCCTTGTCATGAGTTAGAATCTTTCATAATGTTTGGGTTGCTATTGTGTGTTTTTATATTGGAACTACGGGTTGGCCTCCCGGGAGATCCCCATGCACTTGATATGTTCTGGACTGAGGGTGTGGGATACCGAGAGATCCCTGGCACATGAGATTGTAAGAGTTGAGGATACCAAGAGATCCCTAGTGAGTATAACGAGGATACCAATAGATCATCGGGATACTAAGAGATCCCTAGTGAACATAATGAGGATACCAAGAGATCATCAGGATACTAAGAGATCCCTAGTACATGAAATTGTAAGATTTGAGGATACCAAGAGATCCTCAGGATACTAAGAGATCCCTAGTACATGAAATTGTAAGATTGGAGGATACCAAGAGATCCCTGGCAACTGAAATTGTAAGATTTGAGGATACCAAGAGATCCTCGGGATACCAAGAGATCCCTGGAATATGAAATTGTAAGATTTGAGAATACCAAGATATCCTCGGAATACCAAGAGATCCCCGGTTGTGGTTCCTATTATGAGTAGTATTTACTAGTACTGTCTTGTTTTTGTGCTTTCAATTACGGTTTCTGTATTTATCTTGTTTAGATTCTCGCTATACAACTGTTATTTTCTCATCTTATTATTTATTTTGTTGTATCTCAGTAGGGCCCAGACCTTTCCTCGTCACTACCCAACCAAGGTTAGGCTTGACATTTACTGAGTACCGTTGTGGTGTACTTATGCCTCTTCTGCGCATGTTTTTCATGTGCAGATCCATGTACTTAATCTCAGACACACTATCATCGAGGAGAAGATATTTAGCGGAGACTTGAGGTATATCTGCAGCGTCCACAGACCGAAGAGTTTCCTTCCTTATTCTATCTATAGTGTTTAGATTCTATCATACTTTTGATGTAGACATTTTGGAGATTATAGCATTTATTGTATCTTCCTTTATCCTATGTTTTCCGTGGGTTTTCGAGTTTAAGGTTTGAGTTGTAGACTTCCGCATTTATCTTTGAGTTGTATACGCCAAGTGGCACTTATATACCGTTTTTCTTCTAATTTTGCTTAATTTAATTAAATGTTTTCGCCAGTTATATTAATTTTTGCATTGTTAAGATTACTTAGTTGTAGGAACTAGGTGACATCACGACATGTTCATAGAGAGTGAACTGGGGTCGTGACACCTTCAAATCACGAATCCGGGTCCGTTTGTTCAAAATTTGACCAAAGTCAAACTTAGTCTTTTAAGAAAAATTCTAAGAAACCAAATTGAAATAATTTACCCAAAACTTTTCCAAATCTTGAACCAAATAGTTCCCGCAAGTCGTAAATTAGCTAAAACAAGCATGGTCAGTGTTTATTTAAGGGAACGTGGTTCTAAAAGACAAAACGATCAGGCGGGTCGTTACATCAATGGTGTCACACATAGAAGAACTGAAAATCTTTCTTTTCTTAAGATTTGGAAGATGTTGCGATGCATCACATGAGATCTGCAAAAATAGGGAAAATATAAACATAAATAAAACTGATATAAAAATGCATTAGGCAAAAAAAAAATAGCTTGTAATCGAATTGTAGAAAATAACTACCTTGTCTAAGTGTTGAGACGCAGATGGTGTTTGCATTCCAACAGATACACCTCCTTTACTTCAGATATGCATGTATCTTCATGCAAAGAAAAACTAAATAATATTGACTAAATTTTATAAAATAATACCAACACACTTCACACATGTCTGGGATCCATTATGTGTGAATAAATGTATTTCTCCTTTTCGATATAGCTGCATAAGCTCACAAAATTCTTTCTGAGATGCCTCGAGTCTTTCTGAAATATCATTCAAAAACATAACAAAGAAAATAAAGTATGTAAAATTTCAAACTCGAAAAAATAGACTTCAATCAAATATAATAAATTCATGGTCCATAGAATACCTTGACATTTGTTTTTTGTTGTGGCTTTCAGGCTGCATGCCTTTGTCGGTATCATTAGTTCTAGCTTCATTCAATTGTGCACTAACATCAAGGAGCATTCTTTGGAAATTTTTTCTTAACTGTACCTTCATTCAATTCAGCATCACCAGAGAGTTTTTGAGCTGTGTCAATTGAAGCACAACTACTTTCAACTCCCACTGCATATTCATAAAGAGGATGAATAGATCAACTAGTTTTTCTATATATACAACATAGAAAAAATTTATACCTGTAGTGAAAATTTCACTACAGAATATCATCAAAAAAATCAGTTAAAACTTCAACTCTAAGAAGTTTGAAGTTCTTCACTCACAAACAAAAACTTCAGCTCTAGAGTTGAAGTTCAACAATTAGAAAATAAAAACTTCAGCTCTAAAGCTGACGTTCGCCAGTTATAAAAATAAAAAATTCAGCTCTAGAGCTGAAGTTTCAAGTTACAAAGCAAAACATTTAGCAAAAAACAAAACACAAATTTAAATCCAAAAATAATGTTGAAGTTCATAAAAATATAACCAAAAAATGAAATAAAACTCCAGCTCCTATCTAAGGTATCATTGAACTACTATAAACTTCACACTTTATACTTGTACTGACAATTCCTGTGTATTATCACCTAATGTTTCCTTGCAAATAGCTAGTGCTTCTGTAAACCGACAGTCTTTCCCAATAGTGCTAGATACATCACTCCTTTTGAGTTCTAAAAGTACCAACGGGTGCTTGATCTCCATCGCCAAACAAATTTCCTTTTGTATTATCACTTTCCAAAGCACAACTTGGTGCATGTATTTCAGTACTAACAACTTGATCATCTGCACCTTTCTCAGTTGTTAACTCTGCATCATTACCATCTTTACTCGGTCTATAAACACTAGATTGTTCCTCTTTACCTTGTTGGTGAATATGTTCATCGCCTTCAACATCCGCTTCTTTCGGTGTAGCATTATCATCTGCGACTTTATGCAATGCATCATGAGCATCATGTTCTTCAGTATAACAACTTGATTATCTACACCTTACTTGCTTCCAACATTCTCAGTTGATAAATGTTCTTCATCATTTCTGTGACAACCTAAAGGGGGTCATCACTTGTTTTCTTACCTATTCTATACTTTTGAGGCCTTGAAAACCTCATCTGAGGTTGCCTTGATTTACGTACGTAGCTCAGGCGCATAACCGGAAAGCTTAGACATGAATTCTATGAGAAAAATACTAAATTTTGATATTAAGTTGAATAAATTTGACTCAAGTCAACTTTTTGGGTAAACGGACTTGAACCGATGATTTGAGGGTACCGGACGGTCCGTAGGAAAATATCGGACTTGGGCATATGCCCAAAATCGAATTTCGAGGTCCCAAGCCTAAGAAATGAATATTAGTGCGAAATTATTTTCTAGAAATAATTAAGGAAATTTGAAAAGAAATTTGATTAAATATTATGGTATCGGGCCCATATTTTGGTTCCGGTTCCCGGTACAAGCCTTATATATGGTTTAAGAATTATATGTAAAGTTTGGTTGAAAACGGGCATCGTTTGACGTATTTCAGACTTTAAATGGAAATTTGATGATTTATGAAAATTTGGATGAAATCGTGATTTTGAGGATTAATTCGATGTATATGATGTTTTTTTGGCAATTTGATCACGCAAGTAAGTCCGTAGGATATTTTTCAGGTTGTGTGCATGTTTGGTTTGGAGCCCCGAGGGCTCGGGTAAGTTTTGGGTAGGTATCGAAGTGCATTTTTGAACTTGGAAAATTGCTACTATAACTGACCTGCAGGCTTCTCGCAAATGCGAGATTGCAATTGCGAAGGGGTAGCTCGCAAATACGAGAATGTCCTAGACCTGCACTTATCACAAATGCGACTTTCCGCTCGCAAATGTGAAGTCCTTAATTCCTAGAAAAGTCACAAATACGAACTATACCCTCGCAAATGTGAAGGTGAGGTCTTCGCTAATGCGATCTCATGGTTCGCAAATGCGAACCTCCCAGTTTCCCTCATAGTTTGAAAATACATACAAGAATCTCGCAATTCCCAAGTTAGCAGGATTGGGGTTCGCAAAGCAATTGCGACATCTACAACCTGCAATTTTTATACTTAGTCGAATTTTGGACATTTTTCACCCTGTTTTCAAAACACAATTCCTTTGGGCTATTTTCCAAGAACAGGACCTCTTTCAAATCATTTGTAAGCTGCTTTTTACTTATTTCTTCCAATATTTAATATCATTTAACATGTTTTCAACTTAAAATCAATGATTTTCATAGGTGAAATTGGAGGTTTGGGTAGAACCTAGGTTTTTCAAAATTGGAGATTTGGACCTCAATATGAGGTCCGATTCAAAAATAACTCATATATTTGGGTTCGTGGGGGAATGGGTAACCGGATTTTGGTTCGAACCTCGGGTTTTGACCACGTTGACCTGAGAGGTATTTTGGTAATTTTACCTAAATTTGCATCTTAGCTTTAAATTAAATAGTGCAATTAGTTGTTTGAGATGTTATTTACGAGATGTAATTCAAATGAATAGATTTGGGCCATTTCGAGTCGGATACTCGTGGAAAAAGTGTGGTCTCAAGTTAAATTTCGAGCCGGTTTGAGGTAAGTGGCTTGTCTAACCTTGTGTGGGGGACTTCTTCCCCTTAGGACTTGATATTTGGTATTTGAATGCCTCGTACGTGAGGTGACGAGCGCGTACTTGAGCAAATTATTGGAAATCTATTTTTTACTTGAAGTATTAAAATTTAGTTTCCTTGCGTACCTGTTCATTCTAAATTGTAAGTTTATCCTATGCTAGTCTAGAGAAGCATGTTCATTGACTTTCGCCTAAGTGCTTAAACTGTCTTGTTTGTACTTCGTGTAGTATATTTGGCTAGTATTTTTCTATTTCTTATCCTGAGTTAGTATCTTTCCTAATGTTTTGGTTGCTATTGTGTGTTTTAAAATTGGTAGTACGGGTTGGCCTCCCGGGAGATCCCTCCCCACCCCCCACCCGCCCGGGGCTTGATATGTTCTGGACTAAAGGTGCGGGATACCAAGAGATCGGTGGCACATGAAATTGTAAGATTTGAAGATACCAAGATATCCCCGGGATGCCAAGAGATCCCTGGCACATGAAATTGCAAGATTTGAGGATACCAAGAGATCCCTGGCACTTGAAATTGTAAGACTTGAGGATGCCAAGAGATCCCCGGGATACCAAGAGATCCCTGATACATGAAATTATAAGATATGAGGAAACTAAGATATCCTTGTGATACCAAGAGATGCCTGGCACATGAAATTGTAAGATTTGAGGATACCAAGAGACCTTGGGATGCCAACAGACCCCCGGTTGTGGTTCTTGTTGTGAGTAGTATTTACTAGTATTGTCCTGTTTTTCTGCTTTCTATTACAGTTCCCCTATTTATTTTGTTTAGATTCTTGCTGTACACTTTATCTATACTGTTATTTCCTCATCTTATTATTTATTATGTTGTATCTCAGTAGAGCTCGGACCTTTTCCTTGTCACCAACCAACCGAGGTTAGGCTTGGCACTTACTTAGTACCGCTGTGGTGTACTCATGCCTCTTCTGTGCATGTTTTTCATGTGCAGATCCAGGTACTTCATCTCAGGCACACTATCCTTGAGGCCAGAAGAGCTGCGGAGACTTTGATGTACTTTTGCAGGGTCCGTAGACCAAGGAGTATCCTTCTTTACTCTATTTGTAGTATTTAGACTTCTTCCATACTTTTGCTTTAGATGTTCTGGAGTTAGAGGCATGTATTACTATTCATTAGCTTGTGTTCCCGTGAGTTTCTGGGTTTTGGGATGATATTGTAGACTTCTGCATTTTGAGTTGTATATGCTGAGCGGCCTTTATATACATATTCTTTTAGTTGCTCAGCCTTTAATTAATTATTTCGCAAGCAATGTTGTTTTTATGCATTGTTAGGTTTACCTAGTCATAAGGACTAGGTGCCATCGCTATACGTTCATGGAGGGCGAACTGGGGTCATGACAAGTTGGTATCAGAGCTCTAGGTTCATAGGAGTCACGGGACACGGGCTGGTTTATTAAAGTCTCACAGATCGGTAAGGGGATGTCTGTACTTATCTACGAGAGGCTATGTAACTATTAGAAAAATTTCCACTTCATTTGATTTCCTTGTTGTGCGATATTTTGAAATCACAAAATCTCTAAACTTCTGCCTTCCATTCTCTCACAGATGGTGAGGACATGCACTACTCGGGAGAATCAAGCACCCGCGCCCCCTACTGCAGCCATCAAAGGATGGGGCCGCGGTAGAGGTCGAGAACGCGCACGTGGTGCAGCCAGAGTACCTGCACGAGCTGGCACCGAGGCACCACCAACAAATCTAATCGGAGCCCAAGCACTTGGCACGCCTACTACTTCTACTACTACTCCAGCTCTACATGAGACTTTGGCTTAGTTCATGAGTATGTATACCAAATTGGATCATGAAAGGTTGTTTCCCCTTGTTGCAGTAACATCCCAGGCTAGGGGAGGAGCATAGACTCCTGCCATCCTCACTCCTGAGCAGCGAGGGCAGGTTGAGTAGGCTCCCGAGATTATTTCTGTGCTGCCTGCAGCGCCAGTTCTACTCGAGGGCGGGTTAGCTGCATTAAAGGATGTGCAGCAGAGACTTGAGAGGCTCAAGAAGTATGATCCCCCAGTGTTCAGTGGATTAGCATCAGATGATGGCTTGGGATTTCTAGAGAAGTGCTACCATATTCTTTGCACTATGGCATAGTATAGTCCAGCGGCGTTTCGTTTACTGCTTTTCAGCTTCGGGGAACCGCCTATGATTGGTGACTCACTTATGAGATAGACAGCCCAGTCGAGGCTACTTCACTCACTTGGACCCAATTCTCGGATATGTTATGAGAGTGTTTGTTCCCTAGAGTCTCAGGTACGCATGGTGTGCAAAGTTTGAGCATTTGCGCAGGGTGTTATGACCGTTTCAGAGTATGCTATCTGTTATACCAGATTGGCCAGGCATGCACCGACCTTGGTTGCTATAGTCCACGAGAGAGTTCGTAGGTTCATCGAGGGTCTTATCCTATCCATCAGATCTAGCATGGATCGAGAATTGGAGATGGACATTCCTTATCAAAAGGTAGTGAGCATTGGTAGGAGGATCGAGAGTATTTTCGCCAGGGAGCGAGTGGAGAGAGAGGCCAAGATGTCTTGAGAGTCGGGCCACTACTCTGGTGTTTGTAGCGCAGCAGCAGGTCGACATAGTAGAGGTTTTGTGGGTCACCCCATTCATTCAGCTCTTCCAGCAGCAGCAATGCTCCAGCTCCACTTATACCTTCGGAGCCTTACTATGTACCTCTAGTTTCTAGCGCGCCTCCTACGCGGGGTCTTTCCATAGGTCAGTCCAGCAGACTTAACCCTAGTCAGTCATAGACACCGCACCATCCCATAGCTTTATATTAGTGTGGCGACACCCGCCATGTGGTGAGGGATTACCCTAGATTTGGTAGGAGTGCACCCCCACAACCTTCTCAGTCACAGCGTGCTCAGCAAATTTCTCAGGCCATGATCACAGCTCCAGTTGCTGCCCCACCCGCTCACCCACCTAGAAGTGGAGGCCGGAAAGGTAGAGGTCTCCCTCGAGGGGGAGGCCAGGCCAGATATTATGCCCTTCCCCTCGTGCCAAGGTTACTGCCTCTGATTCTATTATCACAGGTATTATACTAGTTTGTCACAAATAGGCATCGGTTCTATTCGATCTGGGCTCTACTTATTCTTATGTGTCTTTTTACTTTGCTCCGTATTTGGGTGTGCCTCGGGATTCTTTGAGTGCCCCCGTTTATGTTTCTACTCGTATGGGAGATTCTCTTATTGTGGACCGCGTCTATCGGTCATGTTTAGTTACTATTCATGGTTGTGAGACCAGAGAGAATTTATTGTTTATCGGTATGGTTGATTTTGACATTATTTTGAGCATGGACTGGTTATCGCCCCATTTTGCTATTCTTGATTTCCACGCCAAGACCGTGATGCTGGATATGCCAAGTATCCCGCGTGTTGAGTGGAGTGGTACTTTAGATCATATTCCCAGTAGAGTTATCTCTTTTCTTAAAGCTCAACGTATTGTTGAGAAGGGTTGTGCCGCATATTTAGCTTATGTGAGAGATGTTAGTGCCGATACCCCTTCTATTGATTCAGTTCCAGTGGTACGGGATTATCCTGATGTGTTTCCAGTTGATGTTCCGGGCATGCCGCCCCATAGAGACATTGATTTTGGCATTGACCTGTTGCTGGGCACTCATACCATTTCCATTCCTTCGTATCTTATGGTTCCTTCTGAGTTGAAAGAATTGAAGGACCAGTTGCAAGAATTGCTTGATAAGGGTTTTATTCGACCTAGTGTTTCACCGTGGGGTGCTCTTATTTTGTTTGTGAAGAAGAAGGATGGTTATATGCGTAAGTGCATTGATTATCGCCAATTGAATAAGGTTACAGTGAAGAACCGCTATCCTTTGCCTCGTATTGATGATCTACTTGACCAGTTTCGGGCCGCACGGGAGTTTTCTAAGATTGACTTGCACTCAGGGTACCATCAGTTAAAGATTCGGGAGCCAGATATCCCGAAGACTGCCTTCAGGGCTCGGTATGGTCATTACAAGTTCCTTGTTATGTCATATGGGCTGAACAATGCTCTAGGAGCTTTTATGCATTTGATGCACACTGTGTTCAGGCCATATCTCGATTTATTTGTTATTGTTTTTACTGATGATATTCTAGTGTATTCCCTGAGTCGGGAAGATCATGAGCAGCACTTGAGGACCGTGCTTCAGATCCTGAGAGAGAAGCAGTTATATGAGAAGTTCTCAAAATGTGAGTTTTGGTTGGATTCAGTGGCATTCTTAGGCCACGTGATTTTGGAGCGAGGGCATTCGGGTAGATCCGAAGAAGATAGAGGTCGTGCAGAGTTGGCCCAGGCCCTCCTCAGCTAAATAGATTCACAGTTCCCTTAGTTTGGCGGGCTACTACCGTTGTTTCGTGGAGGGGTTTTCATCGATTGCGGCCCCTATGACTGGATTGATCTAGAAGGGTGCCCCATTTCAATGGACAGATGAGTGTGAGGCGAGCTTTCAGAAGCTCAAGACAGCTTTGACTACTGCCCCAATTTTGATATTACCTACTGGTTCGGGGTCTTATACTGTCTACTGTGATGCCTCGAGAGTTGGCCTCGGCGCGGTGTTGATGTAGGATGGTAGGGTGATTGCCTACACGTCTAGACAGTTAGAGATACATGATAAAAACTACCCTATCCAAGACCTTGAGTTAGCTACTATTGTTCATGCCTTGAAGATCTGGCATCATTATTTGTACGGGGTTCCTTGTGAGATCTATACTGACCATCAAAGTTTGCGACACTTGTTCAAGCAAAAGGATAAAAATTTGTGCCAAAGAAGGTGGTTAGAGTTGCTGAAAGATTTTGATATTACTGTTCTGTATCACCTGGGCAAGGCCAATGTGGTGGCGGATGCCTTGAGCCGCCTGGCGGAGAGTTTGGGGAGTTTGGCATATTTACCAGCTTTAGAGAGGCCTATGGCGATGGATGTTCAGACCTTAGCCATTCAGTTTGTGAGATTGGATCTTTCGAAGCCCAATCGTGTTCTAGCTTCTGTGGTTTCCCAATCTTCCTTATTTGATCATATTAGGGAGCAACAGCATGATGACCCCCCATTTGCTTGTCCTTAAGGACAAGGCTTAGCGGGGTGATGTTAGAGAAGTGACCATTGGATATGATGGGGTATTGAGGATGCAGAGTCGTGTTTGTGTGCCCAATGTTGATGGGTTATGGGAGTTGATTCTAGCAATGGCCTATTGTTCGCGATATTCCATCCATCCGGGTGCCGCGAAGATGTATCCGGACTTGAGGCAGTACTATTAGTGGATACGGATGAAGAAAGATATAGTTAGATATGTAGCTAGATGCCTCAACTGTTAACAGGTGAAGTATGAGCACCAGAGACCAGGTGGATTGCTCCAACAAATAGAGATTCCGGAGTAGAAATGGGAGAGGATCACCATGGATTTTGTAGTTGGTCTCCCACGAACCTTGAAGAAGTTTGATGCTATTTGGGTTATTGCGGATCGGCTGACCAAGCCCACTCATTTCATTCCTGTGTGTACCACTTATTCTTTGGAGCGGTCGACAGAGATTTATATTCGAGAGATCGTCTGTATGCATGGTATTCTAGATTCTACTATTTCAGACAGAGGTACTCTGTTTACGTCGCAGTTCTAGAGAGCCCTGCAGCAGGAGTTAGGTACTCGAGTGGAGTTGAGCACAACTTTTCACCCCCAGACAGACGGACAGTCCAAGTACTATTCAGATTCTTGAGGATATGCTCCGTGCGTGTGTGATTGAGTTTGGAGGGTATTGGGATCAGTTCTTGCCCTTAGTGGAGTTTGCCTACAACAAGAGCTACTAGTCGAGCATTCAAATGACTACTTATGAGGCCTTATATGGTAGACGATTTCGATCTCCGGTTGGATGGTTTGAGCCGGGGAAGGCTCGATTGTTAGACGGATTTGGTTCAGGAGGCCTTGGACAAGATCAAGATCATTTATGATAGGCTTCGTTCAGCTCACTCTAGGTAAAATAGTTATGTAGATCGCAAGGTTCAAGATGTAGAATTTATGGTTGGCGAGTGGGTATTGCTCTGAGTATCACTTATGAACGGTGTGATGAGATTTGGGAAGAAACACAAGCTTAGCCCTAGGTACATTGGTCCGTTTGAGATTCTTGATCGAGTGGGAGAGGTGTCTTATAGACTCGCATTGCCTCCTAGCTTATCAGTCGTGTATCCAGTTTTCCATGTATCCATGCTTTGGAGGTATCATGGCGATCCAACCTACGTGTTAAGATTTTAGCACTGTCCAGTTGGATAAGGACGTGTCATATGAGGAAGAGCCGGTAGCTATCCTAGACCGGCAGGTTCTTCAGTTAAGGTCCAAGAGATTTCCTTCTGTTTGTGTCCAATCGAGAGGTCAGCCTCCTGAGGATCGTCCTAGGAGTCCGAGTCTGATATGCGGAGCCGTTATCCTGGTCTTTTTCTGACTCATGTACTTATTTCTTTTGTCTATTCGAGGACAAACGGTTGTTTTAGTGGTGGATGATTTGACGACCCAAAGGGGTTCATCACGAGTTTTCTTACCTATTCAGTACTTCCGAGGCCTTGAAAAATCTCATCTGGGGTTACCTCGATTTGCATGCACAGTCCGGGTGCGTAACCGGAAAGCTTAGGTATGAATTTTGTGAGAAAAATGAGAAATTTTGATATTAAGTTGAATAAATTTGAATCCGGCCAACTTTTTGGGCAAACAGACCTGAATTCGTGATTTGATGGTCCCGTAGGGAACGTAGGTAAACATGGGACTTGGGCGTATGCATGGAATCGAATTCCGAGGTCCCAAGCCTTAGATATAAATTTTTGTGTGAAATCATTGTTGGAAAAAATTAAGGAAATTGGAATTGACACCTGATTAAAAGATTATGGTATGAGGCCCGTATTTTGGTTTCGGTGCCTAATACAAGCCTTATATATGGTTTAAGCACTTTATGTAAAGTTTGGTCGAAAACGGACGTTGTTTGACGTGTTTCGGACTTAAAATGGAAATTTGATATTTTATGAAAATTTGGTGGAAATCATGAGTTTTGAGGCTTAATTCGATATATATGATATTTAGGAAATTTGATCGCGCGAGTAAGCCCACAGGATGTTTTTGAGGTTGTGTGCATATTTGGTTTGAAGCCCCGAGGGCTCGGGAGTTTTGGATAGGTGTCGGAGTGCATTTTTGAACTTGAAAAATTGCTGCTATAATTGACCTACAGGCTTCGCAGCCTGGCTCGCATATGCGAGATTCAATTGCGAAGGGGCAGCTCACAAGTGCGAGAATGTCCCAGACCTACAGTTATTGCAAATACGACTTTAGGCTCGCAAATATGAAGCCCTTAATTCCTAGCAGAGTTTGCAAATTCGAACTATACCCTCGTAAATGTCGCAAATGCGAAGGTGTGGTCTTCGCAAATGCGACCTCATGGTTCGCAAATGCGAACTTCCCAATTTCCCTCGTAGTTCGTAAATGCAAACAAGAATCTCGCAATTCCCAAGTTAGCAGGGTCAGGGTTCGCAACTGCGAACACCAGTTCACAATTGCGACATCTGCAACCTGTAATTTTTATACTTAGTCGAATTTTGGACATTTTTCACCCCATTTTAAAAACACAACTCCTTTGGGCGATTTTCCAAGAACAAAACCTCTTCCAAATTGTTTGTAAGTTGTTTTTTACTTATTTCTTTCAAATTTTAACGTCATTTAACATGTTTTAAACTTAAAATCAATGATTTTCATGGGTGAAATTGGAGGTTTGGGATAGAACCTAGGTTTTTCAGAAATTGGGAATTTGGACCTCAATTTGAGGTCTGATTTCAAAACAAATCATATATTTGGGTTCGTGGGGTAATGAGTAACTTGATTTAGTTCGAAACTTAGGTTTTGACCACGTTGACCTAAGGGGATTTTTGGTCATTTTACCTAAATTTGCATCTTAGCTTTAAATAAATAGTGGAATCAACTGTTTGAGATGTTATTTACGAGATGTAATTGAAATGAATAGATTTGGGCCATTTGGAGTCGGATACTCTTGGCAAAAGTGTGGTTTCAAGTTGAATTTGGAGCCGTTTTGAGGTAAGTGGCCTGTCTAACCTTGTGTAGGGGACTTCTTTCCCTTACGACATGATGTTTGGTATTTGAATACCTCATATGTGAGGTGACGAGCGCGTACTTGAGCAAATTGTTGGAAATTCATTTTTTTACTTGAAGTATTTAAATTGAGTTTCCTTGCTTACCTATTCATTTTAAATTGTATGTTTATCCTATGCTAGTTTAGAGAAGCATGTTCATTGACTTACTTGCCTAAGTGCTTAAATTGTCTTGTTTGTACTCCGTGTAGTATGTTTGGCTAGTATTTTTCTATTTCTTGTCCTGAGTTAGTATCTTTCCTAATGTTTGGGTTGCTATTGTGTGTTTTTAAATTGAGACTACGGGTTGGCCTCCCGGGAGATCTCTCCCTGCACTTGATATGTTCTGGGGTGAGGGTGCTGGATACCAAGAGATCCATGGAACATGAAATTGTATGATTTGAGGATACCAAGAGATCCCTGGCACTTGAAATTGTAAGATTTGAGGATACTAAGAGATCCTCGGGATACCAAGAGATTCCTGGAACATGAAATTGTAAGATTTGAGGATACCAAGAGATCCTCGGATACCAAGAGATACCTAGCACATGAAATTGTAAGATTTGAGGATACCAACAGATCCTCGGGATACCAAGAGATCCCTGGCACATGAAATTGTAAGATTTGAGGATACCAAGAGATCATCGGGATACTAAGAGATCCCTGGCACATGAAATTATAAGATTTGAGGATACGAAAAGATCATCGGGATACAAAGAGATCCCCGATGTGGGTCCTGTTATGAGTAATATTTACTAGTATTGTCCTATTTTTCAACTTTCTATTACAGCTCCTGTATTTATCTTGTTTAGATTCTCGCAGTATACTTTATCTATACTGTCATTTCCTCATCTTATTATTTATTATGTTGTATCTCAGTAGGGCCCGGACCTTTTCCTCCTTACTACCCAACCGAGGTTAGGCTTGGCACTTATTGAGTACCGCTGCGGTGTACTCATGCCTCTTCTGCCCATGTTTTTCATGTGCAGATCCAGGTACTTCATCTTAGGCACACTATCCTTGAGGCCAGGAGAGCTACGAAGACTTTGAGGTACTTATGCAGTGTCCGGAGACCAAGGAGTCTCCTTTTTTACTCTATTTGTAGTATTTAGACTTCTTCCGTACTTTTGCTTTAGATGTTCTAGAGTTAGAGCCCTTTATTACTATTCGTTAGCTTGTGTTCTCGTGAGTTTCCGGGTTTTGGGATGATATTGTAGACTTCCGCATTTTAAGTTGTATATGCCAAGCAGCCTTTATATACAGTTTCTTTTAGTTGCTCAGTTTTTAATTAATTATTCCGTAAGCTATGTTATTTTTCCGCATTGTTAGGCTTACCAAGTCATAGGTACTAGGTGCCATCACGACATGCTCACGGAGGGCGAACTGGGGTCGTGACAATTTCCATCTCTACTCAATCTATCAGCATTGGAACATTCCTCTTCAACTTTTATTGAACATGTTTATTGCCTTCAAAAGCTGCTTCCTCACGTGTAGCATTTACATCTGCAACTTTATGCGATGCATCATTAACAACATTAATAGCCGATAGATATTCGTAATAGTCATTCATTCTATCATATTCTCGATTACTCAAATGAAAATTGCCATTGTCCATTCCATTTGATTTGTTGACAATCTTAAACAAATGTTCAAACTTCTCATCAAAATATTCCTAGAAAAAAATTACTACGGTGATTAATCTGAATAACATTAGCAGAATAGAAAAACTTATCTATAAATTATCTTACCTTCACTTTTACTAAACCGCATCCACAATAGCAGATCGCTCATCTTTTTAAAAATAATCGAAAACGTCTTTCACGATTGCTTCTTTCTTTTTCTGCATGCCTTTGAACCACCATTGTTACCCTCCAGTATAGACACACATAAAAACTTCAGATATAGAAGAAAACTTCAGCTCAAAAACATGTTGTACTTTTACAAAAATAAAACCAAAAAACTTTAGATCAAAACTTACAAAACATATTGTGTCGAGTAATTCATTGTCATCAAACTCAGTTGTAGAATGATTAGAATGACTCTGGGTACGAGATGATTCTCCAATAAAAGAAGTTCGATTCGCTTCTTTTGATCGACTCCGACTACTTGGTGATTGGCCAATAATAGAAGTTCGATTCACTTCTTTTGATCGACTCAGACTACGTGGTGATTCGCCAGTTATTGGAACCATATTAAGTACATTTGAATGAATCCGACAGCATGGTAATTGTCCAATTAAAGGCTTGAATTCAATTCCTCTTCTGTAGGAATTATATCCAATACTCTAAAGTTGCAATAATTGTGTTTAATACAAAAAAGTATATTATGAGGGGAAAAGAACTAATACATCAACATATAAACACAAAGACAAAAAAAGTAACTGAGTTCATGAATACTGAAGATTCAAAAAGTTCGGGATATTTAGGCTCTCCCACGCATACATAATGTAATATCCTGGAAAACTGAGGGGTATCAAGGTACTCATGCTCTCTTATATACTTCTCCCGAATATCTGGGAAGCGCTCATAGAACCAATCACATAACGGATATGGAAATCCACCAACTTTATACTCAGTTGAATGTACTTTGTTCTGCTTGTCCAATACATGTTTCAGTGAGTAAATGAGCATCTCATAAGCCACATTACCATAAGGATATTCAGCACAAACATTATTATCTTCAACAATAGATGCATACTCCTCCATCACAGATGACTCGGTCCTTTTCCTAAATAAAATAAACTCTATAACAAGAATTTCCATAAGCTTCACGGTTGTCATGCCCCAAAATTCGAGGAGCCCGACCGACGCTCAACTGAGTAAACCCGACCGATCAAGCCTGTTAGGTTTCATTCTACCCAAATTAATTCATGAATAAATAGGAGATGGACTCTATTGATCAAATTTTATAAACATCTCATTAACGATTTCTATTTTATTTTCATTAGCAACTTCACTCGAAATTTTGAAGATATTACAAGTCTTATACGCGGCACTACCCACAACATGTCTACAAGCCTCTAAACGCAACTGAAGAGTAATGTAATATGAAATGCCAGTAACAAGGCTCCAGCAATACCTCAAATACAAAGTACATGATGAACAGATGAAACGGGATCCCTAAATAAAGTGGGTCTCACCAAGTCAGCTGAAAGGATGATGCGGTACTAGCTGCGACCAGACGTAGCGCCCGGGGAAAAAGGATGTTATATATATATATATATATATATATATATATATATATATATATATATATATATATATATATATATATATATATATATATATATATATAAATTCCACCTTGAATCTTAGCACAGAGTCCGATCTCGGCCCGATCGGCTAGGCCATCTTATTTGAGACGTGTAGCTCAATCACAATTTCCTTTTCTCTCTTTCCAAAATTCATTCACAATGCCACCGCTATCTTGAGCGAAGTTCAATCTCGGCCCGATCGGCTAGGCCGCCTTACCAAGGCATTGTTTAATCATTTCGTTTCACATATATCATTTCATAGGCACTTGGGGCCATAACTTTATCACATCATTCTTGACACTGTGCCGCATTCTACAATTTGAGTTCTTTTCACATATTTCACATCAATATCAATCTCAACAACAAGTCATTTAATCCAAGAGGTCAAGTACACATGAGACGAAACAAGAATCATGGTCATATAGAATATTTGTAAATAATACACCTCAAGTTCATTAGCAATGGAACTTCAAACACAATGAATTTTTTCCATAGAAGAGGGGACACACCAAATCATAATAGAAACACACATCAAGTCATAAACAAGCGATAACACCAATCATTCCTGAATTACTCATTTTCAATCACGACAATATACAATTTAAACATCTGTGTATGTAACAACTCAGATCACATTGGAGGTACTTATACGAAAAATCATTATCTCGAACAGCCACTTATGGGCATAAATTGAGAACAAAGTCTTTAGGCCGCTTTTTTGTTGAAGTTATTTACGGAAAGTAAATTCAAGGATCATTTCATAATTTGTTTCATATTTTCTCATGTCATAGGCATCACCAAGCACAATTATAACTCAAGTTTCGGTACATTGGCCACACTCTATTTCCCAAAGTTATTTGATTTATTTCAAACATCTTTATACATAGAGGATTTCACATAGTTTGGCATTTCAATACTTGATTCGTATTCCCCGCAACTTTTTAAATCATCAAGAATAGCATATCGATCATATTGAGACACACCTTTCATGTACCTAAAGTTTCACCATCAATTCATGTGGAATTAACAATCAATATAACAATCCAACTTTAATCTTACCACGTTTACACAAATACCAACGTAGCTCAATTTCTAAAAAGAGGGGGTTTTAGCCATACATACCTAAACCGAGATTTCCTTAATCCTATAATGTTCTGGAAGGTTTGCACATTAACCTATTTAAGCAATATAACATAATTTAACTTATAATCAGAAAAAGATCATAATCTAAGCTCTTTTGAGCATTTTAACGAGTATCTAGTATTCATTAAGGCCTTATGGTTCTTTTATGCAAGATTACATTAGCCCATTTTATCCATGCCTCCTTATTTATAATTATCCATATTCTTCAAGAACACATGCATGCGATGTAATTCCCTTTATCCCCATAAATTACCTCACTAATGACCCGTTATAGCTATGTGGAAACAAATAAGAGCAAAGGTGATAAAGTCTTACCTCTTGGACGAAGTTTTAGGTCCCTCACTTGATTATCTTCAATAATTTAACAAGTATCCATGGAGTAATATGATGGGAAATACTTTCCCTCTCTTAGACCTCTCTCTTACTCTAGAAGCATCAGGAAATATGCTAAAAATTAGCTATTACACCGGATACAACGATAGGGGGTCGGGTTTAAAATTTAGAAAATTGGAGCCCCGAGTCAGATTTGCGATTGCAAAGTCAATATGCAGTCTGCAGAATGGACCGCAAAATGCTCCCCAAAAACTGGACACGCTCACTAAGTTTCGATAAAAATGCGGTCCGCATTCACGTTACATGGTCGCAAAATGCACCACAGAACTTCCCTTCACAAAATCCCAATGAAATTATATGACGACTATGCGGTCCGCATTTTGGTTATGCGATCGCATAATTGATCGTATAGTTGACATCAAATTTGGCCAACACATTGACTCACCCTGCAGCAGAAATGCAGTCTGCATACCTGATATGCGACCGCATTATCGACCATAAAATTGCAAATTTTCTGGAAAACATAATTTTTTGACTTTTTAATGCATAGCTTAGTCCAAAAGGCAAGCTCGCCGCGAAAAATTTTACACATATCTAACACATATTCCTAATTTGGCACTACGAGCTTTCGGATTTATAGTACAAATCTTTCACGGGCCTCACAACACTATCACCATCACTCTCGTATACGTGACGGTAATTTACAGCATTCTTGTGGAATTTCATTTCGAGTCATAAAATCTCGAATATCCTTCAAAGTCGTACCCTTGAACTTACCAAAATAGCGCTTCAGAATATAACTCTCTCGATTAATCAACACTATGTGTTGTGATCTGCAAACCCCACATAATTTGAAAGTCTTCAAGGGTGAAGGAAACATCATGGCCAAAAATCTTGAAACTAATAGAGTCTTGATCATTGGTGAATATTCGAGAAAGACACAGATAATGAACTAACTTCATGCTGCATTTGAAATCTCCGTAGCCATAATGTATCAAAATGTACCATTATTAAGCTTATCCTGTTGTGTAGGAGTCAAGAAATTTATAATTAAACTCTTCAAATCATGGTTCTCCTTCCAGTAACCCTTACAGTTAAACCAATCTCGAAACTCAAAATATCGTTTCCTTGTCTTATCGGTGGAGGACCAGGGCATTAAGACATGTGGTATTATAGGTTGTCTAGGTGCTTTAGGTGCATTAGCTGCTTTGCGTACTTTAGCTGCAATAGGATCTTTAGGCACTTTAAGTGTCATCGTTCAGAAAAAGTAAAATATAAGAAAAAAATATCAGGACATTATTAAAAAGATCAGTTAAAACTTAAATCTCTAAGAAAGCTAAAGTTCCACAATTACAAAATAAAAACTTCAGCTCCAAAGTTGAAGTTCCATAGTTACAAAACAAAAACTTCAGCCCTAGAGCTGAAGTTCGCCAGTTAAAAATAAAAGAGCTGAAGTTCACCAGTTACAAAAACAAAAACTTGAGCTCCTAAAGCTGAAGTTCACCAGTTACAAAACAAAAACTTCAGCTTTAGAGCAGAAGTTCCACCGTTACAAAAACAAAAACTTCAGCTCCTAAAGTTGAAGTTCACCAGTTACAAAATAAAAACTTCAGATTTAGAACTGAAGTCCGACGGGTTACAAAATAAAAACTTCAACTTTAAAGCTGAAGTTCGACAGTTACAAAACAAAAACTTCAGCTCTAGAGCTGAAGTTGGCCAGTTACAAAACAAAAACTTCAGCTCTAGAGCTAAAGTTCACCTGTTACAAAAACAAAAACTTCAGCTCATCAGCTACAAAACAAAACGTTCAGCAAAAAACATGTTGTAGTTTTTACAAAAAACAAAAAAAAATTAAAATCCAAAAATAATGCTGAAGTTCATAAAAAATATAACAACAAAAAACACAAAATATGAAATAAAACTTCAGCTCCTATCCAAGGTGTCATTGAGCTATTGAGTATCGTCTATTTAACTCTCAAAATTTTTAAAAATTTCGATGTCTAAGCACTGAAGAATTTATAAAATTTTCATCAATAATACAAACACAAATTCAAAAAACCTAAAAACACAATCGTAAAAGTAAAACTAATGCACTTATCAAACTAAACCCTAAGGAAAGTATTTTATCATAATACATGATTATCAAAATCAAAACTGAAATTAAATCGTAAAAATTAATCCTAAAATAAAACCCACAAAGTTAATACAATGTACCTGTGCGTAATGGTAACAATAACAACGATGAATAGTAGTTGAAAAATAAAAAAACAACCACGAAAACCGTTTGATTTCAGAGAAGAAAAAAAATCAAAAAATGCGAATAATGGGAGAGAGACAGAGACGGTAGAGGACTAGCGTATACTTAGAGAAAGAATATTCTTTTAATAAAGAATGGCAAAATAGTCTTTTTAAAAGGCTTTTAACAAAAAAGCGGGTATGGGTGCAAACAGAAAAAGAAAGCAACTACAGGTTAAAAAGGGGCGCCCAAATAGCGCGCCTCATGTAATTTTTACGTCAAACATAAGAGCCATTTTGTTAAATATTTGACGAAGACTACAAATGTCAATTTTTAGAAAACTTAGGGGTCGTTTCGTCGGAATATGGTTTATACAGGCGTAACTTATGTCGTTATAAGTTATATTGGGATAAGTTATGCTGGGAATAATTATGCTTAGATTGTTGTTGATTCATTGTTTGGTATGTTGTATTAAGAATGACAATTACATAATTTCTAAGAAGAATGTATAAGTTATACTAGTGCTAATAATCCCACCTTCTATAAGATATAAGTTATCCCGGTGTTAAAATTAATACCGGGATAACTTATATTTAATTTGCTAACCAAATAAAGTATTAAAATAATATTAAATTTTTATAGCACCCTTATATCTTCTTATACCTCGTACCAAACGATACCTCAAAAAACCGAGACCATTTGGTACATGCTTAAAGGACTACTATGAACCTATCTTCAAACATAAACATAATGTACCATTTTTGTCATTTTCTCGAAACAACGTAACCTGTATGTAGTTAGATTCTCTCCTTTTAACTGCTATTCGCCTCTTTTCCGATCAAAAACCTTTCCCCGTCCGACAGATTCCTCCATAATCGGCGGCACTGCATTGCTCTCTTTTTCCAGGCTTCATTGAAAAATCTCCAACTGTGAAAGGCATGGCATTATGGCTTTCTATCAATTTCAACTTCTGTTTGGATTTTACGAAACCGAGTATAGGTAGTGGTAAGACGACCCAACTTTGATCTATTAATTCTTTTTCAGAGAGAATTTCCCTGCCAAGTATTTCTGTATTAGATTTTTAATATTCTACGTTGACGTCCAATGCAAAAGTCCTTTAAGTTGAAAACCATGATGACTGAAGGTAAGTATATTTGAAATACTTAAGGTACCCTGCTTTACATCAAATAGTGTTGTTAAGAGTCTTTTTAGTCTGTCAAGTGGTTTGTTTGTCAATAGAGAACTTTTAGTGTTTTTTTTTGGTAACTATCAACTTTCATTAATTACCAAGTAGAATATTCACAAATCCAGCTAGACTTTTTACTCAGTCTGCCGTTCATATAGCAAACATATCCACAGTAAGAGAAACTATCCTATATACATTAACTAGGAAATCTAAAATTCTGTAAAGTCATCTTAAGGTTCTCACCAACACGAAAATTTCTCTAACCTACAGCGTCAAGAGTTTTCGCTTTCTGCATAAAAACTCTGTTGTTTTGTTCAATGCATATTGCACATAGGAACTCTGTTTATACCAGCTTTAATATTGTTGCTTGATTTGTCTTTCCTCTTGTTCTCTGTTCTATCCAGCTCTACAGTTGCCCTATGTCATTAATGATGGACAATTAGTTTATATCCTGCCATTAATTTACTTCATACTCTTCTGTACTTCACATTCAGCAAATAGATAGTCTTTGCTTTCCTCTGCTAGTTTGCACGTTTGACAACTTGTATCTATCTGCTTACCCCAGCTTTTTTCTCTTGTAGATGTGGGTTATCTGTCTTAAAATTGAAGCCATGTAATGAAAACTGCTTTTGGTCTTGCTGCATTCCCACATTAGTTTCTTCCAGTGACTTTTGGTAGATCTCCTATCATTTTTAGGTAGATGGTGACTTATGTTCCACAGTACGCAATTCCTCTCTTGTCTTGAATATTTTTCTTACCATCCAACTTGCTTGTTAGAGTATGGCATATTTTCTAGCTGCTTCCCTTTTATATAATTCTCATGTATCCATTTGATCCAAAGAGTATCTTTTTTACTATGTAATTCCCAGCAAGTTTTAACTGTAGCTTGTAGCTGCTTTGTTCCAGATCAACTTTTAGTGTTAGAGAACCTAAAATTATTGAATATTGAATGATATGACTCCAAACAGATCAGTGGATAGTCAGTAATGTATGTATGTGTGTGTATATATATTACAACAAAAATAACAACAAAAAACTCAGTATGATCCCAACATGTGAGGTCTGTGGAGGATAGTTTGTACACAAACCTTACCCCTACCTAATGCAGGTAAAGAGACTGTTTCTAGTAGTCCCTCGGCTCAGGAAGGGTAAGAAGAGGAAAGCAAGGAAGGAAGAAAGAAAAAAGCAAAAAGAAAAAAGGAGAGATAAATGATAAGTAGTACCAAAAAATAGCAACAGGGAATACAATGCCCGAGACAAACAAAATCACATAACGTAAAAATCTAAGAATATGAAGGGACATGCATGCTACTAAGACAATCGGTGAACTACTAAAAACTAGCCACTAACCTTCTACCTTAATCCTCGATCTCCACACCCTCATCTCAAGGGTCATGTCCACAGTGAGTTGAAGCAGTGCCACGTCCTATCTAATCAACTCTGCCCAGTGCTTCTTAGGCATACCTCGACCTCGTCCTAAACTCTCCATGGTCAACCTCTCACACCTCCTAACATGAGCATCAATGTGTTTCCTCTTAACATGTCTGAACCATCTCAATCTCGACTCCTGCATCTTGTCCCCCACGGGGGCTACTCTCATTCTGTCCCGGATAGCTTCATTATTAATCATATCTCTTATAGTACACCCACACATTCATCTCAACATCTTATTCTCTGCTACTTTCATCTTCTGCGCGTGGTTGTTCTTGACTGCCCAACACTCAGCCCCATACAACATAGCTGGTCGAATCACCACTCTATGAAACTTATCCTTAATTCTTGGCGGCACATTCTTATCACATTGTACATCGAAAGCGAGCCTCCACTTCATCTATTCTGTTCTGATGCAATGTGCAACATCTTCGTCAATCTCCCTATTACCCTAGATAATAGACCCGCGATACTTAAAACTCGCTCTCTTGAGGATAACTTGAGCATCAAGTTTTACCTATACATCTTCTTCATAGGTCCCGTCACTGAATCTGCACTCCAAGTATTCTGTCTTGGTTCTACTCAGTTTGAAACCTTTAGATTCCAAGATCTGTCTCCAAACCTCCAACCTCGCGTTAATTCCACTTAGTGTCTCGTCAGTCAGCACTATATCATCGGTAAATAGCATGCACCAAGGCACCTCCCCTTGGATGTGTTGTGACAGTACCACCATCGCCAAGAGAAATAAATATGGGCTTAGAGTCGATCCTTGGTGTAACCCCATTAACACAGGGATGCTCCGAATCACCACCCATATTCCTTACCCGAGTCTTAGCATCATCATACATATCCTTAATCACCCTAATATACGCTACCGAAATGCCGCTAGCCTCCAAACACCTCCACATGACTTCCCTCGGAACTTTATCGTACGCTTTCTCAAGGTCAGTAAATACCATATGCAAGTCCTTTTTCCTCTCCATGTACTGCTCTACTAATATCCTTACCAGGTGAATCACTTCCGTAATCGAACGCCCTGGCATGAATCCAAATTTATTCTCGAAAATAGACGCACACCTCCTCACCCTGGCCTCCACCACCTTCTCCCAAACCTTCATAGTGTGAGTCAACAGCTTGATACCCCTATAATTGTTGCAATTTTGAATATATATATATATATATATATATATATATATATATATGTGTGTATGTGTGTGCGCGCGCGCGCGCATGCGTGTGTGTTTATATATATTGCTTGCCAAAAGTCACTTCAATTCACAAGTTTGTTATTGATTAACATTTAACACATGACATAACTATGCATCAATCCAGACTAAGTTGGGGTCGGCTATATAAATCCCTACCAACGTTGTATCTTCTATAGTGTTCTTTGACCTATTATTTGCCACCGGCTCTCCTGTGTGCATCAACTGCTGTTCTTATTAGTTAGTAATTGACAAAAGCTGAAAGAATAAGCACTTAAAATTTTATAAATACTATAAAGGTACAAAAGAATTTGAGATTAGTGGATCTGAATTACAGCACCAAGCAGTAATTATTGGAAGAATGGAAAATAAATTGGATAGGTGGCCGGGACGATGCAAATTGTGCTTCTACAACAGAAACCACCATTCATATGTAGATATCAGCACTTCATCTGAGTAAATTTGAGAAGAGAGAAATTTAATTACAATATCAATTAGATTATTATTTATTGGAAAATATGTAGCAGTACAAGTGAGATAGGATAAAACAAGAAAGATAAGAGGCACGTCCAAAGTGGATAAGTGGTGCGGATGAATGCAAAAAGGCCAGTTACAGCACAGACTACCATAGCTATCAACACTTAAGCTGAATACTTCCATGTTAAGTCCCTTCCATACAATACAGTTAACACGGTTGACATGCCCATTATGTTTTTCAAGATCATTCCTAGTTTGAAAGGTATGAATTATCATGGTCATACTGTCAACTATCCTACCATGGGTTTTGATAAAATTTCTTTTTTGTTCTCAGATGGAATTAGGGTGGATGAGGCAAGTGAGGCAGATTAAGCCAAGACACTTGTCTATCACAGTCAGAGGAGCACCCAGGCTGTATTTCCATATTATGCAGGAGTTTATGTTGATATTATTTTTCCAACCAGGAGTGTCAATGGATCTTTAAGAACCGACTGAATCGTATCAATCTAATTTTTAGATTTATTTTAATAAAATTGTCATAGGCTTTTATATAAACTTACAATCGTACCGAAATGATAGGATAAGTTTCTAATTGTACAAAAATAAATCGGAAAAATATTGTATCATCTGGAATAAATTTATATGAAAAATGTATTTTAGATTTATTAAGTTTCTTTCTTGGGTCTTTGACGTCAAATAGCCATAGTGAGTTCATCATTAGTGGCATAAGCAGAGGAGGCATATGTGGTGGGGAGAAAGGAGATTATGAAAATGGCTATAAGTGATCAAATAATTAATATTCAAAGTCCCAACTTCTAAATCTATTTTACTACTCATATTGAAACTAAGTTAGTTCAAACATTTTGGATTGCGAGCCACTAAGTACTCCAACGATCTTCAAGTAGCAAGCCACAAGGTATTGGATATCTTTCCTCTCGTATAATTTCAATTTCTCTAGTTGGATACTAATCTTTTAATAAGCTCTATTCTTGAGTCCCAAATATATTGATATTTTTTTACTCGTATGATTTATATTTCTCTTGTCTTTGCTTAATTTGTTTTACGCTTTTCGATGGTCTATCGAAAACAGTCTCTCTATCCTTCCAGGGTAGGGGTATGACTGCGTACATCTTACCCTCCCCAAATTCTGTTTGTGAAAAATTGCTAGGCTTCTTGTTGTTGTTGTTGTTGTTGTTGTTGTTGTTGTTGTTGTTGTTGTTGTTGTTGTTGTTGTTGTTGTACTATAGAATAGTAAGATGAATCTCTATTTTGGACATATTTCATGTTCTTTTGATCATAACTTTTAAATTAGTCAAAATGTCTAGGTAATTTTGCCAAAGTCCTAGGTAAATATATATAATCGCATTTTAACTTTGACTAGCGACTCTTGCATGATGTTTAAAAAATATTAAAAAATTAACCAAACCGTAGCGATACCGATAACAAAAAAACCAAGAAGATTGAAACGTTTCGAAAAGTATAATTTCGGTTATACAAACAAACGACCCCGATTGTAATGCTGGAAATGAAATATATGTTTTGTCTATTTTTAAGAGAATGTTTAGTACATGAGGGTTATTTGAGGTATTTTAGTTATTTTAATTCGTATATTTCTAATTCTCATATTTATATTCTCACATTTTATCCCACAAAATATACACATTCTCCATAAATAATGCATATAGCCCTTTTGTTCCAAATGAAGTGACACCTTTATTTTTTTAATTAGTCCGAAAAAGAATATAACCTTTTATATTTAGTACACCGGTTTACAATAAGTGATTAGTTTGCTTTGCGCACACCCTTAGAAATACGAAATTTCAAACGAAAATAGTTAGTGTAACTAAACTACCCTTCATTAAATGTTACACCATAGTTATAGTAGCACTTATTTCTCTTGTCAAATGTGAGGAGTAAATAATTTTTTAGGGATACATACATAATGATACTTTTGGAAAAATAAATTATTCTTTATTATATAAATGGACACTTATTTGGGACCAAAATAAAAAAAAAACACAAATTAATACTTATTGTAAACCAGAGAATAACCATTTAACTTTAAACAGAAAAGGGTTCATAATGAGTTTAAAAATACCCTTCATCCACCTATTGGGCTAAAAATAACCCTTCATCCACCTTTTTGGTTCACTTATAATCTTTGATCGTTAGGTCAATATTGAATTAAATATAATTATTATTATTTTTGTAAAACTTTAAAAAAAATATTTTAGAAAATATTTTTATGTTTTAAACTAATACACCAGTAGTTCACTAATTTAGTAAAGTCTTCTTTTTAGTTTCTACAAAAAGCAATTCAATTTCTACAAAAAAATATTTTTTTCCATTTTTTCAGTTTTAAAGCTTTTTTTTTGTAAAAACTGGAAAAAAAAATTAAAAAACGATTTTTTTTTAAAATGGAAAAATATTTTCAATGAAATATTTAATTTGTTTTTTTAAGTTTTTAAAAAAAAAACTGAAAGAAATGCTTTAAAAAAATGAAAAAAAATATTTTAAAAAACAAAAATATTTTGTTGAAAATATTTTTTCAGTTTTTAGAAAATGAAAATATATTTTACTAAAAACACTTTTTCTCGGTTTTTACAGTTTCTTTTTCAGTTTTTACAAAAAATGCTTTAAAAAAACTGGAAAAAATGAAAAAAAATACTTTTTTTGTAAAAACTGAAAAAAAATAGAAGATTTTATTAAACTAGTGGATTATTGGTGCATTAATTAAAAATAAATGAAAATATTTTGCAAAATATTTTTTAAAATTTTTACAAAAAGAATAATAACTATTTTTAATTTAGCATTGATCTAACCGTCAAAGCGCATAAGTGAACCAAAAAAATAAATGAAAATATATTTTTAGCCCAGAATATTTTTAAACCTTTTTTTTAACAGTTTAGGGGCATTTTGAACTTTTTCCGAACTTTAAAATATGATGAGTTATAGCTTGAGAAATTTTTGTGATGATTTGTGTGACGATTTACGAAGCAATGATGATTTATAGCTAGAGAATTGTCCTTGTTTGTTTTAGACCAAGAATTTTGATAGTATTTTTTTCAGGCACAAAAAAGACAGCCAAACAGTATATTCTACACTGAATTAGTATCAAACAGGTAACCAAATACTACACTACTAATCCTGGATTTCATGCAAGTGTTACAGTACGAGCTCACCTATAAGCTAGACAACTGATCTTATAATCTCAAATATCCCAAGGCTGGAGATGCTGAAACAGTTTGTAGCTCCAGTAAAGCTCAAACATTATTTTAATTTCTGCAAGTCAGCTATTAAGCTTCAAACTGAACTTCATTTTCAACTAAAGAATTATTCTTTACTTCCCAGAGTAGATTACACATGTAACCAAGATGTCCTTAGGTCAAATAGGATTATTTCCAAGCTAAGCAAAGAGGGACAGATTGATGAAGCAAAGAAGCTGTTTGATAAAATGCCTGAACAAGATGTGGTATCATGGACAGCGATGATTTCGGGTTATATAAGATGTGGGAAGATTGATCAAGCGAGGGAGTTGTTTGATAGGACTGATGCTAAGAGAGATGTTGTTACTTGGACAGCAATGCTGGCTGCGTATGCGAGGACGAATAGGATTCTTGAGGCTGAGTTGCTTTTCAACGAAATGCCTGAGAAGAATGTTGTTTCTTGGAATAGTATGATTGATGGGTATGTGAGAAATGGTGGAATTGATAAGGGGTTGGAGTTGTTTTGGAAAATGGAGGAGAGGAATGTGGTTTCTTGGAACATGGTTATAGCAGGATTAGCTCGGCATGGGCGAATGCATGAGGCAAAATTGCTTTTTGATCAGATGCCTGAGAAGAATGTGGTGTCTTGGACTACAATGATATCAGGGTTGTCGAGAAATGGGAAATTCGACGACGCTAGAGTACTTTTTGATTGGATGCCTGAGCGGAATGTGGTTTCTTGGAATGCAATGATTACTGGGTATATGCAGAACTCGAGACTTAATGAAGCATTTGAATTGTTTGAGATGATGCCAGAAAAGACCGTGTCTTCCTGGAATACAATTATCATGGGCTTCATTCAAAACGGGGAACTAAGTGAAGCTAGAATATTGTTTGATAAAATGAGGCAAAAAGATGTGGTTTCTTGGACAACGATGATTAACGGGTATGTGCTAGAGGGGAAAAGTGAAGAAGCGGTAAGAAATTTCTGTGACATGCAAATGGATGGTGAAGTAAAACCAAATGAAGGGACTTTTGTGAGTGTTTTGGGTGCTTGCAGTGACTTAGCCAGTCTTAGTGAAGGAATGCAAATTCACCAAGTAATTAGCAAAACTATTTATCAGGAGAACGAAATGGTCATATCAGCACTTATAAACATGTATTCGAAATGTGGAGATTTAGCAACTGCAAAGAAAATATTCGATGATGACTTGAGAGGCCAGCGAGATCTTATATCTTGGAATGTCATGATTGCTGCTTATTCTCACCATGGATGTGGAAGAGACGCAATCAATTTATTCGATGAAATGCTGAAAATGGGATTCAAACCAAATGATGTGACCTACGTGGGATTGCTTGCTGCCTGCAGCCACACAGGTTTGGTGGAGGAAGGGTTAAAATACTTTGATGAGCTTGCTAGAGATGATTCCATAAAGTTGAGAGAAGACCATTATACATGCCTTGTAGATCTCTGCGGTCGAGCAGGAAGACTTAAAGAAGCCTTGGAAGTTATTGAACGGCTTCCAAGTACGGAATCAGCGTTCATTTGGGGAGCACTTCTTTCAAGGTGTAATGTTTATGGAGATTTAGAAACAGGAAAATTGGCCGCAATGAAACTGTTGGGGATTGAAGCAAAAAGCTCTGGAACCTATTTGTCGTTATTGAAATTGAGTGCTTTGAATGGAAAGTGGAAAGAAGCTGCAAAGCTGAGGACACAAATGGAGGACAGAGGATTGAAGAAGCAACCAGGCTGTAGCTGGATAGAAGTTGGGAACAGAGTTCATGTATTTTTAGTTGGTGATGAATCTCATTATGAAACCGGGGTTATTCATTCATTACTTAGAAACCTTCATATGAAAATGAAAAGGACTGGTTGTGCACCACCAGATGATTTTGCAATGGAAGAAGATTGTCTTATTATCTAGGTTTTTGTTTCCTCCTCTTTTCTTGTTCAAGTTATGAATTCACTACTAGATTTTGAGTTCAAAGATCTACTGAAGCAAAGTACAACATGGAGCTTTTTCACATAAATAAATATAGAAAAGAAGATTGTTTTCTACTTTAATAACCTTTAATTTTATTGCAAACAAGTGTTATTAGACAACTAGTTGTCATGTCACTATTAATCAAAGAAATTCAAAAATGGAGAGAGGAACGTGTATAACATCCTAGAAAGAGAGACCTCAGTGGTAAACTGTCACTACTATGTAAAAGTTTTTCAGAAACCAAAAGGTCAAATCAATTGATTCTGTCATGGTAGAAAAGAAAAACATCGCAGGTAGAATGATTCAATCTTCCATCATTTCAGATCAACGCCCCCTTTTTCCCTTTCTATCTATACTTTCCATCCCAGCAAATTACGGAACAAGCAACGATTTTCGCGCAAAAGTTTTTTGCTGGGTGTCAAGTTGGTTGGTTTTAGATTTGATTACCTAATGACACTCATATTTGACCACTTGTTGGAAATATAAGACTATATTTTCCTCTTGAGACGACAAAGAATGATAATGAATACCTTTGCTTGCTTAAGATTTTGTCAGTGTATTCAAATAGTCACTTAACTATCCAAATTATTTTCTAAAGTCACTTTTTTTTCGTTTGTAACAACAAGTCACTGGACTATGCATATTGCACTCAGAAGGTCACTTAACTAGATTTTTCAAATTTTTAATTGCTAAATACCTATTTCACCCTTTAAATTATAAACATTTAACTTCTTTTTATTTTTGTTAAACTTTTTATTATTAACAATAAAATTTCGAAATTTTATTTACACAATTCATAATAAAAGAAAATAAAAGGTGTAAAATATATATCCCATACGCGTAATATAGAAATAATTATTTAAATAAAGATATTTAAAATATACAGTATATATAAATTTTTATTACTAAAAAATTATTTTAATTAATTTTCTAACTATGCTCATTATTTTATTATCCCAACAATATATATGTTTAAATACTTTTTATTTTTTTTAATTTATAGATAATATTTATTTATTCTATAGGCAAGTCCATAACGTAAATTAAAAAGGAAAAATATAATATTAAAAGTTTTTTTTAAAAAAAAAGAAGATAAATATTTATAATTTAGATGGTAAAATAGGTATTTGGTAATCTAAAATTTGAAAAATATAGTTGATTGACCTTCTTAGTGCAATATGCATAGTTCAATGTCTTTGTTATTACAAACAAAAGAAAAATGACTTTAGAAAATAATTCGTGATAGTTAAATGACCATTTATGTAATGGACTCCATATTTATAAGTCAAACTGTCGAAACTTTCTATTGTCTAATTAGCTGCCCCTCATGCATGTAAATTAAAGTAGATTATATATATAGCATCGGCAAAGACTTCGAACAGGGACACATATAGTCTTTAGACTATAGGTTCAATTGAACTCATAAATTTTATAATATAATAAATTCAATATTGAGAATCTTAAAAATTAAACCCATTTAATTTAAACTTTTACTGCCTATGATGAGGAAGAAATGATAATGAGAGTACACTACGGCTAGTGTTGTATTTTGTCCCGGGCCTAAACGGGCTTCGCGGGTCGAGCTTCGTGGGCTTTGACTCTGGCAGTCCCGGGTCTGGCGGTCCCGAGATTCGTGGGCTCAATGGGTGAGACCAGCCCGTGACGGGCCTAAGTCCATGTGGTCCTAGGCTTAGCGGGCCGGGCTTTGTGGGCCTGGCGGGCTTTTTGTAATTTTTTTTGTTTAAGGCAATATCTTGTATAGCAGTTATTAGTATAGTATATAATATACTAGTATAGAATATATTTATATAGTATACTAGTTATTAGTTTAGTATATATAATATATATTTCATTGTATATCGTATTGTAATAATTAGTATATATTGTATGTTATTTATATATATATTCCCTTATATATTTTCTTGTAGTATATATTGTATGTTATGTATATATATTCTCTTATATATTTTCTTGTAGTATATATATATATTGTGTCTTATGTATATATATTATAACTTATATAGTTATATATTTTGTTGTAGTATATATAGTGCATCTCTTATGTATATATATTCTTTTATATATATTGTATCTTATGTATATATGTTATTACTTATATATTTTCTTGTAGTTTAGGTTGTATGTTATGTATATATATTCTCGTATATATTTTCTTGTAGTATATATATATATATATATATATATATATATATATATATATATATATATATATATATATATATATATATATATATATATATATATAATTCGTAGTAAAGACAAAGAAATATTGAGAAAGATATTCAAGGATATGTCTTATAATTTTTATTACCAAAAATGGCATATCTTTCTTAGTCTTCCTTCCCCCAATGGAATGAGCACAACAAAGTACTAATACCACCATTAAAAGAAAAAAACTAAAAGAAGGTGTGCCAAAGTACAAGTTACATCGTAATCTACATTGTATCTCTAACAAATCTCATAAATCCGTCAAGGTTGGGAGGAGGTTGTGTTGGTGGTGGTGGAAAAGAAGCTTGTTCATCACCACTTCCGGGCGAAGCCGAAACCTCCGCAAGTTCCGGTATCATTTCTTCATAAGCTTCATCTATCGCCGGTTGTAATTCTACAATTCCAAAGTTTCTTCTTTTCGCACGGATCCAAACTCTAAGAAGTACCGATTTTTCCAAGTTATCCCGCACTGACGCTCTAAGATCACCTATTTGCAGTCTTGCTTGACTGAAAGCGCTCTCCAATGCAACAGTTGAAGCTTGAATTGATAAAATATCCCTAGTCATCCTTGCAAGAACCGGAAAATATTTTTCCCTTGACTTCCACCATTCCAAAAGATCAAAAAAGCCGTCTGGATTCTCCTTTTCAAGTCCCTGAGACAATTAAACTTGAAGCTCATTTAGATGTGAAGTTTCATCATAATTATCACCTTGAGAACCCCGGAACTCCGTCCAAGATTTAAGAGATGTTAAGCCCGCAGCTCTTTTAGACGATTGTGAGCTAGACGAAGTAGGGGTTGAAATATTTGGCCTAGCATGCTCTAAGGCAAGTTGATAAGCATTATAAACTGTTTAAGCATTAATTTTAATTGATGCTTTTGCATCTGCAAGTATAGCAATTTCCTCGTTTGAAAGATCTAAAGCCTTATAAATATTTGAATACCAAATATGAGGACCTCCCAATTTCATTGTAGGATGTAACATTGCAGCAACACCAAAAATATGAGGGATAGGAAAAGAATATTTTTTAAATCTTTGTGTCATTTCATTTATAGAAACTTCATAAATATCCACACCCTCGCCAAATTCAACAAACATATTAGTTAGTGCGGCAACATAAACTAAACATTTGAAATAGTAGGATAATATTGCCCAGAAAATGCATTTGTAGCAACTTGAAAATGTTCTAAAAATTCTAAAAGAATTTTAACATTCGTCCAATCTTGGGTAGTAAGCATTTTATCATCATCCTCACCACCTACCCGAGAATTAAACGTTGCATTAATTGGGTTTCTATATTCATATGCAACTACTAAACTTTCGTACACACAATTCCATCTAGTCGGGCAAGGTTTAGGAACCTTTCTTTCTGTAAGGCCATAATCACATTTTTCAATTTTTGTGTTTAAAATTCGCATACCATCACCGACAATTAAATGATAAATATGACAAAATACCTCTAACATGGAAAATATTAGTAAATGCAGGATTTAATGTTTTTGTAAGCATGCATATAGCACTAGTTTTACTAGAAGCATTATCCATAGAAATTGCCATTATTTTATCGCTAAAGCAAAAATATCTACAAATATCTGAAACATTGTTAGCTATAAACTTACCTGTGTGACGTGAATTAATTATTCTATACGCAATTATATGTTTTTGCATTGTACAGTCATCATCTCTCCAATGACTTGTAACAGTTAGATAATCATAATCATTACCACTTCTGCCAATATCAGTAGTAATAGAAATCCGATCCATTAACAGAAGGGGTAAATATACAACTTTGCCTGAGTCCGAAACTCAATTGTGATCTTTTTGGATTCAAAATATCGAAATACGTAAAAAATAACTTAGTGACCAAATTATATAAAGCACAGTTTAAAAACTCAATTTATATAAAACACCTTTTCAAACTAAGCTTTACCTTTTTTGTGGGCCCGCCAATAACTCTTTTGTGTTTAACTGAAATAATAATAAGTCAAATGGGTAAAACGCCCTTTTAAAAATTATTTTACTTCAAAAAATTCGATCCCCCAGATTGGGCATTACCTTATTTAAAGGCGTTAAGGGTTTTGCAAAAATTCACCACCGCTCTATTAGGGCGTGACCAAGGACCAATCGAGTTGCAGCCATCCGATCTCCAAAATCCTGTAGAAGCTCGTATCCCGCCGGCGTCTGACTACACGGGGATGGAGAACTTTGCTTTTATCCCATATGTGGGCGGACCTATGATCGCTCTGTAACGAAAGTAGCTCATCACTGGAAGGTTCGAGATGAATGGGTGGCACCTCTACGCCGTCTACTGTAAATTAAACAATATTAATGACATGTTACTTATATAGTTTAATATTTTTTCTTGTAAATTAAATAACCAATTTTATAATTACACAATATTTGATTATTATGTATTCACATAAGGGTTTCAAGCTCGATATTTGAAGCCTAGTAGAACCATGATATCCTGAATCTTGTATATGTTAGTTTTCTTATTTTATATGTTTGTTTGTAAATTAAATAAGTATTTTTTATAATTATATAATATTTAATTATTACATATTCACATATGGGTTCCAGACTCGATATTTAGGGCCCAGTAGCACCAAGATATCCTGAATTCCTGTATGTGTTAGTTTTATAATTTTATATGTTTGCTTGTAAAGTAAATAATTAATTTTTGTATTTATAAAATATTTAATTATTAAATATTCACATATGGGTTCCAGGCTCGATATTTGAGATTCAGTAGTACCAAGATATCATAAATTCTTGTATGCCTTAGTTTTATTATTTTATATGTTTGTTTGTAAATTAAATAAGTAATTTTTTTAATTATTAAATATTTATATATGGGTTTCATGCTCGATATTTGCGGCCCAGTAGCACCAAGATATCAGGAAAATACTATTCTTTTCTCATATTATTTTCTTTTGAACGTTGACTATAATTGGATAGAGTTTGTGTTTGATCTATCAATTAATGATGTATTTTTGAGTACAAGAGATACTTAAACTATGCATATACTATGTTAAAAGTCACTATATTTTATTACACTAAAAGGCAATACATTTTACTACCCTAAAAGGGCACTATATTACTAGTCTTTAAGCAAATAAATAATATAAACCAGATAAAAATAACAAATACACTTAATCACAAAACATTTACGAAAATTTATATACAACAGTAAAAAAACTTATTTACATTTTTTTAACAATATGATTTCTCAAATTTTTACATATTTTTTAGCACTAATATCTAAGTCCGGATAAAAGAAATATACCAGTGTAATCGCAAAAAAAACATATACACAAAATAACATAGAACACATGTAAAACAACTAATATGCAATTTTTATACGATTTTGGACAAAAACTAAATCGGAATACTACGATTTGTATTTTTTGAAAAGTTAAAAAATTGAAGATTTGAGTCCGAAACAAGCACCCCACGCCGAGAGAAATCCTTAGCTAGGATGTGCGACCAACACTCTTTACTTTTTTTGGAACGGGTAGGGTCCACTTGAGTTTTTTGGGTCGTTGGGGGGTGGGGGAGTACCTTTGGAACTGATTTTAAAATGGGGAGTGGGTGGTAGGTGTGTGGGGGGGGGGGAGGGTTGCTTTCTGGTTTGAGCGTGGGGGAAGGGAAGGGGACGGGTATTTAAATATATAAACCGTAGTTTATTAAAGAGTTTTATATAAAGCGCTTTATCAAATCATGTTTTAGTTAAACGTTTTATCAGCTTCAGGTAAAGCGTGGTTTGAAAAGGCGTTTTATATAAAATGTGATTTTGAAGCGCGCTTTACCTTAACGTCCCAAACAGACATTAAAGTAAAGCGCGTTTTATATTGTTTGGTCACTAAATTTTTTTCTCACTTATTTCGATATTTTGAGTCCAAAAAGACTATAATTAGATAGAAAACACTTCAACAATAAATAATACTAGATGGATATATTTGATCCTTTTTCGTAATATTAATATAGTTTGCTCGTCAACTTGTGATCACCATAAATTTTATATAATCGAACCAAGAATTTATCTTAAAGATAATGATACACTCATATTTTTTAAATTCTGGATATGCCCGTGCTATTTTCACTTTTCTTTAGGTTACCATAAGTGGGCCCATAAATCCGTTTTTAAGGAATAGGATTTTGACACATAAATAACCATTCAAGTTCCATTTATTTTCAGTCATACCCTTCATGCTTCTCTCTGGTCTATATACTTGGCATTTGCCTCTTTAAAAATCATCATTTTAAACAGTTTCATCTGATAACACTAAATTTCCCCATTCCTTCTGTAACTTCTAGGTAAGGCAATATTGTGGACCAAGTCCAGTCCGACACCGCTTCAGACCCGCGAGACCACGGGCCAAATGGATTGGCTCAAACGATTCGGTCCCAAATGGTCCTAAAAGCCCACAGTGGGCCAGTCCTCCAAAAATAGTCCGTGAGTCCGGAACTATTTAGCCCGGGACCGGCATGCAAGTTTGGGCTGGTTCAATCGGACCTAACGACTATTTTTCACTTTTTTAAAAAAAAAATTGGCCTTTATATTTAAAAACTAGCCGTTGGCCTGCCAATTTAGCCGTTTGGCTTTTTAAAAAATATCCGTTTGGCCCTCAAACTTTGTTTTAACCCCAAACTTTTTATAATTACACTTTTTTCCTATTCTCAACTATAAATACCCCCTCATTCTTTTATTTTTACTCACAAAATCATCAATCTCTCTCTATTTTCTTTTATAATTGGTTATTTTATTATTGCAATTCTATGAAAAATTGTGAAGTTGGTGAATTAAAGTATTCAAGTCTTCAACGATATTCAATTTTCAAGAAGTTGTCCGTCAATTCGGTAAACTCGTTCCAACTCTTAAGTTTTAATATTATAGTTTTATTTATTTTAGTTCGTATAATTATAATTAATATGGACTTTTCTTTTAAAGAAATATTTGGTGGTAAGGGTAAGAGAAAATCTAAAATTGGTGAATCTGGTTGCCAAGCTACTACTCCTCTTCGACTCCTCGACCCAGACCTGTTACTCGTCCTTCTCCACCTATTATTCTTGATAGTGATAACCCATATTTTTAATTTATCAATAATCAATTTGTCCATGATGTTGCATCAGGTCAACAACTAATTGATGACTATATGAATGCTCTTTATCCTAATGAAACTATCAATGAAATTGATGAGGAAATGATGATTTAGATGAAACGCAATCAAATTTAGATAATACACCTACTAGTTCTGATGTTAATCCAACCGATAATAATCCAAATGATGCCCAGCTTGACCCTCCTGCAGTAACCCCTACTTTTAATAGACAACCTTCTAAACGGCACGAAACATCTCTTGTTTGACACTTTTTTACTCAACTAAGAGAACAAAATAAGGTAAGCGTAAAACTGTGGGGCTTTGATGGCGCATAAATATACTGGAGACCGTAGCGGTACGGGTAGTTTGACTAGACACATAAAGATACACCCTAGAGTTAAAGGTAGATATCTTCAAATGAAAGTTGCGCAAGAGGGGACAAATGTATATACTGAGGGTAACCCTAGTACCGAGTCAAATCTAGTTCAACCGGGAATTAACACTCTTACCGCTGACATTTTATATTTCGATCCAAATAATTTACAAGAAAATGTCTTAGATAAAAAAAAAATCAAAAAAAAATAGCCCGGACTACTTAGGCTTGGGGGCCCGACCCATTTAGCCCGGGACCATGTGGGCTTAGGCCCACGATGGGTCGGTTCCATCCTTTGGGACTGTTAAGCACAGGACCACTAGAGCCCAGCCCACCAAAGCCCGGGACTATTAGGCCTGGCCCGTTTGGCCCATTTAGACCCGGGCCCGACCCACATTACAACATTACTTCTAGGTTTGTTAAAAAGCCCTTCACTCCATTTCAGTATTGGGTTCACAAACTTAAATAATTTTCAGGTATTTCAGTTTTACTACATTACATATTCCGTATTATAAGCTACATTTTCAAGAAGTTTTTATTTCCTTCTACTGCATGTTTTTATTTTCTATTAGTACATTCTGTTGCATGTTTTACTGAAGTTTTAATCATGAATTTTCCTCCTGAATAATCCCGATACGCTGCACATAGGACCCATTAAAAGAGAAGCGATGTTGATGTCATTTAAATGAACATCAGACGATAACAAGTTCAGAAGTGATAAAAGAGGATATATAATACTTCAAAGTACTGAAAGTAACAGTATTTAGTAGCTAAGATCATGTAGAAAATAGAAACTTTTCTGCAAATTTCAGCTATAAGTAATTTGTTTATACAGTGAATAGTCAGCTCCAAGTCACTATGAAACTGAAGTTTCAGCGGAAGGCATGGTCGTAGTCATGGAAATGGAAATTTTTGTATATAAAGTGAGATAACCACCTCGAGGCCACGAAGCATAGTAATGCAATGGAGACCAAAGAATACCTCATGACCATAGACAACATACCCTGCTTGGCTGCTGCAACAATTCCTATCATACCTATTGACGCAATCTGCAGTATAATTTCAAGGCCATTGAGACCTTTATACGCGAAATTGCAACTTGTGCAATTCACCGTATGTGTCCAGTACCTGAAAGGAAACATAAACATATTATCTTTACTGCTAATTCACTGTCTTCGTCTCAAAAAGGTTCTCAAAAGTCAATGTGAAAGATCTAGTAAAAGCATTCCTAAGATAGTTTTCAAGACTATTTAAGATATAATCAAATCAGAGGTGGATCCAAGATCTAAATTTTATGGGTTCAATCTTTAAGGTTCTTGGAATTGAACACGTTGTATTCTTAAAATTTATGGGTTCAGACAAAGTATATATTATAATTATAGTAGACTTTTTCACGTAAATTTATACTTCACACCGAAAGTACTGGATACATTAGAACCCATGGCACAGTAGAACCCATACTCAATAACATTACACAGTTAAGAATCTAGAATCTAGAATCGTTTAAAACTAGAATCAAGAATCTATGTTAGAAATGTGGGAACGAACCTGTCCAGCAGCTGCTCCCTGGGAGGAGTTGGTGGGAGGTCTCCGTTGTACTTTGCACGCCAATCAACTTGGCCACCTGCATATTTGTTTAACCACCTTCTAAAAGCAACAACAATGGCATCTGCCTTCGTTGGCATATAACAAGCGTTATGCCAATTATAGGGACCAATTTCCTTTAGCTTGTGCTCCTTCAAAACGAAAAAGCAAATTGAATGAGAAATGAAGACTAGTCATATTATACAAGCCAACGTTTCACCTAAAAGCACCACGGCTTCACCTGAGTCTAACATACAGTCATGCAATACTTTCCTAGCCACTATACTTTTCATTTTTTATCTTCTTTTTCTGCAAATTGGTGAAATTTCTCTTGTGCACCCAATAGCGGGCCTATGCTCTAGATTAATTTCTTGTTTGAAATAAGAGGTGGTAAAATGGGCACTGAAATCATAGGGCAATGCGTAAGACGACCCTACAATAGCAAGCTCATTAACTCCCGTCAATAATTTTCTCAATTGAACCTGAAATGTTAATAAAGTTCCTACTGATAGTTCCAGCTCCAGAAGCTACTATTTGTCAAAGTTTAAATGGCTAAATGGGCCTCTCCACTGTTAGTTTTGACCATAAATCTTGCTTTTGGTCTGCTATTTTCAACAATTTATTTATTTATTTCAAAAATTCCTCCCAACTTAGGAGGATTTGTAGTGTTTCCACACTTCCCCTCCAGAGATTGCTTTTAGCTTTATCTTTTCAGAGACAGGAGAATTCCTTCTGTACTTACAAGAATGCTACTTAGGGAGAAGAATCTCTTGACTCAGGAGCACTTCTCTACTTGGTAGTTGCTTCTTCACCGTTCAAGTAGCTGTGCTGTATCAATATGGCAACTCGGTCGAGGTCCTACGAGGTACCCACTACTCGGAGAACCCTCCCAAAAGGAAAAAGATGTGTCTGTACCAACGTGACTCGAACCCAGGGATTTCAACAAATTTAATTCAACGGATATGCTTGTTTCCTTTTCATGGGACATGACGGGTTCCTTGTAAACAAGAAAGGGTCGTTGTACATAGTAAGCATCTTTAAGGATTCGGGTATGTGAAAATCAGAAGTCTTAATTCCTAATCTGAAACTACATTCTGACTGCATCAGACAGAGGCTACAACAATAACTATGCCTCAATCCCAAGCTAGTTGGGGTCGGCAATATGAATCCTCAATATCATTAGTGCACACTTTGGGACCTTAATATTTCAATGCATCAGACAGACAGAAGTTAAAAGTCGCAAATACCGACAACAGTGCACTGTGGAATGCCAATAGTAGTTTTGGATACTTTTTCTTTTAGTCATTACTCAAAATATGATGAAGCTAGAACTTCTCTATTTATTTTTTTATAGTTCAAGTTATCAACTTTCAAAGAAACAACTAAGATTTAACAAGAACAACAAAGAAATTTAAAAGGTACAATAAGAAATGTGGATTACCTCCACATGAAGGAGATATAAATCTGAATCCAAGATTAGGTTTTGCCCCAGGTGAAATATCCAACGTGGAATTATTCGATCTGCCCAAGTGGCAAAGTTTCTTGGAGATGCAAATATAATTCTGCTATGACCTGGACTAACTGGAATACAGATGAAAATTAAAAGTGCTTTTTTCTGCTTCTCAGCTGAAGGTTTTTCCTGCATAAACAAATATATATATATATATATATATATATATATATATATATATATATATATATATATATATATATATATATATATATATATATATATATTTAAATTGACTCCAAAGCATACCAAAAATATTCTGAAAAAACACTTAGCAAATGAAGCACGAGAACCATAAAATCAAATTACCTGTACAGTTCCAGACGATACAGCTGATGTTTTACCCTGATTTCCTCCAAAAGCAAAAAGACTATAATACACACAAGGTGCAATGAATGTGTTCCGTCCAGGTCCTTGGTTTGCAGTAATACTATTTACATCCAGTTTCGTGACAGTTATATCGAGTGGTCTTCCTCCTTCCCTATCAGCCTTCACAGTGCAAGAACTATGCTGTTAGTCGGGTGAAGTTACTACACATGCAAATAGAAGAATATAGAATAAAATATGTAAGGAATTGTATAAGCTTCTTATCTTTTGGGAGGTTGTGGAACATTCATTATGCCATAATGTGAATATTGGACATGAGCTGGGTCCATAAGGTTTTCAATCAGAAGCTCATACCTGAAATTTATCAGATTCGTTACAGATTATAACTAAAATAGGAAAGTAAGCGAGCTTTGCAACATTATTGACCTATGTTTGTTTTCATGCCGGAGTGTTCTTAACAATATTTATGTTATGAAAGAGTACGAAAAAAAAAAAAAGTAACATCAGTTCAGAGGAAGCAGGTTTGTTTTCCTTCATTACTCGCCTTTCAGATTCTAAAGGTGTCAACCCTCTCCCCCTCCAAGAAAAAAAGTAAAAAACAACAACCAGCTTTTTCTATTACAAAAAAGTGCACGCGTATCTTCACAAAGATAGTGGGATATCTGTGTCGGCTAACCCATATGATATATCTCTGACTATGAAAGATTTCGAAAACGAGCTGTCGTCCAGTTCAGGGATGTAAGGAGGCCTTTTCTGCAGATATATGTCCTTGTATAGAGGATCAGAATTTGGCCAAAACCAAAGAATATCATTTTGCACACAACTTGGATAAACAGTTGCACAAGCTCTTTTGGACGTGTGAACCTGCGCAGCTAATACAAAAATGTCATTTCCAACTACCTTGAGAAAAGCTAATGCGAAACTGTTGTCAAATACAAGGGCTTAGCTATAACCATTTAGATAACACAAACTTCACATGTTTGGAAAATGAAGATTTACATTCCCAAGGAAAGAGGTGAAAAAACTTAAGAGAGCTCTCGACATCTTTAATCAGACAATAAAATAAAAGAAAGCCTGTACCTGTTCTTATGGACTCCCGATCACCATCATAAAGAACCAAGGCCACACAGGTGAAGGTGGTTAATTATCCTTTCACTTTTAATTTGTGAACCCAATTGCTTAAGTCTTCAAATAGATGTCACGGTAAATTATGCATAAAATGTAGGATCTCAAAATACGAAATACTTGGTTCTTTACCAATAAGTTTAACAACAACAACAACAACAACAAAAACTATCCATTATAGTCCCACAAAGTGGGGTCTGGGGAGGGTAATATGTAGACGAGCCTTACCCCTACCCGAAAGGGCAGAGAGGTTGTTTCCAATCGACCCTCGGCTCAGTGAAGGAAAGAAACAATAAAAACAAAAACAACAACAAAAGAACATTAGTAGCTTCAGCAGAAACAGTGTAAATAATTATCTAAGCATAAGAACCATAAATAAAATAGCATGCAATAATATCAGACAGTAACTACCATAAATAACTATCATAAGGGAGACACAATCAAATACACACATCATCTAAGGATAGCCCTGCCAAGCCTCACCCAACCCCGGGTGAGGAGTACGAAAAGCACTAGGGGCCCCTATCCTACAACCCTGATACTAGACCTCCAGACTTTCCTATCAAGGGTCATGTCCTCAGAAAACCGCATTCTAGCCATGTCATGCCTAATCACCTCTCCCAAATACCTCTTAGGCCTCCCTCTGCCTCGCCGTACGCCGACCATCGCCAGCCGCTCACAACTCCTCACCGGCGCATCAGGACTTCTCCTCCGTACATGCCCGAACCACCTTAGCCTCGCTTCTCGCATCTTCTCATCCACCGGGGCCACCCCCACCTTCTCTCGAATAACTTCATTCTTAATCTTATCTAACCTGGTGAGCCCGCACATCCACCTGAGCATCCTCATCTCCGCAACCTTCATCTTCTGAACATGAGAGTTCTTCACTGGCCAGCACTCTGCCCCATACAACATGGCCGGTCTAACCACAGCTCTATAAAATTTCCCCTTGAGTTTCTGTGAAACTTTCTTTACCAATAAGTTTGCTACAAGAAATTTAGAATAGTAGACAGAGAAAAAAAGCAAATGGTCGAACTATACCTTGAGCTACATGGACAATAGTGTATTATGTGTTCTACCATTAGAATTGGCATTAATATCTGAGAATACGGATTTAACTATTTCATCCATAATTCTCTCTAGTTAATTTGTTTTTATTTTTAACAAAATGGAGTCTCTGGCGAACATCTTCCAGGCAACAAATCAGTTTGTCATTATAGTTCTTGAACCAATGGGCAGAAGAACTGCCAATCAATTACGTCTCAATCTCAAAATAATTGTGGTCAGCTATATGAGTCCTCATATTCATTCCACTCCATTTAGTGTTGGGAAAAAAGAAATGACCCTTTCCCGTAAACCCCGAGATCTCCGCCCCTTTTGTAAAGAGAAAAAATGAGAAATAAAACAACACAAGAATTTAACGTGGAAACCCAAAACCGGGAAAAAACCACAACCGTTGTCAAAAGACAACAACCGACCACTACGTGAAAAATTCTTACAATCACATAAACCTTAGTACTTTCTCCTAACAAAAAGTGTTAGAAATACATTTGGTTTGGTACATTTGAAAACATAACTTAAGCCTCCTTATATAGGCAAGCCTCCAAGCTACTTTTCAACATTTTTCCAATGTGGGACAATGACCATTCTTATTTTTAAGCAAAATCCCAACAAACTCCACCTTGATTAAAAATGATCATAGCAGCAGCTATCCGTCATACTCCACATTGCTGAACACCTGTTATACTCCACCATAAAGAGTATCGCCACTTAGAATAAACCACTCTAAGAATTTCCACTTCGGCTCATGTCGAAAAACACCTTGCTGATTATTATGGTGCAACCTCCACTATTGGCTCTCCTTGGAAGTCCATCAGCTATCGACATAACTGTTTCATCACACACCTTGCATTCCTGCCAAACCAATGCCCGTGTGTAATTCCGCTATTAATCTCACATCCTTCACCATGGCAAATAGCGGCATGCCATAAGGATGTACATGTCTTTGGGTCATATAAGGTCATATGAGTCCCTATCAAAGACCATATTAACAGCATCACTTGATTTGGAGCCTGTAGCCGAACCCGCTCCACCTGCTGGACAATCCTTCTTCATGTGTCCAGGCTCTCTACACTTCCAGCAAACAACATTCCGCTTCATGGGGTTCCTCTTTTCCTTTCGTTTCCGTAGCACATATAAACGCCTTCAGAAGATGTATCCCTCCCATCTCCTTTGAGTCTTCTTTCTTCAGAGATGAGCGTGCTGATAACTTCTGAAAGATCCACCTGCTCCTTCCCATGGAGCAATATTGGCTTCATGTGCGCAAAAGACGAAGGAAGAGACCAGACGAGCCTTAAGGCTTGATCCTCCTCATCTATCTTCACCCCAATAGCTTCAAGCTCAGAGACAATCCCATTGAGAACACTCAAATGATCCGAGATTTTAGTACCCTCACCCATGCGCAATGTATGAAATTGTTCCTTCAGGTACACCCAATTTGAGACTCCCTTTGTTTGATACAGCTTTTCCAACTTTTCCCATAGCTCCTTGGCCTTCGCAATTCCATGCACATTTGCAAGGACATTCTTTGCCAATGATAACCGTATCGCACTTGCAGCTCTCAAATCCAAATCATCCCATTCTTCATCTCTCTTGCTTGATGAATCATCGCTAAAAGCTGCTTCTGGTTTTCCCTTCAGGGTCTTGTGTAGACCTGATTGAATCAATATCCCTGACTTGAACTTGCCACAAGCCAAAATTGATTCTTCCATCAAATTTCTCAATATCAAACTTGATGCTTCCCATTGTAACCGTATCGCTGACCAATATCCGTGGATGAAAAACACTTGTTTAGAACCTCGTATGTAGCTCGTGAACAGCACACCAGGTAAGTTCCCAGGAAAGAGAGGTGGGTCGCGACCACTTAATTACCAAGTCTTTCCTAGCCAGAGCTTACCTAGACATGTACCTCCACACTACCAGATCTAAACGCCAGAATTCACCACAAGACTCGATACTCCAATTGCACCAACTTCCCCTCCTACAAGCTTCTTGAACCAGAAAATCGTTTCTGATGTGGAAGATCAGCCAAAGCTGCGGCCACAGAGCATACTAAGATTCCCCCCTCAAGCTAGGCGACCTCGCTCTGATACCACTTGTTGGGAAAAAAGAAATGACCCTTTCCCGTAAACCCCGAGATCTCCGCCCCTTTTGTAAAGAGAAAAAATGAGAAATAAAACAACACAAGAATTTAATGTGGAAACCCAAAACCGGAAAAAAACCACAACCGTTGTCAAAAGACAACAACTGACCACTATGTGAAAAAATACAATCACATAAACCTTAGTACTTTCTCCTAACAAAAAGTGTTAGAAATACATTTGGTTTGGTACATTTGAAAACATAACTTAAGCCTCCTTATATAGGCAAGCCTCCAAGCTACTATTCAACATTTTTCCAATATGGGACAATGACCATTCTCATTTTTAAGCAAAATCCCAACATTTAGGTCCTCTTCATTCCTATACTAAATCATTTCTCTTTTGCGGCATATTAGGGATCACTACAAAACTAGAAGTTCGGTGAATTTCACACTTATCCGTACACACGCATACAAGGGGATTGAAGAACTTTAAACAAGAAAAAAGAAAGCCTACCATCTCAAATTAGTCGTCATTGGTATAATCAAAAACAACAACTACAACAACTACCCAGTATATTCCCACCAGGTGGGGTCTGGGGAGGGTAATATGTAGACAAGCCTTACCCCTGCCCAAAAGGGCAGAGAGGCTGTTTCCAATCGACCCTCGGCGTGTAGGATTAAAAAGAAGAAGCTGCATTAAGAAACAAAGGCAAAATTAGAAACACACGCAAGATAAAACAAAATAATAAAGCATAAGTAATCCCGCAGAAATAACGTAAATAATTATGAAAACATAAGCAACATAAATACAGTCGCATGCAATAGCAACAATCAGTAACTACCCTACTAACAACCATATGGGGACATAAGCTAAAACACTAATCACCTATGGGTAACCCTACTATCCCACCCAACCCCGGGAGAGGCGTACAAAGAACTCTATGAGCCCCTAGCCTACAATCCTGATTCTAGACCTCCAGACTCCCCTATCAAATGTCATGTCCTCGAAAACCTGCATTCTGGTCATGTCCTGCCTAATCACCTCTCCCGAATGCTTCTTCGGCCTCCCTCTCCCTCGCCGACCACCAACAATCTCCAGCCGCTCGCAGCTCCTCACCGGGGCATCGGGGCCCCTCCTCCGAACATGCCCGAACCACCTCAGCCTCGCTTCCCGCATCTTCTCGTCCACCGGGGCCACCCCTACCTTCTGTCGAATAACTTCATTCTCGATCTTATCCAGACTGGTGTGCCCACACATCCACCTAAGCATCCTCATCTCCGCAACCTTCATTCTCTGAACATTCGAGTTCTTCACGGGCCAGCACTCCACCCCATACAACATCGCAGGTCTAACCACGGCTCTGTAGAATTTCCCCTTGAGTTTGTGTGGAATTTTCTTGTCACACAGGACCCCTGAAGCGAGCCTCCACTTTGACCACCCCGCTCCTATCCGATGGGTGACGTCCCCGTCAATCTCTCCGTCCCCCTGAATCATGAGAACTAATTTCTTGCACATTCTCTCAAGTCTTTTGAAATGGATTGGGCAAGTGCAAATCAATTAGTTTTGAGGTAACAGAATACTAATTCTATATGCAGAATCCTATTTAGGGTCAAACTGAATGTGGTTTTTCTTTTCCCTCTCTAATTATCAGAAAATTCCGGAATGAAAAGATCATTCTAGTAGTCGATCTCAGTCAAAAGAACCTTAATCCTTTAAATTCTTTAGATAATCAATATTATCTTTCCTCCTTACCAGGAGCCATGGCAGAACTAGAATAGCCAATAAACCCAATTCTTCCCCTTATGTGCATAAAGGCATATCAGAAATGCACCATAACGTTCTTCCCTTCTTCATGAACTACCTTTTAATAGATGCTCACAGCTTCTCTAGATAAACAGCTATTTTCGCAATGTTTGACACTTCCTACACAGCTTTCGGATCTCCCTTATTAAATCACGATTATCAGCTGCTTCTGAGAATCCAAACATAATTATTCTTATCTCAAATTCCAGCTTCTTAAACAGAACACTCAAAATTGATCACCAAACCGTTTGGCAAGAACGAGAATTCACTTTCAAATACTTGATGATACGGCTCTTACCTCTATGTGAAGCTAGCTTACAGGTTCTCACACATAAATACCACAATTTGGATAATGAAATTGACATTTATAGAACTAAAATGTCGACTTCTTGTTATCTGTGAAAAAAGTTGGGTCTACAAGCAACATTACCATCTCTACTAATCTCCACACATTGAGCCCAAGTTAATCAACGCCAAAATTCTTTGTTTTGCCAATACTTTTAAGTGACATATGATATGATCGTTTCCACTTGAAGACAGTCTATAAAGAACATAACAGAGAGAATAAACAAGGGAAAATATCCAAATTTGCCCATGTACTGTCCGAAATTGCTCAATTTTTCACCTCTATTTCCTCTTACGATGCGACCCTTCCCCGAGCCTTTATGAACGCAGGATCCCTTGTGCATCGGCTGCCCTTTTATTTCTACATTTGTTGTTAGTAAATTGCCTTGTATTTGCCGTTGCCATTAAGGTAGATCCGATGCTAAATGCATGACTCCACGTGTCCAAATTCTTAGAGAAAAAAGGTCCAAATTTTGATCCCAAAAACGTTTGACTATAGTTTAAAATTATCCTCCTGTTGGAGCTATGTTATGGTAGTTATTTATGGTACTTACTGTATTATATTATTGCATGCTATTTTATTTATGTTTCTTATGTTTAGATAATTATTTACGCTATTTCTGCTGGAATTACTAATGCTCTCTTGTTTTTGTCTTTCCTTTCCTTCACTGAGCCGGGGGTCGATTGGAAACAGCCTCTCTACCCTTTCGGGTAGGGGTAAGGCTCGTCTACATATTATCCTCCCCAGACCCCAATTTGTGGGCTTATACTGGGTAGTTGTTGTAGTTGTTGTTGTTGGAGCTATGTTACGGGTCAAGAGCAAAAACAAGATCTTTACTCCAAACAGTCGGGTAATATTAGACCAAATGTTTAACGGATAATAAAGTCTCAATTTACGACATTACACGGCAAATTTGCCCATTTTCCCACTAAACAAATTGGTTGGTTTGGGGGGGGGGGGGGGGGGCAGGGGGGAAAGAACAAGCACACAAAACAAGAGATAAGAGGATAACTGTGTTAGTTAAAGGGACTACTGGTTTCTTGGATTAATTACCGGAGGGCCATCCCTAGGAGCTTGAGGAATGAACTTGCAATCACCAGAGCCACCAAAACACCAACCATGATACACACACTGCAATCTTCCCCACTGATCAATCCTTCCTTCAGAAAGTGGAGCATATCTATGTGGACAAGCATCATCCATCACTTTCCATTCTTTCTCATTCTTATCCCACCAAACCACCACATCAATTCCCATCACTTTTTTCCCATGTGGTCTCCTCTTATCAAGATCACAAATTGGCATTATTGGATACCACTCAGCATACCAATCAAATTTCTCTTCTTGGTTTTCATTTTCAGTTTCCTCATCAAATGGGGTTCTTGATTCAGTTGAGATACTTTGAGAAATGGCAGTGAAAAGCTTGAATTTTGCATTTTGGCTCTGAACTGAGGTGAAACATGAATTGGGGTTTTCATTATTTGGATGAATATTCACGCTTGGTTTGTCATGTATGGTTTTGGGAAATGATCTAGTTGAGTAGTTCAAGTTGAGTACTTGAAATGGTGTAAAAGAAGAAGCTTTGAAAGCTTGCATGGCTGATTCTTGAAATTGTTTAATTAAAACTCGGTCTGTTATTGCTAATGCAGAACAACTTAAAGTGGTGACTGACAGAAGTAGAAAAGTTGCTTTGTGGCTTTCAGCAAAACAACACATTCATGTTGTTTGTTATACTCATACTAGATAAGTGTGTCATATTCTGAAATTAATCTACGGCCAGAAGTTTTAACTGAAAAAACAAAAAATAAAAAACAAATAGACAAAACATGTGTTGGAAATTGGATCCAGGTATCGGATCTGCCCAACCCATTTGGAAAAGAAAAAATTTCAAAAGAGATAGGGTTTAAAATAACCTCTTTAAAGAGAGGTTATTACCCATTTTTAAGTGCAGTGGAACTCTTTAAAGAGGTTATTAAGTGTAGTGGGAGAAACTTTTCCATAATTGCTATCTCTGGTCTTCATATAGACATACGTAATCTCTTCCTAATCAACACAAGAAGATATTTAATTCGTAAAATTCTAATTTTATTTTCAAGAGATTCAAAATTGATTTGGGACAATTTTTTTAGTTGTGAATTAAATAATTCTTTCAGTGCGTTGACACGTACGTTAGTGTTGTTCTCTCCCAACTATCATTAACATTACATTAGTATCAGAGTTTTGTGTTTAATTGATTCCTAGTTTGTGACTGAAAGATTGCATAATTAAATCTGCATAAAGAAGTTACAGTAATAGGTGATCGATTTTTCTTGTGTATATGTTAGAACGAGAATCGAGTAATGAAGATATTAGAATATTTTTCTGTTATGTATTTTCTATGGAATAGCCCACTATAATAGTAACATACGTTGCTCTTTGTTCAATTTGTCTTTTGTCTCGTTCCGATGAGAATTGTCTTAATTGGGAATCAAGAGGAAACTCGATGAAACTAATTGTGTTTTCTACTAATATAGATAAATATTTTGTTGCGATTACCACTTTACTGTGTAAGCAATTACTATAATTTTTTATTTTTAAAGAAGAAGACTTATGAAAGCTTTAAGCCACTCCAGTTTGTTTCTGTTTGAAATTGACATCTATTTTTTTTTTTTTTTTGGTTTCTTGGTTTATACTTCATCCCTCAGTCATTGCATGAAGTATTATCTTAAATCGATATAATTCTTACGAAGAAAAGGATGACTAATGTAACTGGTGCTACTATAGTATCACCAAGTTGTCACGTGCAGACATGTTTGATTGTTATTATTTTTTTTGAATATCATCAGCACTATAGAATTGTTCTCAACATCTATTCAAAGAATAATCACATTGTTATTTAATTGATTTGGTGCCTATGTTGTGGTACAACCGTGGGGGTAAAGAAACCCACATATGCTAAATTAATTTTCTTGTATGTGCTACTGGTTTAGTGAAGTACATGTTTTTGCCATAATGCTTGGTATAATAGTAACCGTGTTCCAGCTTTACTGAGACCATTATATATATATATATATACATATATATATATATATATCTTTATATACATATATATATATATATATGTATACGTATACATATATATACATGTACGTATATATATACATATACATATACATATATATACACATACATATATATATATATATACATATACATATATACATATATATATATATATATATATATATATATATATATATATATATATATATGTATATATGTATATATATATATATATATATATATATATATATATATATATATATGTGTGTGTGTATATATATATATATATATGTATATATATATATATAGTCCAGAGGATTATGCTTGATTTCTTAAATAGAAACTTTTGGTTAGTCTTAATCTCTTAAATTGATATACTTCTACGAGTTATTGTGACATATGTTGTCACACTGAATGGTTGTAACTGTTTAAGTGTTTCCTTGGTCCTATTTCAGATATGGCTGAACAAGGACAAGTTCGAGTTACTCCAAGTGGGAGTTCTCGAAGTCAAGGAAGGGGACAACATAGAAGAATACGTCATCGCATGACTTATTTCTATAATGGTCTCAGCTTTACCGAGACCATTATATATATATACATATATATATATATATATACACATATATATATACATATACATATACATATACATATACATATACATATACATATATATACATATACATATATATATATATATACACACACATATATATATATATATATATATACATATACATATATATACATATACATATACATATATATATACATACATATATATATATATATGTATGTATATATATATGTATATGTATATGTATATATATGTATATGTATATATATATATATATATATATGTGTGTGTATATATATATATGTGTATATATATATATATATATATATATATATATATATGTATGTATATATATAGTCCAGAGGATTATGCTTGATTTCTTAAATAGAAACTTTTGGTTAGTCTTAATCTCTTAAATTGATATACTTCTACGAGTTGTTGTGACATATGTTGTCACACTGAATGGTTGTAACTGTTTAAGTGTTTCCTTGGTCCTATTTCAGATATGGCTGAACAAGGACAAGTTCGAGTTACTCCAAGTGGGAGTTCTCGAAGTCAAGGAAGGGGACAACATAGAAGAATACGTCATCGCATGACTTATTTCTATAATGATTCAGACTCGGAGCCTAAAGCTATCGGGAATATGCCAAGAGCGAAGCAAAATGAGTTAAGGGATCGAAGGGCTGAACGAAGGGAGGGAGAAAAGAAATTTAGGGAGTTTAAGAAATTTAAAATGGGTCTTGATTGGCTAATTACATAGAAATTATTGATTGAGAAGCATTAGTTATTTTAGTGGACTCTCTTCGACACCCTTGTGGTGAAATTTTAACTGTGATTTATCATGATGTTTGGCCTAGTGCACCTTTTAAAGTATATGTGCAAGAGTTAGTATTCGATTAGTATATGTATATCCTAGCAAACATGTAAATTGTTATTATGTGTTTTATCTTAATGAATTTAAATATATTATTTGTCTCACCAAATACATACATTATTTTTTTTATATATATTTTTGTAATGGATTAAGACTTGAAATAAAGTACACACTAAGAAGCGATTTAATATTAATTAAGATATTCAGATATAGATGATGAATGAAAACGTAGTGACCGCTCGATTCTGTACTAAATGTAGAATTGATATTATAATTAATTTACTTGAGTGTGTAATACATGCATAAATTTACTGAAATATATATTGATGAGTTAAACTTGTAATATTGTCTCTAATAACAGACATGACATCGAAAAGTATTATTGCGTACTTGAACAAGGGTGTCAAACTGAATGATGAAAATTACAACATCTGGATTCGTAAGATGTGGTATGTACTCGAACATCAAGATGCTCTTGAAAGTATTAACCATCCTATGAGTCACCAAGAGGAGGGTAACACTCCCCAACACATGAGGGATCTGGAAACTTACAATATTTGGAAGAAAAAAGATTCCACTGCACGTGGAATTATTGTAAGTTCAGTTGTTGATGATATCATCAACGAATGTGAACAATATCCTTCTGCTCCAGCCATGTGGGCACATTTAAGAGAGGCATATAGGAGTACAACTGTGACTCACCTTCGACAGCTAACAATCAAGTTTTACACGTACAAAAAATGTCATGATCATATTGTCAAAAAACATCTAAGGTTGATGTCAAATATGATTGCTCAACTCAAAAATGTTGGCCATGTTCTATCTAATGAGCAACAGGTTCAGGCAGTGATTCCATCTTTTCCCAATAATTGGAAGCATCTGAAGGTTAACTTGGCACACAATGATAGCATCAAAACTTTTGATGATGTTTCCCATCATGTAGAGCTTGAAGACGAGCGGCTTAGTGCTGCTAAAGCTGTACATAATGCCTTTGTGGCAGAATCAAGTTGTACAAAGAAATCAAGCTTCAAGCGTAAGAGAAACTGAAAAATGACGGAAAGGGTATGGAGACCGCAGAAGGATCCTCCAAGAAAATAAACAAACAAAATTCCAAGAAAGAAAAATGATTCTACAAGAAGAAAGGCAAGAGTTAGATAAAGTGCTACCAAGTTCCAGGGCATTTTGCTTGTGAGTGAGCTGAGCCGAAAAAGGTAGCATTTCAAAATGCATCTCTTAGTGTTATATATATATTTCTACCATGTGAGCTGTGATAGAGAAATAGAGAAGCATTCATAGAGTTTCGTCGAGTTTCACCTGGATCAAAGCATGTATATGTGGGAAATAATGAAAATCTTAAAGTCAAAGGGATTGGTACTTGCAGAATAGACATACGTGGTGGCCGATATTTGATGTTGCATGATGTCATGTATGTTCTAGAGATTCGATGAAACTTAGTTTCTGTGTTTGTTCTTCTAGATTTAGATCTCAATTTGAACTTTAGTCGCATCGTTATGATTGTTTCATTGTATTAGATTGTAATCCTTCTACGTATAACTATTATATTGCCGTTATGTTATAGCATGTTATTCTAGCAACAATGAAATGATATTATTACATGGCATGCAAGATTATGTCACATAGGGCAGGATCTTTCTAAGGAAGGACATCTAGGTTCTTTCTCTTAAATTGAAATACCAACTTGTAAAAATTATCTTGACAGAAAGATTACACGTAAAATGTCAGGTTTCGAACCTAGTCCTGGACGTAACACAGCGCTCGATGCCTAACTATATATAACCGAGTGAACCAACTGGATGGCTGAATCAACATGTGATACCATAACATACTGAATGCGGAAGATAAACTAACACATGCTAATATATTGAAAGTATTGATAATATAAATCAAAGTGCGGAAATATTAAAAGAAGTCTGAAACATATATGTAGCCAACATTGCTTTACATGAAAAGCCCGAGACTCTGTCTAATTATTACTCTAGTCTATGAAGCCTCTATTGAAGTATTGAAAATACTAATTATCTGTAAATACTAAAAGGCTATAAAGTAATGATAATGCCCTAAAAGAACTGGGGATCACCAAATAGCTAGTACGAGAATCCTAGCGCTCTGAAACGTCGACCTGTAAATCATTACCTATATTGTGAGATGTTGGCCCTAGGCAAAAGGGACGTCAGCATATTTGAATTGCACTTGTATGTAAAGCAACTGAAAAAATAATTCTAAATGCTGAAACTAAAACCAAGTTGATAATTGATGATAAATTTTGAAATTGAAACTGAAGTGATAACTGATAACTTATAACTGAACAGAACAAAAAAAGTAAGGATATGAATATTCCCTCTTCTAAATGATGAACAACCTGTTTATCTGAATATTAAACTACGGCACCATGCCCAATATATATAGTCATTAATAAGTTATGAATCTAGAGAATAGAAGTTTTACAACTATTTGAACTAGGCTTAACTATATTTATGAGGCATTTGATACATCGTAAAAGAAACATACTGTAGGAAGAATCATTAACATTCCCAAACATAGAGTGTTAGCCTCAGATACATTAACTTCTTTCTCTTGAGCGTAATATAACATTCTCCAGCCCTTTTAACTTTAATATATATCAATATAAGTCAAAGTGATTCCATATTAGTAATAGTTATCATATTTTAGTCACATAAGCATTTTCTCAAACACTTGCTGACATAATGCTTCATAGTCCTTATTAATGGTGTCTCTATACCCAATAGCCCTTTTCCTTACTCCTAGATAAATTCTAAAATCTCAAATGGTTATAATCAGCATTATTCTTTATCACCCATAAGCTAAACAACGCTCTTAACCAATAATCAACAATCAATATCCCAAACCTATAATCATATTTTTTTTATCAATTCCATCAACTCATATCTCATGAACTAGGGTTTATAATCGTTAAATCAATGCTAGAATTAATTATAGGGTGAAGATATTACCTTTTTGAAATTCAAACCACTTGACATCGAGTTCTAGGCTTCCTTCTCTCAACAATGATGTCCCAATCAAATATCTAATGATATGGAGAATTTACCCATGTTAATAAGATGTTGGAAAATTAAAATTAACTTAGAATCACCGTTAGAACTTACCTTGGGTGGTCAAAGGACCCTTAAGGAGTTAGGTTTTTGAGAGTTCCCCTTTCTAGAGCAAATTTTTATGTTTTGGGGCTGTGGGGGATGAAATATGGATTTAAAAAACCCCCTCACGGGCGCGACCACACCCCTAGAGACCTGACCGTGCTAGTGACCGTGCAAAACGACAGCAACACTACCTCAAAAGAAGCGTGGTCGCGCTAGGGCACGCTACAGGGCGTGCATATCGTATATTGTTTTGTAAAATGCTCATAAATGTTGTCATAGAGTTTCGTTTGGGCTCCATATTGGAAAAGTATTTCAAAGACCTAAAACATTCCTGCTTTGAGTTTTCCCAAATTTATTACACATTTTCCCTAAACCCTATTGGAATACAGAACTTCTGCAAACTTAGTCGATTTTGTCAAATCTTATGCACCTTACTTTCCATCTTGATTTTGAAACAACTATTTTCACCCCGATGGGACTTCTCATGTTTAAAATATGACCTTAGTACTCTATTAACTCATTCATACCTAAGCCGAATTTATGGGGTATTACATTTTCTCCCCCCTGGGATTATTCTTCCTCAAATGATTATCCTTATTGTAGCTTCTGCTAACTACGGACCTTAAACGCGTCTAGTGGAAACATGAACTTTAATTAAAACTTATATACTAAACTAAATGAATACATGATTACTGAACTGTTGCGATATTGAAGTGAATGACTACTGCATTGACTGAATATTAATCTACCATGGATACATGAATACTAAACTAACATGGATATATGAATATTGAACTAGCACGAATATTTGAGTAGTCTGCGTACTAAGTGTAGAAAATCATTCTATCCATGATATGTGTGCTTTGGTTGTATTAGCATGATTTTCAGGTATAGGTTTTGATGAATGACAAACAACGAAGTCGATGAATGACAAACAATGAAGTCAAGTGTTAAACAGTGTTATTGTATGACAAACAATGAAGATGCATTAGCAAACAATCAAGATTGAATGCCGAGAAGCATATTGATAACGGAATTGCATAGACAAGCCAAAGACGAGCTCAAATGTTCAAGACCGAAGACCCAAGGCGTAGGTCGTTAGGTAGAACCAATGTAAGAGCAACGCTTAAGTTATCTCGTCTTTTGGCTCAACATAGGTCATCCTAAATATGCATAAAATCATTTTATCAAATCATATTTATCATAAACATATTTCAAATACTTCAAACAAAATGATTTTAACGTTTTCATTTTAACTAAAATGGCTTTTGAAGTAAGTTGTCAATTCTGGACAGCATAATAGAATAATCGATTATGCAAAAGTGATAATCGATTATTCTGGGAAATTCCATTTATTGGAAATTTCCGCAGAGTAGGATAATCAATTATCAGAATTGCATAATCGATTATCTTGTGTCCGTTGCCAGTTTTTGAACACTGTAACAACATAATGTATTATGCATATCACAATAATCGATTATCCTGCATAAAATCAGCTTCCGATTTTGTAACGGTAAGCTGATAATCGATTATCCAAATCTGATAATCGATTATCTTGGCATAAAATCAGCATAATTGATTGCCAATTAAGCAACGGACATACTACTTCTACCACCTATAAATAGAGGTCTTTTGAGCTGAATTGATACACACAACACCTCTCATTATTCATATACATATTGATATCATTTGTGCATCATTATAAAGCTTTTGTTGAGCCATTTGAGAGACAACTTTGAGTTTTTCATAGAGCTAATATTGTATCTCTTTATCTACTTTTTGATAGAGTTCTTGTTGTAAAAGAGAAAAGTGTTTGAGAAGACCATATCTTCTTATTGATTGTCGGGTTTGCTAAGTACCCTCAATCTTAGTGTGTGAAGTCTTGTGGTGCGGTATCCACGAGCAAGGTGAAGTCTTGAGGTGCGGTATCCTCGAGCAAGTTGAAGTCTTGTAGAGTGTACATCTACGAGCAAGTGTAACGGTTTGTTAGGCACCCGTAAGCTTAACGGGGTTAGTGGAATCTCGAGAGAGTCTCTCGGGGACTGGACTAACCACACGTTGTGGTAAACCAGTATAAATTCGGTGTGTCCTTTCCTTAATCTTTTAATTACCGAATTTATTTTATTCCTGCAATTTTAATTCCGCAATATTTATCAATATTCTCGTGCCGCACTATTCACCCCCCCTCTAGTGACGGGCATAAATCCTAACAATTGGTATCAGAGCCTAACTCTCTGAAAGCCTTCACCGGTTGAGAGAACGACATACATTTTTTTGTTGAGAATGTTGAACGCAGGAATGATGAGCGAAGGACACTCTACCATTGAGCCTCCACTATTTGATGGAACAAATTACACATATTGGAAAGAGCGGATGAGAATCTTCATCCAATCAAACAACTTTCGCATATGGCAAATCATCAAGAACGGTGAAACGCCGACAAAGAAAGTTGGGGAAGCCATGGCTCCGAAGGAGAAGAGTGAATACAACGCCAAGGCCATCAATATGTTATATTGTGCGGTGAATCCGGATGACTATCGAAAGATCTCCTATTGCACAACCGCCAAAGAAATGTGGGATAAACTTGAAGCCATTTATGAAGGTACGCCTCAAGTCCAAAAGCATGTGACATGGGACTCGGACCGCTCGTGTGATGAAACGACTGCACTATGCCTCATGGCCAACGAGGAAGAAGAGGTAAGTACTCCTAACTCTTACTCTTATGAAGAATTACAAGAAGCTTTTCAAGAATTATATGATGAATTGAAAAAGTCTTCAAAAATCTCCAAAGAGGCCAAGGCTAAAATTAAAGTTTTAGAAGAGAAAAATAAATTTTTGGAAAATGACAATATTGATCTTAGAAATAAATAAGGAGATGAATGAAACTTCTTCAATTGATCAAAGTTCCAATTGTTCTTCTTGTGATTCTTTGAAAATAGAGAACATAGAACTTAGGAACACACTAGAAAAACGTAGTGTTGATGATCCTATAACAATTGAAGAAATTAAGAAGAATATTAGAAATGATGATAGAAATGAAGTTAGACCACCTAGAAATAATTCTAGGAACTTCACTAATGAGTCTAAAATCAATCATTTTAGACCACCTAGAAACAACTCTAGGAATTTTGGTAATGAGTCTAAAATGAATCATTTTAGACCACCTAGAAATAACTCTAGGATCGCAATACGTCTAGGAATAACGACTTTAGATCACCTAGAACGTTTTTGGCTCAACCAAGACATATGCACAACCCGAATGTTATATGTCATTATTGCAACCGGGTAGGACACATAGCACCCGTATGTTTTGCAAAACATAGAGATTTATCTTTTGGCTATGATTATTATTTGCCTAACCCCCAAGGACCCAAAAGCAGTTAGGTACCGAAAACATATTTTTAGGCACGTTTGTAGGTGTGCTTGAAGACTACAATATCGTAGTAGATGCACCAAGCACGAAACCTTATTGCATCGAGGGGGAATTTCGGTTAGTTATCATATTTTTTATAAAAACATAATGGTTGATATGTGTTAACAATTAATATATCTTTGTTAACAATTGATATTAATTATTTTTGTTGATTCATGTTTTGATAAATTTTATTTTGAATAGCAATTAGTATCAAGTATTTTTGTTAAAAATAATGATTGATTCATGTTTTGATGAATATTTTTTTGGTTTGAATAACAGCTGATATATTCTTGAAAAATAAATGATTCATGATTTTAATATAACTATTGGTTTGTTAAAAATTAACTGTTGATATGTTCTTAAGTAATATGATTTGCGAAAAATAACCGTTATTATGGTTGTTATGTTTTTACTAACATTTGGTATTATTTCATGTTGGTATGATTTTTTTTAATATCGTCAATGTATATTCCTCATTGTATTTCCTATTTTATTCTTGACACTAACAATTGATATACCCAAAAGGGGGAAGTGTCGAAAGGGGAAAGTAGCCTTTGTATACTCTTCTTTTTGCTAATGCCAAAAGGGGGAAGAGTTTAGGCGATATGCATCAAATAAGGGGGAATGTATCTATGTTATAGTATGCCTTATTTGAGGGAGAATTATCATTAAGGGGAATTGTTTGCATGAATTGTATGTTGAGATATAACATGAATTTAGGGGGAATCCGATATGCATATCTCCTGTTGTTTGTCATTATCAAAAAGGGGAAAATTGTAGAAAATCATTCTATCCATGATATGTGTGGTTTGGTTGTATTAGCATGATTTTCAGGTATAGGTTTTGATGAATGACAAACAACAAAGTCGATGAATGACAAACAATGAAGTCAAGTGTTAAACAATGTTATTGTATGACAAACAATGAAGATGCATTAGCAAACAATCAAGATTGAATGCCGAGAAGCATATTGATAATGGAATTGCATAGATGAGCTCAAATGTTCAAGACCGAAGAACCAAGGCGTAGATCGTTAGGTAGAACCAATGTAAGAGCAATGCTTAAGTTATCTCGTCTTTTGGCTCAACATAGGTCATCATAAATATGCATAAAATCATCTTATCAAATCATATTTATCATAAACATATTTCAAATACTTCAAACAAAATGATTTTAACGTTTTCATTTTAACTAAAACGGCTTTTGAAGTAAGTTGTCAATTCTGGACAGCATAATAGAATAATCGATTATGCAAAAATGATAATCGATTATTCTGCGAAATTCCATTTATTGGAAATTTCCGCAGAGTAGGATAATCGATTATCAGAATTGCATAATCGATTATCTTGTATCTGTTGCCAGTTTTTGAACACTGTAACAACATAATTGATTATGCATATCACAATAATCGATTATCCTGCATAAAATCAGCTTCCGATTTTGTAACAATAAGCTGATAATCGATTATCCAAATCTGATAATCGATTATCTTGGCATAAAATCAGCATAATTGATTGCCAATTAAGCAACGGACATACTACTTCTACCACCTATAAATAGAGGTCTTTTGAGCTGAATTGATACACACAACACCTCTCATTATTCATATACATATTGATATCATTTGTGCATCATTATAAAGCTTTTGTTGAGCCATTTGAGAGACAACTTTGAGTTGTTCATAGAGCTAATATTGTATCTTTTTATCTACTTTTTGAGAGAGTTCTTGTTGTAAAAGAGAAAGGTGTGGGATTTGCTAAGTACCCTCAATCTTAGTGTGTGAAGTCTTGTGGTGTGGTATCCACGAGCAAGGTGAAGTCTTGAGGTGTGGTATCCTCGAGCAAGTTGAAGTTTTGTAGAGTGTACATCTACGAGCAAGTGTAACGGTTTGTTAGGCACCCGTAAGCTTAACGGAGTTAGTGGAATCTCGAGAGAGTCTCTCGGGGACTGGACTAACCACACGTTGTGGTGAACCAGTATAAATTCTGTGTGTCCTTTCCTTAATCTTTTAATTATCGAATTTATTTTATTTTAATTCCGCAATATTTATCAATATTCTCGTGCCACACTATTCACCCCCCTCTAGTGACGGGCATATATCCTAACACTAAGCTGGCATGAATGTCTAAGTATTGGACTAACATGAGTATTTGAGTACTGAACTGACATGCGTATCTGAGTACAGAATTAACATGAGTATCTGAGTACTGGAAACTTGAATGTTATGACATGACACGTAAAATACTGGCTGTACCACCACTAGTTATGGCGCAACTCCAACTCATAAGCTAATTGATCGATCCTTCGCAAGAATCTATGTGGACCAACATAGCAGGGACTATGCTTCCCATTCTTCCCAAATCTCATAACGGTTTTCATAAGCAAAACTTTTAGAAACACCCAATCATCGACTTGAAACTCTAGGTCACTATGCCGCACGCTCAAATAGGATTTTTGGCGGCTCTAAGTTTTCTTCAAACGCTCTTGAATCAACTTAACTTTCTCTATAGTCGGATAGACCAAATCAGGTCCTAAATATTCCACTTCTCCAACTTCGAACCAACCAATTGGTGATCTGCACCTTCGCCCATATTAGGGGTGTTCATTGGGCGGATTGGGCGGCTTTTTACTTTAACGGTTTGGCTTAACGGTTATCGGTTTTTAAATGTATTCATCTGTTAGCCACCCGATAAGATATCGGGCGGATTGGTATCGGGTTAGCTCTTATCGGGCGGTTAATGGGCGGTTTATCGGTTTAATACCTAAGGGCTCAAATGTATCATGTCCGCGCACTATACTAAAATATCAAGCTCATAGCTTTGACAATTTGTTGATCAGTATATTGATGAACTTCTTAAGAGGTCACCAACTAGGACACAGCACACCAAGTAACTTTTATTTGCTATCTGTATAGACTATAGAGTACAGAAGTGGGGGGTTTTGTTTTTCTAATTTATTTGTATTATAGTTTTATACACTTATACTTATTCATTTTAAGGTTTTTTATTTTTATATTTCATATATATAATTATGTAAGTAAAAATAAATTATATATATTTATATTCTTAATGGCTTAACGGATTACCCGTTAAGAAAATTGAATAATCCGCCCCCAAACCGCTAAGCCGTTAATAAAAAAAATTCAATCCGTTCTCCGTCCGTTAAGCCGTTAAGCCGTTACCATTAAGCCATTAAGCTTCGGTTCGGTTCGGTTTTCGGTTTCGGATCGGTTTTGAACACCCCTAGCCCATATAGAGCTTCGTACGGTGCCATCTTGATACTAGAATGATAGGTTATTATTAGAAAGGTCAATGGGAGGTATGTGATCATCCCAATTACTTTTAACATCGGGGACATATCCTTAGCTATTTGAACCATGCTTGCCTGGCCATCTTTTTGAGGATTAAAAATATGTGCCTAATCATTTCTGAAAGAACTTCTAAAAGTTCATTTTAAACTGAGCACCACAATCCGAAATGACGGACAATGGAGTCTCATACATCAGACGATTTCTTGAATATATAACTTGGTATAATCTTTTACTGAATTTGTAGTTTTTACTAGCAAGAAGCGTGCTTACTTAGTAAGTCAATTTACAATCATCCAATCATATCATACATTCAAGATGAGCAAGATAATTGTGACGACCCGACCCGTCATCACGTGAGTTACCGCCCTGTTTTCCCCAATTTATGTTTCTTCATGTGTTATTATATGTGTTTGGTGAGTTTGAAATGCTTCGGATTGAATTAGAAACGAGACAAATAGTCTCTTTAAGGAAAGTTTAAGTTGGAAACGTCAACCGGACGTTGACTTATGAGTTAGAGGGATCACTATGGATTTCTGATGGTTCGGCTAGCTTTGGGAGAGGAATTGTAACTCAGGAGAGCAATTAGAACTGAATTTGGAAGTCCGGTGAGAATTAGGCTTGAATTGGCTAAGTTGAATTTTGGCGAATTCCGGTTGATAGGTGAGATTTTGATCCGGTGGTCGGAACAGAATTTAAGAGAGTTGCAGTAGCTTCTTTAGGTGATTTTGGATATGCCTGCAAATTTTCAGGTCATTCTGATGTCGTTTGGTTGGGTTTTGGATCGAATGCGAAAGTGGAAAAGTTCTGGTTTGACTTAGGCTTGAATTTGAGGAATTTGATGATTTTGATGTATATGATGGTGTTTTTATGTTACGAGAAAGTTTGAATGAGGTAATAGAATATGTATGTGCTTTTGGTTGAGGCCCCGAGGGCCTGGGGGTGATTTCGGATGGCTAACGGGAATTTTTGGAATGAAAAGTGCAGCAGAAATTGCCCTCTGCGATTGCGAGCCTGGGACTGCGATCGCATAGAAGGTTCTTCGGGGGTGCTAATTTGGTCTCTGCGAACGCGTATCTTTGTCTACGATCGTGTAGCTAGTGGGGTGGGTCAATGCGATCGCGTAGGAGTGCGTGCAATCGCGTAGGGTCGCTGGTCAGAGTTCTGCGATCGCGTAAAAGGAAACTTAAGGGTCCGAAATTTTTTCTCCGCGATCGCGTGCCTTGGTTCGCGATCGCATAGACGTCTGGGCAGAACATATTAAGGGCTAAATTTCTGACGCGACCCTCTTAATATTTCCACCATTCTTACTCCGCCAAGAGAGTTTTTTTGAGCGATTTGAAGTGGGTTTTCAGCGGGTATCGGTTAGAGGTAAATCTCTTGGATTAAAAACATCATTTTTAGAAAGAATCAACCTCAAATTCCATGAAATTGTGTAGAAATTGTAAGAACTAGGGCTTAGTTTTTAGAATAAATTTTGGGGATTTGAAGGGTCAAACGGACCCTGTTTTTGGTGAACTTTATATGTATGGACTCGTGGCGAAACGAGGAATCCGAAGATGTAATTTTCAGAATTTTTCGAGAAGTGGTCCCGGGGCTTGTGTTTTACCAACTTCGCGATTTTTAATGTTTTTCGAATAATTTCGATTGGTTATGTTTGAGTAGACTATAATAACCTATTCATTGTGGTTTTGAATAGATTCGACGCTCGCAGGAGAAGATTTGAAGGGAATGGGCATTGCAGACCAGGCTATGACCAGTTAGATGCAAGTAGTTAGCATAGATGATGGCCTGAGGGTTTGAAACCCCGGCTTATCACATCGTGACGCTATGTTAGGGCGTGAATCGCACCCCATGGCAGGTGCGGGATTGTAAATGATTGGGGATTGTGACTTGGTACATCCCATGAGCTGAGTAAATTATTGGCGTCTGATACGCACATTGTGTAGTTGATAATTGGGCTTAATGCTTTGTTTGGGGCCTTAAGCCGATCTGTAGTACCCGTCTAGGGTAAATATCTGTATGATAACATGATTGCATAATCATGGATCTCGGTCCTGTGTTTAATCACCGAAATGAAATGCTAAGTCACCTAATTTCTTAAATTGATTAATTAAATTATATTCACCGTAGTAATTGGAAAAACGGGAATTTAAATTGAATCTATTTATGTGACTCATATGCATATTGTGGACTGAGCTTGGGTCGGTCTGCACAATCCGCGTTGGATATATATATTGATATTGTGCTTGGGCTGAAGGAGCCCCTCCGGAGTCTGTACACAACCCCAGCGAGCGCCGTCGATGTTAAATGGATTGGCTTGCACGTTTCGCAGCGAATTCATGTGCATTGCATTGCATCTCTATCTGATACTTGGTTGTTGTTGTGATATGGTTATGATGTTAGCCTGTAGCGAAGTTATAGGATTGTTTGTTATAGCTTTGCGTTGTGGTACTTTGTGGATTTCCTGCTTTCAGTCATTTTCTATACTTATTATTCACTGAGTCGGTAGTACTCCCCTACTCCATGCACCTTGTGTGCAGATTCATGTACATCGGAGGCTTAGTTGATTCTCGCAGTCTCCAGAGATATTTCCGAGTTGTTGAGGTAGCTGCACGACATTCGCAGGACCTGGCTACTTTTCATTTTTTTCTCCATATGATTATCATTATATATTTTCCCGGATATTTTGGTTTTAGTATTCAGATTCTATTATTATTACTCAGTTTCGTTTAGAGTATCTAGACTCGTGACCCCCAGATCATATGGGTGTGTCTTCTATTTCCGTATTTACCTATACTACCTTATCAATATTCTTGGATTATTATTTTGTTAAATCTGAGTTTGAGACTTAAATGTTACATTGGAAGCGATTGTTGGTCAGGTTTACCTAGCTTTAGGGTTGGGTGCCATCACGACCGGGTTTGGGTCGTGACAATAATCTTTTTATAAACTTCGTATTTACCATCTCCACTCAAGATATATGTATTCTGTGATAAAACATTAGGCTTTCTGCTGCTCGACTTTCACTTACTGATAATTCAGACAATTGGCCGCAAAGTCTGCGACATTCTTTTTCATGTCGTTCAACCAATATACCTCCTTGGTCATGATGCATATTTGGGGAACTTGGATGGAAATAATACCTGGAATTATGGGCTTCTAACATGATCTTCCCTCTTTAAGTCCATGTATGTTTGGAACACACAATCTGTCTTGGTACCTAAAAGTACCATCATCTCCCCCTAATTGAAAAGCCATCTTCTTATACTTGTGAATCTCCTCGTTGAGCTGCAACACGTATGGATCTTCAAATTATTTCTCCTTCTCTTCGGCTATTAAGGGGTGGAGAATTCTTGTTCTAAACAACAGCCCCGTCATTTTCGGGGTCCAAAGTCGAACTCCTATCTTGGCTGGTGAACTTCTTTCACCAGAGTTCTCTTATCTACCTCAATCATGAGTTATACTTCTCACACTTTATCTTCTTAAGCACTTAGTGAAAACACTTATAGCATGGTTGTGACCTAAGTCTTTGATCAGTACTCTGAAGGTTAGAGTCCCGTGCAATGGCACTACCCCCGTGACACATAAATAGGCATGGTTTTATAGTTTTTCTATGATCACTTTATCATCAATAACTAAGCCCGGTGATCATTCTACTCACTTTTGTGTTTCTTACATATGCTAGACATAATCCTTGTTGTAATTATACAAATTTTCCTCATAACCGAACTGATTTTTCTTTTTCATATCCCATGCTAACTATTCGGGTTTCAAATCTCTAACTGGACTTGCTGAAAATTTTCACATCACCCCTTAGACCAAAGGTCTTATACTTGGGGATTCTTCCCTTTTTTAAGGGATCCAAATAACTTTTATTATCATCTGCCCATATTCTTTTTCCGCACACTATTTTTTTCTAAATTATGTGCATGTACCACACTTAGGGAATTAATATGCCGTAAACAAAATTTGAATATCTAACTCCAAACTTTCTATATAATACAAAATCAGATCATACTATAAACATCTGCGATAATCACTTAGTCACATAACCTAAGGGGGACCTGCTATATCTTTTATCTTACATCAATAGCTGCTTCTTATAGTAACTCACTAACATGCTACTTCTAGTTCTGATTTGAATAAATCTAAACAAATTAAAATCATTTCTTGAAATTCAATATTGGTTGCTCTTTGTTCTCATTGCATACATCATATCTTATAGCCATTTGCATGAATTGTACGAAATCACATCTTTGGTAACAACAAACATTTCTAACTCCTAGGTATTTTACCCTTAGGCTCTTTTATGTCCAAAACAATAGTGACCAATGTTATAGTCTGACATCTGAACTATCATCATCCCATTTGTGGCTCCATTTGCAAGAATTAAATAAAATGTTCTCTGTGGTAAAATACATACGAATACACTACCATATACAAACTTATCCTTCAAAGTATACTTCATCTGATAAATCACTCCTTACACTATCCGGTCAGTCTTGGTCTTAATCTAGACCTAACGTATGCAAAAGTTTCTCTATAATCACTATTACTTACATTTTCTTTGAGAACCCATATGCATCACTGTATACTCACAAGTTACCAGAAATGTTGATACACTGAAAATTGGAGATCTGGTAACTGAATAACTGATAACTGGCATCCTGAATAACTATAAACTTGCTAACTGAAAAATCGCATAACTGTTAACTGAGATAAACTAATAACCATAAGACATGATAACCCCTTTTGTACTTTCTGATAAGGTTATGCTCTAATATGCACTACTATCCATTGCATCCCTCTTATAACATCCTCTCAAGTCTCATATTTACCAACATGTACTCCATAATTACAACCCAATAGGCAATTATCCTCTCTAGGACTTTAGGTTTCTTCTGCGTGTCTCTTGGCATTCAATACGTTTGGAATTCGATAGGAAGAGAAGGTATATTGCTCTAAGCTTCATGGCACGATCTAGAGTAGAATGAAATGAGACAATCCTGGATGTCTTGGTAGTTAACCGTTTATATGAGTGGCCGGCATACACATATAAAGAAAACTCCACTAGATACGACTTCATGGACTCCCTAGGACTCTTGAACCTAGTGCTCTGATACCAAGCTTTTTCACGCCCCAAACTAGGGCCTGGACATAACACGACACTCGGCGCCTAACTACATGTGACCGAGCAGACCAACTGGCTGGCTGAATCAACATGTGATATCAAAACATACTGAATGCGTAAGATAAACTAAGACATGCTGATATACTAAAAGTCTTGATAATATAAATCAAACTGCAGAAATACTAAAACAATTATGAAACATATATGTCGCCAACATTGTTTAACATGAAAATCCTGAGACTCTATCTGACGATTACTCTAGTCTATGAAGCCTCTATTGAAGTACTGAAAATACTAACTATCTGTAAATACTAAAAGGTTGTAAAGTAATGATAATGACCTGAAAGAACTGGGGATAACCAAATAGTTGGTACGAGAATCCTAGCGCTCTGAATCGTCGACCTGTAAATCGTTACCTGCATTGTAAGATGCAGGCCCCAGGCAAAAGGGACGTCAGTACATTTGAATTGCACTAGTATGTAAAGCAAATGAAAGAAAGAATTGTAAATGCTGAAACTGAAACTAAGCTGATAACTGAAATGATAACTATTTGAAACTGAAACTAAAGTGATAGCTGATAACTGAACGGATAACTGAAAAGATAACTGATAACTGAACTGAATAAAGGAAGTAAGGATAAGAATACTCCCTCTTCTGAATGATGAACAGTCTATTTATCTTAATATTAAACTGAGGCCTCAGGCCCAATATATATATACATATATATATATACATATATATATATATATATATATCCAAGTATACGTATACGTAACTGCAGCCACAGACCCAAAAATGCATAAAGCATAAACTGCAGCCTCAGGCCCAAAGATGCATAAAGCATTAACTGCAGCCTTGGGCCCAAATACAGATATTCAGCTTTCAGGGATTTAAAATTAGGAATTGAGAATCATACTGTAATACAAAATAGTGAAATGCTGGATAACGCTGAGTTATGTGATACTGGAATACTGAATCATACTGAGTTACATAATGCTGGAATGCTGAATAGGACTAGAATGATACATATATTCTTTGAACTGATTATGAACAGTGAAACTTCAAATGTTTATGACATGTTGAGTAAGCTATACTAAGACTTAGGGATACCAAACCCAAGTGTATATTGAATACGAACTGAACTCACAACGTTCAGAATGAAAGTCATTAACGAGTTACGAAGCTAGAAAATAGAAGCTCTACAACTATTTAATGAACTAGGCTTAACTATATTTCTGAGGCAATTGATACGTCATAAAAGAAGCATAGTGTAGGGAGAATCATTAACATTCTCAAACATAGAGAGTTAGTCTCACATACATTAACTTCCTGCTCTTGAGTGTAATACAACATTCTCCAACCCTTTCAACTATAATCTATATCAATATAAGTCAAAGAGATTCCATATGAGCAATATTCTCATACTTTAGTCACTTAAAGATTTTCTTCAATACTTGGTGACATAAAGCTTCATAATCCTTATTATTGGTGTCTCTACACCCACTAATCCATTTAATTGCTCCTAGATAAATTCTAAAGTCTAAAATGGTTATAATCAATATTATTCTTTATCACCCATAAGCTAAACAACGCTCTTAACCAATAATCAACAATCAACACCCCAAACCTATAATATTTCATGCTTTTCTATCAATCCCATCAATTCATATCTCATAAACTAGGGTCTATAATCATTAAACCAATGCTAGAATCAATTAGAGAGTGAAGACATTACCTTTTTGAAGTACAAACCCTTTGAATTCAATTTCTAGGCTTCCTTCTCTCAAAAATGATGTCTAAATCGGATATCTAACTATATGAAGGGTTTAACCATGTTTATAAGATGTTGGGAAATTAAAATTAACTTAGAATCACCATAGAACGTACCTTGGGTGGTGGAAGGACCCTTAAGGAGTTAGGTTTTTGAGAGTTCCTTATTCTAGAACAAGTTTTTATATTTTGGGGCTCTGGGGGACAAAATGTGGCTTTCAAACAACCCCCACGAGTGTGCCCGTGCTCTTGGAGACCTGACCGTGCAAAGCGGCAGCAACATTACCTCAAAAGAAGCACGGCCACGTTAGGGGCGCGCTACAGGGCGCGCACATCGCATACTGTTCTGTCAAATGTGCATAACATTTTGCACAAAGATTCGTTTGGTCTCCATAATATATCGTTGGAAAGCTATTTTAAATACCTATATCTTTCGTGCTTTGACTTTTCGCAAATTCCTTATACATCTTCACTAAACTCTGCTGGAATACAGACCTTCTGCAAACTTAGTCGATTTTGTCAAAGCTTATGCACCTTACTTTCCATCTTAATTTTGAAAAAATTATCCCATAATCATCCCGATAGGACTTCACATGTTAAAAATATGACCTTACTTCTCCTTTAACTCATTCACACCTAAGCCAAATTTACGGGGTGTTACATAAACCATTTGGAAAGGCTAAGAGAGCTGATTTTCCATTGCAGTTAAACCATTTTGATATTTGTGGTCCAATGAATGTGAAGGCTAGGTCTGGTGCTTTTTATTTTATTAGGTTCATTGATGATGTCACGCGATTTGGTTATGCCTACTTGATTTCTCACAAATTTGAAGAACTTGAATGCTTTAAGAAATATTTGAATGAAGTTGAAAATCAATTAGACAAAAGGATTAAGACCTTAAGAATCGATAGAGGGCGTGAATATCTTTCAAAAGAATTTGATGAATTGTAAATTAAAAAGGAAATCACTAGATAGTTAATTATTCCGTACCCACCTCAACAAAATGGTGTAGCGGAAAGGATAAATAGAACATTATTAGACACGATGAGGTCGATGATGGCGCAGACAAATTTACCTCTCCTTTGCGGAGATGCATTGTTGATTGCAAGTTACATATTGAACCAAGTGCCTTCTAAATCAGTTTCTTCCACTCATTATGAGCTATGGACTGGTCATAAACCAAACTTAAAGAATTTAACACCTTGGGGTTGTGCTGCATATGTAAAAAAATTCTTTTAGCAAGTTTGGTAAATTAGGTCCAAAAGACAAGAAATGTATCTTTATAAGATATTGAGAACACTCCAAAGGGTATGTGTTCATTGGTGAATTAGAGGATGGAAGTGTTACTGAGATTGAATCGCGAGATGACGCATTTTTTGAAAATGATTTTCCAAAGAAGGGCGAGGTAAAGAATGGAGAGCCTCTTTGTGAAATATTGAACTCAGACAGGTAGCAAGTGTCTTTGGACACAGTTAATAATCAAATTGATCAAGATCTTATTCTTAATCCGAGTGGGAGTGGAAACTCTCAATCTTAAAATCCTTCTGAAGAACCTGAATTTCAACTACGAAAGAGTTCTAGGAAAAATATACCCAAATGTACTTATGACATTGGAGATTATGTTTTCTTGGTATCTCCCACAGAAATAGATAAGCTAAAGTCTGTGAGTGTGGCTTTATTGAGCCCTAAAAAAGATGAGTGGATGAAAGTAATGAAAGAAGAATTAGAGTCCATGAAAACCAATAAAGTATGGGATCTAATTGACCTTCCGCCTGGGCATAGATCCATTGGGAACAAATGGGTTCTCAGATTTAAACGCAGAGTGGATGGGTCAATAGAAATATACGAGGCACGATTGGTTCCAAAATGCTTTATTCAAGAAGATGGAATAGATTATGAGGAAACACTTTCACCAGTTGTGAAGTTCACCTCAATTCATTTACTTTAGGATATTGTTGCACATTGGATTTAGAATTACATAAAATGGACGTGAAGATAGATTTTCTCAATGGATAACTAAATGGAAAAATCTACATGGAACAAAACAACTTGTTGTCGCGCCCCCTTTTTCTCGCAAAATCAGGTTTATGACATTTGGTTGGGACAATTCTTTCCTTTTGGAAAGAGGTTTTACAATTTTTAAGAGTCGCCACCTAACGGTTTTAAGGTACGTTAGGGCACCTATAGGGTTCAACTACAACTATGTTTGGTATCCAGAGATAGGGTAAGATCATGAAATTATCCCAGGGGGAAGGAGTTAGGCACCCCTTAGGATCCACTAGTGTGGTTTCCGTCCAGATAGTTTTGTGAATTTGTGCAGTTAGCAAGTAAAAACGTAAGGCTCAAGTAATAGAGGATTTTGAATTTAAATAAACAAGTGTTTAAAAACAATAAAAGTAAGGTTTTGAAAAGGATTATAATCTAAGCATGCTTGTAGTGTATAGGGGTGTCCTAGGTTTGTTTGTAATATGGATCACATCAATGCAATATCCGGTATGTCACTTCTCAGAAGAGGGCATACACGTGGTATTAGCACACTGGTCATCATGTTCATATATACCCTTCCCACCCCGTAAAGGTACTAAAGCGAGGATTGGTCTCGACCCCTATTGCATGTTGTTACCTGTCTCATTCCTATCAGTTCCAGAGGAATTTAGGGCTACTATTCCAATAAGAGGGGGTTCTGAGCTGAATCTTAGGTTTAAAGGTAAAATGCTAAGGATACATACAAAAACAAGTAGAATTGCATTTAGAGGGGAAACATATAAACAATTAAAAGGCTCATGTATACCTCTGCAAATAATACATATAAATAGCATGACTTAAACACAGTTAAGGTCTGAATTTTAAATCTTAAAGCAGGGTACTTGAGTCAGAACCAGATTTATTATATAACTTAGAAAAGAAGTCTGAATCAGGCTTGTCTGCTGGTTGTAGCAGTTGACAATTAAATAAAGGCAGTTCCAATTTTATTTAAGTAATTACCTAAGGCTTGCCTCGGCGTGGACATGATTTAGTAGTTATTCAAGATTATTAAGTCAGTTACAGATTATTATTATTGTTACCTACATATGTTGTTCTAGGTGTTCAGCATATAGAATTATGGCCAATTAGTTGCAAAGACTAAGTAAAACTATTTTATTCCTTTTTTATGCACTCGTAGTTAGCCTAAGTGTGCTTAAGAGAATGAAACCCTAAAGACATGATATCTAATATGCAGAGATGTAGAAGAATGTATATGCAGAACCCTAAACAGGATTTTCTATATGCATAAATATTACAGCGTTTAGAATAATAATTACTAGGATATGCACGGATGATATATTTGTTTTAGCCTAAAACAGGATCTCTAAGTATTCATGGCAGTAGGAACATGATTGCAGAAATATTGGTTATTTAACGCATGATTTGCTAAGTGGTATGATAGTGAAATGGACATGTTGAAAAATGATAAGTGTAAATCCTAAGGAACATGATCTTTAATCCATGAAATAAGTCCTAAGTATGAATTCTATTATGCAAGTAGGAATGTAAACCTAATAACATGCTTTCTACCCCTTTTGATAACATTCATATTTCCCATGCCTTTTCACTATCCAACCCTATAATGTTTACAAATTATTACAAACAAAATGATTGAATTATAAAAGAAATGTAAAAATAAGAAGTTACAGCCATAGGAAGCATGATCTTGAATTCCTCTCTGAGTTATGTAATTAATCACTTCAATTCCAATACTATTCCAAAGCCTTTCTCATATCTGGGTGTGTCAGAGTTTCCTAAGGACCTCAAGGGGGTCCTGGGCAGTGCTCACACTGAGATTTCCATAACCAAATAGAATGAGTGCAGTGTGGAAGAGCCAACTCTTATGTGTCCAAGTTCAGAGAGAGCTCAAGGGTCCCAAGACAAGGCTCACACAAAAAGGGCAGAACCTAGATTCTAAGAATAGGTCAGAGTGCTAGACGTGGTTTGAAAAAGAGTTATTTAAAAACTGGATTGAAAATAATCAATAACATGGATGATTTGAAAGTAGTTGTGGTGGTAAACAAAATTCAAATTCCAAGATTGGATCACACACTGAATGAGTGGTCATACAAAGGGGTTGAGGAGTTATGGACACACATACATTTAACTGTGAACACATAACACTATTAAGCGCCTTAGGACTAGTTGGACATCAATAGCAATGGCTAGTTCTGGCATGATTCCAGGCTAGTCAAAAAACACAAGCACATTGAAGGGATAAGGACTTGGCATGGCAAGTACATAGTAAGTGACTGACAAAGTATGCTTTGAAACAAACATAGGGGAATGCATTAATTTAGAGGGGAATGGGGACATTATAACATGTTGGTAATGCATTTTAAAAGAACCACAAGTAGGAATAGACCAAGAATGAAAGAAGATAAAACAAATAATGCAACATATTATTGTTGGAGCTTTAAAATTAAACTAGGACGTACCAGTCAGAGAAGCAAAGTGCAGAAAAGAAAAGTAAGCAGGATTCCACAGTCTAGCCTTGGCTTTCTGCCGGCTAGTCAAAGCAGTAGCACAAGTAATAGAAAAAGAAAGAGTTTTGAATGTATAAGTGTGTTCTGAACTAAAAATGTTCTTGTATTTGAAAGAAGAGAGGGTAGAGTATTTATAGTTTCGAAAAAGAGTAAAGAATAAGGTAATAAGTAAAGTTTGAACACAAACATGGAAATAATCACAATCAGAATTAATTAACACAAGCGATTCCCTTCAATTAAGGAGTCACTGCTGATCGAGGCCTACCATGCACTACTATTGAGTAGCGAGAGAGGGTCGAAGCAGCTTTAACCAGATTAAGTTCGGGATCGATTTTCGCAGGGAGCTAGATATTAGAGTAGAGTGTCTATCTAAATCGGAGTTATGTTCTTGCTCTTAATTGCACTTCTAAACATTTTTGAGTTTTTTGTTTTACTTCTCTTTTTATCAACTACAATGCTACATTAAACTAGAATAAGCTAAGAGTAAGATACTACGGGTTGTTCAAATGGTTAAAAGGCACTAGGATAGTGACTTTCGCCAAGGTGGTCAACTGATGGATACTTGAGTTTAAGGAATGATTGACATATTTGAGGAATATGATATAACCTTAGCACGATTTTACCCAGTCTACACCTCTCGGTGATTCAAGTAGTTTGCCCGAATTGACTTTATCAAGACCAGTTGGGTATGCAAATTTACAGAAGCAATAAAGGTTCAAGTCGGGTATTACTATCTGTAGGTTTGACCTTTAATTGAGGCTATCAATCTCTTGGGTACGCCCCAATTCCTTGTTGGACAAATTTCGGAGACTTAGGCTCTCTTTCTCAAGAAGAACCAAAGTCAACTAAACACAAACTAGTGTTTTCAACCACTAATTCATCAATTAAATACGAATTTAGCCCAAATATCAAATAGCTATAGTCAATCTAGCCGTAAAACACAAGACCCATCAATTACCCATACTAGGATTGAGCCACAACCCTGGCTAATGGGTCTATCTACTCTTTATTAGAGAAGAAAATAACGAAATAGATGAAGAAAACTCATATTAATTAATTTCTAAATTAAATTATTCAATGTTGAAATACAGCTAAAATTACTCAAAACAGTTAAAATATTCGAACCCACGAGTGCAGCCTTCAATACTTACAATCTACTTAACCTAAAAATCAAAAAGAAGCTATTTATACCAAGTTAAAAAATCTGGACAAAAATACCCATGCAGGGTTAGTGCGGAACGCACAAAATTACGTGCGGCTAAACTAGGGCTCTTGACATAAAATTCCTGATATTTGAACTCAGGCCATGCATACCGCATAGAACCGAGTGCGGTCGCGGTGGCTTCTAGTGCAGTCCGCATGAAATGGAGTGCAGACTGCATTGGCTTCAATATCCAAAATTGGCACCTCTCTAATCTTTGGATCTACGAACCGCACTAATTCAAGTGCGCAGTGACTCAATGCGGACCGCATTAAATTTCATGCGATCGCATTGCCTGTTGGCCTGGAAATCACCTTCTTTGAACCTTACTTGTGCGGACCGTACAGAATGGTGTGTGGCCGCATTGGGCCTATTGTTTTTTAGCTTTGTATTGCCTTGGTACTTATGCAAGTTTCACTATTTTTTGAGCTGATCTTTAACATCTTGTCACTTTGTTGATCAAACCTATAATCAAGTACAACTTGTGAGCCTTTAGGGACCCTTTTGTACAAATTTCTAATCAAAACATAAGCAAGAAGGAGTATAACATGCCTGAAAATCCCTAATTACCAACTCCCCTAAACTTAAGCCTTTACTTGTCCTCAAGCAAATAAAATAAAACCCACCCTTTAAGGACAATTCCAAGAAAATTCAGCTGTCCTAAAGTGACCTCATCTAGCATCAGGTGGGACTAAAAATTGCCCTCAATGCACATAAACCATTAACAACATTTACTCTTTTAAATGCCATAGATCAAGTGCGACACAAGAGCATCAAAAGTTGACTCAACACATCAAATGACTCTTTCTATTACTTTGGTCATTGTGGAACCCAAACCCACACGTCCTCAACTCTCCCTAAGCAAACCCCACCTTAAGAATAGTGGCACTCATAACAAGGTTAATGGGAATTCACTCATCTCTCGTAAAGAAAAGTCACAAGTCCGACTCTAAGTACCATATATTTTCCCCTCATGTGAGTCACCACTAATGTAAGCTTCATTCAACTAGAGTCATATAGGGATTTTTTGGAGTCATAGTGAAGGCTTTTTGTTTTGGGTAGGCAATGTTTGGTCTAATTAGGTTCTATCTTCCCTTAAGCACTTCTTTTGTTTTATATTGGCACAATTTCACTCGACTTTTTGAGTCACATTGCCACTCTTTCTTAGATATTTCAAATATTTTCTCCTTTCTCACTTTTCCACACCTTTCATTTTTTGTTTTTCTTGACTCCCTTTTATTCAATTCCACATTGAGTATTCTTTTTGTCATTTTGCTTTTCTTTATTTTTCATTGCCTTTTCTAATTCTTCATTTTTGTACCTTTTCACCACCTTGTTGCAGTCCTCGTCTCTCCCTCCAAACTGATACTTTTTCCATGTGCTAAGGAATGATCGGGTGCCAAGAGAGGGTATCTTTTAGAACGGGTAAAGGCTTGTATCGTGGTTCTTGAAGGAAAAAGGTTTAAGGATCAAATGGGTTGACTAGGGATTGTTATCTTTGGTAGGATATGGATTTACTTAAGCTATCATTTGGACCAATGAGAGACAATAATCCTGTCTCAAGTCAAAATTCACTTAGGATTTCGCCTCGACAAACATTTAGGAAAAGTTCTAGACCAATGGCTCGGGACTTGGACTTACAATGCAATATCTCACTACACATGTTATGGAATCACTAAAGACATAGAGTTGGGGTCCCACAACAACCTTAGATATGATTTGAGCACACGATGGTCCCGAAAAACCACTTGATGATTATAGATCGACCCAAGAGTTTCAAGGTCACGACTTTCACCATCCTAAACACAACACGTTATTGTTGACCATAAGATCAAAGGCAAATATGCTAGGCCCAAGTGAAGCTTTGGTTGAGGCACCCTTAACCACTAATTACTAAAAAGTAAAAAGCAAAAGAAAAATGGACTCACACCCTTAAGAAGGTTGTCACGCCATCCATCATTGGTAAGAGCCACCCGGTTCACACAAACTCCACCTTTAGAAAGAACCGTGGCATTAAGAAAACCAAAGGCTTATTGCAAACGTTCAAAACAAGATGCTACGAACATAAATAAGAAGCTGAGAACAAAAAATAGCGGAATGTAAAATAAATATGTACAAAAAGGGATTTGATCGAACATACAATAGATGAGATGAATATGTACAATGTAACATGAATTTATATATAGACCAATAGTAAAATAAAAGTACGATAAATATAATGAAATGTTAAAATTATATACAAATCAAAGATGAAAAATAAAAAGGCATAAAAACTGTCAAATATATATACGATCATCCAATCCATAAAAGTAGGCCTGCCCCCTCAAATTAAAGCTAACATTGTCCCCAATGCCAATTAAACTAAATAAGCACCAAAAAGAAAAATGGAAAAGGATATAGAGACTCCCTATGGCCCGTCTGTCAACATGGGCTTCTGAGTGGTCCTTGGGTTCTTACTGTGCTTGGGAACCTCAGAGTGGTTCTCAATGGCTTGTTGCTCTGCTGCTGGGACTTGGGCCAAGACCTGGACAGGCTCCTGAGGTGCATCCTGTGGCTGACTGGAAGAGGCCTCCGGTGGGTCTCCTAAGTGGATGACTGCATCGTGTGCTCTTGGAATCAACCTTTTCCTCTTGGGAGGCCTCTAAGACTGCTCCGGCTGAGGATGAGCGCTGGTACTGGATTCTGTAGCAATAAGTCCAAAGTTAGATGATCTTCCTTAAACCTATCAACATCAACCCTCAGCTCCTTCAAAGAATCCTTGGAGGCCCGTGTTTTCCTCAACTTCTTGTGCTCCTTAGCAAGCTCCTTGAGAGCCTTTCTATGTTAATCAACAACATCAGCGAGCAGTTTCTGGTTGTCAAGTATTTTCTTCTGGTTGACCATAATCTCCTTAAGGGCATCCTCAATAGACTGTGGGACCTGCGGAGGTAGAGGTACTGACTAAGCTTCCACTATCGTAGTGAGGATAGAGAACTTGGATGAAGCTGTCTGCATCCAATTGTTGATGCTAAGAAGAGCCTGGCTCAGTCGGTGAGCAGTCACTAGGTAGGCTCGGGAAGAGGGAATCTCAGGGTCTGCTGAAGTACAAGCCTGGAGAAATGTCTATGGAGGTGCAAGCAGGTTGAGTAGGAGCCACTGCCACAACTGGCTCTTCAGACAAGCCAGTTAGAGTAGTGTTTGTTCCCTTGAAGCTCTTGCTTTTTGGGTTGTCATCCCCATGCATGTTGTACCATGAGAAGCCTTCGCTTTGACCTTGATATCAAATAGCCTCTTTTCAACTTTGAGGTCCCCGACGTACATGGTTAAGAAGCTGGGGAAAGGGTAGTTTCTGTCACCTTCAACTACCACCTGTGTAATCATCCGTGACATCACATTTCCAACATTTATTGGCTACCCCGCCATGATCGATACTACCAAAATTGCCTAGTGAAGAGGGAGGGAGTTGTTATGAGTAGTGGGGTCCAATCTGCTACACACAAATGTTTCCCACCCCTTGGCTTCAAAGTTCAAGCTTCTTCGCAAAAGTTTTCTCCCGCATTCAACCAATAAGAGGTGGTACCTGGGACTGCTAGATACTGTGCCAGCCAAGCACGGACCTCTTCACCTAGTTCCATCTTTGCCAAGTATAGCAACTCATCCTCCTCAACAAAAACCAAGTAGTCATTAATTGACTTTCCATCAAACAACACCTTTAAATTTTGCACCTTGGTCACTTTGGTGCCCTTTTTGATATGGGCAACATTGGTATAGTATTTCTTGACCAAGTGCTCATACATTCCCCCAAAAAATATTCCTAGCCAACTCTCTCCTTAAACTGCCTCCTCAGATTGGGGTTCTGAGGCAACAAGTCTCTATCAATAAAGCTCCTCTCCGGGATAAACTTCCTCACTTGCCACGATTCCCTAAACTTGTGGTATGCTACCTTTCTCACAAATCGGTCTTGCCACACCTCCGATTTCCTAGTTCTAGCTATACCTCCCACCTGAGGTTCACCCCCTTCTCCTATTTCTCCTACTACCCTTTCTTCTTTTTCTTCCTCATCATCTCCTACTGCACCCTCTCCTGATAATGAAGCTGTGGGAGACATAGAGTATTCCCTACAACATTCAATTGAGCCTTCAATCGACCCTGAACAAATATCCACTAAAGCATGGGCAGTGGGCAAGGTGGATGAGTGTCTCTTAGCATGTTCCTCTCCGGCCAGTCAGTGACAAATTCTGGCACGGAGTCTGAAAGAATCTCCCGGGAGGGCTCATACTCACTCCCCAACTGGTCACGGGCCCTGTCTGCAGCTTTGATAATTTTTCTTTGGTTCTTGATGTTTTGTTGGACCTGAGGGGTCAGTTTTATCATTTTCTTTCCTTTGCCACCCCAGGAGGACTCTCCCCTGCCTTTTTGTTTAGAGCCCTTGCCTCTTAGTTTCACAATTGTCTGTAAACAAGTTCAGTTATGCTTTGTTACTATCAATAGATTCAATTAAGTTCAAGGTTGCAAAACAGAAATGGTTGTATACAGTTGCAGAAGTCGCATAATGCAGACCTTAAAAAATGACGTGCGGTCGCAAAGAGGGCAACGCGGATCACACTAAATGGCAATACCGTCCGCACAGAGGTGGGGTTCAGACTACCCACTCTTTGTATCCCTGCAATGCGGGCTGCACAAAATGTAGTGCGGTCATATAGGGACCAATGCGGATCGCACAAAATAGCATTGCGGTCTACATAGAGGTGGGGTTCAGACTACCCATTCTCTATATCCTTGCAATGCGGACCACACAAAATGCTATTGCAGACAACACAAAAACCGCTGCGGTACGTTCTGAGTGCCCAGTTGTAGCACTAACTTAGGGTTCAAAATAATTTGATTTTAAGTCCAATCTAACACCTAAGTGTTTTCCTAGTGATTATAATTACTTAAGTCCACATCAAACAAGAAAATAACTAACCTAATCCAACCACATTAAAATAAATACGGGAAGAAAAGGGTTAGAAACAAGAAAAACAAAAAGTAAAAGAAAAATAAAAAAATAATACAATTAAAAGGGAGTTAATGTTACTAGATATGAGAGGAACTGAAAGTTAATGATTCCAAGCAATTTATTACGAGCAAGATGGGAGATGAACAATGATTTTGTGAGTCTAAGAATTGAAAGATCAAAAAGTGTAAAAGGAGGGCCTCGGGCCCTATTTATATAGGAAAGGACCTGGGGCCCAGCTTACCAACCCAGTGCGAATCATACAAAATGGACAGTGGTCCGTACCACACAGCTTGTTTCAAGTTTGAGAAGGCAACCCACTGCCGTCCACAGAAAAATGCCATGCGTCTGTAGTGGTCCACCGTGGACTGCACAAAATGTAATGTGGCAGCGGTGGCAAACTTCAGAGAGTTGGACATTTCATCCTACACCAGTGCGGTCTGGACTAAATATATTGTGTCCGCATTGACAATTACAGAGATCTGAACACTTTTTCCACTATGTCCTGCATTACATCAACACAATCATATAGCATCTCACAACTAGTTAGTCCAAAAATCAAACCTATTCTATAATAAAAATCAAATAAAACAAGAAGAAAAACACATGGGTTGCCTCACAAGAAGCTCCTAATTTAACGTCGCGGCACGACACAGGTTACCATCAAATCATTTGAGATGAAGAAGTGCCACCACGTAGCTGTCATCAATTTTTCCCAAGTAATCTTGACCCTATGCCCATTCACTCTAAAAACTTCTCTACTTTTGTTCTTTAAATCATGAGAACCAAACGGGGTCACACACACTACTTCAAACGGTCAGCTCCATTTTGACTAGAGCTTTCCTGGGAACAACCGTAGCCGAGAGTTGAATAAGAGAACCAAATCCCCCACTTTGAACTCCTTGCTCCGAGTACACTTGTCGTGAAGGTATTTCATTTTATCGTTATACAGGGACGAACTAGAGTAGGCATGAAATCTGAATTCATCAAGTTAATTGAGTTGCTCCACCCGAAGATTAGTAGCTACATCCCAATCAAGGTTCAACTTCCTCAAGGCCCACATGGCCTTGTGCTCTAACTCAACCAGTAAATGGAAAGCTTTCCCAAACACCATCCTATATGGAGACATACAAATTGGAGTTTTGTAAGCAGTTTTATACCTCCATAGAGCATCATCCAACTTCTTAGAACAATCAGTCCTATTTACATTGACCATTTTAGAAAGAATATTCTTGATTTTCCTGTTTGAGACTTCATCTTGGCCACTCTCCTTAGGATGATAAGGAGTAGACACTTTGTGGTTGACACCATACTTTGCAAGCAAGGTGTCAAAAAGCTCTATTGCAAAAATGCGACCCCCCATCACTTATGATTGCACGAAGAGTGCCAAACCTTGTAAAAATGCTCTTTTTGAGAACCACGCTCCTAGCTTCATTGTTGGGCAAAGCCATGTCCTCGACCCATTTTGAAACATATTCAACCGCCACTAGAATGTAGGTGTTCCCACACGAGATAACACTCGGGCCCATAAAGTTAATGTCCCATACATCAAAGATATCAACCTCAAGAATGGTATTGAGAGGCATCTCATCTTTCTTCAAAATTCCACTCGCTCTTTGACATTCGTCATACCTCTTCACAAGATCACTTGCAACTTTGTACAAAGTTGGCCAATAAAACCCACAACTAAGAACTTTAGAAGTAGTCCTCCCCCCACCATGATAGTCACCAAGAACTTTAGAAGCAGTCATCACCCCACCATGTTGTCCACCATAGGGAGAGGAACGACAAGCTTCCAATATACTCAATTGCTCTTCCTCCGAGACACACCTTCGGATCATACCATTCGTGCAAATCATAAACAAATACAGCTCATCCCAATAAAAATCCAAACTATCCTGTTTGAGCTTCTTTCTTTTGTTAGAAGAGAGCTCACACGGGATGTACCAGTCATAATGTAATTAGCAACATCTGCAAACCATGGCATATCATTCATTGACACCGAAAGAAGTTGTTCATCGGGAAATGAATCATTGATCTCTAGGCCATCACGAGGCCTCCCCTCCTCCTCCAAGCAGGACAAGTGGTCCGCCACTTGGTTCTCACTAACCCTTCGGTCCATAATCTCCAAATCAAAATCATGAAAAAACAACACCTATCGCATCAGTCTAGTTTTGGAATCCTTCTTTTTCATCAAGTACGAGAGTGCGACATGGTCAGTATGAATAATAACCTTAGCACCCATAAGATACGGCTGAAAGTTTTCCATTGCTAACACAATAGCCAAAAGTTATTTCTCATACACCGTGTAATTCACTTGAGCATCATTCATTGTCTTTCTCGCATAGTACATCGGATGAAATATTTTGTTCATTCTTTGACCCAAAACCACCCCAACCGCCACATCGCTTGTATCACATAGGAACTCAAAGGGCAAGCTCCAATTAGGTGCGGTAATGATATGAGTGGTGGTCAACTTATGCTTGAGAATTTCAAAGGCTTACATGCACTTTTCATCAAACACAAACTTAGCATCTTTTTCCAACAATTTGCACAAAGGATTCACTACTTTCGAAAAGTCTTTGATAAATCTCCGGTAGATACCCGCATGCCCAAGAAAACTTCAATCCCCCTTAACAGAAGTGGGGGGAGGAAGCCTTGAAATCTCCTATATTTTGGACTTATCAACTTATATTCCATGCTTTGAAATTTTATTACTTAACACTATGTCCTCCTTAACCAGGAAGTGGCATTTTTTCCCAATTGAGTACAAGATTGGTATCTCCTATGGGCAGCAGTCTATCTAGATTTTTCAAACATTCATCAAATGAATCACCCACCAGACTAAATTCTTTCATGAACACCTCCAAAATATCTTCCACCATAACGGTAAAAATGGCCATCATATATCGTCGGAATGTTGCTGAGGCATTAAAGAAACCGAAAGGCATCCGAGAAAAAGCAAAGGTGTCATATGGATGAGTAAATGTGGTCTTCTCCTGATCCTCCAAGGCAATCAGAATTTGGTTGTACCCAGAATATCCGTCCAAGAAGCAATAAAAGACTCGCCCAGCAAGACGATCAAGCATCTGGTCAAGGAAATGCAATGGGAAGTGATCCTTGAGGGTCACCTTGTTAAGCTTGCGGTAATCCAGGCATACCTCCATCCAATAACTGTCCGGGTAAGAATTAGTTTACTATTATCATTGGTCACCAGGGTCATACCACCCTTCTTCGGCACACACTACACAGGTGAAGTCTACGAGTTGTCAGAAATAAGGTACACAACCACGACATCTTACCACTTTATCACCTCCTTTTTCACAACTTCTTGCATTGCCTCGTTCAACCTCCTTTGATGTTCCAAAAAGGGTTTTGCATCATCTTTAAGAATAATCTTGTGCATACAGAATACGGGGTTTATTCCCCAAATATCTGATAAAGTCCATCCAATTAAATTCTTCCGCTTTTTGAGCACCACCAATATGGCATCTACCTGCATGTTAGTAAGACAAGAGGAACGAATAACTGGTAAAGTTGAACTAGGGCCTAAGATTTCATACCTGAGGTGTGGAGGCAATGGCTTCAACTTTCCTCAATTGAAGGATTTGTTGGAGGAGTCTTTTTATTTTCAAGATCCAAGGAGAGTTTCCTAGCCTCATAAGAATAAGAGCCCATTCTATGTAAAGTATTCACACATTCCACTCGACCCTCATCATCACTGACATGAAGGTTTAGCAATAAAGCCTCCAGAGGGTTTTCCACATTGATCATTGCACTAGTATCATCGATCATCGCAGTCGTGATAAGATCCAAAAATGAGCACACTTCGGTACAATTGGGCTGATTCATTGACTTGAACACATGAAAGACTACCTTTTTATCACCCACTCGAAAAGTGAGTTCCCCTGCTTCCACATCAACCAAAGCCTTCCCCGTACCAAGGAAAGGTCTCCCTAATATTATTGGGACTTCATGGTCTACCTCAAAATCCAAGATCACAAAATCAGCTGGAAAGATATATTTGTCCACCTGGACAAGCACATCATCAACAATACCCAATGGTTGCTTCATTGATCTATCTTCCATTTGCAATCTCATAGAAGTCGGCCTTGAGCGCCCAATACCCAAATTCTTAAAAACTGAGTAGGGCATCAAATTTATGCTTGCCCCTAAATCACATAAAGCTTTAGCAAAGTCTATACTTCAAATAGTGCAAGGGATAGTGAAAGCACCAGGATCCTCTAACTTTGGAGCCATTGAATGCACTATAGCACTAACTGGTGAGTCATCTTAATAGTTTCACTCTCCATGGATCTTTTTTTGTCACCAAATATTTCATGAAATTTAGCATAGTCAGGCATTTGCTCCAAAGCTTCCACCAAAGACACATTAATGGATAAGCTTTGCATTATGTCAATGAAATATATGAATTGATTCTCATTTTTCTACTTGGCTAGATTTTGAGGATAAGGTGGAGGTGGCCTAGATAGGGGTGCCTTGGCTTTTGGAACAATCAGCTCAGGCATGTCTATTACGTGTTCCCTAGATGAGTTCGCATCACCTTGCGTTCCACCTAGGCATATTGAATATCAATCACCACTTCTTCATTCACATTTTCCTCAACCACATTATTGACCACCAAAGGAACTTCATCTTCTCGACTTCATCGCCCAAAACTTACTTTTATTTAGAGGCATTCACATCAGCGCCTCGTCCATTCCTAGTAGTTACCGACATAATATGATTGTTTCCACCCTTCGGGTTCACTACCGTATCACTTAATAGAGAATTCTTAAGTCTTGTATTTAAGGACTAAGAGATTTGGCCTAGCTACACCTCCAAATTTCTAATGGAAGTATTGTGACAAGATAATTGAACATCCAAATTTGCATTCTTCTTCATCATTTGCTTGAACATCATTTCGATTCTACCTATATCATTGCTAGAAGAACTAGGACCCTGGGATGGAAAAGATGGTGGATTGCTCAGTTGTTGGCACATTGGGGGCCTTTGAAAGCCTTGCCCCTGATTTCCCTGGTTGTTGTTCCATCCACCCTGGTTGTTGTTATTGCCCCAGTTTCCTTGATTGCTCCAATTGTTGTTTTGATTGCCCTAATTTGAACTTTTATTATTGTTTCCCCAATTGTTGTTCCCTTGTTGGTGATTATTCTAATTGTTGTTGCCTTTTTGTTGATTGCCCCAATTACCTTGGGATCTCCACTGTTGTTGTTGGTTAGAAGAATTGCATCTTTGGCCTTGATTATTATTCACATATTGTACCTCTTCATTTTTCCCGTCATATCTATCATCTTGAAATCCCCTACCATCATTGTCAATGATCTAAATTCCCTTGGTTCTATTGCCTCTTTGTATTTTTTGGTTCACTAGCATGTTAACACCCTTCACGGCATTCACCTGGCGAGGATTTTGGACTTGTTGCAACTGTGCCTTTGCTAGTTGGTTCATGGTTGTTATCAACTCAACTATCGCCTGCCCATGATCATGTAATTATGTATGCAAATGAATGACCGTGGGGTCACCCTGGGGCACATTGGCTCTACTTTGCCAAGCTGAGGACGTGTCAACCATCTCGTCAAGAATGACACAAGCTTCATCATACGTCAATTTCATGAAATTACCCCAGCAAGTTGATTCACTATGCATTGATTTGTTGTGGTGATGCCCCTGTAGAAAGTTTGTTACAACATAATCTCCGGCATATCAGTGTTGGGTCATTCCTTCGCCATAGTTCTATATCTCTCCCAAATCTCATGCAATGATTCAGTTGGCTCCTACTTGAAAACTAAGATCTCATCCCACAATGCTGTTATATGACCCGGTGAGAAGAACTTTACAATGAACTTGCCCGCTAACTCATCCCAAGGATGATGGAATGGTCGGGAAGTCGCTCAAGTCAATCTAAAGCCTTCCCTCTAAGTGAAAATGAGAAGAATGTCAATCGGAGTGCATCCTCTAACATATTAGTTTTCTTGCTCCCCCAACTGATATCCACAAACACCTTGAGATGTTTGTAAGCATTTTGAGTGGCAGTGCCCGTGAAGTACCCACGTTGCTCTAGCAATGCCAACATCATATTAGTAATTTGAAAATTGCCTGCCCGAATCTGAGGTGGGACAATTGCACTTTCGTAGTCTTGGTTTGGGAGCACTCGAGGAACCGCTCTTGGAGGTGGCGGAGGAGGGTCTGGAACATTGTCAATAACATTGACCTGGTGGCCTCTTCGTTGTCCTTGAGGTACAGGAGTCACCTCATCCTCTCCATTATCATCAACCTCCTCCCTCGCAATTACGTTTCCAAGAGGGTCATTAGCATTTAATGTCATTTTGTACCTTGAGTTGTCACACACAAAAATTAGTAACAAATAAGGAAAGAAGAACAACACATAACTATTTAGATAGATAGCCAAAACGTTAACTCCCTGACAACAACGCCAAAAAGTTATCGAGGCCTACCCTGCATTACTATTAAGTAGCGAGAGAGGGTCGAATCAGCTTTTACCCGATTAAGGTTGGGATCGATTTCCACAAGGAGCTAGATATTGGAGTCAAGTGTCTATCTAAAGCGGAGTTGTGTTTTTGCTCTTAATTTCACTTCATATTTTTGGGTTTTTGTTTTACTTATAATTTTATCAACTACAATGCTAAATTAAACTAGAATATGCTAAGAGTAAAATAATACGGGTTGTTTAAATGGTTAAAAGGCACTAGGGTAGTGACTTTTGCCTAGGTGGTCAATTGATGGATAATTGAGTTTGTGGAATGATTGACATATTTAGGGAGTATGATATAACCTTTGCACGATTTTACCCACTCTATACCTCTCGATGATTCGAGTGATTTTGCCCGAATTGACTTCTCAAGACCAATTGGGTATGCAAATTTGCACAAGCAATCAAGGTTCAAGTCGGGTATTACTATCTCTAGGTTTAACCCTTTAATTGGGACTATCAATCTCTTGAGTACGTCCCAATTCCGTGTTGGACCAATTTCAGAGACTTAGGCTCTTTTTATCAAGAAGAACCAAAGTCAACTAAACACAAACTAGTGTTTGCAACTACTAATTCAGCAATCACACATGAATTTAGCCCAAATTTCAAACATTCGTAGTCAATCTAGCCCTAAAACACAAGACCCATCAATTACCCACACTAACGTTGAGCTACAACCCTAGCTTATGGGTCTAGGTACTCATAAGTAGAGAAGAAACAAAGAAATAGATGAAGAAAAACTCATATTAATTAATTTCTAAATTAAACTTGAAGATTCAATGTTGAAATACAACTAAAATTACATAAAACGGTTAAAATATTCGAACCCACGAGCACGGCCTTCAGTACTTACTATCTGCTTAACCTAAAAATGGAAAAGAAGCTATTTATACTACGCTGAAAATTTTGGAAAGAAAAACCCTGGCGCGGTTAGTATGGACCGTACAAAATCACGTGCGGATGCACTGGGGCTCTTAACATAAAATTCCAGCTCTCTGAACGCAGGCAATGCAGACCGCACAGAATCAAGTGCGGCCACGGTGGCTTCTAGTGTGGTTTGCATGAAATGGAATGCAGACCACATTGGCTTCCATCTCCAAACTAGCACCTCTGTAATCTTTGGTTGTGTGGACCGCACCAAATTGAGTGCGGCCGTAGTGACTCCAATGCACACCACATTAAATCCCATTCGGTTGCATTGCTTGTTGGCCTAAAAATCACCTTCTCTGAACCTCACTTATGTTGACCGTACAGAATGGTGTGCAGCCATATTGGACTTGTTTTGCCTGAGCTTTGTCTTGTCTTGGTACTTGTGCAAGTTTCACTCCTTTTTGAGATAATCTTTGACATCTTGTCACTTTGTTGATCAAACCTGCAATCAAGAACAACTTGTGAGCCTTTTGGAACTATTTTGTACAAATTTCTAATCAAAACAAAAGCAAGAAGGAGTATAAATGCCTCAAAATTCCTACTTATCAATTGCTTAATGGATACTAACAGGGTTAATTAATGAAAGAAATCAGTTTGAGACAGGTTGATTCCTGCCATATAAAAGGTAGTAATAGTATATGGTAAATATTAAGTCTAAGTACAAAATATACTTAATTGTGGGAAAGGATTAAAGGTAAAATATCACAGTAATAAAAGGAAGGGAATCAATCAATTTGAACAAAACATGTAAAAAGTAGGGTTTATAAGGGAACCTTTTGCAATCAGTCGTAATATTGAGGAAATCTAGATCAATCAAGAAAGAGATATGACTATGCACTTCAACATATAAATAGCTAATGATAGACATGCATATTAGATATGCAGGGTCAAATATATTGATGAAAGAAGCAACACAAACATAAAGTAGTAGCAAGAGTAAGCTAGAATTCAGTAGTCAAAAATGCTGAAAATCGGAGAAGAGGTCATTAAGAAGAGTTTTAACAAACCCTAATTTGAAACAAAAAGTCACTTTGAAAGAAAATCGAAAAACCTTTTGAAAAACATCAAGAAGATCATAACATGCACAGATCTAAGACAGATTTGAAAGAAGAATAGAGAAGCTCTTAAATCTAGAGTCTCAAAGAACCCAGAGAAAGTGAGAAAGACTTGGAAAAGTTACCGATCTAGCCGGAAAAGTCAAAGTTCTGACTTGAACTGCCACGGATGGCCGGAAAAAGATCAGAGATAGAGGTAGAGCACGGACTGGATAAAATCTCTTCGAAATCTGTCCATGAAATCACACAAACGGGCCACCAGAAGTTGTAGGAGGCCGATATACATCTCGAACGGCGATGGGAGTCCATGGATTAGGCAGGGACTGAAAGGAATTAGGATGGAATTGGGTGGAGACGACTAGGGTTTATGTGAGGCTGCAGAGAGAATTGAGAGTAAAGGGATACAAGGGCGTGGGGTTGTAGAAAATAAAAGGGTTTGGGGGTAGTTCGGGATTAATTAAGGTAAGTCCTAATAGTGGTCGTTGATCTGAAAGATCAACGGCCTAGATTAGAAGGGGTAGGTGGGTCGGTTTATGAAATTGGGTTTGGGCCTGATCTGATAGGTTTAATATGGTTGGGAATTAGGGTCTGATTTGGGTTATAATTGATATCCAAATGTGGCTACGAGTTAAATAGCCATTTTTCACTTTTCATTTTAAACAAAAATAGCAAATAGTTTCTGAAAATTAATTTAAAAGGCCAAAATGATTTATAAGATATAAATATCAATTTTAAAATACAAGATTCGATTTTAGAATTTAAAACGCAATCAGACCTTAAATGGCTAATATTGCAATTATATGTAATTAGCTTTAAAAATTACTAAATAGAATTGTAAAAATATATAAAAATTACCTTAGACATATTTTAAAATAAATATGAAAATAAAATAGATGAATTACTAAACAATAATTTTGAAAATAATTATTGAGATTTTATGTATAAAAAGGGGAAAATAAATCAATTTAAATCTTTGAAAATTATAAAAAAAATAATAAAATACTTGAACATACTTATATATGCATATATATATATAATATTTTGAAAGTATTGTGCATATTGAAAATATATTGAAAAAATTGGGTATCAATACTTGTAGGCTTCATCGTAAAAGGGCAAGAAAAGAAGGTCTGTAAATTGAAAAAAGATCTATTTATGGTCTAAAGCAATCTTCAAGGCAATGATATTTGAGATTTCACAAGGAGATGATCTCATATGATTTCACCATGATCAATACAAACCACTTGCATTGTATGTATGTATATATATATATATATATATATATATATATATATATATATATATATATATATGTATGTATATATATATGGGATGTTTGTAATTCTTTCTCTTTATATGGATGATATTTTATTGGACGGAAGTAACTTGGAATATTTGAAAACTATCAAGGCTTTCAAAGTCATTTGACATGAAATATATGGACGAGACAGATTATATCCTTGGAGTTAAGGTCCAAAGAGACCGTTATAAAAAGTTATTGAGTCTATCTCAAGAAACTTATATATAGAAAATTTTGGAGCATTTCTCGCATGAATAGTTGCAAACTCATGGATACTCCTATAGCGAGAGGTAAAACTTTAAGCCTTGAAATGTGTTCCAAGACTGAAAGAGTTCCATATTCAAGTGTTGTCGGGAGCTTGATGTTTACTCACCCAGACATTTGTTATGTCGTAGGTCTGGTTAGCAGGTATCAGTCCAATCCTTGAAGACATCATAAGCAGTAAAGAGAATTTTCAGTTACCTGAAGGGAACTACAGATGATTCACTATGTTATAGTGGAATGATTTGTACTTAAGAGAATATACATATGCTGATTCGACTAGTGACCAGTATGATAGAAAATCAACATTCAGTTATGACTTCTTACTTAATGGTAATGCTATATGATGGGAAAGAAAGAAACAAACCTATACAACCCTTTCAACGATAGAATCTGAGTTCGTGGCTTGTGCATCTGCAGTATAATAAGTTTTTTGGTTGAAGAGATTCTTTGAGCATTTGGATATTACAAACAACTCTCAGGATCCATGACTCTATATTGTGATAGTCAAGCAACTACTGCATATACAAAAGATCCTAAATATCACAACAATACCAAACATATTGACATCAAGTATAACTTTATGAGAGACATGGTAGCAAATGGAGAGATAAATTTACAATACATTTCTACGCGAAGCATGATAGTTGATCCTTCTACAAAGGCAATATCAAGAGACATGTTTGAGAAACATGTTATGGCTCTAGGTTTGTGAAGGATATGAACATATTTATGTATTGTAAAATGACTTTACTTTAATAATATGCTCATCAAAATTTGACTCTTGAATTTATGTTTATATCTCGTATGCATGTGATTGATGTTTTGTTGATAAAGTATGTCGAACAAGTCGCGAGATTGTTTCTCTCACACGAGCAATCGCCTCTTACGTTAATATTCGTGAATAGATGAGACCTTATAGTACCTTAGATAATGTGAGGTTATATTTACTTGTAGAGGTCGGTCTTGAACAACTAATCAGACTTACGAATTTCACTATTTGATTATGACTTGTTTTGTAAGCCAGATGCAAATTTCTATAAGAAGATGGTTTGAGGATTATTGAAGTGAGAAAATCGGGTTAGACATTTGGAGGTGTCTAGACCAAGATCTGTACGGCATTGAATGATTAAAATAATAAGAGACACGCCCCAATATAAGGTGAGAACACTGTAACATGTGTTTCATACCATGTCTGTTATCGAACATAGGATAATGGAAGAATGAATCCATACTTCTTCATTGTGTGAGATCCCAAAGACGTTACATTAACTTTTATTAGAATACCCTTTGACCTTTTATTGTTTCTTGAATTTCTGATCAGTGTTGCTACTTTAGCATGTTACTAATAGCCATGAGTGATTCAGCAATGCAGTGCATCTCTAGGAAAGCAGTTGATTTGTAATGGAAAGATTCGGGTAGAAAGGGAAGACAAATAAATAATTTTTTCGGTAATTTAACTTATATTCATAGGTCGACTATTACAATTACCATGAGGGTATCAAATTTAATTATGAATACAAAGTTAAACATGAACTTGAGTTCATCTCTTTCGAGGATGAGGGATTAAATAACTAGCTATTTGAGTAGCAGGTGATGTTTTGGGTATAGCGAGTAATAATATCCTTATGATAGTATTGAATCCTTTCTGAATGTGATCGAATTTATACATAGAGCTTTAGAATAAACTTAATAGGTTTGAAAGATATTATAGCTATTGATGCTCGCAGGTCGCATAAACTACTTGTCTGTATGAGTTAAGACTGTTATTTAATCATGATACTAGTTTGAGTTCCAGCCTATCATAAGCAAAGTGGGAGATATTGGATATTGGATCCGGGTATCGGGTCGCTCCATGAGGGCTGACCCAACCCATTTGGAAAATAAAGAAATTTAGAAGAGATAGGGTTTAAAATAACCTATTTAAAGAGAGATTACTACACGTTTAAGTGTAGTGGGACTCCTCAAAGAGGTTACTACATGTTAAGTGTAATGGGAGTAGTTTTCCCATAACTGTTATCTTCCCTGTCCATATAAACATACGCTTTCTTATTTTCTGAAAGAAAATAGAGATAAAAAGTAAAGGTAGTATCAAAAATCTCTTCCCAATAAACACAAGAAGACATTTAGTTCGTGAAATTCTAATTTTATTTTCAAGATATTCAAAGTTTGTCTTGGGAAAATTCTTTTGGTGGTGAGTTCAATAATTCTTCCTCTGCGTTGACAGGTACTGATAACTAGGGATTCTAGTCCATTTTATGCTTCTTTTTGCTAAAGTTTTGGATTAAAAATGTGTACAAGTATTCTTGAATGCTAACTTATTGTGCTTGTTTGCAGCGTTTGGTCAAAAAGAGACAAAAAAGTCAAAACAAGCTCATAAAGGAGTAAAACCTGCAAGTTCAAAGCTGAGTCAAAAGGGTGCTAGCAGCAAAGAAACAAATGCGGATGGTCCACCGCTGAGACGGTCTTGATTAAGCTCTCAGCGATGGCAAGGTTCAAAGAGTGATGTTTTGGGCTTCACAAGTTATCGCTGCCCGCGGTGAAATTGAGCGGTAGAGGTGTCTCTGATGTGGTTGCAGTCAAGTAATTGCCCCAGTAGAAGTGAGAATCAGAGAACTCAGCCTAGAGCTCAAATTAAAAACCGCGTTTCGTGCTCATATTTCGTAGCTGCGGTTGAAGGAGCGTTAAGGCGGTAGTTTTTCCGCTCCCAGCGGACTCAAGTTCAGAACTAGCTAAAAAGAGAAGAACAACGATTCGTGCGTGCTTTTGCACGACCGCGGTAGTCCAAGTGCTGCGATTGTCCATTTTTCGATGTCAGCAAAATTCTCGTAAGGGCAATTTTTTTCGAAAAATCTAACTGTGTGTAAATAGTTAGTTTTTTTATTTTTAGGCCATTTGTTATTTGGAAGAGCACGTGAACAACCGCTTTTAGCCTTTCTGAGTAATTTTAGAACATCTTATGGCTTATATTTCATTGCAATCTTTGATTTCTTCTTTGATTATGAGTAGCTAAACTCATTATCTAAGGTTGTGGCTCAGTCCTAGAATGGGTATTTAATGGGTGTTCAATTTTTTGGCTTAAATGTTTATCGGTGAATGATATTTGGCTTGATTTATGCTTTAAATGTTAAATTGGTGGTTGCAAATACTGATTTATGCCTTTTGACTTAAGCTCTTCAAGAGAAAGAGAGACTAAGTCTAGGAAATTCAGGCTAACAAGGAATTGGGGTGCATTCAAGAGATTGATATCCCAAATTAAAGGGTTAAACCTAGAGATATTCATACCGGACTTGAGCCAATTTTATTTGCATTATTTGAACACCTAATTAGACTTGAGAAAGCCAATTAGGGGAAAGTCACTCAAACTACTGAGAGGTATAGAGTAAGTAGTTATGTGCCATAGTTGTATCATGACCCCAATTATAACCAGTTTGCCCTAAGTTTTAGACCCCGTTAGATACTCACCTAGGTGTAAGTCACTTCCCTTGTGCCTTCTTACCAATTTAGAAAACCTTACAAAAATATCATACTTAGCTTATTTTCATTATTCATTAGTGCTAAAAGTAGAATAGTAACCAAAACAAAGCATGATTGGAAGTGCAATTAAGAATATTGCACATTTCTAGATTAGATAGGAACCCAATTCCAAACCAATATTAGCTCTATGTGGATTCGATCCCGACCTTTCGGGTAAAAGTTGCATCGACCACTCTTGCTATTCTATAGTGGTATCGTGTTGGAGCCGATCACTTTTTGGCGGCGCTGCCGATGAGCTAAACAATTTTGGCTATCTATATTACTAGTTTTGTGTCTTGTTGTTCTTTCCTTCTATTTTACTAACTTTTATAAGTAATCAATTAAGGTAAAAAATAGCAAACAATGATCCTTTTGGAAATGTTATCCCAGGGGAGGAGGTAGATGATAATGGTGATGTTGAGGTGTCTCTAAAACCTCAAGGTTAAAGAAGAGGCCGCCATGCTAATGAAAATATTCTAGAACCTCCCCGCCTCCTGATCGAGTCGCTCCTTTGGTGCTTTCAAATGAAGGATAAGCAAGTGTAGTTGTCCCACACTGGATTCGGGCAGGAAATTTTCAAATTACAAATGTGATGTTGACTTTATTGGAGCAGAGAGGATACTTCACAGGAGCTCCTCATCGGAATGCATATGAACATCTTAAAGGCTTTGTGGATACCTATTGGGGAAGCAAATAGACAAATGTGTCGGAGGATGCATTGAGATTGAGATTGAGATTGAGGTTGTTCCCTTTCTCACTTAGAGGGAAATCTTTGAACTGGCTCGAAAGACTTCCCAACCATTCCATCACTATATGGGATGAGTTGGCAGACAAGTTTATAGCGAAGTTTTTCTCATCAGGGCATTTGGCGACATTGAGAAATGAGATATTAGCCTTCAAACAGGAACCTAATGAACCGCTTCATGAGATTTGGGAGATATATCGGACAATGGTGAAATAATGTCCTAACAATGACATGACCGAAGCCATGATCCAGCAGATATTCTACTATGTCATTAACACGACCAATCAGTGTGTAGTGAACCAGCTAGCAGATGGAAATGTTATGAACACACCTTATGTTGAGGCATGTGAGATATTGGATGAGATGACAGATAATTCCTCAGCTTGGCAAAGTTGAGCTAATGTGCCACAGGGTGATCCTACTGTCACTCACTTGCAGAAAGAGCTCCACGACCATGGCAGACAATAACTGATTTAACTACAATAATGAACTAATTGGCAAAAGCTCAATTGTAGCAAGTTCAAGCGCCGAGACAAGTAAATTCTATGGAAGGTGTCAACATGTTGGTCACCAAGAGGCGACAAAGAGGTCAACAAAGTCAAGGTAGTCTGGATCAATATGAGAAGGGTAACGGTGGTTTCAACTAAGATGATGGGTGTGATGAGCAAAGTCGTTCAGTACGTGAACAATTACCAAGGGCAAAGGGGAAATGCTCCTAATCAACAACAACCGTGGAGATCCCAAGGAAACTAGGGGAATCAAATGCAACAGGGAAATAGCAACTGGGTAACAATAATAAGAATTGGGGCAACAAGAAAAACCAGGGCAATGGGAGTGGCAACAACAACAATTGGGGAGGAAATAACAACCAAGGGGGTTGGAATAATAGCAGTTAAGGAAATCCGGGGCAGGGATTAGGGGTGTCCAAAACCAATCCAAAGCCGAAAACCGATCCAAACCGAAGCTTAATGGCTTACTGGTAACGGCTTAACGACTTAACAGACGGGGAACGGATTGAATTTTTTTAATTAACGGCTTATCGGTTTGGGGATGGATTATTCAATTTTCTTAACGGCTAATCCATTAACTTGTTAAGAATATAAATATATATTATATATATATAAAATTAATTTTTATTTATATATATTAAATATAAAAAACTAAAACCCTTGAAAATGATTAACAAAAGTTTATTTCTGCTTCTAAGCATTTTTAATCTCGGGATCTAGAAATTTTTTGGTTCTATTTTTAATTTATTTTTGGTTGTAATCCTCCTGTTTGGCAACATGCCGGAGATGGTAAAGCTAATTTCCTAATCACGGGAATCAAATTGAGTGGCTCTTGCAAAGAAAATTAAATGCATCATATTGCCTCTAAAATATTATTTTTTATGGCAATTCATTATTTCTAAGACGAGGAGAATAAGAGATATTTAGTAAACATGTATGTTAGGCCGATAAGCCGCCCAATAACCGCCCTATAAGAGCTAACCTAATACCAGTCCGCCCGATATCTTATCAGGTGGCTAAAGGATTAATACATTTAAAAGCCGATAACCGTTAAGCTATACCGTTAAGAGTAAAAAACTGTCCAATCCGCCCAATAAGCACGCCTAGCAGGGATTTCAAAGACCTCCGATGTATCAACAACTAAACAACCCATCTCCATTTCCTTCCCAATGTCCTAGCTCATCAAACTATGAGATAGGAAGGATCGAGAGATGTTTGAACAAATGATGAAAAAGAATGCCGACTCTAATACCCAATTGACATCCTATAATACTTCAATCTGAAACTTGGAGGTTCAACTTGGCCAAATTTCAAAATCTTTGAATACTCGCTCTAAGGTGGCTCTACCTAGTGATATGGTAGTATACCCGAAGAGTGGGAACAAGATCGGGTATGCAATGGCGCTGATCGCAAGAAGCGGTCAAGGTGGTGACGTTAATAACTCCAAGCAAAAGGAAGTTGTGAGTGATGAGGTTGAAGTTGCAATATGATGATATTCCTATAGTTGATAAGCAAGTGAATGAAGAGAATTTGAATGCTGAAGTGAGAATTAATATTCATGATACTGAGGTAGAGACTTAAAATGACGTGAACCCGTCTAGGGAACATGAAATAGACATGCCAAAAATGGTTGTGCCTAAAGCCAAGGCTCCTTTTCCAAGGCCTCCTCCACATTACCCTCACAAACTTGCAAAGCAAAATAAATTTCTTGAGATGATGAAAAGCTTGTCAATCAATGTTCCGTTGGTGGAAGCTCCTGAGAAAATACCGGGTTACGCCAAATTCATAAAAGACTTGGTGACAAAAAAGATATCTATGGATTGTGAGACCATCAAAATGATTTATTAAGTAAGTGAAATTGTGTACTCGATGGCTCCAAAGCTTGAAAATCCCGGTGCTTTTACCATTCCATGTACCATTAAGAGTGTAGATTTTGCAAAGGCATTGTGTGATTTGGGAGCAAGCATAAATATTATGCCTTACTCTGTGTTCAAAAGTTTGGGTATTGGTCAACCGAGAGCTACTTCAATGAGATTGCAAATGGTGGATAGAACAATGAAGAGGCCTCTTGGTATTATTGATGATGTTATCGTCTGGGTGCACAAATTTATCTTGCCTGCCGATTTTGTGATTCTCGACTGTGAAGTCGACCATGAGGTGCCTATAATTTTGGGAAGAACTTTCCTAGCAATTGGGAAGGCATTGTTGATGTGGAAGTAGGGGAGCTCACCTTACGGGTGGATAATGAAAAAGTGATCTTTCATGTGTGCAAATCAATGAGGCAGCTGAATAGTACTGAAGTGTGCTCTTTTGTGGATCTTGTCATGAAGGTAATTGATGATACTAGTGCCATGATCAATGTGGAGGATACTTTAGAAGCGGTATTATTGAACCTTGATGTGAATGAGGATGAAGGTAGAGTGGAGTGTGTCAATGCTTTGCACGGAATGGGCTCTTATTTTTATGAGCCATGTAACCTCTTTTTGGATCTTGAGAACAAAAAGACTCCAACAACAAAGCCCTCAATTGAGCAACCTCCTATTTTAGAGTTGAATCCTTTTCCTTCACACGTCAGGTATGAATTCTTAGGCCCTAGTTCAACTTTAACTGTTATTCCTTTTTTGTGCCTTACTAACGTGCAGGTAGATGCAACACTAGGGGTGCTCCAAAGAAGAAAGAAGGAAATTGGATGGACTTTAGCTGATATTCGGGGAATAAGCCCTACCTTTTCATGCGCAAGATTATACTCGAAGATGATGCCAAGCCCTCTGGGGAACATCAAAGGAGGTTGAACGAGGCTATGCAAGAGGTTGTCAAAAAGGAGTTGATCAAGTGATTAAATGCAGGGGTTGTATACCCCATCTTGGATAGTTCTTGGATTTCGTTAGTGTAATGTGTGCCGAAGAAAGATGGTATAATTGTGGTTCTAATGAACAAACTGAGTTGATTCCCACCAGGACTCTCACTAGATGGATGGTGTGTATGGACTACCGAAAGCTGAATAAAGTGACCCGCAACGATCATTTTCCATTGTCCTTTCTTAACTAGATGTTGGATAGACTTTCTGGGCATGCCTTCTGCTATTTTTTGGATGGCTACTCAGGTTACAACCAGATTGTGATTGCTCCAGAAGACCAGGAGAAAACCACCTTCACATATTCGTATGGCACCTTTGCATTTCTAGGATGCCATTTGGTTTGTGTAATGCACCGGCTATCTTTCAACGGTTTATGATGGCTATATTTACCGACATAGTGGAGGACTTCTTGGAAGTGTTCATGGGTGATATTCGTATTGTGGGTGACTCTTTTGATGAGTGTTTGAATAATCTTGACAAAGTGTTGCCCTGGTGTGAAAGACAAATCTTGTGCTTAACTGGGAAAAATTCCACTTTATGGTCAAGGAGGGAATTGTCCTCGACCATAAAATCTCAAAGAAAGGAATAGATATGGACAAGGCTAAGATTGAAGTGATTTCAAAGCTTCCTCCTCCTACTTCAGTCAAGGAGGTTAGGAGTTTTCTTGGGCATGCAGGGCTCTATAGAAGATTCATCAAAGACTTTTCTAAGTTAGTAAATCCTTTGTGCAAATTATTGGAAAAGAAAGCAAAGTTTGTGTTTAATAATGAATACATGAAAACTTTTGAACTTCTCAAGTACAAATTGATAACCACTCCATTATTACTGCACCCAATTGGAGCTTAACTATTGAGCTCATGTGTGATGCAAGTGATGTTGCGGCAGGAGCAGTCTTGGGTCAAAGAGTAAACAAGATATTTCACCCGGTGTATTATGCAAGAAAAATAAGGAATGATGATCAAGTGAAACACACAGTGATAGAACAAGAGTTGCTAGCTATTGTATTTGTAATTGAGAAGTTTAGGCCTTATCTCATGGATGCCAAGGTAGTAGTTCATACTTACCATGCATCACTCCGCTACTTGATGACAAAGAAGGATTCTAAGCTCGGTTGATGAGATGGGTTCTATTACTTCAAGAAAGTTCGACCTTGAGATTATTGATAGAAAAGGATGTGAAAACCAAGTGGCGGATCACTTGTCCCGCTTAGAGGAGGAGGGGAGGCCCCGTGATGGCCTCGAAATTAATGATTCATTCCGTAATGAGAAACTCCACTTTTATTTGTGAATAACATGCCTTGGTTCGCGGATGTTTCCAACTTTCTGGTGACCGGTATTATTCCGAATGAGCTCTCTTCTATCCAAAGGAAGAAGCTTAAACGGTATAGCTTGGACTATTACTGGGATGAGCCTTATTTGTTTAAAATTGGTAATGATGGTATAATCCGGAGATGTGTTCCGGAAGAGGCGAAAATGAGCATTATAGATTCTTGTCATTCCTCTCTTTACGGTGTCATCATGGTGGGCCGAGAACAGCTTCAAAGGTGCTTAGCTGTGGTTTTGATTGGCCTACATTGTACAAGTATTCGGGTGAGCTTGTGAAGAGATGTGATGAATGTCAGAGATCAGGTGGAATTTCAAAGAAGGATGAAATGTCTCTCACCACTATTCTTGAGGTTGGTATATTTGATATGTGGGGCATTTACTTTATGGGACCTTTTGTGAGTTCATGTGGGAACACATACATTTTGGTGGCCGTTGAATATTTTTCCAAATAGGTTGAGGCCGTGGATTTACCCAACAACAAGACCTGGAGTGTGGTGGCTTTTCTCAAGAAGAATATGTTTACTTGGTTTGGCAATCCTAGAGCAATCGTCAGTGATGAGGGTTCTCATTTCAGCAATAAGGAATTTGATAATTTGCTTGCAATGTATGATGTCAATCCCAAGATTTCAACCCTATACCATCTGCAGGCTAGTGGGCAAGTTGAGGTCTCCAACAACGAGACTAAGAGCACATTGTCAAAGACTATCAATGCAAATAGGACTGACTGGTCAAAGAAACTAGATGATGCTTTGTGGGCTTACATGACTGCTCACTCCGATTGGTATGTCTCAGTACCAGTTGGTGTTGGGAAATCTTGCCATCTCCCGGTTGAGTTAGAGCACAAGGTCATGTGGGCTTTGAGAAAGTTAAATCTTGAATGGGATGTTGCAGCAAATCTCCGGCTAGAGCAACTCAATGAGCTTGATGAGTTATGGTTTCATGCTTATTCCAGTTCGTCCTTGTATAAGGACAAGATGAAGTAATTACATGACAAGTATGCCCGTAGAAAAAAATTCAAGGAAGGTTTCTTGGTTCTCTTATTCAACTCCCAGTTATGAGTGTTCCCAGGAAAACTCAAGTCAAAATGGAGTAAACTTTTGAGGTGGTGCTTGTAACTTCGTTTGGTGCTCTTGATCTGAAAAACAAAAATGGTAAAATCTTTAGAGTTATTGGGAACAGAGTGAAGCATTATCTTGGTAAGTTTGATGACAGCCACGTCGTGGCAACGATCCATCTCAAATGATTGATGGTAACCTGTGTCATGATACGATGTTAAATCAGGCGCTTCTTGGGAGGCAACCCCATGTGTTTTTCTTCTTTTTTATATTCTTCTTAGTGTAGGAATTGTTTTGAACTAATTGGGTGTGAGATGTGCGTAGGAATGTTTGATGCAGTGCAGGACTAAGCTGGAAAAATTTTGCAACTGTCTAAAGTTAGATCGCTGACAGTGATCCGTTTTCCGCATTCAGCGGTGTCCTTATTGCGGAGGCGGAAATTGGCGGCAGACGCGGGATTGAAAAGTCCAAAATGAGACTTCTCTAAAGTTTCATCCACGCCCTTGGTGCATTTTTTGCTGTGAGCGGTGCCTTTCTGCGGCCCCGTACCATTTCCTACTCTCAGTGGTAGTCTCAGGAAAGATCCCTTCTGTTCGTCATAAGTGTGGATCGCGGTGACTTTCCACGGACGCGCCAGGTAAGTTTTGTGGGCCCCAGGGTATTTTCTACAAATAGGAGATCATGAGACCTTTTAACATTTTCGCTCATTTGACTCTCAAACTAAAATTATCACTGTTCATCTAAGCCCTAATCTGCACAAACACACAAACACAAGAACTAATGTCTATTCTCGTTACTCATTACACATCTGTAATCTCACTACCTAATTGTTCTTAAATTTGTTATTATTTTTCTCTTATTTGTTAATTGTAGCTTTTTCTTCCTCTTTTTCTCTTAATTTTAACTTAGGCTTCATTAATGTAACTAAATTAGGCTTAAAGTAGTTAGGATTGATTAATGAATACATAGTGGGGTTAACAATGTAGATGTTATCCGCTAAATGCATGAAAAATAGAAACCCTAGGATTACTCACACCGTTTTTTATTATGCAGCCGCAGAAGTTTTTTCGCGGTGAGCGTTCATATGTGAGTTGGGAAGCCTTGATAATAGTGTTCAATAGTGAAAATTCCGCTGATAGCGGTCCAACTACTGTGACAACGCTGCATTTCTTGCGGCCAGGGGTGCACAAATTCAGAGAAGTAAAAATGAGGGTCCGCAACCGCAGTTATTTTTCAACGGACAGCGGTGCAACCTCCATGTCCGCGCCCAATTTTCCACGCTTAGAAGTACCATAGAATTAGAGGGTGGGTATTCTGATCCCCATAACTCCATGGTCGATATGCATTTTTCGCGGTCAGCGGTGCTCATTTTGCGGCCGCGCTCCTTTTTCCGCTGTCAGCGTTCTGCAAGTTTTCAAAATATAGTTATATGTTCTCTGCTTTTCTTTACTGCTTCTTCTAGCACCACTACTAACAATCTTCTACTGATTATGTTTACAGATAATGGTTAAATCTAGAGGTGGCAGTGAGAAACAAAATGGGAAAGTAGAGTCCTCCTGGGTAGGGGACGAGGATAAACTAAGTTAACCCCAACAATACGGAAATCAAGGAAATGAGGAAAAATAGTAGAGCTGCCAATAGAGTTACATACACTCAGAGGGAAGTGACTATGTCCCCCTAGGAGGCCTCAGTGGGTACTCGGTTCCTACACATGTACTAGACTTTCCACAGAGGTTTCATTTGACATACGAGCCTTCACCCCCAACATCTCCTACTTCTCCATCTTTTTCTGAGTCGCCTAATGGCTCAATAGAGGGTAGCGAGTCCTCATCTTCAGCCTAACCTACAGCTTCATCATCTGGACAAGATCCCATAGATGTAGATATTGAGATACAGCACGACAGGAGAGGGGGTGATACCCAGATCAGGGGTGTGGAAAGGACAAGAAAACCTAAGGTGTGGCAACAGAGGATTGTCAGTGAGCTGGCATATCACAAATTCAGGGAGTGGTGGCCTCAAAATTCACTCATACATGAGCATCAGTTCATAGAGCGGGATCTTATGCCTCACAACCCCAATATGAAGCAGCACTTTTGATGAAAGAGTAGGGTAGGAATTGTGAGCACGTGATTTTTGCCTCGCTCAAAATATTCCTATAGAATTCATTAAAATCTGAATTTTTTTTATTTCTAGGAATTAATTGCATGTCTTTGTGTTTGTTTGTATTTTTTGTGCATTTTTTATTAATATAATTCATAAAAATACAGAAATAGCATGTTGCATTTAGGACTTAATTTTTACATTTTTTAGGTTTATTAATTAATTAATATTGAATAATAAGGAAAAAATAACAAAAAATGGTCATTTTTGCATTTGTTTAGTTTTCTTTTTAAATTTGGGATTTAGGTTATCTTAGAAGTCAAGTAGTTCTGTTTGTAGAATTTAAATTCGGTTTTGTCTATTTTGTTTATTAAAATTTGTAAATATAAAAAAAGAGGGAAAATATATAAAATTGGGTCTCCTAATGAAAGACCCATGCTTTGGGCCACATTTTCGGAGCCCAAAACCCCCAGACCGTTCAAAAAACCCAAACCCAAATCCCCATACCCGGTCCAGCTTGTAACACCCAAAAACGACATTGTTTGGTATCCAAGTCATCTGGGCCATCCATCCACTTTGATCCAACGACCCAGATTCAATCTCACATCTTTAATAAAATTGTCCGAAAATTGTCACAAACCCTAGAGACCAAACTCACCTTACTCATACCTCCACCCTTCGTCTCGTCGCCGCAGGTCAGAAATCGCCGCCGTCGCCGGCATAGCTCCAAACACGCCCAAAAATACACCAATTTCTCCCCATCTCCTCGTCTTTCCAACCCCCCAAAAACCAGCCCACGAACCTCGGCCAAAGTTCTCGAATCTTCATCCAGAGGAGTGACTGGCCCGCCGTCCACGGCGGCGCCGGCTCCAATGGCCACCAAAAACACACCCTAGCATCTCCTTTGCCTCCTCTATCCGAATCTGACACTAGCTTCCCTCGAATCGTAGTACAACGATTCAAATATGGATTTGAAATCTGACCCAAAATCTCCCCAACTTCGGAACCCAAACCAATCTCACACCCTGAGTCACCCTCACCCTCATCACGACAAAAATAATATTATATGCCCTCGAACATCTCCTCAGCCTTTCCAAGTCAAGATTAGAGTTCCCGGATCCCTCCCATAATGCATGCAAGTTTTTGAGTTACGATCAAATTAAGCAAAGTTTTCTTCTAGTATCTTTGTTAATTTTAGCTTTCTTCTTCTATTTTCTCTATTAATTTTAATTTTCTTCTAGTTTTAATTTTAGTTTAAGTTAGTCATGTTTCCAGCCTTGGTCTATGCTTTATTTATTGTTAGTCTAGTTTTTTTTTAGTTTTAGTTTTATTTGTAAGTTATTTTGAAGGCAATTATCGTTTTTAGTTCATTCACGATTTGTGGCCTTAATACATACTTCATTTGCTTTGGTTTAAATTTGGTTGAAATTCAGTGTTATGATCTCTCGCCTGTATTCGTTGATCATTATTTGTTAAAATTGCCTGATTTGGAATGGTAGGGATTCATTTAGGGTTAGCATAGATAAACCTGATTTTGGATATTATTGTGGTTATTAGTTTAATGCCAAGTTTGGCTTCAGTTGTTAGAAATAAATCTGGTTCAATTACTGGGATTTTTGTTTTAATTTATATTGGATATAGCTGATTAGTTCCATTGTTGGTTAGTATTAAAGCTATAAATAATCAGTCTGAAAGATTAATTGGTAAAATGGTAATTTCAATGGATTAAAAGGGTAGTATAGGTCTTGGACAATATGAATCTCACTTGAAACTGATTTGGAAACCCCTAGAACATTCTAAATGGGGTTCCAATCAGATTTCTAAAACTACAATGCAATGACTTGACTAACAAGTTAAGAAATGAGGGACTAAGCTAATAAAATCTAAAAATAGGAAGAGGGACTAAGGGGTAAACACAAAATAAGAGGCTTGCCCTAAGCTTTAGCTATAAAAGGGCACCCTAATGCCTTCATTGAAAAGTTTCTGGCAGCTTGAAATCCCTGAAAAACTTCCCAAGACTTCTGAACTCTGAAAATCATAAAAAATTCCCTAAAATTTCCAGAAAATCCTGAAAGATGCCTAGGGTCTAAAATTTCCCAAAATGTTGTTTCATTAGAGTGTTTTCTTCATAATTAGTTCCAATCCTCAACAACCAATTTGAATTGCTAACTTGAATAAGCTGGAAATGACATGAAATATATGTGTTTGAGGTGTTAAGACTTCATAATCTTGGGTGGATTCAAGTCTGAGTTTATTTGGATTACGTTTGAGGCTTTTGGGTTGGTTTGCTGATGTCATTTGCTTTAAATCATTGTCCTGGCTTATTTGACAATTTCTCCTATTCATATCTGGGACTCGAGCTTGGTTTATTTGCTGCATTTGCTGATAGATCTGTTGCTGCTATTGTTTCCTGATTACCTACTCATAGGTACCTTTATTTTGCCTTAATTCAGGTACCTCGCCTGCTCATGCTTTGCTTTATAACATGATTTAAGAATGGAATGAAGCCTGTCCACGAATGCCCTGTTTAGCCTTGTTTTAATTAAGTTTGCTGCAGTTTTTGGTTATTCTTTTCTTCAGCCAGTAGTTAATATAGAATTAAAACTTGTAGTTTATTATACTGAGAATTAATTTGTGACCATTATAACTTATTGGAATGTATGGACGATTATATTCAGACCTATACGAACCCTGTGAATGATATGTTAGCTGTAGTTAGATTCAAATTGCATTATTGAAATAATAGTATTTTTAAAATTTCAGGAAGACTGTTGGTTATAGACATGAGATTAGAATTCTATTTTTCCAATTTATAATGTTGATGATGTGCAAGCATAGAATCCAATTGATTATCGGGGGTTTCAATCACGTAGTAGTTTTTTTTAATTTGTGTTTAATCCCCTGTAAATAACAGCTCCTCTTAATTCGAATTAAAAAAAAAGAGAAGTGCAATTGTAATTTGGCAATTTAAGCGTTATTAAGCTAGTGGTTCGTTGGGTTGGTCGCAACTGGACCCATGACGGTTGGGCTGGAGATTAGACCAACTTCTTGGTCTGGTTGCATGTTAGAAGATCTTAGATTTGTTAATTCCCGAATGATACTTCCATGGCTGGACTGATGTTGAAAGCCCAAATTAACTGTAGTTTGTGGTTTGTTTTTGAAGCCCAAGTTTCCAATATTGATTAACTGGGATCATTAGATACAAATTAAATAGAAAATCATAGTTTGCTCTAGAATTGGCCTTTAAAATAATAAAATAAGGTGCCGCGCCGAACGGAACCCATAAATTGTCTGGCCCTCGATTTAATCTTAAATTCATACTTAGAACTTGAGACGAGCCGTTTAGCGAATTTTCACGGCCTCTGCAAAGTTAATAATGTGTAGTTACTTTAGGCGCACGTTTAATAATATAACTTTCCTAAATTCAAGTGCACATTTATGTGACCCAAATCCAAATCCCAATGAAGTTGAAATGTGTCAAAAACCGCGGGTGCATTTATGTGACGTGGTTCGAGACATGTTTTAATGGCGTTGCAATTCTCTTTAAAAACAATGATAAAAGTGGTTAAAATATTAAAAATGCACATAGGTTCATAATTGAATAAAATCAGATAATTTAAGCCAAATATAACAGTTGAGTGACCGTGCTAGAACCACGGAACCCGAGAATGCCTAACACCTTCTCCCGAGTTAACAGAATTCCTTACTCGGATTTCTTGTTCGCAGATTGTTAAACAGAGTCACTCTTTCCTCGATTCGAGATTTAAACTGGTGACTTGGGACACCATTAATTATCCCAAGTGGCGACTCTGAAATCTCTTAAATAGTTGAATCTCGTTTCCATTGTGCTTTAATTAGAAAAACTCCCTTATCTACGCCCTTCGCGGTTTGTAGTAGCCAAAAGGAGGTATGACAGGAATACTTCACCAGCAAGGTGCCAGATTCTAATGAGCACCTAGTCAAGTAATTCTACGCTAATGCCTCCCACATCAAAAAGGGCAAATTTGTGACTAAGGTGCGGAACCTGAAGGTCAAGTTTGATGGGAAGACTCTGAATAATTATCTAGGATTTAATGATGAAGATGGGTCGCTATATTTAGAGAAAGTGGCTATGGATGTGGCAGCCCTCCCATGGTTGGCATCAGTACTGGCTCTCCCGGATACTACTCCAGCTTATTTAGCAACATGGATTCCTATCTTCAGGAAGACCCTGAACATCGAGGCAAAGGATTGGAAGACATCTAGACCCCATTACTCACGACAGTGACATGTCGATTTCCGGGGCGATTATAGTGGTGGACATCATGGCGCGATTCCCGATCAATATTAGGAATATTATGTCTAAGGTTATCACCAGAGTGGTCAATGAGGGTTATAGATCTTACCCTTTTTCGAACTTCCTCGCCATGTACTTGGAAGATCAGGAGGTAGAGTAAAAAGATTACGATATCAATATGAAGCCCGAGAAGCCCTTCTCATGGTACATTCTTCAGGGTCCAGGCAACCCCAATATCTAAGGGATCCAAGGGCAAAGCTACTACTTCTAGTGGCTAGTATGGAGAGCCAGCAGTGATAGTCACTACTTCACATCCTCCCACCATACCACAGCCTCCTTTAGGACCATCTACTTCCACACCTACCTCGGTGCCTTCCTCGTCAGCATACCCTTTAACTGCCCATAGGTTGAACCAGACCCTCTCCAACATCAACAACTGGATGCAGACAGTAACTTCTAAGTAGTCTGTACTATACTGTCTTGTTCAGTGGCAGCCCAATCAGTTCCCGCACACCCCCAGGTGCCAACTTTAGTTGAGGAGTCCCTTAAGGAGCCTCTAGACAACCAGAAGAAGCTCCTGGACAACCAAAAGCTTATCATGGATGCTCTTGCAGTTCAAGAAAAATAAATTAAGGAGTTGAGCAAGCAGACAAAGAAGCTGAAAAATACTCGGTAAAGCAATTGAGGGGGAGGTAGAGAAGATAAAGTCAGTTGGCGGCTTACCATTGAAGCTTTAATTGGAGGATCCAATGCCAGCAGCTCAAGCAGAGCAGGTTCATGAGCAGGAGATTGAGGGAGAGCCCAGGAGGAGGAGAGTGATGCCCTAGGTTGATGATGTGGAGATTGAGCTGGAGGATACTGAGGGAGGTGCCTCAAGCAAGCCATAGGACCCTGAGCCAGGTGATCAATGGCTATATCATGAACCCAATTACAACAAGTTTACCCTAAGTTTTAGGCCCCGTTAGATATTTACCTAGGTGTAAGTCACTTCCCTAGTGCCTTCTTGCCGATTTAGAAAATCTTACACAAATATCATACTTAGCTTATTTTCATTTTTCATTAGTGAAAGTAGAATAATAACCAAAACAAAGCATGACTGGAAGTGCAATTAAGAACATCACGCATTGCTAGATTAGATAGGAATCTAATTCCAAACTAATATTAGCTATCTGCGAATTCGATCCCGACCTTTAGGGTAAAAGCTGCATCAATCATTCTTGTCATTCCATAGTGCTATAAGGTTGGAGCCGATCACGTATACTAATATTGTTCGCTCCCCGCAATTAATAATATTACAACATGCAAAGAAATGGATCACACACTTGTCCTCGCTAGGCCACGTCGGCAAGCTCCATAAGGAAAAAAACCAATGAGAATAACCAAGAATTCTAACTTAATAATAAATCCTTAGTAAAATCAAATTATTGTAACATGCACAATAATTTACAATAATTTTTAATAATCTTTTTAAATGTTCCACTTCTTTTTGAGAACTTATTTAACTTTAAAATAATAATAACAACTTCAAACATTTCGATGAAGTAACTAAACGTGTAAAGAGAAAATATGAGAATAAGATAGTTTTCTTTTTTCCAGTTGACTGCAAGACTAAGGATGAATTGCATAAGTAGTCGTTTTCAAGACTTTTATTTAAATAATAGCCAAAATTTATAAAAGTTTTAAGTTTAATCCCCACAGCTGAATTTTGACTTAAAATTTCAGATCGAAGATTTCAATTTGAACTTTGAATTCTTAAATTTTAAACTTGCAAGTATGGAGTTAGGCTAAGTTTGTCAAAATTGACTAAATATTAAATAATTAATGGATATGTTTTAAATATGACACTATAAGCGACTCTATGTTTATTCCGTTTTCGGGTAACTGTATAGTAAATAAGTCGTTTTTTTATTTATCTTATGACTTATGGACTTTTAAAATTGTGATTCAAAAATCTCTTTTGTGGAAATTAAAAATCTTACAAGAAATGTTATACCACAATCTATGATTTTATAAATTGTTGCAAACATTAGAAAAAGGTTTAGTAATATACGCACAAATAGTAGACCCGAGTCTAGCATTGCTTAAAAGAAAAACTCTACAAGGGCTATATTTGCACAACTTTCACAAATATTAGACTCGAGTCTACCATTGTTGAGTCTAACATTGTTTGAAAGGATACTTCTTCAAGGGCTATATTTGCACAACTTTAAAAAATATGGATAAAATCTGAATGATGGTCTAAGAAGGATATTTGTGTAAATCAGACTAACTAAATGGATTATTGTTAAAATAGCACGTGATAGTCAGTTTTTGACTGGTTATTCAAAAATAGCCATCGTTTGTAAAGTTATAAAAAAATAGCCATTATTTTACTGCAACACAGAAAGTTTCAGCATAATATACTAGAGATCGGTGCACATGTGTATGAACTTCCAGTATATTATGCTGGAACTCTAACACACGGAAAGTTCCCGTATAATATACTGGAGATTGAGCACCAGTAGTCCAATCTTCAGTAAATTATGCTGGATCGGTATATTATACTAGAGTATTTTTCCGAATTTTGAGCAGTGTTTTCATTCAGATTTATCTTTACATGAAAAGTGACTAAATTTCATTTACTTTTATAATGTGAATATTTTTAAATGACTACTTATAGATTTGGCTATTTTAAATTTATCCCTGGATTATATTCTCCATTTTTGTCCACAAATAATTATTCATTAAATGGCCAATTCCACAAATAGAGTTATTTCTGTACCAGGACAATTTTGAGCTCCCGTTTGGTAATATATTTTGGCTTTATTTTTTTTTAAAATTATTTGTTTATGAAATATGATCTTTTTTTCGAAAACAATACAAAAAATTTCAAGTTCTCAAATTCTGATTTAGGACAGTTTTTGAATAAATTTTTTTCTTTCACTCACAAAATTTCAATTGTTTTTCAAATAAAAAAAATATATATATAAATATATTTTCAACTTTTAGAAATTATTTTTAAACGCAATTTTAATTTTTTTTAAGTTTCAAGCAAATCTTTGTCCAAATGCTAGCTAACACCGTATTTTTATAATTGTTTCCCATCGTTTTATAATTTATTGCATTATATTGTATTGTGCTGTTTTGATGGATACGATGTTTGGATTGATTGTATCGTATGTTGTTGTTAAATAACATCTTTATTGTTTGGTTTGACTGTATTGTATACTGCAATGTACTGCTAAGTTTACTAAAATACTCTCAATTATTTTAAATACAATGCTTATTAAGAATTACTCATAAAATAATTTATGCATTTGACTTCCGCATCTTCCTCACAGGGAATCATCATTCTATTATAATAGCGAAAGCCCCAAATTGATCTTATACAAACAAACAAAAAATTTACAGCCCCATCAAAACAGTATTTCTTTGCAAACATGCAGACTTGTGTCACGCACTCATTGGGTGTCCATTGGAAGACCATAAATTTCTTTTATGGACCTTAATGTTGTCACATGGCAATTAAGTTAGACTAAATATTTTTTGTGCTTTAGCTATTGAAGATTTTATAGACTTCGACTATATCGATATGAATTTTATATGTCATGTTGCTAAATATTTTTATTCATGTTAGAAGTTGGTACCTCTAAAAATGCATTCGATTTACGTGCTTCTTGGGTTGATTAATATTGCTCATGTTATCCATGTTCCTCCATATTTTCCAAAGATAATGCTGTAAATATTATTGTCGTGTATATAACTGATACCGTTTTCAGCTAGTTTTTTCTAGGCACTTATTATTTAGAGAAAAATTTCATTAGCAACAGTGGAATTAATTGAAAAAAGGATGAAAACTAACTTGTAAAAACTTTGTTGGAAAGAGACAACGGCTAGGGAAGTATGACTAGTTGCATCAGAAAAAAGTTGGAGACAAAGTACTTATTTGTTTGATGAATATAATATAAATAATAGGGCAAAAGGATAAAATTGAAATATAGAATAATAAGTGTGGGTATTATTAAAAAGGAAAATACGGAACAATCCCACCATACTAATTTGGTTATTTCATAAAATGAGGTTTTTTATTATTTCGGAATAATAAATATAACAATAAGATACGATCAAATTTATATTAACAATCAAAATAAATATTATATCTAAAGTAACAATACAATACAACGGAAAACGACCATCCAAACAATACGTAAGTATCAGCACGCAAAATAGATTATTTATGCTAACCACCCGATGTATAATGCCGACTCCGAGACCCGGCCCAATAGCGCATCCCTCGTTGGTAACGGAGTAAATAAAAGAAACTTCGCTGCTCAATTATTATTCATTTTAAAAGAATACAGATTATTCTTCTGCTATCGTAAGACAGAATTCTTCTACTCACTCAATTGCATAAACCCCACCTATAACCTGCTTACGAAGGCAAAACAAGAAGAGTAGAAAAATCAAACCACAAATGGATCTTAATGGGTTTGCAGCCATGGACATGGATGCTGAAAATCTGGGTCCCTGTTTAACCAGCTTTGTAGATGATGGTACTGTTGAGAGTCACAGGTACTTCCTCGCGCGCAGAACAGTGCTCGAAATGCTTAAAGACCGTGGTTTTGCAATACCCAATTCGGAAATTGAGTCTACACTTGAAGAATTCAGAGAAAAATTTGGTCAAAAACCTGATATTGAGCGCCTCAGAATCTCTTCCATGCATAGGAATGACCTTTCCAATAAGGTTTGTTCACTTAACCCCTCCTCTCTCCTTTTTAGATCACATGTTTTTCACCTTCTTGTACTGAAAAAATTGTTTAAAGTTTCAGTCTTTTGCCTCACTAAGTCACCTGTTTTTAGCTTCTTGTAGTGAAATATTGTCTAAAAGTTTGTCTTTTTGTCTCATTAAAGAAAGATTATCTCGTTTTGGAGAACTGTTGAATTCTTTTCTTTTGGTAGTGAGTGAAATTAGGGGAATGATTAAGCTTGTTATGTTAGGTTTATAACTTAGTAAGTTCTTACCATCTGCCTAAGCCTTGGCGGTCATGAGTTACCTGGTACCTCTGCTAGTGAAATGTAGCATGTACCTGGTGTAATACTCGAGGTTCACAAAAGCTAGCCTGGGATATCGCCACACTAAATCACCTGTTTTTAGCTTCTTGTAGTTGAAATTTATAGTCTAAAGTTTCAGTCTTTTGCCTCTTTAAAGAAAGTTCTGTCTCATTTAAGGGAATTTTGAGTTCTTTTTGCTTGCGAAGGAAATTTGGGGAATGATTAAGCTAGTTATGTTTTTTCTAATGAGCGAGAAATCCCTTTTCCACTTAAATACCAGAGTTCGTTCGCTTGGCGCAAGGCTATTATGTTTGGTTTATAACCTGAAAACGAGTTTTATCCATCTGCCTACCATGCTGAGTAATCTGGTAGTTGTGCTGGTAGGAGGCGGAAGATGCCAAGTGTAATAGTCGAGATTCAATAAAGCTGGCTCGGAATACCACCATATCAAAACGGATAACAACGTTATTAATAATAACCGGAAAGCAAGCTGCATTTGTTTTTGGGTAAATATTCTTTCTGTTGGTTGTGTGGATGATAATAGATAATATTGGGAGAAAGTGCTTTTAAGTTGTACTTCCCGTCCCATTTTAGATTGATATTATTACAATGTGGGGGAGTCAACAAGTTCCTTTTTTTCCCCTAGGACTTTCTAAACATTCTATTATGAGAATTTTTGATTGATAGTACTTTTATATAGTTTCTGAATATGCCAATTCGTTTTTAAGAATTGAGGAATCAATGTCCAAATCCACACTGAATATTAGATTTCATCATATTCTCTTTTCTGCTAGAGCCTAGAGGGAGTTCCCTTTTATGAGGAAGCAAAACTGAGATTGGGGGTAGAATTCATAATTCAAAAATTTTTTGTTATCAATTTTTTTGTCATACTTCATATATCGAGTTGCTTTCACGAAATGACTGGTCTATATGTGTGTATATCTCGGGATTGCATCTATTCTATAGGTGTTAAAGGGGTGGGCCGGGCCGGGTTGCTATTGTTTGGACCCGTGCGGGTTACGGTCCGGGTCGGTTACGGATTGGGGCTTAACGAACGGGTTCGGGTTCATCCGGGTAAAAATTGAACCGTAAGGGTTACTGGTTAAGTAAACCGGGCTGGGCCGGGTTTAATGTATTTTTTAATTTTTTTTTTTTGTATTTTGTATAACTATTATAAGTTATATTAATACTTTGTATTAATTTAAAGATTACAAGTTATATTAATACTTTGTATTAATATGAATAGCAAGTGCTACATTTATTTCAAAATTCAAAATTAAAGTTTGCATTTAAAAAGTAAATTAACAAAAAAATAGTAAAACTAAATTTTCATTCATAATAAATTAATAATTCTTCAAATTAATCTAACAAACTAAAACATTAAGCATAAATACGTCTTATAATTTCAAAATAACACAAATTGTCTTAAAATCTTAAATACGAATTTCCGGAGGACGCTCAAGACAATTCTTTATATGCCTCCTGAAATTGCCTGTGCTAGACTCTGAACGAAAATTTAAGACTTGACTGCAGTTCTTGCACTTTACTTTCTGACCTTCTTCATTTTCTTCTGCCACCTAAAAGTGTTCCCATACATATGAGCGCATTCTAGAAGTACGATGCATGATTTAACTTGAATTGAGAATTTGAGATTTTGTTGTGTCAAATTTCATCCCATATGTTCCAAATACCGTCAATGTTCATTCCTGTTATTCTGCCATGACTTGAAGAAGCTGAAAGAAAAATAAGACTAAGAAACAAAAAGAAATTATGAATTTTTGCTTGACTTGAATAATAGAAAGGCAATGTTGAAATTCATTCTAACAAGAGGACTGTATTTTCTAGTGAGTGCTAGAAGAACACAGTTCAACATCTTCACTGAGATAATGCTCAACTGTATCTTCAAAATTAAGACAAGAGGGGTTGCTCTGATGGTAAGCAAACCCCACTTTCAACCGAGAGATTGTGAGTTTTAGTCTCCCCAAGAGCAAGGTGGGAAGTTCTTGGAGGGAAGGATGCCGGGGGTCTATTTGGAAACAACCTCTCTACCCTAGGGTAGGGGTAAGGTCTGCGTACGCACTACCCTCCCCAGACCCAACTAAGTGAGATTATACTGGATTGTTGTTGTTGAGAATTTGAGATTGAGAGTTCTAATCTTGAGAATGAGAGAAATTGAGATTGATAAATGAGTATTGAGTGAAGAAATGAATAAGCGGGGGGGGGGGGGGGTAATTTATAGTTTTAGAAAAGGTTAGTTTTGTAAATTGAAAAAGGATTAAAAATTAAAAAAGGCTATTTGTGCAATATTTTCATTGGCCAACGGACCAAATCAAGGTCTGACCATTGTCAACGGTCAGTGGGGCCCACAAGTTTTGAAAATTAAAAAAAAGCTTGCCGTTTGAACCGGGCCGGTCCGGGTCGGTCACCCGTTTTCAAAATAAATAAACAGACTAACTCCCCTAATTCCCTCTAACCGGTCCGGGCCGGTCCCGGGTTCAACCGGTTTGGGCTGGTCCGGACCGGGTCAATGCGGCCCGTTTAACACCCATAATCTATTCTATAAAATGGTCAATTATTGGATAGCAAATGGTGGAATGTAAAGATCATTTGACTAGCAACTTCTACATGCTTCATAATGCATTGAGTCGGCCTAGCTAGTAGTATTGCAGCATAATATTTTGCCTTTGGATTCCTTAGATCTAACACTACAAGCTGCTTTGTCTGTGTTGCTTTATTGTGTCAGTTTATGTATCAGAAGCGATACTTCCGTGATAATTAGAAGCTGTGTAAAATAAAGCTTGAGTGGCAGTTTCTTACGAGCATTTTTATTAGAAACCTCTGGACCAACTCAAGAGGGCAGAGTATTTGAATTTTAGATACCTTAGATACCTGAGCTGAGGGTACTGTGTTTATGGAAAAAACAGATTACACTATAAGCTGGCTTAGCCAATTCTTTCATTGGGTATGAATTTTGATGTAGTGAAAACTGATATATATACAATTATGCTTTACTTTTGGCTTTCAAGTATGGAAATGAAATTCTAAAATGTGCAAAATCAAGTTTCTCATTTTCAGTTCATATATCTGCAAATACCTTGTTGATTACTGCTAAAAATACATCAATTCTGTTAAGTTTAATGGATTTTATGTGAAGAGAATGTGTTCTATGCATCCGTAAGTCTTCTTATGGAAATTTTGAGGCTCGGCTGAGTTCGATAAAACTTATGGAAACTCAAATCATCAAAATTTAGGAAGCCAAGAAAATTGTTGCTGCTGCTGGTAACAAATGGTAGTACCCTTAACTGGGTAGATGCCTCAGCATTTTTGAAGATGGTCTCTGATGAAGGGACTATGGACTTTACATGCATATACTTCATAGATTTATTAACTTCTTACATATTTGAACTGGTTGCAGGTTTTGGCAGTCTTCTGTGGGCCAAATGCTGTGAAAGTAAATGTCATTCGCAGCATTTTAACTCAAATCATGAACAAGGAATCTTTGAGTAGGCTGATATTAATCATTCAGAAACCAATGACCGCTCCAGCTATGAAAGCTGTGGAACTCCTCCCATTTAAAGTTGAAGTTTTCCAGGTAAAGTATGATACTGGGTAGTTGTTGTTGTTGTTGTTGTTGTTGTTTTCCAGGTAAAGTATGTTTCTTATTGCTGTTTTTGGTATGAACAGTTCTATTGTGTGGAATAAAATGGGGTATTTACTAGTTTGTTAATTAAGATGTGTTCTGCATTTGCTTTAGATATGCTTGACAAATGAGGTTATATCTCACAATGAATAAAGTTTTTTATCATTGGTTATTCAAAACCCCCCCCCCCCCCCCCCCCAAAAAAAAATAAAAAAATTATTGTTTCCAAGACAGTCCCAAGCTTCATGTTTTCCATCTGATGAAGGTTCCATGTTATTTGGTCAAAGTTTCTTTTCCTTCTCTAGCTTTTATTAAGCATAGCTCTTATTTGGTCTAAGGACTAAAAATGCTTTAGTTCAGGACAAAAAGTGAATTTTATGCAAGCTGTTTGGCTCTTTTTTGCACTCTTTCAGATCACAGACTTGCTTGTCAATATCACAAAACATGTTTTAAAGCCAAAGCATGAGCTGTTGAACAGTGAAGAGAAAGAGAAACTGTTAAAGAAGTACAACCTGGAAGAGAAACAGGTTCGCCCTTGACTGCCTTTGAATTTGCAGAAACATGCCTGTATATTGGTATAACTGTGCATCTATTTAGTGTATGTATTTAACTGAAGCTTTTTATTGAAGCTTGATTCGTAGCTTCCACTGTTGAATTTAGCCAGATAAAAGATCCTGTCATGTTTTTCCCTGTAGCTTTACTCGAACAAGGACTTGCTGTTAAATTCCCTAAAGGCAAAGATCGTGTTCTTACACATTTTATAACCCATAATCTGGTAGGATCAATATCACCTTGACGTCGTCGGAGTAATTATTGGCATCTAGGCTTCACAGTCAATAAAAGTCGTCCTTGTTCTCTCTATTTGTCCCTTGTCTGCTAGCCTAAGTACTTCCAGAGCCACAGTGAGGTAGAAGTAAAGGTGTCAACCGGTTCCACCGGTCCGGTCCGGGTCGATTTTTTTTCGACCCGTCCGGTTACCGGTCCGGGCCGGGCCGGTTACAAACAGTACCGGTTTTCACCGGGCTGGGTTGAGACAGGCTTAGATTGAACAGTACGGGTTACGGGTTGTAATGGTCCGGGCCGGGTCGGGTTTCGTTATTTTTTTTTTTTTTAGAATTACGTATAAATATTAAGTTATATTAATACTTTGTAATAATTGAATGAACACAACAACAGATGGGAAAAAATTGCACTTATTGCAAGTGCTACTTTATTTCTTAAATTCAAATAAAGAAAAACTAAAATGTATCTTAAGTAGTAAAAAGTTTACATCTTTTGTAACAAGTAGTATACTAGTAGTAATCCGAATCATCAAATTCTTTGCATTGCCCTAGCAAGTTCATCGTAATCAATATGAACCGATTGACCTTCTTCTGGCGTGTTAAATTCGGATGGGTTTCCATGCGTTAATATATCTCCAAGTTGTTCGTCTTCTGGGCTATCAAGATCTTCCTTTCCTTGATTTCTTCGTTCCGATATAATCCAATCTCTTAAACATACTAAAACTTCCAAAGCATTGCTTCCCAATGAGTGGCGTGTGTCTCCAAGTTGTTGTCTTGCTTGGCTAAATGCACTCTCGGATGCAACAGTGGAAATTGGCACATTCAGGACATCCCGAGCCATAGCGAAAAGAACGGGAAATTGCTTTGCATTTTCATGCCACCAGCCTAACGGTGAGAATTCCTTGGTGCGAGGCTCCTTTCGCTTCTGCAAGTAAAATTGAAGTTCATCAATATTCCTGCTACTACTTTGAGTGTTAGAAAAAGTTGAAAAAATATTAAAACTGTCAATGCCTTCTTCATCATCTACATTAGAACTGCTACATTGCATAGCGGGATTTACATCTGTTGAAGCACGAGAATTATCACATTGAGTTGCATAATAATTATATAGATGTTGTAAATGTTCATTTAGCTGGTTCATAGAATCATACAAATTTGGGCTTTCAGTGGGCCCAATCTCCATATAAGTATATAAAGCATTCATTAATTGGTGACAATCAGACATTTTAATAGACGGATTTAAAACTGCACCAATTAAGTAAACTGGAGGAATTGGAAAGAAATATTTTTTGAATTTCGCTTGCATATTTAAAACAACATCCGTATATCTATCTTTCTTCTTAAATTCATGTAGTAGCAAAGAAATTTCAGCTATATGTACTAAAGCCATAGTAACAGTTGGGTAATATGCGCCAGAAAACACAACAGTAGCAGTATAAAATTTATGCAAAAATTTAACAACATCACTAATGACCTCCCAAGTATCAGTTGTTAACATACGCCTAGGATCAGTACAATGTGCATTAGCAACTTCAGTTATTGGAAATCTATATTTGTAGCAACATTTTAAAAATATATACGTATAATTCCATCTAGTAACTATTTCGTCTGGCATGAATCTAGGTGAAAGGTTATACTGCATACACTTATTCTTAAATTCTCTTATTCTAGATTGTCTATTATTTCCCTGAATAACTCCAACTGCTCTTCTAACTTGAGTAATCTCAACTGAAAATAAGTCGAGCCCACTTTTAACAATTAAATTGTAAACATGACATGCACACCTAACATGAAAAATATCATCAAGAGGTGGTTGCAAATTCAATTTTAAAATTGAAACTGCAGCATTATTGTTTGAAGCATTATCAAAAGACATACACAAAACTTTTTGGTTTAGATTATAAAATTCAACAACTTCAATAATTGTACTACTAATAAATGCAGCAGTATGACTCTGATCTTCATCATATTTAAAAGCAATAATACGTTTTTGCATACAAGTATTATCATCTATCCAATGACATGTAATTGTTAAATAATCATTTCCATTAACAGCATGGCCAATATCAGAAGTTAGACATACTCTAGAAGGAAGGTGAGTAAACAAATAACGTATGTATGTTTGATATTGGCCGTGAAGTCTAAAGATGTCTGCTCTACAAGTACTTCTAGGGATACCTTTAAACAAAGGATTGTATATCCTTTGAATATATATAATAAGATAAGAGGAAGAAGCAAAAGAAAAAGGTAGACAACCCAAAGCAATCATTTTCGCTAATTCCTCTCGATCCCTCATTTTATCATATTTTAGGAGACCTCCGGTAGTAGGGTTAATTGTTGTTTGACTTCCATCCCCATTAGCTCCCCATTCTATAGGATGGTTAGTCGACAGATGTCTAATAAGTGTCCCAGTCCCCCCTAAATTACCTCCGGTCAAATGTTTAAACGTTTCGTTACAAAGTTTGCACTTAACTCTATCAGTACCTTCTACTATATCAAAAAATTTCCAAACAGGACTTCTTTTTTTACGAGTAGAAGTTGGAGCCACTGGTGGTCTTCTACCGCTTGTTGCACTAGCAACTCCAACTCCAATACTACCAACATTTCCACTACTAGGTGTAGGTGGTATCTCATCTGCTATTCCAATTTCATTATCTTCTATTCTGTAATCTTCTTGTAATTGTTCATAATCAATATCTACATCTTGCAAATTAGGCGATGATTCAGAAACATGTGTTATTGGGTCATTACTATTATTACTACCAGAAGCTACAGGACTACCTCTTTTTTTACTTCCACCCCTACCAGTAACTTTTCTACACGCTCTTTTAGCAGCATTAAACATATTGTAAAAATGAAAATATAAGCTAAACTCAAATATGCAAATAAAATATTAAATAAGAGAAAGAGTTGGAGAGAGTGCACCGAATTCGACAATAAATTGAGCACTTGATTACGCAAATCCGGTGTTACCACGAACAAACGTCAAGCAAGTATTTTAATGTTGGACACTTGAACTTCAAGCTTCCGATTTCCGAATGAGAAATTACGATAAATTAAATTCGGGAAAAAAAAGACAATAAAATTATAAAATTAGAATATGAATTCTTGAAAATTGAAGAGAAGAGAGTGATTGATAATTTGAGAATTGAGAGAGAGATTGATAATTTTGAGTGAGGAAATGAAGAAGAGGGGAGAGTATTTATAGATTTTAAGAAGGGTTAATAATGTAATTTAATAAATACAAAAAAAAAACAAAAAAGTGGCATTTCTGAAAATACTCCCGTTGGCCAACGGTTCTGGACCGTTGCCAACGGTCCTGTGGGGCCCACATGTTCATAAATTTTTTTTTTTTAAAAAAAAAAAATTTTGACCGTTGTACCGGTCCGGTCCCGGTCCGGGTCGACCGGTTCAAGCACTGTTTTGCTTACCGGGCCGGTCCGGTCACGGGTCTTAATCCTAAAATCCTAACCGTTCTAACCCCTCCCCCCCCAACCCAGCCCAGCCCAGCCCTTAAGAACCGGTTCGGTCCGGTCCCGGTTTATACCGGGCCGGTCCAGTTTGGTCCCGGGTCAACCCGGACCGGTTGACAGGCTTAGGTAGAAGGAACTTTATTGCCCATGGAAAGTGTTAGAATATGTAAATAGTAGAACCCTAATCCAATGTGTATTAGGAGTAGGATATGTTATGTGTATATATATATATATATAGAGGGCTCATTGTACTATGTTTAATATCAATTATATATTTTTCTCCCGTGCTTTCTCACATGGTATCAGAGCAATCGTGAGAGATTTATCGCTGTGCATAAATTCCAGCAATTTCGGGAAGTAACATCAGTCATCGGAACCCTTTTCCGGCGACTTTTTCACGTAAAATCAGTCTCGGTCAGTGCTGTGCAAAATCCAGCAATACCAAAAGACTCGCCTCTGTCCGGCGACAAAACCCCAGAAATTTCTCCGGCCAAATCAGCCCCACGCGCCCCCACGCGCCGCCAGAACCCTAGGCGCGTGAACCCACGCGCCGGCGCGTGACCCTCTTTCCGGCCATTTTTTCCGGTGACTCCTTTAGGACAGTTTGGTCGGCTACTAATTCCGGCAGCTACAGTACTTTCCGGCCAGAATTTCTTCAGGACAGTCTGATCGCCCTTGAATTCCGAGCCTATCCATATTTTTATTTTTCAATTCCGACAACTTTGAATTTTTTCCGATAGCTACAGTGCTTTTCCTGGCGCTAGTGTGTTCCAGTTTTTTCCAGCAGCTCCAGTTTTCAGTTTGCAGTTTTCTGTTTCAGTTTCAGCGAGTTTTCAGTTGATAATCCAACGATGTCTTTGGGACTAGATGCTTTCGGGTCTAGAAACCCGTGTTCTGGCAGTTCCGGTGTTATGATTACCTCAGAACCTTTAATGGGAGGTTCAAACTACCTAGCTTGGGCTTCGTCTGTCGAGTTGCGGTGTAAAGGTCAAGGTGTTCAAGATCATCTAATCAAAGAGTCTAGTGAAGGGGATGAAAAAGCCAAAGCACATTGGGAGAAAATCGATGCTCAATTATGCAGTATTTTGTGGCGATCTATTGATTCCAAGTTGTTGCCCTTGTTTCGTCCATTCCAAACATGTTATTTGGTTTGGGAAAAGGCTCGTACTTTATACACTAATGACATATCTCGTTTCTATGATGTGATATCACGGATGACAAATTTAAAGAAACAGAATTAGATATGTCTACTTACTTGGGTCAAGTGCAGGCAGTTATGGAGGAACTTGAGACGTTGATGCCAGTTTCTGCTAGCGTTGCAAAGCAGCAAGAGCAACGACAAAAGCTGTTTCTAGTTCTTACTCTTGCTGGGCTTCCTAATGATCTTGACTCAGTACGCGATCAGATTTTGGCTAGTCCGACTGTCCCCACAGTTGATGAATGATTCTCTCGCTTACTTTGCCTTGCTGCAGCACCAAGTCACCCAGGGAGCTCATCACAGACACTTGATTCATCTATCCTCGTATCCCAATCAGTGGATAATCGGGCATCTCATGCTATGGAGTATAGACGAGGAGGCGGTCATTTTGGAAGATCTAGACCCAAGTGTTCTTATTGTTATAAACTAGGTCACACTCGTGACGGTTGCCATTCTTTACATGGTCGACCACCCAAAAATGCTTATGTTGCTCAGACCGAGACTACAGGTAACCAGGGATTTTCTGTATCTGAAAGGGAGTATAATGAGTTCCTTAAATATCGAGCAAGTAAGCGGACATCTCCACAAGTAGCCACTGTTGCTCAGACTGATACTTTTGTTGCTGGTAATTCTTTTGCTTGTGTTTCCCGGTCTAGTCCTCTTGAGCAATGGGTTGTGGACTCAGCTGCTTCTGATCATATCTCTGGTAATAAATCCCTTTTGTCAAATATTGCGTATTCACAGTTTCTTCCCAACGTTACTTTAGCTAATGGGTCTCAAACTAAAGCAAAATGAGTTGGACAAGCGAATCCTCTACCCTCTGTCACTCTAGATTCCGTTCTTTATGTCCCTGGCTGTCCTTTTAATCTTGCATCTGTTAGTCGTTTGACTCGTGCCCTCCATTGCGGTATATATTTTATTGATGACTCTTTTATTATGCAGGACCGCAGTACGGGACAAGACGATTGGAACAGGACTTGAATCAGACGGACTCTACTACCTTAAATCACTAACATCCTCCAAGGCCCGTCTAGTTGCAGATCCTCCAGACCTACTTCACAGTCGTTTAGGACATCCTAGCTTGTCCAAGCTTCAGAAGATGGTGCCTCGTTTGTCTAGTTTATCCACATTAGAGTGTGAGTCATGTCAGCTCGGAAAACATACCCGCGTCTCCTTTCCTCGTAGTATTGAGAGTCGTGCAGAGTCTGTTTTTTCTTTAGTTCATTCGGATATATGGGGTCCTAGTAGAGTCAGTTCAACCTTGGGATTTCGTTATTTTGTTAGTTTCATTGATGATCATTCAAGATGTACTTGGATTTTCTTAATGAAAGATCGTTCTGAGTTGTTCTTTATATTCCGGAATTTTGTGCTAAAATTAAAAATCAATTTGGTGTTTCTATTCGCACTCTTCGCAGTGATAATGCCTTAGAATATTTATCCTCTCAATTTCAGCAGTTTATGTCTTCTCACGGAATTATTCATCAGACCTCTTGTCCTTATACCCCTCAGCAAAATGGGGTTGCAGAGAGAAAGAATAGGCACATTATTGAGACTGCTCGCACACTCCTCATTGAATCTCATGTTCCGCTGCGTTTTTGGGGCGATGCAGTTCTCACATCTTGTTATTTGGTTAATCGGATGCCTTCATCTCCCATCCAGAATCAGATTCCGTATGAGGTATTGTTTCCCCAGTCACCCTTATACCCTGTTCCCTCTCGTGTTTTTGGGAGCACTTGTTTCGTTCATAACTTAGCTCCTGGGAAAGATAAGTTAGCTCCTCGTGCTCTCAAGTGTGTCTTCCTTGGTTATTCTCGTGCTCAGAAGGGCTATGGTTGTATTCACCTGATCTTCATAGGTACCTTATGTCAGCCGATGTCACATTTTTTGAGTCTAAACCTTTCTTTACCTCTTCTGACCATTCTAACCATCTTGATATACCTGAGGTTTTACCTATACCGGCCTTTAGGGAGTCTACTATATATCCTCCTTCAAGTTCCGCTGCAGAAGTCTTACCCATTCCAAACGTTGGAACGTCTACTGTGGCTCCTCCTAGACTCCCTGCACAAGACACTCCACTCTTGACATATCATCGTCGTCCTCGCCCAGCATCTGGCCCGGTTGATTCACGTCCTGCACCTGACCTTGCTCCTACTGCGGACTTGTCTCTTCCGATTGCACTTCGGAATATACGGAACACCCTTAATCCTAATCCCCATTATATCGGTTTAAGTTATCATCGTTTGTCATCACCCTATTATGCTTTTCTATCTTCTTTGTCCTCTGTTTCCATCCCTAAGTCTACGGGTGAAGCATTGTCTCATCTAGGGTGGCGACAGGCTATGACTGACGAGATGTCTGCTTTACATATAAGTGGTACTTGGGAGCTCGTCCCTCTTCCTTCAGGTAAATCTACTGTTGGTTGTCATTGGGTTATGCAGTCAAGGTTGGTCCAGATGGTAAGGTTGATCGTCTTAAGGCTCGTCTTGTTGCCAAGGGATATACTCAGATATTTGGGCTTGATTACAGTGATACCTTTTCTCCCGTGGCTAAGATAGCATCAGTCCGCCTTTTTCTCTCTATGGCTGCTGTTCGTCATTGGCCCCTGTATCAGTTGGACATTAAAAGTGCATTTTTACACGGTGACCTTGACGATGAAGTTTATATGGAGCAACCACCTGGGTTTGTTGCTCAGGGGGAGTCTCGTGGCCTTGTATGTCGCTTGCGCCGGTCACTTTATGGTCTAAAGCAGTCTCCTCGAGCCTGGTTTGGTAAGTTTAGCACTGTTATCCAGGAATTTGGCACGACTCGGAGTGAAGCTGATCACTCTGTATTCTATCGGCATTCTGATTCACGTCTCTGTATTTATCTGGTGGTCTATGTTGACGACATTGTTATTACCGGCAATGACCAGAATGGTATTACTAAATTGAAACAACATCTCTTTCAACACTTTCAGACTAAGGATCTGGGCACACTAAAGTATTTTCTGGGTATTGAAGTCGCACAGTCTAGCCCAGGTATTGTGATCTCACAACGGAAGTATGCCTTAGATATTCTTGAGGAGACAGGAATGACAGGTTGTAAACCTGTTGACACTTCGATGGATCCGAATTCTAAACTTCTTCCAGGACAGGGGGAGCCTCTTAACGATCCTGCAAGATATAGGCGGTTAGTTGGTAAATTAAATTATCTTACAGTGACAAGACCCGACATTTCCTTTCCTGTGAGTGTTGTGAGCCAGTTTATGGGTTCACCGTGAGATAGTCATTGGGATGCAGTTTTTCGCATTCTTCGGTATATAAAATCAACTCCAGGTAAAGGTTTATTGTTTGAGGATCGAGGCCATGAGCAGATTGTTGGATACTCCGATGCTGATTGGGCAGGATCGCCTTCTGACAGACGTTCTACTTCTGGATATTGTGTCTTAGTAGGAGAAAATTTGGTATCTTGGAAAAGCAAGAAACAGAATGTGGTTGCTCGGTCTAGTGCAGAAGCAAAATATCGAACAATAGCTATGGCGACATGTGAGCTAGTTTGGATCAAACAGTTGCTCAAAGAGCTGAAATTTGGTGATGTTAGTCAGATGAGACTTGTGTGTGATAATCAAGCTGCTCTTCATATTGCGTCAAATCCAGTGTTCCATGAGAGAACTAAGCACATTGAGATTGACTGTCACTTTGTCAGAGAAAAGATACTCATTGCTACAAAGTTTGTAAAGTCAAATGATCTTGCAGACATTTTCACCAAGTCCCTCACTGGTCCTCGTATTAACTACATATGTAACAAGCTCGGTACATATGATTTATATGCACCAGCTTGAGGGGGAGTGTTAGAATATGTAAATAGTATAACCCTAATCCAATGTGTATTAGGAGTAGGATAGGTTATGTGTATATATATAGGGCTCATTGTACTATGTTTAATATCAATTATATATTTTTCTCCCGTGCTTTCTCACAGAAAGTACCTAGGAGACTAAAGCAAATATGTAGAATCGTTCCACCGTGCATCCTATGGACATTATGGTTGGAGAGGAACACAGCATGTTTCGAAGGGCATAGAAATCACATTATTAGAATTAAGAATAAATATATTCATAATCTGTATTATTGGTGTAAATGCAGCCAGTTAAGAAATCTTGATCAGTATATTAAACCCTCGCACTTGCTAGGAGGGATAGAGATAGAAGGTGGATGATGTTGTTTGGGATGTTTTTTGTATCTTGTATCTTTTTGTACCATCTAGCGTGTGCAAAGGAGAAGCTCAGATGCCCCGGTTACGAGGTGTGAGCAGTTGACTATGGCGGGTATGAGAAAAGGTAGATGGTGGTCTGGAGCGAGGTGATCAGGCAGGACATGACGCAACTTCAGATTTCCAAGGACATGGTTCTTGATTGGAAGGTGTGGAGATCAAGCATTAGTCCGAACGTTTTTCTACTTTGTATTAGTTAGTCTGATAGTGTTTTGTCTAGGACAACTTGCGGCTTACGTTGTGTTCACAATATTTTTGCTTTCTTCATAGTGCTATGTTCTTGCTTTTCCATTTATTTGCTGTCTCTTATGATGGTAATATTATTTTTTTGATTTCTGTTGTACGGAACTATTGTCTCTTTTCATTTTCTTGAGCCAAGGGTCTTTCAGAAATAGCCTCTCTATCCCTCCGGGGTAGAGGTAAGGTCTGTCTCTATCCTCCTTTGACCCCACTAGTGGGATTTTACTAGGTGGTGGTGGTTGTTGTTGTTGTTGTATCTTTTTGTACCATCTTGGTACCCTTTTAATAAACTTTTGCCTTTCTAAAAAAGAAATCTACTAGAATTTGGACTGTCCAATCTGTGTTGCGAAAAACATTTACACTGCAAAACTATCTTGCTGAGAGAAGCTAAGACATACCCAGGCAGTAATTTGTCTTTTAGTCGATCAATCAATCAGCTATTCCTCAGTCCTCACCCACAAACTAGACTGTCGCTTCTATGAATCCTTTATGCGCACTCGCAGATACACACACAACCACCAAAATAACAACTACAACAATAGCATGTGTGTGTATATGTATATATACACATGTTCCATCTGAAGAATTTTTTATTTTAGTTCAGGGTTCCTTGTCTCCCTTTTCTTTTAGAATTAAGAAAGGGGGAGGTTGTGGAGGTACAACCAATTAACAGAATTTTTTTTATTAAATCAAAAGCAGAGGACTATTTTCCTTTAAGGCTTCAACATTATGATTACTAAGACATGTTACTTATTAATCCTTAGGTGAAGTTGTGGCTATACTAACACATATGTTAAGAGTTTAATCTAGTTTCATTTTGGAAATTTTAATGCTTTGATGAAGTCATCAATATATTGTTAATAAATGTTGTGTTTCTTTCAGCTGCTATTTTAGGCAGGGATCAGGATCCCAGATACTATGGCACTTTGAGCCAAGACTTAGAATTCTTTTGCATACAGTAATGTCTTAAATGAGGTTAATACCAGAAGCTTTCTAATACTTACTTTCTTGATAAGTTCCTTCTAATACTTATCTTGATAGTGACTTCTCTGCATTTTTCTAAAAAAAAAACTGTATGTTCGTCATTATCCCTTTAATGTGAGGGTGAAATGACTCAAATGCTGTTCTAAAGCTTTTAATTTAGGTATTTATAGACTGTTGCCTTTTTTCTACATGCGGGAGACGGTGCTTGCCTCGTCTCTCAATTGAAACCGCAGTACCTATCATCAGATGTTAATATCTAGGACCTTAGGTGTACAGACAGGTTTTTATCTTCAACATATGCAGAACAATAGTATTGTTGCTGTGCATTCTCTTTAATGATCTCAATCAGATATTCGTAGTACATATGCACTTCAATCTACCACTCTTACCTTCAAACATTATCAATGTAGTTTCGTTTATCTAACTGTTGCTGAGTAATGTACTCATGTTGATGTTTTCCAGCTGCCGAGGATGTCTCAGAAGGATGCAATTGCTCGGTACTATGGACTTGAGAAGGGGCAGGTGGTGAAGGTCACATACAGCAGTGAAATCATCGAGACACATGTTACATATCGTTGTGTCTGGTAACGCGACTATGTTGTAAATCCTATCTAGCAGCCTTACTGTGACGTACGTTAAATGAGCCTGCGGCAGCGTAACTTACCACAGCTTGTTCTGTTAAAAAGATGCTTGTTTAACTTTTCCTAACTCCCTCTTCCACCCCCCCGGGCTCCCTTCTCCACTTTAGCTCAAATGAAGAGCTTGTAGGTAGCATATTAGTATGCTTTGTCGTCGTTTCTCTGCGTTTTGTATGACCAGATTGTCTGTACTTCATACTATTGTGCTAATAGGGGTGGTGGCTACTCTAATTTGCAAAATTTGACCATGTTGGAATGTAATAGGAGCTTTAAAATAGCTTTTCTTAGCTTTTTCATTTGTGAATCGTAGCTAACTTATATATTGGGAAAGAGTTTAATTTCGATACACTCCCAGTGTGAAACAGTTTTTACACAAATCAGTTAAAAGTGTAATTACAGTTAATTTGAATAATGTAGTAAAATCACCTAACCATATGAGCCGAGGGTCGATTGGAAACAGCCTCCCTGCCCTTCCGGGTAGGGGTAAGGCTCGTCTACATATTACCCTCCCCAGACCCCACCTGGTGGGAATGTACTGGGTAGTTGTTGTTGTTGTTGTAGTAAAAGGTATTCCAAGATAGGGGAGGGATATTTGTCTTAATGTGTCGACTTTTAGTGGGGACTTTTGTCAAAAAAGCCTTTTATCCTTTGTTGCAACTCTCTTAGCTACAATAGACATTTTATGCAACCATATATAGTATATGCTGCCAGCTAGTGTCATCCCGTAGATCTCAGCTTTGGAGTTTCTTCCTATACAGTGTCGTTCAACCCACTCCAATTCATGATCCCAAGCCATCACCTGCCTATGAATCCCCTGCCAGTCCAACATTGCCGGCCATACTTGTGTCGAGAATGAGCATTTAAAGAATAGGTGATCGATAGTTTCTTCCTTTGTGTTTCATAGTGAGCAGGTTGTATCTTCCAGGTAGCCCCATCTCCTTAATCTGTGAGTCTTCTGTGCGCCCCAGGAATATAGTGAATATCCACTTAGGTAGCCCAACATTATTGCATATCATCCTTCTCTATGGTACCTTACTAAACTCTCCTCTAAGTTTCAAGTACATGGCCTTGGTTGGGAATTTTGCCAATCTCAATACCTCTTCTTCTGAGTATCCAGCTTCCTCAAAAGTATTTCTTTGCTTCTAGTATCTTCTGGATTACCCGTGTTGCTTGCTTTGGCTCAGCACCCCTTGAATTGTACTACTTATAGCATATATTGACCCATGGAACCCGCATTTTGTCTTTCTTCTTGCATAGGTTCCACATCAGCTTGCAGATAGCTGTTCTATTCCATATGCGTACATTCTAATAGGTTTTTCCCACGTGCTGCTCTTGGCCAGCACAATCTATCCCAGGCCAGTAGGGCTTTCTTGGTGACCTCCACTCCTGTCCATCCACAGGAACCTTCTACACATTCTTTCAATTAATTGAATCTGTTTCTTGGGCAGTAGGAATACCTGAGACCAAAATGCTTGTATGAAGAACAACACACTCTTAATAAACTAGATTCTTCCTGTATAGGATAGAAATCTAGCAGTCCAAGATTGTATTCTCCCTAGCATCTTCTCGATAAGAGGTTGACATTGCACCAATGATAGTCTTTTAATATTCAGAGGCACCCCAGGTATCTAACTAGTGGAGTACTGGACTCCCTTTAGAGAAGCTTAGCATTTGCAGTATTTCTTGTTGTATATCATCCCCGACTCCTCCAAAGAAGACGGAGCTTTTTTCAGCATTAGCGTCTAATCCAGAAGCTTGAGAGAACCCTTGAAAGCATTGATATAATAGATGCACAGAAGAGCAAAAGATCATCAACAAAGCTAAGTTGTACTATATTCATTTTAGCACACATAGGGTGATAGTTGAAATTTGGATTCCTCTTTAGTGTCTTCAGCAATCTGATCAAGTATTCCATGGCCAATCCAAATAGATAAGGAGACAAAGGATCACTCTGTCTCAATCCCTTTTTAGCAGGGAATGCGGCTGAATGTTGTCCATTGATCATGATGGAATAAGAGACACTTCTCACACATCTCATAATCCATTTTGACAAATCTTCCTGGTATTTGCAGACTCTTTAGGACTTGTTCCATATAATCCCATCCAATAGAGTCATAAGCCTTCTTCATATCTACTTCAAGTTTTAGCATGCATCTTGGGAATAAGCCTTTTCTACCATATCCTTTAACAAGTTCATGGCTCAATATTATGTTGTCATATATCAGTTTGCCAGGCACAAATGCAGACTGGCTTCTATCTACTAGATCATCATTATGCCCAATAGTCTGCTTGTTATCACCTTCGAGATGATTTTGTATAGGAGAGTCCAGCATGATATTAGTCTGAACTCAGTGATTCTGGATAGATTAGTTACCTTTGGCACTAGAATAACTGTTCTGCAATTGATAGGCTGATATAGGTTAGCACTTGAGAAGAATTCCATCACTGCATCTGTAATCTTATCCCAACCATAAGCCATACTTTTTCGAAAAATACTGCATTGAATCCATCACAATCAGATGTTCTGTTATCACTGATACCAAGCAGTCCCCGATATATTTCTTCTTTCACCAGTCGTAATTGTTGTTGTCTATTTACCAATGGGCCATCCCTTATAACTACTGGATTAAAAGCAGGCAAATTTTCAGCAGTTGTTCGTAATAGTTGCTTATAGAAATCAAACATTTCATCTTCAATCTCTTGTATTGTTTGCACCACTTTCCAGTTGCTCCTTATTAAGCTCTTGATTGTGTTCCGAGAATATCTGCTTTTCATGCTTGTAAAGAAATAAGCTGTGTTAGCATCTCCTAACTTCAACCATTGTACTCTAAAATTTTATTTCATGATACTTTCTTCCACCCCAAGCCATTTCTCCAGTTGTACCTTTGTGTCCTTTTCTGGTATAGTCATATCCTCAGCTTGTCCAGCGTCCCTCATTTGCTCCTGTATTCACAATGTTGCTTTCTGCGTTGCTTAATCTTTTCTCCTACTGCACTATCCTCTGCATTGTTAAGATCTTTCATAGCTTGTTTTACTTTTTTATGTCTCTTCCACACATCTTTAATAATACTTTCCTCATTACTCCCTTGCCATGCTCCACTAAGTATGGATAGGAAGTCTTTGTGTTCTGCTAGATTGTTTAGGAACTTGAATGGTTTAGGAACTTTATCTGCATTATCTTCAAATGTAGTACTCAGAGGAGAGTGATCGGAACATCCTGGATCCATTACCATTACTTTTAGGTATGGCATTTGCAGCATTCACCGAAGCTCTATCTATCTTGCTATATGTGTGATCATTTGTCCAGTGGAAGGAACCTCTGGTTCTCATTTTTACCAAAGCAGTGTCATCAATAAAATTATTGAAATCTCTAATCACTAGCTCTTGCACAGGTATCCCCCCCTGTCTTGATAACATTGCATGATTAGCCATGGGCCCTGTTGCACATTGTTCAAACCAGTTAAATCTCCCCATAAACATCTCCTATCTTCCAGTATATGCAGGCCATAGATTGCAGTAAATGTGAATCTCATATTCATACTTTTGATGTGAACTGCAGCATGAATGAATTGAGAGGACTTTCGCAATTCCAAGCATTCTATCTCAGTATAACCGAATCCTTCCTATACTACTATGTTTATAGTTGGCCAGCCAAGCCCACCCTGAAGTATTTTCCTTATTATTTGTATGGCCTTCTGCTGCTTTATTTTGTGTTCAAGTAATTTTATTTTATTGCTTCTTATAAACCCCTTAACCTCTTTCTGCCAAGGGATTTTATTCAATCCCCTAATATTTCATGTAACAAGCTTCATACAGGAACACATAGGGATTGTGGATACCCTTCCTCTCCTTGTTGACTACTCTGTCTACTTGTACACTCACCCATTTGCCTTGGAACTGTTACCTGCAATCCAGATTCTGTCAATATGTTGAACTATGGGTGTCTAACGGGCATACCGATCCGGGCAGGGTACAATTTATTTGACCCGTACGGTTTCGGGCCGGCCCGGTTACGGGTTTTATATTAACAGGTTTAACGGGTTTGGATTTATACGGGTAAAAATTGAACCGTACGGGTTACGGGTTGAGTGGGCCGGGCCGGGTTTAGTATCAATATTGTAAGTTATATTAATACAAAGTACTAACATAAAGAATACAAGGAAGATGAGAAAAAATTGCACTTATTGCAAGTGCTACAATTATTTCATAATTCAAAGTTTCAAACTTATAAATTAAAAGGTTTACATTTTTAACAAGTAAATTCAAAGGTTTTGCATTGCCCTTCCAAGTTCTTCATAATCAATATGAACTGATTGACCTTCTTCTGGAGTGTTAAATTCGAATGGGTTACCATGTGTTAATATATTTCTAAGTTCCTCGTCTTCTGGGCTATCAACATCTTCACGTCCTTGATTTCTTCGTTCCGATCTAATCCAATCTCTGAAACATACTAAATCTTCCAAAGCATTGCTTCCCAATGAGTGACGGGTATCTCCAAGTTGTTGTCATGCACTCTCCGATGCAACAGTAGAAGTTGACACATTCATCACGTCCCGAGCCATAGCAAAAAGAACAGGAAATTGCTTTCCATTCTCATGCCACATCCCAACGGCGAAAATTTCTTTGTGCGAGGCTCTTTTTGCTTCTGCAAGTAGAATTGAAGTTCATCAATGTTCCTGCTACTGGATGGAGTGTTGGAAAATGTAGAAAAAATATCAAAACTATCAATCATCCACAGTAGCAGAAGTGGTACAGTGCACAGCGAGATTAACATTGTCTACAGCTGCACGAGCATCATTATCAATTACATTTGCATAATAATAATATAAATATTGTAAATAATCATTTAGCTTGTTCATAGAAACATATAAATCTGGGGTTTCAGTTGGTCCAATCTCCATATAAGTATATAAACATTCATTAACTGGTGACATTCAGATATCTTAATAGAAGGATTTAAAACAACGCCAATTAAGTAAATCGGAGGAATTGGAAAGAAGTATTTTTTTATTTTTGCTTGCATTTTTTCAACATCCTTATATTTTTCTTTCTTCTTAAATTCAAAGAGTAGAAAAGAAATTTCAGCTATATGTACTAACGTCATAGTAACAGTAGGATAATATGCTCCAGAAAACTCAACAATATCTGTATAAAATTTATGTAAAAATTTAACAACATCATTAATGACCTCCCAAGTACTAGTTGTTAACATACAGTTTGGATCAGTACAATGCGCATTAGCAACTTCACTTATTGGGAATTTATATTTGTAGCAATATTTTAAAAATATATATGTATAATTTCATCTAGTAACAATTTCGTCTGGCATGAATCTGGGTTTAAGGTTATACTGGACACACTTATTCTTAGATTCCTTTATTCTAGATTGTCTATTATTTCCTTGAATAACACCAACTGCTCTTCTAACATGAGTAATCTCAGTTGAAAATAAATCAAGGCCACTTTTAACAATTAAATTATAAACATGACATGCACACCTAACATGAAAAATATCATCAAGAGGTGGTTGCAAATGCAGTTTTAATATTGAAATTGCGGCATTATTGTTAGAAGCATTATCAAAAGACATACACAATACTTTTTTTGCTTTAGATTATAAATTCAACAACTTCACAAATAGTAATACTTATAAGCGCATGAGTATGACTTTGATCTTCATCATATCTAAAAGCTATAATACGTTTTTGTATACAAGTAGTATCATCTATCCAATGACATGTAATTGTCAAATAATCATTTACATTAACAGCATGGCCAATATCAGAAGTTAGAGAAACTCTACAAGGAAGGTGGCTAAACAAATAACGTATGTATGTTTGATAGTGTCCATGAAGTCTAAAGATATCAGCTCTACAAGTACTTCTAGGGATACCTTTAAATAAAAGATTTTAAATCCTTTGAATAAACATAATAAGATATGATGAAGAAGCAAAAGAAAAAGCTAGAACCCAAAGCAATCATTTTTGCTAACTCCTCACGATCCTTCCATTTATCATATTTCACTAGACCTCCAGTAGTAGGGTTAGGAGTTGTTTGATTTTCATCACCATCAGCGCCCCATTCTATAGGATGCTCAATTCTCATATGTCTACTAAGCGTCCAAGTCCGCCCTAAATTTCCACCAGTCAAATGTTTAAAATTACCGTTATAAATTTTGCATTTAACTCTATCAGTACCCTCTATTATTTCAAAAATATTCCAAACCTTACTTCTTTTTCTACGATTAGTAGTTGTAGCCACATGTGGTCTACTCCTAGGGCCACGACCACCACCTCTTGTAGCAACTCCAACACTACCAACTCCAGCACTAATATGTGTTGCTGGTATCTCATCTTCCGTTCCTATTTCATTATCTTCTATTCCAAAATCTTCTTGTAAATGTTCATAATATACATCTATATTATCATTAGGCGCTGTTTCAGAAATATGTGTAAATGATAATAGGTTATTACTATTACTACTAGATGCTAAAGGACTACCTCTTTTTTTTATTTCCCCTACCAGTAACTCTTTTACACGCTCTTTTAGCAGCACTAAACATATTGTAAAAATTAAAGTGTAAGCTAAAATTAAATATGCAATTAAAATAGTAGATAAGAGAAAGAGTTGGAGGGAGCGCACCGAATTCGACAATGAATTGAGCACTTGATTATGCAATTCCGATGTTACTACGAACAAACGTCAAGTCGTTAAGCAAGAATTTCAAATTTGAACTTCAATTGATCAAAGTTGAAACTTCAAACTTCAAATTCCGAATGACAAAACACAATAAATTAAATTCAAGAAAAGTAAGCCAAAATGCCAAATAAAATTAGAAGATGAATTGAAGTATTGCAATTTGCAAATTGGAGAATGAGAGAAATTGAGATTGAGATATGAAAGAGAGGGGGGTATTTATAGTTTTAAAAAAGGTTAATTTTGTAAATTAAAAAGGATTAAAATTAAAAAAGATGGGCTATTTCATCAATTCCAAAAACTGACATTTTCCAACGGATAGTGGGACCCATGAAAATTGAAATTTTTTTTAAAAAAATTTAACCGTTAAACCGGGTAGGTTCCGGGCCGGTTTAATCGGTTAGGCATGAACAGTGCTTACCGGTTTAACCGGTTCCGGTTTAGCGATAATTGTTTTTAACCCGGCCAACCCCTCCCTCCCCTACCGAGCCCACCCGGCCCCTTAAGAACCGGTCCGGTCCGGCTCCAATTTGAACCGGTCTGGGCCGATTCGGTTCCGGGTCAACCCGGCCCGTTTGACAGGCATATTTGAACCCATTAATCATGCTGACTGCATCATCTCCTGGTTTCTCCTTGTTCCGACGTATTGATTTCCTTGTAGTTTTTTTCCAAGTATGTTCCTCCTCCCTTCTAGCTAGCCTTGTAAGTGAGTTGACAAGGTGGTTGTTTGTATCTTTTATGTCAACTATATTCCCCACTAAAAGTTGAATCGGTCGCTAGTAGTGTCATTTGTCAATTGATGACTTACCTAACATTTTGTGGCAACTATACTCGTCCTACGCTTCAAATCAACGAGCAGTGCACCAAAGTTCCTCGCGAAATAACATATATGCTCACAAAATAAAAGCCTGAGGAGTCGCTATAAAAAGTTTGCTTGACGCCACTAGGGGACTTGCCTGTGCTGACTTTAGCACAAAAATACTTTTAATGTCGCCACAATATAGTCTACACATCTAGGAGCAAAGAAACATTAAACCGACATCTTATATTAATGGATGCGCATGAATAATATTTTTGAGGAACTCAAAGACAAACCTCCATTGAATTTGATTTTTCATATAATGGAAGTGTAAAGCAAACAAGACTGGACTTCGACTAAAATGAGATGAGGCTATTTGTCTAAACAAGAATAGTATTTGTGGCAACTAAAGTCGCCGTAAAGTTAAGGCTACTGCGTCCAAAAGAGTTGCGACTGAAAGTGTAAATACCTTCTGTTCGCCACTGAAACCGGAAAATGTCGCCACGGAAACTCTGTTTGTTGCTTTTTGAACTCACTACTTACCTGTGCTGGATTTTTAGCGGCGACTATAACGTTTAGTGGCGACCACAGTCACCACAAAATCCTTTTAATATTTCTCTGCACCTCTCTTGTCCACAATAGCCTTAATTTTATGGCCACTTTACTCGCCCAAGTATGGACATTTGATAGCAGTTGTACTTGCCACTAAAAGTCGAATATAGTGATTATTCGTTGGCGACCTAGCTACAATTTATTTTTTAAAATGTTTTGGTCGCGTGGTTGTTTATGTTTTGTTGAGAACTTTAGTCATCACAAAGTCAAATAGGTATTTAATAAAGTCATTATTCATTGGCGACCGGCATAAAAAAAAATTTGACGGGACGATCATAATACATAAGAACTTTCTTAAATTTCATTTGAGGCAATCAATAGTTTTATAGTTCATAACTATGTTCTAATATTCTCATACAAGTTTATTCCCACGTGCACAAAACATCATTAGTCATTTACGCACTTTTTTTTCGTAATAATCCCTTCGGTTGTGAGCCTAGGGTGTGGGGTTAGGCTTGGACCTTTACCATGCATATTAGATTAATAATGACAAGAGGGGGACATAAAACCTTGCCTCCAGTCTACCAAAAAAAAGTCCGGCAAACATGAAAGGCATAGTCTATACAAAAAAAACCTTTCCATCAAATTAGGAATCTAACTAACAAAAAGATTACATTTTTTATATCTCCGTCTAAAGGAAGAAAACTGCCATTTGTCAAGTTCAATCAGCCTCTTTGCCTCTCTAGGAAGACTGTCTTGAGAGTGATATAAGGTCCTGTTTCCACTTGCAAAAGTCAATCTTGCCAACAGTTCCACAACTGCTTCTCTAAGGCAGTGAGAGATACAATGTACAGTGTTACAAAGCAATTCATTAGTACCATTGATAATGTGCTGCAGCTTCAGATTTTTGGTGTCTTTGCTTGATGAGGATGTTAGTGACAATAATAGAATCAGCCTCCACCTGAATACTAGAGAAGCCCTGTTGAGAGCACCGTTCTACCCCAAATCTCACTGCTGTCGTTTCAGTTTGTGAGCTGCTATTGGCTTGGAGGGGGATAAAAAATGCGAAGATAAAATCACCATTGCTATCTCTAATAATGCTCCCAATCCTAGATTTTCTGCTAGTTCTGATAAAACTATCATCAATGTTAATTTTAATCCAACCCAGTACTGATCTGATCCATTAAATATGAGTACATACAACAGCAGGTTTGAGTTTCTTCACCAATATACAAAGATTATTCAATGAGCCATTGATGTCAACCTTAGGATAAGCATCCATAAGAATTGGTTTCATATTCCAAACACATTGCATAATCATTCTGTACAAGTAGAAACTATTGTTGTCCCCATACCCACATGCCGCTCAAGATTTCCAAATCTCCCAACATATAATGACAGAAAGAGCTTGCAATACTAGTTTGTGGATATTATTTCTAGCTTTAATGTTCCACCACTTATTAAGAAGGGCTCTGATTGGTAAGTGTTGATAAGTGATTCCCAAAAGGTTACCCATAGCTTTTCATACATACTCGGCTGCTCTACCCTCTACAAAGACATGTTGCAAGGCCTCCATAGTAGGAGTTGGACGACATTTACACACTTTTGTGTCTTGAGAATCCAACCTTGTGATGCTATTTCTAATAGGGATTCTACCAAAGAAGATTCTCCAGCACATGAATGATTGTTTGAAGGGAATGGATTTGTGCCAAATCTTGTTGATTGTGCCATTGATTGCTCTATGCCCCGTGATCATATTCCAAGTAGAACCATTTGTAAATTGACCATCCTCAGTAGCATTTCATATTGAATAATCACTTTTGTTATCCTGGCCCAACTCTATTAACATGATGTATAAAGAATTTTGGTTAGGAAGAGTATTGTATAGTTTCTATGCATCCCACATGTTAGAAGTTGTGAAATTATTTACCTTATTTTTTGCATGTAGCTTGAGAAAATATGTGTGAAAGGTCCAATTCAGTCCAATTATCCCACCAGAAACTATATTTCCCATCATTAATCTTCCAAGAAATCTGCTTTTCCCACTTATCTCTGGCACAGACCAGATTCTTTCACGCTTGAGAGTTGCCAGTGCACCATTTCTTACCAACAGGATGAACTCTAGAACAATATTTTGCCTTGAGGAAGTCAGCCCACATAGAATTACTTACTTTAAAATGCCACCATCTTTTGATGGTAAGAGTATTAGATATATCATTCAATCCCTGGATATCAATTCCAGCTTCATTCTTTGGTCAACACAGCTTATCCCAAGAAGTCCAATGGTATTTGTTTTTACCATTGCAAGTACACCAGAAAAAATTGACAATATGATTTTGAATAAGCTTCAGAGTTCCTTTGGGAGGATTAATGGAAAATAAAATATAAATAAGAAGGGAGTCAATAACAGATTTAATCAAAACTTGTCTACCACCACAGGGAAGCATATTATCTTGCCACGTATTTAACCTTTGAATAACCTTGGCACTCATGCTATCATTTATATAAGAAATTGTTTCCTACCAATGTAAATAGGACAACCAAGGTAGTTAAAAGGAAAGCTTTTATTCAAGAATCCAATTTTAGTTCTAATTCTTTTGATCCTATATACACATGTTTTGGGATCAATGAGGAAAAAACTCTTATCCATGTTAACTTGCTGTCCAGAAACACATTCATAGTTCTTTGTCTGTTTCATAATCAATTTTATTGACTTTGTATTTTCACTACTAAAAATCACAATATCATCAACATAAGCCAAATGAGCAATCCGAGGTCCATTTCTATGCATTGTGAAAGGAGTAAAATCATTATTTTGCAGCAAACTATTCAGGGATCTAGATAAAACCTCAGCAGTAATGATGAATAGGGAACGAGATATGGGATCATCTTGCTTAAGACCACGAGAAGAAGAAAAGAAACCATGCCTTGTGCCATTCACAATTATAGAGTACCACACATTAGAAATACTTTTCCATATCAAATCACACAATCATTTATTTTTTTTGGGTAAACATTCTATCCACTAATATCAAAATTTATTTACAAGTTGAAGCTTTAGTAAGAGTTTGGACTACTCCTACTCATTTACATCAATCTTCTATGCTAAATTCTAACTTTCTCTAGGTACATCATAGTATAGGAACAACTAGTAAACTACAACAACCACGAAACTAAGGAAACTTGTTAATTTTGTTCACACAATCATTATGAAAGCCAAACCTACATAACACCTTCTTAAGGAAGGCCCATCATACTGTATCATAAGTTTTGGCCATGTCCACTTTAAGAACTACATTTCCTCCATTGTTAGGCTTAAAAATCCCATGAACTATTTCCTGAGCAGCATTACATTATCAGTGATAGATCTTCCAGAAATAAAACCATTCTGATTTTCAGAGATTAAACCATTCAAAAGAGGATTCAATGTATTAGCCAAAATCCTAGAGATGATCTTGTTAGTATAGTTACTTAGGCTAATTGGTTTTAGATCAGCAAAGCTAGAAGGAGAATCAACTTTGGGGATTGAAGCGAGACAAGTATGTGTGTAGAATTTAGTTAATGATCTACTAGAGAAGAATTCTTTAACAAACTCAACAATATCAAAGTTATAATATGCTAGTAGATTTGAATGAACATACCATTATATTCGTCAGGTCCTGGGGAACTATCCTTGCTCATACTGAATACTGCTGGTTTGATTTCTTCCTCATCAGGGATCTTGGTCATGGTATTGTCCTATGTACTAATGATTTGAGGTATGCACTCGAGGATACTGTCATTTCCTTCAGTGAGATTTAAGTTGAAATGTTTCCTGTAGTACTTGACACCAGCTTTTGCCACCTTATCATCTCTTTGCACCCATTTACCTCTATGGTATCTGATCCTTTGTATGTGAAGTCCCCTTCTTCTGCTTCTCAAAACACTATGAAAATACTTAGTGTTTTTGTCACCATCTTTGAACTATTGAAGTTTTATTTTTTGTTTCAGCATGGAATCTTGAATAGTGAGCACCTGGTATATTCTGCATATCCTTTGTTCAAGTCCTCTATCCCCTGTTCAGTGTTGTTCATAATGTTTAATTCCTCTAATATTTCAATTTTAGCTTCCCATTCCTGTACTTGTTGTCACACATTCTTTTTCACCTACACCCCCGAAGGGAGCGTAGAAAGGGAGTTTTTGCCAATTTAATTGATAATTGAAATGAGATTTATTTTTATTAAAAATTTAGAGTCGCCACTTAGGGTTGATCCTCTGCCTCTTGAATGTCTGATGGGAGCAGGTGCATTGGGAAATTGATCAAGAAGCAAAACCTTTGCATGATGGTTTTGAAGAAAGTAGAAGAAAGAAAGGGAATTCGAATGCTAGATGGAAGTTGATGCCATTGCATGATGGTTTTGAAGAAAGTAGAAGAAAGAAAGGGAATTCGAATGCTAGATGGAAGTTGATGAAAAGGAAAACAAAGAAAGTGTGAATTAAAAGTTTATATGGGGACAACTGTCAAAATTAAGGGAAGTAATGATGAAAAGCCAATATTAAAAATAACCATCACTTTGTAAACAGAGGAAGTTGAAAAGGACTAGAAAAATGGGAACAAAACTGCAGATCCAACCAGAAGACGACACATGTACATGGTATTAAATGAGAAAGACAGAAAAGACGTCGATACTAACACAGACATTAATTATGACAAAATTTCTTTTTCAGGATCCACTTCCCAATTATTGAATTGATAAATAAATGAAAAGTAGGGGTACTATCTGTATTGGAAAAAATTGAGTTTTTATGAAAGGTGACGTGGCATGACACGTGGATTGGTCAAACAGTCAAAGAACAATAAATGACTAAAAAGGCACGGAGGACAACAGGCACGGTAGAAGAAAAGGAAACAGGCACGAGAAGGAACCTTAGATACGATTCTCGTGTCTATCCAAGGCATTCAATATCAACGGATAAAAAGGGCATTAAAGACACGAATCTGAAGACAAAAAGTAGTCTACATTCATTATTAAATACCTTATATGTTAGTTATTCAGTATTTAATAGCAATGATTATGTAACGTCTCATTAAATGCTCGTTATTATTTAGAATAATCTGTTACTCCTTGTCAACTATAAAAGGAGGAAGTTTTATCATTTTGTAGGGACACAGAGAACATTCTTGAGATCATAGTGAAATATAATTTTTTATTGCTATTCTTATTCTTTGATATCCAATTATATTTCGGTCTCTTTGATTATCAGTAACCCGATTTCTTCTCTAAAATTCAAGCTTTAACCAAAATAACATTTTTTTGTTAAACAGTAACTTAATTACCGAGGGAGATATGGATGATGAAGAACTTGAGGCATATACATCTAGAGAGAAGTCCTACAAGAGAAAGTATTCTAAATAAGCATATTGTGAAGGGGATGCCAAATCTAGAGGAACTTTCTGGTGTCTGTTCCACCAGTTGTCCAAAACAAGTCTTTTTTCGGATGCCCAATCTAAAGAGATTGATTGTACATAAAACTTGTTTAAGGCCAATCAACACATTGATATGTCTAGTGGATCATTTTGTTATCCTTGGGAAGACATATCAAGTCTTGTCATGTTGCCAAATCTTGACAACATGATTTGTCAAGTTTGAAAGACTAAAGTTATTGTTACTTAGGGAGCTAGATTTTGAGAACTTCCCAAATATAAAACGCTTTGTTCTGAAGAATTATCACTGCCTGGGAGAAATCCCAACAGATTTGGGGAAATTTGTACTTTGGAGTCAATTGAGTTACATAATTGCAACACTGCTGCTGAGGGTTGTGCAAGAACATGAATAGTACATGGGAAATAGCTATGTTTGTGAGTTGGTTTCCCAACATCACTTAAGAGGTTGACTTTAGCTGGCTCATTTTGTTTTCCTTGGGAAGACATATCAAGTCTTGTCATGTTGCCAAATCTTGACAACATGATTTGTCAAGTTCGAAGGCCTAAAGTTATTGTTACTTAGTGAGCTAGATTTTGAGAACTTCCCAAATCTAAAACGCCTTGTTCTGAAGAATTATCACTGCCTGGGAGAAATCCCAACAGATTTGGGGAAAATTGTACTTTGGAGTCAATTGAGTTACATAATTGCATCAATGCTGCTGAGGGTTGTGCAAGAACATGAATAGCACGTGGGAAATAGATATTCTTGTGATTTGGTTTCCCAACATCACTTAAGAGGTTGACTTTAGCTGGCTCATTTTGTTTTCCTTGGGAAGACATATCAAGTCTTGTCATGTTGCCAAATCTTGACAACATGATTTGTCAAGTTCGAAAGCTTAAAGTTATTGTTACTTAGTGAGCTAGATTTTTAGAACTTCCCAAATCTAAAACGCCTTGTTCTGAAGAATTATCGCTGCCTGGGAGAAATCCCAACATATTTTGGGGAAATTTGTACTTTGGAGTCAATTGAGTTACATAATTGCAGCACTGCTGCTGAGGGTTGTGCAAGAACATGAATAGTACATGGGAAATAGCTATTCTTGTGATTTGGTTTCCCAACATCACTTAAGAGGTTGACTTTAGCTGGCTCATTTTGTTTTCCTTGGTAAGACATATCAAGTCTTGTCATGTTGCCAAATCTTGACAACATGATTTGTCAAGTTCGAAAGCCTAAAGTTATTGTTACTTAGTGAGCTAGATTTTCAGAACTTCCCAAATCTAAAACGCCTTGTTCTGAAGAATTATCGCAACTTGGGAGAAATCCCAACTGATTTTGGGAAAATTTGTACTTTGGAGTCAATTGAGTTACATAATTGCAGCACTGCTGCTAAGGGTTGTGCAACAACATGAATAGTACATGAGAAATTGCTATGCTTGTGATTTGGCTTCCCAACATCACTTAAGAGGTTGACTTTAGCTGGCTCATTTTGTTTTCCTTGGGAAGACATATCATGTCTTGTCATGTTGCCAAATCTTGACAACATGATTTGTCAAGTTCGAAAGCCTAAAGTTATTGTTACTTAGTGAGCTAGATTTTGAGAACTTCCCAAATCTAAAACGCCTTGTTCCGAAGAATTATCGCTACCTGAGAGAAATCCCAACAGATTCTGGGAAGATTTGTACTTTGGAGTCAATTGAGTTACATAATTGCAGCACTGCTGCTGAGGGTTGTGCAAGAATATGAATAGTACATGGGAAATAGCTATGCTTGTGATTTGGTTTCCTAACATCACTTAAGAGGTTGACTTTAGCTAGCTCATTTTGTTTTCCTTGGGAAGACATATCAAGTCTTGTCATGTTGCCAAAGCTTGACAACATGATTTGTCAAGTTCGAAAGCCTAATGTTATTGTTACTTAGTGAGCTAGATTTTCAGAACTTCCCAAATCTAAAACTCCTTGTTCTGAAGAATTATCACTGCCTGGGAGAAATCCCAACAGATTTGGGGAAATTTGTTCTTTGGAGTCAATTGAGTTACATAATTGCATCACTGCTGCTGAGGGTTGTGCAAGAACATGAATATTACGTAGGAAATAGATATGCTTGTGATTTGGTTTCCCAACATCACTTAAGAGGTTGACTTTAGCTGGCTCATTTTGTTTTCCTTGGGAAGACATATCAAGTCTTGTCATGTTGCCAAATCTTGACAACATGATTTGTCAAGTTCGAAAGCTTAAAGTTATTATTACTTAGTGAGATAGATTTTTAGAACTTCCCAAATCTAAAACGCCTTGTTCTGAAGAATTATCGCTGCCTGGGAGAAATCCCAACATATTTGGGGGAAATTTGTACTTTGGAGTCAATTGAGTTACATAATTGCAGCACTGCTGCTGAGGGTTGTGCAAGAACATGAATAGTACATGGGAAATAACTATTCTTGTGATTTGGTTTCCCAACATCACTTAAGAGGTTGATTTTAGCTGGCTCATTTTGTTTTTCTTGGTAAGACATATCAAGTCTTGTCATGTTGCCAAATCTTGACAACATGATTTGTCAAGTTCGAAAGCCTAAAGTTATTGTTACTTAGTGAGCTATGAGAACTTCCCAAATATAAAACGCCTTGTTCTGAAGAATTATCGCTGCATGGGAGAAATCCCAACAGATTTTGGGAAAATTTGTACTTTGGAGTCAATTGAGTTATATAATTCAGCACTGCTGCTGAGGGTTGTGCAAGAACATGAATAGTAAATGGGAAATAACTCCCTTAAGGTCTAATATTATTTTTCGGGTTTTGATGTCACATAGCTCTTGGTCTCTTGGAAACAACCTATCTACCTCCTCTGTGCCAAAGGTAAAATATACGTACACTTTATCCTCCCTAGATTTCACTGATGAAATTACTGAGTTATTGTTATTTATTTACGCGGACAGCTTAGTGCTTAAGATGCTATAACAATTTAACCGGTAGTAAGATGCTATTGATGTAACATATTAAACATATAGTGAAATTTATTTATAATATTACAAGTTAATTTAATGGAATAATGTATAGAAAATATGTACTTTCTTGAAAACTATATACAATTATTATTTGTATATTGAGTAATTAGTACCACTATTTTACACTATATATTTGTTTTAAAAATTACCAGCTATATCCATTTATAGTTAGCTCATTATAAAAATTAGCCAATTGATAAAATATTACTGAAATTAGCCAATTAGTTATTTGTAGCAAAAAAAATATCAAATTTTTTATTTGTTTTGAATGGGTGTTATTAGAATAGATTGGGCACAACTTAAGGAGCTTGAATCCCAGATGATTTGGTGAAGTTTTGAGGTGCTTTGAATTGAAAATTCGGTAAAAACTGAACATGAAAAAAAATGATATGTGTATCACACTGTGTATCATTTGTGTATCACATATGTATCGTATTTGTATCTATTATATATCACATCTATATCCATGTATACATGTGTGTCAGATACATGCGTGATACATGTGTCGCAGAAAATTTTTTTGAACTCAATTTAATTACAAATTTTGATACAAAATCAGTCCAAATCACCTCCAATCTTGCTCAAATTTTATATATTGACTTTTATATATATATTTGCAATGAATTTCAACTATACCCAATGAAAACGTTCTTTTTATTAGATTTGTAGAATCTATTGGGGAATCCCCATTCGCACCCGAATTGGCTAAATCTAGTATAGTGGGTCTTGTTCCGATGCGGGAAAAAATCTTTTTAAAGGGCATCTCGGCGAAAGAGGACTGAGAACCATAAGGCGAGCGCCAAAACGCTAGCACAATTGGAATATTATTGTATTTCATCACCTTATTTGGTACCTCATCCATACTAGTGTTGCTAATCACACTTAAAAATATGAAAGGTAATTTTTGCATATGATTTTTTGAAAGAAAGAACCCGATTATTTGATTTTTCAATTTTTGTTGACTAATTTTGATAAGTCTATAATTAATGGCTAAATGTTGGTAAGTTGAGATTTATTTGGAACATTTATATAAGTTTGCCTATTTGTTTCTAACAATAGTGGAAGCTTTCGATAAAAAAGTGCTTCTTTTTTAAATCAATTTTGTGCAACATAAATCTAAATTAATCGTGCCAACATCAATAGGTTTATCCATGTCTATATGAAATTGCTTACTTATCCATTTATTAAATTCTACTTCATTAATCGGCTTATATTTGTTTTTCCTCGTGACCTTAACTTTTTATTATACTAATTTTATGATACACGTTATGCGTATATCCTATTTAAGCGGATTATTTTGTTAAAAATAACTTAATCTCATGCCAAGTAAACTAAATGGTTCAAAATATTTTATTTGGAGGGAGGGGGGAGGGGGAGAGGGTGATAATACCTATATATTTTTTATATTTTAAGTATTAAAATTTTTATTATAAAAAAATTTCATCTCTATGTCTCTCATCTATATTCCTGCAAAAATACTCATTTATATATGATGCCTATTCAATTGATTTTGGTTTCTAGAAACAATTCTTTCATTTTATATTGAAAGAAATACCACCTTAATAAAATTATAATAAGCAATCAGTGAATAGGGACGTAATTGCATATGCTATAATTAATTTTATTGGGGAATTAATATTAATTGATAAGTAATTCTTACCAGTGGCGTACGCAAGAATTTTTGTAAGTGGTTTCACCATTTTAGATATAAACAAAAAAAAAATTATTATAATAATATCATACATAAAAAAATAATCAAGAAAAAGAAATAACACAACTTATAATGTAGTATCCTTCAATTTATAAAATGTATTGTGTTGTCAAGCAGTACAAAAGTATTAAAACATAGAATAAGGTTACAAAAGTTCGAACTTGAGTCCTTGACTACAAATCTTGAGGCTTCACCGGATAAGCTAGGTGCATCTTCGTGACAAATAGTGTCACTTATGTAAAATTACTGTTTTTCTCTCTTTTTTTTTTGAATTATATATAAATAATTAGTAAAGATTTTCGACAAAGCGGTGTCACGTAACACCGCTTGAGCTAAGCTAAATCCTCCCCTGATTCTCACCAACTTAAGGTTCTCATATGATACAAACTTATAAGAAAATAGTTAATTAACCAAAATTCAAGGAAAAGGAATGCCAAGATTTTGCTAATATGCCAAAACTTAGAGTAGCAATTTTTAGTTGACTAAAAAAAAAGTTGATCAATAGTTTTTTTTATAGAATTTATGATTTTAAAATAATATAGTTTAGATATATATAAGAAATTAATAAATATAGAAAGTTTTTTGTTGATTAGTTTATTTTTAAAATATATAAATGGATTCCAATTGACTAACACCTAACATTTATTAATTCTTTTATGAAAATAAAGGACTCCTAAACCAAAAAGAAATTAAAAGTGAGAGAAAATTTTAATGTAATTTTCATGTGTTATTTTTTTTATTTTTTACAAATATATTTATATTTTATAGTTCAAATAAGAAAGAATTTAATCCAAAAAGTTTAGTTGATTTTAAGTCCAAAATATTAAAATATAATTACATGTCTATTTTTAAATATTAGAAAAATAATTAAAAGACTATTTTGTCCGGTGTAGAATCGATATTACAAGAGACAATCTAATTTTTAATTTATTTAAGACATGCAATTTGGCCGGCATTTATCAATTATACGACATAGGAAAGCTTAGATCAGATATCTAACTAATTTTCTGTTATGAACCGTATTTGTCTAAATAAACTATATATAGTTTATAAAGTACAATCCAGTATAATCCCACTTAGTGGGGTCTGGGGAGGGTAGTATGTACGCAGACCTTACCCCTACCCTGGGGTAGAGAGGCTGTTTCCAAGTAGACCCCCGGCATCCTTCCCTCCAAGAACTACCCACCTTTTGCTCTTGGGGAGACTCGAACTCACAACCTCTCGGTTGGAAGTGGGGGTTGCTTACCATCAGAGCAAGCCCCTCTTGTCTATTCGATAGTGTTTTCGGCCTGGAACATAAGATAATTAAATTTATGTGTTCTTTATCTTACAAACGTTTTTTCCGAGGGTCGATTGGAAACAGCCTCTCTGCCCTTTCGGGTAGGGGTAAGGCTCGTCTACATATTACCCTCCCCAGACCCCACCTGGTGGAAATATACTGGGTAGTTGTTGCTGTTGTTGTAAAATAAATCAGATATGAAACAAAAATTATATGAAAATTAACATAAGTTTGTGAGATATCAAATATAAAATAAGTCAAGCTAAATAAAAAAATATGTAATAAAGAATTATATAAAAATTAAAAAAATTTTGTAAGATAAAGAACACATAAATTTAATTATCTTATGTTCCAGGCCAAAAACACTATCGAAAAGAAAGCTTTTCAGATGATGGCTTACAATATACTAATCTCGTAATAGATGTCTACAAATATCATATACAAATTAAAGATAGTGTATAATACAAATTGCTTTTGTATTATATTCAAAGTTCTAATAAAATATGTGAATATAAAATTTAACTATTAATATAATGTTTACAAACGCATAAGTGCAAAATTCAACCACTAATACAAATAAGCGCATGCAAAATTCAACTACTAACACAAAGTTTACAAGTTGAATGTAAAATTCAACTATTAATATAAATACATAATACAAAGCTTCTTGCTCTAAGAAAGAGAAAGCAAAACCATTAGTTTTGTGCTGCTCGAACAAGAATTGTTTTAAGGATGAAATCTAAAAGGAGACTAGATATAGTTGGAGTTGAACAAAAAAAATTTCTACTGTGTAATTGATTTGAACGAAAAGTTTTCTATTATGTGGTGTACGATTTTTTTAAGATTGTTATGTAAGATATATGGACTTATATCAACATACATATGAACAATATATGGATAAATTATATGTTATGTGCTATCTTTTGGTTTGGCCTAATTTTGTGGTCTTATGGACATTATGTTAAGGGGGCCAATGTGTTGTCATATAAAGTGTAGGACTAATGTGTAGATACCCAAAAGGGTAACCTTAGTTAATGATGGGCTAACTAAGGTTACATATATGTAACCATGGTTACATGCTTGTGACTCTTGAGTTATGTAACTCTTGTGACTCTTGGGTTATGTAACTCTTTTGTTATAAAATGGGGGTTATGGTTCCCACATTATAGCAAGACAAGACTCTTCTTCCTCCCATTGAATCAAGAGAAAAAACTCCATTGTTGTCTTGCAAATTCTTGTGGAAAACCATATACCAACCTTTGGTAATTGTCATATTAATATTATTGTGAAACCATTCAAATATTATTTAAGTCTTGTGAAGAATTATTGTGGTGACATAAACTTCAAGAAATCTTGAAGAAAGGATCAAGGAGTTCACAAGGACATTTGGACAATCATCAAAGGAGGTTCAACAATTTCCACACATGGATTCAGGTTAGCTTCCGCTCATGTAGTTTTAATTTCGAATTGTTCAATATGAAGGTTATTGTCTTTAGTAGGAATCATAATCCTAAAATTGGTATCAGAGCCACCTTCATTTTTGGATAATTTGGATGTTCATAAGATTCATGTTATGTTAGGATTCATGTTCTAGTTTTGTTAGAATTTTGTTTATGAAATTCTACCATGATATAGCATGATTTTATGAATGTTATGTTTTGTTGAAATTTGATATTTTAATATCATGTTATCTTTACTTGAATTAAAACATTGTATTTAGCATGATTTTAGTTGGTAGACAACATGTTTTCTTGTTTAAGATTCTTGTTGAAAATCATGTTAAAACAGTAAGGTTCACTGCTCCAAGATAATCGATTATTTTGGACAGATAATCGATTATCTTAGTCCAGTGAGTTTGAAACGTTTTTATAAATACCAGAATAATCGATTATCTGGTTTAGATAATCGATTATTCCGATCCAGTAACTTAGAAAATTTTTCTTAATACCAAAATAATCGATTATCTGGTTTAGATAATCGATTATTCTGGTCCAGTAACTTAAAATTTTTTTCTTAATACCAAAATAATCGATTATCTGGCTTAGATAATCGATTATTCTGGTCCAGTAACTTATGAAATTTTTTTTATGCCAGAATAATCGATTATCTGTTTAAGATAATCGATTATCCTGGACCAGTAAGGTTAAAAACGTTTTAAATCTTTTAAGTTTCAGATTTTAATTGACATATTATTAATCAATTGAAATATTTAAGTTTTATTATTAATGTATTATACATTAATATTTAAGTTTTGAATATTAATTGTTTAAAAGTCCATCAATTTCATATTTTTGGAATTGTCCTCTCAAGTATAATAACAATTAATATTCAGTTGTTGCATGTCAAAACATGTAACATATTAAGTTAAAATTCATAATATGGCTTAAGGAACTGAAGTTTTTAGCATCTAATATTTTAAATTAATCAATTGAAGCATTATGTTGCCAAAGTAACCTCTATTGTGTAGATTGATTAATCTTGAAATATAAGATGACTGTGGATGTTAGTCTTCCATGCGTTTAACACCGGCCCAAAGGAAGGTTGTTATTTGGCAGGAATTCGAACATGCTTGTGGTAATAAATATGAGACAATTATTTGGTTTTCCATGTGAATATTAAATCGGCCCAAAGGAAGGTTTGATATTTGACAGAAGTTTATTGTCTATGTTTGATCACTACACCAAGAGTACCACTTACAAGTTGTTTTTCTGTCCAAAGACTAAAATCAATGTTGTGCTAGGTATCTTGTAATGGGAAATGCCTATTTTTTGAATCTATAGAGTTAAAATTAAAGTTCAAGTAATTGTAAGCATGTATTAAGTAATCCTTTTGTTCTATTTCAGTTAATTCTTCTGCTTCTACGATATCTGCCAACATCAATAGCATCCCTGTGCTTAACGGCACAAACTTTAAGGAATGGAAAGAGAACGTCATGATCGTTCTCAGTTGCATGGATCTTGACCTTGCTCTTCGGATTGAGCAACCTGCTTCTCTTGAGGATACATCCTCTCCTGATGAAAGGAGGGCTATGGAGAAGTGGGAACGCTCGAATCGCATGAGTCTAATGATCATGAAGCGTGCAATACCAGAATCATTCAGGGGCACTATGAATGATGAACCTAATGCCAAAGTTTTCCTTGAAAACCTTGAACAGCGTTTTATGCAAAACGAAAAGGCGGAAACAAGTACACTATTGAGTAAACTTGTTTCCATGAGGTATAAGGGCAAGGGAAACATTAGGGAGTACATTTTGGAAATGTCTCATCTTGCTTCGAAACTGAAGTCACTCAAGCTGGATTTACCTGAGGAACTGCTTGTGTACTTTGTTTTGATATCTCTTCCTGCACACTTTAATCAGTTTAAGGTCAGTTACAACTGCCTGAAGGAGAAATGGACTCTTAATGAGCTCATTTCACACAGTGTACAAGAAGAGAAAAGGATAAAGCAAGATAAGACTGAAAGTGCTCATTTGGCATCCTCTTCTAAGGATTCTAAGAAGAGGAAAGGTAAGGAAGTTGCGGTTGCAACGCCCAAGATTAAGCAACATAAGGAACCTAAGGTTGAAATTACTGAATTAGGTTGCTTTTTCTGTAAGGGGACTAATCATGTGAAGAAAGATTGTACCAAGTACCATGCCTAGCGTGCGAAAAAAGATACATTTCTTTCTCTTGTTTGTTCTGAAGTTAATTTAATTTCGGTACCTAAGGATACTTGGAGGGTAGATTCTGTTGCTACTACTCACATAAGTATATCTATGCAGGGTTGCCTGAACTGCCGAAAATCAAATGATGGTGAAAGATACATCTATGTGGGTGACGGCAAGAAGGTGCCAGTTGAGGCTATTGGCAAAATTAGGCTGTTGTTTAAGACCGGTTTTCATTTAGATTTGGATGAGACTTTTGTTGTACCGTCTTTTAGACGGAATTTAATTTCTGTTCCCCAATTGGATATATCCGGTTATTCATGTTCTTTTGGTGACAATAAAGTTAGTCTCTTTCAGAATTCAAATCTTATTGGTACTGGTATTTTATCATTATTTGATAGCCTATATTTGGTTGATACAATAACTTCAAATAATGAAACTTTGCATACAAGTTTAAGTGGTACCAAAAGAAAATTAACTAATGAGAATTCTATATCACTCTGGCATAAACGTTTGGGTCACATATCCATTCAAAGAATTCAGAAACTCATGTCAGATGGAATTCTTGATTCTCTTGATTCCTCAAATTCGGAAATTTGTATTGAGTGTATCAAGGAAAAAGAAACAAACAAGACTAGATTAGGTGCTAAGAGAGCTTCGAACGTCTTAGAATTGATACATACGGATATTTGTGGGCCATTCCCTACTCCTTGTAGGAATGGTCAACAATACTTTATCACATTCATAGACGATTACTCTCGTTATGGGTACCTATATCTTATTCACGAAAAGTCCCAATCCATAGACGTGTTCAAATCATTTAAGGCTGAAGTTGAAAATCAACTAAGCAAAAGAATTAAATCCGTTAGATCTGACCGTGGTGGTGAATACTATGGTCGATATGATGGTTCCGGTGAATAACGTCGAGGGCCATTTGCTAAATTCCTAGATGAGTGTGGGATCGTCCCTCAGTATACTATGCCAGGAAGTCCTACGATGAATGGTGTAGCTGAGAGACGAAATCGGACCCTTAAGGATATGGTAAGAAGTATGATTTTTCGTACTACTTTGCCAGACTCACTCTGGGGTGAAGCATTAAAAACCGCAGCTTATATTCTTAATAGAGTTCCAACTAAAGCTACAATCAAAACTCCATATGAACTTTGGACTGGGCATAAACCTAGTATTAGGCATTTACATATTTGGGGTTGTCCAGCTGAGGCAAGGCCTTATAGGCCGAATGAAAGGAACTGGATGCTAAGACGGTTAGTAGCTATTTTGTTGGATACTCTAAAAGATCCAGGGGTTTTAAGTTTTATGATCCCACTTCTAGAACTATTTTTGAGACGGGTAATGCTAGGTTCTTTGATGATATTGAGTTTGGGGGGTGGGGAGATAAAGTTGTAAGAGATTTTGTCTTTGAGGAAGAACATGTGTCTTTCCCTCAAGTTGTTGATCTTGGTCTTATTCCTGACACGGATCACACAACTCCGGTTCAAGACAATCTCGAAAATCTTCCCCATCAGGACCCTGATATAACTAATGAAAATCAAACTCAACAACCTCAAGAAACTGAAATGCCATTAAGGAGATCCACTAGAGAGAGGAGAAATGCAATTTTGGATGATTATGTAGTATTTCTCCAAGAACAAGAAAGTGATATTGGACTTGAGGAAGATGATCCAATCAACTTCCGTCAAGTCATTGAGCGTTCTAACTCTCAAAAGTGGATTGATGCCATGAATGATGAGATGAAATCTATGAGCATAATGACGTTTGGGAGCTTGTTACATTGCCCGAAGGTATTAAACCTATTGGTTGTAAATGGATTTTTAAAACCAAAAGGGATTCAGGGGGCAATGTTATTAAGTACAAAGCTCGTCTTGTCGCAAAAGGCTACACTCAGAAAGAAGGCATTGATTATAAAGAGACTTTCTCTCCAGTTTCGTCGAAAGACTCTTTCAGGACTATAATGGCATTAGTAGCACATTTTGATCTTGAGCTTCATCAAATGGATGTTAAGACATCGTTTCTCAATTGTGACATTGAGAAAACAATTTATATGGTGCAACCTGAAAACTTTGTTTCGGATGAATCAGAGAAAAAGGTTTGCAAATTAAAGAAATCCATCTATGGGCTCAAGCAGGCTTCCCGTCAATGGTATTATTAGTTTCATGCAGTCATTACATCTTTTGGTTTTGAACCGAATATTGCTGATGACTGTATACCATAAGTTCAGTGGGAGTAAGTATATTTTTCTGGTTTTATATGTCGATGACATACTGCTTGCCTGTAACGATATAACATTATTACTTGAAACTAAGAAATTTCTTTCAAAGAAATTTGAAATGAAAGATCTTGGTGAAGCTTCTTTTGTATTAGGAATTCAGATACAACGAGATCGCTCTAAAGGTGTTCTCGGTCTGTCACAAAAGGGCTATATCGATAAGGTTCTGAAAAGATTTGGCATGCAGGATTGTAAACCAGGCAACACCCCTGTTGCTAAGGGAGACAAGTTTAGTCTCAAACAGTGCCCAAATAATAATTATGAAATTTCGAAAATGCAGAAGACGCCTTATGCTTCGGCGGTAGGTAGTCTGATGTATGCTCAGGTATGTGTTAGGATTTATGCCCGTCACTAGAGGGGGGGTGAATAGTGCGGCACAAGAATATTGATAAATATTGCGAAATTAAAATTGCAGGAATAAAATAAATTCGGTAATTAAAATAACAAGGAAAGAACGCACCAAATTTATCCTGGTTCACCACAACTTGTGGCTAGTCCAGTCCCCGAGAGACTCTCTCGAGATTCCACTAACTCCGTTAAGCTTACGGGTGCCTAACAAACCGTTACACTTGCTCGTAGATGTACACTCTACAAGACTTCAACTTGCTCGAGGATACCGCACCTCAAGACTTCAACCTTGCTCGTGGATACCGCACCACAAGACTTCAATCACTAAGACTTAGGGTACTTAGCGAACCCAACAATCAATGAGAAGATATGTTCTTCTCAAACACCTTTCTCTTTTACAATAAGAACTCTCTCGAAAGAGTAGATAAAGAGATACAAAATAAGCTCTATGAATAACTCAAAGTTGTCTCTCAAATGGCTCAACAAAAGCTCTAAAATGATGCTCAAATAATGTCAATATGTATATCAATATTGGGAGGTGTTGTGTGTTTATAATCAGCTCAAAAGACCTCTTTTTATAGGTGAAAAATAGTGTATGTCCGTTGCTTAATTGGCAATCAATCATGCTGATTTTGTGCCCAGATAATCGATTATTCACAATCTGATAATCGATTTGTGCTGAATAATCGATTATCTGATACGGCATAATCGATTATTCTGAGGCAGTGTTCAAAACGCCTGACAACGGTTATAACATAATCGATTATGCACTTTGTATAATCGATTATTCTGTGGCAGTGTTCAAACACTTTGGCCACTGTTATAACATAATCGATTATGCACTTTGTATAATCGATTATTCTGTGGCAGTGTTCAAACACTTTGGCCACTGTTATAACATAATCGATTATGCACTTTGTATAATCGATTATTCTGAGGCAGATTTGAAAACTTACTTCAAAAACCATTTTGGTTAAGATGAAAACTTTAACATCATTTTGTTTGAAGTATTTAAAATATGTTTATGATAAATATGATTTGATAAAATATGTTTATGATAAATATGATTTAATAAAAAATGTTTATGCATATTTATGATGACCTATGTTGAGCCAAAAGACGAGATAACTTAAGCGTTGCTCTTACATTTGTTCTACCTAACAACCTACGTCTTGGGTCTGCGGTCTTGAACATTTGAGCTCGTCTTTGGCTTTTCCATTGCAATCCGTTCATCAATATGCTTCTCGGCATTCAAGCTTGATTTTTTGTCATATAATATCGTTGTTTGACACTTGACTTCATTGTTTGTCATTCATCAAAACCTATACCTGAAAATCATGCTCATACAACCAAAGCGCACATATCATAGATAGAGTGATTTTCTACAATTTTTCCCTTTTTGATAATGACAAACAACAAGAGATATGCATATCGAATTCTCGAATTCCCCTAACTTCATGCTATATCTCATCATACAATTCATGCAAACAATTCAATATAATTCCCCCTTAATTAAAGCATACTAGAATGTGAAGACACTCTCCCTTATTCAATGCATTTCGCCTAAGTTCTTCCCCCTTTTGGCATTAGCAAAAAGGGTATACCAATTGTTATTAAAACTATTGACGATGCCAATTTGTTAAAAGAAATCATATCAATATTTAATAATACCAAATGTTAGTAAAAACATGCCAATCATAATAACGGTCATTCTTCGCAAATATACCAACTGTTATTTAAACTAAAAATATTCATCAAAACATGAGTCAATCATTTAACATAAAAATAATTGATACCAATTTGTTATTCAAAATAACACTTATCAAACCATGAATTAATAATTAATATCAATCGTTAGCACATATCAACTATTACGTTTTTATCAAGAATACGATAACTAACCGACGTTCCCCCTCGATGCAGTAAGGTTTCGTGCTTGGTGCATCTACTACAATATTGTAGTCTTCAAGCACACCTGCAAACGTACCTAAAAATAGGTTTTCGGTACCCAACTTCTTTTGGGTCCTTGGGGGTTAGGCAAATAATAATTATAATCAAAATATGAATCTCTATGTTTAGCAAAACATACGGGTGCAATGTGTCCTACCCGGTTACAATAATGACATATGACATTATGATTGTGCATATGTCTAGGTTGAGCCAAATGCGTTCTAGGTGATCTAAAGTTGTTATTCCTAGAAGCGTTGAAATTCCTAGAGTCATTTCTAGGTGGTCTAAAATTATTCATTCTAGACTCATTAATAAAATTCCTAGAATTGTGTCTAGGTGGTCTAAAATGATTAGTTTTAGACTTATTAATAAAAATCCTAGAGTCGTTTCTAGGCGGTTTAACCTTATTTCTATCGTCCTTTCTAATTACCTCACTTGTTCTAGAATCATTTGCACTACATTTTTCTAGTGGTTCTAAGTTCTACATTCTCCATTTTTAAAGAATTACAAGAAGAACAATTTGAACTTTGAACAATTAAGGAGGCTTCATTCATCTCCTTGATTTTATTTTTGAGATCGACATTGTCATTTTCCAAAAATCTATTTTCTTCTTCTAAAACTTTGATTTTATTTTTAACAAAAGTAATGTCATTTTCTAAAAGATCATTTTCTTCACAAGTCAATTTTTCAAAATCTTTTTATTTTAAAAAAGGTTGGTTTTCAAAATCTTTTTCTTGCAAAGAAAGTGTTTTCTCAAAATCTTTTTCTTGTAAAGAAAGTGTTTTCTTCAATTCTTTCATGGTTTTGGAAGCTTTAACAAATTCACCATATAATTCATCATAAGCATTTTGCAGTTCTTCTAACGAGTAAGAGTTAGAAATACTTACCTCTTCTTCTTCGTTGGCCATGAGGCATAATGCGGCAGTTTCATCGCCCGAGCTGTCCGAATCCCATGTTACGCGCCGATGGTGTTTCTTCTTTTTCTTGTCCTTTGATTTTGGACAATGTGATTTGGTGTGGCCAATTTTTCCACACTTTTGACATGAAGGATTTGGTTCTTCCTTCCTTGTTTCCTTCTTCATAAACTTACAAAACTTTTCAATTATATCATTGGAAATAATATCATTAACGCTTTCTGAATCACTTACCTCTACTCTTTTAGACGATGAGGCTTTGAAGTCAATATTCGAACCTTTACTTCTAAGATAAGGATTAAGAATTGTGCTTTCATAAGTTTCGAGGTTACCTCTTAGTCCATCGATTGTGATATCCGTGAATCCTATAGATTCTTGGATTGCATTGGCTTTGGAACGCCATTCGGAAGTGAGACTCCGTAGGACTTTTCGAACAAGATCTTTGTTCGTGTAGACTTTCCCGAGAGCATGAAGATCGTTGACAATTCTTGAAAATCATTCGAACATAATGCCAATGGGTTCATTCTCCCTCATTCTAAAAATTTCATATTCATGTGTTAGAAAATCAATTTTAGATTCTCGGACTATAGACGTACCTTCGTAAGTGATCTCGAGTTTATCCCACATTTCCTTTGCGGTTGTGCAACAAGAGATTTTCCGATAGTCGTCCGGATTCACCGCACAAAATAGTAAGTTGACGGCCGTTGCGTTTCTTTCAATTTTCTTGATGTCCTCGGCATCATATTCATTTTCCTCCTTTGGAACCATGATTTCCCCAACTTTCTTTGTTGGCATTTGTTCACTTTTCTTGATGATTTGCCATAATCGAAAGCTGTGTGATTGGATGAATATTCTCATCCGCTCTTTCCAGTATGTATAATTTCTTACATCAAAAAATGGAGGCCTCTCGGTGGAGTGTCCTTCGCTCATTATTCCTGCGTTCAATATTCTCAACAAAAAAATATATATCACTCTCAACCTGTTAAGGATTTCAGAGAGTTAGGCTCTGATACCAATTATTAGGATTTATGTCCGTCACTAGAGGGGGGTGAATAGTGCGGCACAAGAATATTGATAAATATTGCGGAATTAAAATTGCAGGAATAAAATAAATTCGGTAATTAAAATAACAAGGAAAGAACACACCAAATTTATCCTGGTTCACCGCAACTTGTGGCTAGTCCAGTCCCCGAAAGACTCTCTCGAGATTCCACTAACTCCGTTAAGCTTACGGGTGCCTAACAAACCGTTACACTTGCTCGTAGATGTACACTCTACAAGACTTCAACTTGCTCGAGGATACCGCACCTCAAGACTTCAACCTTGCTCGTGGATACCGCACCACAAGACTTCAATCACTAAGGCTTAGGGTACTTAGCGAATCCGACAATCAATGAGAAGATATGTTCTTCTCAAACACCTTTCTCTTTTACAATAAGAACTCTCTCAAAATAGTAGATAAAGAGATACAAAATAAGCTCTATGAACAACTCAAAGTTGTCTCTCAAATGGCTCAAAAAAAGCTCTAAAATGATGCTCAAATAATGTCAATATGTATATCAATATTGGGGGGTGTTGTGTGTTTAAAATCAGCTCAAAAAACCTCTTTTTATAGGTGAAAAATGGTGTATGTCCGTTGCTTAATTGGCAATCAATCATGCTGATTTTGTGCCCAAATGATCGATTATTCACAATCTGATAATAGATTATTCTCCAACGTTCAGCTGATTTTCTGCTGAATAATCGATTATCTGATACGGCATAATCGATTATTCTGAGGCAGTGTTCAAAACGCCTGACAACGGTTATAACATAATCGATTATGCACTTTGTATAATCGATTATTCTGTGGCAGTGTTCAAACACTTTGGCCACTGTTATAACATAATCGATTATGCACTTTGTATAATCGATTATTCTGTGGCAGTGTTCAAACACTTTGGCCACTGTTATAACATAATCGATTATGCACTTTGTATAATCGATGATTCTGAGGCAGATTTGAAAACTTACTTCAAAAACCATTTTGGTTAAGATGAAAACTTTAACATCATTTTGTTTGAAGTATTTAAAATATGTTTATGATAAATATGATTTAATAAAATATGTTTATGATAAATATGATTTAATAAAAAATGTTTATGCATATTTATGATGACCTATGTTGAGCCAAAAGACGAGATAACTTAAGCATTGCTCTTACATTTGTTCTACCTAACAACCTACGTTTTGGGTCTTCGGTCTTGAACATTTGAGCTCGTCTTTGGATTTTCCATTGCAATCCGTTCATCAATATGCGTCTCGGCATTCAAGCTTGATTGTTTGTCATATAATATCGTTGTTTGACACTTGACTTCATTGTTTGTCATTCATCAAAACCTATACCTGAAAATCATGCTCATACAACCAAAGCGCACATATCATAGATAGAGTGCTTTTCTACAGTATGTACACGACCTGATATAGCATACATTGTTGGGATGTTGGGCAGATATCTAAGCAAGTCGGGAATGGACCATTGGAATGCAGCCAAACGGGTCATGAGGTACTTACAGAGAACAAAGGATTACATGCTTACATACCGGAAATCGGACAAGCTTGAGATCATTGGGTATACCGATTCTGATTTTGCTGGATGTCAGGATAGTTTGAAGTCCACTTCAGGCTATATTTACATGCTTGCAGGCGATGCTATCTCTTGGAGAAGCATCAAGCAAACTCTTATAGCCACTTCCACCATGGAAGCGGAGTTTATGGTATGTTATGAAGCATCTAATGAGGCATTATGGCTGCGGAATTTTGTTGGTGGACTGCGAATTGTTGATAGCATCAAAAAGCCGCTTAGGTTATTTTGTGATAACAGATCGGCAGTCCTTTATGCTAATAACAACAGTAGTTTGACGAAAGCAAAACATATGGACGTCAAATTTCGGGTTGTTAAAGAAAGAGTACAAAATGGACAATTGTGCATTGAGTACATTAGTACAAACTCCATGCTTGCGGATCCGCTCACTAAGGGATTGACGCCTAAAGTATTTCATGAGCATATTGCTTGTATGGGTGTCAAATCAGATAAGGATTATGTATTTTAGTAGGAGTTTTGTATTGTACATTTATGTATTGTTCATTATATTCAGAAATTCAGTAATTTGGTTATATCTGCAGATATTCAGTTTTAAAGTTTTTGTACTCTTACAGTTTATGATTGATCTCAATAAAGAGAACCAGTTGGAAATAGACATTATATTGACCACACTTTATGTTATTTCCATGCTACATACCTATACTTGATCCATGTCGTTGGTTATATTGATATACGTGATCTATGTTGGTTCTAGTTACGAATGAGTAACGAAGAGCTCTTAGTTCCTATGTTGGTATGATTGATGGACCGGATTGTTCATGGCAATTTAATTGTGATAGCAATTTTTTGAGCTCCTAAGGTTATTTTGTAACATATAATGCTAAGGTTTGTACATATGTTTGTGTATCTCGTCCAAGTGGGAGATTGTAAGATATATGGACTTATATCTACATACATATGAACAATATATGGATAAATTATATGTTATGTGCTATCTTTTGGTTTGGCCTAATTTTGTGGTCTTATGGACATTATGTTAAGGGGGCCAATGTGTTGTCATATAAAGTGTAGGACTAATGTGTAGATACCCAAAAGGGTAACCTTAGTTAATGATGGGCTAACTAAGGTTACATATATGTAACCATGGTTACATGCTTGTGACTCTTGAGTTATGTAACTCTTGTGACTCTTGGGTTATGTAACTCTTTTGTTATAAAGTGGGGGTTATGGTTCCCACATTATAGCAAGACAAGACTCTTCTTCCTCCCATTGAATCAAGAGAAAAAACTCCATTGTTGTCTTGCAAATTCTTGTGGAAAACCATATACCAACCTTTGGTAATTGTCATATTAATATTATTGTGAAACCATTCAAATATTATTTAAGTCTTGTGAAGAATTATTGTGGTGACATAAACTTCAAGAAATCTTGAAGAAAGGATCAAGGAGTTTACAAGGACATTTGGACAATCATCAAGGTTCAACAATTTCCACACATGGATTCAGGTTAGCTTCCGCTCATGTAGTTTTAATTCCGAATTGTTCAATATGAAGGTTATTGTCTTTAGTAGGAATCATAATCTTAACATGTTAATACTAGGAAAATAATTAATTACGAAAATAATTTATGGAAATAATTAGATGACTATTCCTTAATAGTAGAGAATTAATTGAATGACTATTTTTAAATATTTAAAAATAATCAAATGATTATTCTGTTCAGAATAAAATTTATTTTTGAAAGGTAAAAAAGACGAACGACATTTTACTAAGGGCCTTCGTGCTTTTAATAAAATATAGATATTTGAAATAATCTTCAAAATTATAATTTTGTTAGTATAAAAACCAAAACAAAAATATATTTTAACAACTGAAATAATAATAATAGACCAAAGATGTAAATTTGACCTTTTCCATTTAGCAAAATACATTAAATCACCCCTAAACCTGGCTTAGATTATTAGTATCATTCTCGAACTATGCCCGGTCTTAATTACCCCGTCAACTTGATCTTTTGAGAGTCATTAACCCCTTAGATATTGATGTGACAAAAGGTATAGGTGGGCTCACCTACCACGTGGATTTTTTTGTATATGTGACATTCTTTTTAAAAATAAAATATTTTGTTTAGATAATTTTTTTCGAATAAATTTATAATAGAACTTGGATATAACTACACTCTTTAAGCTAAATATTTTTATTTGGTCAAAAATAATAACGTTTTAGTTAATATTTTTTTGAATTTGACCTGAAAATAAAGATTTATACAATTAAAATAAATAGTCAAGACATCTAAAAAGTTACAAAAAATATAATAGTTGAAATAAATAGTCATTGCATCAAAAGAAGAAATAAAAAAAATGTACAATGGCACTTGTAATGTCTTGCAATTGTACACTTTTTTTTATACAATGACTATTTATTTCAACTTTGTATTTTTATTTTTTTAAGTGAAATTGGTAAAAGAAAATAAAAATTAGAGCACCATAATTTTTAAAGCTATATAAAAAATTGTAGAAAAAATAATTAATTTCAAATTATGTTTTATAACTTTTTAGATGCCTTGACTATTTATTTTAATTGAATAAATCTTTATTTTGAAGTCAAATTTAAAAAAATATTAATTAAAATTATATTATTTTTTGTCAAATAAAAATATCTAGTCTAAATAATATAGTCTATCCAAGTTTATTATAAATTATATTTGAAAAAATTATCTAAATATTAATAGTTAAACATATAAAAAATATTTTATTTTTTAAAAAATACTATATAAATAGAAAAATTTAGGTGCTAGGTGAGTACACATATATTATTGGGATCTTTACATATATATATATATATACCATATAGCAAACCTTATTACCTCCCATGTTTAAGGCTTGTGTTTATTACATTTAAGCATACCAAATTTCAGTTTATGTACCATAATTTAAATTAAGGGTATAATTATTGCTTCATTTATTCTAGGCATGATTTTAGGAGCATATATTCCTTTTTCCTTTTTTTTTCTCTTCTCTTTCCTAGTGTTGCATATCTTTCACCAAAATAAAATAAGAAGAGGAAATTCCCCGCCCTAGCTGGATGTAACCTAGAGTTGCTGTAAACATGTTCTCATCAAATGATATACCAAATCTCCTTTGCCAATGACTTTATTATATGGCTTACACTAAATAGTATTTTTTTTCTCTTTTACCAAGAGCACAATAACACATATTTTAAAATAAATTATCACAACAACAGCCAATGCATATAAATCGTTCTTGCCCTTTCAAAATTTGCGGCACTTCCAAAATAGAAATTTTGAATATTAAGAATTGATTAAATTTTATGCTTAAATTTTTTTGGCGCAAGATTGTAGTTTAATTGTAGTATAAATGTAACAATACAATTTAACTACAATTTACAATTTATTTACAATTTATCTACAAATTATCTACATTTTATCTACAATTCTACAATTTAACTACAAATTCTGGAAAAATTTGTCTTCTTCTTCGACGAGTAATCTGAAATTCAGTCAAAAGCAAGTCTAATCTTCACCAAAACCTCTCAAAATTGAGATATAAACTCCTAAACATATTTCGAATTATTTACAACAACACCAAATCCAAGGGATTTTCAATTGTAGCATAATTGTCATTTTCGACATAATGGTAGAAGACTTGAAGAAGTTTTAGTCTTCCAAATTTATAATTTATCTAAAAGTTATCTACAATTTATCTATATTTTATCTACAATTTATCTATAATTTTACAATTTAACTATAATTTTTGGAAAAATATGTCTTCTTCTTCTTCGACGAGTTTCAATCTGAAAATCAGTCAAAACCAAGTCTAATCTTCACCAAAACCCCTCAAAATTGAGATATAAACTCCTAAACATATTTCGAATTATTTACAACAACACCCAATCCAAACAAATAATGATTTTCGAAAATCCAAATTTGAATTCAACGCTTTCAAGTTTTTTAATGGCTATCAATGGTGGAAAATATATGGAGAAGGAGAGAATTACGTTGGTTTATGATTTTGTTCCATTTTCAAACTCGAATTTAATTGTGACAGAATCACATTAATTCTGATAGCTACAAAATTGGCGCTATTTTAGGATAGAATTCAGCTATTTTTGATTTGGTATAATTTTTATGAACAAAATATGATATAAGCGGATAAATACCAAATCATACATAATTTTGATAATAAGGTTTGATACTTTAGTCAGAGTAGCAATAACAAGCGGTAGCCCCGATCAGGTAGTTAGGGAATGTGCAGTAGTCCAAGTGATAAGGTGAGGTAATAAAGCAGGTCATATATATATAAATCATAGGGGTAATGAGGCAAAGTTGAGTTGAGAGGGCCATAGTTGGGGCACGATACTAGTATAAGGTATTTTGCCTTTCCCTTTATATTTATATTGTGTGTTGCTTTGCTTTGGAGCTGCGACAGTGAAGATGAATACGGGAAGCTCCAGTTCAAATTCCATTAAGGATGATTTCTCAGTTTTAGTGTTAGCATCGGATCTTGGTATTGATGCCCGACCCTTTTTGACCCAATCCGAAGAGAGCTGGCATGATTGTCCTTCTCATCTTCCTTCTTCAGAGGAACAAGATTTTGACTTCCTCCAATTCTTCCGCCTTGAACCCGGTTCTGATAAAGCGGGTAATCGGATCTTCCGTATTGTCGGAAAATACTTTCCGGGTAATTTCCTCCAAACCTCTTTTCAGTTACCTAATTTTACTTAAATATTACAGTACTGACCAATTTTGTCAACTAGTACTATTTTGTCTATATTTTTTTCTTCTTGTTGTTGAGTTTGGGTAAAATGATCAATTTTGAGAGAGGATATTGTAATATAATTTAAATTTGGAAGTAAGCTTTTCTGTTTGTTCCATGTTATGAACAATTCACTGATACAAAGTTGAAGTTAGTGTTTTCTCTGTGTGTGTGTGTGTGTGTGTGTGTGTGTTAGCTTCCGTAGTGTACCTGTATTGGTGTGGCTATGTTCTGTATCTGTGTAAAAGCTTAAAAATCGAGTCTTTTTTCTGTTTCGCTATTGCTGTGGAGCTTACTTTGAGACCTGTACCTTCAGCTGTATAAACTAATTAATAAACCTTCTCCGTAGCATTTCTTTGACTATACTGTCAATCTAGTAAATGGATTAGTATGATGCTTCTGCCTGCACTTGCAACCTGAAAAGAAAGCTACTTTGGTGTTTGAGCTTTTTTTCCTTTGTTATTTTATATTTTGCATTTATTCGGGTGGCTGTTTGATTTGTTGATGGGAAAAATACACCATTTAAGCCTGTGATGTCATCCGAAATGTCTATTCCCGTCAACAGTCTAACAAACTTTTAATTAAATATCAATTCAATCAAGTGATAAAACTTGTTTTGAAGTTCACCTACCATTATTTAAACATATCATAGATTCATAAGATGGATCATCGTTAAAATTCAAGGGTTTGACCTATCAAGTAAGGAAAATGGATTTGGAGCAAATCATTTCGGATTATCAATGACATGGGGACACTTACATGGAGGTATTATTTTAAGAGTCGACTAGAATGCTTCTTGCTTGATTCTTATAGGCCTTTATACCAGGTTTTATTGCTTTGACTCTTCAAAGATTCATATTGGATTTGCCTTTATGAGCTCGTCCTTTCTGGAGTCATTTGTGGTGCTACAATTGGTTCAAGGCAATTGTGCTAACTCCTATATTCTTCAATCGTGGGAAAAACAGTGGAAGCTTTGGCTTTTTCTTCTCTTCATTAGTTCCTATGGCCTTCTTTCTCCAACTCTGGTTGTATCCATTTCAGCTGAGCACTGACTATAACCATTAGGTGATTGAATAAGCAACATTCAGGGACCATATAAAGTTGGACAAATACATGTCCATGGATGGATGACCTTTCCGAAGGCGTGATTTTAACCTCTAGGCCACTTCTTTATTTGATGTTTGCTTTACGTCGTGGTTTCATCTATGTCTCACCTTCAAATGCTTGGACAAAATATTCTTTTAAGTTGAATGCAAGTCATGATACTATGCATTGTGACTAAGACAAAATTTCCCTGCAAAGAATAGTTCCATTCTTCAGAATTGAGGCTGTGATAAATTTAAAATTCTTCGTGGCTTTTGTTTCTTCTCTCAAGTGATACTCCATCTCATATTTCTTGGTTGCTGTTTCCCTTGTTTTTTGTCAGTTGATTGTTTTTATAACAACTATTTTCTACAATAATACACAGCTGTAGTTATAGATGGAGAGCGGCTGAAAAGGTATGTCTTTAACAAAATTTGCTCGGAGTTTCCTGAGGGGTCATTCTGCATTGTCTACATGCATACTACTGTCCAGAAGGAGGATAACAACCCCGGATTAACCATCTTGAGGTGGATCTACGAAGATCTGCCTTCTGACCATAAGGACAGGCTTCAGGTTGTATACTTTGTGCATCCTGGGATACGGTCAAGGCTTGTTCTTGCAACACTAGGCAGAATTTTCCTAAGTGGAGGGTATGTAACTTCTTGGTTAGTTAAGGACTGGTCACAGTATTATTGTACTCACATTTTTCCCCTGCATGTTTAGTGCTGAGGTATCATCATCTTCAAATTTTGATTGTAGTCATTTCTTTATCCCTATCAAAATTTGTTGGTTCACAGAAGGCTCTTATAAATTTAAGCCTGAGGTTTTTCATCTTGTAAAGAAGGATTTTACTCCAGTAACAAGGGGTCCTATCATGTCGAGAGCTTTTTGCATGAACTTTGACCCCGATAGTTACATTTTTTGGTTTTAAAGAGTAGATCTTTTCCATAAAACATGTATGCTGGACCATAATGCTAGCAATGCTCATCATGTTGCATACCCCCGTAACATTAAAATATTTCCCAAATGCATTGAGGTTATGTCTGTCTTGAAGCTTTCTTTGTTGTATGATGTAACTTTGATTCAGAATTCACTCTTTCTCTCTTTTAACTCCTAATAACCATAGCCTTAGCAGTTTGTTCTTTCCTTCATTTGAGAGAGATACAACACCTGTTTTCTTGTGGTGTAGCTTGTATTGGAAAATAAAGTATGTTAGTCGCTTGCAATACCTTTGGGACGACATAAAGAAAGGAGAGCTCGAGATTCCTGAATTTGTTCAAAAGCATGATGACATTCTAGAGCACAGGCCACTGACTGATTATGGAATTGAACCAGATCCCCTCCATCTATCGCAGATGTCACCGACAGCCTACTCGTTTGGGAGACATGACTCAGGATGGTCATCTAGAGAGTACATGTCTTAGAAAAGTTGCTAGGTCCTGTACAGCATTGTACTTATGTACCAATTCTAAGAGTTTTTTTTATTTCGTGATGTTTCTACTAACTTATATGAGCTTGTACAAAGTTTCCTTCTGCTTGTCTCTGCTCACTTTTGTGTTATCATAAACGGTACACTGTCACACCTCCTTTTTTTCGCCTACACGTGGCTATCCCGAGAGATGACATGTGTATATGAATTTTTCCAATTAAAGTGGCATTATTCGAGATAAGATTAATTATTTGTTTCAAGAGTCGTCACTTGGGATAAATTTAGTTTTTGGTATCCCAAGTCACCGATTTATTTACAATCCCAACTCGAGGAAATTTTGACTACCCAATTGGAGTCTGCGAACCAGAAATTCTTGATTAAGGAATCCTGTTGACCCGAGGGATGGTGTTAGGCACCCTCGGATCCCGTGGTTCTAGCACGGTCGCTTGAACTCATTATAAGGGGCTAAAATATGATTTGCTATACCTGTTAACTTGCAATTTTAGATTATTAACCGTTTTTAACATCTTTTAGAAAAATTTGCAATGTTATTAAAACACGTCACGAATCGCGTCACACAAATGCACCCGCAATTTTAGACATATTTTAATTCCATTGAGAATAGGATTTGGGTCACATAAATGTGCACCCGAATTTCGGAAGGTATTTTATTAAACAAGCGCCTATAGCAACTACGTCTTTGACATTCGTGGGAAGACTGTGAAATTTGCTAAACGACACTTCCTATTTTTTATGTGTTTTAATGAATTAAGGAGCCATCACATGGTATTTGCTTGACAAGAGGGGTTGCTCTGATGGTAAGCAACCCTCACTTCCAACCGAGAGGTTATGAGTTCGAGTCTCCCCAAGAGCAAGGTGGGAAGTTCTTGGAGGGAAGGATGCCGGGGGTCTATTTGGAAACAGCCTCTCTACCCAAGGGTAGGGGTAAGGTCTGCGTACACACTACCCTCCGCAAATCCCACTAAGTGGGATTATACTGGGTTGTTGTTGTTGTTATTCTAGCACATGCTAAATTCTCTACTCTTGCTGGTGCTTAAATGCACTAATCATTTTATGTATAGACTATGTATTTGAGAAAACAATACGTGCCTCTTAACCTCATTCATGGCTAATTGCACACCCTGGACTCGCGTTTGGGCTGACCCAGAATACACATTGTGTTTGGCCACTGCAGGGCCTCTCAACTGGGCTTGGAGTTCATTTGGACGGGGAGTCCATATGGACAAGTTTCAATAATGCTTTTCAGTTCAAATCTATACATAAGATTAATTATCTATACCTTTATAAAGAGAAGCTAATGGTCAGTTTATATCAGTTTTTACTAACTGATTCATATACTCGTCAGTCAGAGTATATGAGTCCAGCTTTCAAAATTCAACTATGATTCTGATTACAAATTATAGATATGAAACAAAACGTTGCTAACATGTTGAAACTTAGATAGTTAAAACGATACACAATGTTTGGATGTTAAATACTTACTAAACTATCATTTCCTGAATTCCTCATTTTAAACAAAGCAGGATATGAATACCTAAACAACCACATCACTAACTAAATATTTTATCGGTTGTACATGCTTAAAGTAATAGTTCAGATGTCTTGATTATTACATAGTGAACCAGCCTCTAAGTCCAATTATTACAAAAATGAATCAGTCCAATGATTAATTACAACATGATGATTATTTTATCACTACAGCTATATCCAAACAAAATTAGGGGAAAATATGGAAAGGGGTTTAAAATAGTACAATGAACTCAAATCGTCCATTTATGAGTACTTCATACTTGAGCTTCAAATACATCAATAAACATTAGAAGTTATCTGTAATCCAGCAGAAAACAAGCCTATGAGTAAAGGTAATGGGTCAGCTATAAACGTGCTCAGGGATTTTCTTTTATAATGGAGCCTTAGGCATCAGCTTTTCTCTTGTTTTTCTTTTAGTCCTTGCTTCAGATTTGCACTTTGCCCAAATGGTCCTCCATTTCCTAACTTGTGCCCCAAGCTTGAGGCAGAAATTGTGTTTTAATCCTTTGCTAGAAGGTTCTAGGGGATTTCTATCAGATCCTTAAGGTTCAAATCCCTCTTATACCCCTACTTCCTTTCCTAAATTACCCACCTGAAGTTTTAATCTCAACTATTCCTTTATCCTAGTTTAGTTACAATTGACCCTGGTCAATCAAGTTTGGGTCACATTTTAATCTTGGAATAACATGCTTAACATGGTTTAAAATCAATCGAAACTATCGGGGTTCAACATAAATGCCTTAATGTAGACTTTCAGCACCCAAACATTATTTCGGATTTTCAAAACAAAGGATCAAAATAACCAGAAGAATGAATGCATCTATCAACACTTAGCTTTATGAAATATCTCAATCAAAGTGCTCATAAATACTTTAAAAATGACAAGCACACAGCAAGGGGTGAGTACTTAGTTCATGAGCAATATTAGGAAGCAAGTAGAAGTTCAGCGAGAAAAAACAGCTTAATTATGCATAAGTACTGGAGACCAAAGTTATTGTGAAATAAGAATCAGGCACTCAGTAGCATAAACAAATAACCAAACCAATCAGACTATCAGGGAATAAAACGAATGAAAATCATAAGATGGAGTTCAACAAATTATGAGAATCACACTGCTCAAAAGCTAATATTAACATGATGTTAAACCATTCAAAAGACGCAGAGATCTCCAGACTAGTGACAAATAAAGGCATATGAATATTGAAACCTATTTCAGATGAAATTGTGGACAAACAGACAAACAACCAAAAGTAATCAAACGAAGGGACTTCAAACTATTAGGCGTGTAACTATTGAACCTAAACAATTATTAAAAGAAATCAAACATTTAACAGCTATAGAAATGAAAATATACAGAAAACTTAGCTTTTCTCATGCATGTCCATTTAGACCATTTCATTGGCTCTTGACCCCTTCCACGGGGGTTTCAAACCTTCTAGGACGATGTACAACCAGTTTAAGCGTTCATGGAAGGGATTTCAAGGTTCTAAGACCTCACTGAGGTCTCAGATCTGGATTTATTCAGTGGTTGAGGTTGTTTGGGGTTGTGGGTTGTATGGTTGGGGAAAGGAGGGGTCAGAGATTGCCTAGGAGGAATTTGAGCCATTTTCGACGGGTTTTGAGTTTTAGGGTTAGGCTTTGAATTGATATTCGAAAGGTTTCAGGCAGATTCGAGAGAGGTGACATACATGGTTGGAAAGACGAGATCGAGCTTCCTCAGGGGTGTAAGTTTGGAGAGTTTTTGGAACAGGGTCGCCGAAGATATGGTTTCCGACGACCTTTCTGCGAATATTTGAGATGATATGGTGGGGGGGGGGGGGATTCGAAGGGACTGGGCTGCAGGATAGGGAAGGGGAGGTCCTAATGGTTCTATGGTGTAAAGCTAGAAGGGTTTGGAACAAGGTCGCCGGAGACGGTGGTTCCGACGACCCTATTTTTGAATATTCGAGACGGAGGGGGAATGTTCGACGGGAAATAATTACATGGTGGGAAAGAGGAGGTTGTGACAGTTTAGTGGTGCAAATCTGGGGAGGTTTGGTTGTCGGCCGCCGCCGTGAGGCGATTCCCGCCGGCGGCGTTAGGGTGGTAGGCTAGTGGTCAAGGGGCGGTCAGCGGCGGTGTTACGCCGGGGAAGATGGTACGAGGAAGGAGGAAGGTTTGGTCTCTATTGTATTAGAGACGTTTGGACATTGTATATTATTTGGGAGGGGGTTTGATGGCTGTTGGATGAGATGAGATTGACGGCTGTGGTGATTGAGCTTTTAAACGGTGTCGTTTGGTTTGGTACTGTGGACTGGACAGGGTCGGTCACTTGGGTTGGGGCTTCGTGTTTTTTAAAGGGGAAACATGTTTGGGCCACTCAGGTCTGGCCCAATTGTGGCCAGCCTGAGTGGCTGTATATATTTTTCGTATTTTAATTTTTAAAATAAATTTATTTAACAATTAAATCCTAAACTATCTTAAACATGCAGTAATGAACATGCGTATGCAATTAAATCCTAAAAAATAAAAATTCTAAAACTTTAAGAGTCATGTAGGAGCTTGTTTCAACCGGGTAAAAATCATATGCTCACATACACCATTGAGTGAACGATCTTTATCAGAATATAGAAATAGAAGGAAAGACCTATCCTCTTCCTAAATTCTCACTTCGTTTTTTGTTGCAGGTAGCGCGCGACATATTGCAATAGAAAACGTTCTTGTAGTGAAAATGGTGCAGCCTCGTTAGCTCTATGTACGTAAGACATGTATTATCTCTACTCTCTGGGATTTTTTATACACAACAATTGTTACAAAACTCAAAATAGTATAAAACAAATTGAAAGACAAGTAACACACCTTAACCAATATACAGAGAGTTTCAGATAATAAGAATATGAGGTTACATGATAATATAGAGGAATACAGAAGTATATATTACATCACTAGTTCAATAGATCAACATAAAAGGGACTCATGGACTTATTTAAATGTGGCCAAATCCTATTTAATCAAAGCAAACTTCACATATCCAGCAGCAGCATAGTGCAAAGAGGCTGCAAAAAATAAAAACAAGAAAAGTTAACAGTTTTTTTTCTAAGTTTTCTTAACAGAGAATAATATTACTTGAGGCTGTCTAAGCAATAGTGACAAAACAAAACATGTGAAAATTAAGACAACTTAATTAATACCATCCTTCAAGGAAGCCCCTTTCTCCTTTTGGTTTACTTCTAGGAAAGCACTTCATTTTCTTGTTCTTCTTTCCAGTTGGTGTAGATTCAGTAGGATAACCTTTAAATAAAAAGATATAAAAAAGAAAACATTTAGAACATAAGTGACTTCAACTTCATGTTTCTTGTGTATGTATGTGCAAAAAAAAAAAAGGTTGATGATTGGGTTTGGGTTGTGGTGGGGGGGGGGGGGGGTTACGGCGGATCGCTACAGTTGAAGACTCTTTGCCAAATAATTATATTGTGTTTATTATTTTCTATAAGTATATATTAAATGTTGAACATTCTTAATAAAATTCTCCATTTTGGTATAAATCACGCGTTCGAACCATAAAAGTAATTCATTGCGCTTTATTTTTTGGGTACGGGGTAAGAGTGTGTTTAAGGGTGAAATACATACCGGGAGGAGGTTGATTCACTTGGTTTTCTTTCTTTTGCATCTTGAAAAATGAACACAAGAAAAGGAAAGAGGAGTATAGAGTATTTCAGTATTATTTGTCAAGCAAACAAACAGACTATATGCAAATATGAAGATAGTGTTGAGATCTGAGACTTGTTTGCCAATGGCCACCTTTTATATATAGTTTTCAGTTGGATAGATGAGGACTAAAGGAAATTAGAAGGCAGCATCCTGGTTTTATTATTTTTTTTTAAATTTTAAATACTGGGACACACTGCCACATTTCATTTATTTGTCAAAGAAATGTTATCTTATGGGTCGGTTTTGAAAGATAGAATATTTTGTCACCTTCACCTGTATTGATATAGTAGTAACTTTTTTTTTTTAACAATGTGAATATTACCGGACAAGAGGGGTTGCTTTGATGGTAAGCAACCCCACTTCCAACCGAGAGGTTGTGAGTTCGAGTCTCCCCAAGAGCAAGGTGAGAAGTTCTTGGAGGGAAGGATGTCGGGGGTCTATTTGGAAACAGCCTCTCTACCCAAGGGCAGGGGTAAGGTCTGCGTACATACTACCCTTCCCAGAGCTCACTAAATGAGATTATGCCGAGTTGTTGTTGTTGTTGTAATGTGAATAACACATCAAATTAATATACCTATAGAGCACTTATTTCCATAGCCACCTTCTAGGAAGAGTACTCTGAACAATAAGCTTCTGACTAGTAGCTAATTACAAGTATGCCGAAGAACTTTTCTTCTTATTTCTTATAAAAGTGGCGGGGTTAATTTTATGTGCATTTTGTTATTATTCTATTGAGTTTTTACCCGCTTAAATATTAGATAATTTTGTCAACCAGAGCTTAAATAAGTAGAAATAAATTATCTAATGCCTTTGTTTTTACTCAAATTTTTTAAAATTTTTTTAACAAAAATGAAAGAGGTATTGAAAATGAAGAGGATCACGGAAATGGTTATCAACTTTGCATATTTTGATTGCTTCATTAGTGTCTTTGGAGAATATTACGCGGAAAGAAGCCTCAAACTGACAAATAAAATAAGAAAGGGAAACGAATAATTTGTAGTGTGTTTATGCAAAAGATTTAAGATAATCGAAACAAAGTTATAAGAATATATTCGCAAAAAAAGTGTATTTAAAATGTCAAAAAGATTCGAAAGCCAACACGAGATTTGATCTCTTTTTTCCACCCCAGCAACCTATATTTTGTAGATAAAAGAATAAAGATTCTTCCACTGCCTTGTGACAGATAAGTATTCTCACCTCAAAAAGCTTTTTTTTTTTTTAAAAATACTTCAAGATTGTACGAAATTAATTTAAAGGAATCAAAATATGAAGAAGTAAAATACCCAAAGAACTCAAGAAATTTAACATATAGTATACATACGTAGAACATAATTTTTTTCCCCTATTTAAACATACTACAATTTTTTCAATAAAGGTGTATCAATAAAAGGAGATGAGGGTCGGATTACACTTGTTTCCGCGTGTACATGGAAAATGGTAAATGAAAATTATGTAGGAGAATAAGAGCATATATAAATAGTTTGAATTTAACAACGGATCTTTTGTTGCTAATTCTAACTTGATGGTATAGTTAAGCAATAGTCTAACTTCAAGAGTTTTGCACAAAAATTGCTATAGTCCACCCCAATTATAATCGATCTATTTAGAGAGGTCCATCTAGTGGTTAAAATATTACAATTCGAATCACAGTATCACAAGTAAATTATTGTCTAAAATGAAAAAACTTTACTATTTTAAACACTATAGAAACGAGATACTATAAATATAGAAACATGTCATAAGTCTTTCGTGGATATTTTATATCTATAATAAAAATAGTGGAATGGAATGTATTAGAGTAAAAACTTCTTTTCTTTTCTCCTTTTGCCTTTAAACGAGATAACAGAATGCTATTCACATTGCGAGATACAAAAAGCAGGGGCGGATCTATGTAGAGGTGACGGGGTGGAATATGGGTTTTGTATATTTAATTAATATATTAAATATTTAAAAGAGGATGAATGGGAAATGGAGGAAAATGAAATTTTGAGTGAAATTTTAAGTTCTCTCATGATAAATGGACACTGTCCCATATTAGAAAAGGAAGATGTTTTTATGGGTATATAAGCAATTGCTTTTCTTCTAGCTCTTAAAGAGTTGAGAAGAAAGCAAGCCTCGCGCCGTTGTTATCGCTCGCTCGACTTGGCTCGGATTCGGTCAAATGATAAATGAAATCATTAAAGTTTTGGACCAAATTTATTTGTTAATAGTAAAATATTAACATAAATGTTAATATTAAATTTCATTTCAGCTATCCAAATTTCAGTTTTCTATTTTTGTAACAGAAAATTAACTACCCATCAATTTGCTATAAATACAACACTATTCCGCTCAGAATTTACTACAATTTTCCGAGTTTCTTCTCCTTCTTCTGCATACTTTAAGCATCAAACAAAGCAAAAATTAAGTGTAATTTACTACCGAATTTTGTCTTCGCTGAAACACTGGGGTTTGATGTACCACTACACCAGTGTGTAATTCGTTCTATCATGTGAGGAAATAATTCATAACTTTGGGTACTAGGAGGGGACTAAATTCCATAAGAAAACTATACTGACCCGATAGGTCGTTTTGAGCTCTAGCGCGTCGCTCAGCAGTTTGGGGCCATGAGCATCTTCACTTCAGGTATGTCTCTATGCTCGATCGAGGACGAATGGATGTTTAAGTGTGGGAAGATGTGACGACCTGGCCGGCCGTCTTAAGAATCAATGCCCCGATCCCCTATTAACCGTTTCCCATCGAGTCTATTTTTCGCTATTTTAATTTATCGGGATGTACGGTTTTAAGCTTTGGAGAGTTTCGAAACACTTAGTCCCTAAATAAGAGCTTAAGAGTTGGAAAGTTGTCCGTGGTCAGAACAGTATGAAGACGACCTCAGAATGGAAATCCGATGATTCTGTTAGCTCCGTTAAGTGATTTCGAGGTTAGTAGCATGATCGGAATATGTTTTGGAAGTCCGCAGCTAATTTAGATTTGAAATGCCGAAAGTTAAATTTTTGAAGTTTCCGATCCGATAGAGAGATTTTGATCTGAGGGTCGAAATGGAATTCAGAGAGTTTTAATAGCTTCTTCATGTCACTTGGGATGTGTGTACGAAATTTCAAGTCATTCGGACGAGGTTTGATAGTCTTTTTGATCGAAAGTGTTTTTTATAGAGTTTTTGAAAATTTAGGCTGGAATTCGATGAAAAATAGGTATTTTGGTGTTGTTCGTAGCGATTCGAAGGTTGGAGAAAGTTTGAATAATGTGTTAGGTTATGTTGGTGCCTTTGGTTGAAGTCCCGGGAGCCTCGGGTGTGTTTTCAGATGCTCAACGGATCATTTCTAGTTGTTAAAAGTTGCAGATTTTTGTTCAGCTATTGCAGAGTAATTTTACCCTTCGCGTTTGCGAAGAGTCAGTTGAGGAAGGTGAAGTTTAAGCCTTCGCGTTCGCGAGAGGGGGACCGTATTCGCGAAGGGCTAAGGGTTTGTGCACTGCGTTCGCGTGGGTGCTGTCGCGTTCTCGGAGAAGAAAATGAGTGGCTGAGTTTTCACTAAATTTAATGCATCTCCTTCGCTATAGCAGGGACGCGATCGTGGTGGCTTGCCTGTTCAAAGCATCGCGTTCGTGGTGTAGAGGATGTTTCCGCAAAGAATGAATAAACGGTAAAAGTTATTTTGTGCTTCGTGAACGTGAGGCTTTGACCATGTTCGCGAAGAAGGAAAAATCTTGCAAAATGTTTAAGTTCAAAATCGAGGGTTTGGAGTTCATATCACAAAAATTGGCATTGGGAGCTCGGTATGAGGCAAATTTTGGAAAGATTTTCGAAGAGAGTTTGCGGGTAATGATTCTTAACTCCTTTTTGCTTGTAATCCATTAATCTAAACATGAATTCATCCATTAATTTGAAATTTGTATGAAAATTGGGAAAAGTTCTTAGACCAAGAAATTGAGTTTTGATTGGGAATTTGACGTCGGATTTGGATAATTTTGGTATGGTTGGACTTGTGAGAGTACGAGGTTTTTCAAAACGTAAATTTTGCCAGATTTCGAGACGTGGGCCTGAGGGGTATTTTTGTTATTTTACCTAGCTTCGCGTATTAGCTTAGAATTTAATTGTAGAATCAGTTATTTGAGGTGTTATTTACAATATGCAATTGAATTGAATAGATTTGGGCCATTTGTAGTCAGATACTCGTGGAAAAAGCGTGATGTCAGGTTAATTTGAGCTTGTTCGAGGTAAGTGGCTTGCCTAACCTTGTGTGGGGGACCTTCCCCTTATGATATAATATTTGATAATTGAAATGCCTTATACGTGAGGTTACGAGCGCGTACTTGAGCGAATTGTAGGAAATCTAATTTTTCTTTAAGTGTTTAAACTGAGTTTCCTCTCTCTCCTATTTTATTCTACTTGTAATTTTAGCTTGTCGTTATTTAGAAAAGCATGCCTAATTGACTTAGTTGCCTATTTGAAAAATAATGCCTTATTTGGATTATGTGCAACATGCTAGGCTAGAAATACCTGCTTTACCTTGATATGGAATTTGAATTTAATTGTGTCTTTTTCGTGTTGTTGCTGTATGTTTATTTTGGGACTACAGGACGGTATCCCGAGAGCTTCCCCTACATATATATTGATTTGGACTACAGTACGGGATACCAAGAGATCCTCGGCTCAGAAAAGAATCAGGATACCAAGAGATCTCTAGCATTTATAATGAGAATACCAAGAGATCCTCGAGATTCCAAGAGATCCCTGGCATTTGTATTGAGGATACCAAGAGATCCTCGGGATACGAAGAGATCCCTGATACTTATATTGAGGATACCAAGAGATTCCTGGAATTTATATTGAGGATACCAAGAGATCTTCGGGATACCAAGATATCCCTGGCATTTATATTGAGGATACCAAGAGATTCCTGGCATTTATATTGAGGATACCAAGAGATCCATGTCATTTATATTGAGGATACAAGAGATCCCTATCATTTATAATGAGGATACTAAGAGATTCTCGAGATACCAAGAGATCCATGACATTTATTTCGAGGATACCAAGAGATCCTCAGGATACTAAGAGATCCCCGGTTATTATTATTCTTTTTGAGAGCGGTATTTCCTTGTGTTCTGCCTTTATTTCTGTTTTTTCGTTATTGTACTCTTGTTATCTGTATAGACTTTTTCTGTAGATTTCTCAATTATACTGTTTATCTTATCCTGTCATTACTATTATTATTTTACCTCGGTAGAGCCCTGACCTTCCTCGTCACTACTCATCCGAGGTTAGGCTTGGCACTTACTGAGTACCGATGTGGTGTACTCATGCCCTTCCTGCGCATGTTTTCATGTGCAAATCCAAGTACTTCTGCACAGGCTTACCATCCTTGAGGAAGGGAGAGCTTTTGGAGACTTCGAGGTACATCTGCCGCGTCCACAAACTGAAGAGTCTCCGTCACTCTATTCCTGCATTATTATTTAGCCCTTTTGTATTCTCTGTTCTTGTTAGACATTCCGGAGTTAGAGCTTTGTAGTATTTCTTAGCTTGTGATTCATGGGTTTCCGGGTTTTAGGAGTACGTATTCGTTTTGAGAAGTTAAGTATTGTACATGCCGAGCGGCAATTTATGTAACACTTATTTTGGTTATTTGTGGCTTTTGATTATTTCTTCTGCAAGTTTTGCTTATGTTCCATATTGTTAGGCTTACCTAGTCGTAGAGACTAGGTGCCGGAACGACAGTTCAGGGAGGGCGAACTGGGGTCGTGAGAGAAACACTGTAAATTCAGTGGGCTCGAGTTGGTTTTCTGTCATTTCTGTTTATGTTCATTTTCGTTTATATTTCATTTATATTTCCAGAATTATTTTACAAATACAGTATACTAACAAGCTTAAGGAATTTAAAATATATTTTCTGTATTTATATTCATTGTTTCTAGAAGAGTTAAACCTTTGTGGTTTTGTACTCTATTTAAATCTACGTGAGTTTAACATTTTTGTCATTCTTTTACAGAAATGAATAATGAGAATGAGAACCAAGCTGTTCAATTGGTGACTGTCCTTGCCTCAACAAACCGAATGACACTGGCAGCATTTGCACCGGCGAAAAAATTCGAAAAATTTTCCGGGATTGATTTCAAGCAATTGGAACAAAAGATGTTCTTCTATTCTACTACTCTAAGTCTCCAGGAGTTCATCAAGGAAGATGTTCTTGTGTTGTGTGATGAAACTCCAGAAACTGAACGCTTTCTCGTGATTGAGGCGTAGAAGCATTCAGATTTTTTGTGCAAGAGTTATATTCTTAGTGGGCTGGAGGATGCTTTGTATAACATCTACAGTGGTGTGGAAACGTCAAAAGAACTGTGGACTACGCTTGAAAAGAAGTACTAAACCGAAGATGAAAGGTTGAAAAAGTTTGTTGTTGCAATGTTTTTGGACTATAAAATGGTAGATAGCAAGTCTGTTATTACCCAAGTCCAAGAATTGCAAGTGATTATTCACGATCTTCTTGTTGAAGGTATAAATAAAATTAATATTGATGTTGAAAGTAATAATCTTAGTATTTTTACTAACAGAAATTTCTTCGAAGGTCTTGTTATCAATGAAGCATTTCAAGTAGCAGCGATGATTGAGAAGTTGTCTCCTTTGTGGAAGGACTTCAAAAACTACTTGAAACACAAACGCAAGGAGATGTCCCTTGAAGATCTCATTGTTCGGTTGAGAATCGAAGAGGACAGCAAGGTGCTGAAAAGAGAGGTCGTGGAAACTCAAAACTAATGGGAGCAAATATTATTGAAGAGAACAAAAAGAGGAAGAATGCGTCTGGATTTAAATACAACCCAAGCAAGAAGCGGTTCAGTGGAAACTATTACAACTGTGGAAAAATCGGACATAAATCTAAGGAGTGTCGTGCTCCGAAGAAAGACAAGAAGAAGGGTCTAGCAAACATGGTTGAAAAAAATGATGATGTTGATAATTTATGTGCCATGCTTTCTGAATGCAACTTGGTGGGCAATCCTAAAGAGTTGTAGATTGATTCTGGAGCCACTCGCCATATTTGTGCTGTTAGAGAAGCTTTTGCTTCTTATGCTCCTGTTGGACCCGATGAGACTATTTCTACGGAAAATGCTTCAAAGGAGAAGATTGAAGAATGTGGCAAGATATTTCTCAAAATAATTTCCGGTAAAGTGGTGACTTTGAACAATGTCCTTCATGTTCCCAAGATTATAAAGAATTTAAGTCTCTACTGGACTTCTTGTTAAGAATGATTTTAAGTGTGTTTTTGTTTCCGATAAGATTATAATAAATAAGAATGAAATGTTTATAGGAAAAGGTTACCTCACTGAGAGCCTTTTCAAGCTGAATGTAATGGTTGTTGAAAATAATAATAGAATTTTAGCTTCGTCTTACATACTTGAGTCAAATGAATTTTGGCATATATGTTTGGGTCATGTTAGCTATAAAACCTTACGGAAAATTATTAATTTGGAAGTATTGCCCAAGTTTGAATGTGACAAATCAAAATACAAAGTATGCGTGGAATCGAAGTATGTTAAACATCCTTATAAGTCGGTTGAAAGGCATTCAAATCCTTTAGACTTAATTTACATAGATATTTGTGACATGAAGTCAATATCATCTCACAGTGGAAAGAAGTATTTCATAAATTTTATTGACGATAGTACTCGATATTGCTACGTTTACTTACTTAATAGTAAAAATGAAGCAATAGACGCATTCAAGCAATACAAAAATGAGGTTAAAACACATCTTAATAAGAAAATCAAAATGATAAGAAGTGATAGGGGTGGTGAATATGAATCTTCTTTTGAATAAATATGTTTAGAATATGGAATTATTCATCCAATAACGGCCTGTTACACACCCCAATCCAATGGGATTGCAGAAATAAAGAATTGTTCATTAAAGGAGATGATGAAGGAATTATTGATAAGTTCTGGTTTGCCACAGAACTTGTAGGGGAAGCCATTCTTACAGCCTAGCCGAATACTAAATCGAGTACCCCATAGCAAAACACAATCCATTCCATATGAAAAATGGAAAGGAAGGAAGCCCAACTTGAATTATTTTAAAGTATGGGGTATTTGGCAAAGATGCAAATTCCTAAACTCAAAGAGGTAAAAGTAGGACCGAAAACCGTTGATTGTATTTTCATAGGATATGCAACTAATAGTAAAGCATATTGATTTCTGGTTCATAAATCAGAAAATCCCAACATTCATAATAATATGGTTATAGAATCAGATAATGCTGAGTTCTTTGAAAATATATATCCGTATAAAAAGAAATGTAAATCGATTGGTGAAGGATCTAAACGACCTCAAGAAGAAAAAGAAAGTACATTTAACCAGGAGGATCCAAGACGTAATAAACGTCAAAGCACGTCCACTTCATTTGGACCAGATTTTGTGACTTTCATATTAGAAAATGAGCCTCATACATTTAAAGAGGCTATGTCTTCTTTGGAATCATTGTTATGGAAATAGACAGTCAATAGTGAAATAGAATCCATACTGAATAACCATACATGGAAATTGGTTGATCTTCCTCCTGGAAATAAACCGTTGGGTTCTAAATGGATCTTTAAGAGGAAAATGAAAGATGATGACACTATTGACAAGTATAAGGAAGGACTTATGGTCAAAGGGTATAGACAACGAGAAGGTCTTGCCTATTTTGAGACATAGTCTCCAGTTACAAGAATTACGTCCATACGAACGTTAGCAGCGTTAGCTGTAGTTTATGGTCTTGAAATTCATCAAATGGATGTTAAGATGGCCTTTTTAAATGGAGAGTTTGAGGAAGAAATGTACATGTAACAACTTGAAGGGTTTGTGATTCCAGGTAAAGAAAAGAATGTCTGTAGACTTGTAAAGTCCCTTTACGGGTTAAAACAAGCACCCAAATAATGGCATGCTAAATTTGACCAAACAATGTTGTCAAATGAATTTAAGATAAATGAATGTAATAAATGTGTGTACATTAAAAATTTTCCAAATCACATATTCATTGTTTGCTTATATGTGGATGATATGATCATAATGAGTAATGACATTGCTAACATAAATGCTACTAAGCATATGCAAACTAGCAAGTTTGATATAAAAGACTTGAGAGTTGCTGATTTAATATGGGAATTAAGATCTATTAGACTTCTCAAGGTCTAGCATTGTCACAATCTCATTATATTAAGACGGTACTTGAAAAATTCAAGCACTTGGGATTTAAAGTTTCAAAGACTCCAATTTATGTGAATCTTGCATTAGCAAAGAACAAAAGCCAGAGCATATCACAATCGGATTATTCTCGTGTGCTGGGTTGCTTAATATACATCATGAATTGTACACGACCATATATAGCTTGTGCTATAAGTAAATTGAGTCGATATACGAGCAATCTAGACGAATCACATTGGATGGCCATGAAACGAGTTTTGGGGTATTTATTATATACTCAGGACTTTGCTTTGCACTACAGTAAATATCCTACGGTCATTGAGGGATATTGTGATGCAAATTGGATCACCGGATCAACGGATTCCAAGTCGAAAAGTGTATATGTATTCACTATTGGTAGAGGAGTGGTATCTTGGAAGTCATCCAAACAAACTTGTATTGCTCGCTCTACAATGGAGGCTGCGTTCATAACCTTGGGAAGAAGCTGAATGGCTCCGGCATTTCTTGGAAGATATTCTATTTTGGCCTAAACTGTTAGCACCAATATTCATACATTGTAATAATCAAGCGGCGATTGGAAGTGCTGGGAGTGTTAAGTATAATGGTAAGTCTCCTCATACACGACGAAAATATAAAACCGTTAGACAATTACTCTCTAGAGGAATTATCACGGTTGACTATGTAAAGTCAAGTGATAATGTGTCGGATCCACTTACAAAAGGCTTAACTAGAGAGGTAGTTGAGAAATCATCAAGGGGAATAAGACGGTGGCCGAGAACAAGTCGTAGTGGCGGTAACTCTACCAGAAGTTTGGAGATCCCAAGATCTAGGTTCAAGGAGATCAAACAAAGTCATTTATGACGGTTCAACATTATCAACTAAACGTTTGGTCCATTATCATGTTGAGACAATGTTCAGTACCAAGGATAAAGCATTAAGACTTTTTAATGATTTCTAAATTTGATAAGGGGTATATCAAATAGTGTATCTACAAGATGATACGTTTAGGAATACCTATGTAAGTGTGAAGTGTTAGCCGCTTCAAGGAGAACATTGTAAGGCCAGTTCTCTACGCACTTATGAAACTAGGCGTGTTCATGGCTGAAATGAACACAACAATGAGAACCAAAGACGGTTAAGGATTGGTTGTGTGAGTTGTGGTTGTATAGGTATACACTAAAGTTCGGCGGTTCAAAGATATCAAATATACCGATTGATCGAGTATATCCGACATAAGTTCAGTACGGAAAGTTCAAAGGGAAACCTACTTATCCAGATGCAATTAATCCTTACTTGCAAATCACACAGTTTTTCATGCATACTTCCGTAATATAGCCATTCCCCACTCATGTGGAGGGTTGTTGGATTTTGAATATTTTTAATTAATATATTACATACTTAAAAGAGGGTTAATGGTAAATGAAGGGAAATAAAAATTTTGAGTGAAATTTTAAGTTCTCCCAACATCCCCCCCGGTAAATGGACATTGTCCCATATTAGAAGAGGAAGAGGTTTTTTATGGGTATATAAACAATTTCTCTTCTTCTAGCTCTTAAAGAGTTAAGAAGAAGGCAAGCTTTGTGTCGTCGTCATTATCCTCGTCGCTCGTTCGCTCGGCTCGGCTTCGACTTCAGATTCGGCTTCGATTTCAGATTCGGATTCGGATTTGGATTTGGTCAAATGATCGATTGATGATTTTTTTTTGGATCACATTTATTTGTTAATAGTAAAATATTAATAGAAATATTATTATATATTTATTTTAATAACAGAATATTAATATTAAATAAATATTAATATTAAATCTATTTCAGTTATCCAAATTTTAGTTTTCTATTTTTGTAATAGAAAATCAACTACCCATCAATTTTTCCTCTTTATTTTCTCTATTTATTGTTGAGTAAATAACCATTTATGTAATGGCATTTATGTTGTGGCCGTTTTGCAAAAACGGCCATTCTGAAGAGTTGCATCTCTTCAGATTTCAACCCCTTTAACTATAAATATAACACTATTCTGATCAGAATTTTACTATAATTTTTTGAGTTTCTTCTCCTTCTTATGCAAACTTTAAGCATAAAAAAAGCAAAAAGTGAGTGTGATTTACTACCGAACTTTGTGTTCGCTGAAACACTGGGGTTTGAAGTACCATTACACCAGTGTGTAATTCGTTCTATCCTAGGAGGAAATAATTCATAACCATGGATACTAGGATGAGATTAAATTCCTTGAGGAAACACTATGAATTCAGTGGGGCCAAATTGATTTTCTGTCATTTCTGTTTATGATCATTTCTATTTTGTCACGACCCAAGCTGGAGGGCCATGACTAGCACCCGACCATACTTGTCGAGCACCAACGTATATTTTATCTAACCTTTTTTATTATCTTTTAGGGCCAACAAGATCAATATACATGGTAGACATGGATCATCTATAACAAACAATAAAAGATGATGGCATGAACATACATAACTAGGGATGACCGGACAATGAAGAAACTATATATAAGGTACGAGCTACCATGAAAGACAATACAACAAAAACTAGCTGATAAGGCATACCAAACAATATATGAGTTGACACTTGTCTATGAGACTCTAGAGGAACATAAGTGTTGCAGCATTGCCGGAACATGGTCCCGACATACCCATAATATCTATAACAAAAATTGTACACCAAGACCACGGTAAGTCCGAAGAAGGGATCTCGCCAATCACCGTTGAACTGGACAGCCTACTGTGGTGGGGGAGCGGTGCCTGTCTGTCTATCAGGACCTGCAGCATGACATGCAGCATCCACAAGTAAAAGGACGTCGGTACGAATAAAGTACTGAGTATATAAGGCAGGGAACCATAAGTATGAACAGTAATGTAAGCAAGGATATAGAATATACAACCTGTAACATCTGGGTAGCTCTGTGGGCTACTGACATGTAATTCATGATACATATGTATATAAACATAAACTTTTAAAACATACGCTTCTGTGGGCATCATCATCATCATATTTTACCCGGCCGTAATAGGCTCAGTAAAACGTACCCGGCCATCATAAGGCTCGATGGAATCGTACCTGGACACGTGGAGCTCGGTAAAACCCAACTGATCAGTGGTTGCACAGTAGGTGTGTACCCGGCCGATTATAGCGCAGCTCGGTAGAGTAAAATAGATACATATATATAATGCATGCTCGACTCATGGAATCACGTTCTAAACCTTTCGGAGTGACGTAAGATCGGTATCCTTTGTAAACGTTATCAAGACTAACTCTTCACCATAAACCTTATAAGAATCAGGTAGTACCAACAACATTGATAACATAAGAATAAGAGAAGCAACATCAACATTAATCATTCCATAAGAGGGAAGCAATGCAAGTACTGCTAGCTTCTAAGAGTAGAGTATCTTTGGAAGCTCGTTCATTATATTATGTACAATCGGAGTGGTGGAAGAAGGAAAGGGATAGTCTCACATACCTTGTATATACTGCCCAACCTCAAGCTATGCAAATGTCATGACTCCTTAGTCTACAATAGGAGAAATAATACTATCGTTAACGTTTAAGCGTCGTAACTATTATGTACCAACCACAACCTATTTTATGATGAAACGGACAACATTTCCCCTATTTATATGACTTTTCACAAGTGAAAACAATCACCAAACAGCCCAAACAATATCAATGTTAATCATATTGAACCTCCCAAAACAGTCCACCAACCAATAACATTACTACCAAGCCTTTCGATGTATATTTCACAAGTTCGAGCTTCAATGACTAAGCCGCAACTTGGATAATCTTAAATACATATTAGAGTAAGAGGTTTCTTACCTTTAGACAGAAATAATAACTCCAATTTACCTTAATTGTCCACGAAATATCCCTCCAATGTTGCAACAATAACAAGGAAGCGAAACTAGCAATCAGTTAGAGTTTTCGGTACTAGAATTACTTTAGAAGGATTGAAATCACCTAGGGTTGATATTAAGAACTTGAGGGAGTATCTACGGAATATAAACCCCTGAAAATAACCTTCCACACGAGCTGGAACAACACAAAAATGAGCAACAACAAGAAGAACAAGAAACTTACTAGCGCCACGGGATTCCCGACACTTGATTTGTGTTGTTTACCCTTGTTTGGGTATTGAATATTGAGATAACCTTTAGAAAATGTTCCTAGGGTTCTAAGGTCTAAATATAATTAAAATAAATGACTTAAAACGGGTTGGAGACATCATATATATTCAAAAGTCTCAAACCTCTTAAGTGGGCATCATAGAGAGGTGTTTGGTGCAGTCTCGCGAAAACGCGAATACCTCTCTACTCCAAGATTGTATCGATGAACGGTTTAATGCGTTAAAAACTAGACTCATAGATATTCAATATGGTAGGTAGATAATCCCATAATTCTAAGTAAATTGGGATAAAATCTTAGTAATATTTGACCTAATGTTTAAGTAAAATTATGAACCTAAGTTGTGACGACTTTTGTTGACTTTTGTCTCATAACTCGTTTGACTTCAAGACTTATGATACGGATATTATATGATTCAAATACCTTAAAAATGACCTCTTGAGAGTATTAATCACCTCTAGGTTTACCCGGTTATACGACTTACAACATCCTTAATTTGTTTAACTTCTAATACTTGTTAATCACCTTTATACACCTTTTTACACTTAAGACCAATAGGATTAACTTCTTATCATCTCAAAGATAATTCCTTCTTGAATTAATGTTAACTAACATATGGCATGAACTAACGCGTGTGAATATGATTTGTAACATATTTATATGCATTTATATTTTCAAAATTATTTACAAATATAATACATTAACAGGTGATATGCCACCGATCGGATAAAATTTGTATGTACGAATCGGTATTTCACATAGAAAAGGTACATACATAATTAGTGGCACCCCACTAACAAAATGGCAGTAGGTGCCATGGTCGAAAAATGCTCTATTTTGGGATGTTAATTTGGTAATTTTAATGTTCTTTCGGATAGTGGTTTTATTAGATTTTCACACGCATTGGGTAACTTTATCGGATTATGTAACAAGGGTATTTAATAATGAACTGACCTTGCACTACATGTGAAAGAACTATTTGCAGTCTTTTCCTCTTTCAAATAATGCAGATTTATAAAGAAGTAAACATGCTTGTAACTATCTTAGTTTCCTTTAAAGGACATGTTCAATAATTCAATTTGAAAATTAGGTTTATATTCTTCAGCGAAAAAGGTTATTATGTGTTTGGATAGGAGGCAACCCATCGAAAACAATTTCAAAGAAATCCCTCTCATTTACTTACTACTTCTTCCACATATTCATCTGGCTTTGCTCCATCTCTCAGCAAAGTTAAAAGGACAATAGGTTATTCTGTCCTTAATTTAGATTAACAAGCTCAAAAGTTAAGGAAAATAGGTCTTAAACTAAGGCTAAGAAGCTTCAAAGTTAAGGACAATAGGTTCTAAATTTAGACTAAAAAGCTCAAAAGTTAAGGACAATATGTCCTGAACTTAAACTAACAAGCTCAAAAGTTAAATGACACTTGGTCCTGAACTTACAGTTACAAGTTCAAAAATTAAGGATACTTGGTCCTGAACTTAAACTAACAAGCTCAAAAGTTAAGGATAATAGGTCATTAACTTTCACTTACAAGTTCAAAAGTTAAGGACAAGTAATCATTAACTTAGAGTTACAAGAACAAAACTTAAGGACAAGTATTCCAGAACTTCGAATTTCAAGTTCAAAAGTTAAAGACGTGTAGTCCTGAAGTCCTGAACTTAGAGTTGCAAGTTCAAAAGTTAATGACACTTGATCCTGAACTTCTATGTACAGAAGGGTATTTTCGTCCGGACAGGTAAAATTTATTAAAGCAGTGGCTAAAGACTAAAAATATTTTAAACAGTAACTTAAAAATAAATACATATATTATTAGTGGCTAACCGTACACTTCTCACTCAAAGGAACTAGTACGGACCCCGGTCCGAGTCCACCGCCTAAATTGAGTTGCTTTTGAGAAACAACACTCTATCATGACTTCTTTGTTTCTGCGCTAAGGCCCGTTCTCCTCAAGGCAAGGTTTATGGTAAATATAGTACGGTATAGTTAGTTTTCGGACTGGTTATGTAGAAATAGTCGTATTTATCAAGTAAATAAAAAATAGTTATTGCTTTGCTACAATAGAGACCGGTCCAGCATAATGTGCACCTGTGTATGAGCTCCAGCATATTATACTGGAGCGATATACTTTGTTGGCTCCAGTACAACAAACTGGAGACTGGAGCACAGGTGCTCCAAACTCCAGTATATTATGCTGGACCGGTATACTTATTGGAACTCCAGTATATTATGCTGAAGTTCTAGTGTACTTATACTGGAACTCCATCATATTATGTTGGAGTTCCATCATATTTATTATGGAATTCCAATATAATATGTTGGAGTTCAAGTATACTTATGCTAGAACTCCAGCATAATATACCGGTATATTTTCTGGGTTTTAAACAGTATTTTCGCTCAAATTTATCTTTACGTGAAAAGTGATTAAATTTCGATTACTTTTAAAACTGAGCTATTTTTAAACGACCAATTATAAATATAATTATTTTTGAATTTCACCCAAGTGTAATCCTTATAATTATGTTTTTAATGCAATATGCAACCATTTCCTGATTTCTGAGGTGACGCATACACTTTAATACTGAAAAAAATCTAAGCACTCGACCCAAAAACTTAAGATACTGAGTATAGTAGCTTAAAGTCTTTATAAACCCCTTAGAAAATTCTTGCATAAGTCATGTGAAATAGCTAGGGATCTTAACACAAGCCGCCTATTTTGTGTTTACTTTTCCTAGTCAGTTTATATAAATTATACATTAATTATATATAATTTACATATAATGCTACATTTATTGCAATTCTCCATTGTTTGTTTGGTACCAAAAGTGGGCTTTTAATCAGACTGAGCTTTGTACTACTGATGGTCATGTTGGGCTTATCCTCGGTCCATAAATCTTTATTCATCTTCTTAACCCATTTGAAAAGGAAATTTTACCTTTTATACCAAAAGTATGTATCATATTTATTATAAATCAAAATTAATTTAAAATATTATTCTTTATAGCTAGCTTTTATATTATATAGTAAGATAAAATATTTATGGTATATATTATCATTGGGGCATGGAATGTGCTATTTATATTTTTCCTCTTTCTTAGACAACTTAACATATCTATTTTAAAGCTGATTGCCGTTATTATATTCATGAATACATGGCGTGAATACATGTAAATGCATGCTCGTATAGCTGGACTTTCTTGATTTTAGGTATTTTCTACTGTTGTATTCATAAGTATTCAAGAATACAGCAGCGTGAATACATGTGCATACATGTGTGTACAATTGTGCTGCCCTGATTTTAGGCGTTTTTGTTGTTGTATTCATGAATACAGCAGTGCGAATACATATAAATACATGTGCATACAGTTGGACTGACCTGATTTTAGGAACATTTTATTATTGCATTCATGAATACAACACGCGAGTACATATAAATACATACGCGTACAGCTGTGCTCTAATTTTAGGCATTTTTTGCTTCTGTATTCATAAATACATGGCGCGAATACATGAGCGTACAGCTGGACTGCCTTGATTTTTAGGCACTTTTTGCTGATGTATTCATGAATACAACAGCGTGAATACAATAAATACACTATCGTAACAACTGAATAGTAGCTATTAAAAGTAATTATGTATATAATAACTATAAGCAATTAATACCACTAAACGATAGTGGTATCTGAAATTCCTCTTTGAAAAATGTATAATCCAGTGGCTTCATAGAACATGCCATTACTATCTTCACTCTATATTGGTTTCATAGAACATGTGATTAGTGTCGGTTTCTAAAATTTATTTTATTATTTATATTTCACCCGATGGAGACCGATTAAATCATAACTCGTGTTTGTGAAGTCCCATATTGGGGTAAAGCATTTCTTAAAAAATGCAACTTTATATCTCGCTCGAATCCGAAATCGTTAGTTAATGATAAAAAAATACTTACAACTTCACTACTATCCTTTTTTATTCTATTATCGAATTATGTCCTAACTTAATCAAATGTAATATCTTTAATTGAGGTTGTACACGAAAAGTAAGTTAAAAGTTACTTTGGTTATTACTTTGCAACAAAGATGTAATTGTCACGATCCGAATTTTTTACCTTTGGAAGTCGTGATAGTGGCTACTGATGAAAGCTAGCAAGCCAAACTTTTTTTCCATTTTAATCCGTTAACAATTATGCAACAGTAGCTTATAAATAGTGGAATTTAAACAAGCGGGAGAAATGGTAAGACAGTTGAATAAATATCCAATAAAACAACTTAAGCAAAATCTACCCAAATTGGTGTCACGCTTCACAGACAGTCTACAATTTAATACAATCAGGTCTAAAAGATAGCCAATACACTATTTCTAAAAAAGGTTTATGAAACACGATGAAGGGATAGAGAGAGATGCCAGGACCTGCGGACGCCTGCAGGACTATCTCGAAATCTCCAACTGAATTGAAAGCAGCCACCCAAGCTAAGGTCCAAATGTTGCAGCTCCGGGATCTGCGCACAGTGCAGAGTGTAGTATCAATACAATCGACCTCATGTGCTGGTAAGTGTCTAGCCTAACCCCGTTGAAGTAGTGACGAGGCTAGGATCAGACTACCAAATAAACTTGTGCAATTATATCATATACAGCAAAAAATAACACAAAATATATAATTAAGGTTGGGAGGGGGAAATATGTTGTTGGGAAGATCATCTACTAACAGTAACTCAGGAGAAAGCATAAGGAACAATTTAAAACTTACAGTAGAAAGAATAAGGAAAACAATGACCAGTCAATAACCATTTCTATCATTATTGTTACGATGTGCAACCCGATACAAATCATAAAAATACTATTTTAGACGTGTAACCCAATCCATTTACATTATTGTTGTGGCGTACAACCCGATCCAAATATAATATTGTTGCAACGTGCAACAAGATCCGAATATAATATTGTTGCGACGTGCAACCCGGTCCAAATACAATATTATTACGGCGTGTAACCCGATCCAATTATAATATTTAATTCCAAATTACATATGAGTCCTAGCAAGGGAACAATAAGGAAACAACGATCTCCCGAGAAGGGAATCGACGGAATAAGTAAATACGTCTCGGCAAGGGAATAGGCTATAACCGAACTTGTTCCAGCATTTAACTTTACAAAAGAAACCTCAACACCAATACTAACCCATAAGAAATTTTTACAAGAATAATTATGATTCTTGCCCATCACAGAGAATCAACAACTTCGGTATTCGTAGTTTTTACTACGAGCACAACGATTTCAATTAAAGATTTACGGACATGCTTGATACCACCATATAGATACTCATCACCATGCCTTTTATACGTCGTACTCAACAAATAATACAGAGGAAATAGGACACATCTCCTAATACCTCAAGCTAAGATTAGACCAAACACTTACCTTGATGCCACGAACACAATTCAAGCTTCAACTATCGTTTTTCTCTTAATTCTACCACCAATTCGCTCGTATCTAGCCACATGCTACTTAAATATATCAATAAATATTAAATGAATCAATTCCAATGAATAAAAATAGGTTTCTAATTTTTTTCCCAAAAAGTTAAAAATCGTTCATATGGCCAAAACTCGAGTTTTGATCCAAAATCCGATTACGCATTCTCCCACAAATCCAAATATATGATTTATTTTATAATCGAACCTCAAATAGAGGTCCAATTGCCCAAAATAAACCTATGTTCTACCCAAAACCCCCATTTTCCTCCATGAAAATCTTTGATTTTGAGTTAAAATCATGAGAAAGGATGTTAAAGGTCAATAAAAATAAGTTAGAAATAACTTACAATCAATTTAGAAGAGTACTTGTCTTTGAAAAATCGCCCAAGAGAGTTTTGGTTTTGAAAGGGTTTGAAAAATGGGAGATTTTCATATAAGTTATAATTTGCATAGGTGAAAATATTGCATTTGTGAAGTCAGGTTCGCAAATGCGAACTCGCAAATGCGAACTCGCAAATGTGAACTCGCAAATGCGGCCCATGCTTCGCAAATGCAAAGGTAGGCAAAGTCATTTGCGATATAAGCCTCACAAATATGACCCAACCCATTATCGAATCTGCGATGGGTTTCTCGCAAATACGACCTCGTAATTAAGAGCTAGGCTTCGTAGTCGCGAAGCTTGTAGACTTGCAACTCAATACAGTTGGAAATCTGAAACTTTCTAAGTTTAAAACACTCTGTGGCCTATCCAAAACTCACCCGATCCCTCGAGGCTCCAAACCAAACATGCACACCAACCTAAAAACATCATATGAACTTGCTTGTGCATTCAAATCACCAAATAACCTAAACAACTATGAATTTAGCATCAAAATCATGACATCACTTAAGAACGTCAAAGTTTTCAAATTTTCTCAAATAAGGTCTGATTCACGTTATTTCAAGTCCGTTTCTTACCAAATTCAACACTCTCAACTTAAACCACATATAAGACATGTACCGGTCTCTAAAATCCAAATACGGTCCCAATACCTACAACTTCGAAACATTTTTTTATTTTTAAAAACTCACATATTTTCCAGAAAATAATTTTCTTTAAAAATTTATTTCTCGGGTTTGGGATCTTGGAATTCGATTCCGGGCATGCGTCCAAGTCTTATATTTTCCTACGGATCCTCCAGGACCATTAAATCACAAGCCCGGGTCTGTTTACCCAAAATGTTTGACCGAATTCAACTTATATTCATTTAAAGGAAAATTGTTATTAATTTTTAAAGTTTTTCACATAAAGGCTTTCCGGCTCTATGCCTAGACTGCGCACGCAAATCAAGGTGATATATAAAGAGATTTTAAGGCCTCGAAGCACAAAATTATTTCTAAAACAAGTGATGACTTTTTGGGTCATCACATTCTCCACATCTAAAACAACTGTTCTTCCTCGAACGGACATAAGAAGGAAGTATCTGAGTCGGGAAAAAGATGGGGATAACGGCTCCGCATATCGAACTCGAACTACCAGGTCGATGCCTCAGCAGGCTGACCTCTCCACTGAACACGAACAGAAGGAACTCTTTGATCTCAACTAACGAACTTGTCGGTCTAGAATAGCTACCCGCTCCTCCTCATATGACAGGTCCTTGTCGAACTGGACAGTGCTGAAATCTATCGCGTGGGATGGATCGCTGTGATACTTCCAAATCATGGACACGAGGGACATTCGATGCACGACTTGTAAGCTTGGCGGCAACACAAGTCTGTAAGCCACCTCTCCCAATCAATCAAGAATCTCAAAAGGGCCAATAAACATAGGGCTAAGCTTTACCTTCTTCCCAAATCTCATTACGCCCTTCATAGGCAACACTCGAAGCAATACCTGCTCACCGACCATGAATACCAAATCACGAACCTTACGATCGACATAACTCTTTTGCCTGGATTGAGCTACGAAGCCTATCCTGAATGATCCTGACCTTATCCAAGGAATCCTGCACTAGATTCGTACACAACAACCGAGCCTCTCTCGGCTCAAACCATCCAACTAGCGGCCAATATCTCCTACCATATAAAGCCTCATAAGAAGCCATTTGGATACTTGACTAGTACTATTATTGTAGGCAAACTCTGCTAAAGGAAAATATGACCCATGAGCCTCCAAAGACAATGACACAAGCTCAGAGCATATCCTCGAAAATCTGAACGGTCAGCTCGGACTGTCCGTCCATCCGAGGATGAAACGCTGTACTCAACTCAACTTGTGTACCCAGCTCTTGCTGAATTGCTCTACAGAAATATGAGGTAAACTACGTACCTCGATCCGAAATGATAAATACGAGCATACTATGAAGAGGAATAATCTCCCAGATATAAATCTCAGCTAACCTCTCGAGAAAATAAGAAACTGCCACCGGAATGAAATGCAGTGACTTGGTCAGCCTATCAACAATAATCCATACTGCATCAAACTTTCTTTGAGTCCGTGGGAGTCCAACAACAAAGTCCATAGTGATACGCTCTCACTTCCACTCAGGAATCGCAATCTTCTTGAACAAACCACCGGGCCTCTGATGCTCGTACTTAACCTGCCGACAATTCAAACACCGAACCACATATGCAACAATGTCCTTTTTCATTCTCCTCCACCAATAATGTTGCCACAAATCCGGGTACATCTTAGCGGCGCCCGAATGAATAGAGTACCGGGAACTATGGGCCTCTTCTAAAATCAACTCTCGAAGTCCATCCACATTAGGCACACAAACTCGACCCTGCAATCTCAAAACTCCATCATCTCCTGAGGTAACTTTCTTGGCACCTCCTTGCTGCACCATGTCCCTAAGGACACACAAATAAGGATTATCAAACTGCCGATCTTGGATATGCTCAAATAATGAAGAACGAGCGACTGTGCAAGCTAATATGCGATTGGGCTCAGAAGCATCTAACCTCATGAACTGATTGGCCAAATCTTGAACATCCAAAGCAAGCGGTCTCTCACCGATCGAAATATTAGCAAGACTGCCCATACTGGCTGACTTCCTACTCAAAGCATCGGCCACCACATTGGCCTTTCCCGGATGATATAAGATAGTGATATCATAGTCCTTTAATAGCTCCAACAACCTTCTCTGCCTCAAATTTAGCTCCTTCTACTTGAACAAATACTACAGACTCTTGTGACCTATGAACACCTCACATGACATGCCATACAGATAATGCATCCAAATCATGAACCGGATAATTCTTCTTATAAATCTTAAACTATCACGAAACATAGGCAATGACCTTGACATCCTACATCAACGCTGCACCAAGCCCAATACGAGATGCATCACAATAAACTGTATAAGCCCCTGAACCTATAGGCAAACCAATAGAGGCATCGTAGTCAAGGCTGTCTTGAGCTTCTGAAAGCTCACCTCACACTCGTCCGACCATCTAAACTGGGCACCTTTCTGGGTCAACCTGGTTATCAGTGCTACAATAGATGAAAATCTCTCCACAAACCGACAATAATAGCCTGCCAATCCCAAGAAACTCTGGATCTCAATAGCTAATGCTAGTCTAGGCTAGTTCTCGACTACCTCTATCTTCTTTGAATCTACTTAAATACCCTCTGCAGCGACCACATGACCCAAGAAGGCAACTGAACCCAACAAAAATCACACTTAAAAAACTTGGCATACAACTGACTATCTCTCAAAGTCTGAGGAACCACTCTGAAATTTTGCGCGTGCTCCTCCCGGCTGCAGGAATAGATCAAAATATCATCAATGAAGACAATCACGAACGAATCCCAATAGGGCATGAACACTTGGTTCATCAAATCCATAAAATCTACTGGGGCATTTGTCAACCTGAATGACATCACCAAGAATTCATAATGCACGTACCAAGTTCGGAAAGCTGTCTTAGGGACATCGGATGCCCTAATCCTCAATTGATGGTAGCCAAATCTCAAGTCAATATTTGAAAATACCTTGGCACCCTAAAGCTGATCAAACAAATCATCAATCCTCGGGAATGGATTCTTATTCTTGATTTAACCTTATTCAACTGTCGCTAATCTAAACAGATTCTCATCAATTTGTCCTTCTTCTTAACAAACAACACTGGTGCACCCCAAAGAGAAACACTAGGCCTAATGACACCTTTTTCAAGCGAGTCTTGCAACTGCTCATTTAACTCTTTCAACTCAGGCAGGGCCACACGATACAGCATAATAGAAATAGGTTGGGTGCCCAAAGCCAAATCAATGTAGAAGTCAATATCCCTATCGGGTGGTATACCTAGCACGTCTGAACAAAATACCGCAGAAAACTCACGAACAACAGGCAAAAAATCAATAGAAGGAAGCTCGACACTGGAATCACGAACATATGCCAAATAGGCCAAACACCCCTTCTCGACCATAAGTCGAGCCTTCATATATGAGATAACACTAAGGGTAGAATGACTAGGAGTCCCTATCCACCCCAAACGAGGTAAACCCGACAAGGCTAAGGTTACAGTTTTGGCATGACAATCCGAGATAGCCTGGTGAGGTGATAACTAGTACATCCCTAATATGACATCAAAATCGACTATGTCCAGAAGTAACAAATCGGCATGAGTCTCAGACCCCCAATCACAACTATACACGAACGATGGACTCGATCTACCATAATAAAATCACCCACAGGTATAGACATATATACAGGAGCACTCAAAGAATTACTCGACATGACTAGATAAGGTGCAAAATAAGTTGATACATAGGAGCATGTAGACCCTGGATCAAATAGGACCGAAGCATCTCTACTACAAACCATTACACTACCTGTGATAACCGTATCAGAAGCCTCAGCCTCAGGCCTGGTTGGAAGAGCATAACATCGAGGCTAAACCCTTCTACCCTGAACTACATCCCTGGGACGGCCTGCTGGATGGACTCTACCTCTAGCACCTCTACCCCTATCCCTAGCTAGTGGAGCGGGCGATGGAACACCCATCACCAGAACCATATTACGAAAACCCTACTGCTGCGACTGAATACTCACTAATATCGGACAAGCCATCCGGATATGACCATACCCACCACACTCAAAGCATCCATCTGAGTGCTGTGGTTGTGGAAACTGATACTGACCCTGGCGACCTAAATGACCACCCTGGAAACTCTAGAGTGACTGTACACTGATAGGAGCTGGTGGTGCACTTTAGGGTTGATGATCAAAATACTGCTTATGAGAACCACGGCCATCTGAAGCGCCATGAGAAACCTGAAGTGCTGACTGTAAAGGCCCAGGAGGTTGGCCTCTACCATACGAATCCCTACCTCCAGACGAGAACCACTGAATCTGCCTGAATGACGAGGCTTTTTATCAGACCCTTGACCACCTCCCTGCGATAAAACCATCTCAACTCTCCTGGCTACATTGGCTGCCTCCTGAAAAGAATTCTCACTCCCCGTCTCCTTGGTCATCTGAACTCCAATAGGCTAAATGAGTCCCTCAATAAACCTCATCACCCTCTCTCTCTCTCTCTATCTATCTCTCTCTCGGTGGAGAGTATGATAAGAGCATGATGTGACAAGTCGATAAATTTGGTCTCGTATTGAGTGAAAATCATAGAACCCTATGTAGATGCTCAAACTGCCTCTGATAGATTTCTCTCCGAGTGATAAGGAGAAACTTCTCCAGAAATAGCTGAGTAAACGGCTCTCAAGTCAAAGCTGGTGATCCGGCTAGTCTAGCCAAACAAAAATCCATCCACCAAGTCTTGGCGGATCCAGATAAGACAAAAGTAGCAAAGTCGACCCCATTGGTCTCTACTATCCCTATGTCCCTAAGAACCTCGTGAAATGTGTCTAGATAATCTTGGGTATCCTCAGAAGAAGCACCGCTGAAATTAGTAGTGAAGAGCTTGGTGAACTTGTCCAACCTCCAAAAAGCATCGGTAGACATAGCTGTTCCATCACCAGTCTGAGCTACCATACCCGGCTGAATTGCTCCAACTGGCTGAGATGCTGGAGTTTGAAATTGGGGAGCCATCTGCTCTGGAGTGTGAGTAGCAGGAGTCCGGACTCCTCCTTCAGTCTGAGAGACGACTGTTGCTACAGGAAGCAAGCCTGCTAGGGTGACACTCTCCGTAAGATCCACTAAACGGACCAGAGCATCCTGGAGTACGAGATAGCAATGAACCTATCTAGGAAATGAGCTGGGCACACCGAAACTGCCTGGCTGGAACTTCATCATCAAAGTCAACCTGCGACTCCGTCGTTGGTGTTGTTGCTCTAGGCTGAGCTCTGCCTCGCCCTCTGCCCCTCGTGGGAGCTGCATTTGAGGGCTCAGGCTGCTGATTAGTGGATGAGGAAGCATGTGTTCTCTCCATCTATGAAACAATATAGTAGAAATTCAATTAGCATTGAGAAACCAAACCGTGCGACAGGAAAAAATAGATGTGAAATTTTTCCTAACTTTGTAGCCTCTGAGGGGTAAATACATGTTTTCGTACTTGTCTATGAATACCCATGTAACCTAGAGTTATGATACCAACTTGTCACAACCCGAATTTTTCGCCCTCGGGAGTCATGATGGTGCCTACTAATAAAAGCTAGGAACGCCAACCATTTGTGCAAATTACTTTGTTTTTTCATTTTAGTCCTTTAATAATTATGCAACAACAACTTATAAATGGCAGAATTTAAACAAACGGGAGAAACGGTAAGACATTTGAATAAATATCCAATACAAAATCTTAAGCAAAATCTACCCATAACTGGTGTCAGGCTTTACAGACAGTCTAGAATTTACTACAAACAAGGTCTAAAAGATAGCCAATACACTATTTCTAAAATAAGTATATGAAACAAGATAAAGGGATAGAGGGAGACGTTAGGGCCTGCGGACGCCTGCAAGACTACCTCGGAATCTCAGAGTGGATTGATGACAGCCACCCGAGCTAAGTTCTGAGTGTTGTTGCTCCGAGATATGCATATACTGTAGATTATAGTATCAGCACAACCGATCCCAAGTGCTGATAAGTGTCTAGCCTAACCCCGACGAAGTAGTGACGAGGGTACAACCAGACTACCAAATAAACATGTGTAGTTACATCTATATATCGAAAAATAACTCAAAATATACAATAAAGGTTGGGAGGGGGAAACATGCTGCAGGGGAAGATCATTTACCAACAGTAACACAGGAGAAAGCATAAGGAACAAGATAAAACTTGCAGTAGAAAGAATAAGGAAATCTGTGACCAGTCAATAACCACTTCTATCATTATTGTTTCGGCGCAACCTGATCTAAATCATAAAAACATTGTTGGGGCGTGCAACCTGATCCAATTATAATATTATTACGGCATGTAACCCGATCCAAATATAATATTATTGCGGCTTACAGCTCGATCCAAATATAATATTGTTGCGGCGTACAACCCGATCCAAATATAATATTATTGTAGAGTGAAACCTGATCCGAATATAATATTGTTGCGGCGTGAAACCCAATCTAATTATAATATTCAAACTCAAATAACATACGAGTGCTAGCAAGGGAACAATAAGAAAACAACGCTATCCCGACAAGGGAATCGATGTAATAAGTAAATACGTCCCGGTAAGAAAATCAGCTATAACCAAACTTGTTCCAACATTTAACTTCACAAAATAAACCTCAACTAATACCAATACTCAACCATAAGCAATTTTCACGAGAATAATTGTAATTCTTGACCAATTCAGAGAATCAACAACTTCGGCATTCGTAGTATTTCCTAAGAACACAATGATTTCAATTTAAGACTCACGGGCATGCTTGACACAAACGTATAGATACTCGTCACCATGCTTATACGTCGTACTCAAGAAATAACACATATCAAATTGGACACAACGCCTAATCCCTCAAGTTAAGGTTAGACCAAACACTTACCTCGATGCCACGAACACAACTCAAGCCTCAACTACTGCTTTACCTCTTCATTCCACCACCAATTTGCTTATGTATAGCCATAAGTTACTTAACTATATCAACAAATGCTAAATGAATCAATTTCAATGCATAAAAATAGGGTTTCTAAAGTTTTTCCCAAAAAGTCAAAAATCGCCCCCGACCCACATGGTCAAAACTCGAGGTTCAAACCAAACCCGATTACTTATGCCCCCATAAATCCAAATATATGATTGAAAGAGGACCTCAAGTCAAGGTCCAAATTCTCAAAATTTGAATAACCTAGGTTCTAATCAAAACACTCATTTTTTCCCATGAAACCCTTTATTTTGAGATGAAATCATGAAAAAAGATGTTAAAAGTTAATAAAAACAAGTTAGAAATAACTTACAATTGATTCGGAAGAGCACTTGTCTTTGAAAATCGCTCAAGAGAGTTTTCGTTTTTAAAGGGTTTGAAAAATGAGAGATTTTCATCTAAGTTATAATTTGCACAAGTGCAGATATTGCATTTGCGAAGTCAGGTTCGCAAATGCGAAAGTAAGCCAAGTCCTGATGTCTTCGTAATTACAAACAATTGTTCGCATTTGCGGTCCCTGTTGAAGCCACATTTACAACATAAGCCTCGCAAATATGAGGGTTCCTGCCCCAGCCCATCATCGCAATTGTGATGGGTCTCTCACAAATGCGAGCCAGGCTTCGCACAAACCTGCAACTTACAGCAATTGGAAATCTGAAATTTCCTAAGTTCAAAACACTTTGTGGCCTATCTAAAGCTCGCCTGAGCCCTCGGAGTTCCAAACTAAACATGCATACAAATCTAAAAATATCATACGGACTTGCTTGTGCATTCAAATCACCAAAATAACCTCAACAACAATGAATTTAGCATCAAAATCATGAAATTACTTAAGAACATCAAAAATTTCAAAATTTCTCAAATAAGGTCCGATTCATGTCATTTCAAGTCCGTTTCTTGCCAAATTATACAAACTCAACTTAAACTACATATTAGACATGTACCGAGCTTCGGAACCAAAATACGAGCTCGATACCAACAACTTCCAAATATTTTTCATTTTTAAAAACTCACATATTTTCCTAAAGTCAATTTTCTTTAAAAATTCATTTCTCCAGCTTGGGACCTCAGAATTCCATTCCAAGCATACGCCCAAGTATCATATTTTTCTACAGACCTTCCGGAATCGTCACACGGGTAGAGGTTTGTTTACCCAAAATATTGACCGAGTCAACTTAAATTTATATAAAGGCAAATTTTTATTATTTTTCACAGTTTTTTATATGATGGCTTTCCGGCTCCGTACTAGGATTGCGCATGCAAATTGAGGTGATATAAAAAGAAATTTTTAAGGCTTCAAAATACAAAATTTATTTCTAAAATAAATGATGACGTTTTGGATCATAATAATAACCTTCTATGTTAGTGCACTTTCTCACCTACCAAATTCAGCTTTGCTTTTCAAGGAAAAGAAACATATATAAACAAAAATAGAGTTGTTGCTGTTGAACAATACGCTTTACGCTAGAGGGGGGGGGGGTGAATAGCGTTTTAAAAATATTAAGCGTTTTAGTGCGGAATTTAAAAAACTTTGCGGAAATTAAAACACGTGCAGTAAAAAGAACTTACACAATGATGTATCCTGGTTGGCCACAAACGTGGTTAGTCCAGTCCCCGAGAGACTCTCTCGAGATTTCCACTAAACTTGTCAAGCTTACGGGTGCTTAACAAACCGTTACAGTTGAGGACACAAGCCTCACCTAGGTGCTCGGGGATCACAATCCCAAAGACTTCAATTGCTCGGGGATACCAATCCCAAAGACTTCAATTGCTCGGGGATACCAATCCCAAAGACTTCAATTGCTCGGGGATAACAATCCCAAAGACTTCAACTGCTCGGGGATAACAATCCCAAAGACTTCAATTGCTCGGGGATAACAATCCCAAAGACTTCAATTGCTCGGGGATAACAATCCCAAAGACTTCAATTGCTCGGGGATAACAATCCCAAAGACTTCAACCGAGGAATCACAAGTTCCTCAACAAACGAGAATCGCAATTCTCTTACAAACACAAAACACACTCACTTTACAAAGTACTCCTTAATGAGTAGATATGAGTAGAAATAGTACGCTCAAGATCACAACAACTTAGCTCAATAGAATGGCTCTTCAAAAAGCTTTATGGATGAATGGAAAATGATGATCAATGTAAGAAAGCTTTTAGCAATGAAAATACTCAAATTGTATATGTTGTTGTTGTGAAAACACTGAGTTGAAGCTGTATTTATAGGTGAAAAACTCAGTCTTACCGTTGTCTAATTGCCAATTAAGGATTGCTGAAATTACTCAGTGACAATCGATTGTCAAGACTAAACAATCGATTGTTTGCCTATCAGATCAAAAATTCAATCCCAGATTTTACGTCAACAATCGATTACTTCAAATCACTAATCGATTATTTATAACGTTAAGAAATCCTTTCCAATTTTTGGCATAAAACATCGATTGTCCGGAAATCAACAATCGATTATTTTAACAACGTTCAGAAAATCTTTTCCAGATTTTACGCAAAACATCGATTGTTAAATATCAACAATCGATTATTTTAACAACGTTCAGAAAATCTTTTCCAGATTTTACGCAAAACATCGATTGTTAAATATCAACAATCGATTACCTGAAGGTAATTGAAAATATATGACAACGGTCAGCTTCAACAATCGATTATCAAATGGAATAATCGATTATTAATTAATTTCAAAACTCTCTGTCTCATATATAATCGATTATCAAATGGAATAATCGATTATTAATTAATTTCAAAACTCTCTGTCTCATATATAATCGATTATCAAAAGCCACAATCGATTATCATTTTATTTAAAATCACTGGGAGACATTTTTCTCATTCTAATCGATTACCATTAGTTCATAATCGATTTTTATGAGTTTTGAAAACTTTGCCTCAGTTAACAATCGATTATCATAAGTACACAATCGATTGTTATGCAGTTTGCATAAACCTGATGTTTAACTGACTTACTCACAATCGATTATCATTAGTTCACAATCGATTGTCATGCAGTCTTGGCTTAGAGATACTCGATTATCATAAGTACATAATCGATTATCTTAGCCCAGATTTTTGAGACATGCTTGGAAAACATTTTAACAAATGTAAATATGCATAGTTTAAAATCATTTGACACTTAATTTAAATATGCATGATTTTGGAAAAATAATTTTAGTAGAGAAGCCATGTTATGAGCCAAGTTGAGGAATCAAGATCACAATTAATATTGACTCAATTATAACATTTCTAAACTTTGTCTTGAGCTTCTTGTAATGCATCCATTTTGTGCTTGTTCTTGAGCACTGCTATATATCGCTTTTTGCTTTGTTTGACATTCATCAAAACCTACAAAAGAACACACGTTTAGTATATTGCATTTGAAACGTGTTTCCAACAATTTCCCCCTTTTTGATAATGGCAAACATAAGCGGGATATATGCAATAATTATTTTGATAATCCAAGACAAGTGTAAAGTATGCAAGTGTAAAGTAAAGTATGCAATTTGATGTTCCCCCTCAATTCATGTTCCCCCTCACTTTAAGCATGAATGAAGTTGAGAGTGATATAGCATACTTCTTGATATCCCGTTTCTTCCCCCTTTTGCCATTAGCAAAAAAAAATATATACAAGGGAAGAATAAAAAATATGAAATAAACACAAGTTTATTTATTGGAAAATAGCATTACATGGGTGGATCCAAACGCAATAAAACGAACAACAACTAACCAACAAAACAACAATTTCACATCATCAAAAACAACAATTTCATCATTCATCACCCCCATCCCCTTCATCATCATTGGGAGGCGCTTGATATGGCACCACCTGAGCATAGGCATAATGCACGTGATCAAAGTAACCATGGACCTCACGGGTTAATTGAGTAATTTGGTCAGAGATAGTCCGGAGGGTAGGCTCCTGAGGAGGATGAGCACGACGGGCTTGTCGATTTTGAGGAGGAGCGGGAGCATGATCACCATCATGATGAAAGGAAGACTCCGAAATTTCCCAGATTTTGGTGCTCTTTTTGAGAGGACCATTAGCAATATTGACCCCGGAAGCTTCAAGAAATTTCATTATCAAGAGGGCATAGGGGAGAGGTATGTCATCTCTGGTGGCATTGAACATATGAGATTGAATAAGCTTGCACCAATTGATTTTAACACCGGTGACAATGGCATGAAGAAATTTGGCATCCAAGTACAATTTATGCACTTAATCAATTATGCAATTTATCAAAATAACATTCATATCAATACTTGTGACATATAATACCAATTCAACTAGCTAAAGGGTAGAGTAAGGAACGATCATACCCGGTTTGTCTTGATGTCATCCTCCATCGTTGACATCTCAATTTGCTAGAGATTGAATTGAATGCTTCATGCGAGCACATTAGCATTTCCAACACTTAATCAAGTGAAGCCATTTCCGATATATATATATATAAACAATTTATCACCATAATAACAATTCAAAACCCAAACAGATATTTGTTAAGAGAATATCATCAATAAAATTTATGCAATCAATTCTTTCAAAGCACAAGTTCCCTCTTAAGTAAGACAAAATGGAATGTAATGACATTCCTCTTACTTGTAACAAATTTGCCTAAAATATTTCTTCTTTTGATAAGAAGATTGTATTAAGGCTAATTCCTTTTACCATATTCACATAAGAATAGGAAGGATATTGAGGAATATACAATATGACGATTTCTATAAATTTATCAATTATATCAACAAAAAAAATACCTATTGTTATTGTGAAAGGCATTTGTCAAAACATATATTGCATGCTGTTTCAAATAGATAGTCAAATCATGAATCAACCATCTTATCACCTGTTTAAGCACAACACATCAATTTGACATTTTTCAGGAAATACCGATTGTTACACAAGCAATGAAAAATCCATTTGACGGAGAGCATAACAAATGCATCAAATGTTATTTTATTAACAGTGATACACAAGGTTATTTTCAGCAATCCATATTGCAACAAATGTCAAATATTTCAATTAGGTGCATTTGCAATAATGAGAACCAAAACAAAGCATGATTCAAGGAGAATTGATACGAATGGTTTAACAAAGACATATCAACACATACAATTGGGCATGATAAAGATGAAAGCCTAGCCTTTAAAAAAAAGAGTTCAAGAACGTTTATGCCTATTTTGAACTGACACGATGATAAAAGATAGCTGTCAAGTTCAGAATTTAGAATGGTAACAAATCTTGAGATTTTTACCGATTGACAATCGATTGTTGAAAAGGGACAATCGATTGTTGAACTATTTGACACAGTTCCTGAAAAATTTGCAAGAAACAGAGTTTTTGAAAACTCAGAAAAACACGGACAATCGATTGTGCCTGTGAACAATCGATTGTGGACTAGACCAAAAAGGTTTTTAAGTCCTGGAAATCGATTATGAGAGTATGCAAAAAAACATTTATCAAAACATATATTAAAACATGATTTAAAACACTTTGCTGCTTGAAAAGATTGCCAAGACATAATTCAACTAAACATGATTCTAGTAGGTACTCATTCAATGCACAAATCAACATTTGTCAAAGCATGGATCAAGCATTTAATAGTTGATACTAGTAATCAAAAATGAATTTTCAGCATGTCAATCAACAAGTATAGTCAACAAGAAATTTCACAAATTGATTCTTACAATTAACGCATGTCAACGTTTTTCAGGGTGAGAATCAAGTTGACAACTTATATGTTAATAACACCAGCTGCCATATATCAACAAATCTGTCAACATTAATAGCTTGCACATATTCGGTTTTATCAAAAAGAATAGCTAACCGAAATTCCTCTCGATGCCTTTGGGTGTCGTGCTTGGCGCATCTACTACAATTTTGTAGTCTTCAAGCACACCTGCAAAACAAATCAATGCTCTTTTGGTACCCATGCCATTTTGGGTCCTTGAGGGTTATGCATACTATAATGATATGTTTGAGTAGCATGTCTATGTCTAGTAAAGCATGCGGGAGCAATATGACCAATTCGTCTACAATAATGACATGTCACATTTGGATTATGCATGCGTCTAGGCTCATAGTAGCTAGAATAATGCACATTGTTTACTCTATTTTCATTTCTCCTAATTTGAGCACCATGAACATTTCGGGATCTTCTAGCATGATCACTGTTGTGCCTAAAATATGCATCATGTCTATGGTGACGATTGCTAGGCGGAAGGTCATGTCTAGATCTCCTAATATTTTGTCTAGCATGCATGTTTGTTTTAGGAAAGACATTTTTGTTATTAATCCTAGGTTGAGCTCTAGGTGGTTGGGTTTTTTCATCAACCTCTTCTTCATTTATGAAGCCTATTCCATGCTTGGTTGATTTCAAGTTATCAAGCACCACATTCAAGTTTTTATGAGAGGAGTTGAATTTATCTAGTGTGCCTTTTAATCTACCTACTTCATTCTTAAGGTCTACACAAGAAGCACAATTTTTTGTAGAACTTTCGGGCTTGTCAGAACTTCTTTTCCCATAAAACTTGTTTTGTTCTAGTAGCTTCTCATTTTCCAAAACCAATTTTTCTAATTCTTTTTCTTTTAATGAAAACTGTTTTTGAAAATCTTGTTCTTTTAGAGAAGCACTTTCTCTTAAGCTAGTGACGGTTTTTGTAACTTTGAGAAATTCAGCATACAATTCATCAAAGGCATTTCTCATGTCATCAAGAGTATAAAAATTTTGAGAAGAGATTTGACTTACCTCACTTTGATTTTCTTCCTGTGCCATGAGGCAGAGATTTGCTGCTTCTTCATTTTCTTCTTCACTGGATTCGTCTCCGGAATCTCCTCCCCAAGATATGTATGCTCGTTGCTTCTTGAAGGGTTTCTTCTCCTTTTTAAGATTTGGGCAGTTTGTTTTGATATGCCCTGTTTCACCACATTCATAACATTTAACTTGCTCACCTTGTTTTTTTCCTTTGCGGTCATATTCTTTTCGCATGAATTTTTGGAACTTTTTGATGATGAGTCCAAATTCGCTATCTCCATCCTCTTCAATTGGTGATTGACTTGTGCTCGCCTTTAGAGCAATCTTTTGCCTTCTTTGTTCATCAATAACAGGGTTAAGAATAGTGGATTCATAAGTCTTAAGATTACCTCTAAGAGCGTCTATGGTGACGTTCGTGATTCCAATTGACTCTTGAATCGCATCGGCCTTTGATCGCCATGCCGGTGTTAGACTCCTAAGGATTTTTCGAACTAGTTCTCTGTCTGTGAACGTCTTCTTGAGCGCGTGGAGATCATTCACTATTGATGAGAACCGCTCAAACATCTCGTCTACCTTTTCGCCTTCCTTCATATGGAACAATTCGTAAGCATGAGTTAAAAAATCAATTTTAGCTTCTCTTACCTGGTCAGTCCCTTCGTAAGTGACCTCAAGCTTGTCCCACATTTCTTTCGCTGTTTTGCAGCAGGAGATTTTCCTGTAATCATTAGCATTAACAGCACAAAGTAATAAATTAATAGCTTTAAAGTTATTTTGGACCATTCGATTATCCTCGGCGTTGAATTCCTCTTCTGATTTTGGCACCCATTCTCCTTCCACCTGTTTGACAGGAACCTCATTTCCTTTGGTGTACACCTTCCACAAGTAAGGGCTGTTTGATCTGATGAATATCTGCATCCTTTCTTTCCAATATGAATAATTTGTCCCGTTAAACAAAGGAGGTCTTGTGGGGCATTGTCCTTCATCAATACCTGCAAAAGAGTCTAGAGTAGAAGCCATGGAAAGATTCTCTCAAACGGTTAAGTCTTTCAGAGAGTATGGCTCTGATACCAATTGTTGAACAATACGCTTTACGCTAGAGGGGGGGGTGAATAGCGTTTTAAAAATATTAAGCGTTTTAGTGCGGAATTTAAAAAACTTTGCGGAAATTAAAACACGTGCAGTAAAAAGAACTTACACAATGATGTATCCTGGTTGGCCACAAACGTGGTTAGTCCAGTCCCCGAGAGACTCTCTCGAGATTTCCACTAAACTTGTCAAGCTTACGGGTGCTTAACAAACCGTTACAGTTGAGGACACAAGCCTCACCTAGGTGCTCGGGGATCACAATCCCAAAGACTTCAATTGCTCGGGGATACCAATCCCAAAGACTTCAATTGCTCGGGGATAACAATCCCAAAGACTTCAACTGCTCGGGGATAACAATCCCAAAGACTTCAATTGCTCGGGGATAACAATCCCAAAGACTTCAATTGCTCGGGGATAACAATCCCAAAGACTTCAATTGCTCGGGGATAACAATCCCAAAGACTTCAACCGAGGAATCACAAGTTCCTCAACAAACGAGAATCGCAATTCTCTTACAAACACAAAACACACTCACTTTACAAAGTACTCCTTAATGAGTAGATATGAGTAGAAATAGTACGCTCAAGATCACAACAACTTAGCTCAATAGAATGGCTCTTCAAAAAGCTTTATGGATGAATGGAAAATGATGATCAATGTAAGAAAGCTTTTAGCAATGAAAATACTCAAATTGTATATGTTGTTGTTGTGAAAACACTGAGTTGAAGCTGTATTTATAGGTGAAAAACTCAGTCTTACCGTTGTCTAATTGCCAATTAAGGATTGCTGAAATTACTCAGTGACAATCGATTGTCAAGACTAAACAATCGATTGTTTGCCTATCAGATCAAAAATTCAATCCCAGATTTTACGTCAACAATCGATTACTTCAAATCACTAATCGATTATTTATAACGTTAAGAAATCCTTTCCAATTTTTGGCATAAAACATCGATTGTCCGGAAATCAACAATCGATTATTTTAACAACGTTCAGAAAATCTTTTCCAGATTTTACGCAAAACATCGATTGTTAAATATCAACAATCGATTATTTTAACAACGTTCAGAAAATCTTTTCCAGATTTTACGCAAAACATCGATTGTTAAATATCAACAATCGATTACCTGAAGGTAATTGAAAATATATGACAACGGTCAGCTTCAACAATCGATTATCAAATGGAATAATCGATTATTAATTAATTTCAAAACTCTCTGTCTCATATATAATCGATTATCAAATGGAATAATCGATTATTAATTAATTTCAAAACTCTCTGTCTCATATATAATCGATTATCAAAAGCCACAATCGATTATCATTTTATTTAAAATCACTGGGAGACATTTTTCTCATTCTAATCGATTACCATTAGTTCATAATCGATTTTTATGAGTTTTGAAAACTTTGCCTCAGTTAACAATCGATTATCATAAGTACACAATCGATTGTTATGCAGTTTGCATAAACCTGATGTTTAACTGACTTACTCACAATCGATTATCATTAGTTCACAATCGATTGTCATGCAGTCTTGGCTTAGAGATACTCGATTATCATAAGTACATAATCGATTATCTTAGCCCAGATTTTTGAGACATGCTTGGAAAACATTTTAACAAATGTAAATATGCATAGTTTAAAATCATTTGACACTTAATTTAAATATGCATGATTTTGGAAAAATAATTTTAGTAGAGAAGCCATGTTATGAGCCAAGTTGAGGAATCAAGATCACAATTAATATTGACTCAATTATAACATTTCTAAACTTTGTCTTGAGCTTCTTGTAATGCATCCATTTTGTGCTTGTTCTTGAGCACTGCTATATATCGCTTTTTGCTTTGTTTGACATTCATCAAAACCTACAAAAGAACACACGTTTAGTATATTGCATTTGAAACGTGTTTCCAACAGTTGCAGAAGTCTATATAGATGGAAATGTGAACAAGTGTATTATGTACAAAATAATTCAGTAATTATTATTTTATTTTTATTTTATTTTGTGTTTAGTCGAGGGTCTATCGGAAATAACCTTTTTACCTTTCTAGAATAAGGATAAGACATGTTTACACACTATCCCCCACAACAACTCACTTATAAGCATTTATTAAATTTATTATTTTTATTGCTATTGTTGCCGTGGAACCACACAACTAGCATTGTGCATTTGGATCGAATATTCGAGAATCTAAACCGATCCGCTCAATTCGTATTTTCGGATTTCGGATATTTGGATTGGATATGGATTATATTTTTAAAAATTCGAATATTCAGATAGGATTCGGATTGGTATAATTAGGGGAATCAATGGTTCTGTTCGGCCGGTCATTTTATAAAATTTGTACCAATAAATTTTTCGGTTATTTTATTATATAACCAAAAATAGATTTTTCTAAATCATACCAATTATATCGATTTCTCTTCGGTATCGGACGAATTAGTTAATTTTGGTATTTTTGTAAATATCATGTAAAATTCACCAATAAAGTAGAATATAATAACATAAGTTCTTTTGTAGGACTTAGCACAACTCTTTAAATATTTTTACTATTTAAAGAGTGATGAACTAAAAAATGAAAGATGACTAGAGTATAAATTTATCAACTATTCTATAACAACGTAAAAAAACCAAGCAACAACAAAGAAAATATAAATCACACAAGTAGAAACATATTAACACAGCTAAACCTTTAGAATAAAGTATATAGAATATTAAATATTCAGAAAGATATATCTAAATTATATGAAAGAAAAATTATTCAATACATTGTAGTTTGCTATTCGTAATCACTTCCTAAAGCTCTTAAAAGGAGTTGAAGAGTATGAACCCTCGCGCCGCCGCCGTCGCTCGCTCGACTCGGCTTCGGCTTTGGTTTGGATTTGGATTTGTCAAAGGATCGATCTTGGTTGCGATCCTAGCGTAACCGCGGTAGGACTGCGCAAGAACACTGCTGCAGATTATTCAGAGAGCTAGTCTGGCCGCAGTCCTGGCGTAACCGCGGTAGGATGCGTATACTTCTGAACATACACATTTTCCAGAATAAACATCACACCTCTTCCAATAATTGCCTATAAATTCTGAGTCATGGCTTCGTTTTTTAACATACTGAAATATAACAGAACTTCTTTCCTTCTAAGTACTGCATTCTAATTCCCAGTCTCTCTTTCTAAAATTCGTAAGTGTGATTTTGCTCTGTTCTTTGAGTTCATTTGCAGTTTGTATTGCCACTGTTGCAGGAAGGTTTATTCCGTTTCATCCTGGGAGGATTTAATCCATTACCTTGGCAAAGTGTGAGGGAGTTAAAGTTTCTTAAGGATGCACAAGCAAATTGTGGATATTTCTTATTCTTTACTATTTTTCAGTTTTTGTTTATTCTTCTAACAGTTTCTGATTTTGTGTTTTAACACAGTAGCGTTCACAAGCATAAGGAATTTTAAATACTAACATTTCTATGTTGAAATATATATTAAACTATCATCTATATTTTTGCGTTGGAGACTAAAGGCTTCGTGCTTTCTACTCCAATAGTTGTTTTATCCAGTTTAAAGTATATAAGAACTTTGTCGGAATAATAAACATACGGATTTGAAGTATATAAAAACTTCACCATTATTACATGTTGTAGGTTTGATTTTGTGTTCAGATTGAAGATATCAAAACTTCACTGATTTAACAACGTTCTAGTTTATTTCCAACGCTACAGAAACATGCCGAATGAAAACCAAACTAATGGAAATGTTGCGGGAATAGGTGCTACTGTTACGAGTGTTGCTGCCTCGTCAAGCCGTTCAACTCCTGCTTATGCTATGGCACCAGCAAAAAAACCCTAACGAGATATTTCGGATTCGAGCATTTGAACAGAAAAATATTTATCGAGTCAGTGTGAATACCAAACATCCGATCGGAAACAAAAATAAAATAATATGGGACAAAAAACAACCAGTTAGGGATCGATCATGGAATTTGTCGTCGTCCCATCACTTCAGACAATTAAAGCATATAAAACGAAAGAAAAAAAAAAAAGATACCCCTTTTGTAAACCCCAAAACCTATTCTAAGTAATATAATCTAATCTTAATTATCCAAATCCATATACGTCAACCCCAATCTTCTTTCCGTAAAAGAAAGATTTTTTTAAGCAAAGTTGTCGATTCTTTTATTGGAGTATTATTTTAATTTGTTCCTATGGTATATATTCTAATGATTCTTAGTGCATTTTTCACCATTGCCAAAAAGTGTACGGATTGTGACAGGAGAAAAAGAAGAAGAGGAAACAAGTAGAAGAATTAATGTAAACGTCACCTGAAGATTTGGATTATGCTCTCAACTAGTATGATTTGACCTTAAAGACTCATCATTAGTTTCCCATTTGCTTAATACTACTACTAGTATTCAAAGTCAAAGGGCCACCTTCTTTACAAGTTGCCTTTATTATGATTATATTCCTGTGAATATTGAAAGGATTTTGTCACTCCATATTGTAAAGGGGATTTTTCTCTAAAATGGTTACATAAAATCTGTCAATCATTTTTGAAAATTTAGAACTCAAAGATTTTGATTTTCATTGAATGTCCGATGTCTGTATTGGGCTAATTAAATTTAGTTTGTGCCTAAAAGCCTCACAGTAAAGCGTTCTTTAATAGAAATGACTGTATATACAGAATTCAAATGTAAAATCTCAGATTAATAATAAAGAAGTACTATTTACCACTACATAATAACCCTGATTGGTTGTAATCCCATTGCCCAATAGTTGCAACTTGTTACTCAAAAAGTCAAACAATATTATATGGTTTTCTAGAGTCAAAGGAGACATATATATGCTTTTAGTTCTCCTAAGAACTGTGACCCAAAAAACATTGCATTTATTTTCAAACAGAAAAGCATACATTGCAACTTTTTATATATATATATATATTCAAAGGTCAACTATATGAATAACTAGATGAAATCCAGCGAAATATGTACCACCTTCTTGTTTCACTATGGAATTCAAACAACTTTGTCTCTTGGAAACATCAAAGTGCAAAAGCTTGGAAATACTAATTAATATTAATGCGAACATTCGAATATTTGCACCTTGTTAATAAAGGAAAATGCAGTTGTTGTGATTATTTGGAAAGAGTAGTCAAACATAAGTAAAGTAATCATTCATGCATGTGGTCTTAAATCTAGGGTTTTAACTCATAGGCTTCTTAAGAAGTCGTCCAAGGAGATCGATTTATGATTCACTACTAATATTCTTTTAAATATAGATTATTGTCACCGGAGATCGATAAAAATAACAGAAGAGGTCAATATCAATTAATTCACAAAAGATTCTTGCAGAGTATTATTATTATTATTATTATTATTATTACTATTATTATTATTATTATTCAATTTGTAATATTACTTCAAGTCGTCGTTAAAGTGAAACCACAAAAAAAATGAAAAACCTTCACAAGTCTTCTTTCCTTTTCTTCCCCTTTTTTCAACTTGTCAATATAATTGGAGTGACTTGAAATCGGGAACAAGAGACAAAAAAAAGAGGATTTTATATAAATAGATGGATTCAGTGAAATAAACAAAAAATTATATGTAACAATTCCGTCGTGCAGTCACACTCAATGTTGCATCCATGCAAGACAAACAATATAATTTTATAATCCCAAATCGTGTCTTTAATAATATATTTCTATAGAAAATTATAAATCAAAGCCAATCAAGTTTCTAGGCAGTACACAGGATAAATATAAAATAACATAAAATAGATTAAAAGGGGGTGAAGAGCCAGCTCAATTTCCTCATTAGAATAAAAAGGCCTAATGTCCCTAATATGGCCTCAAAAGAAACATGTAACCCCACCATATACAAGAAGCCGAACGACATCCATTCTTTGAAATCTTTCATGCAAATTAATATACATAAAAATTAGGTCAAAAATATATACGCGTGCCCTTAAAATTGTCATAAAATGTCATTTAGATACTTGAACTTAGTTTTTTTCCAATTAAACATAATTGTATGTTCATAACCATACTTATTAGACACAACTAGCTGATTTGGCACATAACGTGGACCGCACAATATTTGAGCACGTAAATATTATTACACGTGGACTCTAACAGTAATATTTTAAAAAATAAATGTATCCCTATTTAGACCAACTCGATTTTATATAAACGCTAATTTTATTCCCTTTCGTTTAGTTCTGCTCCAATTTCTTCCAAATTAGGTCGAGAGACATCTTCTTGTTTCCAATTCGTCTTCGTTTCTTACCCATTCTTCTTTGTTCTTTCTAATTCTTGCCGCTTTTCTTAGTCAAAGCAATTCTAATGTCGATCTCATTGAGTTCGTTGAAGGCACCTTCTACTGATGTTGTGTACTGTAATTGCAGTCAATTAGCAAACTTCGAGATATCATTGACTAATCGTTTCCCAGATCGAAGGTTTTACAGTTGCAAAATTGGAAAGGTAAGCTTAATTCATATTGATAAATCAAAGAGAATAAACTGGAAATATAGTGAGAATCAAAGGTAATTGATGAATTTTTTTTGGGGGATTTTTCGAACCTCTAATCGCTATTCAGTTGGGGTTAACGGCGAAAGAGAATAACGAATGAGTCTTTTAATTTTAAATTGGTGACTACTTAGAAATCTGATGTGGCATATTATAACAGATGGTGTCTTTGATTAGTTAGCTTTCTACGTCAGTTGCGCTTAAAAATACGCGCTTCACTTAATATATCACCTGGCCGAGCTTTGAACTAGTTGTGTCTAATTGGTATAGTTATGAACATAATATTGTGTTCAATTGGAACAAAGCAAAGTTTAAGAGTCTAAATGAGATTTTCTGATAACTTTAAGAGTTAATATATGTATTTGGCCTAAAAATTAATATCAACGAGAAAGAAAGAAAGGTTTTTTTTTTATATCTTCTAGTCCGCCATAATGTATTTGAAAGAAAGAATTACAAGAAAAAACACATGACTTTATACCATAATAAAAAATGGTCCATATTTTTAAGTTTTACCCCACCTAGCCCACATTATACATATTTTAAAAGCACTTGCAAATTAAAAATCTATGTTTTTACAATCATTGCTTCTAAAAGCTATGTAATTAATTCTTTGTTCTCACAACTATTGCGTTATCTCTCTTCTTCTCACATCTTTTACACCCGCTTCAAAGGGCCATGAATTTTCTGCTTCTCGTATTGTGTCACCTGCTTGCAATGAAAAAAAATTTAAGAGTAGAAGTCTACCATTGAAGATCATTCAAAGCTTTGCTTTTGAGAATGGATTTTTTTGAATTTGTTAGTTGTTTGGATTAAATATTGTTCCAATTGGTTGAAAATATCAAAAGGAGTTCAAAATTTAAATTTGAAGTGATTTGGAATAGATTTGAGCAAGATTTGAGTTAAATTTCAGAAAAGACGCAAGGAAGAAGACGAAGTCAGTTTTTTGTATAATTATGTATAATCTTGTTTTCCAAACTCATATTATGCACTTTTATACACCTTTATACAAGCGTATGTAGACGAACTTCTTCCACGATTTTCAGTTGTAATTCTTATTCAAAACCAGTCCAAATCTCCATTAAGTAATTTCAAATTTTATATGCAATCTACTTATACTATTTCTAACAAGTCTAAATAACACCCACTCCAAATTTCTCACAAAATCAAATTCGAAATTTAAATCTACATATTTAAGCTTGCTAAAAATTTAATTTTCACCACCCAAATAAATTTGGTTTGTTGAATTAATATTTGAGTCATAATTACTGATTCAAAAATTAATTTAAAAACTTGAGAATTTTTTTTAAGAACTAAATAATAATTTTGAGAATCTATTGGAATTGAATATTGAATCTTAACCTACTATTTATAGATTAGTTGGTTGTAAATTAAAATATGAGCTATAAATTGAAAAGTATGGAACTGTTATAAATACACTTCTATTTAAGGTGAATGTCTTTAATTAGAGAGATTCTAGAGTTCTATTCTTGGTAGATAAATCATCCTCCTCCCTATAAATAGAGGTGCTCTCTACCATTGTAAATCACTCCTAAGATTCTCTAAGTATCAATAAGAAGAACTCTCTCTACTCTTCTCTCTATTGCTCTTGTTCTTGAGTTATTATTCTTGTCTTTTATATTATTTCATAACACGTTATCAGCACGAGACTCTACCGTATCAAGAACCATTCTCGAAAAATCTAAGGTATTTCCCTCTTCCTAATTTAATTTTCGATTATGTCTGACATTACGAAAAGAAAGTTCGTTGCCCTCGAAATTTCGGGCAAGAACTATATGACATGGGTGTTGGATGCTGAAATCCACTTAGATGCTATGGGTCTCGGAGACACCATCAAAGATAGAGAAAAAGCATCCACCCAAGAATGTGCGAAAGCCTTGATTTTCTTGCGCCATCACCTTGACGAAGGTTTGAAGATTGAATATCTCACCGTCAAGGATCCACTCATCTTGTGGAACGGCTTAAAGGAGAGATATGACAACCTGAAGTTGGTCACTCTGCCACAAGCACGATATGATTGGGCTCATCTGAGGCTCCAGGACTTTAAGTCCGTTTCTGAATATAATTCTGCAATGTTCAGAATTACTTCTAAATTGAAGCTATGCGGGGATAATATCTCCGATTATGATATGCTTGAGAAAACATTTACAACGTTTCATGCCTCCAATATAGTACTGCAACAACAGTACAGAGAGAAAGGCTTTACAAAGTACTCTGAACTGATTTCTCTTCTACTAGTGGCTGAGCGAAATAATGACCTGCTCATGAGAAATCACGAAAATTGACCCACTGGGTCCACACCACTGCCTGAAGCAGATAAGGTGCACTCTCATTATGCCAAACATGAAAAGGACCATGGTCATGGTCGTAAACGGGGTCATAGCCAGGGACGTAGACAAGGAAGAAATTCCAATGAAGTCCGTCAACCCCCAAGGAGAGATAACAGCCGAAAGCAGAAACGGGGTCATGAAGATCCTAAGGCAAATAGTTCAGAAATTATATGTTATCGTTGCGGTGGGAAAGGGCACTGGTCAAAGACTTGCCGTATACCAAGACACTTGGTTGACCTTTATCAAGCATCTCGAAAGAGAAAAGGCCCTGAAACAAATTTTGTCTATGACGACGATGAGGACATCACCCACCTGGATGTGGCAGACTTCTTTGAGCAACCCGAGGGGAAAATAGACCACCTAATCGGCGATGGGTCCGTGATGAAAGAAGATGGAGTTATTTGATTTTGTTCTACTTATTTGTATTAGTTAGTGAATAAACTAATAGTCATTAGTATTAGCTCGTATTAGTTAGTTCATAAAGCAATATTAGCAGTAGTTCTTTAGAATATCTTCAATATGTTCAAATATCAATAATATTATTATTTTTCAGTAGGGGTAATCGACTAGCCTGAAAAACTAGTCGATTATCAACTATTTTCGCATTAAAGTTGAAAAACAATTGATCAACAATCGATTGTCGTTGACTAACAATCGATTGTCATTAAGACAGTGTAATCTGGAATTTTTCAAAAATCATCCACAATCGATTGTCTTTGTCTAACAATCGATTGTCATTAAGACAGTGTAATCTGGAATTTTTCAAAAATCATCCACAATCGATTGTCTTTGTCTAACAATCGATTGTCTTGAAACAGTGTGTTCTGGAATTTTTCAAAATAGCCAACAATCGATTGTCTATGCATAACAATCGATTGTCTTGAAACAGTGTGCTCTGGAATTTTTCAAAATAGCCAACAATCGATTGTCTATGCATAACAATCGATTGTCTTAAGACAGTGTGATCTGAAGTTTTTCAAAATAGCAAATAATCGATTGTGTGTGTTTAACAATCGATTGTCAATGTTCAACAATCGATTGTTTGTAAGTAACAATCGATTGTTTGAAGAAAACGTTTAAACTGAAATTTTCAAACTGCAAAGTAATGGATAACATACTTGATTTTGTTAGTCAACTGTTAGCAGCAGATTTTGAAAATATTATGTGACACAAAAGAATTGAACTTGTTTATTCTTATGTTCTTGTATCTCTTTTGTATGTCAAACTATGGGATAGCAAATATGGATATCTCACAAAGCGAACTTTGATCAACATCCAACTGTAAAAGTATTTGCCTAGTTGATTCATGTACTACACATACAATACTCAAAGAAAGGAAGTATTTCTCTCAACTAAATATGTGTAAGGCAAACGTTACTACAATCTCTGGAAGTAGTAAATTGATTGAAGGCTCCGGAAGAGCAATTGTAACTCTGCCCAAGGGCACGACGTTAATCATAGAGAATGCAATGTTCTCCTCCAAGTCTAAGAGAAACTTGTTGAGTTTTAAAGAATTACGCCGGAATGGCTATCATATTGAGACAATGGATGAAGATAATCTTGAATATCTCGTCATCACAAAGAATGTCTCCGGCCAAAAGAGGGTTATTGAGAAATTCCCATCTTTATCTTGTGGCCTGTATTGGACAAGAATTAGTGCAATTGAGGCACATTCAACAGTAAACCAAAGGGTTACTGATTCCAATACCTTTGTACTTTGGCATGATCGATTGGGACACCCAGGATCGGTCATGATGAGACGGATTATAGAAAGCTCATATGGGCATCCGTTAAAGAATTTCAAAATTCTTTCGAATAATGAATATCCTTGCACTTCGTGTTATCAAGGCAAGTTGATTATCAGGCCATCACCAACAAAGGTTAGGACTGAGTCACCCACGTTTCTGGAACGTATACAAGGGGACATTTGTGGACCTATTCACCCACCTAGTGGGTCGTTTAGGTATTTCATGGTCTTGATAGACGCATCCTGTAGATGGTCTCATGTGTGCCTGTTGTCATCACGCAACCTAGCGTTTGCGAAATTAATGGCACAAATAATTCGACTACGAGCACAATTTCCAGATAATCCAATCAAGTCCATTAGACTGGATAATGCTGCTGAGTTTACATCCCAAGCATTTAATGATTATTGCTTATCAATCGGGATAAAAGTTGAACATTCTGTAGCTCATGTTCACACTCAAAACGGTCTTGCAGAATCGTTAATTAAACGCCTGCAATTGATTGCAAGGCCATTACTTATGAGAACGAGGCTGCCCACTTCGGTATGGGGTCACGCCATCTTACATGCAGCAATGCTAATTCGTCTCAGACCGATGAATTACCACAAGTATTCCCCGTTGCAATTGGTTTTGGGTCATGAACCCAATATATCCCATTTAAGAATTTTTGGATGCGCAGTATATGTGCCTATAGCACCGCCATCCCGCACCAAAATGGGTCCGCAAAGAAGGTTAGGAATATATGTTGGGTTTGAATCGCCCTCCATCATTCGCTTTCTCGAAACATTGACAGGCGACTTGTTTACTGCACGATTTGCAGACTGTCGATTTGATGAGACACTTTTCCCAAAATTAGGGGGAGAAGTTGGTGAAACCAAACGGGAAATTTTGTGGAAAAATGCATCATTATCTCATCTTGATCCACATACCTCTATTTGTGAAAGAGAGGTACAAAAGATTATCCATTTGCAAAGAATAGCAAATCAAATGCCTGACACATTTACGGACTTGAAAAGGATAACGAAATCCCACATTCCCGAGGAAAATGTTCCAATCCGTATTGATGTCCCTGTTGGACAATCATCTAGTGCCATATCCAATGAGTCGAATGCACGCCTGAAGCGTGGCAGACCATTAGGTTCCAAAGATCGAAATCCTAGAAAGAGGAAAAAGAACGATCAAAATGACACCACGAAAGAATCTCATGATTTAACAAATTCTGAGACTCATGAAGAATCCATTGAGCCCGAGACTCTGGAAAATACGGAACTATCCTTAAATCCAATTAATATTGAGGCAAATATTAATCGAGTGGATATTGTGGTGGATAATGCCTTTGCTTATAATGTAGCATCTAGCATTATGCAAGAATGTGAGGATCTCGAACCTCAATCTGTTGAAGAATGTCGAAAAAGACATGATTGGCCAAAGTGGCAAGAAGCAATTCAATCAGAATTGAATTCGCTGGCAAGACGTGAAGTTCTTGGCCCTATAGTTGAAACACCTAATGGTGTCAAGCCTGTCGGCTATAAATGGGTCTTTGTACGCAAAAGAAATGAGAAAAACGAGGTACAAAGATATAAGGCACGCCTTGTTGCACAAGGTTTTTCTCAAAGGCCTGGTGTCGATTATGAAGAGACATATTCGCCTGTAATGGATGCGATGACCTTTCGTTATCTCATAAGTTTTGCTGTCCATGAAAAGCTTGACATGCACGTAATGGATGTAGTTACTGCCTATCTTTATGGCTCACTTGATAATGAGATATACATGAAAATTCCCGATGGACTCAAGGTGCCAAACGCGTACAACTCAAATTCTCGGGAAATGTTCTCAATTAAATTGCAAAGATCCTTGTATGGTCTAAAGCAATCTGGACGAATGTGGTATAATCGTCTTAGTGAGTACTTGTTAAAAGAAGGCTATATAAATGACGTCATTTGCCCGTGTGTTTTTATAAAGAAAATAACATCGGAATTGTTGTACTTGCCGTATATGTTGATGACATAAACCTTATTGGAACCCCTATAGAACTCCAAAAGGCAATTGATTATCTAAAGGATGAGTTCGAGATGAAAGATCTCGGAAAGACTAAACTATGTCTTGGTTTGCAAATTGAATATTTGGCAAACGGAATTTTTGTTCATCAATCTACCTATACAGAAAAGGTACTGAAACGGTTTTACATGGATGAAGCACATCCTTTAAGTACACCGATGGTTGTTCGATCACTTGATGTGAACAAAGATCCATTCCGACCACAAGAAAGGAATGAAGAGCTACTTGGTCCTGAAGTACCATATCTTAGCGCAATTGGCGCACTAATGTATCTTGCAAATACTACAAGACCTGACATATCCTTTTCAGTTAATGTCTTAGCAAGATTTAGCTCGGCTCCTACGAGGAGACATTGGAATGGGATCAAACACATATTGCGGTACCTAAAGGGAACTACCGATATGGGCTTATTTTATGGCAAGAATTGCAGCCCGGATCTTGTTGGTTATGCTGATGCTGGATATTTGTCCGACCCACACAAGGCTCGATCTCAAACGGGTTATGTGTTTACCTGTGGAGAAATCGCCATATCTTGGCGATCGACTAAGCAATCAGTTGTGGCTACTTCATCTAATCATGCCGAGATAATTGCTATTCATGAAGCAAGTCGGGAGTGTGTGTGGTTAAGGTCGATAACGCATCATATCCAAGACAAATGTGGTTTGAAGTGTGATAAATTACCCACAACTTTGTATGAAGACAATGCAGCATGTATAGCTCAATTGAAGGGAGGATTCATAAAAGGAGATAGAACGAAGCATATTTCACCAAAGTTATTCTTCACACATGATCTTCAAAAGAGTGGTGATATCAATGTTCAACAGATTCGTTCAAGCGACAATATGGCTGATTTGTTCACAAAATCTCTACCAAAGTCAACCTTCAAGAAGCTAGTTCACAAGATCGGGATGCGAAGACTTAAGGACATAAATTGATGTTCTTATCAGGGGGAGTTTAAGGCGCGTTGCACTCTTTTTCCCTTACAAGGTTTTGTCCCACCGGGTTTTCCTTGCGAGGTTTTTAACGAGGCAACCAATAGGCGCATATTCAAACATGTGTACTCTTTTTCCTTACTTTAATTTTTCCCATTGGGTTTTGTTTTAAGGTTTTAACGAGGCACATCATTGAATAGACATTCAAGGGGGAGTGTTATAAATACACTTCTATTTAAGGTGGATGTCTTTAATTAGAGAGATTCTAGAGTTCTATTCTTGGTAGATAAATCATCCTCCTCCCTATAAATAGAGGTGCTCTCTACCATTGTAAATCACTCCTAACATTCTCTAAGTATCAATAAGAAGAACTCTCTCTACTCTTCTCTCTATTACTCTTGTTCTTGAGTTATTATTCTTGTCTTTTATATTATTTCATAACAGGAACCCAATTATTCTAATATAAAATTTTTCCTATTTGAAATACATTATTGTGTTTAAAAATAGTACTTTTACGGTGTGACAGCAAGGAGGTGGGATATTGGTAGACAAGAAAATTATTGGCGGATTGAGAGTCAATTTGACTCAACTTTGAGTTCAACTCAATATTTTAAAATTAAAATTTAGATATTCAAAAATTATATAAAAAATATACACTATAAGTTAAAAAATTTCTCATGTCAAGATGCTAAAAAATAAATTTTAAAATATTAATCAAATTTCACTTAATTTGGATTTCAATTAGCGATATATGAATCATCTAAATTGAAATGAGAGTAATAGTCCATTAGCTTTATTTTTATAGTGGCAATATACAATCATTTTACATTATTAGATTACTTAAACAATAATACTAATTACTTGTACATAACAAGTTAAACTAATTGCCTGACAATAAAGAAAGTAATTTATTATAACAGATTAAATTATACTGATTGTATAATAAAAAATTATACAATCAGTATACACAAATAAAATCCTTAAGCATAAAACAAAAAGGAGTTGACAGGCCCGAGTTGACAAGATTGACCTACGTCCCTTCCTCCGGCAAAGCAAGAACTCACATTCTCCTTTTGTCCCATCCAAAAATCTGCTCATTGCATTATCATCTGAATGCCCTAGAAACAAATCAAAAAAATATGCACAAAAAGAAAAAAAAGAGAGAAGAACTACTATAGAATAAAGAGAAGGTAAAGAAGGAGATGATATATGTAAACTATCTGAATATTGTGTAAATCTTAATCAATGTACTTCCCTTTATAGTCTGTCCCAATAAATGGACAATAAATGAACTGTTCGGACAAAAAGATGTATATATATGAGCTTAACTAATAATCATGTGAATGGTGGTACATTGAAGATGGATCACAACCATTGTGTCGATTCTGAGTATTAGTAGCTGCACCAAGATTTAAATACACCATTCTTGAATCAATGTTGAGATTATTTCCAATATTCCCACCACTGCTTGTGCTAGAAGTATGATCATCACTGACATTAGGCGGGTATATGGTCGTGGAAGACGGATCAATATTCGCGCTTCCTTCTTCTCGAGAAATCACCATAGCTGCTGATTGAACAAGTTCAAGACATAGCCTCAGCTTATTTGGTTCAATGTGATTGATTCCAGGGACAGCTCCTTTGAATAGAAACTCGGACGTTAGGGTACGTAAAATGTCCAACGGAGTGATCCCGTCTAATGTTCGGACATTCGGATCAGCATGATGGTCTAATAGTACTGCTACCATATCTGGTGACACCATTTCTGCTGCAATGTGAAGAGGAGTTTTACCAGCAGGGCCAGCAGGGTAGTTAACATCAGCTGCCCCGAGCTCGAGCAACGCTTTCACAACTTCCCTGCTGCAATTTTCAACTGCATAATGCAAGGCAATGGATTCATCAAGATTGAGGCCTTCTCCCATTACCATGAGCTTGACAAGTTCAACATCGGATGAGTCAAGGGCTCGTCTCATCCGACGGACTTTTTGGTCCTCAAGCTCGGCTGCAGAGCTGAGATCATGGTGGTGGTGGTGGCCATGATGGTGTGGCATTAGGGATCGACGTGCTAGATTAGATTTGAGGCGGAGTTCTTCGATTTTGGCTACAACATCAATGGGAAGGTGCTTAGCTAAGATTTCTGGTGGAAGGCCTGATTTTGCAACCAAATGTGAACAAGTAGTCCATAATTGCTGCATGTCTTGCTTCCTTGATGCTATTAAAACTCTCATCACATCCTCAATTGAAGCTTTCTCTACCATGATTGCCAATTGCTTCTGCTTAACCCAAAACATATAAAGAAAATATTACGAGCCTGTTTAGTTTGATAAAGAATAGCGGATAAACATCAACTGTTGAAGCAACAACAACAACAACAACTTACGCAGTATAATCCTATAAATGGGGTACCGGGAGGGTAGAGCGTTCATAGACATTACACATAGCTTGTGCAGATAAAGAGGCTATTTTCGATGGATCGAATATAAAAAAGAACGATATCAAGTGAATAGTTGGACATATTTAGATTGTATTTGGATATCCAAACTACTAATGTGTTTGTTCCAAATTGTGATTGTGTAGGGTAGGTACTTCTTTCAACACAAGTAAATCCATTTGTGCTATTCATTCTTCTAACCAAATGAGGAAAGTAGATAACTATTGGGGAAAGATTTGGTGTGATCACTGTGGAAAGGCAAGGCTGGAGAAATCAAGAAACCATTTTTGGAAACATTTGAGCATAAAACATGAAGATAAGAGAACCTCAATTCAAGAAACTGGAATTATTTCACATGAAATAATCACGGTAACAATTGTGAGATGAGACAGCTGATATCAAAATTCCATCACAAAAATCATCAAACAATGAAAAAATAGGAAAAAAGTTACAAACATCCTTTAATTTCTTTTTCTTTTTTCTTTTTTGGGTATTCACTTCAGCAGTTTATACATAAGTTGAAAAATATGAAAAGAAATTAAAATAAAGAGAAATACTTTGGATCAGATGATTCTGCAAAAGAAATCTAGTACTAACAGAAAAAGAGAGAATTTGTTACTGGTAAACTACTAGATTTCTCTGTGATAAAAAATCTTTGTCTAACAAACAAGAAACAAAAGCTTAAAACAAAATTAATCATACCCCATTTCCCAAGAAAAAATTAAATGGAAAATCTTAAATCACTCTTCCCAAAATCAAAAAAAAATTTAAAAATTGGACAAATTACCTGAGTGAGCAAAGCAAGTTGTTCAACACCGAAAGATCTAGCGGCAAAGAGAGTGTCAAGAGCAAGATCAACGGCTGAGGTGCAATGTGTATGCCAACAACCTCTCTCCCCGCAATTAGGCCTTGGCTCATGTTTTTGTGGCACAATTGAGACTTGTCCACTGTACAAAAACTGCAACATCAACAAGAAAACTTCATACCCTACTGAGTTCACTGGTATCACTGACCCAGAACCTCTCGGCGATGATACACCGCCGACGGGTCCCATTCTTGACCCGGTTGGGTCAAGTTGTTGTGGGCTAGACCGAGGAGAGTCTGGCCCACAAAAGAATTTCCTGAAAAAATGACTTCTTGCAGCTAAGATGCATCTATGAGCATGAACTAAACGACCTTCAACACTAAAAGTAACATCACTAAAAGCTTGTCCATTAATGAGAAGGTTTAGATAATCTAAAGAGAGACTTCTTAAGTTGTCTTCAGGAGTACTACTCATATTCTCAACAAAACCCAAAAGTGGTACAAAAAGAAAAGTAAAGAAACCTAGAATTTTTGCTGTGTATAAAGAAAACCAAAGTCTTCTGTGTATAGTTTTAACTACAGTTGGAATGATGAAGTAGTCACACTGTTATTTCTTGCGAGATTCTGTCCATGGTTGGTGTTTTCTATTGTCTTGTGTTGTGTTGTGTGGTTAGATAATAAGAGAGAAGAGAGGGGGGGGGGGCGGGGGGGGGGGGGGTTAAGCAATATGGATGGTTATACTGGGCGGCTGAGGTATTTAAAAAAAGAAGAAAGAAAAAAAGAAGAAGAGAGAATATAGATAAAAAAAAGAAAAAATTCAAGAAAACATAAAATGATGATTGAAAAGAAAAATGATGGGTTCCAATAAACTAATCTATATTTCTTCTTTCTTCTTCTCTTTTGGTTCTTTTCTATGTTCTTTTTTTTTATTATTTTAATTTATCTTTTTATAGTTTTTTGTGTTGGTTTTTCCTCTTTTTTATCTATGGGATTTTAGGGGTCAATCATTAGCCTGCCTAATAGAAACATGTATATTCAGGTTTTTTTTATCTTTTGGTTGAAATGTAGAACTTGTTGGAGAAGCGGGTGTTGAAAGGAAATCATGATTTGTCAGTTAATGGTCCAGGAAAATGCATTGTAATTAAATCATATTTAGTTACTTATAATTAATATATTGCAATTCATGCCGCGTAAAAAGTCAGTCCGATACATTAAATATCCTGTGTTTATGTTGGGTTGAAGGAAAAATTACATTCTAAAAGAGGTGATGTAAATAGTCTAGTATAATATAAATATTAATAACTGTTTTTATGACTTGAACTCGTAACCTCGCATGGAGATATTCTGTCAAATAGCTTGAATGTAATTCTATTAAATAAATTAGGGAATCTATATCTAAAATCAAATTAATTAAAGACGATTTGGTTGGATCACAAATGACGAGAAAGTTCAAATAGTTGCGTTTCTTTAAACAGTTGAATCGTGTTAGAGAATCGTCCTCTTCATAATTAATGTCTGTATTTAGAAGGAGGAGCTGTTATTTTCTCCTCTGAATGTGGGGAATTAATTAAGTGGGGAGGTTTATGTCTCTCTCAAACGAAAAAAAGAAGAAAATGGAGAAGAAACAAAAGAAAGAAATCTGCACTGAATGACAATACATCACTGCTTGTCTTATAATCTGAAATCCTACGATTTGACGTTTGAGTTGTCGTTTTATTTCTCTCTACGTAACCCTACACCTTCCCACCATTTAATTCTATGCTCACGTCTTTCATTTATGTATCATTTTTCTACAGAAATACAAGGCGCCAAGCACCTCTTAAACGGCCTTGCCTTACATTATTTTTACGAAAAAATTCAAAAAAAATCAAATTTATACGTAATTATTCAAAATCAATCAAAGTTTGAAAGGTAATAGAAATTTTGTGAAGTATTTACTGTTTTTTACGGGTACAAATATAAAAAAATATTCTACTCATCGAGGTTTGGACAAAGAGGAAAAATCAACTTGTGTTTTTTTCTCCGCTTAAATTTAAACATAAACTTTATGATTCTCAATTCATTGTACTAATCATTGGACCACACATGAAAAATACGTAATGTAAACCCTAAATTCCAATTTCAAGTTTTAAATAGTTGTAGTTGTCAAAATGTTTGTATTTTGTGTACATTCTACTTGTCACGCGTTTTAGATGAATTAATAACATTTTTCTGTCATGTCATTACTTAAGAAAGTATTACTATAACTCTAAACTAGAATATAATGAAAGGGAAAAATATCACATAGTACAAAATTTCGGTGTGTCACTGATCATTTGGAACAAGATCAGTTATATGCACGTATATGCTATAAGTTTTTTTCTACATCTCTATTCTGTGATGCTTTCCCCCAAAAATTAGGCTTTTTGATTTACTTTCTCTAACTTTTTTCTTTTTTCTTGGTCAATAGATCGGGCTAAACAAGGCAATATCAAGGTTCTACATAAAGGAATTATTGGTATGAAGTTTTAAAAAATATTAATAGGGAAAGTGGTCAATGATAGTATAGGGGAGAAGAAGCAACAAACATGTTATATATGTTTATTAAACTTGAATATTATGCCACTTGCTTTTAGAGAGGGTTAATTCAAACTTTTTAATCTCAACTTGTACTATACAAAAGAGGTTTTTGATACCAATTGCAAGTGGTTAAGGGGCATCTTAATTAAGTTTAAGGGACATGGTCCCCTTCAATTAAGTTGCATTTCAAGGTTTGAAAGATCAAAAGAATACCTAAACACTACCCTATTAGGATTTGTAAGGTAAAGTTTCTTTTGAAGAAGTATTTAAATTAAAAATAGCTACTAAGCACACTGCTTAATGGCATATTAGCATCAAAAAAAGTCCAATATTGTCATTAATCACGAATGAATAGATTGTTGGGGAAAGAACATATAAGGATGATTCCTTTTCGTGTATTTCGCTAGAAAATTAACATTATTTAGATTAAACCACTAATTGATCTTTTTAAGTCCAGTAGCAACCATTATTAATAATCCCACTGTTTAATTTTCAATTATGCATGGGATATATGTAGCTCAAATGTTTGGCACATTTAGTAGGCGTTGGGATATAAAAATTATAATTTTTGGAAAAAGGTGTTATTTTGAATTAAGTTGGACATGCATTTAATAAAAGATATTACAATTTTGTGAGTGGGAGAAAAATTTTAAATTTTTTTCAAAAAGTGGTCAAAATCACTTTTTGATTTTTAAAAAGTTTATTTTCGAAAAATTTCAAAAACTTGTAAAATTTCATAGATAAATTACTTTTGAAATTATTTTTTTATGGACAAACGGAGCCTTAAATTATATGCCAGTAAAGGGACCCTCTTAAGGAAATTACACATTAGATTTTGTCATTTTTTGTCTTTAAATCCCCACAAAATTCTATTGATACATCTCTTGTAAGATATATGGATTTATATCTAGATATATGGACTTATATCTACACATATATGAACAATATATGGATAAATTATATGTTATGTGCTATCTTTTGGTTTGGCCTAATTTTGTGGTCTTATGGACATTATGTTAAGGGGGCCAATGTGTTGTCATATAAAGTGTAGGACTAATGTGTAGATACCCAAAAGGGTAACCTTAGTTGATGATGGGCTAACTAAGATTACATATATGTAACCATGGTTACATGCTTGTGACTCTTGAGTTATGTAACTCTTGTGACTCTTGGGTTATGTAACTCATAGAGTTATAAAGTGGGGGTTATGGTCCCCACATTAGTGCAAGACAAGACTCTTCTTCCTCCCATTGAATCAAGAGCCAAAATACTCCATTGTTGTCTTGCAAATAGTGTGGAAAGCCATATACCAAATTTGATCATTGTCATATTGTTATTATTGTGTAACAATTCACATATTGTTAAACCTTGTGGATTCATTCTTGTGGTAACATACAAACTTCAAGACATTCTTGAAGAAAGGATCAAGAGGTTCAAAAGGACTCAAGGACAATTATCAAAGGAGGTTCAACACTTTCCGGATATGGATTCAGGTTAGCTTCCGCTCATGTAGTTTAATTCCGGATTATTCAATATGAAGGTTGTTATATTTAGTTGGAATCATAATCCTAACAATTGGTATCAGAGCCACCCTTCATTTTTGGGTAATTTGGAAGATCATATGGTTCATGTTATGTTTGGATTCATGTTTAAATTTTATTAGAATTTTGTTTAAGAAATTCTACCATGAAATAACATGATCTTATGATTGTTATGTTTTAATGTATTTGATGTTCAAACATTGTATGAATAGCATGATTTTAGTTGGTTAACAACATGTTTTTTATGTTTAAGATCCATGTTGAAAATCATGTGTTATTCTGGAAAAAATTTTTTGGTCACTGCCTCAAGACAATCGATTGTTCCCTTACACGATCGATTGTCTTTGACGTTTAAAATTCTGGCAGTTTTTTGGAACACCAGAATAATCGATTGTTAAAACCTGAAAATCGATTGTTCTGGTCCAGTGAATTGAAACGTTTTTTAAATTATACCATACAATCGATTATCTATTGTAGACAATCGATTGTCATGGTCCAGTAACTTAAAAGTGTTTATCCAAACCAAAATAATCGATTGTCTGGTTTTTGCCAATCGATTGTGTTGGTCCAGTAACTTAAAAAATTTTCTTAAAAACCAAAACAATCGATTGTCTGGTTTTGACAATCGATTGTGTTGGTCCAGTAGATGAAATTTTTTTTAAAAAAAAAAAAGATAATCGATTGTCTATTGCATACAATCGATTGTTTTTGTCCAGTAAGGTTAAAAACGTTTCAACTCTCTTAAGTTTCAGTGAATGTTAATTGTTTTAAAGTCCATCAATTCTAATATTATATGGAATTGTCCTATAAAGTAAACAACAATTAATATTCAAGTGTTATATATCAACATATGTAACATATTAAGTTGAGATTTATAATAAGGCTTAAGGAACTAAAGTTTATAGCATATAATATTTTAATTACTCAATTGAAGCATTATGTTGCCAAAGTAACCTCTATTGTGTAGATTGATTAATTTTAAAATATAAGATGACTGTGGATGTTAGTCTTCCATGCGTTTAACACCGGCCCAAAGGAAGGTGTTATTTGGCAGGAATTCGAACATGCTTGTGGTGGTAAATATGAGACGATTATTTGGTTTTCCATGTGAATATTAAATCGGCCCAAAGGAAGGTTTAATATTTGATAGGAGTTTATTGTCTATGTTTGATCACTACACCAAGAGTACCACTTACAAGTTATTTTTCTGTCCAAAGACTAAAATCAATGTTGTGCTAGGTATCTTGTAATGGGAATGCCTAATTTTGAATCTATAAAGTTAAAGTTCAAGTATTTGTAAGCATGTATTCAGTAATCCTTTTGTTCTATTTTCAGTAAATTCTTCTGCTTCTACGATCTCTGCCAACATCAATAGCATCCCTGTGCTTAACGGCACTAACTTTAAGGAATGGAAAGAGAACGTCATGATCGTTCTCGGTTGCATGGATCTTGACCTTGCTCTTCGGATTGAGCAACCTACTCCTCTTGAGGATACATCCTCTCCTGATGAAAAGAGAGCGATGGAGAAGTGGGAACGCTCGAATCGCATGAGTCTAATGATCATGAAGCGTGCAATTCCAGAATCATTAAGGGGCACTATGAATGATGAACCTAATGCCAAAGTTTTCCTTGAAAACCTCGAACATCGTTTTATTCAAAACGAAAAGGCGGAAACAAGTACACTATTGAGTAAACTTGTTTCCATGAGGTATAAGGGCAAGGGAAACATTCGGGAGTACATTTTGGAAATGTCTCATCTTGTTTCGAAACTTAAGTCACTCAAGCTGGATTTACCTGAGGAACTGCTTGTGTACTTTGTTTTGATATCTCTTCATGCACACTTTAATCAGTTTAAGGTCAGTTACAACTGCCTGAAGGAGAAATGGTCTCTTAATGAGCTCATTTCACACTGTGTGCAAGAAGAGGAAAGGATAAAGCTAGATAAGACTGAAAGTGCTCATTTGGCATCCTCTTCTAAGGAAACTAAGAAGAGGAAGGGTAAGGAAGTTTCGGTTGCAAAGCGCAAGAATAAGCAACATAAGGAACCTAAGGTTGAAATCACTGAATTAGGTTGCTTTTTCTGTAAGGGGACTAATCATGTGAAGAAGGATTGTACCAAGTACCATGCATGGCGTGCGAAAAAATGTACACTTCTTTCTCTTGTTTGTTCTGAAGTTAATTTAATTTCGGTACCTAAGGATACTTGGTGGGTAGATTCTGCTGCTACTACTCACATAAGTATATCAATGCAGGGTTGCCTGAACTGCCGAAAACCAAATGATGGTGAAAGATACATCTATGTGGGTGACGGCAAGAAGGTGCCAGTTGAAGCTATTGGCAAATTTAGGCTGTTGTTTAAAACTGGTTTTCATTTAGATTTGGATGAGACTTTTATTGTACCGTCTTTTTGACGGAACTTATTTTTGGTTCCCCAATTGGACATATCTGGTTATAAATGTACATTTGGGGATAATTAAGTTAGTCTTTTTCGGAATTCAAATCTTATTGGTACTGGTGTTTTATCAACATTTGATAGCTTATATTTGGTCGATACAATAACTTCAAATAAAGAAACTTTGCATACAAGTTTAAGTGGTACTAAAAGGAAATTAACTAATGAGAATTCTATTTCACTCTGGCATAAACGTTTGGGTCACATATCCATTCAAAGAATTCAGAAACTCGTGTCAGATGGAATTCTTGATTCTCTTGATTCCTCAAATTCGGAAATTTGTATTGAGTGTATCAAGGGAAAACAAACAAACAAGACTAGATTAGGTGCTAAGAGAGCTTCGGACGTCTTAGAATTGATACATACGGATATTTGTGGGCCATTTCCTACTCCTTGTCGGAATGGTCAACAATACTTTATCACATTCATAGACGATTACTCTCGTTATGGGTACCTATATCTTATTCACGAAAAGTCCCAATCTATAGACGTGTTCAAATCATTTAAGGCTGAAGTTGAAAATCAACTAAGCAAACGAATTAAATCCGTTAGATCTGACCGTGGTGGTGAATACTATGGTCGATATGATGGTTCCGGTGAACAACGTCCAGGGCCTTTTGCTAAATTCCTAGATGAGTGTGGGATCGTCCCTCAATATACTATGCCAGGCAGTCCTACGATGAATGGTGTAGCAGAGAGACGAAATAGGACCCTTAAGAATATGGTAAGAAGTATGCTTTCTCGTACTTCTTTGCCAGACTCACTCTGGGGTGAAGCATTAAAAACTGCAACTTATATTCTAAATAGAGTTCAAACTAAAGCTACAATCAAAACCCCTTATGAACTTTGGACTGGGCATAAACCCAGTATTCGGCATTTTCACATTTGGGGTTGTCCACCTGAGGCAAGGCCTTATAGGCCGAATGAAAAGAAACTGGACGCTAAGACGGTTAGTAGCTATTTTGTTAGATACTCTGAAAAATCCAGGGGTTTTAAGTTTTATGATCCCACTTCTAGAACTATTTTTGAGATGGGTAATGCTTGGTTCTTTGAGGATATTGAGTTTGGGGGATGGGGAGATAAAGTTGTTAGAGATTTTGTCTTTGAGGAAGAACATGTGTCTTTCCCTCAAGTTGTTGATCTTGGTCTTCCTGACTCGGATCACACAATTCCAGTTCAAGACAATCTCGAAAATCTCCCCCATCAGGAACCTGATATAACTAATGAAAATCAAACTCAACAACCTCAAGTAACTGAAATGCCATTAAGGAGATCCACTAGAGAGAGGAGAAATGCAATTTCGGATGATTATGTAGTATTTCTCCAAGAACAAGAAAGTGATATTGGACTTGAGAAAGATGATCCAATCAACTTCCGTCAAGTCATTAAGTGTTCTAACTCTCAAAAGTAGATTGATGCCATGAATGATGAGATGAAGTCTATGAGCAATAATGACGTTTGGGAACTTGTTACATTGCCCGAAGGTACGAAACCTATTGGTTGTAAATGGATTTTTAAAACCAAAAGGGATTCAGGGGGCAATGTTATTAAGTACAAATCTCGTCTTGTCGCAAAAGGCTACACTCAGAAGGAAGGCATTGATTATAAAGAGACTTTCTCTCCAGTTTCATCGAAAGACTCTTTCAGGACTATAATGGAATTAGTAGCACATTTTGATCTTGAGCTTCATCAAATGGATGTTAAGACAGCTTTTCTCAATGGTGACATTGAGGAAACAATTTATATGGTGCAACCTGAAAACTTTGTTTCGGATGAATCAGAGAAGAAGGTTTGCAAATTAAAGAAATCCATCTATGGGCTCAAGCAAGCTTCTCGTCAATGGTATTATAAGTTTCATGCAGTCGTTACATCTTTTGGTTTTGAACCGAATATTGCTGATGACTGTATATACCATAAGTTCATTGGGAGTAAGTATATTTTTCTGGTTTTATATGTCGATGACATACTGCTTGCCTGTAACGATATAGCACTATTACTTGAAACTAAGAAATTTCTTTCAAAGAAATTTGAAATGAAAGATCTTGGTGAAGCTTCTTTTGTATTAGGAATTCAGATTCTACGAGATCGCTCCAAAGGCGTTCCCGGTCTGTCACAAAAGGGCTATATCGATAAGGTTCTGAAAAAGATTTGGCATGCAGGATTGTAAACCAGGCAACACCCCTGTTGCTAAGGGAGACAAGTTTAGTCTCAAACAGTGCCCAAACAATACTTATGAAATTTCGGAAATGCAGAAGACACCTTATGCTTCGGCGGTAGGTAGTCTGATGTATGCTCAGGTATGTACACGACCTGATATAGCATACATTGTTGGGATGTTAGGCAGATATCTAAGCAATCCGGGAATGGACCATGGAAGGCAGCCAAATGGGTCATGAGGTACTTACAGAGAACAAAGGATTACATGCTTACATACCGGAAATCGGACCAGCTTGAGATCATTGGGTATACCGATTCCGATTTTGCTGGATGTCAGGATAGTTTGAAGTCTACTTCAGGCTATATTTACATGCTTGCGGGTGGTGCTATCTCTTGGAGAAGCATTAAGCAAACTCTTACAGCCACTTCCACCATGGAAGCGGAGTTTATGGCATGATATGAAGCATCCAATGAGGCATTATGGCTGCGGAATTTTGTTGGTGGACTGCGAATTGTTGATAGCATCAAAAAGCCGCTTAGGCTATTATGCGATTTCAGATCGACAGTCCTTTATGCTAATAACAACAGTAGTTTGACGAAAGCAAAACATATGGACGTCAAATTTCGGGTTGTTAAAGAAAGAGTACAAAATGGACAATTGTGCATTGAGTACATTAGTACAAACTCCATGCTTGCGGATCCACTCACTAAGGGATTGACACCAAAAGTATTTCATGAGCATATTGCTTGTATGGGTGTCAAAGCAGATAAGGATTATGTATTTTAGTGGGAGTTTGTATTGCACATTTATGTAATTGTTCATTATATTCAGAAATTCAGTAATTCAGTTATATCTGCAGATATTCAGTTTTAAAGTTTTTTGTACTCTTACAGTTTATGATTGATCTCAATAAAGAGAACCAGTTGGAAATAGACATTCTATTGACCACACTTTATGTTATTTCCATGCTACATACCTACACTTGATCCATGTCGTTGGTTATATTGATATGCGTGATCTATGATTGATTCTAGTTACGAATGAGTAACGACGAGCACTTAGTTCCTATGTTGGTATGATTGATGGACCGGATTGTTCATGACAATTTTATTGTGAAAGCAATTTTGCGCAACTAAGGTTATTTTGTAACATATAATGCTAAGGTTTGTACATATGTATGTGTATCTCGTCCAAGTGGGAGATTGTAAGATATATGGATTTATATCTAGATATATGGACTTATATCTACACACATATGAATAATATATGGATAAATTATATGTTATGTGCTATCTTTTGGTTTGGCCTAATTTTGTGGTCTTATGGACATTATGTTAAGGGGACCAATGTGTTGTCATATAAAGTTTAGGACTAATGTGTAGATACCCAAAAGGGTAACCTTAGTTGATGATGGGCTAACTAAGGTTACATATATGTAACCATGGTTACATGCTTGTGACTCTTGAGTTATGTAACTCTTGTGACTCTTGGGTTATGTAACTCATAGAGTTATAAAGTGGGGGTTATGGTTCCCACATTAGTGCAAGACAAGACTCTTCTTCCTCCCATTGAATCAAGAGCCAAAATACTCCATTGTTGTCTTGCAAATAGTGTGGAAAGCCATATACCAAATTTGATCATTGTCATATTGTTATTATTGTGTAACAATTCACATATTGTTAAACCTTGTGGATTCATTCTTGTGGTAACATACAAACTTCAAGACATTATTGAAGAAATGATCAAGAGGTTCAAAAGGACTCAAGGACAATTATCAAAGGAGGTTCAACACTTTCCGGATATGGATTCAGGTAAGCTTCCGCTCATGTAGTTTAATTGCGAATTATTCAATATGAAGGTTGTTATATTTAGTTAGAATCATAATCCTAACATCTCTGTCTTTCAGTCACTTTGATTTGATGTTGGTGAGTAATGAATACAATTGGTCTTACTATTACTACTACTACTATCTTTATTGGAACACGTCGGGAATTCCATATGAAGAAAAAAACTAAGTGGGTAAAGATCATAATAATCGTTAGTACTACTCCCAACTTTCTTGTGGAGAGTATAGGGTCAAAAATGTTGGAATTGGATAGTGGTTGATTATTTGGAAAAATAACTTTTTGTTTAATTATTTATTATTCAAAATTTATTAGTTCGATTAATCAACAATTGTATTGGATTAACATTTTGTGAGAGGATAATTGCTCCCTACTCAAAAGTTATAATTTTTACCGTTTGAATTCAAAATCTTTAACTAAAGGTAAGCCGATTCTAACCATTCCGCCACAATCCTTCGTGATCTCACAACCTTTAGAGATTTGGAGGAGGCACATTCGAAGGTCGGCCAGTTTTGACTTGGCATGAATAAATTATATACCAAAAGTTTATAATATATTAAAAAGTAGGGTTTGACCAAATGAGCCACTACTATGAGAAGAACTCCCTAACATAATATTCTGGTAAAGGTCTTTGCAAAAATTATTATAAATACGACTGCCTTTCATGGTATTTCATTACTTCATCATTCTGTGGCCTTCACTTTTTGTTTGACTTACAAAAAAGAAAATTTAAGATCTTTCTTAACGTATGTACAATTGTAGTGGTAGAATAAAAAGGACACGTTAAGACCATGATTGAAGATATATTTCAATAGACAAAACAAATCTAACATTAAAAATAAAAACTTGAATAAATAAATGAATTTGAGGACTTAAAAGTTTTGAAAGTTAATAGGATAAATTTTATGTTGGTGGAATTGTTTAATTCAAATTTGTCCAAATCTCACTAGAAAGAAAATTACTTGATGGACAAAATTATGTGATATTTGTGTCAATGGAATAATCTACGTGGCTACCCATTAAAAACATCACTTAACTCCATAAAAATAAAAAGAATAAAAAGCTGATAGGGCCAATTGAAAATGAGGATGGAAACGATTATTTTTAAAATCATTTTATAGAATTTTACAATTTTTGAGATTTAAGTATTGAATTAAATTGATATAGTTGGAACCCAGTAGTACAGCAAAAAATCATGCCCCGCACAAGCTTGAGGCAACACATGAATAGAAAAAGTATTTATTCGTATATGATCTCTGATGCTAAGCAATCCCTTCCAATCGAGAGGTTGTGAGTTCGAGTCTCCCCAAAAGCAAGGTGAGAAGTTTTTGAAGGGAAGGATGCCGGGGGTCTATTTGGAAACAGCCTCTCTATTTCAGGGTAGGGATAAGTTATGCGTACACACTACCCTCCCCAAACCCCACTAAATGAGATTATATTGGATTGTTGTTGTTAATGTCTGCACAAGATAATAATAATATATATATGGATGATTCAGTTACTTTTTGATTAATTCAATTAGGTCTTTTATTTAAAACATTGCAAATAAGTTGAATTTTAGTTCAATTTTTTTACGCTTGATTTACTATTTTCCAGATAAAAGTACAAACAGAAATTATCCATGAAAGTACGCATGCAATTAGAAAATTTTCTTAAAGAGTAGCTTATATAATGTTTGATTTGATTAATTGATCATTATTCTTGGTTAATTTTTCAATTTAATTGTTGAGTCATATGACAATTAATTTCAAAGGAAAAATTTTTAAATTATCAATCTATAAAAATCAACTTAAAAGTTAAAACCACTATTAATCAGGATATTTTTTTCAAAATCTAACAAATGATACTTCTCAAATTATACTCCAATATATAAATTAATGTTGTATTACTAGAAAGAGAGAAACTATATATTAATTAGAATTTTAAAATTACGTATCAAAAGAAATTGCTTATGAAATAAGATATAATTGTAGGGAGCTAAATGAATACTAATGTATAGAAATTTAACCAAAGATACAGACTTATAATTAAAATCAGAACCACAGCACCCGCTTGTTGTTTGTGTAATCCGGGTGTCACTTTAGATATATAGCTCGTCTTTCATAGATATCGACATATTTATTGAGAATTTTTGCCATAAGTATGCGGGTGACGTGTCATCCCGACCGATAAGGTAATTCCGTCCATGTATATATATATAATATAAAATACGTTGTGTATATAATTTTTTTAAATTTATCAACCATTCAGAAATAAGGTATATAAATTTTCACTTTAATGCCTTAATATGCTGCTAACACATTAGCATGTGGATATGTTCTTTATTGCCAACAGATGTCCACTCCAATAGTTAGTCAATGCAACTATTTTGGCAATTTGAACCACCTAAATATGAATGCTTGTTGTTTTTTTTTTAATTCTTCTTTTCTTATTTTTTTTATATTTATTTTGTGTTTTCCACTTATGAACGGAAATTCCATATGGACATTCAGATGCCAATGTATACAAATTGGATGCGTTTTCAAGTAATCACATAAATCACTGAGATTAATAAGAAATAAATTAATTATATATGGCATGTTGTAAACCAAGTGGCGAGATAAAGTGAGGACAGGAATTGCTTAATAAATTAGTTATGGCAAGTAATTACGTGAAAATATACAGAGAGATTTCGTTTATCTTTTTGGATTTGTTGCTTTCATCTTTTCCCCCATCAACATTTCCTAATAGGGAAAAGTTGAAAAAAAAAACATGAAAATATTTTTATATATTGTCTTAAAGAAAGACTAGTTGTTCTTTTGTTAAATCGATGGTACACTTTCATCTAATTATTTTATTAATGGTACACCGTAATCTGTTATTTTAAATCCCTCTTCTCCAATCAAATGACTCCTCCAAAATGTTTTATTTTAAATCTTTAAGAATGTCAGTTGTATAATTTTGATGGTGTCACTATAAATTCATGATTACGACTTCAAATCATAATTGAAAAGGTTAAAAAGAAATATTGTTTTTAAATAGTCTTTCCAAATAGGGAAAATATCATTAATGAGTACTCCCTCTGTCCTTTAGTATTTCTCCCAAAATATTTACTTTATTTGTTTATTTTTACTTAGCATGTTTTCACTTTTTATATTTTTAAAAAAATAATAAATAAAGTACATAATTTATTATGTATCCATATTAATTGATATATATTTTATTAGATTTTAAAAATAATTTAAAATAATTAATAAATATTATGGGTATAACAGGAAAAAATATTGTTTTCTCTTGGTAAGTGTAAAGTGGCAACTAAAAATTTTTTTTTTGGTATTCATGCCAAGTAAAAGTGAACAGAGGGAATATCACTTTAAAAAATAAAGATAAAATTAATTAATTTTTTTTATTTTGTTATTAATTCACCCTCTAGTCCACAATAAGTGACCAATTAATTTTTTATTTTGGTCCAAATAAGTATCCATTTATATAATCAAGGAAAAATTCAATTTGCTTTTACAAAATTACCCTTATGTACATATTCCTAAAAAAAATTCTTAATACTTACAATAATATTTAATTAAGAGTAGTTTAGTCATACTAAATATTTTTATATAGAATTTAGTAGTTTTTTAATGAGCGTGCCTAAAGCAAATCGATTACTTATTGTGGACCAGATGAAGTATTAATTATTCTTGAAAATACATAGCAGTAATAGAATGCTCACTTATTAAAGAGATATAATGGTAGATTAGTTAAAAAGTCCTCGGGTCCACTTTAAATGATTTTTTGACTTTTTTCACAAATATTAAAGAATTCGCCTTTAGCATTAATTAACAATAAAATTGACTAAATTAATCTTAATTTGCTCCTTGAAAATATAACAAACTACTTCTTGATTTCTTATTCCAAAGACAACTTTTAGAAAGAAGAAATTAATTTATTTTTTATATTTGAAAAAAATCAAATATTATGAAACAAAAAGAAAATATCAAAATCACTTAAAATGTTATGAAATAATATAAAGACAAGAACAATAATGCAAGAACAAGAGCAATAGAGAGAATAGAGAGAGAGAAGTATTCTTATTGATACTTAGAGATTGTTAGGATGATTTACAATGGTAGAAGACCCCTTTATTTATAGGGAGGTAGTGACTTAGCTACCAAGAATAAAACTCTAGAATCTCTCTAATTATAGACATTCACCTTAAATAGAAGTCTATTTATAACACTCCCCCTTGAATGTCTATTCAACAATGTGCCTCGTTAAAACCTTAAAACCAAAACCCAATGGGAAAAATTTAAAGAGAAGGAAAAAGAGTACACATGTTTGAATATGCGCCTATTGGTTGCCTCGTTAAAAACCTCGCAAGGAAAACCCAGTGGGACAAAACCTTGTAAGGGAAAAAGAGTGCAACGCGCATTAACTCCCCCTGATGAGAACATCAATTTATATCCTTGAGCATTTGCATTCCAATCTTGTGCACCATCTTCAAAATAATCTTTGATAGATGTTTGATAAATAAATCAACCATATTTACTTGAATAAATATTCCGCACCTTGAAATCATCATTCTCGATAGATATGAACATCTTCGTATAATGTCGTGGAATGACTCTTCAATATCTTCATAGATGTATTCTCAATGCCATCATGCTTATAGTTATAGCAAGATACATATGTACACAAATTGTACTTAGGATGTGGTACTTCAGGACCAAGAATTGCATATGCTTCAAGCAACTTAAATCTTTCAAGTTAAGTCATGTAAGTCACATAATAGACTTTAGCTGCATATCAAGTTTTGATGTCATGCTAAACAAATAAGATATCGAAAACTGACTGTACATACCTTTGACTTTTATACTTTCAAGTATTTGAACTACATGTCCAAACCTACATGTCTTTCACATGGAATCAAGTATTTGTCTATACGCTTCAAACGTATCCAAGACTTTGTCCTTCAGGGACTTTTGTAGTGAGAATATAGTTACATTCTTTGGGTCAGCAAATGCGTATAGCATGCTTTGCAATATGTTGCAATTGAATTATCCCTTTTATGAACTTCAGGTTCATATCATGATATTCGGGGATCTACATATACAAATGATAATTCATCCCATGTAACCTTTTCTCAAGTGTTTATCATGTCTCCCCCTCATGTTAGAAAAGCTAACTTGTTTCCTCAACTTTGGGAAATCATCTTTGTGCATTATCATGTCAATATACACGGCACATTAATAATAAGATGAAATTATTTGGTTCCTGGCCCTGAACCACTTGTGAGGGGAGAATATACTCTCGTATACAACTTATATCAAACTGATATATATATAACTTTGTTCTCATAAGAAACAGTTTAGCTATTAAGTGGAAGCACTCAATAATTATCTTGCTAAACCAACTCTGATATAAACCAACTTATCAAGATGAACTATCTTGAGTAGAGAATCTGGAAATTATGCTCGAAGTTAGATTACTGAGCAATTTACCTCGCAAGCACCGGCCAGGCTGCGGGTTAATAACAATTGCGCATGTAACCATTTCATAGATGCATCATATGTGGTATACATGGCAGGTGAATGGGCCCATATTCACCTTTGATATTTCCAGAATTTATGGGCTTCAACCCGAACTCTTTAGTTGGTCAGTTCATTAATGAGAACAAGTGATACAAGAGAATTCGTAAAGAACTTTCTAGTTCTTTGATATTCACCTATGTGAATTTGCACATCATACTTAAAATGAGATGGCTAATACGAATGCTAACTGAACAAATTATCAATATTGGTAAACTTCAAATTTACACCATAACATGTGCATTTATCAATAAACTTCAGGTTTATTATGACATGGGTTTTTATACCAATAGATATCCACTTTATTGTGGCATTCTTTCGTTTGTGTAGTACAAACTGGAGAACAAAACGGGTAGCTTTTCATATACAAATTACCCCGCTACAAGTTGTAGTAATAGGAGATATCAAATCCTTCCTTTATTTATAGTCTCAATATAATCAATCGCTTTCGCATGTACTTTGGAAACTGAATAAGTTTCTTTGAGACTTACTACAGCACAATACTCAATTGTGTTCTCCAACATAGTAATAATTGGCTCTTCTAGAGCTCTCAATTAATTTTGTACTATCACAGATTCATCAACATCCATGTGGTGAATATCTTTTTTTAAAGAGAAAGTTATACCATTATGGTCATGTCAAACTTATATGCAAGATATGTTTCTTGCATTATCGTTGTCCTTTAATAGTCATATTTCCAAAATACTTTGGCGTACAATAGGTACGTGACCAACGATCATTCATGCCATATATCATCTCAAACCTCCTTCTAGGGGTGAGTGTGGTATCATCTCAAACCTCCTTCTAGGGGTGAGTGTGGTATATTTAATACCAATTTCATGTTCATATTCTTTCAATAATGAATATGTATTCGTGAATCAGATGTTGTCACATTCACTTCGGGGATATGTGATTTTGTTATCCTTTTCAAATCTATAAATGCGTCAGGCATTTGATTTGCTATTCTTTGCAAATGGATAATCTTTTGCGCCTCTTTCACAAATAGAGGTATGTGGATCAAGATGAGATAATGATGCATTTTTCCACAAAATTTCCCGTTTGGTTTCACCAACTTCTCCCCCTAATTTTGGGAAAAGTGTCTCATCAAGTTGACAGTCTGCAAATCGTGCAGTGAACAAATCTCCTGTCAATGTTTCGAGGTAGCGAATAATGGAGGGCGATTCAACCTCAACATATATTCCTAACCTTCTTTGCAGACCCATTTTGGTGCGGGATGGCGGTGCTACAGGCACATATACTGCGCATCCAAAGATTCTTAAATGGGATATATTGGGTCCATGACCCAAAACCAATTGCAACGGGGAATATTTGTGTTAATTCGTCAGTCAGAGACGAACTAGCATTGCTGTATGCAAAATGGCGTGTCCCCTAACCGAAGTGGGCAGTCGACGAACTAGTATTGCTGCATGCAAAATGGCGTGACCCCAAACCAAAGTGGGCAGCCGACGAACTAGCATTGCTGCATGCAAAATGGCGTGACCCCAAACCGAAGTGGGCAGCCGACGAACTAGTATTGCTGCATGCAAAATGGCGTGAACCCAAACCGAAATGGGCAGCCTCGTTTTCATGAAGAATTCAAGATTATTCTCACCTATTGTCTCAATATGATATCCATTTTGAATGATATCTTTAAAACTCAACAAGTTCTTCTTAGACTTGGAGGAGAATATTGCATTCTCTAAGATAAACGTCGTGCCTTTGGGCAGAGTTACAGTTGCTCTTCCGGAGCCTTCAATCAATTTACTTCCCATGGTTTGACATATAAAAGAAAATATATGAACATGAGAATAAACAACTTTTTGTTTCACATTTAAACAATATTTTCAAAATCTGCTGAGGTCAGTTGACTAACTAAATCAGATAGTCGATTATATGTTTTCCATAATCGATTACTATGCAGTTTGAAAATTTCAGTTTAAGCATTTTCTTAAAACAAACGATTGTTAAACACACACAATCGATTGTTGAGCATTGACAATCGATTGTTAAACATAGACAATCGATTGTTGACTATTTTTGAAGAATTCCAGATCACACTGTTTTAAGACAATCGATTGTTAAACATAGACAATCGATTGTTGACTATTTTTGAAAAATTCCAGATCACACTGTCTAACGACAATCGATTGTTAGACATAGACAATCGATTGTGGATGATTTTTGAAAAATTCCAGATCACACTGTCTAACGACAATCGATTGTTAGACATAGACAATCGATTGTGGATGATTTTTGAAAAATTCCAGATTACACTGTCTAACGACAATCGATTGTTAGACATAGACAATCGATTGTGGATGATTTTTGATAAATTCCAGATTACACTGTCTAACGACAATCGATTGTTAGACATAGACAATCGATTGTGGATGATTTTTGAAAAATTCCAGATTACACTGTCTAACGACAATCGATTGTTAGACATAGACAATCGATTGTGGATGATTTTTGATAAATTCCAGATTACACTGTCTAACGACAATCGATTGTTAGACATAGACAATCGATTGTGGATGATTTTTGAAAAATTCCAGATTACAGTGTCTAACGACAATCGATTGTTAGACATAGACAATCGATTGTGGATGATTTTTGAAAAATTACACTGTCTAACGACAATCGATTGTTAGACATAGACAATCGATTGTGGATGATTTTTGAAAAATTCCAGATTATACTGTCTAACGACAATCGATTGTTAGACATAGACAATCGATTGTCGATCAATTGTTTTTCAGCTTTAATGCGAAAATATTAGATAATCGACTAGTTTTTCAGGCTAGTCGATTACCCCTACTGAAAAATAAAAATATTATTGATATTTGAGCATATTGAAGACATTCTAAAGAACTACTGCTAACATTGCATCATGAACTAACTAATACGAGCTAATACTAATGACTATTAGTTTATTCACTAACTAATACAAATAAGTAGAACAAAATCAAATAACTCCATCTTCTTTCATCACGGACCCATCACCGATTAGGTGGTCTATTTTCCCCTCGGGTTGCTCAAAGAAGTCTGCCACATCCAGGTGGGTGATGTCCAAGTTGTCGTCATAGACAAGATTTGTTTCAGGGCCTTTACTCTTTCGAGATGCTTGATAAAGGTCAACCAAGTGTCTTGGTATACGGCAAGTCTTTGACCAGTGCCCTTTCCCACCGCAATGATAACATATAGTTTCTGAACCATTTGCCTTAGGATCTTCATGATCCCGTTTCTGCTTTCGGCGGTTATCTCTCCTTGGGGGTTGACGGACTTCATTGGAATTTCTTCCTTGTCTACGTCCCTGGCTATGACCCCGTTTACGACCATGACCATGGCCCTTTTCATGTTTCGCATAATGAGAGTGCACCTTATCTGCTTCAGGCAGTGGTGTAGACCCAGTGGGTCGATTTTCGTGATTTTTCATGAGCAGGTCATTATTTCGCTCAGCCACTAGTAGAAGAGAAATCAGTTCAGAGTACTTTGTAAAGCCTTTCTCTCTGTACTGTTGTTGCAGTACCATATTGGAGGCATGAAACGTTGTAAACGTTTTCTCAAGCATATCATAATCGGAGATTTTATCTCCGCATAGCTTCAATTTAGAAGTAATTCTGAACATCGCAGAATTATATTCAGAAACGGACTTAAAGTCCTGGAGCCTCAGATGAGCCCAATCATATCGTGCTTGTGGCAGAGTGACCAACTTCAGGTTGTCATATCTCTCCTTTAAGCCGTTCCACAAGATGAGTGGATCCTTGACGGTGAGATATTCAATTTTCAAACCTTCATCAAGGTGATGGCGCAAGAAAATCAAGGCCTTCGCACAGTCTTGGGTGGATGCTTTTTCTCTATCTTTAATGGTGTCTCCGAGACCCATAGCATCTAAGTGGATTTCAGCATCCAACACCCATGTCATATAGTTCTTGCCCGAAATTTCAAGGGCAACGAACTTTCTTTTCGTAATGTCAGACATAATCGAAAATTAAATTAGGAAGAGGGAAATACCTTAGATTTTTCGAGAATGGTTCTTGAGACGGTAGAATCTCGTGCTGATAACGTGTTATGAAATAATATAAAGACAAGAACAATAATGCAAGAACAAGAGCAATAGAGAGAATAGAGAGAGAAGTATTCTTATTGATACTTAGAGATTGTTAGGGATGATTTACAATGGTAGAAGACCCCTTTATTTATAGGGAGGTAGTGACTTAGCTACCAAGAATAAAACTCTAGAATCTCTCTAATTATAAACATTCACCTTAAATAGAAGTCTATTTATAACATAAAATGAATTGAAGGAAGTAGTTCTTAATTATAACTACTTAAGGTGTGCAAAAGGAAAACATTACAACTAAAATGGCACAAAAGAAACAGTAAGAGTGAGTAAATTTCTCTTACAAGTTTTCTTTTCTCTTGAGTATATTGTTTTATTGTAGAAAAATAGAGAAAAGTGGGTTGACAGAAAAAAGTTTAGTAAATAACAACAATAATTATAATTCAATAAAATCTTATTAACGAAATTTAAAAAGGGTAGTGTGTACAAAAATTTTATCCCTATTTTGAAAGGATAAAAAAATTATTTCCGAAAGATCTTCGATTGATATCAACCGAAAGATCCTTAGCTGATATCAACCGAAGGATCTTCAAAAATCAAAATCCAAGGAAAAAAATCCTCAAAATCGCTGAATTCCAATCAAAAAGACCAAATGGATCTTTTTTTTCTTCCTTCTGCGGGCATTTGTAGAACCAGTTATGTGATTTTTAGGGACCCATTTAATTAAACATAGTATAAAGTTCAAATACTAAATATGGTTTAGTTGTTCAGATAAATTGTTACTAGTGTTATAAACTAAAGCAAAAGACAAGAACAATAGAACAAGAACAATAGCAAAGAGAGAAGAGTAGAGAGAGTTCTTCTTATTGAGTTGAGAGGGGTCTCAAGGGATGATTTACAATGGTAGAGAGCACCTCTATTTATAGGGAGGAGGAAGATCTTGCTACCAATAATAGGACTCTAAAATCTCTCTAATTAAGTACATTAAAGACATTCACCTTAAATAGAAGTGTAAGAATCTTCTATTTCATAACACTCCCCCTTGAATGTCTATTCAATGATGTGCCTCATAAAACCTTAAAACCAAAACCCAATGGGAAAAATTAAAGTAAGGAAAAAGAGTACACATGTTTGAATATGCGCCTATTGGTTGCCTCGTTAAAAACCTTGCAAGGAAAACCCAGTGGGACAAAACCTTGTAAGGGAAAAAGAGTGCAACGCGCATTGGCTCCCCCTAATGAGTACATCGATTTAAGCCTTGAGCATTTGCATTCCAATCTTTTGCATCATCTTCAAAACGATCTTTGGTAGATGCTTGATAAATAAATCAACCATATTGACTTGAATAAATATTCCGCACCTTGAAATCATCATTCTTGATAGATATGAACATCTTCATATAATGTCGCGGAATAGCTCTTCAATATCTCCATAGATGCATTCTCAATGCCATCATGCTTATAGTTATAGCAAGATACATATGTACACAAATTGTACTTAGGATGTGGTACTTCAGGACCAAGAATTGCATATGCTTCAAGCAACTTAAATCTTTCAAGTTAAGTCATGTAAGTCACATAATAGACTTTAGCTGCATATCAAAGTTTCATGTCATGCTAAACAAATAAGATATCGAAAATTGACTATACATACCTTTGACTTTATACTTTCAAGCATATGAACTATAGGTTCAAAGCTACATGTCTTTCATATGGAATCAATTCTTCTTGAATTGCATCTCTTCCATTTAGTTACTTTCTTTGAGTCAGCAAATGCGTATAGCATGCTTTGCAATATGTTGCAATTGCATTTCCCTTTTTATGAACTACAGGTTCATATCATGATATTCGGGGATATACATATACAAATGAAAATTCATCCCATGTAACACTTTCTCAAGTGTTTATCATGTCTCCCCCTCATGTTAGTAAAGCTAACATGTTTCCTCAACTTTGGAAAATCATCTTTGTGCATTATGTCAATATACACAGCACCTTAATAATAAGATGAAATTATTTGGTTCCTGACCCTGAACCACTTGTGAGGGGAGAATATACTCTCGTATACAACTTATATCAAACTGATATATACAACTTCGTTCTCATAAGGAACAGTTTAGGTATTAAGTGGAAGCACTCAATAATTATCTTGCTAAACCAACTTTGATATAAACCAACTTATCAAGATGAACTGTCTTGAGTAGAGAATCTGGAAACTATGCTCGAAGTTAGATTACTGAGCGATTTACCTCGCAAGCACTGCCAGGCTGCGGGTTAATAACAATGGCGCATGTAACCATATCATAGATGCATCATATGTGGTATACATGGCAGGTGAATGGGCCCATATTCACCTTTGATATTTCCAGAATCAAGGGGCTTCAACCCGAACTCTTTAGTTGGCCAGTTCATTACTGAGAACAAGAACTTCTAGTTCTTTGATATTCACCTATGTGAATTTGCACATCATACTTCAAATGAGATGGCTAACACGAATGCCAACTGAATAAATTATCAATATTGGTAAACTTCAAATTTACACCATGACATGTGCACTTATCAATAAACTTCGGGTTTATTATGACATGGGTTTTATACCAATAGATATCCACTTTATTGTGGCATTCTTTCGTTTGTGTAGTACAAACTGGAGAACAAAGCGGGTAGCTTTTCATATACAAATTACCCCGCTACAAGTTGTAGTAATAGGAGAATCAAAGCCTTCCTTTATTTATAGTCTCAATATAATCAATCGCTTTCGCGTGTACTTTGGAAACTGAATAAGTTTCTTTGAGACTTACTACAGCACAATACTCAATTGTGTTTCTCCAACATAGTAATAATTGGCTCTTCGAGAGTTCTCAATTAATTTTGTACTACCACAGACTAAGGTTCGAGATCCTCACATTCTTGCATTCCGTATTTTCAAGAGTCTCAGGCTCAATAGATTCTTCGTGAATCTCGGAATTAATCAAATCATGAGCGTCCTCATGTGATTCTTTCATAGTGTCATTTAGATCGTTCTTTTTCTTCTTTCTAGGATTTCGATCTTTGGAACCTAATGGTCTGCCACGCTTCTGGCGTGCATTTGACTCATTGGATATGACACTAGATATTTGTCCAATAGGGACTTCAATACGGATCGGAACATTTTCCGCGTGAATGTGGGATTTCGTTATCCTCTTCAAGTCCGTAAATGCGTCATGCATTTGATTTGCTATTCTTTGCAAATGGATAGTCTTTTGTGCCTCTTTCTTTCAAATAGAGGTATGTGGATCAAGATGAGATAATGATGCATTTTTCCACAAAATTTCCCGTTTGGTTTCACCAACTTCTCCCCCTAATTTTGGGAAAAGTGTCTCATCCAATTGACAGTCTGCAAATAGTGCAGTGAACAAATCTCCTGTCAATGTTTCGAGGTAGCGAATAATGGAGGACGCGTCAAACTCAACATATATTCCTAACCTCCTTTGCAAACCCATTTTGGTGCGGGATGGCGGTGCTACAGGCACATATACTGTGCATCCAAAGCTTCTTAAATGGGATATATTGGGTTCATGACCCAAAACCAATTGCAATGGGGAATATTTGTGTCAATTCGTCAGTCAGAGACGAACTAGCATTGCTGCATGCAACATGGCGTGACCCCACACCGAAGTGGGCAGCCGACGAACTAGCATTGCTTCATGCAAAATGGCGTGACCCCAAACCGAAGTGGGCAGCCGACAAACTAGTATTGTTGCATGCAAAATGGCGTGAACCCAAACCGAAATGGGCAGCCTCGTTTTCATGAAGAATTCAAGATTATTCTCATCTATTATCCATTAACTTTGCAAACGCAAGGTTGCGTGATGGCAACAAGCACACATTAGACCATCTACAGGATGCGTCTATCAAGACCATGAAATACCTAAACTACCCACTAGGTGGGTGAATAGGTCCACAAATGTCCCCTTGTATACGTTCCAGAAACTGGGGTGACTCAGTCCCAACCTTTGTTGGGGATGGTCTGATAATCAGCTTGCCTTGATAACACGAAGTGCAAGGATATTCATTACTTGAAAGAATTTTGAAATTCTTTAACGGATGCCCATATGAGCTTTCTATAATCCGTCTCATCATGGTTGATCCTGGGTGACCCAGTCGATCATGCCAAAGTACAAATGTATTGGACTCAGTATTCTTTAGATTTACTGTTGAATGTGCCTCAATTGCACTAATTCTTGTCCAATACAGGCCACAAGATAAAGACGGGAATTTCTCAATAACCCTCTTTTGGCCGGAGACATTCTTTGAAGTGAGGACGAGATATTCGAGATTATCTTCATCCATTGTCTCAATATTGTAGCCATTCCGGCGTACATCTTTAGAACTCAACAAGTTTCTCATAGACTTGGAGGAGAACATTGCATTCTCTATGATTAACGTCGTGCCTTTGGGCAGAGTTACAGTTGCTCTTCCGGAGCCTTCAATCAATTTAATTCCCATGGTTTGATATACAAAAGAAAATACATAAATATAAGTATAAACAACTTCAATTCTTTTGTTTCGCGTTTAAACAGCGTTTTGGGAAGCAGTTATTTAGGATATTCGAATAATGTATTCTAATATTCGAATATAATGCCTTGCGGAAAAAATAATACTTTAATGCGAAAAATATTAGATATTCGAATATTTAAGCACATATTCTAATATCTTGCCAGATATTCGAATATAGGAATTCTGATATTCGAATATCCGGCCCAGATATTCGAATATCAGACTCTGATATTCGAATATCTGGCCTGGCGGAAAAAAGTTCGTTTTATTGCTAAATATTAGACGATCGACTAGTTTTTAGGTTAGTCGATTACCTCTACTGTACAATAAAAATATTTGAGCATATTGAAACATTCTAAAGGGCTAATACTAACATCATATCATGAATTAACTAATACGAGCTAATGCTAATGACTATTAATTTATTCATTGACTAATACAAGTAGAATCAAACAGCTCCATCTTCTTTCATCATGGTTCCATCACCGGTTAGCTGGTCTATCTTTCCCTCGGGTTGCTCAAAGAAGTCTGCCACATCCAGGTGGGTGAAGTCAAAGTTGTCATCAGAGACAAAATTTGTTTCAGGGCGTTTTCTCTTTCGAGATGCTTGATAAAGGTCAACCAAGTGTCTTGGTATTCGGCAAGTCTTAGACCAGTGCCCATTTCCACCGCAACGATAACATATAGTTTCTGAACTATTTGCCTTAGGATCTTCGGGATCCCGTTTCTGCTTTCGGTGGTTATCTCTCTTTGTGGGGTGACGGACTTCTTTGGAATTTCTTCCTTGTCCATGTCCTTGGCTTTGACCCCGTTTATGACCATGACCATGGTCCCTTTTATGTTTGGCATAATGAGAGTGCACCATATCTGCTTCAGGCAGTGGTGTAGACCCAGTTGGTCTATTTTCGTGATTTCTCATGAGCAGTTCATTATTTCGCTCAGCCACTAGTAAGAGAGAAATCAGTTCAGAGTACTTCGTAAAGCCTTTCTCTCGGTACTGTTGCTGCAGTACCATATTGGAGTCATGACACGTTGTAAACGTTTTCTCAAGCATATCGTAATCGGAGATGTTATCTCCATATAGCTTCAGTTTAGAAGTAATTCTGAACATAGCAGAATTATATTCAGAAACGGACTTAAAGTCCTGTAGCCTCAGATGGGCCCAATCATATCGTGCTTGTGGCAGAGTGACCAACTTCAGGTTGTCATATCTCTCCTTTAAGCTGTTCCACAAAACGAGTGGATCCTTGACGGTGAGATATTCAATCTTCAAACCTTCGTCAAGGTGGTGGCGCAAGAAAATCAAGGCCTTCGCACAATCTTGGGTGGATGCTTTTTCTTTATCTTTGAGGGTGTCTCCGAGACCCATAGCATCTAGGTGGATTTCAGCATCCAACACCCATGTCATATAGTTCTTGCCCGAAATTTCAAGGGCAACGAACTTTCTTTTCATAATGTCAGACATACTCGAAAATTAAATTAGGAAGAGGGAAAATACCTTGGATTTTCGAGAATGGTACTTGAGACGGTAGAGTCTCGTGCTGATAACGTGTTATAAACTAAAGCAAAAGACAAGAACAATAGAACAAGAACAATAGGAATAGAGAGAAGAGTAGAGAGAGTTCTTCTTATTGAGTTGAGAGGGGTCTCAAGGGATGATTTACAATGGTAGAGAGCACCTCTATTTATAGGGAGGAGGAAGATCTTGCTACCAATAATAGGACTCTAAAATCTCTCTAATTAAGTACATTAAAGACATTCACCTTAAATAGAAGTGTAAGAATCTTCTATTTCATAACAACTAGTAATTATTTATGTACTATTCTATGAAAATGTGATCATGATTATTTAGGGTTTGGTGTAAAAAGCTTTTTAGGTCCCTAGTTGATCGTGCTTGCTTTTGGGGGACATAACCCATATATGTGAAAACATAGGCCCCTCATTGCAAAATTCACTTTGTTGTTTTACCCTCCCCTTTGACTTCCTCCTGTTCTAGCCAACTCTATCATCATTTTGTGTGCCATTAACATAATGGCACGCACCTCTTCTCTCTCTCTCACACACACGATTTAGATATTTGATTTTCAAGAAAATAGTTTTTTATATAATTATAGCGTTCGGTTCAATTAGGGAGTATTTCATTTAAAATTTCATGGGATGATTATTATCTCTTACCGATATGCTATCGGGTAACTTTATTCATCAACAATTATATCGATAAGAAGAAATATTATGTAATGTTTTTATTTTTACTATGAAAAGAAATTACTTATGCTTTTATAGTTCTCAATTCACTTCATGAAATTTTTTTTTTTTAACTTGTTCTATCGAGTTTAGGTAAATTACGGTTAGACGAAATAAACCTCAATGTTAAGTTTAGGCGAATCTTATTCGGTGGAACAACCCTCAATGAGAACACTAAGTCCATAAGAAGGGGTATATGTAATACCCACACTTTAAATGGAATCCCACATTAATAAAATACATTAAGAATATTAAATATATTACTTAACAAGCCTTAAATACTAATAATATTTAAATTCATAAAAACTTAGACTTAGATCGGATAATATTACTGACAAACTATTACATCATATCAACTAGGTGAAATCCAGTGCTCTAATTAGGTTTCACTGCCAGGTCAAGAAGACATCTTAAGTGCCAGAAACTCTCGTAGGAAAAAAAAAACTGAATGAAGTACGAAATATATGCAGAATCTTGTTTATAGTGGTATGTTTGTGTTGAGGTATATACTATTAATTATAGGTTTAGTTTAATATAATATTTATTTTGAAATAATTATATTTTTTAATTTCAACAAAGTTTTAAATAAATTATATATTAGTATATGTTCTTTATTTATATAGTAGATGATTTAGTATAGAGGTATATATATGTATTGGAGCATGGGGCACATGCACTCATGCTCCTCTCTCTATACCATATATACTTTATTTTATATTTTTTTAATTATGCTAAAATATATGTGTGTGCACCCAAGCTCAAACAATTCTATAGTGCAATAAATATTCAATGCACCTTCTTGTGTTACATGTTCAATTCTCAGTTTGTTGGTATATGTGATGTCCCTTCTTGTGTTTTAATTAAGTTTTTTTTTTCTTCTTTTTTTGTTTGATTTATTCATTCAAAATTTTAAAATCTAACACATTGACATCCTTTATTTCCTTTTTGTCATCACAAAATTTATGCTCCATCCGTTTTAATTTATGTGAACATGTTTGATTGGACATAGAGTTTAAGAAAAAATAAAGATTTTTGGAATTTGTAGTCCTAAACAAGTTAGAAAGGGACCAGAGTATTTGTGTGGTTATAAAAACTTCTCATTAAGGATAGAATTATATGTACAAGCTAAATTGTTTTCAAAATTAGAAAGGGTTCGTTATTTTTGGAACGGATTAAAAAAAATAGGTTTACATAAACTAAAACAGATGGAGTATAACCAAAATTAATAGCAGGGGATGATGTAGCATGGTATAATGATCCCAATACTTTTTTATACAGAATATAGATATATATGTTACAAATCACTAAAATTATAAGTAAAAAACTTTAATTTTAATGTGTAATTTCTAAACAGTAATGAACTTATGGTAAAAACTTAAAAGTTAAACCCGTCAAATATAAATTTTAGAGTTACCTCTTTGTAATTGTGCACCCATCTCCTTGAAATCTTGGATTCGCCTCAGATTTAGAGTATAGAGTTCAGCTTATTTACTTATATAGTAGATGATTTAGTGTAGAGACTTCAGCTTATACACGGAAGATTAAATAACTGGTTCTTATAAGTATAAAGTTTGAGCTCACAATCAAATGATAGAATTGTGTTTGCCTAAGTTAGTTGGTGGGCTGAACCTCTGAAACCTTTATTTGTGGAACAAGGCAGCTATTGCAAAACTTTGCTGGGATCTGGCTCACAAGAAAGACACACTCTAGGTCAAATGGATTCATACTGTTTATATAAAGCAGCATCAACTGGAGAACACTCATATCCCCAAGCAAGCTAGTTGGATGGTAAGAAAGATAATTGCAGCAAGAGGTCTGCTAGAATAACAACAAGGTCTTCACATGCCAGTATGCTCCATTAGACAACTCTATCTTTTTCAGATTGGCCAACTCCCGAGAGTCCCTTGGAAGAAACTAACTGCTCAGAATTATGCTAGGCCCAAGGCTGTTTTCAACTTATGGTTGGTACTTCATGACAGGCTACCAACCAAGGATAGGCTAATACATTGGAGAATGAATGTGGACAACAAATGTGTTGTGTGCCAGCATGCTACAGAAACCAGAGACCATCTGTTCCATACTTACCCATATGCTACAGACTTAAGAGACCAAACACTGTCCTGGCTCAGAGAAGATCACCCCAGTATGCAGAACTGGGACCAATTTATCCAGTAGATAGTTAGTAAAGCTAAAGGAAAATCTAGTAGAGCTAACATATTCAAAATGGTTGCAGCTGAATTATTCTATGCTTTGTGGCTGGAGAGAAATTCGAGGATTTTTGAGATCGTTTTCCGCAGTAGTGATACCCTACTCAGGGACCTAGCTTATACTTGTAATATTAGAGGAACCCCCAAAATTAGACAATAGCTTCAGCAATATCTCTTGTAAATAGGTTAGATAGTTATAAAGATAGTTGGTATATAGTCTAGATATGATAGTCAGCTGTGCATAGGCTGAAATATGGTTTTGTATTGAAATATCTTTGGTGATTAATAAAATCCTAAATTACCAAAAAAAATGATAGAATTGGATAAATCATCATGGATGATTGTAGCACAAGATCAAATATAATTTATCTTAATTATGGGAATGGTTTAGTTCAGACTTCTTGTGCTAGTACATTTTGTATGTATTGAACGGATAAAGTAGAGATAAGTATTTTACACTGACTAAATAAAAAAACTTTCCGTCCATTAAATGTACTTATACTCTTTATTTTGATATAAGTATTATTAGCTGTGTACATTATTATTGTTTTGATTTGTTAAAATGCGAGATTCTTTCGTGGGTTTGGTAAATTAGATAATAATAATAATGTACATTGACGAAGTAATAGTTAGTTGATGGAATCTATGCATTTCTCGATTTAGAGATTGATGATTGTCACGACCCAAATCCTGGTCGTGATGGCGCCCGGCTGCAAGGCTAGGCAAGCCTGACCAAATAACTCCCTAAGAATGGCATACAGCCCAAAGAGAGACAACTCAAGATAAAACAACAAACTTAGATATAAAACTCCCAAGACTTGGTCACGAGTTTTAGAGCCTCTAACAATACTGAATACATGTCACAATGACGGAAACACAGGTGTCAGAATAACTAGAAAATAACTAGAAGATCAGAGACATGGGCCTTGCGGACGCTGGCAGCTACCTCAATACTCTATCAAACTGACAACCAGCAACTGCACGCGCTAATCCTCTGGAGCACATGAATCTGCACACAAGTTGCAAGGAGTCGGGGGTGAGTCTACCAAGTCAGCGAGTAATAACAGCAAATAAAGCTGCGAAAGCAAGAAAACCCAATAATTACACAAAGTAAGCTAAAACAGTGTATAACAGTATCTGCAACTGAACAACAACAACAACAATATATATATATATATATATATATATATATATATATATATATATATATATATATATATATATATATATTTCATATTCGGTTCTTTTCTATACTTGTACTTGTTCTGGTTATTAGACCAGTAGGTGTCTCGGCTGTTCCTCGTCACTACCCCACCGAGTTTAGTCTTGGTACTTACTGGGCATCGCTTTAGTGTGCTCATACTACACTTATGCATATTTTTTGTGTGCAGATCTTGGTAGTTTTGGTTAGTAGCTGTGCGTATTTTTGTCGAGCACACTCAAGGTAGTCATGTTGTTGCGTTCGCAGGCCTCGAAGTCTCCTTCATATTTATATTCACGTTGTTGTACTTATTTTCATTGGTTTTATTTAGAAGGTGTAGCGAATCTCTGTAGAGCTTATGACTTGTACTACCGAATTTTAGGAAGTTGTTCATTGTATAAAGGATTCACCTCAGATGAATTTTATCCGTTATTAGTTATTGTGTCATTCCACATCTTAGCAGGCTTACCTAGTCCTTACGACTATGTTCCATCACGAAGGTCAACGGAGAAAAAATTAGGCCGTGACACTTTCGTTTCATTACTTACCGTATGTAGTTTCTCTTTACATCTAACCATGATATGATATGTATGGCTTCTAATTGCAATTTTTTTGGATGTAGGAATTTTTTTAGATATATATATACAATTAATTAGAGACTCGTGCTGATAACATGTTATGAAATAAAAGCAATTTAGTAAAATATGAACAAGAAATAAAAGTAATTTAGTAAAATATGAACAAGAAATAGAGATAGAGAGAAGGAAAAGATTTTATTCTTCAATTGTGTGTATTTTTCTATCTATTACAAGGCACTTTTATATGTATAAAAAGTAAAGAAAATATGTCATGGAATATATTATTGAACATACAAAATATATTATTAAATATATCATTAAGCATTTAAAATAAAGATCATGAAAAAAAAGTAAATATCCATCTTGACGTAATACTTATAGTAACACCTACTACTTTTTTGTTTAGTCAATTTGTACTTTCTAGACACTCAGTTGAAGCATCAACAAAAATGCATTTAACTTTAGGTGACGAAAATCTAAGTTAGATTACACTGTTGACTAAAGCATATGATTTGGTAGAGACATAACATATGGCAATCCACATGATAAAGCATTAATTTGGAAGAAGATCTAGTGGAGTTCATATTGTTAACTCAAAAACTGATCAACTGCCTCGAGTGCAGGAATTAGGTAAATGCTTACCAAAGTCATTTTTAACATTGCTTTTTAAATGAATGGATCAAAAGAAAACTGATAGCAGTAATAATTCACCAATCACTCATTTATTTTTAACTAAATATTTTGTATTAATGCCTTGAATATTAACTCGTCTTTGATAGAGAGCGCCTTACCTTTAAATACGAGGTTTTTTTTGCGCGAATTCAAATTTAATTGAATCCCAATACAAATATCGAACATTGAACAGAAAACCAAAAAAGTAGCAGAAATACAAAGATAATGCATCAAAAAATAACCAATACTATGTATATACCTAAGTCTAAATCCAAAGCTCTCCCTTTATATAACTCTATTTCTACCGGTATATGAGTCAATTGCGGCTTTGGTTATTTACCTAATAAAAGCCGGAGAAATTTAAAAATATTTAGAGTGATAAGTGTTCATTTAAAAATAGTCATAGTTTTAAAAATAATAAAAATTTAGGTATTTTCATGTAAAAATATCTGAATGAAAATACTGTTCAAAATCTGAAAAATACAACAGTATATTAACATTGTTCAATATCTGAAAAATACTCTAACATAATATACTAAAGTTCTAGTATAATATGTCGTCCAACATAATATGTTGGGGGTTCATACATAGATATTCCAATCTCTAAGAGATTATGCTGGAACTTTTCGTATATTGGAGTTCCAGCGTAATATACTGGAACTTTCCGCATTACAGCAAAATAATAATTATTTTTCAATAAATTTACAAACGCTGGTTATTATTGAACAATCAATTCAAAAATTTACTAGCCCGTGTTATTGTTAGGCTTGCGGGTGAGTAACTACAGAAAAAAAGAAGTCCAAAAGTTAATCCCGTGAATTTACATAATAAAAGTGGTTAACACTTAAGCTTTTTGACTATCGGTTATGAGGTTACAATTCATAAAATCTCAAGTTTAAATTTTAAGAAAGACAAAAATAAAAATAATTTCTTTTCATATGTGAAGGTCTTAGTGGATAGAGTATGCGTGACCGGACATCATGGTTATACAAAAATATAACTGGTTTACAAATTAACCTAATAACTTGTACTACTAGTCTTCTCTTACTCATTTCTTGGTTGCTACTTAGTTTGACGTTGACAAGACAAATAAACACATGTGAGTTAATGAATGACCTTTCCTTCTCACTCACCCTGGCAGGTCTCTTAAACTACACAGTTATCTGACACGTGGCAAGAACCCATGATCTTTCTTTCCATCAGTCTGCACAAACATGTACTTTTACTAACAATACTGAGTTTTCAGAATTTTCAGTTCATTACAGTTTTTATTTTCTTCCATTTAAACTCTCTCTTCGCTAGATTTATTGCAGTTGTGGCTTTATGCCAAGAGATGCAGTGGCACTGACTTTCATGTGTTAATAATGCCACTGCACTTACACTTGTCTGCCTAACTTCTTTTTCTACCACTTCTCTTTTACTAACGATTACGAATTCTTAAAAAAAATTGACTGAATCAAATTTTGTTGAATCCGATTAGCGTTGAATTTGTGAATAAAATCTCATATTAATAACAAAAAGAATTAAGAATCTATATGTAAAATGTAGGAATCTCTTAATATTATTAAGCTTTTTGGGGAAGACCACGCAGGTTTGGTCCAAAACGGACAATATCACACTATATTAAAAATATATTTAAACTTGTTTAGCACAATAATTTATTAAGCTATTTTTGCTTCGTTGAACCAAAAGTCTTTCGAAAATATTTTTTCTATCTTTATAAGATAGGAATAAAGTTTGTGTATATGTTATTTTTCCAAATCTCACTTATATATATATATATATATATATATATATATATATATATATATATATATATATATATATATATATATATATATATGTGTGTGTGTATATATTATTGTTGTTGATTATTAAACTATTTTTAATAAAATTATAGCTCTCAATAGAAATTTATAATCATATCTAACAATTGGAATAAATTTTTTATTTGATAAATGAAAATAAATCGAATCAAATAAAATTTATTATATAAATAAAAAATAATAAAGCATTATTTTTTCAATCTTTAGCTTGGAAATTGAGGCTGATTAGATGGAAATGACTACAAACAATATTCGAACCTACTCTAGTATTATATTGAGACTAAATTAGTTGGGGTTATTTTCAGTAGCAAGTCATTGAGGTAAGATTTCTTGTTGACCAAAAAAAGGTAAGATTTCTCCCCTTCTTTCAACCCCCTTATTATTTTGTGATATTTGAGTCAAATATCATGTCTATATTTTATCCAAAATTTCTAGTGATTCTTAACGTATTTTTTAGATTCTATGTCTTTTGGACTGGAATTGAGGCTGATTTAGATGGAAATGACTACAAACAATATTCTAAAATTTAGCTTGATCCATTAAAAATTTCGATGTTTATAAATCGAAGCTTATTCTTATGACATGCTTGTATAGCTTCATAAATCTCATATCATATTTAAGATTACTAGTTTTATAAAAATTATAAAAGAGGATTATTTATTTAGTGGTAGAAAGTAGAAACTTTTTGGCTCTTGAATAAAGGAAAAGAAGTGATTCAATCTGATGTAAAGGGTCTTCTTTCTATGATCAGTCTTTCTCCTCCTCACATTCTTTTTGCTTTCTCATTGATCTATCTTTCCTTTCTCAGGTCTTACCTGCTTTAAATAAACTGTACCTAACTGCAGTTGCAGTTGTACTACATTTATTTATTTGTTCCCCAGCTACTTTGATTTTCTTGAATGGCTATTCTCTATTTATTCGGGCTATAGTATGCTGGTTACAGACTTTAATTAAATGTCTGTTTGACTGGTCAACTGAAATATGTCTTTGCTCTTTTCCATGAAACGTGTTTACATTGTAGGTGGAGCTGGTAGCCTAGCTATATATATATAGCACGGTATATAATTTTTCAATTCAAGATGTATTCTCATAATACAAATATTGTTTTTGTTGCAATTTTAATCACCATATTGAATAATCGAATTGCAATTTATATCATGTTAATCTTTGTTTTTCGGTTCACAAAATAAGAACAAACTCAGATTTTTCTATTACAATCACAGGAAGCACGATAGTATCTCAACAATGCAAGCGTTTATCATTTTTTTTTTAAATTAATCTTTTCTGGCTGTTACAAAAATGAAGTCTAGATGGAGCGACACATCAGAAGTGGCGGATTACCAAAGATATCTAAAGGTTACTCTCTATTAAAAGAAAAATGATACTTGTAATCTTAAAAATAAAATAATTATATCAAAGATAAGATAATCTAATCAATATAAATTATTTAATGCTATAATAAGTTAGACTCTTTCTACTTTTAACACTTCCATATAAAGAGTTTGAACCAGTGGTGGAGGCATGGGAATAGAACCAACAGCAACGTTTTGACTCCTCATTAATCACGGAATAATAAATTTTATTTTTAAAATATATCAAGGGAATTTTAAATATAATATATAAATATTTAATAAATTTTATTTTATATATACAATATAATTTTTCAACAAAAAAAAGCTCGAACCTTCCCCCTAAATTTCTCCCAATTTGAGCATAAAGGAGTAAATCTAACCTATTAAAACTCATATTCAGTACGCTACTATAATATTATGATGTACGTAGTACTACAACAGCTACTACTTAGTTTTTCATGCATACACGTAAACTTAGAATTTTGTGCAAGCGAATTTAATCGAAAAACTTCATAGCAAACATAAGCCGTATAAATCGTATAAGCAAAGTTAAAAATAATTTTTATAAAAAATTTACTTTGTTCTAGTCATATATATATATATTACAAATGGATTTGATTGAACCCACTTCTCACCGTTTATATTCGCCCCCGGTGAACAGAGTCTACAATTCTAGCTTAACATAAATTAAAGAAACTATAAATTAAGACATAGGCATTTGGGATTAACCAAAAGGGAAGTGAAAGAATCCAAGAAACCACAGGTTTGGTTTTGTTGCAGAAACAGAGCTGAACAAGATTGGAGAGTAATAATAGCAATGCCCGACAAGCGTGGGGTTGTCTTGTCATGTCAAATTAAACAACTTCATTTAATGTTGCTCCTCTACTTTATATGAATATGATATTTATGTGTTTGTAAACATGTTATTAACCGTAAAAGTAAATATTTTCTAGTACTATTAGAGATAATGTGTGAATTAATTTTGTGTATTAATAATACCTTATTTAGTATATTTTTTTAATTTATATATAATTAGTACAAGCATAAGTATTAGTTATATACCTTTTTAATAAATTATACATTACATACTCTTTTTCTACGAGATGCTGGGAATTCCTTGTACCACATAGTATGTAGATTTTGAAGAAGAGTATAAATAAGACAAAGGAGTTTTCAGAATTTCATTTTTTTTATCATAAATAATCACCAACAAGAATTTGGTTCTTTTTACGAACTTGATGTCGATAAATCTGCAAATCTAGAAATTCATTTCGGTCAATTGAACCTTCTCGCACTGTTTCTTTATAGCTCGTAAAGACAGAATTTCCAATAAGAGGGTTCAAAAAATTATGATTCAAAAGAGTAAAAATTATAATGTTAGAAGAGATTGTTGCTAAAGGGAATTGAACTAGTGACCTAATAAAGTTTTTGACCTCCATTGACCATTAAGTTATGCTTTTGAATAGTGAATTTAAAATACAATATAGAGGTACATAATAGATTTTGCTTTATACGTACACTGTAATTTTTCCAGTGAAGGGGGTGCGCTCTTCCCCATAAAATTGCCCTTGTATATAGCTAATGCATAACAATATATGGTATTAGCAATACTAAGGCTATTGTATACAGTAGAAATCGATGGCTCGATTTCACGAGCATCAAGGCATCTCAAGGGTTAGCGGTAATTGACCCCGAGAATTCTCGATGGACGACTTCGAGATAGTATAAGTGATGACTGACCCCAAGGCAAGGTGAACTAGCGGTCTTGGCAGATCAAGGTGGAGTTCCCAAGGCGCGTACATATAGCTGGCCAAGTCTAGTGGGTTAGTCAGAAAAGCGAATCGAAGCATTAAATGGTTGTACCAACCATATATCTTTGTAATTAATGTATTTGTACTATATTTGGATTCCCCCTCCTATAAAAAGGGGATCCTTGTCATTTTGTATATATACTTGTTGCTCCATACTAAATACTCAAGAATATTTTCTCTGCTCTCTAACATATTCTCTCGAGTTCATTTCTTCATTTATCGCTTATATTTGTTTTGTTCTATTTATTGTTCTTCATTTATTACTTATTATTGGTCATAAAGAGCCGTCATTGATCTTATCATAACTGTTATTCACCCATCGAATACCCCCGGTAGCTCCCAATCGAGCTCCAAACTAGACTTCGAGGCCCCCGAATAGTTGAGCTTGAGGCCCCGACGACCAATCATTCGGTTTGACTATCACTTTACTCCGAAGCTCTTATCTCATTTCTAAGTCTTTCACATAGCATCAACTACTTAACAACTAGCATAAAAATAGACCATGTATTTTTAGAATTCGATAATCAAATTTAATTGTTATTACTATTTCATGGTAAACAACTATTAATGCATGCATTAGCATGGTTAAAGATAAATTATTCTTAAAATCCCTTAAAGTTAAAGAATGGAGGGAATTTTTGTGAATAATTAATTTTCTTAAAAAAATATGCAATACATTTTAATTTTTGATGCATCACATCAAACAATGGATGAGAGATAATCTGTGCATAACTAATGTTGCATTACTAATCCCTACAAAACTAATACATCTTATTCAGCATTATTCTTATGCACCCTATCAAATGATCCCTTAGTTGTATTTGTTAGGATGGAAATAATCAGGTGTCATGCGGAAGCTAGTAAAGCAAACCTTGGGCGATAATAAATCATACAACAAAAGAGAAATATAACAAAAGAGACACAAACATATAACGTGGTTGGTCAACTGACCTACATCTACGGATGGAAATGAGTAATCCACTATATAAAAAGAGCGTACAAAATATCGAAAGAACAACCTCATGAAGAGGCAAACACAAGTGACACACTAACACTTGTCCCGTAAAGTTTCTCCCTAAACACGACTCTCAAATCCCATGTGGCTATATCATGAATGCTACTTAATGAGAAGGACAGATCTTCAATTTATAGAACTCAAAACATTACAAGAAAAGGAACTAGCCAAACATGAAAGAATTATATTTTTCTTCTAGAAAAAGAAACATTCAATTATAGTAAATATGTTATCCTTTCCTTCATGAGATAAGAATACTGATGTATTCTGGGCTAGGCCCAGGCCTAAATAGGCCTAACAGGCATGGGCTTTGGCGGACTGGGCTCCGGAGGTCCCGGGTCAAACGGTCCCAAATGATGAAACTGGTCCGTCATGGGCCTAAGCCCACATGATCCCGGGCTAAATGGGTCGGGCCTAAACGGACCTAAGTGGTACGTACGTTTAGTATGTTTTGTATATATATTGCCTTATTTAACATGGCAACAATACCATAAATAGAGGGGGATAGAAAAAAATATTTTTTACACTTTTCTTTCATTGTATTTATAGCAAGTTGATAAATTACCTCACCCTCTAAAAATTGAACAAATAAATTACATAGTGCTGCAATATAAACTAAACAATTTGAAATAGTAGGATAATATTGGCCACACAATTCATTTGTAGCAATATGAAATTGTTCTAAAAAAATCTATAAGAATTTTAACATTAGTCCAATCTTGACTTGTACGGATTTCATCATCATCCTCATCACCAACACGAGCATTAAATGTTGCATTTATATTCATATGCAACAACTAAACTTTTGTACATATAATTCCATCTAGTCAGACAAGCATTAGGAATCTTTCTTTCTCTAAGGCTAAATTCATCACATTTTGAAAATATTCTTTAAGTCTACTTCTACGGTTTGAATAGAAAAGTCAATTAAAAGCCATTTTAACCATTTCAATTTTCAAATTTAAAATTTTCATACCATCACCGATGATTAAATGGTAAATATGATAAATACATCTAATATGAAAATAATTATTAAATGTAGGTTTTCGTGTAGTTGTAAGTAAGCCAATAACATTAGTGTTACTAGAAGTATTATCCATAGAAATTAACATTATTTTATGTTTAATGCAAAAAATTAACAAATATCTCTAACTGTGTTAGAAATAAACTTACCTGTGTGACTTGAATTAATTATTCTATATGCAATAATACATTTTTGTATTTTCCATTCTTCATCAATCCAATGAGTGGTAGCAGTTAGATAATCACAATCATTATCACTTCTACTAATATTAGTAGTAATATCAATGCGAAAATCGATATGAGTAAATAAATAGTGCAAATATTATTCATATTCATGTTTACATTTATAAATATCGCTCTTTACAGTTATGCGAGGCCATCCTTTATAAGTAGGATTAAAAAACCTTCTAATAGATTGCACAAAATGAGAGTTGGAAGGAAATCTATAGGGTAAGCACATAACAGAAACCATTTTTGTCAATTCTTCACGATCTTTATTTGGATCGTAATATAAAATGCCACCGATAACAGTGTTAATTCCCTGTTGAACTAGATTTGACCCGGTACTAGGGTTAACCGTAGTATCAACACTTGTCCACTCTTATGCAAATTTTATTTGAAGATATCTAGCTTTATCTATAGGGTGTTTCTTTATGTGTATGGTCAAACTACCTGTACCACTTCGGTCTCTAGCAAATTTATGAGCCAATAAAGACCCATAAGTTTTGCACTTAGCCTTATTTTGTTCTCTTAGTTGAGTAAAAAAGTTTCAAATAAGTAATGTTTCGCGGCGTCTAGAACGTTGTCTATTAAAAGTAGGGGTTACTACAGGAGGGTCAAGCGGGGCATCAATTGGGTTATTAACAGGACTAGTAGATGTATCATCTAAATCCGGTTGCGTTTCATCTAAATCATCATTTTCCTCATCATTTTCAAAGATAGTTTGATTAGAATAAAGAGCATTCATAACTTCTTCATTTAATTGTTGACATGGTGAAACATCATGAAAAAATTAACTATCAGAAAGAAAACAAGGGTATCGCTATCAAGAATAACAGGTGGAGGAGGACGGGTAACAAGTTTGGGTCGGGGAGCCGGGGAAAGAGTAGTATCTTGGTGACTAGATTCACCAATTTTAGATTTTCCCTTACCACCAAATATTTTTCTCAAAGAAAATGTCATATTAATTATAATTATACAAGCTAAAACAAATAAAATTATAATATTAAACTTAAGAGTTGGAACGAGTTTACCGAATTAACGAACAATTTCTTGAAAATTGAGTATCGTTGAAGACTTGAATACTTCAATTTACCAACTTCATAATTCTTTTTACGAAATTGTAATAATAAAGTAAGCAATCATAGAAGAAAATTAGAGAGAGATTGATGAATTTGTAAGTAAAAATGAAAGAATGAGGGGGTATTTATTATTAAAAATCGGAAAAAAGTGTAATTTTAAAAGGTATGGGGTTAAAACAAAATTTGGGGCCAAATATCTATTTTTGAAAGTGTCAAACGGCTAAAAATGAAGGGCAATGACTACATTTTAAAATTGTGACCATTGGACCTTTTTAATTTTTTTTAAAAAAATAGTTGTTGGGCCCGTTTGGTCCGGTTGAATCAGTCCAGGCCTGTCAATCATGGGCGAACCGGCCCAGACCCGCCTGCTGGTCCCGAACTAAACAGTTCCGGGCTCGCAGGTTTTTTGGTAAGGATTTTGCACCACTAGAGACCGACTCGTTTGGCCTGTTTGGCACGCGTTCCCTGACCAATCCCGAGTTAGATCCTGCCCACAATACAACTTTAAATAGAAAAGCCAATTATAGTAAAAAAAGAATCTGAATAAACACGTGACAAGTATCAATAGTTTCGAAGATTCAAAAGATTCTCACAACAGCAGTTTATTTCACATCAGTTAAGATATTAGAACGTGGACAAAATTGAAGAAGATGAACTTTTCACATAAGTTGAAAATTGAGATTTTAAATCGTTTGAAAAAAAAAACCCTATTTCTCATGCTGTTTTAAAAAAGAATGAAAGGTATTACAACTACTTAGCGAGCTAGTCAAACAAATTTTTCTTTAAATATATTTTTTGTAAATTTTTTTTTTTATATTTTGAATTGTTCATTATTATAACTTATTGTATTATTAATGTAGATTTTAAATATAAATTTTATTTCAAAAATACATAAAATATTTATATCCGTATTCACATAGAAAATTAGTCATTTGGCTCTCGTGTTCCGAAAAGGTTCAAATAAATTAAAATAGAAAGAGTATTATGTTATTTTCATAGGAGAGTATCATAACGGGTACATAAGAATATTAGAATCAACGGGTTTTTCAAATACAAAAATGTATTAATCCTTTTAAAACAAATTAGAAAAGAATATATCATATAAAATAAAAAGTAGGGGTGCTTATCGGGCGGATTGGGCGGCTTTTTACTCTTAACGGTTTGGGTTAACGGTTATCGACTTTTAAATGTATTAATCCGTTAGCCACCCGATAAGATATCGGGCGGATTGGTATCGGGTTAGCTCTTATAGGGCGGTTAATGGGCGGTTTATCGGCCTAACATACATGTTCATCAAATATCTCTATTCTCCTCGTCTTAGAAATAATGAATTGCCATAAAAAATAATATTTTAGAGGCAATATGATGCATTCAATTTTCTTTGACAGAGCCACTCAATTTGATATTTGTGATTAGGAAATTAGCTTTACCATCTCCGGCATGTAGCCAAACAGGAGGATTACAAACCAAAAATAAATAAAAAATAGAACCAAAAAATTTCTAGATCCCGAGAATAAAAATGCTTAGAAGTAGAAATAAACTTTTGTTAATCATTTTCAAGGGTTTTAGTTTATATATATATATATATATATATATATATATATATATATATATATATATATATATATATATTTATATTCTTAACGGGTTAACGGATTAGCCGTTAAGAAAATTGAATAATCCATCCCCAAACCAAATAAGCCGTTAATAAAAAAAATTTAATCTATTCCCCGTCCGTTAAGCCGTTAAGCCGTTACCAGTAAGCCAAAGCTTCGGTTTGGATCGGTTTTCGATTTTGGATCAATTTTGAACAGCCCTAATAAAAGGTAATGCCTCCATTGTCGCGGCCGCTAAAGGGGTGGCAACATTTCATCCTTAGGTATTATATATATCTCTGTTTTTCTTTTCTTGTGAATTTTCAATATATAAATACTACAGATATATACTTCAGTTTCTTTGTGTTTTCCTTCTAATATTTTATTTCTTGGACATAATTTAGCTAAACTTTTCTCCAGATAGCCTAGGGTTGTTATTCAGCTGGTCCCACTAAATGAAAATTACAGATGCAAAGAGAGTAAAGAAGTCCACAAATAAAAAAAGTGACGCTCAATATATCAAATGAAGAGGTTTCAACACTATGTAGTAATATAGCACTGTTTTGTGAGAGTGATAGTTCAATCTGAAAAGCAATGGTAATGACAAAGAGTTTTAAGAAGTCCTAACCAACTTGTGCCTACTCCCATGGTTTTAAGATTTGTTTTGCTGATTTTACGCTAATAATGTTGCAAAGCCGAGGTCATGAAAACCATATGGAAATAAATGTAATTAATTACAATGAACTAATATTATGCATTTCTAATTCTTTATGGTGACAAAGAATTCACTGTCCTCTATGTTACAACATTGAAGTAGTTGTGCTCTCATACAAATTTTACAAAATAGTAACTAAAAAAGAGATCAAAGCCGGGGGGTGGGGGGGTGGGTGGAAGACTACATCCTGGCGTTGGTCTATGGGAAACAACACCCCATAACAGTAGGGTAAGGTTTGCACTCTCCCCAGACCCTACCTGTGAAATTTGTACTCGATTGTTGTTGTACATCCTGGCAAAATAAGACTCGTCCCATTTTTCTTCGATCGTCTTCTAGATAATGTAATTCGACATCCCAAAGAAATTTTGGTGCAAGATCTTGTATACGCGATATGATGGGTTCTTCATCTCTGATAATAATAAATCCCTGCACATCAGTTGACAACAAAATTGAGTTTGATCATGGTTGAAACTTCTGGCATAGGATAATTTTAGATTGTGTTAAGGTTTATGGAACAATGACAATCAGAAACTTTGTATTTGTTAGTGTATATTCTGAAAGATGGACTCCCTTTCACAGGCAGCATAAAGAGCAGCCCGGTGCACAATCATCACACAGAGACAACTTGACTGTTGCTCCAAGGTTCCCCTTCATTAAGGCAGCATGAAACTAATAATTATCTTGCTTTATGATTATCCTCTATATTCCTGTTTTCCTATGAAGAATTGAGTTTTGCTTCTATTTCACTTCCAATTCTTTGCTCACAGTCTGATGCCTGTTTAATGCATTCAGCATTTCTGTGAACTGATGTTAGGGTGAAGATACCTTTAAATGCTACTACATTTTAAGAATACATTAATCTTTTGGCAGAAGTCTTCTATACAGGAACGGATGTCTTGTGAAATATCAAGTTTGAACACACAAGCAATAAGAGTATGGTTCCATGAAATATCAGGTGTTCAACTTATGAATTGATTGACATTTTGTAATCTCACAAGCATCAAAAGTCTGAATGCGATATGCTTACCTGAGGTCGTATAATACGATCCATTTCCAGCATGATATCCTCGACCAAACAACCTTCTTCACGGCCTTTGTAGTGAGAGAGAAGATTATTGGCATGCAATAAATCATAAGAGCGTGGGTTTGTGGAGAATGGATCACACCTACGAATCCCAGTATTGCATCGCCATGGCGCCCTTAAGTAGATTAGAACTGTATAAAGTATAAGCTATTAAATAACACCATACCAGTCATGAAAAGTGCCTATAAGACCCCTGTCATAAACGGCAGAAAGGGTGTTGTTCATCGTTACAGGAACTACATTCATCACCCAGACAGGCCATGTACTGAGGGCGATAGCAAATCCACCAAGGGAAGCACTCATGTCCATTACATTGCGTATTTCTTTCTCTTCTACATTCATCAGTCTCCAGTAATGGCGAACTTGATCTTGCCAATAAATTGTATCCGCCAAGAACTTTTCACGATCAATACCTACAGAGAATAGATTATAACATGTCACAACTAATGATAGTTACTCAAAGATGAAAGCTCAATATAAGAACTTTTCATGATCAATACCGCATTACATTTTAAGGCATTTTAAGATTGTTGCCAAAACTAAACAACTGAGCCAACAGGATAATCTCTTTATCAATATAACTGCACAAAGGAATAGAATTCACAAACCTAGCCGACTAAGACTTTGTGAATACTCTGAAAGACGTTGTGGCCGAGGCAGTAGTTTCTTTTGTATTAGATGATGTGTCACTTAGGGTAATGCAGTTCCTCAGAGGTGTTTTCCATGATGGTTTAAAATCATCCTGAGAATCACATATGTTTACGAGTTTCTCCTCAGCGTTATGCTGGAGACATGAATTATCTTCTTGCTTAATCCAAATTGCTGTTTGAACTTCCCGTGCAATGAGCTTCCAGCACATTCCTGAAGTCAGATTTACTAATTTGTCCCATATCTGTGGAAAATCCTTATTCTTTCTATAAGCTGGTGGAGCTGCATAAACGAAATATCCATCTGATCTTAATAGGCGGTTCACTTCTTTGAGTAGAATACCATCTGCACCAACACCCAGGAAAAAAAATGAACACAGAACTTTTTTTAGGAAGAGTTCCACTAACGAATATGCAGGATGTAATAACAACAACGACGACAAACCCAGTGTGATCCCATAGGTGGGTCCGCGGAAGATAGTGTGTACGCAGTCCTTACCCCTACCTTGTGAAGGTAGAGAGGCTGTTTGCATTAGACAACTAATATGCAGGGTGTAAAAGCCAAATATTTAGGAAGAGTTTCAAGAGTTTATTGATGATGAGAGCCGCATTTTTACTCCATGAAATAAAAAACCTAAATCCCCTATTGGTTCACTGGTCTAACTTGGAGAAAAAATAGGCCTATTTCAAATAGCAGCAACACATCTAAGTTTAATCTTTTCCTATATAGTGAAGACAACGCTCACCATTTTCATGCCAATTACTCGATATCTGGAACAATGCACCATCTCAAAAGAGTTACTAGGATATGGTAGCTGCTTTGTTCTTAAAGCAGATATCATAGCACCAATTCCTCGTTCCAAAGCAAACTGAATTTGATTCTCATGACCATCTTTGGGAGCAAAGGACATCGTGTCTATACTTGAAGGAAGAAGATAAGCAGAGAAACTGGCAACCCCACAACCAACATCAAGCACTTGAAATACCCCTGAAGAACGAAAGTCACCTCTCTCATTAGTTGTCATATTTCCTAACCTGCGCCGAAGAAATAACTAAATTAATGAGATACATATATGCAAAGGTCGACACAAGATTGACACTAACTCAAACCTAAGAAGAAATAGATGACTATAATGAAAATATTCAGTAAAGTTTTTCCCTTTCCAGATTATATCGTTGTTAACTTAAACATAATATCACCAATATTTTTATCAGATATTTTAGCAGCTTATATACCTAGCATTTCTTGTGCAAAAGGATATTTTCCCTGTTCATATCGAATTATTTTCTAGGATAACTATAATGTAGTACCAAAAGAGATTTACAGATAGTTATATCAGGATAGGCATGCTTGTTATTCAAGAGCTTTAGTAAATGTTATGTATCATAAGTGTATTCAGATCATCATGAACCATAAGATCAGTAGATCAATAACTAAACGGACTTCCATCGATTACTCAAAGTTCGTCGCAGCTGGTCAGAGAAATATCACCTTATATGTTCTGTATGAAAATATGTGAGCATTTAGTCCTAAACCTTAAGGTAATGGCAATAGGTGGAGTGGCGTAAGACTTCTATAAATCCTTATCGATTTTTTTACATATTCTCTTGACAGAAAAAAAGTTAATTTTCAAAATCTGCAAGTTCAAGAATGACAGATGGGAACATGAAAAAGAAAAGAGACTATACATACCTCTCAAAGAACTGGTTAAAGCTTGGTGGTTATCTTTTGCAGTACAAGGACATCCAGACTTTATTTTAGCAACAAAGCTGAAACTCTTGAAAACTAAAATAAATGAGTGGAATGCTGCTAACTATGGGGATCTAGCAAAAAGGAAGACAGAGCTTTTGAACCAACTAACCTTTCTTGATGTCTTGCAGGAACAAAGGAACCTCACTGATGATGAATTGATACAAAAAGCCAACATCGCATTGGATTTTGAGGAAATATCCAAATATGAAGAATTCTCCCGGAGGCAAAAATCTAGAATTCTATGGTTGAAGCAGGGTGATATTAACACAAAATTCTTTCACAAGATGGCCAATGCACATAGGAGATTCAACACCATAGACAAGTTGGAGATTAATTGGATGGAAGTCACTGATCCAGTAGAAATTAAAGGAGAAATCATAATCCTTCTATAAACAGCTATACTCTGAGACTGAAGCTTGGAGACCTAATTTTACTCCTCAGAATTTTGCTTCAATTACAGATGAGGAGCAAAGTTTGCTGGAGAGACCTTTTGAGGAACAAGAAGTTCTCCATAGTTTAAAGCTATGTGCCATAGACAAAGCGCCAGGTCCTGATGGTTTTTCGATGGGGTTTTTTATTACATGCTGGGATTTTTTGAAGGTCGACATCCTACAAACTATGGCCAATTTTCACTCCCTGGGAAGTTTTAGAAGAGTTTAAATGCCACCTACGTGGCGCTTATACCCAAGAAGAGAGGAACTAAGGAATTAAGAGACTTCAGACCAATTAGTATAATTGGGGGCATCTACAAGATTATTTCCAAGACTCTAGGAGAAAGAATAAAGAAGGTGGTAGATAAAATTGTGAACAAGCATCAGATGGCTTTTATCAAGGGAAGACAGATCGTGGATGCTTCCCTCATTGCTAATGAATGTGTTGATAGTAGACAGAAGGAGAAGAAACCAGGGATCCTATGCAAACTAGATATCGAAAAGGCTTTTGATCATGTTAATTGGAGGTACCTTATCAATATTCTGAAAGTTATGAGTTTTGGGCATAAATGACTTAAATGGATCTTTTTTTGTATCAGTACAATGAAGTTTTCTGTCTTGATTAATGGATCTCCTGAAAGCTTCTTCTCTTCAATGAGGGGTTTAAGGCAAGGAGTCCCTCTATCTCCTTTCCTCTTTATTTTAGCCAATCAACGGTTACTTGAAGAGATTTGAAGTTCAGAATAGAATTAATAGCATGGAGATTTCGCATCTATTGTATGCAGACGATGCTCTGGTTCTTTGTGATGCCGAACCTGCCCAGCTAACGCATTTGAGGTTGGTTCTCACAGTCTTTGAAGGTATCTCAGGCCTTCATGTTAACCGGAGAAAGAGCATGTTGGTGCCTATTAATGCAGTTCCAAACAGTCCAATTCTAGCTGCCATTCTAGGTTGTGAAGTAGGAAACTTACCAACTAAGTATTTGGAATTATCTTTGGGTTCCAAGAACAAAGCTGCAGATATATGGGAAGGGGTACTTGATAAATGTGAAAAGAGACTTACAAGGTGGAAAGGACAATACTTATCCCTAGGGGGAAGGATTATTTTAGTGAGCTCTGTCCTGGACTTCGTATCCACCAACATCATGTCCTTATTTCCTATCCCAGCCAAAGTAAGGAGAAGAATTGACCAATTGAGAAGGAATTCGTTTGGGAAGGCAACAGAGAGTCCAAAGGCTCCCATCTTGTTAACTGGAACACTCTCATCTTTAGTAAGAGAGTGGGCGGTCTAGGCATTAAAAACTTAAGTTTGCATAACAAGAGTCTCTTAATGAAATGGTTATGGAGATTCAACACTGAGAAGCAAGCCTTATGGAGACAAGTTGTCAACTGCAGATATGAGCCATCAGGATACTGGAGCACCAAATCAGTGAGAACTCCTTATGGGGTTGGCAATTGGAAAGCCATCAGGAATCTATGGAGGACTTCACAACAAACACAAGTTTTAGGACAAAAAATGGGAGGATGGTATCATTTTGGCATGCCGATTGGATTGGTCATGGAGCATTGAAAGATATTTTTCTTGATCTGTTCAATCTCACCACTTCACCTAATGCACAGTAGAAGAAACTTGGAGCTCCCAGGGATGGAACCTAATTTTTAGAAGGCTTCTCAATGACTGGGAAGTCACTAGAGCTACTGAGATTCTCGAAATGATAGAAGGTTTTGTAGGATTAAGTGAGGCGGAGGATTCTCTTACATGGAAAGAAGGCAAGGGCTCTAAATTTAAGGTCAAGGCAGCATACAACTATCTATCATCCAGAGGGAACCCCAACTATCCTTGGCCTTGGAAAAAGATTCGGAAGATCAAAGCACCATTCAAAGTTATTTGCTTTTCATGGTTAGTGGTAAGAAAAGCCTGCCTCATTCTAGAAATTCTCCAAAGAAGAGGTATTCAGACCAGTTCTATATGCTATCTATGTCACCAGGAAGAAGAAACCAATGAGTATCTTTTCTTACATTCTGTTATTACTAGACAACTTTGGCAACTCTTTATAGCATTAACTGGTATTATATGGGTAATGCCTAAAGACACTATTTGCCTGATATGCAGCTGGAACAGTATTAGCGGAAGAACCTGTCACAAGGAATGGTGGAAGATTGTTCCAGCCTACATATGGTGGACAATATGGAAAGAGAAAAATTGCAAGATGTTTTGAAGGCAAAAGCAGTTCAACACAGAAAATCAAGAGTTCTTGTATTTCTCTTTTGCATTTTTGGTGTAAAGAACAGTTGATAGGGGATGTAGAATCACTACTAGACCTTTTCGATTCTCTGTAAGATTTCCAGGGGCTGTACTTGTAAATATTAGATACCAGCCCCGTTTTTTAGGTGCTGAAGAATATAATTGTTACCTTTTTCAAAAAAAAATACATACCTCTCAATATACTCTGGAGCCCCATGCTTGAAATGAGTTCCACCACCCGGAAACCACCAAAGTTGATCCTTCTCGTGCACTCAATTTTGTCCACCTTTTACCTCTGCAAGATGCGTATGGTTCACATTGCTCCGCCATATATAGTCCCTGCTAATCGGCCCCCTTATTGGTATCTTATAATCAGTTGGAGGTGGCACCAAACAGAACAAACACCTGTCAACCGAAGGACAATACCTCTCCAGCTCTTCTTTCCTTGAAAAATCTAGTTTTGGCATTAGCTCTTTGAGAGACAAGAGGGGTTGCTCTGATGGTAAGCAACCCCCACTTCCAACCGAGAGGTTGTGAGTTCGAGTCTCTCCAAGAGCAAGGTAGGAAGTTCTTGGAGGGAAGGATGCCGGGGGTCTATTTGGGAACAGCCTCTCTACCCAAGGGTAGGGGTAAGGTCTGCATACACACCCATTAAGTGGGATTATACTGGATTGTTGTTGTTGTTGTTGCATTAGCTCTTTGACATAAGACATGTCATGATATGGGATATACTCATTAAATTTCAAAGGGAAAACATTTACCCCCGTTTTAGGGATTTCCAATGGTATTGCCCGATACGAAAGAGACACCTTAACTCTAAACTTCAAAGCACCTGCATACATAATACGAATCAGAATTAAAATTCTCCGTAACCCAATAAAATAAGTCATTGTATAGTCAGTGCACTCTCTATATTTTCGGCACTCCTAGTCAGTTTAAGATATCTCTTGTGCAAGGGTGTAACAAATAGCGCATGACTTATCCCAAACGCTAAGTGTCATAATGATGTTCACGAGTGACTCTTGACGAGACTTCATATTAATTCACTATCAAAAATGTTGTATAAAGCTTTTAATCAAAGATGCTATGCTATACAAAATAGTTATCAGCCTCAACCACACGGTGAACAGATAGACTACCTAAGAGAAAGCTGTTGCTTCGCCATCAAATACTAGGTACTTTAATCAGCATAAACTCTAAAGCAAGGTGATCCAACAATCGTCTTATACCTTATAAAATCAAAGTTTCTGATGATAAATTCTCAGGCCAAACTCAGTCAGCATATACACAGATCCAATATCAACCAAACCAAATAGCAATTATAGAAGCCAAGCCATTAATAATGCACCTCACTGTCTTTCCTATATAGGGAAGTACTACAGCTGTATCTTTGTTATATAAGCGCGACACAGCATTTACCTAAATTTGATCAGAGCACATCACCTTTAGTTCTGTCTAGTACCAACTAAATCAAACCAACCATGATTAAGTGCCTGAAGACAGTAAACAACAAAGATAAAGATTTGTTCTTTCTGTATTGAGGATGTCATATTGCTATAGTAAAAGAGCAAAACAACTCTTAATTATCATATCTGTATCCAATTTACCCACCCGCAATGAAAATTTAACACTTCTCCAGAAAAGCTTATCCATTTCCACTTGCCCAAAAAAAAAAAATGATCACCCATATTTTAGGCAAACTCCAGTGATTTCCTCCACCTGTTATTAGCTACTAAGAAAGAAATTCAACAACTTGGCACATCAAAATTTCCATTTTTGTATTTCTGGCATCCAGTGAGAAAGCTGACACTAATCTGATAAAGAAAAAGATTTGCTTCCACTATAATACTCTCAGCGCTCGAGAGGGGTAAGAATGGAGTAGGCATCTTGGTTGATAGGGACCTAAGGGAGTCCGTGGTCGAGGTGAGGCGAGTGAACGATAGGTTAATGGCTATTAAGCTGGTTATTGGGGGTGGGGTCCTCAATGTGGTCAGCGCTTACGCGCCGCACGCAGGCTTAGACGAGGAGGTTAAAAGGCGCTTCTGGGAGGACTTGGACGATCTGGTGAGGAGTATTCCCCAGTCGGAGAAGTTAGTTATTGGAGGGGACTTTAATGGTCATATTGAGGCCGAGGCTGGTGGCTACGATGAGGTGCACGGGGGCTTTGGCTTTGGGGCCAGGAACGGAGGAGGCACTTCGCTGCTTGATTTCGCCAGGGCTTCCAAGCTCCTGATTGCGAACTCATCATTCCGGAAGAGGGAGGAGCATTTGGTCACCTTCAAGAGTGCGGCGGCGAGGACTCAAATTGATTACATCCTCATCAGAAGGAGCGACAGGGGTCTGTGCAAGGATTGCAAAGTTATCCCGGGAGAGTCTCTTTCAACTCTTCATAGGCTCCTAGTGATGGATGTTGATCTCTGGGTGAAGAAGAAGAGGAGGGGCGCCCGGGGTCAACCGAGGATTAGATGGGGAGCTTTGTCCAAGGAGAAAGCTCAGGAGATGGAAAGGAGGTTAGAGGAGGGCGGAGCTTGGAGAAGTTATGGGGAAGCGGACGCTATGTGGTCAGCGACAGCTAACTTGGTTAGGGGGGTAGCACGGGACGTGCTCGGGGTTTCTAAGGGATATTCAGGTAGGCATCAGGGTGATTGGTGGTGGAACGATGTAGTCAAAGGAAAAGTGGAGGCGAAGAAGGCGGCGTTCGCAAGGTTGGCAGGGAGCACAAGCGAGGAGGAGCGGAGAGTGAACAGGTTGTCCTACAGGGAGGCGAGAAGAGAAGCTAAGATGGCAGTCACGGAAGCTAAAAACGCGGCGTTCGGTCGCATGTATGAGGAACTAGGGGAGAAAGGTGGGGAAAAGAAGCTATTTCGGCTGGCTAAAGCAAGGGAAAGGAAAGCCCGTGACCTAGACCAGGTCAGGTGTATCAAGGACGAGGATGGTAGAGTTTTGATGGGGGAATCGTAAGTCAAACAGAGGTGGCAGGCGTACTTTCGGGACCTTCTTAACGAGGAGGGGGATCGGAGCATAGAGCTAGGGGAGCTGGGGCATTCAGAGCGTCATAGAGACCTTGGGTACTGCAGGCGCATTAGGGTGGAGGAGGTCTTAGGGGCGTTGCGCAGGATGAGTAGGGGTCGAGCAACCGGGCCTGACGAGATCCCGGTGGAGTTTTGGAAGTGCATGGGTAAACCTGGAGGGGAGTGGCTCTCTAGGCTATTCAACGTGATATTCAAGACTAAGAGGATGCCGGATGAGTGGCGGTGGAGTACAGTGGTGCCCTTGTACAAGAACAAGGGGGACATCCAGTGCTGCAACAACTATAGGGGTATTAAACTAATGAGCCACACGATGAAGGTTTGGGAGAGGGTGATTGAGGCGCGAATGAGGGGGGCGACGAATATATCGGGGAACCAGTTCGGTTTCATGCCGGGCCGCTCCACCACTGAGGCTATTCACCTAGTCAGGCGGCTGGCGGAACAATTCAGGGATAAGAAGAAGGACCTGCATATGGTGCTTATCGACTTGGAGAAGGCGTATGACAAGGTTCCGAGGGAGGTGCTATGGAGGTTCTTGGAGGCGAAGAGTGTGCCAGAAGCCTATATCAGAGTTATCAAGGACATGTACGATGGGGCTAAGACTAGGGTGAGGACGGTGGGTGGCGATTCAGACCATTTTCCTGTGGTAATGGGGCTCCATCAAGGATCGGCGCTGAGTCCCATGTTGTTCGCCTTAGTGATAGATGCTCTAACCCGTCATATCCAGGGGGATGTGCCCTGGTGTATGCTCTTTGCTGATGATATAATATTGATAGACGAGACGAGGGCCGGTGTTAGTGAGAAGTTAGAGGTATGGAGACAGACCCTCGAGTCTAAAGGTTTCAAGATAAGCAGATCTAAAACAGAATATCTGGAGTGCAAGTTCAGTGACGAGCCGAGTGGGGTGGGCAGGGATGTGATGCTTGGTTCTCAGGCCATCGCCAAGAGGGACAGTGTCCGATATCTTGGGTCTGTGATTCAGGGGGACGGAGAGATTGACGGGGACGTCACCCATCGGATAGGAGCAGGGTGGTCGAAGTGGAGGCTTGCTTCTGGGGTCCTGTGTGACAAGAAAATCCCACACAAACTCAAAGGGAAATTCTACAGAGCCGTGGTTAGACCTGCGATGTTGTACGGGGCAGAGTGCTGGCCCGTGAAGAACTCCCATGTCCAGAGAATGAAGGTTGCTGAGATGAGGATGCTTAGGTGGATGTGTGGGCACACCAGGCTGGATAAGATTAGGAATGAAGTTATTCGACAGAAGGTAGAGGTGGCCCCAGTGGACGAGAAGATGCGGGAAGCGAGGCTGAGGTGGTTCGGGCATGTACGGAGGAGGGGTCCCGATGCCCCGGTGAGGAGCTGCGAGCGGCTGGAGATTGCTGGTGGTCGGCGGGGTAGAGGGAGGCCTAAGAAGCATTGGGGAGAGGTGATTAGGCAGGACATGACTAAAATGCAGGTTACCGAGGACATGACCCTCGAAAGGGGAGTCTGGAGGTCTAGAATCAGGGTTGCAGGATAGGGGCTCTTAGAGTTCTTCGTTCGCCTCACCCGGGGTTGGGTGTGGGATAGTAGGGTTACCCATCGATGCCTAGTGTTTTAGCCTAGGTCCCCTCTTGGTTGCGACGGTATTTATGTTCCTTATGTTTACATAACCATTTACGTTATTTCTGCAGGATTACTTATACTTTGTTTTGTTATTTTGTTTTGTCTTGCCTTGGTTACTAATTTTGTCTTTGTTTTCCAATGCAGCTTTTCATTCTGTCCTATGCGCCGAGGGTCGCATGGAAGCAGCCTCTCTGCCCTTTTGGGTAGGGGTAAGACTGCCTACATATTACCCTCCCCAGACCCCACCTGGTGGGAGTATACTGGGTAGTTGTTGTTGTTGTTGTTGTATAATACTCTCAGCATCATCCTCATTAACACTCAAACTTTCAAACTTTATATGTTACTCCCTCGATCACATTACACACTTTCCTTTTTTAGCCTATCCCAAAAGAACTATAGTACCTTTTTATATGTAGTAATAATTTAACATTGAAATTCTCATTTAAATCTTGATGACGAATGTCTTTATAACACAATTTTCAAAAGTATTTTTTTTTCTCTGCCAAGTCAAATATCGACACATAAGTTGGGACGGACGGAGGGAGTAATAAAGAGAGACAAATAAAAGTACTAACCTGAGGCAAATTCTGAGGACTAAAATTAGAAGCAAGAGATAATTGTTGAAGCTGTTCTTGCTCTTGTTGAGGCAAATACAAAGATGGGGTTTGCCCTAAAAGTGTGCCAGTATAAAAGGATCCTACCATTACCAAAAGGGCTATAATAAGTGTTTGCCCTGTATTCCTCCAAATCAAATGCCCTCATGTTTATCCAAGATCCCATGTTTAGGAAATTTAAATAAAATGTTACAAATACATTAAAATCTTGGATCTGTAAAGTGACTTATAATGGTAATTAGGGGTGTTGAATCCGAACGGAAAAATCGTACAAAATCAAAAAATCAAATCAAATCAATTAAAAATCCACTAGGTTTGTTATTGAGTAAACAAAATCCAACCAAATTGACATATAAATATATGTAAAAAAAAATTTAAAAATTTTATAGTGAATTTTCTTTAAAAAATATTGAAATATTTAGAATCCTCTTATGTATTAACCTTGACAGCGTAAATTAACAAAAAATTATTATTAGACGACTAAGAAAATAACTATCATGTGTTACTAAAAAAATTCTTCCTTAAAAATATTTTAATAGATCATATGTTTGTTATTTTTTCCATATTTACTAAACATATATTCATTCATCAAAGTTTCATCCATAATTTTAACAATGAAAGATTGAAATAATATTCACGTAACACAAAAACCCGAAAAATTTGACAAAATCAAATCAATCAAAATTAATATAGTTGATTTGATTTGGTTTTGATAAAATCCGATCCACGTACAACTCTAATGGTAATGATCAAGAAAAGAGCTTACGGAAAGATAGTGTTTATCCTATAAGATCGAGAGAGTCCAGATTTTGTATGTGATTAGAGCTGAAGTGGAAATGATGAGTGAAATTCCTTTTTTAACATAACATATTTTTATTTTCCTTTTTTAAGTAAGGTTTCTATAAAAGGCAACAAAAACTTGAGTTCCTTTAATTATGAAGGCCTCCCCTAAAGTTATTGTATGTTGCACATAGCTCCCTCGTTCTATGTTTGATATAACTAGGAGCCCGTTGGCCATGAAGTTTTTTTCACTTTTTTTTCGAAATTAGTTAATCATAAAATTTTTAATTTTCACTTGAAGATTCCAAAATGTTATTTTTCAAAATTTTCACTTAGATCACTCACAAAAATTCAAAAATAACCTAAAAATTTACTCATGCCAAAATACAACTCTAATTTTCAAACCATTTTTGTTTGGAAAAAAAATTCACTTTTTTCGAAATTTTATAATTCTTATGTCCAAAAGCTGACTAGATTTATGCTGATGTAGCTTTTGAGCTAAGGGTTTAATCGAACAATATTTTTAACATAAAATATAGTTATATTATAAAAGTTACAAAATTTTAGCAAATTGAGTATTACATTTTGATTTTATAATTTCAAAGACACTATAAATTCAATTTAAGATCTATTTACCAAGTTTAAATCATAAATCCGCATTTGTAATGTAAATTTAAAAAAAGAATTAATAATCACAAGTGCTATATATTGTCACGATCCAGATTTTCCACCTTCGTAAGTCGTGATGACACATACTCGTAGAAGCTAGGCAAGCTACGAAGTTTAGAAATCTTTAACTTTTTCATTTTAATCCTTGTATTAACATGTGATAAACATTTAAATCTTGTGGTAGGCGTACCACTCGCTCCCATTTACAAGCCAACACAAAATCACAAGGAATCTCGACAAGGGAAAGAAGCAATATAATAACTTCCCAGCAAGGGAACAACAATATTAAAACAAACATCCTGGCAAGGGAGAATCAACTATAACCAATCCTAACTCAACTCCTATTCAGCTCAATTAGTACCAATACTTAATTGTAAATAAAATCCACGAGAATAAAACTAAATTTTTACTCAATATCGAGAATCCTCAATTAAGGCATCCATATTAACATTTAAGTGCACAATATCTGTCAATTTAAGAATCATGGTCATGCTCGATACCAGTATATAGATACTCGTTACCATGCCTATACGTCATACTCAACAAGAAGCAATTAGCAAATAGGACACAACTCATAATTCCTAAAACTAAATTTAGATCGGACACTTACCTTGAACTTTTACGGCTAACTCAAGCCTCAAACACCGTTTTTCTTTTTGAATTCGAATCCAAATCAATCGCATCTCTACATAATCGACTTTGTAACATCAATAAATGCTAAACAATTTAATTCTAATGCCCAATTATAACTTTATAATCATTCTTTCCAAAAGTTCAAAAATCGACCCGAGCCCGCTTGGTCAAAACACGAGGTCCGAACTAAAATTTGATTCCCCATTCACCCACGAGCCCAAATATATAATTATTTCTAGAATTCGATCCTAAAAAGAGGTTTAAATCACAATTAATCAAAAAGCTCTAACTCTTCCCAAATTCCTAATTTTCTACCCTTAATCTCATGTTTTAGGCCTAGAAATCTAGAAGAAAATTACTTACCCAAGAGATTATGGTAATACTTCAAAAATCGCCTAAAAGCTCTAAAAAAAAAAGAGTTTATGAAATTTTATAAAATCTCGTAAGTGTTCTTGTTTTGGTCTTTTAAAGATAACTAGGCGAAATTTTCTCAAACTTCATAAAACATCAACTTTTGAAATTTAGGTTCGAATCACAGCAAATGACATTCGTTTTTCACAACATTTTACAAAAATGTCTCAAATCATATATAAGATCTGTGCCGGGCGACGGAACCAAAATACGGGCCCGATACCATCATGTTCTAATAAAATTTCATTTCAAAATACTTCAAACAATTTCAGAAAATAATTTTCTTTAAAAATTTATTTCTCTGGCTTGGGACCTTGGAATTCGATTCCGTGCATATTCCCAAGTTCCGTATTTTTCTAAGGACTCTCCGGGATCGTCAAATCACGGGTCTGGATCCGTTTACTCAAAACGTTAACCGAAGTCAAATTAACTCATTTTATAGCCAAAGTTTATCATTTTTCACAGATTTTCATATTTAAGCTTTCCGGCTACGCGCCCTGACTGTACACACAAATCGAAGTGGCTCTATATAAAATTTTCTAGGCTTCAAAATACAAAATTTAATTTAAAAGCAAATGATAACCTTTTGGATCATCACGTATATCAACCCACCCAACTCCCAAAAGTATCAATAGTTGGTTTTAACCACAGTATCACCTATTTAATTACAATAAGTTAGTATTCTTTGATGGGAACATTGTTCGAATAAAATTTTACCGTTATTACACATGTTTATTTGGGCACGGGAAATTAAGTTCTTTATGTGAATGTATTAGAAAGCTGTAACTCCTATGGTTAGTGAGAACCATTTTACTATTTGTTTATCTATTTCCTTGGGGTAAAAAAAATTGAAGGAAACTTCCTAGCAACAAACTCCCACAGTTTGAGCCTATATTTCCTCTCATTATACTTACGTGTTATATTTCCTCAAAAGTATCTTCAACTAAACCTATCTTTAGAAGAGTTCTTTTGCGTCTTCCTACCTTCGAAATGATACTAAATAATATCAAAACACAAGTACAATTTCGCTCGTACAAATACTAGTAATAATAAAGATGGAAATTGTTGGCAGTAACGGTGGTGATCATGGCGGCGCCACCCATCAGCCTTTACCGTTGCCGTTATCTTCCTCTTCACCGTCGGCGTCGTGGAGGCTGAATATAGGGGAGTTTTGCGTCCCTGAAAATGGCACTAGTGATCATCGTCAATCTTTCAGTTTACGCCGACTCTTGCGTCGCCCTTCCAGTAATTTTCCTTCCTTTTATCCTTTTTTTAACCTTTTATGATATTGTTTGTTATGTTTTTTACACTTGTTGAAGTAAAAACTACTTGAATAAATGTTTGAATTAAGACAAATAGTATTAATTAAACTGCAGGTATTAAGTATAACACATAAAATCATTGCATTTTAATTGTGGTTGACTCCATTCAACTGATCTCCAAGCAAATTAAACTACTCTCTCTGATTTGTTTTATGTGAATTATTTTTTTTGAAAATGAAATTTTAGAAAGAAATACTTTGGAACTGGTGGTGTTACACACTTCACCATATTTGTGTAGTTAAAAAAAGTTACTATAAGTTAAGAGTATTTTTAAATATAAAAAATGTCATTCTTTCTTAAAACAAGATTAAAAAGTAAATTGTGTCTTCAAAGTGTAATTCAATTCAACCAATGGTTTTAAGCTCTAACTTTGGTTTTTCTATAATTTTTCTACTACTATCTTTGTTTTTCAGCCTGTCAACATCTACTATCAAGTATAAACGGAAAGTATTACACGTAAATTAAGACAAAGGAACAATATATATAAATCATATTTTAAAGGATTTTATGTTTTATCTCACATGACTTGATGGGATCATTTTCATATCTCTATAGAAAAACAAGGTAAAGTAGCTGAATATTACGAGAAGCAAGAAAGGTTGCTTGAAGGGTTCAATGAGATGGACACTGTTCATGAATCTGGCTTTTTACCTGGAACCCTAACCGAGGTTCGTCTCTTTCTCATTTCTTTAAAACAATTTTTCTACTATTAATTAAGTCACTTAAAAAATTATTACCGTTTATTATATTTACAATAAGTAAAATTAATACCATGCAACAATGATGGAGACAGAATTTCCACAAATGAGGTTCAAACATGTAGCCTCGCCCCTGCTTATTATAGATGGTTAATTAAAGTTATCTTTCAAATGACATATTGTAGTCGAAATTGTAGATTGTTTTATTCATAAAAGATAAAAATTAAACTAAAAAGGACTTGACTTACATATAACAATGATTTTCTTTACTTTATTGGGTCATCTTAAAAATAAGTATAAGTAACTGTCTGTACTAACCGTTTGTTTGGGTGGTTGTTACTTATTGTATCATATTGTATTGTTACTTTAAATACAATGCTTATTTTGATTGTTACTTAAAATTCATCATATCGTATTGCTAATTCCGACGTTACATATTGACGAAAAGTACCACTTTGTGTAACCACCAATTTGGTGTGGTCGCGTCGTTACCTTATTTTTTCTCTCATTTCGGCGTTCATTATAATTAAATTATTTTATTTTATCTTTTACCCCTGCTTCTTTATATAATAATTTATTCTGTGTCATAATTTTTCGTTAGAGGGACCAGAAAACACCTTTCGTTTTCCACCCTTCGTCGGCTCTTGCCGCCTTCCTTAACAAGCCCGAGCCTCCTTTGCGCCCCCTTTTTCATAGAGCCGCCGGGTTTACCCGGAAGTCCTTATATTGGTAGTACTTGATATCACGAAACGACGACAAATGATACAATATATTCAAACATTGTATTCATCAAATGATACAGTATAATATAATATAATATGTAACAACCATCCAAACAAGCTGTATGCCGCTAGTAATAAATTCAGTAACCTGTTATAAGAGACATCCTGCTAAAACATGTTTGCTCTCTACACTTGATATTTTGACAGGATGAAATGAAGCAGCTCGCTAAGAGTGAAAGGATGGCAATTCATGTATCTAACATAGCAAATGTGGTTCTTTTCATTGCAAAAATCTATGCTTCTATTGCAAGCAGATCTTTGGCTGTGATTGCATCAACTTTGGACTCTCTCTTAGACTTATTGTCTGGATTTATTCTGTGGTTCACTGTTTATGCTATGAAAAAACCAAACCAATACCACTATCCAATTGGTAAAAAAAGAATGCAGCCTGTGGTGAGTCTTCAAATATAATGCCACATTCTGATATTATTACATGCATTTTATAATTTGTGTAAGTGTGCAGGGTGATTTTAAGATTTATACTTGACGAATAATTAAGAAACTAATAAATTATCCGACCAACCCGTGTTTGAAAGAATTCCTTTGTCTTCCAAACTTTGACGAACTCCAATTTGAGGGTTTACTACAAAAGTTAAACGCATTAGTTATTCATTGGTTATCTATTTGATTAATCATTTTTTAAGTAGATAATATGGGTTATCTATATTCGACTTGTTTTTAAATTGTTCATTATCCAACCCATGTTATAATGGTTAATATGGGTGAATGACTTTTTTTCAGACCATTTTGTCATCTCTACTTGAAAGCAAACTGGCCTTTATACACAATTAAAAGAAGCAAAACATCTACCCTCCTCTTTATACTTAAAGATTGACAAAAGATTGGATTTAGCTTATATACATTAATTTTATATTATTTTTGCTGTAATAGGTTTTGTACTATTCCTTATAGGTTATCATACCCTGTTACGAGTGTCAAAAGTTATTTTATTTTTAATTAACTTCATAATTGATGCACTATAATTATTTATATTGTCCGTTAGAGCAGTTAAGTATACTATTTGTGTATTGTCCGTTAGAGCCTGTTAAGTATACTAATTGATGCACTATATATATATATATATATATATATATATATTTGATGTTATTAAATTAGGATTACTATAGATAGTTAATTACCTATAATTATATGTCATTATTTTAATTTGATAGTGTAAAAAATCTCTACAAGCTAAGCTCTAAATGAAAAGGTAGCCAAAACTGACATTTTATCATATCAAGATCCTTTCTTGTTTCTTCTTAATTAAAGACTACCAAGAAAATCATTATTCTTAACATTTTATCATATTATATTTGCAGGGTATTATTGTCTTTGCATCTGTCATGGCAACTCTTGGATTACAAATATTATTTGAGTCCGGTAAGGAACTCATATACAAGGTACGTGACTTAGTTTTCTGAAGGATTTTATACTAGGAATAGATTTAAACTTATAGTTTTAAATCTGTCATAATATTTTTGTGAACTGTGATCTATATAAAAGTTCTTTAAGATTAAAATAGAAAATTTAAGGCTAAATTATTTTCAACTTTGGATATGTTTCATTAATATTTGCACGGACGAATAAAGAATTAGTGTCACATAAAATAAAATAAATCAAGTAATTGCTAACCTTGGAATGATAACTGGCTTACTATCCGGTAGCGGATCCAGGATTTTAAAATTATGGATGCTCGCCGATAAAAACTTCAAAAGAAAAGGAAAAATGAATTTACTTGTGGGTACTCGCTCAATATTTATCTAAACATTTGTACAGTTGCCTATATAAATTTATTAATATGGTCAAAGTTAATGGGTGCTTAAGCACCCACAACTTACTATGTGCATCTGCTAGTGTTATTATCAAAAGTTAAACTACAGTTATATCATAAAAAAAATATTTTGTCAGTGTATTTATGTTAAATTTATGTATTGTCAACCCTCTCTATAACCGTCTTATTTGTTTCAAATAAATTTGGATGTTATAGCAAAGTATTGTTATAGAGAACATATACTATAATATATTATTTAAAAATTGGTTCCAAAAAAATTTGAGTTTCATCGTGAGGTGTCGTTATATAGCGATGTTGTAATAGAAAGGTCTAGCGGTAAAAGTAATAGAATTTCACTAGTGAAATGCTTAATGATCCACTCTTTAACACCAGTTTACTATATTGTTTCTTATGGTTTAATGCTTATGATCATCAGTCTCGTCCTAATACGGATCCTGAGAAGGAAAAATGGATGATCGGGATCATGGTCTCTGTGACCGTGGTTAAGTTTCTGCTTATGGTTTATTGTCGAAGATTCAAGAATGAAATTGTAAGAGCCTATGCTCAAGACCATTTCTTTGATGTCATCACCAACTCTGTTGGATTAGTGACTGCAGTTTTAGCTATTCGTTTCTGCTGGTGGATTGATCCCATGGGAGCTATATTGGTGAGTTCACAGTCATCACTTATACTTCTTTTCTTTTTATCTACATTCTAAGTCCATGCAAGATCCGAATGAGAGTCGCAGCTAAAGAGTACGATGTAGATATTTTACCCTAATACAAGGATTAATAATTGCTTTCACGGCTCGAACCCGTGACCTTTAGGTCATATGGAGAGAACTTGCACATATATAGTGATATTTGCATCAACTTGCGCACCGCTCAACTATTTCACTTAATACCTATTATCTCTCACTTAAAAATTTACCGGACACCTGGTTACTCACCAAGGCTTAGGCGTGTGGGAATAAGTTGTATTTTTTGTCTCTACTAAAACCTAATTTCAACCTTTATATTAATTTTATTTGATCACTAGGCCATATTCTTGAATGCACGTGCAAACAAATACGACACTACATATGTCTCAATTTGCTAGTACTATTTCCTTTTTTTTTTTTTTCTTTTCTCCTAAAAGATTGACATCTTTATAGCTTTAGAAACTCAAAACATTTATTTATATTTTTATATGAAGATTGACATATGCTATTTCTGACTTATTAAGCATATTTAATTTCTATCTCTTTTATTTCTTGAAATTCATGTCTGTGCTAAACCAATTGTTAACATTATGTGTTTGCAGATAGCACTATACACAATTGGCACATGGGCAAAGACAGTAATCGAAAACATGCGATCACTCATCGGTAAAACAGCTCCACCAGAATTTCTGGCGAAATTGACATATCTTATATGGAATCATCACAAAGAGATAAAGCACATTGATACAGTGAGAGCATACACATTTGGTGCAAATTACTTTGTGGAAGTTGATATAGTTTTGCCAGAGGATATGCTTCTAAGCCAAGCGCATAATATTGGTGAAACATTGCAAGAAAAATTAGAGCAGTTACCTGATGTTGAGAGAGCTTTTGTGCATGTTGATTTCGAGTTCACTCATAGACCAGAGCACAAGACTATGGTCTAATTTTACATAATTAAAAATTAGTTTGAGCTTCAACTTTATTAATTCTTTGGACACTGTTTCCTTGCACCTAGAGTAGACTTACCAAAAAAAAAGTTCTTTGATGTGGAGAAACTAACAATGTTGAAACTTGTTGAATTTGCATTCTCAAAATTTATGTAACCTAATGTTTTATTTTTATCTCAAGATGCCTCATGAATAGGGGTGACAAACAGGAGGCTCGGGTAGAATATGGGATTGGTCAAAAAGGATAATACAACAACAGATAAATTATCTGACCCGACCCATATTATACATGGATAAAAAACGGGTTAACTGTTGGATAATATGGATTATCTATGGCTTATTGAATATACTCACTTTTGGGAGAATTCCTAGTCTCCCAAACTTGAGGAACCCCAATTTACAAATGTAAAAGTTTAACCCATAAGTTATCCATTTTCTAAATGGATAATATAGTTTTTATCCATATTCAATCCGTTTTTAAAAAAGTCATTACCCAACTCATTTGTTAATGAATAATATGGGTAAATTACTGATTCTTTAATTCATATTGCTACCGCTACTTATGAACAAGTATATACCTACGTATTTATAATCACACATTATGGTTTAGCTACATATATTTATAACACCTTATGGACCGTTAGCGGTTGAACTCAAGATGGGATAAGGGCGAGTTCATGATTTAACTATCGAGATACCTTTCCGGTTAAATCTAAGAGGATAAAATCGTGAAACTCAAAAGACTTGAGGTGGTTTAGAGCGATCAGGTCAAAACGAATAATATTTTGATAGTTAGGCCCGAACCGTAATATAGTGAAAAAATATCTATATTATATACACTCACCTCTAAGAATAAAGGTCCAGGTTTTGTAGGAGAAATAATAACAGAAATATTTATCTTTAGCAGCTTCAAAAAATCAATTGCCGCTAAATTTGTATTTTCTGTATATATGTTTGTCATATACAAAACATATACATATTTTCTACACTTTTCAGCTAGAAAATGTAATTACTTTCAGCCGAATTGCCAGTTTTCTATTTTGCTCAAATAAGAAATTGGCAGGAAGGTGGTAGCTAGACTCCTAGTATTTTGTCACCACAAACTATGAACTTAAATAGAAAAGTTAAAATTAATGAAGCTGTAGGAATGATTATTTCACATTATAACAAACATGAATTAGACACACAAAGTAAATAAATCACATATTCTCTTCATGAGAATGATAAAATGGGCTACCATAGTAAGTCTGAACAACAGTCAAGAAAGTAAGAAAAATAGTAACAACTAAAGCAGTTAGAGACCATGGACTATTAAAATATGTATCTATTAATTCAGCAATCCAAGTCTTCCCCTTGCTATTATAATGTTGTTGAATATTCTTCTTCAATTTATGTAAGATACCACAGCTCTATCAACAACAACAACAACAACAACTACCCAGTATACTCCCACCAAGTGGGGTCTGGGGAGGGTATCATTTGGACTATTTGGGCACAATTCATAAGCTATCATGTTCATGAAAAATACTTTAGTGTATGTTGAAACGTACCAACATGGTAATTTGAGTTTTGCATAGTAAGTGAGATGTAAATCTTACAACTTTTAAAGAATCAATTCCACTAGGCCTAAAATGAATGCCTTTTGATTTTAAATCCATAACTGAACGAAACACATTTGAGAGTAATGCTGATTTCTGTACTAATTCATGATTCTTCCTAAAACGATCCAGAAAATAATCAAAGATTAAATCAAAATGCGATTGTTTGACATTAACTTCTTCGTCGTTACCACAAACAAGTACTCGTCGAAAAACTTCAAGAAGGTGAGGAGGTTCTATCTCCATCATCGCGTTCTCTTCTATGTTGTCCTCTTGCTTATCAAAAAACATTTGAGAACAATAGCTTTTCACTTTGTTTTCAAATGGATAATATTCACCACCTTCATCATCACCATATCTCAACGTAACCAAGAGTTTGAGAATCCGAAAGGGTACCTGTCCAGTGGCGAATTGAGGAATTTCACTAAGGGTATATTTATACATGCATAAAAAAGTAATATTTGATCAATATGCACAGTATAATTTTTCGGATAAAGGGTACCGGATTTTCGAGCAAATATAGGTCACGTCTAGTGATCAAATAAACTGCAATAACAAGATGCTTGATAGTGTTGCTTTGTTTAGAGGCAGAATTTGGTGTAGACCTTGTTACTATCTCGATATCATTTAGAACGAAACATGCGTCAAGGAGCATCATTCGAGCAAAATCATAGTCGTTATACTTATTCGTGAATTCTTCGAGGTAACAACTTCTAACATCCTCGATCTCCTCGAGAATTTTTTCGAGGAAAAAATTTTGATTTCTAGAGACTTAGGCTTGAAATATTCAACAAAATTGAGCTCTGGTTTTCCATGATGGTAAGGTCCCAATGAAACCACTTTAGGATCATAGTCATCACTATTTTGATTGTCAATTTTGATGAATAATGGAACTTTTGGTATTTGACGCTTTCTTGGTATAGATTGTAGTCTTGAGATTGTAATGATGTCCACCATTTCAGATTCTAAGGACATTTTTCTTCGTACCTACCTTATTGAACAAACGATATTAGCTAAGAGTTTAAGTTTTATGCATTGATGTTATAAAAAAAAATTTACACAATCAAATCATTTATAACGTAATTGTATGAAAATTTGTATGACAAAGCATTAATTCATAATTGACCTACTATCACTCGTTAAACTATACTAATAATGTAATATGTAACTCGAATCCTGGATAAAAGGTAGACAACACAAACTAGATGACAAAGAAAATAACAAAGTTTTTGTTGTTATTAGTTTCTCACCCGATGTCTGGTTCCGATTAATTTCAATTAATTCACTCCCCGGCAAGTCCCGCTTTGGGGGTGTAGCTCTTCCTACCAAAGGTCAATCCCAGAACTTGAATTCGAGACCTGTGGTAAAAATGAAGAGATTTTTACTTACCTGGCCACCATAACTTTTAACGATGAAAATATCAGACTTGATGCTATGTGCAAGAGACTTACAATATGTAATGAATACTAAAAGGAATGTTATTATGTAGAAAAATATCTTACATAAGCTGCTATCTTGCTACGGTAATATTGTTTGACAATGATTCAGGGATGCAGCATTTTTAAGGATTATGAAAGCTAGAATATACAAGCCTTTCTTTCATGGTAAGGAATAAATGTTAAAGTGTCATTTGGGTGCTTTAGTAAAAAAAAAAGACATATATTACTTTAATTGAGAATTTAATCAAATGTTTTATTTTGTCGTCTTCTTTTTGAGAATAAGATGTTAACAAAGCAAATCTAGATCTATCGTTTTCTTTTTTCAAAAATATAATTCAATATCATTACTTTTTGTTTTGCTGTGATTTTTCTTTATCTGTTTGATGTTTCCCAGAGAAAATAGCATGAAATGATTCTACATTAAAGTAGGAGTGGGTATCGGTCAGTTGAGTTTGGTTGTGAATATTATCACTTGGCATATCAGTTATCGATCTACAAATATGCTAAGCCGATAAGCTATCGATTATTGGGTTCTAGTATCTATTATTAACTACTCGATTATTGATTTAACCGACAAAATAAGTAAATCTAAAAGAAAGAAGAGTAGTATACAACGCTAGCTGATCTTAAATAGCAACAAAATTAGCTCAAACTATTTCATATATTCATATACGGATGAACAAGAATGAGATTATAAAAGAGGGTGACTTCTGTTAAAGAATTAAATAGATCAGCTGATAATTAACTGTAGTTAATTATTATTGTAATCACTAACTAAGTTAGTTAGTTAGTTAGCTAGTAGTTAGAAGAATATATAAATATCTCCTAGCTTAGCTTAAAGACACAGTAGTTTATTTTCTTTTTCAATTCAATTGAACAATGTTTTCTTCCCTTTCTTCTTTACTGCTTCAACTCATCTTCTATCTGAGCTTCAGATCCGTTGTCCATGGCAACTAACATGGTATCAGAGCCATCGGCAATGATCTAGGCTGTCGTCGTCTCTATTCTCTCTTCTAATCTCTACTCTCTGCTTCTAGGTTACTTCAATTTTTGCAAAAATTAGGTTCAGAATTGTCTTAGAGTAATCATAAAATCGAAGCTAGGATTTATGATCTTCATTCAAAGTGAATTCTACAATGGCGATTGGCACTGAAGAAGATAATACAACAACTTGTACATCAGCTACTGACGCTTTTGGAAACTCTGCTCTAGTTGGTTCTGGTTCATCATTTCTTTCTATCAATCACAATAACCCACCATACCTACAATCAACTGACACACCAGGTAGTTCTCTAGGCTCTATTCAATTAACTTGATCCGATAACTATGCCTTGTGGAGTGGTGCTATGAGAATTGGTCCGTTAGGTTAAAGTAAGTTAGAGTATTGTTGATGGAGGTCTCCAAAGTCCTAAATTTGAACAAGAACTTCATAATCTCTGGGAAAAGGTTAATGTTGTTGTGTTTTCATGGATAATGAATGTTGTGAGACCTGATTTGTTGAGTAGTGTGCTATATGCATCTACTGCTCATAAAGTGTAGGAAGATCTAAAAGAAAGGTTCGACAAAGTGAATGACTCTAGAGTATTGTTCCTTCACAGAGAAATGCACAATTTGACTCAAGGGACTATGATTGTAGCAGATTACTTCTCAAAACTTAGAGATTTATGGGATGAGTTTGATGCTCTAATGCCTTGCCCAGGGTGTCCATATCTTGAGTCCAAACTATATGCTCAACATTTTGAGGCTCAGAATTGCTGCAGTTTCTTACTGGCTTGAATGATTCCTATGCACAATCTAGAAGTCAAATTATGATGATGACTCAAGTACCTACAATTAACAAGGCTTATTCACTCCTTGTTGATCAAGAAAATTATTGAAATCTTGCAAGCATGGCCCATGTTATACATCTTGCAGAAGGTCTAGAGAGCGCTGCCCTGTATGGGAATGAAGGTCCAAATATCACCAGTGGAGGTTATAGACAAAGAAAGAATAATATTCAGTATGATTACTGTCATTACAAAAGGCATACCAAAGAAAATTGCTTCAAGATAATAAGCTACCCACCTGATTTTAAGTCTAAAAGAAAAGGAAGTGCACCTGGACTTTATGCTAACTTTGCATGTAATCCAAATTTGCTGCAGAGGAAGAGCATATCAACTATGAAAGTTAAAACTGGGTCTCATTATCAAAAGGGATTCACTTCAGCTAATCCCATAACACCACAAATGACACTGACACAACCATTTTTTACTCAGGAGCAATACTAGCAAATTGTTCAAATGCTTTCCAAAGGAAGTGTAGAAGGTTCTGGCTCATCTAGCAAAATAGTCATTGCAGGTATTCTAACTCGTGCAACTGCATTTGTGTCTCAGTGTATCAATAGTGATTGGATAATTGATACTGGAGCCTCAAATCACATGACATCTTCCTAATGGTTATGCGGTGCTAATCTCACACACATGAAGTACATCTATGTTGGACAATCATAAGATTTCTAATGTGCTCTACATTCCATACTTTAAGTTCAATTTACACTTAGTTTCACAACTTACCAAGGAACTAAAGTGTATGGTAGGCTTCTTTCCCGACTTTTATATTTTTTAGGATCTTTACAGTGGTCAAGTGAAGGGGATTCATAGAGAAGAACATGGACTTTATGTGCTTAAAGGAGGTGTTTCGGAACAATTATTAGTTCAAATGACAAATAAGAGTGCATCTGCAGTTACTGCTCCCTCTCTTGCAGGCTCAAGCTACTTATGGCACATGATATTGGGACATGCTTCCTTAGATATAATAAGAAGAGTAGACAAGTTAAATAAGTTGACTTCTAGTGATAGTCAACATTGTACTGTATGTCCACTTGCCAAGCAAAGTAAACTTCCTTTTCAGCTTAGCAGTACTGCAACTCAATCCATGTTTCAACTTATTCATTGTGATATTTAGGGACCATACAGATGTCCTACTCATGATGGAAAAAGATTCTTTGTTACTGTAGTAGATGACTATAGTATATATACTTGGATATTCCTTTTAACCTCTAAATCTGAAGCTTATGCTGTTCTAAAGAAATTTTTTGTTCAGGTTCAAAATGTATTCTCTACCACGGTTAAGGTTTTGAGAACTGACAATGGAAGTGAGTTTTTCAGTACCGACTTTAAAAATTTGTTGTCTAGTCAATTGTGCATGAAAACGCATGTGTGTATACCCCCCCCCCCCCAACCAAATGGAGTGGTAGAAAGGAAGCATAGAACTATTATTAATATAGCAAGGGCACTAAGATTTCAAGCTTTTGTTTCTTTAAAGTTTTGGGGGGAGTGTATCACTACAACTACTTACATACTGAATATGCTTCCTTCTAAAGTGATTGCCTACAAATCACCATTTGAGATGCTTTATTTGCACTCTTTCTTTGTCACACTTGAGAGTCTTTGGTTGCTTGTGTTACGCTGCAACTCCTAGAGTACTAGATACCTTCCCACCCAAAGTTGTTCATATTGTGCTTATGGGGTACTCTTCAACACAAAAGGGTTACCTTTTGTATGAACAACACTCAAAATATTTGTGGCAAGCAGAAATGTCATATTCAAGGAAGATGTCTTCCTATTCAAACATGTGAAGTCATATGGCAATCCTATATTTCATGTGTTGGATTTACACTCCCCAGCACCAGCTCCTTTGCGATCACCTTCCTTGAATTCAGAGGCTAACCATTTCTCAGATGTCGAACTACAACAAGCATCTAATCTGGAGGGGCATATACAACAACTTTGAGCCAAATGTTGTCCTTGATGGTCTTTCACCTCCTGCTGAAGTCACTGCTCCTGATGCAGTCAGTGATGAACCTTCTATATGTTGTGGAAGATCTTCCAGGCCAAGCAATCGTCCTATTTTGCTATAGGACTATGTAACAAAGACTAAAGGTTCTAAGTGCAACTTCCCAGTCTCAGAACCATCCAACTTCAAGGAGGTTGGATCTGATCCTAAGTGGATAGAAGCTGTGAAGATTGAGCTACAGGCCTGGAAGACAACAATACTTGGTCTGTTGTAGACCTACCTCCTGGGAAGGTACCTATTTGTTGTAGGTGGGTGTTCAGGATCAAGAATAAGGCTGCAGGTAAAGTTGAGAGATTCAAGGCTCGACTGATAGCTAAGGGGCACAGTCAAAAGAGGGCCTAGACTATGGAGAACTTTCTCACTAGTGGCCAAAATGGTCACTGTAAGATATGTTGTTGCAGTTGTTGCCTCAAACAGTGGTACATTTATCAAATGGATGTTCATAATGTATTTCTTAATGGTGACTTAGATGAAGAGGTATATATGGTGTTTCCGAAAGGGTTTTCTAGACAGGGGGAGTCTCATAAAGCCTGCAAACTTCAAAAATCTTTGTATGACCTCAAGCAAGCACCCAGGCAGTGGAATATAAAGCTTACAGAAACACTTGTACATATGGGATTTCAGTAGAGTCACTATGATTACTCACTATTTGTTAGGAGAGTTGGGGATGACATTGTTATCATACTTGTATATGTAGATGTCTTTTAATTACTAGTAGCAATCTCAAACTGCTATGTGACACAAGGCTAGATCTTCAAAGCAGGTTCAAAATAAAGGATCTGGGAGAACTAAAGTTATTTCTAGGTATTGAACTTGCAAGGTCTAACAAGGGGATCCAAATGATTCACGGGAAATATGCTCTAGAACTGATCTTTGAAACAGGTCTTAGTGGAGCAAAGCCAGTTAATACACCTATGGAGCTCAACCAGAAGCTAGCTACTGTAGAATATGATCTATCCGTCAGAAAAGGAAATGCTACTACTGATGAAGTGCTAAGAGATCCTAGTGTCTATCAAAGACTAGTTGGGAGATTACTATACCTAACTATGACCAGACCTGTCATTTCCTTTGTAGTACAGGTCTTAAGTCATTTTATGCATTGTCCTAAAATTTTCCATATGGAGACTGCATCAAGAGTAGTAAGGTATATAAATCAAGCACTTGGTCTATGATTGTTTGCCTGCAAAAGACACATAGAATCTGACTGCCTATTGTGACTCTGATTGGGGAGCTTGTGTGGAAATAAGAAGATCAGTAACTGGCTATCTGGGGAAGTTTTGAAATGCTCTAGTATCTTGGGAGTCCAAGAAGAAAAGTATTGTCTCTAGAAGCTCAGCTGAAGCAGAGTTTAGGAGTATGGCCTCTTATGCGGCAGAGGTTACTTGGTTGATAGGGTTATATGTAGAATTGGGAATCAAAGTCTGTTTGCCTGTGAAGTTAGTATGTGACATAAGGCAACCATCCAAATTATTGCAAATGCAATATTTCATGAGAGAACAAAGCATATAGACATTGGTTATCATTTTGTGAGGGAAAAAGTTATGTGAAGGAATGCTAAAGGCTGAATTTATACATACGGAAGATTAATTGGCAGACCCACTAACTAAGAGTTTTGGAAAAGCTCAACATGAGCATCTGTTAAACAATTTCGAGTTGAAGAATATGTATCAATCATCAACTTGAGGGGGAGTGTTGAAGGATTAAATAGGCAATCTGATTATTAACTGTAGTTAACTATTATTGTAATCACTAACTAAGTTGGTTAGTTAGTTAGTTGTTAAAAGAAGATATAAATATCTTCTTAGCTTAGCTTAAAGACACAACAATTTATTTTCTTTTCCAATTCAATGGAACACTGTTTTCTTGCATTTCTTCTTTATTGCTTTAACTCATCTTCTATCTAAACATCAGCCTTCAGATCCTTTGTCCAAGGCAGCTAACAACTTCACCATATTAACTTGCATATTATCAAGCAATGGCGAAGCTAGGAGTTTTCTCAAGGGTGTTCAAACTTGAAATAAGTAAAAAAAATTCCAACAAAGAGTGTTTATATATTATATACCTCTAAAATATAATATTTTACCTATATGTGCACTATAATTTTCTGTCAATGGGTTGTTAGTTGACCACCCTAACCAAAGTGTGTCTTGCCTCCACCCCTCCCTCCATTATGAAAAATGAAAGAGGATGACTTCCCTGTATTAACTTGAAGTTCGAGACAAATGGTTGAAGAACTCATTATTAATTTTTCATAAGTATGTAACTATAGTGTATTATTTAAAAGAGAAGCATTAAAAAATAATAATAGTGTGAAATGACACATTCAACAATTATAGCAAGAGCAACAACATATTCTGGAGAAGTGGGACGCATAATCCAGGCGATTTGGGAGGATCAATTAATAGAATATGTTGAATATTGGAATGCCAAACGATCATGATTACAAAAGCTGTTTTAATAGAAAAAATACTACTTCATATATTTTTCCACAAATAATTTTGTCGTTATGAAGTCAGAAAATTAAGAAAAAATACAAATAGTGTTTTATATGAGGATAAGAAAGTTTACCAGAAGTTGAAATTGACGAAAGGCAAAGATTTAAGAAATTTGCTCATGTCATGTTGTCCAAAGTCCAAACACAAGGATAAATTATAATTCTTGTTTGGTTTATTATTAAACCGTTAATAAAATTGAAAAAAATCGAGTTCGTAACTGATATACAATTGTTAAAAATTACTAAATTGTTACTGAATCATTAACCCAATATTAATAATTCAATAAATTTTTCTCGTTCGAATTATCGATTTTGTCCGATATATGCGCAGCCCTAATCTTAACTTCGAATAACAAGAATCTCAAGATATACAATAAAGTTACGAACCAATGAACAATGGGACCATTCACCTAACTTTCTTGAAATAAAAGAGTTGGAAATGAAACAAGTTAGGTGTACAAGATGCCACCCATGATTAATCGGGCAGTAGGTTCCGAATACTAGATGATATATCCAATTCAAGTTCATGACCATTTAACACTCTAAAGAGTCATATGATGTTTTTGATTTATGATTGTTGTAGCTAATAACGTAGGTGTATGGAATTCAAAAGCAGAGAAGGTTGACTCTTTTGGAGATATCCTGTTCAATAAGTTGTCATCTATATTTTTGCACGAGAGTTCTGTTTAAGATGCCGCTATGAAATGTAATCATGGAATTTTGCAACTGAGTGTTAATAATAAGGTTCTAAATTTAATATTTATATATATTTATACATCTTTTATAACATGCATATTGTTTACCGTAAAAATAGTAATTAAATAGTATTAAATTTGATTTTGTTGTTCTAAAAATACTTGATCTATTTTATGCTAGTTGTCAGGCAATGGATGCTAAGTGAAAGATTAGAAATCAATATTATACCTTAAATGAGATGATAATCGAACCAAACAGTTGCAGACTGGGACCTCGAGCTGTCGTAAATAAGGCCTCAGGGTCGAGTTCGGTGACCGTCTTAGAGTGATCGAGGGAGGACAAAAGTTTATGAGAGCAACGATGATGGATCTTATTATCAATGATAATCAGTAACTGATAAGCAATAAATAGAACACAATGAATATAAGCAATAAATGGAAGTAATGAGGCCAAGAGAATGTGTTAGAAAGTAGAGAGAATGATCTTGTATATTTAATATTGAGCATCGGATGTCTACAAAATGATAAGGATCTCCTTTATATATGAGGATAAATCCCAACATAGTACAGATGCGTTAGTTACAAAGATATCGTGCTGGTATAACCATTTAATGCCTTGATTTGTTTTTGGACTAGTCCACTAGATTTTGTCAGCTCTATTTACGCGCCTTGAGAACTTCACCTTGATCCATCGAGATTACTAATTCACATTGCCTCGAGGCGGGTCATCACTTATACTACTTTGAAGTAGATTACTTAGAACCCTCGATATTGATCACCAAAACCCCTCGAGATGCCTTGATGATCGTAAAATCGAATCGTCAATTTCTACCTTACACACATACACTCTTTAAACAAAAGCCAATAGCGTTGCCGGATTCATATCAATGCTTCTAGCTCTGCCTTGGTTTTAGTGATGAAGACTTCATAGATCCTTATTTCTCAAATCCATCTGAACATAAGCAACAAGCCATATGGAGATCAACCCATTTTAAACTAGCGAAATTTTCATAACTATACTACTTAAAAAAGAGTAAAGACCGGAGATGTGTAACGTTTAAAAATTCTTATTTATTCCTCGAGAAAATAGGAAAATTACAAAGAATATGTTTCTATAGGGTAAAATGTGCTATACTATGTGACCTGTCCAAAAGAGGGAGACGTGGAGCCCAAGACGAGAGATGGCCAAAACCAAAGGCAATTGTCCCGTCTGTCACCGAAAAAAATTAGCGCTCATAAAGATGCAATAGATACTCTTTTCCGGTAGCATTTAATGGAGAATATTCCACAGCATTAAGTATGTTGCCTGTTACAAGGAATTTGACATTTATGCTCCCAATACATTTTCATCAATGACCCCCGACATTAAAGAAATGCACGATTATAGGATCTCCTTCCCTCGATATAGCTATAAATAATGAGCTCAGTTATCATTGTAAGGGACATAAATTTTTTGGCAAACCAATATTACAATCTGTTAAAACCTCTATAGAATTTTATCCTTTTATTTTTTGTCCTTATTATTGTTCTTATTAATATTGCGCCCAGAGGCTTCATTATCAAAATTTTATTTTTATTATTTCGTCTTTCTATCGAGGATAAGTGTTATGTATTTCATTAATTATCTTGTTATTTCAGTTCGAATTAATTCACTTGTCTAAACTACGTATAAACTCAATTATACCGTTTTACAGATAAACAATGCTCTGAAAGTTCATGCTCTAAGTGTATGTATCCAAATTTGGTAACCACGACCATTATCAAGAAGGATGAAGAACGAGGTTATTGCACGCACCGTCCGATGGTCATCGTGGTAAAAAGCAACGACCAAGAGCGATTAGTTGATCTATGACGTATGCAATAGTGTAAGCTTAGTGGGAGACGGTAAGGATATGCTTTTTGAATATTCTTTATGTTGTACTTTCTTAGGGTATCAGAGGGGATTGTCCCTTATAAATAGTAAGAGTCAGTAAAGAAGGGGGAGGGGAGAGGAAGATAAAAGAACACTTTGTAAAGAATCATCTGAGAAGGAATACAAAAGCCACCTTGTTCATTGATTGTGGAAGGAGTTCAGATCATTGCATAATAAAGAGGATATCCAAAGATTACTCCATCATCTCAATTTATGAGCATTTATTCGACTCCAACATACTTATTATATAATTCTTCTTGCTTACCTCTTTTATCACTTGATCTAGATTTTATTGTGATTAACTATGATTGACCTCATCATTATCATTAATCGTTTTGATAAAAAATGTTTTGATATCTTTTGGTGAAACAATTTGGTGCTGTCTGTGGGGATTTCTTTAGCTTAAATTTTAGTTTCATCCAGATCATAAGGAGGGATAGTCACCTCTTCCTAGCTTTGCATATACTAACAATTGTAGGAAAAGGAGATGCAAAGTTAAAAGCAATAGCAAGTGTCACAGCCAACCTCCTGAACACCATCAAAAAAGACGGCAAGGAAGATAACAAATACATGACACCAGACACTATACCCAGGGGAGATGCTTCACCTCCCCCGCATGAAAGCGTGACGGCTTCACGCGATAAGGAAGCCTCCACGTCTATAACAAGAGAGGCACCACTGGCGGTAAAAATACTACTAGAAGAGTGGATGAAAAACACCCTAAACAACATACTCGATAGACTCACTCAAAGGGAGAATAGAGACATTGCACCCATAGATATCACAACAATCGCCGCCGAACTAGACGCCCCCCGTACAGGTAACACTCATACAGCCGTTGACACATGAATGACGCACTCGCACCCATCCTAAAGAGAATGGAGGAAATGGAAAATGAGAATAAGGTACTCCCTGACTAGATGAAGGAGCATCAAGAAAGGGTCGACAAAATTCCGGGCACCCCAAAGTTGTTACCAAAACAGGATGTTGACCGATTTATCGAGCAACCTTACAATGAGGAAGCAGCCCCCCACTCCATTTCAGAAACCTTCAAAATGCCACCGTACCTGAAGATATATGATTGTATTATAGACCTAAAATATCATATCATCTACTACATCACAGCCGTAAAAGGCAACGATCTTTCAAAAGAACAAGTATTGTTAGTGCTACTGAAAAAATTCGGCAAACCCCTAACATGTGGAGACCTAATATGATACTCGCAACTACCAGCATGGTTAATAGCTACTTTCAAGGAAATGGCGGACAAATTTGTTACCTCTCACGCAAGAGCTTAAAAGGCAGAAGCCTGGGTAAATGACATATTCGCCGTTAGGCAGACGCACGGTGAAAGACTCAAGGACTTCCTGGCCCGATTCAATAGGGTGAGAATGAGCCTACCGAACATATCAGAGGGGATGTCGGTAGCATCGATCCAGAATAGGTTAAGCAGAAATGGGTCAAGAGCAACCAGAAAGCTGTTAAGCAGGATCATGAAATACCCTCCCACCACTTGGGAAGAAATCCACAATGCCTATTGCGCCGAGGCATATCAGTGTAACCTCAAGATAAACCTCGAAAAATGCGCCTTCAGTGTAACCTCAGGAAAATTTCTCAATTTCCTGGTATAATAAAGAGGCATCGAGGTCAATCCATATCATATTAAGGCCATCAAAAGAATACCAAAAATGTTAACCAGCAAAAAACAAGTACAACAATTGACGGGTCGGATAGCCGCCTTGTCAAGGTTCATATCACGGTCATCAGACAGATGCCATCAATTTTTTAACGTGTTAAGGAAAGACAACAGGCTCCAGCAGAATTCAGAATGTGTAGACGCCCTAAGGAAACTGAAAGAAAACTTGTCCTCACCACCATTACTCGCCAAAGCACATCCAGGTGAGTGCCTTCTTGTTTACCTAGCCGTCTCCGAAGTCGCGGTAAGCGTAGTCTTGGTCCACGAAAACAAGGTACGTAATCTCCAATTTACTATATCATCAAAACCTTAGTTAATGCAGAAAGGAGGTATCCCCACCTCGAAAAATTGGCTCTGGCACTAGTCATAGCTTCATGGAAGCTCAGACCATATTTCCAATGTCAACCCATAAAGGTGGTGATGACTTCCCCCCTCAGAAGCATCCTGCACAAACCTGAATTATTAGGTAGATTGGCCAAATGGGTCATAGAATTGAGCGACCACGATATAGTATATCCACTGCGAACTACAATAAATTTGTAAGTGCTCGCCGACTTCGTCACCGATTTTAGCGCAGAAGTATGCATTTAGCGCGTGAGGATCTGGACTAGAACTTATACTTGAAGTCCCAATAGGCTAACTAACTCGCCAATACATACGGTGTCCCGAAATGACTAACAATGAGGCCGAGAATGAAGCCGTAATTGCAGGATTGAAATTATCCCTCAAGTATGGTGCATGATGAATCATCCTTCGCTGCGACTCTCAGCTCGTTGTAAATAAAGTTACTGGGAATTTCCAAGTCAAGGAGTAGAGACTACAGAAATATCAGATAGAAATCCACAAACTTACGACCAGAATTCAACGAATATTGACTCAACCAGATACCCCGGGCGCAGAACATTGAAGTAGATGGCCTCGCTAAATTAGCGGCAGCAACCAAAAATATCATCAAGGAAAATATGGTCACCCTCCTCCACTCATCAATAGACCCGGTCGAGGTATATATATAAATTTAACTTGGGACTGGTGCAACTGTGTAATAACATATCTGCAGGAATGAACACTCCCCCAAGATAAGAAAGAAGCCAAAAAAGCTTTGAATACAGGCAGCTAGGTTCAGCCTCATAAATCATGATATTTACAAAAGGACGTTCGGCGGCCCTTTGGCCAAATGCCTTGGACCTAATCAAACAAGGCGTGTTCCTGCGGCGCCCATACAGGCAATGAGCCCTCGTCACATGCCTTATTCGCGCAGGATACTACTGGCCCACTATGAAAAAGAAGCCATGGATTATGTTAAGAAATGTGAGCAGTGCCAAAAGTACGCCCCTGTGATACACCAAGCGGGCGAACTCCTGCAGTCCTTCACGTCACCATGGCCATTTATAAAATAGGGAATGGACATCGTCGGACCCCTCCTAGCAAGTCGAGGTAAGATACACTTCCTTTTGGTTTTAACTAACTACTTTTCCAAATAGTTGGAAGTAGGTGTGTTCGCCTAAATACGCGAATAGGAAGTCATTACATTCATACGGAAAAGCATAATATGTCATTTCGGCATCCCAAAAAAATCAACTGTGACAATGGACGCCCGCTCATCGGGAAAAAAACAACCGAGTTCTTCGAAAAATGGCACATTAAGCAGATACTCTCCACGCCATATCACCCTGCTGGTAATAGTCAAGCTGAATCCTCCAACAAAACAATACTGAATATCCTAAAGAAAAAGCTCGAGGAAGCCAAAGGGTTATGGCCAGAACTGCTACCAGAGGTGTTATGGGCTTACCGGACCGAGCCAAAACTAGCACAGGCGAAACGTCATATTCACTAGTCTACAGGACCAACATGGCTATAGCTGTTGAGGTCAGGGAACCTAGCTTGAGATACTCCAATGAGAGTGGACCAAACAACGATGAAAACAGATTACAAAACCTAGATGAGGTGGAAGAACGACGGGATATGGCTCACGTAAGGATGATAGCCCAAATACAACAATCAGAAAGGTACTACAAAAAGAAAGCCAAAGTACAACCACTCAGAGTCGGGAACTACGTCCTCAAGGCCAAAACACAAACAACAAAAGACCCAAACGAAGGAAAATTAGGAACAAACTGGGATGGGCCATATTAGATCACAACGGCAGCAAGCAAATGAGTGTTCCAATTAGAGACAATGGAAGGAAAACTACTACAAATAATTGGAATATCGCCCACCTCAAATACTTACATTTCTGAAAAATGACACCACATAAGTCGTACTCTTTTTCCCTCTCTCGGGTTTTGTCCCAATCGGGCCAACCTGCCGATGGCATCTCCAGGTCGAGAAATGAAGGGACTAGGTACATAAAAACTCCATTATATATACGAAATCGACATGCATCTCCAATATATGAATGAAATTACTCCATTTCATGTACGAAATCGACACACGTCTCCAATATATGAATGAAATTACTCCATTGTATGTACATAATCGACACACATCTCTAACGTATGAATAAAAGGTTTCCAGTAAATGTGTGAAATGGACACGTATCTCCAATACATAAATGAAACCGGCATATACGACGCTCCAGCAAATAAAATATAACGTCACCCTCTTTCGTCCTTTTGCGAACTACGACGGGATAATACTTCGGCATTAGCTCAAGGGTAACATCCCTATGGCTAAGGCCGTTATCAAAGAAAAGTGTTCGGCATCACTCGAACTACGACGGGATAATACTTCGGTATTAGCTTGAAAGTAACATCCCTATGGTTAAGGCCATTATCAAAGAAAAGAGTTCAACCTCACTCGAACTACGACGGGATAATACTTCGGCATTAGCTCGAAAGTAACATCCCTATGGCTAAGGCCATTATCAAAAAAAGTTTGACATCACTCGAACTATGATAGGATAATACGTTGGCATGAGCTCGAAAGTAACATCCCTATGGCTAAGGCCGTTATTAGAGAAAAGAGATCAACATCGCTCGAACCACGACGAGTTAACACCCTTGCGGTAAAAGCCACACCAAATATAAGGGCTCGACTTCGCTCGAAATGCAACGGGTTAACATTTCAACAATAACAAAATAGCATGACTATGAAAAAGATTATTAACAAATAAACAAGCTAGAAAAACAACACAATAATTCAGAGGCACACAAAAAAATAACTTCCATTACAGCAAAAACAATACAAGTTTTTCTTTTAACAAAGAGCTCAAAGACGCCTTCACAAAAATGGAAAAACAAGAATAAATACAACCAATATCATCTCCATAAGGCGTGTATGGGTCATATACGCATGCCTCACAGGTTGCATAGGACTTGGCATGCACATCCCGAAGGTTTACCTCGGACGCCCTCCCATTAGAGCGAAGAGACTTATATACATCAAAAATTAGGCTTCGCATGAACCCACAGCTCATACCAATCTCGAGACACGACAGGGTCGGCCAAAGCATGGGATATAGAGGGTTGCGACTGTCGTCGCACGTTCTACACCTTTAGAGTAGCAACTTCTTCATTTAATGTGTACAACTCCACCTCCAAATATCGGACACGCCTCTTAAATCTTGATACCTTTAGCGCAAATGTCTCCATATCCTTATCCTGTTCTGATCTATAAGCACAGAGGGCGTCTTCTAGAGCCGCTGCCTCAGAGATGGTATCCGCCCTATCCCTTTCGGAATGAGCAACCCATCAGCACTAGCACACAGCTCGCCCTTAAGGTCAATGACCTCTGCTGCCCTCTGGTCAAGCTTGGCAGTTAAGTTGAACACGTTCACATAGAGATCGGCATTCTCGACCATTGAACCTTTACTCATCTCTAGCTCGTCTTTCTTGGCCTTAAGAGATGCTTCAAGTTCACTACAACGGGCAATGTCCTTCATCAGGTCCTCATCATGCCCTCTCAGCTCTTTGACCTTCTGCGCTAATTGATTCTCCTTTTGCTTGAGCCCGTCACGAGACAACTAAAAGTCATTGTCCTGAGTAAAGATATCACCCAATGCACGATGTTTGGTGCGATATTCCTGATACTTGGAGGACACCCTCCCAAAAATGGCCATTCTCCGCCTTTCCCTATGTTCATGCTCGATCTCCATAATAAGGGTCTAGTATGAAAAGCAAATTAAAACAAATAATGGGCTAAAGATACAAAGCAGATCAAAAAAGGAAAAGAAAAGAGAGATGATTTACCCGTAGAGCCATTCCAGAAATGCTCCATGACACCTCTGCATCGCTCATCACCTTAACTTTTGCGCTCTCAAAAGCAGCGCACAAAGAGGTAAACGCCGACACTAATTGCTCCCTGTTTGACAATAGGTCGTAATCTCCATGTACGACTATGTAATAGTCAGAGCCCTCCGTCCTTACTTCTACACGAGTAGGACGGTCCAAGAACTCTCGTACATCGCATGGGTCGATGTCTGAACCCGAACCGTCGCCCTTGGCATGTACGCTTCCCCAAACAATAGATGATGTGGCGCCCTCGGCGGAGCGCATCAATCCCCCTCTCTGGTATATCACTTCAGTCTACGGGGACCTCCCTGCCAGAATAGAGCCCACCATAAACACAGGCACCAGTGTCATCCCCGACGCACCAGTTCTGTTCTTTCCAACATCAGTGGCAACGGCCTTTTCGAGCTTTACACTCTTTTCCTCAATGAAGATTTGTCCCTAGTAAAGGGATCATCCACGAGGTGATAGACTTGTCGGGAGGAGATCTCATCTCATACAACCACGTCACGAGAGGTGTCTCTAGCCTCTACGGGCTAAGCACGGCCCTCTAGGACGAACTCAGCCAAGGAAAATTGCATCCCCTCCGATATGATGGCCTAGTGAAACACAAGGACTGGGGCCCTCTTCCTAGAATCCCTACGACCTGTTATCACTAGGATGGATATCAATAAACAATGACAAATAGCCAAAGGTCAAAATTGAGGAAAACATTTACCGGATGGAACCTTCGGCTCAAATTAAAAGCAGGTCAATCTCGAGTCTCCACCGCGTAAGGTAGTAGACGGGATACCCAGTTCTCTATACTAACGATAGGAAGGGGTGTACACCCCACAGCTACGCAGGAAAGTTACAACTAAGTACTAAGTTGGAAAGAACAGAAGTAATCACCGAGTATCGACGCTTACAGTGGCGGATCCACACTTCAATTTTGGGTGCTCAAGCACCCATTAACCTCGCCGCAGAGTATGTATAGTTATATAGAAAATTTGAGAAAATGTATAAAAATTTACAAAAGCACCCATTAATTTTATGTACAAAAAAAATTCAGCACCCACAAACTTGAATTCCTAGATCCGCCACTAGACGCTTATACTATAATTCCACCGTTCTGGGAATCCAGTAAGGTCCGACACAAGGTGCTCGGTTCAAATGAAGAAGTATTTATCCCAAAATTTACGGCTTTCCTGGTCATCTGTTCCGACCACAAGCCCCGTGGTCCTACGATATCTCAAATGTATCATTGTGCCCATGTGAAAACTAGGGGAAAACAAATGAAAAAGGTGATGAAGGCCAACTTTGCACCCCGCCAACTCAGCATACTTCGTCAATACCAGAAATATCTTGTACGTGTATGGAGATAGTTGCGCAATGCAGACCTAATGTAACCAGCAGAATTCCTCTGCTAACGAGAGAAGGGGAAGGGAGTGGCCGATCGCAAAGGGATATATGCAAAAAGCCCAGTATCCTGATCTATGGACCTCCACGAGGTCCCTCATAGCCGGAACCATCTCAACATGAGAGGATATGATGTACGTAGATCATATGTCATCTATATGAGCCTGCTCAGTCTCAGAAACCACCAGAGTGGGAGAAGAGACATAGTTTTTAACAAAACCATTCTGAGACATGGGGTTTCTCGGTAATATCTCTTTTACGGTGGGAAAGTTGTCCCCTTCCTCTACTACCACATCTTCACCAACAGAAGGAGGTGCCATGGATAATGTGGTGTCGTTAGAAACCTTCTAGTGTGACCGATGTATTCTAAGCATCTCGATGGTAGAAGATATGTTAATGAAGCTCAAAACCGAGAACGATAAACGGGAAAGAAAGAAGGAAAAATCACGAGAATGGAGCTGAAGTGACAAGAAGGGATAACCAAGGAAAATTATACATACACTAGAGAGGAAATGGCTAAAAGTTCTTGAAAAACAAAACCTTCGCCTATTTATAGGATTTGGTGGTGCTAGAATCGAAACGAAAGACTGTCAGTGGCACCAAAACCAAAGCAACATGCCTTCAGTCTCTATCTCGGGAAGACGCGTAATGAGGACGCATGCGAGAGTGACGTCATTTCCCGATAAGCTACACCATCCAGGATGCCATGAAGCACACCACTATCTCGTTAATAATCAGCCCGTCATAACTCATTAGCCAAATTTCTTTGCAGGTATAAGCGATGTCTGTTCATCACGGATGCACAGATCCGCGACCTCAACGGCAGAGGGACTAACTGTATGGATCAAAAATTTGACAACCACGATCATTATCGAGCAGGATGAAGAACGAGGTTATCGTGACACACCGTCCGATGGTCGTCGTGGTAAAAAGCAGCGACCAAGGGCAGTTAGTTGATGTACAACGTCTGCGATGGTATAAGCTTAGTGAGAGACAGTAAAGATATGCTTTTCGAATATTCTTTATAGTGTACTTACTTAGGGTATCAGAGGGGATTGTCACTTAAAAATAGTAAGAGTCAGTAAAGAAAGGGGGGTAAAAAAGATAAAAGAACACTTTGTAAAGAATCATCTGAGAAGGAATACAAAAGCCATCTTGTTCATTGATTGTGGAAGGAGTTCAGATCGTTGCATAATAAAGAGAAGATCCAATGATTCCTCTATCATCTCACATTTATGAGCATTTATTCGACTCCAACATAATTATTATATCATTCTTCTTACTTACCTCTTTTATCACTTGATATGGATTTTATTGTACTTAGTTAGGATTGATCTTACCATTATCATTAATTATTTTAATCAAAAATATTAATATTTTTTGGTCAAACATCAAGCGAAAAGATTTATTTACACTTAACCATAGTTTTGAATTCGAATCATAGAAATATACAACCTTTTGATAGGTAGTACATGACCTTTTTTATACTGTTTGATAGGTTCTAGAATAAGTGCACAAACATAAATTACCTCTTAAACTTATTCAATATATTATTTCCACCCTTTAATCTGACGGACGATTTTTACCATTATTCTTAGAATTAACAGACCCACCTTCACACAGAACATTACTTCCAGAATTACATTTTTCTCACTTCCAAGACTCCACCTTTAACTCTTTCCCCTTCCCCTAACGTTCAATTCAAAATTAACTTAAGTGATAAAATTTTATTGGAGTACTTAATTCATATTACTTTCTCTGTTCATTTATACTTGACATTGTTGACGTGAGACAAAATTTACTACTCACTATTCACGCGTTACTATTCACAGTACTATTCATGTGAAGAAGTTTTTTGGTCAAAAGTGATGGGACCCACTTTTGACAATTGAAGAAGTATTAGGCATGTGCCTAATAAATATTTCTTTGGTTTGGTAGCCAATCTTGTTGACTTGGTTTGGTTAGGTAGCCAACTTTGTTGAATTAGTTGGTTTGGTAGCCAACCTTGTTGAATTTCTTTGGTTTGGTAGCCAACTTTGTTGAATTGTGAAAAGTGTGTAAATTGTCAAATATTGTAGGCTTTAGAGAGTGAAGTTTTGGCTATAAAAGGAGAGCTTCAACTCTCATTTCCAGACAACACCAACAAAGAACACCTAGAGTGAGAGAGAGATTAAATACTCTTGTAATATCCTCACATTTTACCATATAGTGATATCATCGGTTGTTCCCGTGGTTTTTTCCCGAAAGGGTTTTTCCAAGTTAAATCCTTGTGTTCTCATTTTTACTTTTCTCCTCATATTTCCTTTCTTTATTGTCGATATAATTTTAACAAGTGGTATCAGAGCGTAGGTTTATTGGCTCAAAGTTATATCGACATGTCTTCATTGAAATATGATTTACCACTCTTGGATCGAGACACAAGATTTACTTTATGGCAAGTAAAGATGCAAGCTGTATTGGCTCAGTTGGATCTTGATGATGCGCTGTTAGGTCGTGATAAAATGCCCGCTTCTTGGTCAGATGAGGAGAAGGAACGAAAAGATCGTAAGGCTCTCTCTCATATTCATCTTCATTTATGTAATAGTATTTTGCTGGAAGTTTTGAAAGAAACAACTGCAGCCTCCTTATGGTTGAAATTAGCGCAAATCTGTATGACCAAAGATCCCACAAGTAAGATGCACCTTAAACAAAATTTGTTTTCCCACAAGATACCAGAAGGTGGATCATTGATGGATCATCTATTCGTTTTTAAAGAGATCATTACAGATTTAGAAGCTATGGAGGTCAAATATGATGAAGAAGATTTGGGTTTGATTCTTTTATGTTCTTTGCCTATTTCTTAATCAAATTTTAGAGATACAATATTATATAGTCGTGATACTTTAACTCTTCAAGAAGTTTATGATGCTTTGCATGCCAAAGAAAAGATGAAAAATATGGTGTCTACTGGAGGATCAAGTTCTCCAGCAGAAAGTCTAACGGTTCGTGGCAGACCAACAGACAAGAAGTCAGATGCTGACTTTAAAGGCAAGAACTCAAATAATTCTAGAGGCAGATCAAAGTCTAGGAGTCGAAAATATTGCAGATATTGCAAAAAGGATGACCATGAAATTTCTGAATGTTATAAGCTGAAAAACAAGGAGAAGAAAGCTTCCATCAGCAACTCAAAACCAAGTCAAGATGGTGAAGCCTATGCTGTTGAAGAAAATTCCAACGGAGAAGTTCTTGTAGCTTTTGCTGGATGTGCCAAAACCAATGATGAATGGATTCTTGACTCAGCGTGTACTTTTCACATGAGTCCAAACAGATGTTGGTTTATCAACTATCAACCTAACGAAGGTGGTTCTGTTTGAATGGGTGATGATGCACCATATAAAATTGCAGGGATTGGTTCAATCTGAATCAAGATGTTCGATGGTGTCATCAGAACTTTGGTTGATGTTCGACATGTTCCAGGTTTAAAGAGAAATCTCATCTCCCTGAGTACTCTTGATCTCAAAGGGTACAAGTATTCTGGTAAAGGTGGAGTTTTAAAGGTTTCCAAAGGTGCTTTGGTAGTAATGAAAGCAGACCTTAAATCTGCAAACCTGTATCATCTACAGGGTACTACGATTACAGGTGATGTTAATGTTACTTCAAATAAATCATTTGTTTCTGATACTACTAACCTTTGGAATATGCGTCTTGGGCATATGAGTGAACTTGGTTTGACAACTTTAAGAAAAAGAGGACTCCTTGATGGTCGATGCACAGGAAAGCTGGATTTCTGTGAACACTGCATTTTTGGAAAGCACAAGAGAGTAAAATTCAACACCTCAGTACATACAACTCAAGGCATTCTTGATTATGTACACTCTGATATTTGGGGACCATCTCAAGAGGCATCACTTGGCGCTGCTCGTTACATGCTCACTATAATTGATGACTACTCAAGAAGAGTCTGGCCATATTTCTTAAAGCATAAATCAGAAGGATTCGCTGCATTCAAAGAATGGAAAGTCATGGTGGAAAGGCAGACTGAAAGGAAGGTTAAAAAGCTTCGCACTGATAATGGGATGGAGTTTTGTTCAAATGAGTTCAATTCCTACTGCAAGTCTGAAGGCATTATTAGGCACCACACTGTTCCTCATACTCCTCAACAGAACGGTGTGGCTGAACGTATGAATAGAACTATTATTTCGAAAGCCCGTTGCATGTTATCTAACGCGGGGTTGTCTAAGCGTTTTTGGGCTGAAGCAGCTTCTACTGCCTGTTATCTTATCAATACGTCACCTTCTATTCCACTTGATAAGAAGACTCCAATTGAAGTATGGTCTGGTTCCCCAGCAGTTTATTCAAATTTAAAAATTTTTGGTTGCACTGCATATGCTCATGTTGATAACGGGAAATTAGAGCCTAGAGCTATTAAATGTATTTTTCTTGGCTACATGTCTGGAGTTAAAGGTTATAAATTGTGGTGTCCTGAAACTAAAAAGGTTGTTATTAGTAGAAATGTGGTTTTTAACGAGTCAGAATATTCTTCTACTAATATTCCTGTTGAGTGTCAAAAGAAGACAAGTGTGCAGGTGGAGCAATCTGCTAACTCAGGACATACTCCAGAAAAAGAAAATTCTATGAGCCAAGATACTTCTGTTGAAGAAGAGTCTCCCGCTACTGCTCAACAACCACAACGTTCTATAGCAACTGATAGACCTAGGAGGGTCATTCAACCTCCTAAAAGATTAATTGAAGAAATTAATGTGGTTGCTTATGCTTTAAATGTTGCTGAACAAATTGAAGGTAGCTCAGAACCTTCAACTTATTCTGAAGCAATTACTTCAGATGATTGCAACAATTGGATAACTGCAATGCATGATGAGATAGAATCTCTTGATAAAAATGGTACTTGGGAGTTGGTAAAAATACCTGAAGACAAAAAGCTCATCGGCTGCAAATGGATTTTCAAGAGAAAAGAAAGCATTACTCCTAATGAGGAAGCAAGATACAAAGCAAGGCTTGTTGCTAAAGGCTACAGTCAGATTCCAGGTATTGACTTCACTGATGTTTTCTCTCCAGTTGTGAAACATAGCTCTATTCGCATTATACTTAGTATTGTTGCTATGCATGATTATGAGCTTGAGCAATTAGATGTAAAAACTGCATTTTTACATGGAGAATTGGAAGAAGACATTTATATGGAACAGCCTGAAGGCTTCATTGTTCCTGGAAAAGAGAATCTGGTATGTAGATTAAAGAAATCACTTTATGGTTTAAAGCAGTCTCCCAGGCAATGGTATAAGAGGTTTGACTCTTTTATGCTCTCTCAAAATTTTAAAAGATCAAATTATGATAGTTGTGTTTATTTTAAGTCAAGCAATGGTTCACCTATATATTTGCTGCTTTATGTTGATGATATGTTGATTGCTGCAAAGGATAAAGCAGAAATAGGTAAACTCAAAGCACAACTAAGTAATGAATTTGAGATGAAAGATCTGGGTCCAGCCAAAAAGATTCTCGGTATGGAAATTATTCGGAAAAGACAGTTTGGAAAATTGTACCTTAGTCAACAAGGGTATATTGAGAAAGTCCTTCAAAGATTTAATATGCATAATGCCAAGCCTGTGAAAACTCCGTTAGCTGCTCATTTCAAACTTTCTTTAGCCTCATGTCCACAGTCAGAGGAAGAGATTAATGACATGGCTAAAGTACCGTATGCTAGTGCCGTTGGTTCATTGATGTATGCCATGGTATGTTCTCGTCCTGATTTATCTCATGCTTTGAGTGTAGTTAGCAGGTATATGGCTATTCCTGGAAAAGAACACTGGAAAGCAGTGCAGTGGATTTTCAGATATTTGTGTGGTACTTCAAATGTTTGCTTAGAACTCGGAAGTTCCAAAAATAGACTTATTGGTTATGTGGACTCTGATTATGGTGGAGACTTGGATAAAAGAAGATCTCTGACAGGTTATGTCTTTACCATTGGTGGCTGTGCTGTAAGTTGGAAGGCAAGTTTGCAAGCCTCTGTTGCCTTATCCACTACTGAAGCAGAATATATGGCAATTTCTGAAGCTCTTAAAGAAGCTATATGGCTGAGAAATTTATATGGCGAGATTTGTGGAGACAAGTCATGCACAAAAATATTTTGTGATAGTCAGAGTGCAATTCATCTTACGAAGGATCAAATGTTTCATGAGAGAACGAAGCATATTGATGTACGTTATCATTTTATTCGAGAAGTTATTGCTCGAGGTGATGTTCAAGTTAAAAAGATCAGCACTCATGACAATCCGGCGGACATGCTGACGAAGCCGGTTCCAGCAACTAAGTTTGAGCTGTGCTCAAATTTGGTTGGTATGACAATCTAGTTTCAAAAGATTGTTTACAACCGATGATCTAATGATGAGGAGTTTATTGAAGTGAAAACTTCGTTTTTTGTTACAAGAGTAAATTATGTCTCAAGGTGGAGATTGTTGATGTGAGACAAAATTTACTACTCACTATTCACGCGTTACTATTCACAGTACTATTCATGTGAAGAAGTTTTTTGGTCAAAAGTGGTGGGACCCACTTTTGACAATTGAAGAAGTATTAGGCATGTGCCTAATAAATGTTTCTTTGGTTTGGTAGCCAATCTTGTTGACTTGGTTTGGTTAGGTAGCCAACTTTGTTGAATTAGTTGGTTTGGTAGCCAACCTTGTTGAATTTCTTTTGGTTGGTAGCCAACTTTGTTGAATTGTGAAAAGTGTGTAAATTGTCAAATATTGTAGGCTTTAGAGAGTGAAGTTTTGGCTATAAAAGGAGAGCTTCAACTCTCATTTCCAGACAACTACAATAAAGAACACCTAGAGTGAGAGAGATTAAATACTCTTGTAATATCCTCATATCTTACCATATAGTGATATCATCGGTTGTTCCCGTGGTTTTTTCCCGAAAGGGTTTTTTCACGTTAAATCCTTGTGTTCTCATTTTTACTTTTCTCCTCATATTTCCTTTCTTTATTGTCGATATAATTTTAATAGACATGTATATTAAAAATATATTTTTATTTTTAGTTATCATTTTATGCATATTCAAAGGCGAACCCTAAATTTAAACGTGACGTGGGCACCACTAATCTTAAAAATACAAAGAATTAACGATAAAATTATGGGTGCAGTTTTTAAAGAAATTTATAAAATATGACAACCTATCCGCAATATATAAACAACCAGAAATTTTGTTTAGAAAAAAAGAAAAAGCACTAAGTAAAGAGTGAAAGATTACTTTGCAAAATAGGCTACAAGAAGCAATGTCGCACATTGAGAAGATCACAGCAAGAATAAGCTGTTGGTCTGCAAAGCTGTTGTCATATGCAGGTAGATGTCAGCTTATAAAGTCTGTTATTTTTGGAATTCAGTCGTATTGGTCACAGATATTCATTCTACCAAAGGGTGTTCTCAAAGTAATTGATTCAATCTGTCGTACATTCCTATGGACTGGTTCTGCAAATTACTCTAGGAGGGCCTTAGTAGCTTGGGACAAAATTTGTTCTCCTTTAAATGCTGGTGGACTTAACATAATGAATTTGACAACTTGGAATAAAGCAACTGTAGCTAAACTACTATGGGACTTGGCAAGAAAGAAGGATTGTCTATGGGTGAAATGGATACATTGTTATTACATAAAGAGAGAAGAAGTTGGAACAGCAAATGTTCCTAAACAAGCTGCATGGGTAGTTAGAAAAATCATGCAGTGTAGAGATGGTGTTATGGAGAATTTGCAGATGGCTGGATCACTTTATGACAGACTTAAATCAGTTTGTTGTATGGGAAGATTCCAAATACACAAACTCTATATTGCAATGCTGCCTAGATTTGACAGAGTCAGTTGGAGGAACTTGTTATTGGTGAATAATGTGATTCCTCGTCACAAGTTCACTGCTTGGTTGGCTGCACATCAAAGATTACCTACTGTGGAGAGACTGGCCAGATTTGGAATTCAACTTCCACTTCTGTGTGTGTTTTGCAAAAAGCAAGAGGAGACATTCCATCACCTATACTTTGAATGCTGTATCACAATGAGCTTATGGGCTCGTATTTGCTGTTGGCTGGGTAGTCCGAGACAAGTGCTTAGCTGGGATGAGGAGTTGATTTGGATATGTAGGAAAGCAAAAAGTTCTGCATGGAGAAATTCAATTACTGCTGCTGCTTTCATCCATGTCATTGCTTTAATTTGGAAGGCAAGGAATAATATGAGGTTTAAAAATATAGTGTATAATGAGGATAGAACAGCCAGAGAAGTTGCAATGCTGATTCATATTCGAGGCAGACACTGTCGAAGATGGCAACATGGGTTACAACAGCTAAACAATTTTCCTTAGTTGGAGTTTTAGTAACTGTAAATCACATACATAGTCATTGTTTTTTTTTGAAAGAAGTATATATATGACTCTGTAACTAGACTGATAGCAATTGAGTAGTAGAAGTCCATACTACTACCTTAGGATTACATTGTATATTTTTGATATTAATACAAAGTTGACAGTTAAGCTTAAAAAAGAAAAAAAAAAAGCAATGTCGCACAATACTGCTTTGATAATTCTTCTTATTTTATATGTATATAAGTAATATGCAAAAATAAACATTGTTATCAGTGCTTTGTTATAAAACATTTTGACAAAACTGGTTTTCAAAATATGAAATAAAACAAAAGAAGAAAGAAAAAATGCTAAATTTGCTGGAACTAGGTTCTGAGCACAAGATCGAATGGTGAGGAAAGCTCGTCAGGTGAAGGTGCTCAAATTAGCAGCTCAACCACCGCTGTTGTTCAATTTTTGTTTTTCAGAGGGCTCAAATAAATTGTTTAAGGGATCCTATATGAATATGTAAAAATTGCACGGGGCGCTTTGTTTAGTCGCATATATTTAACATATGCCTATTTTTTCTAAAGTTTTAATTTATACCAACATTTTAATAACTTGAGCTCCCTTTCTCCCTCCTTCTCCTCCTTTGTTTTCTTCTTAACTCAACTTGTTCTACCACCAGCCCTAGAACAGACTACAGCTTTTCAGTCTTAAGCTTTAACTTTGCCTGTTATAGCGTAAATCAAGTTTTCACAATATCAATAAGAAACTCAAGAGCATGCTTCAAATTAGTGTAGTGGAAAATGAACACAAAACAAAGTCGTCTTTTTCAAACACAAATATATTGGAATAACCAAGATATAATCGGAATTGTACACTCTTTGAAGCATTAACAACAACAACCCAATATAATCTCACTTAGTGGGGTTTGGGGAGGGTAGTGTGTACGTAGACTTTACCCCTACCTTGGGATAGAAAGGATGTTTCCAAATAAACCCCCGGCATGCTTCCTTCCAAAAACATCCCACCTTGCTCTTGGGGAGACTCAAACTCACAACCTCTCGGTTGGAAGTGATGACTTCCAGGCGTACTTCTAGATGTTAAAACTAGCAAACTTTGACAAGCCTCCAACAAGTTGCAGCCCATAATGGTTAAACAGCCAACCATAGCCCCTCCATGGGAAGCTTCCTTATTCACATGGGAATTAACACAAAAAACCCTCACCATTTTTCTATAAATAGAGGTGTTTGCCTTCATTGTACATCATCACAAAAATTAGAGTGTTCATCACCAAGAAGATTGAGAACAAGAGTGATCCTAGAGAGTGATCCTCGTTTGTGAGTTTTTGAGAGTTTTTTTTTATGATTTTTTAAATACTCGTGTAATCTATTCTTGTGAGTAATAGAGGTGGTTTTTCTCTCAAATTTTTATTTACCAACGCCTAATCGACCCACATACCCCATCAAGTGGTATCAGAGCCAGGTTAGAGTTGTTGGTCGAGTTTTTAGGTGACGGGCCAAATTTGGATTTTCGGAGCTTTACTAGAAATCCAAATCTGACGGCAGCATTGGATTCGTCTCGTTGAACGGAGTCCAACGCACCAAACCGCAACCTAATCGGAGTTCAAACGAGCCCAGAAATCGCGGTCAAAGTTTGGTCAACTTTGCCGGAGGTTCGCCGGGAACTTGCCGGAGAAGATAACCATCGCCGGAATTTCGCCGGAAAAAATGACGTTCAACTGTAGCGAACCAGTCAACTCTCTGAAATTTCATATTGGTCCCTCAACTTTCAAAAATTATAGTTTTGCCCCTATAGTGGAGTTTCAGCCACGAAGTGTCAATTCCACCATTTTCGACCGTTTCGGACGCAACGGTGAACTTCGTGTTTAAATATTCAACCCCGATCGTGTTGAAAAATTATTTTGTAAGATGATAATGTCCACAGAAGAGTCAACATCATCTTTCGGAGCCATGATTACGCTTACTGCCACAAATTACACGCTATGGAGACCTCGGATGTAAGATCTCCTAAGCTGCAAAGATTTTTTTGATCCCATAGAATTGATGGGTAATTATACTGATCCCGCCAAGGAGTTAGAGTGGAAGAAATCAAATCGAAAAACTATTGGTCAAATCCGTCAATGGATTGATCATAGTGTCTTCCACCATGTTGCACAAGAAACAGATGCATATACCCTCTGGAAGAAGTTGGAAGACATGTACCAGGCCAAGACCGCTCGGAATAAGGCCCTATTGATGAGGCGCTTAGTCAACAGGAAGCTAAAAAATGAAACTTCAGTTGCCGAGCATACCAGTGAGTTCCAAAACCTGGTCAACCAGTTGTCGTATGTAGAGGTGCCGCTTAGCGATGAAGTTCAGGCATTGTTACTACTCAGTTCCCTTCCCGATAGTTGGGAAACGCTGGTTGTATCACTCAGCAACTCAGCCCCTAATGGCAAACTTACCATGTCAATGGTCAAGGATGCCCTATTCAGTGAAGAGGCAAGGAGAAAGGAGATGGGCACAGATCAGACCCATGCCTTTGTCACAGAGAACCGGGGGAGGCAACAAAAGAGTAGCAAAAACAAATGGAGAGGCAGAATCAAGAGCAGGGGCAGGTCCACTGATGGCAGAAAACCAACATATAAGTGCCATCATTGTGGAATAGAGGGACATATGAAGAAGAACTGCTAAAAATGGAAAGAGCAGCAAGGCAGAGCAGTTCGCAGCCGAAGAACAAGGGTGGAGAAACGTTAGTTACTATCTCTAGTGATGTAGCTTATTGTTCAACCCAAGATGAGACATGCCTTCACGTCTTACGAGAAGACACGGAATGGGTGGTAGATACTGCAGCATCCTACCACGTGACTCCATACAAGGAATACTTTACAACATACAAAGCCGGTGACTTTGGAGCTGTGAAAATGGGAAATTCTAGTTCCGTTGAGATTGTCGGAATTGGTGATGTCCACATAAAGACAAGTTCCGGGAGCACAATCATTTTGAAGGATGTCCGCCATGTGCCAGATCTTCGGCTAAATCTATTGTCAGGAATAGCTCTTGACAAAAGGGCTATGATAGTCACTTCAGTAAAGGCACATGGAAGTTATCAAGAGGCGCTATGACAGTCGCTCGAGGACATATTTGTGGCACGCTATACAAGACTCATGTGAAGATATGCACAGACAGCCTCAATGTTGCAGAAAAGGAGGATTCTCAAAATTTATGGCACCAGAGACTCGGCCACATGAGTGAGAAAGGGTTGTCTACCCTAATAAAAAAGGAGCTTATCAATGTGGACAAGGATGCTGTACTAAATCCTTGCAATCATTATCTGTTTGGTAAGCAACATAGAGTCTCGTTTAATTCCTCTTCAACGAGAAGATCAGAGTTACTCAATCTGGTACATCTGATGTTTGCGATCCCTTAAAGGCTGAATCACTCGGCGGCAATCGATACTTTCTAATGTTCATTGATGATGCTTCTCGAAAGGTGTGGGTGTATTTCTTACGGACGAAGGACCAGGTGTTCGATTACTTCAAACTGTTCCATGTCATGGTAGAACATGAGACAGGAAAGAAGTTGAAGTGTCTTCGATCCGACAATGGAGGTGAATACTCTTCCAGGCAGTTCAATGCCTATTGCAGATCATATGGGATTCGACATGAGAAGACGGTCCCACGCACCCCTCAACACAAAGGTGTAGCTGAAAGAATGAACCGAACAATCATGGAGCGTGTTCGGAGCATGCTCAGTATGGCTAAGCTGCCAAAGCCATTCGGGAGAAGCAGTCAGAGCCGCCTGTTACTTGATCAACCGATCTCCATCAGTACCATTGAATTTTGAAGTTCCGGAGAAACTTTGGTCTGGAAAGGATCCATCATATTCTCACTTGAGAATATTTGGATGTTTGGCGTATGCACACGTATCCAAGGAGCTCAGACATAAGCTATATGCAAGGACCTCTCCATGCATATTCATAGGTTATGGAGATGAAAAATTTTGATACAGATTATGGGATCTAAAGGAGAAAAAGGTGATCAGAAGTAGGGACGTAGTGTTCCATGAAAACCAGACAATAGAAGATATTGAAAAGCCCACAATATCTCAGAAGCCAAATGTTGCTCCCCGGTGCCAGAGGCAACATCAGAATCATTCACGAGAAATGAAGATACAGTGCCAGAAGATATTCCAGAAGCAGAAGACAATGAGGAAGAAGATGGTGTTGAGCAGGGGGATCCACAACCCCCTCTGCCAGATGTTCCAGAACCATCACAAGACTCAGATGATGGCGGATCTCCTCATATTCCAGAAGTTCGTAGATCTGAACGAGGTCAGATTCGATCGAGAAGATATCCAGAATCCGAATATCTTCTACTTACTGAAGATGGAGAACTAGAGAGTTTCCATGAAGCAGTATCTCATAAGGACAAAGAACAGTGGTTGCTCGCAATGCAGGACGAGATGGAATCTTTGTAGAAAAATCAGACTTATGAGATCGTAGAACTTCCAAAAGGGAAGAAGGCACTGAAAAATAAATGGGTGTTCAAGATGAAGAAAGATGGCAGTGGAAAAGTGGTGAAATACAAAGCACGGTTGGTATTCAAAGGATTTCAGCAGAACAAGGGAATCGACTTTGATGAGATTTTTTCACCCATAGTCAAGATGACTTCAATCAGAGCCATACTTGGATTGGTCGCAAGTATGAACTTGGAGCTTGAACAGATGGATGTGAAGACAGCGTTTCTTCATGGATATTTAAAATAAGAAATCTATATGCAGCATCCCGAAGGTTTTGAGGTTTCAGGAGATAACCTCGTGTGCAAGATGAAGAAGAGTTTGTATGGTTTGAAGCAGGCACCAAGACAGTGGTACAAGAAGTTTGACTCGTGCATGGTGAATCAAGGGTACAAGAAAACTATTGCAGATGAATGTGTTTACATTCAGAAATTTTCATACGGGAATTCTGTTGCTCTTCTTCTATATATAGACGATATTTTGATCGTGGGGAAAGACGCAACGAAGATCAACCAGCTGAAGAAGGAACTCTCTAAGTCTTTTGACATGAAAGACTTAGGACCGGCTCAACAAATATTGGGAATGCAGATCACCCGAGACAGGAAGAACCAGAGGTTATGGCTATCTCAGGAGAAGTCTATTGAACGAGTGCTTGCACGGTTCAATATGAACAATGCCAAACCAGTTAGCATTCCATTAGCCAACCATTTCAAGCTGAGCAAGAGTTCCTGTCCCTCATCCAAGGAAGAGATTGGGGAGGTGTCGTCAGTACCATATTCTTCAGCAGTTGGAAGTTTGATGTATGCTATGGTGTGTACGAGGCCCGATATTGCTCACGCAGTGGGAACGGTGAGTCGTTTTCTCTCCAACCCCGGGAAAGAGCATTGGGAGGCAGTAAAGTGGATTCTTAGGTATCTTAAGGGTAAAATGAAATTATGTCTTTGTTACGGGGGAGATGATCCAATCTTGGAAGGCTATACAGATGCAGATATGGCCGGAGATCTTGAAAGTAGAAAATCTACTTCGAGATTCATTTACACTTTTGCAGGGGGAGCTGTTTCATGGAAGTCTAGGCTACAGAAGTGTGTTGCTTTATCCACAACCGTAGCAGAATACATTGTTGCCGCTGAAGATGGAAAAGAGATTTTGTGGCTAAAGCGTTATCTCCAAGAGTTTGGAATCAAACAAAAGGAGTACAAGGTACATTATGACAGTCAGAGTGCTTTGGATTTGAGCAAGAACTCCATGTACCATTCCCGTACAAAACATATTGATATTCGCTATCATTGGATACGCGAGGTGATGGATCGACAACTGTTGAGACTAGTGAAGATCCATACGAAGTAGAATCCAGCTGATATGTTAACAAAGGTAGTGACTCGAGAACAGCTAGAGTTATGCAGAGACATAACCAGGATGTTTATTTCAGATACGGCTGGAGGGGGAGAATTGATGACTTCCAGCCGTACTTCTAGATGTTCAAACTAGCAAACTTTGACAAGCCTCCAACAAGTTGCAGCCCACAATGGTTGAACAAGTCAATCATAACTTCCATGGGAAGCTTCCTCATTCACACGGGAATTTCCACAAAAAAACCTCACCATTTTTCTATAAATAGAGGTGCTTGCCTTCATTTACATCATCACAAAAATTAGAGTGTTCATCACCAAGAAGAGTGAGAACAAGAGTAATCCTCGTTTGTGAGTTTTTAAGAGTTTTTCTTATGAGTTTTTAAATACTCGTGTAATCTATTCTTGTGAGTAATAGAGGTTGTTTTTCTCTCAAATTTGTATTTACCAATGCCCAATTAATCTACATATCCCATCAGAAAGCGGGTATTGCTTACCACTACACTTACAAAACAAGAAATGATACTTTGTCAATCTATTTAAATGAAACTGGGGCGCACTGGTCCTCTAGAAAGTCCATGCCGTGATGCATGTCAGCTGGACGGAAACTTTCAGAATCCTTTGGATCTGCAGGATTTATCAAGAAAATAAAGAAGAATTCAAGAGATGAAGAAAAAGCTTTATAACAAAATTAACGAATTCAGGATAAAAAAACTTCAATTTATTTGGTGCTGAAAATTTTACGAATGAACTAAATAATTTCAGTATAAGTCTTTTGAAAAAGCTTATCCATGACAAAAAAACTTCAGCTTATTTAGTGCTGAAGTTTTTATAAATGAACTAAATAACTTAAGTATCTTCTACTTAAGTTTTTGAAAAAACTTAATAACAAAACTAATGAATCCAGGATGAAAATACTTCAGCTTATTTAGTGCAACTAATCTTAGAGTACGTACTTTGCGCATATACCTTATCTCAATAAATATTAAATTTTTTTAAAAAGTCATATAAGTATTATATTTGTGTTATGTAATAAAGTTAAAAGAAGAATGCATAAAATCATGAAAATGATGATTAATGTCGATCATATTTAATTTACTCAATAAAGAAAGAAGTTCTACCTCATGGAAGTCCTTAAAATCTTAAATGTTAGTTCTACTAAAAATAGATTATTAATTATAATTACGATTTCTATTCAACATGAATGTTATTTATGAAGAATAAAAGTTTATCAACATTTCAAGTTAATATTTCATATTTATATAATATATTATATTAATAGATAGATAGATTAGACTCGTATATTGAAAAACAATTAGCGCGAATATCGATCCATAAATTATATTTCATCAAAATTAGGGTGAAAATATATAATTAGTTGGATTCAAAATCTTAATATTACATAAAAATTTAAATGTGAATATAATGTACTAACATAGAATTATTTGTGGAAGAAATAGTTTAGTTTTTTAAAGCTACAAAAGTTAAGATGTCGACCAACTTCAACTTTGTGACAATTATATTTTTAGATTGTTCGGTACCTTAAATATTTTATTTATAGTTAGGTTTATTTTCAAAATTTATATTTATCATATACTTTAAGATTATTTAACTTTCAAAATTAACATTAAAAAATAACTATGCAGGTAACTTTCAAAATTAATTCTTCGAAACTACACTAATTAATACTTTTAAATCTAGAATCCTCGTTTCCAATCAATTTTTTTTTTTTTTTTGGCTTTGTTTGTTCTTTTAAACTTTAAAAATATTTAGGTACACACACTCATAATTATTATAAAAATAAATTATACGTCTACCTAGCGTGAGAGGGTTCATATTTTTGGAGTTACAGATTAGTTATTTTACCCAATTCAAATAAGCAATGTATTCGGCATAAAGATTCTGTATAATTTAATCATACTTTAATTGTAAAATTTATATACGGTAACATTTGAATGATTTTAAAGTCCTAATTATAAGGACTTATTACTTGATTCAAATAAGAAAATGTTATAAATACACTTCTATTTAAGGTGAATGTCTTTAATTAGAGAGATTCTAGAGTTCTATTCTTAGTAGCTAAGTCACTACCTCCTATAAATAAAGGGTCTTCTACCATTGTAAATCATCCCTAACAATCCCAAGTATCAATAAGAATACTCCCCTCTCTACTTCTCTCTATATTGTTCTTGTTCTTGCATTATTGTTCTTGTCTTTTATATTATTTCATAACAGGAAAGATTTAATAAATAATAAATTTGGTTTAACTTAAACTCATAAATATTAGCTAGCAGAATAATCAAATGACTATTTTGTCTGGTGTGAACACTATTTTAAGAGGGTAAAAAAAGCGAATGACATTTCACTAAGGGCTTTCGTACTTTTAATATAGTATGGATTATATAAACAAAAACTTCAGTAAATAGAGAACAAAACTTTAGCTACTATGCTTAAGTTTAGCAATTACAAATAAAAACTTCAGCTACTATGCTTCAACAATTACAAACAAAAACTTCCTCACACTTGGTTCAGCACACTTGCTATTTTAAGCTCGTCAACTAGAATCCTGAAGTTTTGCGTGATTACCTTTGCTACTTCAGCCCCGTATGCTGAAGTTACGCAAAAAATCAGGTATAATTGTAATTTTTTTACAAAGCGGGCACAAGTTAAAACGTAAACCAAAAAGCGGATATAGATGCAAATCCCCCTATGAATATAAAGTACACACAAGATCTATATATACATGATTTTGGCCGAGCCTAACGGGTCCGGTGACTCCGCACACTCCACTGCAAGTTCGCATCTGTGCATATCAAGAGAAGATAAATATTTTTTATATTATACCCATAATATCTATTGTTCATTTTAAATTATTTTTTAAATTTAATGAAATATGTATTAATTACTATGTATATTATGGTAAATTATGCTTTATTTATTAATTTTTAATTATATACAAAGTTAAAGTTAAAATGTGCGAAGCAAAAATGAATCCATGGTGTAATTGATTTGGTGTAAATATTTAAAATTTTACCTATATATATAGCCATAGGCTACTTATTAGCTGATTCTACCGAAGCTTAAAACTTCAAATTGGAAGTGAAAATCACACAAAGGTTATCTTCTGCACCCTCAAAGCTTCAATGCTCTTAACTCTCAGAAGAACCAAACCCATCTTCACTCTGCAATTTGCTTCCAAGATTACTCCTCTTTCACTTCCAAAATTCCATCTTTCAACCCTTTCACAATCAGAAATCAAGAACCTCATTTTCTCTAATTATAACCATGGAAAATTTCACAGGCTCCTCAAAAACGTCATCTCTTTACCCTCTTTCCTCCTCACAGCTTGCCATAATCTCAAACCCCCAAATGATAATTACAATAGTACCCCTCAACTCACTCTTGATTCTGTTTCAACCCATTTTTTCTCACTTCAAGAACTCTCTTTTCAGCTCTCTACAGACCAATTTGACATCAAAGATTGCAGCTTTATCATAGGTAAATCACTTGTGCTTCCTAATTTAAAGCTTAAAGTAGTTATTGAAGCTATTAGAATGGTTCTTGAAGTTATATATGATGATAGGTTTGTGACTTTTTGTTATGGTGGACGTGTTAATATGGGCCGACACACCGCGATTCGTTACCTTAAAAACTCTGTTGAGAACCCCAGTTGGTGGTTTACTGTTAATTTGAATCCTGCAAAGTTTGAAAATAAGCATGTTGTTAGGTTGTGTAGAGTTATGGAAGAGAAAATTGACGATAAAGCGTTGATTTATTTGATAAAAAGGTTGTTTGAATGTGAAATAGTGAGTATTCAATTAGGTGGTTGTTATTTAGGTAGAGGGTTTCCTCAAGAATGTGGGTTGAGTTCAATTTTGATTAACATTTACTTTAATAGTTTCGATAAGGAGATTCAACATTTGAGGCTTAAAACGATTAGGGAGAATCCGAGAGTTGATGCTAATGAACTTGATGAGGGACATTCAGGGAACACTTTTTATAAGCCCTTGAAGATATATGCAGTTAGATATTTGGATGAGATATTGGTTATCACGTCGGGAACAAAGATTATGACTATGGATTTGAAGAGTAGGCTTGTTCAGATTCTTGAGAAAGATATGGAATTAGGTTTTGATAAGGTTAGAACTGTTATTCATAGTGCTACTTCTGAAAAGATAGAATTTTTGGGAATGGAGCTTCAGGCAGTTACACCGTCTGTGTTGCACCCACCGATGTCACAAAAGGCGATTAGGGCGAGGAAGAAGTACCTCCGACAGAAAGAAGTTAGAGCTATGGAGTTGAGAAATGCTAAAGAGACTAATAGGAAGAAATTGGGAATGAAGATATTCAGCCATGTATGTAAGAAGTTGAAGCGTGGTAATGGTTTCAAAACTGATTTCCCAATTGAAAATGAAGTCAACCACATTTTTGATTCTTGGGCTGAAGAGGTAATGCAAGATTTTTTAGAATCTGTCGATGAGCGTTGCGAATGGCACCGGATGCTCTCAGCTGGTGACTTCCTCTCTTTGAGAAGAATCAGAGACCAACTGCCACGAGAACTAGTGGATTCTTATGACAACTTTCAAGAGCAAGTTGACAGGTATGTAAATCCTGTCAAAACAAAAAGGGTATTAGAGGAACAAGTAAAGAAAGCAGAGGAAGAAGAGGAAAGGAAATACTCTGATCAGACTATTGCAGATCTGACAAAGTTATGCATAAAAGTTGAGGCGCCCTTAGAAATTGTCAGGAAAGCAGTCAAATTGGTTGGATTCACAAATCATATGGGCCGTCCTAGGCCGATTAGTTTACTTATGGCTCTTGAAGATACTGATATTATCAAGTGGTATGCTGGTATAGGGAGAAGGTGGCTTGATTTCTTTTGCTGCTGCCACAACTTCAAAAAGTTGAAGATTATAGTATCTTATCATTTGAGATTCTCGTGCATCTTGACTTTAGCGGAGAAGCATGATTCCACGAAGCGGGAGGCAATCAGACATTACACCAAAGATCTGAAAGTTTCAAATGTTAATGGGGTTGAAGAAGTGTATTTTCCGACAGAAAAGGAAGTCAAAATGATGGGAGATAATGATCTTATTGATCCAATGCCTGTTGATGTTTCTTTGGGGATGGCATTGATTAGATTAGCTTCTGATGAGCCCTCTTACCGATGTGCTGCTCATTTTTGCGACAGAAGAGATACGATTGTCTACAGGATTAGGTTACTTCAAAATCTTCTTAATTTGAATCGGTCGGATAGAAGTAAGTGGGTTCCAGGAATGGGTGCTATACATGAGAGTTTGAACAAGAGATGCATCCCTTTATGCGCTGACCATATTAGTGATTTGTATTTAGGTAGACTAACTTTGCAAGACACTGATTATACTTCTCTATTGCATGTGGATTAGTTGGTGTCCGACATTATTGCTGGAGTGGCATCAAGAATGCTGTAAACTACAGTTTTTATACAATGAGAATACACCCGCTAAGTCGAAGAGGTATGGTTGATTACTGTGTTTTACTGCATATATTTCCTCGAGTAGGTTTGTTATCTACGTAACCTGCAGAATCTTGTTAATCATGTTTTAAAGTTGGAAAAGTGTCAAGAAGTCATCACTGAAGCACCTGTGTACAACCATTTAGCTGGGATTTTAGGCAACAATCACATCATTTGATTCTTTTTTCTCAAGAGTTCAATACATACTTGGCTTATTGTTCATTGGTAAAGAAGGAAATGACTTGAATATGTTCTTGCTTTCAGAACTTTGAAATACTATATATTGGCTGTAAATGTGATCACATGCTCTATGTAAAAGAAGAAAAGGTGGTGCCTTGTAATAGCAACGTTCTAATAGTTGGCTTTGACAGGAGAGCATAATTTTTCCTACTAAAAGAAACGCCACCATACTGTGAACTAGTACTTACAGGTTTACAACCTCAGAGCCTTTCTTTTGTTTAGATGAAGTTCGATTACTTGTCTAAGCTCTGGTTTATTTCTGTGATAGAAGAAGAAGAATTGGTTATAAGTGATTAGGAGTTGATGAATAGGGAAACATTTTCGTTTATTCTTTCAGTTGATGAGAAGGTGTGGTTTGGAAGATTTGATAGATATCTCAAAATTTGAATTTCAAGTCTCAACTCTTTTTTCTTGTTTGAATCTTCATGTTAAATCTGGTCTTATGGTGCTTGTACTTGTTAATTATCTAAGAACAAAAAGCTCCTTTTTAAGTTACTTTTCAGTGGGTATCCGTTTCTTTCATATTGTATGTGGAGTTACAATGGGGTCAGTATTGTGAAAAAATGACATATTTGGAACTTTGGATGCGAAACCTCTTCTCTAGTATTACATATTTGGAACTTAGCTTTTGAATCACCCTCCTTTGTTGGTAATATTTTGTTTGGTTAGTTCCTCTTGTGGTAATATTACTTTCATGTCCTTCAAGTTTTACCTTGATGGACCCAGAGGCATGTCTTAGTAATACAATAGTCTTTAGAAAATCAATAGTTTATTTAGAGCGATTTATGGCTCATTTGTTGCCACAGCTTCTCGTCTTGTCTTTAGCGAGCGTCTATTGGAAACCGCATCTTTGTCCTCCCAAGTAACAGTAAGGCTTGCGTACACACTATCCTCCTCAAACACCACTTGTGGGAACTCACTAGGTTTTTTGTTGTTGTATTTAGAGCGATTGATGGCAATTTTCTTCAAGGAAGAAATTAGTTCTTGGTTGTTAAGTTGTGAATCTTTTGAGGTCTACAAGTATCTCATTTAACTTGTAAATGCAGGCTGAACGAGTAGATTGATCATGATTATCCTTACTGTCCTTTGTGGATATCTCATATACGCAACGGTTATTGCATCTCTCATGTTTTTTTTCCTCTCATCTATGGAAAGAGGGAATAATACATGGCGTGGTATATCTGTTCATCTCGACTGCAATTTGAGTTGCATTTAGTTGGCAAGTCAACGTCGATAAGGACCCTCTCTGCCTTGCTTTTAGATCCAGTTGATCTTATGCTTTATGCTAGAAGAAAAAGAGTTTGTCCATACTCTTTCTATTCCTCTTACTATGTATGTGTTTTCAGTTCATATTGAAGTATGTTGTGATCACATATTTTTCGGGAACATCCTCCCTACCCCAGGGTAGGCATAAGGTCTGCGTACACATTATTCTTCCTTGATCCCACTAGTGGAATTATACTAGGTTGTTGTTTTATGGAGTGGATCTCTGTGTATGTTTCCGGTGTGTGCCTTGTGAATGTAGGTGAAACTTCTTTTTGCACGTGAGGATGTGTCCTAACGATCAATAAAGAGTGAGGTTAAAAATTTGGTGAATAGAGTTATCTGGTACCTGTTGCTGGTGTGAACTAGCAGGTATTTCGTAAAATTGGTCGAGGTAGTCACAAGGACTAGACCTAGACACCACGGCAATAGAAAAAGTTTAGGTGAAACCTTTTACCAAAAAGCAAATTACTGTTCTCAAGTATATCTTGAGTCATACTTGGCTCTCTAACTACTACAAAAATACCAAGAGCAATCATAAGACCAGTCACCAGCATCGTGGTTGATCTAATCAAAAAATATTTGACATTAAAAAAGAAGATTAAGAAAAAGAAACTACTGTATTTTTTTTCATAGAATTCTAACAATCCTGAATGCTGAAGAAACCATCTTTTATAGCAAACATTTTGACTTGAAAGGGAAATTGACAAAAATGATCTCTGCGTCAAATATTTAATACAAGAACTGCACTAGACATCAAATATTACCAAAAATAGCAGCATTTACCTCTAAATGTAAGTTATCGCTGATTTCTTTCTTTTGACAAGTTCCCGTAAAATATAACAAATAAAGTTCATTAAATATTTGACGGAGACTAAAAATGTTAACTTTTGACAAACTTATAGAGCCAAAACTGTTCAGTACATACTTAAGATACTACTTTGAACCTAGCCTCAAACATAAGAGATCATTTTTGTTATTATTGTCCTTTTTGATTCTTTAAATTGCACCTTATATATCTTTTTACCAAGTTGGCAAGTTTGAGTCGATTTTCTAATTATTGCTGGTGGGAGACAACAAATATTTCGTAGAATAATATAAAATACGCATAAGGTGACTCCGACACCATTAATTAAAAAAAAACAACATGCATATGAAAATTAAGAGGTTTGGTTTTAGTTCACATCTATTGTCATTTTCTTATCATGTTGGCCAAACACTTAAAACTAGGAGGACCTTTAGTTGATAACGTTGCCAACTACTTCGACTGTTACATGGAAACACAGAAAAAAAGGAGTTTTTACCTTTATAGTAAATGTTAACATCTTATTTATTTTAAATAAATATCATTTAAAAAATTATATTTTATAGATATCTTTTAAGATTTATAATAAAATATTTAATTTTGGTTACCTTCTAGCTCTAAGATACTAAATACACTAATCAGTTACACTATTTTCTTTCTCTCTCTACTTTGATACATCATATTCTCTTCCCCCATCCTATTAAAGTTTTCGATCTCCTCCTCCTTCCACCGGATTTGTGCAAAGCCCACTTCAGAAATTGCTCCGGCTCCCGCATCCAGTTTAGAGAAACCCAGTTCAGAAACCTCTTTGTCTAAAGTTTCGATCCTAAAATCTCTCTTCTTTAAGCTTTGATTTTGATAGTCACAACATATGGGACTTATCCTACTATTCACCGCAAGTTTCCTAAGATTTTATTGCAATTTGGTGGTTTTAAAAATTTGAAGCATGTGGTATGATTGGTCTTTATTTTGGTAGGTTACATCTTTGGTTTTGGTTGGATTCCTGAATCAAGACAAGAATAATAGGTTTTTTTCTTTTTCTATGTTTTGGATTCTTCTGGGATATTCGTTTGTAGTGGTAGTCTCAGCTACGTTAAAGTTCACCGGATTGAAAGATTATTTGGTTTTAATTGGATGATCGCAACCGCCAAAATTCTTAATCATAGATTTCATTATTTGCTTACACACAAATCATGGTAGCAAGTAATCAAGTGATATCCTTATCAAAGTCAAATAAAGTGTACAGAATCTTCAAATACAGCGAGATACATTCAAATTGCTTATGGAATCATGGTAGGAATCTGATGAATCATAGGAGTATGAAGTTTGGGGTTGAACAATTTGAAGATTTTGTTACCTTTTTTTAAGAGCATTTCAATGTATCTCGCTATATTTCTATGTATTTTATTGTATTCACTATCTTTTTTCATTGTAATTCAATGTATCTCGTTGTATTTTTTCATGTATTTCATTGTATTTATTTTATCCCTCTACATTCTATCTATTTTATTGTATTTTACGTTTGAGAATTTTTTTATAACTGAAAAGTATAAAATTTGAGTGTTATAATTGAGCTTGTTGAGTTATATTATGAGTCTAATGTTAACTGATTCACTTCTCGTTTTAAAAATAGTGCAATCCCTATTTCATGCAGTGAATACAACCGAATACAATAATCTGTCCAACTGTAATCCCATATTTCACTCCATGAATACAGTCGAATACACTCGAATACAACAACTTATTAGCTGGATTTCCCTGATTCATGTCTATTTAGGCTACTATATTCATGAATACAATAGCTTAAATATATGAAATACATCTTATAACCACAGAAAATATATCTATATTCCGTAATATAGCAAATAGTATCTATCGAAGACTAATTAATACTAAAACATAATGCTTTATGAAAATTTCTCTAGAAAAAAAACAATACAAAAAGGCCCCTCTTTTCTTTTTGGCATTTAGAATTTAAACTCATGTTCTATATTTACTTGGATTAGCATTGGGTAAATACATGAAAATTTTACCTCATATATCAAATGTATACACCCTATTTATTATAAATTAAAATTCTTTTAAGATATTATTTTCTATAGCTATCTTTTATATTTTATAGAAAAATAAGTATTTATGTTATATTGAGGCATGAAATATGCTATTTATGTTTTTCCTCTCTCTCTTAGACAGCTGGACATACCTATTTTTAAGGTGATTGTAGTTATTGTATTCATCAATACATGGCGCGAATATATGTGAATACATGCGCGTACATCGGACTGCCTTATTTTAGGCGCTTTTTACTGTTGTATTCATGAATACAACAACTCGAATACATATAATCCATGCGCATATAGAATGCCCTATTTTATGCGTTTTTTGTTGTTGTATTCATGAATATATGGCCTGAATACATGTGAATACATGCACGTACTACTGGATTGCTTGATTTTAGGCGCTTTTTACTACATGTGAGTACATGCAAGTATAGCTGAACTGCTCTTATTTTAGGCACTTTTTACTGCTATATTCATGAATACATGACGCAAATACATATGAATACATGCGTGTATAGCTGGACTGCCCTGATTTTAGGCGCTTTTTATTGCATGTGAATACATGCGCGCAAGGGCGCTTCTACCATGTAATATATGATTCACGTGAATCCGTGGTCCTCGGGTTAAAGTATAGATATGTTGTACATAATTTGACAAAATAGATATATATACTTGATGGAACCCCTTGTCAGAAGAGACCAAGTGGTGCACTGACATTGGGGTCTTATTTCCAATAGCATAAAGTCAGAGGATCAAATCCCTTACCAAACCTTTTTGTTTAATTTATTTTAAAAAGGGATTGTGCACTCATCCTCCGAAAGTTTTGGATCTGCCTCTACATGCGCGTACAACTGGAGTGCACTGATTTTAGGTACTTATATTGTTGTATTTATGAATACAGCAACACGAATACATGTGAATACATGCACGTACAATTGGACAGTCATGATTTTAACAACCGAATAGTAGTTATAGGAAGTACCTATATATATGATAGCTATAGGAAATTAATAGTCACTAAATAATAGTGATTTCTGAAAACTCCTCTAAATACATTAAGGGGTAAATGCTGAGTAAACCCACTAAGTGAATAAAATAAGTAAACCGCTTTTTACCAAGAAAATTTTCAAGCTAAGAACTCAAACCTTAAGTCTCTTAACGATAAATAAGGGTATACATGAACGAGGATGGTTCAATTTTTATTAAAATTAAACTAAACCAAACCAACTACATCGGCTTGGATTGATTTGGTTTATCGGGTTTTGCGAATTTTTTCTAATATGAATATTTTTTTCAATCTTACCTTGTTAAATTTTTGACAAATAAATATATATTTATTAAAACTTACAAATATATGATCTATTAAAATATTCTTATGAAAGAATTTTTATACTTACACGTGAGATATTTTTTAGTCGTCTCACAATAATTTTATGTTGATGCATAACTGAACGTGACTACCTAAAGGGGTCATCACTTATTTTCTTACCTATTTTATACTTTCGAGGCATTAAAAACTCATCTGGGGTTCTCTCGATCTACGTGCAAAGTTCGGACACGTAACCGAAAAGCTTAGATATGAAGGAGAAAAATACTAAATTTTGATATTAAGTTGAATAAATTTGACTTTGGCCAACTTTTTGGGTAAACGGTGACGGTCCTGGAGGGTCCGTAGGAAAATATGAGACTTGGGAGTATGCCCGGAATCGAATTTCGAAGTGGGAAATTGTTTTTTGAAAATATTTAAGGAAATTGAAAAAGAAAGTCGATTAGAACGTACTGGTATTGGGCCCGTATTTTGTTCCAGCGCCTGATATAGGTCTTATTTGTGGTTTAAGCACTTTCTGTAAAGTTTGGTTGAAAACGGACGCTATTTGACGTGTTTCAGACTTAGAAATAAAAATTTGATGTTTTATGAAAATTTAGAAGAAATTATGGATTTTGAGGCTTAATTCAGTATATATGATGTTAGTTTGACGATTTGATCGTGCGAGTAAGTCCGTAGGATATTTTTGAGGTTGTGTGTATATTTAGTTTGGAGCCCCAAGGGCTCGGGTAAGTTTTGGATAGGCCAGGAGTGCATTTTTTATCTTGGAAAATTTCTGGTATGATCTGACCAGCAGGCTTCGCATTTGTAAATCTTGAATCGTAAATGCGAGCTTGCAAATGTGACGAAATACTCGCAAATACGAAGGCACTCATCTTGTTCAGGGATCGCAAATGCGATCACTCTATCGCAAAAGCGAAATCTGGACTTTCGTAAATGCGAATCCCCAGTTATGCTCATGGTTTGCAAAATCGAACAATTGTTCGTAATTCCCAAATTTGGTCGGGGTTCGTAATTTTCGCAATTCCCACATCTGAGGCCTGCATATTTTATACTTAGTCGAATTTTAGGCCATTTTCACACCACTTTCAAATACAACTCTTTAGGCGATTTTTTAAGAACATGTTTCATTCCAAATAATTTTTATATTGATTTTTACTCAATTCTTTCGATCATTGCCATCATTTAACATGTTTCCATCTTAAAATCAAGGATTTTCATGGGTGAAATTGGGAATTTTGGGTAGAACCTAGGTTTTTCTAAACTTGGGGATTTACACCTGAATTTGAGGTTCGTTTTCAAAACAAATTTTATATTTGGGTTCGGGGGAGAACGGATAACCGGGATTTGGTTCGAACCCTGGGTTTTGGCACGTTCCTGAGGGGTATTTTGGTTATTTTACCTAAATTTGCGTCTTAGCTTTGAATTAAATAGTAGAATCAGTTGCTTGAGATATTATTTACAATGTGTGATTGAATTGAATAGATTTGATCCATTTGGAGTCGATTACTCGTGGCAAGAACGTGGTTGCTAGTTGATTTTAGTCGGTTCGAGGTAAGTATCTTGGCTAACCTTGTGTGGGGGACTTCCCCTTAGTATTTGAGTCTTCTTTGTTGCTTGTATTCCTTGTACAAAAGGTGACGAGTCTGTGCTCGGATTTATTTGTGAACAAATTTGCCCCATTTTGGCTCTTAGGTCCTTGTAATCACCGAATATGAAGTTGTTCTTGATACAATTGAGTTCCCTGTTATTAGTTTTGCCACTACATGTCTTACTTGGAATTAATTTTCCCTTTTTGGTTTGTTCTTGTTGCCTAATCGACTTTTACTTGATTAACGGTAGATGTTTACCCTTCTGTAGTCACATTATCATTCCTAACTGCTTGTCTTTATTTAGAAAGCATTATTTATGTCTCTCGTGTAACTAATTAGCCTTAATTGGAAAGAAGTTAGATATCCTATGTTGAGTTGTTATTTCCTTAATTGTAATTATATGATTTATGTAACTTCCTTAATTGTAATTATTTGATTTATGCAACTTCCTTGTTGTTGAACTGAGTATTATGGAATCGTTGTTTCTTATCAGTTATTCCTTGTTCAATTGTCCTTGTTGCGCTTAGTATTTCTTTGTTACAGTTATTCCTTGTTGAGTTGTCCTTGTTGCGCTTAGTATTTCTCTGTTACAGTTATTCCTTGTCAATTAGTTGCACCACCTTTTAGTGAACGAAAATACCTGAGTTGATTCTCTTGCTTGTTCATGCATATATTGTAGTTGTTACTGTTGATATTATGGTGCACGAGGTTTCTACCGTGCGGTGGTTGATATTGTGATGCACGAGGTATCTACCATGCTACTGTTGATATTGTGATGCATGAGGTTTCTGTCGTGCTACTATTGATATTGTGGTGCGTGAGGTTTCTACCGTGCGATTTTTTTTAAGGGTTTGCATGAGGTCTTTGCCGTGCCACTGTTGATATTGGTATATTGTACATGCAGCGTAATAAGGCGGGATATGTTCATATGCTTATATGTGGGTTGCGCATGTGGCGAAATAAGGTGGGAAATACTATGATGCACACATGGCGAAATAATGCGGTACTTATTATGTTATTAATTGCACACGTGGAGAAATAAGGTGGGCTATGTCAGGGGTTGATTGTAAAAGGTGTGTGACAGCCTATTAAGGCATTCCTATTTGTTTAATATTGTGATTGTGGGTTTCTTGTCTGTATGAGCTCTACCGCTTGGAAGTTGTAAGGAAAAATATTGTACGTGCAGTCTGTTCTCTTTTCTTTGTTTACTAGATGATCGATTTCTTGTTAAAAACCATTTGCACAAGCATACACGTATTGGACAGCCATTAGAGGTGAATTCTTTCTGATTTTGCTAAGTCCGGAGATGCGCCTTCGTTTACCCATTATATGTGAGAGTGGCCCTAGTTAGCCAATTAGTCGTCAGTATGACCGTGATATTGATGGGGCACAGGATTCCAAGTGTTAAATTTCAGATTCTCGGTTTTCGGGAGTTGTGGTTGCCCGAGATTTTTGAAAATTTGTGGAAAGAGTTGAATAAGACCCTATGTGATCATCATTGTAGGATATGAGTTATTGACTTGTTTTCCCTTTGCTGTGTTGTGACCTTAGAATTTGGATTATGATTCTGCCGTCATTTTGTATCAATATTGTTATATTCGTGTAGTTACTTGATATACATGTTCCTTTACTGTGAATTGTAGCATTTTTAGTCATTCATGCAGTCTTTGTATGTATATATATCGCTTCCTTTATTCATATGATTATACTGTTTATTTGACCAGTAGGTGTCTTGACTGTTCCTCGTCACTACTCCACCGAGGTTAGTTTTGATACTTACTAGGCACCGCCGTGGTGTGCTCATGCTACCCTTCTGCACATTTTTGTTGTGCAGATACATGTACTCCCACTAGAATTTGAGATATATCTGCTACGTCTGTAGACCGAGGAGACCCTTTCCAGCTTTATGTAATAAGCATAGCTCTTCCAGTATTTTTCTTTGTGTAGATATTCTTGAGTCAGAGCCTCTTATGTATCCCTTAGCTTGTGATTTGTGAGATTCGAGGTTTTGGGAAATTCTGTTAGCTTCGAGAGTTGTTATTGTATGTGCCAAGCGGCACCTTAAAAATATGGTTATTTTACTAGTTCGGTTTTAATTTCTTTCCTCCGCAATTTTGGTTTATATTCCGCAATGTTAGGCTTACCTAGTCGTAGGGACTAGGTGCCGTCACAACATGTTCACGGAGGAAGAACTGGGGTCGTGACAAGTTGGTATCAGAGCAACCCAGACCACGTGTTAGATTTTAGCACTGTTCAGTTGGACAAAGACTTGTCTTGTGAGGAGGAGCTGGTAGCTATTCTAGACCGGCAAGTTCATCAGTTGAGGTCCAACAGTTTTCCTTTTGTTCGTGTCCAATGGAGAGGTCAGCCTCCTGAGGCATCGAGCAGGGAGTCTGAGTTGAATTGCGGAGCCGTTATCCTCATCTTTTTCCTAACTCAGGTACTTTCTTATTTTGTCCGTTCGAGAACGAACATTTGTTTAGTGGTGGAGGATGTGACGACCCAAAGGGGTCATCAATTGTTTTCTCACCTATTCTGTACTTTCGAGGCCTTGAAAACCTCACCTGAGTTTGCCTCGATTTGTGTACGCAGTCCAAGCGCGTAGCGGGAATGCTTAGATATGAATTCTATGAGAAAAATACTAAATTTTGATATTAAGTTGAATAAATTTAAATCCGGTCAACTTATTGGGTAAACGGGCTCGGACCCATGATTTGATGGTCTTAGAGGGTCCGTATGAAAATACGGTACTTGGGCATATGCCTGGAATCGAATTTGAGGTCCCAAGTCTGAGAAATGAATTTTTGTGTAAAATTATTTTCTGAAAATATTCAAGGAAATTGGAAATGAAATTCGATTAGAATGTACTGGTATCGGGCCTGTATTTTGGTTCCGGCACCCGGTACAGGTCATATATATGATTTAAGCACTTTCTGTAAAGTTTGGTTGAAAGCGGACGTCGTTTGACGTGTTTCGGACTTAGAAATAGAAATTTGATGTTTTATGAAAATTTAGAAGAAATCATGGATTTTGATGCTTAATTCAATGTATATGATGTTAATTTGGCGATTTGATCGTACGAGTATGTCCGGAGGATTTTTTGAGGTTGTTTGTATATTTGGTTTGGAGCCCCGAGGGCTTGGGTGAGTTTTGGATAGGCCACGGAGTGCATTTTTTATCTGGAAAATTGCTGGTATGATCTGACCTGTAGGCTTCGCATTTGCGAATCCTGACTCGCAAATGCGAAGGCACTCACCTTGTTCAAGGATCGAAAATGCGATCACTCTATCGCAAAAGTGAAATATGGACTTTCGCAAATGCGATATCGCTGTTCGCAAATGCGAAGTCCCCAGCTATGCTCATGGTTCGCAAATGGGAACAATTGTTCGTAATTCCCATATTTGGTCGGGGTTCGCAATTTTTGCAATTCCCACATCTGAGGCCTGCATATTTTATACTTAGTCCAATTAAGACCAATTAATTACACGAGAGACGAAAATAATGCTTTCCAAAAAAAGACAAGCAGTTAGAATGACAATATGACTATAGAAGGGTAAACGTCTACAATTAATCAAGTAAAAGTCGATTAGGCAACAAGAACAAACCAAAAAGGGCAAATAAATTCCAAGTAAAACATATAGAGGCTAAACTAATTACAGGGAACTCAATCGTATCAAAAACAACTTCATTTTTGGTGATTACAAGGATCTAAGAGCCTAAAGGGGAAAATTGTTCACAAATAAATCCGAGCACGCACAAGTCACCTCGCGTACAAGGAGTACAAGCAACAAAGAAGACTCAAATCCTAAGGGGAAGTCTCCGGCACAAGGTTAGGCAAGATACTTACCTCGAACCGGCTAAAATCAACTAGCAACCACGTTCTTGCCACGAGTACTCGACTCCAAATGGACCAAATCTATTCAATTCAATACCACATTGTAAATAATATCTCAAGCAACAAATAAGACTATTTAATTCAAAGTTAAGACGTGAATTATGGTAAAATGAAAAAATGCCCCTCAAGCCAACGTTGTGAAAACCTAGGGTTTGAACCAAAACCCGGTTACCCATTCCCCCACCCAAATATATGATTTGTTTTGAAATCGGACCTCAAATTGAGGTACAAATCCCAAATTTTAGAAAATCCTAGGTTCTACCCAAAATCCTCAATTTCACCCATGAAAATCCTTGATTTTATGTTGGAAACATGTTAAATGATGCTAATGATTGATAGAATTGAGTAAAAATAAACTTACTATATATTTGGAATGAAACTTGTTCTTGAAAAATCGACTAAGGAGTTGTAATTTGAAAGCAGTGTGAAAAATGGTCTAAAATTCGACTAAGTATAAAATATGCAGGCCTCATATGTGGGAATTGCAAACTGGGATTCGCAATTGCGAACCCCGACCAAATGTGAGAATTACAAACAATTGTTCGCAGTTGCGAACCATGAGCATAGCTGGGGACTTCACATTTGCGAAAGCCCAGATTTCGCTTTTGCGATAGAGTGATCACATTTGCGATCCCTGAACAAGGTGAGTGCCTTCGCATTTGAAAGTATTTTGTTCACATTTGCGAGCTCGTATTTGCGAGTCAGGATTCGTAAATGCGAAGCCTGTAGGTCAGATCATACCAGCAATTTTCCAAAATAAAAAATGCACTCTGTGGCCTATCCAAAACTCACCCGAGCCCTCGGGGCTCCAAACCAAATATACACAAAACCTAAATAAATTCTACGGACTTACTTGCGCGATCAAATTGTCAAATTAACATCATATACATTGAATTAAGCCTCAAAATCCATGATTTCTTCTAAATTTCATAAAACATCAAATCTATGTTTCTAAGTCCGAAACACATCAAATGGCGTTCATTTTCAACCAAACTTTACAGAAAGTAATTAAACCACATATACGACCTGTACCGCGCCCCGAAATCAAAATATGGGCTCGATACCAGTACGTTCTAATCGAATTTCATTTTCAATTTCCTTAAATATTTTCAGAAAATAATTTCACACAAAAATTTATTTCTCGGACTTGGGACCTCAGAATTTAATTCCACGCATACGCCCAAGTACCATATTTTCCTGCGGACCCTCCGGGATCGTCAAATCACGGGTCCGGTCCATTTACCCAAAAAGTTGACCGGAGTCAAATTTATTCAACTTAATATCAAAATTTAGCATTTTTCTCACATAATTCATATCTAAATATTCCCGCTATGTGTCCGAATGTGCACGTAAATTGAGGCAACCCTAGATGAGGTTTTTAAGGCCTTAGAAGTACCGAATTAAGAAAACAAGTGATGACCCCTTTGGGTCGTCACATCCTCCACCACTAAAACAACTGTTTGACGGACAAAAGAAGAAAGTACCTGAGTCAAGAAAAAGAAGAGGATAACAGCTCTGCATATCATACTCGGACTCCTAGGTCGATGCCTTAGGAGGCTGACCTCTCCAGTGGACACGAATAAAGGAAAATTCTTGGACCTCAAGTGACGAACTGTCCGATCTAGAATAGCTACCGGCTCCTCCTCATAAGACAAGTCTTTGTCCAACTGAACAGTACTGAAATCTAACACATAGGCTGGGTCGCTGTGATACCTTCAAAGCATGGATACATGAGAACCGGGATGCACGACTAATAAGCTGGGTGGCAATGCAAGTCTATAAGCCACCTCTCCCACTCGGTCAAGATTCTCAAACTGACCCTCAGATGTGGGAATTGCAAACTGGGATTCGCAATTGCGAACCCCGACCAAATGTGAGAATTACAAACAATTTTTCGCATTTGCGAACCATGAGCATAGCTGGGGATTTCACATTTGCGAAAGCCCAGATTTCGCTTTTGCGATAGAGTGATCACATTTGCGATCCCTGAACAAGGTGAGTGCCTTCGCATTTGAAAGTATTTTGTTCACATTTGCGAGCTCGTATTTGCGAGTCAGGATTCGTAAATGCGAAGCTTGTAGGTCAGATCATACCAGCAATTTTCCAAAATAAAAAATGCACTCTGTGGCCTATCCAAAACTCACCCGAGCCCTCGGGGCTCCAAACCAAATATACACAAAACCTAAATAAATTCTACGGACTTACTTGCGCGATCAAATTGTCAAATTAACATCATATACATTGAATTAAGCCTCAAAATCCATGATTTCTTCTAAATTTCATAAAACATCAAATCTATGTTTCTAAATCCGAAACACATCAAATGGCGTTCATTTTCAACCAAACTTTATAGAAAGTAATTAAACCACATATACGACCTGTACCGCGCCCCGGAATCAAAATATGGGCTCGATACCAGTACGTTCTAATCGAATTTCATTTTCAATTTCCTTAAATATTTTCAGAAAATAATTTCACACAAAAATTTATTTCTCGGACTTGGGACCTCAGAATTTAATTCCATGCATACGCCCAAGTACCATTTTTTCCTGCGGACCCTCCGGGATCGTCAAATCACGGGTCCGGTCCATTTACCCAAAAAGTTGACCGGAGTCAAATTTATTCAACTTAATATCAAAATTTAGCATTTTTCTCACATAATTCATATCTAAATATTCCCGCTATGTGTCCGAATGTGCCCGTAAATTGAGGCAACCCTAGATGAGGTTTTTAAGGCCTTAGAAGTACCGAATTAAGAAAACAAGTGATGACCCCTTTGGGTCGTCACATCCTCCACCACTAAAACAACTGTTTGACGGACAAAAGAAGAAAGTACCTGAGTCAAGAAAAAGAAAAGGATAACAGCTCTGCATATCATACTCGGACTCCTAGGTCGATGCCTTAGGAGGCTGACCTCTCCAGTGGACACGAATAAAGGAAAATTCTTGGACCTCAAGTGACGAACTGTCCGATCTAGAATAGCTACCGGCTCCTCCTCATAAGACAAGTCTTTGTCCAACTGAACAGTACTGAAATCTAACACATAGGCTGGGTCGCTGTGATACCTTCAGAGCATGGATACATGAGAACTGGGATGCACGACTAATAAGCTGGGTGGCAATGCAAGTCTATAAGCCACCTCTCCCACTCGGTCAAGAATCTCAAACTGACCAATGAAGCAGGCCTCAGATGTGGGAATTGCAAACTGGGATTCGCATTTGCAAACCATGAGCATAGCTGGGGACTTCACATTTGCGAAAGCCCAGATTTCGCTTTTGCGATAGAGTGATCACATTTGCGATCCCTGAACAAGGTGAGTGCCTTCGCATTTGAAAGTATTTTGTTCACATTTGCGAGCTCGTATTTGCGAGTCAGGATTCGTAAATGCGAAGCCTGTAGGTTAGATCATACCAGCAATTTCCAAAATAAAAAATGCACTCTGTGGCCTATCCAAAACTCACCCGAGCCCTCGGGGCTCCAAACCAAATATACACAAAACCTAAATAAATTCTACGGACTTACTTGCGCGATCAAATTGTCAAATTAACATCATATACATTGAATTAAGCCTCAAAATCCATGATTTCTTCTAAATTTCATAAAACATCAAATCTATGTTTCTAAGTCCGAAACACATCAAATGGCGTTCATTTTCAACCAAACTTTACAGAAAGTAATTAAACCACGTATACGACCTGTACCGCGCCCCGAAATCAAAATATGGGCTCGATACCAGTACGTTCTAATCGAATTTCATTTTCAATTTCCTTAAATATTTTCAGAAAATAATTTCACACAAAAATTTATTTCTCGGACTTGGGACCTCAGAATTTAATTCCACGCATACGCCCAAGTACCATATTTTCCTGCGGACCCTCCGGGATCGTCAAATCACGGGTCCGGTCCATTTACCCAAAAAGTTGACCGGAGTCAAATTTATTCAAATTAATATCAAAATTTAGCATTTTTCTCACATAATTCATATCTAAATATTCCCGCTATGTGTCCGAATGTGCACGTAAATTGAGGCAACCCTAGATGAGATTTTTAAGGCCTTAGAAGTACCGAATTAAGAAAACAAGTGATGACCCCTTTGGGTCGTCACATCCTCCACCACTAAAACAACTGTTTGACGGACAAAAGAAGAAAGTACCTGAGTCAAGAAAAAGAAGAGGATAACAGCTCTACATATCATACTCGGAATCCTAGGTCGATGCCTTAGGAGGCTGACCTCTCCAGCGGACACGAATAAAGGAAAATTCTTGGACCTCAAGTGACGAACTGTCCGATCTAGAATAGCTACCGGCTCCTCCTCATAAGACAAGTCTTTGTCCAACTGAACAGTACTGAAATCTAACACATAGGCTGGGTCGCTGTGATACCTTCAGAGCATGGATACATGAGAACTGGGATGCACGACTAATAAGCTGGGTGGCAATGCAAGTCTATAAGCCACCTCTCCCACTCGGTCAAGAATCTCAAACTGACCAATGAACCTACGGCTAAGCTTGCCCTTCTTTCCAAATCTCTTCACGCCTGTCATAGCCGACACTCGGAGCAATACTCGCTACACCAGTTTGGCTAGACATGCCCCTGCCTTGGTTTCTACTATTCGCGAGAAGGTTCACAATTAATTGGCCTTAATTGGAAAGAAGTTAGATATCCTATGTTGAGTTGTTATTTACTTAATTGTAATTATTTGATTCATGTAACTTCCTTGTTGTTGAACTAAGTATTATGGAATCGTTATTTCTTATCATTTATTCCTTGTTGAGTTGTCCTTGTTGCGCTTAGAATTTCTTTGTTACAATTATTCCTTGTTGAGTTGTCTTGTTGCGCTTAGTATTTCTCTGTTACAGTTATTCCTTGTCAATTAGTTGCACCGCCTTTTGGTGAACGGAAATACCTGAGTTGATTCTCTTGCTTGTTCATGTATATATTGTAGTTGTTATTGTTGATATTATGGTACACGAGGTTTCTATCGTGCGGTAGTTGATATTGTGATGCACGAGATTTCTTTCGTGCTATTGTTGATATTGTGATGCACGAGGTTTCTGCCGTGCTATTATTGATATTGTGATGCACGAGGTTTTTGCCGTGTTACTGTTGATATTGTGATGCACGAGGTTTCTACCGTGCGGTTGTTGATATTGTGATGTACGAGGTTTCTGCCGTGCAATTTTTGTTGAGGGTTTGCACGAGGTCTTTGCCATGCCACTGTTGCTATTGATATATTGTATATGTGGCGTAATAAGGCGAGATATGTTCATATGCTTATATGTGGGTTGCGCATGTGGCAAAATAAGGTGGGAAATAGTATGATGCACGTGTGGCAAAATAAGGTGGAAAATAGTATGATGCACGTGTGGCGAAATAAGGTGGTACTTATTATGTTATTAATTGCACACGTAGCGAAATAAAGTGGGCTATATCAGGGGTTGATTGTAAAGGGATGTGAGGGCCTGTGAAGGCATTCCTATTTGTTTAATATTGTGATTGTGGGTTGCTTGCCTATATGAGCTCTACCACTTGGAAGTTATAAGGAAAAACATCGTACGTGCGGTCCGTTCTATTTTCTTTGTTTACTAGATGATAGATTTCTAGTTAAAAATCATTTGCACAAGTATACACGTAGTTGGACACCCATTAGAGGTGAATTCTTTCTGATTTAGCTAACGTTGCGCCTTCGTTTACCCATTATATATGTGAGAGTGGCCCTGGTTAGTCAGTTAGTTGTCAGTATAACCGTGAGATTGATAGGGCACATGATGCCAATTATTAAATTTCAGATGCAGGGTTTTCGTGAGTTGTGGTTGTCCGAGATTTTTGAAAATTTGTGGAAAGTTTTGAATAAGACCCTATATGATCATCATTGTAGGATTTGAGTTATTGACTTGTTTTCCCCTTGCTGTGTTATGACATTAGGATTTGGATTATGATTCTGCCGTCATTTCGTATCATCATTGTTATATTCGTGTAGTTACTTGGTGTCCCTGTTCATTTACTGTGAATTGTAGCATTTTTGGTCATTCATGTAGTCGTTAAATTTATATACATCGCTTCCATTATTCATATGATATACTGTTTATTTTACCGGTAGATGTCTTGATTGTTCCTCGTCACTACTCCACCGAGGTTAGTCGTGATACTTACTGGGCACCGCCATGGTGTGGTCATGCTACTCTTCTGCACATTTTTGTTCTGCAGATACAGGTACTCCCCTTCAGTTCCGTCAGCCTTGGAAGGAGGCGTATTGGTAGAGACTTCGAGGTATATCTGCTAAATCTGCAGACCGAGGAGTCCCTTTCCATCTTTCTGTAATAAGCATAGCTCTTCCAATATTTTTCCTTTGTATAGATATTCCTGAGTCAGAGCCTCTTATCTATCCCTTAACTTGTGATTTGTAAGATTTCGGGTTTTGAAAATTTCTGTTAGCTTTGAGAGTTGTTATTGTATGTGCCAAGCAACACCGTAAACACATAGTTATTTTACTAGTTCAGTTTTAATTTTTTTCTTCCACATTTTTTGTTTATATTCAACAATGTTAGACTTACCTAGTCATAGGGACTAGGTGCCGTCATGACATGTTCACGGAGGGCGAACTGGGATCGTGGCACTGAATTTAATAATTAGGCATAAAAATAAATATGAACCTATATAGACATGTTCTATTTAATTTTAAATAGTCGAAATACCATTTCAAATTCGAAAAAGAAATAAAAATTTAATAGATCTTGACATACGAATATGGAAGAACAAAGAGATTAACATATTTTACAAACACTTAATAAGAAAGTGATCATACATCTCATTATTTAAAGCTAATAAATATGTAGCACTTCATATTTAATTAAATATCACAAATATTTCTACATATTTAATTAAATATTACATCGCATAAAAGAATCACAAATATTTCTACATATTTTCTAAAGAAATTTTTATAAAAAGTCTTAAAAGTATATAAAAATTATATATTTATACGTTGATTTACTTAGTATTTATTACTAAATACTAAATTAAATCAAATCAAATTTACTCAAATTTTTAATTATTTTAATACGATTTTTCGATTTAATTTGTACCGACCTATAGAAGTGTAGAAGGATCTTAACCATCACGCCAGACCCCTCGATTACGACTTAAATCTTATCAATAAAGGAATTTGTATTACATGTTTGCACCTAAAAACAGAAAGCAATTAATTTCCATGGGAATTTTTTTTTTTTAGATAAACTGTCGATTTCATTGATTCAAACAAAAAATATATACAATGTATTCCTATGGTAGTAGTATGGGCTCCTACTACTCATTACATTTCAGTTCTAACTACACAACTCATATAGACAACTCTAACTAGCAATTAAGGAACAAAACTAAGGATAGCAGTTGAGCATTTGTAACCCTTCCTGCCACCTTTTACACTTCCTATTTCTTGCATGTATTAACAATGCCACTTCTTTGCAGCACTAGTCTTCATCAAATGGCTTGTTCTCAAATCTGATCAAGTTTCTACTCCTCCATAGTAATGCAGCAGTAGTAACAAATGCAGTGGCAGTGATTGCCTGCTGCCAGTGTTTACTCTTAACTTTGCTACAAATCCATTTCACTTCATTCTCCCAGCATTCAATGATCCTAGCATGTCCCAACCACACACAAATTCTTCTCCATATTCTGCTGGTAATGTCACATTCAAAATAAAGATCTTTGAACTCTTCATCATGCATTTTACAGAATGCACACAGTGTTGGCATTTGTATACCTATACACTGCAACCTCTCAACTGTGGGAAGCTTTTGTTGAGCAGCTAACCAAACAGTGTGTTTAGGAAGTGCAGATGAAATAAGCATTAAGTTCCTCCATGCAACTTAGGAAACTTAGGCAGCAAAGCAATATACATTTTGTGAATCTGAAATTTTCCAAACTTGCATACACTCTGCAGCCTGCTAGTGATATCCCTTGCAACTGAGTATTTCTCAACGCCAATGCCCTACTGTCCTGTATCTTCTTTACCACCCAAGTAGAGTTGGATGGCACAGCAACTGACTGAATGCTCCTATTCTTGATATAGTAAGAATGTACCCACCTGACCCATAGACAGTCCTTTTTATTAGCCAAATCCCAAAGTAACTTGGCTATGGCTGCTTTATTCCATAAATCCATCCTCATTATATTAAGACCCCCAAAGGAAATAGGTTGGCAAACTTTACCCCAGGCCATAAATGCTCTCCTGGATAGTGTAGCTTTGCCTGTCCAGAAGTATGTTCTACAGATTGCCCCTAAAGTCCAAAATACACACTATTAGCTGTCATATCTTTTATCTTTTAATTCCAAGCCATTGGGTGAAGAAAAGTCTAGGCCATATTTTTTGTCTTTTTGCTCTATAATTAAGATTTACTTAACTTCCTACGAAGTTTCATGGAAGCTAAAGACTGATCCAAAAACAAGAAACATCACAAAATTTCTCAATCAACGAGTTAGTTTTATGGATGATTACTCATTTCTATTTTATTAATAATAAAGTTATTAAATTATTTTTACACCAAGAAGCAAATTAATTTTACCCAAATATCATAAAAGTTGCTAAATAATTTATTATAACCGAAGAACTACTAAATATCCAGAAAATCATTAGGAGGAAACAAAAAGTTCAATGACTCTTTTGTCATAAAAAAAAATACTGTTTTTTCGATGTGTTGAAGCAAGTTGAATGGGTTTGTTGGAAACTACTCTTGAATTTTCTGATCTGTTTGTCCAAACAAGACTTCCCGATAATATACTTTTTATGACTATAACTATGTGTTTAATTATTTATTTTTGAAATGGTTGCCACAATTGAATAAACGTTTACGTACAACTTGTCTCATATCCCAAATGTTAGAAACTTCCCTTATTTTAATTTTTGTTTAACAAGAAAAATCCACGGGTAAGGGGTCTGAGGAGGATAATATATACGTACATTTTATCACTACTCCAATAAAGTAGAGAAACTATTTTCGATAGACCCTCGGCTCAAGAAAATGAACAAAACAAAGAAACAATATATCAGTGTCATCAACATAAACCATTGAAATAATAACAGGATTATAAGAACCAGAAAATAGCTGAAACACAATAATAGTAATAACCAGTAAATAATGTCCGGTCATTTAAAAAATGAACGAGTAGTGTGAACACAATATTAACCCCTAGCAGTCTAAGACAACCCTATCAGACTAGCCTCACACCTGATACGAAGAAGAAAAATGCTCAACTACATCCTAACGTACTACCCTAATGCTCGACCTTCATATATTCCTACCAAGGGTCATGTCCTCAGAAATCTGAAGACTCCATGTCCTGCCTAATCATCTCTCCCCAATACTTCTTAGACCTCCATCTACCTCTTCTCGTACCCACCTTAGCCAACTACTCACACCTTTTTATCGGGCATCACGACATCTCCTTTGTACATGCCCGAACCATCTAAGCATCGGTTCCCGCATCTTGTCATCTATAGGAGCCATGCCCACATTCTTCCGAATATCTTCATTTCTAATAAGCTAATCACTAGTATCCCTGCATATCCACCTCATTTCTGCTACTCTTATCTTCTGTAATTCTTCTTTGTTGTGCTTTAGATAACTATGTGAACTCCTAATTTTTTACCACATTCAAATTCTATATTATTTTATTGTAAATATTTTTTTTAGATTTATCTTAATATTTAAACTTTTATAACTCTTAATTGGTTTTATTTAAATAAATAATAAAAAAAACTACTACAAAAAACTCTCATTCCTATAGTACAGATTTTATTCTAATATATATAGCTTCTTTTAATCAATAAACTATAATATCTTTCTTAGTATCATTTAAAGTATATGTAGTTTTTTTCATATTGTGAGAAAAATGTTGGCTATTCCTCTCATCTTTATAATTTAATCAACTTTTAAAATAAAAGACCAAAACAAACAAAAAATTTAATGAAGTGAAATCACATTAAAGTGAATGGGGTTTGTTATCAAAATTTAATTTAAAAATCTAATTTTTACTTTAGAATATATATATACTAAAAATAACTCCCAACTTCTCCACTTCACATCACTTCCTTCCCCACTCACAGCACACACTCACGTCACACACCATGATGTTCCCCATATCCCCACTCTTTATAGTCATGAACATACACATGGTTAGCACATAGAATTTTTTATATAATTACTAATAGTAAATATGAAAAAAAAATGAAAAGAAGGAGCATAATTCAGGAGAACGAAAGGGAGGAAGACGGTCTTTGAATGTGGGCGATTTAATTAGGTGAGTCTTAAATTACGCTAATGGAATGATGACATATGGAAATTAATTACGTTTTTTTTGCTTAACATAATTTTTGAAAGTTGTATGACGTAAAGTATTGGTGACAAAAAATTTTGGTTGTTTGAAAATAAAACTTTAATGATATTTGTAGTGATTATTCAAATAGAGTGCAAGGTCAAAAAAGGATAAGAAAAACAAGAGAAATATGATCCCACACGTTAGAGGGGGAGGGGGAAGGGAGAGATTTTTTGAGATGGGGGTATTATTGTACCAACTCCAATAGTCTAGAGGAAGTTTTGACCTTTTTTTCGTTATGGCACGTGAAAATTAATTAATTTTTTATCTAACATGGTCGTTAGTCGTAAGGGCATTCTTGAGCCAAAAAGATAACAGTGAGGGCAATTTTTTCAAAATAGCTGGATGGAGGACATTATTGTACCAACTCCAATTGTCTAGGGGTAGTTTTGACCATTTTCTGTTTATATATATATACATGAAGTTTTAAAAAATATTCTACTCCGTGTGGGATTAGTATAAAACAGGAAAGCCACAAAATATGAAAAAATATTAAAATATGGTTGGTATTGAAAGTTTATGAAAATTAATTTCTTATTTAGTACTATTGTCCAAGTAGTACTAGAGCAAGGAAACTCAGTGCACGATTTGTATCAAATACATTTTTTGTCTTTTCCGACAAGTTTTAGACGATCATGATGGTTTGGTTTTGGTTAAATTTGACCAATTAATATTTATTAAATTTCTCAATTTAAAAATCTAAATCTCTCGAGTTCTAATTTATTTCACGTGGCCAAGAAGAAAGTTCACCATTTTAGGTTCTAATCTCACAATTGTACGTGAATTCAGGCCCTAAAGGTAAGAGTATAATTCTCAATATTGAACTTTTATTCGATATAAATATCTGCTTTAAATAAATGTTTAGCCTTCAAAGGACGTAAACATCAATTAATATTTTAGGGGGCGAAACAATATTAATAGTAATAAAATGTTAATAATTGTGTATATATTTGCGTGACACAAATACGATTTAAAAATGAATATTCATAGAAAAATGCTTTAATCGTGACTTAATTTATCGTCGTGATTGTGTACACGGTCGCATGATATAATTACGATTTTTAAAATAAATCAAGGTACGAGTTCGCACCACTTTTCCAAACTTTCTTAAATAAATAATAAAGTGTTATTAATTGTGTACACGTACGCGTGACATGATCCCTGACATACCAAGTATATCAAATACACATATGCGTGATTCGTTTCAAGATAATTCCATTTTTACATATAATCAAGCGATTAAAAGCGGTTTGAGACAAAAGTGCATAAATTTCTCTAGAACATAAAATATCCAGAATTAGTTAAGCCAAGTATAATCACTAAGCGACCGTGCTAGAACCACGGAATCCGGGAATGCCTAACACCTTCTCCCGGGTTAACATAATTCCTTATCTAGAATTTCTGTTTCGCAGACTTTACAAAAATAAAATTTCTTCGATTTGGGATTTTAAAATAAACAAGTAACTTGGGACACCAAATAAAATATTCCAAGTGGCGGCTCTAATAAATAAAATAATCTCATTTCGAATAATGTTACTTTAATTGAAAAAACTCTCATATTATTTCGGGGTGGTAAAAAGGAGGTGTGACAAACTAAAAATAAAATATCAATTTAGAAAAGTTCTTTTGGTTGTTCGAGCTCTAGAAGGTACAAAAAAATATAGGAAGTATTTTTTCTTTAAATATCTTATTATTTAATTCAACTACAAATTATTCTTAGACATTCTCGCATTCATTCGTACGACCTCTTAATTATCAGAGTTAAGAATATAAAACCATGTTATTATATTATTCACAGTTGCGTAGTCGGACATGCTAATAAAATATTTTCAACTGTTTAGTTTAGAAGTAACGTAATTAAGAAGATGTGAACCTATAAACAAATTAATTAGGTACCTATAATTCTTATGGGAAATTGGAATTTGAGTTTAAGTTCAATCAGGTTACTTTAACGATAAACGGTAACTATATTTAATAAATAAAGTAGTAAATAGAAACATATTATAGCATGATGATGTAAAATATTTTATATGTTGTCAGTGCATATATTTTTTTGAGTTGAAAGTTTATAGAAAATAATTTTGTGTCTTGTTAAGGTAGGGATAAGATTTATATATATATTATATTACTTGTGAGATTATATCAAATTTATTATTATTATTATTATTATTATTATTATTATTATTATTATTATTATTATTATTAATATTATTATTACTTAAATTGTTGGAATTATTGATGTAGGAAAATTTTAAAGCTTTGCATCTCAATTTGTGAAAAAACCTTCTTGTTTTTTGAGGTTGGCAAATTATCAATTATTATATTGTTTCCTAGATATTTACTTGGCCATTTATCAAGTTCTTTTTTGCTAATTACAGAACATGCCAGCACGTGACATGGATCAATCTAGGAGCATAGTTAGTCCATTTGAGCATGTGGTTTCAAGTTCTTTTTGTCAAGAAATAGGAATCTTATTATTCATGAGCCTCAACTTATACCTAAATTTGAGATCATATATGACCAAAAACGACTTTAGAATTTAAATTTTAAAGTTTAATTTTTAAGGTTTTAATATTGATCATTATATTTTTATAATTATAGGTTTATATTTATTTATTTTTTAACAATTTTAATAAATTTTTAGATTGGCAAATTTTGAAAGAAGCGGCACATATAAGATCGGAGGTGAATCCTACATCTTAAAGACTAGAGATGAAAGAGAATTAAAGAGCTATAAGACATAACATAAGTTCACATAGCACATATTACTTGATACGATACGTGAGATTTGTTGGATCAAAACGGACGATACGTTTCTATTGCACCTTAAGATTATAGCACGTATTATCTGCTTTGGTCAAGCAGACCCAATAAATTTGTAGTTGGACTATGCACGCTATTATTTAATATAACTTAACATAAAATAATGCCAACTAAATATCAAACATGCTGACATTATTTGCACAAAATTCTACATACACCAATATTAAAAAGTATGTAATGTCTTGTGATTGAACAATACGTAAATTTCCTAAACATTGTTATATATTATTATTACTCCCTTTTATGTGGATGGTAAAAGATAAGCATATGATGTGACAGTTTTTCTTTGATCTTATCGTTTCCCCGACAGATTTAACCACTCATCTTACCTTGAAAAGGAAATTCACAAATCTAATGATCTTTTTTTTAAGACTTAGAATTTAAATAATACATTCGTTAGGCTCGTACTTAAAGTTATGTCAGGGTGAGATTGTAATATTAAGATTAATAATCCTAGAATTATTAAGTACGTGCTAATATTTTTTTTTACTGATGTTATATATCCAAATATTGCTAATACTGATATTAGTATCTCATATTGAATTCAGTGTAAAACAATATTAAAATTATTGTAACGCCAGATTTTAGACAGAGTTTCACGTAGGCAAAATACAAGAGGGATACTGATATATAAGTTAACAAGCCTTAAATTCTAGTGACGCATTTAAATCCATGACGACCTGGTCTCAGAGCGAATAATATCACTAATGGGCTAGGTTGTTACAATTGTAATATTAAAAGAATTATGGTATTCTTTATATCGAAGATTATATAAAGGGAGAATTACATAACACACTTTACAGGTTAACCTTGCAATAGGATGATCCTGATTTAAGTTTACAAATATGTAGCCTAATATTAGTTGGCTCAGATTAGAAAAAAACCTTCATGTACTTTTTATTCTGACACAATTTTTTCATGGTTTTTATTCTCACCCAAGTTTATACACTCCTATCCCAGGTATTAAAATACAAAAAACATACTTAAAATCTCTTATTTTCCAAGTTCTATATAGATGAATTTGCTCCAAGTTTCTGATCTGACAGAAAACTTAACAAGGAAAGAAAAATTTGAAAGTTCGTGATTAGCAGAGAAATCAAAAAAAAATTTATTTTCAGTTTTAACTACATCTATACAGTATATATATAATAATGTATAAACTTGTATATAAAATATTGAATAATGTATATTAGTATTTCGCTGACAAGAAAAGCAAAATGAGTAATAATAGAAAACATAGAGAATAAGAAGTAAAAGCAAAAAAGAAAAATTTAAACAAAAGTAACCAAACAAAAAAGCTAAAGGGAACTGCGGCAAAATTAAAAATAAAAAATATGCAACAAAATTAAAATTACTACCGTGAAAGAGAAACTTACTTAAAAAGAAAGATTAATATTATATAACAATATTTCCACACCCAACATATAATATTGTACTTTTATGATAATTTGTATAATGTTATATAATATTGTATAATGATATAGAATAATGTATATAAAATTGGATTTCATCTTCGACTTCCTTCTTCAACTAATATGGTTTCCAAAATCAATGTTAATCAAATATACTTAACCCATCACTCGAGATTCATATCATTACAAGCATTTACAATAATTTTTAACTTAACCCTATCATGTTAGAGTTAAATTTTTTAAATCTGAATTGAACTTAGAGCTTGATGGAGCTTTTAATATGAATGCAATAAAACTTTAATTTTAGATTTGGATACCCATAAATCGAGATTCTAATATTTGATATCTATAAAAATTTACGAAGATTAAAAACTTAGTAGAGAAAATGCTTTAAATCAAGTTTGAGTTCTATAAATATTCAGGCCTATGTGAGTGAGGGAAGAGAAAAAAATAAAAGAGAAAGCAAAAAGAGGCAATAGAGATGATAGAGTATGCTGGGAATGAAGAAAAACGAAAATGAAAAAGCCTTAAAAGTGTGTTTGTAATAGTGGCCGAAAACTAAAAATTTTCTTTCGGATTATATATAACCTAGTCCAAATTAAGTAATGACTTCAATATATGAGTTATTTTCGATTGGGCTATTAGATCAAATGATAAAAATTATAATTCTTCCTTTTATAAATTCAACTAAGAATTTTTATATCCGAATCATAAAATAAATCACAGTAAACAATTGACCTTAAGTAGAAAGAACTTTTAAGCCATCAATATTACATTTATAATCGTGCCTCATCACGAACCAGTTAATATCCATTATGTAAATCATCACTTCTTTTTGTTAAGCTTAACTCATATCTAAGCTATATGTATATTGTTATAATATATTATTTGCATTATTTTCTAAATTGACAAATTTCACTTACTAGGCATAATTATTTATTGTTGCACGTTTCTTTAACTTGATTGTGTAAAAATCTTTTGCACTCTCGATGTATATAAATTCAAGGATCAGGATTATAAGAGACATATTATATATTAACACTCCACATATATTCCAGTTTATGTAAACTAGTACTTTTTTGTTACTTTGTATCAAACAAAGTATTATATTAAAAAATAATCAAATTTAAACATTTTCCCGGGGCAGAAATATATTTATAAGTTAAATCGAAATAAGAAAAGATCCAAAAAGGAACAATATTATGCTAGTAATTATAGAATCTAAGGAAATATATAGCATCCAATGCTTAATATATCATGGGTCAAAAGGATGGAATTTTGCTCTCATTTTATATATAATATAATAATATAGACAGCTCGATAAAACTTCCAAATATAGATCAATCCTAGCCGTTAGATTAACCCAATCAAAAGTGCTAATTGATCCCGACCCTCTAAACACAAACCCATTTTTCCAACAAAGAAAAAACAAAAAAAAAGATGACTTTTTCTTCATCTCTGCTGTTCCATCATAAGGCAAAAGTCCTCGAAGCACACGAACCCATCTCCATTTTTATCCACGCTTCTTATCATGCGCCTACAATCCTCTAACGTGCACCGCGCATCTCCGATCATTTTAAACACGTTGAACAATTCCTCGGCGGTTATTTTCCCGTCGTGATCAGCATCAAAAAAATCAAAAGTATCTCTCATCTCGTCTCCACCGTCTTCCGCCGTCGTCGTCTCCGGAAGCTCAAACGCCGAGCTAATAATCCCAAAATCCTCTAAAGTTATACATCCATCACCGTTCTTATCCACTTCATTCAACAACGATATCAGCTCCTCCTCACTCGGCGGCGATTTACCGCCAACTCGACTCAAAATCGCCTCGAGCTGTTCCTTCCTTATTTTACCATCGCCATCGCCGTCGATGAGTGAAAATGCTTGGACTAGGTCAAAGTAGACGCCGGAGTTAGAAATCTCCTCCGATGACCAATCGTCAGCGGAGATCTCATTGGATAACGTCGTCGGCAAGATGCTCGTAGGAGTAGAGATGCCGTTGTAGGGCTTGTGGAGTGAATTTTCCGACGATGTTGTACCGGAGCTCAAAGACGTATCATGGGATCGGGAAATGGAGCGGTTTTTTTTGGACTTGAAGAACTTTTTGGGCAAGTTTTTGATGAGCTTCATAATTGAGAATTTGCAGATAGAAAAGAGAGTTGGTGTGAGGAAAGAAAGAGGAAGAAGCGGAGGTTAAATGGAGGGAAGAGTAGGAATCCATAGTAAGCTTCGAGGAAGCTTCGTAGAGAGAGAAAGAGAAGATTTGAAGAGTATTTATTGGAGGGTTGTTTTGCTTGGTAGTTTGCAAATACTCTCCTCATACTCTGGAGCGTTTTTTGTTTTTGTTTTAAATTTATTTTTCGATAGTCTAAACATCAATTAAGTTTATCATTAGTAACTAACTAGTATTAAAACTCGGTGATGCACGGATGTATTAAAAAATTAGAATATGTTATAAACTAAAGTAAAGACAAGAACAATAGCAATAGAGAGAAGAGTAGAGAGAGTTCTTCTTATTGAGTTGAGAGGGGTGTATTACAATGGTAGAGAGCACCTCTATTTATAGGGAGGAGGAAGATCTTGCTACCAATAATAGGACTCTAAAATCTCTCTAATTAAATACATTAAAGACATTCACCTTAAATAGAAGTGTAAGAATCTTCTATTTCATAACACTCCCCCTTGAATGTCTATTCAATGATGTGCCTCATAAAACCTTAAAACCAAAACCCAATGGGAAAAATTAAAGTAAGGAAAAAGAGTACACATGTTTGAATATGCGCCTATTGGTTGCCTCGTTAAAAACCTTGCAAGGAAAACCCAGTGGGACAAAACCTTGTAAGGGAAAAAGAGTGCAACGCGCATTGACTCCCCCTAATGAGTACATCAATTTATATCCTTGAGCATTTGCATTCCAATCTTGTGCATCATCTTCAAAACGATCTTTGGTAGATGCTTGATGAATAAATCAACCATATTGACTTGAATAAATATTCCGCACCTTGAAATCATCATTCTTGATGGATATAAACATCTTCATATAATGTCGTGGAATAGCTCTTCAATATCTCCATAGATGCATTCTCAAATCCATCATGCTTATAGTTATGGCAAGATTCATATGTACACAAATTGTACTTAGGATGCGGTACTTCAGGACCAGGAATTGCATATGCTTCAAGCAACTTAAATCTTTCAAGTTAAGTCATATAAGTCACATAATAGACTTTAGCTGCATATCAAAGTTTCATGTCATGCTAAACAAATAAGATATCGAAAATTGATTATACATACCTTTGACTTTATAGTTTCAAGCATATGAACTACAGGTTCAAAGCTACATGTCTTTCATATGGAATTAATTCTTCTTGAATTGTATCTCTTCCATTTAGTTATTTTCTTTGAGTCAGCAAATGCGTATAGCATGCTTTGCAATATGTTGCAATTGCATTATCTCTTTTATGAACTACAGGTTCATATCATGATATTCGGGGATATACATATACAAATGATAATTCATCCCATGTAACCTTTTCTCAAGTGTTTATCATGTCTCCCCCTCATGTTAGTAAAGCTAACTTGTTTCCTCAACTTTGGGAAATCATCTTTGTGCATTATGTCAATATACACAGCACCTTAATATAAGATGAAATTATTTTGGTTCCTGACCCTGAACCACTTTTGAGGGGAGAATATAATATACTCTCGTATACAACGTATATCAAACTGATATATATAACTTTGTTCTCATAAGAAACAGTTTAGCTATTAAGTGGAAGCACTCAATAATTATCTTGCTAAACCAACTTTGATATAAACCAACTTATCAAGATGAACTGTCTTGAGTAGAGAATCTGGAAACTATGCTCGAAGTTAGATTACTGAGCGATTTACCTCGCAAGCACGGCCAGGCTGCGGGTTAATAACAATTGCGCATGTAACCATTCCATAGATGCATCATATGTGGTATACATGGCGGGTGAATGGGCCCATATTCACCTTTGATATTTCCAGAATTTAGGGGCTTCAACCCGAACTCTTTAGTTGGTCAGTTCATTACTGAGAACAAGAACTTCTAGTTCTTTGATATTCACCTATGTGAATTTGCACATCATACTTCAAATGAGATGGCTAACACGAATGTCAACTGAATAAATTATCAATATTGGTAAACTTCAAATTTACACCATGACATGTGCACTTATCAATAAACTTCGGGTTTATTATGACATGGGTTTTATACCAATAGATATCCACTTTATTGTGGCATTCTTTCGTTTGTGTAGTACAAACTGGAGAACAAAGCGGGTAGCTTTTCATATACAAATTACCCCGCTACAAGTTGTAGTAATAGGAGAATCAAAGCCTTCCTTTATTTATAGTCTCAATATAATCAATCGCTTTCGCGTGTACTTTGGAAACTGAATAAGTTTCTTTGAGACTTACTACAGCACAATACTCAATTGTGTTTCTCCAACATAGTAATAATTGGCTCTTCGAGAGCTCTCAATTAATTTTGTACTACCACAGACTGAGGTTCGAGATCCTCACATTCTTGCATTCCGTATTTTCAAGAGTCTCAGGCTCAATAGATTCTTCGTGAATCTCGGAATTAATCAAATCATGAGCGTCCTCATGTGATTCTTTCATAGTGTCATTTAGATCGTTCTTTTTCCTCTTTCTAGGATTTCGATCTTTGGAACCTAATGGTCTGCCACGCTTCTGGCGTGCATTTGACTCATTGGATATGACACTAGATATTTGTCCAATAGGGACTTCAATACGAATCGGAATATTTTCCGCGTGAATGTGGGATTTCGTTATCCTCTTCAAGTCCGTAAATGCGTCAGGCATTTGATTTGCTATTCTTTGCAAATGGATAATCTTTTGTACCTCTTTCTTTCAAATAGAGGTATGTGGATCAAGATGAGATAATGATACATTTTTCCACAAAATTTCCCATTTGGTTTCACCGACTTCTCCCCCTAATTTTGGGAAAAGTGTCTCATCAAATTGACAGTCTGCAAATAGTGCAGTGAACAAATCTCCTGTCAATGTTTCGAGGTAGCGAATAATGGAGGACGATTCATACTCAACATATATTCCTAACCTTCTTTGCAAACCCATTTTGGTGCGGGATGGCGGTGCTACAGGCACCTATACTGCGCATCCAAAGCTTCTTAAATGGGATATATTGGGTTCATGACCCAAAACCAATTGCAATAGGGAATATTTGTGATAATTTGTCAGTCAGAGATGAACTAGCATTGCTGCATGCGAAATGGCGTGACCCTAAGCCGAAGCGGGCAGCCGACAAAGTAGCATTGCTGCATGCAAAATGGCGTGAACCCAAACCGAAATGGGCAGCCTCGTTTTCATGAAGAATTCAAGATTATTCTCATCTATTATCCATTAACTTTGCAAACGCAAGGTTGCGTGATGGCAACAAGCACACATTAGACCATCTACAGGATGCGTCTATCAAGACCATGAAATACCTAAACTACCCACTAGGTGGGTGAATAGGTCCACAAATGTCCCCTTGTATACGTTCCAGAAACTGGGGTGACTCAGTCCCAACCTTTGTTGGGGATGGTCTGATAATCAGCTTGCCTTGATAACACGAAGTGCAAGGATATTCATTACTTGAGAGAATTTTGAAATTCTTTAACGGATGCCCATATGAGCTTTCTATAATCCGTCTCATCATGGTTGATCCTGGGTGACCCAGTCGATCATGCCAAAGTACAAATGTATTGGACTCAGTATTCTTTAGATTTACTGTTGAATGTGCCTCAATTGCACTAATTCTTGTCCAATACAGGCCACAAGATAAAGACGGGAATTTCTCAATAACCCTCTTTTGGCCGGAGACATTCTTTGAAGTGAGGACGAGATATTCAAGATTATCTTCATCCATTGTCTCAATATTGTAGCCATTCCGGCGTACATCTTTAAAGCTCAACAAGTTTCTCATAGACTTGGAGGAGAACATTGCATTCTCTATGATTAACATCGTGCCCTTGGGCAGAGTTACAATAGCTCTTCCGGAGCCTTCAATCAATTTACTACTTCCAGAGATTGTAGTAATGTTTGCCTTACACATATTCAGTTGAGAGAAATACTTCCTTTCTTTGAGTATTGTATGTGTAGTACATGAATCAACTAGGCAAATACTTTTACAGTTGGATGTTGATCCAAGTTCGCTTTGTGAGATATCCATTTTGCTTTCCCATAGTTTGACATACAAAAAAATACATAAATATAAGTATAAACAACTTCAATTCTTTTGTTTCGCGTTTAAACAGCGTTTTGGGAAGCAGTTATTTAGGATATTCGAATATTGTATTCTAATATTCGAATATAATGCCTTGCGGAAAAAATAATACTTTAATGCGAAAAATATAAGATATTCGAATATTTAAGCACATATTCTAATATCTTGCCAGATATTCGAATATAGGAATTCTGATATTCGAATATCTGGCCCAGATATTCGAATATCAGACTCTGATATTTGAATATCTGGCCTGGCGGAAAAAAATTCGTTTTATTGCTAAATATTAGACGATCGACTAGTTTTTAGGTTAGTCGATTACCTCTACTGTACAATAAAAATATTTGAGCATATTGAAACATTCTAAAGGGCTAATACTAACATCATATCATGAATTAACTAATACGAGCTAATGCTAATGACTATTAATTTATTCATTGACTAATACAAGTAGAATCAAACAGCTCCATCTTCTTTCATCATGGTTCCATCACCGATTAGGTGGTCTATCTTTCCCTCGGGTTGCTCAAAGAAGTCTGCCACATCCAGGTGGGTGATATCCTCATTGTCGTCATAGACAAAATTTGTTTCAGGGCCTTTTCTCTTTCGAGATGCTTGATAAAGGTCAACCAAGTGTCTTGGTATACGGCAAGTCCGAGACCAGTGCCCATTTCCACCGCAACGATAACATATAGTTTCTGAACTATTTGCCTTAGGATCTTCTGGACCCCGTTTCTGCTTTCGGTGGTTATCTCTCTTTGGGGGGTGACGGACTTCTTTGGAATTTCTTCCTTGTCCACGTCCTTGGCTTTGACCCCGTTTATGACCGTGATCATGGTCCCTTTTATGTTTGGCATAATGCGAGTGCACCATATCTGCTTCAGGCAGTGGTGTAGACCCAGTTGGTCTATTTTCGTGATTTCTCATGAGCAGATCATTATTTCGCTCAGCCACTAGTAAGAGAGAAATCAGTTCAGAGTACTTCGTAAAGCCTTTCTCTCGGTACTGTTGCTGCAGTACCATATTGGAGGCATGAAACGTTGTAAACGTTTTCTCAAGCATATCGTAATCGGAGATGTTATCTCCACATAGCTTCAGTTTAGAAGTAATTCTGAACATAGCAGAATTATATTCAGAAACGGACTTAAAGTCCTGTAGCCTCAGATGGGCCCAATCATATCGTGCTTGTGGCAGAGTGACCAACTTCAGGTTGTCATATCTCTCCTTTAAGCTGTTCCACAAAACGAGTGGATCCTTGACGGTGAGATATTCAATCTTCAAACCTTCGTCAAGGTGGTGGCGCAAGAAAATCAAGGCCTTCGCACAATCTTGGGTGGATGCTTTTTCTTTATCTTTGAGGGTGTCTCCGAGACCCATAGCATCTAGGTGGATTTCAGCATCCAACACCCATGTCATATAGTTCTTGCCCGAAATTTCAAGGGCAACGAACTTTCTTTTCATAATGTCAGACATACTCGAAAATTAAATTAGGAAGAGGGAAAATACCTTGGATTTTCGAGAATGGTACTTGAGACGGTAGAGTCTCGTGCTGATAACGTGTTATAAACTAAAGTAAAGACAAGAACAATAGAACAAGAACAATAGCAATAGAGAGAAGAGTAGAGAGAGTTCTTCTTATTGAGTTGAGAGGGGTGTATTACAATGGTAGAGAGCACCTCTATTTATAGGGAGGAGGAAGATCTTGCTACCAATAATAGGACTCTAAAATCTCTCTAATTAAATACATTAAAGACATTCACCTTAAATAGAAGTGTAAGAATCTTCTATTTCATAACAGAATACTAATTATTTCAAATTGTGATCTTTGTTATTTGAGCATTGATCAATTGTTTTTGAAAAATAGAAATTCAACCTCCATTTTTATTTTCAACATAATATATCTAATTAAAAAATCTATATGAAAATTTTCTATTATTATTTTATTTTCTAAATTAATCATTAATATTTCTTTGTATTATCTACTTACTTTATTTTTTGATTAATTTAAAGTATAAATGTCCTCATATTATATCCGTCTCATTAGGTTTACATTTTTTTTAGATTTATCGTAATTTTAATTAATTTTTCACATTTAACATTTTTATCTATAATCAAAATAATATCATATTTAATACTAATTTGTGATATCGAAGTTTCCCAGATTAGAAATAAAGAAGTTATTTTGTTATTTTGTTATACATCTACTAATACTTTTAATAATTTTTAAAGTATAACTTGGCATAACCAATTAAAACTTTCTTCTCTTTTATTTTAATACATAAAATGTAGTTCACAAAAATTCTGAAGTCCGAGGGAGAAATCATACAAATATTTTCTTTACTATCTTAATATGTCAACAACATAAATTTACCTTGTCTCTTGCATTGAGGTCAAATCAGTTACTCCCTTCGATCCAAAATAAGTAATTTTTTAGCATTTTTCTTGTGGTCCAAAATAAGTGATTTTTTTTAGATTTCAAGAGCAAATTAATTATTTTTTTCCTACATTGTCCTTGGAGTAAATAGTGTTGGAATATGTGTTAGGAGTATTTATGTGAGATAGCAAAGGCTAATATGGTCAATTATATTACTAATTAATGCTAAAAGGTGAATTTCTTAATCTGTGTGAAAACATCCAAAAAATAACTTATTTTGGACCGGAGGGTGTAATAAGTAAGCTCTAAGCATATTACATCATCGGAATTATTTGTTTCTGGGCCAGTTTTCAGTTGATAAGCGTATACAAAAATTCAAAAGCTAAAGTAGTATTACAAAAAATACCTATTAATAATTTTTGTATTCAAAAAAACATATTATTGTTATAAATAGACTTCTATTTAAGGTGAATGTCTTTAATTAGAGAGATTCTAGAGTCCTATTATTGGTAGCTAAATCATCCTCCTCCCTATAAATAGAGGTGCCCTCTACCATTGTAAATCACTCCTAACATTCTCTAAGTATCAATAAGAAGAACTCTCTCTACTCTTCTCTCTATTGCTCTTGTTCTTGCATTATTGTTCTTGTCTTTTATATTATTTCATAACACGTTATCAGCACGAGACTCTACCGTATCAAGAACCATTCTCGAAAAATCTAAGGTATTTCCCTCTTCCTAATTTAATTTTCGATTATGTCTGACATTACGAAAAGAAAGTTCGTTGCCCTTAAAATTTCGGGCAAGAACTATATGACATGGGTGTTGGATGCTGAAATCCACTTAGATGCTATGGGTCTCGGAGACACCATCAAAGATAGAGAAAAAACATCCACCCAAGAATGTGCGAAGGCCTTGATTTTCTTGCGCCATCACCTTGATGAAGGTTTGAAGATTGAATATCTCACCGTCAAGGATCCACTCATCTTGTGGAACGGCTTAAAGGAGAGATATGACAACCTGAAGTTGGTCACTCTGCCACAAGCACGATATGATTGGGCTCATCTGAGGCTCTAGGACTTTAAGTCCGTTTCTGAATATAATTCTGCAATGTTCAGAATTACTTCTAAATTGAAGCTATGCGGGGATAATATCTCCGATTATGATATGCTTGAGAAAACGTTTACAACGTTTCATGCCTCCAATATAGTACTGCAACAACAGTACAGAGAGAAAGGCTTTACAAAGTACTCTGAACTGATTTCTCTTCTACTAGTGGCTGAGCGAAATAATGACCTCCTCATGAGAAATCAAGAAAATCGACCCACTGGGTCTACACCACTGCCTGAAGCAGATAAGGTGCACTCTCATTATGCCAAACATGAAAAGGGCCATGGTCATGGTCGTAAACGGGGTCATAGCCAGGGACGTAGACAAGGAAGAAATTCCAATGAAGTCCGTCAACCCCCAAGGAGAGATAACCGCCGAAAGCAGAAACGGGGTCATGAAGATCCTAAGGCAAATGGTTCAGAAACTATATGTTATCGTTGCAGTGGGAAAGGGCACTGGTCAAAGACTTGCCGTATACCAAGATACTTGGTTGACCTTTATCAAGCATCTCGAAAGAGAAAAGGCCCTGAAACAAATTTTGTCTATGACGACAATGAGGACATCACCCACCTGGATGTGGCAGACTTCTTTGAGCAACCCGAGGGGAAAATAGACCACCTAATCGGCGATGGGTCCGTGATGAAAGAAGATGGAGTTATTTGATTTTGTTCTACTTATTTGTATTAGTTAGTGAATAAACTAATAGTCATTAGTATTAGCTCGTATTAGTTAGTTCATGATGCAATGTTAGCAGTAGTTCTTTAGAATATCTTCAATATGCTCAAATATCAATAATATTTTTATTTTCCAGTAGGGGTAATCGACTAGCCTGAAAAACTAGTCGATTATCTACTATTTTCGCATTAAAGCTTAAAAACAATTGATCAACAATCGATTGTCTTTGTCTAACAATCGATTGTCGTTAAGACAGTGTAATCTGGAATTTTTCAAAAATCATCCACAATCGATTGTCTTTGTCTAACAATCGATTGTCGTTAAGACAGTGTAATCTGGAATTTTTCAAAAATCATCCACAATCGATTGTCTTTGTCTAACAATCGATTGTCGTTAAGACAGTGTAATCTGGAATTTTTCAAAAATCATCCACAATCGATTGTCTTTGTCTAACAATCGATTGTCGTTAAGACAGTGTAATCTGGAATTTTTCAAAAATTATCCACAATCGATTGTCTTTGTCTAAACAATCGATTGTCGTTAAGACAGTGTAATCTGGAATTTTTCAAAATAGCCAACAATCGATTGTCTATGCATAACAATCGATTGTCTTAAAACAGTGTGCTCTGGAATTTTTCAAAATAGCCAACAATCGATTGTCTATGCATAACAATCGATTGTCTTAAGACAGTGTGATCTGAAGTTTTTCAAATAGCAAATAATCGATTGTGTGTGTTTAACAATCGATTGTCAATGTTCAACAATCGATTGTTTGTGTTTAACAATCGATTGTTTGAAGAAAATGTTTAAACTGAAATTTTCAAACTGCAAAGTAATCAATTATGGATAACATATCTGATTTTGTTAGTCAACTGTTAGCAGCAGATTTTGAAAATATTATGTGACACAAACGAATTGAACTTGTTTATTCTTATGTCCGTGTATCTCTTTTGTATGTCAAACTATGGGATAGCAAATATGGATATCTCACAAAGCGAACTTGGATCAAAGTCTAACTGTAAAAGTATTTGCTTAGTTGATTCATGTACTACACATACAATACTCAAAGAAAGGAAATATTTCTCTCAACTAAATATGTGTAAGGCAAACGTTACTACAATCTCTGGAAGTAGTAAATTGATTGAAGGCTCCGGAAGAGCAATTTTAACTCTGCCCAAAGGCACGACGTTAATCATAGAGAATGCAATGTTCTCCTCCAAGTCTAAGAGAAACTTGTTGAGTTTTAAAGATGTACGCCGGAATGGCTATCATATTGAGACAATGGATGAAGATAATCTTGAATATCTCGTCATCACAAAGAATGTCTCCGTCCAAAAGAGGGTTATTGAGAAATTCCCGTCTTTATCTTGTGGCCTGTATTGGACAAGAATTAGTGCAATTGAGGCACATTCAACAGTAAACCAAAGGGTTACTGATTCCAATACCTTTGTACTTTGGCATGATCGATTGGGACACCCAGGATCGGTCATGATGAGACGGATTATAGAAAGCTCATATGGGCATCCGTTAAAGAATTTCAAAATTCTTTCGAATAATGAATATCCTTGCACTTCGTGTTATCAAGGCAAGTTGATTATCAGGCCATCACCAACAAAGGTTGGGACTGAGTCACCCACGTTTCTGGAACGTATACAAGGGAACATTTGTGGACCTATTCACCCACCTAGTGGGTCGTTTAGGTATTTCATGGTCTTGATAGACGCATCCTGTAGATGGTCTCATGTGTGCCTGTTGTCATCACGCAACCTTGCGTTTGCGAAATTAATGGCACAAATAATTCGACTACGAGCACAATTTCCAGATAATCCAATCAAGTCCATTAGACTGGATAATGCTGCTGAGTTTACATCCCAAGCATTTAATGATTATTGCTTATCAATCGGGATAAAAGTTGAACATTCTGTAGCTCATGTTCACACTCAAAACGGTCTTGCAGAATCGTTAATTAAACGCCTGCAGTTGATTGCAAGGCCATTACTTATGAGAACGAGGCTGCCCACTTCGGTATGGGGTCACGCCATCGTACATGCAGCAATGCTAATTCGTCTCAGACCGACGAATTACCACAAGTATTCCCCGTTGCAATTGGTTTTGGGTCATGAACCCAATATATCCCATTTAAGAATTTTTGGATGCGCAGTATATGTGCCTATAGCACCGCCATCCCGCACCAAAATGGGTCCGCAAAGAAGGTTAGGAATATATGTTGGGTTTGAATCGCCCTCCATCATTCGCTACCTCGAAACATTGACAGGCGACTTGTTTACTGCATGATTTGCAGACTGTCGATTTGATGAGACACTTTTCCCAAAATTAGGGGGAGAAGTTGGTGAAACCAAACGGGAAATTTTGTGGAAAAATGCATCATATCTCATCTTGATCCACATACCTCTATTTGTGAAAGAGAGGTACAAAAGATTATCCATTTGCAAAGAATAGCAAATCAAATGCCTGACGCATTTACGGGCTTGAAGAGGATAACGAAATCCCACATTCCCGCGGAAAATGTTCCAATCCGTATTGATGTCCCTGTTGGACAATCATCTAGTGTCATAACCAATGAGTCGAATGCACGCCTGAAGCGTGGCAGACCATTAGGTTCCAAAGATCGAAATCCTAGAAAGAGGAAAAAGAACGATCGAGATGACACTACGAAAGAATCTCATGAGGAAATTCATGATTTGACAAATTCTGAGATTCATGAAGAATCCATTGAGCCCGAGACTCTGGAAAATACGGAACTATCCCTAAATCCAATTAATATTGAGGCAAATATTAATCGAGTGGATATTGTGGTGGATAATGCCTTTGCTTATAATGTAGCATCTAGCATTATGCAAGAATGTGAGGATCTCGAACCTCAATCTGTTGAAGAATGTCGAAAAAGACAGGATTGGCCAAAGTGGCAAGAAGCAATTCAATCAGAATTGAATTCGCTGGCAAAACGTGAAGTTTTTTGCCCTATAGTTGAAACACCTAATGGTGTTAAGCCTGTCGGCTATAAATGGGTCTTTGTACGCAAAAGAAATGAGAAAAACGAGGTACAAAGATATAAGGCACGCCTTGTTGCACAAGGTTTTTCTCAAAGACCTAGTGTCGATTATGAAGAGACATATTCGCCTGTAATGGATGCGATAACCTTTCGTTATCTCATAAGTTTTGCTGTCCATGAAAAGCTTGACATGCACTTAATGGATGTGGTTACTGCCTATCTTTATGGCTCACTTGATAATGAGATATACATGAAAATTCCCGATGGACTCAAGATGCCAAACGCGCATAATTCAAAATCTCGGGAAATGTTCTCAATTAAATTGCAAAGGTCCTTGTATGGTCCAAAGCAATCAGGACGAATGTGGTATAATCGTCTTAGTGAGTACTTGTTAAAAGAAGGCTATATAAATGACGCCATTTGCCCGTGTGTTTTTATAAAGAAAACAACATCGGAATTTGTTGTACTTGCCGTATATGTCGATGACATAAACCTTATTGGAACCCCTATAGAACTCCAAAAGGCAATTGATTATCTAAAGGATGAATTCGAGATGAAAGATCTCGGAAAGACTAAACTATGTCTTGGTTTGCAAATTGAATATTTGGCAAACGGAATTTTTGTGCATCAATCTACCTATACAGAAAAGGTACTGAAACGGTTTTACATGGATGAAGCACATCCTTTAAGTACACCGATGGTTGTTCGATCACTTGATGTGAACAAAGATCTATTCTGACTACAAGAAAGGAATGAAGAGCTACTTGGTCCTGAAGTACCATATCTTAGCGCAATTGGCGCACTAATGTATCTTGCAAATACTACAAGACCTGACATATCCTTTTCAGTTAATGTCTTAGCAAGATTTAGCTCGGCTCCTACGATGAGACATTGGAATGGGATCAAACACATATTGCGGTACCTAAAGGGAACTACCGATATGGGCTTATTTTATGGCAAGAATTGCAGCCCGGATCTTGTTGGTTATGCTGATGCTGGATATTTGTCCGACCCACACAAGGCTCGATCTCAAACGGGTTATGTGTTTACCTGTGGAGAAACCGCCATATCTTGGCGATCGACTAAGCAATCAATTATGGCTACTTCATCTAATCATGCCGAGATAATTGCTATTCATGAAGCAAGTCGAGAGTGTGTGTGGTTGAGGTCTATAATACATCATATCCAAGACAAATATGGTTTGAAGTGTGATAAACTACCCACAACTTTGTATGAAGACAATGCAGCATGTATAGCTCAATTGAAGGGAGGATTCATAAAAGGAGATAGAACGAAGCATATTTCACCAAAGTTATTCTTCACACATGATCTTCAAAAGAATGGTGATATCAATGTTCAACAGATTCGTTCAAGCGACAATATGGCTGATTTGTTCACAAAATCTCTACCAAAGTCAACCTTCAAGAAGCTAGTTCACAAGATCGGGATGCGAAGACTTAAGGACATAAATTGATGTTCTTATCAGGGGGAGTTTAATGCGCGTTGTACTCTTTTTCCCTTACAAGGTTTTGTCCCACCGGGTTTTCCTTGCGAGGTTTTTAATGAGGCAACCAATAGGCGCATATTCAAACATGTGTACTCTTTTTCCTTTCTTTAATTTTTCCCATTGGGTTTTGGTTTTAAGGTTTTAACGAGGCACATCATTGAATAGACATTCAAGGGGGAGTGTTATAAATAGACTTCTATTTAAGGTGAATGTCTTTAATTAGAGAGATTCTAGAGTCCTATTATTGGTAGCTAAATCATCCTCCTCCCTATAAATAGAGGTGCCCTCTACCATTGTAAATCACTCCTAACATTCTCTAAGTATCAATAAGAAGAACTCTCTCTACTCTTCTCTCTATTGCTCTTGTTCTTGCATTATTGTTCTTGTCTTTTATATTATTTCATAACAATTATAACTTTGTGGAGATAATGGTCTTGTTGAGTTGTCCCACATCGGTGGGATTTGAGGTTCTTGGTCTCCTTATATGGCTTTGGCAATCCTCACCTCATAAGCTAGCTTTTGGGGTTGAGTTAGGCCCAAGGTCCATTCTTATCATGGTATCAGAGCCAGGCCCATCCCAATTATTGTTACCGATGTTGGGCCCCCATTTATGTTGTCCACGCTCTAGAGATCTGGGCGTGAGGGGGGGTGTTGAGTTGTCCCACATCGGAGGGATTTGAGGTTCTTGGTCTCCTTATATGGCTTTGGCAATCCTCACCTCATAAGCTAGCTTTTGGGGTTGAGTTAGGCCCAAGGTCCATTCTTATCAGTCTTAAAACATGAATATATGATCAAATTAATATATGCATAAGCACATTATTAATCCTAATCCAGCACTATTCAAAGACATATAATTAATAACCTCATTAAAAGTCATCGGAACCAAGATATCATAATAAGTGATATGACAATTTCAAAATTGAAATCTTAAAATTGTAAACAATCTCTGAAAAAAGCATCAACATTTCTTTTCTTGCAAAGAATAGTTGTTAGTTGATGTACAGTTCCCACATTAATCCAAGTATTTTCATTTACCTTTGAAAATATAGAAAGGCCAAATAGTTTTTTTTTTTTGGTAATTAAGGATTTATTAATCACCAAAGAGATTTCAATACAAAACCATAGTTCAGCCACTGCACAGCTGACTATCATATCTAGACTATATATCAACTATCTCTATAACTATCCCTCCATTTACAGAAGATATTGCTGAAGCTGTTGTCTAATTTTGGGGGTTCCTCTAACATTACAAGTATACGCTATGTCCTTGAGTAGGTTGTCACTGCTGCGGAAGACATTCTAAAAAATCCTCGCATTTCTCTCCAACCACAAAGCGTAGAATAATTCAGCTGCCACCATTTTGAATATGTTAGCCCTACTTGATTTTCCTTTAGCTTTACCAACAATCCACTGTATAAACTGCTCTCAGTTCTGCATACTGGAGTGATCTTCTCTGATCCAGGACAGTGTTTGGTCCCTAAATTCTGTAGCAAATGGACAAGTATGGAAAAGATGGTCTCTGGTTTCCGGAGCTTGCTGGCACAGAACACATTTGTTATCCACAGTCATACCCCAATGTAGTAGCCTATCCTTGTTTGGTAGCCTATCATGGAGTACCAACCATAAATTGAAGATAGCCTTGGGCCTAGCATAGTTATGAGCAGTTAGATTCTTCCATGGGACTCTCGGGAGTTGGCCAATCTGAAACAGGTAGAGTTGCCTAATGGAGCATACTGGCATGTGCAGACTTTGGTGTTGTTGTAGCAGTCCACTTGCTGCAATTATCTTTCGTACCATCCAACTAGCTAGCTTGCGGATAGGAATGTTCTCCAGTTGCTGCTGCTTTATGTAAACAGTGTGAATCCATTTGACCCATAGAGTGTCTTTCTTGTGAGCTAGATCACAGTAAAGTTTAGCAATAGCTGCCTTATTCCACAAAAAGAGGTTTGTGAGGTTCAGCCCACCAGCTGACTTCGGCAAACACATTTTATCCCAGGCAATGTAGGCCTTCTTAGAGATAGCAACTAATCCAGACCAAATAAAACTTCTGCAAACTGCTTCAATAAGCTTTAAAATCTTTGTAGGGATAAGGAAGAGTTGTGCCCAGTAAGCCTGTATACCAAAAACCACTTACTGTACCAATTGCATCCTCCCAACATATGACAACTTTCTAGCAGTCCATGAGGTGATCCTAGCAGTGATCCTACTCTATCAGAGGTTGCCACTGAATCAAAGCCATCTTCATGGTGGATAGAGGAATGCCCAATATTTGAAAGGCAACTCTCCATACACATAACCAAGGTGATCTATAATCTGCTACTGAACTTCAGAACTAACCCCTCCAAAGTATACTGAACTTTTGCTCAGATTGGCTTTCAGCCCAGATGCTTCAGTGAACTGGGAGAAATACTTGAACATGGTAATGACAGACTGACTTTCTCCTTTAGCAAACAGAAGTAGTTCATCAGCAGAACTTATGTGAGTGATGCCCAGCCTTTTACAACCTGGATGGTATATGAATTCTTGGTCTTTCTTCAGTTCAGCCAGAGATCTACTTAGATACTCCATGACTATTGCAAATAGGAATGGGGAAATTGGATCACCTTGTCTAAGGCCTTTAGCAGCTTTAAAAGGTTCAATTGTTTCCCCATTAGTCATCACTGTATAGCTTGTTGTTTGTGCACATTCCAATATCCAGTTTGTGAATCTGGCTGGAAAACCCAATGCTTCCATTACCTGTTGCAAGACGATCCATTCGACAGAATCATAGGCCTTCTGCAGGTCAATTTTGATCATGCATCTAGGAGTCACATGGGATCTGGAATAGTTTTTTATCAGCTCATGGGCCATAACATTGTCTGCAATTTTCCTACCTGGGATGAATTCTGCTTGGGCTTCACAAATGATGCTAGACATGATTTTCTGCATTCTGTTGGCTAATATATTGAAAATTATTTGTGCAAAACTGAGCAGCATGCAATTGGTCTGTATTCTTTGACTGTGGTTGGGTTAGGGACTTTAGGGATCAAAGTGAGAGAGGCACAATTTACTGGTTTGTACATCTTGGTAGTCTGGAAGAAATCCTTGACTCCACCTATGATCTGCTTGCCAATGATGTTCCATGTCTTCTTGAAAAAGATTGCATTGTATCCATCAATTCCCGGGGCTTTGTCATCCCCAATTGCCTTTAAACTTTCCAGAATTTCAATTTCAGTAATATCAGAACTTAACTCCTTCTTCTGTTGATGTGTTAAGGTAGGGCCATTGGTCATATACACTCGGTTTATGGCTGGCAGAGAAGCAGCTGATGTGCCCATTAATGACTTGTAGAAGTCAATGATCGCCTTTTTAATGCCATCTGGATTAGTAACCTTGAGACCATCAGCTGTAACAAGCTCAGTGATATACTTGTGTTGATTTCTTTCCTTCAGGACAACAGAGAAATACTTGTTGTTAGAGTCACCCAGTTGGATCCATTTTGCCCTGAACTTCTGTTGTAGCATACTTTCTTCAATCAAGGACCACTTTTCCAGCTTCATTACTATTTTCTTTTCTTTAAGTTGCAACTCATCAGTGTAAGCCAGTGCCATCTGATTCTGGATGACCTTCAATTCTTGTTTACTATGTTCAATTCTCTGACTAATGTTCTTAAAATCTTTAGTGTTTAAAGATTTTATGGGGAATTTCAGAGACTTGAGATTGGACCACACTAATTTCATAGAATACTGATTATTACTGTGCCAGTTGTCTTTGACCAGCTGATAGAAGTCTTCATTATTGGCCCATGTATTGAAGAATCTGAAAGGAGTCTTCCTTTTCCTAGTAGCTTCTGCCAGTGTAATCACCATAGGATTATGATCAGAGATTAGGGATGATCATATACAGTTTGCACATGACTCCAGTTAATCATCCACTCATAATTGCAAAAGACTCTGTCCAGTCTACTACATACTCTATCACTGCATGTCTGCCTATTTAACCAGGTGAAATACTCCCCTTTCCAGGGAAGTTCTAAAAGTCCAGCCTGTTGTATACATTTGGTGAACTCTTGGATCTCTGCTTGCTTCACTTGATTACTTGACTGTCTATCATAAGCATACAGAACAACATTGAAATCACCAGCAACTAACCAAGGTTCAGTAATAGTAACAGAATAATCATGCAGATTTTTCCATAGTGATCTCCTCTGGTCCATCCCATTAAAGCCATACACCACAGTGAGGTAACAGATGGCATCTCCAGAAATGATTCTGACTCTACAGTGAATCAATTGAGCCTCTTCCTGGATACCAGTGACTATGATCAATTGTGTATCCCATAGAATCCATGCTCTACCATTTATGGAGCCCTGATAATTTGTTAGTAAACCCCAACCAGGAACCAACAGCTTAGCAATCCTGTCTGCATTCTTTTCTTTAACCTTGGTCTCTACCAGACCAACAAGGTTAATATCATTATTCCTAATATATTCCCTAACTTCTTTTTTTTATACCTTTTATTTACACCCCCTAATATTTCAGATTAGCCACTTCATTGACAGTTGCTAGGTCCTCCTTCATCCTCTGGAGGATTCTCAACTCTACTAATAGACATTGCTTCAAATCAATTACTAAGCACAATAGGAGATAAAGGTGGGAAGTTGATGAGGTTGAATTCTGGGGATTAAACTTGTTTCCCTTTGTCTTCCTATTTGTTCTTTCCTGTTACAAGTGATGAGGGGTCATGAGGCTCTCTCTGAGTTACACTGCTCTGCCTTGTCTCATTTTGCTGTAGAGGAACCTTCTGCTGATTCTGAACAGTCTAGATTGGAGCTTTGGCTCTCCATTCCTGAATCACTTTAGGTTTCTTCACTTGAGGAGGCTAGATTGGTTTAGGATTCATCAAACAGTTGTGCCCAACCGTAAGATATTTCCCATAGTAAGATGGTTTCCAGTCATAAACCACTTCTTGCAGAAATTTCTTCCCATTTGCATCCATTAACCATATATCCCTAGGCACCTCTTTGGTAACATTCATCTCTATAAGCATTCGAGCATAGGAAATTCTAGATTGTTTGGTTGTACATTCATCCGCCAAAATAGGTTTCCCTAATACACTGCCTATTCTACTCAAGGATCTCATTCCCCAATAAGACATAGGGAGTTTAGGAAATTTGACCCACAGTGGAATCTCAACAGGGAATTCCTCAGTGAAGTCAAAATCTGACGTCCATTGCTTGAGAATCATGGGCCTATTTGCTATTGAATAAGGATCAGCACATAAAACTTCTTTGGCATCATCAATTGTTCGGAACTTCACTATGTAGTAACCCTCCTCATGATAAAACAGCTCTGGTTCTGGTACATGTGACCAATGGAGGCTGATGAATCTCTTCATCGCGTTATACCCAGGCCCATCCCCTAAAATATAGACAATTAGGGCACATTTCCACTTCTTTTCTTCCTCGTCCACCTCTGCTTTGTTCAGCTGGCCTACTGGTTGACCTTCAATTATTACCGGGGGGAATGTATTCTAGTGCCATACCATTAGAAGCAAATCGATTCTTCTGAAACAGATTAGCCCAGTTCCCCTTTGGTACATCGGTTTTGCTTGAAGTCTCCTCTACTGGTTTTGTTATACCCATCACTGATTGAGCGTGGACTAGTATAAGCTTCTGCATGTGTCCATTTTCACTGGTCATCTGCTTCATCGAAGTTAACGATGCTTCACTCGAAGCAGGATACCTTCATTCCTTCTCCATTACCTCATTAGATTGCTGTGAAATCAAAGGATTCTCACCTTCGCTTGACGAATCGACTGGCTGCTCAGTTGCACCAGTGGTGGTCAGTTTCTCCGTAGATGGTTGATTTATGGTTGTGATGATTCTATCTATGGTGGAAATCGGAATTTTTCTGGGTCGTCCCCTACCTCGACCCCTCCCTCTCGCCATAGATACGAGCTCGGCGTACGTTAACTAACGTGCGCCGAGAGAAGAACAAGGCCAAATAGTTAGATGTTCTATATCATTTGCTTTACAAATAAAAAAATTCAAATAAAATAATGCCTGAAACACTATTTATAAAAAAAACAATGAGTAATCACATGAAATACGCTTTTAATTGAAATTTTTTTAGTTACCAACTACTACCACATTAACTCGTGATTCTATTCTCATACATGAATTACCTGATAACCAAATCTCATAGATGAATATCTGCAAGAATATTTAAATTTGTAATATCAAAAATTAAATAGAATAAATTCACTTTTATAGGCCACCAATATCGCAATCATGATTGAATCTAAAAATTCAATTTTTATCTTTAACAATAATATATTATTGAAAAAAGCAAAATTATTCAACTTTCCTAGAATCTCAAAATTGCATTTGGAATATAATCATACCAGTGAACCTCAAAATACTTCTTTCAAGTGATTTGGATTCTTAATGAGTGGATTTGAAAAAATCTGAAAAACATAAATGCTAAACTTTATGATTAAATCAAAAATCACAATAAGGAACTTAGAGTAGGAAAATAACAATCCCTAGTAATTTTGCTATATTTGTGACACGAACATATTTAATTGTCACTTTTAGTTGAACAATCTCTTGATTAGTTTAACCACTTTTAATTTGGACTCCTTTGTGATCTTAAGACTTCTAAGTAATCTTAGTATTTCTTTCTTCCGAAAATAAGAATCAGCCTTGAATTTTTTTATTATTGCCTAATTAAAGATTTTAAACTTGAGCATTTCTTTTCCTTTTGTAAAATATATTCTTCCTATAAAATCAACACTGTAATAAATATTATTTGCATAATTTAGTAATTCTTCATTATAGTAAATATCTCCTTGGTAGATTATTTCGTTTATATAATATTTTTCTTCTTTGTCCTTTGAATTTTAATTCCCAAGATTGCTTCCCTTTCAACAACAACAACAACCCAGTATAATCCCACTTAGTGGGGTCTGGGGAGGGTAGTATGTACGCAGACCTTACCCCTACCCATGGATAGAGAGGCTGTTTCCAAATAGACCCCCTGCATCCTTCCCTCCAAGAACTCCCCACCTTGCTCATGGATCTTTTAATTTGCCAAAAGTATGCTTCCGGCCTAACTTTTCTCATTTATATAGTAAATTTAAAATATTTTTAAGTTTTATCCTAAAAGTTTCAAGTAGCTTTTCACTACGTTTAATATAAAGCTTGACTATCTTTCTCTTAATATATGGAAAATATGAAAGCTATAAATATAAATTACAAATCAATGATCATTTAGTTATTTATGGCAACATAATCATATACTATATCTAACATGTCATAAGGTTCACAATCGATTGTCATGCAGGTTTTGAAAAATCTGATGCTCACTGCCTTAATACAATCGATTATCATTAGTTCACAATCGATTGTCATGCAGTCTTGGCTTAACATAATCGATTATCATAAGTACATAATCGATTATCTTCGTCAAGATTTTAGAGGCATGTTTAAAAATCATTTTGACTAAAGTAAATATGCATGATTTAAAATCGTTTAGTATTAAATTAAATATGCATGATTTTGTAAAAATAATTTTACGAGAGAAGCCATGTCATGAGTCAAGTTGTCGGATCAAGATCACAATTAAGAACGACTCATTTAAACTATAAAACTTTGTCTTGTGCTTGAATCTCGTTATCCACCAATTATGCGCTTGTACTTGAACTTCGTCATATATCACTTTGCGCTTCGTTTGTCATTCATCAAAACCTACACATAAGAACACACGTTTTAGTATAAAGCCTTGAGAACGTGTTTCCAACAATTTCTCCCTTTTTGATAATGGAAAACCTTAAGCGGGATATGCAACTTAAACAATTTATAATGACGATTCAAGACACGTAAAGATATGCAATAAGTATGCGATTAGTTCCCCCTCAATTTAAGCTTATAAATATTGAGAGTGCATACCCGTTATCTTCCCCCTTTTGCCATTAGCAAAAATAATATAAGAAGATGCCAAAAATGTAAATAAAACTTATTTATTTATTGGAAAGAAAAATTACAGTAACAGGGAAGACAATGCAACATATAAAAACAAACTTAGAAACAACAAACAAAGAAATGATTCATTTCCATCATCTCCCGCCTCATCATCCGGCACTGCTTCATAAGGAACAAGACCCGCATAAGGATAATTAACATGGTCAAAATATCCATGGATCTCATGAGTTAATTGACCAAGAGAAGAGGTCAATGAAGCAATTTGGTCGGAAATTGATTGGAGGGTAGGCTCTTGAGCTGGACGAGTTCGACGGGTTGGAGGAGGAGCAGGCGATGTATGATCACCGTCATGATGAAAGGAGGATTCTGAAATTTTCCACTTCTTGGTACTCTTTTTGAGAGGACCGTTGGAAGTGATGAATCCGGAGGCTTCAAGAAAGTTCATGATGAGGAGAGCATAAGGAAGAGGCCTATCATCTCCGATAGCGTCACGCATGTGAATCTTGCAAGCCGACACCAATTGATGTTAGCTCCGGTTATTATGGCATGCATGAGCTTGGTGTTCTCTTGGGAAATGGTAGTATGGTTATGCTTACGAGGCTTGAGGACTCGGGTGATGAAATAGAAAATTAACCGATAATTGGGATCCATTCCCGTAATTGTAGGACGACGGGAAGAAAGATTTGGATCATAAGAAGTAATACCGGTTTGATGTAGGAGGGCTGTTTCATCAAAAAGGGCTCCGGCCTCTCCGGTTTTACCGAAAAATGTCTTCACCATTACGAGGAAGATGGGCAATGGTATGGAGGTTTTCTTTGGAGATAAGAATTTGAACACCGTTTATATTTGTCACAAGATCACCGTCATTATCCTCATGAAGGTTGGAGTAAAATGCTTGAATTAAAGTAGTATTGATGTAAGGATGGGTAAGAAGTAAGAAGTCAAGAAGTTGACAATTTTTGAGTATATTTGCAGCAGGGCCATAAGATTCAAGATACTTGTTGGTTGAAAAACGGGGAGGAAGAATGTCGAAATGTTCAAATTTTGTTAAAAATCGAGTAAGCTCGATGTCAGAATTAAAATAAAGAACGGAACCATCTTGGTAAGGATAGTTTGGAGCAGCAGAGGAGGGTGCACCATGCCTAGCAGAACGGGAACGTTTATAGTGACGGCCCGACATTTTAACTAAGTATTGCTGGAATTTGCAAGAGTTTTGATAGTTTGAGAGCTAAAATTGATGCTTGAGTGAGTAAAAATGAACAATATGGAGCCTATTTATAGAGGGGAGAAAGGCATTTCATTAATGGAAGAAATCTGCAAAAAAATTGAAAGCTGAAACAGTCAGAAACGGTAAAAATAAATCTTACTGACCGTTGGACAATCGATTGTTGGGGTGAGATAATCGATTGTCATTAAGATTTGACTGAATCTCGGAACTGACACAAATCGATTGCAGAGCCAAACGGTAACAATTTTGAATTTCTGACATGAAATAATCAATTGTCAAAATATGGTAATTGATTGTTTTGTTCCAGTGATCACAGTGATTTTCTGACTCGGAAAATAATCGATTATATATATGGAACAATCGATTTTTGTAGAAAAGCAGTACTGAATGGCTGAGACGGTAATTGATTAAACAGCTAAAAAATCGATTGTTAAACAAAACTTCATAATAAGCATAAACTATAAATGATCGATTAGTGATACTTGCTAATCGATTTTCTGCACAGTAAAATAATCGATTATTTGCTGTAACAATCGATTGTTTTATGCCATTTCTTTATAGTTCCCCCTACCTTTTGGGCGATACCTGCAAAATGGAATTAGACGTCTCCGACGCTCAAGTCAGTAATTTGTAAAGAAATAGTAACTTAAACTAGTGTGGCCGAGTGAGAGCGTGATCTCTAAAGAAGTGTGTCCTAGGGTGTTCTTAAGAGAGTTTCGGGTACTTACCTTTTCTCCGACGTTGCCAATTACCTGTTCGAGAGGGTGATCTTTAATTGTCCTCCACTTGTTAGGCATTTTTGTTTCATTCTCCAATTGTGGCGCTTCCTCCTTTGGTTGTTCCAAGATTTCATCTTTATTTTCCTTAGGCGTTTCCACTTGTATTTTGTCTTTCAAGCTATCTAAAATACCTGCAAGATCAAAACCGGAATCCTTTCTCGCCAAGCGAGCATTATTTTCGGCAAATACAACATGAGGGGATTCCTCCACAGTTTCGGTTCTTTTATTAAAAACTCTATATGCTTTGCTACGTGAGGAATAACCAATGAAAATTCCCTCATCGGACTTAGCATCAAACTTTCCCAATTGATCTTTGCCATTGTTATGAATAAAACATTTACAACCGAATACTCTAAAATGGGAGATATTTGGTTTCCTACCCTTGTAGAGTTCATAAGGGGTCTTCATGAGTATTGGCCTTATGACTACTCTATTTAAGATGTAGCATGCGGTACTCACGGTATCCGCCCAAAAATGTTTGGGAATCTTAGCCTCTTCGAGCATGGTTCTAGCCATCTCTTCGAGACACCTATTTTTCCTTTCCACCACCCTATTTTGTTGTGGTGTACGTGGAGCGGAAAAGGTATGCTCGATACCGAGTTCGTCACAAAAGTCCGCAAAGAGATTGTGATCAAACTCTCCCCCATGATCACTTCTAATTGAAGTGACGGTTGTTTCCTTCTCGTTTTGAACACGCTTAAGAAAATATTTAAAATTCTGAAAAGCATCACTTTTATTGGCAAGAAATAAAGTCCAAGTAAATCTAGAATAATTATCAACAATCACAAAAGCATAACGATTTCTTCCTAGACTTTCAATGCGAGATGGTCCAAATAAATCCATGTGAAGCAATTGCAATGGTCTAGAAGTTGAAACAATATTTTTGGATTTGAAAGATGCTTTTGTTTGCTTCCCTTTTTGACAAGAATCACAGATAGAGTCATTTTCAAATTTCAAATTGGGAAGACCAATAACTAAGTTTTGAGAAATCAATTTGTTCAAAAGATGCATGTTTATATGAGCAACTCTACGATGCCATAGCCAAGTATCATCCTCTTTGCTCATAAGGCAATCCACATATTCGGGTGAGGAATTAGCAAGATCAACCATGTAAATATTATCCACTCTAAAACCACGAAGGATAATTTTGAAATCACTACGTCTAAACACTAAGCATTCATCCGAATCAAATAGGGCAAGATTTCCCTTGTCACATAATTGACTTATGCTCAAGAGATTATGCTTTAAACCTTTCACAAGTAATATATGCTTAATAGAGGAATTTTCATCCTTACCGACTGATCCGAGCCAATGATCTTTCCTTTATTTTTATCCCCAAAAATCACACTTCCTCCTTCTTTGTGTTCTAGTTGAAGGAATTTTGATTCGTCTCCCGTCATATGTTTGGAGCATCCACTATCAAGGTACCATAGTACACTTGATCCCTTCAAACATACCTACAAAACAAGTTAATGCGTTTTAGGTACCCATGCCATTTCGGGTCCTTGAGGGTTAGGCATATTATAATGATGCGATTGAGTGATATGTCTATGTCGTGTAAAGCATGCAGGGGCAATATGACCAATGCGTCTACAATAATGACAAGTCACATTGGGGTTATGCATCCTTCTAGGTTCATAGTAACCTGATGGACGAAAATGAATTACTCTATTTTCATTATGACTATTGCACATTTCATGAGAACCATTTCTCCTACTATTAGTTCTAAAATGAGCAGCGTTTCTAGAGTAATGGTCATGTCTAGATGTTCTAGGAGGTTCAAAACTTCTTCCAGTGTTTGGCCTAAAATATGCATCATTTCTAGGGTAGTCTTTTCTAGGTGGTAAGTCATTTCTAGGTCTTCTAAAATGTTCAACATTTGGTCTAACATGCATATTTGTTCTAGGATTGCTCTTTCTAGGATAAGCATTTGTTTTATTAATCCTAGGTTGAGCCTTAGATGGTTGGGGTTTGGCTTCAACCTTTTCTTTAGGCTCATTCTTAAAACCTATGCCATGCTTGGTTGACTTCAAATTAACACGGACCTCATTCAAGTTTTTGTGAGAAGAATTAAACTTATCTAAGGTACATTTAAGTCTATCTACCTCATTTTCAAGATGCATGCAAGAAGAGCAATTTTTAATAGAACTTTCGGGCTTGTCGGCGCTTCTTTTTCCGAAAAACTTGTTTTCCTCTTTCAGCTTTTCATTTTCTAAAACCAGTTTTTCTAAATCCTTTTCTTTTAAAGAAAGCTGTTTTTGAAAATCTTTTTCTTTTAGAGAAGCATTTTCTTTTATGCTCTTGACAGTTTTTGAAGCTTTGATAAATTCAGTATATAGCTCATCAAAAGCAGTTCGCATTTCTTCAAGAGTAAAGAAGTTTTTAGAAGAGATTTGACATACCTCATCTTGCTTGTCTTCTTGCGCCATAAGACAAAGGTTTGCGGCTTCGTCTTCTTCTTCTTCGCTTGACTCATCTCCGGAGTCTCCTCCCCAAGAAATGTATGCACGTTGCTTCTTAAAAGGTTTCTTCTCCTTTTTGATGTTTGGGCAATTTGATTTGATGTGCCCGGTTTCACCACATTCATAGCACTTTATTTGCTCGCCTTGCTTTTTGCCCTTTCGTTCATACTCCTTTCGCATGAACTTTTGAAATCTTTTGATAACGAGTCCAAACTCGTTGTCTCCGTCCTCATCAACTTGAGGTTGGCTTGTGCTTGCCTTATGCGCTATTCTTTGCCTCCTTTGATCATCAACAAGAGGGTTAAGTATTGTAGATTCATAAGTCTTAAGGTTACCTCTTAATGCGTCGATTGTGACATTTGAGACGTCAATGGATTCTTGAATTGCGTCAGCCTTTGATCGTCATGCCGGAGTGAGACTTCTAAGAATTTTTCGAACCAATTCTCTGTCCGTGAATGTCTTCTTGAGGGCATGTAGGTCATTTACGATTATTGAAAATCGTTCGAACATTTCATCCACCTGGTCCGTACCTTCGTACGTAATTTCCAGCTGGTCCCACATTTCCTTTGCCGTTGTGCAACACGATATTTTCCTGTAATCGTCAGCATTTACAGCACAATATAATAAATTAATTGCATTAGTGTTATTTTGAACCTTTCGGATACCATCCGCGTCATATTCTTCTTCGGACTTGGGAACCCATTCGTTTTCAACCTTTTTGGTTGGAATTTGATTTCCCTTCGTTATCACCTTCCAGAGATGAAAGTTGTTTGCTTGAACGAAAATTTTCATTCTCTCCTTCCAGTACGTGTAGTTTGTACCGTTGAATAGAGGTGGTCGTGTGGAGCATTGTCCTTCATCAATTCCTGCAAAAGAGTCACGAGTAGAAGCCATGGATGGTTCTCTCAAACTGTTAAGTCTTCAGAGAGTTGGGCTCTGATACCAATTGTTAGATAATACGCTTAACGCTAGAGGGGGGATGAATAGCGTTATAATAAAATTTAGCGTAAACTTGCGGAAATTAAAATTTGCAGGTAATAATTAAGTGCGTTAAATAAACAAAAGGAAAGAACCGATGTATTCTGGTTCACCACAACACGTGGCTAGTCCAGTCCCCGAGAGACTCTCTCGAGATTTTCCACTAACTTGTCAAGCTTACGGGTGCTCAACAAACCTTTACAACTTAAGGACACAAGCCTTAACACCTTTGCTCGGAGATACAACACTCCAAGACTTCAACCAAGGAAACACAAGTTCCTTACAACAAGAGAATCACAATTCTCTTACAAGTGTACAAAACACTAAGCACTCAAACAAAACACTCCTTAATGAGTAGATATGAGTAAAAGAAGTAGGCTCAAGATTACAACAACTATGGACAAGACTTTGGCTCTCAAAAGCTTTATGAAATGAATATAAAATGATAAACAATAATATGCAAGCTTATAGCAATAGAATGATCAGTTGTTGTGTTTAAAACACTGAAATGAAGCTGTATTTATAGCTGAAAACCTTGGCATTACCGTTGCCTAATTGCCAATTAAGAGTTGCTGATTTTACTCTGTGACAATCGATTGTCAGGAAGCCACAATCGATTGTTTGCCAATCGTTCCAAAAAATCAATCCCAGATTTTACGCTTAACAATCGATTGTCCAAGATCAACAATCGATTATTGGCAACGTTCAAAAAATCATTTCCAGATTTTATGTAAAACAATCGATTATACAAAATCAACAATCGATTACCTGACGGTATTTGAAAATTTTACGACAACGGTCAGCTTCACAATCGATTGTGCAATGTTAACAATCGATTATTTATCAGACTTTGAAAATCATTTTAGACACTGCCTCGTGACAATCAATTGTTATATACTCACAATCGATTATTTAATAATTTTGAAAAAGTCTGGAAGTCACTGCCTCAGCACAATCAATTGTCATATGTTCACAATCGATTATTTTGTGACTTTTAAAAATCTGATGGACATTGTCTCTTCACAATCGATTGTCATTAGCTTCACAATCGATTATTCTGAGTTTTGAAAAACATTGATGGACACTGCCTCATCACAATCGATTGTCATTAGCTTCACAATCGATTATTCTGAGTTTTGAAAAACATTGATGGACACTGCCTCATCACAATCGATTGTCATAAGGTTCACAATCGATTGTCATGCAGGTTTTGAAAAACCTGATGCTTATTGCCTTAATACAATCGATTATCATTAGTTCACAATCGATTGTCATGCAGTCTTGGCTTAACATAATCGATTATCATAAGTACATAATCGATTATCTTCGTCCAGATTTTAGAGGCATGTTTAAAAATCATTTTGACTAAAGTAAATCTGCATGATTTAAAATCGTTTAGTATTAAATTAAATATGCATGATTTTGTAAAAATAATTTTACGAGAGAAGCCATGTCATGAGTCAAGTTGTCGGATCAAGATAACAATTAAGAACGACTTATTTAAACTATAAAACTTTGTCTTGTACTTGAATCTCGTTATCCACCAATTATGCGCTTGTACTTGAACTTCGTCATATATCACTTTGCGCTTCGTTTGTCATTCATCAAAACCTACACATAAGAACACACGTTTTAGTATAAAGTCTTGAGAACGTGTTTCCAACATCCTTAGGTACCGAAATTAAATTAACTTCAGAACAAACAAAAGAAAGAAATGTACCTTTTTTTGCACGCCAAGCGTGGTACTTGGTACAATCCTTCTTCACATGATTAGTCCCCAAAAGCAACCTAATTCAGTAATTTCAACCTTAGGTTCCTTATGTTGCTTATTCTTGGGCCTTGCAACCGCAACTTCCTTACCTTTCGTCTTCATCACATCCTTAGAAGAGGATGCCAAATGAGCACTTTCAGTCTTATCTTGCTTTATCCTTTCCTCCTCTTGCACACAATGTGAAATGAGCTCATTAAGAGTCTATTTCTCTTTCAGGCAGTTGTAACTGACCTTAAACTGATTAAAGTGTGCAGGAAGAGATATCAAAACTAAATACACAAGCAGTTCCTCAGGTAATACTAGCTTGAGTGACTTAAGTTTCGAAGCAAGATGAGACATTTCCAAAATGTACTCCCTAATGTTTCCCTTGCCCTTATACCTCATGGAAACAAGTTTACTCAATAGTGTACTTGTTTCCGCCTTTTCGTTTTGTTCAAAATGCTTTTCAAGGTTTTCAAGGAAAACTTTGGCATTAGCTTCATCATTCATAGTGCCCCTGAATGATTCTGGAATTGCACGTTTCATGATCATTAGACTCATGCGATTCGAGCGTTCCCACTTCTCACTCTCCCTCCTTTCATCAGGAGATGATGTATCCTCAAGAGAAGCAGGTTGCTCATTCCGAAGTGCAATGTCAAGATCCTTGCAACCGAGAACTATCATAATGTTCTCTTTCCATTCCTTAAAGTTTGTGCCGTTAAGCACATGGATGCTGTTTATATTAGCAGATATCGAAGCAGCTGAAGAATTCACTGAAAATAGAACAAAGGATTACTTAATACATGCTTACAATAACTTGAACTTTAACTTTAGTTTTCAGATTCAAAATAGGCAAATCCCATTACAAGATACCTAGCACAACATTGATTTTAGTCTTTGGACAGAAAATCAACTTGTAAGTGGTACTCTTGGTGTAGTGATCAAATATTGACAATAAACTCCTGTCAAATATCAAGCCTTCCTTTGGGCCGACTTAATATTCACATGGAAAACCAAATAATTGTCACATATTTATCACCACAAGCATGTTCGAATTCCTGCCAAATAACAACCTTCCTTTGGGCCGGTGTTAAACGCATGGAAGACTAACATCCACAGTCATCTAATATTTCAAGATCAATCAATCTACACAATAGAGGTTACTTTGGCAACATAATGCTTCAATTGACTAATTTAAAATATTAGATGCTAAAAACTTTAGTTCCTTAAGCCATATTATGAATCTTAACTTAATATGTTACATGTTTTGGCATGCAACATCTGAATATTAATTGTTTTAGACTTAATTGGACAATTCCAAAATCTGAAGTTTGATGGACTAAAACAATTAATATTAAAACTGAATATTAATGTATAAAACATTAATAATTAAAAACTGAATATTAATTGTCATATTATAAATGTACAATTAAAATCTGAAACTTAAAAGACTTAAAACGTTTCATTAATTTTGAAAAACGTTTCTTACATTATGTCCTTATTAAACAGCCAGAAAACAAAACGTTTCTGGAATTTATGGCCAGATAATCGATTATCTGAGCCTGATAATCGATTATCTGGGCCTTCTGGAATCTCAAATTTTGCTAAAAACTAGGATAATCGATTATCCTAATAGGATAATCGATTATCTTAGCTCTCTGGAATTTCCAATTTTGCTGTAAAAACTCCAGATAATCGATTATTTTAAAAATAATCGATTATCCTCAGATTCTGTTTCAAAAATTTTGATGAACAAATTGCATAATCGATTATTTTCAAAGAATAACCGATTATGTGATGCTTCTGTTTTGCAAAATTTTGGTGAACTTTAAAATTTATTCCAGGACCTTTTGCAACGACGAACGTCGTCACTAAACCCATAGAAGTCGCCGCTAAATGTATTAGTGGCGACTATGTATTGAAACTGGAAACTGGAGTTGCCGTCACTGAAGGTTATTTGTAGCAACAATTCCTTGTTTAAGTTTCTTGTTGTTCAACAACCAAAATTTTGCAAACTTCAATATTTCAATTCATATAGAGATAACAAAATATTGAATCACTAAAGTTCATCAACTACATAACATTCATGAAATCATGCTATATCATGGTACTAGAATTTCATAATCAAAATTCTATCATAATTTAAACATGAACTTTATATAACATGCAATTTCATGAACTTCCAAATTATCCAAATATGAAGGAGGCTCTGATACCAATTGTTAGGATTATGATTCCAACTAAAACACAATAGCCTTCATATCGAATAATTTGGAAACAACAACATGAACGGAAGCGTACCTGAATCCATATGTGGAAATCCTTAAGCCTCCTTTGATGAATATTTGAAAACTCCTTGATCCTTATCTTCAAGATTGTCTTGAAGTATTGATTACACAAGAATATGTCACAACAACCAAAATTGGAGTATAGTTTTCCACAAAGATATGCAAGACAAGAAAATGGCTCTCTTGATTCAATGGGAAGAAGAAGAGAATGTCTTGCTATAATGTGGGGACCATAACCCCCCCCCCCCCCCACTTATAACAAATGAGTTATGAAACTCAAGAGTCATAAGCATGTAACCAACAACAACAACAACAACTACCCAGTATACTCCCACCAGGTGGGGTCTGGGGAGGGTAATATGTAGACGGCTCCCCTACCCGAAAGGGTAGACGAGTCATAAGCATGTAACCATGGTTACATATATGTAACCTTAGTTAGACCATCATTAACTAAGGTTACCCTTTTGGGTATCTACACATTAGTCCTACACTTTATATGACAATACATTGGCCCCCTTAACATAATGTCCATAAGACCACAAAATTAGGCCAAACCAAAAGATAGCACATAACATATAATTTATCCATATATTGTTCATATGTATGTAGATATAAGTCCATATATCTTACAAATTCAACATAAAATTTTGAAGTCATGACAAGAATTTTCTAAATCGGTTGGAAAAGGAAACTCTAAGCATTCATAAAGATCTCTCCTATCATAACAAAAATATCATCTTGAAAGGGTTAGTGTAGGTAGAAAAATAGGCATGGCACGTGACACAGTGATAAGTGGTATTTGTATCAGGTTAATAAAGAAAAATGATGAGACATGATTAAATTACCCGCAGGATTTACGGAAGAAGGTTCTGTATCTGACACCTAAAAAGAAGAAATAGACTCGAGATGCACGAAGGCTATAAAAAAAAGATTCATGAAGAAATATGAATATAAAAAAGAGAAATGATTATGTACGATCGCTTATTATTATCATAATTATTTGTGATGATTCGTATTTTTCGCTTTCGAAAATCATGATGACGCCTATTTGTAAAAGCTAGGCAAATCAGATATTGTAAAATTATCTTCCTTTTTATTTAAGTATATTAAACAATGTAAAATATTAAGTGGTTAAATAACGAAATAAGATTAAACAATCGAAAATGCGGAAGCCGAAACTTAATATTCAGACCAAACACTACTATATAATCTGAAGTACAATACTACCCATAATTTGGTGTCATAAGTCACAGACTGTCTAAGAACACAACAAACCAAGTCTGAATGAAGTACATAAGTTTGTTTCTAAGTAAGTAAAAAAACAGAAAGAGAAAAGATAGGAGGATACGCCAAGGCTCGCGGACGTCTGCAGGACTACCTCGGGTCGTCTGTGTGGATTGAAGATAGCACCCTCACTGCGGTCCAAATGCTCCGATATTAGTATTTGCATACAGTGCAGAGTGTAGTATCAACACAACTGATCCCATGTGCTGTAAGTGCCTAGCTAATCTCGGCGAAGTAATGATGAGGCTAGGACCAGACTACCAAATAAATTTTTGCAGTTAAATCATATATATCGAAAATAGAAGCAGATATACAACTAAAGCTGCGCGAGGAAAACATGATGTGGGGAATAATAGGTAAAGACAGAACGATAGTAGAGAAATATAAGGAATGTCATACACCAATTACCACCAAAGATAAGTAAATAGAAGAATAGGTACACATGTAATACTGTTGCAGGCGTGCAACCCAATCCCATTTCATATGATACCGTTGCAGGTGTGCAACCCGCTCTCATTTTATATATTACTATTGCAGGCATGCAACCCGCTCCCTTTTCATATATTACTGTTGCAGGCATGCAACCCACTCACATTTCATATGTTACCGTTGCAGTCGTGCAACCCGCTCCCATTTTATTTATCAACACCAATCATAAAAGAATTCCGGCAAGGGAACAATAGCAATATAACAACATTCCGGCAAGGGAAACAATAATATCAACACAAACATCCCGACAAGGGAACAATAATATGACAATAACATCCCGATAAGGCAACAATAATGATAATCCTCATATGAAGCGTAATAAACCACAATAGAGTCATAACAATTACAATATAAAACTCACGGGCATGCTTGAAACCGATGTATAAATACTCGTCACCATGCCTATACGTCGTACTTCATAGTCAATACATAACAAATAAGACTCGGCTCCTAATCCCTCAAGCTAAGGTTAGACCAGATACTTACCTCGAACTTTCATGGCCAACTCAAGCCTCAAACACCGCTTTTCGTTTTGAATTTGGCTCCAAATCAATTGTATCCAGACACAATCGACTTAATAACATCAATAAATGCTAAACAATCCAATTTCAATGCTTAATTATAAATTTTCTATCATTCTTCTCAAAAAGTCAAAAATCGACCCCGGGTCCACATGGTCAAAACACGAGGTTCGGACTAAAACCCAATCACACATTCACCCACGAGCCTGAATATATAGTTAGTTCTAAAATTCGACCCCAAAACGAGGTCTAAATCCCAATTATGCTAAAAGCCCTAACTCTAGTCAAATCCCTAATTTTCTACCCTCAAGAACATGATTTAGGCCTAGAAATATAATGGGTGATAATAGAAATTGAAGAAAATGAGTCTAAGATTACATACCTATGGATTTATGGTGAAGTTCTTTTTGAAAAATCGTCCAATTTAGAGTTTGGAAGAAGAAGTTATGAAATTTTGGTGAAATCTCGTATGTTTTGTTACTGTTTAGAAATTACTAGACAGGCCTTCATCGTGTTTACGATAGACCTGTCGCATTTGTGATGGTCAGGCCTAGGTGACTTTCGCGTTCGCGCTCATCAGCTCACGTTCGTGGAACTTCAACTCCGAGAACCTTCGTGTTTGCCGTCAGGTGGTCGTAGAACGTGGAATTTGATATTCAAAACTCCACAAGGGACCACCCAAGAGTGTGAAAATAGGACATATGACATCATTTGATAAGAAGTCTCTCCCTCTCTTTAAAGAAGTTTTATTTTGTGTTTTATATAATATACACTAGTTGTATAGGTTTGATTTTTGTCTCACAAATTTGAGGGTCTCAATCTTCTATTTTTAATTCATAAAATTGTGAGATAAAAAAGTTATCTTATACAACTAATATTAATTATATGAAACACAAAATAAAATTTTCTCTCTCGATAACGTGACCCGCATTTAAATTAGATAGGATAGCGTGTTTTGAATATCAAAATTTTAACTAGAAAGAAGATTGCAACAAAAAGAATGACGAAGTAGGTACGTCCACGTTCTACGTACATTTTTTTACCCCTTCCAAATTAAGAGGATCTATAGTGCTTCCTCACTTTCCCTCCCCAGTGACTCGAACCCAGGACCTAACGGTCATATGTAGAGGTTTATGTGCATGAGTGCGATTCCGTTGATAAAACAAGAAGCAAAATTGAAGTAGTACAAAAAAGTAATGGGATAGAGAGAAAGGTAAATGGAAAAAGAAAGAAATTAAAGTGGTCTTGTTTTGCCGAAATGCGTGGGCACATGCACTTAATATTTACCCTAAATCAAGCAATTTACTTTTAGTAGTTAAAGTTATGTGACAATTAGTCTATGTATATGTCGTTTTTTATTTAGATTTCAAAAATTATGTGTCTTGCATTTTGAAGTGTGGCATTCATAAGGCGAAAGAGAAAAAAAGATATTATATAACCGCTTTCAGAATAACAGCCGAAAAATATATTAAATTTTTTTATCATATTTTGATATATGTATTCATTTATGTATGTTGTATATAAGAAATATACAAATCTTATATACTTTTACGATTATTGATCATCAATAGTTTGGCGCATGCTTAAAGTGATAATTGTCCACAGGAATAGTATTTTGGGATTTTTCTCATGGACAGCAGTTATGGGCTTAAATCTTCTTTTTCCACAAATTATTGGCTCAATCTATATCTCTAAATTTTGTAGCCCAAGTAAAAATTATAATAGGAATCTTTATACAAATAGCCAACTATATTTTCTGTTTATTTTTCTAGCTATTTACTTAGATTATATATTGAGTATATATAATTATGTACGTATAATACATAAATATGCATATGTTATATATTTAATTATTATTTTTAATTTAAACAATTAGGTGGCGGTTATTTGGGTTAATTCTTCGTTATAATATATAGAAGTAAGTGTACATTGGGCCAAACTCATCTTGGAAGCTCTCTGATTGAGCTTCTTCTACGGGCTTCGTTCAATAACAAATTTTACAACTAAAGCCCAATAACAATGTTTATAAAAAGGATTAGTTACCTCTCATGGTAATGGTTGATATCTTATTTATTTTAAATAAAAAATTTTAAAAAATATATTTTGTAGTTATTTTCTAATTTTTTATAGTCAAATATTTATTTATAGTCACCTCTCACCCTAAAATCATAAAATAAACTTTGTATTATTTTTCTCACAAACCTCCAGTTTAATATTGCTCGTTGCAACTTTGGGTTAAGATATTTGACCAAAGGAGAATCTATTGATTTGCAGAGTTGGACTTCAAGCTTTGAGTTTCCCAACCTCAAGAATGTTAAGATAGTCATTTCTTTAACATACTTGAAGGATCATTTAGAATGCTGCTTTGACAAGCTTTTCAAACTTTTAGATTTTTATTAAAGAATGCGAAGGTTTTGGAGAAGTTTCCGTTATTTTGTCGGTAATTACGTGCTAATCGTCGGCTACCGGAGGCAATAGTGATGGCAAGCGAGGACTGGATACCGATCCTGCTTCAATAAGACGATATGAGGATTGTTCTTGAACAAAAACGACGTTGGGGGCTAAGCAATTTGAATTTTCTGTTAATATATTTCAATGCATCTCGCTATATTTTATTGTATTCATTGTTTTTTTTCATTGTATTTCAATATATCTTGTTGTATTCTATGTATTTCATTTTTTTATTATATTTCAATGCATCCCGTTGTATTCTATGTGTTTCATTGTATTTACAATCTCGCTATATTCCATAATATATTCATATATTTTTTAAATTAATATAATTTATGTATTCAGATGTATTATATAATTTCTCTGAAGATTGCTATGTTTTTGGGGTACTTTTCGACTGAGAATCTTTTTTATAATTGAAAATACATATTTGTGCGTTATAATTGTGTTTGTTAAGTTATATTAGGAGTCTATTATGTTAATTGATTCACTTATTTTTAAAAATAATGTAATCCTCCGTTTCACGCTGTGAATAAAATCGAATACACTCGAATACAAAAATCTGTATGGCTGTAATCCTATGTTTCACGCCTAGAAATGTTGTTGTATTCATGAATACAACAACTTAAATACATAGAATACACTCTAAAAAAATATGAAAATATAGCTATAGAAAATAATATAGTAAATGATAGCTACAACTAGCTAATAACGACTAAAAATTAGTAATTTTCTAAAAGTTTCTCTTATTAAAACCAACAAAAAAAATTAGAGTGCAAGTTACACATTTGACTGGTCGACCAAAAGTAATTATTGTTATTGGGCAAATATAAAAAAGATATAATATATATTATATGTGTTATAAATACACTTCTATTTAAGGTGAATGTCTTTAATTAGAGAGATCCTAGAGTTCTATTCTTGGTAGATAAATCATCCTCCTCCCTATAAATAGAGGTGCCTTCTACCATTGTAAATCACTCCTAACATTCTCTAAGTATCAATAAGAAGAACTCTCTCTACTCTTCTCTCTATTTGCTCTTATTCTTGAGTTATTGTTCTTGTTCTTATATTATTTCATAACACGTTATCAGCACGAGACTCTACCGTCTCAAGAACCATTCTCGAAAAATCCAAGGTATTTCCCTCTTCCTAATTTAATTTTCGATTATGTCTGACATTACGAAAAGAAAGTTCGTTGCCCTTGAAATTTCGGACAAGAACCATATGACATGGGTGTTGGATGCTGAAATCCACTTAGATGCTATGGGTCTCGGAGACACCATCAAAGATAGAGAAAAAGCATCCACCCAAGAATGTGCGAAGGCCTTGATTTTCTTGCGCCATCACCTTGATGAAGGTTTGAAGATTGAATATCTCACCGTCAAGGATCCACTCATCTTGTGGAACGGCTTAAAGGAGAGATATGACAACCTGAAGTTGGTCACTCTGCCACAAGCACGATATGATTGGGCTCATCTGAGACTCCAGGACTTTAAGTCCGTTTCTGAATATAATTCTGCAATGTTCAGAATTACTTCTAAATTGAAGCTATGCGGGGATAATATCTCCGATTATGATATGCTTGAGAAAACGTTTACAACGTTTCATGCCTCCAATATAGTACTGCAACAACAGTACAGAGAGAAAGGCTTTACAAAGTACTCTGAACTGATTTCTCTTCTACTAGTGGCTGAGCGAAATAATGACCTGCTCATGAGAAATCACGAAAATCGACCCACTGGGTCTACACCACTGCCTGAAGCAGATAAGGTGCACTCTCATTATGCCAAACATGAAAAGGGCCATGGTCATGGTCGTAAACGGGGTCATAGCCAGGGACGTAGACAAGGAAGAAATTCCAATGAAGTCCGTCACCCCCCGAAGAGAGATAACCGCCGAAAGCAGAAACGGGGTCATGAAGATCCTAAGGCAAATGGTTCAGAAACTATATGTTATCGTTGCGGTGGGAAAGGGCACTGGTCAAAGACTTGCCGTATACCAAGACACTTGGTTGACCTTTATCAAGCATCTCGAAAGAGAAAAGGCCCTGAAACAAATTTTGTCCATGACGACGATGAGGACATCACCCACCTGGATGTGGCAGACTTCTTTGAGCAACCCGAGGGGAAAATAGACCACCTAATCGGCATTGGATCCGTGATGAAAGAAGATGGAGTTATTTGGTTTTATTCTACTTATTTGTATTAGTTAGTGAATAAACTAATAGTCATTAGTATTAGCTAGTATTAGTTAGTTCATGATGCAATGTTAGCAGTAGTTCTTTAGAATATCTTCAATATGCTCAAATATCAATAAAATTTTTATTTTCCAGTAGGGGTAATCGACTAGCCTGAAAAACTAGTCGATTATCTACTATTTTCGCATTAAAGATGAAAAATAATTGATCAACAATCGATTGTCTTTGTCTAACAATCGATTGTCGTTGAGACAGTGTAATCTGGAATTTTTCAAAAATTATCCACAATCGATTGTCTTTGTCTAACAATCGATTGTCGTTAAGACAGTGTAATCTGGAATTTTTCAAAAATCATCCACAATCGATTGTCTATGCATAACAATCGATTGTCTTAAAACAGTGTGTTCTGGAATTTTTCAAAATAGCCAACAATCGATTGTCTATACTTAACAATCGATTGTCTTAAAACAGTGTGCTCTGGAATTTTTTAAAATAGCCAACAATCGATTGTCTATACTTAACAATCGATTGTCTTAAAACAGTGTGCTCTGGAATTTTTCAAAATAGCCAACAATCGATTGTCTATGCATAACAATCGATTGTCTTAAGACAGTATGATCTGAAGTTTTTCAAAATAGCAAATAATCGATTGTGTGTGTTTAACAATCGATTGTCAATGTTCAACAATCGATTGTTTGTGTTTAACAATCGATTGTTTGAAGAAAACGTTTAAACTGAAATTTTCAAACTGCAAAGTAATGGATAACATATCTGATTTTGTTAGTCAACTGTTAGCAGCAGATTTTGAAAATATTATGTGACACAAACGAATTGAACTTGTTTATTCTTATGTTCGTGTATCTCTTTTGTATGTCAAACTATGGGATAGCAAATATGGATATCTCACAAAGCGAACTTGGATCAACGTCCAACTGTAAAAGTATTTGCCTAGTTGATTCATGTACTACACATACAATACTCAAAGAAAGGAAGTATTTCTCTCAACTAAATATGTATAAGGCAAACGTTACTACAATATCTGGAAGTAGTAAATTGATTGAAGGCTCCAGAAGAGCAATTGTAACTCTGCCCAAAGGCACGACGTTAATCATAGAGAATGCAATGTTCTCCTCCAAGTCTAAGAGAAACTTGTTGAGTTTTAAAGATGTACGCCGGAATGGCTATCATATTGAGACAATGGATGAAGATAATCTTGAATATCTCGTCATCACAAAGAATGTCTCCGGCCAAAAGAGGGTTATTGAGAAATTCCCGTCTTTATCTTGTGGCCTGTATTGGACAAGAATTAGTGCAATTGAGGCACACTCAACAGTAAACCAAAGGGTTACTGATTCCAATACCTTTGTACTTTGGCATGATCGATTGGGACACCCAGGATCGGTCATGATGAGACGGATTATAGAAAGCTCATATGCGCATCCGTTAAAGAATTTCAAAATTCTTTCGAATAATGAATATCCTTGCACTTCGTGTTATCAAGGCAAGTTGATTATCAGGCCATCACCAACAAAGGTTGGGACTGAGTCACCCACGTTTCTGGAACGTATACAAGGGGACATTTGTGGACCTATTCACCCACCTAGTGGGGCGTTTAGGTATTTCATGGTCTTGATATACGCATCCTGTAGATGGTCTCATGTGTGCCTGTTGTCATCACGCAACCTTGCGTTTGCGAAATTAATGGCACAAATAATTCGACTACGAGCACAATTTCCAGATAATCCAATCAAGTCCATTAGACTGGATAATGCTGCTGAGTTTACATCCCAAGCATTTAATGATTATTGCTTATCAATCGGGATAAAAGTTGAACATTCTGTAGCTCATGTTCACACTCAAAACGGTCTTGCAGAATCGTTAATTAAACGCCTGCAGTTGATTGCAAGGCCATTACTTATGAGAACGAGGCTGCCCACTTCGGTATGGGGTCACACCATCTTACATGCAGCAATGCTAATTCGTCTCAGACCGACGAATTACCACAAGTATTCCCCGTTGCAATTGGTTTTGGGTCATGAACCCAATATATCCCATTTAAGAATTTTTGGATGCGCAGTATATGTGCTTATAGCACCGCCATCCCGCACCAAAATGGGTCCGCAAAGAAGGTTAGGAATATATGCTGGGTTTGAATCGCCCTCCATCATTCGCTACCTCGAAACATTGACAGGCGACTTGTTTACTGCACGATTTGCAGACTGTCGATTTGATGAGACATTTTTCCCAAAATTAGGGGGAGAAGTTGGTGAAACCAAACGGGAAATTTTGTGGAAAAATGCATCATTATCTCATCTTGATCCACATACCTCTATTTGTGAAAGAGAGGTACAAAAGATTATCCATTTGCAAAGAATAGCAAATCAAATGCCTGACGCATTTACGGACTTGAAAAGGATAACGAAATCCCACATTCCCGCGGAAAATGTTCCAATCCGTATTGATGTCCCTGTTGGACAATCATCTAGTGTCATAACCAATGAGTCGAATGCACGCCTGAAGCGTGGCAGACCATTAGGTTCCAAAGATCGAAATCCTAGAAAGAGGAAAAAGAACGATCAAAATGACACCACGAAAGAATCTCATGATTTAACAAATTCTGAGATTCATGAAGAATCCATTGAGCCCGAGACTCTGGAAAATACGGAACTATCCATAAATCCAATTAATATTGAGGCAAATATTAATCGAGTGGATATTGTGGTGGATAATGCCTTTGCTTATAATGTAGCATCTAGCATTATGCAAGAATGTGAGGATCTCGAACCTCAATCTGTTGAAGAATGTCGAAAAAGACAGGATTGGCCAAAGTGGCAAGAAGCAATTCAATCAGAATTGAATTCGCTGGCAAAACGTGAAGTTTTTGGCCCTATAGTTGAAACACCTAATGGTGTTAAGCCTGTCGGCTATAAATGGGTCTTTGTACGCAAAAGAAACGAGAAAACGAGGTACAAAGATATAAGGCACGCCTTGTTGCACAAGGTTTTTCTCAAAGGCCTGGTGTCGATTATGAAGAGACATATTCGCCTGTAATGGATGCGATAACCTTTCGTTATCTCATAAGTTTTGCTGTCCATGAAAAACTTGACATGCACTTAATGGATGTGGTTACTGCCTATCTTTATGGCTCACTTGATAATGAGATATACATGAAAATTCCCGATGGACTCAAGATGCCAAACGCGCATAATTCAAAATCTCGGGAAATGTTCTCAATTAAATTGCAAAGATCCTTGTATGGTCTAAAGCAATCTGGACGAATGTGGTATAATCGTCTTAGTGAGTACTTGTTAAAAGAAGGCTATATAAATGACGCCATTTGCCCGTGTGTTTTTATAAAGAAAACAACATCGAAATTTGTTGTACTTGCCGTATATGTTGATGACATAAACCTTATTGGAACCCCTATAGAACTCCAAAAGGCAATTGATTATCTAAAGGATGAATTCGAGATGAAAGATCTCGGAAAGACTAAACTATGTCTTGGTTTGCAAATTGAATATTTGGCAAACGGAATTTTTGTTCATCAATCTACCTATACAGAAAAGGTACTGAAACGGTTTTACATGGATGAAGCACATCCTTTAAGTACACCGATGGTTGTTCGATCACTTGATGTGAACAAAGATCCATTCCGACCACAAGAAAGGAATGAAGAGCTACTTGGTCCTGAAGTACCATATCTTAGCGCAATTGGCGCACTAATGTATCTTGCAAATACTACAAGACCTGACATATCCTTTTCAGTATGTCTTAGCAAGATTTAGCTCGGCTCCTACGAGGAGACATTGGAATGGGATCAAACACATATTGCGGTACCTAAAGGGAACTACCGATATGGACTTATTTTATGGCAAGAATTGCAGCCCGGATCTTGTTGGTTATGCTGATGCTGGATATTTGTCCGACCCACACAAGGCTCGATCTCAAACGGGTTATGTGTTTACCTGTGGAGAAACCGCCATATCTTGGCGATCGACTAAGCAATCAATTGTGGCTACTTCATCTAATCATGCCGAGATAATTGCTATTCATGAAGCAAGTCGGGAGTGTGTGTGGTTAAGGTCGATAATACATCATATCCAAGACAAATGTGGTTTGAAATGTGATAAACTACCCAAAACTTTGTATGAAGACAATGCAGCATGTATAGCTCAATTGAAGGGAGGATTCATAAAAGGAGATAGAACGAAGCATATTTCACCAAAGTTATTCTTCACACATGATCTTCAAAAGAATGGTGATATCAATGTTCAACAGATTCGTTCAAGCGATAATATGGCTGATTTGTTCACAAAATCTCTACCAAAGTCAACCTTCAAGAAGCTAGTTCACAAGATCGGGATGCGAAGACTTAAGGACATAAATTGATGTTCTTATCAGGGGGAGTTAAGGCGCGTTGCACTCTTTTTTCCTTACAAGGTTTTGTCCCACCGGGTTTTCCTTGCGAGGTTTTTAACGAGGCAACCAATAGGCGCATATTCAAACATGTGTACTCTTTTTCCTTACTTTAATTTTTCCCATTGGGTTTTGTTTTAAGGTTTTAACGAGGCACATCATTGAATAGACATTCAAGGGGGAGTGTTATAAATACACTTCTATTTAAGGTGAATGTCTTTAATTAGAGAGATCCTAGAGTTCTATTCTTGGTAGATAAATCATCTTCCTCCCTATAAATAGAGGTGCCCTCTACCATTGTAAATAACTCCTAACATTCTCTAAGTATCAATAAGAAGAACTCTCTCTCCTCTTCTCTCTATTTGCTCTTGTTCTTGAGTTATTGTTCTTGTTCTTATATTATTTCATAACAATATGTATATTATACATTAGCATATAAAAAATATTTATTTTGCTGGCTACTATTTTTCGGAGCGACTATTCTGTGTAGTTTTCCCAAAAATATATGACTTTGATTGTCTTTGTAAGGCTAATTCTTTTTTTTCAAATTGAAGTGGCGAATCGTATGACTATGCATTTAAATTTAAGCGATTCATATACAAAACTACATAGAGTTATATTTACAGTATTTTTTATTTTTTTTCTCCTCACAATGAAAAGAATGGACATTGGGCCTAAGTCAACCCCAAAAGCTAGCTTATAAGGTGAGGATTGTCCAAGCCATATAAGGAGACGAAGTACCTCAAATTCCTCCGACGCGGGACAACTCAACACCCCCTCACGCCCAGATCTCTGGAGCGTGGACAACATAAATGGGGGCCCAACATCGGTAATAATAATTGGAATGGGCCTGACTCTGATGTCATAAAAAGAATAAACATTGGCCCTAACTCAACCCCAAAAGCTAGCTTATGAGGTTGCCCAAGCCATCAACACACAAAGTTAATAAGGAATAAGAGTTACCTAATCGATAATAGTAGAATGTCAATCACTAAGTTCAAATCCTTTCGCACTATGTTTCAGATAGTGATTTGGACCATTGAACTATTTAAATCTGATCTGACTTGTCCATTTATCATCATTAATTATAACTTTATAAAATACGAAATTTACAATGGCCTCAAGAATTATCTTGAAATTATATATAATTCAATCCCAAAAAATTTCGAAATTTACTTGTTTATTAATCAAGTAATATAATTTTTGATTTAAATCAAAATGTTAAGAAAGGAGAGATATTATCTTCCACCACATATTTGCATGGTTAAATTTATAAGATTAGTAAATTTTTATATTATATAGTTTGAGGGTAAAGGGGTTTGTTTATTTTTTCTCATTTGGGACAAAACATGATTATTTGGTACCATGTGCGTAATATCTGGCAAATCAGTGTAGAAACAGTTTACGACATTAATTAGAATAAAGTGGAAAATCTATTTATTAAAAGATGGGAAAAAAAAGAAAAATATAAATGTCAGCTTCAATTCAATAATTAGTCGGTGCTGAGTGTTGACTTAACTGGAAATTTAATCAGCAATGACCTCCCAAACGCGTCAAATTGGAAATACAATAATGCCCTCAAACTTCTTTTTTTTTTCTTTTTCTAGGACATAAAGTTCCTAGCTTGTCCAGTTCAAAAGTAGAAATAACAAAAGCGGACGAGGAGAAGTACAACATAGGATTTCAAAAAAGTTCGAGTTGCTTCCATATTTTGCCATAATATCAGCTATACCATTCAATTCTTTGAAGACGTGAGTGAGCCGAGGCTCGCCCGCTCTAGCAAGCATCCATCTGCAATCAGTAGTCAAATTTTGATACAGATTATTTTTGTTAGTAAGCATGTTAAGATATTGCAGTCTGTTTCAACCACTAAACGCCTAACGATTTATTGTATTGCTTATTTTAGATCTTGTACAAGTGCTAGGCCTTCCATGTATATGTTTGTAGCGTGGGGGATAGACATGGAAAGCCTATAATCCAGTTACTTTCCCAGTCTCTGATAACTCCTCCAATTCCACTCCTCCCAGGGGTTGCCTAAGCTAGATCCATCTATGTTTAATTTATAAATTCTCCGATGAGGTGGCTTCCATATTATATATATTATCGTCTTGGGGTTTGGATTTTGAAAAGACTTTGTTAACAACTTAAATTCCGTTGCACTCTTAACGATGTTTTTTAAGGAAAGCGAAGATCTTTTGTTGTTAAAGAAGAAGTTATTTCTGTGAATCCAGATATGCCAAAGGGTAAAGGGGAGGATATCTCCCTTAGATAAGAATCTGTTGAAGGGTGATTATTGTGGCAAAAGGGGTTTTAACCAGTTATGCATTGCAAGCTCATTGCGAGGTTGATCTGGGTATTTGTAAAAAATTTCCAATTGGTCCCAAATAGGTTTTGAGTGCCTGCAGTTAAAGAACATATGCTCCATATCTTCTTCTTCTTCGTTTTACCATATGCTGCAAATGCTAGAGGTAGTGATTTTCCTATTATGCAATATTTTAGAGATGGGTAACCTATTGTGGACAGTTGTCAATAAGAAGGACTTTATTTTGCTTAAAGTATCAAGCTTCCATAACCATGAAAAGTTAGTCTAGTAACCTACTTCTTGTGACTGGGCTTTGATAATGTTATAGGCAGCCTTTGTCGAGAAGGAGCCATTAGGTCCTTCTTCCCAAACAAATTTATCAACTGCCACCTCACTTTGTTTATAAGTGCTAAAAATAATTGTACGGATGGATTCAGGAAGTTAAAAAGAAAGAGTATTAATATTGAAAAATCCCTCCACTAGAATAGAACTTAGGGTATAGATTGGATTCGTTACAGGGCAAAGGTTCCTGAATGAGGGAACATATGATCCAGGCATCATTAATACAATACCGGTAAAAACTTACTCGCATTTAAATTTTATTCCAAATCATATTAATATATTACAGTTACATGATAAATTAAGGTACAAATGTGTATCCATAATTTATTAATAACTATATAATTAAGATATATGTTATATATTTATTGATATATGTAATATGTACCTCATTATTTAAAAATTTTAAAGCTCTAAAAATTGTATATTATAATACTCCCTCCCCTTTTGGCCTTTTTATTAGATTCACAATAAGTGTTCTTTTACGTAATCAAGAAGGAATTAACTTTATTTTTTTAAAATTTTTCCTTATTTACATATTCCAATATGTTAAGGTAACAATATGCATATTTTAATTAAGGGTAATTGAATTAATATTTTTTTTTCTATAGGAGTTAGTATTTTTTTAAGGGATATATTAAAGATAAAAAGTCACTTATTATAGATCGAAAACTATTTTCACATTTGAATGACTTAAATAAAAGAGTTTTAAGTTTGTGTACAAGTGGTGCAAACAATCATATCATTTAAAAATAATAACAGACAACTTTATGTAATTTAATAGTAAGTAACTTGCTATACTATTTAAAATTATAATGACTTAAATCTTAAAAGGAATTGGTTGAGATTGGCTATGAAATAAAAAAAAAATTCATTCCAAATACAACTATAATTTTCAAATACCATTTTTCTTGAAATAAATTTTACTTTTTCCGAAATTTTGTAATTCTTATGTTCAAACGCCCACTTATAAAGTCATTACAAGTAAATTTATATTGATAAAAATTAATTTATAACTTAAAAAATAATAATATATGAACTGTCATTGTACATAAAAAAAATTAGTAATAAGTCTTTCTCAAGTAGTAGACATCCACACAAAAAGATAAGTCAAGAATCAATGAAGCCAAGTCAAAAAATCTCAACCACATTCTAATAGAAGAAAACCCAACTACATGATGCCAATAGGCAACTTCCCCAATCTTGACAAGTCAAGGTACAAACAGAACAGCACACAGTACAATCCACATAAAGCACATATCAGTTAGATCGTCTAGATCTAAATTTTAATGTATTATACATAGATAAACCAGTCATTTAAATCCAATTACAAACTTTAGAATCTATAATCTTTTATATCAGCCACTAATCTAAAAAGATTATTATTCTTAACTTTTTTGACCGCTGCATTATTATAATCCAAAAACAAGAATCACAACAATCTCATATCTCATTTTATATAAGAAATTTCAACTTCACCACAGATAAAAAATAAAGAACAAGTGAAATAATTTTTTTTTTTTTAAAGATTTTACCTTTTTACAATCTCAAAAGTGAAATCTTGAAAAATGGGTGAATGGCAGTTGAATCAACATTAACACAAAATTTAGACTCCAACAAGAAACCAAACAAGCTAAGATCTGTCAGATTTCCAAGACTGTCTTTCTTGAAAAAAACATCCTCAAAAAATAGCTCAAAATCAAAGTTTTCTTGTCTCTCCCTTGATCCAATAAGTGATAACTTGAGCTTTGACCAACTAAATCCAGTGCAAATGCCAGATTTATCACCAAATTATATGAAGGTTACAACTAGCTATGATGCAAAGAAAGGAAGTACTTCTCAGGTAAAACTAAGTGTCTGCACTTTCTTGATTCTTGTATTTGATCAAACAGTACAAATGACACATGCTCGGATTCTTCAAAAAATTTGCCACACCAGTGTTAAATCCTTCAAAAATGCATTACTTTTGGAGGATCTGACACGCACCAACAGTATTTTGAATAGTCCGAACAACAATGCATAGAAGTGTTGACTTAGTCCTAGTAGTCTATCAGTACGAAGAATATGTGTTGATAAAGACATAATATTACAGTATGATTTTTCTTACTTGTCAAAGTTATGAAAGTTTGATTTCTTGATTGAATTGATCATTGTTAAAGCAAGCAAAATACCAATTCTCTCATTTGTGTAACACCCTTTTTCATGTTTCAGAAGGGGATTGGATCAGTAGATGAGATCTCAATTGATTCATCAACTTCAAGATCATTAGCAGCTGAATTTTCTGCACAGAATAAGGATGACAAAATCAAGAACAGACCAGTAATGAAAAAGATAATGAAGAATTTCGGGAGTACGAGGTCATTTAGAAGAAGGTCAAGATCAGTAATCAAGAATCCTCTATCTGATTATGCTGCAAGTTCACATAATCCATCTTCAGTTGATGTTTCAGAATCATCACCACCCCACTATAGGAAAGCAACAAGCTGTTCTGAAGGTAAAGGTTATTCTCATTCAAGTTTACATAATAGCTATGAATCTAGCTTTGATAGTAGTGATCAAAGCCGGAGCCCGAGGAAATATGTGCAGAGTTTGTCTAGGACAACTAGTATGAGAAGTGTGAAGATTTTGATAAATAAGACTAGTTTTAAATCCAAAAGGGGTTCTTCTAAATGCTGTCAAATTCCGGATAAGGCAACGTGTTCTTCGGCTCTTAAGGATTCCAAGTTCCGGGAACATGTAGTGTTTCAACCTGGACAAACTGAATCAGATAAGATTTCTAAATTCAAAGTTTGTTCATATCATCATTGTTCTCTGCATGGAGGACATTATGATGATCCTTCGCCCCCAGTAAAGCGCGTATATAGGAGGAAAAGATTGCTGAAATCGCAAAAAAGTATCAGAATGAAAAGTGAGTCAAGAAATGGAGAGAAGTTTTCTGAAATGACTCAATTCAGCCCCAGTGTAGATCCTTCTGTTTGTGTAGAAAGCAATACTAAAGAAGATGCTGGATTTTACAAGGCTATTGAATATGCTGATCTTGCTGAGATTGCCTTTGGTGAAACATCATTTACAGAACAAAGTTACCAGGAGACACTCAACATGATGAGAAAATATTCTACACAAGAGCAAGGCACTCTTTTTACAGCTTCAACATGCTGCAGTTGTATGGCACGAGAGCGGAGTGAATCCGTTTCTCTTACTGATGCTGTAGACTCAAAAGATGATAGTGTTACAGCATCAGCTGTTTTCGGTCACCAGGAGAGAAATCTTTCACTTGTCTTAAAACAAGATGATAGTATCTCTATATCTGGTAAGGGTGAAAGTAACAACAGAACGAGATCGGTGTTGGATATTTTTAATGGAGCAAAATGTAGCAGCGCAAACATTCAGTCTGAAGATGGACTATTCACTAATAGAACGAGATCGGTGTTTGATATTTTTCATGGAGAAAAATGTAGCAGTGAAAGCTCTTCAGTTTCAGCTAGCAATATCCAGCTGGAACTTGGAAATATCCAAGAAAAGGATGGCAAAGCTGATCTGGACGAGGACGTTGATAGCACATCAGGTTCAGCTGTGGATTCTGAATCCAAGAATTGTCTTCCACTTGAAGTTGCTGAACCAAAGAAGAAGCGTATGAGCATGTGGAGTCTGATTCGTAGGCATATGATTCCGGATGCATCAGCAGAATCTGAGAACAAATCATCTAGTGGAGTTAACGAAGAAAGTTCTGACTCGTGTTTAGATTTATCTGAAAGAGAATTTATACCTGCAAATGAGGATGCAGAAAATCAAGAAGTTGAATTGCGGAAGCTTTTCGCCATCAAGCTGGTACGAGAAGCAATCGAAAGAGTACTCCTTCCAGAAGTTCAATCTGATGACCAATCAGTTACAAGCGAGTCCAGTGCAGATCAAGAATCCTTGGAAATGAATCACATTGAAGGTATGAAATTAGTGCAACCTATATTTGTCTTTCATTTGTTTAATGAGAGACTTTCGGAAACAGTCTCTCCACCCCCTCGGTGTAGGGGTAAGGTCTGCGTACACACTACCCTTTCCAGACCCAACTAGTGGTATTTCACTAGGTCGTTGTTGTCGTTTAATGAGAGTTTTAGCATGAGTAGATGTAAGTGTTACCTGTTCTCACTATTGAAATGATCCTGAAAAATTGATGTATGTTTTTTCAATGCAACAGTGTCTACCAAAGAAAACTTGGAATCAAAAAGTTTGAACAAAGAAAACATTGGCGGCTCAGAGAAGGAGCCAGCTCGAAAAGAAGCCAAAAGCAAACCCGAGAAGAGAGCACCAAAACACTGGAGCAATCTTAAGAAGTGGATACTTCTCCAACGATTTGTTAAGGAATTGGAAAAGGTGAGAAAGATCAATCCAAGGAAGCCGCAGCATTTGCAGTTGAATCCTGATCCTGAGGCAGAAATGGTTAATCTAAAACCTCAAACAGCGGATGAGAGGAAAAGAGGAGAAGAATGGATGCTTGATTATGCACTTCAGAAGGCGATAAGTCAACTTGCTCCGACTCAGCAAAGAAAAGTGGAATTGCTTATAAAAGCATTTGAAACTGTGGTTCCACCCCAAGGAGACAATAGCCAGGTTGCATTTCCTAAGCTCAGAGCCAGCAGTGAAGAACATTTGCCAATCACAAATAGGGAGAATGAATTTGTCTCTAGAGCAGGCGATACGGGGACTAAGGCAGAGAAAGTTATTTCAGGCATAGACAGAACGTGTGAAGAAAAGGACTGCTCGAAGTACAAAGATGATGATATTCAACAGTCTATCCTAAGGCAGAAGTTGGATGAAGTGACAAGCGCTTCAAATGATGGCGCTTTGGCGGAAGCAAAAACACAGAAAGAAGATCAGGAAGATCCTAATAAAGAAACATCCTCTGCAGTCTCAGCAAAAGAATGTGAGAAAGCACCTAAAGCTGTTCGGGGATTTTCTCTCCTATTAGCAATGTCCGATCCAAAGAAAGATGATGAAGCATCCCAAAAGCAGGTGGATAAGCGGAACTACATCAGCATGTGGCACATGATATCACAACATGTTCTATCAGACGTTGCGTCAAAAGTTGGAAATGAACTACTTGATGGAACTGATGATGAGGTGGAGGACAGCAATACACCAACTGGAACGAGAACCTGTAATTCTCACCAGGATTTCACCAACACAGAGAATGATGCATACACAAGCAGGGAAGATCATAATCCAAGCCACAACGGGAGAAACTTTTGCAGAGATGATGCTGTCAAACTCATACGAGAGGCAGTTAACGAGATCCTTACAACGCCAATTCAAGATGATTCATCTGATACACAGTCGGTCACCAGTGATGTAACCATGGACCAGGAGTTCTCAGAAATGGAAGGTGACGCAAAGAACAGCTCAAATTCTACAGAGGAGAGCTTGACAAATCATGACATGAGCGAAGATGGAAAAACGTTTGATCGAGAAACAAAGGGTCCGGAAGCTAATACTATCAGCACAGAAGATGATAAAGCACTTCCTTTGGCCAAGAACAAAATTGAGCCACAAAAGTCAAAAAACTGGAGCAAGCTGAAGAAGTTGATCCTCCTCAAGAGATCAATCAAGGCACTGGAAAAAGCTAGGAAATTTAATCCACGAGCGCCTCAGCTTCTGCCTCCTACACCTGATCAAGAACCTGAAACAGTGGATTTAAGGCATCAAATGACAGATGAGAGGAAAAAAGCAGAAAAATGGATGCTTGATTATGCAATGCAGCATATAGTCACCACGCTAACTCCTGCCAGGAAAAAAAGAGTGGCGATGCTTGTGGAAGCATTCGAAGCAGTTGTTCCGCTCCCAGAAATATGAATCCAACAAATTCTTTGACTACTTTCCTATAGGAATTATGAAGGTAAGCATACTTTCCTGTATTCTTAGGATTGTGAAATAACAAAAAGAGAACTCAAAGGTAACCTATAGAATTAACAGAAGTCTAGGCTAAATAGGACTACAGAAACCAATTTATGCGGTTCTAAAGGTTTTTATTACCAGTGAGGCTACAAAGAAGAATTAACCAGTCAGTAGAAGTTGAAAATGAGAGTAAGAAGACAGACTGGTGCTCTAAGCTCCCGTTATGCCCAGAGTGCGGGGAAGGGCCGGACCACAATGGTCTATTGTATGCAGTCTTACCACGCGTTTCTGCAAAAAGGCTATTTTTCCACGAACCCGTGACCTCCTGGTCAACTGACAACAACGACCAAAGAAAAATATAAAACTAGCAAAAGGTAATGCAATCTGGAAACCGAAACACAAGGCAACAACAAGTAGTAACAACCTTCAATGAGAGTGATGAATGATAAATTCTGTCAATGTTTACTGATTTTATTCACTATAAGAGAATTCTAATCTGTGGTAATCACTATGCAGGTTATAACTTGAGAAGTTGTGCATTTGTATTGGAAGAGATTGTTTCAGCACATAAGTGATCAATACAACAAGCTTTCATTGATTCATTGTGCAGCAATTGCTACATAGAAGTTTGATGTAAGGTTGCATATGAAGATTTGTATAAGGTAGATAGGAACTACTATATTATACTTTGTGCTACAGAGTGTGTTCTATATTATTATCACAATTATATTATCAGCTCTGAGAATGGTCACGTATGTATTAATGGTCAGTTAAATACAATAAAAAAAGAAGGGGAGCCTTGGAGCAACGTTAAAATTATCTCTGACCTATAGTCTCGACTTCGAGCAGTGATCCTGCGTAAACACAAAATGCCTTGTGCATCAAACTGCCCCTGCATAGACTCAAAAAGATAATTTTCCTTTTCTCTCGAGACTTCTTCACATCTATCTATACTCTCTGCTCGATTGTGCCCTACGGCATAGAATTGATTCTCTACAACTGTTAATTCATGTTCATCTCACAAATTAATATCATTTTTTAGCAGATCTTACTTCTACAATCAACGGTCTATATTTTTCGTCCGAATAACACACCTAATTTTTAATTTTATTGTATGGTATGTTAAGACAAGAGAGGTTGCTCTGATCGTAAGCAACCCCCACTTCCAACCGAGAGGTTGTGAGTTCGAGTCTCCCCAAGAGCAAGGTGGAAAGTTCTTGGAGGGAAGTATGGCGGAGGTCTATCTGGAAACAGCCTCTCTACCCAAAGGTAGGGGTAAGTTCTGCGTACACACTACCCTCCCCAGACCTCACTAAGTGGGATTATACTGTTGTTGTTGTTGTTACGTAGGAGTAATACATAATACGTAACGATCGATTTGGTGTGATTGTATCATTGCCTTATTTTATGTTCATCATGCTCTTACTATAATTCTTTTTTATTCTTCATCTTGCCTTTTTTAATATCACTAGTTTCTGGAGACGTGCGTTGTATGTGTATCGTTAATTTTGATTAAAGAAAATTAGAAAAGTAACACAAGTTTATAATTATATTATATTTTTAGAGTTGCGTTCATTGTGTGATTTTCCCTTGTTCTTTTAGAAGCAGCCTGCAAATTCGGGGGGAAAGCTTCTAAAAATCTAGAACTACGGAAGGAAGAAGACAACCTAACGAATTCCCTAATTGCATGTATTGCGTCATCCACCTGAAATACCATAACTCATACGTAACCTTTAATAAAGGGGACACTCCATGCATCTTTATAAATTTTAATTAATTAAATAAACAAATTTCTAAAAGAATTTATAGGGAACTTTTTTAAAAGGAAATAAGAAAGGAGCAAAAATATAATCCATCCTCAGTAGCGAGATTGAAATTATGAGATCATACGAAGAAAAAAAGGAAAATGAAACTCTTTTATGCATTATCAAAGACAACCTTCTCATGTTTATGTGAACTACACAAAAAAGATAATCAACTTGAGTTATAAACTTGAGATACTTAACTCAAATTTTCTTTTAATTCAATATAATGACGAAATTGTAATGATAGTCTTTTCATGTGCTCGTAAATAATTATAATTATTACCAAAAATTTAAGTCGAGTGTCTGAAGCATGAAAGTACTATTACTTCACTTCTAATTTACCTAGTTCATTTCTAAATGTAATAAATTATTCAAAAATTATATAACAGAAAGTTTTTCTCTTCAAGGGCAAATTGATTGATCTTCGTAGGGAGTTTAAATGATATTATTATATATCTATCTTGAGGGTAAGATCTTCCTATTTGATTTCCTCCTATAAGTGTAGACCTTTTAAAATGATATGAATAATATTAGAACGCGTGAGATGATTTACACTAGATTAAAGGGATGAAAATACAAGCTCCAAGTTAATTGTTGAAGGTGGGAGGATTATATCATATGAACAACTAATATTAGTTACGTAATATAGGATTGTCTACCAAATATTCGACGTGACAATTTTCTTACTGATATATTTCAACAACATGTAAATTACATTTGAATATGAGCAACATCGACTATAGTTACAAATATTTCACGTCTAGAAGTTTCTCCCTTTGCTTTAAGAAAATAATATAGCCTTTTTACTTTTACAGCTCCATACATATCAAGAAGTTGTTGTCAAATGAAAGTAGTAATTTTTAGAAGTTGTACATAAATTCGATCAACATAAGTCTTCTTTAATATATCATAATCAATTTCATGGTATAAAGCTGCAAAAAAAATAGTAGTTATTTGTTATAGAGATATCTAGTAGTTATGAACATCAAAAGGTTTTTATTGATATCATTGCGACTTTGTCCGATTCAAGATTATGACTTCTTTCATCTTTAAATTTGACAAAAGAATATTAGTTGAATAGTATAAATTATATAATTGTATAAGTATAACACGATAATCATGTGGCAAATCTAACATCCATTACACACTATATAAGCTAATATTTCAAGAAATTGAAACTTTCAGCTTATCTATTAAACACCTGTAGTAACAAAAGATGGATTACAATTGATAAAATAATAAGTGAAATAACACACTTTTTAAACGGGTTAATTAAATCATTAATCCAGATAAATTATAACAATTATTTTGTACATGAATTTTTGACAAACAAAAAGACAAGAAAAATAACGCTTCTAAACATTCAAGTGAAACATGCAACTGAAGAAAGGAGCCAAAACAGGGGGGATTATTTTAAGAAAAACAAAAAATAATGAAGAAAGTATTAAAAGGAAGCGAAAACATTAAATAGCTCATTATTCTACTAATCTTCAGTTGTCGAGATCATCTAGGCAAAGCATAATAATATAGCAAAAACTTACTTCTGGAAGATATGAAGTGTTTATATAGCCGCAATAGATTTTTCGGGAAAAGGGAACTTTTAACATAACAAGAAAATGTGACTCAATAATTAGAAAGTTGCTTATGCACTTTTATAGAGTAAAGAATGTAATATCTGTGCTAATTATAGGTAGATGAACAATTCTCCATCTTCAACCACTTTAATGTAATAATAAAGAGTAATTGTTTTGTGGAAGATCAGTTATTTTATTACGGATAAAATCGTAACTTACATTATTGTAATTCAACTTGGAAGGTAGAAATTTCCTACTTTTAGTATAACTAGTTTCTGTTGACGTGTTATCTCATATTAATCAGTATAATTATTTTAACTATAATATGAATATTATTAAAATATATGTTAGGTTTACAACTATAATGCTTTTAATCTCATACCAATACTGGTGAGTATGGTGATGAAACTGCCAAACAAAGTCTGTTAATTTAGTTAGATGCAGGTCCGGGCGTCCAGCAATTCGCTGGTAAATAAAATATCATTTAGAAAATGATACTACGTACATAACTTCAGATTTGGCAAAAAAACCGTAATAATAAAATAACAAAAAATAATCCACGTACCTGGATCACTTTTCAAGAAGTAACAGTATTATAGGTAACCAGGAGGACATTCTTGTGCTACTTCACCACCACATCAAAAACCACAATTCAGTTGAAGCGCTACTCGTTTCTAATAAATAATTTTTCAAATTACAACTCCTCAAATTCTTCATGTACGTTCCAGAGAAAGGATGAGAAGGTTAGTTAATAATTAATTAAGATAATAACTTATAACCTGATTGATTAAATACACGTAAACACTTCAAGAGTTAAAATATTGTGGTATGTATTGGATATTGGAAGATGAAAGCAAGTTCAAGACATTGAATAAGGAGCACGTTTTGCACTTTCGTTTAGCTCATCCATTGTACAATATTTACTACTCTATACATACATTTAGAGGGTAAATATGGAGGATATTGTGGTCCTTCGATTTTTGAGGGATATTTTAGTAAAATAATTTTACCAGAAAGTCTTCACACTTATAATATAGTATGATATGAGAAAATGATATACTATGATTTGATTCTAACTCATACTTTACTTTCTTTTTGTAATATTGCACGTCTATTTTTTAAATTGCTGGTGCGTGACGCGATATTAAATAATACAATCTATATATCATAATACAATAGAAGACAATACGACCGATCAGTATGTAACAACCATCCAAAGGAAATTGATATTTAACTTTTATTGTTTCTCAAAGTCAGTAGGACTAATTTGGAATCTTCTCTTGTATACCAATAATAGTTACGTTTCTTGAGGAAACAATTTCCTAAGTAAGAAATAAGTAGGACGAAATTTCAGGATATTAATCCCACGGATAGAATAGTTGAGATCTATTCTATATATATATATATAAGAGTCACTTCTAGGTTTGATAAAAGTAAATTTTCTCTGTTGGATATTTAAGAGCCGTTTGGACGTATGAATTTTTACTTTTTTCGAAATTAATGTTTGGCCATATAAATTTCAATTTTCACTTGAATATGAATTTGGAATTTTTTAAAAATTTTGACTTATATTGCTCACAAAACTTCAAAAACAACCCAATATTATATTCTTGTCCAAGAAAACTCAGATTTAAGAATACCATTTTCATTTGATTTTTTTACTTTCTTTTTTGGAATTTTACAATTTATATATCCACACGCCCATTTAATTTCAGCCAAAACAATTTAGGCAAATATCACTTTTAGCATACGGACAAAAACTATTTATATTTGATAACCACAAAAGTATATTATAAAATTTGTAATATCTTTTGCATATTACATATTTTTTCGATTATTATTTTGAGAACGACTATGCAATATCATCCCCAAAGTTTTTCTAGAAAACACGTTGGTAGACATAAATTGAATAGGAAACTACTTGATGAACAAGGCAGCCAAGGTTATGCACTTTCCTTCTCCTACTTCAATTTGGAATACTTCCCTCTCTCTATAAATACACAACAAAAAGAAAGAAAAATATCAACACACACAACACACAATTAAGTACAAAATCACTAAGAAATTTTACATTAATGGCAGGACTTCAATATTATTTCTTTCCTACTGATTTCTACTATCCAAGGCCGCCAAAAATCAACGGAAACAACAACAAAAATATTTCTACTAGTGATGATGTTGCTGCGTCGGCACCATCTTCTGTGGGTGGCGGCGTTCTTGAAACGCTGCCAGCCACTGGCGCTGCCATGGACCGCCGTGACATGTTGTTCCAAGACAAGATTCTTAAAGTTTCAACTCCATTGTCAATGAAGCTTGTTAGATACCAACCAATGTTGGTGAGGAGAACTGCACATTACTAGATAGCTAGCTTTAATGCAACAATTTTTTCAAACTTTTATTCAGTAATGTATATTCTTTAGCGTACATCATTATTGATTCTTGTATAACTTACTTGAATTAAGGTTGATTCAATTTGTTACTTTTGATGATCGATTTAAATTGAATATAATCCCTTTTACTGATATATTATATTTCTTGCATTTAACTTAGTTGTACACGATTTGTGGTCCGTGATGTCTTTGTTTTGGTTTAATATATTACTTTTATTAGGACTTGTTTAGGGTAGTTTGTTACAACATTCATTTACACGTACTCTAGCTAGGTTTTGTAACTGCAATATGTGTGGGTTAAATTTTTACTGTTCTCTTGCTCCTTTCCCACTTCCCCTTCCCTAATTTTCCTAATATTTGGGAAATAAATTATTCACGAATTAACTATTTCGGGATTAATATCTCATTATTCTTTAAGGATAAAAATAACGCTATAATTTTAGGATCAGTTATATCGCGATTTTATTTTTATCAAACAGGATGTAATTAATTCATATCAAATTTAATCCTAAAATTAATTATTTCTTATCTCTCGTACCAAACATGTTCTCAATGTATTATATTTTTTTCAAGAACAAATAGCAACCTCACTAAACTATTATTTAATTATCCTTTTTATAGAGGATTTGGTATAATGTGTTGTATATGCGGATATGCCACATGAATTGAAACACAAGTAGTACCGTTTAGTGGCATTTGAAATTAGTATATGTATTAGTCAAAAATTATCTCTAATATAATTAAGTCATGTTAGCATTAATGATGCATTTATAGGCCGACATGTGTCACCAATGCGACTTTAATAGAGACGTGCCCATGGTCAAAGTGGCTCTAGAAATAATGAAGGTTGTGGTCAAAGAGTCAGCAAGAATTTAGGACGATAAGTCATCAGAGATCAAGGTCGATATCGAACATCCTTGACCGAGTTAGAACGGCTAATTTCAAGATATGACACTAAAAAAATATTCTTGTAGATATTCTCGGCACTTGTACTATTAGAGTTTCTAGAAACATGTTCCCTATAAATAGAATGAGACACAAAGATGGGGCACATGAGATATTCATTTGTAAAAGTACATTGACTTTACAGAGAGAATCTGTTCCTATTGCAAGCATACAAAAACAACATTTTTACTAAGATTCTAGTCTAACATTTCCATCGGATCCAAAAATAACTCAAGTGTTCAAAGACTTATCAATCATTCACCATTGTCAGAAAGAATATTCACTGATTTCATTCCTTTTCGGGTGACTCACATATTTTTTTTACTGAAATATTATTTATTATCATTTATTACTATTTAACGCCATATTCCATCTTTTTGAATCATTAAATAATGTTATTATTGATTATATTTATTGCATAAAATTACTAGTTATTTGTCATATCATATGGATAGTTTTATCTTTAGAATATTATTTTTAACTCTTCTTTATTTAAATCAAATGGGTTGAACCAATTAAATCCTTATTTTGGTCAAACAGTACGCTCTTAGTGTAGGCCACGATATTGGTTCAAATTAAATATTTATGCAGGAAACTAATTAATTTACTACGTTTAAATTACCGATTGTGAGAAGCTTTCTCGAAGCCCATAAGGCAATTGTACTCCACAAGGTCTTTGCTAGATAACGTAAAACTCGAGTCATATGTCAATTTTTTTCCTTCTTATTTCTCTGCATGCTTAATTTATATTTACATTAGCCACGCAAAATATGTATAAATTTTTGAGTGTCAAACCTCAATAATTAAAATGTGCTAGAAACTAATGGGAAATTGAGAGTTTATAAATTTCAAATCTAATCTCTGACTTTGATTGCAACAATACATAAATCAATTTTATGAAACAGGTTTAATTTATGGATGGATAAAATTTATGAAAATTTTACTTTTGTATAGATGAAGTAGGTTAAATTATTTAATCATTTTTTGTTGTAGTGCGAGATGTCCATAAAACAGCTACTATCTGGCCAATTTTCTTTTCCCTTTATCAAATTCCTTTGCTACAGATGAAGTAGGTATATTTAAATACAACGAATAGCAAACGTTATAATAAAAGGCGTGAAATAGAATATGATAACCACTTGATTCACGTTTATAATACGGCCAATATTGACAACTTAATAATAAACTCTTGATTTAGACAACATCGACTTAAAAATTTCTTCTTTTTTTAAATAAAATACTTATTCATATACTTTCATCAAAGAACAGAAATATATTCGGTGGATATATTCTAATATTCCTCGATTCTCAAGTTCACGATAGTTGATTTAATTTGCACTTTGGGACAACGACGAATACAATCTCTCTCTATCATAGATGTAGCTGAAGAATTTCTATTTGACTTGATTATTTAATCTGTCCTCTATTTTAATTTACTCATACAAAGTTATTTTCCATATAATAAGAAAAATACTACAAACGTGGTCAAATATGTAATGGTTTTCCATGACGCGAAGCATTAAAAAATATACTTAGGTGTAATACTATGGTGGATTGTAAATTTGTAATGCTACCATTCCGGAGACAAAAGGAAGAAGAAAAGACATGAAACATGCGGGGTAATTTTATTTATGTTTGCTCAACTATGTTCAATTTTACTAAAGTTACTTAATTATTTTTTGTCATTTAAAAATAACTAAACTTTCATGTTATCATTTAAAAATTATTTTGGCTCAAACACCTACCATAAATATGATATGACATAAAATTTAATGAGAAAAATTCAAAAATAAATGTCACATGAGCTTAAACGGACTACACTCCTTTTAGATTCATTTCTCCTTTAATGTGATTTGACTCATAATCCAAATGGATTTCAATAGGGGGGAAAACCACACCCCCCTAATAAAACTAGGTCCTATGATTTTTTTGTGGGAGTTTTTATCATACGAATACAATATTTCTTTTATCTAAAAAATTACAATAGATTATCTGTAACTGCATGTTCACTGTGAAATAGACTCGTATTAACCTTATTATTATTCTCGTATGCATATGATACATTAATATTTTATGTAAGATGAATACAATACTATTTTAATTTTACTAAAAATTATAAATATATTATGTGAGTTAGATACAGTACTATTTTGACTTCAGTAGAGTTATAAAACTACTTGGATGGGGCATACAAATAAGATAAGATTTTTTAGTATAGAATAATTATAAATAGGCATTATGCAACAGAAAAGGCAAGAACTTTGTAGTATAAAATAATCATTTTAAACTCATTTGAAGTTTAATATTTTTTTTATCGAAAGTATTTGGAGTATCGGTCAAATCACATTAAGGAAAAAGTGGATTTAAAGTGGGTGTGATCCATTTAAGCTTATGTGGCTTTACTTTTTAATTTTTCTCATTAAATTTTATGCTATGTCATTTTTATGGTAGGGGTTTGAACCAAAACAATTTTTAAGTGACAATGTGAAAGTTTAGTTACTTTTAAGTGATAAAAAATAGTTCAGTCACTTTAATAAAATTAAAACATAGTTGAGTGACCATCAGTGAAATTACCCCTGAAACATGCAGGGTACAAAAGTATTGCTTAAATTAGTATAATTGTAAGAGATTATTTCTTATATATATGTACTATATTACAAATTATTTTACTTAGCGTAACTGAAGTTTACTAATTACAATAATGTAATGATCCGGCCGATCATTTTGAATAGTACAACCTTGTTTCCATATTTACTACTAAATTTATGATTTACAGTTTTTATGAAACTCGCCGGGGTAATTGATTTGAGTCCAGTGAGGTTTTGAAATGAATTGAGACACTTAGTCTCCAAGAAGAAAGTTTAAGTTGAATAAATTGTCCGGAAAGTGAAATATGTGTAAACGACCCTGAAATGCATTTTTGATAATTTCAATAGCTCCATATTGTGATTTAGAGCTTAGAACTGTGTTCAAATATTTATTTCAAGGCATGTAGCTAAAATAGGCTTGAAATGGCAAAATAAGAAATTTGAGTTTCGAAATTTGACCGGGGGTTAATTTTTTATATCGGTTTTAGTATTATTTGTTGTGATTTGAGATTTCAACTAAGTTTGTATCATATTTTAGGACTTGTTGGTGTAATTGGTTAAGGTCCTGAGGGCCTCGGGCGAGTTTCGGATCAAATTTGGACTTAAACCAAATGTAGAAGCTTCTACCTTCTAGTGAAATCGCTCCTACGAAATTTGGCTCGCGGGTGCAAGCTCGCAGAAGCGAGTTTTGCATCGCAGAAGCAGAAAAGGCAAGGGCCAGCAAGGATCGCATAAGCAGATGCTTCACCGCAGAAGCGGACTCCTTGTCCGCGGGTGCGGTAACAGACGTAGAAGCAAGAATCTCGCACTTGCGAGACCGCATGTGCGGTTATGCTGGTCGTAGGTGCAAAAATCCCTGGACAAAATGTATTAAGTTCTAAAAATGGGACTTTGTCCCATTTTTTAATTTTACCAAATTGGATCTCGGGTAGAGGCGATTTTCGGGAGATTTTCAGAGAGAACAACAGGATGAGTGTTCTTAACTTAATTTTAGTTAGATTACAAGAATCTATTACGAGTTTTGACATTAAATCTGTGAATTTAGTTGGAAGAGTTTAAAAACCCTCTCGGATAGATTTAATGATTTAGAGGTGCGAGGCTCACCAAGAGTTCTCAACCTTTGACCTCTAATTAACAAAATCCTCGCCTGCGTCAACTGATGTCTCTGTAAAAAAAATTAGCGGGGAATGAGTCGCTAGCTCGGTGAGTAATAACACTTAACCACAACCATTTTTAATTTGGGGACAAGTCAAAAACATGCTAGTATATCAAAGAAAAAATAATACAAAAATACCATTTCAGAAACAATAAATAATTTTTTAGTCTCATCACGCTTTTCTTATAGTAAAATATAATTGACAATTCAGTAATAAGCTCGGTAACCACGGTATAATATCAGTATTCACACTTTGGGCGCTTTCAATAAACAGATCATATAATTGGTATAATTATGGACTTCTTCGCAAAAATTCAAATATAATGTTAGTCCCTACTTGAGGGAAACCAGTAACAGTATGCTAGTTCTACCTTCCCACTAACGGTAATCGGTAATTACAATGTGCACCAGGTCTAACGAACCCGCCTTTAGCTACGGGATCCTTCAAAGTCTACTCACATTTATACTTGCCTCTGTATCCGTATATATTCATAGGAAAATATTTTAAAACATATAGGGCATTTCGGTTCTCATCAAATCATGCAATTTCAGTTCAATAACAGAAATTTCAAGTAACGGTAGAACATATCTAGTGATAGCAAGAATATTTAAAACAACAGTAATGATCTCAAATAACTATTTCGGTATCATATCGAGTAAAAGACTTGTCCCACATGCAACTCAAAATAATCTGTAACATATTCATATATATAAAAAATTATGTGTAAATCATGCAAGTTATGAAAACATAAATTGCGGTAAGATTACTACTCACAATACTCGCGCTGAAATACCAACTGCTTCACCTTAAGCAACTCGTACAAATTCGCCCGATCAATCTATAGTTACATAATATCGATCTCATGTTAATTTTGTTTATTTAGGATAATTCATAGCTATTTTAGAATACCCAACCCTCGAGCTTTTATGTTTGACTCTTAATTTTTGAATTTATATTTAATCATAGAACTAGTCCATCATTCTATAATTTTCAAACTAATTAGTATAATTTACTAAATTAGACCTATCAGTGATTAAACCAAACCCTTATACCCTTGTTATCTCCATAGTAATTGTATATTTCTTTTTTATATAAGAAAAAATTGATATTAAATTCCTTTGTATTACATGAAATTGTATAAATACAGTGAAATAATTCAACAGATGAGAAGAAAAAGGTTAACCTCTTGAATCGAAGAAGAGCTTTATCACTTTCAACTCTCAGTTCTTCTTACAGCCTTTGCCCAAAGCTTTCTTCTTCTTTTTCATCTTCTTCTTCTCTTTTCCCTGTTTTTTTTTCTCTCGAAACTCACTGTTTCTATCCCTTTTATGCAGCTCGATGCTTCTCCATTTGTTTAAATCTAATGTTTTCTAGATAATGGGCTTTCTGCCCTTTAAATCTTATTCTTCTTCTTCTTTTTTTTTCCTGTTTTCACTTTCTAGTTACGACATGGGCTAAGTCCACTTGTATTATGCCTCTTTTTTTTGTTTTCTTTATTTTGTTTCATTATTTCTTATTTTTTTATAGTTACTTTTTTATTATTATTATTATTATTATAATTATTATTATGGCTAATACATCCTCTTTTAAAGTATAGGGTATTACATATATGACTTCACAATATATCATTTGAGCATTTTCACTTACCTTAGTAATCTGGTAGTTATTAGTGTCCCACATTACCAATATCCTTCCATTCTTGGCTGATGCATAATTATTCATACTGCTCCACCCTGCAGCTATATTTTTTGTTATATTTTCTACTTTACTCTCTTTTACTCGTGTTTCAACTATACCAGCTATCCTAAGATTTTTTGTTTTTAGGAGTTTCTTCAATTCTTTCTGCTTGTATCTTTTATTTACTCCCCTTATGTTTCATACTGACTAGTTCATAATGATCTCCTTCCATTACCTCTTATATCTGGAGATACTATGTGTGCTCACTTCCCATCTCTACTCAGTATTTGAAATTCATTCCTCAATGGTACTGATCCCAGCATTAGGAAATGAATCTCATTGAACTCTGGGATTTGGCTTGCCACCTCTTTTCTTGTATTCCTTGGTGTTTTTTCTTCTTCCCTTATTGCTTTTTGCTTTTCGCCTTCCCTTGACCCTTGTCCTACTTTCGTTATTATCGTGCTATCTTATTGTTGTATCGGTCCTTGCTCTGGAACACATTCGTGTTCAACCTCTTTCATCTTTCCTTTCTCCTTTGTGACCCATTGTTGCACTATTTTCTTTGGCTTTCTCTGTTCATTCTTGGTATTCAATTGAATCTGCCTTCCTCTTTCCTACTTGTAGTCATGCCTTATGGTTTGACATCTTTCACATACCTTTGGTTTCCAGTCATAGATAATAGTTTGCAGAAATGTTTTCCCATTTGTATCTTCCACTTTTATCTCTTCCTTTAAAGGCTTTGTCACATCTACCTCTATTAACATTCTAGCATATAAAACTCTTATTTGTTTGGCAGTACAATTATCGGCATACATAGGTGTACCAATAGAGCTTGCAATCCTACTTAGTGAATTCTTCCCCCAGCAGTTCAATGGAAGTTTTGAAAATCTAACTCATAACAGAATCTCAGTAGGAAAATCCTTCTCAAAATCAAATTCAGTTGTCCATTGTTAAGTATCGCTGGCCTATTACTGATAGTATATGGACCAGCTAGCAGGATTTCCTTCATATCTTCCATTGATTTGAATTTCATTATATAATATTCATCGTCATGCAAGTATAAATCTGGATTTGGAATCGAGTTTCATGTATTTTCTACATACCTCTTCATTTTATTATACCCAGGCAAGTCACCCAGCACGTACGCGATTAAAGCCCTTTTCCATTTCTCTGTTTCTCTATCAACTTCGTCCTTTTCTAATTGGACTCTAATTTCTCCATCTATCACTTGTGAAGGTATGTAGGTTAGTTTCATATCGTTTTCAACTGCTCTATTCTTCGCAAATAAGCATGTCCATGATGGCCTGCCCTCCTTCTTAGTTTCTTCCTTGTTCACATCCATCATTATTACTGTTCCATTGCTTTGTATCTGTGAGCTGCTCTCATTTTTGTTGATTGCCTCTTTTTCTACCTCTCGTTCCTTCATTGCCATCTCAATCTTAATTGAGATCCTTCTGCTTCTTCAATGTGGCTCCTAGCTCTAGATCCGGTGTTTGCATGTGTCAATTGTGCCTCAGATTCAGTTTCTTCCTTTGGTTCTTCATCATTTTTTTCCTTCCACCTCGAAATTGTTGCTCTGAGTTTTCCGTGGACGGCCCGTCCTTTTGCTTGGCCTCCACCCCTTCCTCTCGCTCTTGCCATTTTTCACATCGGTGCAGGGTAGACTAACTTACACCGAGAGTATGAGGGAGAAGACTACTTTGATAAATTATTTTCCATTTAATTAAAAAATCTTATAGGATACATAAATTTGTTTTGATATGAATAGCATTAGCATATGGCAAAATTGGTTATAATAGTATTAAGAATCAAATTCGTAAAAATACAAACTTGAAGCAATAAGGAGGAAACAATAGAATTTAAATTATATTCTAAATGAATTGTCATTTATTATTATTATTATTGTTGTTGTTGTTGTTGTTATTGTTATTGTTGTTGTTGTTATTTTACAAATGACAGCCCCTTATATTCTATATTAAATTATTTGCCGTAAGAACTACAAGCCATTTAGAATTTAAACTATAGCTGACCAGCGGGTGGGCCGGGCCGGTTACGGGTCCGGATTTTTTGACCCGTCCGGGTCCGGGCCGGTCCGGTCCGGGTTCAATTGGGGGCGGGTTGAATTGGGCCGGGTTCGATCCGGTCCGGGTCGGGCCGGACCGGGTTTTACTTTTTATTTTTTGTATTTCGTATAGTTTAAATATTAAGTTATATTAATACTTTGTAATAATTGAATGAACACAACAAAAGATGGGAAAAAATTGCACTTATTGCAAGTGCTACTTTATTTCTTAAATTGAAAATTTCAAATTGAAAAACTAAAATGTATCATAACTAGTTTACAATTTACAATTTTACATCAAATGGCTTGCATTGCAATAGCAAGTTCTTCCATATTAATATGAACCTCTGGACCTTCTTCTGGAGTGTTAAATTCGGATGGGTTTCCGTGCGTTAAGATATCTCCAAGTTCTTCGTCTTCCGGGCTATCCAGATCTTCCTTTCCTTGATTTCTTCTTTCAGATCTTATCCAATCTCTTAGACACACTAAGACTTCCAAAGCATTGCTTCCCAATGAGTGCCGCGTGTCTCCAAGTTGTTGTCTTGCTTGGCTAAATGCACTCTCCGATTTCCAAATAAGAAATTACGATAAATTTAATTCGGGAAAATAAAGACAATAAAATTATGAAAGTAGAATATGAATTCTTGAATTGAGAGAGAGATAGATAATTTGAGAATTGAGAGAGAGATAGATAATTTTGATTTTTGAGTGAGGAAATGAAGAAGAGGGGGAGGGTATTTATAGATTTTTAGAAGGGTTATTAATGTAATTAAATAAAAACTAAAAAAAATCAAAAAATGGCCAAATTTGCAAAATTTACCCGTTGGCCAACGGATCTGGTCTTCTGGACCGTTGCCAACGGGCAAGTGGGCCCCACAAGTATAAAAAAATTTTTTTTTAAAAAAAAAAAAAAAATTTGACCGTTAAAACCGGTCCGGGCCGGTCCGGGTTGGCCGGTTCGCCCGGTAATTCGCTTCCCGGGCCGGTCCGGTCCGGGTTATTTGCCCGGTAAGGCTGTCCGTCCAAACCCCCTTCCCCCCCCAACCCAGCCCGGCCCCCCCCGCCCTTAACCGGTCCGGTCCGGGCCGGTTTTGACCGGGCCGGTCCGTGCCGGTCCCGGGTCAACCCGGCCCGGTTGACACCCCTAGTTGGAAGTGGGGTGGCTCTTGATGTCTTTGTTATATCAATATTCAGTAAATGTATACATTTTCAGTTGGGAAAATACTTCTTTATGATCATCTATATTGGTTGACGCTGGTCTGTTAGGAAACAATATAACTACCTTATTTACTAATCAGTAGATTTTTCTCACCTGAAACTGTTTATTATTTGGAAATTAACTGTACTCGCATCACAATCCTTTGACTTTCTCACGGTGCACAAACTTGTTGAGCTCTTACATTGTTCAAAGGCTAAATATTCTTGTGATAGTTTCTTAATTGTCCCTTCCATTCTATTTCTTGGGTTTTGGAGCTCTACTCTTTTTCACCATCATTTGATTCTCTCTTACGTTGATGAAATCTTCTGCTGCTTTTCTTTAAATGGTCTTCACAGATAAGTGCATCTAATGAGAACTAATATTTTTTGTTTGCTTGCTTGCCTCTCTGGAATCATGCTAGGTGGACTCCCCTTGCCAATATTCTGTGAGTGGTGGTTGGCTAAGGAGAAGTTTTCAAAAATCCATTCATTCATTCAGTCTTCATTTCCTGGCGCAGCATTTCAAGGTTGCAATGGATTGAGTGTTAAATACCAGGTAATGCCATGTTGAACATGTTTATTAATAAATCTTACCTTATGATAAAAATGCCATGTTGAACTGGTTGCAGTTCTTTTGTATCCGGAACTCCTCACTGGTTGATATATAAGATGCTCTTTCACCAATAAGAGTCCAGGCTTATTAACATTACCTATTAGTGAAGCTTGGATAATAAAAGCGACTACATAGAAACATCTACCAAATTAAACCTCTTTCCCTCTGGCACCCTGGATGGGAAGAATGGGCTAGCATTCTAAATTGCACGTATGTGCGCGTCCAGTATGTCTTTGCTACTACCAATTGCAAGTAGTAAGATATTTTTGCTAAATTGCACATGTGCACACGTCCCTATATGTACTAAAGTTGATTGTCGGTTAGTATAACTTTATTGATAATATTACAACGAATCATGTGAAGTACTAATAAGTATCCCAATTTATCTTGTACTGATTTTGCAACATAGGTCCATCCTTTTAGCATCTTAGCCTCATTCAGCTAAAAGCTTGAGCGCTAATACAAATAGTAGATCATATGCCTTGTCAACATTCAAACTATCTGAATAAGATTCAAAAGCCAAGGGGCAGAGAGCGTTTTCCAACGTATTACATAACTTTAGCATGTGGACATGATCTTCAATAACTGATGGATTCTTAAAATTGTTTCAGTTGCCTTGTGGAGAAGGTCTTTCACTTGCTGATGTTTTCGGATACATAGAGAGGAACAGGTACACTTAACTTCATGCTAAGTTCTTTTAGGATGTGTATGACTATATTCTTACTTACATAATGCTCATCAAGTTGCAAATTATTGGAATCGACAGAAACCAACTTGGGATATCAGAGTACAGCGTCAGCCAATCTACACTTGAATCGATATTTAATCATTTAGCAGCAAGCTCCTGAATACTACCACTTCCAACGGCATGATCCCTCTTGATTTTTTCGGTCTAAAGAGGGCCTGCTTATTCTGTGAGATGCCATTTTTTGGGTACTGTCCACTAAAATGGACATAAAATTGTAAATATGCTCCAATAACAGACTGCTGATGGCCTAAGTGTGTTCTCCTGATCATTCCCTATATGCAACGGCTCTTTCGCTTTGTACAGTAATTATGATCACATTTATCCTTATTTTGAGTGTGGCATCTCAGATGCATCATGTTATAATATTCAAGTGCAGCATCATGAATTGATACTCTGGGACAAATGGAGAATGCAAATTTTGTGGTTACTTTCCTTGCTTCAGTTGTGGTTTGCTTTGGTTTTTATCTTATGACCAGCTAGTGCTATGCTGTGATTTGTATGTGTCACGTTTCCCAAGTATATATCAACTTCATGTTCCTATTAGGAGCATAGAGAGAGCTTGTTTCCGGGAGATTCTCGGCTTAGAGACAATAGATTTATAACATTAACAAAAACCAGAAAAATAGTATCAGCATCGTAAAAGATAGCAAATCAATGGAAAGGCCAAAATGTGAAAGATAGCAAAACTGCGAAACACAACAATATCTCTAATAGTCCTAGACAAGACACTATCAAACTAGCGGGCACTACAAGGAGAAACACTTGACTACCTCCTAACCTACAATCCTAATGCTCGACTTCAGCAGCTTCCTATCAAGGGTCATGTTTTCGAAAATATGAAGCAACATTATATCCTGCCTGATCACCTCATCCCGATATTTCTTACGTCGTCCTCTACCTCTTCTTCTACTTGCCCTCTACCTCTACCTGTACTTGCAAGAGTCAACCGCTTACACATCATAATCAGAGCATCTAGGCTCCTGCTCTGCACGTGCGAACTATCTATGCTTCGTTTTCCACGTCTTGTCATCCAAGGGAGCTACGCCCTCCCTCTCCATAATATCCTCATTCCTAATCTTATAGAGTGCTCGTACATTCATCTCAATATCCTCATGTATGTTACTTTCATCTTCTGGCCAACACTTAGCCTCATACAACCTGATCGATTTATAAATTAAAAACAGCCAAAAAAGGAGGATCGCTGTACTCACATACATATCTATCAAACGCAGAGGTCAGAATGTACAATAAATTTACATAAAGCCAAAACGTGTTCTTCATTTGTTATGTGTAAAGTAAACGAATGAAATTTGGTCGGAGCATTATAGTGAGACGTGTATTTTGTATGTATTAGGTTTCTCAATTTTCTTTCGAAAAAGAAAACATATTCTACGATCGATGATTGTGGTGAAATGTATACAACTTTTGTACTGTTAACTAAAAGAAATTTTCACATGTTAATTTCACCATGGAAAAGCTCTAGCTTTGGATAGTTGGTAAACTGAACCTTCTCAAAAAAAAAAAAAAAAAAAAAACAAAGAAAAGGAATTCCCATTTCGTCCAGTGGTAACAATTGACTTTAGATTGGTACCATAGTCGTCCTTTGGTTGGACATTAATGCAACATTACCTATTGATAAGTTAACTTTATTTCTTCTTAAAATTGGTTGAATTATGAAATAACTCGACATGTGTGTTTAGGAAAAAGTTAATAGTTTCTTCAAATTGAGTTCTTTCTTGATATATCTATTCAATTTAATTATTTTTGAATTTATAACAAATATACAGTGTATTATTTTTTTGATGTATATACTAGATACATCATGATTTATAACAGAAAATCCATCAACTAAAGACGTACGATAAAGTTCCGAGAAAGATTTTGTGGAGATGTTTGGAGATTAAAGATGTACCTGTTATCTATGTTAGGTTGATTAAGGACATGTATATATGATGGAGTAAAGACCCGAGTGAGGACGCTGTGTAGGGACTTGGACAATTTTCCCGTCATGATGGGGTTGCAGCAGAGGTCAGCATTCCGCCCTTTTTTGTCTGCTCTAACGATGGACGTACTGACGCGCCACATTCAAGGGAAAGTGCCGTGGTGCATACTATTTGCAGATGATATTATATTGATTGACGAAACACGAGACAATGTCAACGCGCAATTAGAGGTACGTAGGCAAACTCTGGAATCTAGACGTTTCAACTTGAGAAGGACCAAAACTGAATAATTGGAGTGTAAGTTCAGTGGCGAGACTCATGGAGGGGAAGGGGAGGTGAGGCTGGACTCGCAGGTCATCCCTAGGAGAGGAAATTTTAAGTACCCTGAGTCTATTATTCAGGGGGGATAAGGAGATTGATGAAGATGTCACACATTGTATTGGAGCGGGATGGATGAAATAGAGACTTGTTTCCGGTATTGTGTATGACAAGAAGGTGCCAATGAAATTTAAGCGTAAGTTCTATAGAGTGGTGGTTAGACCAATGATGTTGTATGGGGCTGAGTGTTGGCCAGTCAAGATCGCTCATGTCTAGAAGATGAAGGTAGCAAAGATGAGGATGTTGAGATGGATGTGCGTACATACCAAGTTAGAAAGGATCATAAATGAGGTTAGGTGTGGCCTCTATTGAGGACAAGATGCAAGAAGCGCGGAGGAGGAGCACATACGCGACAAGGTGTTTGGTCATGTGAGGAGGAGGAGCACATACTCCTCGGTGAGGAGGTATGAGAGGTTGACATAGGAGGGCCTACAGAGAGGTAGAGGTAGGCCAAAGAAGAGGTGAGGAGAGGTGATTAGGCAAGACATGGCGCAGCTTCAGATGACCGAGGACATGACCTTTGATAGGAAGGTATGAGGGTCGAGGATTAGGGTAGTAGAGTAGGTAGTCTAGAGTATTCATAATAGTAGTATTGGCACAGTCTCGCTTTCTATTGGTAGTAGGTTTTTATGACTAACCGTTGTTTTCTTTTATTATCGATCACCTTATTATCTTGTTGTTTTATTTTGCTTTTTATATGACTTTTTGGTACTGTCCCTTCTTGGCTATATTTTCATTAATGTAATGCTTATGCTTTCTTGAGCTGAGGGTCTATTGGAAACTACCTCTTTATCCTCACAAGATAGATGTAAGAATTGCATACACACTATCTTCCTCAAACCGCATAGTATAGGATAATATTGGATATGTTGTTGTTGTACTTAATTATTAATTATTTTTATCGGGAAGTGCCAAGTAGATTTGGGACAGGCTTTTTATTATAATTAAAATTACTTTTTATATACTTTACAGTCACATTAATTATACAAATAACTTGTAAAACAATTTGATATCAATTGAAAATGTACTCCTTTGACTTGTTAGCATCAATTATTTAATAAGGAATGAACAGATAGGAACCAAGAAGTTTTTTTAAAAAAAAAGAGAGATGATAATATGCTTCTAACAATATCTCTATCACACATTAACAAGAAGAATTTAACCTATAAAGAATTACATTCAAGTTTGAAGGGATATGAAATGATAATACACTTCTGAAAAGAATGGACCTTGGGTGTAACTCAACCCCAAAAGTTAGCTTATGAGGTGAGAATTGTCCCAGCCAAGCCATATAAGGAGACCAAGGACCTTAAATCCCTCCGATGTGGGACAACTCAACACCCCCCCCCCCCCCCGCACGCCCAGATCTCTGGAGCGTGGACAACATAAATGGGGGCCCAACATCGGTAACAATAATTGGGATGGGCCTGGCTCTGATACCATAGTAATAATGGACCTTGGGCCTAACTCAACCCCAAAAACTAGCTTATGAGGTGAGGATTGTCCAAGCCATATAAGGAGACCAATAACCTCAAATCCCTCCGACGTGGGACAACTCAACAACTTCAACACGAAGTAATTTAGCCTAAGGTGACGTGAAATGATAACACACTTCAACTCAGAGTAATTAATTCTTGCACTTTATAAAAGTAAAATATTTTTTTATGATTTGAGAGGTGATTATGAATTAATATTTAGCCTTTACTTTCCATCCAACTTTGAAAATTCTTGTCATGACTTTCAAATTCTTCAAAGTTCAATCTTCTATTGGCATACGTCTTTGATGGCTACAAATTACAGTTTTCGTTTCCTTCTTTTTGTTAGAATAGTCAAAGTCTTCAAATCAAATTTGGACTATGATACAATACCTTGAAGCTTTTGCTACTTTTCAAAGTAACTTTATTTTATCACAGTATAAATGCATTAAGCTCCTGCATACGCGGGGTCCGAAAAAGAACCGGATCATAAGTGTCTATAGTACGCAGTCTTACGTTACATTTCGACAAAGATATTATTTTTACGGCTCCAACTTGTGACCTCCTAGTGATCACATGTCAGCAATTTTACCGGTTACGTCAAGATTCCTGATCACATAGTATATTGTTTTAAAATAATATTAGTGGTTCAACTTGAAGCCAACATCTTATTCTATATCAAGTAATTTGTAACATCATGTTTGATCTGTATTTCAATTTCATTGAACATTGTCGTGTCACTTTCCTTTCCTCTTCTCCTTGTCCCACATAAAGTTGAATTTTGAACCTCTAATCAATTATCTTGTTGTAAAATCTCTAAGATTTTGGCCATCTCTACTTCCATAATCCATACACGTTACTTTTTAGGTCTTCAAGATTTGAGAGTTATATATTCTTTTTGTTCAATCTTCGATAATCAAAATTTATTATCCCGATAAATCTAAATTGTTGCCGATTAGACCATCAATGGGGTTAAACGCTCCCTATCATAGAGTTCTTTGCTCTCGTGGCTCGGACTTGAGACTTCTGAGTAAGGATGGCTGGATTGAAAATGCTATATCAAATTGCATAACATCTACTTTAGAAAATTTTGCCTCCTATAGCAAAGGTATACACCCTATCTATTATAAGTCAAAATTATTTTAAAATATTATTGTCTATAGCTACTTTTTATATTTTTAGCAAAATACGTATTTATGATATGTAATATCATTGAGGCATGAAATACACTATTTATATTTTTCCTCTCTTTTATATAGTTGGACATGCCTATTTTAAGGTGTTTGTTGTTACTGTATTTATAAATACATGGCGCGATACATGTGATACATGCACGTACAACTGGTCTATCCTGATTTTTAGGCATTTTTTACTGTTGTAGTCATGAATACAGCATCACGAATACAATGAATACACGACCGTAATAACTGAATTATAGCTATAAAAAATAGAAAGTAATTATAAATATAATAGCTATAAGAATTTAATAACCACTAAATAAAAGTCGTTTTTGAAAACTCCTCTATATTATTTTATGTCCTAATAAAGAAAATTGTAATGGATTGATAATGTTAAAAAGGAAAAAGTTAATTTCTGTTATGAAATAGAAGATTCTTACACTTCTATTTAAGGTGAATGTCTTTAATGCACTTAATTAGAGAGATTTTAGAGTCCTATTATTGGTAGCAAGATCTTCCTCCTCCCTATAAATAGAGGTGCTCTCTACCATTGTAATACATCCCTCTCAACTCAATAAGAAGAACTCTCTCTACTCTTCTCTCTATTGCTATTGTTCTTGTTCTATTGTTCTTGTCTTTTGCTTTAGTTTATAACACGTTATCAGCACGAGACTCTACCGTCTCAAGTACCATTCTCGAAAATCCAAGGTATTTTCCCTCTTCCTAATTTAATTTTCGAGTATGTCTGACATTATGAAAAGAAAGTTCGTTGCCCTTGAAATTTCGGGCAAGAACTATATGACATGGGTGTTGGATGCTGAAATCCACCTAGATGCTATGGGTCTCGGAGACACCCTCAAAGATAAAGAAAAAGCATCCACCCAAGATTGTGCGAAGGCCTTGATTTTCTTGCACCACCACCTTGACGAAGGTTTAAAGATTGAATATCTCACCGTCAAGGATCCACTCGTTTTGTGGAACAGCTTAAAGGAGAGATATGACAACCTGAAGTTGGTCACTCTGCCACAAGCACGATATGATTGGGCCCATCTGAGGCTACAGGACTTTAAGTCCGTTTCTGAATATAATTCTGCTATGTTCAGAATTACTTCTAAACTGAAGCTATGTGGAGATAACATTTCCGATTACGATATGCTTGAGAAAACGTTTACAACGTTTCATGCCTCCAATATGGTACTGCAGCAACAGTACCGAGAGAAAGGCTTTACGAAGTACTCTGAACTGATTTCTCTCTTACTAGTGGCTGAGCGAAATAATGATCTGCTCATGAGAAATCACGAAAATAGACCAACTGGGTCTACACCACTGCCTGAAGCAGATATGGTGCACTCGCATTATGCCAAACATAAAAGGGACCATGATCACGGTCATAAACGGGGTCAAAGCCAAGGACGTGGACAAGGAAGAAATTCCAAAGAAGTCCGTCACCCCCCAAAGAGAGATAACCACCGAAAGCAGAAACGGGATCCCGAAGATCCTAAGGCAAATAGTTCAGAAACTATATGTTATCGTTGCGGTGGGAAAGGGCACTGGTCAAAGATTTGCCGTATACCAAGACACTTGGTTGACCTTTATCAAGCATCTCGAAAGAGAAAAGGCCCTGAAACAAACTTTGTCTATGACGACAATGAGGACATCACCCACCTGGATGTGGCAGACTTCTTTGAGCAACCCGATGGAAAAATAGACCACCTAATCGGCGATGGATCCGTGATGAAAGAAGATGGAGTTATTTGATTTTGTTCTACTTATTTGTATTAGTTAGTGAATAAACTAATAGTCATTAGCATTAGCTCGTATTAGTTAGTTCATAAAGCAATGTTAGCAGTAGTTCTTTAGAATATCTTCAATATGTTCAAATATCAATAAAACTTTTATTTTCCAGTGGGGGTAATCGACTAGCCTGAAAAACTAGTCGATTATCAACTATTTTCGCATTAAAGTTGAAAAACAATTGATCAACAATCGATTGTCTTTGGCTAACAATCGATTGTCTTGAAACAGTGTGTTCTGGAATTTTTCAAAAATAGCCAACAATCGATTGTCTTTGTCTAACAATCGATTGTCTTGAAACAGTGTGTTCTGGAATTTTTCAAAAATAGCCAACAATCGATTGTCTTTGTCTAACAATCGATTGTCTTGAAACAGTGAGGTCCGGAATTTTTCAAAAATCATCCACAATCGATTGTCTATATCGAACAATCGATTGTCTTAAGACTGTGATCTGAAGTTTTTCAAAAATAACAAATAATCGATTGTGTGTGTTTAACAATCGATTGTCTATGTTCCAACAATCGATTGTGTGTTTAATAATCGATTGTCTTATGAAAAACGCTGAAATTTTCAAACTGCATAGTAATTGATTATGGACAACATATCTGATTTTGTTAGTCAACTGTTAGTAGCAGATTTTGAAAATATTATGTGACACAAAAGAATTGAACTTGTTTATTCTTATGTTCGTGTATTTCTTTTGTATGTTAAACTATGGGATAGCAAATATAGATATCTCACAAAGCGAACTTGGACCAACGTCCAATTGTAAAAGTATTTGCCTAGTTGATTCATGTACTACACATACAATACTCAAAGAAAAGAAGAGTAATTGTGTAAGGCAAACATTACTACAATCTATGGAAGTAGAAAATTGATTGAAGGCTCCGGAAGAGCAAATCTAACTCTGCCCAAAGGCATGACGTTAATCATTGAGAAATGTTCTCCTCCAAGTCTAAGAAGAACTTGTTGAGTTTTAATGATATCAATCAAAACGTTCTCCTCCAAGTTTAAAAGGAACTTGTTGAGTTTTGAGAATCTATCTTAGAGAATGCAATGTTCTCCTCCAAGTCTAAAAGGAACTTGTTGAGTTTTAAAGATATCATTCAAAATGGATATCATATTGAGACAATAGATGAGAATAATCTTGAACTCTTCATGAAAACGAGGCTGCCCGCTTCGACTTGGGTTCACGCCATTTTGCATGCAACAATACTAGTTTGTCGGCTGCCCACTTCGGTTTGGGGTCACGCCATTTTGCATGAAGCAATGCTAGTTCGTCGGCTGCCCACTTCGGTTTGGGGTCACGCCATGTTGCATGCAGCAATGCTAGTTCGTCTCTGACTGACGAATTGACACAAATATTCCCCATTGCAATTGGTTTTGGGTCATGAACCCAATATATCCCATTTAAGAAGCTTTGGATGCGCAGTATATGTGCCTGTAGCACCGCCATCCCGCACCAAAATGGGTTTGCAAAGGAGGTTAGGAATATATGTTGAGTTTGACGCGTCCTCCATTATTCACTACCTCGAAACATTGACAGGAGATTTGTTCACTGCACTATTTGCAGACTGTCAATTTGATGAGACACTTTTCCCAAAATTAGGGGGAGAAGTTGGTGAAACCAAACGGGAAATTTTGTGGAAAAATGCATCATTATCTCATCTTGATCCACATACCTCTATTTGAAAGAAAGAGGCACAAAAGATTATCCATTTGCAAAGAATAGCAAATCAAATGCCTGAAGCATTTATAGATTTGAAAAGGATAACAAAATCACATATCCTCGAAGTGAATGTGATTCACAAATACATATTCAATGTTGGAAGAATATGAACATGAAATTGGTATTGAATGTACCACACTCACTCCTAGAAGGAGGCTTGAGATGATACCACCCTCACCCCTAGAAGGAGGTTTGAGATGATATATGGCATGAATGATCGTTGGTCGCGTACCTATTGTACGCCAAAGTATTTTGGAAATATGACCATTAAAGGACAACGATAATGCAAGAAACATATCTTGCATATAAGTTTGACATGACCATAATGGTATAACTTTCTCTTTAAGAAAGATATTCACCACACGGATGTTGATGAACCTGTGGTAGTACAAAGTTAATTGAGAGCTCTCGAAGAGCCAATTATTACTATGTTGGAGAAACACAATTGAGTATTGTGCTGTAGTAAGTCTCAAAGAAACTTATCCAGTTTCCAAAAGTACACGCGAAGGCGATTGATGATATTGAGACTATAAATAAAGGAAGGCTTTGATTCTCCTATTACTACAACTTGTAGCGGGGTAATTTGTATATGAAAAGCTACCCGCTTTGTTCTCCAGTTTGTACTACACAAACGAAAGAATGCCACAATAAAGTGGATATCTATTGGTATAAAACCCATTTCATAATAAACCCGAAGTTTATTGATAAGTGCACATGTCATGGTGTAAATTTGAAGTTTACCAATATTGATAATTTAGTCAGTTGATATTCATGTTAGCCATCTCATTTGAAGTATGATGTGCAAATTCACATAGGTGAATATCAAAGAACTAGAAGTTCTTGTTCTCAGTAATGAACTGACCAACTAAAGAGTTCGGGTTGAAGCCCCTAAATTCTGGAAATATCAAAGGTGAATATGGGCCCATTCACCTGCCATGTATACCACATATGATGCATCTATGGAATGGTTACATGCGCAATTGTTATTGACCCGCAGCCTGGCCGGTGCTTGCGAGGTAAATCGCTCAGTAATCTAACTTCGAGCATAGTTTCCAGATTCTCTACTCAAGACAGTTCATCTTGATAAGTTGGTTTATATTAAAGTTGGTTTAGCAAGATAATTATTGAGTGCTTCCACTTAATAGCTAAACTGTTCATTATGAGAACGAAGTTGTATATATCAGTTTGATATAAGTTGTATACGAGAGTATATTCTCCCCTCACAAGTGGTTCAAGGTCAGGAACCAAATAATTTCATCTTATTACTAAGGTGCTGTGTATATTGACATAATGCACAAAGATGATTTCCCAAAGTTGAGGAAACATGTTAGCTTTACTAACATGAGGGGGAGACATGATAAACATTTGAGAAAGTGTTACATGGGATGAATTTTCATTTGTATATGTATATCCCCGAATATCATGATATGAACCTGTAGTTCATAAAAAGGAAATGCAATTGCAACATATTGCAAAGCATGCTATACGCATTTGCTGACTCAAAGAAAGCAACTAAATGGAAGAGATACAATTCAAGAAGAATTGATTCCATATGAAAGACATGTAGCTTTGAACCTGTAGTTCATATGCTTGAAACTATAAAGTCAAAGGTATGTATAATCAATTTTCGTTACCTTATTTGTTTAGCATGACATGAAACTTTGATATGCAGCTAAAGTCTATTATGTGACTTACATGACTTAACTTGAAAGATTTAAGTTGCTTGAAGCATATGCAATTCTTGGTCCTGAAGTACCACATCCTAAGTACAATTTGTGTACATATGTATCTTGCTATAACTATAAGCATGATGGCATTAAGAATGCATCTATGGAGATATTGAAGAGCTATTCCACGACATTATATGAAGATGTTCATATCTATCAAGAGTGATGATTTCAAGGTGCGGAATATTTATTCAAGTCAACATGGTTGATTTATTTATCAAATATCTACCAAAGATCGTTTTGAAGATGATGCACAAGATTGGAATGCAAATGCTCAAGGATATAAATTGATGTACTCATTAGGGGGAGTCAATGCGCGTTGCACTCTTTTTCCCTTACAAGGTTTTGTCCCACTGGGTTTTCCTTGCAAGGTTTTTAACGAGGCAACCAATAGGCGCATATTCAAACATGTGTACTCTTTCCTTACTTTAATTTTTCCCATTGAGTTTTGTTTTAAGGTTTTAACGAGGCACATCATTGAATAGACATTCAAGGGGGAGTGTTATGAAATAGAAGATTCTTACACTTCTATTTAAGGTGAATGTCTTTAATGTACTTAATTAGAGAGATTTTAGAGTCCTATTATTGGTAGCAAGATCTTCCTCCTCCCTATAAATAGAGGTGCTCTCTACCATTGTAATACACCCCTCTCAACTCACTAAGAAGAACTCTCTCTACTCTTCTCTCTATTGCTATTGTTCTTGTTCTATTGTTCTTGTCTTTTACTTTAGTTTATAACAATTTCCACGAAATATTTTATTATATACCGTGTTAAATTTCACGTGAAATACTAGTAAATTTATACAACTTAGATATCAATAGTTTCTCCATTCAGTAGCACTCCCTAGTCCCTACATGCTAATTAACACTATTTTGCATGAAATAAGAATAATAACATGGTACACACATATATATGTATTATTTTAAACATTTATTTTAACACTACTTCTATCCATTTTTTTCCTCTTAATTTTTGAAATTTATTTGCATAATTGAGAGAGAAAAACACTGGCTGTTTCAGTGAGTTCAGCTCTTTTTCTCTTCCTTTCCATTTCTTCTTGAACTTCTAATCTTACTCCAAATAACATTGGCCTCTCATCTTGTTGTTTTTTTTCTTCTTTCTCTGGATTTTTTGCAAAAATGGTAACTATATCAGTTAATTTTTTGCATTTGTTTTTCATTACTGAAAGCTCAGAGCTAAGGACTCCATTCTCCATCTTGAGTCTTTTATTCTCATCCGCAAGAATTGTAAGTTCAGATGATGATGATGATGTTGATGACGATGACCTTTGATCTTCTTCTGTTTCTTTCTTGTTACTGTTCGCGCATTGACTCTGTCCGTTATTATTGTTGTTCTTATTTATTGTTGTTATTGTTGTTGTTTGGTTGGTATCTGTTTGTCCATGCTTTTCTACGACGAATATCACATAGTAATTCCCTTTCTCCCTTTCTAAACTTGTCATTGCTGAACTCCCACCAGCTTGTTGCTATTTTACGGAAACCCTAATATCATACCAAAAAATTGATGATCGAAATAAATTTCAAGAATTATATATGTTCAATAGAAATTAAACATATATATGGTTCAAAATGTAGAAAACGTTATCATATGTAACTAGTCTCAAACTTTAAAAAAAAAAAAAAAGAGCAGCCAGGGTTCGGGGAAGGAGACGGACGACCATGGTCTATTATACGTAATCTTACCCTGTCTTTCGGGAAGAGACTGCTTATAAATTGATAATTTCCTCAAACGAAAGAATTTTCACAATATTAATACATGAGAAACTTCTTAATTAATCTATTAAAAATATAATGTACTTTTTAATCTCCATTAGTATGAGATGAGATGATTGCCACTATTATCATAGTTGTGGCCAGTATGGGGTACAACTTAATTAGTGAAAACATGATAATAAGAAGGTAATAAATAGTGAAAATACTATTATTACGCATGTTAATTGAAAAGTGTATAAATAAGACAAAATTAAATATATTCAAGTGATTAAGTTAATAATTATGAGTGCTTTGCATGTGCTTTTGGCAATAAGTCATACATTATCTTGTCTTGATAACTTATAATTATAACCTAAGCTCTAAGTATGATTAATTAATGTCAATAATATAATCATTATATTTTAATGGTTGGCTATTCCAAAATCATGGTCTACAGTCTTTTTAGTTGAGCCCATAAAAGATCTATTGTCTATTTGTATCACCAACAAATAATACATTTTTCATTTTTTTTCTTTAAAAATAACTAATTTAACCATAATCAAACGAATTGAACTACTCAATTAAGCTAGATGTGTCTGGACGTATCTTAAAATGCTTTTAGTGATTAAATTAATAAATAACATTTTAGCTGATTATGGGAATAAAACAATCATTGAATATTGTTAGTTTCAGATAAATTATGTTCATAGAGAAGTAAAGACAAGAGGGGTTGCTTTAATGGTAAGCAACCTCCACTTTCAACCGAGAGGTTGTGAGTTCGAGTCTCCCCAAGAGCAAGGTGAGAAGTTCTTGGAGGGAAGGATGCCGGGGATCTATTTGGAAATAGCCTCTTTACCCTAGGGTAGGGGTAAGGTCTGCATACAGACTACCTCCCCATACCCCACTAAGTAGGATTATACTGGATTGTTGTGGTATGTTCATAGAGAAGTAGATATATAATTACTCTATCAACTATTACTATGTACTGCTAATTCTTATTTTAACCTCGAACCATTATTGATGTATGTTATATGAATATTCTATACCAATTACGCATTAGCTAGTTAAAAATACTTTTTGGTAATTAAATATAGATTTATGATAAATAGAAATATATCTCCTTTTTGTAGGAGGGGAGGGAATCTGAGTAGGAAAATACTTCCTTGCATCTCATATTTAATTATTTATACCAAATTAATGAATTTAATTAACCTTAAGAATCACAAATTATTAAAAGAGAAAATGTTATTAAGAACTAATAATCCTCTTTTTTAAACTATCTAGTATCCGCCATTGGGTACCAACTAGCTAGACTAAAAGAGGGACAAGCCGGTGAACAAAGTATATTCATTCACGTGAAAAGACAAGAGTGATTGCTCTGATGGTAAGTAATCCCCACTTCCAATCGAGAGGTTGTGAGTTCGAGTCTTCCCAAGAGCAAGGTGGGAAGTTCTTGGCGGGAAGGATGCCGGGGGTCTATTTGGAAACAGTCTCTCTACCCAAGGGTAGGGGTAAAGTCTGCGTACATATTACCCTCCTCAGACCCCACAAAGTGGGATTATACTGGGTTGTTGTTGTTGTTGTAGGCCATACTAAAAGAGTGTAATGTAGACTGTCTATCCTAATATAAATATTAGTAGTTATTTTTACTATAAGTCACACGAAGACAACAATGTCATTACTTTAAGGCTCCCTTCACCAACTAATTCTGGATCATCGTCGTGTAGGATTCATTAAAAAGGAAAATTAAGAGTTCTTATAATCCAGACCTCCGATTAAAGGTAAAGAAATTTCATACATTTCACCATATTCTTTGATAGTAATAAAAGTTCAAAAACTCAATATAATATATTTATTGAATTAATATAAACACTGAATACGAATAAATTTTTTAGACAGTAAATAGAAGGATATATAACATACATAGGTATTGAGCTGCCGGACAAAGCTGGAGAAGTTGCTATGTTTGAAGAAAGTTGGAAGTAAATCTCTAGCAAATTCCGCCGGCTGCCACACAACAAACGCCGCCCCATCGGAATTCCAAGAAACGACGTCGTCCGTCGCCGGATCTTCCACCAACATGTACGTTTTCAGTAAGAATGGCGACGGCGATGACTTCCTTACATACTCTAATAACAAACTCTTCTCATCACGTTGAACTTCTTCTACTACCACCATCATATTTTTTAAAAAGAAAATCCAAGAAAATTGGTAAAATAAGAAGAGAAAAAAAAATAGTTTTCTTTGAGTTGGGTTTTTTTTAAAAAAAAATTCTATGAAATTAGAATGGATGAATTTGCTAGATAGAAGAGGAGGTGGAGAAGAGAAGAAGGGCAGTTAAGAACTCCCAACCCCAGCAATAGAAACCCAATACGACTCCGAAATTCATGAGAAATGCAACAGTTTTTTTTTTTTTTTTGCAAATAAAATACTTTTGTTCTCTCTATATAATATATCCTTTCACAGAAATGAAAGAATGATTGAAACGCATGTATTATGCATACCTCTTGTTATATAGTAGTTAGAAGAGAAGAAGATGAGAAAGAGAAAGTCATATTTCAGAGAGTGGGTCAGAGGCAAACTCAGAATTCGACGGTCGAAAAACACCATAACTTTCGATATAAATTTATCACTATTTATATAGATTGATAAGGAAGCATAACGTTATATCTGACTATTTTTTAATGACATTTGTAAGTATATATAGAATTTTTACCGAAGTTTACAGGTGTTGATGATTCCTCAACTCATTATCACGTGCGTCCGCCTCTGACAGTGGCAGAATAGGAGTTTCATTAATGGTATCAAAATATAAAAAATTAAATATACGAAAAAATTAAAGAAATTCAACAGATAATATATATGCAGAAAATAGAAATTTTTTTTAATTTACCTAAAAATACAACATAATATTTTGACAAAAGAGTATTTGTTGACACTCCTTAATTATACGTGTGGCTCCGCTAATGATTATATATATATATATATATATATATATAGTACTTGTTTATTTAAGATTATGGGGCTTGCGATGGGATCATATTCATTCACCTTTAACTATAAGTCTACTTATGAGTTCGAATTCTATAAAATAAAAATTTCTTGATAGATAACGCTTTAATTTTACTTATAGTAAGCTCTGCACGGTGCGAATTTGAATCAAACAAAGAGGGTTTTCAATAACGAATAGTTGTAACTTGTACGTATAAAAATAAACTTATGTAAATTTTTACGTCAGCAACTTATAGATTTTTACACTATGAAGCTCAATGGACAAACCAAGAATTCTTATATGAAGAATAAAAAAGGTACCAAAAATAATTATGCCTAGAAATTTCCTTTATACATATTAAGGGGATTCAACTATTCATATAAAAATACAAAAGAATTATCGTTATCTAACTTGGAAGCAGCCTCTTTGCCCTTTTGGGTAGGGGTAAGGCTGTCTACATATTACCTTCCCCAGACCCCACCTGATGGGAGTATACTGGGTAGTTGTTGTTGTTGTTATCTAACTTACACAGTATAATCAGTCAAAGTTCATCGGTCGTATAAAATTAATTAAAATATCCCCTATCACTCTAAATCCTTATTTATTTAATTGGTTAACTTGAACCCTTTATTTGAAAATTGAATAATATATAGTAGTAGTCTTTGTGTAAAATAACCTATTGCTACGTGTATCTTTTTGTCTATACAGACGTGTGAATATAAACATGTTTATGTATTGTTTAGTGTATTAATGTAGAGATAAAGTAGTTACGTACAAAGGCTTCAAATTGGGACTGTATAAAAATAGAAGACTTATTTTTCCATAATATTTTTTAATTTTATATTTTGAAGGGGAAGAGAATATGATATTCTAAAACCTCATTTACATATGAAAGATAGAAGATCAGAATTCTAAGCATTTTAAGTTATTGAGTTCTGAATTGTTAAATTATAAATAATCAATAAATTATCCAAGACAAAAATAGAGTTTGAATCAAAATTATTGGGTTCATCGAACCCATAGCTAGAATACTGGCTTCGCCCCAGTAGAAAAGACATCCGATGATAGTTGAAATATACGCAGACTGCTCCGAACACTACTACTATTATGCAAAATATATATTTTCTCAAATACTAAAGAAAACATATAACTTTTCTACTTTATTATATTTTCCAAAAACTAATGTCAAAATTAAACCAAGACCAAATAAAAAAAGTTCATTTAAGTAACCATTATCTTAAGATGATTGAAGCTATTTGCAGAAGTTTTGTCTGGTCTGGTGTAAATTCCATCACTAAGAAAGCCTATGTGTCTTGGGATAGAATGTGCACCCCCAAATCAGCAGGAGGGATGAACCTTATTAATCTTCTGCTCTGGAATAAAGCTGCAATTGCAAAGACTTGCTGGGATCTTGCTCACAAAAATGATAAACTGTGGATTAGATGGATTACTGCTTATTACATAAAAGATAAGCTGATAAAGGACATGCCAATTCCTACACAAGCCAGCTGGATGGTCAGGAAAATTATAGCCTCAAGAGCTATTCTGCAGAATTTCCAACACTGGAGGAGTCAGAATTGTTCCATTAGACAACTATATCACTTGCAGCTAGGAGATCTGCCAAGAGTTCCATGGAAGAATCTGATCATCAACAATCATGCTAGACCAAAAGCAGTCTTCAATTTGTGGATGGCTCTACAAAATAGACTACCAACTACAGACAGATTGGTAAGTTGTGGACTGAATGTTGATCAGGAGTGCATATTATGCCATAACTACAGAGAGACAAGAGATCATCTTATGCAATCATGCCCTTTTTCTGCTGATCTTTGGGGGCAAGTTATGCAATGGCTACATGCGAATTATCCTCCAGCATGTATTTGGGATCAAAAACTACATTGGTTCATAAGTAAAGCAAAAGGGAAATCTTGTCGAGCAAATATCTTCAAAATGGTAATTGCTGAAGTCACATATGCTGTCTGGATGGAGAGGAATTCGAGAATTTTTAACAACACTTTTCGTAACTGTGTAGTTCTGTTGAGGGAGATAGCATACATTTGTAATGTTAGAGGTACCACTAGAATTAGAAAAATATTGCAGCAATTTAACATTTATTATCATTAGGAGAGAGTGTTGATTCTATGTAGTGAGTTTTGGTAAATTAGAGATAGTCAGCTGAGTATAAGCTAGATTATGGGTTTGTAAAGCATATACGTTGGTGATTAAGAAAACTTTAATAAAAAAAAGTAACCATTATTCTGGATTTGTTGGGAAAGATCAGCAGTACAAGTGGACATCAATATTGATAATTTAATAATTGTGCATACCCATTTTTTCCAAAAGGAGGAAGAAAGAAAGACCAAATTAGGTATTTGACTAAAGAATTTTTTAATGTTCAATTTAGTACAGTAAATAATATATTTGTCAAATATTGACCGGTCAATTGTAGGAATTATAATTAAGATATAATAACACTTGTTTGCGACATTTATTTTGTATTTTTCATTCAACTAAGACGAGCTGAACTATACTTTTTTTTTCTTATTTTGAAGTTTAAAAAATAATATATAATGTGCAAATTGCTTTCCACTTTCCCTACCATCAAATATTATTTGAATTTTTCGTTGGAAACAAATGACTTTATTGACTTCCTGTGCTTTTGTGTCTAAAAGAAAGTATACTTGAATTGCATGTCATAAACTCCTTCAAGTTGGGACTTAATATCTACAGAAGAGTAGTTAAAAAGATATGTAATTTTTTTAAAAAATAAATTAATCATATATAAAATAAGAATAATACTTATGAGTGCATAACTTAGTAATCAATACGATCAGAAGAAAATCGCGGGAGATCAGAGTTTAAATTCTAAAAGAAATAGAAAAAGTTAAGGTGATTTCTTTTCATCTGTCTAAGTCTTAGACGGACAAAGTTATTCACTAAATACAATAGCGAAGCCAGAAATTTTCCCCAAAAGTATTCAAACTTGAGTGAAGTTAAAAGATATTCGGCAAAGGATGTTCAACATATGTACCTCTAAAATTTAATATTTTATCTCTATTTGCATTATAATTTTCCGACAAAGGGTGGTCAATTGACTACCCTTGCCAAAGTATAGCTTCGCCCCTGACTATATTGTTGGGTTTTGGATGTATTTAATCAATATATTAAATACTTAAAAGAGGGTGAATGGGAACTGGAGAGAAATAAAAAATTTTGAGTGAAATTTTAAGTTCTTTTCCCCGGTAAATGGATATTGTCCCATATTGAAAGAGAAAATGATTTTGTATGGGTATATAAGCAATTGTTCTTCTTCTAGCTCTTAAAGAGTTGAGAAGAAGGCAAGCCTCGCGTCGTTGTCGTCGCTCGGCTCGGCTCGACTTCGGTTAAATGATTGATTGATTAATTTTTTGGATCACATTTATTTATTAATTGTAAAATACTATTCTACTCAGAATTTAACTACGAATTTTTTGAGTTTCTCCTCCTTTCTTCTGCATATTTTAACTTTAAATGAAGCAACAGTAAGTGTGATTTGCTACTGAACTTTGTGTTCGCTGAAGCACTGGGGTTTGAAGTACCACTACACCAGTGTGTAATTCGTTCTATCCTGGGAGGAAATAATCCATAACCTTGGGTACTAAGAAGGGATCAAATTCCTTAAAGAAATATTGTGAATTCAGTGGGCTCGAATTGGTTTTTTGTCATTTCTATTTATGTTCATTTTTGTTTATATTCATTTATATTTCTAGAATTATTTTACAAATACAGTATGCTAACAAGCTTAAGGAATTTAAAATATATTTTCTGTAATTGTGCTCACTATTTCTAGAAGAGTAAAACCTTTGTGGTTTTATACTCTATTAAAATCTACATAATTTTAACGTTTGTGTCATTCTTTTACATAAATGACTAATGAGAATGAGAACCAAATTGTTTCAATGGTGACTGCCAATGCCTCAATAAACTGAACGACACCAGTAGCATTGGCATCGGCGAAAAAAAATTTTGGGGATTGATTTCAAGCACTGGCAGCAAAAGATATCTTCTATTTGACTACTCTAAGTCTCCAAAAATTCATCAAGGAAGATGTTCCTATGCTGTCCGATGAAACTCCAGAAAATGAATGCTTTCTCGTAATTGAGGTGTGGAAGCATTCAGTTTTTTTGTGCAAGAATTATATTCTAAGCGGGCTGGATGATGCTTTGTATAATGTCTATAGTGGCGTGGAAACGTCAAAGGAACTGTGGATTGCGCTTGAAAAGAAATACAAATCCGAAGATGTCGGGTTGAAAAGTTTGTTGCTGCAAAGTTTTTGGACTATAAAATGGTAGATAGCAAGTCTGTTATTACCCAAGTCCAGAAATTGCAAGTGATTATTCACGATCTCTTTGCTGAAGGTATAAATTAAATTAATATTGATGTTGAAAGTAGTAATCTTAGTATTTTTACTAACAGAAATTTCATTGAAGGTCTTGTCATCAATGAAGCATTTCAAGTAGCAGCGATGATTGAGAAGTTTCCTCCTTTGTCGAAGGACATCAAAAACTACTTGAAACACAAACGCAAGGAGATGTCTCTTGAAGATCTCATTGTTCGGTTGAGAATTGAAGAGGACAACAAAGCTGCTAAAAAGAGAGGCCGTGGAAACTCAACAATAATGGGAGTAAATATTGTTGAAGAGAACAAAAAGAGGAAGAAGGCTTCTGGACCGAAATACAACCCAAGTAAGAAGCGGTTCAGTAAAAACTACTACAACTGTGGAAAAATCGAACACAAATCTATGGAGTGTCGTGCTCCGAATAAAGACAAAAAGAAGGGTCAAACAAACATGGTTGAAAGAGAAGCATTGACTTCTTATGCTCCTGTTGGACCCGATGAGACAATTTATATGGGAAATGCTTCAAAGGCGGAGATTGAAGGAAATTCTCAAAATGACTTCCGGCAAAGTGGTGACGTTGAACAACGTCCTTCATGTTCCCGAGATTAGGAAGAATTTAGTCTCTACTGGACTTCTTGTTAATAATAATTTTAAATGTGTTTTTGTCTCCGATAAGGTTGTAATAAGTAAGAATGAAATGTTTATGGAAAAGGTTACCCTACTGAGAGCCTTTTCAAGCTAAATGTAATGGTTTTTAAAAATAATAATAAAATTTCAGCTTCGTCTTACTTACTTGAGTCAAATGAATTATGGCATATACGTATGGGTCATGTCAATTATAAAACCTTACGAAAAAATGATTAATTTGGAAGTACTGCCTAAGTTTGAATGTGACAAATCAAAATGTCAAGTATGTGTGGAATCTAAGTATGTTAAACATCCTTATAAGTCGGTTGAAAGGAATTATCCTTTAAACTTAATTCACACAGATATTTGTGACATGAAGTCAATACTATATCGAGGTGGAAAGAAGTATTTCATAACTTTTATTGACGATAGTACTCGATATTGTTATGTTTACTTACTTAATAGTAAAGATGAAGCAATAGATGCATTCAAGAGATACAAAAATAAAGTTGAAACACAACTTAATAAGAAAATTAAAATGATAAGAAGTGATAGGGTGGTGAATATGAATCTCTTTTTGACCAAATATGTTTAGAATATGGAATTATTCATCAAACAATAGCCCTTTACACGCCCCAATCTAATGAAATTGCAGAAAGAAAAAATCGTTCGTTAAAGGAGATGATGAACGCAGTATTGATAAGTTCTGGTTTACCATAGAACTTGTGGGGTGAAACTGTTCTTACGGCTAGCCGAATTCTAAATCGAGTACCCCATAGCAAAACACAAGCCATTCCATATGAAAAATGGAAAGGAAGGAAGCCCAACTTGAATTATTTTAAAGTGGGGGGGGGGGGGGGGAGGGGGGTTGGCAAAAGTGCAAGTTCATAAACCCAAAAGGGTAAAAATAGGACCGAAAATCGTTGTTGTATTTCATAGGATTTGCGACTAATAGTAAAGAATATTGATTTCTTGTTCATAAATCTGAAAATCCCGACATTGATAATAATACAGTTATAGAATCAGATAATGCTGAGTTCTTTAAAATATATATCCGTATAAAAAGGAATGTGAGTCGATTGGTGAATGATCTAAACGACTTCGGGAAGAAAGAAAAGAAAGTACACTTAGCCAGAAGGATCCAAGACGTAGTAAACGTCAAAGAACGTCTCCTTTATTCGGACTAGATTTGTGACTTTCTTATTGAAAAATGAGCCTCAAACATTTAAAGAAGTTATGTATTCTTCGGAATCATTGTTATGGAAAGAGGCAGTCAATAGTTAAATGGAATCCATACTGAACAATCATACATGAGAATTGGTTGATCTTCCTCCTGGAAATAAACCATTGGGTTATAAATGGATCTTTAAGAGGAAAATGAAAGATGATGGCACTATTGACAAGAATAAGGCAAGACTTGTGGTCAAAGGGTATAGACAACTAGAAGGTCTTGACTATTTAGATACATACTCTCTAGTTAGAAGAATTACTGTGACGACCCGGCCGATCGTCTTAAGAATTAACGCCTGATCCCCTATTAACTACTTCCCCCAAGTTTATTTCTGCTTATTTGATTTGCCGGGACACTCGATTTTGAGTTTCGGAGAGTTTTTTAGGATACTTAGTCCCGAATTGAGAGCTTAAGTGTTGGAAAGTTGTCCCTAGTTGGAAAAGTGTACATACAGCCTCAGAATGGGAATCCTATGGTTCCGTTAGCTTCATTAGGTGATTTCGGGGTTGGTATTATGTTTGGAATGTATTTTGGAGGTCCGTAGCCAATTTAGATTTGAAATGCCGAAGTTTGAACTTTTGAAGTTCCCGGTTGATAGGAGAGATTTTGATCTGAGGGTCAGAATGGAATTATGGAAGTTGCAGTAGCTCCGTCATGTCATTTAGGATGTGTGTGCAAAATTTCAGGTTATTCGAACATGGTTTGGTTAGGTTTTTTATCGAAAGCGTATTTTGAGAGAATTTGAAGTTCTTAGGATTGAATCATTGATTAATTTGAGTTTCCAACATTTTTTAGGTGGTTAAAGGATGGGAACAAGTTTGATGAGGTTTTAGGATGGGCTGGTACTTTTGGTTGATGTCCTGGGGGCCTCTGAGTGATTTCGGATGGCTAACGGTAAGTTTTGAGACTTAAAAGTTGCAGAAAAATCCTTCAGCAGTTGCAGGTCCCATTTCCTTCTTCGCGTTCGCGACACTCCTCTCGCATTTGTGAAGCTCGGACCTTCTTCTTCTCACACGTTCGTGTAGAGTAATTCTGGAGGAGGACCAATTCCTCAATCGCGATTGCGTCTAAGGCATCACGTTCGCATAGTTTTACTTGACTCTTAGGCTGATACCTATTTTTACTCAACGCGTTCGCATTACTTTGGTCGCGTTCGCATAGCTTCACCAACCCAGGCCTTCGTGTTCGAGGAACCTTCCACGCGTTTGCGAAGGGCATTTTGGCAGCCTTCATTTTTCCTTCTTCGTGAATGCGAGACTTCTTCCGCGTTCGTGATGCTTTGAATACCCGGATAGATATAAACACATCAAAAGGGATAGTCATTTTTATCAAACTACAAGCTTGGGAGGTCGGATTTGGGAGAAATTTCGAGGGGTTTCTGAGAGCAACCATTCGGTAACGATTCTCTACTCTCTTATGCTTAAAACCCACTAATCTAATCATGAATTCCTCCTAAATTTTTGAATTTTGAATGAAAAATGGGTAAAACTTCATAGACCAAATTATTGAGTTTTGAGTGGGTGTTTGACCTCTGATTTGAGAGATTTTTATATGGTTCGACTCGATGAGAGTACGAGAGTTCTAAAAATATGAAAATTTTCTGATTCTGAGACGTTGGTCTGAAGGGCGTTTTGGTCATTTTTACCTAATTTAGCGCGTTAGCTTTGAATTAAATAGTAGAATCAGTTTCTTGAGATGTTATTTACGATATGTTATTGAGTTGAATAAATTTGGGCCATTTGGAGTCGGATACTGATGGCAAAAGTGTGATTTCGAGTTGATTTTGGAGCTGATTCAAGGTAAGTGGCATGTCTAACCTTGTGCGGGTGACCTTTCCCCTTCGGATGTGATATTTGGTAATTGAATGCCTTGTATATGAGGTGACGAGCGTATGCTTGAGATAATTTTTGAAATATTCGATTTTGCTTGAAGTATTTAAATTGAATTTCTTGTTTATCCGTGTTACTCTAATTGCAAATTTAGCCCGTGTTAATTTGGAAAAATCATGTTTAATTGACCTACTTGTCTATGTGTTTAAACTATCTTGTTTGTATTGTGTGGAGCATTTTAGGTTGGAATTTACTAATACTTGTTATGAGTTTAGCAATTATTCTGATATTCTTGAGCTGTTATTGTGTGTTTTAAATTGGGACCATGAGACGACACCTCGGGAGATCCCCTGCACGTGTTATCACCTGGGCTGAGAGTGCGGATACCAAGAGATCCCTGAAACATTTATATATATTGAGGATACCAAGAGATCCTCGAGATACCAAGAGGTCCTTGGCATTTATATGGAGGATACCAAGAGATCCCTGGCACTTATATTGAGGATACTAAGAGATCCTTGGGATACCAAGAGATCCTCGGGATACCAAGAGATCCTCGGGATACCAAGAGATCCATAGCATTTATATTGAGGATACCAAGAGATGCTCGGAATACTAAGAAATCCCCGGTTATTATTATTCTTGTTGGGGCGCGGTATTTCCTTATGTTCTGGCTTTAGTTTTGTTTTTCCGTTATTGTACTCTTGTTATCTATATAGACTCTTGCTATAGATTTTTAATTATACTATTATTTTATTCTATAATTTCTATTATTATTTTATATTAGTAAGGCCCTGACCTTCCTCGTCACTTCCCGACCAAGGTTAGGCTTGGCACTTACTGAGTACCGCTGTGGTGTACTCATGCCCCTTATGCACATGTTTTTCATGTGCAGATCTATGTACCTCCACCCAAATGCATTATCCTTGAGACAGGGAGAGCTACGGAGACTTCGAGGTACAACTGCCGCATCAGCAGACCAAGAGTCTCCTTCTTTACTCTATCTTGTAGTGTTTAGCCTTCTATCGTACTTTTGCTATAGACATTTCTATAGATTTGAGCCCTTACTGTATTCTTCTAGCTTGTGTTCCCGTGAGTTTCCGGGTTTTGGGATGTTATTGTAAACTTTCGCATTTTTGAGTTGTATGTGCCTAGTGGCAATTTTACATTCTACATTTCTTCTTGATGCATTTTGGGTTTTGAGTTAAAATTTTCGCACATTATTTGTTTTTTTCCGCATTGTTAGGCTTACCTAGTTGTAGGACTAGGTGCCGTCACGACATGTTCATCGAGGGCGAACTGGGGTTGTCACAAGTTGGAATCAGAGCTCTAGGTTCATAGGAGTCACGGAACACATGCTGGTTTATTAGAGTCTCGCTGATCGGTATGAAGACGTCTGTACTTATCTACGAGAGGCTATTTAACTGCTAGGAAAATTTCACTTCATTTGATTTCCTTGTCGTGCGAGGTTTTTGATAGCACAATTAAAATTTTGTCTTTTGATGGTGAGCACACGTGCTACGCGAGGTGATCATGCATTGGTGCCCCCTACTGCAGCCGTCAGAGGTCGGGGCCGGGGTAGAGCCCGAGGACGCACACGTTGTGCAGCCAGAGCACCTGCACAATCTGCCACCGAGGTACCACTGGCAGGTCCATCCGGAGTCCAGGCACCTGACACGCCCAATGCTACCACTGCTACCACTACTCCAGCTCTCCAGGAGACTCTGGCACAGTTCATGAGCATGTACACCACCTTGACTCAGGGTGGGTTTCTTCCCCTTGCTGCAGCCACATCTCAGGCCGGGGGAGGAGCACAGACTCTCGCCGCCGGTACTCTTGAGCAGCGAGTGCATGTTAAGCAGGTACCAGAGGTTATTCCTGCGCCGCCTGCAGTACTAGATCAGCCCCAGGACAGAGCAACAACTTCCGAGGATGAGAAGTTGAGGCTTGAGAGGTTTAAGAAGTACAAGCCTCCTGTATTCAACGGTCTAGCATCGGAGGATGCTTTGGGTTTTTTTGATGAGTGTTATCGTATTCTCCATATCATGGGTATATCAGGATCTAGCGGGGTTTCTTTCACCACCTTTCATCTTCGAGGGGCCGCCTATGAGTGGTGGCGCACCTATGAGTTAGACAATCCATATGAGGCTGCTTCGCTGACTTTGGCTCAGTTCTCAGAGTTGTTCCTACGAGAGTATGTCCCTCAAAGCCTTATGGATCATCGCGCGTAGAGTTTGAGCATTTTTGCTAGGGTGCTATGACTGTTTCAGAGTATAATATCCGTTATACCAGCTTGGCTAGGCATGCACCGGCCTTGGTTGCTACTATTCGCGAGAAGGTTCAACGGTTTATTGAGGGGCTTATTCCTAGCATCAGATCTAGCATGGCTCGTGAGTTGGAGATGCATGCTTCTTATCAGCAGGCAGTGAGCATTGCTAGGGGATCGAGGGTAGTACATGCTAGAGAGAGAGAGGAGAGGGAGGCTAAGAGGTCTCGAGAGTCGGGCCACTATTTTGGTGCCCGTACAGGTCGTCATGGTAGGCGCTATATGGGTCGCCCCGTTCATTCACCTCTTCCGGCAGCTAGCAGTGCTCCAGCTCCAGCTCCCCGCAGGCCTCAAGAGCCTTACTATGCACCTCTGGTTTCTAGTGCGCCTCTTACGCGGGATGAATTTAGAGGTCAGTCCAGCAGATCTGGTCCTAGCCAGTCACAGCCGCCCCTCCCCCCCCCAGAGCTTGTTTTGAGTGTGGTGACACACATCACGTAGTGAGGAATTGCCCTAGACTTGGGAGGAGTGCACCCTTACAGACTTTCCAGCCGCAGAGTTCCCAGGCTATGGTTTTAACTCCAGTTGCTGCCCCACCAGCTCAGCCATCTAGAGGTGGAGGCCGGGTAGGTAGAGGCCATCCTCAAGGGGGAGGCCGGGTTAGATATTATGCCCTTCCCGCTCGTGTTGAGGATGTCGCCTCCGATTCGGTTATCATAGGTATTCTATTGGTTTTCCACATAGATGCATCGGTTCTATTCAATCCAGGCTCTACTTATTGTTATGTGTCCTCCTATTTTGCTTCGCATTTGGGTGTATCTCGGGATTCTTTGACTTCCCCTGTTTATGTTTCTACTCTCGTGGGAATTCACTTGTTGTGGACCGCGTTTATAGGTCATGTTTGGTTACTTTTCGTGGTTTTGAGACAAAGGCAGATTTATTACTTCTTAGCATGGTGGATTTTAATATTATTTTGGTCATGGACTGGTTGTCGCCCCATTTTTCTATTCTTGATTGTCCTGTCGAAACCGTAACACTAGCTATGCTAGGTGTACCACGTGTTGAGTGGAGTGGCACTTTAGATCACACTCCTAGTAGAGTTATCTCTTTTCTTAGAGCTCAATGTATGGTTGAAAGGGGTGTGCCGCGTATTTAGCTTATGTAAGAGATATCAGTGTTGATACCCTTTCTGTTGATTTAGTCCTAGTAGTACGGGATTTTTCTAATGTATTTCCAGCTGATCTTCCGGTCATGCCACCTAATAGAGACATTGATTTTGGCATTGATTTGTTGTCGGGCACTCAGCCCATTTCTATCCCTCCATATCGTATGGCTCCTCCTGACTTGAAGGATTTGAAGGATCAGTTGCAGGAATTACTTGATAAGGGTTTTATTCGACCCAGTATTTTACCATAGGGTGCTCCTGTCTTGTTCGTGAAGAAAAATGATGGTTCTATGCGTATGTGAATCGATTATCGTCAGTTGAACAAGGTTACAGTGAAGAATCGTCATCCTTTACCTCATATTGATGATCTATTTGACCAACTTCAGGGCGCACAGGTGTTCTCTAAAATTGACTTGCACTCAGGTTACCATCAGTTGAAGATTCGGGAGCCAGATATCCCGAAGACTGCCTTCAGGACTCGGTATGGCTATTACGAGTTCCTTGTTATGTTATTTGGGCAGACCAATGCCCCAACAACTTTTATTCATTTGATGCATAATGTGTTCAAGCCGTATATCGGTTCTTTTGTCATTGTCTTTATTGATGACATTTTGGTGTAGTCCCAGAGTCGGGAAGATCATGAGCAGCATCTGAGGACAGTGCTCCAAGATCTAAGAGAGAAGAAGCTATATGCGAAGTTCTCAAAATGTGAGTCTTGGTTGGATTCAGTGGCATTCTTAGGCCACGTGGTATTAAGTGAGGGCATTCGGGTGGATTCGAAAAAGGTGGAGGCTGTGCAGAGTTTGCCCTGGCTGTCCTTAGCTATAGAGATTCGTAGTTTCCTTGGCTTGGCAGGCTACTACCGTTGTTTTGTGGAGGGGTGTTCGTCGATTCCAGCTCCTATGACTAGATTGACCCAGAAGGGTGCTCCATTTCAGTGGACCGAGGAGTGTGAGGCGAGTTTTCAAAAGCTCAAGACATCTTTGATTAAAGCTTCAATTTTGGTGTTGTCTACAGGTTTAGGGTCTTACATTGTCTATTGTCATGCCTCGAGAGTTGGCCTTGGAGCAGTATTGATGCAGGACGATAGGGTGATTGCCTACGCGTCCAGATGGTTGAATATACGCGCGAAGAATTATCTTATCCATGATCTTGAGTTAGCTGCCATTGTTCACGCTCTGAATATTTGGTGCTATTTTCTATATGGTGTGCCTTGCGAGATTTATATTTATCATAGGAGTTTGCAGTATTTATTCAAGTACAAGGATATAAATTTGCGCCAGTTTAGGTGGTTAGAGTTGCTAAAGGATTATGAAATCACTATTTTATATCATCCGGGCAAGGCCAATATTGGCTAATGCCTTGAGTCGCCAGGCAGATAGCTTTGCATATCTACCAATATCGGAAAGGCCTATAGTGATGGATGTTCAAGCTTTAGCCAGCCAGTTTGTGAGATTGGATCTATTAGAGCCCAGTCAGGTCTTAGCTTGCGTGGTTTCTCGATCTTCATTATTTGATCATATTAGGGAGCGACAATATGATGACCCTCATTTGCTTGTCCTTAAGGATAGGGTTCGACATGGCGACATCAGAGATGTGACCATTAGCGAGGATGGAGTATTGAGGATGCAGGGTTGGGTTTGTGTACCTAATGTCGATGGGCTATGGGAGCTGATTCTAGAGGAGGCCCACAGTCCGCGTTATTCCATCCATCCAGGTGCCGTGAAGATATATCAGGGCTTGAGGCAGCACTACTGGTGGAGGCAGATGAAGAAGGATATAGTGGGATATGTATCCAGATGCCTCAACTACCAGCAGGTGAAGCACGAGCACTAGAGATCGGGTGGGTTGCTTCAGCAGATAGAGATTCCGGAGTGGAAGTGGGAGCCGATTGATCACGCCCAACTCTAGTCCTAAAAAGGATAAGCGGTCATTGCAAATATAACCTGAGTATTTATGCCCAGAGTTGAATCCACAGAGAACCAAGCCTTCGCTATATCTGTTTAATAGCACTAAGAATACAAGATCGATTTCCGAAATAGTAAAGATTGAGATTTAGTAATTAACAGTTTATGGTATTTCTAACAACTAAAACTGAAAATAAAATAAATAGCAGAAAACTAACTATGCTTGAATTGTAAACAACTAGAATAAAGGTCTAAGGTAATTGTTTTCCCCGTTGTTGATTTCATTAGTTGCATGTTTCTTGTAGCTTTGACTTAGTTGCATCTATCAATCATGAACTCTCCAGTTATCATAAATGTCTCTCAAGCAATTGTGATAATTTACTAGACGCACTCTCTCAAGCTACGCTAGCTAGATTCACATTACAGTTCACTTAGGTCGCACCCGAGGTATCGTTATCTCTAATCGAACCTCTAAACCCTCGGTTATGACTCTCGCCTATACTCCGGGAGTGATGTTGTTAAAACAACTACCTATATATGCACTATTTCTCAAGTATATACATAATTAATAGGAACGGCTACTTGAGGATCCTTTCAATTATCCAAAATCAAAACATAGTTGAAAAAATAGAGATTAACAACAAGCTCAAAACTATATTAATATAACACCCAATTCATCCCCAACGGGTTTCACCAAAACCTTAGATAACAAATTAGCTATTCATAATAGTATAAAACTATAATATTAAAAGTTATAACCAACAATAAAAAATAAGAAGAGGAAGGAAAAACTTGTTAAAGAATTCCCCGCCTTGCTCTTCTTGTGCCTCTGCCTCCTTAGGTCAAATATGTGTCAAAAATATGTCCCGCTCCTCAAAAATATCATTTTTCCATGTATATATACCAAGTAGAGTCGAGCCCAAATAATTAAACCTTCTCCTACATGAAAAAGGACAATATTTCACGTCTGAACTGTCACGGCCATGGCATGGACCACGGTGACAACCGCGGAAGACACTGCCTCAAACCGCGGCTCGGATCCCGGTGATGACCACTGTGCATTTTTCGCCCTGTTCTATTTAGAATTTGGAAAAGTGTAAAACATGAAAGTTGTAGCCCTTTGAGTTAGCTTTCCAACCATATATTGTGGACTCCAAATGAAGTTTTAATAAAAACGTTATATCTATTTTACTAGATAGTGTGCAATATACCTCCTCGAGTCTTTGTTCGTACTTAATTATCAAATTGACTCCCGAACCCAATCCCGCCTTAATTTCTTGAGCTCTTACTCACACTTCAAAGCATAAAATCACTTAATTTCATTCTATAACATCTATATAGCTCGGAATCAATCCTACAAAGCATAAAACACACTGTTAGTGCAAAACACTAGCGATTAAAGCGCAAACTCAACTAAAGTGCAATAAATTAGGGTGTAATAATCTACTAAAATACATAATTATAGCTTATCATCATGGATTACCATGGATTTTATAGTTGGATTCCCACGGATCCTGAAGAAGTCTGATTCCATATGGGATATTGTGGATCGACTGACCAAGTTTGTTCATTTCATTTCGGTGTGTACCACTTATTCTTCGGAGCGGTTGGTAGACATTTATATCCGGGATATTGTCGTCTACATGGCATTCCAGTTTCTATTATCTCAGACAGAGGTACTTAGTTCACATCACGGTTTCGGAGGGCCGTTCAGCAAGAGTTGGGTACTCTAATGGAGTTGAGCACTGCATTTCACCCCCAGATGGACGGACAGTCTGAGTGCACTATCCAGATTCTTGAGGATATTATACATGCGTGCGTGATTGAGTTTGGAGGTTCTTGGGATCAGTTCTTGTTATTGACAGAGTTTGCTTACAACAACAGCTACCAGTCCGGCATTCATATGGCATCGTATGAGGCCTTGTATGGTAGGTGGTGTAGATCTCCAGTGGGTTGGTTTGAGCCGGGTGAGGCCAGACCATCGGGCACATATTTGGTTCAGGATGCTTTGGAGAAGGTCAAGGTAACTCAGGATAGCCTCCGTATAGACCAGTCCAAACAGAATAGCTGTGCGGACCGGAAGGTTCGTGATGTTTCCTTTATGGTTGGAGAGCAGGTTATGCTCCGAGTTTTGCCTATGAATGGCGTCATGAGATTTGGGAAGAAAGAGAAGTTGAATCTGAGGTTCATTGGCCCTTTTGAGATATTGAGGCATGTTGGGGAGGTTGCTTATGAGCTTGCCTTGCCTCCCAGCCTGGCAGGGGTTCATCCGATATTTCATGTTTCGATGCTCTGGAGGTATCATGGTGATCTGTTTCACGTGTTGGATTTCAGTTTAATCCATCTGGACAAGGATCTATCTTATATGGAAGAGCCAGTTGCTGTATTAGACATGCATATCCGGAAGTTGAGGTCAAAGAACTTTGCTTCAGTAAAGGTTTAGTTGCAGGGTCAGGCGGCCGAGGAGGTGACCTGGGAAACCGAGCAGGATATGCGCAACATTTACCTTCACCTTTTCACTATTTCAGGTATGTCTTTATGCTCGTTCGAGGACGAATGAATGTTTAAGTGTAGAAGGGTGTGAAGACCCGGCCGGTTGTCCTATGAATTAACGCCCTGATCCCCTATTAACTACTTTCCCCAAGTTTATTTCTGCTTATTTGATTTGCTGGGATGTTCGATTTTGAGTTTTGGAGAGTTTTTTGGGGACACTTAGTCACTAATTGAGAGCTTATGTGTTGGAAAGTTGTCCCTAGTTGAAAAAAATATGAAGATGGAGTGAACGGGAATCTGATGGTTCTGTTAACTTCTTTAGGTGATTTTGGGGTAGGGAGCATGTTCGGAATGTGTTTTGAAGGTCCATAGCAATTTAGGCTTGAAATGCCGAAGCTTGAATTTTTAAAGTTTTCGGTTGATAGGAGATATTTTGATCCGAGGGTCGGAATGGAACTCCAAAAATTGCAGTAGCTCCGTCATGTCATTTGGGATGTGTGTGCAAAATTTCAGGTCATTCAGACGTGGTTCGGTTAGGTTTTTTATCGAAAGCGTGTTTTGAGAGAATTTGAAGTTCTTAGGCTTGAATCATTAATTAATTTGAGTTTTCGACGTTGTTTTAGGTGATTTAAGTATGGAAACAAGTTTAGATGAGGTTTTAGGATGGGTTGGTACTTTTGGTTCAGGTCCCGGGGGACTCAAGGTGATTTCGGATGGCTAACAGGAAGTTTTGAAACTTAAGAGTTGCAGAAAAATCCTTCAGCAGTTGTAGGTCCCATTTCCTTCTTCGCGTTCACGATGCTCCTCCGCGTTCGCGAAGCTCTGACCTTCTTCTTCTACGTGTTTGCGTCATCCTCCTTGCGTTCGCGGAGAGTAATTCTGGAGGAGGACCAGTTCCTTATCGCGTTCACGAAGCTTCATGTCTTCCTCAATTGCGATCGCGTCTAAGGCATCGCGTTCGCATAGTTTTACTTGACTCTGAGAGCTGATTCTTATTTTTACTCAACGCGTTCGCATAGCTTCAGTAGCCCAGGTCTTCGCGTTCGCGGATCTTTCCTCGTATTTGCGAAAGGATTTTTTGGACACCTTCATTTTTCCTTCTTTGCGAACACGAGACTTCCTCCGCGTTCGTGATGCTTTGAATACCTGGACAGATATAAACACACCAAAATCCGAGGGTTAACCATTTTTATCAAAATACAAGCTTGGGAGCTCGGATTTGGGAGAAGTTTCGAGGGATTTTTGAGAGGAACCACTGGGTAACGATTCTCTACTCTCTTATGCTTAAACCCCACTAATCTAATCATGAATTTCTCCTAAATTTTTGAATTTTTGAATGAAAATTGGGTAAAACTTCATAGATCAAATTATTGAGTTTTGACTGGGTGTTTGACCTCTGATTTGAGAGAATTTTATATGGTTGACTCGGTGAGAGTACAAGAGTTCTGACAATATGAAAATTTTCTGATTCTGAGACGTTGGCTTGAGGGACATTTTGGTCATTTTACTTAATTTCACGCGTTAGCTTCGAATTAAATAGTAGAATTAGTTTCTTGAGATGTTATTTATGATATGTTATTGAATTGAATAGATTTGGCCATTTGGAGTCGGATACTCGTGGTAAAAGTGTGATTTCGAGTTGATTTTGGAGCTGATTCAAGGTAAGTGGCATGTCTAACCTTGTGCGGGGGACCTTTCCCCTTCGGATGTGATATTTGGTAATTGAATTTCTTGTACGTGAGGTGAGAGCGCGTACTTGAGCTAATTATTGAAAAAATCGGTTTTACTTGAAGTATTTAAATTGAATTTCTTGTTTATCCGTGTTACTCTAATAGGAAAGTTAGCATGTGTTAATTTGGAAAAAGCATGTTTAGTTGACCTACGTGTCTATGTGTATAAAATGTCTCGTTTGTATTTTGTGGAGCATGTAAGGTTGGAATTTACTAATACTTGTTATGAGTTTGGCATTAATTTTGATATTCTTGAGCTATTATTTTGTTTTTTAAATTAGGACTACGGGACGGCACACCAAAAGACCCCCCTGCACGTGTTATGACCTGGGCTGAGAGTGCAGGGTATCAAGAGATCCCCGGCATATGTAATTATAAATATTGGGGATACCAAGATATCCTCAGGATACACAAAGAGCCCTACCATTTATATTGAGGATACCAAGAGATCCCTAGAATTTATATTGAGGATATCAAGAGATCTTCGGAATACTAAGAGATCTCCGGTTATTATTATTCTTGTTGGGGCGTATTTCCTTGTGTTCCGCCTTTAATTTTATTTTTTTGTTATTGTACTCTTGCTATCTGTATAGACTCTTGCTATAAATTTTTAATTATACTATTATCTTATTCTGTCATTTCTATTATTATTTTATCTCAATAAGGATGTGACCTTCCTCTTCACTTCCCGACCAAGGTTAGGCTTGGCACTTACTGAGTACCGATGTGGTGTACTCATGCCCCTTATGCTCATGTTTTTTCATGTGCAGATCCAGGTACCTCCACCGAGATGCATTATCTTTAAGACAAGGAGAGCTACGGAGACTTCGAGGTACATCTGCCGCGTCCGCAGACCGAAGAGTCTCCTTCTTTACTCTATCTTGTAGTGTTTAGCCTTCTATCGTACTTTTGCTGTAGACATTTCTGGAGATTTGAGCACTTACTGTATTCTTCTAGCTTGTGTTCCCGTGAGTTTCCGGGTTTTGGGGTGTTATTGTAAACTTCTGCATTTTGAGTTGTATGTGCCGAGTGGCATTTTATATTATGTGTTTCTTCTTGATGCATTTTGGGTTTTGAATTAAAATTTTTTGTAGATTATTTGTTTGTTTTTTCACATTATTAGGCTTACCTAGTCGTAGGGACTAGGTGCCTTCACGACATGTTCATGGAGGGCGAACGGGGGTCATGATAGTTACGTCCATACAAATGTTAGTAGCATCATATGCAATTTATGGTCTTGAAATTTATCAAATGGATGTTAAGAAGTCCTTCTTAAATGGAGAGTTAGAGGAATAAATCTACATGGAACAACCTGAAGGATTTGTGATTCCAGGTAAAGAAAAGAAGGTCTGTAGACTTGTTAAGTCCCTCTAGGATTAAAACAAGCACCTAAACAATGGCATGCTAAATTTGACCAAACAATTTTGACAAATTGATTTAAGATAAATGAATATGATAAATGTGTGTATATTAAAAATGTTTCAAATCACATAGTCATTGTTTGCTTATATGTGGATGATATGATCATAATGAGCAATGACATTGCCAACATAAATGCTACTAAGCGTATGCTAACTAGCAAATATGATATGAAAGACTTGGGAGTTGCATATTTAATTCCGGGAATTAATATCCATAAAACTTCTCAAGGTCTAACATTGTCACAATCTCATTATATTAAGACAGTTCTTGAACAATTCAAGCACTTGTGCTTTAAAATTGCAAAGACTCCAATGGATGTGAATCTTGCATTGGCAAAGAACAAAAGCCAGAGTTTATCACAATTGGATTATGCTCGTGTATTAGGTTGCTTAATGTACATTATGAATTATACACGACCAGATATAGCTCTTGCTATAAGTAAATTGAGTCGATATACGAGCAATACATGTCAATCTCATTGGATAGCCATGAAACAAGTTTTAGGTATTTAGTACATACTCAGGACTTTACTTTGTACTATAGTAAATATCCTGCGGTCATTGTGGGATACTGTGATGAAAATTGAATCACCGGATCAACTGATTCCAAGTCCACAAATGGATATATATTCACTATTGGCGGAGGAGCGGTATCTTGGAAGTCATCCAAACGAATTTGTATTGCCCGCTCTATAATGGAGGCTGAGTTCATAGCCTTGGATAAAGCCGGTGAAGAAACTGAATGGATCTGAAATTTCTTGGAAGATATTCCATTTATGCATATATTGTGATAGTCAAGCGGCAATTGGAAGGGCTGGGAGCGTTATGTATAACGGCAAGTCTCTTCATATATGACGAAGACATAAAACCGTTATACAATTACTCTCTAGAGGAATTATCACGATTGACTATGTAAAGTCAAGTGATAATGTGTCGTCCACTTACAAAAGGCCTAACTAGAGAGTTAGTTGAGAATTCATCAACGGGAATGAGACTGTGGCCGAGAACAAGTCATAGTGGCGGTAACTCTACCTAGAAGACTGGAGATCCTAAGATCTAGGTTCAAGGAGATCAAACAAAGTCATTTATGACGGTTCAAAATTATCAACTAAATTTTGGTTCATTCTCGTGATGAGACAATGTTCAGTACCAACGATAAAATATTAAGGCTTATTAATAATTTCTAAATTTAATACGGGGTATATCAAATAGTGTATCTACGGGATGATACGTTTAGAAATCATCTATGTAAGCGTGAAGTGTTAGCCGCTTCAAGGAGAACATTGTAAGGCCAGTTCTCTACACACTTATGAAACGAGGCAGTATTCATGGCTGAAACGAACATAATAATGAGAACCAACGACGGTTAAGTATTGGTTGTGTGACTTGTGGTTGTCTAGGTATACACAAAAGTTCGACTGTTAAAAGATATCAAATCTACCGATTGATCGAGTATATCCTACATAAGTTCACCACAGAAAGTTTAAAGGGAAACCTACTTATCCAGATGCAATTAATCCTTACTTGCGAATCACATAGTTTTTCATGCATACTTCCATGATATAACCATTTCCCATTCATGTGGGGGATTGTTAGGTTTTAGATGTATTTAATTAATATATTAAATACTTAAAAGATGGTGAATGAGTAGGAAATGAAACTTTTTGAGTGAAATTTTAAGTTACCCCCCCCCCCTCCCCCGCAGTAAATAGATGTTGTCCCATACTAGAAGAGGAAGATGTTTTTTATGGGTATATAAGCAATTGCTCTTCTTCTAGCTCTTAAAGAGTTGAGAAGAAGGCAAGCCTCGCGCCGTCGCTCGCTCGGCTCGGCTTCGGATTTGGTCATATGGTCGATTGATTAATGTTTTGGACCAAATTTATTTGTTAATAGTAATATATTAGCAGAAATGTTATTAAATCCATTTCAGTTATCCAAATTTCAGTTTTCTGTTTTTGTAACACAAAATTAACTGCCCATCAATTTTTCCTCTTTGTTGTTGAGTAAATAGCCATTTATGCTGTGGCCGTTTTGCAGAATCAGCCATTTTGAAGAGTTGCACCTCTTCAGATTTCAGCCCAACTTTTCGCCAAAAATACAACATTATTCTGCTCAGAATTTCACTACGAGTTTTTTGAGTTTCTTCTCCTTTCTTCTGCATATTTTGTGTAATTCGTTCTATCCTTGGAGAAAATAATCCATAACCTTGAATACTAGGAGGGAATTAAATTTCTTAAGTAAATACTGCGAATTCACTCGAATTGATTTTCTGTCATTTCTATTTATGTTTATTTTTATTTATATTCATTTATATATTTAAAATTATTTTACAAATATAATATATTAATATATATGTGCCGATAGAAGATAATAAGTACGGTAGAATACTTAAGGTGTGCGCAATAATTAACATGGACACTGTTGTTATGAAAGAAATTAATTCTACGATAAGAAATAATCCATAATTACAAAATATTTGCTACAATGTTACTATTATACTTTTGTTTGACTCTCGAGTAACTTATTTTTCATTTATTACTGGGATATTAAGATCTTGCATTACAACTTACATTTGCATATATATATAAAAGCAATTTGTAATATATCAAGTATATATATGTTATTTGTCGATGTTAGTTGCCCCATCTTTTCATTAGGAATATTAAATTCTAAAATAATTGAATTAAGAGGAAGAACTAGTTAAACCCTAGTAATTATAGGTTCAACTAAGGGTGTCCAAGGGCTGGGTTGGACCGATTCTGGACCGGTTTAAATCGTGACCGGACTGGCCCGGTTACAAAGGGGCTGGGTGGGCTGAGTTCGTGGGGGAAGGGGTTGTGTCCATTTAATTTTTTCGATGGTGTAACCAGCCCGGACCGGCCCGGTCCGGATGAATAGTCGCCCATACTGGTTAAACCTGCCCGGTTCCAGCGGTAATTTTTTTTAAATCAGACTTCGTGGGGCCCAAGATAAAGTTGGCAACTGGAAGATTTCATTCAGATTCGTTGGCCAACGGACCTATTTGCAAAATTGGCCATTTTTTATTTATTTTCTTGTATTTGTTAATTTACAATATTAACCCTTCTTAAAATCTATAAATACCCTCCCTCTCTTCTTCATTTCTTCACTCAAAATTCTTATCTCAATCTCAATTCTCAATTTCTCTCATCTCTTCAATTTGCAAGATTTCATATTCTAATTTTATAATTTTTATTTGGCTCTCTTTTCTTGAGTTTAATTTACCGGAAATTGTTATTTCGAAATTGGAATTCGAAAATTGAAGTTCAACGTTAATATACTTGCTTGATGTTTGTTCATGGTAACACCGGAATTGCGTAATCAAGTGCTCAATTTATTATCGAATTCGGTGCACTCCCTCCAAATCTTTCTCTTATTTAATATTTTAATTGCATATTTAATTTTAGATTATACTTTAATTTTTACAATATGTTTAGTACTGCTAAAAGAGCGTATAGAAAAGTTACTGGTAGGGGTGAAAATAAAAAAAGAGGTAATCTAGGAGCTTCCGGTAGTAATAGTAATGACCCAATAACACATATTTATGAATCACCGCCTAATGATAATGTAGAGATAGATTATGAACAATTACAAGAAGATTTTGGAATAGAAGATAATGAAATTGGAATAGAAGATGAGATACCACCTACACCTACTAGTGAAAATGTTGGTAGTGTTGGAGTTGGAGTTTCTAGTGCTACAAGGGGTAGACCACCAGTGGCTCAAACTTCTAATTGTAGAAGAAGAAGTCCGGTATGAATTTTTTTTGAAATAATAGAAGGTACTGATAGAGTTAAGTGCAAACTTTGTAACGAAACTTTTAAATATTTGACCGGAGGAAATTTAGTGGGACTGGGACACTTAGTAGACATATGAGATCTGACCCCACAGAATGGGGCAATAATAGGGATGAAAGTCAAACAACTATTAGCCTACTATTGGAAATCTAGTAAAATATGATAAAATAAGGGATTGTGAGGAATTAGCAAAAATGATTGCTTTGGGTTGTCTACCTTTTTCTTTTGCTTCTTCATCGTATCTTATTATGTATATTTCAAAGGATTTACAATCTTTTATTTAAAGGTATCCCTAGAAGAACTTGTAGAGAAGATATCTTTAGACTTCATGGACAATATCAAACATACATACGTTATTTGTTTAGCCACCTTTCTTCTAGAGTATGTCTAACTTCTGATATTGGCCATGCTGTTAATGGAAATGATTATTTAACAATTACATGCCATTGGATAGATGATAATACTTGTATGCAACAACGTATTATCGTTTTTAAATATGATGAAGATCAAAGTCATACCGCTATGTTTATAAGTAGTACTATTGTTGAAGTTGTTTAATTTTATAATCTAAACCAAAAAGTTTTGTGTATGTCTTTTGATAATGCTTCAAACAATAATGCCGCAATTTCAATTTTAAAATTGTATTTGCATTCACCTCTTGATGATATTTTTCATGTTAGGTGTGCATGTCATGTTTATAATTTAATTGATAAAAGTGGCCTTGATTTATTTTCAGTTGAGATTACTCATGTTAGAAGAGCAGTTGGTGTTATTCAAAGAAAATAATAGACAATCTAGAATAAAATAATTTAAGACTAAGTGTATCCAGTATAACCTTAAACCTAGATTCATGCCAGACGAAATTGTTACTAGATGGAATTATACATTTATATTTTTAAAATATTGCTACAAATATAGATTTTCAATAACTGAAGTTGCTAATGCACATTGTACTGATCTTAGGCGTATGTTAACAAGTGATACTTGGGAGGTCATTAATGATATTGTTAAATTTTTACATAAATTTTATACTGCTACTATTGTGTTTTCTGGCGCATATTACCCCACTGTTACTATGGGTTTAATACATATAGCTGAAATTTCTTTTCTACTATCGGAATTTAAGAAGAAAGAAAAATATAAGGATGTTGTTGAAATAATCAAGCAAAATTCAAAAAAATATTTCTTTCCAATTCCTCCGATTTACTTAATTGGTGCAGTTTTAAATCCTTCTATTAAAATGTCTGATTGTCACCAATTAATGAATGCTTTATATACTTATATGGAGATTGGAGAAACTGAAACCCCAAATTTATATGTTTCTATGAACAAGTTAAATGAATATTTTCAACAACTATATAATTATTATGCAAATGAATGTGATAATGTTGCTCGTGCTTCTGGCAATGTTAATCCCGCCATGCAATGTAGCAGTTCTGCTACTGTGGATGATGAAGAAGGCCTTGATAGTTTTAATATTTTTTCTACATTTTCTAACACTCAAACCAGTAGCAGAAATATTGATAAACTTCAATTCTACTTGCAGAAGCAAAAGGAACCTCGCACAAAGGAATTTTCACCGTTGGGATGGTGGCATGAAAATAGAAAGCAATTTCCTGTTCTTTTCGCTATGACTCGGGACGTACTGAATGTGCCAATTTCTACTGTTGCATCGGAGAGTGCATTTAGCCAAGCAAGACAACAACTTGAAGACACCCGCCGCTCATTGGGAAGCAATGCTTTGGAAGTTTTAGTGTGTTTCAGATATTGAATTAGATCGGAACGAAGAAATCAAGGAAAGGAAGAGGTTGATAGCCCAGAGGACGAGGAACTTGGAGATATATTAACACATTGGAACCTATCCGAATTTAACACGCCAAAAGAAGGTCAATCGGTTTATATTGATTATGATGAACTTGCTAGGGCGATGCAAAACATTTGAAATTATTACTTTACTAGTTTACTTGTTAGAAAAAATGTAAACATTTCATTTTCTACTTTTTCAATGTGAAATTAAGAAATAAAGTAGCACTTGCAATAAGTGTAATTTTTGCCTATCTTACTTGTGTTCATTCAATTAACAAAGTATTAATATAACTTACAATAGTTATACGATACATAATTCCAAAAAAAAATAAAAATATACTAAACCCGGCCCGGCCTCCTCAACCCGTAACCCTTATGGTTTAATTTTTACCCGAACTAATCCGGCTCGCTACGAACCCATTACTGTGCAACCCAGCCCGGACCGATCCGGACCGATCCACCTGTTAAACAACCTTTGCTGAAGTTTCTTTGCTACGTCAGATGCAAAGGTAAGTTTCTCTTTTAATTTTCTACAATATTTTCCTTTTGTAAAAAATAAATAGGAAAATTTTCACTTTAGCTCGTGAAGCATCAATAGTTTGCGATTTGGTCCTTGTGGTATTTACTTATGCACATATAACCTTCAATTAATTAAAATGTAAACATATATACTTTTTAACCCTATGCAAGCGTGCGCACTCCCCCACCCCCACTCCCACTCCCACAATAATAATAACAATCCAATGAGACAGTATATTAGAAAATTGAAGTGGAAGATAGTACTAAAACAACCTTAATACTGGCATTCTAAGGATTGAAGACAATATACCAGTCACCTAGCCCTAATAAATTAGAACATATCAGAAAAACACACAACAACCTATTACCCTTATACCCTAATTTTTGACTATCATACCTTCCTGTCAAGGATCATGTCTTACTGTTAAGCTGAAGTCGCACCATGTAGATTAACGAGTGAAAGAGAAATTTTGCAAAATATGGAAGGGTATATTCTAAAAGAGCTTTATTAGGATAATTTATTTGTAGAGTCAGACATCTCTATAACAATATCCTTATATAATAATATTTTACTATAAAAGCCAAGCTTTTCGGAACCAATTAATATGTTATGTTATAATGTAAGTTTTCTGTAATAACGCTTTGCTATAACATTCAAAGATATTCGAAACAAACGAGTATGTTATAGATATATTTGATCATACATGATGACTATGTAAAGAATTCTTATACTGTCAAGTTATTATAAGCTAGTTATACTAAAATATTTATATAGTAATAAATATGATTGATATAATATTAATTATTGATTATAACATTCTCTATTTATTTGCATATTATATAATGTGAAGCCGGTTGATGGGAAAGGAACTTGAAGGTCTGAACTTCCAAGAGTTGCAGCAATTAGAACATCAGCTAACTGAAGGCATTTTAGCAGTTAAAGATAAAAAGGAAGTATATATTAATTGTATTTTATTAATTAGGGAGTAATTATTATATGTACTTCGAAAATCAGTCCTATCTAATATTTAAAAAAAGAAGAAGGTAGGAAGCATATTATATTGCTTTTAATTTTTTTTTTTACCTTTTTTGCTATATATATTTTCAGGAACAAGTATTGTTGGGAAAAATTGAAAAATCACTGCTGCAGGTAGGGGTGTACAAAGTAAACCGACAAACCACATCAACCCGATAATCCGAGTCAAACCGAGAAAAAAAATCCAACCGTGGTTTGGTTTGATTTGGTTTGGTATTGGAAAAAAAAATCCAACCATAATTGGTTTGGTTTGGTTTTAACTAAAGAAAGTCAAACCGAAACCAAACCAACCCAACATTATATATATATATATATATATATAGAGAGAGAGAGAGAGAGAGAGAGAGAGAACTTTTAGATATATTTAATATATAAATATACTTATTGTGATGTAATTTATAAATATTTCTTAAAGAAATTCATAATTTTATCTTTTAAGGTATTATTTTGAAGGTTTGACTTAGGGCTTTTTGAATGTTCCAATAAGTTTTATAGCCATTAACATTAGTAAATTAAATAATGCGAACAAAAGCCAAATTAAAATCAAAGTCAAATCAATATTAATGCTAACAAAAGACATTCAATTCAATACTATGAACGGGAATGTATTGAATGTCTATTTTTTTCCAATAGTTTAGATAAATGCACAAGCTATTTTTGTTTTTTCTTTAGCATTTAGTCATGTAATTAATATTTCCTTATTAGTCTACTTATTTTAGCATGACTTAGTATTTTTAGATTATATTTATTTAATTATGGCTTTTTAATTAGCAATATTGATATTACATAATTTTATTGTCTTCGTTCTTGAATATTTTAGGATAATGTCATGACACATCTCATATTTTGTATTATTTTCTTGGAAAATACTTTATATAGTTGTATCTTACTAGGATTAAAGAAATATTTTGAGCATAATTTATATGTTTTGTTCTATGAAGATTTTATTGAAAAAAGTTTAGAAAAAATCCGAATAACCCGAAAACCCGAGAAAACTCGAAAAAACTCGAGAGCGAAAAACCCGAGTTTATTGGTTTGGTTTGGTAGATTTAATAACCCGACACAATTGGTTTGATTTTGTAATTGTAAAATCCGAACCAAGCCGGCCTATGTACACCCCTAGCTGCAGGTATACATTTGCGTTAAATTTTAAAAACCCTGTATTTTGATTTTTTATTGACTTATTTCACTTTTCTTGTTGTAAATTTTAACCTATATCACCACATTGTTAATGTGAAAGCGGATGGTTTAGAAGTTCAGCCCAATTTTCTTTCTTCATTTGTGCATTTTAAGAATTAACTAACTATTCAGTTGGTGAATTAATCTAATTAATTGATTACTTGAATAAGTTATTTATTTAATTAATTTATTTAAATAAATTCAGTTTAATAAATAGGATTAAAAAAATAAGGATAAATTGAATTGATTGAAGTGGCCAAAAGTGCAATGGTTAATCCATAAAAAGACTGCCAATAGATCACGAAACGGTAATTTCGTACCTAAACTACGTTGTTTTTGAGGGATTGACCTTTCTAAACACGAGTCTATTGATACCGTATAGTCTAACTCCAGCGAATTGGTTACAGCTGAATTTGCATATGCTATCTGGCTGGAAAGGAATGCAAGAGTCTTTAACAAAATATTCCGATGTAACACTGCCCTACTAAGAGATATAGTGTATAATTGTAATGTTAGAGGTACCCTACGAATTAGACAAATATTACAACACATTCGCATATAGTAGTGCTAGATAATTAGGAAAGTAGATATAGTCTATATGTTAGCTCCTAGACAGTCAGCTAGGTTGAAGCTCGACTGTGATTTTGTAAAGCTACTTCATTGGTGATTAATTAAAATCCTTAATTACTGAAAAAAAACCAGCGAAAAATCAGCTATATTCGTTCTTAGTTGGCCTTTCATTCCTGGCCATAAGTCATTCAGGTATTTTGCAACATACTTGGGTTGGGTCCTCCAAGACTTGCTAATTTTTTTTTTCAATCTATTCATGACTAGATTGACCTGTTATGAATAAAATAAAAGGAACAAAAAAATTTCAAGTAAAAGATTAAATTAGAGTCAGTTTGTATGACAAAAATCATTTTAAAGCGAGAGAATTTTTTTTCTTCTATTTGATGAAAAATATTTTATTCAAAAATTAATATTAGTTATATCAAACACCACAAAATTAAATGACTTCTCATGAAAATTATTCTTTTGATGGAAAATTAAAAACTTGTTTTTTTTCTTTTTCTTTTTTCTTCATGGCAGGAGGAAAAGGTTTCACTAGAAAATGAAGCCCTGCATGAAAAGGTATGCCTTAAAGTCCATATTCTAATTCTACATTTAATTGTATTTTTTAAAATTATAGTTGTGGTTTTATAATCATTTTTCTTTATTTTGATATAATATTTACCTTTCATTTATTAAAATCTGTAAAATTATTTTTTGTTTATTCAGATTGAGGAACTAAGACGCAGCACCAGGCACTGTCAAGAAAGAGCTTTAGCTTTGGAGAATTCAGGTTGTGATTCAGACACTTGTTTGCGCTTAGGGTAATTATAAACTTTAATCACATTTATTTAATTAAATTACTTATGTTACTAGTTACATGACACCGGTATTATTAGTCTTCATCTAATTATTATTATATTATAATCCCTGTATAACTCGTTTATGAAACAAACGACCCTTGTCATACCATTTTTTTAATATTTTCTACAAATTATCATGTCAAACCAAAGTTTGTATAAAAATACTTAAAATATGATGTTCCTCCTTTAAAATATATATAATTTATTACTCCTACGTTCCATATTAAATAATGTATTTTTCTTTTAGTTTGTTCCAAAACAAATGACACATTTTTAAATTTGGAAATAATTCAACTTTAAAATCTTTTATTTTATTATTTACTCTTAGTGAGAAGTTTTTATAGCCACACAAATATCATGGCCCCACAAGCTTTTTATCCATTAAGCTTTTAATACCACAAATTTTCAAAAGTTTTCTTCTTTTTTCTTAAACTTCATGCCGAGTCAAACTACCTTATATAATATGAAACGGAAGGAGTATATGAAAACTAACTAGAGGACAAATTAAAAATAGTCGGCCGAATTAATTGTTTACTTATTTTAATTGATACAAGCAGATTAAATATTATTTTAGATATATTGTATATATATGTTATATATATGCTGGTTATTTTTAATTCAAACGATTAAATGAATATCTATTTAAATTAATTCTTCTTATTTTTTCTTATAGGCTACCGGTTGATACATGTAGGGGTGTATTTTGGCCCGGGCCTAAACGGGCCTCACGGGCCCGGGCTTCGTGTGCCGGGCCTGGCAGTCCTGGCGGGTGAGACCAGCCCGTGACGGGCCTAAGCCCACATGTATCTTGTTGTAGTATATATATTGTATCTCTTATGTATAAATATATATGTACATAAGATACAATATATACTACAAGAAAATATATAAGGGAATATACATATATACAAAATATACAATATATACTAATTAGTACAACACAATATACCAATTACTAGTACCACAATTGGCACATCTTCTTTTAGTTTTTTTTCCTTTTAATAGTGGTATTTGCACCTTGTTGTGCTCATTCCATTGGGGGAAGGAAGACTAAGAAAGATATGACATTTTGGGTAATAATATATACATAATATACAATATATACTAATTACTACAACACACTATATACATAATATACAATATATACTAATTACTACAACACAATATACAATGAAATATATATTATATATACTATACTAATAACTTAGTACACTATATAAAATTTATTCTATACTATACTAATAACTACTATACAAGATATTGCCTTAAAAAACACGCCAGGCCCAGGACCAATGTGGGCTTAGGCCCGTCATGGGCTCGTCTCACCCGCCAGGACCACCAGGCCTGGGAACGCCAGGCCCGGCACACGAAGCACGGGACCGCGAGGCCCGGCCCGTGAGGCTCGGGCCCGGGTCAAAATACACCCCTAGCTGCGCTTGCATTTGAAAAAATTAGCCCTATCTTTAGGGTGTGTTTTTATGTGCCTAGTCAAACTACCTGTGCCACTACGGTCTCCAGTAAATTTATGAACCAGTAATTTCCCACAAGTTTACACTTAGCCTTATTTAGTTCTCTTACTTGAGTAAAAAAATTCCAAACTAGTGATGTTTCTGTACGTTTAGCAGGTTGTCTACTAAAAGTTGGAGTTTCTACAGGTTGGTGTGCCGGTGCATTACTTGAGTTATGAACAGGACTAGTAGGTGTATCATCTAAAGGTGCTTGGGTTTCATCATCATCCTCATTTTCCTCTAAGATAGGTTCATTAGGATAAAGAGCATTCATACTTTCATCATCTAATCTATCACCTACTGCAACATCATGTAAAAATTCACTATCGGTAAATTGAAAACAAGGGTGATCACTATCAAGCATTACGGGAGGGGGAGTAGGACGTCTAGGTTGGCGACTACTTTCAACTTGATTATCTTTCGGGGAGCCGGGGGAAGAGTAGTATTATGGCCACTACTTTCACCGGTTTTACCTTTTCCTTTACCGAACATTTTTTTCAAAGAAAATGTCATACTAATTATAATTATGCAAACTAAACAACACAAAAATATATTATTAAAACGTAAGAGTTGAAACGAGTTTACCGGATTGCCGAACAACTTCTTAAAAATTGAAAATCGTTGAACACTTGAAAACTTCAATTCAACAACTTCACAATTTTTCACGAATTTTCAACAATAAATTAAGCAATTGTAGTAGAAAGATTGAAAGAGAGATTGAGAGATATTGATGAATTGGTGAATAAAAATGAAAGAATGAGGGGGTATTTGTAATTAAGATATGGGAAAAATTATAATTATATAAAGTTTGGCTCCAAATAGCTATTTTATAAATTTTCAAACGGCTCTTTTTACAAAAGAGCCGTTACTGATTTTTTTCTAAAAAAATTTTAAAAAAGAGCCGTTGGGCCCGTCTGGCCCGTCTAGCGGTCACAGGCCTGGCGGTCTCGGGCTCACGGTTCTTTTTTTCTGGACCGACCCGTCACGGGCCTATAGGACCGGCAGGCCCGGCACCGTGAGGACCGGTCCACCAGGCCCACCAGGCCTGCCAGGACCGCGATCCCGGTTCGGTATGGATTCAGGCCCGGACCAGATTACACTATTAGATACATGTCAAAATATGATTATATAAAAGATGGAAAGTACTTCCAACGATGCTCAAAATACAATGGTTTTGGAGTGATATCTTCTTGCACTAGACCTTTCATTATCATAGTTCGAAATTAAGACAATTTCTTATATTACAGTTGCTTAGCTTTGATTTGGTTAAGTTTTAATTATGGAATCATTTTCTTTTTTTATTTTCACATATTTCTTGTTGTACTCAGTCAATGTATGACTAAAACTAGTTGCAAAAGTTGGTAAGGCTCAAACCTATCAAGAATAAAGAGGACTTAAATTAATCTTCTTGAATTGTTTGTGATTATTTCATGTCAATTTTTATTTGTTATGTCATTGAAATGTTATTTGTGGTTGTGCAATGGCCACTTCGTCTGCTTTGATAATTTCTAAGAATTTGGGAAAATATTTAAAAATGCCATTCAACTTTCAAAATTGGTTTGTTCATGTCATCTGTTAAAGAAATGCACATTTCATGCTATTGCGGTTAAAGAAATGACTCATCTATGACATTATTAACTAACGGCAGTGGCATGAATGAGCCAATAAAAATTGAGTTGTTAGTCAATATTGGCATGGATGAGCCATTTATTTAACGTCAGTGGCATGAAATGAGCATTTTTTGACGGATGGCATAGCTAGACCATTTCTGAAAGTTGAGTGGCATTTTTAGGCCTTTTCCGTTACTTCTTTGAACCGAGGACATGACCGTTGATAGGTGATAAGAATAGAGATAAATATTGGTATGAGTTTCTTTCGAATTCAAACTGTTGTATATATTTCCAAAGCCTCTTTCCCTCGTCTACAATACTCCTACTATGATTATACTTCTTCAGCTATAAATGTACTTATTTACATGGCTGTAAAACATAAGCTAGAATACCAGGTATTCACTGTTTTATTCTATCAGAAGCCTTAAGCTCACACGAGTAACTCAAAAAAATTCTGCAATTTTTCTCATCCAGTTAAAGCCTATTGGGAGAAAACTCAAGCACCACACACTTCACCAACCATTTTTAGCCATGGCAAATGTGATCCAACCAACACAATTGATTTTCTTTAACCCAGCATCGCAACTCTAGATCAAACTGATGGAACCTCAAACTATTAGATTTGACAAGCCTAAGTAACCACCCTACTATTTGGATATGATCTCCTATTCTACATTGATGGCACTTCTGCTATTCCTCAGGTGTGTATTACAGATGACAAAGGCAGTCCACTTCCTAATCCAACATACAATTTGTGGCTAAGGCAAGAGCCTTTTTCGTAGTGCAATAATGGCCTCTATCGATCCATCCATTGCGCCACTGATCGTGCAAGCAGCTCCTGCCTAAAACGCATGGGACAATTTGCAAATAATATGCAAACAAATCTCAAGCAAGAATTTTTGGACTTCGTGAGTCACTCTCAAATATCAAGCGCGAGTCTAAGTCCATCAATGATTACATGAAAGAAATTAAATCCATTGTGGATGATATAGTTGTTGGCTCACCTCTAACAAATGAGGAACTAGTCATTAAATTTTTGAGTGGACTTGGAGCAGAATATAAAGAGATATCAGTAGTCATACGCGCTCGTAATAATCCCATAGCTTTTGAAGAACTATTTGACAAACTTCTTGAGCATGAAGTTTTACCAGGCACTCAGAATCAAAGAATGAGAAACCTATTATCACTGCCCAATTTAGCCTGTAGCGCAACTCGTTCAACCAATCTAAAGGAAGAAACCACAATGATTCTTAGTGACGAGGAGGAAATTCCAACTCCATACCTAACATACGCAATTTTTCTGGAAAAATGACCAACTCAAAGGCATTCAATAAAATGCCTAATCAACAAATAGTGCAGTGTCAACTTTGTGAGAAGTTTGGACATATAGCTAAGGTGTGCAGCTCTAAATCTAACGATGCAATTGAAGCTCAGGCAAATTTTGCCAATCATACAACCTATGATGTCAATCACTCACATTCATGAATTGTTGACTCGGGGGTTTCTCAGCGCATCTAAGATAATCCAAAATCGCTTCACTCTGCTACTGACTTCTCATGCAATGATGAAATCATCATTGGTGATGGTAAAGGAATACCAATAACTCATATTGGTCAAACTACATTTCCTTGTGATAAAACTAAGTCTTTTCATCTGCGTAGTGTTCTCTATTCTCCAAAAATCAAAAGAAATTTAACCTAGAGAACTAGGCAGTACACTTAAGATTTTTCTGACGAGCTTGTTTCTAGGAATGATTTCACCGAGAGAGTGAAACTTTTTGATTATGGAGGTGAATCGAGTGTGCATATCTTGGATGGATTCGTCATCCTTCATTATGAAGAGATTATATTCAGTGGTGGTCATGTCAATTTTTGATTGCTTCACCTGTGTTGTTCCGTCGTGAGGTGTCTACAAAGCTTCACAAATTTCATTTGCTGATTAACATGTCGATATCCTATTGTATTCATCAGGACCTATCCCATAAATAAAAATTTTCTTTGCACGACAATTCCTCTCTATGGCCTTTCGATCAACATCATTGAATTTCTTCCTCATCTTGGGAATAGCTACAACTGTGTCGCCAAGGTTCTTGGTAGGGACAAGGGGTCCGTCACATATGACATCCCATATCTCAGAATATTCGGCCATGATGAAGTCGTGTATCCTAGTTTTTCACTATCCATAATACTTTTCATTGAACCTAGGTGGTATGTAAGTAGACTGGCCTTCTTCGAAGTTTGGAGGGGCAGCCATAAGAATCCTTTCTAGGTGATAGCATGATAAAAAGAACCGCCTCTGATACTAATTGATAGAATATAATGGCTCACCAGACTCTATAGAGAACCAAGTTCTTTATGAGGTTCGACTGAACACACGCATACTGTAGTAAATAAAAGAAAAGAAGAATTTTATGTGGAAAATTCTCAACTCAATGGGATAAAAATCCACGACCTATTTGTAGGATTTTAATTTCACTAGTGAGTAATTTTTAGATCACAATCTATGCAACCTAGGAATTAACCCGTTTATCCATCACTAATTTGTAACACACCTATTACAAGTCACTTTATAATACCTCTATTACCAAGATTTCACAACTCGACTAACTCTAGCCAAGACACAAACACAAAAGGTTTAAGATTTGCAAAGGGCTTCCTACATATTGCTTCTTAATAATCTAAGTAGGAATTAAAAGTAAGAACACTAACAAAGTTACAACTCAACTAAGGATATACAATAACTTGATGTGGGAACTGGTCCATAGTTGTTTTTATTTCTTCTTGAAGCACTTGAGAGTTGCTTGTCCGATGATCATGTGAGATATTTTTTGAAATCTCTAAGTCTGTACGTGAAGTGTTTTTCCTTACTTGATTGTATTAATGAATGTATTACATCACTTACAATTATGTAAGCAAGGTAGGTAAAATGTCTTCCACGGAAAGTTGACTGGTGCACTGTTCCTGTACTGTAGCATGTGCATGTAGCAACTTTTCTAACTGGAGAGTTAACTTCGTACAGTCACCTCAAAAATTGTTAGGGTTTTATTCCCTTAACTGTTCTTTCTACTCTAAAGAGTTGAACCATAACCCAAGCTACTAGAACCTTGTGATCTTAAGGTCTTGATAATGTGTAACGGGTTCCTTATCTAGTTCTAGATAGCAAGTTGGTTAGATTATCAAAATATAAAACAAAGTACTTATGACCAAGGTACTTGTAACCGGTCACTTCAACCCAGCGTCTCAACTCTCGATCAAACAGATAGGAAGCTCAAAATATTCGACTTGAAAAGCCTAAGTAACAACCATACTATTTGGACATGATCTCATATCCTATATTGATGGCACATCTTCTATTCCTCCGGTGTGTATTACAGATGACAAAGGCAGTACACTTCCTAATCCAGCATACAAATTGTGGCTATGGCAAGACAACCTTATTCGTAGTGCAATAATGGCCTCTATCGATCCATCCGTTGCGCCACTAATTGCGCAAAAAGCTATCGTAAAAAATGCATGGGACAATTTGCAAACAAATCTCATGCAAGAATATCAAGCGCGACTCTAAGTTTACATGAAAGAAATTAAATCTACTGCGGATGATCCATCTGCCTCTGAATCACCTCTAGCAAATGAGGAACTAGTCAACAAAGTTTCGAGCGGACTTGGAGTAGAATATAAAGAGATATCAACATCTATACGGGCTAGTAATATCTCATATCTTTTAAAGAACTGTTTGACAAACTTCTTGCGCATGAAGTTTTTGTCAACCACTCAGAATCAAAGAATGAGCAGCCTATTATCACTGCCCAATTTAGCCAATGGTGTAACTCGTTCAACCAATCTAAAGGAAGAAACCACACCGATTCTCACTGACGAGGAGGAATTTCCAACTCCATGCCTAACATCCGTAATTTTTTTGGACAAATGACCAACTCAAAGGTGTTCAATAATAGGCTTAGTCAACAAAGAGTACAGTGTCAACTTTGTGACAAATTTGGCCCTATATCTAAGGTGTGCCGCTGTAAATCTCACGGTACACTTGAAGCTTAGGTAAATTTTACCAATCATACAAACTATGATGCCAATCACTAACATTCATGGATTGTTGACTCGGGGGCTTCTCACCACATCATAGATAATCCAAAATCCCTTCACTTTGCTATTGACTTCTCAAGCAATAATGAGATCACCATTGGTGATGATAAAGGAATACCAATAACTCATATTGGTCAAACTACATTTCCTTGTGATAAAACTAAGTCTTTTCATCTGCATAATATTCTTTATTCTCCAAGAATCAAAGAAATTTAGTTTTGTTGCTAAATTTTGTCGCCATAATCAAGCATCTATCAAATTCTTTCCTTATTGTTTTTGTGTGAAGGATTTGAATATGGGGGAGCGCCTCCTGCAACGACGGAGCAAATGAGACCTCTATGAATGGCCAGCTGACAAGTCACAACATCATCCATCTTCTCCTCTTGCTCACTTCACAACTCCAACCACACAAACATTGCACATATGGCATGCCAGACTTGGTCATCCTCAACTTAGAATAATGAAATCATTTGTTTCCTCTTTTAAGCTTCATGTTTCTAGTAGTAGAGAAGATTCCTTTACATTTTCTCACTCATGATTATGTAATAAAAATCATCGCCTTCCTTTTGGTGACAATTCCATTAGTAGTCCTAGACTTTTTGAATATTTGTATTATGATGTCTGGGTCTTTCTCTTATTCACTCGTTTGATAGTTTTAGGTTTATGTGGTTTTTGTGGATCACTATATAAATTACAACTGGTTATTCCCATTACAGAACAAATCATATGTTCAAGGAGTCTTTGTGAACTTTCTTAGTTTGGTGCAAACCAATTTCAGCTTACTGTTGGCACTCTATTTAGATGGGGGCAAAGAATACACAAGCTTAAAATCTATCCTTACGCATCACGACATTCAATATCTCATTAGTCCTCCTACAATCCTCAAATTGTTGGAACAGTTGAATGCAAGCATTGCCATATCATTCATACTGCTCTAACTTTAATGCATCATGTATTTGTACCTTTACGTTTTTATCATTGGCTTGTCAAACGGCTGTCTACCTCATCAATAAGATTCATACTCCATTACTCAAAAATCGCTCTCTCATTCAATGCCTCTTACACACATCCGCTAATCCTTTGAAATTAAGAGTTTTTGGTTGTATATATTACCCTTATTTAAAACCATATAACAGTAATAAAATTGCTCCCAAATAAAGAACTTGTGTCTTCATGGGATACTCATTTTCTACAAATTGTTATGCATGTATTGATCTTTCAACCTCCAAAATATTCATCTCAAGACATGTCCCTTTTTTGGAACATATCTTTCCATTAAAAAATAATTAGCTAGATCTTCTCAGAACTGAACCATCAATCTTGCCCCAGTAGATCCACTCAGAACCAATTAATGCTTTTCCAGTACAAAATCAGTCAGATATCGCCTTTGAACCTATCCCACTGCCTCCCTTAAGCAACTCTCTTTGTCAGCAGCTACTCACAAAGGTTTCACCGAGCTTATCAGTGCAGGATGATGCTCCACCTTCACTCGAGGTACGATATTCTCCTAGCACCTCTCCTCATTGTTTTTACTCCACTACTGTACCTCTTACTTCCTCAAGAGTGGTGATGAGATCTCAAAATAACATCTTCAAGCCCAAATAAGTTTTTGGCTATCTTGTTGTCTGGCCTAACAAACAGTGCCATTGGCACCTTATACGTTTAAGCAAGCAAATAAATACATGGAATATCTTGATACAATGCACGTCAAATACTCATTCTTTTTTAATAATGCTACTTGGTCTTTAGTTCCTCCAACTTGTGATTGGCTGCAACTGGGTGTTTCAAAACACAATGCAGATGGATCAATGGAACGATACAAAGCATGTTTAGTTGCAAACTATTTTCACCAAAGACCGGGTGTTTATTTTCATTCTACCTTCAGTCCAGTCATTAAACATACCACTATTCGTCTAATTCTTTCATTAGCAGTGTCTTTCAGGTGGCTCTTACAACAATTGGATGTCAACACTGCCTTTCTCTAAGGCACCTTGAATGAAGAAGTCTATATGTAGCAACCTCCGGGTGATTGATCTTTTTTATCCCAATTATGCTTGCAGACTTCATAAATCCATTTATGGACTTCTCCAGCTCAAGAACTTTCTTATATCATGTGGGTTTAGCAAAACTCATTCGGATAACTCACTCTTTGCCTGGTGTTAACAAAATATTCTTGTCTTTGTTATAGTGTATGTTAATGACATTGTTGTCACTAGTTAGTCAATCAAGGATGTCGACCACACCATCAAGCTATTGGGCAACGGGTTCTCTATCAAAGATCTTGGCTCTTTGCATTTTTTCTTGGTGTCGAAGTCATTCCACATTCAGATGGTCTCTTGCTTACTCAAAGAAATTACATTGTTGAGCTATTAAATAAATATCACATGCTTGAAGCAAATGGCATTGCTACTCCAATGTCTGCCAGTGAGCATCTCAACATTAATGATGGAACAGGTTCAGTAGCTATGAAGCTACATAGACAAGTCATTGGCTCTCTTCAGTAACTTAGTTTTACAAGGCCGGATATTTGCTTTACCGTCAATAAGCTTTCCCAATTCTAGAATGCTCCATCGATTCGACATTGACAAGCAGCTAAGCGCTTGCTCAGATAACTCAAAGAAACACTCACCTATGGACTTCTCATAAGTCCATCATCTACTACCATACTTCAGACTTACTCTGACGCTGATTGGGGTGGAATGCTTGATACCAGACCCCTAACCTCAGCTTATGTCATTCTTCTTGGGTCCAGTCCTATTAGTTGGTGTCATTTTTATTGGGTCCAATCTTAATAGTTGGTGTTTTAAAAAGCAACGAACAATTATTTGGTCATCCACTGAAGTTGAGTATCGAGTTGTTGTAGAAGTTGTAGCTGAAGTAAACTGGATTGTTAATCTTCTTAAGAAGCTGCATCTTCCACCTAAGACTATGCCAAAAATACTATGCAACAATGTTTGAGCCACTTATCTCAGTCGTAACCCTTTCTTCCACAGTAGAATGAAGCATGTGTCTGTTGATTTTCATTTCGTCCGTGATCAAGTTGAAAGGAATCAAATTGATGTTCGGCATATTAGCAGTGCCTCACAACTTGCAGATGCCCTAACCAAACTTCTGCCTCGACGAGCTTTCTCAAACTTTATGACCAAGATTGGCCTGAGACTACTGGAGCCAATCTTCCGTGGCCATGATAAGGATAAGGATAAACAGAGATACGAGTTTCATTTGATTCAAACTATTGTATATATCTCTTGAGCCTCTCTCCCTCATATACAATACTCCTACTATGATTGTACTTCTTTATTTATAAATATACTAATTTACATGACTGTAAAACATAAGCTGGAATACCAAGTCTTCGTTGTTTTAATAGGAAGGTGTAGAGGTTGCGAATTAAAATAATCGGTTAGGTAGTCTAAATTGTTCATATCAATAGTATTAGTATGTACTCTTACTATCTATTGGTATTAGGTTTTTGTAACTATCTGTCGCTTCTTGTATATTGGTATCTTACTATCTTCTTGTTATTTATGCTACTTTTACATGGCTTATAGGTATTGTTCCTTCTTATTTTTCTTTTTATTAATGTAATGCTTATGCTTTCCTTAGCCGAGGGTCTATTGGAAACAACCTTTGTATTTCCACAAGGTATGAGTAAGGTTTGCGTATACACTATCCTCCCCAAATTCCACTATGTCGGATTATACTGAGTATGTTATTATTGTGGTTGTACTTTTTTGATATACATGGTAGTATTCCCTTAGTAGGCCTACCCGAAGTGAAGCCGATCAGTCGAATCAATGAGTTTCGAATATCAATTGTTTAACTCCTACATAAATATCAATATTTATTTAATTATTCTTTTCATTGTTAGTTAGATAATAATTAATTTGCAGCTTCCCAATCAAAATTTCCCTATTTTGACCAACGAAATCCTATTTTTACACAGAAAATTATTTTGAAAAAGAAAATAATGATATGACATTATTTTAGCAACTAATCCACAATTTATGTCATATTTTTAGATGTATGATTTTAATATTTTGAGTTGCATCAACGCATGTCTAAGTGTCAATTACCTTGAGGTTATTTATATATATTTTCTTTTTAGAAAGAAAAAAAAACACCCTAAAAACGATGTTATTTTTGTGGTCACCCCTTCTTTTAAAGTACACATCATTCTTTAGTAACTAATTCTTTTCTATATTAAGAATTAGTCTAATCATGACTTTATTAGTCAAGCAAATGACGAGGAGTTCGATAAGATTGTTCAGTAATTTAATTATAATTCTCTGATAATGGTCGCATGCCCACTTTACTACATTGACCCTATTTTTTTTATTTTTCTTTTTTAAATATTTGCTATGATACAGTTAACAATTGAAATATATCCAACTTCCGTTTATTGCTGCGAGTATCTCACTTTGAATAGACAAGGAGTTATGGTATGGTTGGTGCGAAGGAAATTCTTTTTGTTTGGTTGTCTTAAATATTTTAAAATATATTTTTCTGAGGAACTCATTTTTTTTTCAATTGGAGGAAAATATTTTTCTTATCAAAAGAAGGATAAATATTTTCTAAAACTCTTTTTCAACCTTCCCACAATATTCTCTACTAACTCACCCCCACAACCCCTGCCCGCCCTACCCCCATCTCCGCCCCCCACCCACCGCCCTAAATAAAAATATTATTAATATACTTACTTTTTTATGTTATAGATAGATTTTTTTCTCATTTCAACAAATGAGTATTTTATTTTCATGATATAAAAAAATATTCTTATCATTTTAGCAAAAAAATTACTTTCTTTTCATGATGTAGAAAAAATATTTTTCATTTCAATTAAATAATGAAGTTAAAAGTATTTTCTTTCATTTCAACAAAAAGAATATTTTCTTTTCATGATGTAGAACCCTATTTTCCTTTGTTTCAATAAAGTATTTTTTTCATTTTAATAAAATGAGTATTTTTGTGACCGGACAATTAATGTGAGGTACTTTAGAGAGAGAAGCTCCTCCTTCTCTCTACCTTTCTTCCCCAACCCTACTGTTTCATCGCCTTTCCTCCATTGCAACTGCTAAGGTGAGTTAACCTAGCAGACTGAGTCATGGCAAAGAGAAGAGGTCGCCCAAGAAAAGAGTTAGTTCCAATTTATGCGAGTGATTTAGTCTTCCAAAAAACAGTTAACACTGTTCCATCGGTTGGCATCACTGTTCCATCGATTTCATCTGGGAATACTGTTCCATCGGTTGGCATCACTGTTCCATCGATTTCATCTGTGAATACTGTTCCATTGGCTCAACCAGTCTCAGATTAACAAGGCACAATGTTACAAGCAACTACTGTTCCATTGGCTCAATCAGCTCCAGATCCACAATCATCTAATGTCCCTATGTTACAAACAGCTCCTGCGAGAAGTATTGTACATCCAGTCATACCTATGGAAGGCCCAAAGGAGAAGGAAAATGGGGAAAAGACGTGTATGCAACAACCAACTACTGCAGATTCTAAAGCTGCAGCAGAGGAAAGCTCAAATCCACCTAAACAGTGGAATAGCCTCTTCCAAAGCAACAGATTGGCTGCAAATGGTATGTCATTAGAATACATTCCTCCTATACTAGTCAATGGGAAACCAGTTGGTCAATTGGTAAAGGAAGAAGTAGAGGAGGAAGAAGGGAAATGGAAAAGTGCTCTGGTGGTATTTGTGTTAGGCAATAGCCCTGGGTTCAATGGAATGAAGAGATTTATTAATCTCCATTGGTCGCATGTGCCTGATCCTGAATTGTTTTATCACGAGGAGGGGTATTATATTGTCAAATTCAATTGCATTGAAGATGCTAAAGAAATATTGTGTGGAGGACCATATACGATTGCTAATAGACCAATGATTTTGAAACAATGGTCTGCAGATTTTGATTTTAAAGCAGCTTTTCCTACTGAGATTCCTTTATGGATAAAATTCCCTAACTTACCAATGTCTTGTTGGGGTAGCAAGTCCTTGAGTAGGATAGCTAGTGTTCTTGGGAAACCAATATATGCTGATGAATGTACTACTAAACAGACTAGAATCTCTTATGCTAGAATGCTCATTGAGGTAAATGTATCAAAACAGCTGCCTTGTGAAATAGAGATTCTAGATCCAAATGGAAGGAGTTTCATACAGGATGTTCTCTATGAGTGGAAACCTCTATACTGTGAGAAATGCTTGGAGGTTGGACATAATTGTCTAACCAAAATTTCACAGCCTATGCAAAAAGCCAAGGTAACCCAAGAATGGAGAGTGAAAGCACCAATTACAACAAGCCAAAGCTGCCAGGAGCTTCACACCCAGAGTCAAGTAGCAAGTAAGGAGATCATTCAACCTCCTACTGTGACTGAGGAAAAACAGAAGCAAGTTGTCCATGACTCTCCAGTTTTCAATATAACCAACTTCCCTCCATTGTCCCCTCTTGTTTTGTCCAATAGGTATGAAATTGGGTCAATTAGATGGTCTGATCATCCCCAAGATGAAGGGGGAACAAGTAAAACCCAATGAAGTGGATCTTTTGGAATATTAGAGGTGTAAATAAAAGGTTCAAACAAAAAGAAGCTCAGAATTATCTTAGGAATAATAAGTTTGACCTGGTTGGACTAGTTGAGACCAAGGTTAAACAACACAATGCAAATAGAATAGCTAGTTTTCTATTACCTAACTGGAGTATGCTCACTAATTACAACAGTGCAGTAAATGGTAGAATTTGGATCTTGTGGGATCCTTCAAAACTTGTGGTGTCTGGTCATATAGAGGAGGCTCAGATCATTCATTGCAAAGTCCAACACATCACTGGGGAGATTATCTGCTGGCTATCAGTAATCTATGGTTTCAATGACTGTGATCAAAGGAAGCTACTATGGAGTTCTATTGTGAATCTATCATATGGTATTACTGATCCTTGGCTCATTGCAGGGGACTTCAATGCAATTCTATCCACTAAGGAGAGGCAATCCAGCCAACAAGTGAAGCAAAGGGAATTGGTGGACTTCAATAACTGCATTCAGCAATCAGGGCTTATTGAACTACCTTGGAAGGGGAACTTTTTCACCTGGTCTAATCAACAAAGTGGTAATGATAGAGTATGCAGTAGATTGGATAGAGTGTTTAGCAATTTTGAGTGGCAGATGAAGTGGAATCATGTACATACTGTATATGGTCAGCCACTTATATCTGATCACAACCCTATGCTACTAACTCTTGCAACTGATACAGCAGTAAAGAAAACTCCATTCAGATTCTTCAATGCTTGGATCCAGCATAAAGAATATCATGGTATTCTCTCAAGGTATTGGAGCAGGAAGGAGAAACACAACCTTCAAGGAGTATGGAATAATCTTAAAGCACTTAAACAGCCTTTAAAATCTCTTAATGTTAGAGACTTTAAAAACATTTCCCAAAGGATTGAAAGCAGCAAGAAAGAATTGATAGATATACAGCATCAACTGGATCTTTCTTATTCAGACAATCTCCAACAAAAAGCAAAGGAAATGGTGCAGCATCTGGAGAAATGGTCACTTGTAGAAGAGTCAGCCTTACAACAAAAATCAAGAGCTAAGTGGATCAAGCTAGGGGATTCCAACAATAAATATTTCTCAGCAGTTATGAAGGAGAGGAATCAATATAAAAAGATCATTGAACTTTCCACAGAAGGAGGTCAGAAGATAAATGATTCTGAAGAATTGAAGAAGGAGATCAGGGATTTTTATCAAGCTCTGATGGGAACAGCAGCCAACACACTTCCAGCAGTAAATAAGCTATATATGAGGAATGGACCAAAGCTATCTCAAATTCAAAGGAAGGAGCTTATAGCTGATATATCTGAAAGGGAGATAGTTGATAGCTTGAAGGCTATTGGAAATGATAAAGCTCCAGGTATAGATGGTTTCAATGCCATGTTCTTCAAGCAGTCTTGGCATATCATTGGGAGGCAGGTGATGTTAGCAGTTACAAATTTTTTTCAAACTTCCAAAATGTACAGGCCAGTCAATTGTGCAATAATTACTTTGTTACCCAAGGTTCCCAATCCCCAAACTGTGAAGGAGTTTAGGCCAATAGCATGTTGTTCAGTCTTGTATAAGATCATATCCAAGCTGTTGGCTAATAGACTCCAAAAAGTGATGAGTAGTATTATATGCAACTCCCAGGCAGGATTTATACCAGGAAGAAGAGTAGCAGATAATGTGATATTAGCTCATGAGCTAATAAAACAGTACTCCAGACAACACATCTCTCCCAGATGCATGATCAAGATTGATCTCCAAAAAGCCTATGACTCTGTGGAATGGAGCAGTCTACAACAGATTATAGAAGAACTTGATTTCCCTAGCAGGTTTATTAAATGGATCATGGAATGTGTTCAAACTGTTAGCTACACTGTTGTAGTTAATGGTGAAACAACAAAGCCCTTTCAAGCTGCTAAAGGATTGAGACAAGGAGATCCAATATCTCCCTTCTTGTTTGCTATCATTATGGAATATCTTAGTAGAGCTCTGGCACAATTGCAGCATACTAAGAACTTCACATATCATCCAGGATGTAAGAAGCTGGGAATCACTCATTTGAGCTTTGCAGATGATTTGTTATTATTTGTCAAAGGGGAAACTCAATCAGTAAGTGCTATGTTTCATTTCTTCTCTCAATTTCTAGCTGCTACTGGGCTGAAGGCTAACCTAAACAAAAGTGCAGTGTATTTTGGGGGGGTTGCAATTGAAAATCAACATCATATCCTCAATCTTCTTGGTTATGTTAAAGGTGATCTTCCTTTCAAATACTTGGGAGTCCCATTAACTACCAAGAAACTATCAGTTAATCAATGGCAACCTTTGGTTGATAAGATCACAGCAAAGATAACATCCTGGACAGCAAGATATCTATCCTATGCAGGCAGATGTCAACTGGTTCAATCTGTTATTCTTGGAGTCCAAGCTTATTGGGCTCAGCTATTCATTATGCCTTCTAAAGTTGTCAAGCTTTTGGAATCTATCTGCAGAACCTACATTTGGTCAGGGTCTGTGACCATCAACAAGAAAGCATATGTAGCCTGGGAGAAAATGTGTATGCCAAAATCTGTTGGGGGACTTAACTTAACTAACATCTCATTGTGGAACAAAGCTGCAATAGCTAAGCTAGGATGGGATTTAGCTCACAAGAAAGACCTGCTATGGGTCAAATGGATTCACAGTGTGTATGTTAAACAACAACAACTGAACAGCCTCACTATTCCAAATAATGCTAGCTGGATGGTAAGGAAGATTGTGGAAGGAGTAAAGCTACTGCAACTTCATAATTTGCTCAATGAAACTGCCTGCACTATAAGGAAGGTGTACTTGCAGCTGCTTGGAGATTCAGCCAGAGTTCCATGGAAGAATTTGGTTATGCAAAATGCAGCTAGACCAAAGGCTATCTTTAGCGTATGGTTACTGCTGCAGGATCGACTGCCTACCAAAAATAGACTGCTGCAATGGAAATTGAATATCTCAGGGATGTGTGTTATGTGCCAGCAAGAAGAGGAAACTAGAGATCATGTCTTCCTACATTGTATCTATGCTACACAACTGAGACACAAAGTTCTACAATGGCTGAATATGGATGACTTCAATGGACATAACTGGATGCAATTCTGCAATTGGATCATTCTACAATCCAAAGGAAAATCTGTCCGAGCTCTCACATTCAAGATGACTATCACAGAAATGTTCTATAGTATATGGTTGGAAAGAAATACAAGAATCTTTGAAAACACTTACTGTAATTGTGACAAACTCCTAAGTAGTATAACCTATATTTGTAATGTTCGAGCTCATCCAAGGCTTAGTATACATATTCAGCAGTTCATGATATGAATACTGAATATTAGAGTAGCATAGATTTCGTGTTTTTATTAGATAGGCAGTTGAGTTTAAAACTGTCTTTGATATGTAAAGACCTTTTGGTGATTAATAAAAATTTTAATTACCAAAAAAAAAATGAGTATTTTCTTTTTATGATGTAGAAAAAATATTTTCTTTTATTTCAATAAAAATGGGACATATTGTAGAAAGAGTATTTTTTTCAACAAAAAAAAAAAATATTTTATTTTTAATTATGGAGGACAAATTTTAACATTATTTTTGAATAAAAAAGTAAAGCATCACATTAGTTCATTTGAGTTTATGTGAATTTTTAGAAGAATAATAAAATTCTTGAAGAAAATAGTATTTTAAAAACGTAGGGTATTATACGGGGGAGGGGGGGCGAAAAGAAAACATGTGGACTTGTGAGAAGGGAGAAGAGAGTACCATAAAAAAAATTCACCCACCAACCAAAGGAGGAAACATAAATAATAAAATCACTCATTTTTCATAAAATGTTATCTAGGAAAATACCAAACACACCCTTTATTTACTTTGAATTAAACATGTGCAAATATATCCCTCTCTTTTCGTGGGCCACATACTTTTTTACCCTACAAAATGAAATATAAAATTCTTCGTGTATAAAACATAGCAAAATAATTTTAATCAAATAAATTTTTTGGCCATGATAATAAAGTTTTTTACCCCTAAAAATTGTTATTGGACAATTCAATATATGATCAGAATATTCTAGTGACTGATATAACTTTGTGTGTGTTTAACATACAATCTTTAACATGTTGCAAAAAATTATGTCTAAAATCAACCAATTGTACCACTTTTCTTTCTCACGACCACTTTATTTTTTCCTTTCTAAAACATCCAGGAAGTATGTAATTAAAACATCAACATATCTTAGTTTACAATTTTGTGAAATTTAATCTACGTACGAGGTGAACATATATATTTCTAAGCGTCGTGTAGCTTAGTTTTTTTTTTTAAAAAAGTTGTTCGAGTAGATATACCAACATATCTCTCTCAACAATCTTAATTATTAATCATTTGAACTGCTTTTAATAATAACGATATTTCAATCAAGTGATATAAATTCAAGATGATTGATATTAATAAAATAATGAAGCTGAAATTTCTTGAAAATATTAATTAAATAATTACTGAACCCTGAAAAGTCCGATTAAAGTGCAAATTACCTTTACGAACACAAATGTAATACTTTTGATTTTTTCTTTCTATTTTGAAGATAATTTCCATAATAATTCTGAGTTACTTTTTGGATAAGTTGAACGGTGCTAGTGTAGTTTAACATGTTATAATAAGTTAAGATATTATCATTTTCATCAAATTATCAATTAATAATGATTATTGCAAGTTTACCTGTTTCTACCATATAAATGATTTATTGCATAAATATCTTTTACTCATCGGTATATAAAGCTGTCCTTATAATTATTTTATGCATAAATAATTAAATTGTAACGAGCCGAACGGTTGTTTTGCTTTCTAGAATCATATTTCCCTAAATAAAACTTTTCGTACATGCATTTACTAATTTATGACTTGCAGGGACGATTAGCTCGGGATTTAGAAGAGTTCGGGTTGAAATCAGAACACTTTGTTCCTTAAGTTGGCTTAAAAGGCTAAGTTTGACTTTGGTCAACATTTTGAGCAAATGACTTCGGAAACAGAATTTGACAGTTCCAATAGATTCTTTTGATTATTTCGGATTTAGGCGTATATTCGGATCGGGTTTTGGATGATCCGGGAACGTTTTGGCGTTTAATAGTGAAGTTGGGTTTTTGAAGATTTTAGAAGTTCTTTAAATTTGATTTGGAACAGTTTTAATGATATCGATGTATAAACAAAATTCTGAGATTAGGAATAGTTTCGTAATGTCATTAAGACTTGCACGCAAAATTTGGTGTCATTTTGAGTAGTTTAAGTACGTTTCGGTGCATTGGATGTAAATTGAAGAACTTGAAGTTCATAAGTTTGATTCAATTGGTTTTGGGGTGTGATTCTTAGTTTTAATATTATTTCGGGCGTTCCGAGAGTTTGAGCGAGTCCGTTTTATGATTCCACACTTGTTGGTACGTTCGGGCGTGCCCCGGGGCCCCCGAGCGTCAATCGGATGAGGCTTAGACCAAGTTGAAAACTTGGAGCAAGAGTTGAAGCTCCAGCTGCTGTCATAATCACACATGTGCTAGGCCAGCCATAGCTGCGAGTTCACAGTTGCGAGCCAAGCCTCGCAGAAGCGGCCAATGAAGGGCATCCCGGGTTCCGCAAGTGTGGCCCATCCTCCGTAAAAGCGGGACCGAAGCAGGAACCCTTCTGCAGAAGCGATGTTACCCGGACTAGGGGATTTCGCAGAAGCGGAAGTGAGGGCGCAGGTGCGGCCCTATGACTGCGTGTACATAATTGCTAGAGGCAGTAAGTTCATTTAATACGGGACATAGGTATTTTTCTCCCATTCTTCACACATTTGGGAGAATTTAGAGCTTCAAAAAGGGAGTTTTTAACCTAGCTATTGAGGGTAAGTAATTCCTACCTAATGTGAGTTCAATATGTAGATTATGGATAGATTTTAACATATAAAATTTTTGGAATTTATGGGTCAGATGGAAAACCTAGGTTTTTGATAAAAATGAGATTTAACCATGAAATTTGGTAAAAATCATATATTTGATTTCACAAGGTTATGGGTAACAAATTTCTTTGAAAGTTTCCGGAATCCGAGCACGTGAGCCGAGGGGATAAATTTTAGGAACCTCACATATAGGGTTGGGTATTCACTTAAATAGCTAGAATATGAAGTTTTGAACATATATTGATTAGTTTGTATACTATTTGTATAGTTTTGGATTGTTCAGCACTGATTTGAGGGTTTGGGCATAAATCTTGAACCATAAAGTAGGCCTTCAGACGAGGTAAATCTCTTTTCTAACCTTGTAAGATGGAATTAACCTCATAGGTGAATTAAGTAAATGTGTGAACCTATTTGTAGGGGCTATGTACATACGAGGTGACGAGAGTTCGTATGTAGCTACTATTATACTATTGTCCGGATAATCTAGGACCTGTATCATACTTTATATGAAATGTTTACACCCCTACTTGTTGATTCAATTGCTTATGTCATATAGGAAGTTGATAAAGAATTGTAACATGTAAATTTACTTACGAGAAGTTACAAATGAGACACTTGACTATATATGGGAATATGTGTTTTATTTGAAATATTTTCTATTTGTGGAGCGGGCCGAACGCCTCGGTAGCAGATAGATGCATCTATGGTTCTATCGTTTGTCCCTCGGTAGTGCACAATTTAAATATAATATTGGATCGGGACGTGTGACCTCGGCATAATTTGCGCATGATAATTCTTTTGGAACTCTCTATAATTGGTATTACTTAAATGTCTTGAAATGCAAGCCGTCAAAAGATAAAACTGAACTTGGAATTTAATATTTGTGAAGGAAGAATTTATTATTTCCTGTTATTGAGCTTTCGGTATTATTCACGAAATCCATACTTAGTATAACCTTTTTAATATATTATTGTTAGCCCATAGTAAGTGCCAAAGTCGACCCCCTCCTTACTATTTCTTCGAGGTTAGACCGGATATTTACTGGGTACATGTTGTTTATGTACTCATACTACATTTTTGTACTTAATTATAGGATTTGAGGCTGGTACATTTGGTTACCTATCTGGCGTGCATACTTGATTTTGGTTCGATATTTCATAGTGAGCTTCCCCTTTCGAGCCGTTCAGCAGCATGCCCGAGTCTCTATCTGTGTTGTTTGTGTCTATTCTATTTCATTAGAATAGATATTTTTTGTATATTCTACTAGTTGTCCACATACTTGTGACACTATATCTTGGCACATGTTAGTAGACTGGTGATTTTTGGGTTCTGTTCCTCTAGTTTTAAATATTTCTAGATGCTTTCATGTATTTACTTAAATTGGTTTCTCGCTAAATCTTTAAAATCATGAAAATATTTCTACATGGGAAACTCGTAAAAAATGGGAAATCACTAGGTTGTTGACTGTTGGCTTGTCTAACAACGGTGATGGACACCATCACGACGTGATATGGATTTGAGTCGTGACAATATGGTATCATAACACTAGGTTCACGTAGTTTTCACAAGTTATAGACAGACCTAATATCTTGCGGATCAGTGCAGAGACGTCTGTACTTATCTTCGAGAGCTATAGGATCTTAGGAAACTACTCTTTGTTCATCTTCTATCATACAGTTGATGATATACTAAATTATCTATCTTATTCTCTCACATATGGTGAGAACGCGCACAACAGCCGCTACGGACCCGGGAGGAGCTACTTCTCCTGTTGCTAGAGGCCAGGCAAAGGTCAGGGGAGACAACGACCCAAGGTAAGGGACGAGGATGTCCCATAGTTTCCATAGTAGCACCACCATCGGATCCATTAGAGGATCCCATTGTAGATGAGCATGTCGATGTGCCCGAAACAGAGCCAATCCCGATTGATTTCATATCTGGGCATACAGCTGCAGTACATTAGACTCCGTGTACACTACCCATAGGAGGGGCCCAGCCAGTTGCAGCGATTATACCTAAGCCTAGACCAGCTGCGGCTGGCTAGTCTCAAAAGCTTTTAGACAGATGGACCAGGCTACACCCTCCTGTCTTCGGAGGTGAGTGACATGAGGACCCCCAGGACTTCATTGATAGGTGGAGGGACAGACTGCACAACATGAGGATATTGGAGTCCCATAGGGTGGATTTCACTACTTTCAAGTTGGAGGACAAGACCCGTAGGTGGTGGCAATCTTATATTCTCGGTAGGCCAGTGGGGTTTCCTCCCATGACTTGGGACCAGTTTACGCGCCTATTCTTGGACATGTATATTCCACCCTCTCAGAGAGAAGAGTTGTAGTTTTAGTTTGAGCAACTCTAGCAAGGTTAGATGTATGTGACCGATTATGAGGCGAGATTCTCTGAGTTATCTCGCCATGAACCTATTATACTTCTTACTGATGCAGAGAGAGTACAGAGGTTTGTTGGGGGGTTGCACTTGGGTATTCAGGCTACTATGGCCCGAGTGGTTGAGATGGGGACTTCCTATCAGCTAGTAGTATAGATAGCTTGGAGGATCGAGGGCTACCGTTTGAGGGGTAGAGAGCAGATGCAGAGGGTCAAGAGAGTGTGTTATTCGAGAGAGTTTATAAGTGCCCCGGCTAGGGTCCGAGGTCAGTTTGGGAGGGGTCAGCGTAGCATGCCCACATATCCATCACCACAACCTCATCGGAATACACTGATGAGAACCTATTTTAGCGCCATGCCAGAGAGTTCTTACCGCTCACAGCCATTCAGGGTTCTTCCTGTGCGTACTTGGGCTACTAGGGTTATCCAGCTCCTATTTCAGTGCCCTGCCGGAGAGTTCATACAATTCACCAACTATTCAGGCTTCTTCCAGTGGGTCTTCAGGCTATCAGGGTTAGATTTTGGGGAAGAAGATTACCATATAAAGGGGTTATTTCGAGTGCAGAGATCTCAGTCACGTACAGGGATTCTACCCCAGGCTTCGGGGCAAGTCAGTGCAACCCGGCAAGAAGTCCATAATTACAGCACCGATTGTTCGGTCGCCCAAGGGTGGAGGGCAGGCTGGTAGAGGCCGTCCTAGAGGTGGAGGCCAAGTGGGGGGAGTTCAGCCAGCTACTTTTCAGTCAAGCAAAGGCCAGCTAGCTGACGCTCCAGCCAGGTTTTATGCCTTTCCGGCTAGACTAGATGCAGTAGCCTTAAATGTCGTGATCATAGGTACTACTTCTGTCTGCAGTAGGGATGCTTCAGTATTATTTGATCTAGTATCTACCTATTAATATGTATCATCTCTTTGGGTCATCACCTGTTTCTAATCAATTCTGTACTTCTAAGGCTTAAAAAATTCTAAGCTTTGATGTTAAAATAAGTAAATTTGACTTTGGTCAATATTTTAGGGAAAACGAACCCGGACCCGTGATTTGACGGTCCCAGAGGGTCCGTAGGAAACAATGGGACTTGGGCATATGACCGAAATTGAATTTTGAGGTCCCAAGCCCGAGAAATGAATTTTAATAGGAAATAATTTTTCTGAAATGTTTAAGAAAATTTGAAATGAAATTTGATTAGAAAGCAATGGTATCGGGCCCGTACTTTGGTTCCGGCGTTCGGTACAGGCCTTATATGTGACTTGAGTCATTCCTGTGAAATTTGGTCAAAAATGGATATTGGTTGACGTGATTCGAATCCTAATTGGGAAATTTGATGTTCAAAGGAGTTTTGAGAATTTCAGTGATCTTGAGGTTCAATTTGATGTTCATTATGTTTTCTTGGAAACTTGATTACATGAATATGTTCATAGAATGTTTTTGAAGTTATGTGTATATTTGGATTGGAGTTTCGAAGACTCGAGTGAGTTTCGGGTAGGTTCCGGGATGCCTTAGGCTTAGAAATAAGATGTTGCAAGGTTCAGGAAGTTGCAGGCATCTGAACCTACTTGTGCGGTCCGCGAGAAATCACGTGCGACCGAGAAGGCGCCAGCGTGGCTATGGTCTCCTTTGTGTGGTCCACGATGGAGGTAGCGCGGCCGCGGTCGCCTTTGTGCGGTCCGCAGTGGAGGCAGCGCGGCCGCAGTGGGTGCTGAATCGCAGGTCTTCAGCTGAGCCTGTGTGGCCGGGTTCCATTTAGTGTGGTCCGCGCAGAGAGTCTTCCAGGGGTATAAATAGATGAGAATTTAAGTTATTTTTTATTTTTCAAAACCCTAAACACATAAGAGGTCATTTTTTTCAAGAAACCTTTCTTCTCCAAATCAATTGTAAGTCGTTTTTAACTAGTTTTCTTTAATCATTAGCATCTTTTAACATGATTTCAACTTAAAAACAAATATTTTCATGGGGGAAATGGGTGTTTTGGTAGACCTTAGGGGTTTTTCCAAAAGTTGGGGATTTGAACCTCAATTTGAGGTCCGATTTCAAAATAAATTGCATATTTAAGTTCATGAGGAAATGGGTAACCGAGTTTTGGTTTGAACCTCTGGTTTTGACCACATGAGTTCGGGGGCAATTTTTGACTTTTTGGGTAAAATTTTGGAAAACTCATTTTCATGCATTGGGTTGGTTCATTTAGCGTTTATTGATCTAAATAAGTGATTTGTGATTAGATACGAATGAATTGGCGGTGGAATCAAGGGGTAAAGCTATAATTAAGGCTTGAGTGGTATTCAAGGCATTGAGGTAACTGTTCGGTCTAACCTTAGCTTGAGGATTAAGAGTTGAGTCATATGTGCTATTTGCTCCTTGCTCAGTACGACGTATAGATATGATGACGAGTATCTATGCGTTGGTGTCAAGTATGACCGTGAGTTTTAAATCGAAAGTTGTTGTATTCTTAAATGACATCACGTATATCTTAACTAATGATCTACCATATCGAGCAAAGATTTGTTTATCCTCGTAGATCCTATTTATGATTGAGCATCTTCGTTAATCAAATTGAGTTAAGGTTGGTTATAGTTGATTCTCCCTTGGCGGGATGATTATTTCTATACTGTTGTTCCCTTGCCGGAAATTTATTATATTACTTGTTCCTTTGCCGGGATTTCTTGTGATTATGTGATAACATGAAATGGGAGCGGGTGGTACGCCTACCACGAGATATGATAAAATGGGAGTAGGTGGTATGCCTACCATGAGATATGATGAAATTGTTGAATCACGTTCTCAAGGCACTATACTAAAACGTGTGTTCATATTTGTAGGTTTTGATGAATGACAAACTATGCGCAATGGACATATGACGAGGTCCAAGCACAAGCGCGCAATTGATATATAACGAGATTCAAGCACAAGACCAAGATCAAGCAAAGATATAAAGTTATACATGAGTCGTTCTTTAATTGTGATCTTGATCCGATAACTTGACTCAAGACTTGGATTCTCTCGTAAAAACATTTTTATCAAATCATGCATATTTAATTTAATCAAAATGATTTTTAAACATGCCTATAAAATCTGGACTAAGATAATCGATTATGTACTTATGATAATCGATTATGTTAAGTCAGATGCATGACAATCGATTGTGAACTTATGACAATCGATTGTGTTAAGGCAGTGTGCATCAGATTTTTCAAATCTGCATGACAATCGATTGTGAACCTTATGACAATCGATTGTGTTGAGGCAGTGTACATCAAAGTTTTTCAAAGCTACAAAATAATCGATTGTGAACTTATGACAATCGATTGTGTTGAGGCAGTGTCTATAAGACATTTTCAAAGTCATAAAATAATCGATTGTGTACCTTTGACAATCGAGTGCATTAAGGCAGTGTTTAATTGATTTTTCAAAGACTGATATATAATCGATTGTTCTCATAGCATAATCGATTGTGTAATTGACCGTTGCCAAAATATTTTCAAAAACCATCAGGTAATCGATTATAGATTTCTAATAATCGATTATTTTAAATAAAATCTGAAAAAGATTTTTTGAACGTTGCCAAGTAATCGATTGTAGATTTCTGACAATCGATTGTTTTAAGTAAAATCTGGAAATGATTTTTTGAACGTTGCCAAGTAATCGATTGTAGATTTCTGACAATCGATGTTTTAAGTAAAATCTGGAAATGATTTTTTGAACGTTGCCAGTAATCGATTATTGATCTTAGATAATCGATTGTTAAGCGTAAAATCTGGGAATGATTTTTGGAACGATTGGCAAACAATCGATTGTGGCATTTTGACAATCGATTGTCACTGAGTAAAATCAGCAATTCTTAATTGGCAATTAGGCAACGGTAATGCATGGTTTTGCAACTATAAATACAGCTTCAAATCAGTCTTCTAAATACAACAACTGATCATATTATTGCTATAGCTTGCATACTCTATTGTTCATCACTTTCTATTCATTACATAAGTTTTGAGAGCCAAAATTCTTGACGAAAGTTATTGCGTTCTTGAGCGTATCTGTTTACTCATATCTACTCTATTAAGAGAGTCTTGTTTAAGTGAGTGCTAAGTTTTTTATACACTTGAAGGGAAGTGTTAGTCCCTTGTATTGTAAGAAGGAACTTGTGTTTCCTTTGGTTGAAGTCTTGGAGTGTTGTATCTTCGAGCAAAGGTTGTTGAGGCTTGTGTCCTCAGTTTGTAAAGGTTTGTTGAGCACCCGTAAGCTTAACAGTGTTAGTGGAAATCTCGAGAGAGTCTCTCGGGGACTGGACTAGCCACGGGTTGTGGTGAACCAGGATACATTGGTGCGTTCGTTCTTATTTATTTACTTATCGCACTTATTTCTTTCCTGCAATTTTTAAATTCCGCAAGTTTATGCTAATTTTTATTATAACGCTATTCACCCCCCCCCCCCCTTTAGCGTTAAGCGTATTTTCTAACAATTGGTATCAGAGCCCAACTCTCTGAAGACTTAACCGTTTGAGAGAAACAATCCATGGCTTCTACTCGTGATTCTTTTGCAGGAATAGGTGAAGGACAATGCTCCACCCGACCACCACTATTCGACGGTACAAACTATACGTACTGGAAGGAGAGGATGAGAATATTTGTTCAAACAAATAGTTTTCATCTTTGGAAGGTTATAATGAAGGGAGAACAAATTCCAACCAAAAAGGTTGAAAATAAAGATGTTCCAAAGTCCGAAGATGAATACGATGCGGATGATATCCGAAAGGTGCAAAACAACGCTAAAGCCATTAATTTATTATATTGTGCTGTAAATGCTGATGATTACAGGAAAATATCATGTTGCACAACGGGCGAAGCAAATTACGTACGAAGGTACGGACCAGGTAAGGGAAGCAAAAACTGATTTCCTAACCCATGCATATGAATTGTTTCACATGAAGGAAGGCGAAAAGGTCGATGAGATGTTTGAACAATTTTCAAAAATCGTTAATGATTTACATGCTCTTAAGAAGACCTTCACGGATAAGGAACTTGTCCAAAAAATTCTCCGAAGTCTCACTCCGGCATGGCGATCCAAGGCCGACGCGATTCAAGAATCTATTGGCGTTTCAAATGTCACCATCGACGGATTAAGAGGTAATCTTAAAACTTATGAATCTACTATACTTAACCCTCTTGTTGATGATCAAAGGAAACAAAAGATCGCTCTCAAGGCAAGCACAAGCCAACCTCAAAATGATGAGGACGGAGACAACGAGTTCGGACTCGTTATTAAGAGATTTCAAAAGTTCATGCGAAAAGAGTATGAACGAAAGGGCAAAAAGGAAGGAGATCAAATAAAGTGCTATGAGTGCGGAGAAACCGGGCACATTAAATCAAATTGCCCAAATGCCAAAAAGGAGAAGAAACCCTTCAAGAAACAACGAGCATACATATCTTGGAGAGGCAACTCCGGTGACGAGTCGAGTGAGGAAGAAGAAGACGAAGCCGCAAATCTTTGTCTCATGGCTCACGAAAACAATCAAGAAGAGGTATGTCAAATTTCTTCCAAAAATTTCTATTCTCTTGAGGAAATGCAAAATGCTTTTGATAAGTTGTATAGTGAATTTATTAAAGCTTCCAAAACTGTTAAAAGCATAAAAGAAAATGCTTCTTTAAAAGAAAAAGATTTTGAAAAACAACTCTCTTTGAAAGAAAAGGATTTGGAAAAACTGATTTTGGAAAATGAGAAGTTGAAAGAAGAAAACAAATTTTTCGGCAAGAGAAGCGCCGACAAACCTGAGAGCTCTAGTAAAAATTGTACTTCTTGCATGCATCTCAAAAATGAGGTAGAAAGACTTAAGGGCACCCTAGATAAGTTTAATTCTTCTCATAAAAATTTGAATGAAGTTCTTGTTAATTTGAAGTCGACCAAGCATGGCATAGGCTTTGAGAATGAGCCTAAAGAAAAGGTTGAAGCCAACCCCCAACAACCTAAGGCTCAACCTAGGATTAATAAAACAAACGCTCATCCTAGATATAACAAACCTAAAAATGGCTTTCAACAATCGCAACCTAGAAATGATCATTCTAGAAATAATTCATACTCTAGGCCAAACACTAGAAGAAATTTTGAACCTTGTAGAACACCTAGAAATGGCTTTCAACCTAGAAACAACTATCCTAGAAATGCTGTATATCCTAGAACAAATAGTAGGAGAAATGATTTTCATGAATTGCGCAATAGTCATATTGTCAAGAATAGAGTAAATGAATTTCGTCCGTCCAATTACTATCAACCTAGACGAATGCATAATCCTAATGTTGTTTGTCATTATTGTAGACGAATTGGACATATTGCTCCTGCTTGTTTTACACGACATAGACATAACACTCAATCACATCACTATGATTTGCCTAACCCCCAAGGACCCAAAATGGCATGGGTACCTAAAACTCATTAATCTGTTTTGTAGGTGTGTTTGAAGGGGTCAAGTGTACTTTGGTACCTTGATAGTGGATGCTCCAAGCACATGACTGGAGACGAATCCAAGTTCCTTCAACTAGAACACAAGGAAGGAGGAAGCGTTATTTTTGGTGATAACAACAAAAGAAAAATTATCGGCATTGGATCGGTCGGTAAGGATGACTCCTCTTCCATTAAGCATATATTGCTAGTTAAGGGTCTAAAACATAATCTCTTGAGCATAAGTCAATTATGTGACAAGGGAAATCTTGTTTTATTTGATTCAAATAAATGCTTAGTTTTTCGCCGTAGCGATTTTAAAATTATTCTTCGTGGATTTAGAATGGATAACATCTATATGGTTGATCTCGAAAATTCTTCATCTGAATATGTAGATTGTCTTATGAGCAAAGAAGATGATACGTGGTTATGGCACCGTAGAGTAGCTCACATCAACATGCATCTTTTGAACAAATTGGTTTCACAAAATTTAGTTATTGGTCTTCCAAACTTGAAATTTGAAAAAGACTCTATTTGTGATTCTTGTCAAAAAGGGAAGCAAACAAAAGCATCTTTTAAATCGAAAAATATTGTTTCAACTACTAGACCTTTGCAATTACTTCACATGGACTTATTTGGACCATCTCGCATTGAAAGTCTTGGTAGAAATCGTTATGCTTTTGTTATTGTTGATGATTATTCTAGATTTACATGGACTCTATTTCTTGCTCAATAAAAGTGAAGCTTTTCATAATTTCAAATATTTTCTTAAACGTGTTCAAAACGAAAAGGACACAACCGTCACTTCAATAAGAAGTGATCATGGGGGAGAGTTTGATCACAATCTCTTTGCGGACTTTGTGACGAACTCGGTATCGAGCACACCTTCTCCGCTCCACGAACACCACAACAAAATGGGGTGGTGGAAAGGAAAAATAGGTGTCTCGAAGAGATGGCTAGAACCATGCTCGATGAGGCTAAGATTCCCAAACATTTTTGGGCGGATGCCGTGAGTACCGCATGCTACGTTTTGAATAGAGTAGTCATAAGGCCAATACTCATGAAAACCCCTTATGAACCCTACAAGGGAAGGAAACCAAATATCTCCCATTTTAGAGTATTCGGTTGTAAATGCTTTATTCATAACAATGGAAAAGATCAATTGGGAAAATTTGATGCCAAATCCGATGAAGGAATTTTTATTGGTTATTCCTCACGTAGCAAAGCATATAGGGTATTCAATAATAGAACTGGAACTGTGGAGGAATCCCCTCATATTGTATTTTCCAAAAATAATGCTCGCTTGGCGAGAAAGGATTCTGGTTCTGATCCTGCAGGTATCTTAAACTCAATAAGTCCCCAAGACAAAGTACAAGAGGAAACTTCTAAGGAAATTCAAGATGAAATCTTGGAACAATTATCGGAGGAAGCGCCACAATTGGAGAAAGAAACGAAAATGCCTAACGAATGGAGGACAATCAAAGATCACCCTCTCGAACAGGTAATTGGCGACGTTGGAGAAAAGGTAAGTACCCGAAACTCTCTTAAGAACACCTTAGGACATACTGCTTTTGTTTCTCAAATTGAACCCACAACCATCTCCGAAGCAATTGGGGATGAATTTTGGACCTTGGCAATGCAAGAGGAGCTTAACCAATTCAAATGGAATGACGTTTGGGATTTGGTGCCAAGACCCGAAAATCATACCATAATTGGTACGAAATGGGTTTTTCGAAACAAATTAGATGAAAATGGTGTAATCACTAGAAACAAAGCTAGGCTTGTAGCAAAAGGCTACAATCAAGAAGAGGGTATTGACTATGAAGAAACATATGCTCCCGTAGCAAGGTTAGAAGCTATTCGTTTATTACTTGCCTTTGCATCTTCTATGAATTTCAATTTGTATCAAATGGATGTAAAAAGTGCTTTTCTAAATGGTGTTATTCAAGAAGAAGTTTATGTTGAACAACCCCCGGGTTTTGAAGATTTTAAATCTCCAAATCATGTTTTCAAACTTAAAAAGGCTCTTTATGGTCTTAAACAAGCTCCCCGAGCTTGGTATGAAAGATTGAGTAAATTTCTTTTGGAAAATAATTTCATTAGGGGGAAAGTTGATACCACTCTTTTCGTTAAGCATAAAAACAATGATATTTTATTAGTTCAAATCTATGTGGATGATATTATGTTTGGTGCTACTAACAATGTTTTGTGCAAGGAATTTTCCGATCTAATGACAAGCGAATTTGAGATGTCTATGATGGGTGAGCTAACATTCTTTTTGGGGATGCAAGTAAAGCAAATGAAAGAAGGAACTTTCATTTGTCAAGCTAAATATTGCAAAGAATTGCTGAAACGATTTGAAATGACCAACGCAAAAGCAATAGCCACTCCCATGAGCACATCCGATCATCTAGACAAAGATGAGAAAGGTAAGGAAGTCGACACCAAAAAGTATCGAGGTATGATTGGATCTCTCCTTTATCTTACTGCTAGTAGACCGTACATCATGTTTAGCGTATGCTTATGCGCTCGTTATCAATCGTGTCCGAAGGAGTCTCACCTAACTGCGGTGAAACGGATATTGAAGTATCTTGTTGGTACTGTAAATGTGGGTCTATGGTACCCCAAAGGTTCTTCATGCCAACTTGTTGGCTATTCCGATTCCGATTTTGCTGGATGCAAATTGGACTGCAAGAGCACTAGTGGCACTTGCCATTTGCTCGGTAGCTCTCTCGTTTCTTGGTTTAGCAAGAAACAAGTAAGTGTTGCATTGTCCACAACCGAGGCTGAATATGTAGCCGCGGGGAGTTGTTGCGCTCAAATCCTTTGGATGAAACAACAACTCTTGGACTATGGCCTAAGTCTTGATCATATCCCTCTTAGATGTGATAATACTAGCGCCATATGCTTGACGAAGAACCCCGTTCTTCGTTCAAGAACAAAACACATTGAAATTAGGCATCATTTTATAAGAGATCACGTTCTCAAGGGTGATGTCGAAATTGAATTTGTTGAAACCAAAGATCAATTGGCCGACATCTTTACAAAACCCTTAGAGAAAGAGTCCTTCTTCCGAATTCGTAGTGAACTCAGGATTCTTGACTCCACGTTGATCTAAGTCATGCATTGCATTTTCCCTTTCACATGATTTCTAACTTGAGCGTCAGAGACGTCTAACGAATTTTTGCAGGTATCGCCCTAAAGGTAGGGGGAATTATAAAGATTGATGCAGAATAATCGATTTCTCCTAAGGATAATCGATTTCTCTTTAGTATATAATCGATTATCTAGTATCAATAATCGATTATGTTGATATTATTTGCTTTTTTATGTCTTTTACTTTTTCCATTTTTGCTAATGGCAAAAGGGGGAAGAATAAGGGATATGCACTAATTTTTTTATTGGCATAAATTGAGGGGGAATTCATATGTTGAGGGGGAACTAATTGCACATCTAGAGACTTGTTGCATATTGTTGCATATCTTTACTTGTCTTGAATCGTCTTTATGAATTATCAAATATGCATATCCCAACTAAAGTTTGCCATTATCAAAAAGGGGGAAATTGTTGAAACACGTTCTCAAGGCACTATACTAAAACGTGTGTTCATATTTGTAGGTTTTGATGAATGACAAACTATGCGCAATGGACATATGACGAGGTCCAAGCACAAGCGCGCAATTGATATATAACGAGATTCAAGCACAAGACCAAGATCAAGCAAAGATATAAAGTTATACATGAGTCGTTCTTTAATTGTGATCTTGATCCGATAACTTGACTCAAGACTTGGATTCTCTCGTAAAAACATTTTTATCAAATCATGCATATTTAATTTAATCAAAATGATTTTTAAACATGCCTATAAAATCTGGACTAAGATAATCGATTATGTACTTATGATAATCGATTATGTTAAGTCAGATGCATGACAATCGATTGTGAACTTATGACAATCGATTGTGTTAAGGCAGTGTGCATCAGATTTTTCAAATCTGCATGACAATCGATTGTGAACCTTATGACAATCGATTGTGTTGAGGCAGTGTACATCAAAGTTTTTCAAAGCTACAAAATAATCGATTGTGAACTTATGACAATCGATTGTGTTGAGGCAGTGTACATCAAAGTTTTTCAAAGCTACAAAATAATCGATTGTGAACTTATGACAATCGATTTTGTTGAGGCAGTGTCTATCAGACATTTTCAAGTCATAAAATAATCGATTGTATACCTTTGATAATCGAGTGCATTAAGGCAGTGTCTAATTGATTTTTTAAAGACTGATATATAATCGATTGTTCTCATAGCATAATCGATTGTGTAATTGACCGTTGCCAAAATATTTTCAAAAACCGTCAGGTAATCGATTATAGATTTCTAATAATCGATTGTTTTAAATAAAATCTGCAAAAGATTTTTTGAACGTTGCCAAGTAATCGATTGTAGATTTCTGACAATCGATTGTTTTAAGTAAAATCCGGAAATGATTTTTTGAACGTTGCCAAGTAATCGATTGTAGATTTCTGACAATCGATTGTTTTAAGTAAAATCTGGAAATGATTTTTTGAACGTTGCCAAGTAATCGATTGTAGATTTCTGACAATCGATTATTTTAAGTAAAATCTGGAAATGATTTTTTGAACGTTGCCAGTAATCGATTATTGATCTTAGATAATCGATTGTTAAGCATAAAATCTGGGAATGATTTTTGGAACGATTGGCAAATAATCGATTGTGGCATTTTGACAATCGATTGTCACTGAGTAAAATCAGCAATTCTTAATTGGCAATTAGGCAACGGTAATGCATGGTTTTGCAACTATAAATACAGCTTCAAATCAGTCTTCTAAATACAACAACTGATCATATTATTGCTATAGCTTGCATGCTCTATTGTTCATCACTTTCTATTCATTACATAAGTTTTGAGAGCCAAAATTCTTGACGAAAGTTGTTGCGTTCTTGAGCGTATCTGTTTACTCATATCTACTCTATTAAGAGAGTCTTGTTTAAGTGAGTGCTAAGTGTTTTATACACTTGAAGGGAAGTGTTAGTCCCTTGTATTGTAAGAAGGAACTTGTGTTTCCTTTGGTTGAAGTCTTGGAGTGTTGTATCTTCGAGCAAAGGTTGTTGAGGCTTGTGTCCTCAGTTTGTAAAGGTTTGTTGAGCACCTGTAAGCTTAACAGTGTTAGTGGAAATCTCGAGAGAGTCTCTCGGGGACTGGACTAGCCACGGGTTGTGGTGAACCAGGATACATCGGTGTGTTCGTTCTTATTTATTTACTTATCGCACTTATTTCTTTCCTGCAACTTTTAAATTTCGCAAGTTTATGCTAATTTTTATTATATCGCTATTCACCCCCCCTCTAGCGTTAAGCGTATTTTCTAACAGAAATGAGATCGGGTGGTACGCCTACCACGAGATACAATGAAATGGGAGCGGATGGTACGCCTACCATGAGATATGAGAAATGAGATCTGGTTGCACGCCTGCAACAAAATTGAAACTGAAAGTGAAATATCGTCTTTACTTCTCTTTATCCGTGTTAGAAGTTAAATTACAGTTTTTTTTATTGTTCTTGATATTCTGTTTATCTGACACCCCCACAACATGTTCCCTTTCCCAGCTTTAAGTGTTTATTACTTGTTTACTTTTTAGTCTATATATTATATAATTGTACATGTTTATCTAGTCTCTATCCTAGCCTCGTCACTACCTTGCCGGGGTTAGGCCAGACACTTACCAACACATTGGGTCGGTTGTGCTCATGCTACACTCTATACTTATGTGCAGATACCGGAGCAACATTTGGGCAACATCATTAGTTCAGGAGTTAGCCTTCAGTCTATCGAGACTCTGATTTAGCCTTACAGGCATCCGCAGGCCCAACGTCTCCTCTATCTTATATTTTATTCTGTTATCTCATGAATTCAAGACAAACAATGTTTTATTTCTTTCAAACAATTGTATTTAGCATTCTTGCTGGGTAGAGACTTGTATTGGCTTTCTAGACGTTTGATTTTATATTCATCTAAGACTTTCGCTAATTTTAATTTCCGCTGTTCTTCAATTTCTTATTCATTGCTAGTATAATTGGTTTAAAATGAACTAAAATGAACTAAAATAAAAAGGGGTAATGAATTCCAAGGTTTATTGCTTACCTAGCTTCCACGAGTAGGTGCCATCACAACTCCCGAGGGTGGGAACTCTGGGACGTGACAAGTTGACATCATAGCTTTAGGTTGCATAGGTCTCACAACTCGCGGACAAGCTCGTTAGAGTCTGAGGGATCGGTACAGAGACGTTTGTATTTATCCCCCAGAGGCTACGGAGTTAGAAAAATTTCCTGTCTTGCAGATCTGTTTCTCAATGCTATTTGGACTTCTACTCTATTTTTTCGCAGATGGCGAGAACACGCGCTTCCTCATCTACCGATCCGTAGACCGAGCCCCCAGCAGCAGCTTCACTAGGGGTAGAGGACGAGGCTGATATCGTGCTAGAGGCCGAGGTAGGGGCAGAGCTCAACCCCAAGCAGCAACACCAGTAGTTCCGGCCCCAGCAGTTCTGGTGGGCCCAACTCAGGTCCTAGAGGGGTTTATTCCTACCGTAGTTCTTTAGGACACTCTAGCCCGATTGACGGGCCTCATGGAGAGTGTCACCCGCTTCCTGGTACACCAACCACTTTTCTGGCTAGAGAAGGGGCTCAGACTCCTGCTATTTGCACTTCGGAGTAGGTAGCTCCCCAGATTCAGACTCCAGCGGTTTAGCTAGTTGGAGCAGTTTAGCCAGGTGTAGTGGCTCAGCCCGGTGATAGAGCGATGATGTCTGCCGATGCTTTGTAGAGGCTGGATAAGTTCACCAAGTTCTTCACTACTATCTTTAGCAGTGCTTCTTCTGAGGATCCCAGGATTTTCTATATAGCTGCCACGAGGTTCTTAGGAACATGGGCATTTTTTAGACTAATGGGGTCGATGTTGCTACATTTTGCTTGTCTGGATCCGTCAAGACTTGGTCGAGGGATTATTGCTTAGCTAGACCAGCAGGGTCGCTAGCCTTGACCTGGGGGTAGTTCACGCAGCTAGTTCTGGAGAAGTTTGTGCCTATTACACACCTAGAGGCCTATTAGAGGTAGTTCGAGCGTCTCTAGCAGGGATCCATGACAATCACCCACTATGAGACCAAGTTCATTGACTTAGCTTGCCATGCTCTTGTTATACTTCCCACTTAGAGGGAGAGAGTGAGACGGTTTATTGATGGACTCATCCAGCGATTCATCTCCAGGTGGAGAGGCCGAGAGTGAGATCACTTTCCAGGAGGCAGCCAATGTGGTAGAGTTGAGATAGATCTGTCAATGAGGTGGTTATAGGTCAGATAAGAGGCCCCGTCATTCAGGTAGATTTAGTGGTACCTCATCTGGAGGTAGAGATTCACGTGGTAGAGTCCATCTCCTAGGCTCTTTTAGTAAGCTCTTCAGGTTTCTCACGGTGTTTTAGGTAGCCATGGTTCTCAGATGCAGTATCCCGATCAGCAGTCCTTTAGTGCACCACCAGTACCTATCAGTGCACCACCGCGCCAGAGTTTCCAGGGCCGATAGACGAGGGCTTATTTTACTTGTGATAACATGAGGCATATTGCTAGGTATTGCCCTCGGGCTTTGAGCAGTTCTCCGCAGCAGGGTTCTCGTGCTATGGTACATACAAGAGGTGGGGGTAGAGGTGTTAGAGGTGGAGATAGAGGTCCTAAAGGTGGAGCTCAGGCCGTAGAGGTGGAGGCCTACTAGAAGCAGGCCGTCCCAGAGAGGTAGATCAGAGGGATGGGGCCCAGCCCCAATTTTATGCTCTTCAGGCGAGGCCCGAGGCTGAGGCTTCGAATGCAGTTATTACAGGTACGATTCTGGTTTGTGATAGAAGTGCTTCAGTGTTGTTTGATTCGGGGTCTACGTATTTGTATGTGTCATCTTTTTTTGCCTCGTACTTGGCCTTGCCTAGTGATACATTGGGTGTTCCTGTTTATGTGTCTATCCCGGTGGGTGATTCTATTATAGTCGATCGAGTCTATCGCTCTTGTATTGTGGTGATTGGGGGTCTTGAGACTCATGTAGATTTGTTAGTTTTAGACATGGTTAACTTCGATATCATATTGGGGATGGACTGTTTATCACCTTACGACGCTATCTTGGATTGCCATGCCAAGACTGTGACCTTACCTTTACCGGGTATGCCTTGTTTAGAATGGAGAGGGACTCCTGGTCATTATACCTGTAGTATTATCTCTTATATTAAGGCTCGACGTATGGTCGAAAAGGGGTGTTTGGCCTATTTGGCATATGTTCGTGATTCTAGTGCTGAGGTCCCTACTATTGATTCAGTGCCCGTTTTTCGTGAGTTCCCTAATTTTTTTCCTTTAAAATTGCTGGGTACGGCGCCTGATAGAGACATCTACTATTGCATTGATGTGGCTCTGGGCACCCAGCCTATTTCTATCCTACCATATCGTATGACCCCGCCCAAGTTGAAAGAGTTAAAGGAACAGTTGCAGGACTAGCTTGAGAAGGGTTTCATTAGACCCAGTGTATCGCCTTGGGGTGCGCCGGTGTTGTTATTTAAGAAGAAGGAACATTCGATGAGAATGTGCATTGATTACCTTGCAATTGAACAAGGTATTAATCAAGAATAAATATCTGCTACTAAAGATTGATGATTTGTTCGATAAACTTAAGGGTGCCAAGGTATTTTCCAATATTGACTTGAGATCTGGCTACCATCAGCTGAGGATTAGGGCATCCGATGTCCCTAAGATAGCATTCCGCACTCGGTACGAACTATTATGAGTTTTTGGTTATGTCATACGAGTTGACAAATGCCCCGACAACTTTTATGGATTTGATGAACCAAGTGTTCAGGCCTTGCTTGGATTCGTTCGTGATAGTCTTCATTGATGATATTTTGATATATTCCCGCATCTCGGAGGAGCACGAGTAGCATCTCAAGGTCGTTCTTAAGACTTTGGGGGATAGTCAGCTGTATGCTAAATTTTTGAAGTGTGAGTTCTGGTTAAGTTCAGTTGCATTTTGGGTCATGTTGTATTAGTAGAAGATATTCAGGTGGATCCAAAAGATTGAGTCAGTCAAGAACTGGCCTAGACCAACATCGGCTATAGAGATTTGGAGTTTCCCAGGATTGGCAGGCTACAATCGTCGATTTGTGGAGGGGTTCGCATCTATCACAACCCCGATGACCAGGTTGACCCATAAGGGTGCCCAGTTCAGATGGTCGGATGAGTGTAAGGCGAGCTTTCAGAGGACTCTAGATAGCTCTGACTATGGCACCGGTGTTGGTTTTGCCTGCAGGTTCAGGGCCTTATACAGTTTATTAGGATGCTTCCCGTGTTGGGCTTGGTGCAGTATTGATGCAGTATGGTAAGGTCATTGCCTATGCTTCAAGGTAGATAAAGATTCATGAGAAAAACTATCTAGTTCATGACTTAGAGTTGGCAGCCATTGTTCACGTGTTGAAGATTTGGAGGCACTATCTTTATGGTGTGACATGTGCGGTGTTCACTGACCACAAGAGTCTTCAGTACTTGTTCAAGATAAAGGAGTTGAATTTGAGGCAGAGAGGGTGGTTGGAGTTGTTGAAGGATTATGATATTACTATCTTATATCACATGGAGAAGGACAATATGATGACCGATGCCTTGAGTAGAAAGTCAGCCAGTATGGGCAGTCTTGCTTACATTCCAGTCTGTGAGAGGCCGCTTGCTTTGGATATTCAAGCTTTGGCCAATCGATTTGTGAGGTTGGATATTTCTAAGCCTAGTCGAGTGTTAGTTTGCACGATTGCACGTTCTTCATTATTGGAGTGTATCCGTGATCGGCAGTTTGATGATCCCCATTTGTGTGTCCTTAAGGACACGGTGCAGTGTGGAGGTCATTCAGGATAGGCTTCGTACAGCTCAGTCCAGACAAGAGAGTTATACAGACCGCAAAGTTCAAGATGTGGCTTTTATGGTTGGTGAGCGGGTATTGCTCCGAGTGTCGCCTATGAAGGGCGTGATGAGATTTTGGAAGAAGGGAAAGCTTAGCCCTAGGTTCGTTGGTCTATTTGAGATTCTTGAGCGATTGGGAGAGGTGGCTTGTAGACTTGCATTGCCGCGAGCTTATCAGCCGTGCATCCAGTGTTTCATGTGTCCATGCTTCGGAAATATCACGGCGATCCATCCCACGTGTTAGATTTCAGCACTGTCTAGTTGGATAAGGACTTGTCTTACGAGGAGGGGCCGGTGGATATTCTAGACCGGCAGGTTTGTCAGCTGAGGTCAAGGAGTTTCCCTTCTCTTCGTGTTTGGTGGAGAGGTTATCTTCCTACGGCATCGACCTAGGAGTCCGAGTCTGATATGCAGAGCCGTTATCCCCATCTTTTTCCTGACTCAGGTACTTCCTTCTTCTGTCTGTTCGAGGACGAAGGGTTGTTCTAGAGGCGGAGAATGTGACTACCCAAAGGGGTCATCACATGTTTCTAATCAATTCAATACTTTCAAGGCCTTGAAAACCTCATTTAGGGTCACCTCGATTTGCATGTGCATTTCGAGCGCGTAGTCGGAAAGCTTAAATATGAATTTTTGTGAAAAATTGCTAAGTTTTGATGTTAAAATGAATAAATTTGACTTTCCTCAATATTTTGGGGCAAACGGACCTGAACCTGTAATTTGACGGTCGCGGAGGGTCCGTAAGAAAATATGGGACTTGAACATATGCCCAGAATCGAATTCCGAGGTCCCAAACTCGAGAAATGAATTTTTAAAGAAAATTATTTTTCTGAAAAGTTCAAGAAAATTTAAAATAAAATCTGATTAGAATGTGATGGTATCGGGCCCGTATTTTTTATCCGACGCCCAGTACGGGCCTTATATATGACTTGAGTCATTCTTGTGAAATTTGGTAAAAAACGGACATCGGTTGATGTAATCCGGACCCTAATCTAGAAATTTGATGTTCAAAGGAGTTTTGAGGATTTCCGTGATCTTGAGGTTCAATTCGATGTTTGTGATGTTATCTTGGTAACATGATTATACGAATATGTTCGTAGAACGTCTTTGAAGTTGTGTGTTTATTTTAATTGGAGTTTCAAGGGCTCGAGTGAGTTTTGGGTAGGTTCCGAGATTCCTTAGGCTTAAAATCAGATGTTACAGCTTCTGGAAGTTGTAGGCCTCAGAACCCACTTGTGCGGTCCACGAGAAACTGCGTGCGACCGCGGAGGGGCCAGCCCGGCCGCGGTCGCCTTTGTGCGGTCCGCATTGGAGGCAGCGCGAATGCGGTCACCTTTGTACGGTCCGTGTTAGGTGCTGAACCATAGGTCTCAGCAGAGTCTGTGCGGCCAGGATCTATTTAGTGCGGTCCACACAGAGAATTTGCCAGGGGTATTAGACGAGAATTTCAGTTATTTTTCATTTTTGAAAACCCTAAAAACATAAGAAGTGATTTTTTTCAAGTAACCTTTCTTCTCCAAATCAATTGTAAGTCGTTTTTAACTAGTTTTCTTTAATTATTAGCATCTTTTAACATGATTTCAACTTAAAATCAAAGATTTTAATGGGGGAATTGGGTGTTTTGGGTAGAACTTAGGTCTTTTTCAAAAATTAGGGATTTGGACCTATATTTCAGGTCTGATTTCAAAACAAATTGCATATTTGAGTTCATAGGGAAATGGGTAACCGAATTTTGGTTCGAACCTCGGGGTTTGACCACATGGTCCGGATGTAATTTTTGACTTTTTGGGTAAAACTTTGGAAAATTCATTTCCATGCATTGAGGTTGGTTCATTTAGCGTTTATTGATGTAAATAAGTTGTGATTAGATACAAACGAATTAGTGGTGGAATCAAGGAGTAAAGCTATAAATGAGGCTTGAGTGGTGTTGAAGGCATTGAGGTAAGTGTTCGGTCTAACCTTAGCTTGAGGTATTAAGATTTGAGTCATATGTACTATTTGTTCCTTGCTGAGTACGACGTATATGCAAGGTGACAAGTATTTATACGTTGATGTCAAGCATGACCGGGAGTCTTAAAGTGAAAGTTGTTGTATTCTTCAATGACTATCTTAACTAATGATCTACCACATCGAGCAAAGATTTGTTTATCCTCGTAGATCCTATTTATGATTGAGCATCGTTGGTTGGTTATAGCTGATTCTCCCTTGCCGGATGATTGTTTCTATATTGTTATTCCCTTGTCGGGAAGTTATTATATTACTTTGTTACCTTGCTGAGATTTCTTGTGATTATGTGATAACATGAAATGGGAGCGGGTGGTACGCCTACCACAAGATATGATAAAATGGGAACGGGTGGTACGCCTACCATGAGATAAGATAAAATGGGATCGGGTGGTGCGCCTACCACGAGATATAATGAACTAGGAACGGGTGGTACGCCTACCACGAGATATAATAAAATGGGAGCGGGTGGTACGTCTACCATGAGATTTGAGAAATGGGATTGGGTTGCACGCCTGCAACAAGATTGAAACTAAAGTGAAATATCCTATTTACTTCTCTTTATCCGTGTTAGAAGTTAAATTACAGTTTTTCTTATTTTTCTTGATATTCTGTTTATCAGACACCCCCACAACATGTTCCCCTTCCCCAACTTTAAGTGCTTATTACTTGTTTACTTTTCCGCCATATATTATATAACTGTATAAGTTTATCTGGAGTTTGTCCTAGCCTCGTCACTACCTCGCCGGGGTTAGGCCAGACACTTACCAGCACATAGGGTCGATTGTGCTAATGCTACACTCTATACTTATGTGCAGATACCGGAGCAGTGTTTGGGCACCATTATTAGCTCAGGCGCTAGCCTTCAGTCCATCGAGACTCCGAGGTAGCCTTACAGGCGTCCGCAGTCCCGGCGTCTCCTCTATCTTGTGTTTTGTTCTGTTATCTCATGTATTCGAGACAAATAGTATTTCATTTCTTTCAAATGGTTTTATTTAGCACTCTTAGTAGTCCGTGTATGTTGTGACACCAGGTGCTGGGCTTTCTAGACGTTTGCTTTTATATTCATCTAAAACTTCCCCTAATTTTAATTCTCGTTGTTCTTCTATTGCTTATTCATTGCTAGTATAATTGGTTTAAAATGAACTAAAATGATAAAGGATAATGACTTCTAAGGTTTATGACTTGCCTAGCTCCACGAGTAGGCGCCATCATGACTCCCCAAGGTGGGAACTCGGGGCCGTGACATCTCTGTTTGCTCATTTCCTGAATATTTCTCGTTAGTACTTGGTTATTGTTTATGTGTCCACTTATATGGGCGATTCTGTGGTTGTGGATTGGATTTATCGGTCCTGTGTGGTCACATTCTATAGTTACGAGACTAGAGCGGACCTTCTGTTTCTTAATGTGACATACTTTATAGTTATTGTGGGCATCGACTGGTTATCCTCATATCACACCATCTTTGATTGCCATGCCAAGACTGTTATTTAGTGATACCAGAGTTGCCGAGATTGGAGTGGAAGGGTTTATCTGTCAGTACATCTAGTCAGGTAATCTCTTTTCTAAAGGCTCGACATATGATCGAGAAGGGTTGTTTGTCTTATCTAGCTTACGTTCGGGGTACTACTGTAGAGACTTCAGCGATTGATTCAGTTCCAATAGTCCAAGAGTTCACTAATATGTTTCCTTCTGAATTTCTATGCATGCCCGCGGATCGGGATATCAATTTCTATATTGGCTTGACTCCAGGTACGCAATCTATTTCTATCCCATTGTAACGTATGGATCTAAAGGAGTTGAAGGAACAATTAAGAAGTTACTAGCAAAGGGGTTCGTCAGACTAAGTGTATCACCTTGGGATGCACCAGTTTATTTGTGAAGAAAAGATGGGACTATGCGGATGTGCATTGATTATCGCCAACTGAACAAGGTCACCATCAAGAACAAGTACTCGTTGCCACTTATTGATGATTTGTTTTACCAGTTTTAGGGTTCTACGGTGTTCTCTAAGATTGAGTTGAGATCAGGGTACCATCACCTGAAGATTTGGGACTCAGATGTTTTGAAGACTCCTTTCTGGGCTAGATATGGCCATTATGAGTTTCTGGTGATGTCCTTTGGCTTGACTAACGCCCCGACAGCATTTATAGATTTGATAAACAGGGTGTTCAGGCCTTATACTGATTTTTTAGTCATGGTTTTCATTGATGAAATCTTAAACTACTCACAGAGCATGGAGGAGCACGAGCAACATTTGAGAGTAGTGCTTTAGACCTTGCGGGAACAAAAGCTATATGCTAAGTTCTCCAAGTGTGAGTTTTGATTAGATTTTGTGGCATTCTCGGGGCATGTTGTATCAGGCAAAGGTATTAAGGTAGATTTTAAGAAGATTGAGGTAGTTCAGAGTTTCCCACGTCCCACTTTGGTGACTGAGATCAGGAGCTTCCTGGGTTTTGTAGGTTATTATCGTCGGTTTGTGGAGATCTTTTCATACATTACAACATCTTTGACTAGATTGACCCAGAAGGGTGCTCCATTCCCATTGGTCCGATAATTGTGAAGCGAGCTTTCAGAATCTCAAGACAACTTTGACTACAACACCAGTTCTAATATTGCTTTCCTGTTCGGGAATGTATATGGTTTATTGTGACGTTTTGCGCGTTGGTTTGGGTTATGTACTGATGTAGGAGGGGTGAGTTATTTCATATGCTTCACGTCAGCTTAAGATACCTAAGAAGAACTACCCTGTGCACGATCTAGAGTTAGCCGCGATTTTTCATGATCTTAATATCTGGAGGTACCATCTTTATGGGGTGTCCTGTGAGGTTTATACTGACCATTGCAGCTTACAACATTTTTTCAAGAAAAGGATCTCAATTTGAGGTAGCGCAGATGGCTTGAGTAACTGAAGGATTATGACATCACCATTCTTTATCATCTGGGCAAGGCGAATGTAATCGGGATGCCTTGAGCAGAAAGATAGAGAGTATATGTAGCTTGGCATTCATTAAAGCAGAGGAGAGGTCATTAGCTTTGGACATTCAATCCTTGGCTAACAGACTTGTGAGGTTGGACATTTTAGAGCCTAACTGAATTTTTGCATGCGTTGTTACTTGGTCTTCACTATTGGAGCATATCAAGGCTCGACAGTTTAATGATCCGCATTTGATGGTCCTCAGAGAGATGGTACTATAGGGTGGTGCCAAAGAGGTTTCCATTGGCGAGGATAGTGCTCTGCGACTCTAGAGTCGTCTATATGTTCCTAATGTCAATGGCTTGAGAGGGACAATTCTAGAGGAGGCACACATTTATGGGTATTCTATTCATCCGGGTGCTATTAAATGTATTGTGACCTAAGGCAACATTATTGGTGGCGGCGGATGAAGAAATACATAGATGAGTATGTATCTAGGTGCCTAAATTGCCAGCAGGTTAAGTATGAGCACCAGAGGCCAGATGAGTGGAAATGGGAACACATTACTATAGACTTCGTAGTTGGATTGCCGCGAACTTTGTGGAAATTTAATGCAGTTTGGGTCATTATTGACAGGTTGACCAAGTCGGCATATTTCATTTCGGTTGTGACTACGTATACTGCAGAGAGGTTGGACCAAATTTATATTCAGGAAATAGTTCACTTGCATGGTGTTCCCGTTTCCATCATATTAGATAGAGGCCCTCCATTTACTTCACATATATGGAGAGCCGTATAGAGTGAGTTGGGGGGCCGTGTAGAGCTTAGCGCAATATTTCATCCACAGACTAACGGGCAGTCGGAGCAGACGGCTCAGATCCTGGAGGACATGCCTAGAGTATGTGTGATTGACTTTGGAGGGACAACGGGATCGATTCTTACCTTTGGCCAGGTTTGTTTACAACAACAATTATCAATCTAGTATCGAGATGGCTCCATTTGAGGCTTTATATGGTCGGTGATATCGTTCTCACATTGGGTGGTTTGAGCCTAATGAGGCTAAGTTATATGGTACTGACTTGGTAAAGGATGCCTTGGAAAAGGTGAAGCTGATTCAGAAGAGACTTCGCACAGCACAATCCATACAGAAGAATTACGAGGATCAGAAGGCGCGTAATGTATCATTTATGATAGGTGAGAAGGTTCTCTTGAAAGTCTCGCCGATAAAAGGTATTATGAGAAAAACCATGCCCCAGTTTTATAGGCCCATTTGAGGTGTCGAGGCGAGTTGGGAGGATGATTATGAGCTTGCTTTACCTCCTAGACTATCAGGAGTTCATTCAGTTTTTCACGTGTCTATGCTTTGGAGGTATCACGTCAACTTGTCACATGTGTTAGACTTCAGCACTATTCAGTCATATGAGAGCCTTGGTTATGAGTAGGAGCCAATTTCCATTGTTGCTAGACAGGATTGCAAGTTGATATCCAAGAGAATTTCCGTGGTAAAAGTTCAGTGGAGGGGACAACCAGTCGAGGAGGCGACCTGGGAGTTTGAGGAAGATATGTGAAGCAGATAACCACACGTATTCAGCACTTCAGGTATGGATCTAAACCCGTTCGAGGACGAACGTTTGTTTAAGAGGTGGAGAATGTAATGATCTGATTGGTCATTTTGCTTTTTAGAACCCCATTACTCTAAATAAGACTTCCCGTACATGCTTTTACTGATTTATGACTTACAGGGATGGTTAGTTAGGGATTTGGAAGAGTTCGGGTTGAAGTTAGATAACTTGGTTCCTTAAGTTGGCTTAAAAGGCTAAGTTTGATTTTAGTTAACATTCTGAGAAAACGATCTCGAAATAGGGATTTGACTGGTTCCAATAGATTTGGATAATAAATTTTGACTTGGGTGTATGTTCGGATCGGATTTTAGATGACCAGGGAGCGTTTTGGCGCTTTATAGTGAAAGTTGGTTCTTTGAAGATTTTAGAAGTTATTTAAATTTGGTTTGGAATGGTTTTTGGTGATACAGAGGTATACGGAATTCTGAGATTGGGAATAGTTCTTTAATGTCATTTAAGACTTGCACGCAAAATTTGATGTTGTTCCCAGTAGTTTAAGTACGTTTCAGCGCATTGGAAGTAAATTGAAGAACTTGAAGTTCATAAGTTTGTTTCAATTGATTTTGGGGTGTGATTCTTAGTTTTAATGTTGTTTCGAGTATCCCGATAGTTCGAGCGAGTCGGTTTTATAATTCTAAACTTATTGATACATTTGGACAGGGCCCCAGTGTTAATCGGACGAGGCTCGGACCAAGTTGGAAACTTAGAACAACAGCTGAAGCTCCAGCTGCTGTCATAATCACACATACGCTTGGAAAATTGCAGGTGCGAGCTCACAGATGCGAGCCAAGCCTCGCAGAAGCAGCCAAGAAAGGGCAACCCAGGTTCCGCAGGTGCGATCCATCCTCCGCAGAAGTGGGAAACAGTTCGCAGAAGCGATGCCAGTCGGTCTAGGGGATTTTCGCAGAAGCGAGGCCGCAGGTGTGGCCCTATGACCGCATGTGCCGAATCGCTGGAGGCAGTGAAGTTCATTTAATACGGGACGTAGATATTTTTCTCTCATTCTTCACATATTTAGGCAATTTTAGAGCTTCAAAAAGGGATATTTCAATCTGGCTATTGAGGGTAAGTAATTCTTACATAATGTGAGTTCAATACATAGATTATGGGTAAATTTTAACATGTAAAATTTGGAACTCACATTAAAATCTACCTATAATCTATTTGTGAAGGAAGAATTTCACAAATAGTCTATTTAAAATCTACCCTTAATCTACCAATTCAATACATTAGACTATTTGTGAAGGAAGATTTTAACCTAGCTTGAAATGCAAGCTGTTAAAGTTAAAACTAAACTTGTAATTTAATATTTGTGAAGGAAGAATTTATCATTTCATGTTATTTAGCTTTCGGTATTATTCATGAAATCCATAATTAGTATAACCTTTTTAATATATTATTGTTAGCCCATAGTAAGTGCCAAAGTCGACCCTCTCATTACTATTTCTTCGAGGTTAGATCGGATATTTATTGGGTATATGCTGTTTATGTACTCATACTACAATTTTTGTACTTAATTATATGATTTGAGGCTGGTACATCTGGTTACCTATGCGGCGTGCATATTTGATCTTGATTCGAGATTCCCAGCCGTTCAACAGCATATCAGAGTCTCTCTTTGTGTTGTTTTTGTCTATTCTATGTCAGTAGAGTAGACATCTTTTGTATATTTTACTAGTTGTCCATATACTTGTAACACTATACCTTGATACATATTAGTAGATTGGTGATTTTTGGGTTTTGTTCGTATGGTTTTAAATATTTCTAGTTGCTTTTATTTATTAACTTAAATAGGTTTCTCGCTAAATCTTTTAATTCGTGAAAATAATTTTATATGAAAAACTCGTTAAAAATAGAAAATCAACTACGTTGGACGTCATTATGGCCTAATATGACGTTGGGTCGAGACACAAATAAAGGACGATGGTGATGCAAAGGAAGATGTTACATGCTTATGGAAAAGAAAAAGAATTTAATATCTGCTTAATAAGAAATGAGTCAACATGTCAGGACTAATAAAAGCCAATTTAATCCAGGCTTTAATTGAGGTTAGGCCACCAATGCGATTAGCCACAGCACCCAAATAATAAATATTTTGTTTGGAACCGTCCCAAAAGATATATTTAAAAATTTAAGTTTTTTAATATAATAAATACTATAATTTACCTAGTTAGTAGTATCAACTAAAATGTATTCGAATTCTGAAAATGAAAAACTTTTAAAAGATGAGATGCTTTATCGATCTATTAAAATAATTTTATTACAATAGGAATCTAAATTAATCTGATTAGTATTTTTAAATATCAAACCTAAAAGGGGAAAAAGTACTCGACCTATTTCAAAACTTAATTGATCGATCCAAAAAGTTTTTCATAGACCTTCGACTAAAGAACTACTGGAAAAAAAAGTAATTACAACAAGTAGGAATGACAACAATATAAAATAAGATCAAATTCAAAGAATGCAGTCCAATTCTAGATAGTAATAGCTATCTATGGAGAAAATATATCATACTAACACTAGTGCAAAGGAGTAGCGAATCATTGAAAAAAAGGTTCATACAAAGTCTAATCCTCTTCATGCAATTAGTAGCGTAGCCAGAAAATTCAATAAAGTTATTCAAAATATTTGTCAGTAGGTTATGCAAGAATATTTAAAATTTATTTTTGAATAATAATAAATAATATTTATTTTATATATAGTATAACTTTTTAATATAGAGGGTTCAATTGACTACTCTTAACCCAACCTAGCTTCGGTTATGCATGCAATAGCCATTCTTATCACGCCTGATAAAAAGGAGGAAACTTTTCGAAAAATTACCATCAAAGAACAGCTGCACGTGTAATCTTAACCATGCTCCGCAGGACCACCAAATCATTATCCTTAATTTAAAATAAAACAAAATTTGTATATAAATATTAGAGGGCATGAATGCAAAAAAATGATCACAATCATTTCACAAACAGCAAACCTCTATAGTTCCCTTTATTTTTTAGCCACTTTTAAAACACTCATCATCACCTTGTCGGCCTCTCTTTCTCCTCTATTCTCTTTTACCATTTTTCTGCATTTTGAGCATATTACTATTAAAACAACCAAAAATCCCTATACTTTTTTCACTTGCTTTTTCATAGCTAATAGGATCAATACTCATTACTCTTTGTGTTTTCTTGTGATCAAAACTATTTAACACCACTAAAATTTATAGCTAGTAATTTATATAATAAGTGTCAGTTCAATTCTTATTGTTTTTTGTACATATCAAAACTATTTCACTACTAAAGCTTATAGCCGATGAAATTTTGTTTCAATTCTTACAGCTTTCTCTGCTGCTCTTGTTCTTAGCTCGCCGAAAACTAACAATAACAATAAATTCAGTATTTTTGTCGGAAAAAAATAATAAATTAAAAAATCACTGCACCCCACCTAACCTAAAGACACCTTTTTTTGCTTTTTGTCCTTTTCTGGTTTTGTACTAAAAACTTGGCTTTTGATCATTAGCTAAACTACATGCCCACAAAAATCTCTTTTTTAGTAGCCAAAATACCTCAAAAAACATTTCTTGTTTTCTTGAGACTTGATATTATTTTTGAGTTGTAGTAGAAAACAAGCTTACTACTATATTCTTGGTTCTTCATTATTGCATCAAATTTCCTTTTTCAATACCAATAAACCTATAGAAAATTACAATTTTGTATCATTTTTTTGGTTAATACAATGAGACAACAACAACCTTTTGGTGCTCTTTCAAGAACAAGTAGCTGCAAAAATTCCAAGAAAATAATTCCTTCCACTTATCCAAGATCAACTTCTATAAACCATGATTTAAATGAGAGTTTTTCAGATAAATCTCTCGTTCCAAAAAATGGAAGCTCCGCGTCATCAACAAATATTAGTCCAATAACCAAATCAAGAATTGGAGTTTCAGCTCTAATTAAGTCACTAATCAGTATTATCTCATTTCCCACTATACTTCCTGCATGCAAGTGGCTTAATCTCCCGACCCAATTTTCCATTTCGCCGTCTCTTGGCCGGAAACTCACCGGAACCCTATTTGGTCACCGGAGAGGACACGTCAGCTTTGCGGTTCAAGAAGATCCGAAATCAGAACCGGTGCTTTTAATCGAGCTCGCAATTTCAACTTCGTCTTTAGTGAAGGAAATGTCATCTGGGCTCGTGAGGATAGCGTTAGAATGCGAGAAAATGGCGGCGCATCCGCATACGGCGGCGCGTGGATGTAGTAACAGGCGGCGCGTGGAACTTTTTCAGGAGCCCGTATGGACCATGTACTGTAATGGGAGGAAGTGTGGGCACGCGCTTCCACGCGCGTGTACGGATTCGGATTGGCACGTGCTTGGCACCGTGCAGAGCGTGTCCGTCGGTGCCGGAGTGATTCCGGTGGTGGATGATGGCCGGAAAATTAGTGCGGCGGAAGGTGAGTTGCTGTATATGAGAGCTAAATTTGAACAAGTTGTGGGAAGTCGTGACTCAGAAGCTTTTTATATGATGAATCCTGATGGTAATGGCGGTCCTGAACTTAGTATTTTTCTACTTAGGATATGAAAAAAAAATAGAAGAAATTAAAAGGAAAAAAAGATATGGAAATTAAAGAACACAAAAAGGAAAAATTATAATATGTGATGTTTTTGAGTACTTCATTTTGATTATAGTGTGTTTAATAAGGTATATGAAATGTTTTTTAAGGATTTTGTACGTTGTGTAACTTATCTTATATGTATATTGCATGTTATTTATTTATTTATCCCTTTTAGTTTTTATGTATGTTGAATATAGATTTTCACTATCATAGCATCTAACTTACACACATTTTAATTAATTCATAGAATATTTACTATCTCTTTTTTGAGATATTCAATAAGTTTAATCACGAAAGTTTAGGCAGATAAAAATATATATTTTTGTGACTTTATTGCGTAATTGCAGACAAGTTATATGAGGTGCATGAAGACATCTCTTCGTAGTATATATGAAACTAGCATTCCTTGAATTTGATTTTAAAAGATGAGTATCGCAGCTCAATGCAAAAAATATTTTGTGTTTATGTAAGGTCAGTAATTAATTTGAACCGTTGAAGCAAATACTAATACTTACATTATCTATCGTCTAATTTGAGTAAATTATATATGGTTGTATATATTTATACATTAAACCAAGAAAGGATACCAAAGAAAGTGCTAGCTTATAGTAGTTAGGTTTATGGTTGTGAAAAGAAATTACTTATTATTATATTATTAATCAGTAATTAATGGGGAATTTTTTGTGTTCAAAATCGATAGATAGTCTATAAAGCACTTATTACATGTATAAAGTCGGTGTTTATACTAAACTAATTTTCTTATTGCTAATATCAAGTGCGTGTGAGTGTTTAGATGGTATAAATGTGTAGAATATAATTTGAATTAATCACGTAGAACGAATGGATTCTACTCAAAGTTGTGATAATTAAACAAATCTTTCTTCTCTAACCTATTGTTATAAGTGAAGAAAACGCAAAAGATTTATCATTATATGTGGGGTTTATGCCTGTTACAAGCCAAGAAAATGTATATATTTATGTAATGATTAATTGTGGCAACAACAAAAAGTTACTAGTCGCTGCTAATTATATATATGGCCAACAACATACATATATTACTACCTTGATCTTTGTAAATTTTAGTGGGCGAGGATACTCGATCCTTGTGTATATTATGTAAATTATGATGCTTGTGTTTGAAATCAATATAATGTAAGATATATGGATTTATATCTAGATATATGGACTTATATCTATATACATATGAACAATATATGGATAAATTATATGTTATGTGCTATCTTTTGGTTTGACCTAAATAAGTGGTCTTATGGACATTATGTTAAGGGGGCCAATGTATTGTCATACCAAAGTGTAGGACTAATGTGTAGATACCCAAAAGGGTAACCTTAGTTAATGATGGCCTAACTAAAGTTACATATGTAACCATGGTTACATGCTTGTGACCCTTGAGTTATGTAACTCTTGCAAGACTCTTGAGTTATGTAACTCTCGTGTTATAAAGTGGGGGTTATGGTTCCCACTTTAGTGCAAGACAAGTTCTTCTTCTTCCCATTGAATTAAGAACAAATAATCCATTGTCTTGCAAATATTGTGGAAAACCATATCTCATTTTGATTATTGTCATAACCTTGTTATTGTCAACAATTCACTTGTTGTTCTAAGTCTTGTGAAGCATTGTATTGGTGATATACAACTTCAAGGAATCTTGAAGAAAGGATCAAGAAGATCACAAGAACATAAGGACAATCATCAAGGAGGTTCATCAAATTCCACATATGGATTCAGGCTAGCTTCCGCTTATGCAGTTATAATTCCAAATTATTCGATATGAAGGTTATTGTCTTTAGTAGGAATCATAATCCTAACAATTGGTATCAGAGCCACCCTTCATTTTTGGATAATTTGGATGTTCATAAGATTCATGTTATGTTAGGATTCATGTTTAAGTTTTATTAGAATTTTGTTTATGAAATTCTACCATGAAATAGCATGATCTTATGAATGTTATGTTATGATTTGATGTTTTAATATCATGTTAAAACATTGTAAATAGCATGATTTTAGTTGGTAAACAACATGTTCTTTTTATGTTTAAGATTCATGTTAAAAGTCATGTTTGATACAGAATTTTTTTTTTTTGGTCACTGCCTCATGACAATCGATTGTTGCCTTTTGACAATCGATTGTCGTTGACGTTTTAAATTCTGGCAGTTTTTTGTAACACCAGAATAATCGATTGTCAAATCTTGACAATCGATTGTTCTGGTCCAGTGAGTTGAAACGTTTTAAATTATACCATACAATCGATTGTCTGGTTTTGACAATCGATTGTCATGGTCCAGTAACTTAAAATTTTTTCATAAAACCACAACAATCGATTGTCTGGTTTTGACAATCGATTGTCATGGTCCAGTAACTTAAAATTTTTGTATAAAAACCAAAACAATCGATTGTCTGGTGCTGACAATCGATTGTGTTGGTCCAGTAGATGAAATTTTTTTTAAAGCCAAAGATAATCGATTGTCTATTGTTTACAATCGATTGTTTTTGTCCAGTAAGGTTAAAAACATTTCAACTCTCTTAAGTTTCAGTGAATGTTATTTGTTTTAAAGTTCATCAATTCTTATAATATAGAATTGTCCTATCAAGCAAACAACGATTAACATTCAAGTGTTACATATCAAAATATGCAACACATTATGTTGAGATTCATAAAATGGCTTAAGGAACTAAAGTTTATAGCATCTAATATTTTAGTTATTCAATTGAAGCATTATGTTGCCAAAGTAACCTCTATTGTGTAGATTGATTAATCTTAAAACATAAAGATGACTGTGGATGTTAGTCTTCCATGCGTTTAACATCGGCCCAAAGGAAGGTGTTATTTGGCAGGAATTCGAACATGCTTGTGGTGGTAAATATGAGGCGATTATTTGGTTTTCCATGTGAATATTAAGTCGGCCCAAAGGAAGGCTTAATATTTGACAGGAGTTTATTGTCTATGTTTGATCACTACACCAAGAGTACCACTTACAAGTTGATTTTCTGTCCAAAGACTAAAATCAATGTTGTGCTAGGTATCTTGTAATGGGAAATGCCTAATTTTGAATCTATAAAGTTAAAGTTCAAGTATTTGTAAGCATGTATTTAGTAATCCTTTTGTTCTATTTTCAGTAAATTCTTCTGCTTCTACGATCTCTGCCAATATCAATAGCATCCCTGTGCTTAACGGCACAAATTTTAAGGAATGGAAAGAGAACGTCATGATTGTTCTCGGTTGCATGGATCTTGACCTTGCTCTTCGGACCGAGCAACCTACTCCTCTTGAGGATACATCCTCTCCTGAAGAAAGGAGGGTGATGGAGAAGTGCGAACGCTCGAATCGCATGAGTCTAATGATCATGAAGCGTGCAATTCCAGAATCATTCAGGAGCACTATGAATAATGAACCTAATGCCAAAGTTTTCCTTAAAAACCTCGAACAGCGTTTTATTCAAAACGAAAAGGCGGAAACAAGTACACTATTGAGTAAACTTGTTTCCATGAGGTAAAAGGGCAAGGGAAACATTCGGGAGTACATTTTGGAAATGTCTCATCTTGCTTCGAAACTTAAGTCACTCAAGCTGTATTTACCTGAGGAACTGCTTGTGTACTTTGTTTTGATATCTCTTCCTGCACACTTTAATCAGTTTAAGGTCAGTTACAACTGCCTGAAAGAGAAATGGACTCTTAACGAGCTCATTTCACACTGTGTGCAAGAAGAGGAAAGGATTAAGCAAGATAAGACTGAAAGTGCTCATTTGGCATCCTCTTCTAAGGAAACTAAGAAGAGGAAAGGTAAGGAAGTTGCGGTTGCAAGGCCCATGATTAAGCAACATAAGGAACCTAAGGTTGAAATTACTGAATTAGGTTGCTTTCTCTGTAAGGGGACTAATCATGTGAAGAAAGATTGTACCAAGTACCATGCCTGGCGTGCGAAAAAGGGTACATTTCTTTCTCTTGTTTGTTCTGAAGTTAATTTAATTTCGGTACCTAAGGATACTTGGTGGGTAGATTCTGCTGCTACTACTCACATAAGTATATCAATGCAGGGTTGCCTGAACTGCCGAAAACCAAATGATGGTGAAAGATACATCTATGAGGGTGACGACAAGAAGGTGCCAGTTGAAGCTATTGGCAAATTTAGGCTGTTGTTTAAGACCGGTTTTCATTTAGATTTGGATGAGACTTTTGTTGTACCGTCTTTTAGACGGAATTTAATTTCTGTTCCCCAATTGGACATATCCGGTTATAAATGTACATTTGGGGACAATAAAGTTAGTCTCTTTCGGAATTCAAATCTTATTGATACTGGTGTATTATCAACATTTGATAGCTTATATTTGGTTGATACAATAACTTCAAATAAAGAAACTTTGCATACAAGTTTAAGTGGTACCAAAAGAAAATTAACTAATGAGAATTCTATATCACTCTGGCATAAACGTTTGGGTCACATATCCATTCAAAGAATTCAGAAACTCGTGTCAGATGGAAATCTTGATTCTCTTGATTCCTCAAATTCGGAAATTTGTGTTGAGAGTATCAAGGGAAAACAAACAAACAAGACTAGATTAGGTGCTAAGAGAGCTTCAGACGTCTTAGAATTGATACATACGGATATTTGTGGACCATTTCCTACTCCTTGTCGGAATGGTCAACAATACTTTATCACATTCATATACGATTACTCTCGTTATGGGTACCTATATCTTATTCATGGAAAGTCCCGATCCATATTAAAAACCGCAGCTTATATTCTTCATAGAGTTCCAACTAAAGCTACAATCAAAACCCCATATAAACTTTGGACTGGGCATAAACCCAGTATTTGGCTTTTACACATTTGGGGTTGTCCAGCTGAGGCAAGGCCTTATAGGCCGAATGAAAAGAAACTGGATGCTAAGACGGTTAGTAGCTATTTTGTTGGATACTCTGAAAAATCCAGGGGTTTTAAGTTTTATGATCCTACATCATGAACTATTTTTGAGACGAGTAATGCTAGGTTCTTTGAGGATATTGAGTTTGGGGGTGGGGAGATAAAGTTGTTAGAGATTTTGTCTTTGAGGAAGAACATGTGTCTTTCCCTCAAATTGTTGATCTTGGTCTTCCTGACTCGGATCACACAACTCTGGTTCAAGACAATCTCGAAAATCTCCCCCATCAGGATCCTGATATAACTAATGAAAATCAAACTCAACAACCTCAAGAAACTGAAATGCCATTAAGGAGATCCACTAGAGAGAGGAGAAATGCAATTTCGGATGATTATGTAGTATTTCTCCAAGAACAAGAAAGTGATATTGGACTTGAGGAAGATGATCCAATCAACTTCCGTCAAGTCATTAAGTGTTCTAACTCTCAAAAGTGGATTGATGCCATGAATAATGAGATGAAGTCTATAAGCGATAATGACGTTTGGGAACTTGTTACATTGCCCGAAGGTACGAAACCTATTGGTTGTAAATGGATTTTTAAAACCAAAAGGGATTCAGGGGGCAATGTTATTAAGTATAAAGCTCGTCTTGCCGCAAAAGGCTACACTCAGAAGGAAGGCATTGATTATAAAGAGACTTTCTCTCCAGTTTCATCGAAAGACTCTTTCAGGACTATAATGGCATTAGTAGCACATTTTGATCTTGAGCTTCATCAAATGGATGTTAAGACAGCGTTTCTCAATGGTGACATTGAGGAAATAATTTATATGGTGCAACATGAAAACTTTGTTTCGGATGAATCAGAGAAAAAGGTTTGCAAATTAAAGAAATCCATCTATGGGCTCAAGCAAGCTTCTCGTCAATGGTATTATAAGTTTCATGCAGTCATTACATCTTTTGGTTTTGAACCGAATATTGCTTATGACTGTATATACCATGAGTTCAGTGGGAGTAAGTATATTTTTCTTGTTTTATATGTCGATGACATACTGCTTGCTTGTAATGATATAGCATTATTGCTTGAAACTAAGAAATTTCTTTCAAAGAAATTTGAAATGAAAGATCTTGGTGAAGCTTCTTTTGTATTAGGAATTCAGATTCTACGAGATCGCTCCAAAGGCGTTCTCGGTCTGTCACAAAAGGGCTATATCGATAAGGTTCTGAAAAGATTTGGCATGCAGGATTGTAAACCAGGCAACACCCCTGTTGCTAAGGGAGACTAGTTTAGTCTCAATGCCCAAACAATACTTATGAAATTTCGGAAATGCAGAAGACGCCTTATGCTTCGGCTGTAGGTAGTCTGATGTATGCTCAGGTATGTACACGACCTGATATAGCATACATTGTTGGGATGTTAGGCAGATATCTTAGCAATCCGGAAATGGACCATTGGTTGGCAGCCAAAAGGGTCATAAGGTATTTGCAGAGAACAAAGGATAACATGCTTACATATCGGAGTTCGGACCAGCTTGAGATCATCGGGTATACCGACTCCGGTTTTGCCACTTAGTCTAATAACAACAACAGTAATTTGACGAAAGCAAAACATAAGGACGTCAAATTTCGGGTTGTTAAAGAAAGAGTACGAAATGGACAATTGTGCATTGAGTACATAAGTACAAACTCCATACTTGCGGATCCGCTCACTAAGGGATTGACACCAAAAGTATTTCATGAGCATATTGCTTGTATGGGTGTCAAATCAGATAAGGATTATGTATTTTAGTGGGAGTTTGTATTGCACATTTATATATTGTCCATTAAATTCAGAAATTCAGTAATTCAGTTATATCTGCGCAGATATTCAGTTTTAAAGTTTTTGTACTCTTACAGTTTATGTTTGATCTCAATAAAGAGAACCAGTTGGAAATAGACATTCTATTGACCATACATTATGTTATTTCCATGCTACATACCTACACTTGATCCATGTCGTTGGTTATATTGATATACGTGATCTATGATTGGTTCTAGTTACGAATGAGTAACGATGAGCTCTTAGTTCCTATGTTGGTATGATTGATGGACCGGATTGTTCATGACAATTTATTGTGATAGCAATTTTGAGCTCCTAAGGTTATTTTGTAACATATAATGCTAAGGTTTGTACATATGTATGTGTATCTCGTCCAAGTGGGAGATTGTAAGATATATGGATTTATATCTAGAGATATGGACTTATATCTACATACATATGAACAATATATGGATAAATTATATGTTATGTGCTATCTTTTGGTTTGGCCTAAATAAGTGGTCTTATGGACATTATGTTAAGGGGGCCAATGTATTGTCATACCAAAGTGTAAGACTAATGTGTTGATACCCAAAAGGGTAACCTTAGTTAATGATGGGCTAACTAAGGTTACATATGTAACCATGGTTACATGCTTGTGACCCTTGAGTTATGTAACTCTTGCAAGACTCTTGAGTTATGTAACTCTTGTGTTATAAAGTGGGGGTTATGGTTCCCACTTTAGTGCAAGACAAGTTCTTCTTCTTCCCATTGAATTAAGAACAAACAATCCATTGTCTTGCAAATATTGTGGAAAACCATATCTCATTTTGATTATTGTCATAACCTTGTTATTGTCAACAATTCACTTGTTGTTCTAAGTCTTGTGAAGCATTGTATTGGTGATATACAACTTCAAGGAATCTTGAAGAAAGGATCAAGAAGATCACAAGAACATAAGGACAATCATCAAGGAGGTTCATCAAATTCCACATATGGATTCAGGTTAGCTTCCGCTCATGCAGTAATTCCAAATTATTCGATATGAAGGTTATTGTCTTTAGTAGGAATCATAATCCTAACATATAAAATTCGACGAATCTGTTGGTGTATTTTAATCCAACAGACCTTGAGTCTATATTTATTGTTAATGATTCAGGGAAGTGAAGGGTCCAGTCCATCGGAAAAAATTTTGTGGTATGCTCGTGGTGAAGTGGTTATCCAGTATTATTTCCGACCCTCTACATGTTTGTATTACATAGACAAGAGGGGCTGCTCTGATGGTAAGCAACCCCACTTCCAACCAATAGGTTGTGAGTTCGAGTCTGCCCAAGAGCCAGATGAGAAGTTCTTAGAAGGAAGGATGCCGGGGATCTATTGAAAACAGCCTCTCTACTCGAGGGTAGGGGTAAGATCTGCGTACACACTATCCTCCCCAAACCCCATTAAATCAGATTATACTGAGTTATTATTGTTATTGTTACATGTTTGTATTACATGTTTATCTGAATGGAATGAAGAGGCTGATAATGGAACATACCAAATTTGGTGCTCCTAATTAGCTGTGCGTTGTTGCAAATTCTTCTTACTGAAGTTATAAGCTAGCTAACTTCTTATTTTAGCACTTTCTATTTCTGGTTAATCTGTATTAGGCTTCATTATTCTGACCTTATTTGCAATTTACATAAGGCTGCAAAGTGTTCCGGTTCCGGCCCGGGACCGGACCGGGATCGTGTGCCTGGCGGGTCTACCGGTCTTGCTGGGCCGGTCCCAGCGGTTCGGTTCTGATGTCCCTAAAAACTCGTGACGGGCCGGTCCCTTACGTCGAACCGTTAGGACCGGGGCCGCCAGATCGGGGACCGGCTGGCGGGCCTGGACCGGTCCTGGCGGGCCTGAGCCGGTCCTGGCAGGTCCAACGGCTAATTTTTTTTTAAAATTTTTTTTTTTAAAATTCAGTAACGGCTTTTTGCAAAAAGTAGCCATTTGAAAGTTTGAAAAATAGCCATTTGGCCCCCAAACTTTATATAATTACACTTTTCCCATTTCTCAACTATAAATACCCCTCATTCTTTCATTTTTATTCACCAATTAATCAATATCTCTCAATCTCTCTCAAGCGCTCTTTCAATCTTTCTAGTACAAGTGCTTAATTTATTGTTGAAAAATCGTGAAAAATTGTGAAGTTGTTGAATTGAAGTTTTCAAGTGTTCAAGTTCAACGATTTTCAATTTTCAAGAAGTTGTTCGGCAATCCGGTAAACTCGTTTCAACTCTTACGTGCTAATAGTATATTTTTGCGTTTTTAGTTTGCATAATTCTAATTAGTATGGCATTTTCTTTGAAAAAAATATTTGGTAAAGGAAAAGGTAAAACCGGTGAAAGTAGTGGCCATAATACTACCCTTCCCCCGGCTCCCCGACCTATAAAAGATAAGCAAGTTGAAAGTAGTAGCCAACCTAGACGTCCTAATCCGCCTCCCGTAATGCTTGATAGTGATCACCTTTGTTTTCAATTTACCGATAGTGAATTTCTACATGATGTTGCAGTAGGTGATAGATTAGATGATGATATTATAAATGCTCTTTATCCTAATGAACCTATCTTAGAGGAAAATGAGGATGATGATGAAACCCAAGCACCAGATTTAGATGATACACCTACTAGTCCTGCTCATAACTTAGGTAATGAACCGGCACACCCACCTGTACAAACTCCCACAACCTGCTAAACGTCAAGAAACATCATTAGTTTGGCATTTTTTTACTCAAGTAAGAGAACAAAATAAGGCTAAGTGAAAAACTTGTGGGAAATTACTTGTTCATAGGTATACTGGAGACCGTAGCGGCACGGGTAGTTTGACTGAGCATATAAAATTACACCCTAGAGATAAGGCTATATTTTTGCAAATGAAAGCGCAACAAGAGGGGGGACAAGTGTAGATTCTCAAGTTAACCCAAGTACTGGTTCAAATCTAGTTCAACCAGGAATAAACACTGTCACCGGAGGTATTTTATATTACGATCCAAATAAGGATCGTGAAGAATTAGCGAAAATGATTACTGTTATGTGCTTGCCTTATACTTTTGCTTCTAATCCCAATTGGATTCATTATATTAGAAGAGTATTTAATCCTACTTATAAAGGTTGGCCTCACGCAACAGTTAAGGCCGATATTTATAAATCCAAGCATGAATATGAACAATATTTGCGTTATTTGTTTACTCATATACCTAATTGTATTTCTATTACAACTGATATTGGTAGAAGTAATAATGACTGTGATTATCTAACTGTAACAAGTCATTGGATAGATGAAGACTGGACAATGCAAAAACGCATAATTGCATATAGAATAATTAATTCATGGCACACGGGTAGGTTTATAACTAACACTGTTTCAGATATATGCAGATATTTTTGCTTTAGTGATAAAATAATGGCAATTTCTATTGATAATGCTTCTAGAAACACTAGTGCAATAGGCAATTAGATGTATTTGTCATATTTATCATTTAATTGTTGGTGATGGTATGCGAATATTAAACATAGAAATTGAAAAGGTGAGAATGGCTCTTAATTGGCTATTTTATTCAAACCGTAGAACTAGACTTAGAGAATATTTTAAAAAATGTGACGAATATGGCCTTAGACAAAGAAATGTTCCTAAACCTTGCCCGACTAGGTGGAATTACATGTACGAAAGTTTAGTAGTAGAGTATGAATATAGAAACCAAATTAATGCTATGTTTAGTTCTCGGGTAGGTGTTGAGGATGATGATGAAATGCTAACTACCCAAGATTGGACTAATGTTAAAATTCTTTTAGATTTTTTAGAACAATTTCAAGTGGCTACAAATGCTTTTTCTGGATAATATTATCCGACTATTTCTAACTGTTTAATTTATATTGCCGCACTAGCTGATTTGTTTGTTGAATTTAGCGAGGGTGGGGATATTTATGAACTTGCAATAAATGAAATGAAACAAAAGTTTAAAAAATATTTTTTTTCCAATCCCTCCTATTTTTGGTGTAGCTGCTATGTTAAATCCAACAATGAAATTAGGAGGTCCTCACTTTTGGTATTCTAATATTTATAAAGCTTTAGATCTTTCAGAAGACGAAATTGCTACACTAGCTGATGCGAAAGCATCAATTAAAATTAATGCTCGAGTTGTTTATAATGCTTATAAACAGGCGTTAGAGTATGCTAGGCCTAATATTCCAACCCCTACTTCGTCTACATCACAATCGTATAAAAGAGCTCCTAGCTTAACAACTCTTAAATCGTGGACGGAGTTCAGGGGTTCTCAAGGTGATAATTTTGATGAAATTTCCCATCTAAATGAGCTTCAAGTTTACTTGTCACAGGGACTAGAAAAGGAGAATCCAGACGGCTCTTTCGACCTTTTGGAATGGTGGAAGTCAAGGGAAAAGCATTTTCCCGTTCTTGCAAGGATGGCTCGGGATGTTCTGTCAATTCAAGCGTCAACTGTTGCATCGGAGAGCGCTTTCAGTCAAGCAAGGCTACAAATCGGTGATCACAGAGCGTCGATACGGGAGAGCTTGGAAAAATCAGTGCTTTTTAGATATTGAATCCGCGCAGAAAGAAGAAACTTTGGCATAGCAGAATCACAACCGGCAATAGATGAGGCATATGAAGAAATGATAGCAGAACTTGCTGAGGAAGCGACTTCACCCGGAAGTGGTGATGAACAAGCTTCATTTCCACCACTGCCAACACTACCTCCTCCCAACCTTGACGGATTTATGAGATTTGTTAGAAATACAACATAAATTATGATGTAACTTGTACATTGGCACGTCTTCTTTTAGTTTTTTTTTTTTCTTTTAATGGTGGTATTAGTAACTTGTTGTGCTCATTCCATTGGGGGAAGGAAGACTAAGAAACATATGCCATTTTGGTCAATAAATATGCTCTTTATCATATCCTTGAATATCTTTTTTCTCAATATTTCTTTGTCTTTACTTCGATTCCAATCCTTGAATATTTATATAACATACAATATATAACATATTATACATAACATACAACATATTATACTTACTACAACACACTATATACATAATATACAATATATACTAATTACTACAACACAATATATACATAACATACAATATATACTAATTACTAATTTACTATAACATATTATATACATAACATACAATATATACTAACTACTACAACACAATATATACATAATATACAATATATACTAATAACTACAACACAATATATACTATACTAATAACTTAGTACACCATATAAAATATATTCTACACTATACTAATGACTACTATACAAGATATTGACTTTAAAAAAAACCAGTCATGCCCATTAGGCCCGCCACGCCCGCCAGACCCGGCCCACCAGACCCGGGACCGCTGTGTGCTTAGGTCCGTCACGGGCCGATCCCAGACCCGGAACCGCCAGGCCTGCCAGGCACATCAGGACCGGGACCGTGAGGCCCGGCCCGGCAGGCACAAATAGGCCCAGAACCGGGCCACTTTACAGCCTTAAATTTACATCTAGTATTTGCTAGTATTATGGTGACAAATATTATGTGCCATAGCATTGATGCAGTTTCAGATAGCGATTTTTCATGTAGTTCCTTTCTGCAAAGTCCATCATTGGTAAAGAATTGATATTCACTGCTCAGGTAAAGATTCCTCAAGTTAATGTTTCCTTCTTTAGCGGTGATTGATCTAACTAGTTCAATTTTAATATATCCTTGCTTTTGTATAGCGGTAATAATTCTCTTCGCCATACTTTATGATGTTTGGTATTAAGTTGCCTCTGTTTGGTAGGTGTTTGGTTTGACTGTTGTTGTTTACTAGTTGTGCTATTCTTTGTGGTTTTATAGTGTAATGACCCAAAACGGTCATCATTTATTTTAAATTAAATTCTATGATTTTGAGGTCTTGAAAACTTCATTTAGAGTCGCCTCGATTTGCGTATACAGTCCGAGGGCGTAGCCGAAAAGATTAAATATGAAATTCTGTGAAAAATACTACGTTTTAATTTTAAAATGAATAAATTTAACTTCGATCAATATTTTAGGTAAACGGACTCAGACCCATAATTTGATAGTCCCGGAAGGTTCGTAGGAAAATATGGGGCTTGGACGTATATCCGGAATCGAATTCCGAGGTCCCAAACTCGAGAAATAAATTTTTGAGTAAAATTGTTTCCTGAAATGTTTAAGAAAAATTAAAATAAAATCTGAGTAGAAAGTGATGGTACCGGGCCCATATTTTGGTTCCGGCGCCCGGTACATGTCTTATATATGGTTTAAGCCCTTTTTGTAAAATTTGGTTAAAATCGGATGTCGTTTGATGTGATTCGGACTTGAATTCCAAAATTTAAAACTTGATGAAGTTTAAGAAAAAGTCTTGGTTTTGAGGTTTGATTCATTATTTTTAAAGTTATTTTGGTGACTTGATCAACAAATAAGTTTGTATGATGTTGTTGAGTTAGTACGTGTGTTTGGTTAGGAGCCCTGAGGGCTCAGGAGTGTTTCGAAAAGTTTTGAACTTAGGAGAAATTGCAGAAAATCTGCAACAGATTCTTAGGCCCGTTGCTCTTTGCGATCGCGTAAAGTAAATGGGGATAGGTGTATTTTTGTTCAATACGAATGCGAGGGAAGGATCGCGAACGAGGAGGAGTGGGAGGTTGCTCAACGCGAACATGACCCACGTCCCGCGAACGCATAGTATAAATGGGGGCTGGTATGGAATTGAGCATTTTCTTCTACGCGAACGCGTTCATAGGCCCTCGAACGCGAGGTCAGGGGGGCCAACCCTTCATGAACGCGTACAAGGAATCGCGATCGCATAAGCCTGTGTAAGGCTGCTCTTCTCGAACGCAGGAAACCTATCGCGAACGCGATGAAGGTCTACCCAATGATTTTAAAATAGTAGCTTAAACGAGAATTGTTCAAATTTTCAAAACTTCTTCGTCTCAACTCCAAATTGGGCGATTTTTGAAAGAGGATTTCACCACAAATGCTTAGGTATGTAATCTTAGACTTGTTTTCTTTATTTTCTATTAACACCCATTAGATTTTTAGGTCTTAAAATATGGAATTAAAGGTAGAAAATTAGGGGTTTGGGTATAACTAGGGCTTTTTGATTAATTGTGCTTTAGACCTTGTTTTATGGTCGAATTCTAGAAATAATTATATATTTGGGCTCGTAGGTGAATGAGTGATTTGATTTTGGTCTGAACATCGTATTTTGACCAAGCTGACCCGGGGTTGATTTTTGGATTGGGAAGAATGATTAGAAATTTATAATTAGGCATTGAATTCGAATTGATTAGCATTTGTTCATTTATGTACATATACGATTGATTTGGAGATGAATTCGAAAGGAAAGACGGTAATTGAGGATTGAGTTGGCCGTGGAAGTTTGAGGTAAGTTTTTTGTCTAACCTTAGCTTGAAGGATTATAAGTTGTGTCCTAATTGCTATTTGCTTCTTGTTGAGTACGACGTATAAGTATGGCAACGATTATCTATACGTTGGTGTCAAGCATGATCATGAGTTAATACTGTGATTTTCGTGATTTCTATATATTATTCTTTCCTTGGTGAAGATTTTTATTTGTTGTGTAAAGATGTGGAAATAATTGTGACTTATGAACATTGAAGAGCGATGGCTCCAGTTGTGAAGTATAAGTGATAATTTAAACTCTAGAGCATCGGCTTGAGTTGTAAAGTGAATTGTGAAGTAAAAGAAAAAAAGAGAAGAGATCATTATATTGCCCCATTGCCGGTCTATCGTTGAGTTATGATTCCCTTGCATTGTGTTCTTAGTTGATATTACAGAAGCTTATGTTGATGATTTCTTGTGTTAGGTGTTGTAATAAGTTTCGTTATAGCTAAAGTAGTTAGAAGTTGAAATGAGATTAGCTATAGCTCAAGTAGGTAGGTATTGTAACAAGTTTGATTATTGTTAAGGTAGTTAGATGTTGGAACAAGTTTGGTTATAGTTAAGGTAGTTAGATGTTGGAACAAGTTTGGTTATAGCTTTTTTTCCATTTCCGAGATAGTGTAGACCTTATTGATCCATGGTCGGGACTCTTGTTTTAACTTCAAATATTATATATATGGATCGGGTTGCACGCCGCAACAATATTATACATGGACCGAGTTGCACACTGCAACAATATTATACATGGATCGGGTTGCACGCTTCAACAATATTATACATGGATCGGATTGCATGCCACAACAATATTATGCATGGATTGAGTTGCACGCCGCAACAATATTATATATATGAATCGGGTTGCACGCCAAACAATATTATATATGGATCGGATTGCACACTGCAAAAATATTATATATGGATCGGGTTGCATGCTGCAACAAGATATAGCAAAAAGGGGCGTGTGGTACGCCTACCAGGAGATGTGAAACGAAAGTGAAATCTGTCGTTATTTTCTTACTCTTATTAGAGGTTGGATTTTGATTTCTTTATTTTCTTACTCTCGTTATTAATCTTTACTTGTTTATTTCTACTTTACTTTCCACTGTATATCATATAACTGCACAGGTGTATTTGGTAATCTGGTCCTAGCCTCTTCACTACTTCGCCGAGGTTAGGCTATGCACTTACCAGCACATGGGGGCGGTTGAGCTGATACTACACTCTGCACTGTGCGCAGATCCCCGAGCAGCTTTCAAACAGTAGTTGGAGTGCTTCCTTTAGTCCAATCGGAGGCCTAAGGTAGACTTGCAGGCGACCGCAGGCCCTGGCGTCTCCCTCTATCTTTATTTCCTGTTTCATTTCCCTCTATTCTGAAACAATATACAATTATTTCTTCAGACCTTGTATGTAGTAAATCGTCGATAGTCTGTGACACTATGACACTAGGTTTTGGGTATTGAGGTTTTAAAAGTTGTAATGAATGTAGACTTTAGATATTAAATTGTTAACTTTTGCTTAATTATTTAAGTTCCATTTTTATTATGTTATCACCTTATGTTTGTTAAAAGAAGGTAATATGAAAATGAAGTAAGTAGTAAGGTTTGACTTGCTTAGTTCTCATTAGTAGGCGCCATCACGATCCCGAGGGTGGAAAATACAGGCCGTGACAAGTTGGTATCAGAGCTCTAGGTTACATGGGTCTCACATTTCACGGGCAAGCTTAGTAGAGTCTGAGGGATCGGTACAAAGACGTTTATATTTATCCCCCAGAGGCTATAGAGTTAGGAAATGTTTCGCTTCTATTCTTCCATGTCGTGTGATTTTGTTCTCTCAGTGGTAAATTGAAACCTCTAATCTTATCCTTTCACGAATGGCGAGGTCATGTACCGCTTCTTCAGCCGAACAACATCATAGACAGGTGATAGATCAACTACGTCTTCGGAGGCTTTGTAGAGGTTGGATGGGTTCCACCAAGCTCTTCAGTATTACTTCATGCGGTGCATCTTCTGTGCATCTTCATGCCTTGATTCTTCAAATATCAAACACACAAGAGTAATTGGGGGTGAGTATAAGGTTACATAGCAGGAGGAGCCATGATTTTTGGTGAGCTTGAGGTAGGAGACAGTGAGAGAGAGGCTAGGGTTTCGAGAGGGTTCGAGAGAGTTTATAGAGGATAGAGATTTCAGAGGCGGTGGACCAAATGGAAATGAGGGGATAAGGGTACGATTGGGAATTAAAAAAGGAAAGTGGTAATCGTGGCCGTTGATCAAAAGGATCAACAGCCTGGATTAAAGGAAACCAGGCGAGTTAGATAGATGGGTTAAGTGGTTGGGTTAAATTAGGTTTTGGGCTGGACCATTTAGAAATTGAATTGGGTTGATTTGGGGGGTTAATTTAGGCTACAATTGAAACGAAATGGGGGCTAGTATTTAAATAGCCAGTTTTTTCCTTCTTATTTTATAAAAAATTAAAAATAATTTTAAAAGCAAATTAGAATTACTGAACCAATTAGTAATACATAACTGTTAATTAAAAAATAGTGAAACCAATTTTACAATTATAGAAATGCTATTAATCTTAACATAGGCAAAAGTACAATTATATGCAATTTAGCTTTAAAATGCCAAATAAATTTGTAAAAATATGCAAAAATCACTTTAACTATATTTTGGTGTAAATACGGAAATAAATAAAGTATTTAAATTGATGATTTTGGGAATAATTATGGATTTTGTACTGTTAAAATAGACAATAAATTGATTTAAAATCTTTTGAAAAAATTAGGAAAAATACTAAAATACCTGGGTATGCTCGTATATGCATATATATGTTATTTTGAAATTATTTCGCATATAAAAATACATAAAAAAAATTGGGTATCAACATTGGGTAGCTCGGAAGCTGAGGCACTATATTTGTGCCTATATCACGTATTTCATATCAAGGGTGGATCCATTGAAGTACATCTTTTAGAAGCTCATTCCACTAGCAAGCTATCCAAATGGCAAATCATACTGAGTGAATTCGCCATTGTCTACGTGACCCAGAAAGCAGTCAAGGGACAGGCACTAGCAGATCATCTCGCCGAAAACCCCGTGGATGGAGAATACGAGCCCCTAAAGACGTATTTTACGGATGATGAGGTATCATTCATAGGAGAAGACATTACAGAGTCCTATGATGGTTGGGGTATGTTTTTCGATGGAGCAGAAAATTTCAAAGGAGTTAACATAGGAGCAGTCCTAGTATCAGAAACTGGCCAGTATTATCTGGTATCCGCCAAGCTCAGGTTCCCTTGCACTAACAATATGGCCGAGTACGAAGCCTACATATTAGGGCTCAAGATACCCATTGAACATCCAAGAGTTGCTAGTGATTGGAGATTCAGACTTACTTATACACCAGGTCCGAAAAGAATGAGAAACCAAGAACTCCAAGATACTCCCATACCTGCATCATATACAGGAGTTGAGAAAGAGGTTCACAAAGACAAAGTTCCAACATGTTCCTAGAGTCCAAAATAAGTTTGCCAATGCATTGGCTACCCTGGCCTCTATGATACAACATCCAGATAAGAACTTCACTGATCCTATTCCCGTGAAGATCTATGGTCAACCAGATTACTATGCTCATGTCGAAGAAGAAGCAGATGGAAAACCTTGGTTTTATGATCTCAATGAATATTTGGCAAAACGAGAATATCCCAAGCTCTCAAATGTTACTCAGAAGCGCACATTTCGGAGACTATCTAATAATTTCTTTCACATCGGAGGAATCCTATATTAGAGGATCCCAGATTTGGGATTACTAAGGTGTGTCGACGCAAAAGAAGCATCCAGACTACTAGAAGAAATCCATGATGGTACATGTCGATCGCATATGAACGGCTTTATCTTAGCCAAGAAGATACTCTGTGCTGGTTACTTTTGGATGACTATGGAAACAGACTGCATCCAGTATGTTCGAAATGCCACCGATATCAGATACACGCAGACATGATAAAGGTACCTCCAAGGGAGCTTAATGCAACAAGCTCACCATGGTCGTTCGCCGGATGGGGAATGGATGTTATTGGACCAATCGAACAGACTGGTTCCAACGGGCACATGTTCATCCTAGTAGCAATTGACTATTTCACCAAATGGGTCGAAGAAGTATCTTACAAAGCATTGATAAGAAAGTCGTGGCGGACTTTGTTCGTGACGGCACTATTTGCCGATTCGGGTTTCCAGAGTCAATCATTACTGATAATAACTCCAACCTCAACAGTTACTTGATGGAATCTATGTGTGAAACCTTCAAGATCAAACACAAGAATTCCACGGCTTACAGGCCCTAAATAAATGGAGCTATAGAAGCTGCCAATAAAATATCAAGAAGATACTAAGGAAGATGATAGAAAGGAATAAACAATAGCATGATAAGTTATCATTTTCTTTATTGGGGTATCGCACCACAGTCTGCACATCAACTAGGGAAACTCACCTACATTTTGGTTTAGTACAGAAGCGGTCATTCCCGCCGAGGTAGAAATTCCCTCCCTAAGAATCATACAGGAAGCAGAACTCAACGATGCAGAGTGGGTGAGGAGTCGATACGATCAGTTGGCTCTTATAAATAGGAAAAGAATGAATATAGTTTGTCATGGTCAGCTTTACCAGAACATAATGTCCAAAGCTTTCAACAAGAGAGTCAAACCAAGATGATTCACACCAGGGCAGCTGGTATTAAAGAAAATTTTTTCGCATCAAGATGAAGCCAAAGGGAAGTTCACACTAGGGCAGCTGGTATTAAAGAAAAAAAAATTTCCTAACTGGCAAGGCCCATACATGGTTCATCGGGTTTTGATAGGAGGAGCCTTTATACTTACAGAAATGGACAGAGAAGTTTGGTCAAAACCAATCAATTCAGATGCAGTCAAACGATACTATGTGTAACCATTTATGATTTGCTTATGTAATTTTAACTACGTCTGACCTAATTCCCGTGTAAGAGGGGATACGTAGGCAGTCGTATGGGTTCGGTCACAATTCAATAAAAATTTTCATTTTCCCTGCAATTGGAAACTGGGGCAGAATTTTAAGAAAGACCATCAAAATTCCGAAGTAACCCCAGCCGATCGTCGCAAGAAGCCGTCAAAAACAACAACCCAATAAAATGGGGTAAAATTTTGAGTAGGACCCTCAAAATTCCGGAACGAGAGAAGTTGCAATGTCCTGAATCACGTCATAGTCGACGGTTCATCTAAAACTATTTCTCAAATATATACTCATATTTTTCACAAGCTCATGCCTGTTTGTTACCAAAATTGCTTTGTTTAGCAACGCTGCCCCTATGGTACATACTGTGTCATCCTATCAGAACCAAACATGGTGAACAAAGTCAACGAGGACATGAACTAACCTTTCCCTTTACAGAACTCATGATTTTTCTTTGGATGCAGGAACTCAAGTCATAAAATCCTATCATGGGTATTGTTCAATAATGCAGCTCTCACAGCAGTCACAATTATTCGTAGTCGCTACCCGCACACAGCATCCCCAGCAGCCATGATATCACAATCATCCATTAGCTTTCAGCTAAGAAATTTTGTTACTATTCTCCTTTTATTTTCTGCATAAGGCTACCATTCTGCCTTTTGAGACTAAGCTCTGTCTCCACCTGCATTCCTGCATTGCATATGGCTACTATTCTTCCTTATGAGGTTAAGCTCTACCTCCATCTGTATTTCCTGCATTGCATAAGGCTACTATTCTGCCTTTCGAGACTAAGCTCTGTCTCCACCTGCATTCCTGCATTGCATAAGGCTACTATTCTGCCTTTGAGGTTAAGCTCTACCTCCATCCGCATTCCTGCATTGCATAAGCTATTATTCTGCCTTCCGAGGTTAAGCTTTACCTCCATCTGCATTCCTGCATTGCATAAGGCTACTATTCTGCCTTCCGAGGTTAAGCTCTACCTCCATCTGCATTCATGCATTGCATAAGGCTACTATTCTGCCTTCCGAGGTTAATCTCTACCTCCATCTACATTTGCTACATTGCATAAGGCTACCATTCTGCCTTCTGAGAGTAAGCATTGTCTCTGTCTGCATTTTTGCATTGCATAAGGCTACCATTATGCCTTCCGATGTTAAGCTCTACCTCCATCTGCATGGACCTTACATGGCTGAAATATCGCCGTTTATTTTCACTTGCATGGCTGAAATATCACCGCTTTATTTTTCACTTGCATGGCTGAAATATCGTGACTTTATCTTACTCCTTGCATGGCTGAAATATTGCCACTTTATCTTACTCCTTGCATGGCTGAAATATCTCCACTTTATTTTACTCCTTGCACGACTGAAAGATCACCACCTCATTTACACTTTTCATCGGCTGAAAGATCGCCACCTCATTTACATTTTTTGCATTGGCTGAAAGATCGCCACCTTCTGAATCTCATGGGTTGAAAGATCGCCAAACCGTCCAAGGGCATCATTGTTCGGAGGCCCCATCTTCATAGCCCGAGAATGCCATGCCATGGCATGAGGACCCTTTTTGCCTCTTGCATAGCATTATTCAAAGGCATCATAGCTTAGAGGCATCATCCTCATAGCCCGAGAGCATCATTTCATAGCCTGTGAATCATTTATTATACACTTCATAGCCCAGGACATCATCCTAACCATCCAAAGACAGCATTCATGGTCCAACGGGAACTTGCATCACGTTTAAGTTTATGCATAATATGTGTTTGCATTGCTTATTTGCAGGTGAGCAGGCGAGCAATGGCCGTCTCAGCAGGAGCGATCCCGCTCCAGTTCCCGCAGCCCTACTAGACTCTTAACCACCCATCCCAACTTGGACACCGCGTCTGTTCTTGAAAGATCTCCATTGGCATACGCCACCAACGGATCCTGAACTACATATGGCCTGATTCCTGTAAGACCACGGATATGTAGGCATCTTAGCAACCAGAGCGCGCTCAATCTCTTTAAACCACTTTACTCGGTCAAAATTGGCCATCATATCATTACGCGACAACTCTTTCATCCTAAACCACAACCTCACCCGAACCCATGGACTCTCCGACCATGGATGGTTTGAACCCATCTCTCTCTGCTCTCAAACACTTGGTGTTCGAAGTTTCGAGGTTTGACCTCGATGGTGTCCGTTCAGAACTTCTCCGATTCAAGGTTCTATGGCCTCTCCAGCCTTGCTCGGGCGTATCCAAGGATTATAATCCTATATTCTGACCTTTTCGACCAAGATTGGACCTTTTCAAAGCCTTTATCATTTTAGGGTTTTTCTGAAACCCTAGCTATTGAGGTTTTCTATGATTTTTCTTAGATTTGTTATATATCCGTGCGCTACTGAAGTTTTTTTAACACTTTTTTTCAATTTTTCTTTCAAAATTATCCTTCAAAACCTCTTCTCTTCGATTTAGGGTTTTCTGAAAGGTTATAACTGTTTCTCTAACTTGTCTTTTCCTTTCTTTGTGTCTGCTCCTACTGTTTTCATATGCTATCTTTCAACCCTACATGATTCTTCTGTGCTTTGTTTTTCTACTTTGTTCCTATGCCATGCTCTCATGTTTATCTTTCTATGTTCCCTATGTGTTCTTTTGCTAGGATTTTCCGATATCCTTATATTCCCCTACTGTATTTTCTATTATGTTTTTAGTTCTTTGTTTGTCTTCTACTGAATCTAGTTTGAGTTCCCTTTAAACATGTTTCTCCCACTGTATTCTTAAGTGTTAGACTACCTATTTTCTCTTCTGAACTTGTTCAAGTCCCAAGTTTTTCATAAACATATTCCTTATACTCTCTCTATGCTTCAAATCAGTTTCTTTACTCTGTTGTTTCACACTTGCTATTGTATTTATTTGCTCTCTCATGAGTCTCTGAAAGATATCTCTGAGCCCGTTTCAACTACTTGCATTCTCGTTTCTATATCTAATTCGAAGCGAAAACCCTAGAATTTGGGAGGGGGGTTGACAAGGCTTAGTCAGGTGTTTGAACTAGGGTTCTATTTTTTAAACCTTGACTCTTTTAGACTCATTATGAGTCTATGAGCTAATTTTGAATTTCTTTGTTTACAACTCTGAACTTTTTCTATGCTAACTCTCCTACTGATTAGCATGATAGTTCTATGTGCTTAAGCATGGATGTATGTTTTTATACGTGTGATGAATTCTTCCTTCCGAAAAGGCTTTCCAACTTATGATTGATTCAGAATCTTTTTTTAGGTTTGATTGATTGTTACTGATTTTCCTTAAATAAAACCTTTCTTCACCTTTTCTGACTGGATTCATCCATACCAAATTCAGACCTTGTGATTTACTGGCTGTCAATTGATTTCCTTTTGTTATTTGCACAAATTGTATGCTATCAAAATTTTTCCTAAAATAAATCTCTTTGTATTTACCCTTCTTGTACTGCTTTGGAAAGGTTTTGATCGATCTCTTTCCTTAATCGCTTTCTACCCATATGAAATCAGAATCCCTTAATTAAAGGGAAACCTTTTGTAATTGATTTTTTATATTATTCTCCTACCTTATTCTGCTTTCTTTCTACACTATAAAAGGGCACGACTCCTTTCTCACCAACACCTTGAATCGACACTTTCAATTTCACAGCTTTAAATTCAACACTTTTACACTACTCAAGTATCATAGTTCTCTAATCATAGCATTCTGACTATTGCTTGCACTCTGGCTTTACAAGACTACTGCTTTCTTTATTTGTTTCCCTAAAACTGGTATGTTCTACTTTGGTTTTCAACCTCATCACAATGTGTTTATTTTACAGTTTCTAATCCCATGCATGTTTTACTGCAGATGTTTAATGTTAATCAGCATACTAATTTCTTAAATATATTTCTACTGTGAATATTGTCCCCTCCTATGTGTTTGAGTTGGAAGTTCAGAACATGGCAACATCCAAGTTGTTGCTCATGCTTGGACTTGATCCCTCAGGGGATCCTAACTCCCAAACAATGTGGCTAACAGGCTGTTTGGGGTGTGCCAGCACTTTTAGTTGCTAGGTATGACCACCAGCCTACCTTTGCTTCCTCTAAAAATCTCTCTCTGCACCTACACTCTCTATTAGCTTTTAAGTTCTGCCCATCATCCTGTGTGCCATGCTTTGGGACCTTGAGTGCCCTCTAAACTGGGACACTTGGGGGTTGGTTCTTCCACGCTGCACTATGATTCAATTCTGCAATATATTTGGGTATGAGCACTACCCGGAGTCCATTTGAGACTCTTAGGGATCTCTGACACATCCCAAAATAAGAGAAAGGCTTTGGAATCTGATCTTTGGAGATTGGTTTACTTCACGCTTCAGACAAAAAGTCTGAATCATGCTCTCTTTAGTTTTAATTCTAGTTCTTTAGTGTAATTTTACTTTTCTTATTCATTTTGGACTGTAATAATAACTTGTAATAACTATTGGTGCTGTTAGTGGAAAGGGGAGGGTCAATCATGCATGAAGAAGGGTAGATATCATGTTCATATGGAATATTTACACTTATATACTCATGTATCTTGTTTTCAACTTGTACTTTTGCATCTCATATAGGGACCACGTCTATAGGCTCCTGCACTTTTGCATCTCATATAGGGACTATGTCTATAGGCTTCTGTACTTCTGCATTATATAGAGACTATGTCTATAATTCATTTCTGAAATGTTGCATATCATATAGCTAATATGCCTATAGGACTTCTTGAATTTAGCATCTGCATCTATCACTAGGAAGTTATGTTCATAGGTTTAAATAATAAACAACATTCTAGATAGTATGCCTATAGGACTTCCTGAATTTTACATCTGCATCTATCACTAGGCAAAGTTGTTCATATATTTAAATAATAAACAACATTCTAGATACTATGCCTATAGGACTTCTACATTCTTATTTTAACTATAAAAGGTGTTTAAAATCCACAACGCCTAGAAAGCATGCCTATAGGAGCCAACGAAATCAGAATCGTTCATTCGCTTATAAGTCCAAAATCAGTAGCGACTGTAGAATTTATATTCCCGTAATTGACAATTTCTTCTTTTTTGAAACTAATAGATATCATGCCTGTTAGAATATACGCTTAACGCTAGGGGGGGTGAATAGCGTTATAATAAAAAAACAATGTAAATTTGCGGAATTAAAAACTGCAGGAATAACGTAAGTGCAGTAATTAAAATGATAAGGCGAGAACACACCGGATTTTATCCTGGTTCACCACAATGAGTGGTTAGTCCAGTCCCCGAGAGACTCTCTCGAGTTTTACACTAACTTCGTTAAGCTTACGGGTGCCTAACAAACCGTTACAATTGCTCGTAGATATACACTCTACAAGACTTCAACCTGCTCGAGGATACCGCACCTCAAGACTTCAAACCAAGGAACTACTTTTCCTTCTTACAACAAGGGATTAGAATATCCCAAGTGTGTACAAACACTTAGCACTCAAGACAAGACTCTCTTTAAAGAGTAGATATGAGTAGAAACAATACGCTCAAGAACACAACAACTTCGTCAAGAGTTTGACTCTCAAAAACTTATGAAATGAATATAAAATGATTGCAAAGAGAGTATGTAAGCTTTAGCAAGAATGTAATCAGTTGTTGTACTTAGAAAGGTGAATTTGAGTTGTATTTATAGTGCTCAAAACACCCAAAACCGTTGCTTAATTGCCAATGACAAATTGCTGATTTTGTGCTAGGATAATCGATTATTTGATTCTGCATAATCGATTATCTGCCAATCGTTTAAAAATCATTACCAAATTTTAAGCAGAATAATCGATTATCCAAATCGTATAATCGATTACCTGACAACGTTCAAAAATCAATCCCCGATTTTATGCTTAACATAATCGATTGTCTGATTGTACATAATCGATTATCTTTCAATGTTTGAAAATACTTTGGCAACGGTCTTTAATATAATCGATTACCAGAAAAACCATAATCGATTATTTTGCTACTTTGTAAAATCTGATGCTCACTGTCTCAACATAATCGACTAGTCTAAGGCACATAATCGATTATCTTGTAGCTTTGAAAAATCTGGTGAACACTGCCTTAACATAATCGATTATCATAAGGTACATAATCGATTATTTTGCAGTTTTGTAAAATCTGGTGTACACTGCCTTAACATAATCGATTATCATAAGGTACATAATCGATTATTTTGCAGTTTTGTAAAATCTGGTGTACACTGCCTTAACATAATCGATTATCATAGAGTACATAATCGATTATCTTACAGCTTTGTAAAATCTGGTGTACACTGCTTTAACATAATCGATTATCATAAAGTACATAATCGATTATCTTTGTCCAGATTTGAAAAACATGTTTAGAATTCATTTTGGTTAAAATGAAATGTTTGAAAATCATTTTGCTTTAAATTAAAGATGCATGGTTTGATAAAAATGATTTTACGAGAGAAGCCAAGTCTTGAATCAATTATCGAATCAAGATCACAATTATAGAACGACTCATGTATAACTTTGTTGCTTTACTTGATCTTGATCTTTGTTTCTCTTGTGCTTGGACTTCGGCATATGTCAATGTTCCGTTCACGTCGGTTTGTCATTTATCAAAACCTACAAATATGAACACACGTTTAGTTTAGCAACTTGAGAACGTGTTTCAACAATTTCCCCCTTTTTGATAATGGCAAACCAATATCGGGATATGCATATTAATTAATTCATAATGACGATCCAAGACAAGTATATAGATATGCAACGAGTTCCCCCTCAAGTTATGAATTCCCCCTCAATTTATGCCAACATGTATTAGTGTGCATAGCCCATATCTTCCCCCTTCTGACATTAGCAAAAAAATAACTAACTCTTTATTGATTAAACAATATTGGAAATACATAAAAATAAAAGACAGAATATTATGCAAACTAGAAAAACAAAGATAGAAGACATTATTCATTATCATCATTGACTTCCGTCTCGACATCCGGTACATCTTCCCAAAGGACAATTTGGGCATATGGATAATGGACGTGATCAAAATATCCATGGAGCTCGTGAGTCAATCGATTGACATTCATATCAATACGATTTATGGATGTGGACATGGCGGCAAGTTGCTCGGAAATAGATTGGAGGGATGCATCGGATGGGGCCGGATGACGACGTCTTTGTGGTGGAGGAGGAGGATGCTCACTGATATTGGGAAATGAAGATTCTTGAATTTTCCAATGTTGTCGCCTTTTTGTGAGGACCGACGGAGGTGTCGATACCGGAAGCAACAAGAATGGTCATAACGACAAAAGTATAGGGGAGTGGCTTATCTTCCCCAATTGCATCATATAAGTGAGTCATGACAAACTTGCACCAATTGATGCCAGCCCCGGTGATAATGGCATGCATGAGTTTTGAATCCTCATGAGAGATAGTTGTGTGATTGAACTTTCGCGGTTTTAGAACGCGGGTGATGAAATAAAAAATTAGACGATATTCCGGGAGCATGTTTGTAATGGTTGGACGACGATGGTCCGGAGTTGGAATAAATTCACCGGTGCCAATTTGGGTGAAGAGAAGTTGTTCATCAAATAATGCGCCTTCTTCCCTAGTATAGAGAGAAATGTCTTCCCCATTGCGCGGGAGTTTAGTGAGGGCTTGAATATTTGCCTCAGATATAGGAATTGAAATTCCATTGACGTTCGAGAAAATTTCACCATCTTCGTCCTTCTCGAGATTTGAATAGAAGGCCCGAATTAGAGGAGGGTGAATGTAAGGAGTGTGGAGATAAAGGAATTCAAGGAGTTGGCTTTGTATAAGCATATTTGCTGTGGATGGAGGGGCGCTTTGATTAAGGAAACAATCCGTGGAAAATCGAGGAGGAAGGATTTCACGATTTTCAATGAAGCGCATAAGTTCGGCTTCACTATTGAATCGTAAATAAGAACCATCTTTATAACAACGAACTAGTGGATGAGTGACGGAAGAGGAGGCAACATTTTTGCCGGAACGAGCTCGTTTGGAAGTTTTGCCCGTCATTTTGAATAAAGAGTAATAGCCTTTGAAGAGTTTTGAGAGATTTTTGAGAATTTGGGAGCTAAGATTGATGTTTGAGTGAAGACATTGATATAATGCACCTATTTATAATGTGAAGAATGAAATAGCATTAAAGTGAAGAAATCTGCAAAAATTTAAGGAGCAAACGGTCAGAAACGGTAACTATTTTGAAATACTGACTGAGAATAATCGATTATGGAACTATGGTAATCGATTATTCTGACACAGTGTGCCCAGTGATTTTCTTACTCGGGGAATAATCGATTGTGCTTTTGAGATAATTGATTATTTCAGGAAATGTAGTAACGGACATCCGAGACGGTAATAGGAAAATCGATTACACTGTTTTACATAATCGATTATTTTCACACAGTGACTTAACACCTGAAAATAAATGTCAACATAATCGATTAGGGATATGTGATAATCGATTTTTATATTTAACAGCTAAAATCCTGCAAAGCCAAAACTGTTAGATAATCGATTGTAGAGTTGTATAATCGATTATGTCAATTTTCCAGCATAATAAACATAAAACAGTAATGGGGAATAATCGATTATTGACTTTAGAGAAATCGATTATTCTGCACCGGTGTCTGATAATTCCCCCTGTCTTTGGGGCGATACCTGCAAAAAAGAATTAGGCGCCTCCGACGCTCAAGTTAGTAATCGTTAAAACATAAAAATGCAATGCATGAATTAGATCAACGTGGAGTCAAGAATCCCGAGTTCACTACGAATTCGGAAAAAGGACTCTTTCTCTAAAGGCTTTGTGAAGATGTTGGCCAATTGATTTTTGGTTTCAACAAATTCAATTTTGACATCGCCCTTGAGAACGTGATCTCTTATAAAGTGATGTCTAATTTCTATGTGTTTCGTTCTTGAGTGAAGAACAGGGTTCTTCGTCAAGCTAATGGTGCTAGTATTATCACATTGAAGAGGGATATGATTGATACTAAGGCCATAGTCCGAGAGTTGTTGTTTCATCCAAAGGATTTGAGCGCAACAACTCCCCGTGGCTACATATTCAGCCTCGGTTGTGGACAACGCAACACTAACTTGCTTCTTGTTAAACCAAGAAACTAAGGAGCTACCGAGCAAATGGCAAGTGCCACTAGTGCTCTTGCGGTCCAATTTGCAACCCGCAAAATCAGAATCGGAATAGCCAACAAGTTGGCATGAAATCTTTGGGATACCATAGTCCCACATTTATTGTTCCAACAAGATACTTCATAATCCGTTTTACCGCAGTTAAGTGTGACTCCTTCGGACATGATTGATATCGAGCGCATAAACACACGCTAAACATAATGTCCGGTCTACTAGCAGTAAGATAGAGAAGAGATCCGATCATACCTCGATACTTCTTGGTGTCTACTTCCTTACCTTTCTCATCTTTGTCAAGATGGTCGGATGTACTCATTGGGGTGGCCATTGCTTTGGCGTTGCTCATTTCAAAGCGATTTAGCAACTCCTTGCAATATTTGGATTGGCAAATGAAAGTTCCCTCTTTCATTTGTTTTACTTGCAGCCCCAAGAAGAAGTTTAGCTCACCCATCATTGACATTTCGAATTGTCTAGTCATTAACTTAGAGAATTCCTCGCATAGAAAATCATTAGTAGCACCAAAAATAATATCATCGACATAAATTTGAACTAATAGAATGTCATTGTTTTTATTTTTGATAAAAAGTGTGGTGTCAACTTTCCCCCTTTCAAACTCATTGTCTAAGAGAAATTTACTTAGACGTTCATACCAAGCTCGAGGAGCTTGTTTAAGACCATATAAAGCTTTCTTAAGCTTGAAGACATGGTCGGGAGATGTAAAATCTTCAATGCCCGGGGGTTGTTCAACATACACTTCCTCTTGAATAAACCCATTGAGGAAGGCACTTTTGACATCCATTTGAAATAATTTGAAATTCATAGATGATGAAAAAGCAAGTAATAAACGAATGGCTTCTAGGCGTGCAACGGGAGCATAGGTTTCTTCATAATCAATGCCTTCTTCTTGATTATATCCCTTAGCAACTAGCCTAGCTTTGTTTCTAGTGATTATACCATTTTCATCTAATTTATTCCGAAAACCCCATTTCGTACCAATTATGGTGTGATTATCGGGTCTTGGCACCAATTCCCAAACATCATTACGTTTGAATTGGTTAAGCTCCTCTTGCATTGCCAAGGTCCAATGCTCATCCCCAATTGCTTCAGAAATGGTTTTAGGTTCTATTTGTGAGACAAAAGCCATATGTCCTACAGTATCTTTAAGAAGGTTTCATGTACTTACCCCTTTCTCGATGTTGCCAATTACCTTGTCAAGAGGGTGGTCTTTAGACGTCCTCCAAGCCTTAGGTATCATCGGTTCTTCTTCTTGTGGTGGTACTTCTTCCGAAGGTTGTTCCATGACTTCATCTTGAACTTCCTTTGGATCCTCCTTTTGTACCTCGTCTTGAAGATTGATTTTCTTTAAAGCATCTAAGATCAACACAAGAATCCTTTCTCGCCAAGCGAGCATCATTTTCACAAAATACTACATGAGGAGATTCCGCAACAGTTTTGGTTCGATTATTAAACACTCTATATGCTTTGCTACGTGATGAGTAACCAAGAAAAATTCCTTCATCAGATTTCGCATCAAATTTTCCCAAGTTATCTTTTCCGTTGTTGTGAATAAAACATTTACAACCGAAGACTCTAAGATGGGAAAGATTTGGTTTCCTTCCCTTATAGAGTTCATAGGGAGTTTTCATGAGTATCGGTCTAATGATAGCTCTGTTTAAAACATAGCTTGCGGTACTCACGGCATCCGCCCAAAAATATTTGGGAATTTCGGCCTCATCGAGCATGGTTCTAGCCATCTCTTCGAGACATTAATTTTTACGCTTCTACCACTCCATTTTGTTGTGGTGTTCGTGGAGCCGAAAAGGTATGTTCAATACCGAGTTCGTCACAAAAATCCGCGAAGAGATTGTGATCGAACTCTCCCCCATGATCACTTCTTATGGAAGTGATGGTTGTGTTCTTTTCATTTTGAACACGTTTAAGAAAACTTTTGAAAGCATGAAAGGCATCACTTTTATGAGCAAGAAATAACGTCCATGTGAATCTAGAGTAGTCATCAACAATTACAAAAGCATAAAGGTTTCCACCAAGACTTTCAACACGAGATGGTCCAAAAAGATCCATGTGAAGAAGTTGTAAGGGTCTAGTGGTTGAAACAACATTTTTGGATTTAAAAGAGGCTTTTGTTTGTTTCCCTTTTTGACATGAATCACAAGTAGAATCTTTTTCAAATTTAATGTTTGGAAGACCAATTACTAAATCTTGTGAAACTAGTTTGTTTAAAAGATTCATATTTACATGAGCTACTCTATGATGCCATAACCACATGTTGTCTTCTTTACTCAAAAGACAATTCACATAACTTGATGAAGAATTTTCAAGATCAACCATATAGATATTATCCATTCTAATACCACGAAGAATAATTCTGAATCACTAGGACGGATAACTAAGCATTCTTCGGAGTCAAACAATACAAGATTTCCCTTGTCACATAATTGACTTATGCTCAAGAGATTATGTTTAAGACCCTTAACAAGCAAAATAAGCTTAATGGAGGAGGATTCGTCCTTACCGACCGATCCAATGCCGATAATCTTTTCTTTGTTATTGTCTTCAAAAATAACATTTCCTCCTTCCTTGGGTTTTAGTTGAAGGAATTTTGATGCATCCCCGGTCATATGTTTGGAGCATCCACTATCAAGGTATCAAAGTGCACTTGATCCCTTCAAGCACACCTACAAAACAAATTAATGAGATTTTGGTACCCAAGCCATTTTGGGTCCTTGTGTGTTAGGTGCAACATATTGGTGTGATTGTCCTGCAGTGAAATGTCTATGTCTAGTGAAGCATGCGGGAGCAATATGTCCAATTTTATTGCAATAATGACAAATGACATTCGGATTGTGCATTCTTCTAGGATGATAGTAATTTGGGGGTCTAAATTTATTCACTCTATTTTTAGGAACATAGTTTTGATGTAGTTTTCGAAAATCTTGTCTAGGTGGTCTATACATGCCAACATTTCTTCTAGCATCCACTCTATTTTTAGGAAAACAGTTTTGATGTGGTTTTCGAAAATCTTGTCTAGGTGGTCTATACATTCCAATATTTCTTCTAGCATTTGTTCTAGGGTGAGTTGCAATTCTAGGATTAAAATTTCTAGGTTGAGCGATGACATTTATTTTGTTTGGCCTAAGTTGAGTCTTAGGTGGTTTAGGAATTGACTCAACTTTTTCTTTTGGCTCGTGTTTGAAGCCTATACCGTGCTTAGTGGATTTCAAATTTACAAGCACTTCATTGAGATTTTTGTGTAAAGAATTGAATTTGTGCAAAGTGCTTCTAAGACTTTCCACTTCTTCCTTTAGAGATTTGCAAGAAGTACAATCCTTATTTGAGCTTTCGGGTTTATCGGCGCTTCTTTTGCCATAAAACTTGTTTTCCTCTTTTAATTTCTCATTTTCAACAGTAAGTTTTTCAAAATCCTTTTCTTTTGAAGAAAATTATTTTCTTAAATCTTTATAGATTTAGAAGCGCTATAAACTCTTTATACAACCCGTCAAATGCATCTTGCATTTCTTCTAAAGTGAAGTAGTTCTTAGAAGTAGTACATACCTCATTTTGCGTTTCTTCGTGTGCCATAAGACACAAGTTTGGTGTCTCATTTCCTTCTCCATCACTTGATTCGTCTTCGGAGTCGCCTCCCCAAGAGATGTATGCTCTTTGTTTCTTGAACGGTTTCTTCTCCTTTTTGATGTTTGGACAATTTGATTTGATATGCCCGATTTCTCCGCATCCATAGTACTTCAATTGGTCGCCTTGTTGCTTACCTTTTCGTTCATACTTCTTTTGCATGAACTTGTGAAATTTCTTAATAACGAGTCCAAGCTCGACATCTTCATCACTTGACTCCTCATCGTTTTGAGGTTGAGTAGTTGATGCTTTGATCGCAATCTTTCTTTTCCTTTGGTCATCCAAAGGAGAGTTAAGAATAGTTGATTCATAAGTTTTAAGATTACCTCGTAGTCCGTCGATGGTGACGTTTGTGATGCCGATTGATTCTTGGATAGCATCGGCTTTGGAATGCCATTCCGGAGTGAGGCTTCGTAGAATTTTCCGGACAAGCTCCTTATCCGTGAATGTCTTTTTGAGGGCGTGTAGGTCATTAACAATTTTTGAGAATCGTTCGAACATGTCATCTATCTTCTCGTTTTCCTTCATGCGAAACAGTTCATATTCGTGTGTTAGGAAATCAATTTTAGCTTCTCTTACCTGGTCCGTACCTTCGTAGGTGATTTCTAATTTGTCCCACATTTGCTTGGCAGTGGTGCAACATGATATTTTTCGATAGTCATCGGGGTTCACTACACAATACATCATGTTGATTGCCTTTGCGTTGTTCTCTACTTTTCTGATATCATCAGCGTCGTATTCGTCTTCCGTTTTTGGAACGAGTTCTTCTCCAACCTTTTTGGTAGGTTGTAGTTCTCTATTTTTGATAATTTTCCACAGTTGGAAGTTGTTTGATTGTATAAAAATCCTCATTCTCTCCTTCCAATAAGTGTAGTTGGTGCCATCAAAAAGTGGTGGCCTTGTGAAGCATTGTCCTTCACATAGTCCTGCATAAACACTACGAGTAGAAGCCATGGAAAGTTTCTCTCAAACTGTTAAGTCTTTCAGAGAGTATGGCTCTGATACCAATTGTTAGAATATACGCTTAACGCTAGAGGGGGGGAGTGAATAGCGTTATAATAAAAAACAATGTAAATTTGCGGAATTAAAAACTGCAGGAATAACGTAAGTGCAGTAATTAAAATGATAAGGCGAGAACACACCGGATTTTATCCTGGTTCACCACAACGTGTGGTTAGTCCAGTCCCCGAGAGACTCTCTCGAGTTTCACACTAACTTCGTTAAGCTTACGGGTGCCTAACAAACCGTTACAATTGCTCGTAGATATACACTCTACAAGACTTCAACCTGCTCGAGGATACCGCACCTCAAGACTTCAAACCAAGGAACTACTTTTCCTTCTTACAACAAGGGATTAGAATATCCCTTCAAGTGTGTACAAACACTTAGCACTCAAGACAAGACTCTCTTTAAAGAGTAGATATGAGTAGAAACAATACGCTCAAGAACACAACAACTTCGTCAAGAGTTTGGCTCTCAAAAACTTATGAAATGAATATAAAATGATTGCAAAGAGAGTATCTAAGCTTTAGCAAGAATGTAATCAGTTGTACTTAGAAGAGTGAATTTGAGTTGTATTTATAGTGCTCAAAACACCCAAAACCGTTGCTTAATTGCCAATCACAAATTGCTGATTTTGTGCTAGGATAATCGATTATTTGATTCTGCATAATCGATTATCTGCCAAATGTTTAAAAATCATTCCTAGATTTTAAGCAGAATAATCGATTATCCAAATCGTATAACCGATTACCTAACAACGTTCAAAAATCAATCCCCGATTTTATGCTTAACATAATTGATTGTCTGATTGTACATAATCGATTATCTTTCAATGTTTGAAAATACTTTGGCAACGGTCTTTAATATAATCGATTACCAGAAAAGCCATAATCGATTATTTTGCTACTTTGTAAAATTTGATGCTCACTGTCTCAACATAATCGATTAGTCTAAGGCACATAATCGATTATCTTGTAGCTTTGAAAAATCTGGTGAACACTGCCTTAACATAATCGATTATCATAAGGTACATAATCGATTATTTTGCAGTTTTGTAAAATCTGGTGTACACTGCCTTAACATAATCGATTATCATAAAGTACATAATCGATTATTTTGCAGTTTTGTAAAATCTGGTGTACACTGCCTTAACATAATCGATTATCATAAAGTACATAATCGATTATCTTACAGCTTTGTAAAATCTGGTGTACACTGCTTTAACATAATCGATTATCATAAAGTACATAATCGATTATCTTTGTCCAGATTTGAAAGACATGTTTAGAATTCATTTTGGTTAAAATGAAATGTTTGAAAATCATTTTGCTTTAAATTAAAGATGCATGGTTTGATAAAAATGATTTTACGAGAGAAGCCAAGTCTTGAATCAATTATCGGATCACGATCACAATTATAGAATGACTCATGTATAACTTTGTTGCTTTACTTGATCTTGATCTTTGTTTCTCTTGTGCTTGGACTTCGGCATACGTCAATGTTCCGTTCACGTCGGTTTGTCATTTATCAAAACCTACAAATATGAACACACGTTTAGTTTAGCGACTTGAGAACGTGTTTCAACAATGCCTATAGTTTTTATTTTGACACTTAGGCAAGCCATTATATAACTTGTAAACATAATCAGATTCTATCAATACCAACAAGCAGGCAGGCATGACTCGGGTTTCTCATCAAAGATATGTAATAGTACAGTCTACCACCACTCTTAAGTTTAATCAGAACCTAATCAGTACGTGCAAGGCATGCTAAATTATATGCTTCTCTTTGTTTTAAGGAGGTTTGTTTGAGCCTTTCTACCTGTTATATGCTTCTCCCCCATATCTGTTACATATGTGTTTTGATTTTCGCCTTAGAATTTTGTCCTTTGAAACTATAAAACTTCACACCCTTCCCTATAGGATTAAGAGTCCCAAATACCTCTGGTACTAATAGGATAAGGGCGGGTAATAGCATACAATGAGTAAAGCGAAACCATTTTGTAATTAATACCTTAACGGGGTAGATATGGATATGATGATCACGCGATAACACCACTTGTATAAACAATTACCGAGTGTTGTGTGGGGTGATCCATATTATTTATAAATCTAGGACCCCCCCCCCTCTCCTACTTGTTTTATTCAGAATTCCAAAAACTATTTTTTCCTGAAATTTCAGTTTCTTTGACTGCTTTTAACTTCAGTTACTTGCAGCAATTTTGTGAAATTTCTTTCTTTCTTACCCGCTTATTCTGAGCTTCAAAAAATTGTTTTCCTTCTCAAATTTCAGCTTCTTTAACTTCGTTTAACTTCAGATTACTTGCAATAATCATGTGAAGGCCCCCCTCTCTTATTTGTAACTCTTATTTTTCTACTTGTTATTTGCACGTAACGTCACAATTATAGTATGGCCGGGAACCACACTAGTGGATCTTGAGGGGTTCCTAACACCTTCCCTTTGGGATAATGTCAAGCCCTTACCCAATCTCTGGTTTTCTAAATCTAAGTTTTTCTTATTGTCCTAATGTATTTAAAATATTAGGTGGTGACTCTTCAAACCCAATTCACAAAAGGAAACGAGTTGTCATATCAAATGTCATAAACCCAATTTCGCGAGAAAAAGAGGGCACGACAAGATCCCCATCAAAAATACCAAACCGGAAGCTGTGTTGGAGGCGAGACAGGAGTATCAAAGGGAGGGATTGTGGTAATCTCCGCGGGTATAGGAACTAGGGCAATCTGCTCTGGATTAGAAGAACAAGGCTAGGTGATATCAAGGCGACTACTCTCACTCGCTATGTCAAGCAGTGATTCATCAACCACTCCTATGGTGGAATTGGCTTCTTGTCCAATTCTCACTTTCTTTTTATGTGTCATTTACTGAAAGATAGAATAATGTACTAGAGGGGGAATAGTTTCACAATTACCGCACAATCCAGAATATTGAAGAAGGGTGTTATTCCTAATGCCCAAGTAGCCCCCAACTTATAGATGTGGTCGACTTCACACCGATAAGAAAGACTCTACTAGACATGGCTCCGAGATGTGCTAGGACTCTTGAAAAACTTAGGCTTCGATACCAAGTTTGTCACGCCCCAACCTCGGGGACCGATGCTCAATTGAGTGAACCCAACTGAGCAAGCCTTATCAAATACTTTCTACCCTACTCAATAAGATTAAGGAATTCAACTTTATTAAATTAGACTATAGGAGGGACAGTACATTCAACATTGATAGTTTATTTTACATCACAACCTTAAACCATAGTGAAAGTTAGGTTTCAAGATTCTATTAGAGTTACAATCTAGAGAAAACATGAGCTTAGAATTACATCATAGTTCATAGACCCATCCAACACCCATATGTAACCTATATCAATGTTTAGGGATCCATTATGGATACAAAATACAAGTTATGACAACGTCGCAATAAGACCCCGGCTATAACTCAAAAGTGGAAGTCTAATACAAAGATGTACCACATAACCTCATGAAGGAGAAAATGGGGCTCACCAAGACTTTGAAAAGAGAAAACTCCATTACGCGCGATCGGCACTATCCGCTAAGGAGCCACCTACATTCATTTAAAATGTAATGCCCCCAGCCAAATGGGCGTTAGTACCATGGAATAGTACTAGTATGTATAACTAAACACCATCTAGTTAGAAAGAAACTTCATACAAGAATAAGACAATCACAAGTATAACTCAAAGAAAACATTAAATAACCACAACATTATCAAAAAAAAGAATCACCTAATTTTTCACATCGTGTTTCCATAGCTTTTATTTGGGGCATTTCATATTGCTCATCATTATTCACATTACCACCGCTATCTTGAGTGGAGTCCAATCTTGACCTGATCAGCTAGGTTGCCTTATTTGAGACATGCACTTAAATCACAAACACATTACCACCATGAGCGTAGCATGGCATCCTATCTTGGCCCGATCGTCTAGCCCTACCAAGGCATTTCCTTTTTCCATCAATCATCTCATTTCAGTCTTTGTTTCCCATAAATCATTTCATAGGCACTTGGGGCCACAGCTGTCACATCATATATTTGGCACTAGGCCACATCTCACATATTCCCAATTTCAATGTTAGATTTGTAATTTAGGAAAATATGGGCACAAAAGAGCAAATAAGATTGTAGGCATAGATGAGACTTCACATAGATGGCACAAAAATGCAACTTAAATCTCACTCTAAGGTTTAAGCATTTCAATACATGATTCATAGTCCTTGCACCTTTTCAAGTTATCAAGAATAAAACATTGATCATACTGAGACACATTTTCCATGCATATAAGGTTGCAACACCTATTCAAGTGAAATAACAATCAATACGAGAACCCAAACTTCAATCTTACCGCATTTACACAAGCATCAGTGGAGATCAATTTCTAAAAGACAGGGTTATAGTTATACATACCTAAATTGAGCTTTCCCTTAATCCTAAGATGTTCCGGAATGTTTTGCACTTCAATCTATCTAGTCAATGTAGCACAATGAAACCCATCATTAGGAAAAGATTATAATCTTAGCTCGCTTGAGCATTTTTTCAAGCATTGGGTGTTCATTAAGGTCTTATGGCACTTTTATGGAAGATTACACTAGCCCTTTCTCCTTGCCTCTCTATTTATAATTTCCACATGTCTTCTACGAACACATGCATTCAAAGTAGTCACCCTTATCCCCATGAACCATATCACTAATGACCCATTGTAGCTATATTTAAATTAAGAGCTAAGATGATGAAGTCTTACTTCCTGAGATGAAGATTTAGGTGCCTCACTTGATTATCTTCAATGTTTAAACAAGGATTTATGGATCAATGTTGATGAAAGGCACCCTCCCCCCCCCCCTCTTCTCTAAGAACCTCTTTCTCACTCTAAAAGCACAAGGGATAAGGCTCAAAATAAGCTATTTCACGGGAAACAACGACAGGGGATGGGGTTTAAAATTTAGAAATCAAGAACCACGACTCAGATCTGTGATCGCATATGCGATCACAAAGTTGACAAGTAGCCCGTAGAATGGACCGCAAAAATGATCCCAACAAGTTGAACAATCTGCCTGAGTATGCGACAAGAATATGGTCTGATACCTATTCTGCGGTCGCATAATGAACTACAAAATTGCTCTTCTCAAAAATCCTAAAGAGATTATGCAACGACTATGCGGCATGCATGTCGACCATGCGATCGCATAATTGGCTGCATAGTTAACCTAAAAATTAACCATCACACTGTTTGAATCTGCACTGACTATGCGGTCTACAGAGCTATTATGCAACTGCATACTAGACCGCAGAATCGAACTTTATTGGAAAACATTATTCCTTGACATTTTAATGCATAGATCAGCCCAAACATAGCTCGTCGTGAGGAATTTCACAATTTCTAACACATATTCCTAATTTGGCATTACGAGCTTTCGGGTTTTGAGTAGAAGTTTTCACAGGGCCTTACATCCTCCCCCATTTAAGATCATTCGTCCTCGAATGAGGATCAAGGTTCACTCATGAGCAATCTTTATGCAACCTTGGCCTTTCACAACATGAAATACGTTAATAGCCCCAAATTTGGTTAACTCCCTAAATTTCCAGAAATTTTGCCCAGAGTTTCCTGTGTATCTAGGCCTATATACCTATCAGAGAGCCCTAGAAACATGTCCTAATAGCACATACATATCCCATAAACATAACATAACTTGCACAATACTATCCATGGCCTTATAGGCAATCATATACCTGAAATAAAAACAAGACAGCTCCACATAGATTGAGTCAAAGGGACAAAGTTCATAGGAACCAAATGCATAAAACTATTACATGACTATGCAAACAAATGTAGGTACTTCCTTCTCATTTCTTCCTCGGCTTCCCAAGAGGCTTTCTAAACCTTCTGGTTCCACCATAACACTTTTACAGAGGCAATTTCCTTATTTCTCAATCTCTGAACCTGCCTATCAAGAATGGCAACTGGAACTTCTTTATATGACAATTCTCTATTAACCTCAATGGTTTCAACTGGCAAAATAGTGGACGAATCTCCCACTATATTCTTCAACATAGACACATGCAATATTGGGTGTACCATTGACATCTCGGGTGGTAGCTCAAGCTTGTATGCCACCTGACCAATCCGCTGAATGATTATGTACGGTCTGACATATCTTGGACTTAATTTTCCTTTCTTCCCAAACCGCATGATATCCTTCATGGGGGAAACCTTCAAGAATACCCAATCATCTTCCTTAAATTCCAAATCCCTACGACAAACATCTGAATAAGAATTTTGGCGGCTCTAAGCAGTTTTCAACCTTTCCTTAATAATTTTGACTTTCTCCATGGCTTGTTGCACAAGGTCCGGCCATATCAATTCAGCTTCTCCAACCTCAAACTGCCCAATAGGAGACCTACATCTTCTACCATATGCCTAAATGGTGTCATCTGGATACTAGTATGGAAGCTATTGTTATATGCAAATTCTATGAGTGGCAAATGATCATCCCAACTACCTTCGAAATCAAGATCTCAAGCACGCAACATGTCCTCAAGCGTCTAAGTAGTCCCATCTGCTTGCCCGTCGGTCTGGGGGTAAAAAGTTGTGCTAAGATTTACCTGCGTGCCCAAACCTTGCTGGAATTTCTTCCAAAAATTGGCCGTGAACTGAGTCCCTCGATCTGAAATGATTGAGACTGGGGTACCATGCAACCTGACTATTTCTTTGAGATATAACTGAGCATACTATTTCATTTTGTCGATAGATTTGAATGGCAAGAAGTATGTTGATTTTGTGAGTCGATCCACAATCACCCAAATTGAGTTGAACTTGCATGGAGTGCGCGGTAAACCCACCATAAAATCCATGTTGATCATTTCCCATTTCCGCATTGGTATTTCTATGCTTTGAACCAACCCACCTGTCTTTTGATGTTCAGCATTCACTTGTTTATAGTTCGGACACATTGCCACGAAGTCCGCCACCTCCTTTTTCATGTGCTCCACCAATAAACTTCCTTGAGATCATGATACATTTTTGTAGAACCTGGGTGCACTAAATACCTGGAAGTGTGAGCTTCTGCCATGATCCTTTCCCGAAGACCATCAATATCTGAAACACATAGGCAGCCTTGGTACCACATGGTATCATCATTCATGCCAAGGGAGAAAGGTGTGATCTTATGTTTATGAATCCCCTCCTTCATGTGTGATCATAATGGATCATTGAATTGTTGTGTTGCATTAACACACACCCAAGCCCGATCTTTGAAGCATCGCAATACACCACAAACCCCCTCTATACCCTCTGGTAGGGTTAATATCAGTGCTGAAGTTAATCTCGATTTCAATTCTTGGAAGCTCCTCTCACCAGCATCGGACCACTGGAACTTAACTACTTTCTGGATTAATTTGGTCAATAGGGAGGCAAGAGTAGAAAATCCCTCCACAAATCTTCTGAATACCCGACCAAACACAAGAAACTGTGAATCTCTGTTGGAGTGGTAGGTCGAGGCCAATTCTTCACTACTGCAACCTTCTGAGGATCAACTAGAATTCTTTCCCTGGAGACGACATGACCCAAGAACGCGACAGATTCAAGACAAAATCCACATTTTGAAAATTTCGCATACAATTGGTGTTGCTGATGAGCTTGAAAAACTACCCTGAGATGGTTAGCATGATCCTCTCTACTCCGGGAATACACAAGAATATCGTCAATGAAAACTATCCTAAAGGAGTCTAGAAAAGGCTTGAAGACTCGATTGGTAAGATCCATGAAAGCTGCTGGGGAATTTGTTAGTCCAAAAGACATTACCAGAAATTCAAAGTGTCCATACCGTGTCCTACAAGCTATTTTTGGAATATCCTACTCCTTTATCTTCAATTGGTGATACACGGACCGTAAGTCAATTTTTGAAAAACACATAGCACCTTACAATTGATAAAACAAGTCATCTATCCTAGGTAGAGGGTATTTATTTTTTATGGTGACTTTGTTAAGCTACCGTTAGCCAATACACATCCGTAGTGACCCACATTTCTTCGTTACAAGCAAAACCGGCGCGCCCAATGTGACACACTTGGCCGGATGAAACCTTTTTCTAAAAAATCCTTCAATTGCTCCTTTAGTTCTTTCAACTCTACCAATGGCATTCTATAAGGTGGAATTTATATAGGTTACGTGTCTGGCATCATATCGATCCCAAAATCAATCTCCCTATCTGGTGGGATCCCAGGAAGCTCATCTGGAAAGACATCCTAAAATTCATTCACGACAGGAATGGACTCAAGGCTAAGTGCATCGGCATCGATGTCCGTAACCCGAACTAGATGGTAGATACGCCCCTTCTTGATCATCTTTGCTGTATTAAGGTAAGAAATAAACCGACCTTTAGGAACTATATTATCCCCCTTCCATTCAACAATGGGCTCATTAGGAAACTCAAGCCTCCTAGTTCCAGTCCGACAATCAGGCTTGGCAAAACACGAATAAAGCCAATCCATTCCTATTATTACATCAAAAACAACCATCCCCAATTCAACAAGATCGTCCATGGTATCCCTACTACGTACCATGACAACACAACCTCTATAAACTCGAGCAGCTGTAATTAACTCACCAATCGGAGTAGACACAAAAAATGGCTCATGAAGTTGATCCGGTTGTATCCCAGGGTCAATAAGTGCATATACATCATGAGATTGGAGACATTCTGAGAAGCCTCTGCAGTTTGGTAACCACTCATATCATAGAACCGGTTGGGTCCTCCTAAACTCTGCGTACCATCCCTAGCTGCACCATGCCCCGCGGGTGCTGGGGTACCTCGGGCTGGAGAGAGGGCTGAAGATTTAGCAGATATTGGGTTGGCTGGCAAAGTTGTGCCCATGCCCGCTCCCTGGCGAGATATACGACAATGCATCTGAATATGACCACTCATCCCACATTCATTACATACGGGTAACTCCAAGTAGCGAACCCCTGAGTGCATCCTCCCGCACTTGGGGCACAGAGACCTCTGTTACTGCTGGGACCTCTCTCCTTACGGACCCCGCTAGTGGGATCCCTTGTCTCCCTGACTGGCCTGAAACGACTCCACTGCTACTGCTGGCTAGGCCCTTATGGCGGTGCATTGGCTGGACACTGTGCAATAGACTGGGACGGCCTTGATGATTCTCCCTAGAAAATTGATCTTCCCCTGCCTAGTGACTCACCTATATTGCCCGTAGACCGCGCTTTTCTGCTACCCTCTCTCTCTATTTTGTTCTTTAGTTTACAATTCTCTATGGCCTGAGCAAATGTTACCATCTTCCCATAATTCATATCAGAATTCAAGGCAGTTGTAGAAGCCTCATTAATAGTTAAGGGATTAAGGTCCTGAACAAACTGGCGCACCCTAGCCTCTATTGTGGGAAACATATGAACAGCATATTTGGACAGGTGGGCAAACTCCATGTGGTACTCCCACGCACTTCTACTACCCTGCTTCAGATTCTCAAACTCTACCGCACGAGCTACCCTTGCCTCAACATGCAGGAAATCATCTATAAATAAATCGATAAACTCACGCCGCCTCACCGGAGAGCTCCCCTCCTCACAGGAATCCTCCCACAACTCAAACCTTGAATATGCCACCCTTTTCAGACAACAGGCAGCTAACTCTACTCCCTCTGTCTCAGTTGCACGCATAACCATGAGGGTCTAGTGTATCTCATCAATAAAATCATGAGGGTCTTCTTCCAGATTGGAACCTGTAAACACTGAGGGTCTAACTGAATAAAATCTATTCACCCTAGAACTGGTGGAATCCCCTTACTGGCTAGATGAACTGGGTGCAACATTTGACCTTTGGGCCTGAGAGGACACTAGCTGAGTCAACATCTGAATAGCTTCCCTAAGATCTCCATCAGAAATACCAAAACCGAAAGCTGGTACTAGAGGAGGGACATGAGTATCAAAGGGAGGGTTTGCGGTACCCTCTGTGGGTATAGGAACTGGGGTAGTCAACTTTGGATTAGAAGAACTAGGCTAGGTGATAGCAGGGGGTACCCTCACCCGCAATGTCAAGCAGTGATTCTTCAGCCACTCCTAAGGTGGCATTGGCTTCTTGGCCAATTCTCACTTTCTTCTTAGGTTCAATTTACTAAAAGTTAAAAGAATATACTAGTTAGTGGGGGAATAGTTTCACAATTACCGCACAATCCAGAATATCGAAGAAGGGTGTTATTCCTAATGCCCAATTAGCCCCCAACTTATAGATGTGGTAGACTTCACACTGATAAGGACTCTACTAGACACGGGTCCGAGATGTCCTAGGACACTTTAAAACCTTAGGCTCTGATACCAAGTTCGTCATTCCCTAACCTCAGGAGATGCGACCGGTGCTCAATCAAGTGAACCCAACTAAGCAAGCCTTTTCAAACACTTTCTACCCAACTCAATAAGATTAAGGAATCCGACTTTCGTTAAATTAGACAATATGAGGGGATGTACATTCAACATTGATAGTTCAATTTACATCACAACCTTAAACCATAGTTAAAGTTAGGGTCCAACTTTCCCATAGAGTTACAATTTAGAGAAAACATGAGTTTAGAATTACAACATAGTTCATAAACCTATCCAACACACATACGTAACCCACATCAACGTCTACGGAGCCTCTATGGATACAAAAGATAAGTTATAATAATGCCGGCAACAAGGCCCCCACTATACCTCAAAAGTGGAAGTCTACAACAAAGATGTACAACATAACCCCTAGAAGGAGAAAATGGGGCTCACCAAGACTTCGAAAAGAGAACACTCTGCGCGATCGGCATTGTCCGCTATGGAGCCACCTACATTTATTTAAAAATATAGCGTCCCTAGAAAAATGGGTATTAGTACCATGGAATAGTACTAGTATGTATAATCTACTTAGAAATAACCTCCATACAAGAATAAGGCAATCACAAGTATAGCTCAAAGAAAATTTTGGACCGGTGTTTGGGAGCATTCGATGCTAATTACGTAATGTGAGAAATCCATGAAAGGATATACGGAAACTTTCCAGGTGCAGACTATAGTGTTACAGCTGATATGGCTAGGATATTATTGTCCCCGCATGGAACAGGACGCCAAAGATTTCATACAAAAATTGCGATAAACGCCAAAGCTATGCACTGTTGATACATCAACCGGTAGAACCACTACACTCAGTGCCTTCTCCATGGGTGTTTATAAAATGGGGGATGGACATTGTCGGACCACGGCCGCCGTCTCCCAGTAAGGTAAAATTTCTTTTAATTTTAACTGATTATTTTTCTAAGTGGGTGGAAGCAGGTCCTTATCAAAAGATTCGCGACGGCAAAGTGGTGGATTTCTTGTGGGAAAACATAATATGCAGGTTCGAAATACCGAAAGAGATAATATGCGATAATGACCCGCAATTTATTGGCGCAAAGATCACAAGATTCCTTGAAGACTTGAAAATAACGAGGATCACTTCTTCACCATACCATCCGAGCGCACATGGTCAAGAGGAATTAATGAACAAAGTGATTCTACAAAACCTCAAGAAAAGGTTGGAAGCAGCTAAAGGTAAATTGCCTGAGGAATTACTCAGAGTTTTATGGGCATAACGAACAATGGCCAAATAAAGCACAGTAGTTAATGAAATTTATGGATTTGGAAGGTTGTTTATTCAAAATTTACAGCTTCATGTTTATTGTATCTAAATTATTTATGAATACTCTTGAGAAGGTATTTCCTTAATTTGTGTACCGAACACCAAAAAATGAGTAAAACTATTACTTGTTTTCCAAGAAAACATTTTCCACAAAAAATATTTTTCATTATACTAAACACACCCTTTGATTACTAACCACTGATAGGTTAGCAAAATAGGGTTTGGGAATGATACACAATGTGTCATGTGCAGAAATGCAAAGAAACTCATGAGCAACTATTTTGGGAATGTATCCTTGCTAAAGAACTATGGCAAAAAGTGAACCATTGGGCACAAGGCAAACCAATGATTGCAAGAGATTGGCAGCAACATCAACAGGAGATTGTTAGAAGAGCTAAAGGGGAGAATCAAAATGCACAGATATTCAAGATAATATATGCAGAATTTGTTCATAGCATGTGGATAGAGAAATATGAGAATATTTGAGAAAATATACAGAAATAGTGAATCAATAGCTAGAGAAATTGCTTGTATTTGTAGTATGAAAGCAACAGCAAAAACAAGAGAAATAGTCCATACTTTTAGAATCTAGTAGCTATAGAGGATGATCATAGAGTTTTAGCTAGCTGTATTAGTTAGCTATTATTTTGTAAAGCTTCTTTTGGTGATATATAAAAATATTTAGTTACCAAAAAAAGTACCCTTAGATGAATAATTATTGATCATATAACAACAAGAACAATAATATAATATATAATATAATTCTATAAGTAGAATTTGTGAAGTAGTGTGTACGCTAACGTTACACCTACCTTATGGATGCAGAGAGATTATTCTGGAAGACCGTTGGCTCAAGGAATTAATGATCATATGTATTCTTCAATAATAATAATGGTATTGGAACGAGATAATAAATGATGCAAATATTTTAGACCAAATTTATTTAGCTAGCATGGTAGATAGAAATCAATTATCACCATTTTAACAATTAATCCTATCCATCTGTGACTTATAATATCAATTTCATTAATATTTTATCAGCTACTTTTGATTGGTCTATGTCAGAAGGAGATTTGATGCCACAAAACTCAATATATGCAAAAAAACATTTTGTCACAAATATTGTTGGAACGGAAAAACATGTTCCAAACACAAATATATGCTAAAAATGGAGAAAAATCCCTTTTCACTTTTTGATTGACGTAAACTTTTGAAATCTCTATATATGTTAAAAAAAGATCCCAATATCTTAATCTAAAGAAAAATTAGTTTCTTAATGAACTCATATCATCGGCTATGATTATCCCACGAGCAACAATGAACGGTTCAAATCAAAGACCCCACCATTTTCAATTCAAATTTGGTAACGTTACATTACCGGAACCGTAGGTTCGGATCCAAACCTAACCATACGTAAATTATATTATAACTAGTAATTGTACCCGCGTGATGCGCGGTTAGTAATAAAAAATATTAATTAAATTAAATTATGATCGGGCTTGTTCGATCCTATTAAATTATATTGCTTTAATAAAATTCAATTATATTTTCTTTTTTTTGGTCAAAAGAAAATTTTGTATTTCAACCAGTATAATTGTACATCACATGTTCTTTGGGACTATAGAACACATCTCAAAATTGATCAACTATCTTCTATACAACCCAAGGGTTGTTGAACTAACTCCTAACATACAAAATTGCGAATATATTCAAGGAGTACATTGTGGATAACAATTTAAGTACTGTAATGTAGGCTGCCATTTTTCCTTCTTCCTTCCAGTGATATGCACCTGCATTGCAATCTGTCTTGCTCTATTCATAGCATCCTTGCTCGACTGTCTGAATCTTCTTTCATCCCTTTCCATCCAGATATTATATACAACTGCTGCGAATACCACTCCTAGGATGGTTTTCCTTGGTTTTCTGTTGTTGACTCTATCAGAGATCCATTGCACCTCTAGCTCCCAATTGTTTATCACTCTGTTGAAATTCAGCCATCTTAACAATCCTTGCCACAGTGATTGTGAATAGGAGCAGTCAAAGAAAAGGGGGTCGTGTGTCTCTACATTACCACTGTCACATAATGAACAAGCCTGGTCCGTGTGGATACCCCATTTTTCTAACCTGTCTACTGTTGCCAAACGTCAATGCAGCGTCATCCATAGTATGAATTCCTGTTTTGGCAATATTCCTGGCACCAACAACAGTTTTTTTCAGGGGACTTTGGTGTACTGTGAGATGGATTTCATGTATGCTCTCTTGATGCTATAACTTCCCTTCTTGCAGCAAGCTTGCATTGCTGCCCAGTCGTGTGCCCACCAGTCCCTAGCTCCAACTATTTTCCTTATCAACCAGCTAGCCTGCTTTGGTGTTTCCATGGTAGCAACTGTCTTCCTCTTTATATAATGACAGTGGATCCATTTGATCCATAGCTTATCCTTTTTTGCATTAGTGCCCATAGCAGCTTTGACAGTGCTGCTTTGTTCCACTTTTCATAGCAAATGACTTTCAAGCCTCCAGTTGCCTCTGGCTTACATACTGTGTCCCAAGCTATGGGGGCCCTATGACTTGTCTCATGTTTCCCAGTCCATAAGTAGTTCCTGCAGATGCCTTACTTGTCAATATGATATACCCAATAATGAAATCTTTATTAAATTAAAGGTACTTATATAGTTAGTGAATAACTTTTTTGTTCTATGTTTTTTTAATTATATTAACCAATATTTAATACTCGCTTTATTTTTATCATATATGAGAAGATTTATAATTTATTACTTTTTAAATATATCTTTATTTTAAATTTTATTCTATTGTTCTTCATAATATTATCTAAATTTTAATGAACAAAATCTCTTTTAAACTAACGGGACTTATACAGGGAGCGCACTGAATAACCTTTTTGCTATATATATTTATTATATCATCTAATATTTAATATTATTACATTGTTAATAGAAAGTATTATTAGCACATTACTTTATTAAATATTTTTTTCTGAAAGTTTATTTTGTTTTATTTATTTTAAAACAATTTTAAATCTCCAACTTGAAACTAATCCCCAATTTGAATTGGTAATTTATTATTTTTTAATCTTGATTTTATTTTAAAATTATTTTAAAACTCCAACTTGAAACTACATCCCGATTTGAATGGGTAGTTTTTCTTCTCTTTCTTTTAATTTTTTATAGCTATTTTTTTCCTTTATTATTTTAAGATAATTTATACACTCCAACTTGAAACTACTCCCACCTGATTTGAACGAGTAGTTATTATTTTATATATTTATTTTTTATTTTAACTATATTTAATTATAAGATATATCTATATATTTATTAATTAAATTATTGTAATCAATTAATTCAAAATTCAAAAAAAATGGTTAGAAAAGTAGTTTATTTTGTCTTAACAAAGCCACTTGGCATTTTGTGGTTAAAACATTTGTCTTAATGTAGTGGTTTTGCTTCTTCTATTCTATATAGATAAATAGATATAGATTTTTATTTTCTTTATTTTTCTTTTTTATTTTAAAATAATTTTAAAAAATTCAATTTGAAAGTACTTCCATATTCGAACCGGTAATTTATAATTTTTTATTTAAAAATAATTTGTAAGACTCTAATTTGAAACTACTCCCAATTTTGAATTGGTAATTCATTATTTTTTTAATTTTATATTAAAATTATTTTAAAACTCCAACTTGAAACTATTTCTCAATCTGGATGGTTAGTTTTTCTTCTTTTTTTTCATTTTTTATAGCTATTTATTTTCCTTTTATTTTAAAATAATTTTTATAAAGTTCAACTTGGAACTGCTCTCACCCAATTTGAAAGCGTAAAATATTGTTTATAGATAATTATAAGATATCTATATTTATTAATTTAATTTAGTGTAACCAATTAATTCAAAATTAAAAAAAATAGTTAGAAAAGTAGTTTATTTTGTATTTACAAAGCACTTGGCATTTTGTGGTTAAGACACTTGTCTTAATGTAGTGCTTTTGCTTCTCCTATTCTATAGATATAGGTTCTATATATATAGATAGATAGATACAGATTTTTTATTTTCTTTATTTTCGTTTTTTTATTTTAAAATAATTTTTGAAAATCCAATTTGAAACTACTTCCAAATTCGAATTGGTAATTCATTATTTTTTATTGTAAAATAATATGTAAGACTCCAATTTGAAACTACTCCCAATTTTGAATTGGTAATTCATTAGTTTTTTTGATTTTATTTTAAAACTCCAACTTGAAACTATTTCTCAATCTAGATGGTTAGTTTTTCTTCTCTTTTTTCATTTTTTATAGCTATTTCTTTTCCTTTTATTTTAAAATAATTTTTAAAAAGTTCAACTTGAAACTACTCTCACCCAATTTAAATGGATAAAATATTATTTTGTGTTTTCATTTTTAGTAGATAATTATAAGATATCTATATTTATTAATTCAATAAGTTTAACCAAATAATTCAAAATTCAAAAAAATTAGTTAGAAAAGTAGTTTATTTTGTATTTACAAAGCCACTTGGTATTTTGTGGTTAAGACACTTGTCTTAATGTAGTGCTTTTGCTTATTCAATTCTATAGATATAGATTTGAAATGCTAGTTTCTAACTTTTAGTTTTTATTGTAAAATAATTTTAAAACTCCAACTTAAAACTACTCTCCAATTTGAATGAGTAGAATATTTTTTTGTATTTTCATTTTTTATAAATAACTATAAGATATCTATATTTATTAATTCAATTAGTGTAGCCAATTAATTCAAAATTCAAAATTCAAAAATAAAATTGTTAAAAATGTTTTTTTTTTTGATTAAACAGATTTTCTACTCCATTCCGCCAAAAAATTTTACACGTACAAACATAGATGCTGACCATCTATACTCACATGCTATACAGTCACTACGCCTATTATCAGTCTAATAAGATTTGCAATATCACTATTTGACAGTAAATGTGACAATTCATTTAGTAGCTATGTCACATTTGTATATGGTCTTCATACCACTCAACAAAGAGCAACACTATGGAGGAGTTTGAGAGCTGTACAACAAAATGGGCCCTGGCTCATAGTAGGGGACTTTAACAGTCCTCTGGGAGTTGAAGACGGAATTAATGGTCAGCCAGTGCACCCTTCTGAAATTGCAGACTTCCAAGGGTGTATTGATGACATAGGAGTAAGGCAGCTTACCAAAAGGGGCAGTTCTTTTTCATGGAGTAATAAAAGGGATGTTGCTGACAGAATTTATAGCCAGATTGACTGGGCTTTTGGCAATGCCCAGTGGTTCTACTTGTACACAGGAGTGGAAGTAGTTTATATGTTGCCCGGAATCTCAGATCATACCCCAATATTAATAGATACTGACATTGTCAAAGCTAGAGTTAAGAGACCATATAGGCTGCTGCAAACAGTTATGCAACAAACTGACTACAAGGAAATAGTTCAGAGAGTATGGGGTCAACAAATTCAGGGACACACTACGTACTCTATTTGGATCAAACTGAGGAGAATTGAACAAGAGACCAGAACTATTCATTAGGAACATTCATCTGTGGACACAAAGCTGCAACAATTGAGGGAAGATCTGAGAATAGCCCAAAGCAAACTGAATGAAGACTATTTCAATGAAACAGTGATCACAGAAGAGAAGAACTTATTACTGAACATTGAAAAATGGGAAGGTATCCAAGAACAAATATTGAGGTAGAAGTCAAGTGCACACTGGATTCAGTTGGGTGACAACAACACAAAATACTTCCATGCGTATATGAAATCCATACAAGCCAGAAACAGGGTGAGCAGCATACTTAATGATAACCAGATGAGGATCAGGGACCCCCATCAGATCCAAGAAGAGTTCACTAAATTTTTCCAACAGCTCATGGGCACAACAGTAGACCAGCTCCCTGGAATAGATATCAATGTGGCTAGGGATGGGCCATGTCTATCACTGAACCAACAGCAGCAACTCCTAGCTCCAGTAACAAAGGAAGAAATCAGTCAGACAGTCCACAATCTCCCTAATGATAAGGCCCTTGGGATAGATGGATACCCTGCAGAGTTCTTCAGAAAGTTCTGGCCTATTGTAGGTGAAGAGGTTATAGATGCAGTGCAGCAGTTTTTTCAGAATGGGAAGTTGCTGAAAGAAGTCAACTGTACCACTATTACATTGATCCGGAAAGTGAAGAATCCCAATTATGTTAAGGAGTTCAGGCCAATTGCTTGCTGCTCAACACTATACAAAGTCATTGCAAAAATTCTTACAAATAGGTTGAAAATAGCGGTGGACTATCTGGTTGGACAGGCACACTCAGCCTTCATTGAGGGGAGGAACATTCTGGACAATGTCATCATGGCCCATGAATTGATTAGAGCCTACTCCCAGAAGGTTGTCTCCACCAGATGCATAATCAAAGTGGATATCAGGAAAGCCTATGATTCTGTCGAATGGGGATTTCTGAGAGCAGTACTACTGGAGTTTGGTATACCTTACATAATGGTCAATCCAATCATGGAATGTGTTTCTACAGCAAGCTTCTCCCTGTTGGTAAATGGTGGCCTTACCAGCAAATTCTCAGCAAGGAAGGGGCTAAGACAGGGAGACCCAATGTCCCCCTATCTATTTGTCTTAGTCATGGAATACCTCAACAGAACATTGAAGCAGCTGAACAAGAATCCAGACTTCAACTTCCATTCCAAATGCTCCAAATTGCAACTAACTCATATTTGTTTTGCAGATGATCTCTTGATGTGTTGTAGAGGAGATGAAACCTCCCTGAGACTTTTACTGAAAGAATTTGACAACTTCTCACAGATGTCTGGGTTGCAAGCCAATCTGGAGAAAAGCTCCATGTACATAGCTGGGGTATCACAAGAAACCAAAAACAGTCTACTGGCAGAGTTTCAGCTTACAAAAGGACAATTCCCATTCAAATACCTGGGAGTCCCCTTGTCAACTAGGAAAATCACAATTGCACAATCCTTACCCTTGGTGGACAAGATAGTAGACAAGGTCAAAAGCTTGTCCTCCAAGACACTGTCCTATGCTGGCAGACTTCAATTGATCAAGAGTGTCCTCTTTGAGATGCAAACATACTGGGCAGAGGTCTTCCTAATTCCAAAGAAGTCAGCAAATTGGTGGAAGGTATATGCACAAATTACTTATGGACAGGGAAGCATGAAGCAAGTCACAGGGCACCCGTAGCTTGGGATACAGTAAGCAAGCCAGTGGCAGCAGGTGGCCTCAATGTAATATGTTTTGAAAAGTGGAACAGAGCAGCACTGTCAAAGCTACTATGGGCACTAATGCAGAAAAAGGACAAACTATGGATCAAATGGATCCATTGCCATTATATAAAAAGGAAGGAGGTGATCAACATGGAAGTACCAAAACAGGCAAGCTGGTTGGTAAGGAAAATATTTGGAGCTAGGGACTGGTGGGCACATGACAAGGCAGCAATGCAATCTTGCTGCCAGAAGGGGAAATACAGTATCAAAAATGCATATAGGTACTCCATCCCACAGTTCACCAAAGTACCCTGGAAAAAGTTGATGATGGTGCCAGGCATTCTGCCAAAACAAAAATTTATTCAATGAATGACATGTTAGATAATACGCTTAACGCTAGGGGGGGGTGAATAGCGTTATTATAAAAATTAGCGTAAACTTGCGGAATTTAAAAATTGCAGGAAATAAATAAGTGCGATAAGTAAATAAATTAGAACAAACGCATCGATATATCCTGGTTCACCACAACCCGTGGCTAGTCCAGTCCCCGATAGACTCTCTCGAGATTTCCACTAACTTGTTAGCTTACGGGTGCTCAACAAACCGTTACAACTTGAGGACACAAGCCTCAACAACCTTTGCTCGGAGATACAACACTCCAAGACTTCAACCAAGGAAACACAAGTTCCTTCTTACAACACAAGGGACTAACACTTCCCTTCAAGTGTACAAAAACACTTAGCACTCAAACAAGACACTCCTTTAAGAGTAGATATGAGTAAAAAGAATACGCTCAAGATTGCAACAACTTTTGACAAGAATTTGGCTCTCAAAAGCTTATGTAATGAATATAAAATGATAAGCAATAAAGTATGCAAGCTTTAGCAATTGTATGATCAGTTGTTGTGTGTTGTTGTTCTTAAAAGACTGAATTGAAGCTGTATTTATAGTTGAAAAACTTTGTATTACCGTTGCCTAATTGCCAATTAAGAATTGCTGATTTTACTCAGTGACAATCGATTGTCAAATTACCACAATCGATTGTTTGCCAGTTCTTCTAAAAATCAATCCCAGATTTTACGCTTAACAATCGATTATCTAAGATCAATAATCGATTACTGGCAACGTTCAAAAAATCATTTCCGGATTTTACTTAAAACAATCGATTATAGGAAATCAATAATCGATTACTCAGCAACGTTCAAAAAATCCTTTCCAGATTTTAATTAAAACAATCGATTATAAGAAATCAATAATCGATTACCTGACGGTATTTGAAAACATTTTGGCAACGATCAGTTGTACAATCGATTATACTAAGTTAACAATCGATTATATATCAGTCTTGAAAAATCAATTTAGACACTGCCTCTTGACAATCGATTGTTATAGGTTCACAATCGATTATTTAATAACTTTGAAAAAGTCTGGAAGACACTGCCTCAACACAATCGATTGTCATAAGTTCACAATCGATTATTTTGTGACTTTGAAAAATCTGATGGACACTGTCTCTTCACAATCGATTGTCATAAGGTTCACAATCGATTGTCATGCAGATTTGAAAAATCTGATGCTTACTGCCTTAACACAATCGATTGTCATAAGTTCACAATCGATTGTCAGGCAGCTGACTAAAACATAATCGATTATCATAAGTACATAATCGATTATCTTAGTCCAGATTTTAGAGGCATGTTTAAAAATCATTTTGACTAAAGTAAATATGCATTATTTAAAATCATTTTGCTCTAAATTAAATATGCATGATTTGTTAAAAATATTTTTACAAGAGAAGCCAAGTCTTGAGTTTATGTTGTCGGGTCAAGATCACAATTAAATACCGATTCATATAAAACTTAATCTCGATCTTTGTCTTGTGCTTGAATCTAGTTGTATATCAGTTTTGCGCTTGTGCTTGGACCTCGTCATGTGTCAATTTGCGCATAGTTTGTCATTCATCAAAACCTACAAATATGAACACACGTTTAGTATAATGCCTTGAGAACGTGTTTCCAACAATTTTCCCCTTTTTGATAATGGCAAACTTTAAGCGGGATATGCATATTAGGCAATTCATAATGACGATTCAAGACAAGTAAAGATATGCAACAAGTATATAGATATGCAATTTGTTCCCCCTCAATATATGAAGTCTCCCTTAATTTATGCCGATAAGTATTGAGAGTGCATACCCGTTATCTTCCCCCTTTTGCCATTAGCAAAAAAATATAGAATAATCAAAATACTTGTTTATTTATTAAATCTGCAGTTTCAGACATAATAACGCAAATAATGTCAAGACAATCGATTATTGATACTGGATAATCGATTATATAAAAGAGAAATCGATTGTTCTGTGCGTCAAGCTTTATAATTCCCCCTGCCTTTAGGGCTATATCTGCAAAAAAAGAATTAGACGTCTCCGACGCTCAAGTTAGTAATTTGTAACGAAATAATGCAATGAGAACGTGATTTCTTAAGAAGTGTGTCCTAAGGTGTTCTTAAGAGAGTTTCGGGTACTTACCTTTTCTCCGACGTCGCCAATTACCTGTTCGAGAGGGTGATCTTTGATTGTCCTCCACTCGTTAGGCATTTTCGTTTATTTCTCCAATTGTGGCGTTTCCTCCGTTGATTGTTCCAAGATTTCATCTTGAATTTCCTTAGGAGTTTCCTCTTGTACTTTGTCTTTTAAACTATTTAAAATACCTGCAAGATCAGAACAAGAATCCTTTCTCGCCAAGTGAGCATTATTTTCGGAAAACACAATATGAGGGGATTCCTCCACAATTTGAGTTCTATTATTAAATACCCTATATGCTTTGCTACGTGAAGAATACCCAGTAAAAATTCCTTCATCGGATTTGGCATCAAATTTTCCCAATTGATCTTTTCCATTGTTATGAATAAAACATTTACAACCGAATACTCTAAAATAGGAGATATTTGGTTTCCTTCCCTTGTAGAGTTCATAAGGGGTTTTCATGAGTATTGGCCTTATGACTACTCTATTTAAAATGTAGCATGCGGTACTCATGGCATCCGCCCAAAAATGTTTGGGAATCTTAGCCTCATCGAGCATGGTTCTAACCATCTCTTCGAGACACCTATTTTTCCTTTCCACCACCCCATTTTGTTGTGGTGTTCGTGGAGCGGAAAAGGTATGCTCGATACCGAGTTCGTCACAAAAGTCCGCAAAGAGATTGTGATCAAACTCTCCCCCATGATCACTTATAATTGAAGTAACGGTTATTTCCTTTTCGTTTTGAACACGTTTAAGAAAATATTTAAAATTCTGAAAAGCATCACTTTTATGGGCAAGAAATAAAGTCCAAGTAAATCTGGAATAATCATCAACAATAACAAAATCATAACGATTTCTACCAAGACTTTCAATGCGAGATGGTCCAAACAAATCCATGTGAAGCAATTGCAATGGTCTAGTAGTTGAAACAATATTTTTCGATTTAAAAGATGCTTTTGTTTGCTTCCCTTTTTGTCACGAATCACAAATAGAGTCATTTTCAAAATTCAAATTTGGAAGACCAACAACTAAATTTTGTGAAACCAATTTATTCAAAAGATGCATGTTGATGTGAGCTACTCTACGATGCCATAACCAAGAATCATCTTCTTTGCTCATTAAACAATTCACATATTCGGGTGAAGAATTTGCAAGATCAACCATATAAATGTTATCCATTCTAAAACCACGAAGGATAATTTTAAAATCGCTACGTCTAAAAACTAAGCATTCATCCGAATCAAATAAAACAAGATTTCCCTTGTCACATAATTAAGTTATGCTCAAGAGATTATGTTTTAAACCTTTCACAAGTAATATATGCTTAATGGAAGAAATTTCATCCTTACCGACCGATCCGATGCCGATAATCTTTCCTTTGTTGTTATCACCAAAAATAACACTTCCCCCTTCCTTGTGTTCTAGTTGAAGGAATTTGGATTCGTCTCCCGTCATGTGCTTGGAGCATCCACTATCAAGGTACCATAGTACACTTGATCCCTTCAAACATGCCTACAAAACAGATTAATGAGTTTTAGGTACCCATGCCATTTTGGGTCCTTGGGGTTAGGCAAATCATAGTGATGTGATTGAGTGTTATGTCTATGTCGTGTAAAACAAGCAGGAGCAATATGTCCAATTCGTCTACAATAATGAAAAGTCACGTTAGGATTATGCATCCTTCTAGGTTGATAGTAATTGGATGGACGAAAATTATTTACTCTATTCTTGACAATATAACTATTGCGCAAATCATGAAAGTCATTTCTCCTACCATTTGTTCTAGGATATGCATCATTTCTAGAATAGTTGTTTCTAGGTTGGAAGTCATTTCTAGGTGTTCTAAAAGGTTCACAATTCCTTCTAGTGTTTGGCCTAGAATGTGCATTATTTCTAGCATGATTATTTCTAGGTTGCGATTGATGAAAACCATTTCTAGGTTTGTTGTATCTAGGATGAACATTTGTTTTATTTATCCTAGGTTGAGCCTTAGGTGGTTGGGGGTTGGCTTCAACTTTCTCTTTAGGCTCGTTTCTAAAACATATGCCATGCTTGGTCGACTTCAAATTAACAAGCACTTCATTCAAATTTTTATGAGAAGAGTTAAACTTATCTAAGGTGCCCTTAAGCCTTTCTACTTCATTTTTGAGATGCATGCAAGAAGTACAATTTCTAGAACTCTCGGGCTTGTCGGCGCTTCTCTTGCCAAAAAATTTGTTTTCCGCTTTCAACTTCTCATTTTCTAAAATCAGTTTTTCCAATTCCTTTTCTTTAAAAGAGAGTTGTTTTTGAAAATCTTTTTCTTTTAAAGAAGTATTTTCTTTTATACTCTTAACAGTTTTTGAAGCTTTAATAAATTCGCTATACAACTCATCAAAAGCATTTTGCATTTCTTCAAGGGAAAAGAAATTTTTGGAAGAAATTTGACATACCTCTTCTTTGTTGTCTTCTTGTGCCATAAGACAAAGATTTGCGGCTTCGTCTTCTTCTTCCTCACTTGACTCTTCACCGGAGTCGCCTCCCCAAGATATGTATGCTCGTTGCTTCTTGAAGGGTTTCTTCTCCTTTTTAGCATTTGGGCAATTTGATTTAATGTGCCCGATTTCTCCGCACTCATAGCACTTTATTTGATCTCCTTGCTTTTTGCCCTTTCGTTCATACTCTTTTCGCATGAACTTTTGAAATCTCTTGATAACGAGTCCGAACTCGTTGTCTCCGTCCTCATCATTTTGAGGTTGGCTTGTGCTTGCCTTGAGAGCGATTCTTTGCTTCCTTTGATCATCAACAAGAGGGTTAAGTATAGTAGATTCATAGGTTTTAAGATTACCTCTTAATGCGTCGATGGTGACATTTGAAATGCCAATGGATTCTTGAATCGCGTCGGCCTTGGATCGCCATTCCGGAGTGAGACTTCGGAGAATTTTTCGGACAAGTTCCTTATCCGTGAAAGTCTTCTTAAGAGCATGTAGATCATTTACGATTTTTTGAAAATCGTTCAAACATCTCATCGACCTTTTCGCCTTCCTTCATGTGAAACAATTCATATGCATGGGTTAGGAAATCAATTTTGGCTTCCCTTACCTGGTCCGTACCTTCGTACGTAATTTCCAGCTTGTCCCACATTTGCTTCGCCGTTGTGCAACAAGATATCTTCTTGTAATCATCAGCATTTACAGCACAATATAATAAATTAATAGCTTTAGCAATATTTTGCACCTTTCAGATATCATCCGCATCGTATTCATCTTCGGAATTTGGGACCCATTCATTTTCAACCTTCTTAGTTGGAATTTGTTCTCCATTCGTTATGACCTTCCAAAGATGAAAACTATTTGATTGTACAAATATACTCATCCTCTCTTTCCAGTATGTATAATTTGTACCATCGAATAGCGGTGGTCGGGTGGAGCATTGTCCTTCACCTATTCCTGCAAAAGAATCACGAGTAGAAGCCATGGATGTTTCTCTCAAACGGTTAAGTCTTCAGAGAGTTGGGCTCTGATACCAATTGTTAGATAATACGCTTAACGCTAGAAGGGGGGTGAATAGCGTTATAATAAAAATTAGCATAAACTTGCGGAATTTAAAAATTGCAGGAAATAAATAAGTGCAATAAGTAAATAAATTAGAACAAACGCACCGATATATCCTGGTTCACCACAACCCGTGGCTAGTCCAGTCCCTGATAGACTCTCTCGAGATTTCCACTAACTTGTTAAGCTTACGGGTGCTCAACAAACCGTTACAACTTGAGGACACAAGCCTCAACAACCTTTGCTCGGAGATACAACACTCCAAGACTTCAACCAAGGAAATACAAGTTCCTTCTTACAACACAAGGGACTAACACTTCCCTTCAAGTGTACAAAAACACTTAGCACTCAAACAAGACACTCCTTTAAGAGTAGATATGAGTAAAAAGAATACGCTCAAGATTGCAACAACTTTTGACAAGAATTTGGCTCTCAAAAGCTTATGTAATGAATATAAAATGATAAGCAATAAAGTATGCAAGCTTTAGCAATTGTATGATCAGTTGTTGTGTGTTGTTGTTCTTAAAAGACTGAATTGAAGCTGTATTTATAGTTGAAAAACTTTGTATTACCGTTGCCTAATTGCCAATTAAGAATTGCTGATTTTACTCAGTGACAATCGATTGTCAAATTACCACAATCGATTGTTTGCCAGTTCTTCCAAAAATCAATCCCAGATTTTACGCTTAACAATCGATTATCTGAGATCAATAATCGATTACTGGCAACGTTCAAAAAATCATTTCCGGATTTTACTTAAAACAATCGATTATAGGAAATCAATAATCGATTACTCAGCAACGTTCAAAAAATCCTTTCCAGATTTTAATTAAAACAATCGATTACCTGACGGTATTTGAAAACATTTTGGCAACGGTCAGTTGTACAATCAATTATACTAAGTTAACAATCGATTATATATCAGTCTTGAAAAATCTATTTAGACACTGCCTCTTGACAATCGATTGTTATAGGTTCACAATCGATTATTTAATAACTTTGAAAAAGTCTGGAAGACACTGCCTCAACACAATCGATTGTCATAAGTTCACAATCGATTATTTTGTGACTTTGAAAAATCTGATGGACACTGTCTCTTCACAATCGATTGTCATTAGCTTCACAATCGATTATTTTGAGCTTTGAAAAACTTTGATGGACACTGCCTCATCAGAATCGATTGTCATAAGGTTCACAATCGATTGTCATGCAGATTTGAAAAATCTGATGCTCACTGCCTTAACACAATCGATTGTCATAAGTTCACAATCGATTGTCAAGCAGCTGATTCAAACATAATCGATTATCATAAGTACATAATCGATTATCTTAGTCCAGATTTTAGAGGCATGTTTAAAAATCATTTTGACTAAAGTAAATATGCATTATTTAAAATCATTTTGCTCTAAATTAAATATGCATGATTTGTTAAAAATATTTTTACGAGAGAAGCCAAGTCTTGAGTTTAAGTTGTCGGATCAAGATCACAATTAAATACCGACTCATATAAAACTTAATCTCGATCTTTGTCTTGTGCTTGAATCTCGTTGTATATCAATTTTGCGCTAGTGCTTGGACCTCGTCATGTGTCAATTTGCGCATAGTTTGTCATTCATCAAAACCTACAAATATGAACACACGTTTAGTATAATGCCTTGAGAACGTGTTTCCAACATGACATTGCATAGACGCTTGGAAACAGTAGACAAGATAGAAAAATGGGGTATACAAACGGACCGGGCCTGCTCTTTATGTGACAGTGGCAACACAGAGACACATGATCACCTTTTCTTTGAATGTCCTTACTCACAAGCACTGTGGCAAGGACTACTAAGGTGGCTGAACTTCACTGGAATGTTATACAACTGGGAGAATGAAGTCCAATGGCTATCTGATAGAGTAAATAGTAGGAACCCAAGAAAATCCATCCTAGGAGTGGTATTCGTCGCAACTGTATATAATATCTGGATGGAAAGGAATGAAAGACGATTCAGACAAACGAGCATGGATGCTAAGATTAGAGCAAGACTGATTGCACAGAAAGTGCACATCACTAGAAGGAAGATGAATAAATGGCAGCCTACTCTACAATACATAAATTGTTACCCATTTTGTAATCCTTGATTATAGTCACAGTTTTGTAGAATAGAAGTTAGTTCAACAGCCTTCGGGTTGTACAGTGGATAGATAATATGTTTTTGAGAGGAGTTCTATCGTCCCAAAGAACACGCGATGTACAGTTACATTGGTTGAAATACAAATTTTCATTTTGACCAAAAAAAATGTGACAATTTTGTCCAAGAGCAGCCTAGGAGTAATGGTTTAAGCTTAGTAAGGCAGCCTTCCATTTATGAATTGAAGCTCCTCTTGAGTGGAGATGGACTGCTATTTCCTTACAGACATTATCGCTCAGCAGTGTCCCTCACTGAAATCTCATTTTATTCCGCTCTCCCCATATTACTGTCACCAGGATCCCAAACAGACAGGCAGTGATTTCTGCTACAACAGTTCTACTCCTTGCCAGTTTACTGACCCAGTCACATTCCTCCTTCCAGTCAGAAATGGGTCGTTTATAACCCAACCAGTTTAGGAGCCGACTCCAAAGTACTTTAGCTTTCAAGCAGTCAAAGTACAAATGATCAAAAGTCTCACGAGACATTCCACATAAAGTACATTCTTGTGGAATCAGGATATTGAGTTCCTGGAGTCTGTCCACAGTTGCCAATCTCTTATGCAGAGCCAGCCACAAAATAAATTTGTACCTGGGGTGTAATTGAGCCTGCAGTATGATGGTCTTCCATTGGACTTTAAGGTATTAAGGATGTTGGAGTCTGTATAATTTCTTGATGCTGAATGAATCACCCCTCTGAAGATGAAGCAGTCGACTGTCCATATTATCTTGAAGAGTTGCAATGCCATTTATCAACTCTCTCGACTCAAAGATTTTCCTTATTGTCCAAGCAGCAGATCTAGGCACTGGCATTTCATCAATACAGTAATTTTTAATATAGAAAGTATGCACCCATTTTATCCACAAACTATCCTTCTTCTTGGTCAGTGCCCATAGGTGCTTTGCAACAGCAGCCTTGTTCCACTTGATCAGGTTCACCATATTTAATCCCCCTGCACAGTATGTCAAACAGAGTGTTTCCCAGGCAACCAGAGCTTTCCTTGACACTGTAGCTGAACCTGTCCAAAAGTAGGATCTGCATATTGCTTCAGTCATCCTCAGAACTTTTTTAGGCAGTAGAAATATTTGGGACCAATAGGCTTGTACACCAAACAAAACTGATTTGATCAGCTGAAGTCGACCAGCATAGGAGAGCAGCCTTGATGACCAGCAGCTTATTTTCAATGTGATTTTCTCAAACAATGGCCAACATTGAGCAATGGTCAGTTTCTTTGAATCCACAGGCATCCCTAAATATTTAAATGGAAGCCTGCCTTCAGGGAAACCCAATGCCTGTAAGATCTCCTTCTTCTGCCAGTTTGTTACACCTGCTATGTACACAGCACTTTTGTCAGCATTTGCTTAAAGTCCAGAAGCTTTGGAAAAGTTCTGGAAAGCCTGCTTCAGTAGGATTACAGACTAAATGTCTGCTTTACAGAACATAAGTAGATCATCCGCGAAGAAAACACGTGCCACACCCAGCTTTTTACATCTAGGATGGAATTTGAACTCTTTCCTCATCATCATTTACATAAATGTAGTTTATTTTGTCTCAACAAAGCCACTTGGCATTTTGTGGTTAAGACATTTGTTTTAATATAGTGGTTTTGCTTCTTTTATTCTATATAGATAGATAGATATAGATTTTTTATTTTCTTTATTTTCGATTTTTTTATTTAAAATAATTTTTAAAAATCTAATTTGAAACTACTTCCAAATTCGAATCGGTAATTCATTATTTTTTATTTTAAAATAATTTGTAAGACTCCAATTTGAAACTACTCCCATTTTGAATTGGTAATTTATTACTTTTTTAATTTTATTTTAAAATTATTTTAAAACTCCAACTTGAAACTATTTCTCAATCTGGATGGTTAGTTTTTCTTCTATTTTTTCATTCTTTGTAACTATTTCTTTTCCTTTTATTTTAAAATAATTTTAAAAAAGTTCAACTTGAAACTGCTCTCACCCAATTTGAATGGGTAAAATATTATTTTGTGTTTTCATTTCTATAGATAATTATAAGATATCTATATTTATTAATTCAATTAGTGTAACCAATTTATTCAAAATTCAAAATTCAAAAAATTAGTTAGAAAAGTAGTTTATTTTGTATTTACAAAGGCACTTGGCATTTCGTGGTTAAAACACTTGTCTTAATTTAGAGCTTTTGCTTCTCCTATTCTATAGATATAGATTTTATATAGATAGATAGATATAGATTTTTTATTTTCTTTATTTTCGTTTTTTATTCTAAAATAATTTTTAAAAATCCAATTTGAAACTACTTCCAAATTCGGATCGGTAATTCATTATTTTTTTTAATTTTATTTTAAAATTATTTTAAAACTCCAACTTGAAACTATTTCTCAATCTGGATAGCTTTTTTCATTTTTTATAGCTATTTCTTTTCCTTTTATTTTAAAATAATTTTAAAAAAGTTCAACTTGAAACTACTCTCATCCAATTTGAATGGGTAAAATATTATTTTGTGTTTTCATTTTTTATAGATAATTATAAGATATCTATATTTATTAATTCAATTAGTGTAACCAATTAATTCAAAATTCAAAATTCAAAAAAATTAGTTAGAAAAGTAGTTTATTTTGTATTTACAAAGACACTTGGCATTTTGTGGTTAAGACATTTGTCTTAATATAGTGCTTTTGCTTCTCCTATTCTATAGATATAGATTTGAAATGCTAGTTTTTAACTTTTAGTTTTTTTATTGTAAAATAATTTTAAAACTCCAACTTAAAACTACTCTCCAATTTGATGAGTAGAATATTTTTTTGTATTTTCATTTTTTATAAATAATTATAAGATATCTATATTTATTAATTCAATTAGTGCAACCAATTAATTCAAAAAAAAAATTCAAAAAAGAAATTGGTTAGAAAAGTAGTTTATATTGTCTTAACAAAGACACTTGGCATTTTGTGGTTAAGACACTTGTCTTCATGTAGTGATTTTGCTTCTCCTATTCTATAGATATAGATATAGATTCTATATAGATAGATAGTATAGATTTTTTATTTTCTTTATTTTCATTTTTTTGTTTTAAAATAATTTTTAAAAATTCAATTTGAAACTACTTCCAAATTCGAATCGGAAATTCATTATTTTTTATACTAAAATAATTTGTAAGACTCCAATTGAACTACTCCCAATTTTGAATTTGTAATTCATTTTTTTAATTTTATTTTAAAATTATTTTAAAACTCCAACTTGAAACTATTTCTCTATCTGGATGGTTAGTTTTTCTTCTCTTTTTTTTTGTAGCTATTTCTTTTCCTTTTATTTTAAAATAATTTTAAAAAAGTTCAACTTGAAACTACTCTCACCAATTTGAATGGGTAAAATATTATTTTGTGTTTTCATTTTTTATAGATAATTATAATATATCTATATTTATTAATTCAATTAGTGTAACCAATTAATTTTAACTGATTATTTTTCTAAGTGGGTGGAAGCAGGTACTTATCAAAAGATCCGCGACAGCAAAGTGGTAGATTTCTTGTGGGAAAACATAATATGCAGGTTCGAAATACCGAAAGAGATAGTATGCGATAATGAGCCGCAATTTATTGGCACAAAGATCACAAGCTTCCTTGAAGACTTGAAAATAACGAGGATCACTTCTTCACCCTACCATCCGAGCGAACATGGTCAAGAGGAATCAATGAACAAAGTGATTCTACAAAACCTCAAGAAAAGGTTGGAAGCAGCTAAAGGTAAATTGCCTGAGGAATTACACTGAGTTTTATGGGCATATCGAACAATGGCCAAATAAAGCACAGTAGTTAATGAAATTTATGGATTTGGAAGGTTGTTTGTTCGAATTTTGCAGCTTCATGTTTATTGTATCTAAATTATTTATGAGTACTCTTGAGAAGTTATTTTCCTTAATTTTTGTACCGAACACCGAAAAATTAGTAAGACTATCACTTGTTTTCCAAAAAAATATTTTCCACAAAAAATATTCTTCATTATACCAAACACACCCTTAGATTACTAACCACTGATAGGTTAGCAAAATAGGGTTTGGTAATGGATACACAATGTGTCATGTGCAGAAATGCAAAGAAACTCATGAGCACCTATTTTGGGAATGTATCTTTGCTAAAGAAGTATGGCACAAAGTGAACCAGTGGGCACAAGGCAAACCAATGATTGCAAGAGATTGGTAGCAACATCAACAGGAGATTGTTAGAAGAGCTAAAGGGGAGAATCAAAATGCATAGATGTTCAAGATGATATATACAGAATTTGTTCATAGCATGTGGATAGAGAGAAATATGAGAATATTTGAGAAAATATACAGAAATAGTGAATCAATAGCTAGAGAAATTGCTTGTATTTGTAGTATGAAAGTAACAGCAAAAAACTAGAGAAATAGTCCCATACTTTTAGAACTAGTAGCTGTAGAGGATAATCATAGAGTTTTAGCTAGCTATATTAGTTAGCTATTATTTTGTAAAGCTTCTTTTGGTGATAAATAAAAATATTTAGTTACCCCAAAAAAATACCATTAGATGAATAATTATTGATCATATAACAACAAGAACAACAACATAATATATAATATAATTCTATAAGTAGAATTTGTGAAGTAGTGTGTATGCTAACGTTACACCTACCTTATGGATGCAGAGAGATTATTTTGGAAGACCATTGGCTCAAGGAACTAATGATCATATGTATTCTTCAATAATAACAATGGTATTAGAACGAGTTAATAAATGATGCAAATATTTTAGACCAAATTTATTTAGCTAACATGGTAGATAGAAATCAATTATCACCATTTTAACACTTAATCTTATCCATCTGTGACTTATAATATCAATTTCATTAATATTTTATCAGCTACTTTTGATCGGTCTAAGTCAGAAGGAAATTTGATGCCACAAAACTCAATATATGCAAAAAAAAACATTTTGTCACAAATATTTTGGAAAGAAAAAACATGTTCCAAACACAAATCTATGCTAAAAATGGGGAAAATCCCTTTTCACTTTTTGACTGACGTAAAATTTTGAAATCTCTATATATGTTGAAAAGAAGATCCAAATATCTTAATCTAAAGAAAAATTACTCATATAATCGGCTATTATTATCCTCACATAGCAACAATGAACGGTTCAGATCAAAGACCCCACCAATTTGAATTCAAATTTGGTAACGTTACATTACCGGAACCTTAGGTTGGGATCCAAACCTAAACATACGTAAATTATATTATAACTCCCCTTAAAATTTTTACTAACTTTAATCTTCTACATTTCTCTTAGCTCCAAAAAAAAGCAAAAATTCTAACTTTAATTTCCAAAAAAATTCACTCTCCTTTCTCCTTAAATTGTGATAATTTGTGGGGTACCGTTTGTTTTTTACATTGAGAGAGAGAGAAGTATAAATGTTGTAGCTCTGAATTTTGTATAGTAATTTTTTTGGAATTATATCCATTTGGGTCTGAAGGTTTTTAGAAGTCATACTAGTTTTTAGGTAAAATTTTCTTGAATTTTTGTAAAGATCGAAAATCTGAAGGGTTCCTATGTTTTAATCTTCTTTGTTATGTATGATTTTAATTTTCTTGAATTTTTCATGTAATTGTTTGTAGACAGATTCTTGTGATTATGTTCATTTGGGACTAAAGGGTTTTAGGATTGATATATTTTTATGTGTAAAATGATTTCCTTGAAATGTGTTTAGACTTACTATTACATTTGATTTACATTTAGGGGGTTTGAATGATATGTGCTATTTTAACCTTATTTTGCTTTTTTTTTTCTTCTTCTGGATGATAGAGTTAGAAGGTTAGATCTTTAATGGAGGATTCAAGAAGAGGAAGGGGACATGAATACAACTTGGCTTGGAGGAAAGCTGAAGAAGCAGGTTTCATTTATTTCCTCTAGTATATTCACTATCCATATAAAAAACTTCTACCACTTTTAACTTTTTTTAATTATTCTTATTTTGTATAATATTGGCATAAGATAACTTATATCAGCCACTCATACTTGCATCAGGTAGGCTAACCTACATAACACCCTCTTGGGGTGCGGCCCTCCCCCCAAGAGGTTTCAAATGTTTCTTTGAACGCAGGATGCTTTGCACGCCAGGCTGCCCTTTTTTATTACCATAAGATGAGCTTATATGTAGTAACATGGTTAATGAGGATTCATATAACCGACCCTAACTTGGTCGGAGTTGAAGCGTAGTTATTGTTGTAGTATATTCACTAACCATAGTGCTAATTATTTGATTGATGTAGTACTATGACCCAAGAAAAATGGATTATAAGTACTATAACGAGGTTCAGTTTTGTGTATTATTTTCCCTTTTGGGGTAAATGAAGTTCATGCGGGGTTTTCATTGTATATGTAGCTTTGAGGCGATATCAAGCGACCCACTGGTTAGAATGTTTCGTCGGACCATTAGGTATATCAAGTCAGCCTTCTGAGAGAGAGTTTGTTTCTTGCTTGAGAACTGGTTTGGTTCTTTGCAATTTAATTAACAAAGTTCAACCAGGATCAGTTCCAAAGGTACATTACTATCTAGTATGCAAAAAAAACAGCTCCTTATGCAACATTTGTTATTCGTATGTTGTTTTTTATGCTGTGGTACTTGTTTTTAGGTCGTAGAAAACCATACGGCTTCGCATTCAATCATGTGGGATTCTCAGCCATTGCCAGCATATCAATATTTTGAGAACATTAGGAACTTTTTGGTAGCTGTGGAAGATTTAAAGCTACCAGCATTTGAGGCATCGGTATTTGAAAGGGTAAAATTATAGCTAATTTTGTCTTCTTTTTAAGCTTTATAATGAAATGGAGGCTGGAAAAAGATACCAATTTCTCAATTCATTTTGTGCATTCTTAGGATAATATAGAGGCAGGTTCACTGACAAAGGTTGTGGATTGCATTTTGGAACTTAAAGCATATCATGAGTGGAAGCAAATGACTGGAGGCGTCGGATGTTATAAACATCTAAGGTCTCCTCTCTTGACCCCTTCAAGGGGAAGGATTCAAGCACGACAACCTATGACTATTAATTCTGATAGTTGCAGGCGATTGGAAATGTCCGCTGCCTGTCCAAAACAATCAGCAGCAGAGGATGAAATCCAGAAAATTGAAGGTCTTTAACTTCTTTGCATTCTTTTATGTCTGCATGCAAAGAAAAAAAAACATTTTCCTGTTAAAGAATATCACTGCATATTTAACTATTGCAACAGCATTGCAACTTCTGTTGAGTTTCTGCCAAATATACTATCTTGCGAGAGGATTTTGAGTTAGAAGTGCAATTAACTTTTTGAGCTATTAGTCTTGAAATGCTTTATAAGACATGTCAACCACACTTTTATAAGACTGATGAACAAACTTACCTTTTATTCTTATTTTGCACTTAGTTTCCACTTTCTTTTAACATAGAAAATTCATGTTTATTCTGGTTTCTGTAACTGGTTTTAGGCATAATTGTCAAGGCTCTAGCTGAAAGAATGGTGGACATGAAGGAAAACATGGGCAATAACTTCTTTGCTTCTTTTCGCAATGGGAACGTGGTATGCATCTTAACTATTTTCTGCTTTTCTTAGAGTCAATGATCACTGACGTATTTGATGATTTTCTTTCTCCAAAACAGAACCAAGTTGAATTGTTCAGCAGGATCTTGTCTAGTTGCTTCGAAGAACAACCTCGAAACAAGTTGCCAAAGGTAATTGGGCTCTGCTCGACGTTTACCTTGTTTTCGATACATCTCCTCCAAAAAAAAGTTTTATCCTACATCATCTCTACTTTCCACAAGCAGCTAATGGGAATATGCACCTATTGGGCTAGTAACATATTTTCATGGATAGATTCATTTCTTTTCTGAAATATATCTTGAGCTAGTCTTTATATTGCATAATCTTTCTTCCCAAAATATGCTTGGCACTTTCATCCGATTGGTCTTTAGAAATAAAGAGAAAGAAAAGGAGGTTGTTTATTTGACTATTGCATTCAAACATATGTTAATAACTCATGTATTAGCTTGAAACAGTTCTCTCCTATTTTCCATGAGAATCTCTCGTTCTGCACTATTGGCTCGGCAGAATCTGTAACTTCATATTTTGAAAGTAAACCTTTAAGAAAAGGCTGGATTATAGCGAGCTTACCTACAAAAGATGCATGAAACATAAATAGAATATTACTTGGAATAATTCTTAATTGTTATTGTTGCGTTCCATGACCTCTCTACCTCAAGGTAGGGGTAAGGTTTGCAGACACCCTACCGTTCCAAACCCCACTTGTAGGAATACACTAGGTTTGTTGTTGTTGTTGTGGTTGTTGTTGTTGGTGGTGGTGGTGGAAGTGTACTGTTTCTCTGCTAAATTGATCAGTAAACTAATGTCAAATCTGGATATCGTTTTCCTTCTGACTTATCATTTTTAATACAATTTATCTATTTAAGTGATCTTGAGATAATATAACTTGTATTCCTCCACTTGCAGTTGAAATCAGATCCTTTAAAAGAGTTGAGCTGCTCAGAAGACAACTCCACATGCATACCCTTCCAAGATTTATCTAATCTTAGAAACCGCGAGGTAAGCTTACTTCACTTTTAAGCATTTTCCCCCATTTGTGAACCTGAAGCATTCAATTTGTTGATCTTGCAATTATCAAAGGACTTGTTAAGAATCTAAGTCTCATATTTTTGAGTATGATGAGAAGAAATGGAAATCAAGTCATGGCCTATAGGAAAGAATTTTGCCGACCTTGCTATTATCAAACAACAAGCGTGTTTTACTTTTTTTACACAAGAACTTTGTCAAGAAAATTTCACTATTGTAGTATCTAGAAACTATTTGAGAGAACATAAGTCAATCTGAATTTAGTGTTAGTATCTACAGTTCCCGTCAATCTGAATTTAGTGTTAGTATCTACAGTGTGAGATATCTTGGGTTTGTGATCCAGGGGGTCGAGAGATTGACGGGGACGTCACCCATCGGATAGGAGCGGGGTGGTCAAAGTGGAGGCTAGCTTCAGGGGTCCTGTGTGACAAGAAAATCCCGCACAAACTAAAGGGGAAATTCTACAGAGCCGTGGTTAGACCTGCAATGTTGTATGGGGCGGAGTGCTAGCCCGTGAAGAACTCGCATGTTCAGAGAATGAAGGTTGCGGAGATGAGGATGCTTAGGTGGATGTGTGGGCACACCAGGCTGGATAAGATCAAGAATGAAGTTATTCGACAGAAGGTAGGGGTGGCCCCGGTGGACGAAAAGATGCGGGAAGCGAGGCTGAGGTGGTTCGGGCATGTTCGGAGGAGGGGCCCCGATGCCCCGGTGAGGAGCTGCAAGCGGTTGGAGATTGTTGGTGGTCGGCGAGGGAGAGGGAGGCCTAAGAAGCATTGGGGAGAGGTGATTAGGCAGGACATGGCCAGATTGCAGGTTACCGAGGACATGATTCTTGATAGGGGAGTCTGGAGGTCTAGAATCAAGATTGTAGGTTAGGGGCTCATAGGTGATTAGTGTTGTAGTATGGTAGTTCCTGCTTGATATTACTGCATGCGACTGTATTTATGTTGCTTATGTTTTCATAACTATTTACGTTACTTTTGTGGGAGTACCTATGCTTTATTATTTGTTTTTGTCTTGCTTGTGTTTCTAATTTTATCTCTGTTTCTTAATGCAGCTTTCCCATTTTTACTCTACTCGCCGAGGGTCGATTGGAAGCAGCCTCTCTGCCCTTTCGGGCAGGGGTAAGGCTCGTCTACATATTACCCTCCCCAGACCCCACCTGGTGGGAGTATACTGGGTAGTTGTTGTTGTTGTTATCTACAGTTCCCGTCTAGTTAGAATCTGTAACTTCCATTAGTGTAAAGGTCAAATGATGAAATAAACAGGACCTTTGAACATAGAATTTAAATATATCAATGTCTATGCACATGGTTCATGTAGCGTTGTAGTTCAACTTCATGGTGACAGGTAAATCCTGGTTTTCAGTGTTGCAGAGCTTGCATAAAGAAGGGCACTTGCAACCACTGGACTCTAGTTACAATGCAAGAAAAGGAACTTTCGGTAAGTCTTTTTTTGAACTAAATATAAGTTTGCTATTTACTTAAGTTTATGGCTTCTATAGTAATTGCTCCTAGTAAGAATGTTAAAAGAACGTTTCACTTGGTTTCGTCCATGAGTATCAATGGCCACACGTGCTTCTCTGATCAGCATTGAAAAGAGTTGATCTCTTAAGATACTGAAGTAACATATATGATTGTCACCTCTTCCCACGAGTTTCAGAAAAAAAAATAGTCACAAATACTGTGGTCCTTATGAATAACTGATTTCTAAATACATAACATGACTGTGGATGGTGTAAGAGACAAACAAAGTCAAGCATGAATTGTGAAGGCCTTTAGGTACTTCATGGTCTACAAAATCTAACTTCAGTCGGTAAACAATGTGACTCCCCTCATACAATTTTTGTGCTAGCGTTGGTAGGTAGATGACCTAAAGTTTTATTATCTGTCGAGACTGTGAGAGTACTAAATAAGTGCCTTTGTTGTCTAAGAACTCATCCCATATTAGTGAAGATGTGAATTAGGTGTTACTAACATATTTCATTTCTATTCTTGTTAAGCTTAAGCATGAGTGGGCAAATTAGCTGTGGTGTTTTGAGTTTTCACAAGATTCTTTCCGGTTCAACACTTGGCTTATTTGCTAAATACCTTCTCGTTTTGCTCATGAATGACTAATATTTTAAGCTGGCAGAATCTTAAGGTCCTGTTATCAAGCACGAAAAGAGAATTTGAAGATCTGCAGTGGCAGTTACAAAGTGACCTGAAGCAACTTGGTATGTTTTCTGTAAAAAGAAACCTACATTCCATCTACTACTACTGTGTCACATGTCACATAATCAACAGTTGTTCCTATTATTCGAAAGCTAAATTGAGGTTTGATTTAACATGGTTTCAGGAGATCAAGTACTTGAGATGTCTAATGCTGCTCTTGGATATCACAAGGTTCTGAAAGAAAACAGAACTTTGCATAACATGGTTCAGGACCTAAAAGGTGTTTCAACTAAGATGTCATCGACAAATGTACTAATGGCTTAATAACTTTTTATCTCTCTTTTTATGATGGAGAAAAGTCTGTCAAAGAATATCAAGAGAAAGTAAAAGGCTGAATTGCTATCCCTGTAAGTACATGTTAGAATCAAGTTTTGTTCCACAGAAGCTCTCTAATCTTGCTGTATTTATCTATTGTTTAGGGAATATTCGAGTTTACTGCAGAATAAGGCCTGCTTTCAGTGCAGAAGCAAAAACTGCCATAGATTTCATAGGAGACGACGGTTCTTTGGTTGTAATTGACCCACTAAAATCCTGGAAAGATGGGAGGAAAATTTTCCAGTTCAACCGTGTTTTCGGTCCAACTGCCACTCAGGGTAATGGATACTGTTACATAGTACAGTTGAAGATACATCTTCCATTTTCTTTTTCTAATACAGTTGAAGACCCCACCTGGTGGGAATGTACTGGGTAGTTGTTGTTGTTGTTGTTGTTGTTGTTTCTTGAAACAATACTTAATTTTACAGAAGCTGTATTTCGAGACACTAAACCGCTTTTAAGATCTGTGATGGATGGTTACAATGTGTGCATATTTGCTTACGGTCAAACTGGATCAGGGAAAACATATACTATGGTGAGAGCCTTTAGATAAATAAATTCCTTGTATTCCTGTAAATTGCAATGCTGTTAGCTACTTTTATCATCTGATACTTCTCACTTGGCAGTCTGGCCCTGGAGGTGGATCATCAAATGAATTCGGAATCAACCAATTGGCTCTGAATGATCTATTCCTACTGTCTGATGAAAGGAAGGACATCATGAAGTATAAGATCCACGTTCAAATGGTTGAGATATACAATGAACAAATTCATGATCTTCTAGCAAACGATCATTCACTTACCAAATATCCATTCATTGATCATTCCCTAGTTTACTTCATTATTTCATCAGTTAAATTTGGGATAAATTAAAGCGGGAAAGTTAAATAAATGCGTCCTTAACTGTCATACTTTAGAAATTAGAACCTGCATGGGTGGCAATGGCTTGCCTCTGCCTGATGCTAGCATGCATCCGGTGAATTGTGCTGCAGATGTTATAAACCTGATGAAACTTGGTGACTTGAACCGTGCTGTTGGCTCTACTGCCATGAACAACTGCAGTAGCCGTTCACACAGGTGAGGCTAACTAAATAGCATTCAAGTTATTTCTATTCCATTGCCATTGAGTCAGAGTTAATGAACTTGTTTAAGTTTTATTTATGTTCACATGAAATACTTGCAGCGTGCTGACTGTACACGTGCATGGTGAAGATACATCTGGAAACATAATACACAGTTGTCTCCATTTGGTTGATCTTGCTGGCAGTGAACGAGTTGACAAGTCAGAAGTTACTGGAGACGGCCTCAAAGAGGCACAACATATAAATAAATCTCTCTCTTGCTTAGGCGATGTGATCACAGCATTGGCACAGAAGAATTCTCACATCCCTTATAGAAACAGCAAACTCACATTACTCTTGCAGAACTCTTTAGGTTTGTACAATAAATTATTCAATTAGCTCAAGATTTCGCGCTCCAGATCTAGCAACTCACGTCACTGATATAGACAAGATTTAGTCAAATATGAATTTAGGCTTTGAAACATCATGTAGGAATGCTTTTGAGTTCTGAAATTATGACCATTTATAGTTTGACTCGTGCTTTTTATGGTGTCTTTCAGGCGGACATGCAAAAACATTGATGTTTGCTCATGTTAGTCCTGAAGGGGATTCCTTTGGAGAAACAGTTAGTACTCTGAAGTTTGCACAGAGGGTTTCGAGTGTGGAACTTGGTGCAGCTCGTTTGAATAAAGAGAGCACCGAAGTTTTAGAACTCAAAGCTGAGGTAAAACACATTCATTTTCATGATATTATATGGTTATAAGCATACAGTGGCTTAAAAGATGGGTTATAAGACAAGATAAACAAATTTTTTTATGGGCTTAGAGTGTTGGATTATCATTCATTACCAGTCAACTGCTCCAATTACTGTAGATTGAGACCCTCAAAAAGGCGTTGGCTAACATGGAAACACAAACTCCGCAAATTAACAAACCAAAGGAAGCAGCAAGAACACCTTTCCAGAAGCCTAAAGCAATAGCTGAGAGACCCACCCCACGAGCTCCAAGATTAAGCATAGAGAATTGCACCACCATGAGGGTAGAAAGAGCGAACACTGATGATGAAACGGGATCCAAAACCCCAGCTGTGAAAACTCGTTCGAGAAGATTAAGTTTAGAAGGGCCAAGATTAGCCAGTAAGAACCTTCAACAGATCAAATCATTAGAAACCACAAGCAAGCGAGATGATAAGCCAGAAGTTGTGTGCTTACAGAAATCTAGCGAGCTTCAAGAGAGAGATGATGTCACAAAATTCTATGATCAAGTTGGTGATGGTAGCTGCATGGAGGCTCCTCACAGTCCAACTTCTGCTTTTAAACACCAGCAGCCTCCTCGAAGCCCAACTGCTGGTTTTAAAATTCAGCAGGCTCCTCAGAATACAACTTCTGTCTATAAAAGCCAGCAGCCTCCTCGAAGTCCAATTTCTGGTTTCAAAAGTCAGCAGGCTTCTCGGAGTCCAACTTCTGCTTTTAAAAGCCAGCAGCCTCCTCGAAGTCCAACTTCTGGTTTCAAACGTAAGCAGGCTCCTAGAAGTCCAACTTCTTCCTATAAAAGCCAGCAGCCTCCTCGGAGTCCAACTTCTGTTTTTAAGAGCCGCAATGCACCTAGGAGTCCAACAAGTGCTGCCATTAAAAGCCAGGGGGTGAAAACAACAGATAACAGGACAAGGATTCCTTCTCTTCAACTACCAAAAACACCCCAACCACTGATAACCTCTATAGACGAGATCAAGGGAGGAATGCGAAGTGGGCGTACAATTTCATCCGAATTCCAGACGCCTACTTTGATTAGCAGCACTCATGGAAAGGGATCTCAAATACGAAGATCACTTCGCACTATTGGGAAACTGATTAATGGCTCCGACAGAAAGTAAGTGATCCATTCCCTGATCGCATTTTAGTTGTTTTTATGCATTAATTCATATGAGCATAGGAAGCTGTAGCTTTTTGGAAGGTCAACAGTGTGATTTTTGTTGCCTGAGAATTGTGTTTATTGACTTGTGAAAACTTACAGGAACCAACAGAAAAGGACTGAAGCAGCACCACTATCACCTTTGAATTGCCAAATTGAGGTGAAGTCACCAATCGCTTCTAATGCATGGACACTAAGAAGACAATCCCTAACTGGCATTCCACCACCAACCATGTCGAGGAGATCTTCTCTTGGAGGAGGGACCTTGCCTGATTCTTGTAAGCAAAATGAACAATATATCTCAGCTAACAAACTATAATGACCAAATGTAGTATTTACAGAATCATTGTTCATTTTATAGGTGCAAACGAAAGCAGAAATTCCAAGACTCCTCCATCACGCGCTTCAGCCAAGTCGAGGTGGTAACACTAAGTAGTTAACGTCAAGTAGCTAGCCTTAGGGATCAACAAGTAGTGCTTTGGCTTTGATATACTGAATACTGACTACTTCACATCGCGCGCTAAGACATCCATGACACGGTTATGCTGCAGATACTCGCTGCAAGTGTAGATGTAGTAAGGCTGTTAACATTGACATTTCTGTACAGATTACTGAGGCAGAAATTAGGAACTGGAGGGGCCACAAAGATGCAAAACTTTGCTATTTGAACCATGAATAAACTTATAGAAGCACATTGTTGTATACCAATCAAAAAACTAACATTTCAATGAAAGTTCTTTTCATCAATGCCTGCTTTAGATGTATACAAGTAAAAAAACCTTGCTACAAGTTTGCATGACCATCTGGTTCTGCATTGGCTTGTGATGAAAAACAACATTTAGCAAGACATAGAAACTGCAATAGAGCATGTCTAAAAGCTCAACATTTAAGAATAAAGATTACCTTTAAAAAGGTAGTTATGTAAAGATCAACAATCTTCTTTATCAATGCAGACTTTAGCGAAAGATAGGGCACAATGGAAGAACAACATGCATATAGGCGTACCAATTAGTTGGAAATTTGTTTGTCATGTTAATACGTTTACTTTAGATTCTATACTTTCTAGAAGTCTTTTAATCCTATTAGAGATTCTTATGCCAGTTAGAAACATAGAGAATTTCTAGTACTTAACATGGCAGTAAAAATTCATATAGCTAATCCCAACTTATTCGAGATTGAAACGTAGTTATTGCTGCTGTTAAATACAGATTTAGGTATATGCAATGCAATGTAAATTAAAGGGGTTATTGATATAATTTTGAGGAACCAATCTTTTGAGGGAAATCTTGAGCGGAATGCCAACCTTCACGCACACACACCCAACCCTCTTTTGATGGTCAAATATTTGTCCGATCCTTGAAATTAATGGACACCGTTCACTTAACACCCTTGATGTTTTAGACTTGCAGAATATTCATGTCATTTACAACACAAAAATACTACTAAAAACAGCAAGAATCCTTGGCCATAGTATTAGCCAGATTCCAACATATTCCAAGTTTCCAGCACCAATAATTACAGAGCAGTAGCCCATTCCAACCACCAATAATCCTTGGCCATTACCAGCAAGAGTCAACAGAATGTCAAATGCAATACCAGCCATCTCTAATGCTGTGGCGACGCAGGGGTATATGACATAACCAGGGAGACAGTGCTAAATACATGCAAACAGCAACGCACAGAATTGTATTCTTGAGACCCCTGTCCATATGAGCTTAAATCTCCACGTGCAATTTCTCCGGCACAATAAGTTCCTGAGAAGGCAACCCCAGGGAAGTTCTCCAAGAAAGGTGAGGCGTCTACATTAGGTTCACCAAAAAATAACAACAAGCAAACATAATACCACCAAAAACAGACTTCTTATGCATATCTAAACCATTGCCATTAGTATGATCATCAGTTTGGTAGTTAAGATCTTGCTTCAAATGTCTGAAGCTGTTTGATACATGGTTGCAAGAAACTCGTGCCAAATCAGATTTTGCCTGGTAAAACTGAAAGAAGTCTCCACTTCTGATACCAACACCATGGACATATAGATACTCCTCATCACCTCTGCAAATTATTACAATTAGTTATAGAAGTGAAGAGGACAAGGAAAAGCGTACAAGGCTTTCAGCATAACGATTTCAACAAGATACTAAAACGCTTTTCCATGCCAGCAGAAACAAACTTAAGTAACAGGAGGACTTCAACTCTCTCGAGGAACTATGGAAACATTCTAGAGAATACACCTCTACCAGCATGCTTCGCATATTCTCCACCTCAGGAAGCCAAAAAGGTTGTTTATATAGAGAGCAAAACATGACAAAAGTGAGGAACATTCAAACGCCATACGTGAAGACCAAAAAAGTATAATCAAGGGTGATGGCTCATTAATCACCTTAAAACCTCATGGAATTCATGCATATTTATCCAGCTTGGTTTTTCCTGCCCAATAGAGCATTTCCTTCTCTTTGTAACTCCAACATAGAGAGCTGGACAATTGATATGACCTCCCAGCTGGTGAAATCAAATCGCAGAAAAGAAACATCTCAAGTCAGAGAAGAGTGCGAAAGTTTGTTCCTTGGGTTTCACACACACGCGCGTGTGACGGAAGATGTATACTAGGAGAGCAAAATATTTCATCAGTTAGACGGCTTCAAAGTTGTAAATAAGCATGGTTAAGTTCAAAAACATCTCCAACTCACAGGAAACCTTCACTTTCAGATTAGGCTTTATAGCAGATTACTAGACCACTAAGGAATAATGCCCGATTAACACAAACAATTTCTCTACTGTTTGTTATTAAATACCTTTTGTAAATTGTGATGAAAGATATAATCATAAGCATAATTCTGTGAAGTGTTTTGTAGCCTTAATTTGTAATGCTCAGATTCAACGAGTTTTACCAATAGAATTGAACACCAGGCAGACAGCATGATATCAACTCTAATCATCCAAATATGTCCATTCTGCCATAATGCATTTCGTAAACTCATTGCATGCTCCTCCCTACTAAGTGAGGCAAGAGAGTTCTGACATTTGATAAATTCTCCGCATTTCTGAACTTAAAATGCTTCAATATGGCAGAAGGGATCAAGGAAAAGAAAACAAGACTAGTTACACTTAGACCACAAATCGTGGAATTTTTTGGTAAGTTCCTTTACTGTAAATTACTTCCTTCAAAACTAGATTAAATTTACTTCACAAGATGTACTACCTTACCTCATTATAAATCTGATCTAAAATAGTCTGACCATCCAGACTCTCACGAACTGCTTCTCTTTTTGCGGTGAGCCAAGTGGAATAATCTTTAGGTCTCTCCCTAACAGAAACAGCTCTGTACGAAGGTCCAATTGGTGAAATGCCAGTGGATAACATCACATGAAACTGAGTTTTCCCAACACCTGTTTACAGGTTCCCAGAAAATGATTGCCACAATAAACTCCCTGGAAATATAATATACTAAATTACCTAAAGATATGACAGAATAAGCAGAAGACAAGGAATCTAATACTTTTAACTAGATAAGAGTCTAATATAACAACTACCCAGTATAGTCCCACAAAGTGGGGTCTGGGGAGGGTAATATGTAGACGAGCCTTACCCTTACCCGAAGGGCAGAGAGGTTGTTTCCAATCGACCCTCGGCTCAGTGAAGGAAAGGAAAAAAAAAAAAAAAAAAAAGAGCATTAGTAACTCCAGTAGAAATAGCGTAAATAATTATCTAAACATAAAAACCATAAATAAAATAGCATGCAATAATATCATACAGTAACTACCATAAATAACTACCATAAGGAAGACACAATCCAAAACACAAATCATCTATGGATATCCCTGCCAAGCCTCACCCAACCACGGGTGAGGAGTACGAAAAACTCTAGGAGCCCCTATTCTACAACCCTGATACTAGACCTCCAGACTTTCCTATCAAGGGTCATGTCCTCGGAAACCCGCATCCTAGCCATGTCATGCCTAATCGCCTCTCCCCAATACCTCTTAGGCCTCCCTCTGCCTCGCCGACCGCCGACAATCGCCAGCCGCTCACAACTTCTCACCGACAACTCTCTCTCTAGATAAGAGTCTAATATATTTAACTATATTTACTCATATGTAACTGTAAAAGAAACATCAGCATAACTTCAAGAATTTATGATAATTTCAAAAATACTAAGTATATGTACTTATAACTACAAAGTTTATAGAGAATGAAATTTCATTGCAGAAAGCACATTGGATAACATAGCACCAGGTCAAATGCACTACAGTCTACACAGTGCTCAAGCTATAAATACTTATAAAATTTCATACAAACTCCACAACTCGGGTTAATTAAGCCTGTATATTCATCATCAGATGATTAAACAGATACTATTAACACAGCTGAGAAACCAAATAATACACATGCCCAATCTCTCTTTCTCTTTCACTCTATATATCAGACTAGCATTGGTTGCCCGGTTCTCTCTGACCTGAATGCCTTACAAAACAGTGCTCTTGTTAATGAACAAACAGGATCATAATTTGAAACCGCAAACTTTCAGTAAAGATATAATTGCATACCAGGAGGCTTGCCTCTATCAGTTGAAAATAAAAGAGCAACAGCAGCTGAACTGGACGCTTTGTTATTAGAACGGTTAATTGCTGTATCACCTCGGTATAAAAACTGAGAACCTCCATCACCCATAATGACAGTCTCAGTGGAAAAAGCATAATCTACAAATACAAAATGGCGCACTGAAAATATAACTTGCTGAAAATATAACTTGTTTCTCACAGAATCAACATAAAGGTATATATGAACAAATAAAGTTTTGTATAGCTGAAAATTATGAAGCTTACTCACCCAACTTTTCAAGAACAGGTTTGATGTCAGTGTCCCCGTCCTAGAACAACATTCAAATGATCTTATTACAGTTATTGCAAAAAGAAAGAAGGTTGATCATAGATAGAAAAGCAAAAGCCCCAAGTATCCCTCAAAGTTCGTGTTCCAGTTTTTTAATCCCATCCACTTAAAGTCTAAATTCATTAGTCTGGGCACTCATACAGAATCTGAATTGCATGAGGATTAACTTTATCCCCTTCATCCACAATTTAAGGAATATTAGACATCATCACTTTGATAAGTAGAGGATATACTGCTTTGCAAGAAATAACAAAATAATAGGTCTAAACAGACTTACGACTTACAGAAAATAATAAAATCCCCATTGGTGATGCTGATCCAGAATGAGAGGATGAGTGTTCCCTGATACTAAGCACGAGATCATCAATCATGAGTACTTGATTTCCCTGAAATTTGTTCTCCCAAAGTTAGTGTAGCCCATTTTAAATCAAGTTAGCACAAATTCTCTAGTATATATAAACTATTCATCCCCTTCAAAATTCCAAGTAGGCACATCATATATTTAAATGAGAATCAAACTAGAAAAAGGAAGTTCACATTTCTCCCAAAAAGGCAGAGATGTTTGTAAAAAATGTTTGAATTGTACTGGAGTACAGAATTACCTGAGTTCTTGATAATGGGATTAAATCAACAGTCAATCCTGACAAGAAACCAACAGTTAGTAGGACACCCTGGTTCTCATTACCAAGATCCTCATGGGCATCGTCATCTTCAAATGTGTCCCACTGAACCTGGGAAAACATCATTTCTCCGCTTCAATTTTTGTTAAAAACAAGTCAGAATGCAATCCCAAGCAAATTGTAGTCTATAGCTACTAGATTCACCTCTTCAAACTCATTAGTGTTAGCATCTTTCCCAAAAATTCCTTGGGATATTGAAGTAATAACTGGAATTCGGGAGCCAAATCTACAAGTAATCTGCAGAGGAAAAAACCATGATAAGCAGCACATATAGCTTATTCCAGTGTACGACAATTGATACGCTGAATGAATGGTTTCATTAAGATCACTAGTGTAACAAAATATAACATTTCAATTAAAACAACAAAAAAAGGACGCTTTCATTCTGATTTTTCTCGTATATTCTAGTCTAAGTAGTGATTCCAAGATATCGAGTAGTTCACATAGGTCGAACCGAACCCTTGATAAAGGAAAGAAATGTTGTGTATGGATCACTCAATAACTATGCTAAGAAACTAGGAGATTTTTTTGTAAGTTATTCGTTATAGATACTTTTAACAAATTCTAAAAACTATGCTGGTCTCTATGTAACTACTTGATATCTCCTAAAGGTCAAAAAATTGAACCAACAATCCTACAACTTACTTCAATAATTACAGGACTTAACTGATGTTTAACTACACTTCACTCTCCTAATCCTTTTTCACATTAGCCCATCCTTAACACATTAGGTATCTTATTTGGTTCGCATGCAACTACTAAGATAAAATTTCAAGTTATTATTATACTAAACTGAAAGTGGATCCAAGTTGATTTTTGAACAATTTGAATATCGTTTAGAACAAAATTGAGGTCCTAAAATGTTCTTTTATATAATAGAATAATACTCTCTCTATTGAATGGGAGCCTTGGAGCAACAATCAAGTAGTCTCCGTGTCACCTATAGGTTACAGGTTCGAACCGTGTAATCAGCCACTGATACTTGCATCAGGATAGGCGGCCTACAACACATTCCTTGTGGTGCGGCCCCTCTCCGAACCATGCGCCAAAAGGGGATGCTTTGTGCACTAGCTGTCCCAATACTGTCTCTATCTCAAACTATGACACTTTTTAATTTGGTACAACAACAACAACAACAACTAATACTACTATGCCTCAATCCCAAGGGTCGGCTATATGAATCCTCACTGACCACGTACTCCATTTAATATCATATCATGCCAATATTATTCCAACTATAAATAATTTGATGATGTTCCAAAATGTGGGCCACCATTCTATTAATAACATAATCCTATACAAGTTTCACAACTTCTAAGAGTTCGAGTTTATTGAGATATTCAAATTCAAATCTATGTAAAGTTTTTTCTATCAAGCTAACATTTCAACTATTACTTTAATATTTTCTCGTATTACTAATAATATAACCAAAAAAAAGTGAAATTGTTATTTTAAACTCTGAGTAGAAAAGTATTTAGAATCAATAGAAAATGTTTCCTTTTCGATGACTATTTTGCAAACTTAAAATAAAAAAGTAAGATAGTTAATTCTATTTCAATTTGAATATTTAGCTAACATTCATTTCGATAAAGACCATGCCACAATTTCTAGGTACATGTAAATGCAATACACACACACATATAGATAGAGAGAGAGATCACACACCAGCCGGTGAGCTTCTTGCAAGTCAAAAGAAGGACCAATGGAAGCAATGACAAACTGGGGTCTAATCGGCCTCGCTAAAACCTTTTCAACAACCTCATTCACAGCACCCTGCACCACAAATTCAACTTCAACCCAATAATTTCTTGCAATGAACTAAACAAAATACTCCATTTCCTTCCTAAAGCCTAACAATTTCTTGTGTGTATTAATACTTCCATTTCTTCAAATTTTCCAACAAATTAACATATTCAAAAATCCTGTAAAAAGGTACTCCAAATCATACTCCTTCCGTCTCAATTTATGTAGCACATTTTCCTTTTTAGTCAATCCTAGAAAGAATGACAACTTTCTATATATAAAACCAAATCAATTTTTTAACCTCTCATTTTACTTTAGACCTGTTATAAACTAAAGCAAAAGACAAGAACAATAGAACAAGAACAATAGCAATAGAGAGAAGAGTAGAGAGAGTTCTTCTTATTGAGTTGAGAGGGGTCTCAAGGGATGATTTACAATGATAGGGGGCACCTCTATTTATAGGGGAGAGGAAGATTTAGCTACCACTAATAGAACTCTAAAATCTCTCTAATTAAATACATTAAAGACATTCACCTTAAATAGAAGTGTAAGAATCTTCTATTTCATAACACTCCCCCTTGAATGTCTATTCAATGATGTGCCTCATAAAACCTTAAAACCAAAACCCAATGGGAAAAATTAAAGTAAGGAAAAAGAGTACACATGTTTGAATATGCGCCTATTGGTTGCCTCGTTAAAAACCTTGCAAGGAAAACCCAGTGGGACAAAACCTTGTAAGGGAAAAAGAGTGCAACGCGCATTGACTCCCCCTAATGAGTACATCAATTTATATCCTTGAGCATTTGCATTCCAATCTTGTGCATCATCTTGAAATCATCATTCTTGATAGATATGAACATCTTCATATAATGTCGTGGAATAACTCTTCAATATCTCCATAGATGCATTCTCAATGCCATCATGCTTATAGTTATAGCAAGATACATATGTACACAAATTGCACTTAGGATGTGGTACTTCAGGACCACGAATTGCATATGCTTCAAGCAACTTAAATCTTTCAAGTTAAGTCATGTAAGTCACATAATAAACTTTAGCTGCATATCAAGCTTTCATTAGTGATACTAAACAAATAAGATATCGAAAATTGATTATACATACCTTTGACTTTATAGTTTCAAGCATATGAACTATAGGTTCAAAGCTACATGTCTTTCATATGGAATCAATTCTTCTTGAATTGTATCTCTTCCATTTAGTTACTTTCTTTGAGTCAGCAAATGCGTATAGCATGCTTTGCAATATGTTGCAATTGCATTTCCCTTTTTATGAACTACAGGTTCATATCATGATATTCGGGGATATACATATACAAATGAAAATTTATCCCATGTAACACTTTATCATGTCTCCCCCTCATGTTAGTAAAACTAACATGTTTCCTCAACTTTGAAAAATCATCTTTGTGCATTATGTCAATATACACAGCACCTTAATAATAAGATGAAATTATTTGGTTCCTGACCCTGAACCACTTGTGAGGGGAGAATATACTCTCGTATACAACTTATATCAAACTGATATATATATAACTTTGTTCTCATAAGAAACAGTTTAGCTATTAAGTGGAAGCACTCAATAATTATCTTGCTAAACCAACTTTAATATAAACCAACTTATCAAGATGAACTGTCTTGAGTAGAGAATCTGGAAACTATGCTCGAAGTTAGATTACTGAGCGATTTACCTCGCAAGCACTGCCAGGCTGCGGGTTAATAACAATGGCGCATGTAACCATATCATAGATGCATCATATGTGGTATACATGGCAGGTGAATGGGCCCATATTCACCTTTGATATTTCCAGAATCAAGGGGCTTCAACCCGAACTCTTTAGTTGGTCAGTTCATTACTGAGAACAAGAACTTCTAGTTCTTTGATATTCACCTATGTGAATTTGCACATCATACTTCAAATGAGATGGCTAACACGAATGTCAACTGAATAAATTATCAATATTGGTAAACTTCAAATTTACACCATGACATGTGCACTTATCAATAAACTTCGGGTTTATTATGACATGGGTTTTATACCATAGATATCCACTTTATTGTGGCATTCTTTCGTTTGTGTAGTACAAACTGGAGAACAAAGCGGGTAGCTTTTCATATACAAATTACCCCGCTACAAGTTGTAGTAATAGGAGAATCAAAGCCTTCCTTTATTTATAGTCTCAATATCATCAATCGCCTTCGCGTGTACTTTTGGAAACTGAATAAGTTTCTTTGAGACTTACTACAGCACAATAGTAAATTGTGTTTCTCCAACATAGTAATAATTGGCTCTTCGAGAGCTCTCAATTAATTTTGTACTACCACAGACTGAGGTTCGAGATCCTCACATTCTTGCATTCCGTATTTTCAAGAGTCTCAGGCTCAATAGATTCTTCGTGAATCTCGGAATTAATCAAATCATGAGCGTCCTCATGTGATTCTTTCATAGTGTCATTTAGATCGTTCTTTTTCCTCTTTCTAGGATTTCGATCTTTGGAACCTAATGGTCTGCCACGCTTCTGGCGTGCATTTGACTCATTGGATATGACACTAGATATTTGTCCAATAAGGACTTCAATACGGATCGGAACATTTTCCGCGTGAATGTGGGATTTCGTTATCCTCTTCAAGTCCGTAAATGCGTCAGGCATTTGATTTGCTATTCTTTGCAAATGGATAGTCTTTTGTACCTCTTTCTTTCAAATAGAGGTATGTGGATCAAGATGAGATAATGATACATTTTTCCACAAAATTTCCCATTTGGTTTCACCGACTTCTCCCCCTAATTTTGGGAAAAGTGTCTCATCAAATTGACAGTCTGCAAATAGTGCAGTGAACAAATCTCCTGTCAATGTTTCGAGGTAGCGAATAATGGAGGACGATTCATACTCAACATATATTCCTAACCTTCTTTGCAAACCCATTTTGGTGCGGGATGGCGGTGCTACAGGCACCTATACTGCGCATCCAAAGCTTCTTAAATGGGATATATTGGGTTCATGACCCAAAACCAATTGCAATAGGGAATATTTGTGATAATTCGTCAGTCAGAGACGAACTAGCATTGCTGCATGCAACATGGCGTGACCCCAAACCGAAGTGGGCAGCCGACGAACTAGCATTGCTTCATGCAAAATGGCATGACCCCAAACCGAAGTGGGCAGCCGACAAACTAGTATTGTTGCATGCAAAATGGCGTGAACCCAAGTCGAAGCGGGCAGCCGACAAACTAGCATTGTTGCATTCAAAATGGCGTGAACCCAAACCGAAATGGGCAGCCTCGTTTTCATGAAGAATTCAAGATTATTCTCATCTATTGTCTCAATATGATATCCATTTTGAATGATATCTTTAAAACTCAACAAGTTCCTTTTAGACTCGGAGGAGAACACTTTGATTGATATCATTAAAACTCAACAAGTCCTTCTTAGACTTGGAGGAGAACATTGCATTCTCTATGATTAACGTCATGCCTTTGGGCAGAGTTACAATTGCTCTTCCGGAGCCTTCAATCAATTTACTACTTCCATAGATTGTAGTAATGTTTGCCTTACACAATTACTCTTCTTTTCTTTGAGTATTGTATGTGTAGTACATGAATCAACTAGGCAAATACTTTTACAATTGGACGTTGGTCCAAGTTCGCTTTGTGAGATATCCATATTTGCTATCCCATAGTTTAACATACAAAAGAAATACACGAACATAAGAATAAATAAGTTCAATTCTTTTGTGTCACATAATATTTTCAAAATCTGCTACTAACAGTTGGCTAACAAAAACAGATATGTTATCCATAATCAATTCCTTTGCAGTTTGAAAATTTTCAGCGTTTTTCATAAGACAATCGATTATTAAACACACACAATCGATTGTTTGAACATAGACAATCGATTGTTAAACACAAACAATCGATTATTTGTTATTTTTGAAAAACTTCAGATCACACTGCCTAACGACAATCGATTGTTAGACATAGACAATCGATTGTGGATGATTTTTGAAAAATTCCAGACCTCACTGTTTCAAGACAATCGATTGTTAGACAAAGACAATCGATTGTTGGCTATTTTTGAAAATTTCCGGACCTCACTGTTTCAAGATAATCGATTGTTAGTCGACGACAATCGATTGTTGATCATCTTTGAAGAATTCCAGGCCACTATTTTTAAAGACAATCGATTGTTGATCATTGACAATCGATTGTTTTGCAGTTTTATGCGAAACGTGAGATAACCGACTAGTTTTTCAGGCTAGTCGATTACCTCTACTGGAAAATAAAGGTTTTATTGATATTTGAGCATATTGAAAACATTCTAATGAACTACTACAAACATCACATCATGAACTAACTAATACGAGCTAATGCTAATGACTATTAATTTATTCATTGACTAATACAAGTAGAATCAAACAGCTCCATCTTCTTTCATCACGGTTCCGTCACCGATTAGGTGGTCTATCTTTCCATCGGGTTGCTCAAAGAAGTCTGCCACATTCAAGTTGTCGTCAGAGACAAAATTCGTTATGGGGCGTTTACTCTTTCGAGATGCTTAATAAAGGTCAACCAAATGTCTTGGTATACGGCAAGACTTAGACCAGTGCCCGTTTTCACCGTAACGATAATATATAGTTTATAAACTATTTGCTTTTGGATTCTTATCGTATCGTGCTTGTGGCAGAGTGACCAACTTCAGGTTTGTCATCTCTCTTCTTTAAGCCTTTCCACAAGATGGGTGAATCCTTGATGTTGAGATGTTCAATCTTCAAACTTTCATCAAGGTGATGGCGCAAGTAAATCAAGGCCTTCGTATAGTTTCAAACCTTCATCAAGGTGATGGCGCAAGAGAATCAAGGCCTTAGCATAGTTTCAAACCTTCATTAAGGTGATGGCGCAAGTAAATCAAGGCCTTCGTATAGTTTTGGGTGGATGCACTATTTCTATCTTTAATGGCGTCTCCGAGACCCATAGCATCCAAGTGGATTTCAACATCCAACATCCATGTCATATAGTTCTTGCCCGAAATTTCAAGGGCAACGAACTTTCTTTTCATATTGTCATACATATGACACAATTGCATCAAGAGCGTGTTCATGCTTACGGGCTCTATTACAATTATCACATTCACTTCAGGGAATGGATCAAAATCATGTGCTTTACACAAGCTGCTACCACATTCTCTAAATGGAATGGAGCGAATTCAATTGGACGGAATTCTTTGTCACGTCCACATTCATTGATACCTTCATGGTAATTAGTCTTCTTTCAGACTTATCATATACTGCTTCCACATTCTCTAAAGGGAATGGAGCAAATTCAATGGGACGGAATTCTTTGTCACGTCCACAATCATACATGAATTTAATCATGGAAGGACATAGAGATTTTACCACTTCGTGTGGTTATAATTTCTCACAAACTCCATTAGAGTTATAATCAAACTTTGTATATAAAATTTATAGAATTCCAAGAATTTGAAAAGGAAAAGTAAATTACTTACCTTTAAGGTATACCAAATATATTTTCTTCCTTTCTTCCTTTCCTTTCTTTCTTTCCTTTTTCTTTTCAACTTTTTCGTTTCTTTTCCTTGTTTTCGTTTGTCTTTTTTTTCAATTCAAACTTTCGTTTGCTTTCTGCCTAATTTCGTTCCTCCCTTTTTTTTTCTTTTTCTTTCTTTCTTCATTCTTTCTTTGAAGCAAAACCCTACACAAACAAAAGTTAAGACAATTGAAAATTTCAATTGGTTAGAGGCTCGTGCTGATAACGTGTTATAAACTAAAGCAAAAGACAAGAACAATAGAACAAGAACAATAGCAATAGACAGAAGAGTAGAGAGAGTTCTTCTTATTGAGTTGAGAGGGGTCTCAAGGGATGATTTACAATGATAGGGGGCACCTCTATTTATAGGGGAGAGGAAGATTTAGCTACCACTAATAGAACTCTAAAATCTCTCTAATTAAATACATTAAAGATATTCACCTTAAATAGAAGTGTAAGAATCTTCTATTTCATAACAAGACCACAAGTTTCAAAAGTGAGTCTAAGAAAGATACTTTGTTATCACATAAATTGGAATGGGAAGACTAATTGTTGTACTAGTTAAATTTAGAGAAACCTGAAGATTAGGGTTTCGGGAAAGAGAAGAGGAGAGATTTGGAAGAGAGAGGAGACGAGTAATGATAAGGTTCCACGAACGGCTAACGCATGCTGCTGCTGCACATTCTACTGCTGGTAGCTTAGACAAAATATTGTGGAGAAGGTCTTCTCCGATCATATCAATCGTCCCCGCCGCCATCTCCGCCTGTTTCTGCCTTGGTTTCGCCGCCATTTTTTCTGAGCTGAAATCCCCACGTATTGGTTGTGACTTCTATCTTTCTGCAGCTTTTAGGATGCTAATTTAAAAAAATAGCCGAAATGTAGTATTTAAAATTTAGCCGCCTGTCTTCTTTGTTTTGTTTGAATGCTTACTTATTGAGTACGATCAAACCTGTCTGCAGTAGCCTCTGAACAAATTTTTTTTGGTTATTATAGTAAAATATTATTATAAAAATATACATTTAATATAATATGAAAATTGGTTTCAAAGAAACTTGATTTTTATATTGAGTGATTGTTAAACTGCATATACCTTTATTGTTTTCGTAGTTCAACAGTGTTAGAGCCTCCCATGCTTCCTAGATTGAAAATTTGGTGGCAAATTTCTAAATCGGTGACATGACTAATCAAGCTACTACAAGCGCGGAAGGGATTTAGAACGGGTTCCGTAAGTTCAACTGAACGCCTTGCTTTTTGGCTCGAGTTGTGTATATATGTATCAAAAGAAGAAGAAACTAGAATGTATACATGAAAGAGATAAGGTTCATTTGAACCCCTTCGACTTCATATAGTTAGGACTTTTTTTCTCTAAAAGATTCGTTCTTGTGCATACATTGATTGCAATTCAAATGGTACTATTTTATGGTTCTGAGTTCTTATCATTTTAAGTTATAACAACAACAATGACAATATATTCAATGTAATTTCACGAATGGGTTTTGGGAAGGTAGTGTATTATAGTACATATAGAATAAGTATAATTCATTTAGTCTTGCACTTTGTATTCTAAAAAGTCCTTGTTTATATAACATTGTACTCTAGGTAGAGTCTTTGTTACTTGATACATTGTACTCTCTATATATAATAGAAAAACTCTCACGTTGAGAGTATCTTGGGCAGAATACTATTTCTCACATGGTATCAGATAGCCGCATCTCTTTATCAACGATGCATCTGGAACTCAACAACCTAATCCTCTTTATAGATCATGGGTTAGAGTTGATCAAAGTGTTCGTTCTTTGCTGTTTGCGATGCTTTCTCGAGAAGTTCTCGTGGATGTTCATTTACTGCATACTTCACGTGATATCTGGAATTCTCTACAAAATCGCTACATGGATGCCAGTCAAAGCAAAATATGTTGAACTAAAAAAGACAACTTACTCCTATACGCAAAAATGACTCCATGTCAATTGTTCGGTATCTTCGAGAGGCCAAGCAGATTATTGATTCTCTTATAGCAATAAATTCTCCTGTCTCTTCTCAAGATTTTATCGATCATGTGCTTCTTGAATTTGGCAAGGAATATGACACTGGTTAGGATTAATATGCATTTTCCTGGTTCATTGTCGCTTGAAGAACTCAGAATGAAGCTTCTACTCCATGAAGAACAGTTGAAGCGTTTCAAGGATATAGATACAGTTTTCACTTATCAAGCGTTTGCTGCTCAAAATACAACAACAACAACAACAACAACTACCCAGTATACTCCCACCAGGTGGGGTTTGGGGAGGGTAATATGTAGGCAGTCTTACCCCTACCCAAAAGGGCAGAGAGGCTGCTTCCATGCGACCCTCGGCGCATAGGACAGAATGAAAAGCTGCATTGGAAAACAAAGACAAAATTAGTAACCAAGGCAAGACAAAACAAAATAACAAAACAAAGCATAAGTAATCCTGCAGAAATAACGTAAATGGTTATGTAAACATAAGGAACATAAATACCGTCGCAACCAAGAGGGGACCTAGGCTAAAACACTAGACATCGATGGGTAACCCTACTATCCCACACCCAACCCCGGGTGAGGCGAACGAAGGACTCTAAGAGCCCCTATCCTGCAACCCTGATTCTAGACCTCCAGACTCCCCTATCGAGGGTCATGTCCTCGGAAACCTGCATTTTAGTCATGTCCTGCCTAATCACCTCTCCCCAATGCTTCTTAGGCCTCCCTCTACCCCGCCGACCACCAGCAATCTCCAGCCGCTCGCAGCTCCTCACCGGGGCATCGGGACCCCTCCTCCGTACATGCCCGAACCACCTCAGCCTCGCTTCCCGCATCTTCTCGTCCACTGGGGCCACCTCTACCTTCTGTCGAATAACTTCATTCCTAATCTTATCCAGCCTGGTGTGCCCACACATCCACCTAAGCATCCTCATCTCAGCAACCTTCATTCTCTGGACATGGGAGTTCTTCACGGGCCAGCACTCTGCCCCGTACAACATCGCAGGTCTAACCACGGCTCTGTAGAATTTCCCTTTGAGTTTGTGTGGGATTTTCTTGTCACACAGGACCCCAGAAGCAAGCCTCCACTTCGACCACCCTGCTCCTATCCGATGGGTGACGTCCCCGTCAATCTCTCCGTCCCCCTGAATCACAGACCCAAGATATCGGACACTGTCCCTCTTGGCGATGGCCTGAGAACCAAGCATCACATCCCTGCCCACCCCACTCGGCTCGTCACTGAACTTGCACTCCAGATATTCTGTCTTAGATCTGCTTATCTTGAAACCTTTAGACTCGAGGGTCTGTCTCCATACCTCTAACTTCTCACTAACACCGGCCCTCGTCTCGTCTATCAATATTATATCATCAGCAAAGAGCATACACAGGGTACATCCCCCTGGATATGACGGGTTAGAGCATCTATCACTAAGGCGAACAACATGGGACTCAGCGCCGATCCTTGATGGAGCCCCATTACCACAGGAAAATGGTCTGAATCGCCACCCACCGTCCTCACCCTAGTCTTAGCCCCATCGTACATGTCCTTGATAACTCTGATATAGGCTTCTGGCACACTCTTCGCCTCCAAGCACCTCCATAGCACCTCCCTCGGAACCTTGTCATACGCCTTCTCCAAGTCGATAAGCACCATATGCAGGTCCTTCTTCTTATCCCTGAATTGTTCCGCTAGCCGCCTGACTAGGTGAATAGCCTCAGTGGTGGAGCGGCCCGGCATGAAACCAAACTGGTTCCCCGATATATTCGTCGCCCCCCTCATTCGCGCCTCAATCACCCTCTCCCAAACCTTCATCGTGTGGCTCATTAGTTTAATACCCCTATAGTTGTTGCAGCACTGGATGTCCCCCTTGTTCTTGTACAAGGGCACCACTGTACTCCACCGCCACTCATCCGGCATCCTCTTAGTCTTGAATATCACGTTGAATAGCCTAGAGAGCCACTCCCCTCCAGGTTTACCCATGCACTTCCAAAACTCCACCGGGATCTCGTCAGGCCCGGTAGCTCGACCCCTACTCATCCTGCGCAACGCCCCTAAGACCTCCTCCACCCTAATGCGCCTGCAGTACCCAAGGTCTCTATGACGCTCTGAATGCCCCAGCTCCCCTAGCTCTATGCTCCGATCCCCCTCCTCGTTAAGAAGGTCCCGAAAGTACGCCTGCCACCTCTGTTTGACTTGCGATTCCCCCATCAGAACTCTACCATCCTCGTCCTTGATACACCTGACCTGGTCTAGGTCACGGGCTTTCCTTTCCCTTGCTTTAGCCAGCCGAAATAGCTTCTTTTCCCCACCTTTCTCCCCTAGTTCCTCATACATGCGACCGAACGCCGCGTTTTTAGCTTCCGTGACTGCCATCTTAGCTTCTCTTCTCGCCTCACTGTAGGACAACCTGTTCACTCTCCGCTCCTCCTCGCTTGTGCTCCCTGCCAACCTTGCGAACGCCGCCTTCTTCGCCTCCACTTTTCCTTTGACTACATCGTTCCACCACCAATCACCCTGATGCCTACCTGAATATCCCTTAGAAACCCCGAGCACGTCCCGTGCTACCCCCCTAACCAAGTTAGCTGTCGCTGACCACATAGCGTCCGCTTCCCCATAACTTCTCCAAGCTCCGCCCTCCTCTAACCTCCTTTCCATCTCCTGAGCTTTCTCCTTGGACAAAGCTCCCCATCTAATCCTCGGTTGACCCCGGGCGCCCCTCCTCTTCTTCTTCACCCAGAGATCAACATCCATCACTAGGAGCCTATGAAGAGTTGAAAGAGACTCTCCCGGGATAACTTTGCAATCCTTGCACAGACCCCTGTCGCTCCTTCTGATGAGGATGTAATCAATTTGAGTCCTCGCCGCCGCACTCTTGAAGGTGACCAAATGCTCCTCCCTCTTCCGGAATGATGAGTTCGCAATCAGGAGCTCGGAAGCCCTGGCGAAATCAAGCAGCGAAGTGCCTCCTCCGTTCCTGGCCCCAAAGCCAAAGCCCCCGTGCACCTCATCGTAGCCACCAGCCTCGGCCCCAATATGACCATTAAAGTCCCCTCCAATAACTAACTTCTCCGACTGGGGAATACTCCTCACCAGATCGTCCAATTCCTCCCAGAAGTGCCTTTTAACCTCCTCGTCTAAGCCTGCGTGCGGCGCGTAAGCGCTGACCACATTGAGGACCCCACCCCTAATAACCAGCTTAATAGCCATTAACCTATCGTTCACTCGCCTCACCTCGACCACGGACTCCCTTAGGTCCCTATCAACCAAGATGCCTACTCCATTCTTACCCCTCTCGAGCCCAGAGTACCACAGCTTAAACCCATCAGCGTCCCGCGCCCTAGTCCCTTTCCACCTAGTCTCCTGGACGCACGCTATGTTAACCCTTCTTTGTTGGAGAACCTTCGCTAACTCGATGGACTTACCCGTCAGAGTACCTATGTTCCAGGACCCAATCCTTAATCTACGGGCGACCGCCGCCCTCTTCCCACCCTTACCTCCTGCCCTGCCCGAAATGCCACCCCCTGCACCCCTACACACCCCCGCAACCACCACCCCCTCCTGAGGACATGACCTTACGCTATCATTACTCGTTGCGGCCACTATCCAGTGACACAGACGCACTAAGGCTAAAAACGCAAATGTAGCAAACTAGATAACAACAGAATAGACCACACTCGGAATGCTAGTAAAAATACGTAAAGAATGTGCACAAAATAACCAAGAGAGCGGGAGGTACCAACTCCCGGTGGAAAAACCTGGAAGTGTGCTTTGCTGCGCCCGAGTTCTCCTGAATCTTAGCAAAGTGCGCGGCTCTATTGCGTCCTGCCGTGAGTCTGAATGAGAGCTTGGACGACAGTTGTCGGAGATCCTCGCCGTTGAAATAGGTACCTGTCCAAGAAAACAGAACACACCCACAAAAAGCAGGGGTAGAATAGAAGGAAAAGAGCAGTAGTTGCCGGTAAATTTCCGGCGAAAAGAAAGGTGGCTAAATGAACAATGAAGAATGAAAGTGACCAATAAAAAATTCCGAGAGTACCAAGTGAGTCGGAAAAATGGGGTGAGAAAGCTGTCCAAAAGAAGCTGGCGAAAAAAGTGCCCGGAAGTGGGCTCACGCGCGCGGCGCGTGTGGGGGAGCGGCGGCGCGTGAGCGGCGCGTGGGCGCGCGTACTGTGGTTTCCGGCGACGAAATTTTCAGAAAATGTGCGCCAGACACTGTGTGTCACAATGGTGTGGGAGGTGAGTCCAAGCAACTCCCGAGGGATGTCGAAACACTGTCGGAACAGTGTTCCGGGCAGTGGGGGTAAGGGGGGAGAAGGTGGGGTAGTGGCACTTACCTGGTGGTTACCTGGGGGTGCCGGCGACCCGCCCGGTGGTGGTGGTGGAGCTGGTGGTGTGAGCTTAGAGAGAGAGAAGAGAAGAGAGAGAGGGGGAAAGAGCCGATAACAAAGATGTGACCTCAAATCACTCAAATGTCTGAGGTATTCAATCTGCTTCTCCAGAAGGTCGTGGAGGGGGTTGTTCTTTCACTTCTAGAGGTCGAGGCCGTGGCGGTAGAGGTCGAGGCTCCTTTAGTCAAGGTCAACAAAATCAGGCATCTTCTGGCAACACGTTTACTCGCAGTGAGTTCCCTGGATAATCATTTTCAGGTATTGGTAGCGCTCCAATTTCCCTTATATTTCACCATATGTTAGTGCACCTTCATCGTCCATTGGAGTTTTAGGTCCTCCACCTTCTTTAACTATTTATCAAATTTGTGGAAACCCTTGGTCATTCTGCTCTTCAGTGTAATAATCGTTTTAACCATGCATTTTTTTTTAACGATCTACCTAAATCTTTCGCTCCTATGTCGGTTGGTGAAACAAATTATGCTACTTGGTATCTAGGCTCAGCTGATTTCGCTTACATGACTCCATCTGAAGGTAATTTTATGCATAAATCTTCTTATAATGATTCTGATCATGTTTTGGTTGGGAATGGATCTTTGCTTAAAATTGAAAATATTGGCTACGCTCAGTTACCCACTCCATCTTGTCCCTTGCATTTGAAATCCATATTCCATGTTTTCCATCTCCGCCATAATTTACTTTCTGTCAAAAAATTATGTAAGGATAATTGTGCTGTTAATTTTGACTCATCTTCTGTTATTGTTCAAGACAAAGCCTCGGATCAAACGCTCGTTCAAGCTTCCAATGAGGACGATGTATATCCTTTATCTCCTTGTTTCGGGTCTTCTCCTCCTCAAGCTTATATTGTTTTTCATCAGTCTGGTGATACATGGCATCGTCGCTTGGGACACAGTGGTGCTCATGTTTTAGCTACTCTTAAAAACAATAATGCTATTAGTTTGTCAAATTCGTTTAATAATAAATGTGTCTCTTGTCGTCTAGGAAAGTCTCATCGTTTATTATTCGATCAAGTGGAACATTGTAGTTCTTTTCCTTTGGATATTATTCAATCAGATGTTTGGCAAACACCTATTTTATCCAATTTAGGCTTTCAATACTATGTTATTTTTGTTGATGGTTTTTCTCGATTTATATGGCTTTATCCGATAAAAAATAAATTAGAAGTTTTTACTTATTTTTGTGCCTTTCAAAAGATGGTGAAAATTTTGTTTAATACTAAGACAAAATACTCTCAAAATGATGGATGAGGCGAGTTTGATAATAAGGTCATGCGTTCACATTTTATTAATTCTGGCATTTCTTTTTGTAAGTCGTGTCCAGACACTCCTCAATAAAATGGGATTGTTGAAGGAAAACATCGACACATTATTGAAATGGTATGCACAATCATAATAGATGTTATTCTCCCGTTTCAATTTTGGATTGATGCAGCCTTTTATGTTATTTTTACCATTAACAGGTTACCTATGCCTATTTTACATGGCCTTTCTCTCTTTGAGAAACTTTTTCATAGAAGTCCAGATTACAACTTTCTCCGAGTTTTTGGTTGTGAATGCTTTCCGAATTTATCTGCTCGAGTTTCTCATAAGTTTACACCTCGTTCAGTTAGATGTGTCTTCATTGGCTATGCTTCTGATTATAAGGGATATCGTTGTTTAGATCCAAAATCTAGTCGTGCATATGTCAGTCGACATGTTATATTTCATGAACTAATTTTTCCATATTCTGAGTTGTCTAGTTCTCCTACTGTTGTCACCCCTTCATCCTCTAATTGTGATCCTCTTGTTGTCATGTCGCCTCTAAATCATAGGATTCCACTGCCTCAACTTGAATCTTCTGTGTCTACTGATGTTCCATCATTACATAACACTTCTCATGTATCTCAACCTTTATCCTCTAGAACTATAGATACCACAAGTTGTTAGATCTCTCCTATAGAGCCTATTTAACCTATGCCTAGCCTTAGCGAGTCATTACATGTAGGTTCTTCACCATCTTTGTCTACCTCATTACCTATTACTAATTCCTTAACTTCGCCATCTACCCCTTTCCAGCATCCAATGCAAACTAAATCTAAGTCTGGTATTTCTAAGCCAAAGAAACAATTTTCTTTGAGAACTAATATCCATGAATAGTAACCTTATTGTTTTTCCCAAGCTGTGAAAAATTCAAAGTGGCAACAAGCAATGGCAGATGAATTCAATGCCTTTTTAGAGAATAATACTTGGATCCTTGTTCCTTTCATCCCCTAGCAAAAATTTAGTCGGTTGCAAATGGGTATATCGCATAAAATATAATTCAGATGGGTCCATTGAGCGATACAAGGCTCGCCTTGTAGCACAAGGTTTTCATCAAAAGCATGGCACCGATTATCATGAGACATTTAGCCCTTCGTGCGACAATTGTGAGAATTATTCTTTCCCTTGCTGTCTCTTTTTCTTGGCAAATTCGTCAGCTAGATGTTAAAAATGCATTCTTGCACGAGATTTTTACTGAGGAGGTCTACATGAAGCAACCTCCGGGTTTTATTCATCCCGACTATCCTAATCATGTTTGCAAGCTAACCAAAGCCATCTATGGCTTGAAACAAGCTCCTCAAGCTTGGTTTCATTGCTTCAGTGCATTTCTTATTTCTCATGGTTTTGCTTGTAGCAAATCTGATAGTTCAATATTTATTTATCGCTCTTCTTTTCATGTCCTTATTCTATTATTCTATGTTGCTGATAACATTCTCACAGGTAGTCATAATGGTCTTCTTGATCAATTTATTAATCGTCTATCCCATCAGTTTGCTATGAAGGACTTAGGCAATCTCCATTATTTTCTTGGTATTCAAGCAGTTCGTACATTTCACGGTCTTCACTTGTCTCAGCAAAAGTACAATTCTGATTTGTTACTTAAATTTCTTATGCACAAATGCAAATCAGTTTGTACTTCCATTGGTTCTCGTACTTCTATTTCTCTAATAGACGATGAGTTACTTTAAGATCCTTATGAATATAGGCTCATGGTTGGTGATCTTCAATATTTGATTATGACTCGTCCGGATATTGCCTATGCTATAAATGTTATCTCTCAATTCATGCATGCTCCTCGTACCACCCACATGCATCGTGTCAAGAGTATTTTCAGGTACTTGCAGGGTACTCTGACTTATGTTCAAACTTTGCGTGCCCTATCTCCGACTTCCATGGTTGTTGCATACTCGGATGCTAATTGGGCTGGTTGTCCAGATAGTCATCTTTCTACTTTAGGTTTTGATGTGTTTCTAGGATATAATGTTATCTCTTGGTGTGCAAAGAAGCAACTAATAGTTTCAAAATCGTCTATAGAGGCCGAGTACCGGGCTATTGCATACACTGTTGCTGAGACTTGTTAGATTCGTCACATTCTTTGTGAGCTTGGTATCTTTCTTCATGAAACAACTCGTATATTGTGTGACAACATCAATTCAACTTACATGACCCGTAATCTAGTTTTTTATGATCGCTTGAAATATATTGCTGTTGATATTTATTTTGTGTGTGATAGGGTGGTACAAAGAGATCTTATAGTTCAATATGTTCCAACACATTTGCAGTTAGCAGATATCTTTACGAAGGGCCTGCCTTCATCTCACTTTTGTTTTCTTTGGGACAATCTATCTGTTACTTCGACCATATCAGATTGAGGAGGTGTATTAGTACATATAGAATAGGTAGAATTCGTTTAGTCTTACACTTTGTATTGTAAAGAGTCTTTGCTTACATAACCTTGTACCGTAGGTAGAGTCCTTGTTGACTTGATACATTGTACTCTCTCTATATATAATAGACAAGTTCTCACGTCGAGAGTATTCCTCACGCTGTGTACGCAGAGCTTACCCCCACCTTGTGTTAGTAGAGAGAATCTTTCTGATAGACCCTCGGCTTAATGAGCCTAATTTTTTTAGTTACCATATCTGAATAAATAATTTCAACATATTCAATGAATTTTTTATATTACGATAAGCTGGCCGATTCGACCAAACTCGTAACTCTATTCTAGCTCTGCCTCCTGAAAACATCACCACTGGGAATTAGCCCAAATATTAAGGCGGATCATTCAGAAAACCCACTGCAAAATTGTGTAGTATTGACTAGCAAAGCAATCGAAATCACATGCAACGGTCATAGCATATAATAACAATGAAGCTGGATAAGTATCATTAATTAAGAAAATGTATATATTATGTATACACAGAGTAGTTAACAAAGTGGATTAGTTTAAGTGCCAGCAATCAAATGTTATAGTATACTTATATATCATGAAGCCTTGGCATAGGTAATTCATCCGTCTGTCTAAGTTTTGATGGACAAATTTACCTAATATTTATGTTGGTAGGAGGTAGCAGATACATGATGAAATAGTCAAGATCGGTAGCGAAGCCAGAATTTTTTTTCAAGAATATTCTAACTTGGAGAAGTAAAATATTTTCCGACAAAAAGTGTTCAATGTATATTATATCCCGAAGACCTAATATATATATATATATATATATATATATATATATATATATATATATATATATTTATTTATTTATTTATTTTTTCTTTTTAAGATGATCAATTGACCACCCTTAAGAGTTAAGATGGTATCGTTTCGACCCTTGTCATGATAGGAACAAGGGACCCTAGCATCATTATCAATATTCTAAAAATATTAACATGTTATAGCATATTATCATGTCTTATTATTCAGGTTAATAATTTGATTTATTCAGGAAGCTGAAAAAGTACTGTGATTAAGATAATGTATCAAGTATTGACAATTGAGTATGTAGTTTAAGAAAGTAGTTATTGGTCTTTGGGTGCCAATAAGGAAACTAGATACGAACCATTTCTCTTTGAACAACTTAGAACTAGCCAAATTATTTTTTTCCTTTTTGGTAAGGTTGATTTTTTACCTCTTAAGACTAGGCAGTTTTACATGGAGAACTACCACGTTAATATATGAAGATTGATCAATGGAGACAGACGAATCTAGCTAGGATCTAAATGTCAATGGATTTAGAATGTATATTATTTTATGTACACATTTACAACAACAAAAAGTGCACATGTATTTATAATTCGAATCAAAGCAATAGACTCAGTTAAACTCATAATTAAAATACGATTTCGTCTTTGATCAAAAAATATTTATACTATCGTGGAGCCGAAGATTTGGAAACACAAACTTCAGGCATATGGATTTTACTTGAAAATTGGAACTCTAATATAAAGTTTTCAAGATGGGTGTTGGTTTCGGAGCGTTTGCCCTAGTAGTAAGAGCGCAACACGTGATTGTTATCTAATGGAGAGTACAATGAGATTATCAGTATTAACAAAAATTAAAAAGGCAAATCTGATGCATGGAACATCTCGCATTCACGCAGAGTTCGGGGAATGACTGCATTTCGATGGATGTGATATAGACAGTCTTATCCTGATGCAAGCATTAATGGTTAATTTAATTTCACGGCTCGAACTCGTAACTTCTAAGTCATACGGAGACAACTCTAACGTTGCTCCAAAATTTATCGCTATGTACTGAAAACATTACCATTGGGAAACACATAAAAAGTGGAACATCTCAAAAACTTGCAGCAGAATATGCAGTGTTGATCACTAGCAAAGCAATCGAAATCACATGCATTAAAGGTCACAGCATTTAATAACAAGGGAGCTGGATAAGTATATATATTAGTGATTAATTAATGTATTATGTATTGAATGTGTAGTTAAAAAAAAAGAGTTAGTTTAGTTGTCTTTGCCTTTTGACTGCCAATTACTTGGAAGAAATCGTGCAGACATAGCAAGTCCCTGACTCTGCATGTGCATGTCATGGGTTGCTTTCCATACACGTCCCATGACCTTTTGGTCGCACCCCATGATGATCTAGCAAGCCTCTTAATGCCTAGCGTCATGGTCGGCCCCGTGGTCTTGGCTGCGGCAAGTGACAGGCGCTCATGCGCCTCTGTCGCCCCATCGATGCATCTCGTCAGCGCCCAGCAGCTGGCCAATGACAATAGCGCCTCGCGCATTGACAATGTCATGCGCACAGATCCTGATGCCTTGCCGGCGCCCAGCGGCAGACCCCTTCCAGCAGCCCCTCGCGCACAGACCCTGTTGCCAAGCTCCAGCGCCCAACCTCAGGCAAACACAACAAGTGTCGCGCGCGCCCACAGCACCGCGCGCGCGGACTCTGAACCGCAAGACAAAGTTGCTGCCATCAGACTTATTTGTACATTGTAATAAACTATGTCTTCTTTCATTGTGATTCTAGGCTAGTTTTACTTCATTTTCATTCAGTATGCTTTTACAGCTTTCCTAGGGCTAGTCGTGTAGTCTTGGTTTTTATTTTGTTAAGTATTATTAGGGCGGATGAAGCAATCAAACATTTTCAAGCAAGTATTTTCTATACTGGTGTCTCTCCCCCTCGACATCGCATCTTTTGTAATCAGCTTTCAGTAATCAATAAAATCATCAACAGCATTCAGAACTCAATTCTCTCTCTCAGCTTCCGCAATTGCTCGTGACATTGGTTTTTCCGCACGGCACTGACAATCTAGTCTAGCGTGCGGCGGGGACCTCACTGGCGGACAGCAACCGTACTGGCATCGGTTGCTTAATCTTACGTTGCCCTTCCAAAGAATCTCAGGGAGGCACCGCGTAACAGTTGGTATCAGAGCTTAGGCTCGACATCGGACGAGGGAACACATTTGTCATCATTACCATTTCTGACCATGGCGAATCATGGGGAGCGTCTAGCATCCCTAGAGGAGACATTTGACTGATTACGACCCATCGCGGATACGATGCCTGATCTAAGCACCAACCTAGTGCAAAGGTTGGACGACCTGGACCGCCGAATGCGGCAGGCCGAAAATGACACCGCAAACATCAGTCGCGACTCTAAGGATGACCAGCAACCAGTAGCCATTGAAACTGCCAATATTCATGGCAAATTTGAGGACCTCCAACAGAAGCGTGCCGACGATTTAGCTCACCGGGACAGGAGGTAGACAAACTAGCTGCCATGCAGCAAGCCATAGACGACTTGACAGGCCAGCTCAATGTTGTCAATACTTCCCTACAAATCCTGCTTCGAGGAGGCAACAACCACATCAGGGGTACTGCAAACCCCAGCATCATTCCACAAACGCTTAAGATACCGGAGCCAAAGCCATACGACGGATCCCGGATGCTAAAGAAGTGGAAAACTTCATCTTTGACATCGAACAATACTTCGATGTTGTGGGCTATTTGGAGGAATCCAAGAAGGTAGCAACTGCTGCCATGTATCTTCAGGGAGATGCCAAACTTTGGTGGCGGGTCAAATACGAAGCCATCAAGGCCGGTGAAGATACTCTCCATACATGGGATGAATTGAAGGCAACCATACGCCTACAGTTCTTCCCCAAAAATGTGGAATACAACACAAGGAGGAAACTACAGGAGCTCCGTCACACCAAGTCAATGAGGGAGTACGTGCGTGAATTCTCCGTGCTCATGCTGAATATACGCGACATGGGGGACAAAGACAAGCTCTTTGCATTCATAGAAGGTTTGAAACCTCATGCCCGTATGGAACTACAGAGACAACGAGTAGATACCCTCACCAAGGCCATTAAAGCTGCAGAATGCCTTGGCGATTATCATTTGGGAACTCAGAATGACAGGACCCAGCCACCTGTCCGAGGGGGATTCAACGGGAACCATCCTAGCAATGGTGGCCCAAGAAAAAGTGGGGGAGAGTGCATCTAAAACTAAGACTCCTCCCTCAAACAGCAATAGCTCTGCATCCATCAACAACAATCAGGGGAGAAAGCCTCCCTCAGAATGCCGTCATTGCGATGGAGAGCATTGGAATAATGAATGCCCATCCCTCAAGATCAATGCGCATCAAACTCTCGAGGATGAGTCAGATGCATCAGACACATCAGAAGACGACCAACTAGGCACCTTCAATGCAATTGTTGGCTCTATCACACATGCCTTAGCGGGGACCAGTGCATGTCCTGCTAAGAAAATCTCAAGCTCAATCACCAAGAAAGGGAAGGAAAAGATAGACGAAGGGCCTCCTACACAAGCGAGGACCCTAATGTTTGTCAAATTGAAAGTGAACGGCAAATCCCTTCACGAACTAATAGACACGGGTGCTACCCACAACTACTTGTCTTAAACGCGGGTAGAGCGCTTGGGTCTAAGTGTGCAAAAGAGTAAAGGTCGCGTCAAGGCCATCAACTCACCGCCCCAGACATTGGGTGGAACAGCTATAGGTGTCCCAGTGAAACTTGGCCCATTCAAAGGAAACATCGACCTGCGCATCGCAATCATAGATGACTTCGACATCATAGTGGGTTTGGAGTTCATGAGGCAGACCAACACCATACCAGTACCACATGCTAACATGCTCTTAATAATTGGAGAAAACCCAAGCCCTACACCATACCATGCAGCCCTATAAAGATGTCTACTGGAAACATCTCGGCCTTGCAGTTGGAGAAGGTAGCCAACAGACATGAATCCCCGGTTTCAGCGATCTTTCGCAATAACAATCAGCCCTCATGTCACCAGCCTCAACAGAATGGTAACGCTCATCAGCGGGCGAAGACATGTCAGCCATACCACGAGGACAAGCCAGAGCACTGATCACAAATGGGACTATTGCAGCCATTACATGTCCCATAGAGACCATGGGAAAGTGTTTCCCTCAGATTCATCACGGGATTGCCCCAAGTAGGTAATCTTGCATCCATCTTGGTTGTCATAGATCAGTTTTCAAACTATGCAACTTTCATAGCAGCCCCACGAAACATCTCAGCAGAAGACACAGCTCGATTCTTCTTCTCACACATTGTCAAACATTGGGGCCTACCAAAAGATATTGTTAGTGGGCACGACTCATGCTTCACTAGCAAATTTTGGACCCATCTCTTTAAGTGCTTTGGGTCGACATTGAGTCACAAATAAGACATCCATCGACCATCAGACGGCCAGACAGACCGGTTCAATGACATGCTAGAGGAATATCTCCGCAACTTTGCAACTGGATCACAAAAGCATTGGGTGGAGCTCTTGGATGCTGCTCAATTGTGTTTCAATTCTCAAAAGAGCCATCATACCAACAAAAGCCCTTTTGAAATTGTTACCGGACACCAACCGCTTCTCCCGCAAATAGAAAATCCATCAATCGTGCCGAAATCTCCTCGAGCTGCCAACTTCTCGAGCGAATGGGAGCGCAACATGGGGATAGTGCGGAGCTATCTTGTCAGAGCCCAAGAGCGGGCAAAAAGGTTCACCGAACAAAATCTCTGCTTTGCCCAGCATCAAGCAGGGGACAAAGTAATGATATGCATCCCAAAACGATACTTGTTTGCAGAAAGGACCCTTGACCCTCGCCTGCAGCAAAAATACATCGAGCCCCTGCCCATAGAAAAACGCATAGGGAAGTGTACATATCAGGTGAAAACTCCATCATGGTGGAAGATCATCCAGTCTTCCATGTCAGCGGCATGAAATTGTATCGCAACAGCAGCAAGCTCAAAGAACAGAGGGGCACAGACCTCCCATCCATGAACCATCAGAATCATCATCATCAGCATCATCCTTATCATAAGACTCCAAGGACGGCGCCAACTCAGGTGGGGGAGAATGTCATGGGTTGCTTTCCATACACGCCCCATGACCCCCTGGTCGCGTCCCATGGCGACCTAGCAAGCCTCTCAATGCCTAGCGTGGTCGGCCCCGTGGTCTTGGCTGCGCCAAGTGACAAGCACCCAGCGGCTGGCCAATGACAACAGCGCCTCACGCATTGACAATGCCGCGCGCGCAGATCCTGATGCCTTGCCGGCGCCCAGCGGCAGGCCCCTTCCAGCAGCGCCTCGCACACAGACCCTGATGCCAAGCTCCAGCGCCCAGCCTCAGGCAAACACAACAAGTGTCGCGCACGCCCACAACACCGCGCGCGCAGACCTTGACCCGCAAGACAAAGTTGCTGCCATCAGATTTATTTGTACATTGTAATAAACTATGTCTTCTTTCATTGTAATTCTAGGCTAGTTTTACTTCATTTTCATTCAGTATGCTTTTACAGCTTTCCTAGGGCTAGTCGTGTAGTCTTGGTTTTTATTTTATAAGTATTATTAGGGGGGATCAAGCAATCAAATATTTTCAAGCAAGCATTTTCTGTACTGGTGTCTCTCCCCCTCGACACCGCATCTTTTGTAATCATCTTTCAGTCATCAATAAAATCATCATCAGCATTCAAAACTCAATTTAGCTTTCGCAATTGCTCGTGACATTGGTTTTCCCTCATGGCACTGACAATCTAGTCTAGCGTGCGGCGGGACCTCACTGGCGGACAGCAACCGTACTGACATCGGTTGCTTAGCCTTACGTTGACCTTCCAAAGAATCTCAGGGAGGCGCCGTGTAACAGCATTAATGTAGAACAACTTAACTAAGAGTAGCTAGTTGTATATGGAAAATGGTTAGGGTCCTCATATTTTACAATAAAATAACGGTAATATTTGGATCAGCTTGCGCACACATAAGTTGCTTTGCGTGTATTTAGATTGTTTCACTAGATACCTATCGCCTCTTACTTGCACAAATAAGTGTACACGAAGCATGCATAGTAGGCCTATGCCAGAGAGCATACCTTAGGAAGGGAAAGGAACTCGGATGATGGATTCTTATAATAGTGATGTTCAATTCGGCTGACGTACACGTTAACCGTTCCAATCGAATAACTGTTACTTTCCATCAGTACATGTACCGAACCAGATGAGAAAAATTAGCCAGTGTTATAATCATTAGAGAACAGACATATAATGATATAATCATAGAGAAGAAGAAGTATATCGGGGCAAAATGCACATATAACCATTTTCAAAAATGCTATTTAGAGATTAGCTAATATATATCTCGTCCCAAAATTTTAAACTAAAAATTTCAACTTTAAAATAATGCAGAAAATTTTGTCCTGATAAATCCATGAACTGAAAAATTAAAATTTATGACACACTAGCTTATTCCTAAACAGTAGTGTCCGGAAATATCACCATTGGGAAACACAAATACGGTGAAACATTTTAATAACTACTGAAAACTATAGTGTTGACTAGCAAAGCAATCGAAATCACATGCATCAACGGTCATAGTATTTAATAAGATTCAAGCTGAATATATACAAGTATTACTAGTTTAAGAAAATGTATCATATGGAGACAGTATATTTAAATAAAAGTAGGTTAGTGTTGTGAGTTCCAGCAAAGAAAATAAATGCAACCGTATGATTGCAATAATATAAAACCTAGGACTAATATGTTCCAGAAAAAATAATTGATAAGTTGTTAAAATTTTACATAAGAGAACCTTGGGTAACTCGTAAAGTTGCTACCGTGTGATTAGGAGGTCACGGTTTCAAGGCGGGGAAACATCCTCTTTCGTGAGAAATGCAAGGTAAGGTTACATACAATAGACCCTAATGGTTTGATTCTTCCTCGAGGCTGGGGCATAACTAAAAATTAGTCCATTAGACTGCTCTTTTTATTTATTTATTAAAATATTGCAGAAGATGATCTAATGAGAACAGAAATACAATCATGTTACCACTAGAAGTCATGTTAGAAACAAAATTTCATAGGCATATGGAAAAGTCATCAGATGGACAGATCCAAGATATGTGAGATATGGCTGTGATTATTAGACATACATGTGTTTTAATTTTTTCCAAAATATACTTGGTTCGAATATGTGTAAAGAATTCTTAGAATTTCTACTATTTTGATGTTACCATCAAGAAGGTTAATTTTGAAATTCTTCGAAAATTTGAAAAACTCCAAAAGCTGTTTTTCAAAATTTTTACCCAGATCGCCCACAAAAATTCAAAAACAACGCAAAATTATATTCATATTCAAATACAACTCTAATTTTCAAATATCATTTCACTTGAAAAGGAAAAATCACTTTTTTTTTAGAATTTTACAATTCTTATCCAAACGCCCACTAGGTATATTGTTGTTGTACATATAAATATATTATCCACATAGTGAAAAATTCTGGAATTTTTTTTTTTAACGAAAAAAAAGGCGTCCTGCCAAAAAACGTGGTAAGTATACACAGTGAATTAAAAACACTATGCAAATTTTCAAAGAATAAGTAAAACAAAAGGGTTTAGCCTCTGACAATTCAGATACATTTTGCTTAGGTGAGATAAAAACCCCAGTCATGAACTATGAAAAAATAGACAGCCCGATATATAAAGTATCCCGCGTTCACACAGTGTCCGAGAAGGGTCGCTTCAAGGAGGTGTGATATAGGCAGTCTACCCTAATGCAAACATCAACGACTGATTCCATGGTCGAACTCCTAACCTATAGGTCATACAGAGACACCTGCTTGGAGTGCAGCCCCAGGAGAAGAGGTTAAATGCACGGCAGGAGAACCAGAAATATAGCAAATCTCAGAAAGCAAAGCATTTCATTTTGTTAGAAACCAAAGAACAACTTAACATTTCCCTACTTGATGTACACAAAAGGCATTGCCACTAATCTAGATCAGCAGCAATGCTTATTTCCTTTATTCAGAATTATGATATACAACTCTTAAGACCTTTAACAATTGAGACTAAGTATATTTGGTAAACCACAAAAAGGTAAAAGAGTTACTAACTTTGACGATGAATACGCTCATTTTCATTAGCAGCAGAATGATAGAAGGCCCGAAGCAATCTTTTACGAAACCTTCCAAGATTCAACCTCACATTCTGACGATCAAGATAGATCCTTTTTGTGAATTCCCATCCTCGGTCGTTCACGCTGTTAGGGTCCATCAGAACGGGATCATTCTTGTCGTATTCATCATACAAAGAGCTCTCTTTTGGAAGAATTTTGTATCCGATGTACTTGAGACCTAGTTTCACTGCTGGTTCTCCATAATAAGCGCCTGCTGCCCAATCTGTCCCGAGGGGAATGATTTGGATGAAAACAGAACCAGGCCTCATGAAGAGGAAATGAGTCATAGCAGCACCGTGAACTCCTATCATAACATCACTCAAATTAAGGACTCGATAGATTCTAGCAAGCTCTGTCGTTCGTTGTGGCCTCAAAACTTCCACGCGAAACCCAATATCTTCGATCATTTTAACCAAAGAATCTTCGTTCATTATAGCTCTAGAATCATTTCTCGCTATTATGACCACTTTAGGCTTCTTCAAATCCTGCTTATCTTCCATCGTTGTCACCATCTTTGTCTCAGATGAGGATGATGAAACAAGTTTTTCCTTGTTCATCCGAGCTTCATGTTCCTCATCTTGGATCAAACCTCTAATTCGAGGCCAATAAGCTCGGTCTAGAAGGTCTCTGACATCTCTAATCGTCTTATTGTTTCCCATCAATGAAGGATCAACAGTTAGCTCATCGTGGATTCTTAAACCAACTATAGCTTCAGGGAAGCAATGAGTCCTCTTATCTCCGCTAAAGTCTATAATAGGATATTCGGTGAGGTGAGAAAGAACGTTCTCGTACTTCATTATCCACCAATTATGGTACTCAAGGATTACAAACACAACCTTCTTGTTGAACTGCTGAGAAGTGATGTAAAGGGGCAAGATTCCATCGTTGAACTCGTGGTAGAGATTACCGGTATAACCTCCAGTAGAGAAAAACACAGCGGGCACATCATGTTCGACATCACACTTTTGGCGAACGCCAAAATGCTTCCCTTTCACAACAAGGTCTAACTCATCAATGGTATCCATCACATTCTTTTCCCATTTCCGAGTATACGGCCTAATCTTTTCATGCTGAAGTACCTTGTCATTCTCATCAGGATCGCGTACCTCGTCATTCTCATCAGGATCGCGCAACACATAATCGCTATGACCATTGTTTTTGTAAAGGGTAATTCTAGAGGAAGCAGAATCTGTCCTGACATCACCTTTCATAACACATACATCGGAGCGAATACTGCTTCTTTTACAACAAATTGTCCCTGCAATTCAATCAAACGAACTGTCAAAAATCGCGAAGAAAAAAAATGTTGATACTCCTTCTCTTACCGTTACATTAAAACCAACAACCTTAACAAACAAAATATTCTAACACCAACAAGAAACTCATTCAGCACATATAAACATGTAATTGACTATTAACTAATCAAAAAATAAACTTGAGCATTTATACCATTTTCCAACCTGATTTAAATCACTACTATAAATGGACTACAATTAAGCAATAAAAAAGTAGCAGCTTTCACCCCTTTTTACACAATATTTCATTACTACCCTAAAGACCTTCAAAAAAAAGGAAATTAAAATCCATATTTTTTTTACAAAAATCAACAAAAGCTTTTCCTTTTCAGAAACCAAAAATAGCTCTAGACCACACCCGTGAGATTATACTGCCTATGTTGTTGTTGTATATTAACATAGATATAGGACCATTTTTTATGAGAAAAGATAAAGAAGAGAAAAACGGAATAACAACAACGACGACCCAATAAAAATCCCGCTAGTGGAGCCGAAGATAGTATATACGCAAACTTACCCCTAAACTTGGGGCTAGGGAGGTCATTTCCCAAAGAGCCTCGGCAGGAGAAGAGAAAAACAGAACATAAAAAGATATTGAAAAACTAACCGTTAAAGACAGAGGAACAAGCATTTATATCTGTTTTAGGAACAAGTCCTGCTTCTTCAGAACTAAATGAATCTGCACACATGCAAAACAAAATCAGAAAAAGATCAAAAAAACCAAAAAAATTAAAAACAGAGAAAAACAGGGAGCAACTTACACAAGAAAATAAAGCTGAAAGAAATGAAAGAAAGGAAAAGAAGGTAAAAAAATTTTGGTTTAGCTCTCTTGCAATTATAACCGGAGTTTAGTTCTTCATCTACACAAACCACAAACACATCTTCTTTTTTACTCCAGTGCTGATATCTCTTATAATGCATCATTTTCTTGCACATATTGAACAAAAAAAAATGAGATTTTTTTTTTTCAGAATGAAAATACCAAAGAAGTGAACTTTATGTGTATATATGTTGAAGGAACAAAAAGGTGTTTGTGGTTTTCTTAAAAGAAGGTTTTTTTTTTTTTTTTGAAGATATCAAAGAAGACAACTTTATTTGTATATATGTGTTGAAAAAACAAAAGGGTGTTTATAATTTGCTTAAGAGAAGGTTTTTGTGGGGTTGAAGAAGAAAAAGGAGGAGAAAGATGAAAGCTTTCTTATTTTTGTGTATATTGTGTTTGCAGTTTGCTTATGGGAAGGTTTGTTCTGGGGGTTGAAGGCTTGAAAAAAGAGATTCTTAAAACAGGATAGTAAGGGTGGTGGATTTTCGAAAGAGGGGGTTTTTGGTTTGGGGGGGTTGGCGTGGAGTCGGGGGTTTGGGGTGGAGTGGGGGGTTGGGGGTGCTGGGGTTGGGGTTAAGTGAGGAGTTGAGGACTGAGGAATGAGGAATCACCGTTTAGATTGTCAATGGAAGGAAGCCAAGTCAGCTGTATTTTAGTGGCCAAAGCCTGTGCCAAAGTAGAAAGTTTTAGTACATGAATAAATTCTTATAATTATATAAGACGATTGCGCGTAGAAATCGCAGTAGAGCAACTTATAAGTCGCAATAACTTAATGTGACTGCTTGTAAATCATATTGTTGATGGACATATAAATAAATTTCGACTTATAACAGTATTTGCTATTTATAAGCTGCGTTTGGTAATTACAATACGTTGGATTTTACTCGATCATTATTATTGTTTATCTAGTATGATACAAATTTAAATATTTAGATTAGTAAATGATGAATACTAGTGATTGGAAAAAAAAAGTAACATTCAATGATAGGCATTTTTAAGTCTATTTTTTAATTTCGTGTGGCTCTTTTATTTGTAATTCATTCTAAAATAATTATATATATATATATATATATATATATATATATATATATATATATATATATATATATATATATATATATATATATATTCAAAGACTTTAATTTTAAATTTTCATTTAACTATTAAGTCATATAACACATTAAATCATGAATTCAAATATACTTTTGGCATGTGCTAAAAATCATTCTCTTTTTGTTTAAATTTCATGCTCAACAAAGATGGTCTTATACTCTTATATAATAAAATTTTCCTATGTAACAATCTTTCCTCTTGGTGTTGCAGGACTGAGCAGATTGCTCAGCCAATATTCCCATGTGACTTTTGATATGAGTTCTAAGTAAAATATATCATACACTACCTAGATACAAACATATATCCAACCAAAAAAAAACTGTCGCAATAAAAGAGTGAAATAACCTCTCTTCTCCAAATATCGGTCCGCTTCTGCTTGACATAGAGAAGACATGATATATGCCCCTATCTTGCAATCTTGATTTATTTTCAGAAATAGGAAGAAGAAAGAAAAAAAGCACGCGCTCACAACACAATAAGGCTCATTTGATATAAAGGATAAGATAAGAATTAAATTTGAAATGAGTTTATCTCATTTAAAATCAAAATAAAATTACATTATAACTAATCATAAAATTAATTATTCCTATAGGAGATGAAATAACAATTACAGAATAATTATTCCTTAGATAATTGATTATGAGATAACTTGGGTGATGAAGATGCATGCCTCCCGGAGCAAAGCCAAACCTGAAGCTGAAATAAAGGTATTAAAAGAACGAGATCTTGTTAGACATTTGAACTTATACTACATACATATGAATAATATATGGATTAATTATATGTTATGTGCTATCTTTTGGTTTGGCCTAAATAAGTGGTCTTTCGGATGTTATTAAGGAGGCCAATATATTGTCATATAAAGTATAGGGTATAATTTGTGTAGATACCCAAAAGAGTAACCTTAGTTAATGATTGGCTAACTAAGGTTACATACATGTAACCAAGGTTACATTCTTGTGACCTTTGAGTTTCTTAACTCACATGTTATAATTAGGGGGGTTATGGTTCCCACAAGAATGCAAGACACATTCTCTTCTTCCTCCCATTGAAACTAGAGAAAAAAACTTGTTCTTGCATATCAAGTGGAAAGCCAAACCTCTTGGGAAACCTCGAGACAATCTTCAAGCCGGATTAAGGAGCTTCCACTTATGGATTCAGGTACGCTTCCGCTTATGTTATAATTCCAAGTAATTCGATATGAAGGCTATGGTGTTATATTTGGATTTATTCCAACAATTGGTATCAGAGCCTCCTTCGTATTGGATCATTTGGAAGTTCATGAATTCAATGTTATAATGCTTAATGACTAAATTCAAATAGAATTTTAATTTTGAAGTTCTAGTACCTTGATATAGCATGATTTTATGAATGATTTGTTGATGATAAACTTCAGTATTTCGATACCTTTCATATCACCAAATGAATTGAAATGTTGTGATTATTTGCATAATCTCGGTTGTTGAATATGATTCCATGATTAAGCCTTTTGTTGAAAGTCCCATTAAGTTGGACATATTGGTAAGATAATCGATTATCTTATATAGCATAATCGATTATCTTGATAAGTTCACCAAAATTTTGCAAAACAGAAGCTTAAAATAATCGATTATGTTTTGAAGATAATCGATTATCTTATTTGTAACGTTTACATAATCGATTATTTTAGATCAATAATCGATTATTTCATTTGTTCATCAAATATTTATGAAACAGAACCATACGATAATCGATTATGTTATATGTCCGCCAAATTCCAGAAAGCCTAGACAATTGATTATCCTGGCAAGATAATCGATTATCTGGAATTTCCAGCAAAAATGGAAATTCCAGAAGGCCAAGATAATCGATTATCAGGACCAGATAATCGATTATCTGGCAATAAATTGCAGAAACGTTTTATTTTCTGGCAATTTAATGAAGACATAATGTAAAATTAATTAAAAAACGTTTTTCCATCATTAAAGAAACATTTTTCTTAAGATTAATGGACACATAATGCAAGATTAATGTTATAATATTAATGTTTTGTCCATTATTATTCAGATTTTACATTATAAACATGTAAATTTCTGTTGAGATTCAATATATGGCTTAAAGAACTAATTAATTTTGCATCTCATATTTTAAATTAATCAATTGAAACATTATGTTACCAAAGTAACCTCTTTTGTGAAGATTGATTGATTTTAAGATATAAGATGACTATGTATGTTCGTATTCCATGCGTTTAACACCGGCCCAAAGGAAGGTTGCTATTTGGCAGGAATTCGAGCATGCTTGTGGTGATAAATATGTGACAATTATTAAGTTTTCCATGTGAATATTAAGTCGGCCCAAAGGAAGGCTTGATATTTGACAGGATTTTATTGTCAATATTTGATTACTACACCAAGAGTACCACTTACAAATTGATTTTCTGTCCAAAGACTAAAATCAATGTTGTGCTAGGTATCTTGTAATGGGATTTGCCTATTTTGAATCTGTATACTAAAGTTAAAATTCAAATAATTGTAAGCATGTGTTAAGTTGTCCTTGTTCTATTTTCAGTGAATTCTTCAGCTGCTACAATATCTGCGAACATTAACAGTATCCCTGTGTTTAATGGCACAAATTTTAAGGAATGGAAAGAGAACATTATGATAGTTCTCGGTTGCATGGATCTAGACCTTGCACTTCGGATTGAGAAACCTACTTCTCTTGAGGATACATCTTCTTCTGATGACAAGAAGGAGATGGAGAAGTGGGAACGATCAAATCGCATGAGTCTTATGATCATGAAACGTGCAATTCCATAATCTTTTAGGGGCAATATGACTGAAGAAAACGATGCCAAAGTTTTCCTTGAGGACCTTGAAAAGCGTTTTGCACAAAACGAAAAGGCGGAAACTAGTACTCTTTTGAGTAAACTTGTTTCCATGAGGTATAAAGTCAAAGGAAACATAAGGGAGTACATTTTAGAAATGTCTCATATTGCTTCGAAACTAAAGTCACTCAAGTTGGAATTACCTAAGGAACTGCTTGTGTACTTAGTTTTGATCTCTCTCCCTGCACACTTTAATTAGTTTAAGGTCAGTTACAACTGCCTAAAGGAGAAATGGACTCTTAATGAGCTCATTTCACATTGTGTGCAAGAGGAAGAGAGAATAAAGCAAGATAAGACATAAAGTGCTCATTTGGCATCCTCTTCTAAAGACAACAAGAAGAGGAAAAATAAGGAAGTTGCGGTCTCAAGGCCCCAGAAGAAGCAACACAAGGAAACTAAGGTTGAAACTACAGAATCGGGTTGCTTTTTCTGTAAGGGGACTAATCACATGAAGAAAGATTGTACCAAATACCACGCTTGGCGTGCGAAAAAGGGTATATATCTTGCTCTTGTTTGTTTTGAAGTTAATTTAATTTCGGTACCTAAAGATACTTGGTGGGTAGATTCTGCTGCTACTACTCACATAAGTGTATCTATGCAGGGTTGCCTGAATTGCCGAAAACCAAGTGATGGTGAAAGATACATCTATGTTGGTGACGGCAAAAGGGTTGAAGTTGAGGCTATTGGAAAATTTAGGCTATTATTTAAGACTGGTTTTTATTTGGATTTGAATGAGACTTTTGTTGTACCGTCTTTTAGACGGAATTTAATTTTTGTTCCCAAATTGGACATATCCGGTTATTCTTGTTCATTTGGTGACAATAAAGTGAGTCCTTTTCAAGGTTCAAGTCTTATCGGTACTGGTCTTTTATCAGCATATGATAGCCTATATTTGGTTGACATAATAACCTCACATAATGAAACTTTGCATACAAGTTCTAGTGGTACCAAAAGAAAATTATCTAATGAGAATTCTTTATCACTCTGGCACAAGCGTTTAGGACACATATCTAAACAAAGAATTCAGAAACTCATGTCAGATGAAATTCTTGATTCTCTTGATTCCTCAAATTCGGATATTTGCATTGAGTGTATCAAGGGTAAACAAACAAACAAGACGAGATTAGGTGCCCAGAGAGCTTCGGATGTCTTAGAATTGATACATACAGATATTTGTGGGCCATTTCCTACACCTTGTAGGAATGGTCAACAATACTTTGTCACATTTATAGACGATTACTCTCGTTATGGATACCTATATCTCATTCATGAGAAGTCTCAATCTATAGACGTGTTCAAATCATATAAGGCCAAAGTTGAAAATCAACTAAGCAAAAGGATTAAAACCGTTAGATCTGACCGTGGTGGTGAATACTATGGTATATATGATGGTTCAGGTGAACAACGTCCAGGGCCAGTTGCTAAATTCCTAGATGAGTGTGGGATCGTTCCTCAGTACAACATGCCAGGCAGTCCTACTATGAATGGTGCATCCGAGAGACGAAATCGGACCCTAAAGGACATGGTGAGATGTATGATTTGTCATACTACTTTGCCAGACTCACTCTGGGGAGAAGCATTGAAAACCGCAGCATATATACTTAATAGGGTTCCAACAAAAGCTACAACCAAAACCCCATATGAATTATGGACTGGACATAAGCCCAGTATAAATCACTTACACATTTGGGGTTGTCCAGCTGAGGCAAGGCCTTACAGGCCAAATGAAAAGAAACTGGATTCTAAAACGGTTAGTAGCTATTTTGTTGGATACTCTGAAAGATCAAGGGGGTATAAGTTCTATGATCCCACTTCTAGAACTATTTTTGAGACGGGTAATGCTCGGTTCTTTGAGGATATTGAGTTTGGGGGGTGGGAAGATAAAGTTAGAGATTTTGTCTTTGAGTAAGAACATGTGTCTTTGCCTCCAGTTGTTGATCTTGATCAGGGTGTTCTCATTCCTGATACGGATCACACAACTCCAGTTCAAGACAATCTTGATAATCTCCCTAATCAAGTTCCTGATATTATTAATGAAAATCAAACTCAACAACCTCAAGAATCTGAAGTGCCATTAAGGAAATCCACTAGAGAGAGGAGAAATGCAATTCCGGATGATTATGTTGTATTTCTCCAAGAACAAGAAGGTGACATTGGACTTGAGGAAGATAATCCAATCAACTTACGTCAAGTCATAAAAGGTTCTAACTGTGAAAAGAGGATTGATGCCATGAATGATGAGATGAAGTCTATGAGCGATAACGGCGTTTGGGAGCTTGTTACATTGCCCGAAGGTATTAAACCAATTGGTTGTAAATGGATATTTAAAACCAAGAGGGATTCAGAGGGCAATGTCATTAAGTATAAAGCTCGCCTTGTCGCAAAGGGCTACACTCAAAAGGAAGGCATTGATTATAAAGAGACTTTTTCTCCAGTTTCATCGAAAGACTCTTTCAGGACAATAATGGCATTAGTAGCACATTTTGATCTTGAACTTCATCAGATGGATGTTAAGACAGCGTTTCTCAATGGTGACATTGAGGAATCAATTTATATGGTGCAACCTGAAAACTTTATTTCGGGAGACTCAAAGAAAAGGGTTTGGAAATTAAAGAAATCCATCTATGGGCTCAAGCAAGCTTCCCGTCAATGGTATCACAAGTTTCATGAGGTCATTACATCTTTTGGTTATGAACCAAATATTGCTGATGATTGTATATACCATAAATTCAGCGGGAGCAAACATATTTTTCTGGTTTTATATGTCGATGACATACTGCTTGCCAGTAATGATATAGTATTATTGCGCGAAACTAAGAAATTTCTTTCAAAGAAATTTGAAATGAAAGATCTTGGTGATGCCTCTTTTGTATTAGGAATTCAGATACATCGAGATCGCTCCAAAGGTGTTCTCGGTCTATCACAAAAGGGCTATATCAATAAGGTTCTTAAAAGATTTGGCATGCAGGATTGTAAACCAGGAGATACCCCTGTTGCTAAGGGAGACAAGTTTAGTCTCAAACAGTGCCCAAAGAATAATTTAAAACCCATGGAAATGGAGAAGACACCTTATGCTTCGGCTGTAGGGAGTCTGATGTATGCTCAGGTATGTACACGACCTGATATAGCATACATTGTTGGGATGCTGGGCAGATATCTCAGCAATCCGGGAATGGACCATTGGAAGGCAGCCAAAAGGGTCATGCGGTACTTACAGAAGGATTACATGCTCACATATCGGAGATCGGACCAGCTTGAGATCATCGGGTACACCCACTCCGATTTTGCTGGATGTCAAGATAGTCTGTAGTCTACATCAGGCTATATCTACATGCTTGCTGGCGGTGCTATCTCTTGGAGAAGCATCAAGCAAACTCTTACGGCGACTTCCACCATGGAAGCGGAATTCATGGCATGTTATGAGGCATCCAATGAGGGATTATGGCTGCGAAATTTTGTTAGTGGACTGCGCATAGTAGACAGTATTAAAAAGCCACTCAGGCTATTATGCGACAACAGATCAGCAGTTTTTATGCTAACAATAACAGTAGTTTGACGAAGGCAAAGCATATGGACGTCAAGTTTCGGGTTGTTAAAGAAAGAGTACAAAATGGACAATTGTGCATAGAGCACATCAGTACAAACTTCATGATTGCGGATCCGCTTACTAAGGGATTTCCACCCAAAGTATTTCATGAGTATATTGCTTGCATGGGTGTCAAATCAGTTAAGGATTATGAGTTTTAGTGGGAGTTTGTATTATACAATTATGTATTGTCCATTACATTCGGTAATTCAGTCTTTAAGGTTTTATCTGCAAATATTCAGTCTTAAAGTTTTATGTACTCTTATGGTTTATGATTGATCTCAATAAAGAGAACCAGTTGGAAATAAACATTCTATTTCAGACCACACTTTATGTTATTTCCATGCTACACACCTATACTTGATCCATGTCATTGGTTATATTGATATACGTGATCTATGTTGGTTTTAGTTAAGCAGGAGTAACTAAGAGCTCTTAGATCCTATGTTGATATGATTGATGGACCGGATTGTTCATGACAATTTTATTATGATAGCAATACAGAGCTCATAAAGTTATAATGTAACATATAATGCTAAGGTTTGTACATATGCATGAGTGTATCGTCCAAGTGGGAGATTGTTAGACATTTGGACTTATACTACATACATATGAACAATATATGGATTAATTATATGTTATGTGCTATCTTTTGGTTTGGCCTAAATAAGTGGTCTTTGGGATGTTATTAAGGAGGCCAATATATTGTCATATAAAGTATAGGGTATAATTTGTGTAGATACCCAAAAGAGTAACCTTAGTTAATGATGGGCTAACTAAGGTTACATACATGTAACCAATGTTACATTCTTGTGACCTTTGAGTTTCTTAACTCACATGTTATAATTAGGGGGGTTATGGTTCCCACAAGAATGTAAGACACATTCTCTTCTTCCTCCCATTGAAACTAGAGAAAAAAACTTGTTCTTGCATATCAAGTGGAAAACCAAACCTCTTGGGAAACCTCAAGACAATCTTCAAGCCGGATTAAGGAGCTTCCACTTATGGATTCAGGTACGCTTCCGCTTATGTTATAATTCCAAGTAATTCGATATGAAGGTTATAGTGTTATATTTGGATTTATTCCAACAGATCTTACTAATGTGAGAAAAATTATCCAATAAAAAAATTAAACATATTTTATTTACAATAATATTGTCAGATGACGAGAATCTCGATTCTAAACATCATTAAACTAAACAAGTCTAAAAAGGGATGAATGTAGAAAAGGTGTAATGCGTGAAAAGTAGAGCACTAATTAGCAGTCCACATTGGAACAGTGGAGCAACAATTTTCAGAATAAAATAGTAAATAGTTAGATAAAATAATTGACTTACAATGACAAACTAATGTTTGGACATAAATTTGGTTAAAATTTACAAAAAATATTTTTAAAGTTATATTAAAAAATAATTTTTGAAAGTTTAAATTGTGTTTGGATATATATTTTATTTTTAAAAGATTAAAATTTTGTTAGTGGAAGAAAAAATTCCACTCAAAACTACCCTAAACCGATTTTTAGGAACTTGAATATAATTCTTTTTTTTAAATAATTGATTATATTTCATGAACAAACAATGTTACACTATGAATGTAAATTTTATATCGATAAAACATGAAAAAATATTAAATAATATAATTTAGCAAGTTTACGGTTTTAGTATCATGTATAAAAGTCAAACGAATCCATATTCAAAAGGGACAATATCATTAGTGGATAGTATTAAAATTCCTCGTGTGTAACCTTGAATTATTAAAAAATAATTTTAAAATCCAATTGGGTTTAGAAAATATCTCTCCATTAAAATAGGTAGGGGAGAATTTTTATTAGATTCGGGAAAATGCTAAGCCTTTCAAAAAATAACGTGATAAATTCGAGCAAGGACGTTCATTCTCTAAAAAAAAGGTATATATAACACTATAAAGACAATAAAATATTTTCAAAATACAAAGATTTTCTTTAACACTCAATAATACATTGCAAAAGCAATATAAGCGATTTTTTGTGTGCAGAAGTTTATGTATTCATTCAGTATAATTAAAAGTAGTCTACAAATTACTTTATGAATTTATTTAGTCAAAGTCTATTGTATGACGAATGAAGAGTGTACTTTAAGTAATAAAAATATAAAAAGTTATATTTGACATTGGGAAAAATAAAAAAGAAAGGGGATGAAATCTTTTGCTTGTTTCACCGGGAAAAAGTTGCTTATGTTTAATACTTAAAAGGGATATTATTATTTTTAGCTCGCGTAAAAAATTATTTATATTTAGTAGTTAAAAAATATATAAATTTTATATAATTTTTATATTAACATACATAGCATATATATATATATATATATATATATATATATATATATATATATATATATATATATATATATATATATATATATTATATTTTTCCGGCTATTATTTTTACTGCAGTGTGTCATTTTTCAATATGGTACTAATATATCGTCTATTTTTTTTCAAAGGCGGTCCTTTTCTTTCCTCATACCGATAACTCGCTTGTTCAGTACTGCTAACTATTATAGGAGGATGTCGGCCCCCGGGGACTACCAACGGTATCTTCTTGAGCCGAGGGTCTCCTAGAAATAACCTCTCTGGCCCTTGTGATAGGATAAGGTCCGTGTATACATTACCCTCCCTAGACCCTACTTGTTAAATTATACTGGGTTGTTGGTGTTGATGTGTCATTTTTCCAATAATTAAAATTCAATTATGCTTTCATCGGAATAAATTTTTTGTGTATATTAATCACATTTCAACGAATTCTTAGTTCTTACTATAATAAAGGACACTTTAATAATATTGAGATTTTTTAAGTGTGTTTTTTTTGTGTGTGGTTTCAAAAGTTTTTGTTAAATATTAAAACCTCTTATGACATCTTACCAGTATATGTTGCATTATTTTTTTCCTGTTCCATGTAATTCTAGTTTTCGTTTTTTTTTATTTCTTTTCTATATATTATATAACATCATTCCTACTATGACCTTTCTTAAAACAGAATTCTAAAAGGTGTGAAAATTTTTTCTTAATTATACGTCAACGATATAATTGAGTATATGAATTATAAATAAACATGACAATGAAATCCACTAAGACATACTTTAATTTCATTTTATCCTATAATAAAATTATTTCCATGAAGTAAAATAAAGACATATGATGGAACTAGTAAAGCTTGAAATCATGTGCTTAGAAAGAAAAGAAAGGTTTTTTTTTTTTTTGGTCCAAGAACGAAAAGAAAGGTTCTTTTTGAATTATATTTTTAATAGCTCTATGGCAATAATACCATGAAAAAGTGTGTTTTTAAATAAATAAATAAATATATATATATATATATATATATATATATATATATATATATATATATATATATATATATAAATAAATAAATATAATGCACTAATCAAGGCCTCGATAAGGTAAGCGTGGAGGCGTATCTTTTTCACCTTTTCCAACATTATACTTAAACCATTTTATACTTCATTCTTTGTTTTATTATTTTTATAGATAAGGTACATTGAACTATTCTATTTTTGTTATGAAATAATATAAAAGATAAGAACAATAACTCAAGAACAAGAGCAAATAGAGAGAGAATAGGGAGAGAGAGAAGTATTCTTATTAATACTTGGGGTGATTTACAATGGTAGAGAGCACCTCTATTTATAGGAAGAGGAATGACTTAGCTTCAAGCTAAAACTCTTAGACATTCACTCTAAATAGACTTCTATTTTATAACACTCCCCCTTGAATGTCTATTCAATAATGTGCCTCATAAAACCTTAAAACCAAAACCCATTGGGAAAAATTAAAGTAAAGGAAAAAGAGTACACATGTTTGAATATGCGCCTATTGATTGCCTCGTTAAAAACCTTGCAAGGAAAACCCAGTGGGAAAAAACCTTGTAAGGGAAAAAGAGTGCAACGCGCATTGACTCCCCCTAATGAGTACATCAATTTATATCCTTGAGCATTTGCATTCCAATCTTGTGCATCATCTTCAAAACGATCTTTGGTAGAGATTTGACAAATCAACCATATTGACTTGAATAAATATTCCGTACCTTGAAATCATCATTCTTGATAGATATAAACATCTTCATATAATGTCGTGGAATAACTCTTCAATATCTCCATAGATGCATTCTCAATGCCATCATGCTTATAGTTATAGCAAGATACATATGTACACAAATTGCACTTAGGATGTGGTACTTCAGGACCACGAATTGCATATGCTTCAAGCAACTTAAATCTTTCAAGTTAAGTCATATAAGCCATATAATAGACTTTAGATGCATATCAAGTTTTCCATGTCATGCTAAACAAATAAGGTATTGAAAACTGATTATACATACCTTTGACTTTATACTTTCAAGCATTTGAACTATAGGTTCAAAACTACATGTCTTTCATATGGAATCAATTCTTCTTGAATTGTATCTCTTCCATTTAGTTACTTTCTTTGGGTCAGTAAATGCGTATAGCATGCTTTGCAATATGTTGCAATGGAATTATCCTTTTTATGAACTTCAGGTTCATATCATGATATTCGGGGATATACATATACAAATGATAATTCATCCCATGTAACCTTTTCTCAAGTGTTTATCATGTCTCCCCCTCATGTTAGTAAAGCTAACTTATTTCCTCAACTTTGGGAAATCATCTTTGTGCATTATCATGTCAATATACACAACACATTAATAATAAGATGAAATTATTTGGTTCCTGACCTTGAACCACTTGTGAGGGGAGAATATACTCTCGTATACAACTTATATCAAACTGATATATATAACTTTGTTCTCATAAGAAACAGTTTAGCTATTAAGTAGAAGCACTCAATAATTATCTTGCTAAACCAACTTTGATATAAACCAACTTATCAAGATGAACTGTCTTGAGTAGAGAATCTGGAAATTATGCTCGAAGTTAGATTACTGAGCGATTTACCTCGCAAGAACCGGCCAGGCTGCGGGTTAATAACAATTGCGCATGTAACCATATCATAGATGCATCATATGTGGTATACATGGCAGGTGAATGGGCCCATATTCACCTTTGATATTTCCAGAATTTAGGGGCTTCAACCCGAACTCTTTAGTTGGTCAGTTCATTAATGAGAACAAGTGATACAAGAGAATTCGTAAAGAAGTTTCTAGTTCTTTAATATTCACCTATGTGAATTTGCACATCATACTTAAAATGAGATGGCTAACACGAATGTCAACTGAATAAATTATCAATATTGGTAAACTTCAAATTTACACCATGACATGTGCACTTATAAACTTCGGGTTTATTATGACATGGGTTTTTATACCAATAGATATCCACTTTATTGTGGCATTCTTTCTTTTGTGTAGTACAAACTGGAGAACAAAGCGGGTAGCTTTTCATATGCAAATTACCCCGCTACAAGTTGTAGTAATAGGAGATATCAAAGCCTTCCTTTATTTATAGTCTCAATATAATCAATCGCTTTCGCGTGTACTTTGGAAACTGAATAAGTTTCTTTGAGACTTACTACAGCACAATACTCAATTGTGTTTCTCCAACATAGTAATAATTGGCTCTTCTAGAGCTCTCAATTAATTTTGTACTACCACAGATTCATCAACATTCATGTGGTGAATATCTTTCTTAAAGAGAAAGTTATACCATTATGGTCATGTCAAACTTATATGCAAGATATGTTTCTTGCATTATCGTTGTCCTTTAATAGTCATATTTCCAAAATACTTTGGCGTACAATAGGTACGTGACCAACGATCATTCATGCCATATATCATCTCAAACCTCCTTCTAGGGGTGAGTGTGGTATCATCTCAAACCTCCTTCTAGGGGTGAGTGTGGTATATTTAATACCAATTTCATGTTCATATTCTTCTAATAATGAATATGTATTTGTGAATCAAATGTTGTCACATTCACTTCGAGGATATGTGATTTTGTTATCCTTTTCAAATCTATAAATGCGTCAGGCATTTGATTTGCTATTCTTTGCAAATGGATAATTTTTTGTGCCTCTTTCTCACAAATAGAGGTGTGTGGATCAAGATGAGATAATGATGCATTTTTCCACAAAATTTCCCGTTTGGTTTCACCAACTTCTCCCCCTAATTTTGGGAAAAGTGTCTCATCAAATCGACAGTCTGCAAATCGTGCAGTAAACAAGTCGCCTGTCAATGTTTCGAGGTAGCGAATGATGGAGGGCGATTCAAACCCAACATATATTCCTAACCTTCTTTGCAGACCCATTTTGGTGCGGGATGGCGGTGCAATAGGCACATATACTGCGCATCCAAAAAATCCTTAAATGGGATATATTGGGTTCATGACCCAAAACCAATTGCAACGGGAATACTTGTGGTAATTCGTCGGTCTGAGACGAATTAGCATTGCTGCTTGTAAGATGGCGTGTCCCCAAACCGAAGTGGGCAGCCGACAAACTAAAATGCTGCATGCAAAATGGCATGAACCCAAACCGAAATGGGCAGCCTCGTTTTCATGAAGAATTCAAGATTATTCTCATCTATTGTCTCAATATGATATCCATTTTGAATGATATCTTTAAAACTCAACAAGTTCCTTTTTGACTTGGAGGAGAACATTGCATTCTCTAAAATGGATTCTCAAAACTCAACAAGTTCCTTTTAAACTTGGAGGAGAACATTGATATCATTAAAACTCAACAAGTTCTTCTTAGACTTGGAGGAGAATATTGCATTCTCTAAGATAAACGTCATGCCTTTGGGCAGAGTTACAGTTGCTCTTCCGGAGCCTTCAATCAATTTAATTCCCATGGTTTGATATACAAAAGAAAATATACGAACATGAGAATAAACAACTTCAATTCGTTTGTGTCACATAATATTTTCAAAATCTGCTGCTAACAGTTGACTAACAAAATCAGATATGTTATCCATAATTGATTACTTTGCAGTTTGAAAATTTTCAGCGTTTTTCATAAGACAATCGATTATTAAACACACAATCGATTGTTTGAACATAGACAATCGATTGTTAAACACACACAATCGATTATTTGTTATTTTTGAAAAACTTCAGATCACACTGTTTTAAGACAATCGATTGTTAGACAAAGACAATCGATTTGTGGATGATTTTTGAAAAATTCCAGACCTCACTGTTTCAAGACAATCGATTATTAGTCAACGACAATCGATTGTGGATGATTTTTGAAAAATTCCAGACCTCACTGTTTCAAGACAATCGATTGTTAGTCAACGACAATCGATTGTTAGTCAACGACAATCGATTGTTGATCAATTATTTTTCAACTTTAATGCGAAAATAGTTGATAATCGACTAGTTTTTCAGGCTAGTCGATTACCCCCACTGGAAAATAAAAGTTTTATTGATATTTGAGCATATTGAAGATATTCTAAAGAACTACTGCTAACATTGCATCATGAACTAACTAATACGAGCTAATACTAATGACTATTAGTTTATTCACTAACTAATACAAATAAGTAGAACAAAATCAAATAACTCCATCTTCTTTCATCACGGATCCATCGCCGATTAGGTGGTCTATTTTCCCATCGGGTTGCTCAAAGAAGTCTGCCACATCCAGGTGGGTGATGTCCTCATCGTCGTCATAGACAAAATTTGTTTCAGGGCCTTTTCTCTTTCGAGATGCTTGATAAAGGTCAACCAAGTGTCTTGGTATACGGCAAATCTTTGACCAGTGCCCTTTCCCACCGCAACGATAACATATCGTTTCTGAACCATTTTCCTTAGGATCTTCATGACCCCGTTTCTGCTTTCGGTGGTTATCTCTCTTCGGGGGGTGACGGACTTCATTGGAATTCTTCCTTGTCTACGTCCCTGGCTATGACCCCGTTTACGACCATGACCATGGTCCTTTTCATGTTTGGCATAATGAGAGTGCACCTTATCTGCTTCAGGCAGTGGTGTAGACCCAGTGGGTCGATTTTCATGATTTCTCATGAGCAGGTCATTATTTCGCTCAGCCACTAGTAGAAGAGAAATCAGTTCAGAGTACTTTGTTAAGCCTTTCTCTCTGTACTGTTGTTGCAGTACTATATTGGAGGCATGAAACGTTGTAAACGTTTTCTCAAGCATATCATAATCGGAGATATTATCCCCGCATAGCTTCAATTTGGAAGTAATTCTGAACATAGTAGAATTATATTCAGAAACGGACTTAAAGTCCTGGAGCCTCAGATGAGTCCAATCATATCGTGCTTGTGGCAGAGTGACCAACTTCAGGTTGTCATATCTCTCCTTTAAGCCGTTCCACAAGACGAGTGGATCCTTGACGGTGAGATATTCAATCTTCAAACCTTCATCAAGGTGGTGGCGCAAGAAAATCAAGGCCTTCGCACATTCTTGGGTGGATGCTTTTTCTCTATCTTTGGTGGTGTCTCCGAGACCCATAGCATCTAAGTGGATTTCAGCATCCAACACCCATGTCATATAGTTCTTGCCCGAAATTTCAAGGGCAACGAACTTTCTTTTCGTAATGTCAGACATAATCGAAAATTAAATTAGGAAGAGGGAAATACCTTAAATTTCTCGAGAATGGTTCTTGAGACGGTAGAGTCTCGTGCTGATAACGTATTATGAAATAATATAAAAGATAAGAACAATAACTCAAGAACAAGAGCAAATAGAGAGAGAATAGGGAGAGAGAGAAGTATTCTTATTAATACTTGGGGTGATTTACAATGGTAGAGAACACCTCTATTTATAGGAAGAGGAATGACTTAGCTTCAAGCTAAAACTCTTAGACATTCACTCTAAATAGACTTCTATTTTATAACAATTTTAAAATTTTCTTTATTTGATTGTTCTTTTCAGTCAATATATTAGTTATCGTCAAGAGTTGTAATGGAATGAAGATAACATTTTTATACTTTTTAGAGTCTTTCGAATCACAATTCTAAAAGAAAACACTTCCTCTTTTAATAGCCATGGCGTAATACAAATTCGAACTAGTCAATAACTTTGTGAACCGGATGTAAAATAAATAAATAAAACTATCCGTCAATATGTATCTATCACAATATTATGACAACATCCATTAATAATCCATACACCGCATAATTAACAGTACTTTTGGACATTCAATGATATTTTCTTGCTTCTCGGCCAATATAAAAGAAAAGTAGGATAAAATGTAAAGAAAGGATTTTCTTTGTATTAAGGTGATTAAGTAGGCGTTTGGACACAGAAATTATAATTTTAAAAAAAAATATTTGAAGTTAAGTTGAAAATTAATATTTAAAATTTGAAATTATATTTGGACAAATATTTCATTTGAAAAGAAGTTGCAGTTTTGTGAGTGGAGAAAAAAGTTATTCTAAACATTTTGATTTTGAAAAGCTTATTTTCGAAATTTTTTCAAAAACTTGAATATTTTATGGACAAACATACTTTGATTTTTTTTTTCGAAAAAAAAGAGATTTTTATAGACAAACGGGACTTAAATAAAGTGATAATGGGAAGATGAGGTCAATGAAATTGAGCGAGAGTTTTCCAACTTGTTGGGCATTTCTTAATTTAAAATCAACTTAAGAAGTAAATTTAAAAGAAAAAGTATAATTGGGAAAGTGATAGATCATAGTCAGCAGATTCTATAACTAGATCAAAGAATCAACTGATTTATTTATTTATTTATTTAAAGGAGTTTTTTAAAGTATCTTACCACATGACAATCACGAGCTGCTTGACAGACTGAAACCCCACTTTAGATAATGTTTTATATAAAAGAGGGTGCATTAAGCTTCGCTATACATCGAGTACGAAAAAGTGTCATATCACAAGGGTCTATCGTACGCAGTCTTATCTATTAGAATAATATCTTATATAAGTAAAAGGGTAGATCGATACACTAGAAAAAGGATCTAAAACTCACTTTAAATAATATATGTGGGGTTCAGAGATGGAATCGTATGCAGCCTTACCTTTTATGATAATAAAATAATTTACCCACATCTTATAGAATCAATAAATATATTACATGCGTTTGCACTTATATTTTTCTAACTTAACTTTCTTAAGACCTTGTTTGGACACAAGAATAAATTAACTTTTTTCAAATAAAAAATCACTTTTTTAGATTAGTATTTGGCCATAAAATTTCTATTCTCGCTTGAAGATAAATTTTGAATTTTTTCAAAAATTTTAAAAACTTCAACTTTTTTTAAAAAAACTTCATTTTTTAAAAAGAAATTCACTCAAATCACTCACAAAATTTAAAAACAATCCAAAATTATATTTATATCAAAATACAACTCTCATTTCGAATACCATTTTTTTTTTAAAAAAATTACAATGCTTTTGTCCAAAAGCCCACTATGTTGATATTGATTTAGCATAAACACTTGGACAAATAAAATTTTAAGTTTCCATATGAACAAATATTAATTTTCTTATTTTAGTATACCTCTTTTAAACCTTTACTAAATCTGGAATTTGTCTTCATATTTTTTTTATAAATGTATTTATCTTATACATAAGAATTGGATATCTTATGCAATTTGTTTTTAAGTTTTTTATTTCGTATACGGTACTTATTTTGGTGACCGATTAAATCCTAATTTACGTTAGAAAATTTTACATTAGGAGGTAAACTGCTTCCTAACAAAAACTACTTAATATCTAATTCTCGAACCCAAAATCTCTTGTCAAGAATAAAACTCAATCTCTAATTAGCATGAAACTTCACTGAAAATTTTGGAAGCATTTTGTAATATGATTATCCACTCTCTTTTTGTTTATGAAACATCCGCATATTTACTCGCTATTAATATTAGTAATATTGTAATATTTCGTTAATTATAAGCAGAAAAAAGAATGGCTTATTTTTTATGATATATACCATTGCTTGAAATAAATATTCAAAAGCAACTAGTATTACTAATATTTATTTTATATGTTCAAAATTATGCATTTTTTACTGACAAGGAGTCAGAAAAGCTCAATATGAACTAAGTTCAGAAACTGAGCTGTTAATGTAGAATATACTAAGAACAATAATAAAATCGTTTGGTTACATTATCAATGAGATATTTTACTCACAACTTATCCATTCCCATAAAACTAAAATTCCCAAATCCCAACCAATCAATTTCACTTATCAGTCTTTTTCTCTATTTTTTTTTGTTTAAATAAAATTCGTTTTTCTTTTAGTTTTCTCTTTCGTCTTTAATCTTTGATTGGATTTTTTTTTCTGGTGCAAAAGATATTATATTATATAATATTAAGATGAATCATTACAATAAAGAGAAGACATCAAAAACAACATTTTAGGGGAGTGACCTCTAGATGGGTCGTAACAAAAAGGGATATTGGGGTAAACTATTAGTAGCATCCGACTCGGGAGGGTAACAAAAAAGCCCCTGGATGGTACTAGTTCGACAATGGGGGAGTAGGTTTCTAACAAAAAAAATTCCCGAACGATCGTCATCAAGCATTTACTGTACAAAAGGCGATGATTGATAAAAAACAGTAATGTTTGGTGAAACCTTCATCTGCAAATCATATTTAACTAAGGAATCAGCTACCTGATTTTGCTCCCTGTATATGTGAAGGATATTCGAATTAAACAGTCGAACGATCAAACACCTGCAATCAAAGATAATGTTAGTGCATGAGATGAATGAAATATAGGAAGAAAGGCCTTGGCATCTAAATTAACTTCCAAGGGTATGTAGCCGATAATGAAAGCTAGGCGCAGGCCGTGATATAGTGCTAAGTGTTCATCTTCTGATAAAATTATTATTATTATTATTATTATTATTATTATTATTATTATTATTATTATTATTATTATTATTTAAATAATTCGCTATGTTCGTTATCGAATAGCCTAAGCAAGATAAAAAATCTCTTTTATTTTTTTTAGAAGAAAATTTTATTTTATTTCAGCTATTTGGCAAATTTATATCATCTGTTCTTTTGGAATCTAGAACAGATCTCAAAAGTACAATCAATTAGAAACTCTACAACTGTTGTTGTTAAGCTAATATCCTATCACATAATGAGTGTTGTTACAATTGTGAATACTCGCACGAAGGATAACTATTAATATTCTGCAGAATGGGTGACCATTTCGGTAGCTTCATTCCAGTAAAGTGCACTTGAAGTGTAATCTCCTTTGCTCGATCTTTGGCGTCTCTGCTTGATTGTTGAAACCTTCTGTTGTTCCGTTCCATCCAGATGTTGTAAACTACTGCTGCAAACACCACACCTATAATGGTTTTCTGGGGTTTCTGCTGTTAACATTAGCAGTTAACCATTGCACTTCTGTTTCCCATGTGCCTGTCGCTCTTTGATACTTCAACCATTGTAACATACCTTGCCACAGTGCTTGGGAGTATAATAAATCAAAGTATAAATGGTCGTGTGTTTCTTCAACATCTTTTCCACATAAAATCCAGGATTGATTAATTTGAATTCCCCATTTACCTATTCTGTCAACTGTTGCCAAGCGTCTATGTAGTGCCATCCATAAGATGTATTTCTGTTTCGGGAGCATGCCAGTCACCATCAATAATTTTTTCCATCGAACCTTGGGATATTATGGAGCGGTATGAATATATGAGGGAATGTTAATGTATGAAGGGTGATGCCATGCCGATATTATGAGAGTTAATGCACGAAGTGTGGTGCCGTGCCATGATTTGAGAGTTAATGCACGAAGATGATGCCGTTCCATGATTATGAGAGTTAATGCACGAAGGAAGATATCGTATCGTTTCTGTTGTTTCTTATGGTGAGAACGAGAGTAAAAGCACGAAGGGTGATATCTTGCACGTGTTATTATTTCGTTATTCCTGCTGATTCAAATATGGTGTTTATTATGCTTCTTTGTTGAATTACTGTCAGAATTTGATATTCCCGGCAACATGTTTTCCATTCCCCTATTTATTTATTACTTTTCTGTTATTATTGTTCTGCATGTATATGATTTAACTGCACGGGTTTATATGTTTGTCGTGTCCTAGCCTCGTCACTACTTCGCCGAGGTTAGGCTCGACATTTACCAATATATGGGGTCGGTAATACTAATACTGCACTCTACATTTTTTGTGCAGTTTTCGATGTCGGACCTTGTGAGTAGATTCAAGGTTGTTGCCTTCAGTCCAGGGAGACCAAGGTAGATCTGCCGGCATTTGCAGAGTCTGAAGTCCTCTTTCCCTGTTTTAGCTTTTCCTGTCTCTTTCTATTTCGAGAACAAATATACTTCTTTCAGGCTTATATTTATAGAAAATCTTAGACGTTCGCATATTGTAACACCATATCACTAGGGTAGCCATGTACTAGAGCTGTTGCACTATTATATCACTCCCGTATTTCATAATTATTTGGATCTTAGCTATTATATGTTTCTATTTTGATTAATAATAATTGTGGTAAAAACTGTAATTGTCGGCTTGCCTAGCTTTCACGAGTAGGTACCATCACAATTCCCGAAGGTGAAATATCCGGCTCGTGACACTATATGTGATAATTAATCTTACCATTTTAGTGTAAAATTTATCCCCACTTTAGTTAATATCTATAGCCAAACAAGGGATTAATACAATCCTAAATTTTATCTCCGTGTTATTATTCTTATCTCATGTAGCAAACGAGTCCTAAGAATATATAAATGATAGGGTATCTAACGACAAATTATTCTCTAAGTGTTCGTTTGGTACGAGGATAAGAGATAATTAATTTCGTAATTAAATTTGAGAAGAGTTTATCCCATATTTAATTGGGACAAAATCACGGTATAATTAATCTCAAGACTAATTATCCCGAAATTGTAATATTATTTTTGTTCCTATAAAAAAGTGGGATAACAATTCCAAAACAAAATAAAAACCAAAATAATAAATTTTGAAATAACTTATTTGCCATCAAATGGCCCCTAACTAGATTATTTATACATAGCATTGTCTTATCATTATTCATCATACAACAATTATGCCTATAATTTATCGGATAGCAATTATATTATAATACTCAAACATAAATAATTCATGTATTATAAATCATACATAATCTCTGTATACTGTAAACCCGACAATCCTTAGAGGATTAAAGAACTGTTTGTCTGGATTACATGTTAGATACTGTCATGACATCCCAAATTATAAATTTACTTACAATAATTTCCTATTAGTCTTTTTTTAAAATAAAAAATTTCTTTTACTTTTTCCTCTTTTAGTTTTCTTTTTGGTACTGACAAAGCCACATTTCTTGAAGTTGGACCAGTGGCCACTAGGTTAAAAAAGGAATTTTTATCTCCTATACCAAAAGTTGATACCTATTTATTTTAAATTAATATTTTAAAAAAAATTATATTCTATAGATACCTTTTAATCTTTATAGCCAAATATTTATTTATGGTTACCTCACCCTCTCTCTCAACACGCCAGTATCTCTCCCTCAATCGTCATGAAAATTCATATCAAAACTTCAATCGTTAGACACTATACTCTTCCTTCTTCATCCAAAAACCATATCAAAACACTGAAATTTTTGAATAATTTATCTAAAATGAAGACGACGTCTAGAAAAGGAATGAGAACTCTTAATTAGCTTTCTCCTAAATATTCAACAACTGATAGTACTTCTCCATCTACTTCTCAATTTTCTTCCCCTTCGCTTTTCGGATTTTCACCTTCTCCGCCTAGTTTTTCAGAAGCACTGACCGATCGAACTCTAGAAATGGCGAGGAGACCCGTTTTAGCCGCTTTGCTGCAGGTTGCTTGAATGGATCCATTAGGGTTTTCATTGTAATTCAATATATCTCGTTGTATTCTATGTATTTCATTATATTATTTTTTATTGTATTTTAATGTATCACGCTGTATATATGTATTTCATTATATTCACTGTCTCGCTATATGCCATGAATATATTCATATATTTTTTAATTAATATAATTTGTATATTCAGATGTATTATATAATTTTTCTGAAGATTGTTATGTTTTTGGGATATTTTTCTGTTGAGAATCTTTTTTACAATTGAAATACAAATTTTGTGTGTTTATAATTGAGTTTGATGAGTTGTATTAAGAGTGATTTATTTTCCATTTTAAAAGCAGTGTAATCCCCTATTTCACACCGCAAATACAATTGAATACAATAATCTCTCCAGCTGTAATCCCATATTTTACTCCATGAATACAGTTGAATACACTCGAATACAACAACTGATTAGCTGGACTTCCTTGATTCATGCATATTTTTGCTACTGTATGCATGAATACAATAGCTTAAATACATCAAATACATTTTATAACCACACAAAAGGTATCTATACTTCGTAATATAGCAAATGATATCTATATATGGCTAATTACTACTAAAAAATAGTGCTTTATAAAAATTGCTCTTAAAAAAGTCACATAATAGCTTGGCATATATACATGCAACACTACTCATATAATTGATTCGTGACATCATAAAACAATAACAAAAGATTCAATCTATTCAAACATAAATAATTCATGTATTATAAGTCATACATAATCACGTGTACCGTAAACCCAACAATCCTTATGATTAAAGAACTCTTCGTCTGGATTAAATGTTAGATACTGTCATCGCATCTCAAATTATAAATTTTGTTAAACAATTGCCTATTAGTCTCTTTTTTAAACAAAAAAATTCTTTTAATTTTTCCTCTTTTCCTTTTATCTTATGCGTCGAGGATCGATTGGAAACGGCCTCTCTACCCTTTTGAATAAGGATAAAGCTCGTTTACATATTACCCTCCCCAAACCCCACTTGGTAGGAGTATACGGGGTACTTGTTGTTGTTGTTCTCCTCCTTTTGGTATTGACAAAGCCCCACTTCTTGAAGTTGGACCAGTGGCCCCTAAGTGAAAAAAGTCACATGATGGCTTGACATATTTACATGAAACTACTCATCCATTGGCCCATAAATTTTCCTCTTTATTTTTTCTTTTCTATTTCTTTATTCTTCATCCAAAAATAGAAATTAAGGTCCATCTCCTAACAATTTGTTTGGATGGTTGTTATTTATTGTATGATATTATATTATTATTCTAAATATAATATTTAATTTAATTGTTACTTAAATTTTATTATATAATATTGTTAAATTTGTTGTAATGACGAAAAGTATCATTACCTTGCTTCTTCTTTTTTTCTCTCATCTTGCCCTTGCTTATTATTGAATAATTATATTTTCTCCTTTACCCTACTCTTTCATATTTCTAGTTTATTCTTCATATTATTGATTATTGACATCATGAAACAGCAACAAACTATAGTGACTCGTCTAATGTAAATTTGTGTCGAGTAAGCTTACGAAGAGATAAAGCTCAACTTATTCGAAGGTTCTTCATCCCGGATTCGAATCCAAGATTTAGATTAAAAGTGAGAAAATCTCAACCATCCTACCTTAATTGATGGTCATAAATTGCCGATGGTGAGTTGCACCCCCTAATTAATTGCATCATCATAATCAACAACAACATATCCAATATAATTTCACATAGTATGATTTGGAGTTAGAGACGTTGTTTTCCATAGATCCTCAGCTTAAGAATTTATAGCTACCACAATAATAATAAGAAAACAAGAGGGAACAACACCCACCAAATTAATTGCATAAACGCACATTAACACACTAATTAATGTTTGGTAGCAAAGTCATATATGAACAAATTAATTGAATCAGGTACTTGGATAACACTCAATTCTTAGGTCATGAATAGACAATTTTCAACCATTAAAACCTTATAATGACGTGTCATAAGAATTTAAATTCCAGTTCTGCACGTATTGTTCAATGTCCAAAAGTAAGAAAGGGCCATAAATTTGGGAGATCATTCGTCAATATTCAAGAAAATGGAAACCAAAAGGATAAATTCTTCGTAGGTTTTTATGATATTCTCAATTAATATAAAATACTATTCGAACTAACAAATTAAATTTCAAACTGAATATTTATATATATATTTGATAATTTTTTAATATAAATATAAAATTTTAACAAAATTGTTAAGTTCACGTGAATTTATAGTATTGCACTAAAAAGAAAAAGATCAAAAGGAAAATTTCAAATTGGTATATCACTTCTAGAAAAAGATACCTAAAAAGTCATAAACTACGAAAGTTCTGAAAGCAAAAGGCCAAAAACCCTTAATTACGCATTTCAAATCGTATTTCTAGCCCTTAACTACGTTCAAGTTTTGGTAAAAAGAGTACGATATAGCTATTTTTCGGATAAGTCATCTAAAAATAATCGATATTTACCAAGTCAATAAAAAAATAGCTACTATTTTGTTGCAATAGAGACTGGTTCAGCATAATATACTGGAGTTCAGTACACATGTGTATGAACTCCAGCATATTAAGCTGGACCAGTATACTTTGCTGGCTACAATATAATATATTAGAGACTGGAGCACCAGTACTCCAAATTCCAGTATATTATACTGGACCACTATACTTGCTGGAACTACACTATATTATGCTGGAGTTCTAGTGTACTTATGCTGGAATTCCAACATACTTATCCTGGAACTCCAATATAATATGCTGGAGTTTAAGTATACTTATGCTGGAACTCCCGCATAATAATATACTGGAGTATTTTCCGGATTTTGAATAGTATTTTCGCTTAGATTTATCTTTACATAAAAAGTGACTAAATTTCGATTCTTTTTGATATTGAGCTATTTCTGAACGACCAATTATAAATCTGACTATTTTTTAATTTTGGGTAAATTTAAACTTCTTTCTTCACTAATTTTGACATGTGGAGTGCACCCATTTTATATTGAAGCTCTGTTAGTATCAAAGGTAAATACAAGATAATTTGCTAATGAAATATATAAGAATGAACCAAAAGTGTCATAGAAGGAAAAATTGTACCATATCGGAAAGTTTATGAACAAATTTGGACCAATTTCCTTGGTCTTTCAGCAATATGATTTCCAACCGGCCATATCCCTTGGGTTTCTTGTCTCTTTTTATAATTGGACCTACAAATGACATAACATGCACTAAAAGGCTTCTGGTCCATTTGCCCAATTGAACAATTAACCTAAATAATAGCCTAGTGAATCGCTTAAATTAAAAATAGTTAATATATGTATATACTTGTATGTGTAATTGCTGTATAATATTGTCTAAATAGTATGAATTAATTAATTTTTGGATTGATAATTAAAAAATAATAAGTGTTTGTAAAGTCATTAAAAAAAGTCAATATTTTATGCGTAGATAAAATCTGGACAAAATATCTTAGCTAAAACACGGACAATTCCAGTTGAGTTATGAAGCTCATATGTATAAACTTTCACCATATTATTTTGGAACTCCAACACATCATGAAGTTCCAGCATATTAATCTCATACGTAAAAAAATCGAACTCCAACATACTATGCTGGAATTTTTTTGGATTTAGAATATTTTTGTTCGGATTTTATTTTTATATAAAAAATAACTAAATTTTAATTACTTTTAAATTTATAGCTAATTTTTAGTAAGCAATTATAAATCAAGCTATTTCTAATTTTATTTCGATATGAGAAAAAGTAAATAGTTAATATGATGGGCTATTTATGTAAATATTGCCTTTGCAATTCCCAGTTTACCTCTTTAAAGGCCCACTTCATCAGCTGCAAACAGAAAACTTGGACAGCTCAAGAATACAGCTTATTGTAAGGGGCAAAGCAAAAAAATTCAAGCTTCCAAATGCTGCGTACAAATGGATTCTTTGCAAATTGTCAAACCCTAGTTTCTAGAATGATCATTTCACGCAACTCTTGCAGCAAATTATTCATTGGAGGTCTCTCTTACTTCCATTTTTACTAATTATTCATTGGAGGTCTCTCTTACTTCCATGTTTAGAATCTATTATTGAGTTGTTTTTCTGACTTTCTATGATTCTGTTTCTTTGCTTATATCATGATTAACATTGATTTTTCCATAGGACTGTTATATTGTTAAGGGAAAAGGTTCAAATTTGGTACTGTTAGAAATCAGAGGCGGAGCCAGGATTGGAAGGTTATGAGTTTGGAGTTCTAATCCTTTTAAGCTACTGACATCTAAATTAATAATTAGTACATAGTTAATGAATTTTATAAGACAAATATAAGGTTTGGACCAAAGCTACTGGGTTCGGCCAAACATGTAGCTGATAGGCTAGCTCCGCCCCGGGTAGAAATTGCTCAATTTTGCCTTATGTTATATCTTTAGGCCATTCACACTCTTGTTATTATCAAATACTCTCATATTTACCCTTGACAGAGCTCCAACGTGAAATGTGTGAACTCAAATGTGTCCAAATTGCGAACAGAGAAATGGTCAAAAACAATTTCTGACTATGATATAAAATTACCCTCAGTTTGGAGCTTCGTTAGGGGTCAAGGGCAAAACCGGGACTGTTTCCTAGCGGCAGAGTAATATTAATCCAAAAGTTTAAAGATGACAAAATTGCTCAATTTGGTTGACCATTTTCACTAGTTATAATTTTTATTTCTCAAATTTAACTTGATTTTCATGTGTTACCTTTTCCTGTAATACTACTATTGCCAATAAATTCGAATATTTGTGTCTTATTTCCATATCAATCAACTATGCGTCAATGCTAAACTAGTTTGGGTCGCTGATATTTGTCCTCGATATCCATTCGACTTATATTTTGGTCTATTTCTTTCCGATAGTGTTAAATATGTCGTCTTTTGATGGAATCTGTTAAACTAGAGGTTCTTTATACGAGTATGAATGTTATTACGAATATGTATTAGGGAAAAAATAAAATGGGTTACGTATAAAAAGCAAAATCCTCTTGAGATAAGGAAAGATACTAGTAGATTCCCAAAGGGGTTCAAAATTTGCTTTAGATTACAAGTTCAAATCTCAAATGTGACAATCTATTTTTTTTTGAATCCCCGTGTATAACTTCTTGGCTCCGCCACAACAACTGATTGCAGCGTTTCTCCTTTATTAGGAATTGGGAGTAGTTATGCGAAGCTCACGCAGGTAGACTTCATCATTTTTGTATCTTGACATTTCCAAAAGAATGTTTTTTGAACCGTTGTGTGAGCTTTATGATGCAATATTTCTAATGGGATAGGAATGTGGTATGATAAATGAAAGTTGATATCAATAATTAGCTCCCTTTTTTGTTAAAGTAGGATTTGAGTTTAAATGGAGTAAAATGGTTAGTAAGGATTCATATAGCCGACCCCAACTTATTTGGGATTGAGGCATAATTGTTGTAGGATTTGAAGTTCCCTGCTATTGTATGTCGTCAGTGCAGAGATTGTCCTGTGATTTTCTAAAGGATTTGTGCTTAGAAGAGTCCCTTTTTTGACTACCAAATACATACGAAGATAAATATTGCTTCTCGTGTCTCGCTGTGCTTAGTTGATTTCTTCCTGAATGTTGATGTAATAATTTCATTCTTGAAAAATCACTGATCTTTTGATGTTAAAGATTTTCACTCTTACAAAGTTCTATGCGAGTGAAATAAAAGACTCTGGCAGTTTCTTGTCTCTTGTTTGTAGAGTAGGTTGCACTAATATTATTCAGAGTGTTCTAATTTCTGCAGCAATATGCAAATTCTCTTAATGGTTTTTAAAGTTGGGTTTTTGTTTAATGATCATGAAATCCGCTGTTTCAATTTTGAGGTTCGCATACAATGAGTCAGGCCATCTATCTTTCTCCTCTTAAATACCAGACTTGGTTAAACAACTAGTTTCAAACTTGTGGCGTGCGCCTACCATATATCCAACGGTGTACTACCTTTACCAATGAACCAAAACCCTGGATCATGTTAAAGTTAGGTTCTTTCTCTGGTCACTAAATATGAAAGACATGATTTACTTCGAAGGGAAAATATGGGTGGGGGTGGGAGGGGGTCAGCCAACAACATGACAGAGAGTAACAACATGACAGAGAGTGCTCCTTGGATGACAATTGCATTTTATATTGCTAAGTGAGCAAAAGCATAACCAAGATTAAGCGCTAATGATGGATTAGCTGTCACATGTTTGCACATGGTTATTTCCCATCAAAGTTTATGCTGTTGGATGATGGTCTTGCCGTTGTTCACTTCTATGAGTTGAGATATTATGTGCATTCCAAAGTGTTTGACAGTATATAAGGAACCCAAAGACCAAATTTTTTTATTACATTTATGATCAAATCCAGACGAACACCTTATTGTCATATCTAAAAACAGAATGATAATGTCAAGGAGAAATTTCCTTGGATCAATGTTAATATGATATCTTTATTCAAAATGAGTCAGTTTGAGTCAATAACCCGTCTGTTTATGACATCTGATTTCTTTCAGGGCTTTGTTATGATACCAATGAACCTGTTCTCAAACAGGCTTTTGAGCAACATGGTGAGATAGTTGAAGGTAATTACCGGATGACAATAGTTCTTTTTGTTATTGTGACTTGGTTTTGTCTGGAACTATAAGCTTATCCACTTTCAGTGAAAGTAATATGCGATCATAGAAGTGGAAAATCCAAAGGATATGGGTTCGTAAAGTTCACTTCTGAAACTGCAGCTAGCAAGGCTTTGAAGGAAATGGACAGTCAGGTAAGTGCAGAATAGCATAAGTTCTACTTCTATTCTTATATTTGCTCTTACAGTTTTGTTGATTATGCTTCTCAGTTATTGGATGGCAGAAATATTCGTATCAGTTATGCCCACAAAGAATGACATTGAGGGTTCCAAATCTCATCTTTCCTCGTATGTCTCTATATTCTCCACTTTTTGTCATATTTGTTTATTGCTTACTCTTACACAAGCATAGATCTTTTAATTAAAAGAAGTTACTGAATGCTCTGCTGATTGTGTTCTTCCCGAGAACTTACTGAGAATTTTCCATATCATGGTATCGTGATCTTGATGTACACTTGCCTATGTCTTCATTGCAATATTGAATACCTTCAGCTATGTTCTTTAATACTATGTTTAAAGCAAGTACAACCACCCTAAGAATTCTTAAATGACTTGAAAATAAGTAAGGTTTCATTTTTTGACATAGATGTGTGCAAGAACTAGCGATTGCAGCCGTGAAAGTTGGTACTGAAGATACTTGTTGAAGATTCTTCAAGATTAGTCTTGGTTCTTGAGTTTGGTCATGGGAGAAACAGCTACCGAAAAGGTCCTATGCCATGATTTTGCATCGCGTGTCAAGTCCAAATCAAACTTTAATTGATCCATTTCTTTTTCCCTTGTACTATGTCAATTCTGTGTTTTGTGTAGGACTCAGGATTGTTAAGGAATTAATTTTACAGCTGTTACAAGGGAACTATGATTGTATTAGCTTGAAATTTTTTAGGGAGAAAAGCTCTTCTATCAATAATATATAGAGCTATTCAACTTGCTCAAAGCTCTGAAGGGAATCAAAAGAATTATTTCATTTGCATCACTTTGATTGGATTTGGAGAAGTCCAGATCATATTAAAGATAAATGCTGCCTTCTGTATTTGCACCTTGTTTTAAAAAGACCAATTCTTTGACATTTGACCCCTTGTCCCTGGCTAATATTTTGTATTATTTTGCAAATTTTCCTTCTCAGAGTTTTATCAAATGCTACAACGGAACTATTTCGGTTTGTAATACTACCATATCTTCCAACCCATGATAGGTCAAAACAATATGAAAAGGAAGATCTTTCACAAAATTTGTGCAAAAATAATACTCGTTGATGAAATTAGGAGAAACTAATTCCTTTCATGTAATGAATATATCTATGAAGTGAGGTGAGGAAACAACAGACTGTGCATCCAGTTACACATGATGAACACAGAAGCAGCAAGCTATTTATTCCATGGCCTTTAGCATAATAAACATATTGGCATACTTCATTTCTAGTCATAAATTTTTATCTACTAGCTTTGTAGCATAGGAGGTCACGAGTTCGAGGCGTGGAAACAACCTCTTGCTGAAATGCAAGGTAAAACTGTGTATGATAGATCCTTGTAGTCTAGCCTTTCCCTGACCCTGCGCATAGCGCGTGCTTAGTGCACCGAGCTGTCCCTTTTTAGCTTTGTAGCCTACAGACTTTGAAACAGTCAAATCTTTCACTTGTATCTTTTTGTGCAAAGATAGGTGAAAACTTGATAGATAACAGTGGATTATACATGCTATCACAAAAACTTGTACACAGATTTTATGCCGAGTCTGTTTTAGTACAACAACAACTATGGCTCGGTCCAGCTAGCATAAAAGTAGCCAATTTATGAAGAATCCTCGCGATCCTTGCCCCTATTCTTCCGGAAATGAAAGAAAAAGAAAAAAAGAGAACAAAATAAAACAAACTTAAAGAGTGTAGAGAAAGGATTGAAAAGAAGAATAGAGATGGTTTGTTGCACATTTACAGCTTTACAAGAACCTATGAGACCAACAACAATGTAATATCCTGAAGAAACTTGAGATTAGCTATCATACAATCAGTATAAGTAGCTAACCTTCAATTACCAGAAAGAGATTTTGAGAAACGAGAACTTGTTTGGAGCCTCAGATCTTTACTTTGTCAAATCTGGTATTGTGATGAAATATAACAAAGGAAGTATTTTCTCAAGATTAAAATACTCTTATCCAAGAATATAATAAGGTAAAGCATGACGTAAATGTATTAGAGAAGTTAGATAATTGGATCTGTTGCCTCTGTGTCCAAAAGACTTTATCGCTAGGATCCTCAAAAAATGCAGCCGCGCCTGTGTCGGATCCACCCAAAGTGCATAAGTTTTGAAGGATTGGACATACATCGGGCTGCATTTTTGGAGGATCCAAGCAACGTAGACAAAAATGTAAGCTAAGTCATGAACAAGAAACCAGAGGAAGATTCTAAATAAATAAAAGAGGAGGTAAGAGTTGACTAAAAACCTGACAACAATTGCCTCCAAATGCTCGTGGACGATTGATGGACCATAGGGAAGGTTGCTTAAGACTTAAAACTCAGTAACAACCCACCAAAAAAAAAAAGCAGTGGAGAGAAAAAGATTATCTTTTCTTTTATAAGCAGTAAAATGGAAGTGGGGATAAAAAGTAAAAAACATGGAGAAAAAGTAAAATATTACATTTGTATTTTAATATTTTACTTAAAAAAATTCAAATAATATTTCCATATAAGTGTAGTCAGTTAATTACTTACAATATTTGAATTTAGTACTTACAAATACTCATATTTATGCCTGGTCTAAATGAGGAGTGCAATGGTCAAATGACAAATGAGCATCAATCTTCAGTTCCATATGATTTTAAAGATTTTCAATTTAGTATTCAATTTCTTAAAATACTATATCAAAACAAGTTTGATGAATTAAGGAAAACCTCATCCAAGCTAGTTTGAATACTTGTACGATTAGCACAGAGTTTCCTGTTTATGTGATGTTTTCTTGATGAATAGTATTAGTATCTTGATTTGAGAGGTGATTAGGACAAATTTATGTTTAACGCTACTTTTCTGGATATTGAAATTTTATCGAAGCATATGTATAGTGTACATGTCCAAACTCTGCAACTAACAAAACCTGGTATTTAAGTCTGCACGCAAAGGGGCAGGGTCATACTCCCCGAGTTTTGACTTCTGAGACGAACTGGGATTTAGCCAGATAACTCGAATTTTTTGATTACCAAAAAACAACAACAACAACCCAGTAAAATCCCGCAAGTGGGATATGGAGAGGGTAGTGTGTACGCAGACCTTACCTCTATCCCGAGGGGGTAGAGAGGCTGTTTTCGATAGACCTTCGGCTCAAGAAGACAAAAAGAGACAACATATCAGTACCATCAACAAAAAATTATAGAAAAAGAAAAATCAAGAACCATGATTAGTCTTTGTGGTCAATGTTGGACAAACGATGTTAGGGAAGGCCAGGATGTCCGTAGCCTGGTTGTTGTGCTTATTTATCTGAATGGGATGTTGTATGGGGAGACAACATGGGACAAGTGGAGAATCAAGTTAAGAATGTCCTTGTCCTAAGACAGATAAAATGAATCTGATCATTTTATCTGATAAGAGGAGCTTGAGACAAGAAAAAGAACCATTTTCACACATAATATAGTCTAACATTTTCTAAGAACTGTGCTACAAGTTGCTCCTCTGTTGCTTCCTTTTTGTTTTTTTTCCATTTGGAACTTCTTTTAACTTCTTTTTCCAACTTCTCATTTCAGATACTTGGCTGTAGAACCATTATGTCACTTACCTGAGTTTGAACACAAACTATAAGATCTTGACCATTGATTTTAGACGAGTTTATTTATAAAAAAAAAGATAACTTCATGTAAGTAGATAACTAGGTATACTAAATAAGAAGTTGATGATCTGTACAGGTGATCCGAACTAGAAATAAATGCTCATTTGAAGACTCTAGAGGGTGTTTGGCTAAGCTTATTAGTTGGTCAAACTGACTTATAAGCACCTTTTGGCTTATCTACGCGTTTGGTAAACATCCAAAGTGCTTAAAAGCCAAGTACTTATAAGTTAAAATTAGTCATAAGCGGGTCGCCCCCAACTTATGACCTTTCAGCTTATAAGCACTTTTAGTTTGACCATCACTTTTACTAGTTTATCCTTACTAATATTTTCTATTTCACAAAATACGTTTCTCAAAATAAATTTCTTGACTTTATTTTCATTCCATATTCGTTGTTAATTCTTTTCTTTATAAAGAAATTTTTTAATTTATAATCTTTTGAAAAAAATTCTAGGCTATTTCAGTCATTTTAACAAAAAAATGGTCTATCAACATTTTTTTATCAAACAAATCAAATGCTTATTATCAGTTTCAGCACTTCTATCCAAACACGTAAATGCTTATTCTAAAAATCAATTTCGGCGCTTAAAAACTTTTCAGTACTTCAAGCTTATTAGCTAATCCAAACTGGCTCTTGGTGTGTTAGAGATATAATCACTAGTGTTAGAGAATCCCTAGTGTTAGATAAATCTTAAAGTACGAAGTATTGAAATATCATGGACGCAAGAACCATTTATGATAATGAAGATTCATACAACCAACCTCAACTAGCTTGGGTATTGAGGCATAGTTGTTGTTGATGTAGAAACTTGGAAATAAGGCAGATGACTTGCTAAAATAGGTTAAAATACGATAATAATATAAAAATTCTTTACATCATATAGATTAAATCGTTTTAGATGGTAAGACCTTATTGCACAATGAAAACCGTTGAAATGGGGAGAGTCCAGTGATCTAGGATTGATCAAGTATGCCTTGTTATGTGAGAAATGAATGAATCCAACTCCATGTTCTTCATACCACCTTCTGCTACTGATATCTTAAGAGCTGCACTCAAATCCTTTGCTCTCCTCCTCATTTCTTCTCCTTCTTTAGACACCATTAATTTTTCCACTGCTGCCTGCACCATGGCAAATGTTACCACCTCGCGCCTACGGGTCCAATCCTTAACGACTATGCCAACTTTTAAAATCTTCGTGGCCAATATAGTATTTCGGGGTTGATCCGAATGCATTGGCCACGCTGCTATTGGCACGCCCATGGAAATGCTCTCCATGCACGAATTCCATCCACAGTGACTCATAAAACCGCCTACGGAAGAATGTGCTAATATTTCTAACTGTGGTGCCCAATCCCTTAACACCACTCCCTTTTCTTTAACACTCTCTCTTCAAACCCTTTTGGCAAATCAATCTTTCTTGATTGATCTTTAGCGAAAACATTCCCTTTATCTGCATCTCTTAGTACCCAAATAAACTTCTGCTCGCTTTTCTCCAATCCAATTGCCATCTCCTTGATCTGTTCATCCGAAAATGAAGTTGTCGTGCCAAAAGACACGAAGATCACGGAGTTTTGTCCTTGTTTGTCAAGCCAACTTAGACATTTATGTTGTTTGGTACAACCTTTGGTCCCATGTTGTACTAAAACAGGATTGAATGGTCCAAGTGCCCACTGCTTTTTGTTATTGCTTATCTGTTCCTTGGACAGCAAATCAAGAAAAGGACCTTCTATAACTTTGCATGTGTTGTAAATCCTTCCTGAATTGAACTTCAAGTAATCGTATTCATTTTTAATAAATTTCTCAAATTCAGGACTAAAACAATCTTCAAGTGAAGGAACATCTTTTAGCATATTAGCATCAATGATAAAAGGCCAGCCCATATTCTCCCATATGAACAAGAACAATGTAAAAGCTGACACACTGTGAAAAGCATAGGCTTCTGCATTTGGTAAGTACACAAAATCTTGAACCACTGACCCCATTAGGGAGTCATGAATGATGATTATTCTCTGGCTTTTCGACGAGAGGACACGAAGAAGTTCGGCCACAGGCTTTCGTAGATGAGACGCTGCCTCGAATGATGGTTGAAGATGGCAAGGAAATTTGATGGCAGCGTTCGGATTAGGAGGGGGAGATATGAAAAATGGTGTTGAGAATTCATGAGAATGAATATTGACAATAGAAAAAGGGTCATGAACTCTTAATTTAGCTTGATGAGTGTGTATCTTGGTTGTAACATAATGAACTTTTATATTATAGGAAGCAATGAGTTTACATAGTTGAAGAAGTTGATTGAGATGTCCTTGTGCTGGAAAAGGGACAACAACTACTACAATATCTTGATTTTTTTGGCCATGGTTTTGGAAATGGAGATTGGAGGCCATTGAAAAAATTAATCTATGAATGTTTTATTTCAAAAGTAGATATGTGCTTTATATATATATATATATATACATATATATATATATATATATACATATATATATATATATATCTATATGTATATATATATATATACATATATATATATATATATATATATATATATATACATATAGATATATATATATATATATGTATATATATATATATACATATCTATATATATACATATATATGTATATATATATATATCTATATGTATATATATATATATATGTATATATATATATATAGATATGTATATATATATATATATATATATGTATATATATATATATATATATATAGGAACTTTGGTGTTATTAGGGCCTATGTTTTGCTACCAATTTGTAGACTAGTCGACGGCTATAGTTATAAAAATACTTAACTCGTATTTGATGTTTATATTAAATTAATAAGTTTAACTTTAATTGTCTCAAAATAAAGTGACAATATATGGCACTTAACGTTGGAACTTTGGTGTTATTAGGGCCTATGTTTTGCTAGCAATTTGAAGACTAGTCGATGGCTGTAGTTAGGAAAATACTTATTCGTACGTGATATTTATATTAAATTACTAAGAGTAATTTTGACAGTCCTTTGGTGTTAGTAGGGCCTGTGTTTTGTTAGCAACGTGTCACAGGTCATTCCATTTTTTTGTGTTTGGGTGACTGACGTCTGTTAATAGAAAAATACTTACTCGTACCTGTACATTAAATTAACAAGTTCAAGTTTAAGAGTCTCAAATTTAAGTGATAGCATATATCACTTAATCATGATTAATCGATACTCTTTCTTAGGGGTGTACATAGATCGGGTTGGTTCGAATTTTACAATTACCAAACCAAATCAATTGTGTCGGGTTATTAAATTTAAAGACCAAACCAAACTAATAAATTCGGGTTTTTCAATACCGATTTTTCTCGAGTTTTTTCGGAATTTTTTCCGGTAAAATCTGCGTAGAACAAAACATATAACGTATGCTCAAAATATTTCTTTAATCCTAGTAAGATACAACTATATAAAGTATTTTTCAAGAAAATAATACAAAATATGAGATATGTCATGACTCATGACATTATCCTAAAATATTCAACAATAAAGACAATAAAATTATGTAATATAAATATTGCTAATTAAAAAGCCATAATAAAAATAAACATAATCTAAAAGCACTAATTCAAGCTAAATTAGATAGACTAATAGGGGAGTATTAATTATATGCCTAAAAGCTAAAGCAAAATAAAAATAGGTTATGTATTTTTATCTAAATTATTGCAAAACAAAAACTAGACATTCAATACATTCTCGTTCGTAATATTGAATTGAATATCTTTTGTTAGCATTAGTATTGATTGCTAGCATTATTTAATTTACTAATATTAATGGCTATAAAACTTATTGGAGCATTCAAAAGTTCTAAATCCAACCTTGAAATAATACCTTAAAAGATAAAATTATGAAACTTTTTAAGAAATATTTATAAATTACATTACAATAAGTATATTTATATATTAAATATATCTAAAATTTCTATATATGTAACGTCGGGTTGGTTTGGTTTCGGTTTGACTTTCTTTAGTTAAAACCAAACCAAACCAATTATGGTCGGACTTTTTTTTTCCAACACCAAACTAAGTCAAACCAAACTATAGTCGGGTTTTTTTCTCGGCTTGACTCGGATTATCGGGTTGGTGCGATTTGTCGGTTTTCTTTGTACACCCTACTCTCTCCTACTTAGCCTTTTGCACACATACTTTAAGAAAACATCAATAATATGAGTTATTTGATTGAATTGCCCTTATTTATTCTTAGATCTCTCAATATCGTAAAAATAGCATCGGCTAGCCAGTTTTTGGATCAGTCGTTAAAAAATAATCAGCTTTGGCAAAGTCATTGAAAAATAATTATTATTTTGCTGCAACACGAAAAGTTCCAACATAATATACTAGAGATCGGTACATTTGTAGGAACATCCAACATATAATGTTAGAACTCCAACACACGGAAAGTTCCAGTATAATATACTAGAGATTGGAGCACCGGTGCTTCAATCTCCAGTATATTATGCTAGACCGGTATATTATAATGGAATGACAGTTTATTGAAATATTTTTTCGGATTTTGAACAATGTTTTCATTCAAATTTATCTTTAAATGAAAAATAATTAAATTTCAGTTATTTTTGAAACTGTGACTATTTTTGAATGATCACTTATTAATCTGGCTACTTTTTTTATTTCTCCCCTCAATCTCTTTTACTTCTTTGAGGAACATTTATTAGAGTAGAAAGGGTAAAATTGCTAAAAAAATATAAGTAACCCTTTCTTGTTTTTTTTTAAACCATAATTATTTTAAAACTAAATAGGACGGAAGGGAGTACAAAGTTTATATTGAATACGCATGCATTACACTCACTGATTTGACGAAAATAACGTGTGCAAGTAAAAGATAGTCCGATACACAAAATATATGTGCGAAGATTGGAGGAAGGGCCGCGCCCAATATATGCGAGTAAACATTTTTTTTGTCTGTTTTAGTGCAGACGATATTGTAACAGGGGTAACATGAATTTATTTTTAATTGAAGAAACTGTTACATTAAGTAAACCATGTGAATTTGCACCCAAAACAAAATAAATAAAAAGTTAAGTATTTTTGTGATGTTGTTTGATATGGACTGAGTTTTAAAATGTAATATTATTTTGTATTGTTTTTTTTTCTATTCTTTTTATTAGTATTATCGTATTATTTTTGTCTGTACTTTCGACATATTTTTTTTCTTTCTTCGAACATGTTTAGGAATCATTTTCTTTGAGTCGAATATTTATCATAAATAACCCATGTACCTCTATAACGTAGGAATAAAGTTTGCGTATGCTGATCTATTCTCTCCAGATCCCTTACAGCGATCCTAGCTTAATTAATCATGCCTCCAAAGTTGTTTTTTAACAATATTATGTAAAACAATAATAACAACAACAACAATCATGTATCTGCAGTTGTTTTTAGTATTACATAATACAATAACAACAGCAATATTGTACGTAATATTGTTAAAAAACAACTTCGGAAGCATGACTAATTAAGTTAGAACCGTATTGTTGGGCGTTGGCAGAAATGACGAAATATGTTGTTGTTACTATTATATTACGTAATATTGTTAAAAAACAACTTCAGAGGCATGACTTGCATGATTAATTAAGCTATGATTCAAGAAGGTTGAATGATGCATTTGGTTGAATGTTAAGTTATTGATCAGGAGGTGTAAAGATAAAATCCCACTAGATACATTTCTTTCTTCTTTTTTTAGTAGTGCATTCATATACTAAAAATTCTAGATTCACCCCTGCTCTTATACAAGCTGAATATGCTTTCTTTGTATCACATTCATTCTTTAATCTATCCAGCCACCGAAATAAAAATGTAGTTCAGCACAGAAAGTATTTCATATTTACATAGAATTCACGGATGAGCTACAATCTAAAAGTATGTTGTAGACAACCCCCTCTAATGTATAAAAATATTAGCGATTGCTTCTAATTATGTCTCTAATCTGACCTATAGGTTATACTTAGACAAAGTAAAATCACTGCTGACCTCTAATAAAATAAAAATCTTAAACAGAGAGAAAAAAAATGAGATTTTTCAGATCAGTGGGAGAATACTGGTGTTATTATGAATAAAAAACTTTAGCCACTACACATTGCAATTTGCAACTAAAGTTTCAAATGAAACACGGCATGTTCAATTTTGTTTTTACATGATGGACAGATGTAATAGCAATATAAAAAATTTGCGGCTTAAAGTTATCATTATGACTAGGGAAGATTTTCTTTTTTTTTTTTTTAAAAATTTACAAATTGCAATTAGAAAACAAACAACAACAACCCAGTATAATCTCACTTATTGGGATCTGGGGAGGGTAGTATGTACGCAGACCTTACTTCTACCCTGGGGTAGAGAAGCTGTTTCCAAATAGATCCCCGGCATCCTTCCCTCCAAGAACTTCCCACTTTGCTCTTATCAAGACTCGAACTCATAACCTCTCGATTGTAAGTGGGGGTTGCTTACCATCAAATCAACCCCTCTTATCAATTAAAGATAAAAAGTAATGTCGGTAAGGCCACAGAGTTATTACCACTGTGGTCGGCAAGAGCTAAATAATAAAACTGCTGATTTGCTATTTTCAGCCAGAAATTAATAAAATATAAGGTGAATTTAGAGGGAGGGGTACCAAGTAATACCATAGCAAGAAAAAAAAATGATCCCTCCGCTCTTAATCGGAGATGTGTTATAGGAACAATGGAGAAATTCTGATACGGAGCATTTCCCATTTTACTGAATTAGTCGAGTCAGTACCAAATATATTTGATGATTAAATAAAAAATTATAATAATCTGATCGGTCATTTTGAAAGTATTAGCCCGATCCCCTATTTGTTGCTTCCCTCATATCTTTTCTTGCTTATTTGACTTGCCGGGAGGTTCTGTTTTTGGTTTCGAAGTGTTTTGATATACTTAGTCCTTAAAACGAAAGCTTAAGTTCTAGGATTTTGACCGTAGTCGAAACTCTGTGAAGACAACTCCGGAATGGAGTTTTGTCGGTTCCGTAGCTTACTTGGGTGATTTTGGACTTAGGAGCGCATCCAGATTGTGTTTTGGAGGTCTGTAGTTGAATTAGACTTGAAATGGTGAAACCTGAATTTTTGGAAAGTTTGACCGAAGTAGCCTTTTTGATATCGGTATCAGATTCCGTTTTCGAAAGTTGGATTAGGTTAGTAACGTCGAATATGAATTATATGCAAAATTTTAGGTCAATCGGACGTGATTTGATGTGTTTCGACATCGGTTGTAGAAGTTTAAAGTTTCAAAGTTCATTAAGTTTGGATTGGAGGGTGATTCGTGTTTTTGTCGTTGTTTGATGAGTTTTGAAGGGTCGACTAAGTTCATATGGTATTTAGGACTTGTAGGTATGTTTGGTGGAGGTCCCGGGTGCCTCGGATTGATTTCGGGTGATTAATGGATCATTTTGGACTTGTGAAAATTGCAAATTTTCTGGTGTTCTCCAATTCTAGTTTCCTTCTTAGCATTCGCCAGGGGAGTCCTGCGTTCGCGATGTAGGTTTTGCATTCGCGAAGCACTGAAGTTATTGGTCTACGTGTTTGCAATGGAGGTCCCGCGTTCGTGTAGAGGAAGTGGTCAACTGAGTCTTCTGGCATCTTTGCCTACGCGTTCATGGCGTTGGTCCCACGTTCGCGTAGAGTCAAGGTGAGCAAGATTCGCGTTTGCGATTAGCTCATCGCCCTCGCGTTGAGTATATTTAGGCCAAAGCGAGTTTGTACTTTGCTAACGCGAGGGTTTTTCCGCCTTTGCGAAGAATGAATGCCTGGGCAGTATTAAACATTTCAAAATCGAGGGTTTAGTTATTTTTATCCAAACTTGAGAAACAGAGCTCGGATTTGGACGAGAATTTGAGGGATTTTCAGAGATATCGATAGGGTGATGATTCTACACTTAATTTTGGCTATACCCCACTAATCTATCATTAATTCAATCCTTTAGTTTCGGATTTGGGTTGAAAGTTTTGGAAAAAATGAGAGAAATTTTTCAACTAAGTTTTTGAATTTTAATTGGGATTTTGATATTGGATTTGGACAATTTTGGTATGAGTGAACTTGTGAGTGAAGGGTTGTTCATATTTTTTGACTTTTACCCGATTTTGAGATATGGTACCTGGTCGATTTTTTGGGTCGATTTTCTAATTGCTTGCTTAAACTTTGATTTTATTAATTAGATTAATTTCTTATAGTTATATTTATGGTATATAATTATTTTTGGCTATATTTGGGACATTCGGAGTTGGATAATCGTGGAAAAGGCATTGTTACCGATTGATTGAGCTTCTTAACCTTGTGTGGGGGAATTCCCCTTAGGATTTGGTGCTGTTGTGATATATGAGCACCGTGTATGTGAGTTGAGGAGTGCGTACATGGCTATTTGTTGTAAAATCTGATTTTTACTGAATAATAGCTTATTTCATCTTAATTGAGTTATACTAGCATGTGTAGTTATCCTGTTTAGCCTAGTATCACAGGTCTACATATCTTAAATGCATATCTAAACTCTGTGCAGCATGCTTGGTGGTTTTCCTGCCTTTTCCTTGATGTGTACTTGGTTTAGACTGTAGGATTTTCTTGCCGTAACTGTTATTCCATTATTTTGAGTTACTTATTTACTTGGATTCCCAGAAGATTTCCCTGCATATTTACTTTGGGACAACGGGACGACATCCCGGGAGATCCCCTACATATTTACTTTTAGGACTACGAGATGGTATCTCGAGAGATCCCATGATGTATTATTCATATATACTGTACTCTTATTATTCTGTGATTTTCTTTTTGTTAAATTTCAGTCTCTGATTACACTGCGATATTTATACTCTACCTTATTTATTAGTACATATATCCCTGTAGGGCCCTGATCTAATCTCGTCACTACTCGGCCATTGTTAGGCATGACACTTACTGGTTACTGTTGTGGTGTACTTATACTACTCTTCTGCACATGTTTCGTTTGCAGATCAGGTATCTCTTACTAGCCTCGCTATTAGTTGCGTACTTGATTCTGCTCCGAAGACTTCAAGGTACATCTGCATGAGTTCGCAGATTTGGGAGTCCCCCTCTATCCCTTTTGTGTTATTTCTCCTTTATTTCTTCTAGTTACTAATGTATAGAAACAATTAGACAAATTCTTAGAAGCTTGTGACTTATGATGTTTCGAATCTTGAAAAATTTTTGTGTATATTCGAGAGTTGATTATTATACGTGCTGAAAGACATTTATATCAATTATTTAAATATCTGATAGTTAGTTATTAAATTTATGCTTTCACTTTTATTATTCCGTAAATATTAAGATTTCTTAATCTTAGAGACTAGGTGTTATCATGACATCTCATGAAGGGAGAATTTGCATTGTGACAAAAATATTGACAATAAAAGAATTCGTATATAGTAGCATAATACTTCCTCAAATTCGATGCAGAATAGTATTTGTTATAGTAGTATAATACTTCCTCCATTCTCTTTTATTTGTCCAATGTATTAAAAAATTTCTTTTTACTTGTCTACCTTAGCAAATCATAAGAGAATTAATAATTATTTTTTTCCAATTTTATCCATCATTAAGTAACCATTTCTAGACTTATTGAAACACTAATAGTCAAATTTTCAAAGCAAATAATTATGAAAATTAATTAAAAATAAATATTTAATTAGTACTTTCTTAAAGAAGTACAAAATGCATACTCAACAAGTCAACAACTAAAAGAGAACAAAGGGGTCTATTATAAGAAACAACCTGCATTGCTTCCTTTGGATTTAGCATATTACTTTAAATCTAGGACTAGGAGGGATACTGCTGGGGGTGGGGGGTGGGGGGGGGGGGGGAGAGGAATTATATTGGGATTTTTATGTGTATATATATAAACTTCACTGTTAATATGTCGCTAAATTGCTTATAACTAATCGAATTTTTTTGATAATTTATCACTAATTTGTCGATAAACAGGAACAGACGAATGAAAAGAAAATTAGTAGATCTATATTTCGTTTGTCATTAAGTGACTGCTTATCAAAGTTTGTAATCATCATTAAGAGGTTTAAGAGAATAATTTTCTGAATGGTCTTTCTATTTTGCTTTATTGTATCAAAGTTATTAAATTACTTTTTATGATAAAAAATCACTCAATTTCACTTAAAAGGCATATTAACATGAATTGGAAAAAAGTAATAGGTGCAAAAAACAATTCGTTAAATGGCATATAAAATGACAGATAATATTAATTGGAAAAAACTTTGATATATGAAAGAGAACAATAGGTCGTAGCATTCTGGTTGCTACGTATGTTTTCTTTGACTTAACAGATTCATTCAATTGAACTCATATTCAAAGGAGGATCATAAGTTCAGGGTTCGACGAGTAGCATGCTAAAATTTTTAAGGGTTAATTGTAAAAGAGAGAAAAATCTCATATAAAATTAGTCGAGATACACCTATATTAATTTGATACCTTGACATGCACATAGAATTGATCAAATTATTAATTATTGGTCCAAATGTTAGAAACATGTGGCTTTTATGTCCACATCAACAACCAGACACAAATCTAAAATTGTACCAAGATTAATTCATACAAAAATATTGGCCCCACCCTATTGATCTCACTACAATACTATCCAATTATGTACATCCAAAGGAATCCTTTATTTGTTATGGTGGACTCTCTACCACGCAAATTCGGATTAGTTAAATATGTTAATATATTTACTATTTAAAGAATATGAATTAGCGATGGTTAAATGCATGGCTACATAAAAAATTCATAGCTAATTTTATTTAGCAATGAATTAGCTGTAGAATATCAAGAAATTTTGTTATTTACTAATAATTTAGCAACAAAATTCATAGCTAATTTTAATTTTTTTCTAGTGATCTAGATAGATTGTAGACTTCACATTTATTATAAGTTAAATAGAAATTAATCTTTTCCCAATTAAATTAATACGTCGACTCTCAAGTTTGAATGCATCATTAAAAGTATTATTTTTGTCCTTTAATTTTGACAAAATTATTAAGAAAATCAGTGTATATTTATATGGAATATAGAACCAAGGATGTACAACTAAATGTTTTCTTCTGCCGACAACTTTGTCGAGAACTATTCCGTGGATAGAGCACGTGCTAAAAAAATGGGGAGAGAGAACCATCTATTTATGTTTCTTTTATATTTTACCCCTGCCCTTTGGTAGAGAGGCCGTTTTCGAATAGATCCCCGGCATTCTTCTCTTCAAGAACTTCCCACCTTGCTTTTGGGGAGACTCGAACTTACAATCTCTCGGTTGAAAATGAGGATTACTTACCATCAAAGCAACCCCTCTTATCGAGCCAGATTACACATATTTTCAATAATTCAATAAAATATTCACTAGTACTTTCCATCAATACAGATATCGATTACTATATATTCATGTTTTTTCAAGTACTCAAGTACAAAGAGTTCATTCGGAGTCTCATTAACCATTAAGATATTATCATTTTTGTACTGCATCAGAAACTATTTATATTTGATAGCCAAAAAAAAAATTTATATAATTTTTGTATATAATATACAAAGGGTATACATATACAATACACACACATACACACACACATATCCTTTTCCCTTAGCCACTGTTCACATTAGCCAAAGAATAAAAGAGAATATCTCATCTTCTGCGGGATTTAGGGATTCCTGTCTTTTGCTCATATTGTCTCCAGTCACACCCTTTTTTAAACCAAAAACCTTCACTTAACCCTCTTAAATAAATAAAAAGATTTGGTAAAGAAAGTTTGAAAAGGGTTTTTTAATTTTGAAAGTGACAAAAATGGTGTGTAAAAGGACATGATTCAAAGTCGCTACCTGACATTGATTTTGGTGTTTCAGGTCAACGTTTTTATAAAAATAATTTTTCCTTTTTAAACACATTGGACTTCAAAACTAAGTTTGCACTAGAAATTCGGATAAGGGGGTTCATATGACTCGGGGAGAAGGTGCTAGGCATTCCCCAAGTCCCGTAACTAGTACGGTTGCATACATAATAAAGTCGGCTTTCAGAATATTCGAGTTGAGGTAAAACAAGCACAGAAAAATAAATACACAAAATGACTCGACGTCGTCTCCACCTAATAAAAGAAAATAAGGATAGAAATAAGAATAAAATACTACGCTATGCTTCCGTCACAAATGCGTCACAACCTCCAAAATATTTACAAAGTACTTCGGGGCATACCCCGTAATAAAATATATACAAATCCTTCGAGGCATTTCCCGGATAAACCAAATTAAGGAAATGACCTCTTGCCTCAAAACTAACAAAAATTCTAAGATTTGCCTACTCCAAGCGTTGCCGGTCTAAGCATGCTCGTACCGATAAATTAGTAAATAGATCTATGCAAATGAAAAATTTGGAACAACTAAAAAACTTATGTTTACCTCATTTCGTAACTTTAGATCCAATCTTATTTTAAAGCACATCTCCAAATATTATCCTCTTAAATTTGGAGTCGGTGTAAGGTTTGTAACAGGTAACCGGTTAACAAACGTTTCAATAACTTTATTGACCTGAGTGGCAATTAGTTTCTGTAAAGTGTCATCAATAGTTTCAGCATTCTCAAATTGAGCATGCTCATTCATTTGAGACCCATTAGGGGTTCCCTCACCAGATTGTCGGGGAAAGCCTTGTGGAGTAGGAATCAAAGTGTTAATATCCTGTGGATCTCGCTGATTTTGTTGTTTCTTGGTTTTCTCGAGTGTTGGCATTGTTGTTCGACATAGTGGATCAACAAGAAAAGTTAAGCGAGAGAAAATATATTATCAGATTCCTGGTAACAGAACCAATTTGTTTAACCAAAAAATAGAAATTTAGTCATAACTAGAATGTAGAAGAACACGGGTTACTGATAATCAAAAGGATGAACAAAAAGAAATAATTTAGATAGCAAAAGAGTATTTCAAGAGAAACAAGTAAACCAAGATATATTCCAATGATTTCGTGTCCTCAACTGATCAGATGTCTTCCTTTTATAGGTGTCCTAGAGATATACGTTTTGCTCAAATCATAATGAGGCTATTATGAGTAATTAAAGACATTGAATGTTGTGTTACAAAATTATTACATTCAATACAAATTTTCTAACATATTCCATATTTAATATCCACTAAATGTTGTATCTGCACTCTTTTCTATTGTCAGATTCGTTCCTTTTGACCCTTAGATATAAATGACTTCAATAGGTACGCGTACTGAGTTATTTGAATAACTACCCGTGCCCCTTCTCATGTCATTTGCTCGTACCTGTTGTTGCTCGTGCCTTTTGGCGAGCTGTAATTCTTTGACCATTCAATAAGTCTATGTGTCTTGACATGTTTCCTTAAATACAATTTTTTTCCCAATACAGTGCCAAAACTCTTCTTTACATTAACTTATGTAGTTGTAGAGAATAACAGAACTGTTATATAACCTTTGCATGTGGAGGGCAGCCTAGTGCACTAAGCTCCCGTTATATGCGAAAATCCGTCAATCCAGGGAAGGGTCGGACCATAAATGAAAAATACATATCATTCCAGTAGGGTCTCCCCATTATTTGATTCTTGGGTACAATTTTTGGCATGTGTTTCTCGAGTCCTAGAAATTGATCTCGGGATATTATTACGTTTAGTCCACGTCAAAAACTATTTATATTCGGTAGCCGAAAAGATATATAATTTTTGTATATAACATGCAAAATGTATATATGTACAAAATATATATATATGTTCGACTATTATTTTGAGAGAGACTATATAGTACTATTTTTCCTATAACTTTCGATTTCAGCCAAACCCAGTAATTTATGGTTCAAACTATATATTTATCTTTAAAAATTCATTGAATATGTATAAATCATTAATTAAGAATATAGTAACTGAAAAAATTCGAATTTAGCATATTATATTGGAATATTTTCAGATTTTGAATTCATTCATATTTATCTTTACATGAAAAATGGCTAAATTTTGATTATTTTTACAATTATGACTATTTTCAATTATCACTTGTGAATCTGACTATTTTTTGAATTTCGCCCCAAAATTTTCCAGCTTCTTGTTAGTTTTTGGGATGAAGCCAAGTCTTTTGATGTTTACTTTCATACAAGACTCCAAAACTCTGGTCACAATACTTCTGACCACATACTTTTCTTGATATACCTCCAAATTTTTATCATATAATTGGTCCTTTCTTATTGTGACAAGGCGAAAGGTACAATAATTTAGGATGCTTCATTTTACATGTAGGACATAAACAAACATCCAAGAGTTACAAATGCCAAAACAGTACACGGCAATCCACAAACAAAATCTTTTTTTCATAAAATATTTCTTCGTAGGACGAAACAATCCAATAAAATCTCATTAATAGAGTACATAATATATACGCATACCTTACCCCTACTCGTAGGGTTAGAGAGGTTGTTTGCGAATGACCCTCGATTCAAGAAAATGAAAAGAAACATAAACAAACAGCAAAATTTTACATATGCAAACAACTGAAAAATGTGGACAAGTTTCATTCTCCACATTTTATAACAACATACCCGATATTATCTTACACTGTGGAGTCTGGGGAGAGTAGTGTGTAACGGTATGCCTTAAATCTACTTGGTAAGGATAGTTGTGAGGATAGAAAGGCTATTTTCCATAGATCCCGGCTCACGAAAGTCATTCTCCACATTTTACCCTGTGAAAAACAAGTCTTATCTTGTGATATTAGCAACGAAAGAATCTAACTCCAGTTGAGAAACACCCCCTTTCTCTGTGGACTGCCTTACTGCTACTCCTAATTCGTCTGCTCTTTTTCGAATATCATCGCCTTCTTCTGCCGCCATTAACTTCCTCACAACATTCTCAATGGTGGATGCGCTCACCAGCTCCTCGTGTTTCTCCCACTCCCTAACAAGCAGGCCTATTTTCAGTATTTGCCTCACAAAAAAGGAATTAAGTGGTTGTTCAGAATGCATAGGCCAAGCAACCATTGGCACTCCCATAGTAATACTCATGAATTCCAACCACAATGACTCATGAATCCACCTGTCGACGAATGAGCCAAGATTTCTGGTTGTGGTGCCCATTCTCTCACCACTAAGCCTACTTCTTTTACCCTTTCCTCAAACCCTTCAGGCAACTCAGCTCTTCTAGCTTCCCCAGTAAAGATATCTCCTCTATCGGCATCTCTCAACACCCATATAAACCTCTGTTTGCTCTGCTCTAATTCCATCGCGAGCTCCTTGATTTCCCTTTCAGAAAATGAAGTTGTTGTTCCAAATGATATATAAAGAACTGATCTTGGAGGTTGTTTGTTACGCCACTCCAAACATATATTGTTCGTATTCGACACATGATCAAGTTTAGCAGGCAGAACCGGTCCAATTGCCCATTGCTTCTTGTTTTGCGTACTAGCAAATTGTGCCAGTAAATCAAGAAAATTACCTTCAATTACTTTGTTTGAGTTGTATAAATCACCAGATCTAGTATCTCTATACTGAAGTTGAAAAGTTACTAACTTGTTAATCTCTTCAGGTGCATCTGCTTCAAATGAAGGTAACTTTTCAAGTTCAAGTGAAATAGGCATTCCTTTAGGTATGCATATAAAACTACAATACATAAAGAAAACAGATACACAGTTAAATATATAAGACTCAACATTATCCAAGGAAGAAACATCCTGAACATTACATGACATTAAAACATCATGAACAACGATAACTCGTCTTGATTTAGACGAAATGTCTCGAAGGAAAGAAGCAATAGGCTCACGCAGAAGCTTAGAATTAGCAAGTGCATTAGGATCAGGTGTCGGGGAAGCAAAATCAGGAGTTAGGAGATCATGGAAATGGATTTTGGCTATGTCTGAAGGATTTAAGGCGTTGGCTCGAACACGAGCTTGAAGATTATGAGTGGCTGAACCAATATAGTATACTGAAAGTTTATAGGTTGAGACAATTATACAGGCAAGTTGGAGAAGTTGATTGAGATGGCTTTGAGCTGGAAATGGAACCATAACTACCGCTACTTCATCTTGTTTTTTCAACTTGCTGAGTTCATGGTTTGAAAGATTTTCAGTGCCTCTATCCATGGAAAAAACAAGTTTGAGAATTGAACTGAAAGTATACAGAGGACTTTGATTGCCTTTTTATAAAAGTTAGTGTTGGAAGGGTTTATATACGTACAAAAATATAAACAGCTTTCTATAAAAAGAGGCACATGTACAGTGTCACATATCATTACGTCATATAACACTAATAAATTTTATTCAATTCGATGAGAAATTGCAGACTCATTTGACTGCTCTGCACTCCAAGTACATTTATGCAACGGTTAAGGGTCAAATATATCCTTGTACTATTTAAAATAGGTCATATTTATCATCCGTTTGAATTCTTTATCAAATATATCCCCACATTAGGGCCATATATATCCCTCAGCCGTTAAAACACTCTCCCATATATTTAAATTACGGTTAAGGGTCAAATATATCCTTATACTATTAAAAATAGACCATATTTATCCTCCGTTTGAACTTTTTATCAAATATGTCCCAACCGTTATATTTTTATCAAAACACCCTCCCATATATTTTTAGTAGCACGTGGCATCTTATGATTGGACTAGACGACCCGCCCCACTCCTTTAATTAAACCCGCCTCGACCCAATGAAATTTAGTCTTCTTCTCCGTTCAATCCCTTCATATGCTTATGCTTCTACAAAATGCATGCTTCTTATCTATTTGATGAAAAAGTTTTTTGAGGGTGCCTTAAAAAGTAGGGAGTGATAACAATCATGTGCCATAAATATGAGATGGACCAAAAAAAAGAAGAAATTGAGTATGTTATTTACTAATTGGGTAGTTTTTGTGTCTGGTTCATTGCATAACTTATGTAGTACAACACTATATTGATTTCTAAACTGTTATCCATTTGAATGCTTATCGGATACTAGTACTACTATTGCTATTCTATTTTTTCCCTTTATAATTCATTGCAGCTATACGATATGCGAGAAATTTAGTAAGTCTAGAAGCCAAAAACTTAATAGACCGCAACTCTACATGAAGATACCAATTTGGAAAAAGAAAAGTACAAAATAAAAGAAAGCTAGCACAGAAATATAGTTTCACACTTTCATCTGCAGCTTCATGGGTTGGGAGTGAGATTCACCAGATATCATTAGAAGAATAATAATTATATTTTCAATATAGAAATAATACTCTCATGGCGTTAAAGAGTGACCGCGCAACATTCAAGAGTGGACATTTTATTCATTGATGCATGTAACTAATATCCAACAATTAGCATACATTTTCGTCTTATCCGATTTTGAGGGTCATTTTCATGAGCCAATTTATATAGCTATAATTTTATATAAAAATAGAGTTTTAGCCTTTGTATTGTTGGGCACATGCTAACATGGGCCATCACTGCCTAGTATTGAAGGGATTGAACGGAGAAGAAGACTAAATTTCATTGGGTCGGGGTAGGTTTAATTAAAGGAGTGGGGCGGGTCGTCTAGTCCAATCATAAGATGCCACGTGCTACTAAAAATATATGGGAGGGTGTTTTGTTAAAAATATAACGTTGGGGACATATTTGAAAAAAATTCAAACGGAGGATAAATATGGTCTATTTTTGATAGTGTAAGGATATATTTGACCCTTAACCGTGATTTAAATATATGGGAGAGTGTTTTAACGGCTGAGGGATATATACAGCCCTAATGTATAACGGTGGGGACATATTTGATAAAGAATTCAAACGGAGGATAAATATGACCTATTTTGAATAGTACAAGGATATATTTGACCCTTAACCGTTTATGCAATGCACCTATTGATAGGTATAATTAAGGTTTTTTTTTTACATTGACAGCAACCTAACAAGGATGTTGATAAGGAACACATTCAATATTTACACCAATCCAATATATACACGACATATTTTTTTATGCAAACTTTTATTACTTAATCGTGATTAAGATTCAAAGAAAATGTTTATACTTCATATCCCGTGAGTTAATCAAGAAAGATTAATCTATAGAACTCCAAATAATCAAATACAGCACCGTGTTAAATTGTTGGGGTTACATCTTCTGTCATTGCACAAAACACTACACCTAAAGACAACTAGAAAAATTTGCAACCAAAGCACTGGCAAGACTTGCATCTGAGATCAAAAGACAGAACGCATAGTGGACATCACATATCGACCCAAGCAAATCTCTCGAGATCCATTTACCAAATTACACCTAGAATATGTAAGACTAAGCAAATACATCTTGGATGTACGGCTATCACCATTTTCGACAGACTTGGCCTGTACAACCATCTCTGTACAATATTGAGCATCTAAAGTTAACCACAGCACGGAGCGACTGGTATTTCTGTAACTTCACAAACTGCGAGCAACCTTTTCATACAGATCGCGAGGCCAATTCTGATTCATATTGTTTGCGAGGAAGTTTGCGATCTGCAGAACCAAATTCACATCAAGTTCATAAGATGTTCTTGTTAATAAGAGTGATGTGACTTGATAAATGATAAGTCCAATTACTGATCCAAATATTGTACAACATCGTCAAAACTCAAAAGACCATCATCTTGAGTAGAACTAATTTTTAAAACTAAAAAAAAAATAACTGAAGGAAGTAAAGAACCTACTGTTAGATTAGGTTAAGTTTCATCATATTCAGCTAACATCTGAACTTAGCGATGCATTTCAATCGCTTCCTAGATTTATACTATTTATCTCAAAACAATAAACTAGTCAATTTCCGCAACCAGACCAAAGATTCATCAGATAAACCTTGTTAAATAAAACTGGGTCATACTAATCGGGGAAAAAGTAGTCTACTACATAAGAATAGAAACTTAAACATGACAAGCAACTTCTTGGGAAGCCAGAAAATAAAAAACAAGGTGGAGAGAAATTTATGACTCATCCACTATTCAAAAGAAATGCATGACAGATCCACCTCATCTTGCCCGAGTCCAAGCTGTCATTTATCTAAAACCATACAAGACTAGGCATACAAAAGCAAAAACATAGAACGCTGCCTTCACTAAACAACTTCAGTTAATCCCATTGCCTAACATGTTCCATTTGTTTACAGCCTAATATGCTGTACTACACCCAACAAATCAAGCGGCCCCAAAGCACACGCATCAGAAAATTTTAGCTGGCAGTGACCGTAGTCACAACCTCAGAACATAATTCGCTCAACTCATTTCATTGGATATTGAATACAAAACCACCTCAGATTAAATCAAAGGATGTGATCCCAAATTGTGTCTTGCCTATTAAGAGTGAATCAAGCAATGACAGCAAGGAAAAAACACTTGGGAAAAGCGAGAGTCGTGAAGGACAAGCACACGACATAACTGGAAGTAATAAGCAAAGTGAACATAACTACAAAGGGCACCTATAAGAAATTATAATCAAAGTGCACTACATACATAGTCAACGGGGAAATAAGCCACTGAGCAAAGAGCAACCAAAGACAATGGATGAGAATGAACATGAACATGTATGCTTTAAGATTTACCTTGTCCCTTAAAGCACGAAGTGACCCATCAGTATCTCTAACATTCTCCAGGCATTGAAGCGCAACTTTTAGGAGGTCTGGTACACAAACTTGGACATGGCGAGACAAATTTTTGAAGACATCTGTGGCGAAATCTGGTGTCCTTGGGTCCAAAGGAAGGAATGGGAGCTTAGCCACTTCCTTTATAGCATCCAAGTGATTCCCAACTCTTGCAAGCTTATGAATAGATAGCACAGCCTCCAGCTGCCTTAGAACAATTTGTTGTGCCAGCACATTCTCTCTCTCTTGGGGACTGCACAGAAGGATGAGATTAGGCTTCCATTCCAGAACAATTACAAGGCACTCAAAAAATCATAATAAGAAATAATTTATAGCCGCAGCAAATAATGTTTGACCACCAGCCAACTCTGCATATTACCTGATGTCAGGGTAATATTTGAACATCTCCAGGATCTCATTTCCTGAAAGAATGAGCCCAGATGTTCGGCTATCCCCATCCAACCTTCCACGTGCCAATGCACATATTGCATCAGAAAGGCACTTGTTTATCGTATCCAATGCAGCTGAAAATGCCCCCACTCTCTTTTGAATCTCTATAGACTGTAAAATGTTAAAGCACACAAAATTCACGGAGTGATAAGTACATCATACCACAGAAGAGAGAAGGGAAGGGGCTGGAACATAGAGATAAGAAGAAAAACCTGATTAGTGAAAATAGTAAACAATTTACTGGAAGATAAAATTAAAGAACTTTAGAAACACTCAACAAGGAAATGTTATGGCAGCTTTATTTCATGCACAATAATGTGCATTTGGATCTACATTAGCTTTACATGTGTTCATCAGAACTCATCAAAATTTTGGACAGGTGAAGCAACAGAAATAAAGGTGATCATAATTTAGAACTGCAAATGAACCACCTTGAGGATTTAATTCGCATTTGGTAACGAAGGAAGATAAGTGTTACAAAGTTAACCTTCCTCAATCGAAAGAGGAAAAGAAGCATGGGGCAAGAATATCTTTTTCCCATCAAGTTATATATGAAAAGGGGGGAAAGCTGTAGCATACGAGAAGGTATGAGAACAAAACTTCCATGCAGAAGTTCTGAAAACATGAAGAAGACAGCAGCACAAGTTAGGCCAGCAACATTTTGGCCTTTTTTCCACGGAAGAGAAGATTTGTTCAAAATGAATGAAAGTAGCAATCAATTAACCAGTTATCCTTCAGTAGGACAAAGGATCCACGTTGTCTTCTTAATTTGGACAGGTGAAGTAACAATCAATTTGGACAGGTGAAGTAACACAAATAAAGGTGATCATAATTTTACATCAGATTCAGGATCCACGTTGCATTGGGGGTTATCCACAATTTCACATTCCGCAACTTCAGCTTCAGCCAATTGGGCTGATTTCTATTACTTGGCCTCTTTTCATTAACCAAGTACAAAAAGATTCACTACTACAACATGGTCAAGAATCCTTAAGCAGAATACACCACATGGTCAAGAATCCATGGTTATGATGAAAGCATAGAAAGGAGAAAATTATCTTTGTCTACAGATCAACAAAAAGCACATGATGAGACATTCGATAAGCACAACAAATGCCCAAGAAAAGAAAACTTCAAATTAAGCCCAAAAAAAAAAGATTCCATGCTTACAGTCCATAGAGGTAATTTACTGTCATTGAATGGGGAAAGGAACACTTCAGATTTATTATTAAGACTTATCTCGAACTGCACACGTTAGAGCAATAAGTTTGAAACTCGGTTATGTCACTAAGTAAAAGGAAGAAAGAAAAGATTACCTTGTCATAAAGCCCCGCATCCTGATACTGCCGAGCAGCGTCAAGCAGAAACTGTTGTCTTGTCTTTTCATCTGTTAAAAACCTTCCAAGTTGACCTTCTTCTCCAGTACCCCTTGGACCAAGTAAAATATCGATACCACCATCTCGTGACAAAAGCTCTGTCAGAAGTTGCTTCAACATTGAGCTCCTTTGCCTTTGCTGATCCATATTACCACGTCCACTCCATGACAACTGCCCACCACCAACTGCTGCTGCTGCTTGCACATAGTATTCCAATGCCATTACCAGATCACCATGACGCAGGTAAAATGATCCATATTGCCTAATTATGCTAGACGCTTCAGCAAAAGCATCCATGGCCCCAAATTTTTGCCCTAAACCTGTACCCTCAGAGAGGACTCCATAGTCTGCCAACACAATAGCCATATGAGCAGCATCTACATTATATCCTTCATCTCCCATATCCTTGGACAAATAAAGGACGGCTGGAATTAGCTGGATGCTTAAAAGTAAAACATAAGGATAAACCAAAGGATCCTTTCCATTCTTAGTATAGTGTGATGGCTCAAACTTGTTTAGGTAAGCTTGCAAATCATCCAAAGTGTAAGGTGCCAACCCCTCATTCAGGACAACAGAAGACCTGACAGGAGTCTCACGTACAGCAGATAATTTGAACCACAAGAAATCCTCTATAGTAGAGAAAAGTGTAGGGAATTCTCGAACAAATCTGTCAATTTGCCTACGGGAACCAGATATAATGGTGTAGAGTAGCAACTTTTTCTTATCATACATTGGTCGACCTGCTCGATCACCCAACCTTAACATCTTCTCACATTCTTCTGAAGCAACTGCCGCCGTCTCTGCTGATACCATGCCTCCACTGGAAATCCACTCTGTCAGCTGCAAAAAACAGGAACAGATAAAATTAAAGATGAATGGATAACATATACAAAAGATGAAATCGACAGAACTCATACCAGAGGAGCAAACTGATGGGACATGCGAGATAGTTGGGCAATCTCTCTTGCTTCATTGTAGTAGCCAGTTCTCAAGCAAAAGTATATCTATTTTAAGATAGAATAAACCGAATCAGTTTGATCTATACATTTTTTGGTAAAGTTAAATGTGCAGTTAAAAGTTCAAGTTGTTCCAAAACAGGGTAAAGCAGCAAAAACGCATATTTTATAATAGGTCATGACCAAGAGCAATACCTTCTACTCGTATTTATTGTCTTTTACTACTACCTTGTTGCTATATTGATAGTAAATTATGAAAAGCTAAAACGAGACAAGAGGGGCTTGGTCTGACAAGAGGGGCTTGGTCTGATGGTAACCAACCCTCACTTACAACCGAGAGGTTGTGAGTTCGAGTCTCCCCAGGAGCAAATTCTGGGGATTTATGCCGGGGGTCTATTTGGAAACAGCCTCTCTACCCCAGGGTAGGGGTAAGGCTGCGTACACACTACCCTCCCCAGACACCACTGAGTGGTATTGTACTGGGTCGTACTTTGAAAAGCTAAAACGATGAAAATAGCAGAAGTTTAGAGCAGAGAAACTATATAAACTTTTGCAGCTGGTCGAACCAAGAGGTATAACAAATAAAGGAACCAACTATGAATTTAAGATTGTGGAATAATCCTAAGCCAGCGAATATTGGATGGAAGGCATCTGAAGACAAAAAAGGTTGTTAAGAAAATATAAGAGAAAAGAAAAGACTCCCTAGGTAATTCAAGAAATTGTTAGATAAATTAAATCTCAAACAACACCAAGATCCTGAAGGAAAATAACACCAACCGGCTCATGAAAAACAAGAAAGTGAAACTACTCAATTGCATAGAATATAGCCTAACATATATGTTTATAAAAAGAATCTGGTCAAATTTCATTTCAAATCACAAGGAGGTGATCTAGTTTGATTTGATATGCTTCAATTACATGATTTGCAAACCTGAAGGTTTTACACAAGGAATGGCAACTTGAAATACAAGAACTTAGAGTACAGTTGTAACTTGCACATATGATTAGATTGATTGATCTAAACCATAGCTGAAATATCACCTATCAAAAAGGAAGAAAAGAAACCTTAATGGAAACATCTAAAGTTCATAACAATGCAACAGCCTGCATAGGGATGATTTGTGTCATCAGAGTAAAGCATTCAAACCTGCTGCCAGGTTGTATCAACAGGAGGCTGTCTACGGGCATCAACCGCATCAAAATCAAGGACCCCATAGTCCCTTAGACGGATCTGAGGTAGGGAAGAACAATCACGCTAATGCTAGTCATAGAAAATGAAAAAAATCTCCACAATGCTATAACCATGAAAAATGATATATGCAAGCCTCCTAAAACGAAGATTGCAGATTACTTATGACATGCTAAAGAGATGCCAAACTAACCCTGAGAAAGGCGCGGATTCTCTGCAAGTTACCAACAGCACCACCAAGTGCAGCCTACAATAGTCAGCAGGACCTCAATTATTAGTAATGTTGACATCAAATTGGCAACAAATCGTGACAAGCCGAAGAAACCGTTCTCCCCACATCCCCATCCCCCCAAAATGAAGAAAAACCAAGAAGCTCCTTTCCCCCACCTTTTTTTTAGGGGTTGGGGGGGTTGGTTTGGAGAGAGAGTAAGAATAGAACAGAATGTTGAAAAGGACCAAAAGAGACTTCATAAACATTCAAAGTAACAAGCTATCCTTCAGTCGATTTGAAGAATCCAATTAACAGTACACTAAATAGATTGGAGAGCGTGATGGAGTCAACCATAGAAATGCTTATCAAATTATAAAACCAGCCCCAATACATTACCTGAGCAGGATGAGCTTGAATTGTTTCCATGACATACTTCTCGTGACCCCATTCTAGGTGGCATCTAGCTCCAATTACTAAGGACATTTTCTTTGAAATATTATGTTGGGCAGCTGAATCTTCACCCATCAATGCCTATCATTAAAATTGTTAATTGATAATCATTTGCAGATAGAAAATCTGAACAGCATAAGATCAATTGAGAGATACAAAGTCAATTTTGCCGCCATACCAACATTAGATGCCAGATCTTCTGAATGCCAACTGACTTCCCACCATATGCATTGAGACCCAAACTCTCAAGAGCATGCTTAAAAGCTGTAGCAGGCTAACAATAATAACAACTAATTAACCAAATACAAAAACACAGTAAGAAAATTCTTTAAAGTGATTAAGAAGACCATCCAATCAACAATATCAACATAGGGAAACATCAAATGAACACCAAGAGAATGCGACCAAATAAAGAGGCCAAAGTGATAGTATGCATAAATTCATAATTTGAATCATCAAGTATTAAACCATATCTAGCTAGTGTCCAACAGCAATATGCAAATACTCCCTCTGTCCAAAAACGGGGATTGGTGAACGGCGGTCAAAGCATGTCAATTTATATGTTCATTTGAGCATCAATTCCTTAATTTTTTAAATAAATAAATTTTTTTAGAGAAAACGTAAAAACTACCGTACATCATATTTGCTGTATTTAAAAGTACTTTGATATGTTTGAAAAAAACAACTAATCAAAAAACTATGGCTATTCAAATAGTAACAGCATCATCATATGAAGTAGAACAGGCAGAGCATATCCTTTTTTCTTTTTTGATGAGCAGGCAGAGAGTATCACATTGCGTCTTGTGCACTACAGTATTTCAATCTTGTCTATGTTTTTCGCCTTTCTTACATGCTTTTTCCTAATTTAGTACTTTATTTGTCCAAGAAAACTACAACATAAGCAATTCAAGTACATTTTTCCCTTTGACTTTTGTTAGATGACTGGACAGAATTCTTAGAATCCCAGTACTTTGCAACTATTCCCTTTCAAGTCCCCATGTCACAATCTTCATGTCTTTTAAAAGCGTAACAATCGGCATCTTATTCCTCTAATTGCATAATAAAGCAATACCAGATATAATCACAAAAAGTAAATAGAAGAAATACACTGGCTTCACAGGAAGGAGGAACCAAGACGGGAACTTACTTTGAAGGGAAAACTACGCTCTCTTGCACTATTGAGATTCTTGACAACTTCTCCATATGCAGCAGCCTTTTTCTCAACGATGGGCCTATTGGTTAATGGTACAGACTCCACACTAGCTGGACCAGAAGAAATCTGAGAGCTATATGTCAAAGATGCGATTTGCCCCTGACGACCACCTAAAGGGCTTGATTCGCTGATATTGGTCCTAGGTAAGGTTGAAATTCGTCTTAGGCTCTGGAGGAAGTCCCTTTTTTCCTTCTTCCAGTCGTTCTGTAACAAAGTCCACAATGCAACTAGACTTTAAAATAAGCATAAAAACAAAGGAACCAAATAGATACATATCAAAATATAGATGGAAAAGAAATATAATAATTGATGGCCTTTACATGTCGAACTCAAGCAGCTAATAAATGACTGATAAGAATCAAAAGATGTTAGCAACTCACACCACAAACAAGATAACCATATGGAAAGCAGCAGGGCAACTAACCTCCAAAACTTTCATCATGTAATCATTGAAATTTTTTAGGTTATCCTTCTGAGCTTCTTGAATCGCAGAGACCATTGCCATTTCATGGATCTGTTTTGCAGCATTCCAAAATTACAACATGAAACATTATTATCCTTATATCGTATGAAGTAAAATAGAGCAATGCACGAATATGATGATGCAATGGAATATTATGGAAGTATCAAACTGACAAAGAAAAAAAGATCAAGCAACAGAAAAGGATATGAGATATCCTGAGACGATGATGCATTTCAAGCGAAACAGAAGGTCACCCGTTGATAATGCTGAAATTTATTCCTTTACTCATTATTGGGAGGAGAGAAAACAGCACTAGGTAGAGAATATCCATTTTGAAAGAACTTAATTTGGATTACGAATGCTACTCCTGTCCTGAGCACACTACGCAAAAAGGTCTTGCAAAACATACAAAAGCAATTTGTGGCTTTTACAAGTACCTTACAACTCCTAAAATCCACAATTAGAAAAACCACAACTATAAGAGTGTTAAAATCTTTTTTAACACATCAAATTCTAATCACTGATATCGTGCCAAGGTAGTACCAAAAATATTGCAATGTAAATAAGTGGCTCAACAATCATCTTCTAACACGTTGCACCAAACATCTATGCATACAGGCATTTTCTCCTTACACCAAATGAAAATATGAAAGAGACATGACTTTACAACACTGCTAGTTTGCTATACCTCTCTCCCCCAGGAATATACCCCCTTAACACCACTAATTGTTCCAAAATAATGGACTAAGGTATCATTGGTTGTCACCCTAACAAGTATCATCCCTTGTATTCGATGATATCATCTCTCATCTCCACTCATTCAAGATCACCATCCTCCCTTCTCCAATTCCCATCCAGCTCATGCAGTCTGACTTTGCTTCTCAACAGGAGTGTTGATGTTGAAACCTAGTTACCGTAACAAAGTATCAGCCTCTTGTATTTGATGATATCATCTCTTATCTCCAATCCCTCAACGTCACCATTCTCCCTTCTCCAATTCTCATCAAGCTCATGCAGCCTCACTTTGCCTCTCGATAGGAATGTTGAAATTGAAACCTAGATAAATGATTGCTTTATTCGGCTCGATGCACACATGTCGAACTGATCTGACATGGGAAAAGGTACTTTGTGCAGATTCATGAAAATACACTCAGTTAGCAAAAAATTGCAGGTATGCACAGCTGATACCTAAGCACACCCATATCAGTCACATGTCCTTGACAGAGAACATGTAATATACACTAAAACAAGGAAAGACAAAAACAGAACAGTTTCCACATGCGTTCATCCTTCGAAATCCTATGTCCTTTAATTACATTTTAACTCTTCACTATCGAAAGTGTTGTTAGTTAAAAGATTTGGGATTTTCAAGTGCACAGAAGAGTTGTAGAAAAAGTGCATTGAAGAGTGACAATGCTGACACCAGCGAGACATAACGGTTGGCCCTACCAGACAACTGCATTCTTATAGTTGCTTTGGAGTCAAATGGCTTTCTGATATCTTTTTGACCCTTCAGGAACATCCGACAAAATTGAAACAACCAGTGAGCATAAAGTGATCAATGACTGGTAAAAATCTAAATCCTACTGCAGCCGACACTTCTTCGTGTTGAACTCCAGTCTGTTTTAGTATATTTGAAGTCCACTTATTAGCTTATGCTATTAAAATACATGTGCCAAATCTTGTTACGAGACCCTTAGTATGATTTTAAACCAAGCATCTCAAATAAACAATTTTCTCGCACGCCCCACTCAATTACACTACTAAATCTACGAAATATCTAACCTTTCACATAGTGAGCCATTAACAAGGATATAAGGACACCAACAAGCAAAGGCATGTCCAAGCTAATTCTTCTTTCCTTTTCATTACCTACATCCATATCACCACTTACTTATTCATGATGCTTCTATATTTCACCTCTAGACACTACCTTGCCAGCTAAGTTATCCTATGTGAATCTGGCTCATCTTAGCCCTTATTGTTCTAACAATACTATGATGACCAATCTCCCAAAAGACGCACAGATCAAGTTATACAGTCCATTATTTCTTCTCAAAAAATGTAAATGAGCAATCCATATGATGTACCAAAAAATGCAGCATGATAGCAACATCAGGGTAGTACTTACAAAGAACATTATCTGCACATTAAAAGATGAATCTACCTGTTGCAGATAGTCTTCAACAGTTGTTGCCTCCGCAGGGAAAACATCTTCAAATGTTGTCTGCTAAGGGAAGTGAACAGATGAGTGGAAAGAAAATGAACACAAAGGTACAATAAGAGAAAACTGCCAAGAACATTATTCTAACCCAGTTTGTCACCAGAACTAATTTAGAATGTCAGTAGCAAACAATGATCCTTTAGATTCTTATTCAAAATAAAAAAGGAAAAAGGAGAAACCATCACTTTATTCTTATATTTCAATCTACTAATTTAAATTCCAATTTAATACACCATTATGATTAATTAACTCAGTCACATGCAGCAAAAGTATTAGTCATGCATAGAGCTCATATCCTTCTCATGGCCTAAAAGTTGGAACAACTTAAAGTAAGACCCATATGTAAGACAAAGTACTCACATCTAATGTTGTTGGATAAAGATCATCAATAACAAAACATCTACCAAACCTTAGGAATTTTCATCCATTACGTCAAAATCATTCTATGTAATCAGCTTTTATATGTGAATAAATTCTGAAAGTGGAGCACTATCAAATATAAGCAACTAAATAAATATCAAACTTGCAAAGCTCAAAATGAGAAGAAAAAATGTACCTTCAACTCAAAAGACTTAAGATCACGAGCAAGCTGCTCTGCGTTGATGCCCTCACGAGCTAGTAGCCTTTCAAAACAAAGGAAACAAACAATCAAACAGCGCACAACCTACATTTCCATTAGTCTTAGTCTCCATATTTCCCACCACTAACCCCTCATCTATTGAAAATGTATGCAAAAGATTACGAGTATAAATACAACAACAACAACAACCCAGTATAATCCCACTTGGTGGGGTCTGGGGAGGGTAGTATGTACGCAGACCTTACCCCTACCCTTGGGAGGGAGACTGTTTCCAAATAGACCCCCGGCATCCTTCCCTCCAAGAACTTCCCACCTTGCTCTTGGGGAGACTCGAACTCACAACCTCTCGGTTGGAAGTGGGGATTGCTTACCATCAGAGCAACCCCTCTTGTCATTACGAGTATAAATAAAACTTCAAAAATATTTTGAAAGAACGGGTGGGAGTATGAAACTAACCCTATGTTTGGAAACTACGGAAAGGAGAAAGGAAGGGGAATAAGGAGATAAAGAGTAAGAGAAATAAGGTTTTATGGATGAATTCAACCTATGATAGCAGGTTAATTACTACTTTTACAAGGGTACCAATTAATGCTTATTAAGAGATTTACCTATAACTACCTCATAAGTGATCTGATTACCTAAAAACTCTTTACACCGACGGTGCACAGAACTTAAACTCATTAATCAATATCTGAAGCTTTTTTCCAAAATACTGATATACAAAATCACCACAAGTTGCAACCTTACTGTGCCAAAATTCCAAAAGAACAATGCTAGAATTCATAACTAAATATATCACTTCACAAAAAAAATGAGGATGTTAAATTAAATTAAAAAGTATATAGATCACTTTCTTCTTGATTTCATATCGTTTCTATTTGTCATATTTTCCATGTTTGTCAGAGTTGTTTCATATTATTTCGTTGGTGTTACTAATATTGTCTTCTTTATCTTTTTGTCTTCTTGAGCCGAGGGTCTCTCAGAAACAGCCTCTCTACTCCTTTGAATAGGGATAAGGTCTGGTACAATTTACCTCCTCAGACCCTAACTAGTGGGATTTCACTGGGTCATTGTTGTTGTTGTAGTTGTAAGTATTAATAATGCATACATTAGAAGTAAATGTACCTTGTCGCAGCAATCGATTGAGAAGGAGCTTCGGTTCTTAGATTTTTAGCCTTCAATTTCTTTGTTAATGCTTCCAATTGATCCAAATTCCTCTAAACATTCCAACAAAAAATTAAAAATAAAACATTACAGCTCTTAAACTATCAAAACTACGATAATCCACACACATTTTCAAAACAATGAAATTTCGAAATATATTATTCAACATTTTAGACAAATCAAAACTACAATGAAAAGTCAATTAACACATTTTCTCCTCAGTTAATAAATAAATCAAATAAATAATGAAATTTCAAAAGAAAAAAAAAGGAACAAAGGAGTTTTATAAATGGAACCTGAAGAGGAGGGAACTGAGCAGAAGGAGCGGCTTGTTCTAGAAGCTTCGAAGAAGAGTGTAGAAGCTCACTCCACCCACTCATGTCTACATCGTTCGCCATTTTTTTTGCGCTGGGGCTACTTAACTTCGAGAGAGAGAGAGAGAGAGAGCTGCCCTAATTTGAGCGGTAAAGTCCTTTTTTCTCTAGTTGGAGTATTATTCTCTGCAATTGGGCACACTGTAATATAATGACTCTTTTACCCCTGTTGTATATATAAAGCAGGTCGCCGTTTCTACAGGCAACTGTTTTGCCCCTACCAAATAGGGGTGTTCAAAACCGATCCGAAACCGAAAACCTATCCAAATCGAAGCTTAACGGCTTACTGGTAACGGCTTAATAGACGGGGAATGGATTGAATTTTTTTTATTAACGGCTTATCGGTTTGGGGATGGATTATTCAATTTTCTTAATGGCTAATCCGTTAACCCGTTAAGAATATAAATATATTTTATATATATATATATATATATATATATATATATATATATATATATATATATATATATATATATATATATTATTTTTATTTATATATATTAAATATAAAAAACTAAAACCCTTGAAAATGATTAACAAAAGTTTATTTCTACTTCTAAGCATTTTTAATTTCGGAATCTAGATGATTTGCAGGTACTCGCCCAACATAAAGGAGATGAAGGTGCTGGACAAGAAAAAAGCGAGGAGGGCAAAGTTATACTACCTCAGGGATAAAATGAATGCCCTGAAAAGATATTATCAAGCTAGCTCATATGAAGGTATACTGGAATATGTGTTTGATCTATAATTGCCTGAAGAGATCTATCAAATTATAGTAAACATGTATGTTAGGCCGATAAGCCACCCACTAACCGCCCTATAAGAGCTAACCCGATACCAATCCGCCCAATATCTTATCGGGTGACTAACGGATTAATACATTTAAAAGCCGATAACCATTAAGCCAAATCGTTAAGAGTAAAAAGCCGTCCAATCCGGCCCGATGAACACCCCGACTACCAAAAGCAGGTCGCCCTCTCTACCAGCGACTTTTGTTTTAAAAAGGATTATTAAAACCCCAAAAAAGCATAAAAAGATCATCGATATTTTAAAATTTTAAATTAACCTCAGCCCGCAAAAGGACCAACAAAAAATTATTTTTCCAATATTTTTACTATTATTACTTTTCAAAATATTTTATTTTGTCGTATAATATACTTAGCATAACAAATGAGATGAATATTAATCAATTTATCTGTCTGTCATTAATTATGACCTTTTGCAAGTTTGATATTTTATTTATTCGATTAATTTATTATTAATTACTCGTTAATTTCAAGTTTAATATTATATTGTCAAGATTTAAATAATATGTGAAATAATAGTATTAGCAAATCAAAATATTATAACTTATGAAATATATCGCTCACATATTTACCAAGCATTTGTGAAATTTCATAATTCGAATAAAATTTAATTTAAAATCAAATCACTTAAAACATGATTACATGCAAAACTAGTTATATTAAACACTAATTTGCAATCACAAAAAACAGTAACTAACATGTTGTAGTGGAGTACCTATGCTTTATTATTTGATTTTGTCTTGCTTGTGTTTCTAATTTTATTTATGTTTCTTAATGCAGCTTTCCCATTTTTACTTTACTCGCCGAGGGTCGATTGGAAGCAGACTCTCTGCCCTTTCGGACAGTGATAAGGCTCGTCTACATATTACCCTCCCCAGATCCCACCTGGTGGGAGTATACTGGATAGTTGTTGTTGTTGTTGTAACATGTTGTAGTGATTAAGTTATCCAAATAGTGGCAAAATCATAATTATTTAAAATTTAGCCAACTTTAAACAACTTTTTTCCTTCAGTAAACTCGGGCAGATCTTAAATACGACTATTTATGCACTTCACCACCCAAAAAAAAAAAAAAACAGATGGTCCAATAATTTTTTTAAGCCTACCAAAAATTAGGCAGTTCTTAACTATACAATTGGAGCCGCAGAGTTTAATTAGCACAATTATGAGGAGAGTACCAACCGTATTATTTCAAGCTCGTAAAGCTATTGGAGATTTGGATTTGCTCAAAATTGTGCAATCTGAAATTAACCACGAACTCTCCGCTAAGCCTTTTCAGGTGCATTATTTTCATAAAACCCATTATTTTTCGTTGTATGTGTCTGTACATTTTATTGAAATTACCTTCATATTCATTTTTTCACCCAGTTTTTGTTATCCCATGAAGTTTATGTGAAAACGTTTTAATGGTATTTTTGAACAAATTGAAGATATTGGGTTGTGGTTATCATTGTATTTGATAGATTAAACCGAGGGGAGAGAACAAGGAATTGTGTACCATGCAGCGGAAATGTTGAACTCGCCACCAAAAATAATTGCCCCAAATCCGATTTCGTCTCTCCTGGAAATGAAATTCTTGTTCACGAACTAAATACCTTTTCTTTCTTTTACTATGTTTGTATGTTTGTAGGGAGATTATCACCTTATATCCTTCTCTGAAGAAGGGGAGCGTTCTGAGAGAAAATGAAACTACCATAAAAAACCAACCCACGTTGATTCCCACGCTCCCCCTTTTTCTCAACGTGTGGTAGTTTTATTTTAGGAGTTAAACCTTCCCTAGGTAACTTCCCTTAATTATATGTTCTTTAAAAACAGGTCGGGTCAGTCCATATGGCGACCCGCGACCAAAATTCGATGTCCAATATCTCCCACTTCACGCATGATGGGCTAGATTCAAACACACGTAATTCATACAGGTAAATAGATCGTGCGACCTGCGAGCATTAAGACCTACATTATTCTTACACCCTTTAAGGTTGTTTAATAGCTCTACGTAAAAATCCAATCACATGCGGAAATGATTCACTACTACCATGAGGATCTTATTATTACTCACAATACCCATAAGAGGCGAACTCGAATTCATGTTTAACTTTGTATCCACAATTACACCCAATACCCTTATGGTAACTGTAATGGTCGACCTATGAATACAGGTTAAATTACTAAATTTTAGCCGTCTTCCCTTTCTACTCGAATCTTTCCATTCCAAATCAACTGTTTTCCTAGACATGCACTGCATTGCCGAATCACTCGCTATTAGTGACAGGCTAAAGTAGCAACACTGATTGGCACTTCAAGAGACAGTAAAAGGTCAAAGGGTATTCTTATAAAAAGTTGATTTAACTTCTTTGGGATCTCACACAATGAAGAAGCAGGGATTCATTCTTCCATTATCCCATGATCTCTAGCACACGTGGTATGAAACACATGTTACGGTGTTCTCACCTTATATTGGCGCGTGTGTCTTATTCTTTTAATCATTCAACACCGTACAGATTTTGATCTAGACACCTCCAAATGTCTAACCTGAGTTTCTCACTTCAATAATCCTCAAACCCTCATCTTAGAGAAACTTCATCTGGCTTACAAAACAAGTCATAGTCGAATTGTAAAATTCGTAAGTCTGATAGTTGTCATGACCGACCTCTACAAGTGAATATAATCTCACATTATCCAAGGTTCTATAAGGGCTCATCTCTTCACAATTCTTAACGTAAGAGGTAATTGCTCGTGTGAGAGAGCCAATCTCGCGACTTGTTCGACACACTTTATCAACAATATATTAATCACATGCATACGAGATATAAGAACAAATTCAAGAGTTAAATATTGATGAGCATATTATAATACTAAAGTCATTTTACAATACATAAATATGTTCATGGACCTAGAGCCATAACATGTTTCTCAAACAGGTCTCTAGATATTGCCTTTGTAAAAGGATCACCTATCATGCTTCGCGTAGGAATGTACCGTTCGCTACCATGTCTCTTACAAAGTTATACTTGATGTTAATATGTTTGGTCTTGCTGTGATACTTTGGATCTTTTGTATATGCAATAGCCGTTTGACTATCACAATATAGAGTCATGGCACCTTGAGAGTTCTTTGCAATATCCAAATGTTCTTCTCTTCAACCAAACAACCTCCTGTACTACAGACGCACAAGCTACGAACTCAGCTTCCATTGTTGAAAGGGCTCTACAGGTTTGTTTCTTACTTTTCCATGATATAGCACCACCATTAAGTAAGAAGGCATAACCGGATGTTGATTTTCTATCATTCCGATCACCAGCCCTATCAGCATCTATATATCCTCTCAAGTATAAATTATTTCCACTATAACATAGTGAATAATCTGCAGTTCTCTTCAGGTATCTGAAAATTCTCTTCACAACTTTCCAATGATCTCTTCCAGGATTGGATTGATACCTGCTAAGTAGACTTACGGCATAACAAATGTCTGGGCGAGTACACATCATAGCGTATCAAGCTCCCGACAACAATTGAATATGAAACTCGAGACATGTCTTCCTTTTCATTTTCAGTCCTGGGACACATTTCAAGGCTTTAAAGTTTCACCTCTCAATATAGGAGTGTCCATGGATTTGCAACCATTCATGCGAAAACATTCCAAAATTTTCTTTATATATGTTTCTTGAGATAGACTCAATAACTTTTTGGGCGGTCTCATTGGATTTTAACTCCAAGATATAGTCAGCCTCGCCTATATCTTTCGTGTCAAATGACTTTGAAAGTCATGACTTGATAGTTTTCAAATACTCCAAATTGTTTCCGGCCAATAAAATATCGTCCACATAAAGAGAATGAATTACAAACATCCTATTAGACTTCTTCACATAAATGCAATGGTCTTCATAGATCATGGTAAAATCATATGAGATCATTTCCTTGTGAAATCTCAAATATCATTATCTTGAAGATTGCTTCAGACCATAAATTGATCTTTCAATTTACAGACCTTCTTTTTTTGGCCTTTAACGATGAAGCCTACAGGTTGTTCCATGTAGAGTTCTTCGTTCAGTTCTCCATTTAGAAAAGTTGTCTTCACGTCCATTTGATGTAATTCCAAATCCAAACGTGCAATAAGAGCCAAAAGTAAGCAAATTGAGGTGAACTTCATAACTGGTGAAAATGATTCCTCATAATTTATTCCAGCTTCTTCAGTAAAGCCTTTTGTCACCAATCATGCCTTGTGTCTTTCTATTGACCCGTCCGCTTTGTGTTTAACTTTGAGAACCTATTTGTTACCAATGGCTCTACACCCCGGCAGAAGATCAACTAGATCCCAGACTTTGTTGGTTTTCATGGACTCTAATTCTTCTTTCATTGCTTTCATCCACTCATCTTTTCCAGGGCTCGATAAAGCCTCAGTCACAGACTTTGGTTCATCCATTTCTGTGGGAGATACCAAGAAAATATAATCTTCAATTTCATAAGTACGTTTGTATATATTTTTTCTGGCACTCTTTCGTAGTTGAAATTCAGGTTCGTCAGAAGGATTTTGGGATTGGGAGTCCCGTTCCCACTCCCACTCGGATCAAGAATAAGATCTTGATCAGTTTGATTATCAACTGTGTCAGAAGACACTTGCTGACTATCTGAGTTTAATATTTCATAAAGAGGCTCTCCATTCTTTACCTCGCCCTTCTTTGGAAAATCATTTTCCAAAAATGTGACATCTCGCGATTCAATCTTAGTAACACTTCCATCCTCTAATTCACCAATAAACACATACCCTTTGGAGTGTTCTGAATATCTTATAAAGATATATTTCTTGCCTTTTGGACCTAATTTACCAAACTTGCTAAAAGAATATTTTATATATGCAGCACAACCCCAAGGTCGTAAATCATTTAAGTTTGGTTTATGACCAGTCCATAGCTCATAAGGAGTGGAAGAAACTGATTTAAAAGGCACTTTGTTCAATGTATAAGTTGCAGTCAATAACGCATCTCCCCAAAAGGAGATAGGTAAATTTTCTTGCGCCATCATGGACCTTATTATGTCCAGTAGTGTTCTATTCCTCCTTTCTGCTACACCGTTTTGTTGAGGTGTGTATGGAATAGTTAACTGTCTGGTTCCCTTTTATTGCACAATCCTTCAAATTCTTTTGAAAGATATTCACGCCCTCTATCGGTTCTTAAGGTCTTAATCCTTTTGTCTAATTGATTCTTAACTTTATTCATATATTTCTTAAAGCATTCAAGTGCTTCAGATTTATGAGAGATCAGATAGACATAACCAAAGCGTGTGAAATCATCAATGAGCGTAATGAAATATAAAGCACCAGACCTAGCTCTCACATTCAATGGACCACAGATATCAGAATGGATTAATTGCAATGGAAAATTAGCTCTCTTAGCCTTTCCAAATGGTTTACATGTAGTCTTTCCAGCAAGACAATTTTCACAAGTTGACATTTCAATTTTAGAGAAAGGACATAGATGTCCTTCCTTAGCAAATCTATTCTTTCGATCTTGCCCTATGTGACCTAATCTTGCATGCCATGTAATAACATCAATATCATTGTTACTAGAATAACATGCCATAACACAATGGTCAACATAATATTTATACATAGAAGGATTACAATCTAACACAATAAAACCATCATAACGATGTCCAAACCCATAAAAAACATTGTCTTGAGTAATTCTAAGACCACTGCAACTAAAGTTCAAATTGAAATCTAAATCTAGAAGAACAGAAACAGATACTAAGTTTCGTCGAATCTGTGGAACATATAGGACGTCTTGCAACATCAAAGATCAGCCACGACGCATGTCCATCCTGCAAGTGCCTATCCCTTTGACTTCAAGCTTTGCATTATTTCCCACATATACATGCTTTGATCCAGGTGGAACTCGACGAAACTCTATAAACGCTTCTCTATCGCGGCTCATATGGTTGGTGGCCCCTGAGTCTACAATCCACACAGGATAAGATTAAGTTAGTAAAACAATGCTAGAAACATATATAGCACTAAGAGATGCGTTTTGAAATGCTACCTTTTTCGGTTTAGTGCACTCACGAGCAAAATGCCCAGGAACTTGGCAATTGTGAGAAAGCACGGGAGAAGAATATAACTGATATTAAACATAATACAATGAGCCCTATATATAATACACATAACCTAGCCTACTCCTAATACAGTTTAGACTAGACTTCTAATACAGTTAGACTTCTAACACTCCCCCTCAAGCTGGTGCATATAAATCATATGTACCGAGCTTGTTACATATGTAGTTAATACGAGGACCAGTGAGAGACTTGGTGAAAATGTCTGCAAGCTGATCATTTGACTTTACAAACTTTGTAGCAATATCTCCCGAGAGTATCTTTTCTCTGATAAAGTGACAGTCAATCTCAATGTGCTTAGTTCTCTCATGGAACACTGGATTTGACGCAATATGAAGAGCTGCTTGATTATCACACACAAGTCCCATCTGACTAACATCACCAAATTTCAGCTCTTTGAGCAACTGTTTGACCCAAACAAGCTCACATGTCGCCATAGCCATTGCTCGATATTCTGCTTCTGCAATAGACCGAGCAACCACATTCTGTTTCTTGCTTTTCCAAGATACCAAATTTCCTCCTACTAAGACACAATATCCAGAAGTAGAACGTCTGTCAGAAGGTGATCCTGCCCAATCAGCATCGGAGTATCCAATAATCTGCTCATGGCCTCGATCCTCAAACAATAAACCTTTACCTGGAGTTGATTTTATATACCGAAGAATGCGAACAACTGCATCCCAATGACTATCACATGGCGAACCCATAAACTGGCTCACAACACTCACAGGAAAGGAAATGTCAGGTCTTGTCACTGTAAGATAATTTAGTTTACCAACTAACCGCCTATATCTTTCAGGATCGTTAAGAGGCTCCCCCTGTCCTGGAAGAAGTTTAGAATTCGGATCCATTGGAGTGTCAACAGGTTTACAACCTGTCATTCCTGTCTCCTCAAGAATATCTAAGGCATACTTCCGTTGTGAGATCACAATACCAGAGCTAGACTGTGCGACCTCAATACCCAGAAAATACTTTAGTGTGCCCAGATCCTTAGTCTGAAAGTGTTGAAAGAGATGTTGCTTCAATTTAGTAATACCATCCTGGTCATTGCCGGTAATAACGATGTCGTCAACATAGACCACTAGATAAATACAGAGACGTGAATCAGAATGCCGATAGAATACAGAGTGATCAGCTTCACTCCGAGTCATGCCAAAGTCCTGGATAACAGTGCTAAACTTACCAAACCAGGCTCGAGGAGACTGCTTTAGACCATAAAGTGACCGACGCAAGCGACATACAAGGCCACGAGACTCCCCCTGAGCAACAAACCCAGGTGGTTGCTCCATATAAACTTCATCCTCAAGGTCACCGTGTAAAAATGCATTTTTAATGTCCAGCTGATACAGGGGCCAATGGCGAACAGCAGCCATAGAGAGAAAAAGGCGGACTGATGCTATCTTAGCCACTGGAGAGAAGGTATCACTGTAATCAAGCCCAAATATCTGAGTATACCCCTTGGCCACAAGACGAGCCTTAAGACGATCAACCTTACCATCTGGACCAACCTTGACTGCATACACCCAACGACAACCAACAGTAGATTTATCCGAAGGAAGAGGGACGAGCTCCCAAGTACCACTCGCATGTAAAGCAGACATCTCGTCAGTCATAGCCTATCGCCACCCTGGATGAGACAATGCTTCACCTGTAGACTTAGGGAGGGCAACAGAGGACAAAGAAGATAGAAAAGCATAATAGGGTGATGACAAACGATGATAACTTAAACCAATATAATGGGGATTAGGATTAAGGGTGGTCCGTATACCTTTCCGAAGTGCAATCGGAAGAGACAAGTCCGCAGTAGGAGCAGGGTCAGGTGCAGGAAGTGAATCAGCCGGGCCGGATGCTGGGCGAGGACGACGATGATATGTCAAGAGTGGAGTGTCTTGTGCATGGAGTCTAGGAGGAGCCACAGTAGGTGGTCCAACGTTCGGAATGGGTAAGACTTCTGTAGCGGAAGGTGAAGGAGGAGATATAGACTCCCTAAAGGCCGGTATAGGTAAAACTTCAGATATAGCCAGATGGTCAGAATGGTCAGAAGAGGTAAAGAAAGGCTTAGACTCAAAAAATGTGACATCGGCTGACATAAGGTACCTACGAATATCAGGTGAATAACAACGATAGCCCTTCTGAACACGAGAATAACCAAGGAAGACACACTTGAGAGCACGAGGAGCTAACTTATCTTTCCCAGGAGCTAAGTTATGAACGAAACAAGTGCTCCCAAACACACGAGGGGGGACAGAGTATAAGGGTGACTGAGGAAACAATACCTCATGCGGAATCTGATTTTGGATGGGAGATGAAGGCATCCGATTAACCAAATAACAAGATGTGAGAACTGCATCGCCCCAAAAACGCAGCGGAACATGAGATGCAATGAGAAGTGTGCGAGCAGTCTCAATAATGTGCCTATTCTTTCTTTCTGCAATCCCATTTTGCTGAGGGGTATAAGGACAAGAGGTCTGATGAATAATTCCATGAGAGGACATAAATTGCTGAAATTGAGAGGACAAATATTCTAAGGCATTATCACTGCGAAGGGTGCGAATAGAAACACCAAATTGATTTTTAATTTCAGCACAAAAATTTTGGAATATAGAAAACAACTCAGAACGATCTTTCATTAAGAAAATCCAAGTACATCTTGAATGATCATCAATGAAACTAACAAAATAACGAAATCCTAAGGTTGAACATACTCTACTAGGACCCCATATATCCGAATGAACTAAAGAAAAAACAGACTCTGCACGACTCTCAATACTACGAGGAAAGGAGGCGCGGGTATGTTTCCCGAGCTGACATGACTCACACTCTAATGTGGATAAACTGGACAAACGAGGCACCATCTTCTGAAGTTTGGACAAGCTAGGATGTCCTAAACGACTGTGAAGTAGGTCTGGAGGATCTGCAGCTAGACAGGCCTTAGAGGATGTTAGGGAGTTAAGGTAGTAGAGTCCGTCTGATTCAAGTCCTGTTCCAATCGTCTGTCCCGTACTGCGGTCCTGCATAATAAAAGAGTCATCAATAAAGTATATTCCACAATGGAGGGCACGAGTCAAACGACTCACAGATGCAAGATTAAAAGGACAGCCAGGGACATAAAGGACGGAATCTAGAGTGACAGAGGGTAGAGGAGTTGCTTGTCCAACTCCTTTTGCTTTAGTTTGAGACCCATTAGCTAAGGTAACGTTGGGAAGAAACTGTGAATACGTAATATCTGACAAAAGGGATTTATTACCAGAGATATGATCAGAAGCAGCTGAGTCCACCACCCATTGTTCAAGAGGACTAGACTGGGAAACACAAGCAAAAGAATTACCAGCAACAGAAGTATCAGGCTGAGCAACAGTGGCTACTTGTGGAGACGTCTGCTTACTTGCTCGATATTTAAGGAACTCATTATACTCCCTTTCAGATACAGAAAATCCCTGGTTACCTGTAGGCTCGGTCTGAGCAACATAAGCATTTTTTGTTGGTCGACCATGTAAAGAATGGCACACATCACGAGTGTGACCAAGTTTATAACAATAAGAACACTTGGGTCTAGATCTTCCAAAACGACCTCCTCCTCGTCTATACTCCATAGTATGAGAAGCCCGATTGTCCACGGATTGGGAGACGAGGATAGATGAATCAAGTGTCTGTGATGAGCTCACTGGGTGACTTGGTGCTGCAGCAAGGCGAAGTAAGCGAGAAAATAATTCATCAACTGTGGGGACAGTCGGACTAGCCAAAATCTGATCGCGTACTGAGTCAAGATCATTAGGAAGCCCAGCAAGAGTAAGAACTAGAAACAGCTTTTGTCGTTGCTCTTGCTGCTTTGCAACGCTAGCAGAAACTGGCATCAACGTCTCAAATTCCTCCATAACTGCCTGCACTTGACCCAAGTAAGTAGACATATCCAATTCCTGTTTCTTCAAATTTGTCATCCGCGATATCACGTCATAGAAACGAGATATGTCATTAGTGTATAAAGTACGAGCCTTTTCCCAAACCAAATAACATTTTTGGAATGGACGAAACAAGGGCATCAACTTGGAATCAATAGATCGCCACAAAATACTGCATAACTGAGCATCAATCTTCTCCCAATGTGCTTTGGCTTTTGCATCTCCGTCACCAGACTCTTTGGTTAGATGATCCTGAACACCTTGGCCTTTACACCACAACTCGACAGACGAAGCCCAAGCTAGGTAGTTTGAACCTCCCATTAAAGGTTCTGAGGTAATCATAATACCGGAACTGCCAGAACCCTGGTTTTTAGGCCCGAAAGCATCTAGTCCCAAAGACATCGTTGGATTAGCAACTGAAAACTCGCTGAAACTGAACAGAGGACTGAAAACTGGTGCTACCGGAAAACAGGAACACTGTAGCTGCCGAAAAGGCACTGTAGCTGCCGGAAAAATTCAAAGTTGTCGGAATTGAAAAGTAAAAATATGGATAGGCTCGGAATTCAAGTAGGAGCAAACTGTCCTGAAGAAATATTGGCCGGAAAGTACTGTAGCTGCCGGAAAAATCACTGTAGGTCGCCGGAAAAAATCAAAGTTGTCGGAATCGAACAAAAAATGGATGGGTAGGGTCGGAATTATATTCCGACTAAACTGTCCTTCTGGAGCGATCGGAAAAAGTGGCCGGAAAGGCTCTCACGCGCCGGCGCGTGGGCTTCACGCGCCGAGGTTCTGCCGGCGCGTGGGGGCGCGTGAGCAGTGCTTTGCCGGTGATTTTTTCTGGGGTTGGTCGGAATTCTCTCCCGAACCTCGTGGTGGTCTCGGATTTTGCACAACACCAACAGAAAAGGTAGTTTAGTTCGGACAGCCTCTTAAGTCGCCGGAAAATTGCACGGCGACGAGGTCTTTCTTCCCGGAATTAGCTGGAATGACGCACAGCTATAATATTCTCACCAAAGCTCTGATACCATGTGAGAAAGCACGGGAGAAGAATATAACTGATATTAAACATAATACAATGAGCCCTATATATAATACACATAACCTAGCCTACTCCTAATACAGTTTAGACTAGACTTCTAATACAGTTAGACTTCTAACAGCAATTATAACACTTCATCTTGCTCTTGTCTTTCTTCTTGAAGAACCGTTTTCCTTTCTTGGAATTTGGCTTGTTTCTTTTCTTGTAGGGTCCTTCTCCGGTCTCCTTACCCTTTTCGTCATTTTTCCAGTTTCTCTTGCGCTTGAAGCTTGATCTCTTTGTACCACTTGATTCTGCCACAAAGGCATTAGGTACAGCTTTAGCAGCACCAAGCCGCTCGTCTTCAAGCTCCACATGACGAGCAACATCAGCAAAAGTTTTGATGTTATTATTGTGGGTCAAGTTAACCTTCAAATGTTTCCAATTATTGGGAAGAGACCGAATCACTGCCTGAACATGCTGCTCTGCTCATCAGAGAGAACATGGCCAGCACTTTTGAGTTGAACAATCATATTTGACATCACCCTTAGATGTTGCTTGACACCGTGATCATGACGCTTTTTGTACGTGTCAAACTTGATTATCAGCTGTCGAAGGCAAGTCACAGTCGTACCCCCATATGCCTCCCTTAAATGTGCCCACATGGCTTGAGCAGTAGGATATTGCTCACATTCGTGGATGAGATCATCAGCAACTGAACTTACCATGATTCCACGTGCAGTGGAATCTTTCTTTTTCCAAACATTGTAAGTTTCCAGATCTCTCCTGTGTTGGGCAGTCTTACCATCTTCGAGTACATACCACGTCTTACAACTCCAGATATCGTCATTTTCACCATTCAGTTTGTCACTCTTGTTCAAGTCAACAATGATACTTTTTTATGCCATGTCTGTTATTAGAGACAATATTACAAGTTTAACTCATCAATATATACTTCAGTTAATTTATGCATGTGATTACACACTCAAGAAAATTAATTATAATATTAATTCTACATTTAGTATAGAATCAAACGGTCACTACGTTTCCATTCATCATCTAGATCTAAATATTTTAAATTAATATTAAGATCACTTCTTAGTGTGTACATATTTTAAGTCTCAATCCATTGCAAAAGGATATAATAAACAATGTATGTAACTAATGAGACAAAAAATATAAATTTCATTAAAATAAAATATATAATAACATTTTATATGTTTGCTAGGACATCCATATACCAATCGAACACTAACTCTTGCACAATACGTTAAAGGTGCACTAGGCCAAACATCATGATAAATCTCAGTTAAAATTTCACCCCAACTTTCTCGAAGAGAGTTTGCTAAAATAGCTAATGCTTCCCAATCAGTAATTTCTACGTAATTAGCCAATTCAACTTTTTTATCTTAAAGAGGTGTACATGTTCAAGAACGGAAACATCAGGGCTCATCTTAAACTCCGTAAATTTCTTCTCTTCAATCCTTCGATCCCTTAACTAATTTTGTCTCGCCCTCAGGACACTCCTGATGACTTCGGGCTCCGAGTCTGAATCATTTTAGAAATAAGTCATGCAATGACGTACCCTTCTACGTTGTCCCCTTCCTTGTCTTCGAGAACTCCCTCTTGGAGTAATGCAAACTTGTCCCTGTTCAGCCGTATTTGAAATGGGACCAAGTAAACAATAAGAATGGCTACAACAACTCAATGTAGCAACATTATCATAATAACTCGTAGAAGTATATCAATGTAAGGGATATGACTAAACAATTAAAAAAAATTAAAGACCAATTCATTAATAATTATTATTGGATTTAAATATACTAATAATCATTACTTTTCCATGCATAAATTGGGAGGAAGGGCTGATGATATTTCATTATACCCCTCTGTGCTTTATTTTGTAACTTTTCCCCGTAAAAAGATACAATAACATTTATTCAAATCAGCAAAATAGATACAATATTTGGATTTCAATATTAATTTTGTCAATACTTAAAAAATAAAACAACAATTCCAATGTGCATCTCAAATTAAATGTTAATTCATGAAGGACACAAAGCAAGCAATTTGGATTTCATATTTAGTGCCGGAAGCACTTTTGAAGAATTAACAACATTAAAGCCCTTTGACAGAATTGGGTTTGGGTTAGGCTAACAATGGTAACTGGGTGTGTCTATGCAGTAGTACTTGAGTAATACCTATAATGGCACGTCCCTCCTAAGAGGTGACTTTGCAGAGGTTGAGTTTGGTTTCTGTGCTTTAGTAGCACACCATATTGGTCTTCTCACAGCAACGCTTCTTCCTCCGGTTCGCAACGTGAGTCGTGACTCGTTGCTCAAAGACCACTTTGTGCCACCACCATAGTTTGGACCATCACCTTTTTCATTTGTTTTGTAGGGTCTATTTGAGAGGCAACGGTTGAATCTTCTATCAACTATTAGCTATTTATCATATAGGTTGTTTAGAGTTGTCAAATAAATTCATCAATAATAATTACTTTTTCAGTAGCAACATTCACTTTTCCAAGTCTGATTGTCATGTAAATTCAAAACATGAACGACTTCACTATATTAGCGAACGACACAGAAACTCGGAAAGAAAAAAAAATACAGAAGCAATGTGTGTTCCTCTTGACAAATCACACAATAACCTGGCTCTAATACCATTGATAGATTAAACCGAAGGGAGAGAACAACGAATTATGTATCTTGTTGATGCAGCAGAAATCGTTGAACTCACCACAAAAAAAATTGCCCCAAATCCAATTTCATCTCTCCTGGAAATGAAATTCTTGTTCACGAACTAAATACCTTTTCTTTCTCTTACTGTGTTTGTATCTTTGTAGGGAGATTATCACCTTGTATCCTTCTTCGAAGAAGAGGAGCGTTGATTTATAGAGAGGAGAAGTTCTCAGAGAAAATAAAACTACCGTGAAAAACCAACGTACGTTGATTCCCACGCTCCCCCTTTTTCTCAACATGTGGTAGTTTTATTTTAGGAGTTAAACCTTCCATAGGTAACTTTCCTTAATTATATCTCCTTTAAAAAACAAGCCGAGCCAGTCCATATGGCGACCCGCAACCCAAATTCAATGTCCAACAGTATTGTTTTAGTATTGTTGAGTATCCTATCAACGATGCGGAGTCAGGATTTAAAACTTATGGTTTTGGGATACTAATCATTTTAAGTTACTGAGTTCTAAATTAAAATTTGTACACATTTAATAGATTTTTCCGGCAAATGCAAGGTTTGAACCAAAACTATTCGGTTCGGCCGAACCCGTAGCTGACATTCGAGCTCCACCCCTGCACTATTGTAGCGAAGTTCTAACATTATCTTTTGGTGGTTTCGGGATTTGAAGCTTATGGTTTCGGGATTCTAATTATTTTAAGTTACTGAGTTTTAAATTAAAATTTGTACACATTCAATGGATTTTTCTGGCAAATGCAGGGTTTGAACCAAAGCAATTCAGTTTGGTCAGACCCGTAACTGACATTCCAGCTTCACCCCCTTACTATTGTAGTGAAGTTCTAACATTACCTTTTGGTGGTATTTTCTGTCCATTTATGGAATTTATAGTTGATACTTTCTCACCAAAATTTTGGTATTACTTGCATTTGATATGGAAAAGGGTTGAAGGGTATTTTTGAACAAACCCGTGGCGATAGGAGATAATAGGTGCCTAGTGGAATAGTCAATATGTCAGTAAGCTGACCCGGATACCATTAACCAAAAACAAAAAAAATAGTCATTGAAAGAAAGTAGTCCTTTTATTGGTATTTATTTGTCCATTCTTTTGGAAATTATCTTCATATATATTTTTCACCTAATTTTTTTGTACCCCTGTGTAAGGGTTTAATGATATATTTGAACAATTTTAAGCCTTGTGCAGTAGGTTAATGGCTAGCGTAAAGATAATTGAATTACAATGAATCGTCTGAGTTTGTATTGTTTTAAGGATACAAAGGATTCATATGTTCGATCCTAACTAGTTTGGGAGTTGGGATTTAGCAGTAGTTGATTGATTGATTTGGTGTGACTGAAAGTGATATTTTCAAGTGATCAGGTTACCCAAATTCAAGTACAACAACAATAACAGCGAGTCAACGACCCACTAAAATTTCATTAGTGGGGTCTGGGAACGGTAGTGTGTACACAAATCTTACCTACCTCTATCCCGGGGGAGTAGACAGGTTGTTTCCGAAAGATCCTCAGTTCAAGAAGATAAAAAAAGGCAATATATTAGTACCATCAACAGAAACCATAGAAATAATAAAAGTATCATAAAAACCAGAAAATAGACAAAAAGCAAAAGCAATAATCAGTAAGTAGACACGAAAAATAGAGAGTAGTGAGAGCACAACATTAACCACTAGCAGTCTAAGACAAAAGTCCTATCAGACTAGCCTTACATTGGTACGAAGTAGAGATAGACTCAATTACCTCCTAACCTTCATCCCTAATGCTCGACCTCCACAGCTTCCTATCAAGGACCATGCACTCGAAAATATAAAGACACGTCATGTCCTGCCTGATCACCTCTCCACAATACTTTTTAGGTTGCCTTCTACCTCTTCTCGTGCCTTTCAAAGCCAGTAGCTCACACCTCCTTGCCAGGGCTTCTGGGCTTCTACTTTGTACGTGCCCGAACCATTTGAGTCTCGCTTCCCGCATCTTGTCATCATTGGGAGTCGCACCCACCTTATCCCGAATATCCTCATTCCTAATCTTATCCATCCTAGTGTGCTCGCACATCCACCTCAACATCCTCATTTCTGCTACTTTCATCTTCTAGATATGTGAGTTCTTAACTGGCCAATACTCAGCCTCATAACCGGTCTAACCATCACTCTATAAAACTTATCTTTGACTATCGGTGGCACTTTCTTGTCACTCAGGACTCCAGATGCTAACCTCCACTTCATCCTTCCCACTCCTATATGGTGTGTGACATCCCGTCGATCTTTCCATCCCTGGATAACCGACCCGTTACCCAAATTCAAGTATAGGAGCTAAATTCTGTAATGTTTTTATTATATAGTTTATCTTACTTTTAGTGTTTTTCTGATGCAGTTTATTTAGCATACTTTTTACCATAAGCAATGAAGTAAATCATTCAAATGTTACGTCGGTAAATTGGTAAAAACAACTTGTTGATAAAAGAACATCAAGATGATGTCAAGTTAAAGCAATTGAATCGTTGAGAAAAAGCAACAGCTAGAGTACAAAGAGCAGCAAAACACTAGCAAAACAAAAGCCTATGTCATATAGAAGACTCTGTTAAGTATTCCACGAAGTCAGCTAAAGTATGACAGTGGTGTTCCTTGTTACCACAACCAAAAAGTTCCCTTTTTCCCTGAGGGACAATAAAATAAAGCTGCTATAACATCAATATGCGGTGGAAGAAGTGTTGATGATGGATTGATGGCTGCATTCACCTTATGTCTTGTATAAAACATTTTTCATATGTTCCTCTGTTATCTACTTTCCCTCCAAAGACACATTAGTTCAGCCTATATAGGCTGAAATCTTGAAATCGCCTTTATTATGGTCGATGGGTAACTATGCTGCAATTTATAGTTGTTCTTCTTGTAGACTATCTGAGCACTTTTTATTTTTTGTTTTCCTTTTTTTATTAATGCAGAATGATGAAAGTAGAAGCTTTGGAGATTTTGTTGTAGATTGGGATTCACCACAATCTCAAGATGTGGTTCTACGCAGGAGATGCGAATCAGGGGAGGAAATTGCTGTTTCTGCTTTATTGGGTGCTGAGAGCTCTAATGAAAATGTGAAATTTCCCAGGGAAGCTTTCATGAAAGTAGGTGTGAAGAAGCCTGGCTTGAGTTCCGTGCTAGAGTTTGATTGCGTAGCAACTGCTCAAGTTGGTGATGGTTGTGACTTTGAAATTCAAAATGTGAACTACATTCCATCATCGGCCGTGGATTCTTCAGCCTTCAAAGGTCCCTCGTTCAGGTACTTTTGTTGTCTTAAGCAATGTCGTGCAATTTTTTCTTTGGGGAATTGGGAGCTCAGCTTTGGACTCATAAGTTCACTGCAGTTGGTTATTCTGATTTTATTTTCCAATTCTGGGAGAACAGTTTGGTGTTTCGTCTAGCCCGTATGCATGTCAAGATATGCCTTTTCCATACGTTCTTTATTGCTTCTTATGAAACTCCTTAAGTTTTCTCCTAGACATGCATGTCGAATTTGTCGATCCCCTCTCACCTCGCCAAGGTGGTAAAGATATTCAATTTTTGGTCTGTTTAACACTTTCTAAGCTATAATTGAAGGTTTTGGTTGGAAAATTTCGTACTGTACATGGATCGTGTGGATACCACTAAAGTTGATGCTTTATCTTTTTCTTCTCGACTGATTTCTCGAAGGTTATTCACATCCCATTTACCTCTCCTTGGAACTGAGTAATTGATATGAATAAGACTTAAAAATCCTCAAATGTTCCTGATTTTGAATCCTAATGTTCTACCGGAACCAGGCTGAAATGGCGGTCATAAATGATTTTAATGAACTCCAACTGTTTAAGATTGACACCTAGTTGACTGATTGATTTAACAGATGATAATGAAGATTGGGATATTCAGATAGGTGCATCGTTGCTAGTTTGGAAAATGTGACAAAGTTCCTGCAGTAATAGCCCAAAAAGGGAAAGAAAAAAAAAGAACTCTTTGCTAGACCAGCTGACAATTGAGATTCCAAAATGCTGAAATCTGTAGCAAACTCAAAGAACAATAAAAATCTCAAATATCTCATCGCCATAAGACAAAAAGCTAAGCATTAGTTTTTTTGCTTTGCTTAGTTTGTATATGCTGCTTTCGCCTTTTTTTAGATAACTGTCGTGTTTTGATAAATTTCTTTCATCCTACTTCTTTGCCAAATGTAGATTCTACTACATTGGTGACTAAGGTGTCAACTATGACACAATTGAAGCGTACCTTTGTCTTTCACAAGATTGCTTTTCAAGGAGAAATAATTAGTAGAATGCTGCATGCTTGCATTGTAGGTTGAAGTGTTGTTGAAAGACAAACAACAACAACAAATCCAGTAAAATCACACGCGTGGGGTGTGGAGAGGGTAGTGTGTATACGGACCTTACCCCTACCTTCGGAATGGTAAAAAAGTTGTTTCCAATCTACCTTCGGAATGGTAAAAAGGTTGTTTCCAATCTATCCTCGGCTAAAGAACAGTGGAAAGGACACAATAAACAAACAGTAACAATGGGTAGGAAAACTCTCTTGTTGAAAGAAATTCTTGAAATTATCCTTGGAAGTACTAGTTTGAGTTTTTAAAATTCTAATGCTGGCATTTAATTTGAGCGCTAGAAGGTTTGTGTTTTTATGCTGGCACGTCATGATGGTCAGCCGTCTGAATATTTCATTTAAACACTTAAAAACGTCTTCAAGGTATCACTGGAACTATCCGTTTGAGTTTTTGAATTCTTATGTCTACTTCTTGAGATGCTTTTGATGTTACGTATCCCTTTTGTTGCTCCAACAGAACAATTCGGCTTGGCTTACTTTGTGACAATCTCAAGTGTCGTTGGTTGCGTTTATATCAAGAATGTCCTATTCAGTTTCTTGCATCATATGTCTGTTCAAATATGTATGAACATTAATGAGTTCCTTTATTGTATCCCCTTTTCAGTTTTTTCAGTTCATTAGATCAGAAACTTCAAGATGAGCTCTACAAATATCTAGAAGCAAGAGGAGTTAGTAAAAGTTTCGCGGATTCACTCTTGCTCCACCTACACAAAAAGGAGCAAGGTCAATACGTCGACTGGCTGCACAAATTGCAATCTGTTGCAACACCAAGTGATGACACGGACAACACTGCACGCGAGATATAGATATTTGAATTGATTCAATACATACCATTAAGTCACTGATTGCTGGAGGAGAAAACTCTATTGGTTAACTTGCAGTTTTTTAGCTGGTTTCAGTAAAACCCCTTCGTGTTTTACTGAAATAGATATCTAATTTAAATGGCCAAATACAACTGCATAACTGAAAGAGGAGTGTAAATTGGTGTTAAAGAAAACAATACGCCTCACTTTTAATTGGGTTTTCATTTGCAAAATCTTGTACTTTTATGATAAAATATGTCGAAATCTGAGTTATTTTTTTAGAATTTTTTATCTAGTAAATGATTGCTAGGAAGATTATTTATCTTCTCAAGTATTTTGATGGTAAACTACTTGTACAATTAACCTTTTCATGTTTGCTAAGGAACAATCTCTATTACATTAGAAGTATCAATTACTTTACAGAATTAAACTTTTTTAGAAATAACAGATTTATCTTTCTGAAATGAAAGAAGAAGTAATGAAAGTAGAATACAATATATATTTGAATGAGAAAACCGAAACACTATATACTTGAATGAAGAAACACGCTAATGTTACAATATGTAAGGTTGTACTTATGAATATACCGTCATTATACATTTATCATTCATTGAATGATAAATTTACTATTTAGTACAAAAATATTATAGGAGTAGTGTGTAGATAATGGGTAAAAATGTCATCCAGTTCTTTTATGGATATTTTGGTAATTTAACTTTACACCTTAAGTCTTCCTACTTTTAATATAATTATAATATGATATGATGATTTTGTTGAAAGAGGTAGGGGCTTTAGCAAATTTTATCACCATAAGTCACTATACTAAAAAGACAGTCTGGTATACAAAGTATTTGTATTTAGCAGGGTTCGTGGAAGGTCTGCACCCTAAGGGGTGTATGTAGACAACCTATCTTAATGCAAGCATCAGTGGCTGCTTCCACGACTTGAACTCGTGATTTAGCTAGCGTTTGGCGATAGTTTCTAAATTTGTTTTGAAAAATCTAATTTGGGTGAAGTTTGGTTTGAAGATGAAAATGTGTCTGGACATGAGTATTTCACTCTTCTTTTTTTTTTGAAAAAATATGAAATACGACTTATACCCACAAGCTCTAAAAATATCACAAATACCCAGCAGTACCTTTATCAATAACATGTGTTATATACTTATATTATTGTAAACCATAGTCCTAAACATAAATAAATTTGGTACAAAGCTATCATTTTTATAATGACTTACATAACACACTATCAGATGAGTCCAAGAAGACGAAATAGTATTTTAACAAAATAATAAATTGTGGGCTCTTTTATAAAATATAAAAGTTGGGGGCGATTTTTTCAAAACTACAATAGTAATATTTTGGGCTGGTTTGGAATTTGGTTTGGGAATTTGCCAAAATATGGATAAATTTTTTTAACAAACATGTATTTGCTAAAAAAACTCAAATATATTTTAACAAATCTATGGGCAAGGGGATCCTTATAGGTCACACAGGGATAATGTTAAGGAGTCGTTTGGTATGAGGTACAAGAAGGTATAAGGGTGGTATAAAAATTTAATATCACCTTAATACTTTGTTTGGTTAGCAAACCAGGTATAAGTTATTGCGGTATTAATTTTAACACCGGGATAACTTATACCTTATAGAAGGTGTAGTAATTAGTACCGGTATAACTTATAACTTCTTCTTAAAAATTATGTAATTTCAATATAATTAATCTTAGCATAATTTATTTCAATATAACTTATACCAATATAAATTATATTGCAACCAAATGACCCCTAAGACTCTTTCACGAAAAGTAACTATACTATTTTTGGTGAGAAGAAAGTGTTACTATTCAATTTTACTCAAGTGTTGCACAAAGTCACTTGATGGCAGTGGACGTAATATTTGATTATAGTCGATACTTATAAAATTTGTGACTTAGCAAAGTTGGAGGAAATGCAGAGTGACTTTTTTGTTACAAAAATTATTTAGAGATTTTATTGAGCCCGTTTGGCCATGATTTTTTCCTCTTTTCTTGAAAAGTTTTTATTTGTGTTCGGTCATAGAAATTTGAATTTTTGAAAAATTTAAAAACTTCAAAAAGTTATTTTTTTAAATTTTCACTCAGACCACTTACAAAAATTTTAAAACAATCCAAAATTATATTAATGTCTCTAATTTTCAAATATCGTTTCACGTGATTTTCTCTTTTTAGACGTAGGAATCGGTTCTTCAATTTTATCTTTATATTTGTCTATGCTTTTTAGATTGATCCAAGAGAAATGTCCTTGTCTTTTTTTTTTTCCGTCTTCAACGGATTCACCCCAAAAATTTTATAATAAGAAAATCGACTCAGAAAAGTACATAGAATTTTTTTTAATCATAATAAAGTCTCGTCGTTACTTAAAAAAATGATGTAGATTTCTTTTTCGATTCATTCCTGGCCTTATTCAAGAATTGTTTTTGATCCAATTCGCATGAATCAATAGAAAAGGTAAATTCCTTATGATAAAATTAACATTTGCAATTATCAAGAATTATGGCGGGATGAATATAATTTCTCTACCTTTAATAACAGATTTTTTATCCGAACATTAAGAATGAATTTCTTTTTTGATAGAGAGCACTTTTGTTTTGGTCTTATGCGGTGCGTATTCGAATTAATCGACACTTTAAAACGGATACCGAATATGAAAGCGGGAATTGGGTAACAAATAAAAGGAACTTTTGCAACGGCTTTCTGATGTTTTAAAGCTTTCCAAAGAAGAATCAGAAAAGGTTCCGTGATATTTACTTTTAACGGTAAAATGGAGTAATTAATGTATTGAAAATGAAATGTCTTTTCTTAATGGTCAATTCCATTAAATTTCCACGATAAGAAAATGTTACTTTCAACGTCAACGCTGCAATCAATCTAGGTATAAAATTACCACATAGTTTTCAGATTGACCAATAGTCAAGAATTTGAAAATCTTTTTTTGTTTTCTTTTTCCCTTTTACAGATTTCAAATGGAAATTGGGAGCTAAGAGAACCGAATAGTTTAAGCGGGGAAACGGGAAAATAGAGAAAAAAAACTTACCAAATAAACTAACTTATAAAGTGAAACTTTACCATATAATTAATGAAAAAAGATAACAAAATAAAAAGGCAGGCATAATAAAAAATAAAAGGAGACACCAGCTCTCAGTTTTGACAAATTTATTATTCCTTTCGGTCCAAATTTAAGTAATTTTCTTACCATTTTCATATATATTAAGGAATTTATTTTTTAATATTAATTAATAATATAATTGACTATATTAATCTTAATATCTTCATTAACGTACAACAAAATACTCCTAGGCTCTTTACTCTAAAGGCAATTTTTTTAAGAAAAAGTTAATTCTTTCTTAATATTTGAAAAATTAGATATTATAGACTACAAGAAAATGCCGAAAAATCATATAAAGTGGATCGGAGAAAGTAATTAAATATCCTATATTGATTATTGTATTTGAGTATTACTAAAAATTGGCTCCTAAGGACCAGCAGCCTTTAGGATGAATTCAATTCTGGCGGTAACCACTTTTTTTTTATAGCAAATAACAACTGCACACAATTTCTGAACAACAATAAAATTTGATTAAAAGTCCCCTTATAAATAAATAATACTACTAGTTCGGATTGCTGAAAGAAAAAAAGGATTTCTTTTCCAGTTTTAAGCATGAATCATACCATAACAGCTGTATTTGTCTTGGATTTGGACGTGCTCGCGGCTTTCATTTTTGGACCGACCCGTTACAGATCTATAGGTACCATCAGGCCCAAGACTATCAAGCCCGTCAGGATCGCTGGCCCGATCCGGTCCAATTAAGGCCCGGGCCATAGTGTACCCTTATTTGGGAGACTCATGTGACACCTACATTTTATTGCTCGTTTAGGCTTTGCCATGTCCTTAGGGTTGATCATGCTCGTGTGACGTCAATATCATCTTGCTCATTTGGACTTGACCGATTCATTTTGGTTAGTTAGACTTATGCGATATAAATATTATCTTGCTCGTTTTAGACTTGGCCGTGTTGTTTGGGCTAATCAGGGTCCTGGGACACCAACATCAATTATTAATCAAACTTTTTTCCTTTAACACAACAAAATAAGAAAGAAAAAAATACGTGCGTGTGGGTATTCTTTGAAGTCAACATTTTCAATCAGCTTAAATTGGAAGTTAGAAAAGAAGGAAACTTTTAATTTCATTTTCCTTTTAGCCATACTAAAGTAAAACTGCGGTTTACATGAAAAAAAACTTGAGAAATTAAACAAATAGGGGATAGTTTATTTCTTTATTTAAAGTAAACAACACTTTAAACAAATACAATTAACCAATGAGATCTTTCCCATAAAAAGGCAAAAAGAATATGGGAACTTTCCAAAAAATTATCATTTGATCTAGTAACTTTTGATATCACACCAAAAGTATCGGATCCTAAAATTTCAATATTTCTTTACAATTTTTCTATTTTAATTAGACAGTGCTCTTCGTGCTCCTTAACCCTACTTTTATATATTAAAATAATTTGATTTAAATGCGCTAATAGCTGATTTTTTAATAGTGTCATGCCACTCACAAGATATTTATATATAATCTTCATAAAAATTATAATTTTTATCTTGAAACTAAGATATATTATGATAAGGTGACAAGGGTTGTGGTTGAGGTAAGTATTCATTCTTAATCAGAGGTTTGGGTTTGATCCCTGGAGTATCAGACCATTCACATATCCTTATACAATACAATGTTGTGGAGCAAATAAGGAACTTACATCCTAAGCCATTTAAATTGTATAATTCTGTGATGGAACATGGTAATTTCTCTAGCATTGTGGAAAGGGTATGGAACCAAAGACAGCATGGGGAAAATGCACAGAGTATGGAATAAATTAAAGGCCCTAAAATGGGGCTAAAGGAATTGAATACCTATATGGCAATGTATAGGATCCACCTCAGCAAGGCCAGGCTGAAGCTGGAAGATATACAGAATCAGTTACAGATCAACTGCATGGATCAAGGCTTGATTGATCAAGAAAGAAGTGAGCTTATGGAAGTTGAGAAATGGAGTAACATAGAGGAGCAGATCTTACACCAGAAGTCTAGAGCACACTGGATTGCTTGTGGAGATTCAAACACCAAATATTTTCATGCTCAACTGAAGATGAGGACAAATATAAATATTATAAGCTCTATATATACTGAAGAGGGAATTAAATTGTATGACCTCAGACAGGTGGAAGAAGAGTTTATGACATGCTTCAAGAAGATAGTGGGGGAAAACAATAGTATTTTCCAATGTCCAAACACTGCAGTAATCCACCAGGGTCCTTGTCTTAACCTGCAGCAGAAAGATGAACTAGTAAAGGCAGTTACAAGGGAGGAAATACTTATGGCAATAAAGGATATGCCTCATGATAAGGCACCAGGTGTGGATGGGTTTCCAGTAGAGTTTTTCATAAGGCATTGGCATGTAGTTGGTGAAGACATTTATGAGGCTGTGCTGGAATCCTTTATCACTGGAAAGTTGCATAAGGGAGTTAGTAACTGCACTAACACTAATTCCTGAAGCGCAAAATCCAAGCAAAGTGAAGGATTACAGGCCTATTGCATGTTGTACAACTCTATACAAAATCATCACAAAGATCCTTGCAGCTAGGCTGAAAGCAGTCATTGGCCATCTGGTTGGTAGATCTCAGTCAGCTTTTATCGAGGGCCGCAGCATCACAGACAACATTCAGTTTACACAAGAGCTTTTCAAAGGTTATTCCACGAAGGGCATATCACCTAGATGTGTTCTTAAAGTAGATCTAAAGAAAGCTTATGACAGAGTCAAGTGGTGCTTCCTAAAAAGATTGTTGCAGGACTTGGGTTTTTCTTATAAGGTCATTGGGTGGATAATGGAGTGCATATCATCTGTCACCTATTCCCTCAACATCAATGGTGGACTCATTGATCCATTTAAAGGCAAAAGAGGCATAAGGCAAGGTGATCCTATGTCTCCCTACCTTTTTGTCCTGGCTATGGAGTATTTACAGAGGGAATTCATGCAAGTGTTGATGAAGAAAGAGTTCAAATTCCATCCTATATGTAAGAAACTGGGTGTGGCACATGTTTACTTTGCGGATGATTTGCTTATGTTCTGCAAAGCAGACATTCAGTCTGTAAAACTACTGAAACAGGCTTTCCAGAACTTCTCCAATGCATCTGGACTTCAAGCAAATGCTGAAAAGAGTGCTGTGTACATAGCTGGTGTATTAAACTGGCAGAAAGAGGAGATCTTACAATAACTTGTATTCCCTGAAGGCAGACTTCCATTTAAATATCTAGGGATGCCTCTGGATTCTAAAAAATTGACCACTACTCAATGTTGGCCATTAGTTGAGAATGTCACACAGAACATAAGCTGCTAACATCAAGACTGCTCTCTTATGCAGGTCGACTTCAGTTGATCAAGTCAGTTCTATTTGGTGTTCAAGCCTATTGGTCTCAAATATTCCTATTGCCAAAAAAAGTTCTGAGGATGACTGAAGCAATATGTAGATCCTACTTATGGACAGGATCAGCTACTGTGTCGAGGAAAGCTCTAGTTGCTTGGGAAACTCTCTGTTTGCCATAAAGTGCAGGGGGCTGAATGTTCTGAACTTGATTAAATGGAAGAAGGCTGCTGTTGCAAAGCACCTATGGGCACTGACCAAAAAGAAAGACAGCCTATGGATTAAATGGGTACATATTTTATATATAAAGAATCACAGTATTGATGACATGCAGTTCCTAAAACTGCTGCTTGGGAAATAAGGAAGATTTTCGAGTCGAGAGAGTTGATAAAAGGCATTGCAGACCTTCAAGGAAATCTGGAAAGTCGATTGCTTCAGTTACAGAGGGGTGAATCTTTCGGCATTAAGAAACTATACAGGTTCCAACATCCTCAATATCATAAAGTCTAGTGGAAGAGCATCATGATGTAGGCTCAGTTACATCCAAGATACAAATTCATATTGTGGCTTGCATTGCATAGAAGGTTGGCAACTGTGGACAGACTCCAGGAACTCAACATTCAGATTCCACAGGATTGCACTTTCTGTGGGCATGATCGTGAGACTTTTGATCATTTGTACTTTGATTGCTCACAGACTAAAGCACTTTGGGATCGTCTACTAAACTGGTTGGGATATAAGTGACCCATCTTGACTGGAAACATGAATGTGAATGGGTCAGTAATCTAGCAAAGAAGAGAACTGGTGTAGCAGAAATCACTGCTTGTATATTTGGGATTTTGGTGACAGTGATATGGAGAGAGCGCAATAAACAGAGATTCCAAGGTGGGAAAATGTTTAGCAACAATGTCTGTAAAGAAATAGCCATTCACCTACACTTAAAAGGAGCTTCAGTTCACAAATGGAAGGATGTGAACTTAGACTACTACCCTTAGGAGTACTCTTAGTCTGTTATGCCACATACACTATCAATAGTGATACAACAACAATTTTGTAAAATTTGATAATTGGAATGCTGTGGACTGATTAGGAATAGAGAATAGATGGTCAACATCTATGGTTATATTTGGACAGCTTTTTTTATGGAATGAAATACAAAATCTGTTTATTCAAAAAAAGGGACTACTTTAACAAATTTGTCCTAAATCAAACCGTTTTATTTATCTATCTATATAGAATAGGAGAAACAAAAGCACTATATTAGGACAAATGTCTTAATCACAAAATGCCAAGTGGCTTTGTTAAGATAAAATAAACTACTTTTCTAACCAATTTTTTTTTGAATTTTGGATTTTGAATTAATTGGTTACACTAATTGAATTAATACATATAAATATCTTATAATTATTTATAAAAAAACAAAAATACAAAAAAATATTCTACTCATTCAAATTGGAGAGTTGTTTCAAGATGGAGTTTTAAAATTATTTTACAATAAAAAACAAAAAGTTAAAAACTAACATTTCAAATTGAAGAGTAATTTCTTCCTAATATAGCAGTAGCAGCAGCAGCAACAACAGGTGTATTATTAAGGTAATATTATTAAGAACAATAGAATAAAATTTTAAAAAAAAATATTTTATCAGTAATAAATTATATATCTTCTTATATATTACAAAAAGAAAGCGAATAATAAACATTGGCTAATATAGTAAAGAAAAATATGAACAAAAGTTATTGGTTATTATTTTTAAATTTAAATATATATAAAAAATAAAAATAATAAAATAAAATAAAACTAACATATATATATATATATATATATGTATATATTGGTTATTTTATTTAAATTAATAAATATAGATATCTTATAATTAAATATAATTAAAAACAAAAGAAATATACATATAAAATAATAACTACCCGTTCAAATTAGGTGGGAGTAGTTTCAAGTTGGAGTGTATAAATTATCTTAATATAAAAAAGTAAAAAAATTAGCTATAAAAAATCTATCTATATAGAATAGTAGAAGCAAAAGCACTACATTAAGACAAGTGTCATAACCACAAAATGCCAAGTGGCTTTGTTAAGACAAAATAAACTACTTTTCTAGCAAAACTTTTTTTGAATCTTGAATTAATTGGTTACACTAATTGAATTAATAATAGATATCTTACAATTATTTATAAAAAACGAAAATACAAAAAAAATATTCTACTCACTCAAATTGGAGAGTAATCTCTTCCTAATATAATAGTAGTAGTAGTAGTGGTGGTGTGTATATATGAAAATAGTTATTATACTAAATTGGTAATTTATTAATAATTCATATGTTAGTTTAACAATATTAAGCAATTAATATACACAAAATACAAAAGCACTCTATTAAGACAAGTGTCTAAATCACAAAATGCTAAGTGGCTTTGTAAATACAAAATAAACTACTTTTCTAATTATTTTTTTATTTTGAAATTATATAATATTGAATAGTTTTTTTGGTCAAAATGAAAATTTGTATTTCAACCAATGTAACTGTACATCGCGTGTTCTTTGGGACTATAGAACACCCCTCAAAAACATATTAACTATCCACTATACAACCCGAAGGCTGTTGAACTAACTTCTATTCTACAAAACTGTGACTATAGTCAAGGATTACAAAGTGGGTAACAATTTAAGTATTGTAGAGTAGGCAGCCATTTGTTCATCTTCCTTCCAGTGATGTGCACTTGCTGTGCGAGCAGTCTTGCTCTAATCTTAGCCTCCATGCTCGTTTTTCTAAATCTTCTTTCATTTTGTTCCATCCAGATATTATATACAGTTGCGGCAAATACCACTCCTATGATGGATTTTCTTGGGTTCCTACTATTTACTCTAGCAGATAGCCATTGTATTTCATACTCCCGGTTGTATAACATTCTAGTGAAGTTCAGCCACCTTACTAGTCCTTGCCACAGTGCTTGTGAGTAAGGACATTCAAAGAATAGGTGATCATGTGTCTTTGTGTTGCCACTGTCACATAAAGAGCAGGCCCGGTCTGTCTGTATACCCAATTTTTCTAGCATGTCTACTGTTGCCAAGCGTCGATGCAATGTCATCCATAAAATAAATTTTTGTTTTGGCAGAATGCCTGGCACCATCATCAACTTTTTCCAGGGTGCTTTGGTGAATTGTGGGATGGAGTACCTATAGGAATTTTTTATACTGTTTCCCCTTCTGACAGCAAGATTGCATTGCTGCCAGTCATGTGCCCACCATTCCCTAGCTCCAAATATTTTCCTTACCAACCAGCTTGCCTGTTTTGGTGCTTCCATGTTGATCACCTCCTTCCTTTTTATATACTGGCAATGGATCCATTTGATCCATAGTTTGTCCTTTTTCTGCATTAGTGCCCATAATAGCTTTGACAGTGCTGCTCTCTTCCATTTTTCAAAACATATCACATTGAGGCCACATGCTGCCACTGGCCTGCATACTGTATCCCAAGCTATGGTTGCCCTGTGACTTGCTTCATGCTTCCCTGTCCATATGTAGTTTCTGCATATACCTTCCACCAGTTTGCTGACTTTCTTTGGAATTAGGAATACCTGTGCCCAGTATGTTTGCATCTCAAAGAGGACACTCTTGATCAATTGAAGTCTGCCAGCATATGACAGTGTCTTGGAAGACCAGCACCAGACTTTATCTACTATCTTGTCCACCAAGGGTAGGCATTGTGCAATTGTGATTTTCCTAGTTGACAAGGGGACTCCCATGTATTTGATGGGAATTGTCCTTCTGTAAGCTGAAACTCTGTCAGTAGGCTGTTTTTAGTTTCTTGTGATACCCCAGCTATATACAGTGAACTTTTCTCCAGATTGGCTTGCAACCCAGACATTTGTGATAATTTGTCAAATTCTTTCAGTAAAAGTCTCAAGGAGGTTTCATATCCTCTACAACACATCAGGAGATCATCTGCAAAACAAATATGAGTTAGTTGTAATTTGGAGCATTTGGGGTGGAAGTTGAAGTTTGGATTCTTGTTCAACTGCTTCAATTGTCTGTTGAGATATTCCATGACTAAGACAAATAGATAGAGGGAAATTGGGTCCCCCTGTCTTAGCCCCTTCCTTGCTGAGAACTTGCTGGTAAGGCCCCCATTAACCAATAGTGAGAAGCTTGCTGTAGAAACACATTCCATGATCAGATTGACCAGTCTGTAAGGTACACCAAACTCCAGTAGAACTGCTCTCAGAAAACCCCCATTCGACAGAATCATAGGCTTTCCTAATGTCCACTTTGATTATGCATATGGGAGAAACAGCCTTCTGGGAATAGGCTCTAATCAATTCATGCGCCATAATGACATTGTCCAGAATATTCCTCCCCTCAATGAAGGCTGACTGTCCCTGTCCAACCAAGTAGTCCACTACTATTTTCAGCCTATTTGTAAGAATTTTTGCAATGACTTTATATAATGTTGAGCAGCAAGCAATTGGCCTGAATTCCTTAACATAATTTGGATTCTTCACTTTCGGGATCAATGTAATAGTGGTACAGTTGACTTCTTTCAGCAACTTCCCATTCTGAAAAAACTGCTGCACTGCATCTATAACCTCTGCCCCCACAATAGGCCAGAACAGTTTGAAGAACTCTGCAGGGTATCCATCTATCCCAGGGGCCTTATCATTAGGGAGATTGTGGACTGTCTGACTGATTTCCTCCTTTATTACTGGAGCTAGGAGTTGCTGTTGTTGGTTCAGTGATAGACATGGCCCATCCCTAGCCACATTGATATCAATTCCAGGGAGTTAGTATGTTGCTGTGCCTAGTAGCTGTTGGAAAAATTGAGTGAATTTTCTTGGATCTGATGTGGATCTGTGATCCTCATCGGGTTGTCATTAAGTATGCTGCTCACCCTGTTTCTGGCTTGTCTGGATTTCATATACGCATGGAAGTATTTAGAGTTGCTGTCACCCAACTGAATCCAGTGTGCCCTTGACTTCTGCCTCAATACTTGTTCTTGGATACCTTCCCATTTTTCAATGTTCAGTAATAAGTTATTCTCTTCTGTGATTACTGTTTCATTGAAATAGTCTTCATTCAGTTTGCTTTGGACTATTCTCAGATCTTCCCTCAATTGTTGCAGCTTTGAGTCCACAGATGAATGTTCCTGTTGAATAGCTCTGGCCTCTTGTTCAATTCTCCTCAGTTTATTCCAAATAGAGTACATAGTGTGTCCCTGAATTTGTTGATCCCATACTCTCTGAACTATTTCCTTGTAATCAGTTTGTTGCATAACTGTTAGCACCAGTCTATATGGTCTCTTCACTCTGGCTTTGACAAAACCAGTCTCTATCAATATTGGGGTATGATCTGAGATTCCGGGCAACATATAAACTGCTTCCACTCCTGTGTACAAGTTGAACCACTGGGCATTGCCAAAAGCCCAGTCAATATGGCTATAAATTCTGTCAGTAGCATCCCTTTTATTACTCCATGAGAAAGAACTGCCCCTTTTGGTAAGCTGCCCTACTCCTATGTCATCAATACACCTTTGGAAGTCTGCAATCTCAGAAGGGTGCACTGGCTGTCCATTGATTCTGTCTTCAACTCCCAAAGGACTGTTAAAGTCCCCTACTATGAGCCAAGGCCCATTTTGCTGTATAGCTCTCAAACTCCCCCATAGTGTTGCTCTTTGTTGAGTGGTGTGAAGACCATATACAGATGTGACATATCTACTAAATGTTGAGTGTCTGTCCTTTACTTGGCAGTGAATTATTTGATCAGTGCTCTCCAGTATTGTCACTTGGACATTTACCTCTTTCCACAATACCCTTATTCTGCCATTAGGGACATGTAAATAGTTATTCCCTACAGTCCAGTCATCTCCCAGTTTTCTGTAAATTGCCATTGCATTCTGCTGTTTCACCCTAGTCTCTAGGCAGGCTATCATATCAACTCTTTTAGTCTTCAAAAATTTGACTAACTCTCTTTGCTTAAAGGACTTATTTAGTCCTCTAATGTTCCAGGATATTATTCTCACAGACAAGTAGTGGAAGTGGCTCCTCCTGGGTCAACTGGCTCTAGGCTGCATTCTCCCTGCACCTGGCTTTCATCAGGGGGTTCAACTATGGTGAGTACTGCAAAGGTATTCCTTCTGGCTGCCTCAGCATAGTCGGCCATTTTGGTTTGATTTTGTCCTTTGGGCCTTGAACAGCTGCAACTTGCTTGCCTTTGTTATTCCTTTCTATATTAGATGTCTCAGCAGGCTTCTCGGCTTGTCTGTCACTCTGTTTGCCCTTCCACTGTCACCTCAGCAGTAGCTTTTGGTTGCAATTGTACTCGTTACCTTCTTTTTCCTCCTTCTCTGTCTCTGGATGTCTACAGTCTGTTTCTCCTGTTGACAATCACCATTCTTGTGTCCAAATGAGTTGCATTCAAGGCAGAATGTTGGTTTCCATTCATACTCTACAATTTGTGTCCAAGCTTTCCCATCTGGAATCTCTATATGGATATCCTCAGGCAGAGGTTGGGTGATATCCACTTCTACAAGAACCCTCGCATAGGATATTCTCTCACACTCAGCAGTTAGCCTATCAGCGCATAGGGGCTTACCCAGTAAGCTTGTTATTCTGCCTAGGTTCTCCTCAGCCCAACATTATATCGGAAGTCCAAGGAAGTTGATCCAAATTGGGACAATTCTCATCGACTCATTTTTAATCTGAAATTTAGGATCCCATTCCTTCAAAATCATAGGTCTGACATTGAAGGTGTATGGTCCTTTCTGCATGACAAAGTTCTTCTCCTACATAGACTCAAATTTGAAGATGAAATACCCATCATCATGTAGCAACAGAGTAGGCGTTGTAACCTCATTCCAAGCGCCATAGACATACTTCAACATTTCTTTGAAGGAAGGGTTACCTCTCAATACATAACCAATTTGGGCATACCTCCATTTCTGATTCTGGTTCTCTATCTCCTTCGGGTTCAGCTTAGCAATTTTGACACCATCCTTCATCAACGGAGGGTAGAATTTCAATAGCATGCCCTGCTTTTGGGTCCGATTGCCTTTGGCAACTTCCGCCATTGTCGGTTTCTCCGCCATTTTAGGTTTCTGAGTTTCAGTGGAGTAGGTGAGTTTCCTAGCCATCGTCGCTCCATCTGCACCCTCCTTCTCCTTCTCCGGCGGTGCCGGCATGACCATCGGGGCACTCCCCATTCCAGGGAACCAATGCATAAGGGGTCTTGGGGTTAACTGTTGTGGGATTCCACTTTCTGGTGTAATTACTCTTGCCATATTTACAGTGAAGAAGCGGTTAGTATGGGTGATTGGTATCGGTGGTTGTTTGCCGGCGGGGGGCTGCGCCTTGCTTGCCTGTCACCAGAGTCTCTCCAATTCCAATAGATTAGTCAATTACTATGCATATAAGATTTCTGTTATGTGGGCCCGCTTAGCTCGGAGGTTAGAGCATCGCATTTGTAATGCGATGGTCATAGGTTCGATTCCGATAGCCGGCTTTTCCCTATTCTTTTTTTTATTCCATTTCCAAAAAATTAATTGGTTACACTAATTAAATTAATAAATATAGATATCTTATAATTATCAATAAAAAATAAAACACAAAAAACTATTCTACTCATTCAAATTGGGAAGTAGTTTCACGTTGGAGTTTTGAAATTATTTTATAATAAAAAATTAAAAGAAAAAAACAAAAAGTAAAAAACTACCATTTCAAATTGGAGAGTAATCTCTTCCTAATATAATAGTAGTAGTAGTAGTGTGTATATACGGGAATAGTTAGTACTAATGTTTTTTGAATTTTGAATTAATTGGTTGCACTAATTGAATTAATAAATATAGACATCTTATAATTATCTATAAAACTTTCTATTAACAATGTAATAATATTAAATATTAGATGATATAATAATATATATATATATATATATGTATATATAACAAAAAAGTTATTCAGTGCGTTTCCTATGTAAGTCCCGTTAATTTAACGGAGATTTTATTCATTAAAATTTAGATAATATTATGTAGAAATATAGGATAAAATTTAAAATAAAAAAATATTTCAAAAGTAATAAATTATAAATCTTCTCATATATGACAAAAAGAAAGCTAGTATTAAATATTAGTTAATATAATAAAAACAAATATAGAACAAAAAAGTTATTCACTAACTATATAAGTACCTTTGATTTAATAAAGATTTCATTATTGGATATATCATATTGACAAGTAAGATGATAATTGAATTTTATTAAAGCAATATAATTTAATAGGATCGAACAAGCCGGATCATAATTTAATTTAATTAATATTTTTTATTACTAATCGCGCATCGTGCGGATACAATTACTAGTAGAGAAAAAAATAAAGAAAAAGCTAGTAAACCAATCCCCGTTAAAATTTTATTCTCTCTCTAAAAGTAATAGTCCAATAAAACCCCAAAATAATATTTTCCTTTTTTCTGCTTCCTCTTATAAAATTTCCGGCTAACATTTTTCTCTTACTGTATATATATAGAATTAGCCTATTTACGTATTCATTTGATCTACGATCTACGGTTATATTAACATTCGCGATGTCGCTTTTGGAGCCGGAGGCGTTTGATTTGCCGGCGAAATATCCGTCGGAAGCAGCTCAGAGGAGGTGGAGAGATGCTGTTTCTCTCGTTAAGAATCGCCGGCGTCGGTTCCGGTATGCTCCGAATCTCGAAAAACGTGAAGAAGCTAAAGAGCTTATGGAAAAAACCGGAGTACGTTATTCATCTCCTTTTTTTTCATGCTTTCCGTGTAAATATCATGACAATAAGTCGCAGGAAAAGTTCGAGTATAGTGACGAAGATATAGTACTTTTTGATATATTTTCGAGCTTTTTTTTTCAACAAGAAGAATTTTTTAGGATTTTGAAATCTCATCTTTTGTTTTACTGCTAAATGGTTGAATAGAGATTGTTGTTAGAACATGAAATAAGATGTCTGGTAATTTAATCAAAGGTCATTGGAATTTCTCTGTAAATCATGTAATTGTGAACTTTGGAATATGATGTTCAACAAGTGTGGTACAATGTGCTCTGATACTTGTATGTTTTGTTCTGAATAGATTATAAGCCAGATAATGAGTTCGAATTCGAGTATGATAACTGGAGAAGATTTACATATATAACTTGTTAATTGTTCAATGGAGTATTTTTGAATTTTGAAAACCGAAATCGAGATAATTTTCTTTTAATATTTTACACTAAAATACCTTACATTACTGGAAAGAACATCAGAAATGTGTATGGATACTTTAGATCCTCTGCTACTAATGGTGAATTTGTCATAACGTGCTTTATCATTTTGGTACAATATGCTTGATTAATTGTACATTTCATTGGTAGAGATGGAGACAGATCATCTCTTTTGTTTTTGTTTTCCGTGAAATAAGCCGGACAATGAGCCCAATTATGACTGTGTAGAAAATCTGGTTTGAAACTTTCTGCTACTAATTGTTTTTGGGATCGGCGAAGATTTTCGGCTTTGAAATCTCGTTGTCTTTTGAACTTTTCTTTGTTTTAGTTTACGTCTAAATAGACGATTAGATATTCTAGCTATAACGTTAATACATGATAAATTAGTAATACTCCATAATAATGGTGCCTTGTGCTAGAATACATGTATATTGATGGAAAACACCGAATATTGTTGTGGAAATGTTAACATTCTCCTGCTCTGTAAATCTCATCCTTTTTATGTCCAAAATATTTTACAATATTTTCAATCACAGAGAATTTATCACAGATCCGCGGTTTTTTGGATTTATCGTTATATACAATCTGATTACATTATGAATTTTTTTATACTATCAGTGTTAAAAACCTGTTATATTAAGTTATTTAATAATATTTATTTTAAGTTTCATTAAATAAAATTAATTGCAATTATCTATTAAGTAATGCGATTGTGTGAAAATTTTCTACACGATCATCACATCAAACTTAAATTGTCAAAAAGTTCGTTTTTTCAACAATATATAAAATGAGTGTGTATATATGGTAAACAATAGTAGTGCTTCAGCACTTTCCATATTTGATTATTATTATTATTATTATATCTCCTTTTTCTACAATGACATATTCTTGTTTGACCTTTCGGATGCGATAAGTTAGAAAATTCTTGGTCCTTTTTCTTTTTGGGATTCTTCGCTGGACTATCTTCCACTTGCGAGCAAATTACTGTTAATATGGAGGACCATGTTGTTCAAATAAATAGAGACAAAAACTTGGATCTTTCATGAGGGAAGACTGAAAGATGTAAACTTTTCCCAATATTCTTTATAATTTCTTGATATCTATTAAAATTTTATAAACAATTAAATTAAAGTTCAACAGAAATTAATATGAGAGTTTTATAGGAAACATTTGTATCAGTTAGAAACCAGATCTGGTAGACAAATGAATTAGTTTATGTTTAATTTCTTAATGCAACAACAAATTTTAAATTTTCCGTTAATTAATGATTTTTATAAACATATTCTAGCTTCATGATAGAACTATTCGTTTTGTCAGCAAGTCAAACATTATATTTAGTACTTTCATCAGTTCATTTTTGCTTGTCTTTTTTGAATTTTTTACACCCCTTGAAAAATAATAGTTGCATAGTCAGACAATTATTTACTATAAAAGTCAAGTTTTTTTATGAAATCAATTTTCATGATATTTTATATAACAACACTATGCTATAATATCCAAAAAAAATCTAAAACATATGAGATTTTTATAGGGAAATTTGACTGTAGTATGTATTTTATCATGTAATCCTAATAATTGTAGTATTTCAAAGATCTTGGAAAATAATTTAAAAATGAATAATTAATGATAAGTGTAAAGTAAGATTAATTTTTTTTATTTGCTAAAATGAATAAATAAAAATAAAAATATATTTTTGATACCGTAGAGAAGTAAAAATGAATCAAGGGAATAATTTTGTATTGACATACAAGTAAGACTTTATTAATGGGGACTAATTTCCTGCTGCTGCTAAATGCAACGACTTTTTGGAGGAAAATGAGGCCCTAGTCATATGTGGTCTAGATTCTAGAGGCAAAATAACTGACCGTAGCCTTACGTTATTATAACTATCTATATCTACGCGTGTTAGGGTACTGTTTTGGTGTTGTGAGCTGCCTAACAATTGGATAATGCATTGGTGGTTTATGGGGACCATCTAAAAAATTTACAATCACGGTAGTTCAGTGAAGAGAGATGAACTTTTTTACTTTTTAATAGTGTGTACGCATATTCTATCCCTAGTCTTGGATAGAGAGGCTGTTTCTGAATAGTCTCTCGCATACTTTCTTCCAAGAACTTTCCATCTTGCTCTTGAGGAGACTCGAACTCACAACCTCTCGATTGAAAATGGGGGTTGCCAACCCCTCTTGTCTTTGGGTTTAGGTAACGTGCCAGCATAATATGTTCTGTTGAGGATAAAAAGGGTTTCGTAGCTTAATTTAAGTGACAAAAGTTTTGAGGAATTTATGACTTAGCCATCTTTTTATATATATTTAGTTAAAACTTAAAAAAATATCTTCAAAGTTGTAATAAAAAATAATTTTTAGAATTTAAAGTTATATTTGAACATGTATTTTACTTGAAATAATATTATAGTTTTATGAGTAGAAAAAAATGTTCACTTGGAAACTAAAATTTTTTCTTTAAATTTTTTCTGAAACTGATTAAATTGTATGAACAAATATTTTTTTAAAAAATAACTCAAATCTATGTTTAACGGGAATTTAGATTATTGAACTTAATATTTACATGGAGATTGTAGTCTGGTATTTATCTTGGGGTGGGGTGGGAGGGGGTGGGGGTGGGTGTTCATATTTACCTAGATTATGCTTTGTTTCCCCATTAAAGTGTGTTGTCAAATATTGCTTAACGCCATTGTCATTAAATCAGCTTGATTAACTCTTACGTACTTATAAATGGTTGTGTTAATTCTGTGCCTAAAACGTTATAAGAATTTGAGATCTTTTAGCTGCTTTCTTAATCATACTTATGGTCTGCCTCATTTCTAAACAACAACAACCCAGTATAATCTCACTTAGTGGGGTCTGGGGAGGGTAGTGTGTACGCAGAAGTCACTGTTAATTGTATGGTGAGTATGGTACTTTCAACTTTCAAAATTGGACTTCACAAGACTGCAGTAGTGGCCGCACAATGTGCTCTTTTCCTCCATGTAGGCTTCAATTTGCATGGGAAAAGCAGTCCATATCTCATATCTGGAAGAGTAGTAGAGCTCATCTGCTGAGTAGATGTTTACAAAAGAAGTCTGTTCTTATGTGCACTGCCACATGCTTATTACTCCCTTTGGTCTTATTTTCTATGAAATTTAACTTGAAGTCTGTTCTTATGTGCACTACCAGATGTTTATTACTCCCTTCATTCCATTTTATATTAAATTTACCTTGGTATGAGTTTAAGAAAGACAACTTTTTTTTTAAAAAGAATTGTGATCTGAAATAAGTTATGACAATTTTATGTGCTGATAAGTCATCTCAACAAGGATAAATAATAAGTTTATAGTTAAATTATTTCCATATAAAAGTATTATTTTTTTTGGGACAACATCAAATATGATGTAGTTAATGTAGTGCCAAAAAAGTCAAAAGTCTAGCTACTAAAAATTTGGTCAGCAGCGAAATTTCCTTGAAGCTTCCTTCTGACATTGACATTTCTTCTAGCATCATAGGAGTGGCAGTGCAAATTGCTCTTTCCAGGCATCAATTCGCATGGAGATAACAAATGCTTAAAAGAAGTTTGTTCTTTTGTGGTCTCGCACATGCTTAAATTATACTATTAGGAGCTTCTCCTGGCTAAGAGCCTTTGAGGGTGGTTTGGGTTGTGAATAATGGGTTTTAGGATTTTAGGATTGGAGAAACACTACGGAATGCGTGGTAGTTTATGTAGTGCCAAAATGGTCAAAATCTAGCTAATAAACACGTAGTCAGCAGAAATTTCCTTGAAACTTCCTTGTGACATTGGGTTGCTCTGATGGTAAGCAACCTCCACTTCCAACCGAGAGGTTGTGAGTTCGAGTCTCCCCAAGAGCAAGTTGGAAAGTTCTTGGAGGAAGGATGCCGGGGGTCTATTTGGAAACAACCTCTCTACCCCACCCCAGGATAGGGGTAAGGTCTACCTACATACTAATCTCTCCAGACCCCACTAAGTGAAATTATACTGAGTTGTTGTTGTTGTTGTTACTTGTGACATTGACATTGAATATAGTACTAAGAAGTACAGAAGGAGACGGGTGACCCGAAATAAAATATCTTTTGAGTTTTTGCTGGCATTTTGGCCCCATCTGCAGTTTTTTGTTTGACCCACCAAGAAGTGTTTCGTTTGTTTTGCCTAACCGTTGGTTGCCACATGGAACATCAATTCCTACTTATATTCTTGTTGATTGTGACTCTAATTTTTTTCCTTTTGATAAAGAAAACATAATCAATTGGTATTCTGTGACTGTAAATTGTATTCTTTGACGTATAACATCCCGTATTCCTTGTCTGGGCTATTTTACTTCTCGAATCTAATCACGTGATAGCTAGAAAAGTCTTTGGGTTTATCTTTTTTAAATAAAATAAATGTCTCAGGAAAAAGGGTATCCGTTAAGGTGGGAGGAGCTGAGGTTCAAATTTCAATGGCGATAAAAATCACTAAGTGATTGGTTTTCATCAGTCTAAGTTTTGGTGGGTAGAATTACCTGTACTTGTGGAAGGCACCAAGTATCGGTAAGATAGCTGAGTTGTGGGGAAGCTGGTCCGAACACCTACGACACAAAATATACAAAATATACGTAAGAGAAAAGAAAAGAGAAGAGAACCAGGAAACTAAAAGTAGGTTAAGACATCATGGACAGTCACGTACAAAAAATAGACAGTAGCTGACATCTGAATGCTTTAAGCTTTGAACAAAATGCTCAACAAACTACATGTTATATCTATTAGTAACATTTGTTCCTTTTTGTGTAAATTATACAAAACTAGTGCATTCAAAGCTATCCTGCAAGCTGCAAGCCGCAAGAAGACAGAGAACTTGAAAAAAATAACAGGGTTGAGACGTCTTTACAAACAAGGAAAATCAAATAAGTACCATCATTCACCGTAATGCATGGTTATCATAACACTGCAAAAATTGTCTCTTGACATGCAAAGATTTGAAAGAGGAAAAAAAAAGTCAATCTAAGTGATGATTTGCCTGTATTGCTGTTTTATTCCATGTAAGTTGCTGCTTCAGTTTTTTGAGATACTCCTATGCCGACAATAGCCGGATCCCTCAGACAGTGCTCACTGAACGATGATGTTTTTCTTCCCTCATCTGGGGCGGGTGGCCGGGTGCACTAGAGGTTCGGCCGAACTACTAGTTTTGACTCAAACCTTATATATGTGCTAAGAAATCTATTAAACATGGTCAAATATTAAATTTCGAATCAGCAACTCAAAAGGTCAGTGGGTTTAATGACATCCTGATCTCATAAAATTCAAATCTTAAATCCGCCTCTGCCCCACCCATAATATGACCTTTTTATTGCAATTCTTCAACAATCAGCCTGCTATAGCTGTTTTGAAGTTTATCCTTTTGATCTGTCACTACAAAAAGCATTAGTATGTAGTCATAAAGTGTTATATTGTGTTAATGTCTAGCTGTCACTTGATATTGAAAAAATTCTGTAATGGTCATGTGGAAAACACTACTTTTGTTAATAAAAGCATTGATTCTTGGCATCATCCATATCCTATGACACTAAGAATGATCGTTGTATCATTTTACTGAGAACCTGAATCATTTTGCTCTTCAAATACAATATTTGAGTTCCCTAATCAGAGCAATCTTGTGACAAAACTAATGAATCATTTTGTTGTTTAAACACTATAGTTGAGTTCCCTAATCAGAGCAATCTTGTGACAAGACTAATGAATCATTCTGCTGTTCAAATACCATAGTTGAGTTCGCTAATCTGAGCAATCTTGTGACAAAACTATGTTGTCTCGTCATGGAACTAATGATATAACTGGAAAGCGTGGGTTTGGTAATTGATTTTGTTAACCATACTATGGAGGACTGTGTTGGTGACTGATATAACTTCTCTAATCTTGTATACTGAGCAAGCTACATTTCTTGGCACACGCAATTTCCAGGAAAAGATTCGAGTTGGTTTCATGGCTTATATGGCAGCACTCAAATTCATTGATGGTACAATTTGCTCACATCTTCAGTTTATTTTTTAACTCATTAAAACATGTAGCAGCTCCGCAAGTTTCTTTCTGCTTTTTCTCATTTCATTTCTATTCTTTTACAGCTGGTGATCATGGTAGGCCTTCTGACCTGGTCAGAGAAAATATAGGGGCTGAACTGGCAAAAGACTTGCCAGTAGAAGCTCGAGCTGCTGGTTTTGGAATTAACCCTGATAAACTTGCATCTATAGTTGGTTCCTATGACATAAAAACCTTAAAGAAACTTGGAGGTGTTGAAGGGCTTGCAGGTAAATTGAAAGTCTCATCAAACGAAGGAGTCAAATCTAGTGATGTACCTGTGAGACAAAATATATATGGATCAAACAAATTCATCGAGAAACCTTTTAGAAGTTTTTGGACATTCGTGTGGGAGGCTCTGCATGATTTAACTCTCGTCATCCTGATAGTTTGTGCTGTTGTTTCCATTGGTGTCGGACTTGCTACTGAAGGGTGGCCAAAAGGAACATATGATGGTTTAGGAATTCTACTCAGCATATTCTTGGTAGTCTTTGTTACTGCGGTTAGTGATTATAGGCAGTCGTTGCAGTTCAGGGATTTGGATAAGGAGAAGAAAAAGATATCCATCCAGGTCACAAGAGATGGATCAAGGCAGAAGGTTTCCATTTATGACTTGGTGGTTGGTGATGTAGTTCACTTATCTATTGGAGATCTTGTTCCGGCTGATGGAATATTCATATCGGGATATAGCTTGCTAATTGATCTATCGAGCTTGTCTGGTGAGAGTGTACCAGTAAGCATATATGAAAAAAGACCGTTTCTTCTATCAGGAACCAAAGTACAAGATGGTTCAGCTAAGATGCTAGTGACCACTGTTGGTATGAGAACTGAATGGGGTAAGCTTATGGAAACTCTTAGCGAGGGAGGAGAAGATGAGACTCCTCTACAAGTTAAGCTAAATGGAGTTGCCACTATTATTGGAAAGATAGGGCTGGGATTTGCTGTGGTGACATTTCTTGTGTTAATAGTCAGATTTATGGTGGATAAAGCTACTCATCAATTTACCATATGGTCTTCCAGTGATGCATTAACTCTTCTAAATTACTTTGCCACCGCTGTAACTATAATCGTTGTTGCAGTTCCTGAAGGACTACCTCTGGCTGTCACATTGAGCCTTGCATTTGCAATGAAAAAGTTAATGGATAATAAAGCATTAGTGAGGCATCTTTCTGCTTGTGAGACAATGGGTTCAGCATCTTGCATCTGCACGGATAAGACAGGAACACTAACAACAAACCATATGGTGGTAAATAAAATATGGATTTGTGGAAAGGCTAAAAAGGTAGAAAATGGTGCAGATGGAGATGCAATAACGGATATATCAGAAAGTGCACTGGACTTTCTTTTGCAGGCAATATTTCATAATACAGGAGCTGAGGTGGTTAAAGACAAGGATGGAAAGAAATCTGTTCTGGGTACACCCACAGAATCTGCAATATTAGAATACGGATTACTTCTTGGTGATATTGATGATAAAAAAAAGGATTTTAATATGCTGAAGGTTGAACCGTTCAATTCAGCAAAGAAAAGAATGTCAGTGCTTGTTGCTCTTCCTGATGGCAATACCCGTGCTTTCTGCAAGGGTGCATCTGAGATAGTTTTGAAAATGTGTGACAGGTTTATTGATTCTAATGGTGAAATTGTTGATATGTCAGAAGAACATGTTACAAACATCATGGGTGCCATTAAAGAATTTGCTGATGAAGCCTTGCGTACTCTTTGCTTGGCTTTCAAGGATATCGAAGATGGTTATCAAGAAACTAATATCCCCGATAGTGGCTACATATTGGTTGCAGTAGTTGGAATCAAAGATCCAGTTCGCCCTGGGGTTAAAGAGGCAGTTAAAACTTGTTTAGCTGCTGGAATTACTGTAAGGATGGTCACAGGGGACAATATTAATACGGCCATAGCTATTGCTAAAGAATGTGGTATACTAACTGCTGATGGATTGGCCATTGAAGGCCCAGAATTTCGCAACAAAACTCCTGATGAAATGAGGCAAATACTTCCTAGAATTCAGGTGTGCTTTTCATTGCTTTATTTTATCCTTGAACATCCTTGTCTTTGAATACAGTTTGCTGAAAATGTGCTTTATATGTTGTATGCAGGTTATGGCTCGATCATCCCCTACAGACAAGCATGTGCTGGTAAAGAATTTAAGAGGCATGTTTAGAGAAGTTGTCGCAGTTACTGGTGATGGCACAAATGATGCCCCTGCTCTGCATGAGTCAGATATTGGACTGGCCATGGGTATAGCAGGAACAGAGGTTTGTAAATATGCTCCTGCTCTGGGTTGATATGGTCATATATACCATTTTCCTGTTGCATGCCCCAGTATGACGGTTTTTGCCTTCACTTTTCATATATGGGGCATAAGCATGCTTAAATTCTCTTACCAATTGCAGTCTTCTTTATATTCTATATTTTTAATATCTATGATACATTAACTATCTCATCGATGCTTGAAGTTGCCTGCTTGAATATTCCTTTTCATCTTTCTTTTTAATATCATCTCACCAAAATAGTAAGCTTAAGCATTCAATTGATCACCTAGAACTCATTAATTTACAGCACAAAAGTAGAACTTGTTTTTCCTGTGTATGTGATTTTAGTCAACATTTGCTAGGGAAATTCTACAATCCGTCCGTATGCATTTTAGCTTTTTTGTTTCTCCTGAAAGAATGTCACATTTTCAAGCGGCTTATTATGGTTGTTTGTTAAATCTTACCTAGATTAGTACTTGGTAGATATTGAAACTTAAAGCTGTTTCTGATCTTCACTTTTTTCAAATGACATTATCAGGTTGCAAAAGAAAGTGCTGATATTATAGTCCTTGATGACAACTTCAGGACAATTGTGAATGTGGCTAAATGGGGCCGTTCTGTATATATAAACATTCAAAAATTCGTGCAATTTCAGTTGACTGTCAATGTTGTGGCTCTGATGATCAATTTTATTTCTGCATGCGCCTCAGGTATTCATTGCTTTGATTGAGTTCATTTAATTTTTTTCTCGCGATATTAAAGAATCAAAACTCACTCTCAGACACAAAGAGGGGAGAGGGAGGTAGGGAGAGAGAGAGAATGGGCATGGAGGGGGAGGGAGGTAGGGAGAGAGAGAGAGAATGGGCATGGAGTTTTAGAAATAAAGAAAGATTTTTAAAACTTATGATTTGAAACTAGTCATTGGGTTTTGTATGGTTATAAATCATCTCCTTAAGAGTAAAATGGGAAGCTTAAAGTTAAATTGTTTGTAAAAATAAAAAGGTATCATTCTTTTCCGGACAGAATAAAAAGGAAATAGTATCTGAATACTTATCTGCTGCAACAACTTTCAGGATCTGCTCCTCTCACTGCTGTTCAGCTGCTTTGGGTCAACCTTATCATGGACACTTTAGGTGCATTGGCACTGGCCACTGAACCACCCCATGATGGACTAATGAGTCGGCCTCCTGTTGGAAGGGATGTGAGTTTCATTACAAAGACAATGTGGAGAAACATAATAGGACAGAGTATCTACCAGCTGGCTATACTCTTAACCTTCAACTTTGCCGGAAAGCAGATTTTGAGACTTGAAGGTTCAGATGCTACAAAAATCCAGAATACCTTCATTTTTAACACCTTTGTGTTTTGTCAGGTATGTATTTTATATTCAGTTATTTATTCTATCAAGCCAGCTTTTATCTTGAGCACTGTATCTATATACCAGTAGCAGTCCTTTTCAGTTCATTCTTTAGCGCTGTACTAGTATAACAAAAACCTGATATAGAAGGATATCAAATTCTCATACGGAAGGACCTTCACTAACCAGCTGATTCTTGATTGGTTTTATACAGGTGTTCAATGAAATAAACAGTCGTGATATGGAGAAGATAAACATTTTCCGTGGCATTTTTAGCAGCTGGATTTTCTTAGGAGTCATGTTTGCTACAGTTGTTTTCCAAGTTATCATCGTCGAGTTCTTAGGAACTTTTGCCAGCACTACACCACTTTGCTGGCAACTATGGCTGATCAGTGTCTTGATTGGTGCTGCAAGCTTGATCATTGCTGTTATTTTGAAGTTGATCCCTGTCGAAAAGGAGACTTCTAAGCACCATGACGGCTATGATCTGCTACCAAATGGTCCAGAACTTGCCTAGGAGTGTGGTAATCAAATGCATAAGAGATATATGGTTTGCTTGGTTGAACTTCGGATGCTACTAGGCCTGTTTGAGCCTTTGAGGTGAGGACGAAAACAAAACAAATGGAAAGAAATACAAGTTCCACTTGAAAGTTCCATCCTCCAAGTTCCACTTGAAAGTTCTTGGTCGATTCTCGTCTTTTTTGTGCACAGGTGCTTCAGAAGTTGGGAATTCAGTACTTGTTTGATGGAAAAGCTACTTTTCTTTTTGTTTTGTGAGAAAATATTCATGAGAAGACCAGATTTCGAAACTTTGCCACTCACGCTGGGTTGCGTATTGCTCTGGAGGTGTTTATGGGATGAAACAATTGAAATGAGAGGAGTAATTTCCTTCTTGATCCACTGTTATGTTTTGACAAATTCTCCAAGCTTTCTCTAATACATTACTTTGTTATTCCTTTTGAGATTCATTTATTTTTTAATTCATTTCATTCGTTTATCTAGTGATGGATGTTTTTGGTTGAACCATTCGGTGCCCGAAGTTCACTGGTCCCACTAATATGGATTTGCATCAAGCAGGCCAACTAAGGTTGTTAAATTCTCTTATGCAAAGGTTCTCTATTCAATGGACTTGAAACTGTGATCTTTAGTTAAGGATGAAGATATCCTACTTATTGAACTTTTTTTTAAGTGCCTTGTAGATTTTGAAGGCAACACATGAAAAGCTAATGTTTTGTTTTGTTTCTCATCCCAGTCTTTCACAACATTCATGTTTTCTTCTTTTGCTAGGTCTCGACTTCTTCACTAAGATCTTCCCATTATTATATAGTAGTCTATCCAACCAATTTCTTGAATGCCCAAATTTTATTTATATTCAAGCATATATTCATGAACCAATATATTTATGAAAATAGTCTATAACAACAAGAAGAAGAAGAAATTGGGCATAAATATACTGGGCGTTGTTGTTGGTCTAGTGACAGGAATGCACCATGAATATACTGAGAAAATGTCATCTTTGCCCTGATTAGTATTTTCTCAAGTAGTGTGCCAAAGACCAAAAGGTCACTTATATTATGGACCCGAAGGAGTACTATGCAAGGTTTGACCCACAAAACTGAAAACGCTAACATTTTTACATAATATTTGGAGAGATTGAAATGATAGAATTACATGTTACTCTACTATCAAAGCAATGTTACTAAGCTAAAATGTTACTGAAAAATGGGGCATAGCAAATGCATGTCATATGTTTTCTACAACATTTTCTCATTTGTCAATTGTCACTTTAAGTGCAGATGGTTAAAATTTGGCAAATAAACAAAGAATTTTGTGAAGTAAAATCTGAAAAATGAGATTCTGCCCTAGGATATTCTTGTGGTTTGTGCCGGGAAAAAGAGGATAGGCATGGATTTTGGCATTGAAGAGAGACTATAGAAGCTATTAACAAGAGTTGAGGCTTTATATATTACTATAAAACTAACAACAACAACAACTACCCAGTATACTCCCACCAGGTGGGGTCTGGGGAGGGTAATATAATAATATGAAACAAAAGATCTGAAAACTAAAATGACTTTATGAAGACGAGTTATAGAGCCCGTTTGGATTGGCTTATTTTAAGCGGTTTTAAGCTTAAAAAATATCTTTTAAGTCACTTTGTAGTGTTAGGATAAAGTAAAAAGGTGCTTTAAAACACTTGTTTTAAAGCTAAAACGACCCCCTAAAAAAATCAAAACCTAGAATTCCTAACTTATGGCATATGCTTAAAAGTCACTTAAAATAAGCTCATCCAAATGGGCTCTTATAGCCTTTGGGTTTTGGTCTAGTGACAGGAATGCACCATGGTAAAAATAGCACGGGCTAGTCAGTTTTCGGATTAGTAATTGAAAAATAGCCAGTTTTTTTAAACTCGTTGAAAGATAACCACTATTTTGCTGAAACACGGAGAGTTCTAGCATAATATGCAGGATTATGGAACTCCTGCGAAATTTCCAGCATATTATGTTGGAAGTCCATCATACATAAAATTCCAGTATAATATGCTAGATTATGGACCATATAAACTAAGGGTGGCTCAGTCGATATGGTAGCCTAAAAGCCAAAACTTAATAAAAGGCCTAAACTATATTCAATAAAATTCTTTTATATTTTATGTGAAATAGTTTTAAAAACTTTTATATCTTTTATATATAAGGAAGAACAAAAAAGAGTATGCAACTCAAGTATTCAATACCCTTGTTGTTTGGCAGAAATGATATATAGTATGAGGAGGGGAAAAAAAAAAGAGAAATTGATTTTAAAAGAGAGCAGGAATTGAATTAAAATATTGAAGATAGCAAAAAAATATTACAAATGTTTCCTTTTCAACCACTTATTGGCTTGACTGCCTTCCAAATAAGACTTGAGGCAAATTCAAAAATAAAGAAAATAAAGAGCACTAAATTTTAACGTGAAAAACCCTTCAAATTGAAGGTAAAAACCACAGGATCACAAAGATCCAAAAACTCTACTATAACAATAAGAGGGTTAAAAAAGTTCTCCAAATTGGCTACACAACAATTGTCAAAGACAAAATAACAATAGCAACAAGAACAACAACTACTCAATTAAAGAAAGAGGAGAATTCAGAAAAAAGAAGCTGCAGTTCGAGGCTCGAAATCAGATGCTACATGCCTCTGAATTTGATCTTCGCCGTTCAAATCAAAGACCAAAATGTTACAAACACTCAGCAAAGTATCAGCCCGATCCAACGGTTAATGTATCGGAAAACATGATTTGAAGTTGGCTAGTCAGAATAAAAATCTACACAAAACAAATACTTCTTCTCTTCTCTCTTGATAAAAGCTCTCTAAAAAAATCACTCTTATGTGCTTAAGTTTTTCTAAGACTTGTATCAATGAGCATGGAATGATTCTCCATGGTTGTTCTATTTGTAGATCATGAGTGATGCTTTCTCTTATAGCCAAAACGAACTTTAAATAGGAATAAACACCGAATCCAATTTCGAATAGAAATAAAAACCAAAAAAGAATAGGATTAAATCATTGGGCATTTGGCTAGACAACATGGGAGTGTGTAGCATTTGATTTATGTGAGGAAAATGAACGACCTGGAGTAGTTTTGATTACAAGATATATGTCACTAAATTGCTACATCTACTTGTGATAAAAATTTAATTATACAAAATTTATTTTGTTATATAGTAATATTAATTTTGAGGCCTTAAATTAGTGGGGGCCTAAAGCAAGTGCTTGAATTGCTTTAGGCTTGAGCCGACACTGATATAAACTTCTTGCATATTATGTTGGAACACCAGAACATTTCGAAATCCTAGCACATTATGCTAGATTGTTCAAATTCGAACTCCGGCATATTATGCTGCAATATTTCCTTATTTTAAGGGTGTTTTTGTTCAAATTTTATCTTTAAATGAAAAAGCTGCTAAATTTCGATTACTTTTGATTCTTCAAAAACTATGGCTATTTTCAAATTAACATTTATAAATGTGGCTAGTTTTTATTTTTTCCCTACAACAAGTGATCTGTACCTGGTATTTAAAGGGAGAAAGGTAGAAGGGCAGGCCAGGTATACATCGAATTTCAAACATTGCGTCATTGACTCTCACTAATTTCTTGGTTATCCCAAAAAAAAGTCTTAATAGGAATGCAGACCTAACTATCTCACGTTCAACATAAAACTGAGATAAATGGACAAATAACAGAGCATAACTGCAAAAGGATGTCAAATAAGACACTAATAAATTACTTTAGTGTAATAACATCAAAGAGTCTGATACCAATCTATACATCCTATCATCTGCATATAAAGAATGCAGCTGATGAATGGGAACAATTCCCTCGCTACGGAACCCTTCTCTATCTCCTATCTGTCTATCTGCTACAACATAGGATAGGAGCGGAATCTGTTTTTCTTAAGTCTACAATATGACTCTAAACTAAGAAAACAAAAGTATGGGGCTTCATCGGAGAAGAAACAAAGGCCGAATGTCAGCTCATTTGTATCTTCTTTTGGCTTCTCCATACGCAACAACCCCCATCACAGTCATCGTGTAGCCCGCAATTCCAATGAAAGTTACAGGATTTCGGAAAAGAAGTATTGATATAACAACAGCCACAGCACCTTTTGCATTTCCTAAGACCTATAGAAGTTGACAGAGTATGAAAATGTTTAGGACGGATCAAAAGCAATGGATACCGCTATTTACGGTGTATATTGAAGTAAAATTGCATGAATAATTTCGGAGAAACTACTTCTTGTGTTAGAACAACAACAACAACAATAACGACAAACCCAGTATTATCCCACGAGTGGGGCCTCGGGAAGGTATTGTGTACGTAGACCTTACCCGTACCTTGAAGGTAGAGGGATGGTTTTCAATAGACCCCCAGCTCAAGGAATCTTGTGTTAGAACTCCATTATATTGCATATTTAACAATATACATAAGGATCTTTTGATAAGTAAACAACAGGGGCAGAGCTACGTTCAGGCAAAGCTGTATTTGAATCCGCAAACACTGTTCAAATATAGCAAAATCGGATTTTTTTTGTTATATACTCCCTATCAAATGCACTGGTATGTTTAGTTACCTGGAGTGTCAACGCACTGGTATGTTTTGTCACCAAAAAGTTCAGCAAATTGGCTCCATATGCCATCACTGAATTGACCAAAATAAGCAGGCCAAGGTATCTATGTTCTGTTGCAAGCATCGCAGTGACATCTATCACATTGGGTTCCATTACGAATGTCGCAGGCAACAAAACTAGAATGGCAATTGGTGACATGTAAAGCAGCAGATTCATTGAGTTCAACTTTTCCCTGTAAATGAAGGCAGCTTAAAATGAACTGATAAAAAGAGTATCAATGAAACAAATGAATGAGACATAATTTCCCTTTGATAAGTATGAAGGAGGTCACGGGTAAACTATGTAGTATTATCTACCAACCCCAACCAGAAACCCAAAAGAGTGTGCAGTACTGAAACAAAGAATCGACATACACCAGAAAGAAAATGAATGCACATTGTCTCTTATCCTTGTAATTCTATTCCCAAAGAGCAACACCGGCATAGATGTTCAGAAGCAGCAATTTACTTACCCTTCAGAGGAAAGGAGGATGCCCTGAAGAACAGACTTAAACGCTCTAGCAGCAGTTGCACCTATACACATGATGAATCCATAAAGGTGGAAGCTAGGCTCGCCCTGTCATCCATCCACATACTTTGTCAGTCCATTAGAAAAGCCGATCATGTACTTAAATTGCTAATAAAGAGTGTATAATTAAGTGGTTTCCAAATTTTAAATTATAAAAGCAGTTGAAAATTTTTCAGCCTGATGCCACACAAACGTTCATGATAGCTTATTCATCACACAACAACAACAAAAACCCAGTATAATCTCACTTAGTGGGGTCTGGGGAGGGTAGTGTGTACGCAAACCTTATCTCTAGACACCCGACATACTTACCTCCAAGAACTTCCCACCTTGCTCTTGGGGAGACTCGAACTCACAACCTCTCGGTTGGAAGTGGGGGTTGCTTATTCATTACACAATTGTGAAAATATTATTAACTTTCACATTCCATGAACAAGAACAAAAGTGTCATTACAACTATGTTGCTCAAATCCGGCAAAAAAGCTGTTCTACTGTGTCGGTTCCTCCAAAAATGATTAACGCATCCGGCAGCATTTTTGAAGGATCCGAACTACATAGGTTCCAAATCAGCTTCTTTGAATATTATCAATACAAACTTCAACCAAGTAATATTTTGTTCGAAACGACATAATCTTTACGACAATCGAATAGAATTCCATAACAGAAAACAATATAATCTTTACGACAATTGAATAGAATTCCATAAGAGACGAAATCCTAATTCCAAAGAACAACAACCCATTAAAATACCATGAGTGAGGACTGGAGAGGGTAGTGTGTATGCAGACCTTACTCCTACCCCTCGGGTAGGGTAATCAGAGGCATGGTTACAACAACAACAACAACAACAACCCAGTATAATCTCACTTAGTGGGTCTGGAGAGGGTACTATGTATGCTGACCTTACCCCTACCCTTGGGTAGAGAGGCTGTTTCCAAATAGACCACCGGCATCCTTCCCTCTAAGAACTTCCCACCTTGCTCTTGGAGAGACTCGAACTCACACCTCTCGGTTGGAAGTGGGGGTTGCTTACCATCAGAGCAACCCCTCTTGCCTGTAATCACAAGCATGGTTACTGCTACAAATTCTCAGATCTAACAAATTTGCACTAGCAAGAGTTAACCTTCAAAGATTTTTTGTTTTTTAAAAATGTTAAACAACCAAGGATTTCTCAAGATCCCAAAAAGCTCATAATTAGATTTCTCTTTTTTCAAAAATTTAAATCAAGAACAGATCAAAACCAAATAAAGCACAAAACTAATAATTGATCCAAAATTAGAGATTCATACTTTAAGTAAAAAATATTAAACATACCCCACTTGCAATAACAACACCAGCAACCACAGGAACAAGACAACCATAAGTAATCCAAGCTTCCCTCTTCAGTGTTATGAAATAAGCAAACAATGCAGTGAAAAATGGTGTGGTAGCACCCACAGCTTGATTAAATGAAACAGGTAAATATCTTAAAGAAATATTACCACCTACTACAGACCCACAAAAGACAATACTAAGTGTAGCAATTTTAAAAAACTGAGATCTTGATTTAATCCTTTGAAAAGGTACAATCTTTAAGAAAACAATCGAAACATAACTAAGAACAGCACAAGCTGACATATGACACATAGTGAGGAAATTTGGGAAAGAGAAACCATAATTGGAAAGTAAAAGTTTGTTTAAAAGGAGGACACCAATGTTTGATGAGTACCAGAAAATTATAAGTGAGGTAATGAAAAGTGCTTGTTTTTCTGATTGCGTTGAGGACATTGTAAAGGGGGTGGTGGGGTAATGTTGGAATTTGTATTAAGGAAATGAGGTTGTTGTTGTTGTTGTTTCATTCATGGAATTGGAAATTTGATGTGAATGTGTGCTTGTTGTTTGTGTTTCTCGGTTTGTTTGTTGTGGCATGATTTAATTTTGTGTAAAAGGGGTGGTTTTATGTGGGTTCTTTTGTGTGTTTGGGAACCTTTGTAGGGATGTGTGAAGCTGACAGAAATTGAGAATATGATTTGTCATTGTGTGACTTCTGTCCTTCCCTCTCCTGACCCTAACATTCCTAAATTATAAGTAATTACTTTATAACTATATAACATTTGAGGACGATAAGTTTTCGAGTTGTAAAAATAATTTCTCGTAGAAATATAGGGTAATGATATATAAAATAAATTATTGTAATTCGATTTTTTTCAGACCTCGCGCATAGCAGAAGCTTTGAAGAAGAGGAGCCTTGGCGTAACTGTAAAGTTGTTATCATGTGACCAAGAGGTTACGTGTTCGAACCGTACAAACTGTCCTTTGCAGAAATGCAAGGTAAGATTGCTTATAATAGACCTTGTGCTCCATCCTTTCTCCGGAGTCCGGACTGCGTGTATAATGGAAATTTAGTGTACCAAGTTATTCTTTTATGTGATATTTAAAAATTTATCGTTAATTCAAATTCGAGTTCTGTATAACTCATCAATGGAAGAAGGCTTCCTTGTTAGAATAATGATTCCGACTAAAATACAATAGCCTTCATATCGAATAATTTGGAACAACAACAACATGAGCGAAAGCGTACCTGAATCCATTTGTGAAAATCCTTAGTCCTCCTTTTGAAGATTGTACAAAGTGTTTGGCTGCTTGTTCCTTACTTCAAGATTGTCTTGAAGTTATGCTTACACAAGAATATATCACAAGAACTTCTTCAAACAACAAACAATATAATCACAATAACCAAAATGGAGTATGGTTTTCCACAAGAATATGCAAGACAAGGAAAAGATTATCTTAATTCAATGGGAGGAAGAAGATAATTGTCTTGCTATAATGTGGGAACCATAACCCCCACTTTATAACAAATGAGTTACAAAACTCAAGAGTCACAAGCATGTAACCATGGTTACATATATGTAACCTTAGTTAGCCCATCATTAACTAAGGTTACCCTTTTGGGTATCTACACATTGGTCCTACGCTTTATATGACAACACATTGGCCCCCTTAACTTATTGTCCATAAGACCACTTATTTAGGCCAAACCAAAAGATAGCACATAACATATAATTTATCCATATATTGTTCATATGTGTGTAGATATAAGTCCATATATCTTACAATCTCCCACTTGGACGAGATACACATACATATGTACAAACCTTAGCATTATATGTTACAATATAATCTTATGAGCTCAAAATTGCTATCACAATAAAATTGTCATGAACAATCTGGTCCATCAAATCTTAACAACATAGGAACTAAGAGCTCTTAGTTACTCTTGCGTAACTAGAACCAACATAGATCACGTATATCAATATAACCAACGACATGGATCAAGTGTAGGTATGTAGCATGGAAATAACATAAAGTGTGGTCAATAGAATGTCTATTTCCAACTGGTTCTCTTTATGGAGATCAATCATAAACTGTAAGAGTACAAAAACTTTAAAAACTGAATATCTGCGCAGATATAACTGAATTACTGAATTTCTGAATATAATGGACAATACATAATTGTATAATATAAACTCTCACTAAAATACATAATCCTTATCTGATTTGACACCCATACAAGCAATATGCTCATGAAATACTTTTGGTGTCAATCCCTTAGTGAGCGGATCCGCAAGCATGGAGTTTGTACTAATGTACTCAATGCACAATTGTCCATTTTGTACTCTTTCTTTAACAACCCGAAATTTGACGTCCATATGTTTTGCTTTGTCAAACTACTGTTGTTATTAGCATAAAGGACTGCCGATCTGTTGTCGCATAATAGCCTAATTGGCTTTTTGATGCTATCAACAATTCGCAGTCCACCAACAAAATTCCGCAGCCATAATGCCTCATTGGATGCTTCATAACATGCCATGAATTCCGCTTCCATGGTGGAAGTGGCCGTAAGAGTTTGCTTGATGCTTCTCCAAGAGATAGCACCGTCAGCAAGCATGTAAATATAGCCTGAAGTAGACTTCAAACTATCCTGACATCCAGCAAAATCGGAATCGGTGTACCCAATGATCTCAAGCTGGTCCGATTTCCGGTATGTAAGCATGTAATCATTTGTTCTCTGTAAGTACCTCATGACCCGTTTGGCTGCCTTCCAATGGTCCATTCCCGGATTGCTTAGATATCTTCCTAACATCCCAACAATATATGCTATATCAGGTCGTGTACATACCTGAGCATACATCAAACTACCTACAGCCGAAGCATAAGGCGTCTTCTGCATTTCCGAAATTTCATAATTATTATTTGGGCACTGTTTGAGACTAAACTTGTCTCCTTAGCAACAGGGGTGTTGCCTGGTTTACAATCCTGCATGCCAAATCTTTTCAGAACCTTATCGATATAGCCCTTTTGTGACAGACCAAGAACACCTTTTGAGCGATCTCGATGTATCTGAATTCCTAATACAAAAGAAGCTTCACCAAGATCTTTCATTTCAAATTTCTTTGAAAGAAATTTCTTAGTTTCATGCAATAATGCTATATCATTACAGGCAAGCAGTATGTCATCGACATATAAAACCAGAAAAATATACTTACTCCCACTGAACTTATGATATATACAGTCATCAGCAATATTCGGTTCAAAACCAAAAGATGTAATGACTGCATGAAACTTATAATACCATTAACGGGAAGCCTGCTTGAGCCCATAGATGGATTTCTTTAATTTGCAAACCTTTTTCTCTGATTCATCCGAAACAAAGTTTTCAGGTTGCACCATATAAATTGTTTCCTCAATGTCACCATTGAGAAATGTTGTCTTAACATCCATCTGATGAAGCTCAAGATCAAAATGTGCTACTAATGCCATTATAGTCCTGAAAGAGTCTTTCGATGAAACTGGAGAGAAAGTCTCTTTATAATCAATGCCTTCCTTTTGAGTGTAGCCTTTTGCGACAAGACGAGCTTTATACTTAATAACATTGCCCCCTGAATCCCTTTTGGTTTTAAAAATCCATTTACAACCAATAGGTTTAATACCTTCGGGCAATGTAACAAGCTCCCAAACGTCATTATCGCTCATAAACTTCATCTCATCATTCATGGCATCAATCCACTTTTGAGAGTTAGAACCCTTAATGACTTGACGGAAGTTGATTGGATCATCTTCCTCAAGTCCAATAGCACTTTCTTGTTCTTGGAGAAATACAACATAATCATCCGGAATTGCATTTCTCCTCTCTCTAGTGGATCTCCTTAATGGCACTTCAGTTTCTTGAGGTTGTTGAGTTTGATTTTCATTAGTAATATCAGGGTCCTGATGGGGGAGATTTTCGAGATTGTCTAGAACTGGAGTTGTGTGATCCCTGTCAGGAGTGAGAACACCCTAACCAAGATCAACAACTTGAGGGAAAGACACATGTTCTTCCTCAAAGACAAAATCTCTAACAACTTTATCTCCCCACCCCCCAAACTCAATATCCACAAAAAACCTAGCATTACCCGTCTAGAAGTGGGATCATAAAACTTAAAACCCCTGGACCTTTCAGAGTATCCAACAAAATAGCTACTAACCGTCTTAGCATCCAGTTTTCTTTCATTCGGCCTATAAGGCCTTGCCTCAGCTGGACAACCCCAAATGTGTAAATGCCTAATACTGGGTTTATGCCCAGTCCAAAGTTCATATGGGGTTTTGATTGTAGCTTTAGTTGGAACTCTATTAAGAATATAAGCGGCGGTTTTTAATGCTTCACCCCAGTGTGAGTCTGGTAAAGTAGTACGACAAATCATACTTCTTACCATATCCTTAAGGGTCCGATTTCGTCTCTCAGCTACACCATTCATCGTAGGACTTCCTGGCATAGTATACTGAGGGACGATCCCACACTCATCTAGGAATTTAGCAAATGGCCCTGGACGTTGTTCACCTGAACCATCATATCGACCATAGTATTCACCACCACGGTCAGATCTAACGGATTTAATTCTTTTGTGATTTTCAACTTCAGCCTTAAATGATTTGAACACGTCTATGGATTGGGACTTTTCATGAATAAGATATAGGTACCCATAACGAGAGTAATCGTCTATGAATGTGATAAAGTATTGTTGACCATTCCTACAAGGAGTAGGAAATGACCCACAAAGATCCGTATGTATCAATTCTAAGACGTCCGAAGCTCTCTTAGCACCTAATCTCGTCTTGTTTATTTCTTTTCCCTTGATACACTCAACACAAATATCCGAATTTGAGGAATCAAGAGAATCAAGAATTCCATCTGACACGAGTTTTTGAATTCTTTGAATTGATATATGACCCAAACGTTTGTGCCAGAGTGAAATAGAATTCTTATTAGTTAATTTTCTTTTGGTACCACTTAAACTTGTATGCAAGGTTTCATTATGTGAGGTTATTGTGTCAACCAAATATAGGCTACCAAATTTTGATAAAAGACCAGTACCAATAAGATTTGAATTCTGAAAGAGACTAACTTTATTGTCACCAAAAGAACATGAATAACCGGATAAGTCCAATTTGGGAACAGAAATTAAATTCCATCCAAAAGACGGTACAACAAAAGTCTCATCCAAATCTAAATAAAAACCGGTCTTAAATAATAGCCTAAACTTTCCAATAGCATCAACTAGCACCTTCTTGCCATCACCCACATAGATGTATCTTTCACCATCATTTGGTTTTCGGCAGTTCAGGCAACCCTTCATAGATATACTTATGTGAGTAGTAGCAGCAGAATCTACCCACCAAGTATCCTTAGGTACCGAAATTAAATTAACTTCAGAACAAACAAAAGAAAGAAATGTACCTTTTTTCGCACGCCAAGCGTGGTACTTGGTACAATCCTTCTTCACATGATTAGTCCCCTTACACAAAAAGCAACCTAATTCAGTAATTTCAACCTTAGGTTCCTTATGTTGCTTATTCTTGGGCCTTGCAACCGCAACTTCCTTACCTTTCCTCTTCTTAGGATCCATAGAAGAGGATGCCAAATGAGCACTTTCAGTCTTATCATGCTTTATCCTTTCCTCCTCTTGCACACAATGTGAAATGAGCTCATTAAGAGTCCATTTCTCCTTCAGGCAGTTGTAACTTACCTTCAACTGATTAAAGTGTGCAGGAAGAGATATCAAAACTAAGTACACAAGCAGTTCCTCAGGTAATATCAGCTTGAGTGACTTAAGTTTCGAAGCAAGATGAGACATTTCCAAAATGTACTCCCTAATGTTTCCCTTGCCCTTATACCTCATGGAAACAAGTTTACTCAAAAGAGTACTTGTCTCCGCCTTTTCGTTTTCTTCAAAACGCTTTTCAAGGTTTTCAAGGAAAACTTTGGCATTAGCTTCATCATTCATAGTGCCCCTGAATGATTCTGGAATTGCACGTTTCATGATCATTAGACTCATGCGATTCGAGCGTTCCCACTTCTCCATCTCCCTCATTTCATCAGGAAAGGATGTATCCTCAAGAGAAGCATGTTGCTCAATCCGAAGAGCAAGGTCTAGATCCATGCAACCGAGAACGATCATAATGTTCTCTTTCCATTCCTTATAGTTTGTGCCGTTAAGCACAGGGATGCTATTGATGTTGACAGATATCGAAGCAGCAGACGAATTAACTGAAAATAGAACAAAAGGATTACTTAATACATGCTTACAATAACTTGAACTTTAACTTTACTTTATAGATTCAAAATAGGCAAATCCCATTACAAGATACCTAGAACAACATTGATTTTAGTCTTTGGACAGAAAAATCAACTTGTAAGTGGTACTCTTGGTGTAGTGATCAAATATTGACAATAAACTCCTGTCAAATATCAAGTCTTCCTTTGGGCCGACTTAATATTCACATGGAAAACCAAATAATTGTCACATATTTATCACCACAAGTATGTTCGAATTCCTGCCAAATAACAACCTTCCTGTGGGCCGGTGTTAAACGCATGGAAGACTAACATCCACAGTCATCTTATATTTCAAGATCAATCAATCTACACAATAGAGGTTACTTTGGCAACATAATGCTTCAATTGACTAACTTAAAATATTAGATGCTAAAAACTTTAGTTCCTTAAGCCATATTATGAATCTAAACTTAATATGTTACATGTTTTGACATACAACATCTGAATATTAATTGTTTTAGACTTAGTTTGACAATTCCAAAAATCTAAAGTTTAATGGACTAAAACAATTAATATTCAAAACTTAAATATTAATGTATAATACATTAATAATTTAAAACTTAATATTAATTGACATATTAAAAATATTCAATTAAAATCTGAAACTTAAAAGACTTAAAACGTTTTATTAATTATAAAAAACGTTTCTTATATTAAGTCCTCAATAAACAGCCAAAACAAAACGTTTTCAGCACTTAATTGCCTGATAATCGATTATCAGGTCCTTGATAATCGATTATCAGGGCTTGCTGGTCCAGGATAATTGATTATCAAGTCCTTGATAATCGATTATTCTGGCTTACTGTAATTTCCAAATTTTGCTGAAAACTTTGAATAATCGATTATTCAAAATGAATAATCGATTATTCTGTCATTCTGTTTCGAAAATTTTGATGAACAAAATTAAATAATCGATTATTGAAGTGTAATAATCGATTATTGACTGTTTCTGTTTTGCAAAATTTTGGTGAACTTTAAAGCAATAATCGATTATGGTATCAAGATAATCGATTATTGACCCATTCTGTCCAACGACTTAAAATGGTATTCAACAAGAAACTTAAACATTGAATCATGTTGAACATCAACCAAAAACATGCAAATTTCAATTCAAATATAGATAACAAAAATATTGAATCACCGAAGTTCATCAAAACACAACATTCATGAATTCATGCTATATCATGGTACTAGAATTTCAAAAGCAAAATTCTATCATAAGTTAAACATGAACTTTATATAACATGCAATTTCATGAACATCCAAATTATCCAAATATGAAGGAGGCTCTGATACCAATTGTTAGAATAATGATTCCGACTAAAATATAATAGCCTTCATATCGAACAATTTGGAACAACAATCACATGAGCGGAAGCGTACCTGAATCTATTTGTGGAAATCCTTAGTCCTCCTTTTGAAGATTGTACAAATTTTTTGGCTCCTTGTTCCTTACTTCAAGATTGTCTTGAAGTTATGCTTACACAAGAATATATCACAAGAACTTCTTCCAAACAACAAATAATATAATCACAATAACCAAATTGGAGTATGGTTTTCCACAAGAATATGCAAGACAAGGAAAAGATTATCTTAATTCAATGGGAGGAAGAAGATAATTGTCTTGCTATAATGTGGGAACCATAACCCCCACTTTATAACAAATGAGTTACAAAACTCAAGAGTCACAAGCATGTAACCATGGTTACATATATGTAACCTTAGTTAGCCCATCATTAACTAAGGTTACTCTTTTGGGTATCTACACAAATTATACCCTATACTTTATATGACAATATATTGGCCTCCTTAATAACATCCCAAAGACCACTTATTTAGGCCAAACCAAAAGATAGCACATAACATATAATTTATCCATATATTGTTCATATATATGTAGATATAAATCCATATATCTTACATTCCTATCAACAGGTTTTCTTATTATTCGAGTTCGAATACAAGACCTACGAAGGGATCATATTTATTTCATCACATTCTTTTGATAATTAAGATTATTCCTTACATGTATTAAACCCATAACTATACATCAACAAATATGGCGGCATAATAGTTGGACTTTCTAATCTTTAACTATAAGTTTACGGGTTTGTGCTATTAAATTAGCCAAATAATGAAATTCAAGTATCGAGTAGTTAAAGAAAATAATAAATAAATATTAGTATAATTTTATTTGTCAAATTTAGACAAATAAGGAAGAAATCGTATACTTTTTAAGGAAAGTATTATTATTTCCATACCAATAAGTCAATAACTATAAAAATGACATTTAAGGCTTGAATGGTACGAGGAAAAATAGATAATTAATCTAAATTAAATTTGAGATAAATTTATTTTATGTTTCATTGAAATACAATTATGTTATAACTAATTTTGAAATTGTAATAATGTTTTATTTCCACAGTAGAATAGAATAACTAATCTTAAAATAACTAATTTTAAATAATTAATGTGACAACTTGTTTCTCGGCAAAACAACTTCTCACATAAAAAGTTACCACTCCAAAAGTTTTGATTTGTGACTCTTAAAAATAACTTTTAAGTCTAGAACCAGTGAGTAAACCAAGAATTAGTTTCACAGTAGCTTAATCCACTCAATATTTACGCAAACACTTTTGTATATTTATTGTCCAATGATAATGGTAAGATGACGATAAAAATAATTGATAGTTAATTTCATGTATAATCACTGAAATTTATTTATTATAACAGTAAAAATACACTCTTATTTGTTTGGTCATAGTAAACTGAAGTGAGGCAACTTTACCATATGCCATTTACTAGGACTGAGTCTTTTTATTGAGGCGCTCATTTTATTGACCTTTTTTTAAACCATTCCATTAATAAACAACTGAAAGATCCATCAATATATCCATAACTCAAGACTGTATTGCACATGAAGAAAAATATTAATCTTTTTTTATAGCCGTATCTTATTTTATTGAAAAATGTGAAGTTTTTCTATTACAATAATAACAATGTATTTAATATAGTTTTACAAGTAAAATCTGGAAAGAATAATCTGTATGAAATCATATTCCTACATTGTAAAGTTAAAGAGCCTATTTCTAATAGATTCTTGGCTCGAAAAAAATATATATACAAAAAAGAAAAAAAATCACATAATGGGAAGAAAATAAGAAAATCAAAGCAAAAAAAAAAAAAAAGAAACAAACATATAATATTATAAATCTAAGTATAGAAAATATAGGAATACATAAATACTATAGGTATAAAAAAATAATATAGGTACGAAAATTGTCTTTATCAAAATATTAAAAAAGATCAAATCAATTAAAGAGCAAGATTAATAGGTTTGCATAGGTGTTGGGAAAAAAAGGAAATAAATGAAACACTACCTCTCACAGTAAATATACTAGGTACTTTTTAAAAATTTATTCCCTAAAAATAGTATGGAGTAGTCAATTTTTGGATTGGTAATTTAAAAATAATTCGCATTTGCAAACTTATTGAAAATCGTCATTATTTTTATTGTAACATAAAAAGCTCTAACATGATATACTAGAGATTGGTACATATATCTATGAATTTTCAACATATTATGCTGGAACTCCAGCACACGAAAAGTTCCAGCATAATATACTAGATATTGGAGCAGCGGTATATGAACTTCCAGCATATTATAATGAACGTTTATATGTAAAAATTCAAATTTCAATATATTATATTAAAATATTTTTAAATTTTAAATAGTATTTTCATTCAAATTTATTTTTATATAAAAAAATGGCTAAACTTTAATTACTTTTGAAGTTGTCTCTATTTTTCTATTAGCTCCTATTATTTTTGAATTTCACCTATTTTTTCTTTTTCTTTTTTGGCAAGATCAAACGTCAGCATAGGTTGGGTTCACTAATCCGGTTTTAAGGAATCGAGTGGACCCAATAATTCCCCTAAATCTTCCGCGTCCCAAATGTTCTCCAATTTTCATTAATTTAGCCCTTGGGCCTAACTCAACCAAAAAGCTAGTTTATGAGAGGAGTATTGTTCAAATAATATAAGGAGACCTCAAAGCTGCCACGTGTGACAACTCAACACAAATTTCACTTAATTACAGTCATACCCTTCCTACTCTCTCTATACTCTTTACTAAGCATTATTTAGCTCTGTAAAAATCACCATCCTTAGCATTTTCCATTTCCTCTACCTCACTACCCACCCACCCACTCCCCCCCTCTTCTTCTAATTTTTTTTTGGGGTGTTAAAACCTTTTACCCCGTTTCATTATTGGGTTTACAAATGTTTAGAGAATTTTCAGGTATTTCGTTTTTAGTACATTACACATTTCGTATTGTTAGCTACGTTTTCAAGTAGTATTATTTCCTTTTTTATTTTCCATTAGTACGGTTCTGTGCATGCTTTACTGAAAGTATTAGTCGTCGTGTTTCATTAGGATTTTTAACAGTTTTCTGCAAAACGAGATTTTTTTTTTGTTTTGTTTATGCATGTTTAAGGGTTCAAAATTTTGTATGTAGGCAAATCTGTATTTCAATATGTTGCTTGTTTTGAGATGGTTTTTTCATGAACATATTTTAGTTTATGTTTTTGATGCGGGTGTCTGATTTTTTTTTGGGGGGGTGTGGTGGGGTGGGTGGAGATAGGGTGGGGGTGGTGGCTGAGCATACTGTAGAGGACGGGGACAGGGGGTGAATATCACCATATTTTTTGGTGTATCCGGATTCAAGCCCTAGAAAACCCACTCTGCTAGGGGGGGGAGCGACTTTAGTCCTCCCTGCCAACGAACTCAATTCTCAATTCCAGGATATCGAACCCGACACCTCTAGTTAACTCTTTGGTGGGCAGAGTTACCTGATACCTTTGCTTTGGTCAGGTGTCCGGTGGGATAGTTAAGGTGTGCACAAGTTGGTCTGGACACCAACAACAACAGCTACCCAGTATGCTACCACCAGGCGGGGTCTGGATTGGTCGGGACACCAGTGACATTTAAAAAAAGATAGATGAATTAGAATTTCGAATTAGTATCTGAATCCTATTGTATTCACCAAGTTGATGATCTCACAACATTTCAGAATCTTCAGATAATTTCTATATGTAAATAGAAAGAAAGGAAGAAGAAGAAAATAATATCTGTCATATTTTGTGGTTGACTAAGCTTTAACATTATTATAGTAAAATGCTACATTAATTTTCCTTTTCCTTTTCTTTTTCTTTTTAGACAGTACTAGAGTATTGTCTGTGTACAATATATGCGATACTTCTAACAAATTTCAGTTCATGTCTTCAATATTTTGAAGCTTTCACCCATGTTCTGCTGCCTTTAATTCAGCATTCATTAGCAACCAAGGCATTAGTAGTAGTTGATATGTGTGTATATGTAAATATATATACATACTATAGTCTCACATACTATGTATATTTCAAGTGGTCGATGACATAGCTTACACATCCTGATTAACAGGAGATACTTTGAAGTTACGTTTGATATAGAAACAAATCTTCTTTTCCAGGGGATTTGGTCTTAGACTATTATGCTTTGTCTTAGTCAAGTGGTAATATAACATAGCTTATACTTGGTGGAAGATGTATTATTTTAAATTAGGAAATGTAATTGTGATCCTCTGTTTTTGGTCTCTGCTACAGGGTGAATTTTCTTAAAGAGATGGATTTGTTAATCTGGAGTCCACCTTACCTTCAAGGTTTGTCTAATTATTATATTTTGATAATTGGATTGCCTACTTATTTTAACCGTACTAGTTTTCAGTTTGTTTGGTAGAAGCAGCGTTGAAGTGGACAGACTGTTCCTTTTGGTCTAAGCACTAACTTATTTTTATTTTCTTCAGATGAAAACAGTTATCCAACAAACAGCTTGGCCTTCAACTTCTATTTCAATCAAAAGCTCGGTAAGTTCATATTAATTAACTCTCGTATTTGTATATTTTCTTGACAGGTCTATTAGATCTTTTATTTTAATAAACCTGGTTTCCTTTCGATCAATGTGCATCTAACTGACTTCATTTTTTCTATCGATTTGCGTCGACAGACATTATAGAGGAAAATGCCTTCAACGAGAAATGTTGTCTGCAAGTGCTGGAGATGCTCATTGCAAAAGCTGATACAGAAATTGCTGAACTTAAAGATGATATAGTGATGCTACGGAGCCAACTAGCCTGCACTGATGAAAAATGGTCCGGCATGTGCTTTACTGCTTTAAATAAAAAGATTGATCATCTCAATAGTCTGATAACGACCTTGAAACATAAAAATGTCCAAGTTTCTGGTGTTCACTTACTAACAAATAGAAAACTCCCAGAGAGAATTCATGAGATATTAGAGACACTGCTTGGAAATTTCTTTTCTCCACGAGACAAGCAGGTTTGGTTTGGTCTCAGAACATTTACTTGTTCTTATCTAGTATTGACTTCGATGGCTGTTTTTGTTGTTTTCCATGCAAGATTGCTTACTTACTATTGTTCTTAAAATAGATATTAGTACTTATTGGATGTACATGCCTGAAACTTTTGGAATTTAATGTGATTCTTAAAATTGAAAAACTAGCAGCAACAGCAACAACCCAGTATAATCCCACTTAGTGGGGTCTGAGGAGGGTAGTGTGTACGCAGACCTTACCCCTACCCTTGGGGTAGAGAGGCTGTTTCCAAATAGACCCCCGGCATCCTTCCCTCCAAGAACTTTCCACCTTGCTCTTGGGGAGACTCGAACTCACAACCTCTCGGTTGGAAGTGGGGTTTGCTTACCATCAGAGCAACCCCTCTTGTGCAAAATTGAAAAACTAAAGAAGGAAAATAATGGTTGTTAAATGAAGACAATTGTTGAATTTCTATCTATAGTTATATAGCTAATAATCATTGAACTTACACTTAAGGGGTCGTTTAGTTCAGTTTTGGATATCCCATGGGATTATCTATCCCACCTCCTATATGGGATAGCTAATACCACCATTTTGGTATAAAATTTATATTGGTATTAGCTAATACCAAAACCAAACATGGGATAACTATAATTGCAGATTTTATGCTGGGATTGATATCCTTATCCCGGTAACCAGACGACCCCCTAAGTAGTTGGTTGAGACTACTCTCTTTAATGTCCAGACGATCCCTAAGTAGTTGGTTGAGACTATACTCTTGAATTTCTGCGTGACTTCTGTTTTGTAATTAACAGCCTGTAAACTCTAGCCTTGGAAGTTCAAAGCTAGCTGCAGCATGTCTTATAAAAGTTGAAGCAACGGACAACCACAATTTAAAGGGTAATGAGACTGTAGAAATAAATTTGGGTGTCGCTGTCCAGGCCAATGTTACAATCCAGACACCATCTGCAGTTCAAGAAAGAAATCATCAAGAAGCAGTAAGTGCTTATTATCTCTCTTTGTTCCACTAAAAGAATAGCAAAATGCAAGAAAATTTGAACCAAGGAAATAGTGTAACTTTACAGGTTCTCTCAGTCTGGAATTGAGGGAGTCACAAGTGTGCAGGATTTCAGCCATTTAGGATATACTGCATAAGTTTATCAGATAAATATTTCTTTGGTTACTTCTCAGATTTTTGTGTCTCTATAACTAATATCTGAAGACTGTTCACTGGTATCTCTATGGGCCTTTTATTCTCATGGAAGTAGTATTTGTAGTGAATGCGTTTCAGCTCTCCCATTGCATCAATTTCCCATCTTAACTCGTCCAGTTCACTGCATTTTTGTCTTTTCTCAAACAATGAACAGGATGCGCATACAGTATCCAAAGCTTCCAGTACAAAGGCTTTTGGCCGTGCTAGTGATGATTCCACTATGAAGGATTTGAACAAGTTTGACATTCCCAGAAAGCTGATCAATGCAAGCAAAAGAGAATATCCTTCACATCTCAACAATGTACTTATAAAAATCTTCTGAGCATATTTATTCATATAAAGGTTATGTACCGATCTAGCTCATTCAACTAACCAGTTATCTTATCTACTCTCTCACAGAAGCAGTTTGCATGTGCTGTTTTAAAGAGGGCAAGCACAAAGTCTCTAAAAGACAAAGCTCAGTCTTGCGGAACAACAAAGAGGAAGATCAACATTTCAGAAGATATAGTCGAGGATGGATTGATGCCACGAAGTTCTAATGATGAAAGTGTAATCATAAATTCATCTCCAGAAGTCGAGGGAACACACAATGGAAAAGGACCGAAGGTTGGGACATATCTTCCATTTGCTTTTGTGTGCTGTAACGGTATTCAAACAGGCTAGGAGTCTTGTTTTTCAAAGATGTACTGCCTGAATGTAGACTCTTATCTCAGCATTTAGCTTATATTAAAAAGAGGCCCTTCTCGGACCGGGCGGGTTGCCCTGTGCACCGGGCTGCCTTTTAATAAGAGGAAAAGCAGCTTAGAGGGAGCTTAGGGCACAGTCTGTGGCTTCGGTACTCGAAGAGTCATTCGAGTCTGTGAATCCATTCATTCAGCAGTGAGACGCTTCATGTGTCAACCTAACGTATTCTAAATCAAATACAACTAAAGATCTTCAGAGCACGTTTTACAATTTCGGGTTTCAAATCTCAGTTTAAGCGTGTCATTCTTGGCCTCTCATTGTAGTTATAGAAAAGTAATTATGACCTCCCGAAATTTTTATCGAGTGCTTATTTAAGACTTTTCCATCTAAAAGGGGGACAATGTTGTTTGACAGCCTGCTGGATCAATTCTGAAGACCAGTCTAATTGCTGTAAAACAAGAACCCAAAGAATACAGAGATGAACAGACACAGAATGGAGGGAAGGCTGGTCAGACAAGAGAAAAACACACCTCAAGTCAGTTGGCAAGGGAAAAAAAGACTGGTGCAAAATCTTTTCTTGGATTAAAGGGAGAAGAAAGAAGCCAGTCACTGGAAAAAGTCGAAGGTAAAGTGCAAGAGAAGCAACCCCCACAAAGTCAAGTACTTACCATACATAAATCTGACTCTAAGTTGTGCCTGAAACTAGAAGATCAGAGGCTGAACTTCCAATGGAATTTACCTCCAGAAGAGACTAAAGAGCCATGTCTTGCCGAGGAATTAGGATTCAAGACACTTTCTGGTGTAAAACTCAAGATGCAGTTGAAAATTGGAAGTACTCAGAAGAACAGAGGTGATGAGTCCGGAGACGAAACAATCAAGGAAAATATGTTACTACTCGGTGGAGCCAAAGGAATGGGTGATCTTCCAGAGATCAGTTCAACTTCTTTGACTCAACTGAAGAAGAGAAGGATAACGAGTTCTAGAGGACCAGTCCTCCAAGAGAATGAGAATTTGAGAGACTTTCAGAATAGGTTGGTAAAATCACATCACAGATCAAATCCAAGTCTTCAAGTCATTAAAGTTGAGAATGTCAAACCTCTTGCTTCCACAGCATTCATTGTTCCAACGCCACAAGTAGCCGATCTAAAATTTATGACACTCAATCAACTCAAGGCCGTGGCAAGGCAACTGAATCTGCGTGGGGTATATACTCTTTGCAAAGCTGAGCTGCAAGAAGTCCTTCACTTTACGCTTCTAGGTAAAAGTCCGTCAAAATAGAAGCGATCTCTATATCCTCTTTTTATGTGGATATTCTCAAATGAAACATAACAGAATTGGTTACAAGTTCTTTTGAGAAGAAAAGGAGCTCTCTATGAGAAAAAGGTGATACTAGCAAATGATGTTCATATAACCAACTGTACAGAAAGATGAATTTTTGCTTATAAAGAACAGATACACGGAAAAAAAAAGTTGATTCTAAGAATTATTATATCCAAGTTCTTCCAGGAAGGCTTTACTATTTTTGTTGATAATTACCCTTCTTTTGGTACTGAAATGATCATCACCCTGGTAATCAAGAACCTTGCTTTTTAGAGCTAAGTTTCATTTGTTGCTTAGTTTGCTAATTGAGCTTGGCATGTTGCAGCTGCTTTTCTCTATAAATACAGTCGGGCCTCTCTATAACAGCATCATTATATAACAATCATTCACTATAAAAGCTAAGTATTTTATGGAACCAATTTTCATATTATGTTATAGTATATGTTCTCTATAACAATACTTTGCTATAACAGGCAAAAAAATTCGTAACAAATGAGGCTGTTATAAAGATATTTGACCGTATACTGTTAATACGTAGGTTCAGATATTGTTAATACTTGGGCTGGTGTTGCTTTTCATTTTATTGAACTTGGCCACTATATATAGTTCTGCAGAAACATTGTTGTAGTAATCAAACATTTGAATTCTAGTTCTTCTATTCTGATATGCTGTACATTTTATTGTTAGGCGCAGGCTTGTGACATCAGATAACTGTTATAGTACTCCTTTATGAAAATGTTCAAAAATAATGAGAAGAATTCAACTTTTTATACAAAATTTCCTGTGTTATTTAAAGTACACATTCTATATCCTGTCAGTGTTGGATTACTTCTATATTTCTTGTTTAACTATAATTCACGGATTAGGTTCACCTAACATAGTATAATTTCGATAAGCCATTTGAATTTGCTAAATGTTAGTAATAGAAATGAGCATAATTAAGTTAAGACCCGAGTCTTAATATCCACGGATTGTAAGAGATAGACAACTAAAAAAACTTTTCTTTTTTGGGTTTTAATTGAATATTGTTATTGTAACCGAGAAATATGCTAACTAAGTCAATATAAGCCTACATCTCTATAGTTCGCTTCAAAATACTAAGTTTTTGTCGCAGCAGAGTTCGAAATCGTGACATGCATCTAATCCACATCATGCATTATGTTCTTACCACTAGTCCAAAGTCCTAAGAGCATTTGGTTGAACGTTTATGCCAAAAACTTGAACAGATTTTGCAGAAGTTTTCGAGTTTTCGAACATAAACGACATCTAAACAGTTCGATGTGCCACTGGAAAAAAAATTGATATAGCATGAATTAAAAACAGCAGTTAAAATAGAAGTTCAGACGTCCTCAAATGTTCGTATATGCATAAAAACATATTCCACAATTTTCACACTTAATTCTACCTTTTTCCTTCAAGCTCATGTAAGACATGCAAGACATGCAACTAACTTATGGAAGTAAAATAGCTAACATCCTGGAACATGTTTGGGACCAAGATCAAACTGTAGCTTTAGGAAGAACAACCTGCGATAAGGGAAAAAATCACGACACGTTAGCACAATGAGGAGTATAAGCTAGTTCAGCTTAAGATATTTTCAAGCAATCGAGAACCTATTGATACTATCATTGAACGTGGGATGCCTTGTGCACTGGACTGCCCTTTATACGTGTGCAACTATCTTGACAGTAGCAAAGACAAGGCAACTTGCACAAAGTCTATTTTCCAACTCTTCGTGGCTCTTTAGGAATGTGGTGTCTGAGCTAACTTGTGCACATTTCGACTATTTCAGATGGTACCGATACAAATGTGGGCAACTCTGCCACCTTACAATTCTACTGTCTCTATTTGAATTGGAACCCTAGTCCCTCATAGTTCTCTTATCACTTTATCGACCACTAACCCACATCCTTGGAGCTTGGGTGGTCTAGTCTCCAACTTACTATCCAAAAAATTGTTTATTTTACAAGTTGTTTTGTGATTAACAAAAATGAAATCTAGCCTTTGTCCTTAGTCACATTAATAGTAATTACAAGTGTGCATTTTTTTCATTACAGAGGGAGCATATATACATGCAGTTGCTCAGTTTTTGACTTACTGCTAGCAGCAAAGGTAAAAGAATGTTGGAATATGTGACCGTCTCATCCAAAAACTTAAACCTTAGAGATAGTATATTGTTAATTTACTTAATTAAGTTTTCAACACACATCCGCAAGTGCGAGCCTAATTCTGTTTCAAAAGTCAAGCACGTGGATCTTTTCTTTTTATAATGGATGGCAGTGAGACTTGAACTCAGGGCCTATGTCTGTTCTAATACAAATGTCGGAGTTACGTGATCATCTCATTTAAAAGCTTAACTCTTAAAGAGAGTTCATTTTTATTTACTTAAATTACGTTTCAACAAAGATTATGTAATAACTTGAGGATGTCACGCGTATATAACTTCCAGTATACCTCACTTCGACGCCAACTTGTTAAGAGCCTCCTCTAGGTTTCGAACTAGATGTTTGATTTGATATTTGAGCTTTGCATTCTCTGAATTTCGTTCTTCCACCTGTTTATGTGCCTGAAATAAATTTAAGGAAAAAAAAAACTCAATCTTTAATTTGCGCCAACGCCATTTTACGAAAAGGATGAAGAAATGAAATCCAAATCTCCACCTTTTCTTTTTCTGCTTTGAGCTCAGCTGTAACATCTTTCAATTTTGACTGGAGTTCAGCGACTGTTCTCTCTAATTCCTCAATTCTAGAATCTGATGAACCACCAAAATGCACATAAACAAGAAAAAGCACCAGAGTGCTCCTTAGGTTTACACAGATGGGAAAACTTATGAATTAGAATAATTGATAATAGGAGATGGGATTGAAGGCTTCACCAAACCTGTCTTACTAGCAACTGAAATTTCAAGTCTTGCCAATCGTTCCTTCATTCAAAGAAAGTGTCTTTAGTATCATCTGATGAGAGTAAAACGACAAAAAGTTGCACACACATACACATGTATGTAAATATGTAAATGCAGTCAACCTTTCTATAACAGCCTTGTTTGTTCCGATATTTTTTGGTTGTATAATGAAGTGCTATTAAAAAAACATAAAAATTAATTCAAAACTTGGCTTTTATGATAATTAGGATAGAATCTCAATGGTTACCTATAGACTCGAGCCATATAAGGTATGCAAATGATAGAGTTGGACTCGAAAGGAAAGCAAGACAAGAGGCCATAAAATTTTAGATGATTGCAACACACTGGTATATATTGCACAATATATGTCCATGTGTTCATTAATTGTTGGAGGAGCATAATTAGAATGTGTCCTAAATTCTTCGAGAAAAATCATCAGGATAATTATGTTAGCTATTAGTTTTGGCAGTTCCTACTTCCTAGTGCATATGGTGGAACAGTCAGTATTAACTGTATAAGCCTTCAGACGGTAACTTCAAATCCATTCTTCATTGGAGGAAGAACATAATCTATGACACTGACTTTAAGATGCACAAATGCCAAATGACGGATACGACTGCACTATTTGAGCAAAAGCTATTAATTTAACAGATTTATTGGATATTGGTATTATGATAAGGAGGAAGAAGAGGTCAGTACGAGGTCGCCCGAGGATTAGGTGGGGTGCCTTGACCGAGGATAAAGCTCAGGAGTTGGTAGGAAGGTTATCGGCAATGGGAGCTTGGAGAAGTAGCGGGGATGCAAACACTATGTGGTCGATGGCGGCAGACTGTATAAGGAAGGCGGCGAGAGAGGTGTTAGGGATATCTTCGGGACGCACCGGTGTCCACGAAGGAGACTGGTGGTGGAATGCAGTTGTCGAAGGTAAAGTGGAAGCGAAGAAGGCGGCTTACCTGCGGTTATTAGGGAGCACTGGCGAGGAGGAGAAGAGAGCGAACAGTGAGAGATATAAGGTTGCTAGGAGGGAGGCGAAGATGGCAGTTATGGAGGCTAACACGGCAGCGTTTGCTCGTCTGTGTGAGGAGCTAGGGAACAAAGGCGGGGAGAAGAAGCTATTCCGACACGCTAAGGTGAGAGAGAGGACGAGTCGAGATCTGGACAAAGTGAGGTGCATAAAAGATGATGACGGTAAAGTTTTGATGGCGGATGAACAGATTAAGAGGAGATGACAGACCTGCTTTCATAAACTTCTTAATAGAGAAGGGGATCAGGATATTATACTAGGTGATTTGCGAAATGTCGACAGCCCACGTGAGATAAGTGATTGTATAGACATTGAGGTCGATGAGGTCATCGAGGCAACGCGTAAGATGAGTAGGGCCAGAGCTACCGGGCCAGACGAAATTCGGTTGAACTTTGGAGGTGTGTGGGCAGAGCAGGCTTGGAATGGCTTACTAGGTTGTTTAATTTTATATTCAAGACTAATAGGATGCTTGAAGAGTGGATGTGGAGTATAATGGTTCCATTGTATAAGAACAAAGGCGATATCCAGAGCTGTAACAACTATAGGGGTATCAAACTACTGAGTCATACCATGAAAGTCTGGGAAAGAGTGTTCGAAATGAGAGTGCGAAGGATGGTGTCTATTTCAGACAACAAGTTCGGGTTCATGCCAGGGCCATCTACCATAGAAGCTATCCACCTTATTAGGAGGATGGTGGAACAATATAGGGATAAGAAGAAGGATCTACACATGGTGTTTATCGACCTAGAGAAAGCGTACGACAGGGTTCCTATGGAGGTCTTATGGAGATACTTAGAGGTTAAAGGGGTCCCGGGTGCCTACATTAGGGTGATTAAAGACATGTATGATAGAGCTAAAACCCGGGTTAGGACAGTAGGAGGCGACTCCGAGTATTTTCCGGTTGTTACGGGGTTGCACCAAGGGTCTGCGTTTAGCCCTTTCCTATTTGCCCGGGTGATGGATGCCATTACGCATGATATTCAAGGGGAGGTGTCATAGTGTATACTATTTGCTGATGATATAGTCCTAATTGAGGAGACAAGACGCGGCGTCAACGAGAGACTAAAGGTTTGGAGACAAGCCCTTGAGTCTAAAGGTTTCAGGTTGAGCAGGACGAAGACGGAATATCTCGAGTGCAAGTTTGGGCCCGAGCCGACGGACGCGGGAGTGGAAGTGAGGCTTGACTCCTAAGTCATCCCTCAGAAGGGTAGTTTCGAGTACCTTGGGTCAGTTATTCAGGGGACCGGGGAGATCGACGAGGATGTCACACACCGTAAGGGATGGGTGGATGAAGTGGTGGTTAGCAACGGGAGTCCTGTGCGACAAGAAAGTGCCACCGTTACTAAAAGGTAAGTTTTATAAAGCAGTGGTTAGACCGCCCATATTGTATGGACCGAGTATTGGCCGGTTAAGAACTCACACATCCAGAAGATGCGAGTAGCGGAGATGAGGATGTTGAGGTAGATGTGCGGGCATACAAGGATGGATAAGATTAGGAATAAAGATATTCGAGATAGGGTGGGCGTGGCGCCCATGGAGGACAAGATGCGGGAAGCAAGACTCAGATGGTTCGGGCACATTCAGAGTAGGAGCACTGATGCACCGGTGAGAAGTTATGAGCGACTGGTGGTGGTGGGTATGAGGAGAGGTAGCGGGAGACCTAAGAAGTATTGGGGCGAGGTGATCAGGCAGGACATGACGCGACTTAGGATTACTAAGGACATGGTCTTTGACAGGGGGATTGTGGAGGTCGAGCATTAAGGTTGTAGGTTAGGGGAAGTTGGGAATATTTCTATGGCGTGCTAGAGTGAGATTAGACAGTTAGGAGTTAGGGTTAGGATGCTACTGATCAGCTACTATTGCACGGCTTTAATTTATAGATATTAGTATACTTTCCTCTTTCTCGTATTTCCTATATTCCTTATATTGTTGTATTTGTTATTTTATGTTATTTCGAGTTATGTTGTCTATTGTATCTTATTTATTATGAGTCTATTGCTAGTACTAATATATCGTCACTTGTTTTTGTCACTTGTTTCTTTCTTGAGCCGAGGGTCTCCTGGAAATAGCCTCTCTGCCCCTCGGGGAAGGGGTAAGGTCTGCGTACATATTACCATCCCCAGACCTCACCTGTGAGAATATCCTAGGTTGTTATTGTTGTACTAATACAAATACACTGTTTGAGCAAACGCTACGGGGTTTGCCCCAACCTATAGCCGGGCTACTAACTCCGCCCCTGGTCGCTATATAAATACTCACCCTGCATTTAAGCTCAACTCATGTCATTCTCATACCAATAACGCATGTCACATCACAATGATAGCTAATGGCGCAAAACTATCGTGCGTTGGATTATGACTAAATGTCTCTAAGTCGCATGTATTATGAGGATTCATCATGACTTGACAAATTCGCAAACCTAATGCAACCTTTGTCCTTTCCGATCTAGGGAGTGGCAATACGAGCAAGTAGGGGTGTTCATGGTTCAGTTTGGATCGGTTTTTCTCTAAAAAGAAACCAAACCAAATAAGTCGATTTTTCAAATATTAGAACCAAACCAAACCAATTAAGTTTGTTTTTTCTCGATTTGGTTTATGTCGGTTTTTTGATTTTTTCTTAAATATAAGACATACACTACCAAACACATGTTCCGGAGACCATATTTTCGACGTAACACTATCAAATCAATTGTCTGTTGAGAAATCTATTATTTACCAAGATATATTGATGATAATAGAATCAAATAGTGATGAATAATTTAAGGACTCAATTAAAAATATATTATTTTTAACACGAAATGGATTCTTATTCTTAACAAAGAAAATTACCAACCAACTAGAATGTAAAGGTAAAGAATTATATTAAAAGTGCAAACTATTAACATTTACCATTAAATTTTTGAACTCTGTATAAAAAATATACATAAATATAGGTGTCATAACAAATTTGAAATAGCTACTCCTACCGTCGGTTTGGTACGGTTTTTTTCTGATTAAAACCAAACAACCCAATTTGATCGATTTTTAAAATTCAAAACCAAAATCAAACCAAACCAAACCAAAAAGCTTCGGTTTTTTTGGTCAGTTTGGTTAGATTTTTGATTTGGTTCGGTTTTTTGAATTTTGATGAATACTCCTACGAGCAAGCTTACTCAGGCAAAGTTTTTGTAGAAAACTATTTTTTCCAATGGACAAATAAGGGGGAAAAGGGCATTAATACTAAAGTATAACAGCATAAGTTGAACTCCAGATAACAATGAATACATCTAAAGCAAAGATTTATATAAGCTCAAAATATAAAAAAAAAAGGGCAGCCCGGTATTCTAAGTTTCCGTTATGTGTGAGGTCCGAGGAAGTACCGGACCACAAAAGGTCTATTATACGCAACCTTACCATGCATTTCTGCGGCTTGAATGATCAGTTACGCCAAGGCTCCCTTCTCAGAATATAAAAAAATTGAAAGAAAATTCAAAATCCAAAAATCATTAAATACTATCAAAAGGGAAGCATAGAACTTTCACATTAATATCCATTAAAACATTAGATCCTATAGAAGGGAAAAAGCACAAAACTTGAACAAAACAACACTGAACAAGAAATATAAATTATACTGTTAAAGACTTGATGTAAGAATGAGTTGCGATTAAAACCTCAGCCTCTGAAGCTCTCTGGTAAAAGGGTTTTAAGGTTTCTTCAAGATTATTTGAATCCGCCATTTTCTGTTAAAAAATCAAAGCGCCGTAGCTGAGGGAGACTTCGCAAATCAGCTTTCTCAGAAACGTATCAGCCAATAGAATATTGCCTTTATTAAGAGGAATATTGTTTTTGTTACGAAATAATATAAAAGACAAGAATAATATAGAGAGAAGTAGAGAGTTATTGATACTTGGGATTGTTAGGGATGATTTACAATGGTAGAAGACCCTTTATTTATAGGAGGTAGTGACTTAGCTACTAAGAATAAAACTCTAGAATCTCTCTAATTATAGACATTCACCTTAAATAGAAGTCTATTTATAACACTCCCCCTTGAATGTCTATTCAACAATGTGTCTCGTTAAAACCTTAAAATCAAAACCCAACGGAAAAAATTAAAGAGAAGGAAAAAGAGTACACATGTTTGAATATGCGCCTATTGGTTGCCTCGTTAAAAACCTCGCAAGGAAAACCCATTTGGGACAAAACCTTGTAAGGGAAAAAGAGTGCAACGCGCATTAACTCCCCCTGATAAGAACATCAATTTATATCCTTGAGCATTTGCATTCCAATCTTGTGCATCATCTTCAAAACGATCTTTGGTAGATATTTGATAAATAAATCAACCATATTGACTTGAATAAATATTCCGCACCTTGAAATTATCATTCTTGATAGATATGAACATCTTCATATAATGTCGTGAAATGACTCTTCAATATCTCCATAGATGTATTCTCGATGCCATCATGCTTATAGTTATAGCAAGATACATATGTACACAAATTGTACTTAGGATGTGGTACTTCAGGACCAAGAATTGCATATGCTTCAAGCAACTTAAATCTTTCAAGTTAAGTCATGTAAGTCACATAATAGACTTTAGATGCATATCAAGTTTTCACGTCATGCTAAACAAATAAGATATCGAAAACTGATTATACATACCTTTGACTTTTATACTCTCAAGTATTTGAACTACATGTCCAAATCTACATGTCTTTCACATGGAATCAAGTATTTGTCTATACGCTTTAAGCGTATCAAAGACTTTGTCCTTCTGGGACTTAATATGAGCATTTGTAGTGAGAATATAGTCACTTTCTTTGGGTCAGCAAATGCGTATAGCATGCTTTGCAATATGTTGCAATTGAATTATCCATTTTATGAACTTCAGGTTCATATCATGATATTCGGGGATCTACATATACAAATGATAATTCTTCCCATGTAACCTTTTCTCAATTGTTTATCATGTCTCCCCCTCATGTTAGAAAAGCTAACTTATTTCCTCAACTTTGGGAAATCATCTTTGTGCATTATCATGTCAATATACACAGCACATTAATAATAAGATGAAATTATTTGGTTCCTGACCCTGAACCACTTGTGAGGGGAGAATATAATATACTCTCGTATACAACGTATATCAAACTGATATATATAACTTTGTTCTCATAAGAAACAGTTTAGCTATTAAGTGGAAGCACTCAATAATTATCTTGCTAAACCAACTTTGATATAAACCAACTTATCAAGATGAACTATCTTGAGTAGAGAATCTGGAAATTATGCTCGAAGTTAGATTACTGAGCAATTTACCTCGCAAGCACCGGCCAGGCTGCAGGTTAATAACAATTGCGCATGTAACCATTTCATAGATGCATCATATGTGGTATATATGGCAGGTGAATGGGCCCATATTCACCTTTGATATTTCCAGAATTTATGGGCTTCAACCCGAACTCTTTAGTTGGTCAGTTCATTAATGAGAACAAGTGATACAAGAGAATTCGTAAAGAACTTTCTAGTTCTTTAATATTCACCTATGTGAATTTGCACATCATACTTAAAATGAGATGGCTAACACGAATGCCAACTGAATAAATTATCAATATTGGTAAACTTCAAATTTACACCATGACATGTGCACTTATCAACAAACTTCAGGTTTATTATGACATGCGTTTTATACCAATAGATATCACTTTATTGTGGCATTCTTTCGTTTGTGTAGTACAAACTGGAGAACAAAGCGGGTAGCTTTTCATATACAAATTACCCCGCTACAAGTTGTAGTAATAGGAGATATCAAATCCTTCCTTTATTTATAGTCTCAATATAATCAATCGCTTTCGCGTGTACTTTGAAAACTGAATAAGTTTCTTTGAGACTTACTACAGCACAATACTCAATTGTGTTTCTCCAACATAGTAATAATTGACTCTTCTAGAGCTCTCAATTAATTTTGTACTACCACAGATTCATCAACATCCATGTGGTGAATATCTTTCTTAAAGAGAAAGTTATACCATTATGGTCATGTCAAACTTATATGCAAGATATGTTTCTTGCATTATCGTTGTCCTTTAATAGTCATATTTCCAAAATACTTTGGCGTACAATAGGTACGTGACCAACGATCATTCATGCCATATATATAGCCAACAGGCTTGACACCATTAGGTGTTTCAACTATAGGGCCAAAAACTTCACGTTTTGCCAGCGAATTCAATTCTGATTAAATTGCTTCTTGCCACTTTGGCCAATCATGTCTTTTTCGACATTGTTCAATAGATTGAGGTTCGAGATCCTCACATTCTTGCATAATGCTAGATGCGACATTATAAGCAAAGACATTATCCACCACTATATCCACTCGATTAATATTTGCCTCAATATTGATTGGATTTATGGATAGTTCCGTAGTTTCCAGAGCCTCGGGCTCAATGGATTCTTCATGAATCTCAGAATTTGTTAAATCATGAATTTCCTCATGAGATTCTTTCGTAGTGTCATTTTGATCATTTGCTTTCCTCTTTCTAGAATTTCGATCTTTGGAACCTAATGGTCTGCCACGCTTCAGGCGTGCATTTAACTCATTGAATATGACACTAGATGATTGTCCAACAGGGACATCAATACGGATTGGGACATTTTCCGCGGGGATGTGGGATTTCGTTATCCTTTTCAAGTCCGTAAATGCGTCAGGCATTTGATTTGCTATTCTTTGCAAATGGATAATCTTTTGTACCTCTCTTTCACAAATAGAGGTATGTGGATCAAGATGAGATAGTGATGCATTTTTCCAATAAATTTCCCGTTTGGTTTCACCAACTTCTCCCCCTAATTTTGGGAAAAGTGTCTCATCAAATTGACAGTCTGCAAATCGTGCAAATCTCCTGTTAATGTTTCGAGGTAGCGAATTAATGGAGGGCGATTCAAACTCAACATATATTCCTAACCTTCTTTGCGGACCCATTTTGGTGCGGGATGGCAGTGCTATAGGCACATATACTGCGCATCCAAAGATTCTTAAATGGGATATATTAGGTTCATGACCCAAAACCAATTGCAGCGGGGAATATTTGTGTCAATTCGTCAGTCAGAGACGAACTAGCATTGCTGCATTCAAATTGGCGTGACCCCAAACCGAAGTGGGCAGCCGACGAACTAGCATTGTTGCATGCAAAATGGCGTGACCCCAAACCGAAGTGGGCAGCCTCATTTTCATGAGTAAATGAGGTATTCAAGATTATACTCATGTATTGTCTCAATCTGATATCCATTTTGAATGATATCTTTAAAGCTCAACAAGTTCCTTTTAGACTTGGAGGAGAACATTTTGATTGATATCATTAAAACTCAACAAGTTCCTCTTAGACTTGGAGGAGAACATTGCATTCTCTAAAATATTGTTCCTTTAGGCAGAGTTATAGTTGCTCTTCAGGAGCCTTCAATCAATTTAATTCCCATGGTTTGACATACAAAAGAAAATATATGAACATGAGAATATACAAATCTGTTTGCTTCATATTTAAACAATATTTTCAAAATCTGCTGAGGTCCGTTGACTAACTAAATCAGATAGTCGATTATATGTTTTCCATAATCATTTACTTTGCAGTTTGAAAATTTCAGTTTAAGCATTTTCTTAAAACAATCGATTGTTAAACACACACAATCGATTGTTGAACATTGACAATCGATTGTTAAACATAGACAATCGATTATTTGCTATTTTGAAAAATTCCAGATCACACTGTCTTACGACAATCGATTGTTAAACATAGACAATCGATTGTTGGACATTGACAATCGATTGTTGACCATTGACAATCGATTATTTTGCTATTTTGAAAAAATCCAGATCACACTGTTTTAAAACAACCGATTGTTAAACATAGACAATCGATTATTTGTTATTTTGAAAAATTCCAGATCACACTGTTTTAAGACAATCGATTGTTAAACATAGACAATCGATTGTTGACTATTTTGAAAAAATTCCAGATCACACTGTCTCACGACAATCGATTGTTAGACATAGACAATCGATTGTTGGACATTGACAATCGATTGTTGAACATTGACAATCGATTATTTTGCAGTTTTAATGCGAAATATTAGATAATCGACTAACTGTTAAGTTAGTCGATTACCTCTACTTGAAAATAAAAAATATTATTGAAATTTGAGCATGTAGAAACATTCTAACGAACTAATACTAACATTATATCATGAACTAACTAATACTAATGAATATTAGTCTATTCACTAACTATCGCAAATAAGTGAAATAAAATCAAACAATTTCATCTTCCTTCATCAAGGTGATGGTGCAAGAGAATCAAGGCCATTGGCACAGTTTCAAACCTTCATTAAGGTGATGGCGCAAGAAAAACGAGGCCTTAGCATAGTTTCAAACCTTCATCAAGGTGATGGCGCAAGAAAATCAAGGCCTTAGCATAGTTTCAAACCTTCATCAAGGTGATGGCGCAAGAAAATCAAGGCCTTAGCATAGTCTTGGGTGGATGCATTATTTCTGTCTTTGATGGTGTCTCTAGGACCCATTGCATCCAAATGGATTTCAGCATTCAACACCCATGTCATATAGTTCTTGCCCGAAATTTCTAGGGCAACGAACTTTTCTTTTATAATGTCAGACATGAAACAAAATTACATCAAGAGCGTGTTCATACTTACGGGCTCTATTACAATTATCACATTCACTTCAGGGAATGGATCATAATCATCTTTATGTGCTATACACAATCTTGTCAAATATTACTTTCATAAAGTGAAAGATTATTTTGAGAATCCTTATTGTTCTCATTACAATAATGACGATTATAATTTCGTCTATTGCCACGTCCACATCCATTGATACCTTCACGGTAATAATTTTTTTTTGTCTTCTTTCAGACTTATCACATACTGCTACCACATTCTCTAAGGGAATGGAGCAAATTCAATTGGACGGATTTTGTCTTCTTTCAGACTTATCACATACTGCTACCACATTCTCTAAAGGGAATGGAGCAAATTCAATTGGACGGATTTTGTCTTTGTTTGTATATGAAATCAAATCGTAGAATTTCAAGAATTTGAAAGGGAAAAATAAATTACTTACCTTTAAGGTATACCAATAAATGTTGTGATATCGAATATACCTTTTGAGTTTCCATCCCGTTGCATTACTTTATGATGATACCATCTCTTCTATTTTCCGTATAGAAATTCTACCGCGTTATCCCGCGAAATAAGGAGACGATTTTACAGCACATGAAAAAAAAATCAACTTGTTTCCTGTACGCAAAATTACCCATATTTCTAATGCTTGCTCCCAGAGTTTAATGACCCCAATTACGAACAAGTTGTGTGTCTTTGATGGAAAGCTGCAGACAAGGTAACAACACATATTATATATTTTAATCGAACATAAAATCGATACTTATCTCTTGAAGCGTGACCCGGATAATGCCCGGAATTAGCGAAATTCGTGGGGGCGAATTTCTCCTTAATCTTCTCAAAGTGTTTCTTGAGACGGTAGAGTCTCGTGCTGATAACGTGTTATGAAATAATATAAAAGACAAGAACAATATAGAGAGAAGTAGAGAGAGGAGTATTCTTATTGATACTTGGGACTGTTAGGGATGATTTACAATGGTAGAAGACCCCTTTATTTATAGGGAGGTAGTGACTTAGCTACCAAGAATAAAACTCTAGAATCTCTCTAATTATAGACATTCAACTTAAATAGAAGTCTATTTATAACAGTTTTACTTTTTCCTTTATTTTTTCTTTGTCTTTTTCTTTTTAGATAAGTTTAGGGGTACTCATAGTTCGGGATCGTATTTCTCTAAAAAAAAACATCAAATTAAATAAGTCTGATTTTCATATATTGAAACCAAATCAAAGTTATTAGGTCATTTTTTTTATTAATTTTTGTCGGTTTTTTAATTTTTCAATTTTTTTGATTATTTATTGATTTTTTCTTAAAAATACGAGATATACATTACCAAACACATATTTCGTCGTTAACATTGTCAACATACACTACTAAATTAATTGCTATTTGAGAAATCTATTATTTACTAAGATATATTGATGATAATTAATAAATAGCGATGAATAATTTTGGGACATAATTAAAAATAGATTACTTTTAAATTTTAACATGAAATAAATTCTTGTACTTAGCAAAAGAAAATTACCAATCAAACTACAATGTAAAAATAAAGAAGTAGAAGATTATTATTATTATTATTATTATTATTATTATTATTATTATTATTATTATTATTATTATAGCAAAGAACTAGACTAAAAGTGTAACATATTAAAATGTAACATAAAACTTTAGAAACTTTGTATAAAAATTATACATTATATGGATAATAATAAATTTTATATAGCCACTTCTATATTTGGTTAGGTTCGGTTATTTTTTTATTAAGCTGAGGATGAGAAGGAATGTGTCTATTCTCGATAACCACTTCAAATTTATGTTGGAGCATTCAACCTACGGAAGTCATTCACCTTATTAGGAAATCGATAGAGCAGTACAAGGAGAGAAAGATGGACTTGCATATGGTATTCATTGACTTAGAAAAGACTTATGATAAAGTGTCGTGAGATTCTCTGGATATATTTGGACGCTATGGGGGTACATATTGCATACATTAGGATGATTAAGTATATATATAATGGAACTAAGACCCATGTGAAGATAGTGGGAGTGACTTGGATCACTTTCCAGTTGTGATAGGTTCGGACCAAGGGTCAGCCCTCAACCCTTTTTATTTGCTTTGGCAATGGACGCATTGACGCATCACATTCAAGGAAGGTGTCATGTGTATGTTATTTGTAGATGACATTATTAACTGACGAGATGCGGAACGGTGTTAACGTGAGGTTAGAGGTTTGGAGATGTTGAGTCCAAAAGTTTCAAGTTGAGCAGGACCAAAGACAGAATACTTAGAGTGAAAGTTCGTGGTGCGACTCATGAAACGAATGGGGATGTGAGACTGGATTCACTAGTCATCTATAGGGAAGTAAACTTCAAGTGCCTTGGGTCAGTTATATAGGAGAGTTGAGAGATTACGAGGATGTCACACATTGTATTAGGGCGAAATGGATGAAATATAGGCTTGCTTCTGGTGTTTAATGTCACGACCAAAAATCACTTAGGGTCGTGACGGCCGCCGGATACCATTATCAGACAAGCCAACCACCAATAACTAGAAACTTCTTGTTTTAAAACTTATTGAAGCTGATCCTTTTATACGTTTAAACATCATGAAATTCATTGAAATAAGAAAATTTCTTTAACCAATTCAATATTGAAGAATCCTATAACTATCCCAAAATCCTATGTCACAAGTGCATGAGCAATTTTTAGGAAATAATGTAATACAACAAACGTCTGAAACATAATATTTGACAGGAAATAAATACAGAAAACTGAAAGAGACTCTCCTGGTTGCGGGTCGCCACGAGAAGTGCAACTCACCCAAGTCTCTGTATAAACCATGTTGGCACACCCAATAGGCCACTAGAGATGCATATGCATGTGCAACAAAAATGCACAGAAGTATAGTATGAGTACGAAAACAACGTGTACTCAATTAGTGTCCTGTCTAATCTCGCAGAAATAGAGACGATAGGTCGACTTCGATACTTACTAGTGGTCCAATAATGATATATTATTAATGCGAATAGTTATATATTTATTAAGAATGATAGTAATTCCAAGTAAGTCACGAATATGTGAAAGTTCCTTTTATATTAAAGGTCTCCAGATTCATAATCCATTAGTTTTCAATTATCTCAAGTCGGGAAGAGCAATCAATTAATATCAAGGCAAGCAATACAAGCATGCACAAATCATGTCGAGGTCGTACGATCTGATCCAACAAAAAATAAATTGTGCACTGTCGAGGGTCGAACGACGCGAACCATAAATGCATCTATTTAATCTGCCGAGGCATTCAGCCGGTTCCAAAATTAAACACACACAGACAGTCAATCAAGAAGTCCACACGAAGCAATTATCTAATAAAAATAATTTCTCTTTTAACCATTTAAGAAAAATAAAGTTGTATCTGTTTAGAAATTTATTTACTAATTCGAAGTAATGTAAGCAATTCAAGCTGCCAATAAGTTCACAAATAATCCAAGTATAACATACTTTTGGGTCCTAACTACCCGGACAATAGCATAATAGTTACTATGCACGGACTCTCGTCACCTCGTGCATGCGTAGCCCCAACAAATAGGAGCACATACCTAATTATTTCACCTATGGGGATAATTCTCTCTCTTACAAGGCTAGAAAAGAGAATCACCTCGCTCCAAAGATCCATAACCAGTACTCCACGCTCCTCCGATGACTCAAATCGATGCAAAATGCTCTAAAACTAGCCAACAATTATACAATTCATTAATATCTGCACAATTACTTATTACAAATCCAATGTATAGCAAATCCTAACCCCGATGGAAAATTTAAAAAAAACGCCCTCGAGCCCACGTGCCTGGATTCCGAAATTTTTTGAAGATAAAGTTTACCTATAAACTCACGAACTCAAATAAATGATTTTCTCTAAATTCCATACCCAAAAATCGTGGTCAAATTCCAAGAATATAATTTCTAGGTCTTTCCTCCAAACCCCAAGTTTTTCTACAAATTTCCATGCGTAATTTCATGTATAAACCATGTATTTAACACATAACTAGAAGAAAATCACTTACCTCATGAAATATGACGAAGCCCCCTCCTCAAAAGCTCCAAGAATCGCCTCAAGCCAAGAAAATATGAGAGAAAATGACCAAATCCCGATTTTTAAAAGAACCCTTCTGCCTCCAACACTTTCGCACCTACGGTTGCTTGATTGCTTCTGCGGTTCCGCAGGTGAGGCCCTCTTAACACATCTGCGGTTACCTCCCAATTCTTTCATTTCCGCTTCTGCGACTTCTCTATAGGAGATGCGGGGCACAACGACCGCATTTGTGATCCAGCTCTCTTCCACCCACTATTTTATATGCGACTCCTCTGGCTGCTTCTGTGGCTCCGTACCTGCGGCCCAATCTCGTAGGTGTGGTTATGACAGCAACCAACAACTTCAACCTTCCAAAAATTCGATTTTCAATCCGTTAACAATCCGGAATCCACCCGAGACCCCCGGGACCCCAACTAACCATACCAACCAGCCCCAAAACACATTACAAACTCGTTAGAGGCCTCAAATCATATCAAACAATGCTAAAATCATGAATCGACCTCCAATCCAAGCTTTATGAACTTTAGAGTTTGAAGCTTCTATTTTCGATGTCTAAACCTATCAAAACATGTTTGATTGACCTCAAATTTTGTATGCAAGTCATATTCAACATTACGGACCTATTCCAACTTTCGAAATCGGATTCCAACCTCGATATCAAAAAGTTCACTTCCGGTCAAACTTCTCAAAAAAACTTCAAATTTCTATCTTTAACCAAATGACTCCAAAATGGCCTACGGACCTCCAAATTCACTTTTGATCGCGCTCCCAACTCTAGAATAACCATACGGAGCTACTCCCGGACTCGGAATCCCAAACGGGAATCGATAACACTGAAATGCACTTCTAGCCAAACTTATGAAATTTCTTCCAAAATGCTAACTTCCACAATAGGCGCCAAAATGCTCCCGGGTTATCCAAAACCCAATCCAGGCATACTCCCAAGTCCGAAATAATCATGCAAACCTGCTGGAACCTTCAGATCCTGATTCCGATTTCGTTTACTCAAAAATCCAATCCTAGGTAATTCTTTTAACTCTAAGCTTCCAAAATGAGAATTCTCTTTCCAATTCAACTCCGAACTTCCCGAAGTTCACTTCCGACCATGTATACAAGTCATAACACCTGAAATGAAGCTGATCATGGCCTCAAACTGTTGAACGATGTGATAGAGCTCAAAACGACCTACCGGGTCGTTACATTCTCTCCCACTTAAACATATGTTCATCCTCGAACGTGTTGAGAACTACACTAAAATAGTCTGAAATCACTGTTTAAGACCTCATGCATCTTACCGTGCTACCACAACTTAGTTGAGCACATTAGCTCTATCAATTCTGAATATATCACCATTTTATTCAAGAAAATAAGCTTAGAGCCCAATTCCAACATCCGGAATTCTTTGCCATGCATGATTCCAATATATGAACACCATATCAATAACTATACGCATCAAAACATGACTGCACACCTTAGCTGAATTCACAACTTGCAACATTTTACTCACAGGACCACAATAGCATTCTCTGATCAAATAAACAAAATTCCACGAATGTGATGCTCCCATTGCACCTCGTGACCTACATAGGTCTTGCTCTAACTCTTACAATACCTCCACGACGGAAGAGATATGTAGAAATTCATAACTGGAATCCGAGTCAACATATCATTGGGTGTGTACCCCTGACAAGAACCATCGCCTCATTCTGAACTGAATAATGGTCTTAGCTCCTTAACATACCTCATATACCTAGATTGCATTGACCTCAAATTTAATGATCTCGTCTCACCCAGTACGAACTACTCAGGCAATAAGCCACCTGGACATGATAAAAAGTCTCATATGATGCCACAGCGTGCCAATAGGCTCCCAATCCGAATGTGATACAGAGGAAAACGAGCTTTGGAAGGTACTAGCTAATTTACGCACTAATTCAAACTTTCCTTAGAACATAGGAAGCAAGGCATATACAAAAATAGCATATAGAAAACTATACTCTACATCACACTATTGTGGCATGCAACCCGATCCAAATAACATACCCCATGGAGGCGTGCCATCCGATCCACGCATAGAATTTACACAAGGACATATACATCGAGCTAAATTGCTCATTACAACAAAATACCATATATCGGTCACAAGCACACTAAGTGTATAGTATCATCCATGCAGGAACATATAGTGCCATAAGCTACAAAACTCAAGCACAACTGAGGTATGATAAACGATTTGAATCTCAAAATCCATCCTGCTCGTATAACATCATCTCTATGCGAAGCCTCAACATATAATAAATTCACCAAGCCGCACAGTGCAATACATCATTACATGAAATAGATGATGATAAAAGAACACACTGACTATTCTTAAATAAAAAGGGCATTACTGAAATGAACACATCTGGTCTGATATAGAGCCCATATTCCCATTTAGATCCATCCACAGACCCTAAGCTGATTCTGATCGACTAGGCTAATAACCTTTCAAGGTCCATACTAACTTCCCTCTTCTCATAATACACAAGAACAACCATCATCAGAAGTAATCCCCCACAGTCCACAACATAATAAACTGAGTGCCGTCCCGGCATCAAATTCTCAATTCAACGACACCATCACAACCTTCATACTTGGTTTAAATCTTTAATCAATCAAGTGACTACATGCCACACTGATATAACCTTCCCATGGGATACACTCCAACAACCTACTATAATAAATAATTGGGTCGTACCTCCAAACCACCGGTCGCACTAATGCTGAAAAGCGACCAAGAATCATTAACTAGGACGAAAAGCCTTTTTCACCAAAACACCGATCTTAGGTGACGCTGAAGACAATACCAACTTACCTTAAACATCAAAATTCCTTTCCTGCTCATCCTAACTCGTCAAATCCTTGTCAACACCGAACTGTAACCTTAATCCTCACTTCAAATTCTATTCCTCTCACTGTACCCAACGTGCCAGTAACAAGATCTTCATCATACCTCCGGAACCACTAATAGACTGACATTTTATCATATAAAAGCTTTTCACTTAACTCACAATAGAATCCTCATAACCGTAGAATATGCAAATCTCTAAGTAGTGGTCTAAGCCACCATAGCCCTTTCAGGGGCCACCTCCGCATAACATACCACTACAGTAGAATACTTACTGAATAACACCTACTACGGCGACCGACAAGCCTCGCACGCACCGTCACAATTCACTTGCATAACTTGATCACACTGAAAGAACTGACCACTACCTGCAACATGCCAATTCGACTATGGCTAACCAATCCCTCTTCTTCCAATTTATCCTCGATTGCCATAGTAATAATGATAACTCCATTCAACACTTAACACACTCCATCAGCACTTATCCCGAATGACCCTAAATCATGAGATCATGCTGTCTCAAATCCCATAAACCATTTCGTACCTCCCAATTGCTACATCACAAGCCAAAACATCACAGAACATTATGTGCCTCTTCTCATGGCTGCTATCAAGCTTGACTCTTAACCGTACCTATTGGCTCGAAATCATTAGGCATCACGTTTTAACTTTTAAATTCACTAGGACCGTTTTTGAGAGCCACCCGCTTGGACTCAGCCCCGAATATAATCTACTCCATGAGTCTTCTATCACATGAATACCCTCTTGGCGAAGCACCTGGTAGAATTACTTCCCTTGCAACCCGCATCTATACAGAGCACAAATCCTAAATCCCTCCCCAAGTCTGAACATGGGTCGGGCCAATGATAGCACACCTTTAACAATTCCTCTGCTCAAATTTTCGCTTATGTTCCTTTCCTGTGGCTGAAATAACTCATCAATATGCTAATAATTAGAAACCTCGTAAGTAGTTAACCGTGCAATCCTTAATCATAGGCGGTGGGACTCTCCCACTTAGCCTGAAGCCATTGTTACACAACTCTGGAATTCGCCAGGATCTTTAATCTCTTATTGACATAAACTTGCGTAATCAACCGCAAAAAAATCTCGGCATCTTTCTGCAAAACCCTTTTTTTATAATCTGAATCATCAACTACATTCGCACGACCGATCTCTCTGCTGTATAACCAATATAATTCTTCGCACAAGCTTCACCAAAATGTGACCACCGATCTGCTCCCTGGAGATAGCCCACATGTGGAATTTACATGCTGACATCTTCCAACACTGCTGCACGTGGTACAATCACTACGACATCAATAAACCTTCTTGAGTCCGAGCTCATTCCCCAGCTGCACAAGTCCATTCATCCCTCGTGGACACCAATTAAATATGTGAAAACATTCTTCCAGTTCAAAGTTATGTTGTGCCCTTCTTCATTTTAAGCAGCTCCTTTCATATCAAATCTCCTGCCGCATAATAGCCCATACTTCAGATTAAACCCGTAGACCCCAATCACCAATCACTAATATTCTCAAATCATTCCAAACTCTCCTTAAGGTATGTAGTCATCCTACACAAACCCATATGCAGCTTCGCCACTCTCCCCCTTTGGCGAAACTCACCCATTTTAGTCAACCACTCGCCTCTTATGCCTAGACTTCTAGAAATTTTAACCACCACATTGACACTTCCCATATGCCCTTCCTCATTCTTTGTTACTCAGTTGTTGTCTTAAATAAAATCCTTCTTCATAGCACTTGAACCCACAATCGCTACTAACTTTAAACCTTTTTGAAGATCATCTTTCTCGAGCCATCAACATTAGAAACACCGATTCAATCTGAACCACTGCACATTGCGATCTTTGACAGTCATTTCTCCAATATTATTTCTCAATGTCCTACCCCTAGGCGAATTGCAGAAAACCATAACACCGACAAACTTAATACGTACAATTGAGGACGACGATACTACACCGCATATGAAAATTCCACCACAATCGAAAATATCAAGTCTCGTTACCTCCTCTACCCAAATCTGGACATTCATAGGCCAATTACTTTTCCTCCGCCAGAAATAAAATATCAGATCTCCGCATCGTACACTGAGTAGACTTCCTTTCAAATCATTCACCGCCCCAACATATAGGCAAGTACCCTACCATCAAGGCAACACTATGTGATAACCAATCGTGGACATCATAGCAACCTGTGTATAGCCTCCAAGATCTTAGAAGCACAACTACCGAGCCGAAACGATAGAAAAATTATTCCTCAAGGCGATGACAATAGCCTAACCAATTATACCGAGAGAACTTCCCGCACCACATATGTAGTACCATTACGATTCCTTAATTCTCGATTTTGCATCTCATAAGACTGAGTATGAATGAAACAAAGGCGCAGCCTCCAGGGAATAATTCACATGATGGGAAACCAAGAAGGGAGGTACTCCTAACAGTCATGCAGCCTGCCGAGGATAAGTACAGATGTCTTTATACCGATCCGTGAGACTCTACTATACTTTCTCATGACTCGTGAGACCCTAGGAACCTAGTGCTTTGATACCATGTTGTCACGACCCAAAATCCACTCAGGATCGTGATGGCGCCGAACACCATTGTCAAACAGGCCAACCACCAATAGCTAGAAACTTCTTGTTTTAAAACTTATTGAAATTGTTCCTTTTATATGTTTATACATCAAGTAATGAAATTCATCGAAATAAGAAAATGTCTTTAACCAATTCAATATTGAACAATCCTATAACCATCCCAAAATCCGATGTCACAAGTGTATGAGCAATTTCTAGGAAATAATATAATACAACAACCATCCGTATTACAATATTGGATAGGAAATAAATATAGAAAATTGAAAAAGACTCCGATGGCTGTGGGTCGCCTCGAAAAGTGCAGCTCATCTAAGTCTCCGTATCAACCATGCTGCCACGCCCAGTAGGTCACTAGAGATGCATATGCATGTGCAACAAAAATGCATAGAAGTGTAGTATGAGTACAAAAATAATGTGCACCCAATGAGTATCCCGTCTAATCTCGAAGAAGTAGACATGAGAGGTCGACTTCTGCACTTACTAGTGGTCCAATAATGATATACTATTAATGCGAATAGTCATGGACTTATTAAGAATGACAGTAATTCCAAGTAAGTCGCGAATAGGTGAAAGTTCCTTTTTATATTAAAGGTCTCAAGATTCATAATCCATTAGTTTTCAATTATCTCAAGTCGCGGAGTGAAAATATCAATATCAATTAATCCAAGTCAAGCAATACAAACATGCGCAAATCATGCCGAGATCGTATGGCCCAATCCAACAGAAAATAATTTTCTCTCTGTCAAGGGTCGAATGGCGCAAACCATAGATGTATCTATTTAATATGTCGAGGCGTTCGGCTCGTTCCAAAAATAAACATACAAGATAGTCAATCAAGAAGTCCACATGGAGAAATTATCCAATGAAAAATCCTTTTTTAACAATTTAAGAAAAATGAAGTTTTATCTATTCAGAAATTCATTTACTAATTAGACGTAATTTAGCAATTCAAGATGCCCATAAGTTCACAAATAATCCAAGTATAACATGTTTTTGGGTCCTTACTAAATGGACAATAGCATAATAGTAGCTATGCACGGACTCTCGTCACCTCATGCATACGTAGCCCCCACAAACAGGAGCACCTAACAGATTATTTGGCCTATAATTTCCTCTTACAACGTCAGAAAAAACACTCACCTCGCTTCGAAGATCCATAACCGGCACTCCACGCTCCTCCAACGACTCAAATTGATGCAAAATGCTCCAAAACTAGCCAATGATTATACAAATGCATTAATATATGCTCAATTACTTATTAGAAATCCAATGTATAGTAATTCCTAACCCCGATCGAAAAGTTAACAAAAATGCCCTCGGGCCCATGTGCCCGGATTCCAAATTTTTTTGAAGATAGAGTTTACCCATGAACTTACAAACTCAAATATATGATTTTATCTAAATTTTCCATACCAAAATCATGGCCAAATTCCAAGAACATAATTTCTATGTCTATCCTCGAAACCCCAAGTTTTCTTCAAATTTCCATTCTTAATTTCATGTATTAACCATGTATCTAACCCATAACTAGATGAAATCACTTACCTCATGATATATGACGAAGCCCCCTCCTCAAAAGCTCCAAGAATCTCCTCAAGCCAAGAAAATATGAGAGAAAATGACCAAATCCCTATTTTTAAAAGAACCATTCTGCCTTCAGCACTTCCGCACCTGCGGTCGCTTGACCACTTCTGCGGTTCCACAGGTGCGGCCCTCTTACCGCATCTGCGCTTACCTCCCCAGGATTTCATTTTTCGCTTCTGCGACTTCTCTACCGTAGATGCAGAGCAAAATGACTGCATCTGCGGTCCAGCTCTTTTCCGACCACTACTGCATATGCGGATCCGCACCTGCGGCCCAAATCTCACAGGTGCAGTTCTGACATCAACCAACAACTTCAACCTTCTAAAAATTCTATATTCAATCTGTTAACCACCCGAAATCCACCCGAGGCCCCCGAGACCCCAACCAACTATAACTACCAGCCCCAAAACACATTATGGACTTGCTCGAGGCCACAAATTATATCAAACAACGCTAAAATTTTGAATCGACTTCCAATTCAAGCTTTTTGAATTTTAGAGTTTCAAACTTCTACTTTCGATGTTTGAACCTATCAAATCACGTCCGATTGACCTAAAATTTTGCACACAAGTTATATTTGATATTATGGACCTACTCTAACTTTTGGAATTGGATTCCAACCCGGATTATAAAAAGTTCACTTCCGGTCAAACTTCTCAAAAGACCTTCAATTTTCTATCTTTAGCCAAATGACTCCAAAATGACCTACGGACCTCCGAATTCACTTCTGAGCACACTCCCAACTCCAGAAGTACCATACGGAGCTACTCCCAGACTTGGAATCCCAAGCAGATATCGATAATACTAAAATGCACTTCTAGCCAAACTTATGAAATTTCTTCCAAAACGCTAACTTCCAAAATAGGTGCCAAAATGTTCCCGGGTTATCCAAAACTCGATCGGGGCATACGCCCAAGTCCAAAATAATCATACAAACCTAATGGAACTTAAGATCCTAATTCCAAGGTCCTTTACTCAAAAATCCAATCCTAGGTAATTCTTTCAACTTTAAGCTTCCGATATGAGAATTCTCTTTCCAAATCAACTCTGATCTTCTGGAAGTTCAATTACTACCACGTGTACAAGTTATAACACCTGAAGTGAAGTTGCTCATGGACTCAGTCTGCTGAACAACACGCTAAAGCTCAAGATGACCGTCGAGTTGTTACATTTAGTGTGATAAGAAGGTGCTACCAAAACTTAAAGGTAAGTTCTACTGAGCGATGATTAGACCAAAAATGTGTGTATAAGCTTGAGTGTCAGCTAGTCAAGATTTCACGTGACTAGAAGATGATGGTAGCAAAAATAAGGATGTCTATGTGGGTGTGCAGGCATACCAGAACTCATAGAATTAAGAATTAAGTTACTTGAGATAAGGTGGGTATAGCATCTGTAAAGGAGTAAATGCAGTAGCAAGACTTAGATAGTTCAGACGTGTGAAAAAGAGAGACACATATGCACTAGTGAGAAAGTGTGAGAGGTTGGCCTTAGAGGGCATAAGGAGAGGTAGGGGCAGGCCGAAGAAATACTGCGGTCAGGTGATTAGAGCTCCAACTTATCGAAGACATAATCATTGATATGAAGGTTTGAAAGTCGAGGATTAGGGTAAAAGGTTAGGTAGTCGAGTGGTTTCCTTGTTCATACTAATAGTACTAGTACATCCTTTCGTAGTTTTTTAGTTTTAGGTTTCTCTTACTACATGTTGTTTCGGTCATCTTACTATCTTGTTGTTATCAATACTTATTTTCCATGGCTCCTCACTGTTGTTTTTGACTGCTTATCTTTTCATTACTGTTGTGCCTATGCTTTATTGAGTCGAGGGTCTATTGGAAACAATCTCTCTATCTCTATGAGGTAAGGGCAGCATACATACTACCGTCCCTATGTCCCACTATACGAGATTACTTGAAATAGGACAATTTTACTATTGAGTGAACTTCACGTATTCAAAACTTTAGAGTCCTAAAACGCTAAAAAATGAAAATCGTGCTGAATTCCTGTTTTATGGTCCAAAAATGCCAAAAAATGAGCAACAATCATGGCGAGACAATGACCATAGTGCATTAGGTTGTTTGTGGTGGGCCCAAGAAATTTTAGGTGTTTCGAGGTTGATCGCCGAATTCATGAAGATGGCATGGACATTAGCACAAAAAAGTAGAACATGATAAATTCTCATTTTATAGCCCTAGATTATCAAAAAAATGAGGAACAATCATGGGAAGCAATTATTATGGTTCACTAGTTTAAGGTCCCGGAATATTTCTCTAAGTAATTTAGGATTTCGTGGTGCCACGTAGGCGGATTATAATATTTTATGTGCTATAAACATGATGAGCATCAATTGAATTTGGTAAATATGTGTATAAGTATTATGGTAAGTAATTTGGGGTCCAAAGAAAGGCCTAAGTCTAAGGCAAATTGCAAAATTTTATAACAGGCTAAAATTCCAAATGAGTTCGCACAAGTCCCCACTTTGGACGACCATATATATATATATATATATATATATATATATATATATATATATATATATATATATATATATATATATATATATATATATATATATATATATATATATATATATATATATATATAATATTTATGTAATGAACAACCTATCAATTAAAGGTCTTCGAGTCTAGTTTTCAACTCTTCAAACCGTTTGTCATTTGGATATTCCTACACAAAGTTATGATCAAATTACCAAAGGCTGGAAAAATGCGATCCTATGTCAAATAAGCTGAAACCATGAATACCTTCCCAATTTGTGTTCAGTTTTTTTATATCTCAAAGTATATTGGGATTCCTAGAATTTTCGGAACGTCGTAGTAACTTAAGAAAAGCTTAAACAAGGTATATATCGCTAAAATCACGTCTTTTAGAAATTGAGCTTCATCGGTGTTTGTATGAATATGGTGATATTGAAGGTAAATTTTTACATGAGTTAGTGTTGTAACCTTATATTCGTGAAATATGTGTCTCAACGTGATCAACATGCTATTTTGATAACTTGAAAGGGTCAAAAGATATGAATTATGTATTAAAGTGCTTAGACCTTAAATTTAGATTGGAGTTGCATTGTTGTGCCATTTACGTGAAGCCTTCTCTATGCTTACAATTTAAACTACTCTTGTGTGCACCTACTTTCCTAAATGGAAAAGCTAATATTAAAATTGGGAATGAGGTAAAATGCGGCATAGTTCCAAGAATTATGTGATAAGTTGTGGCCCCACGTGCCTATAAAATGATATGTGTGAAACGAAATAATTAATGAGAAGGGAACAACGCCTTGGTAAGGCGGTCTAGCCGATCGGGCCGAAATCGGACTCCTCTCAAGATAGCGGTGGTATTATGAATGAATTCCGAAAAAAGGGAAAATAAGATCGTGATTGAAGTATATGTCTCAAATGAAGCAACCTAGTAGATCAGGTCGAGATCTGACTCCACTCAAGAAGCGGTGATACAACAAACAACGACAACAACTACCCAGTATAGTCCCACAAGGTCGGATCTGGGGAGGGTAACATGTAGACGAGCCTTACCCCTACCCGAAAGGGCAGAGAGACTATTTCCAATCGACCCTCGGCTCAGTGAAGGAAAGGAAACACAAAAACAAAAACAAAAGAGCATTAGTAACTCTAGCAGAAATAGCGTAAATAATTATCTAAACATAAGAACCATAAATAAAATAGCATGCAATAATATCATACAGTAACTACCATAAATAACTACCAAAAGGGAGACACAATCCAAAACACAAATCACATATGGATAGCCATGCCAAGCCTCACCCTACCCCGGGTGAGGAGTACGAAAAACTCTAGGAGCCCCTATCCTACAACCCTGATACTAGACCTCCAGACTTCCCTATCAAGGGTCGAGAATAGTGTGAAATTCCCCAAACTAAAAGCTATGAAAAAATGACGCGAAAGTTGTATGATTATTTTCTTTGATGATATGGTGATCGATTAAAGTTTTGAGTTATACTTGTGATTTCTTATTCTTGTATGAAAGTTCTTTCAAACTAGATGGTGTTTAGTTATACATACTAGTGCTATTCGATAGCACTAACATCTCTTTTGCCGAGGGCGCTACATCTTTAAATGGATGTAGGTGTTTCTATGGCAGGCATTATTGGTCGTAGCTAGTGCTGCATCATCCTTTCAGCTGACTTGGTGAGCCCCACTTCGTCTCGGGGTTCTGTTTCATCTATTTATCATGTACTTTATATTTGAGGTATAGTTGGAGCCTTGTTACCGGCATTTCCATATTACATTACTCCTCGGTTGTGTTTAGAGGCTCCGTAGACAGGTTGTGGGTAGTGCCGGATATTATAGTTAAAATAGAAATATTGATGTTTGGCAAAGATTTATAAAACTTGTAATGTTTTGATACTTATATTTTAAGCTGCTAATGGAAATTGTTAATGAAATAATTACTAAGCATGATTAATGGAGTCTATCTCCTATTTATTTATGAATTAGTTTGAGTAGAATGAAACTTAAAAGGCTTGCTCGGTTGGGTTCACTCGGTTGAGAGCCGGTCGTGCTCCTCGATTTTTAGGGCGTGACAATTAGGTCATTTCTGATGGTTCCAAACAATTTTAGGAAATTCTTGGCCAGTCGCCTGAATTCATGAAGATCGCATGGACACTAACATAAGAAAAATTAAAAATCATGCTGAATTCCTATTTTATACCCCTAAAATGCCAAAATCAAGGAACGATCTTGTCGAGGTAATGACTATGGTTCGTTAGATAAGTTTCTGATGGGTTCACAAAATTCCGATCCAGGGTGGTCGTCCGAATTAATAAAGATGGTAGGAAAATTAGCATACAAAAAATCGACAATCATGTTGAAATCCTATTTACTGCCCTAAAACGCAAAAAATCGAGTAACGAAAATGGTGAAGCAATAACTATTATTCATTAGATCATTTGTGATGGGGCCATAAAATTTTAGGCGATTCGGAGCCGATCGCTTGAATTCATGAAGATAACGTGGACATTAGCACACGAAAAATCACAAATCGTGCTAGATTCTGATTTTATGGCCCAAAAAGCCAAAAAACGAGGAGCAGTCGTGGCGAGGCAATGACTACAGATCTTTAGGTTGTTTTTGGTAGGCCCATAAAATTTTAGGCGATTCGGAGCAGTTTCCCAAATTTATGAAGATGTTGTTGACTAACGCATATGAAAAATTGAAAGTCGTATTGAATTCCTATTTATCGACCTAAAATGCCAAAAAATGAGGAGTGATTATGGAAAGACAATGACTATGGTTTCTTAGGTCATTTCTGATGGAAACACAACAATTTAGGAAATTTAAGTTCGGTCGCCTAAATTCATGAAGATGGAATAGATACTAATGTGAGCACGTGATTTTTGCCATATACGAATTACTCCCATAAATTCAAAACAAAATAATTTTGTTTGTTTATTTGCAATTTTGATTTTTCGTGGCATTATTTTGTTAATTATTTGCATTTTTGTGCATTTCTAAATAACGAAAATACAAAATACATGAGGCATGTGCACTTAGGAGTAATTTTGAATTTTTAAGAAATTAATTAGCAACTGGGAAAGGAAATTCAAAATTGGCTTAATTTGCACTTGAGATCGATTTTAAGTAATTCTTTTTCTCTTAATCTTTTTAATTATGACTAATTAGGTTTTTAGGTTAATTAAGAATTTTTAGGTTTTACATAATTTTGGAATTAAAAAAAAGGAGAGAAAATCTGAAACTAAATAAAAGGACCTAATTGGGCCATATATGCAATTAATTCAGCCCAAACCCCTTTTCTCCTTCTAAAATCCATCAGACCCACACCCAATAAACCCCAAACCCACCCATGACACGACCCATTCGCACAAAACACATGATACATACAGATGCTAAGACCTAATCCCAAAACGACTATTCACTCTCTTCTTCACTGCAAAGCTGCGTCCAAACTCGTGAAATTTTGAGCGAGTGAGTGCCAAATCCCTCCTCACGCATTCCTCCTTCTCTTCTCATCACCATATCTCACCGTTTCTGACGCGGATTTTCTCATTACCTTCACTCGCTCGATTTGGAGATAAGGCACTCAATTGGAAGCTTCTAAGAAGGATTTGCTGGATGAATGTGAGGCGTTGGATTGATTTCATTCAATCCAAGCCCCACATTCATCAGGAATTCGTTCTCAAAAGGGATTTTGGATGGATTTGGGAGGGGTCAGTTTTTTTGGAGAGGGATTTTTGGAGAGAGGATTTTGGGAGAGATAGTCTTCTTCTTTTCGTTTTGCATTCATTCTTAGTGGAAAGGGAAGAAAAGAACACACAAAAAACGTTCAATATTCAGTGATTTTAGGGTAGTTTGGTTTATTGTTTACAAACTTCAAACATATAGATTCTGTCTTTTCTTTCAGTCTGGATTTTGTAAAAAATGGAGTTCGATTGAGAGATAGTTGAACTCGTTATTGCTCGAGGCGTCGATTCGTAGCTGTTGCTGCTCTGCGTTGATTTCAGTATTGAGACTAGTTGGATTTTCGTCCCAGGTTCAATTCTGCTTTTCCTCTTATTTTTTTGTGCAGGGAGCCATGGATGGACTGTAAAACAATTTCAGTTAAAATAATAGATGAGGCTTGTGTGGTTATCTACGATTTCATTTACTGTTCTGCTCTACTTTATGATTGTCAAATGAATCTGAATAAGTAGTGTATATCCTCATGGTTTTCCACTTGGTTATCTGATTCTATAGTACGAATGATTTCTGGTAATCGTTCTGTTCTCTTCTCTTGAACAAGCATAACAGCTTGTGCTTGGATTTTGCCGTTACTAAGGCATGAACAAATGACCCCTAGAAGGTTGGAATGGCTGCTATATTGACATCACGCTTAGTGTTTCACCTTTGTTCTATGTTTTTTGGGGATTGAACTAGTGTCTTTTTTTAGGGGATTTGAGACCATTTGTTTGTCTCTCAATTTGGTAACCAATCTGTGTTGACAGTGAGACATGTAGTTTTTTTTGATATCGCATGGCTGGAGTTATACTGTCGTATGGTTGCTAAATGAACGGTGAGTCGATAATCTGCATTTATGCTTTCCCTGACTATGCTCATTTGTGCTTCTCATGACTATGCTACTTTAGTTCCATCAAGCCCGAGTTTGTCATTGTTTTGTTGTTGTTCTTCCCCTGCTCGATGAGCCTGTTTTCTGGGCAGAATTGACATTTTTTAGCTCATTGTAAGATCTTAACGAACAACCTGTGATTCGTTTTCTTGCCAGCATGTGTATCAGTTAACGGGGAGCAAAGAATTTGTTTGGGAAATACTAGAGCTAGCAAATGAGAGCCTCCTGTGTAGTCCAGTCCAAAGAAGAAAATTGTCTCGATGACATTTCTAAATTCTAAGTTTCTGCTCTTTCTTTCTTTAAATGCAAAAGGTTTTCCATAAGTTGATCAAGCTAAGTGTATAAAGGTTGTATGAATGGTATTTTGCTCCTAACACTAGGTTTTGGAGCTTCTTGTTCTAGTTACTCTTTGATTGTTATGAGCGGAATTGTCAAAACCTCTTGCAGAGAGCTAATTTTCTCATAGAGTATCTTCAAGTGTTCTTTGTGTCGCTCCCGAGGCTCTAAGTTGGATTGTAAAATAGGTGTAATATGCTTTAGCTACTGATGGCTCGATTAACAGTGATTCTGCCTCATTCTTAGATTAGAGATGTGATCCTTTTAGCTGCCCAGTATGTGGAAGCTGATGCTATTTTTAAACGAGAGGTTTGTGTGAGATGTTAGGATCATTTTGACTATGTCCGCTCCAAGGCAGATTTTGTGCGCACTAATTTTAAATCCACGAGTCAAGCTTCTAAGTAGCCTTGAGTGTTTGTTGTTGTGATTATTACATTCCTGCTAGGCATGTCTATCTGTGCAATGGTTCGAGTGTATCAGTTTTTTTAATATTTTTGTGAAGTCGCCCATGTTTTGTGTGTTATCAAATTTATAAGAGTTCCATTTGCTTGGATGATTCACACAGTAGTCGGATCCCTTCATTAGGTGAAGGAGGTATGGTTTGTTCCTAAATTTGGAATGTGATTAACAAAATGTATAAGAAATAACCAAGCGGATTTAGTTTGTTTTTGATGAATTTTAAACATGATAATCCTTTCAAATGGATTTCATGAACCTTTGGACCTTGTAGATCACTCCAGTTGATACGTAAACTTCGTAGAAATGCTTTTTAGGCAGGCTCTTAATATACCTATTGTGGTTGTGTATACGTTTGCGTAACATGACCGTAATTTTAAATTAATTTGGAGTATGCGTTCGCGCAACCTCGATCAAATCTTTTCTTAAAAAATAAAATAGGTTGCAAGTTTTGATTATTTTAGCTTACATAAATTCTTATAATCATATATGGCCTTTAGTAATTTCCTAGGTTAGTTAAATATAATATCTCGTAGAATATCCTTCAGGGCCGTTAAAAATTACTAGTGTGATTGCGTATACGTCCGCGTAACACAACAACACTTATAGATTTAATTTGGAGTATGCATTCTCACAGCTTCGACTAATCTTTTCTTAATAAAAATAGTCTACAAGTTTTAATTAATTTTTTTAGTTTACGCAAGTTCTTTAAATCACATATGGCCTTTTAGTAATTTCACAGGTTAGATAAAAATATAATATTTCGTAGAATCTCCTTTAGGGCCGTTTAAAATATTAGTATGATTGTGTATACGTCTGCGCAACACAATCACACTTATAAAAACAAACTGGAGTATGCGTTCGCACAACTTTAGCCCAAACTCTTCTTCAAAATAATTAAGCTTATTAATTGTGGACACGTTCACGTGACACGACTTTTGATGCACCAAACAAGCGGATATACGTACGCGTAATTCGTTTCAAGATAATTCTCTCAATTAAAAACGTAAAAGAGGTAAAAGCACATAGGTTTAAAAATCAGTAATTAAACAATTTAACAAGACAAGTAGGATCAAAGAGACCGTGCTAGAACCACGGAATTCGGGAGTGCCTAACACATTCTCCTGGGTTAACAAAATTCCTTACCTAGATTTCTAATTCGCAGACTATAATAACAGAGTCATTCTTTCCTCGATTTGGGATTTTAAACCGGTGGCTTGGGACACCATAAATTATCCCAAGTGGCAACTCTGATTTTTAAGAATTAATCTCGTTTCGATTGTCATTTAAATTGAAAAAAACTCCTTTTATTATACTCTTTCCGGGGTGTAGTAATGGAAAAGGAGGTGTGACAACTAGCACACGAAAAAGGGAAAATCATATTGAGTTCTGAATTTATGGACCTAAAATGACAAAACTGATAAATGGTTATGGTGAGGCAATTACTATGGTTCATTAGGTTATTTTTAATTAGCCTACATATGGGGCCGGTCGCCTGAATTCATGAAGAAGTCATGGATATTAGCACACGAAAAATAGACAACTATACAGGTGAAGTAATGACTGTGGTTTATTAGGTTGTTTCTTATGTGCCCACAAAATTTTAGGTCGATCGCTCGAATTCATGAAAATGGCGTGGATATTAGCATACGAAATATCAAAAATCATGTTGAATTCCTTTTTATAGTCCTAAAACATCCGAAAAATGAGGATCGTCATAGCAAAACAATGAATAAGGTTCATTAGGTTGTGTCACGACCCTAAACCAAACCTGGTCATGATGGCGCCTATCGTGAAACAAGGCCAACTCACACAAACCCCCAAATCCAATTAAACAGTTCTAATAATTCATATTTAAGTCATTAATAAGTAATAAATCCCAAAATAAAGAGTGAACTAGAACAATGCAGAAGCAAACACAACCCAACATCGGGGTATCACCGGTCATGAGCATCTAAACATCCGTCTAAGAGTGTGAAGAGACTACATAGTCAACTAAAAATCCAGTACAAAGGAAAATAAGGATAGGAAGGAGAAGCATTGGGATGCGAACGGTGAGTAGTTACGTAGTCAACTCCGAACGCCCTGCTGGAAAGCAGTCAACCCTCGCTAGCGTGACTCGAGACTCCTGGATATGCACATAGGGCGCATGGAATAATGTGAGTACGCCAATCCAGTAAGTAATCAAAGTAAAGGCAGCTGTGTGATAAGAAAACACGTAAAACATAGAAAAATGAGTCTAAAACCAGAACAATGCAATAAAATAGTAAAAGCTTGTGGAAATACCTTAGTTTAGTAAAAACCCTTTAAAATATCTTTAGCAGTTCAAACGAGTGAATGAAAACATGGAGAAAAGATAGAAACATAAATCAGCCCCTTGGGCAACGTACCAACAGAACCAGCCCCTCGGGCTATATCACATCAAAACTGGGTACCTGCGCTCACTGGAGGTGTATAAACTTCGGAAAGGGCCCTTACGGCCCAAGCGCAATAACAAGCCATCTCGTGGCTTAATCAAACAGGCTCTCGATCTTATATCAATCCACCTCGTGGTGTAATAACTCAGGCCATCGACCTCATAATCACGAATCAGCATAATACCGCTGCGGCGCGCAACCCGATCCCATAATAACCTTACAACACATGTCATCGACCTCACTTAGTCAGAAATCTCGCAAAGCCACTCGAGCACAGTAAAATATGATTATAAGCCCAAAATATCAATTAAGATGTCAAAATAGATTAAATATGACTGTGTTGTGAAAATAGTAGAATACGCATGGCTGGGTACAAATAAGAAGTCAAAAACATTGAGGAATAGTAGCACAAGATCTTAAGGATCCAAAACAGTTGGCACGAGGACCAAATATGGCATTTAGCCCAAAATATGATGATACCAAATAATTTTCAGTCAAATACGCGGTTAAACAATCATACGGGACGGACTAAATTTTAATCCCCAACGGTGCACGACCCCACGCTCGTCATCTAGCGAGTGTGTCACCTCAAAGTAGCACAACGATATGAAATTCGGGGTTTCATACCCTCATGACATCATTTATTATCATTAATGTTGAAACACGTTTTCACAAGGCACTAAACTAAACGTGTGTTCATATTTGTAGGTTTTGATAAATGACAAACGATGCGGAATTGACATATGACGAGGTCCAAGCACAAGCGCGCAATTGATACATAACGAGATTCAAGCACAAGACAAACAAAGATCAAGATTAAGCAAAGAAATAAAGTTATACATGAGTCGTTCTTTAATTGTGATCTTAATCCGACAATTGACTCAAGACTTGGCTTCTCTCGTAAAATCATTTTTATCAAATCATGCATATTTAATTTAAAGCAAAATGATTTTAAATCATGCATATTTATTTTAACCAAAATGATTTTTAAACATGCCTCTAAAATCTGGACAAAGATAATCGATTATGTACTTATGATAATCGATTATGTTAAGGCAGCTGCAAGACAATCGATTGTGTACCTTATGATAATCGATTGTGTTGAGGCAGTGTCCATCAGATTTTTCAAAGCTGCAAGACAATCGATTGTGTACCTTATGATAATCGATTGTGTTGAGGCAGTGTCCATCAGATTTTTTAAAGCTACAAAATAATCGATTGTGCACCTTATGACAATCGATTGTGTTGAGGCAGTGTCTATTCGATTTTTCAAGACTGTAATATAATTGATTATACATATAGCATAATCGATTATGTAAATGACCGTTGCCAAAATATTTTCAAACTCTGTCTGGTAATCGATTGTATGATTCTGATAATCGATTATCCTAAGTAAAATCTGAATATGATTTTTTGAACGTTGCCAAGTAATCGATTATGTGATTTTGATAATCGATTGTTTTAAGTAAAATCTGAAAAAGATTTTTTGAACGTTGCCAAATAATCGATTATACGATTTAGATAATCGATTATTATGCGTAAAATCTGGGAATGATTTTTGGACGATTGGAAAACAATCGATTATGCAACTTAGACAATCGATTGTTTTAACGCAAAATCAGCAATTCTTAATTGGCAATTAGGCAACGGTTGTGCATGTTTTCAACACTATAAATACATCTTAAAATCAGTCTTTTAAGTACAACAACTGATCATATTATTGCTAAAGCTTGCATACTCTCTTATTCATCATTTTCTATTCATTACATAATTTTTTGAGAGCCAAATTCTTGACGAAAGTTGTTGCGTTCTTGAGCGTATTTATTTTACTCATATCTACTCTTGAGGAGAGTCTTGTTTTGAGTGCAAAGTGTTTTTATACACTTGAAGGGAAGTGTTAATCCCTTGTATTGTAAGACGGAACGTTGTGATTCCTTTGATTGAAGTCTTGAAATGTGGTATCTTCGAGCAAAGGTTGTTGAGGCTTGTGTGACTCAAGTTCTCAGTTTGTAACGGTTTGTTAAGCACCCGTAAGCTTAACGAAGTTAGTGGAAATCTCGAGAGAGTCTCTCGGGGACTGGACTAGCCACGGGTTGTGGTGAACCAGGATAACATCGGTGCGTTCGTTCCTTATTATTTACTTATCGCACTTATTTCATTCCTGCAATTTTTAAATTCCGCAAGTTTACGCTGTTTTTTATTATAACGCTATTCACCCCCCCTCTAGCGTTTAGCATATATTCTAACAATTAATACCTCTATCTAGTCCAAACTCTAGCCTGCGATGCCTTTGCCTCTCGTCTCAGTCTCAACTAGTGTCGAATCTATTCAAAATCAGAATCATGACGTCAAAATATGTTAAGAGAATGAAGCTAATGTGAAAATAATCAAATTACAATACAAATTCCGAAATTAACCAAACTCGACCTCGAGCCCACATCTCGGAATCCGATAAAAATTATATCATTGCACTCCTTTTCCTCCTACGAGTTCATACATACCTAATTTACCAAAATCTGAAAATAAATGATCCCTCAAATCCTTAATCAAAGGTCTCCAATCTTAAGCCGTAGTTTCTTCAATATTTACCCACCAATTTCCATAAATTTCAAGCCTAATAAATGAAATAACACCATAAGAACGAGTTCTATGTTCAAAAATCTAACCTCAATGAAGTTCTTTTGGATTCCCTCTTCAAAATGCCCCCCAAAGCTCCAAAATCGATTTAAAATGGTGAAGAAAGGTTGAAAATCTCGAAGGATGAAATGTATACTTTCTAACCCATGCTTCTCACACCTGCGGTCAAACTCGCATTTACGCTACCGCTCTTGTGGTTACTCACTTAAGCTTCACTTTCGCACCTGCGACTCGGGCTCTACAACTGCGGGCCTGTATGTGCGTATCACTCCCACATCTGCATCTTCTCTCACTTCGCTTGTGGCTGCATCTGCGACTCCATATCCGCTTATGTGAGTCCACACTTGCGGTCCCGTAGCCGCAGGTGCAGTTATGAAAGCATTAGAAAAACTTCATTTGCCAAACCCAACTCAAAATCACTCGTTAACTACCCGAAATTACCCCGAGGCCCCCCGAGACCTCAACCAAAAGCACGAACAGGTTATATACCACTATCCAAACTTATCCCAATCTCAAAATAACTCAAACAACATCAAATCAACATAATAACATCGGATTCAAGCCTAAGATTCCAAAAAATTTCTGAATCCCGCTTTTGACCAAAAAGTATATCAAACCACGTCTAAATGACCTAAAATTTTGCACACACATCCTTGATGACAACGGACCTACTGCAACTCCCGGAGTTCCGTTCCGACCCCTATATAAAAATCTCACATATCAATCGAAAAACGCCAAAATTCCATCTTCGCCAATTCAAGCCAAAAATCTACTACGGACCTCCAAAATATGTTCCGATCACACTCCTAAGTTGCAAATCACCTCCCAAAACTACCCAAACCATCACAGTTCACATCCGAGCCCCTTTTCACATAAATCAACATCCGGTTGACTTTTCCAGTTTAAGCTTACTCAAAAGAGACTAAGTGTCTCAAACCTTACCAAAACCTCTCAGAACCGAGCTACCCTACTCGATAACACCTAATACAACTAAATAATACTATAAGAAACAAAAATGGAAAAAATGGAGCGTTAACACATAAAACGACCGGTCGTGCCGTTACATGTCATTTCCGACGGGCCCACAAAATTTTAAACAATTCGAGGCCGGTTGCATGAATTAATGAAGATAGCGTGAACATTAGCACACGGAAACTCAAAGATCGAACTAAATTCATGTTTATGACCCTAAAACGCCAAAAAATAAAGAATAGTCATGGTGAAGTAATGATTATTGTTCATTAGGTAATATCTGACGGGGCCCACAAAATTTTAAGCGATTCGAAGCCAAGTGCTTGAATCTATGAAGATGACTGGGACATTAGCACTCAAAAAATTATATGTTGAATTCCTATTTTATGGCCCTAAAATGCCAAAAACGAGGAATGACTATGGAGAGGCAATGACTATAGTACAATCAATCGTTTCTCATGGGATCATAAGATTTTAGGCGATTCGAGACCGGTGGTTCGAGTTCATGAAAATAGTATGGATATTAACACACGAAAAATCTAAAATCAAAAATGTGTTCCTATTTTATAGCCCCTAATACACCAAAAAAACAAAGAATGGTATGGCAAGACAATGACTATGGTTCATTATGTCGTTTCTGATGGGCCCACAAAAATTTAGGTGATTCGAAAAAGTTTGTGGGCCAATCAAAATTGCCTAGAAGTTTGTCAGCCAATCAGAATCTCCTAAAAGTTTGTGCACCAATCAAAAACGACTAATGAATCAATATTTGTTGCTTCTCTACTACTCTTACTCATTTTTTTTGGTTTTAGGATCATGAAATAGGAATTCAGAACGAATTACAATTTTTTGTGTGCTAATTTTTTTGTCGTTTAATTTATCATTATCAAATTTTACTTTATTAGCTTTCCCGTGGCGTCTCGTTATTTCGATCCCAACAAATATTTCATAATATCTTATAAAAACCATATATAGCCATCATCTGTTGATGGTATCAGGTAGCATTTTCGAATTTGTATTTTGATCTTAATGATTATGTCAATGGTGTGTGTCCCAATGTCAAAGTTGCGCCCAACCCCAAGAAGCTATATAAGATTCTTGATTGTGCATAGAGAAGTGTTTTATATTTGAATTATTATTTTCGTGAACTCAATCAAGTCTAATGTCGTTGCAAACTCATATAAGATTTTTCTTTTCGTTTCGTTTCTTCAAGTATTCAGTTTCATGATAACTCGACTAATTTGAATTTATATGGTATAAAATCCACTATGTGGAAATGTAGCATTTCCATTTACTAAGGAGGACTTTTTTCATGATTCAACACAAATAATCTAATTAAGGATATAAATAATTTTATTATTCCATCACATTCTTTGGTGATATGTAATTTACTATCCAATTATTCACTTTTCATCCAGGAAGACAATTAGTTATAAACTTATTAACTTTATTGTTAAATTCTTCCTCTATTTCAATTTAGATAATACATTTCTCTTATCAAAAATCAATTTGACTAAATTTTTGAAGCTAAATTAGATTAGCTCAAATTAATATTTTAAAATAAAATTTTTGATATTCAAAAGCTATACGAGAAATAATATACGTTGCAAATTTTCTCATATTAATATGGTTAAAAATTATTTTAAAATGTTGATCAAACTTTATATAATTTGATTCTCGATAAATAAATATGTTATCTAATTTAAAACGGAGGGAGTATTCATCAATCTTGTAAAAGTTTACTTCCTTCAATAAATAAATTTTTACACAATCAGATCACATAAAGTGTAATAACAAAAAATTTCTATTTAATAAATGCATTCTAGCATGAATTATTATGCATTTATAGTATAATAATATTTACACGATCAAATTATTTAAAAGATAATTACGAGTTATTTATTACTATGACAATATATATATATATATATATGACGTATTAAAATAATATAGTCCTTAGTAGAAGAAAGGAGGAGAAAAAAAAAATACAGTTCACCTAACTCCATCTCTATTATTAATGACCGTCTAGGAGGTTGGCAGAGTGTCTAAACACTTTAATGCAATGGCACCCTCCCCTATACATTCAACAACTGTATCAATCAGTATAAACACCTTCTAACCCCTCACTCCACCCCCTACCCTATATATACACGTGCATGTGTATTATATTTTGTGAAAAAGTTATATGTACCAAATATAAGGAACTGTTTTTATGAGTAGGATCACCATTATTTTGTTGCAAAATTTCACATTTTGCATGCAATTCTTGTTTTCTTGATTTAAATGTTTGTTAAAGTAACAGCCGCAGCTAGCTGACTCTCATGCTTTAGTATCTTTGTTTGAGTATTTTCTTGGGTTTTTGACTTAATCTTTGTAGTATCCAACACGTAAAGTTTGGTTTACTAGTTTTAACCCTTTTTTTTTGTTTATTTTCGAAAATTATCTGTTGGTTAGATAACCAAACTCAGGCGAACACTACAAAGCTGTCTGCAAAATCCAAGTTCACAAATATAGAATTTTCTACTTTGTTTTGTGTAATAGTGCTTTGTCAGCTTCTTTATTGCTTTGGAGAGTGGAGAAATGAAGAAAATTGTAAAAAATTAGTTGGTTTGAAAAAGATAAGGAGAGACGAAAATTAGTTCTGATTTAGGTAGAATTTCTACTTGTAAAAAGATTCTCCTCTTTTTGTGGTTGTCATAATTTGGAAGGAAGTGGAAAATTGAAGAAGTTTTCAAGAATTTAGTTAATGTGGTTTATAGTATAGTGTATGAATAATTATTTGTCAATATATTTTCTAAGAAGGGGTTTTGCTTCATTTTAAAAGAAGGGGTTGTTTAATTTCTCTCCAAATTCTTGAAAAGTATTGTTGACAATCCTATCTAATTCAAGGAGTGATATTGAAGGTTTAAAGATTCTTCCTTTATATACTTTTTTTGAGGTGTTTAGTTTTTTTTTGGTGTAAAGATTTGTGAGGTTGTACTATTGGTGTTTATTTGAAAGAAATGGTTGGTAGTATTGAGGTGAAAAGTGGAAAAAATGTGTATTCAAATGGGAGTGTGCACAATCCCAATGGCCTAGAGGAGAAACTTGGTGAGCTTAGGCATATTCTTGGTAAGGCTAATGGAGATTTGTTGAGAATTGTTTGTGTTGGAGCTGGTGCTTGGGGCAGTGTATTTGCAGCTTTGCTCCAAGATAGTTACGGTCAATTTCGTGATAAGGTTCAACTTCGGATATGGAGAAGGGCAGGTAGAGCTGTGAATAGAGCCACAGCAGAACATTTATTTGAGGTGATCAATTCAAGGGAGGATGTCTTAAGGAGGTTGATCAGGAGATGTGCATATTTGAAGTATGTCGAGGCGAGATTAGGCGATCGGACACTATATGCGGATGAAATTTTGAAAGATGGTTTCTGCTTAAACATGATTGATACACCACTTTGTCCATTGAAGGTTGTGACTAACTTGCAAGAAGCTGTTTGGGATGCTGATTTTGTGATTAACGGATTGCCCTCGACTGAAACGCGAGAAGTGTTTATGGAGATCAGCAAGTATTGGAAGGAAAGACTAACTGTACCAATTATCATTTCTTTGGCTAAGGGTATTGAGGCTGAACTAGATCCAGTTCCTCATATTATTACTCCTACACAGATGATTAATCGGGCAAGTAAGGTTTTATCTTTGCATTGCTTTAGATCTTGTCTCCAGCTAATCAGAAATTCCTATATAGAAATGAAATAGAATTTGCTTCTGTATGGAATGTGATTGCTTAGAAAAAATGTATGGTGTGCTTCACTGCTGTTTGAATCCCCGTGTTTGTTAAACAAACTAAAACTCGTCGCTATGGACCAATTATAGAAATTTTAAAATTTTCTGATGCTGGTCTAAAAACTGGATCTTGAAGTAGCTTTAGACATTTCTTAACACCGGATTGCAGACATCGCTTTATATCTTCTAATGCATCACCTCTATCTCAGAAACACTAAGTTGCTAGGACAAGGGTACGGGTGTCCAACACGGGTGCGGATCTAGAGGTCGGATTCTTCAAAATGTAAATTACAGATCCTAGTACGGATACGAATGCGGGGATCCGGCTAAAAATAATCTTAAAAAATAAAAAAAAAAATCTCTATATAATTAGAAATTTTGTTATGTATAGCTTGTAAGGTGTGGATTTCTTTTTTATTCTCAAGTTGTAGATGAGTAAAAGATTGACTTCCTAGATATGGTATGCTATTTCTTTCAAATTTACCCTAGTTTTGGTTTTGATTTCGGGAATCAAAATGTACCTCGTCTCAAATTTTTCTGTTTGTCGTGGTCAAAGTACCCAAAATTGTTTGAGCATATCCGGTACGGATCCCATACCCACACTACTGTCGTGTCAACACGGGTGCGGGACCTAAACTGTCGTGTCAGAGCAAGCAACTTAGCAGAAACATGATATGATGGAAAAGACAAATGAAAGTCATTCGTCGATATGCTAGTAATTGTAAAAGAACAGGAAAAGGCTTAGCCTTTCTGTTTCTTAACAAAATCATCTTCATTGCAGCCGGAGTACCATTGGAGAACATCCTTTATCTTGGTGGACCAAATATCGCCTCGGAGATTTACAACAAAGAGTATGCCAATGCTAGGATCTGCGGATCAGAAAAATGGAGAAAACCACTTGCAAAGTTCTTAAGACAACCTCATTTTATTGTTTGGGACAATAGCGACCTTGTAACACACGAAGTCATGGGCGGCTTGAAGAATGTCTATGCCATTGGAGCTGGTAAGTGTTTGCCTTTCTCAATTTTCATTGGTCTGAGAGTTTTATTTTTCAGGTTAAATCCGTTCCTGTTTGATTCTTAATCTGTTTTCTAGCAAGCTTTATTATTACGAAACCAGCTAATATTAGGAGTCTAACGCGAATTCTATGACTATATTCTGCCGTGTTTTATATTCCAGGGATGGTAGCTGCACTTACGAATGAGAGTGCTACGAGCAAATCAGTATATTTTGCACATTGTACATCGGAGATGATATTCATCACGTATTTGTTGACAGAAGAACCAGAAAGGCTTGCAGGGCCTCTGCTAGCTGATACATATGTTACTTTGTTGAAAGGTCGTAATGCTTGGTACGGTCAAATGATAGCTAAGGGAGAACTGAGTCTCGATATGGGTGATAGCATTAGCGGCAAAGGAACAATCCAGGTATTCATTTTCTATTACCTCTTCTCTTCTTATGTCGCTCTATGTCTTGCTGTAATAGCTTTTAAGTTCCAGAATTTCCAAGAGGTCACGTACTTCTACTTTTGTGTAGGGAGTTTCTGCTGTTGGAGCTTTCTATGAACTTCTAAGTCAGTCAAGTTTGAATGTGTTACATCCCGGAGAGAATAAGCCGGTCGCCCCAGTTGAACTGTGCCCTATCTTGAAGACCTTGTACAAGATACTCATAAAAAGGTACGGCTTTGCAACAGAATATATAGATGTTGCTTGAAATTTGTTACTAATGCTATTATATGAACTCGAAAATAAAAATGCTCAGGAATTATTGTTATAGATAGAATTTAACGTATATACACTGACGATATAAAGAACTTTTACATTGTCTATGTAATTTAACATGTTTTATTAGGTTGTTTGCCTTGTTTTCTGGTTTCTGATTCCACTTGTTACGGACAATTACCTATAGTTATCGTTTACATGGCCTGGTAGTTTAGAAATTCTTTGACACATTCGATGTATATACGTTAAAACTCTTATAGTTACATGCATAACCAATGGACTGCTACCATGCTAGTAAAACTTGAAAACGAGAACGATGAGAAATTTTCCATTTTTAAGAGATAACATCTCTATGTGGTTTTTTTTTACTTCCAGGGAACAAGGGCCAATGGCAATTCTTCAGGCACTGAGGGATGAGAACTTGAATGATCCACGCGATCGGATTGAGATTGCGCAGAGCCATGCTTTCTACAGGCCTTCACTTCTTGGACAACCTTGATCAATAGTTCATGCAAAAAGACTTAGAAATTAGCAATGAATAAAGTATATAGACTGGCTCCAATTGGATGAAGTGTTATATGTGGTGAAGAAAACATATACTATATGATACTCAATTTGTACTGATGAAATTTACCATAACATGGTCCTATTTTCTTGATATTCATTTTGAATTTGAAGCCTATTTGTTCTTTAGGTGTATAGCAGGTTTTGATTGCTGCTGCAAGTATGCTAACTGAACTACACTACAGAGGGCAACTCTGTGCACTATGCTCGTGCTACCTTACCCTGCATTTATTCAAAAGGCTATTTTCACGACTCGAACCCGTGACCAGAGGTTATATGACATCAATTTTACCAATCATACTAAGACTCCCTTTTAACCAAACTACACTATAATAATGGGAAACAAAAATAAGCTGACCGCTACAATAAAACATGGATGAAAAGGCTTGTGACATTGCCTAATGTATAGTGTTCTTTGATTCTACTCTTTTTATATCTTATGTTAGATTGGTAGGTGAGTTGGGGAATCCTTGGTGCGATGGTAAAAACGGGTTATCTGGTCAAATTGTGAAAACAGACTCTTGCTAGCATGTGAAGTAATGTTTTGTAAGATAAACCTTGTATAGTATTGGTCTTTTTTCGAACTCTATGTATAACAATCTCTGCTAACATGCAAAGTAATGTATCCTATAATAAACCATAAGCCTAATATATTACGGTATTTTCTCGAATCACTATACATAAGGGGGACTTAGTAAATTGGATCGTCCTTGTAGGCGGAAGTGCTTCTTTTCGATATAAAAAATAATAATTTCTTTCACATTTGGAATGGATAAAAAATTCATTTTACCCAGGATTCAAGAAGCGAAATAATGGTCCAAACTTTTCTTATGTTACAAAATACACCTAAATTGTAATGGGCGAAAATATACTTCGAAAGAGAATATTGTTTCTCCTTATTTATTTATTTTTTGAATTTAAATTACGTACATCGTCACTAAACGAATTTTTTACCCAATTTTATATTTTTTTCATGTATTTGTTTTGTGAAACTTCTTTTTTCCATCTGTCTCAAAAATTGATAGTAGGTGTATCTTAATTTTCCCTTTTAAACCGTTAGTATAAGAAAAAATTACATGAAAATACACATGACTTCACACCGTAACAAAAAACGGCTCATGTTTTTAAGTTTTACTCCACTTTGCCCATATTGCACATATTTTGAAAGCACACAACTATTGCTATCACTCTCTTTTCTTCTCTCATCTTTTACATATGCTTTAATGAGCCGTGTATTTTCTGTTTCTCCTCTTGTGTCACCTGCTTGCAATGAAAGAAAATTGAAGAGTACAAGTCCACCATTAAAGACCATTCAAAGTTTTGCTTTTGAAAATTAGTTTTTCTTAAATTGTTAGTTGTTTGGATCGGGTATTGTTCCAATTGATTGAAAATATCAAAAGGAGTACAAAATTTAAATTTTAAGTGATTTGGAGTAGATTTGAGCAAGATTTGAGTTAAATTTCAGAAAAGACGTAAGGAAGAAGACGAAGTTAGTTTTTTTGTATAGTATTGTATATGAGTGTAGAAACACACTTTATACATTATTATATACCTTTATACAAGCGTCTGTAGACGAACTTCTTCCACGATTTTCAGTTGCAATTCTTGTTCAAAACCAATCCAAATCTTCATTAAATGACTTCAAATTTTATATACGGCCTTTATACTATTTCTAACAAGTTTAAATAACACTCACTCTAAATTTCTCACAAAATCAAATTCAAAATTTAAACTCACATATTTAAACTTGTTAAAAATCTAGTTTTCACCACACAAATAAATTTGGTTTGTTGAATTAATATTTGAGTCACAATTACTGATTCAAAATTTAATTTAAAAGCTTGAAGAATCTTTTTTAAAAGTTAAATAGTAATTTTGAGAACCTATTGGAGTTGGATGTTAAATTTTAACCTATTATTTAGGGGCAAGTTAGTTGTAAATTGAAATATGGGCTATAAAATTGAAAAATATGGAGCCCGGTTATCCTAATGTGAAATTTTTCCTTAGTTTAAATAAGTTAAATTTGCCTTTTGGAATGGTAAAAATAAGAAAAAGTTTAAAAAAAATAGTAAAACCATAAGTAATGTCATGGGCGGCTTTCCAACCATGCCCCATGACCCCTTGGGCACGTCCTGTGGCGTCTTAGCAAGCCTTCCAATGCCTAGCGTCACAGATGGCCCCGTGGTCTTGGCCGCGCCAAGTGACAAGCGCGCATGAGCATCTATGGCCCCACCGATATCCCTCGTCGGCGCCAAGTCGGAGGTAGATGCCAACAGTGTCAAGCGTAGACAACATTGCACCCGCCAATATGCCAAAGACACTGCTGCTGACAACGGACATGTTTCTACTTTGTAGAAAACTAAGCCCTTTCTCATTATAAATATAGAGTAGTTTTATTTCATGTACTTCCATTATGTTTCTCTAGCGTAGTAAAGTCCAGTCTTGTAGCTTTATTTTTTTAAACATTATTTGGGGGATCAAGCAATCAAACTTTCTAGCAAGCAAACAATTTTCTGTACTGGTGTCTCTCTCCCGCGACACCGCATTGCTTTTCTGTAATAGCTTTCATTAATGCAATCAAGATTTCTTTCATTCTCAATTCTCATTTTTGTTCTCTCAATTGCTTTTGATATTGGTTTTCCTGTATGGCACTCACAATCTAGTCTAGCGTACGGAAAGGACCTCAGTTGGCTGTTAGTAACTGCACTAACATCAGTTGCTTATCCTTACGTCTCCCTTCCAAGGAACCTCAGGAATGCGCGCGCAATAGTTGGTAGTAGAGCCTAGGCTCGACATTAGACGAGGGAACGCATTGTCATTACCACCATTTCTGACCATGGTGAATCATGGGGACTGCGTTGTGGCCCTTGAACAGACGGTTGACGAATTACGACCCATCGTGGATATGGTACATGAACTAAGAACCAGTCTAGGGCAAAGGTTGGATGACCTGGATCGCATGGTGATCCAAGCCGAAGTTAACATAGAAAACATCAGTCGCGACTCAGAGGGAAACCGGTAAATGGCAGCCACAGAGGCAGCAGAAATTTTTGGCAAATTCGAGGGACTCCAACATGAGTGTGCCAAGGATTTAGCTTACTGGTCACAAGAGGCAAATAGGGTGACTGCCGTGCAATAAACTATTGACGACTTGACAGACAAGCCCAATGTTGTCAATGCTGCTTTATAGGGCATACTTCGAGGTGATGGAAACTAAATCAGGGGCGCTGGGAACCCCGCTTCCGTGAAATAAAAGCTGAAAATTCCTGAGCCAAAGCCATACAGTGGAGCTAGGAATGCCAAGGAAGTGGAGAACTTTATCTTTGACATTGAACAGTATTTCGATGTTATTGGGGGCCTAGAATAAGCTAAGAAGATAGCAATTGCTGCCATGTATCTTCACGGTGATGCTAAACTCTGGTGGCGGGTGTATTATGAAGCCATTAGGGCCGGTGAAGATACCTTATGCCCGTATGGAGTTACAAAGACAAAGGGTAGATACCTTGCCCAAGGCGATCCAAGCAGTTGAATGCCTTGGGGGCTATCAAATGGAAGCTAGGAAGGATAGGCATCAGCCGCCTGTCCGAGTGGGATTCAAAGGGGGCCAGTCTAGAAATGGTGGCCCTAGCAGAAATGGGAGAGACCAGAGCTCAAAAAAATCTAAGGCTTGCTCCTCATGCAGCAACAGTGTTGCGTCAAACAACAGTGATTGAGGGAGAAAGCCTCCTTCAAGATGTCATCATTTCGGTGGACCACATTCGAACAATGAGTGCCCACATGCACAGATGAACGCCCATCAGGCTTGTGATGAGGTAATTGATAACGACTCAGATGATGCGGAACAGACTGAGCCAGTAGGTGCCTTCAATGCAATTATTGGCTTCATTGCTCAGGCACTAGAGGAGACCAGTGCTAGTATCCATAAGAAGAAGGACCCAGGTCCAGTCACCAAGAAAGGGAAAAAGAAAGCGGAAGAGGCGACTTCTCTTTAGAAAGAGAGGACCTTAATATTCGTTGAGATGAAGGTGAATGGCAAGCCCATTCAGGCAATGATATACATGGTCCTTACCCATAACTACTTAGCCTCGACTTAGGTGGAGCGCGTTGGTCTAGTTGTAGGGAAAGGTAGAGGTATTGTCAAGGCTATCAACTTACCTCCCCAGCCAGTGGATGGAATAGCCAAAGAGGTACCGGTGAAGCTTAGACCTTAGGAAGGAAAATTCAACCTGCGAGTGGTGATCATAGATGACTTCAACTTGATAGTTGGGTTGGAATTCCTAAGGCAAACCTACACCATGCATGTACCATTTTCAGAAATGCTACTGATGATGGGAACCAACAGGGCCAAGCCTTGCATTATCCAGTGCATGCCCATGATGATAGTTGTTGAGAACATCTCAGTCTTGCAGTTGAAGAAGGGTAAAAAGGAATGAACCTACGTTCATGGCGACCCTCTTCATTGAAAATATGGAACGCTCCTCAGGTCCCATTCTTGAACCCACAAAGGAGATACTATTGGAGTTTGAAGATGTCATGCCACAAGGCATGCCAAAGCGGCTCCCCTATGTGCACAATGGACCATGAAATCGAGTTGGTTCCGGGTGCGAAGCCACCTACCCGGGCGCCTTATAGAATGTCACAACCCGAGCTCACCGAGCTTTGAAGGCAATTGACAAAAATGCTAGATACATAGATCATTGTGCCCTCAAAGTCCCCATACGGGTCCCCTGTTCTATTCCAAAAGAAACATGATGTCATCCTGCGACTTTGTGTGGATTATCGGGCTCTAAACAAAACCACCGTGAAGAACAATTACCATATTCCTCTAATGGCAGACTTGTTCAATAGACTAGGTGGTGCGACAGTGTTCACTAAGATAGAACTCAAGACACGTTACTAGCAAGTTCGGATCACAGAGGGTGATGAACACAAGACGACCTGTGTGACAAGATATGGGTCGTACGACTTCCTGGTCATGTCGTTCAACTTGACTAATGCCCCAGCTACATTTTTCACTCTGATGAACCAAGCCTTTCGAGAGTACATTGACAAATTCATGGTGGTCTACTTGGATGACATTGTGGTATATAGTCAAACAGTGGAAGAACACCTAGTGCACTTGCGGAAGGTCCTAGCCCATTTGCGGGAGCATGAAATTTATGCAAAGCTATCCAAGTGCTCCTTTACTCAAAAGAAAAATTGACTTCCTTGGACATGTCATCAAGGAAGGAAGGATCAAGATGGACCAACAAAAGATCCAGGCCATCACTGATAGGCCATCGTCTAAGGATGTACATACCTTGAGGGCGTTCCTTGGCATATGCAACTTCTACCAGAGGTTTGTGAATAACTATTCCCTTATCGTAGTGCCATTGACAGAACTCCTCAGGAAGGTCACACCCTGGGATTGGGGACCAAGGAGAGCAAAGGCCTTCAACGCATTAAAAGCGGCTATTTCTATTAGCCCCGTCTTGGCCCTCCCTGATTTGGCCAAACCATTTGAGGTGCAAACAGATGCATCTGACTATGCCTTTGGCGGAGTTTTTCTACAAGAAGGGCACCCTATAGCGAACGAGATTCGGAAGCTGAAGGATGCAGAGCGCCGCTATGCGACCCATAATAAAGAATTATTGGATGTAGTCCACTACTTGTGCCTTTGGAGGCACTATCTGCTGGGGACCCCGTTCGTGGTCAAGACATATAACACAGCTGTTAGCCATTTCATGACCCATCGGAAGCTGAATGGTCAACAATCTAGGTGGCAGGAACTCCTAGCTGAATTCCACTTCAACTTGGAGTATCATAGTGGAAAGACCAATCATGTTGCTGATGGGCTCAGTCGGAGAGCTGATCTAGCATTGGTGTGCTTACTCGCCACCCTAAGGGGGAGCGAAGTAGCCACCTCCATCAACGACCAGATACAAGATCTACTCATCAAGGATCCTGCTACTCACTATTTGGTTAATTTGGTAGGATAGGTCAAGACTCGCTAGTTCTACATGGAAGATAGTTTTCTGAATATGAAATAGAATAAACTTTATGTTCCGAAAGGAGGAGATCTGCGGAGGAATCATCTAGCAGAATGTCATGACTCTATGTCAGCCGACCATCCCAGTGAATAACGCACCATGGTGTTACTTCTCGTGCCTATTATTGGGCTCAAATGCCCAACGATGTCGCTCAGTATGTGAAGACTTGTCTAGTATGTCAGAAGGACAAGCCGAACAGCTTGACACAAGCGAGACTCTTAGAACCACCAGGTGTCCCAAAGAGACCTTGGGAAAGTGTTTCCCTGGATTTTATCACCGGATTGCCCAAGGTCGGAGATCTCACAACTATCTTGGTTGTGGTGGATTGGTTTTCCAAATATGCTACCTTTTATTGCAGCCACATAATATATATGAGTAGAGGATATAACTCGACTCTCCCTCTCTCAAGTCGTCAAATATTGGGGCCTACCCAAAGACATTGTTGGTGATCGTGACTCACGTTTTCCTAGCAACTTTTGGACCCAACTCTTTAAGTGCCTTGGGTCAAAATTGAGTCATAGCTCAAGTTTTCATCCGCAAACTAATTGCTAGATGGAGCAGTCCAATGGTATGTTGGAGGAATATCTCTGCCACTTTGTAACCGGGTCGCAAAAGAATTGGGTGAAGCTTCTGGATGCTGCTCAACTGTGTTTTAATTCACAAAAGAGCTCTAGTACAAACAAAGGTGCTATTGATATTCTTACCGGATAGCAACTACTACTCCCACACACTGTAGATGCACCAAACATGTACAAATCTCCTCGAGTTTCTACCTTCTCAAAAGAGCGGACATGGAATTTGGAGATAGTGCAGAGCTATCTTGTCAAAACTCAAAAGCGGATGAAGAGCCATGCCGATCAGAATCGGTGCTTTGTTGAATACCAAGTAGGAGACAAAGTGATGGTCAAAATCCCGAAACAATACTTATTTGCGGGGGTCCATGACCCTCGCCTATTGCAAAAATACATTGGACCCTTATCCATTGAAAGGCGCATTGGGAAAGTTGCATACTGGGTGGATACCCTAGCTTAGTGGAAAATTCATTTTGTCTTCCATGTCAGTCTCCTGAAACCTTTTCGGGAAGACACGGAGGATCTGTTATAGTGTCAGCTCATAATACCCGGTATTCAAGGTCCCAATTCAATCGGGAAAAGGCGTGTAGAAGCTATCCTTGATGATAGAGTAATTCACGCCTCAAGGAAAGATCACCAAGAGTTCTTGGTGAAATAGTAGGGCTGTGATGCAGAAGAGAATACTTGGGAGAGGGGAGCAAACCTAAAAAACTACAAAAGTCTCACTGAAGATTATTTTCAAAGTAAGGCACTGAGGACGTCGCCAACTCATGTGGGGGAGAATGTCATGGGCGGCCTTCCAGTCATGCCCCATGACCCCTTGGGCATGCCCCGTGGCATCCTAGCAAGCCTCCTAATGCCTAGCGCCACGGACGGCCCTGTGGTCTTGGACGCGCTAAGTGACGAGCGCAGGTGCCTCTGTTGCCCCACCGATATCCCTCGCTAGCGCCCAGCCGCAGGCAGATGCCAACACCGCCGCACGCGCAGACAACGTCACGTGCACCGACCGTGATGCCAAAGACATTGCTGATGATAATGGACCTATTTCTACTTTGTAGAAAACTAAGTCCTTGTCATTGTAAATATAGAGTAGTTTTATTTCATGTACTTCCATTATGTTTCTCTAGCGTAGTCAACTCTAGTCTTGTAGATTTGTATTATTATTTTAAGTATTATTAGGGGGGATCAAGCTATCAAACTTTCTAGAAAGCAAACAATTCTCTGTACTAGTGTCTCTCCTCCGTGGACACCGCATTGCCTTTCTGCAATAGCTTTCATTAATGTAATCAAGATTTCTTTCATTCTCTATTCTCATTTCTTTTCCCTCAATTTTTTTGACATTGGTTTTCCCGTACAATACTGGCAATCTAGTCTAGCGTACGGAGGGGAACTCAGTTGGCGGATAGTAAGACATCAGTTTCTTAGCCTTACGTTTCCCTTCCAAGGAACCTTAGGAAGGCACCGTGTAACAGTAATCGTACTAGTAAAACCATATGAGGTCATTTGTGTTAGAATAAGTGCTTAACGCTAGAGGGGGGGTGAATAGCGTTTTATAAAAATTCGCAGGAATAAAAAATAACTCAAATGCGGAAATAAAAGAGTTAGGAAGAAGTGCACCAAATTTATACTGGTTGGCCACAAATGTGGTTACGTCCCGTCTCCCGAGATACTATCTTGAGGTTCAACTAATCTTGTTAAGCTTCCGGGTGCTCAACAAACCGTTACAACTTGAGAACTTGAATCACACAAGCCTCAACAATCTTTGCTCGAAGATACCGCACTTCAAGACTTCAACCGAAGGAATAAAAACGTTCCTTCTTACAACAACAAGGGATTAAAACTTCCCTTCAAGTGTATACAAACACTTAACACTCACTTAAACAGAACTCTATTGAAGAGTAGATATGAGTAAACAAGTACGCTCAAGAAAGCTTGTATATGTTTTGCTCAGATGTTGTGTGTTAAATGAGAGGTTTTGGGGTGTATTTATAGCCCCAAAAACTCTTGCATCCGTTGATAAATTAACCTTTCAAAAATATAGTCGTTGGGTAGGCAACAGATACTAAGATAATCGATTAACTTATGTTGGATAATCGATTATTTTACCGATAATCGATTATCGGATTCAGATAATCGATTATCTCTTTTGAAATACTAGTCGTTGAGAAATAACGTATATAAGATAATCGATTAACTTGTGTTGGATAATCCATTATTTTGAAGATAATCGATTATCTCAAGTACGATAATCGATTAACCTGCCTTGCGGAAAAAGTCCAGTTTTATTGAAAATATTAGATAATCGATTATTTGTTCTGGATAATCGATTAACTCAGTAGAAAATCATTTGCAAGACGTTTTTCATTGTTTATTTGAATACCAAAAATATAATATATGTCTTAAATATTAAAGACACTTTTAAATACCTTTTTGGTTCAATTTAAAATATGAAAATCAATTTATTCTAAGTGTATCAAAAATATTTATGATATGCATATTTTCATGAAAATGATTTTTGAGAGAAGCCAAGACTTAAATTTAAAGTTGAATCAAGATCACAATATAAACATGACTCAAAAATGTCTTCATTTATTTTCATTGCTTCTCTTGATCTTGTCTTGAACTTCTTGTACTTGGACTTCAATTTTAGTCCGATATTTAATTTCGCATATCACATCTACAAAACAAACACACTTTAGTTAAAATATAAATTAAAGTGTATTTCAATAATAACTCACAATTATTTGGCATATATGAATTTTTCATCTATTTCGGTTTGTCATTTATCAAAACCTACAAAGATGAACACACATTTAGTTTTAGCAACATAAGAGTGTGTTTCCAACAATTTCCCCCTTTTTGATAATGGCAAACTGATATGGGGATATGCATTAAAAAATTAATATAGATTGATTATGCCAAATACTAGATAAGTTATAGTTGAGTTCCCCCTCAATTTATGCCAAAAATATTAAAAAACAAAAATATATAAAAAAATGCATATACCCTTTTCTTCCCCCTTTTGACATTAACAAAAAGACGGTTTTATTAATGAAAAGGAAATAGAGTACATAAAAGATGATACAAAATAAATTTCAATAATAAAAACTAAAAGTTATCGTCGTCGAATTCATCACTTGAATCATTTGATGAATAAACTTGAGTATAGGGGTAATTGACGTGGTCAAAATACCCGTGAAGTTCATTACTCAATCTTCGCACGTTTCTTTCCGTGCGGGACACATTTCTATCAATCCGATTCATGGAAGTTGATAGTGAAGCTAGTTGCTCCGAAATGGTTTGAAGTGTAACATCCGAGGGAGCATGAGTGCGACGACTTTGTTGAGTAGATGGAGGAGGAGGAGGGGGATGATCACCGCTATGGAAAGATGTTTCTTGAATTTCCCAAAGTTTGGTGCAATTTTTCTTCAGACCAACATTGGTATTGATTTCCAATGCTTCAAAGATAATCATTATAAGAAGAGCATATGGAAGAGGTTTGTCATCCCCTATTGAATCATGCATGTGAGTTAGAATAAGCTTGCACCAATTGATGCGCGCTCCGGAAATAATGGCATGCATAATTTTGGCGTCCTCACGACCAATTGTTGTATGATTGTATTTTCTTGGCTTGAGAATTCGAGTGATGATATAGAAGATTAAACGAAATTCCGGTAGCATATTTGTAATTGTTGGTCGACGATGCTCCGGGGTCCATTCAAGTGTCCAATTCCAATTTGTTGGAAAAGGACTTGTTCATCAAACAAAACTCCTTCGTCCCCGGTGTAGTGGATGATGTCTTGGCCCTCTCGAGGAAGATTCGTGAGGGTTTGAATATTTTCCTCACTCAAAAGAATAGAAACGCCATTGACGTTGGTAGAGAGTTCACCATTTTCATCCTTTTTCAAATTTGAATAAAATGCCTGAATCAAATGAGGATGAATGTAGGAATATGAAAGATAAACAAAATTGATAATTTGGCTTTGGGGGAGTATGGAGGAATGAGTAGAATCGGCGAGATATCTTCCGGTTGTAAATCGAGGAGGAAGAATTTCTCGATTTTCAAATTTTTGAATAAACCGAAGAAGTTCGGTTTCTTGATTGAACCATAGAAAAGAACCATCTTGGTAGCAATATATAGATGGCGGAATGTTGGAGGAAGAGGCAACATTCTTGCCGGCACGAGCTCTCTTGGTATTTCTACTTGCCATTTGAAAGATAAGGTAAATCAAAGAGAATTTTTTTGAAGACTTTTTGATGCTCTTGAAGAGAGTTATATGAAGAGAATGGCTTTTTGAGTGTATATTTTGAGTGGAAGACATCCCTATTTATATAGGTGAAAGATAATGGTAATTAAAGTGAAAAAATTCTGATTTTGAAGAGTACAAACGGCTATAAAACGATAAAAATATAAAAAATTGGCCGTTGTTAATCGATTAACCAGGACGATAGTCGATTATCTTGAGCTGCGGATAAGTACGATAATCGATTATCGGATAAGTTAATTGATTATTTTAAAAATCTCAGAAAAGGTCGAAAAAACAGAATGTTACGATAATCTATTATCTTCCCTAAATAATCGATTATTTTGAAAAATCGGTAAAGCATAGTTTATAACGATAATCGATTATCCTATATGATAATCGATTATGTTAATATCGACCTTCAAAAACATTAAATAAGATAATCTAATTCCTCAATTGATTATTTTGATATCAAACCCAAACAAATGTTCAATATGGCTTAAGGAGATTTCAACTAAGTTCCCCCTGCCTTTAGGGCGATACCTACAAAAGAAAAATAGACGTCTCCGACGCTCAAGTTAGTAATTATTAAAAAATAAATGCAACCTAAATGTATGCATTAGATCAACGTAGAGTCAAGAATTCCGAGTTCACTACGAATACGGAAGAACGACTCTTTATCTAAAGGTTTAGTGAAGATGTCAGCCAATTGATGTTTAGTTTCAACGAACTCAATTTCGACATCACCTTTAAGAACGTGATCTCTTATGAAATGGTGCCTAATCTCGATGTGTTTCGTTCTTGAATGAAGAATAGGATTCTTCGTCAAGCTTATGGCGCTAGTATTGTCACATCTAAGAGGGACATGATCAATACTAAGACCATAATCCGAGAGTTGTTGCTTCATCCAAAGAATTTGTGCACAACAACTCCCCGCGGCTATATATTCAGCCTCGGTTGTGGATAACGCAACACTAATAAGCTACCGAGCAAATGGCAAGTGCCACTTGTGCTCTTGCGGTCCAATCTGCAACCTGCAAAATCTGAATCGGAATAGCCAATAAGTTGGCATGAAGAACCTTTGGGATACCAAAGTCCCACATTCATAGTTCCAACAAGGTACTTTATTATCCGTTTTACCACAGTAAGGTGTGACTCCTCAAGATTGATATCTAGCGCATAGACAAACGCTAAACATAATGTCCGGTCTACTTGCAGTAAGGTAAAGAAGAGATCATACCTCGATATTTCTTGGTGTCTACCTCTTTACCTTTTTCATCCTTGTCAAGATGGTCAGATGTCCTCATTGGAGTGGCCATTGCTTTGGCGTTGCTCATTTCAAATCGATTTAGCAACTCCTTGCAATACTTAGATTGACAAATGGAAGTTCCTTCTTTCATTTGTTTCACTTGCAACCCCAAGAAGAAATTAAGCTCACCCATCATTGACATTTCGAATTCGCTAGTCATTAGCTTAGAGAATTCCTCGCATAAAAAATCATTAGTAGCACCCAAAATAATATTATCAACATATATTTGTACTAATAGAATGTCACTGTTTTTACTCTTGATGAAAAGTGTAGAATCGACTTTCCCCCTATGAATTCATTTTCCAAAAGGAATTTGCTTAAGCGTTCATACCAAGCTCGGGGAGCTTGTTTTAAACCATAGAGTGCTTTCTTAAGCTTGAAGACATGATCCGGAGATTTAAAGTCTTCGAACCCCGGGGGTTGTTCAACATACACTTCCTCTTGAATAAATCCATTGAGGAAGGCACTCTTGACATCCATTTGATATAACTTAAAATTGATAGATGATGAAAATGCAAGTAACAAGCGAATAGCTTCTAAGCGTGCAACGGGTGCATAAGTTTCTTCATAATCAATACCTTCTTCTTGATTATAACCTTTAGCAACTAACCTAGCCTTGTTTCTAGTGATAATTCCATTTTCATCTAATTTATTCCGAAAAACCCATTTCGTACCAATTATGGTGTGATTATCGGGTCTTGGCACCAATTCCCAAACGTCATTACGTTTAAATTTGTTAAGCTCCTCTTGCATTGCCAAGGTCCAATACTCATCCCCAATTGCCTCGGAAATGGTAGTAGGTTCAATTTGAGAAACAAAAGCCATATGACCTACCGTGTCTTTAAGAAGGTTTTGTGTACTTACCCCTTTCCCGATGTTGCCAATTACCTTGTCGAGAGGATGGTCTTTAGACGTCCTCCAAGCCTTAGGCATCATCGATTCTTCCTTCTGTGGTGGTGCTTCTTCCGATGGTTGTTCCATGTCTTGAGCTTCCTTTGGATTCTCCTTTGTTCCTTGTCTTGAAGACTTATCTTGTTTAGAGAATCTGCAAGATGATCACAAAAATCCTTTCTCGCCAAGCGAGCATCATTTTCACAAAATAAAATATGAGGGGACTCCTCGACAGTTGCAGTGCGATTATTGTATACTTTATATGCTTTGCTACGTGATGAGTAACCACGAAAAACTCCTTCATCAGATTTCGCATCAAACTTTCCCAAGTTATCTTTTCCGTTGTTATGAATGAAACATTTACAACCAAAGACTCTAAGATGGAAAATATTTGGTTTCCTTCCCTTGTAGAGTTCATAGGGAGTTCATGAGTATTGGCCTAATGACAGCTCTGTTTAAAACATAGCATGCGGTACTCACGGCATCCGCCCAAAATTTCTTGGAAATCTTAGCCTCATCGAGCATGGTTCTAGCCATCTCTTCGAGACATCGATTTTTACGTTCTACCACTCCATTTTGTTGTGGTGTACGTGGAGCAGAAAAGGTATGTTCAATACCGAGTTCGTCACAAAAATCCGCGAAGAGATTATGATCGAACTCTCCCCCATGATCACTTCTTATAGAAGTGACGGTTGTGTTCTTTTCATTTTGTACACGTTTAAGAAAACTTTTAAAAGCTTGAAAGGCGTCACTTTTATGAGCAAGAAATAATGTCCATGTGAATCTAGAGTAGTCGTCAACAATTACAAAAGCATAGAGATTTCCACCAAAACTTTCAATTCGAGATGGTCCAAAAAGATCCATGTGAAGAAGTTGTAAAGGTTTAGTGGTTGAAACAATATTTTTAGATTTAAAAGAGGCTTTTGTTTGCTTCCCTTTTTGGCATGAATCACAAATAGAATCTTTTTCAAAAATTATATTTGGAAGACCAATTACTAAATTTTGAGAAACTAATTTGTTTAAAAGATTCATGTTTACATGAGCTACTCTACGATGCCATAACCACATGTCGTCTTCTTTACTCATAAGGCAATTCACAAAACTTGATGAAGAATTTTCAAGATCAACCATATAAATATTATCAATTCTAATACCGCGAAGAATAACTTTAAAATCACTACGACGAATAACTAAGCATTCTTCGGAATCAAACAAAACAAGATTTCCCTTGTCACATAATTGACTTATGCTCAAGAGATTATGTTTAAGACCTTTAACTAATAGGATGTTTTTAATAGAGGAGGATTCGTCCTTACCGACCGAGCCAATGCCGATAATTTTTCCTTTGTTATTGTCTCCAAAAATAACATTTCCTCCTTCCGTGGGTTTTAGTTGAAGGAATTTTGATGAATCTCCGGTCATATGCTTGGAGCATCCACAATCAAGGTACCAAAGTACACTTGATCCCTTCAAACACACCTACAAAACAAATTAATGAGATTTTGGTACCCAAGCCATTTTGGGTCCTTGTGTGTTAGGTGCAACAAAGTGGTGTGATTCGCTAGTGTTGAAATGTCTATGTCGAGTAAAGCAAACAGGAGCAATATGTCCTATTTTATTGCAATAATGGCATATAACATTCGGATTATGCATTCTTCTAGGGTGATAATAATTTGGGGGTCTAAACTCATTTACCCTATTTTTAGAAAAATTGTTTTGATGCAATTTTCGAGAATCTTGTCTAGGTGGTCTATACATGCTAATATTTCTTCTAACATTTATTCTAGGATGACTAACAAATCTAGAATTAATATTTCTAGGTGGATTTATTTTATTTTGCCTAGGTTGAGTCTTAGGTGGTTTAGGAATTGACTCAACTTTTTCTTTAGGCTCATTTTTAAACCCTATACCGTGCTTAGTGGATTTCAAATTTACAAGAACATCATTCAAATTTTTGTGAGAGGAATTAAACTTGTGCAATGTGCTTTTAAGACTATCTACTTCTTCTTTTAAAGATTTACAAGATGTACAACCCTTGTTAGAACTTTCGGGTTTATCGGCGCTTCGTCTTCCATAAAACTTGTTTTCCTCTTTCAATTTTTCATTTTCAAGAGTTAGTTTATCAAAATCTTTTTCTTTTAAGGAAAGTTGTTTTCTTAATTCCTTTATTGTTTTTGAAGCACTAATATACTCAACATATAATTCATCAAGGGCATCTTGCATTTCTTCTAAAGTAAAATTATTTTTAGAAGTACATACCTCGTTTTGGGATTCTTCATGTGCCATTAGACACAAGTTTGCAGTCTCATCTTCTTCTCTGTCGCTTGACTCGTCTCCGGAGTCGCCTCCCCAAGAGATGTAGGCCCTATGCTTTTTAACGGCCTTCTTCTCCGTTTTGGCATTTGGGCATTTCGGTTTGATGTGCCCAAGTTCTCCGCATCCATAGCACTTTAGTTGGCCTCCTTGTTTCTTACCTTTTCGTTCAAATTCCTTTCACATGAATTTGTGGAATTTCTTGATAACGAGTCCGAACTCGTTTTCTTCGTCGCTCGTCTCCTCATCAATTTGGGGTTGAGTCGTGCTTGCTTTTAGGGCTATTCTCCTTTTCCTTTGATCATCTACAGAAGGGTTAAGAATAGTAGATTCATAGGTTTTAAGGTTACCTCTTTGCCCGTCGATGGTGACATTTGTTACGCCGATTTACTCTTGAATAGCGTCGGCCTTGGATCGCCATTCCGGAGTAATACTTCGAAGAATTTTTCGGGCTAGTTCCCTATCCGTAAATGTCTTCTTGAGAGTGTGTAGATCATTAACGATTTTTGAAAATCGTTCAAACATGTCATCTATTTTCTCGCTTTCCTTCATATGAAACAGTTCATATTCATGGGTTAGAAAATCAATTTTTGCTTCTCTTACCTGGTCCGTACCTTCGTATGTGATTTCCAGTTTATCCCACATTTGCTTAGCCGTTGTGCAACATGATATTTTTCAATAGTCATCGGGGTTTGCGGCACAGTACATCATGTTGATGGCCTTTGCATTGTTCTCTACTTTTCTAATATCATCCGCATCGTATTCATCTTCGGACTTAGGAACCATTTAATTTTCAACCTTTTTGGTTGGTATTTGCTCTCCATTCTTTATAATTTTCCATAGTAGAAAATTATTTGATTGGATGAATATTCTCATCCTCTCCTTCCAATAAGTATAATTTGTGCCATCGAATAGTGGTGGCCTTGTGGTGCATTGACCTTCACCTAGTCCTGCATAAGCACTACGAGTAGAAGCCATGGAAAGTTTCACTCAAATGGTTAAGTATTACAGAGAGTTAGGCTCTGATACCAATTGTTAGAATAAGTGCTTACGCTAGAGGGGGGTGAATAGCGTTTTATAAAAATTCGCAGGAATAAAAAATAACTCAAATGCGGAAATAAAAGAGTAAGGAAGAAGTGCACCAAATTTATACTGGTTGGCCACAAATGTGGTTACGTCCAGTCTTCCGAGATACTATCTCGAGGTTCAACTAATCTTGTTAAGCTTCCGGGTGCTCAACAAACCGTTACAACTTGAGAACTTGAATCACACAAGCCTCAACAATCTTTGCTCGAAGATACCGCACTTCAAGACTTCAACTGAAGGAATAAAAACGTTCCTTCTTACAACAACAAGGGATTAAAACTTCCCTTCAAGTGTATACAAACACTTAACACTCACTTAAACAGAACTCTATTGAAGAGTAGATTTGAGTAAACAAGTACGCTCAAGAACACAACAATAAATTCAAGTAATTGGCTCTCAAAAGCAATTGAATATAATAAAATGAATATAGAGAGTATTTGAAAGCTTGTATATGTTTTGCTCAGATGTTGTGTGTTAAATGAGAGGTTTTGGGGTGTATTTATAGCTCCGAAAACTCTTGCATCCGTTGCTAAATGATTAAACAATTTTGCAAAATCTGCTGAAGTTAATCAATTAACTTAGCCGATAATCGATTAACCTTTCAAAAATATAGTCATTGGGTAGGCAACGGATACTAAGATAATCGATTAACTTATGTTGGATAATCGATTATTTTACCGATAATCAATTATCGGATTCAGATAATCGATTATCTCTTTTGAAATACTAGTCGTTGAGAAATAACGGATATAAGATAATCGATTAACTTGTGTTGGATAATCGATTATTTTGAAGATAATCGATTATCTCAAGTACGATAATCGATTAACCTGCCTTGCGGAAAAAGTCCAGTTTTATTGAAAATATTAGATAATCGATTATCTGTTCTGGATAATCGATTAACTCAGTAGAAAATCATTTGCAAGACGTTTTTCATTGTTTATTTGAATACCAAAAATATAATATATGTCTTAAATATTAAAGACACTTTTAAATACCTTTTTGGTTCAATTTAAAATATGAAAATCAATTTATTCTAAGTGTATCAAAAATATTTATGATATGCATATTTTCATGAAAATAATTTTTGAGAGAAGCCAAGACTTAAATTTAAAGTTGGATCAAGATCACAATATAAACATGACTCAAAAATGTCTTCATTTATTTGCATTGCTTCTCTTGATCTTGTCTTGAACTTCTTGTACTTGGACTTCAATTATAGTCCGATATTTAATTCAGCATATCACATCTACAAAACAAACACACTTTAGTTAAAATATAAATTAAAGTGTATTTCAATAGTAACTCACAATTATTTGGCATATATGAATTTTTCATCCGTTTCGGTTTGTCATTTATCAAAACCTACAAAGATGAACACACATTTAGTTTTAGCAACATAAGAGTGTGTTTCCAACAGTTTGGTTCCTAAAGTGGGATATCTAGGGATTAATAATTCCAAAACTATGACCCCGGGATTGTTATTCCATCTCTAACATGGGATAGTTAATACCAAAAGTTGGTATAAAATTGATATCGGTATTATTAATAGCTATGATCAAACGCAAAGGCGGACCCAGAATTTAAAAATCACAGAGGCATATGAGCGGACTACTCAACCAGTGCCTCGTCTGATTTTTTATGTTACTCTTAAACTCGAGAAAAAGGTCCTTGCCTCATAAACACACACACACACACACGTATATATATATATATATATATATATATATATAAAACTTTTCTCGATGTTAAAGGGGTCAGTGACCCTTTATATATATATATATATATATATATATATATATATATATATATATATATATATATATATATATATAACTTTTCTCGATGTTAAAGGGGTCAGTGACCCTTTTTCTTTGTACTTAGGTCCATCTTTAATGAACATGGATAAAGGAAAGTTACTGATATATCCAAAAAGTAACCAAACGATCCCTAAAGGTAAAAGAAACTACCAATGTATCTAGGGGTGTTCTTAAAAACATGAAACAAAAACGAACTGAAACTGACTAAAAACCCGAAACTTTTTCAGTTTGGTTTGAGTTTTATAAATCAGACAAATTTGATTTGGTTTTGACGACTCTCCAGAAAAATTTTGAAAATCGGCCAATTGGATCATTGTACCCCACTTACACTCCTCAAACATCTTTTCCATCATAAATGATATTAAATAACTTTGTGAGCCATTTCAATCCCACCCTATCCGTGTTCTTCCAAAATTCCACAGGGATTTGGTCTCGCTCGATCGCTCTACCCATGTTCATTCTATGTAGCCTCCTCAACCTCTTCAACTTTAATACATATATAATACCCAAAGTATTGACAAATATTGGAGTGTTCCAAATCACCCAACATAATATTCATGTCCCCTTCTTCTTTCAAGAGTATATGGAAGTAAGTCTGCCATCTCCGACGAATATGTGCCTCATCCAACAAAACTCCTCTATCTCCGTCCTTGATGCACTGCCCTTGGTCCAGGTCATGGACCTTCCTTTCTCTCACCTTAGCCAGCATGAACAACTTCTTCTCCTCTCCTCATTGCCATCATGTTATTCATACTAACGACCAAATGTTGTAGTCTTAGCCACCGTAACCCCTAACTTTGTCTCCTTATTAACCATCTTATACCAATCCCTATTCGTCCTTTTCTCTTCCTCGCCAATGCTCTCCAATAACTTTAAATGTACCACTTTCTTGGTTTCTAATTTTTCTCGCACCTCTCTATTCCACCATTAGTCCCCTAAGTAACCACCCAAGTATCTTCGAGACCCCTAATACCTCTCTAAATGCTGCCCTAATGCAATCGTGGTCCATATAATACCCGCGTCCTCACTACTCCTCCATGCCCCCGTAGCTAGAAGCTTATCCCCCAAATCTTGGGCGTTGTCCTCGGTCAAGCCTCCCTTGATCTTAGGATGACCATACACAACCGTCTTTCTCATGATCTCAAGGTCCACGAGCCTATATTATATCGTAAGTTTCTTACAATGGATGATCTCTCGGTCCATACAAAGATCTTTATTGGACTTCCCCGGGAGTAGATAATCAATCCGGGTCTTTGAACACCAAACTTTGGAAAGTGACTAAGTGCTCCAGCTTTTTCGGAAAACTCGAGAAAGTTATCACCAAGTAGAACGCTTTAGCGAAATCCAATAGTTAAGTTCCTCATCCGTTTCTATCTCCAAAACTAAAGCCGTAATGCACATTATCATAAACCGCAGACGTGGTCCCAATGGGGCAAGATTCAGAATTATCCTTATATTAGTTATGTTATGGGCCAATGCAAAATGAAACAATAGGCACGAATAAATTTAAAACCAAATGAACAATAAATTCGCTCAACTTTAAACGTAAAAATTTCACGGGGCGATTTATTTAGTCGCCCCCATTTAACCCGTGCCCGCTTTTTAATTTTTTTTAAAACTTGTACCCACTGTTTGAACAACTTTAGGCCTTTTCTCATCTTTCTTCTTCTTCTTCTTCTTCTTTGGATAACAATGATTTTATGTGATATTTATCAACATATTTTAAGATAGTTTATGATGTTTATAGCGATGAGCTGTTGTGACACATTATTTTTTACAATTGCTTAGAGTTTCTTCATTTTCTTTTCTTAATTGTAAAATGAGTTTGTTAGATTTATTATTGTATTGATAACTGATGCTTATTCTTGATGATATATAAAGGTTATGTTTCAATATTGAGCTAATTTAGAGTAGATTTAGGTATTAAATCGTATATTAGATTGTTAAAATTCAAAGAATAAATTTTTTGTTTCTGGGATAAATTGCACTTAAGACGTTTTTGCCTTAAGTGCATCTGAAATGCAATTTTTCATTTTAGACTTATTAACAAGTTTAGGAAATATTTGTTGCACTTCAGACCTTTTAGCCTTTAGTGCATTTGAAGTGTAATTTTTTACTTCAAACTTATTAGCCTTAAGTTCACGAAAGCATTGGTTGTACTTGAGACCTATTTGGTCATAAGTGCATATGAAGTGCAGTTTTTCACTACAAACTAATTTTTTTTGGAATTTTTACCTCATATAGCAAAGGTTAATACCTTTTATTTTAAGTACATATTAAAAAATTATATTCTATAGATACCTATAATGTTTATAGCAAAATATCTAATTTTGGTTACATCTCATCCCTTAGCCTCTAGATACGCTATTCAGTTACACTACTATCTCTCTCTCTACTTTGATACATGTCATTATCTTTCCCTATATTTTGGGCTATTCTCTAGTGCCAACACTCTTGAACTAGACTCTGCATTCTTCCACCAAACTCATATTGCTGCTTTTCACAAACCAATTGCCAATATATTTTTGGACTTTGACCTCTCTTTATAAAGCTAAAATAAACCAAAGTAGATTTATTTGACTTGTGAGAAAGGCATAGCTCTATCGGGAACAAAAATCTTTTGAAGGAATCCAACAACAGCTACTTGTTGCCATTGCTACACAATTCGTCATCGAAGGATATAAGTTATTTCGTCTTTATCAATCAATTCGTCATTGAAGAATATAAATTTGTGTGATTTTTACATCTTCTGAGATATGGCATTAAAGGATTTGACGTTGTTTTTTTACCATTGTGGCATTCTTATCGGTGGTTGCTTCTACTCAGGAAGTGACTTCGGCTCCAGCACCACCGCCGGACCAAGGCGGCGCGTTTTCACTACTGGCTTCCGGTGAACGACAGATTTGCCAAAAATTAGGGGTTGATCTTGAACAAAGACGACGGAGTTTGGGGCTGAACAACTTGATTTTCTGTTAATATATTTCAATGTATTTTCATGTATGTTATTGTATTCATTGTCTTTTTTTTCATTGTAATTCAATGTATCTCGTTGTATTCCATGTATTTCGTTGTATTCACTATCTTTTTTTAATTGTATTTTAATGTATCCCGTTGTATTCTATGTATTTCATTCTATTCACTGTATCACTATATGTCATGAATGTACTCATATGTTCTCAATGCATTTCTTTAGACAAAGACTCCGTTTTTTCCTCTTTTCGGATGATAAATCTTTCTCAGAACATGGAGTGTGAATCAAACCCATGTTTGAATTGAAATTGAGATACTGATGCAAGTTCTTCCCTTCTGAATCAGATAGATTCATATCTGAAAGAGGTTGACAATAAGTTCTTTCAAAATTTACTATTTGCCCCTCTGTTAGAGGTGTTCCAGAAATGTCTATGATCGAGTAAATAGCTCTACGAACGAATGGATCGGATCGACTTAGAAAATGGAAAGATTTGTACAAGTTATACGTTTCGTCACCACTTTGTGGAAAATCGTTAGGTATGAATATGTTAGATACCTGTGACTCGATTGGTGAAATAGTATCTCTCCCCCAAAAAGCATGTTTTTTTTTACCGACGCACAAAGAAAATATTTTGTTGCGAATGAACAAGATATTGAGGAATTGTCCATATTAATGTAATTTTATATATTCAGATGCATTATATAATTTCTCTAAAGATTGCTATGTTTTTGGGGTATTTTTCGGTTGAGAATATCCTTTTAACCGAAAATACAAAGTTTGTGTGTTATTCGAGTTTGTTGAGTTATATTAGAAGTCTATTATGTTAATTGATTTACTTTCCGTTTTAAAAACAATGTAATTCCCTATTCCACGCCGTGAATACAGTCAAATACAATAGTCTGTCCAGCTGTAATCCCATGTTTCACTCCATGAATACAGTCGAATACACTTGAATACAACAACTATTGATTAACTGCACTTCCCTGATTCACATCTATTGTTTGCTACTATATTCATGAATACAATAGCTTAAATATCGCAAATACATCTTACAACCACCAAAAAGGTATCTATAATCCATAATAGAGCAAATGGTTGTAAGAAACACGTTCTCGAACTAACGTGTGTTGATTCATGTAGGTTTTGATAAATGCCAAACATTGAGACAAGCATCGGTGATGGAACAATAACAGTCCAAGTACAAGATGGATAGTACGCGTTCAAGAATAGAAGATGCAATCAACTGTTGAGTAGGTCTCAATTTGTAATCTTGACTCAACGACTTACTTCTAGTATTGGCTCTCACCTAAAATGATTTTCATAAAATCATGCATCATAAGTTTTTAAAGAAATAAGTTGCATATTTGTCAAAATGATTTTTAAACTCGTTTTGTGAAAATTGGGTTTAACAATCGATTGTCTTGAAGAAACAATCGATTGTCAAGTTCTATACTTAGTTTTTAAAATGTTGTCTTGAGACAGAAACTTCGTTTGAAATCATTTTTGAAGCAACAATCGATTGTCACTGTTCAACAATCGATTGTCAGATTTTATACTTAAGTCTCAAAGTTTTGGACAACTTACAGAATGTTTTCAAAATCTTCAAAAATGAAGAACAATCGATTGTCACTATTTAACAATCGATTGTGCTTAGTGATTTTTCCAAACGGACTTTTTCCAACGGCTTTATCTATTTATGGTATAATCTTTACTCAAATCTTTTAGTCAAAAAGTTGCCAGAAATATTTTGAATATTTGAACAACAATCGATTGTCTAAAGTCAACAATCGATTGTCATTTTTAAAAATTCAACAGAAATCTTTTTAACCGGATTTTAAGGATCTTCTGTTGAAATTTTGCTCCAACAATCGATTGTGTAATATCAACAATCGATTGTCAGGCAGATTTTCAGGAGCATTTTCTGGAACTAAAAGCAACGGTCTATTGCTCCATTTTCTCTATAAAACACTCTCTGAAAATCATTTTTAAACACAACAACACTGCAGAAAAATTACAAAGCATACATTACATTCTTGTGATTCAAATTTCATATCTTACATTGTTTTTGAGAGCCAAGATTATTGATTGAGTTGTTGTGTTCTTGAGCCATATATTTTGTACTCATAATCCACTCTTTGAGAGAGTTCTTGTAAAGTGAGTAAAAGAGTGTTCTTGTTAAACACTTGTAGTAAGAAGGAGTGTTATATTTCTTCTTGTAAAGTCTTAGGGATAGGTTTCCTTAAGCGGGTTGGTTGAGGCTTGTGTTGTATCAAGTTCTCAAGTTGTAAAGGTTCGTTAGGCACCCGGAAGCTTAACAAGGTGAAGTCTTTGAGGTGAGGAACCTCCGAGCAAGGTGAAGTCTTTGAGGTGAGGAACCTCCGAGCAAGTTGAAGTCTTTGAGGTGAGGAACCTCCGAGCAAGGTGAAGTCTTTGAGGTGAGGAACCTCCGAGCAAGGTGAAGTCTTTGAGGTGAGGAACCTCCGAGCAAGTTGAAGTCTTTGAGGTGAGGAACCTCCGAGCAAGTTGAAGTCTTTGAGGTGAGGAACCTCCGAGCAAGTTGAAGTCTTTGAGGTGAGGAACCTCCGAGCAAGTGTTTGAGATTTGTGTGATTCAAGTCTCAAGTGTAAAGGTTTGTTGGGCACCTTAAGCTTGACAAGGTTGTTAGTGGAAATCTCGAGAGAGTCTCTCGGGGACTGGACTAACCACAAAGTGTGGCCAACCAGTATATATCGTGGTGTAATTTATTTTTACTGCATTTGTTTATTTCCTGCAAAGTTTAAATTCCGCAAGAAAACGCCAAATTTTATTAATACGCTATTCACCCCCCCCTCTAGCGTAGAGCGTTATTTCTAACAATGGTATCTATAGATGGCTAATTACTTACTAAAGGATAGTGCTTTTATGTAAATTTCTTGTTTTTTATTTTAACTTCGGACCTAATAGTGGGTAGACTTACAAATTAGGGAAAAAGCCATTATTACCCCTGTACTATTGAAATTTATGCACGTTCGTCCCATGTTACACTTTACGTTCAATATCCACTCTGTCGTTAATAAAGTCTATACAATTACCTTTAACCATAACGCCCTGTCTAAGCGGCAACTGTCCCATCTATTTTTCCAAGTCAGCTGCCAATTGGACTTCCACTAACTTAATAAACCCAAACCCAACAGCCGTTTAGTCCCCCATAACCCAATTTCAGTCAAATCAATTTGACACAAACCCCGCGTTTTCTTCTTCTCTCCTAAAATAAACTCCATTGCTAAAACTTTCCATGCAACTGAAATCTTCCCAAAAAATCCTCTTTATTTCATTCTCGTCGTAGATTTGGTTGTTAAATGTCGCAAAGTAGTTGTTCATCACATATTAGGTGTCGCTGTGGCATTATAGCCAAACACTTCACTTCATATACTCCATATAACCCTAGAAGAAAATTCTACAAATGTTTGAGGCCTAAGGTTACCATATTTTTTAGCTCTCTTCTTCTTTTTTTGTTAATAATTTTTTCTCAATTTTGAAACTTAAATCTTCTTTTTGATTTATGTTTGACAAGCTAATTCATGTGGGTTTTGGCAAAGGAAAGATGAAATTTTCCCACGAAGTGATTGGAATAATATTAGAGATGTAACGCCGTCAATTTAGGAGATTAAGATGCAAGGGGATAAATTGAACGAAGAAGTAATTGCCATGAAGGCTATACACCTATATGAAGCGGATAAAGTTGTCAAGTTGGAAGATAAACTCGCAAAGACAAGGATGTTGCTTATGATTTCTTGGGGATTGTTTATTATTTATTTTGTGGTATCGATGATGAAGTGATTATTTTGCAAATTCAAAGTTGTTGATGTTGAGTTTTATATGTATAGCCATGTTGTAATAGTATTTGTATGTTCTTTGATTATAATGTTGTTGTAGTATTTGTTGTGAAAGGGTTTTCCCTTTGTTGTGAAGGGATTTTTCCTTGATTATGATGTTTGTATTCTTTATAAGATATGTTTGGTTGTTCCTAAACATGTTCTTTGTTTGCTTTCTAAATAACTACACCCAAGTGCAAAATTGAAAAACAAGGTTCAAATAATTGGACACCTTGCTTTAAATCCGAAACACTTACAAAATGGAAAACTGAAAAACTAAATACCATATTATGTAGAGGTAAAAATAGCTAACTACATAACCAAAAAAACTAAAATTGAAAATGAAACACCAATTGTCAACATTCATAACATTCATAGCATTCACCAACATTCACCAACTATCAACATTCATAAAGTGAGTTTATAAGATAGTTGGATACCATATTATAACCCCAAAAAGATTTCTAACACCTAATTATATCATGGTATCCAGCTGTCACAACTAATCAACCACAATCAAAATATAAAGTTTACTGATATGGCAGTAATTACAACATATCCAAAATTTTACAAATGTTCAATACTTGAAGCAACCTCTTCAACCTTTTTGCTCCTTACTACTATCATTTCTTGCATTCAACTTCTTTAACCTTTGCTTGTTTAACTGATTTCTAGTGATGCCAGATTTTACAAGCCATTTTAGGACTTTTGCTGAGAAAGTAAGCTTTGAAGGCTTACTTGCACCACTTGAATCACCAACAAATCCAATTTGCCTGGTTGCAATTGGTATACTTTGATGCCTCAGCCGGAGTCTTGTCCTTGCTTTTGAGATGCTCTTTGGCCTTACATCTATGTCAGGCTCAGGTTCAAAGTTAGGGATCTAAAAATCTAGATCATTGCAAGTTGTAAGTTGCTATTGTATAGTAGGGGTTGGCATAAACATAAAGTTGTTGGACTGACTGTTTTGACTTGGCCGGGGTGAATTCATCTGCAGTTGGGATATCTGCAGCTGTTGGTGATATAGGTTGTTCAACAACAGGTTCATCAACTAAAGTTCTTTACATTTTGTTCTGCTTTCTTCTTGAATTGCCACCCATTGGTTGTTTTCCTTTTGCGTGCTATTATCAAATAGAACACAATAATATGTTAGAACAAGGCAGAAAAAATCAAAACACGACAATTATATTCAACGAACAAGATTACCTTGGCACAACCCCTAGCATTATGTCCAGCTTCTCCATGGTTATTACATGTCATGACTCTCTCTTTTCTAGATTGAGACTATTACCCTTGCCTATTGGTTGACTCATTTTCCTCTCCAGTTCTTTTTGATTTTGGTATGCCAACTTGCCTTACAAATTCAGGTGGGTCCATTTTCTGGGAGGCTCTATCTTCCAGAACTTTTCTCCTCTCACAAGCTGCAACTTATTAGAATAAGTCTGGAGATATGCCTCTTTTGAAAGAAACCAGTGAATCTCACTCAAATGATCTAGCTACTTGTACAAGAGGGCACAGATTGCACGAGGACATGGGATTCTACAAAAGTCCCATGTCCTGCAAGTGCATTTTTTTGCCCCCAGATTGACAGTATGCCTATTACTACCTTTTGTCACCTCATAACCTTGGCCAGCACTGCCATTCACATGGCACTTTTGTGCAATCCTCATAAATTGGTTATACAAGTATAGAGTGTTAGGATTGTACTCACCTTCCCACCCCATAACTTCAACTTCATTATCACTCAACATATTCATAACCTTGATTCTTATCTTATCTAACATCTTTATAATTGGCTTCTATCTAGCTTGCAATATCCATGCATTGATGGATTCAGTCAAATTATTATCAACTGACTAGTTCTTGCATATAGTATCAAATAAAGCCCTACTCCAACAGGTAGGTGGATACCTTAATAAATCTTGAACAATAGCTTTATCATCATTATCCACTTGGCTCGTACTCTTCAACTAATCTTGGAAGTCCTCCTCATAGGTACTCCAAGCTGTCCACCACAGATATTTCTTGTATTCCCCAGCTCCCCGTCGTTTGCACCAGTTTGCTTTATGCGTCTAACACAAAATCTGTGGTGTACCTCATGAAGCACTCCTGAGATTGAGTCAAATCAGCCCCTACATAATAAAATAATATAGCAAAGAAGAAGTATGAGAATCTATATGTACAACTTGTAAAAATAATAAAGCGATAAAGTAAAGTGTTCATACCTTTTGCATATATGATATGCAAGTGATTCTTTCGCCCATCTTAAGGTCCAAAGATATCTGCAGAAGAGTTAAAAACCACTTCCATGTGACTTTTGTTTCTTTATCCACAATGGCCCAAGCTAATGGATAAAAGTGATTTGCAAAGTCTTGACCAACTACCACCAACAACTGACCCTTAACTTTCCCTTTCAAAAAGGTTCCATCCAACCCTATAAAGGGCCTCAACCCACTCTTAAACCCCATCTTCATTGCATGAAAATTTGCATACATCCTTAGGAACCTTTTCTTGGCTTCAGCAAGAGTATCCTTTGATAAGTTTACTTACATCACTTCCAAGATTACTACACTTCAATTCATTAACATATGCAACCAACTTATTATACTCATCAGTAAAACTACCTTCCAGATTCTCCAAAATCAATCTTTTTCCCCTCTTACACTTTGACTCACTAACATTAATATTAAATGCAGCCTTTAAGCTTGCCCTCATCTCTTTAACCTTAATGGTTGGATTTTTTTGTAACCATCTCTTGAAGTATTCAGCAATGGTCTTGGCATTAACCTTATGATTCTCATATGCAGGTTCGCAAGTGTGCTTAGAATGTAAAGTTCTGAATTCAGACTCACCCCTTGAAATATTCCTAGATATGTGGCATACAAAAACGCAGCCAACTTCACAAATGTACCTAAGCCTAGTTGTGTCATTTTTAACTTGCTCTAACCCATAACCATTTGCGAGTGCATACATATTAATAACTTTTCTAGCTTCATCAATATCTTTGACTGTTATTGACCTATCCAACTCTTTATAGTCAGTTAATTTATCACTAGTGTCTCTCTTTTTTTCTTTAAAAAGTTTCTCTAGTGTATCACAGTCATAGTCAGAAGAAACAACATTTTCATTGTCATCGCAACTATCACTTTCATCACAATCACTGACAACTTCAAGTTCATCATGCTCATTGTGATGGATTGTATTAGATACATTAATACTTAGCTCACAATCCTCTACAACAAATATGTTAATAACATTAGACTGTTCATTCACTAGGTCCAGTAAAGTCCTAATGCCATAATCACCTTCTATTTCATAATATGAACCAGAAGGACCATTAACTACTAATTGTTGGACTCCTATATACCCGAAATTAGAAACATATTCATCCACTAAATCATTATAGGAAAGCAAGTCAGAATCAAACCTTTCTTAATGTGTCAAAATTTTCTTGAGTATGCTATGAGTGGCTTCTCGACCCACTCTCCACCGTAGTGAAAGATCAAATGCAGCAGCACCATTGATAGTATACTGCAGAATAAATTAGTATTGAAAAAATTAGTATTGGGAAAAAGAATAAGGACAGTCAAAATAAAGACATAAAGACATAAAGGCATAAAGATAATAAAATAGAATAATTCAAGCTAACATTCATAAACTAATATATGCATCCATGGATATGAAAAGCCATACATTAAAGTATTATATGGAATAAAGTGTCCCAGCCCCACCCTTCAATATTAAAATTATGATTCACTTCTTTTTTACAAAAAAAATAAAATAATTGGGACCACAAAATATTATAATCGAAACCCTAAACCACCAAAAGGCTTCCAATACTAGATGAGGCACATGCAAACAAAAAGAGTAAAATTAGGGTTTATTACTGTAAAACCACGTGCAAGTGAATACAAAAGCAAACCACACACTACCAGCTTGAAATTATCGTCAAAGATAGAAGAAGTGAAAACCCTAACCAACAAAGAACTGCGATTTTAGATTATAACTTTAATAAATATAAAATTAGAAAGAACTAGAAATCCTATGACAACTACAAACACCTATCAAATTCAAATAGTCGAAAAAGAAAAGGGTTTATGAAAATCTTAACCAACAAAGAACAAATCTGAAAGGGATTCAGAAAACTTTCTTTGGATTTTTTTTTTGAATAACTCAAGACAAGAGATTAAACTAACAGAAAAATTAATTTTTGGGAGAAATTTTTTTAAACCTTGCTTGAAATCGCCACTAGAAGCAACGATCTTGACCGATTTTGGTTCTCTTTTTTCCTTTGAAGTACCAGAAGGTCTGAGCATATGAGTGAATAAGGTGTTTTCAAACAGGTTTAATCTATTTATTTGATGGGTTTTCGATTACGGGTTACGGGTCAATAATATTTAGGAATGGCCGTTGGATTTGGATCTAATAAATTAGTGAAAGTCCAATTGGGAGCTGACTTGGAAAAAATAAATGGGTTCAGCTGGCACTTGAACGGGGCATTAGAGTTAGAGGTAATTGTATATACTTTATTAATGATAGTATTGAGATTGAACATAAAGTATAACAGTACTACCTTGCATGAATTTCAATAGTATAGGGGTAATAATGACCTTTTTCCCTATAAATTATTTTGCAAAGTTGGTATTGGTTCATTTGTGATAGATGCATAATCAGACAGGTACGGATAAATTTGAAACTTTCCCCCCTTTTATAATTTTTTTTCCACGAGTATTTCGCATCTTCTCTTTGGTCATCTACAATTCTACACCACCATAGCTTCAGAATTTCCTCAATGTCATATGTGAAAAATAAATAACCCCAAATGATATTATTGTACAACAATCTTTATTTTGGTCAAGAAATTATGGGTCATTCTAAAATTAATGCTAGCAGAAGAGACCATTTCCTCAGTGGATTAATTTCTTGGATAGGTCCAAATTCAGCTTCTTGTACACACACTGATGGTGGAAAAAAGCTGCAAGGTAGTACAATTTTTCTTAGCCCCCTTATACATATTTACATTAAATTAGTGCTACAACAATTATTAAACTAGTTGAGATCGATTATATATTGATTTTGCTTTATTAAACTAGTAGAGATCGATTATATATTGATTTTGCTTTATTTGGATTCGTCTCGTCATAAACTGACTAGTTTTAAGCTCGTTATCGTCCCCTTATTTGGACTAGGGGCGTAGCTAAGTTCAGGCAAGGGGTTTAACTGAATTCCCTTAGTCGAAAAATTACTGTATAAATAGCGGGAAAAAAAGTAATTTTGTGGAAGAGGAGCATTGGCATAACTGGTAAAGCTGCTGCCATGTGATCAGAAGTTCACTGGTTCGAGCCGTGAAAACAACCTCTTGCAAAAAAGTAGGATAAGATTGCATACAATAAACTCTTGTGGTATGGCCCTTCCTTGTACCCGCGCATAGTGGGAGCTTAGTGGACCGGGCTGCCCTTTAAATAGCAGGAAAAATCTAGTTTTGTTGGTTATATATAAAATTTTTAATCCCCTTAACAATTCCGGGTAGTGGCAAAAGGGGGTACAAAAGTTGCTTTAGGTCATAGGTTTAAATCCTAGATGTGACATTTTAGTATCTTTTTGAATCATCACCGGTTATATGATACATACTTTGCTTCTAAAAGATTTAGTTAGTGAGTATGATAAACTATGAAGGTCCAAGAGTTGAAATGGTGTAAACATCCATTCTTGAAAGTTAGTTGGAAGTATGGACAAGTTCTTGGTTGCTTTGAATTGCCATTTGACCTTTTTTTTTAAAACTTTGGTTGTCAAGCTGCAGTCACGTCTTAGTTTAAGTAAACAACGTGTCTTCATTTGTTAGAAAGGAAACATCTTTAGCGCTTTTGATATTTGCATTTGGATTGTGATTGTTCTCGGGGTCGCAAATTTTCGTATTTGCTGAATGTATAAACAATTGTTAGGTGTACAATTGGGTTATGTTGATTACTGGATATGCCTTTTACTTAAACTCTTCTTAGGATGATATTGGTTTAGAATTAGTATTTTCTTCACTGCAGCGGAGAAAAATTTAACTTGAATTTAAAGCTAATATTTTGGCTTTATGTCCCTGAAGGACTCAGATATAGGAATATGTCATCTCAGATTGTGGGAAAGTTCAGTCAAAATAGTCAAGATATCTCACAAGAGTTCCAGCTTCCATCCGCATATGAATCTGCCATGGAAGCTCTTTCGACTCTCATTACTCAGAAAAAAAGAAATGGAATACCAGCCATTAGTGGTCAAAACCAGAAACTGGGCAGAATGTTGAGGTACATTAAGGTAGTGCCATTCCTAGCTTAGACTGTTTTGCCTTTAAGAGTTGCGTGATAAATGTGCATCTGGGTGGTACCAGTCTAGCCTATCTGTTTATGCCACAAACTAATTGAAATTGGTGTTATCGGTGTAACTTTTTTTTTTGCTGTTTCCAGAATGTGCAGTATAGTCGTAGTGATCTTATAATTAATTAACGGAGTGATTATAAGTCAAAACATTCTAGCAATGAATTTGTAATCTATTGAAAAGAAAGAGAAATGAGAAGTACTGTTGGCAGTTAGAAGTTTTGAATTTCGTATCTTTCAAATTACAAGAATTTTGGTCTTAAAATATATTTTGAAAAAAAAGTGGACGTGATATATATTGCATTTCTGTTGCAGATTTTGGGCTTGGAAGAAAAGGTAGCAGGCCTTAAGATTATCCATGTTGCTGGAACTAAAGGAAAGGTATCTGGACCATTTCCGTCGTCAAATTAACTGCTTTTTTTAACCTGTTATTTTTTGTGTCATTTAATGTAAGTCATTCCCGATTGCCTTAATGATTTGATGTGATGATCTCCCTTTAAAATTTGAGAATCAAATACCTTTTTGAATTAAAAGAAAAATGTACGAGTTAGAAAGGATAGTCAAGTTTTCTGAAAGAGGTGAGACGAAATTTCATATAAAAGAGTTATCTAGTGTTGAATTATAGTTTCATTTATCAAGAATGTGTATCCAGAACCTCTAGCGCCCCCCCACCCCCCCCCCCCACACAAACATCCAAACCAAAAACAAAAAAGAAAGGAAGAAGAAGAAAAAAGGGGTAAAAAGCATGGGCTAGATTCTGTTCTAGCTTTTGGGATGTTAGGATTATCTTTTAATAATTTATTAGCTAAGTTCTTCATAAAAAAAAGGTGGATAAGTTATTTTGCATGTGAATACATCTTTATGGTAACTCTGTTGGTTTCCGGGATTTGTACGATATTTACTTTTTCTGTGCGCATGATGTGTATTGGATGAACGTTATGCATAGCTAAGTGAATTTGATACTGCTTCTTCAGTATTTTATTTTTGTCTTCTGATAAGAATTTGAACGTTGGGCTTTACTCAACTCCAAAAGTTAGCCCATAAGGACTCTAACCACCCTCCCCTCTATAGTCCACACGCCAAAAGCTGGATATGTGAAGCTTGAACGATATAACATAGGGCCCCAGCATTGCCTAAACCTAGAACAGAGTTGGGTTTAACTGATTGTAAAGAAATAGACACTGGGCTTAACTTAAATCTAATGTTAATTCCTGAGCTGAGGATTGTCGATGACTGTATAAGAGACTACAGTCTGTGACCTCAGGGCCTCAACCAATGTGGGGCTCTAACATTTTCTACTCATTGGCTGTAATTGTCCAGCATCTAAGATTCACTTGTAGCTCAGAACAAATGCAGAACGGAAAAGCTTTTCTAAAGAAGTTATGACTTTTCTTGTTCTTTTAATTGGATAATCAATCCCATGTCTTAGTTGATTCAATAATTGATATTTCCAAAGAGCATGAATTCTCTAGTTTCATTCCTTTACTGTCTCTTCATTTCCGTAATTTGTTTCAGGGTTCAACATGTGGCTTCTGTGAAGCAATTTTACGGGAGTGCGGTTTCAAAACAGGACTTTTCACTTCTCCTCATTTGATCGATGTTAGAGAAAGATATCGCCTTGATGGGTATGCATTCTTGTTTCTTTGTTTTCCCTATTTTTGTACATTAGAGCATCTTCAGTGTTAGTGCTACATCAATTTTGGGGGGGGGGGGGGGGGAGGATATTCTGTGTATGATGAGAAGAAAAGATATGGAAGAGAACTTTAATGATGGAAGCGAGTTTCTTCACTTCAAAATGGGGATTTTTTTCAGAGGAATCTGGTGTTGCACTGTGTATCCGGGAGGGTTTCAGTGTTTTCCTCTTCAATGACTTCGATACTTTCTCGCCAACCATGTAGATGACGTTAGGTAACCGATCTAATTTTCCGCTCTCATTTCACTTTTCAGAAAGGAGTAAAAAGCCAATGTTTTGCATGTTCCTATCCCCAGTTTTCCTTTCATCCTACTAACTGCGGTAATGAGGTTTTTGTAGAACAGAATCAACAGATAGGGAATAACTTAATGCCCTGATGATTTTAACGTGCTTCTCAGTATATCTTGAAGCATACAAGGGGTCCCTACTCAGATTTCTAGTTGAGCTTCATTGTTTTTAATAAGTTTTCTTTATGTGATTGATGTCTTTCCTTTATTTGATTGTAGTTATACTGACGAAGATTCTCATTCTTGCTTAGGATGGACATATGCCTGGAAAAATTTCTGCAATACTTTTGGGGTTGTTGGAATCAGCTCAAGGTAGTCTTCCATTTCGGTTCTGTGCTGGATGACACGATGCCCCTATCTAATTATGCTAGTGGATTTTCCGACTTACCTTGACTACATCTCAGTTGGTTCTCTTTTACACATTTATGTAGTCTTAAGTAATTTTTCTGGTTTAAGATGGAGTTTTTTTTAATTTATGATTCAGCCTTGCAGTGGGATTACACTAGTTACAGCAAACTGGAACTAATCATGTTACTACCGGATATATCTAAATCTTTTAAATTTTACTGGTTCACTTTTTAGTTTGAATCCTTCATTTGCTATCACTGATTTGACATCTATGGACGTCATCGTTCTTTGATATATACTGTCTGACATAAGCATACATGATTTACTTTAAGCTCATGATAGCAAATTCTTTTTAGTTTGTTTTAATGGTTTGTATTGGATGAGAGTAAAATATGATTTGGCACATCATCTGAAACTTTTTACTGTTAGTTGAAGTAATCTGCATTTAGTAAAATCTATGATGGTAGATTTTTACTGATTCCAGAAATGTTAATTTGCAGGCAAACGTCTCTGAAGACTTACCTATGCCTCCTCTCTTCCAGTTCCTTACTCTGTTGGCTTTTACAATTTTTGTGAGCGAGAAGGTAGAGATCTATTCCTTCTATTTTGCTTGATCTGGATATGCCTCACTGCGTGATTTGAAGTTTCATAGCTGTGGTTTGATTTGGATTCAGCTGTTTATCTTCTCTATTTTTAAGATGTGCTTGGAAGTTGTCTACTATTCGAGTCTGGTGGCATTACCATATTCTCATACTGATTGGAAAACCAGCCCTCCAGAAGTCATTGCCATAAGAAAGTCAACCCTTTCAACCCCCCCCCCCCCCCAAAAAAAAAAAAAAAACGGCCATAGTAAACCAGTTCCTGGAACAAAATTACTGAAATAATAAGACTAAGTTATCCCCTGACCTTGACTTCCGGATTGGATATAGTTCCTCAGGAATCTTGACTTTGACAAGGCATTGTATCCTCATCATGTAATGATTACCCTGGCACTGATTAGTGGTTACTGTGCTATTTAGAATATACAATTCCTTTTTAACTTTTTCGATGATTTTCATAAGCTTTCGTGATAGTGTTAGGGATGACCAAAATATAAGTTTATATCACAAGTACTTCACGCTTTGAAATGCTATGGGATTAATCATACAATTGTTTCTATATCTTCAAATTTCTATCTAATTTCATTAGCAAACAGGTTACATACAGGTCTTGGTTCTGTCTGGGACCAAATTGTGCCATTTCTGGCACTTTATAAATCAAATATGTATAATGATTTCTATTACCTTGTGGTGTTAAAGAACTATTGAAATAAAACTTATAAAAAAATTGAATAAACTTATCTTTTTATTGATAAATAATGCTAAATGCTAATGAAGGGGAGAAGACTGGTAGTATCAAAAAAATGCTCCTTTAATAGCTGAACCTTTTTTCTGGGTAGGGTAGGCTTGGAGTCCAAAGTCCTATTCTTCCGGACCAAATAAATGAGGCTTTACTATGGCAGTTGTCGCTGTATGGCCGGGAGGTCACATGTTCAAGCCATCGAAGTAGCCTCTCGCAAAAATGCAAGATAAGACTGCTTACAATAGACCCAATGTGTACCGGTCCTTATGAGGAGCCCGTGAATTACGGGAGTTTAGTGGACCAGGCTATCCTTTATTAATACGTAGTGCTATGGAATTAATTTATACCTAAAAGTCCTAAGCAGGAGAAGAAAGGAATACTCTTTCTTTTATAGGTAAAGAAAACATTCATTAACAAATGTGACAAAAAATATTCAGTGATTTACTTCTTTTTTGAGTCAGATAGTTGATAACTTTATTCTCAATTACATCTCAAATTCTGTAGCCTATGTTTGGTTTTCCCAACAAGAGCAAAACAAGTGAACCTCAACAATTATGTAACAAGACTTACTATACCTTCACAGGTTGATGTTGCCATCATTGAAGTTGGCCTTGGAGGGAAGTTGGATTCTACGAATGTGGTAATGCATCTTATCGTGTATTGATCATGTTGCTCCTACATATAAAATATGCAAGGTAGCATAGACGTTGGAGAAATCTTTTCTGCTCTTTTGTTGGGAAATAGCCTCTCTGCCCTTTCGGGCAGGGGTAAGGCTCGTCTACATATTACCCTCCCCAGACCCCACCTGGTGGGAATATACTGGGTAGTTGTTGTTGTTGTTGTTGTTGTCTTTTGTTGGGAAATAGTATGTTGAGCCTTGGCACTGAATGACCGTGGAATTACTTGATAAAACAATTTTGCAGATTAAGGAACCTGTTGTCTGTGGTATTACTTCTCTGGGTATGGATCACATGGAAACTTTAGGTGTGGCTTTCTCTCCTCTATAGTCGTGTTTGTTACTTTCTATGCAAAGATTTTGTGAGAAATAAGAAAACAAAGACCAGATAAATAAAATAAAGAAGAAACAAGAAAACAAGGAGAAGAGGTTGACACACTTCTATTTTCTAATTATATATATCTTCAACATATGTCTTGAGCATGAATCACTTTTTAGTACCATTGTACATTCCACATAGCTTGTATTCATGAGAGACTAATATTATCATCAAGTATAACTGCTTAACTATCTAAACTCTTTAGATGTATCGATAAACGATGTTTTATTCAAACAAATTCATTTGGCACATTCTTTAATTTGGCGGGAGACGCTCCATTAGCTCTGTCAAAAAAATTCTTCTTTTTGATGCAAGAACAAAAATCTTTTCCGGGTGGCTACTAGAAAACCTTTTTGATATGACTTGTTTGTCTGCCAACTATGATGTGTAGGAGATACACTAGGCCAGATTGCTTCTCACAAGGCCGGAATTCTTAAGGTACTTAGTTTTGTGCAATTTCGCAAGTGTATGATAGTTTTTTCTTATATTGGATTGTTTATGGCAAAGTTCCTGCCCATATCTTGAGCCGCAGTTATATTATGAAGTGTTTTCTGAATTGGATTGGTGTTCCTGCTCGTGAAGCCTCAAGTTCCTGCATTCAGTGTGCTGCAACTTTCTGACGCAATGGAAGTTCTTCAAGAAAGGGCCAAAGAGTTGAAGGTAATTCTACTGTAACATCACCTCTTGGATCCGTAAGACTAGTGACTAATGTTTAGTTACCTATAAAATCATGTGCCTGGGTTCGCATCCATTTTGGCGAAACTCAAATAAATTACTTACACATACAGTCAGTTTTTTTAATGCTATATTTTCTTTACCCATAATCCTGTAATTTGAACTGGTCTAAAATATTTCCATGGACAGAAGAATCATGATCTAAAAAAGTGATACCCGTTAGGTACACAAAATTGGCAGTTATTCTATTTTCATCATAGAATGATTATTCGGTCTTTTTTCTTCTTTGTAATTTGTATCATGATTCAATCAAAATTTCTCGAGTTCTTCGAATTTGTAACTATAAGTAGAGGTCTGACTTTAGAAAAGCAATTTAAGCATTTGCTTTGCATTTGTTTCAAAGTTATAGTTATGTACACCTATGCCTCCATAACTTGCATCTTGCTTAAGAGCTTTCAATTTTGGATTTGGGTGGAGCTTGAGCACATATGTATTTGAATTAGGAGTTACAGTGGTGTAGAACTTTAAAATCTTGTAGTTGCTATATTCTTTTAAGCATAATTTCAACAAATTGTGAAATAAAGGATCAAATCACCAATCCAATAAGCGACTATTCTTAAATGTATTTTTCAAATGATCGTTTTTCTTTTTTCATCCAAATGATAATTTTTATTTTCTGAAAAGTTTGTAAAACGACTGTAGCAATAGATTTCTGGCGAAAAAGGTATTACTCCATGGAAAAACTCTATGAAATTACTGGACCAGATAATATAGCATTTGTATTCCATGGCAAGAAGTTTCATAAGTGTTTCTATCGGCACCAGAATTGTGGTTTCCTTGCATGTATACATACTCTACATGGGTATACGAATCAAAATTAGATGTAGAAAACAGACACATATACTTTCAGTAATGATCTTCAAAAGATATTCGTTTGTTGACCATCATCAAGTAACTATGTTGCATGTGAGTATACTCTAATTATTCACTACTATCCTCTCTGTTTGGATTGGATGCAATATTACATGTATCCGATGGCAAGCAAGTTTCACTTACCTTGAGAGTGTTTCTATAGGTGCCAAAGTTTCATTTTCATGCACGTAAATATGCTCTACATGGGCAAACAAATCATAACTAGATGCAGAAAGCAGTCATATAGTCCATGGAAAGATGTGGATAAGCTATTAGTTTATCGACCATCATCATGCAACCCATTGTTTGTTGTTATACCCAAATTTCTGACTACTATCTTTTCTTTCAGTGCAAGCACCACTAACTACGGTGTGTGTACTGAGAAATTTCTGACTATTATCTATCTGTCCATGCAGGTTTCACTGCAAGTTGTCGCACCACTAACCTTGGAAAAGTTAAATGGAACAAGGCTAAGCTTGTCTGGTGATCATCAGTTCACTAATGCTGCCCTTGCTGTATCCCTTTGCAAAAGTTGGCTTAGAAGTACAGGAAACTGGAAAAGGCTGTTTGAAGATGTTGGTACTCTCTTTATTCTTTCCTCTTATATTAGTCTGTGCATATGGTGATCACTTTTAAATTCAACGGATATTAATGTTCATGATTTGTTTTCTGTCAGGTGTTAATATTACGAAAAGCCTGTCATATTGAATTTTATTTGTTTATTATGATAAACTTAACCTTCATTTTGATTATGAAAAAAATGTGGTTTTCTTGATCTATATTGCAGTCTAGAAAATACCCCTGGTATTTATGCCCTTCATTTATGAAATTTTATTACCTTACCAAAAAAAAAAAAGTGTTACTGTATCTCATCTTGCTATGCGATGGAAGGGGATTTCTTTTTTTTGGAGATGGTAACATATGGAAGGGGATTTCATTATTCAATGTGGCTTAAGAAGATTGATCCACACTTCTTTTACTCTTATGTTCTTTGGCTCTATTATCACACTGCTCGACCTTTTCTTGGCATCAAACAGGCATATGAGAAAGATGGTCTACCAGAAGAATTCCTGAGGGGTCTTTCAGCTGCACGTCTTTCTGGCAGGGGTCAGATTGTTGCTGACCCTTTGATCAATGCATCTGGAGGAAATAAAAGGTTGTCAGGAGATCTTACCTTCTACCTAGATGGAGCTCATAGTCCTGAGAGCATGGATGCTTGTGCGAAATGGTTTTCTGCTTCTGTGGTAGAAAGAAAAGACATGCCACTTTCATCAGTTACTTCAAAAGACAATAAAATGGGGAGAGCCTGGAGAAACGGTTACATCAAACCTTGCAATAACAAGGATTTGGATGAAATACCAAAGCGGGTAAAAGAGCTCTCATATTGATACATGATATTCAGTTCATTTGCATTTGATAAATCTTTATATTATGTGCTTTTCTTCCTCTACTTCTTGTCTTTGTGGTGTGACATGCTTTATGAATAAGATGGTCTCTCTACTGCAGATTTTGTTATTCAACTGTATGGATGCAAGAGATCCTCAAATTCTTCTTCCTACGCTTGTCAATACCTGTGCATCATCAGGTAGTGAACAAGATAATCATGCAGCAATCTGTTGTTGTCAACTCGTCATTGATGTTTATCTCTGCAGACTGGGAATTGCATCCATATGGATTCCTAGAGACTAAGAAAAGATGGCACGACTGCCATAAATGCTCCTCCTATGTTACACTTATTCTTTATACCATGAACCAAACCTTTGTTCATCGCACCCCATAAACGAGTTAAATGATTGATTGGTCACTCAAAGTTAATGTCTTCTATAGAATCTAAGTTCACAGTAACACTATATTGACTTGCTTGATGTTTACCATCATATGGTGGAATGATGTAGAGTTATAGAATGTGCCCGGACACCTTGTCCGTCTAGTTCAAGGAAAATCACAGAAAATCCTTTGGTGTCTCATTTAAATCTCTCTCTCTTGTTTAATGACAAGGAGGTTTTATTCAGTACGACCCAGTACAATACCACTCAGTGGTGTCTGGGGAGGGTAGTGTGTACGCAGCCTTACCCCTACCCTGGGGTAGAGAGGCTGTTTCCAAATAGACCCCCGGCATAAATCCCCAGAATTTGCTCCTGGGGAGACTCGAACTCACAACCTCTCGGTTGTAAGTGAGGGTTGGTTACCATCAGACCAAGCCCCTCTTGTCAACAAGGAGGTTTTATTGAAAAGTGATAATTGGGCAATGTGAATGTTTTCTTCTGCAGGTATTTACTTCTCAAAAGCTATTTTTGTGCCAAGCATTTCGGCATATACCAAGGTTACTTCTGCTACCTCTGCTATTCCCTCATATATCCCTGGAAAGGATTTGTCGTGGCAGTTTAACCTTCAGAGAATTTGGGAGAAAATCATTCATGGCAAAGGTAGCTTCTGCCTGTTCCTTGGTAACTGGCTTCTCTTACTTTTTTTCTCTTAAATATTATGTAGCCTGCTTTTCTCTTTAGCAAGATTATCGTCTGTCTTGAATAGCTGTCTAAAGCAGAGTGCATCTGAAACATATCCCTAAAAGAAGGCTCCGCTTAAGTTTGATAAAGAGACTTTTGATGTAACAGGTTCTGTTAATTTTGTTACTTCGATCTTTTGGTTGTCTTCGCTCAAATAGGTTTCTAATCTGCAGTAGCTGTTGCCCAAGCAGTGGATAGCAGCCTCGTTTGAAATTCGATAACGAGATGCATGAGAACTCCAATTTTAATCTTAGGAAATTGTCACTAAAGTAAGACATATATGTTCGGAAGTGATCAACCTTTCCAACTTGACACCATGGTTTGTTTCTTGGTTTAGTATCCTTCTGAATGTTTGCTTATAGCTTTCAAAGCTTTGCAGTGCTTATCCATATAGAACCTCATATATCTTCCTGTCTAATGCAGATGTTCTTGATCAGAATCTCAAGATAAACGCCTCAGTAGGCATACCACCCCATGAATTTCTTTATAAGGAGGCTCCTCGTTGTGGTCCAGAAGATGGATATTTTACTTGTAGTGCAGTTTTCCCTTCGTTACCATTGACCATAAATTGGTTGAGGGATTGTGTTAGAGAAAACCCTTCCCTTAGACTTCAGGTACATAATACTGCTGGAATATCACATACATTATAACTGTTTCTGACATACATGATAAACCTACTTGCATTAAACTTCAGAGGTTTTCATGTATACTATTAATAGATGACATCATAAGTTTATTTGCAAGTGAAGATGCAGAGTTACTAGTTGATAGAGATGAATGCTTTATCTCTATTTGCCTTGAGATAACTCAAAAAAAATCGTCCTACATCTGGACCTATATCAAACATGACTAATGACAACCAACTCGATCATAAATGTCACTATGGCTCCTGATGGAAGATAATGTCATGCTTATGCCGGTTATTACTTGCTCCACATGTTATTATACTATGTACTTCCCATAGATGAAACCTAGGACATTAATTTTTCCTGATGAGTATTTGTGGTAGTGAAGATGATAATTCATCACAAATGCACTCTTCTTGGAGCTGGAACAAAAAAATTTGTGACACCCTAAAGCATTATATACTTCGTATTCCAGGTTCTTGTCACTGGTTCATTGCATCTTGTTGGCGATGTATTGAAGCTACTAAGAAGGTAATGTAAATTTCCTTCCCCAAGTGGTTGTTGGGGGGGGGGGGGGGTAGTTGATGGAGACCGGAGAGTCTGATATCGTTGGAACATTTTTCAGAGTTTCTCATGCGACACCAAGGTAGTTGATGGAGCGTTCGATATCCTTGGAGCGTTTTTGGGAGTTTCTCATGCGACGCAATCCAATATTCTTTTCCTTGAAACTGAATTTTGTGCCATTGTATTGTCATCGTTATAGTTTTATTTCTATGCTCATTATTTTATGCGGACAATGTTTTATCTTTATATTGGGAGATTGGGCAGCCTGGTGCACTAAGCTCCCCCTATGCCCGGGTCCAGGAAGGACGGGACCACAAGAGTCTATTGTCCGCAGCATGTCCCACATTTCTGCAAGAGGCTATTTGCACGGCTTGAACCAGCGACCTCCTTTGAAATCCTTCTATCCATGAAGCTGTTATTTTCTAATTATAAATGGTTTTGTCTGAGTATAAGACGACTTACTATGTTATAAGTAGCATGTTTGATTGAGAACATTACAACTGTCTACTCGCTTTTTCTTTTATATATAACGATAGTGTTTGGGTCATCTTGCGCATATCTCGATTACTTAATCTTGAATATGTTATATTCCATCAGCATTAGTGCCGGATAATTCTATAGGCTAGTGTACTGTATTTTCATGAAAAGATATAGGCAAGAGAAAAAGGAAAAGACTATGAGGACATGATTAGAAGTTACTATTCTTATCAAAATTCACTATAAATATCAAAATTTTAGTATGAGAAAATATATTAACTTCTGAACTTAAAAAAGTTAAAGATTGAACAAGAAATATCCAATGACCGAGGGTGGCATTTTTTTCAAAAACATATGAGTGTGGCCAAACTTTCATTTTTTGCAAGAGTAGATCTTTTCCCTAGTGACGTTTTGTCATTTTCTCCGCTTTGCAAACAGACTAATAGAACTAAGGCCTTGTTTGGTCATGAGTTTTGTCAAAATAAATTTAGAATTTATTTTTAAAATTTATATTCGACCATAAATTTTGCCTACATTTTGGCAAAATCCCAAATTCCAAAATCATCCCAATTGTTGATTTTGGGCCAAAATCCCAAAACTTAAAAATTATATATATATATATATATATATATATATATATATATATATATATATATTTTTTTTTTTTTCCAAAATAAAGTTGAGAAATATGTTTTGAAAACGTATGTTCAAACACATTTTTATCTTCAAACCAAATTTCACCCAAATCAAAATTTTCAAAATAAATTTAAAATTTATGGCCAAACGCTAGCTATAGCGTTCTACTACCTTGTTAGAAAAATGTAGAGGTGTAAAATATATCGATTCTTTTTCTGAAAAAGAAAAAAATATGTTGATCCAATAACTAGGTAAAAAATTATGGAAAATGTCTTTGTATAGTCGCTAATAATAATAAAAATATATATTTATTATTATGTATTTTTACATTTCTGTATGTCATGTACAAAACATATACAAATTTTATACGCTTTTGTAACTATTAGATCTAAAAAGTTTCAACCACCTGCTAAAAGTGATCTTTGCTCAAAGTTATACTATTTGACATAACTTATCTTTCCAAAAGTGAAGCTAGCGTATGGTTATAGATTCCCAAATTTATTTTGAAAATTTTGATTTAGGTGAAGTTTGATTTGAAGATGAAAATGTGTCTATACATCAATTTTCAAAACATATTTCACTTTTTTTTTTTTGAAAAAACATGCAACATAACTTATATTCACGAGTTCTAAAAACTATCACAAATACCCAACAGTACCTTCATCAATTACATTCATTATAATATCGCAAACCATAGTCCTAAACATAAATAAATTTGATACAAAAATATCATTTTTAGAATGAACTGAATTACATAATACACTATCAGATGACCGAGAAATGGAACAGTATTATTACAAAATAATAAATGGATATAAAATATAGAAGTCTGAGGCAATTTTTAGAAAACGTAATAGTAATATTTTTGGCCAAAACCAGTTTTTGGACTGGTTTTTGGGATTTGGGTTTTGAGTTTTCAGAATTTGCCAAAATATGAATAAAATTTATGAACAAATATGGTAAAAATAGCACGGTATAGCTAGTTTTCGAATTGGTCATTCAAAAATAGCCAACGCTTACCAAGTCAATGAAAAATAACCATTATTTTGCTGCAACAGAGACCAGTCCTGCATAATATACTGGAGTTCGGTGCATCTGTGTATGAATTCCAGCATATTATGCTGGACCGGTATAGTTGTTGGTTTCAGTATAATATACTAGAGACTGGAGCTCCGGTGCTCCAAACTCCAGTATATTATGCTGGAGTTCTAATGTACTTATGCTAGAACTCCATCATATTATGCTGGAGTTCCAGATAATATGCTGGAGTTCAAGTATACTTATATTGGAACTCCAGCATAATATATTGTCGTATTTTTCGGGTGTTGAAAAGTGTTTTCGCTCAGATTTATCTTTACATGAAAAATAGCTAAATTTTAATTATTTTTGAAATTGAGTTATTCTTGAATGACCAATTGTAAATCTAGTTATTTTTTAATTTCAGCCACAAACATATATTAACAAAAAAATTCAAATATATTTTGACAAAACCTATGACCAAATGGGTCCGAAGTTATTAACAATTTCTAAAAAATATGTATGTTTCTTATTTAATACTATAAAAACAACAAAGTCCCAAACAAGTTGTTATCGATTATATAAATCTTCATTAATCTGTTTCACTTTAAAGTTATTTCATACCAATACTATATGAAATAAGAATAAAAATATTAGAAGTTCTCTATATTTGCTAAAAGATCCCAACCAAGTTTCATATACACAAAACTTCCCAGCCAAATTTTCCCTTCACCATTTGCTGCCTCCTTTGGCGGTTCGAACCCCCCACCCCCCCCACCCCCCCCCCCCAAAAAAAATCCACTATCCCGTAAAAAAGTTATAACTTTTTTTTCCTCCTTCATATTATAATTCTTACTATCAATGTTACAATCTCTCAAATTAGGCCTATACAATTACATTAATCCCAATAGGTATTAATTGTATTATCACTTCTGTTTTGTCGTTCAATTGTTTTCTTTATTTTCCCCCCCTTAATGACTGTTCCTTTTTTCTCAGTGTTGGAGTGATTTTAAGGAAACCCAAGTTTCAAGTTTTGGTTTCTGTGAATTTTACGAAAATGGGGTCTAAGAAAAGACCCTTTTTAACTTCATCAGCTATTGCAAAGTCAAATGAACCAATGGGTGTTGCAGCTGAAAAGGGTGTTTCAAAGGTTGAATTTTTTTGACAAATTAATTTATAGTAGGAAAACTTAGTTTTTTATTTGAATTTTTATTGTTAAATGTAGGAAAATAGTGACAAGGAGATTCTTGTGGAGGATATGGAAACAGTAGAGAAAATGACAGTTCCACAGCTCAGAGTGAAACTTAGGTATGTGCTCAATATTTCATTTGACGTTGTTTGACTGGCGGAGTGTAGAAAGAAAGAAAGCCGGGCTTTTAAAACTTGTGGTCTAAAATTAGTCATAGTTATTTGTATAGAAAAATATCGTTCTTTTTGGAACATACTAAAAACAATATTACCTAAGGCGAAAAGCCCGCTTTAAGGTTTGTTGGGGCTGTAACCACAAGGCGTAAATAAAGCGTGGGCTTTAACGAAGAAAGGCGCAAATAGAGAAAATTATAAATATGTATGTGTAGTCGAAGACTAATATCTATAAGTAACAACAACAACAAACCCACTGTAATCCCATATGTGGGGTCGAGGGAGGACAATATGTACACAGATCTTACCATTACCCTGAGCAGGTAGAGGGACAAACTAATATCTATTAGTATGAATACCAAATATATGGATAAAGAAATTGAAGAAAATTTACTATAAAGTAGATTACGCTCGTTGGCAGCGAAAGTTATGCCTTAAAGCCTTAATGACAACACCAAGTGAGGGGAAGCGTTCAAAAAACTTTTGAGCCTCGCCTTAAGCGTGCCTTTGATAACATTGACTAGAAAGTGAAATGAATCACATAATTAGGGACAGAAGGAGTATCATGCTTTTGATGATTCATGTTTGTTTTCTGTAGAGAATGGATGAAAGGAATATGGAATTTGACCAAATAATTTCCTATGGTCCATTAAATGCGTGATTTAGTCTCTTAGAAAATAATCAGAAAAACATTGGTTGTTAGCTTGTTGTGTCAAGCAAATATAATTGGATGCCGTCTGCCATGAGAAGGATGTGTATATGAAAAGATTTTTCTGTATTGCTTCTTGTCATAATTTCCCTTGCTAGATGTAGGGAAACTATATGTTGATATGGATGTGTATGTGAAAAGGTATTTCTAAGTTGCGTCTTGTCATAATTTCCCGTGCTAGATATAGGGAAACAATATGTGCAAAAATGATTACCTGACAGTCATAACAAGTCTATACTCGCGGAGAAGTTTTTCCGTAAGCAGTGAATACTTAAAATTATCCTGGGATTGAGGCGTAAAAGTTGTTGTAGTGGCGTTCAGGCTTGGTGGCCCGAAATTAACTTGGCTTTGCCCTTTGCCAAAAGGCCTCATTTTTAAAAGCTTGAAGCTTCCAAATTTACTTGTTTTATATTATGGTTATAGAGAATAACTTGGTGGACAAAGCTTCGGTGCTCTCAACCTGGTTTGGATCGTTTGACTATGGCTCCGCGTTCTTTACAATCATAAGCTCGGCTACGAGGGTCCAAATCAGTATTCCTTAAAACATGGGTGTGATGATTCATATAGCTTAGCTAACTTGCCTGGGATTGAGGCTTAGTTGTTGTTGTTGGTGTAGTGAATGCCTTAAAATTATCCTTAGATGTCTGAAAAAGATGTGCTGCCTAAGTAGAGCTAAAAGAGTCTTGACCCTTGGTTGGAGCCACTAAGCAATTGGCTTGAAGCATTGTACCATACAGCGTTAAGTGATTCCACTGGAACTTGAACTAGTTGGTCTAAAACCTCTGTTCGGATGATATTCCACTTCAGAAATGATTTGTGTCGGAAAAGTTTGCACAATGTGTCACGTTGTATTTTGCAGCAGCTTTCACTTTGATCCAGTGACATGAAAGCCAGTTTTCCGTTTTTTAGGAGTCTTGGGATTCCTTCCAGAGGTATTAAACAAGAGCTTGTTGCTTCTTTGAAGACATTCCTCTACAGCAAACTTAATGGTACTCTTTTCTGTCATTTAACTTGCTACCAAGCCCATAAAATAATTTCTTTAATTTGGAAACTGATGTACGACATTTATCTAGGTGATTGTTATTATTCTGTGAAATTCTCCAAAATCCAAACTATAGCAGAAGACACTTATAACCCGTAACTTTCTGCTATAGATGCAGGCAATGGAGCTGTCGCACGGGAGGATCAAGTAACCTCTGACAAAAGTGGAGTAGCCGATAACACTTCAAAAACGAAGGCTAGAAAAGTGTCAAGTAACCAAAGCGATGTTGCTGCATCAGAGGTTTCTAGTACCAGGCAGACGAAAAAACGGGTGAAAAAAGACAACACCAAGGATACCAGTGTTGACATTATTGTTAAACAAGCTGAAATTACCCAGGAGCTCCCGGCTGAATCTAATGACATCAAAGGTGCTTCGGTGTTTATCCTTATGTCTGGTTATTTTGCATCTTGCTTTACATTACATCTTTGCTTTGCTTTGTCAGTGTATTAAATGATGAATATTGATAGGCAAGAAGACTGTGCGAGCAAAGAGAAAAGTTTCATCGGCGACTGCTTCAGCACACATTGGAGTTTCTGAGGGCGTGGATATTTCTGTAAATCAAGATGAACCTTGGACTATTTTCGCTCACAAGAAGCCCAAAGATGGGTGGATTGTATACAATCCCACAACAATGAGGCCACCTCCTCTTTCTAAGGATACAAAATATGTTAAGTTATTGTCATGGAATGTCAATGGTTTGAGGGCTCTATTGAAGTTAAAGAATCTTTTGATACAGCAGCTTGCCGATAGAGAAGATTTTGATGTTCTATGCTTACAGGAAACTAAACTACAGGCGAGCTCTCATTTTATCTTTTTTCTGCTTGTAGGAATCGTCTTGATATTATAATAGATATCATCTGATTGCACAGTATATCAGTCGATTATCTAACTCATCAGCCTTACAACGTATTGGGATCCTCGTAAACGCAACATAGTATGCAGGTGATGCTTCACTTTATAAGTGTATGGTCCTTATTTGCACAACAACAGAAATTGGGTGAAATGGAAGCATTGGTCAATGCTTTCAAGGTGGATATGTCTCACTAATGTTTTTCCTCTTAATTTTAACTCGATGAAAGGTACTCTGTGTCTTTTACTAGTTATATGTGTGTGTATGGATACACAAACACAGTTAGCTTGGAATGCTCGGGGATGGAAATGAGGGAATATCTAAAATGCTTGGATTTAATCAGGATATAACTTGAAGATTTTGTAGGTTATTTCAATCAAGGGTTGAAGGACTTATAAGAACTTATCAATATATGTTGATAATGGGGTTTTATCAACCATATCCACTTTTTGTTCAAATTCTTGGTAATCAGTATTCTCACACACACGTGCACATACATATTCATGAGTGTGTGTGTATGTGCATGTGTGTGTCCGCGTGTGTATTCTCAGGTTCCTTAAGTCTACTTGCTTCCTAGTTGATACAATTCTTCAAAGATAGGCGCACTGTCTTCTCAGAATCTAGAGATTACAACATAAACTGGACTTCTCTTTAATGATTTTGTTCCTGTTAAACTAAGTTCTGCAAACCTTAGTTGTTGGTGTACCTTGAAATATCTGGAATATTACGTGCTAATGTAATAATTAAGAACTGCTTACAAAGCCATCTATGAATTTAGGTCATCAGTGGTAGTTTCTTTACACAGTGTGGAGTAGAGACTTTGTTCCTTCATACAACAAAATCTTTGTGCTGTCTTAGCTAATTTAACTTCTGATTCTTGGAAGCAGGATAAAGATGTTGAAGCGATCAAAGAAAGTCTCAGTGGCTATGAGAATAGCTTTTGGACATGCAGTGTCGCTAAGCTTGGGTATTCTGGTACTGCAATCATCTCTCGGGTATGAACCCTTTGCCCTTCCCTCTTTTTCTTTTTAATAATTTTTTTTCCAGTATCCTTGATTGGGAGTAGCAGATTTGCTTCTTTATGTAGGTCCTCTGTCGGGTGCCATACTTTGGTCTCTGGGAAATATTTTTTCTTATAGAGGAGGAAGAAGATTGAGCTTCTTTCCTTGAATTGTTTTTGGTTTCTTTAGTCTATAACCAATATTATTCTTCTGCTTTCCTCTTTTGACAGATCAAACCACTTTCTGTCAGATATGGTCTCGGTATACCTGATCATGATACCGAAGGACGACTTGTCACGGTGGAATTTGATAACTTCTATTTACTGTGTGGATATGTTCCAAATTCTGGTGATGGACTACGACGATTGGTAGTCTGCGACGTCTTATATATCTTCTTTGCATTCATTATGTTATGCATTTCCTCTTATGGACATGACTAACAAGGTGTACTTTGCTAGACGTATAGAATTACAGAGTGGGATCCTTCTCTTGGCAATTACATGAAAGTAAGTGTTGCTTTCTTTACTGATATCTTATGCAACCATGTATTCATTTATCTACAAGTACATCCTTTTTGAGGTTAAGTTCTTTTAGATTTTCATTTTCGAATAGGCATCTTGAATTTTGTGAATTTAAAATCTTCAAGCCATTTAACCTTCGTTAATTAGATGCAGCCAGGGATAATTCCACTTTTGTCTACAAGTCCTAGTTGTTTATACTTTGTTGCTATTTTTTCAAGTTTGTCCAAATTCTTGGATTTTTCTTTCCCTATTTTTTTTTTGTGTATCTTGTTTATCCTGTTCTAGACATTACTGTTTGGGTTTGTTAACCCTTAATCTGCTGAACATTTATAATTCTTCTGTGGCTTTGCAGGAGCTAGAAAAGTCAAAACCTGTTGTTTTGACCGGTGATCTAAATTGCGCCCACGAGGAGATAGATATTTATAATCCTGCTGTAAGTATTTTTACCTTCACGTCTTAATATGTACATGATGCAGAAGCAGTTTATGCTATGTGAATCATAGTGTATATTCCAGAAAAGTGAAGAAAGAGCAGTCAGTGATAGCATGTTTTTTTTCTTTATATTTAATTTTTGTTGTTTTGCAATCTTCCTTTAGTTAAACCTGGTTGTTCTACTTTATGATTTACGCGAAACGTTAAGTAGTGTTGCCGTGTTCTCCTTCTCTTTCATATTATGGTAATTTTTTTGGTCTCTAGCTGCTTGAGATCCTCTTCCAAATCTGTTTTTTAGTTCCTCTTCCAGTGAGTCTTTACATCAATAGCTTCACAACTACTTACTGGCCATACAGATGCGCGCACCTTCTGGAAGGTTGGAAAAATCTGTAAGATCCAAGTAAGTTTGCATTGGACTTGGAGAGGTATAAGAACACATTGAGCATTTTTACTTTTCTAGGGGGACAAATGTTCGTGAAAGATTTCAAGTATTTGCAGTTGTATGCACATAAGCTATGGAAAGTACTAGAATAAGAACAAACCAAATAGACAGCATCGGTAAAGCTACATGGCGCTAAGTACCCTTAAAAAAAAAAGCTACATGGGGCTAAGTGACTCTTGATATATAAGATAGAAAATAGCATCAATAATGCCCCCGAAAAAAACAAAATGAAAGCTAAAACTAATCAAGCATTAGCAAACAATACCACAATTTAAGGTACTACAGTTTAAGATGATTATCTTAGCATCTGGATTTAAGAATAGCTGTGGAATCAAAATGAAGGAAATCTTATCCAATTACGATTTTCAGGTCAATATATTCTTTGTGAGCTAATAGGCATAGGAAGTGTTCGAAATATCTACTGGAGGGAAATAATTGTCTATTTTATGAAGAAAAGATGAAGCATGGAAAAGTAAAAGCACTCAGAACCTCTGGTTTGTGACCCAAGGTTTAGACTTTTAGCAGGAAATAAGTGGAGAATTGTCACCTTTTGCTTTGTTTGAATCAAACTGAGTGGTCACTGATTGCACGTTAAATGTGTTCTTTCGTGATTTTTATATGCAACTTATAGTCCTTCTTGGTGTATTTTCTGAATTCCTAAAAGAATGAACACTTCTGCTCGAAAGTAGGTTACTTGACCTTAGGTAACTGAAGAGTGAACTAAATTAAAACTAAGGGAGTATCAATTTTGCAAGTATTCCTAGTTGTCATCGTTTGCACTTAAAAAATAAGGACTAAGGAACCTTGGTGGAGCAGCTAATTGCAAGTTGTATGGGGCTCTTCTTGCTCCTCTTTTAACTGACATCTAAAAGCGATAAATAAACTGCTTGAAACATAAAAGATCAAACTTGGCAGCTGCTTGTCCCTATGTTCAAATCTATAAGCCTGACCTAGCACCGTGGAAACTTATTCGGCTCCCTTCATCTACTGGGAAAGTTCTTGCGTTTGTTAAAGAATCACAATAAAATGTTGTAAAATGTCATTTCTAATAGCAGAATGATTCGACTTTGCAACTTAAGGCGTGATTTTTGCTTGTGGATTTTATATTGTCTTCAGTTGTTAGCTTAACTTATCAAAGTTACTTGCTGGTTTAGTTTTGATATCAATTCTGATTTTTTCTTTCCTGTGCTTAGGGAAATAAAAGAAGTGCAGGCTTTACTGATGAAGAAAGACAGTCCTTTGAAACAAACTTTTTGAACAAGGGGTTTGTAGATACATTCAGGAAGCAGCATCCTGGTGTCGTTGGTTATACTTACTGGGGTTACCGCCATGGTGGACGTAAAACTAATAAAGGTATTTGAACATTCTTTCTATTATGGTGCTATGTAACTTGGTTCTCTGCTTCCTTGGGCTGTTCCTATTATGGCAAATTAAGAAACCAGAAATATATACCCTTTGATTAAATTAGTGAGTATGGAAAAAATGCTCTCAGGTACTCTTTTCGAGATTTCTCTTTCTCCTAGCCTCTAGGAGGGAGAATCTCCCCTTCTCCGGTCTTCCACCGGACGACAGTTTGTTCTTCTTCTTTTTTCTCAGTTATTAGTTTCAAGGTTTTTATATCTCGTCTGTTTGTTTTACATGGATCATAAGATTTATTTCAGGTCAGGGGGGAAGTCTTTTGACATTCAAGCCTACAATGAAGGTGCTGAAAGTTGGTTTGAATGGGTGGAAAGCATTAGGTACATCAAACGCAAGATGATGTTAAGCAGGAAGCTATCTTTGTGGGTCTGTCAAACGCTCAAAGAGGCCTCAATGTGCAAGGGAAGGAGTATCAAAACATGGAAGAGTGGGGACCACATCACAGACATTTATGGCATAAGCATAATAAATTTGGCAGATATATATGCTTAATCTCAGTGCAAGGTCACAGAAGAACAGTTATGGTTATGCCAGAGAATGTTCCGTATGCAGGGTGGTACATAAATGCGAGGAATATAGAAAATCTCATTAATAGTACTCCATTGGCCACAAGGGTTCCTTTCAGGAGGAATTTACCGAAACTAACAGGAGATGAAACATACAAAGAGGCATTAGATAAAAGCAAATGAAGAACAGATGAAGCTTGTCTTCAAACAGTGACTTCTTCAAATAATCTGATCACAATAACTGGTGGCAAATGCTCGGATGAATCTGAAATGCTGCAAAGATACTTGGTAGGTAGTTTTGCTGGTCAGGACGAGCCTCCAACAAGGGATGATGTTCGTAGATGGGCCGCTCAAACCTGGAAGGTTGCTCATGGTTTCAATGTATATGACGTGAATGGAGTTCAATTCCTTTTTGAATTCACCTCAAGGAAATTGGCGGAACACGTCTTGGTGGGTCGCTGACAAAGGCAAAATAGTAATCTAAGGCTGGAGTGGTGGAGTCCGACGGCGGGGTGCTTTCCAACAACTAAAAAATTCGACTGGACTTGGATTAGAGTCTTGGGCCTTCCTCTACAACTTTGGAATAAGAGGGTGACGAAAATAATCAGCGATAAATGTGGTGGCTGGTTGGAAACAGAGGAGGAGACCGATCTTAGAAATCATTTGAGATGGGCCCGGTTAAAGGTCCATCGGAACTGATTCCTGCTAAGGTTGAGATCGAATACGAGGGTGTGATTTTTACAATCTCGATATGGAGTGAAACTCAGGCGTTCTTCCAGCAATCGAAGGAAGTGATTAGTCTGTATGGGGTATGGGAGATTAGTAGGGTAGAGGAGAAGGTCAATGATGGGATAGAAGTTGGTGGGGGAACAATCGAGGATGTTGTGTCTTATAATCCAGCAGTTATAAGGGGTAGTGGTTCTCTAGAGGAAGTCAATGGTTTTAAACTTTTAAGGGTGTTTTAAAACAAGTTGGGCCGGTGCAGGTAGAAGGAAACGATATGGGGCTGAGTCAGTTTTGTGGAGAACGGGCCCAAGGTTATAACCGGCCCAGGAGTGGGTTCTTATAGGGATCCTCATTTTAAAGGTGATACAGGGGTAGTGTGCCCACTTAGTGACTTAAGTGAGAAATAGGTGGGGCTGAAGGTTTCTGTTGGGCCAACAAAATTTGGACCTAATGGGAATCAAGTCAAGGAAGCTGATAAGGGCTATTTTAAGCCCAATCAAGTCATCACAAGTCAAGACAACCGTGAATCTCTTAACTTAAATGCAAGAGGAGGAAGTAGCGATCTTTTACTTGCACAACTAAAATCTCTGGTGGCAGAAACAATTCGTCAAGAGCAACAGAAAATGGAGGATCACATCTTGGCTCAGGAACATTCTCTTCTCTCTCTCAAACAATCTATCTTCAGCTTATCTCCACAGTCAGAGGGAGAGGAGCATGAAGTTCCATCCGGAAGACCCTAGGCCCTTATCTTCCTCTTGTTAATTACACACAAGGTGAACCAGATGATGAAGACGAACAGACAGTCTTTGTAGACTGTCTCTCTGAAAGAGACGGCGTCGCTGATGATCCAGGCATGCAATTGGTTCAATACCAACAAATTGATATAGCAGAACCAATTGAGGTGCATCCACAGTCCTGTGACCTAGATATCCTGCATGGATCAAAAGAAACATTGGAAAGATGAGCAAAACATATGGTGTGAATTTTGAAGGATGCGAATGTGAGGCTATGGCCCTAATTTTGAAGATAGACAGTAGGAAAAAGGAGATAAAAGCAATGAAGCGATCAAAAAACAAAAGCACTCTGGTTTCACCAAAATTCAAAGGAGTGTATGAAAGAAAGAATCTGAAGGTCGGAGTGAAGTACAAAGATGGAATTCCAAGGAACAGTGGGAGGCAACTACTCATTAAAAGTTGATGAAGATACACATAATATCCTGGAACGTTAGGGGTCTTAATTGGGGGGGGGGGGGGAGGGGGAAGAGAAAAGGAAGTTGATAAAATCAGCCTTCAAAGAGTGGAGGGCAAATATTTACTGTCTGCAAGAAACGAAGATTGAGAGGTACTGTGATGGTATTACAAAACAACTGGGTAGCAATAGGTGGATTGATCATATAAAGCTAGAGGCTGAAGGGACAAGGGGAGGCATCTTAATTATGTGAGATAAGAGAGAATAGAAAGGGGAACTAGTTGAAAAGGGTAGATACTCTATCACTTGTAATTTTAGCTCTGTGCTAGATAGTTTCTTATGGGCTTTGACTGGGGTGTATGCTCCAAGTAAGAGACGGGAAAGAAATGAGCTTTGGTTAGAGTTGGGTGCTATGAAAGGTTTATGTAATAGAAACTGGGTGGTATGTGGTGACTTCAACACCACTACATTTGCTAATGAAAGGAAAAATAGGAACTCATACAGTAGAGCAATGGCAGGTTTTTCAGAAATTGTGGAGGACCTGGAATTGGTTGACCCTCCACTCCTGGGGGGCCAATTCACCTGGAGTCAAGGCGACAACTCTGTATGTGCTTCTAGAATAGACAGATTTCTCTTCTCTATGGAGTGTGATGAGGAATTTAGGTTCATCAGGCAGAGCCTTCTCCCAAAAGTTATATCTAACCATTCACCAATTTCATTGAAATGTGGGGAATGTGAATTCAACAAATCTTATTTTAAGTTTGAAAACTGGTGGTTAGATGTCCAAGAATTCCCCTCAAAAGTGCAGACTTAGTGGAATTCCTTTGTGATTGTTGGTAGGCTAGATTTTGTGCTAGCTACCAAATTAAAGCTTCTCAAAGCTAAGATAAAAGAGTGGAATAAGGAGGAGTATGACAGTCAAGAGAAGGCAATTCTTAGTAACATCTCAATCTTTGATCAGATTCAAGAAAGCATAAGGCTCACTGAAGGAGAGCTTTTGGAAAAGGCTGGCCTCATGCTAGAAATTCAGGAGTTAGCCAAGTATGAAGAGACAACATGGAGACAAAGGTCCAAAACTTTATGGATGAAACAAGGGGACAAAAATACCAAGTTTTTTCACAAAATGGCTAATGCTCATAGGAGATATAACACATTCATAAGCTGGAGGCGCAAGGGCAAACTATCACAAATTCTGAAGAAATTAGGAAGGAAATCATAGACTTCTATCAGAGTTTGTATGCTGAACTTGAAGTATGATGGCCAAATTTCAATCTTGCTAGGGGGAACCTCTTAACAGAGGAGGAAAGTATTTGGCTGCCAAGAGAATTTGAAGAATAGGAAGTGGTGGAATGCCTTAGGTCATGTGCTTCAGACAAAGCACCAGGACCTAATGGATTCACCATGGGATTTTTCCAGAAGTATTGGCCAACAGTCAAGGAAGATGTCATGTTGACCATGAAGAATTTTCACTCTAATGAATACTTTGAGAAGTGTTTTAATGCATCCTATGTGGCTCTCATCCCAAAGAAGAATGAGACTAGAGAACTTAAAGATTCTAGGCCAATTAGCTTGATTGGAAGTGTATACAAGCTTATAGCCAAAGTCTTAGCTGAGAGGTTGAAGTCTGTAATTAACAAGCTCATTGGAGACCATCAAATGGCCTTCATAAAAGGAAGGCAATTCATGGATGCTTCTCTTATTGCTAATGAGGTGGTAGAGTCAAGGCTCAAAAGCAAAGTTCCAGGTGTTCTATGCAAGCTGGATATAGAGAAGGCCTACGATCATGTCAACTGGAAGTTCCTTTTGAGATTAATGTCTGATATGGGCTTTGGAACTAAATGGATTAACTGGATCCATTTCTGTCTTAGCACGGTAAAATTCTCTATTTTGATTAATGGTTCACCCTAAGGTTTTTTCCTCCTCAAAAAGGGGGTTAAGGCAAGGGGATCCATTATCTCCCTTTTTGTTCTTGATGGCAATGGAAGGGATGAATCAGATGATAAACACTGCAAAGTCAAATGGCTGGATCAAGGGGTTCAAGGTGTCTAACAGACGTAATTGCAGCCAAGAGATTTCACATTTATTATATGCAGATGACTATCATTTTCATGGGTACTCAACCAGAGGAGATGCTGCATCTCAGACTAATATTAACCTTTGAAGCTTTGGCAGGCCTACATGTTAACTGGGGAAAGAGTAAGCTGTATCAGGTAAATGAAGTTCCTAACATTCAGAATTTGGCTAATATCCTGGAATGTGGAATAGAGAACCTACCTACCAAATATCTAGGTCTTCCTTTGGGCTCCAAAAACAAGTCGCAAGAAATATCACAAGAGGTGATTGAAAGGAGTGAAAAAAGACTTTCAAGATGGAAGAGTCAATATTTGTCACTTGGAGGTAGAGTGACTTGGTGAATCGTGTCTTAGATGCACTGCCTTCCCATGTGATGTCCTTATTCCCAATGCCAACTAAGGTGAGGAAAAAGATTGATTCCTTAAGAAGAAATTTTATTTGGCAAAGGAAATAGTGAGAAAAAGACTATTTACTTAGTCAAATGGAATACTCTTTTGTGTTCTAAGCAGGCTGGTGGTCTAAGTATCAGAAACCTAAAGGCACAGAGCAATAGTCTCCTTGCAAAGTGGTTAAGGAGGTATAATCCGGAGGAAACAACTTTATGGAGAAGGGTGATAGAAGAGAAGTATGGCCATGGAGGTCCTTGGTGCACCAAACCAGTATCATCCCCACATAGAGTTGGTGTATGGAAAACAATTAGGGGACAATGGAGCTCCATTGCTGAGCATTTTAGTTTCAAGGTTGGAAATGGAAGAAGAGTTCTCTTCTCGTGTGACACATGGTTTGGGCACACTACTTTGAAAGGTCAGTTTCCAGAATTGTGTAACACTGTTGCGAACCCAAGAATCTCAGTAGCAGAAGCAAAATCCTCACATGGGTGGAACATTGTTTTCAGAAGGAACTTCAATGACTAGGAGTTGCAAAGTGTGGCAGATTTCTGGGAGACATTAGAAGCTTTCCAAGGTCTCACAGAAGAGGAAGATGTTTTAATGTGGAAGGGTCGCAAATCAGGATCCTTTTCAGGGAAATCTGCTTATCATTTCATCAACAATACTCCTAATCCTACGCAAGGATGGCCATGGAAACAAATTTGGAGGGTCAGGGCGCCCCCAAAAGTCTTATGCTTCACATGGTTAATAGCAAGGGAAGATGTTCTGACTTAGGACAATCTTATTAGGAGAGGAATACAGCTACATGCTAGGCGTAGCCTATGTGGCAAAGATGGGGAGTCAGTTTCCCATCTCTTTATACATTGCCCAGTCAATTATCAATTTTTGCATTTCTATCTCAATTTGGCTGGAATATCTTAGACTATGCCCAATAACACAACATCTCTTTTTAGTAGCTGGAATAATGGAGGGGCAAATATTAAACAGAAGAAATGGTGGAAAATAGTTCTTGTTTGTATCTGGTGGGTCATATGGAAGGAGAGGAATGCCAGAGTTTTTGAAGATAGGCATAGCTCTTACCAGAAAATTAAGCTTAATTCTTTTTTGTTATTTCATTTTTGGTACAAAGAGAGCTATAGGGAGGATGTACATTCTTTACTAGATTTGCTAGAAGAAATGTAATCGACTAGAATAGGCAAGGTAGTAGCAGATCTTTTGGGGTCTGATTGTGGCTTACACAATCTCCTGTAAATATTGTTAATCATTTATATAATTTGTTACCATTCTCAAAAAAAAAAAAAAAACCCCAGAAATATACCTCAGTTTTTGCTCAATATACTCTTCTCCATAGCCCCTAAATTTAGGTATTTTCACGTATCTCATTTTGCGTTTTACCGTCTAGTGAAATGAGAAAATTGCTCGTGATTGTGAATGTTATACACTGTCCCACCTAGGTAAGAGGAGTTTGAACTCATTACATCAATCTGAACTCAGGTGAGAGCTTGACTGGCTATTTGGGTCGTGATAATAGTTGTGTTTTCACTTTTTACATATTGATCTGTGAACTTACCGTCGGACATCTTATTCCTCTAATTTCTTGCTACATGGTGGACTTTCGTATTTGTCACTCCTTGACAAGATAATTCCAACATCACATTTTTGTTCAATATCATTTCCAATTAAGGGTGTTGTCTCAGGTGTTTTGGCATATGGTTTACTCTCTATGATCTTTTTCTTACGACTCTTTTTGCATCTTTTTTCCATCTGGGGTATAAAATTTCAGGATGGCGGCTCGACTACTTCCTTGTCTCAGAACGCATTGCTGACAACGTGCATGATTCCTACATTCTTCCAGATGTAGATGGCAGTGATCACAGTCCCATTGGCCTTATCCTGAAGCTGTAGGTTCCGACCATCATTTTTGCTGATTCCAACATCTTGATGTTTTTCTGAAGATGAAAAAACGCGACGAGAATATTCTCAAGAAGCTATGTTGAGTAGATATTTTGCAGTTAAGGATTGGACATATAAATGCTGAATCCTGATTTTTGAAGTGGCATACAAGATCCTGGAGGGACCACTGAGTAAAAATTTGGGATGACCATATGGTATCATGTTATCCTGTCCAGCCCTTTTTTGGTTTAACCATATGGTGTCTGGAATAGGTTGACCCGACTAGTTCAGATTTGCGACGTAGAAAGCCTACGAGGTTGGTTTACCGCATCGTGTTTCATCCTGTGCATTGAACCACTGGCCTGAGTAACTTGGATTCGCTCTCTAAAAGCCCACTTTAGGGGATTTTGGTGTTCCGTACCAAAGAAGGTTCCATCTCTAGGACTCAAACCCGAGGCTTTTGGTTAAGGGCAGAGAAATTCTAACCATTCTACCACATCCAGTGTACTTAAACCAAAAGTTACAATTATTGGCAGTAGTCTACACAACAAATTGAAGATGGATTTTGTCAAAATAGATGTTGTGCTGAAATAGGAGGAAGCTAGAAGAAGCAGAATGGAACATTAAACATTTCAGATCCAAATATAATTTCCAGCGCTATTTAGTGCCGACTATACCAGTATTACAATTTTACATTGCCTATAAAAGTAAAACTTCATTGCTTACAAACCCAAAAGCGTGGGTGAGTAGCCTATGAATTGTTGGACAGCAATGTGATCAAATTCTATCTATAAATGAGACTTGAGAATTTTCAATCGTGTAAATACTACTTATAACCCGCAATTGGTAACTGCGACATATAAATCGCAATTGGAAAATGTCACTTATAAATTTTTAACACCCTATATTTTTTTTATAAGGGTGTATTGATCATTAACAAAGTAATAATAATAAAAACAAATAAAAGAAGGGAAAAGAAATAGGGATTTACTAAAAGGGCCGAAGCCCATAATTGTAACCAAAACAAAACAAAAAAGCAAACAACAGAAAGAAAAGGAGATTTGCATCTGTACCTGCTTGTCACATTTTAACTTATACCCGTTTTGTAAAAAAAATTACAAGCGCACCCATTTTTCATGTAAACTTCAAGCATAAGGTCTGAAGTAGAAAAGGCAATCACACAAATTTTAGCATTCTAGTAGACGAGCCTGAAATTGTTTGTAATTGATGAACTTAATCATTCTACTAGCTGAAGTTTTGTTCTCTATTTGTTGAACTTCAGCATGTTTTAGCTGAAGTTGTGTCCTGGATTCAACCGTTTGTCGTAAAGATTTTTCAAAAATTTCAGCAGAAGATGTTGAAGTTATTTAGTTCATTTGTAAAAAACTTCAGCACTAAATAAGCTGAAGTTTTGTCCTAGATTCATTAGTTGTCATAAAGCGTTTTTTAAAAACTTCAGCAGAAGATGCTGAAGTTATTTAGTTCATTTGTAAAAACTTCAGCACTAAATAAGTTGAAGTTTTTGTCCTACAGTTGTACTAGCTAAAGTTTTGTTCTCTATTTGCTGAACTTCAGCATGTTTTAGCTGAAGTTTTCCCTATATCTAGACATAAGTCCCAACTCTCAACTATAATCTAATTTAATGATGCGCAATAGTTCTTCTTCCTCCTATCTCCCTAACAATATGAACACCTATTGAATATAAAAGTATGAATCTAGGGATAGAAATTTAAATTCTGCAGTAGCTTTAACAATGTTAGCTTCTTGCTTCCTCGATAGTGAACTTCTTTGGATGATCAATTTAGTTACTACGAGCAAATCAAGAGTAAAATATAGTACAAATTGCAAAGAATGAAGAGTAGAAAAGAAAGGAGGAAGAAAGGAGCACACAGATAGCAGGAAGAAGGAGGAGCCTAAAGTTGTAAAAATAAGGATATAGGTTAAATAATTTTAAAAATATGGGTATAGGTTAAATGGGGGCGACCAAATAGGACGTCCCGTATAATTTTTACAAAAAGAAAGGGGAACAATGGTCTGTTTCAGAAAACACAACAAAAAGAATTTAAGAAGGAGGAGGAGGAGGAGGAGGGGGGGGGGGGGGGGGGGGGAGGTGGAGAATGCTAGAACCAAACCTTGAGAAATTTTGAAAAAGCATTGGTTCTTACGGGTAATATTCGAATTTCTCATGTGAGTTTTTTTCTTCTGGTAATTCTTTTTGTCTCAATTTATATATTTGAAAGGTTTCATAAAATATAAGAAATTTGATACTAATATGAGTTATTCTGACAAATTATGCAATTGGAAGTTGGTTAACGTTACTGCATGATAAATTCACTTGAAAAAGAAGGGTATTGATGTATTTGTACTTAAATTAGTCTCATTATATATGATCATTGTTAAGTGTAAATTAAGTTAGCGTGCAAGGATTAAGTTTTGGTGTTTAACTATGCAATGACAATATCGAATTTGGGTCTAAATGTGGTAAGTCTGGTATGGAGTACAAAAAATAAGTACTGATTAAGAAGGAATATTATGTACAGTAATGTTATTCCAGTTTAAATTTATGCACGCGATTAAGAAAATTGAACAGTACAGGGAACAAAGATAAACCATATTAATACCTTTTTATTTAAAAGAATTCGACTAATGTAAATTACTCATACGTAGGTAAATATAAATCCGTAAATTAAGACTCAAATATAAACCCCAATGATTGGGTATTCAAAATTATCTATGAATTAGCCTAAACAAGTAAATTAATATGAGATCGATATTATATAATTATAGATTGATTGGAGGAATGTGTACGAATTGCTCAAGGTGAAACATTTGGTATTTTGGCATAAGTACTGTGAGTAGTAATCTTCCGCAATTTGTGTTTTTATAACTTTTATGATTTACACATAATTTTTAATGTGAATATATTACTTACTATTTTGAGTTGCACGTGGGACAAGTCTTTTACTCAATATGATACCGAAATAGTTATTTGAGATAATTACCGTGACTTTAAATATTTTCGTTGTCACTAGATCTATTTTACCATTACTTGAATTAATGTTATGGAAATGAAATTATATGATTTTATAAGAACCTAAATACCTTATATAGTTTTATTTTCTACGAGTATATATACGTATTACAGAGACAAGTATAGACGGGAGTAGACATTGAAGGATCCCATAGCTAATGGTAGGTACATGAGACATGGTGCACCTTGTAATTAGTATGTTTAGTTGTTAGTAGGTTGATTATCAATGATGGAGACTTATTTTGGTTAATTGATAAGTTGTCGGTTGGTTGGTTTGATATTAGGATAGTTTGTTGTTGATTTTGAGATAGAAAAAATTTCTGGATAGTCCAAAACAGGAAAAACTCTTCAATTTTCTGTAAAATACTGATGAGGCTTACTTGCGGGCACTTGCTCCTAAGCGTTGGGCACGCTGAATTGAATCGTGACAAAATCGCAAACCAAAAATGCGACTTACAAATCGCAATAGAACCACACACCTAATTAAAAGACTCATTCTTATTTATAATGGAAGATTTTTGACAAATGCGAGTGCAATTGGTAAATGGGACTTATTAAAGTGCAATTGATAAATAAGACTACCAATTTTGTAACTGCGACTTATTAATTGCAATTGTAGCTGCGACTTGTCAATCGCAAGGCGACTTATAAATCATGAGGTTTTTGGCATAAATTCTACTCTTAAATCGCAATTGCTAAACGATTTATACATGTTTTGCAGAATATGATTATTTCTTGTTGCCAGTTTGGGAAGAGTATTTGCATCCCTGATTCGGAAGAAGCCACAGTAATTTCACCATTTTATTTTGATTATTTTCTGTTATTTCTTACTTAAATGCCTTCAAGTATTAGCAGCACATATTCAGTATAGGATCAGTAGCTGAGAAGAAAATTAAAAATATCAGCATCTTTATTTGTTGTCCTACCCTTTTTTTTTGTTTAACCATAAGATGCTGAGATACCTTGGTAGGTAAAGTTACTTGTACAGTTGTACTTGCGCGTGTGAGAGAACTTACATTATATTATTTCTTTGTTATACTATCTCTTTTGCTCCAAAATAAAAGGAGATAAACTTCCAGCTTAATTGGGTAGCAATGGTTAATGATAATACATCAAAACACTGTTCCAAACAGAAGCTTAAGTATATTTGTGGAGAAACTAAAATTGTGACATAATATTAAGCGTTTGTCATCTTTTTTGACTGTTTAACGTGAACCAAAATGTTAGTCTTATCATCGTATCAGCCCATGGCCTTTTTTAATCTATTATTGATGAACCGAGTTATTCGATATTTGTGTTGATAGAAGCAGGGTCGTTCAAAATTGAATCGCAACCGTTAATCGAACCGATAGATTATTGGCTTATTCATATTGGATTATCGAGGTAATAGATGGTGAATGAATTGAGATTTTATAATTAACGGCCTAATGGTTTGGGGACGGATTATTTAATTTTCTTATTGGGTAAACTGTTAACCCGTTAAGAATTTTTATAGTTATATTTTCACCCCAGTATATAAAGTAATATTGGAAGTAATTTGTTGAATTGTCTGCTAGTTTTATGCGTAATAGCTGGATTATTTGGTTTTATGCGCTTTTTTGCATGCATCTAACAATTAAAGCTAGATTTTCTGGATTTTTTGTTTTACAATATGGATTTCTCGTGAAGAACGAATGATACTGAAAGTTTGATTGATTTACGTGTATAAATAATCTTGAATATGAACTAGATTGGAAGTTGGAAGAAGATTCTTCAATTCAAAAATACTGTTAAATCTTAAATGTTATTATATATTTGGTATTGATTTGAAACCATTTGGTATTGATCGAATGATTGTTCAAAAAATTTCTGTTTTGTTTAACCGATAATCCGTCTGATAATTGTTAATCTGATACCAACTCTCCCCTTACCTTATTGGATGGATAACGAATTACTATAATTATAATCCGATAAGCCAAACCGTTAAGTGTAATTATTCATCTGTTTCGTTCGATAGGCACCCCTAGCGAGAAGGTAACAATGAAATTAGTTAAGGTGTACACAAGTTGGTCAGAACATCATATCATGGTTATAAAAAAATAAGACTACTATAATACAAAAAACTACGATAATCAGATCACAATGCAAATACCGAAAACAATATAAAAATAGAAAAGTTGTAAGTTCCTTTTCTAAGAAAATAAAATACGGTTAGATGATAATAGATTGAGTATGGAAATTTATAAAGGAGTGGGCGCTTCTCGTTTGGTAGCATGATATTTCTTCCTTTTTCTTTTACAAACCTTCTACTTTCGTGTAATCTCTTCTTTTCGGTTTAACCATTTGATGCACAGAATTTATTGACCCAATTAATTCAGATTTCTATCGTACGAAGCATAATATGTTGGTTATAGGCTCCTTATTTCATCTGGTGTTCAGAATTTATTAGTTTGGTTAACTCGAATTTTATTTAATTTAAATCTGACTAATTTGGATTGCATCGTAAAAAGTCCATTAGTGGTCCCTACCAAAGAGGACTTGAGAAGGCAAAAAAATTCAAAAATAGCCTGATTTACAAGTGGCCATTCAAAAACACCCATAATTTCAAAAATAATCGAAATTTAGCCATTTCTCATGTAAAGATAAATTTGAAAACACTATTCAAAAGAAAAATACTCCAGCATAATATATTGAGTTCCAGCATAAGTATATTGGAGCTCCAGTATATTATAATGGAGTTCCAGCATTAGTATACTGGAACTCCAGCATATTATAATAGAGATCGAGCATAAGTATACTGGAACTCCAACATAATATACTGAACTTCAAGTATAATATACCTAGGGGTGTTCAAAACCGATCCGAAACCGAAAATCGAACCAAACCGAAGCTTAATGGCTTAATGGTAACGGCTTAACGGCTTAACGGACGAAGAACAAATTGAATTTGTTTTATTAACGGCTTATCGGTTCGGGGGCGGATTATTCAATTTTCTTAACGGATAATCCGTTAACCCGTTAAGAATATAAATATATATATATATATATATATATATATATATATATATATATATATATATATATATATATATATATATATATATATATATATATATATATATATATATATATATATATATATATATATAAAATTTATTTTTACTTACATAATTATCTATATTAAATATAAAAACTAAAAACCTTAAAAATGAATAAGTATAAGTTTATAAGGTTGTAGAACAGAATACCAAAATTTTTAAGGCTAAATGTTGAAGTTTAAGTGCATGTACTGGATTTGAATCAAGCAAGAGTTAAGACCATATGCAACAAATGCTATAATTCAAAGAGCATTTTTCTATTTCCCTATTTATAAAGTTGTGTTCTTGTGAACAAAGATATATTCTTCTGACATATATCTTTTTCCTTCTTGGGCTAAAACAGTGTGAAAATGGGCAAATAGCATGTGCTTCTTGCTGCTTCAAGATTGCTAATAGGAAAAGAAGTAGAAATGGAACTGGATAAGAGCTAATCCGATACCAATCCGCCCGATATCTTATCGGGTGGCTAACGGATAAATACATTTAAAAGCCGATAACCGTTAAGCCAAACCGTTAAGAGTAAAAAGCCGCCCAATCCGCCCGATGAACACCCCTAAATATACCGGTCCGGTATAATTTGCTGGAAGTTCATACACATGTGATCCAATCTTCAGTATATTATGCTAGAATTTTTTGCGTGTTGGAATTCTATCATAATATGCTGGAAATTCATGCACAAGTGCACCGATCTCCAGTATATTATGTTGGACCGGTCCTTGTTGCAGCAAAATAGTGACTATTTTCAATGACTTTATAAATGCTGGCTATTTTTGAATGGCCAGTCCGCAAACTGACTACCCTGTGCTATTTTAACCTTGAGAAGAGAACTTTACTCTCAGGATTCAAGTTCGAGTAGAAATGACATCAAGTAGCCACTTTAAAGGGCTGTTATTCAGAAATTAGTCTGTGCGTTCTGAATTTCAGTTTTTTGGATCAACTTTTCTGGACTAAAATGATCTGAGTTCTCCTGAAATTAAAATATTTAATTTAAAATTTTAGAACAAACAATTTACTGGTAGAATAGTATGGGAAATTTTTATAAAGCACTATCCTTTAGTAGTAATTAGCCATCTATAAATACCATTTGTTATATTACGGATTATAGATATCTTTTTGTGGTTATAAGATGTATTTGATGTATTTAAGCTATGCATTCATGAATACAGTAGCAAAAATAAGCGTGAATCCGGGAAGTCCAGCTAATCCGTTTTTATATTCGAGTGTATTCGACTGTATTCATGGAGTGAAACATGAGATTATAGCGGGAAAGATTATTATATTCGACTGTATTCACGGCGTGAAATATGTGATTACATTATTTTTAAAAGAAGAAGTGAATCAATTAACATAATAGACTCCTAATATAACTCAATAAACTCAATTATAACACATAAATTTTATATTTTCAGTTATAAAAAAGATTCTCAATCGAAAAATACCTCAAAACATAGCAATCTTCAGAAAAATTATATAATACATATGAATATATAAATTATATTAATTGAAAAAATATATATGAATACTTTCATGGCATATAGCGAGACAGTGAATACAATGAAATACATAAAATATAGCAGGATATATTGGGATACAATGAAAAAAAAATAGTGAATACAATGAAATACATGAAATACAACGAGATACATTGAATTACAATTAAAAAAAGACAACAAATACATTGTAATACATAAAGTATATCGAAATATATTTAGAAAATCAAGTTGCCCATCCCCAAACTCCATCGTCTTTGTTCAAAACAAACCCTAATTTTTGAAGAATCCGCCGTAGCGATGTTTGAATGTAACGCGACACTTTGTAGATTTGAAGGTACAACATGCGATACCTTTTTTCATTACCTGCTACCGCGTTGAATATCTTTCCCTTTGATACTTTTAACTGCTACTGCCACAGTGACTATCGCCGTCGTCGATGGCGAATAACCACCAGTATCTCCGTCAACGTTCACTTTCATTTCGGAACAGAGAAGGAATACTGTATAACCAAAAAGTAGAATTTTGGCCAAAGATGATTTTAGAAGAACTCGAGTTACTGATAATCAAATTGGAATGAGAATAATAGATGTAAGTTAAAACTGAAATAAAAGCAAAATAAATCAGTATACTCCAGTAGTGTTTCGTGTCCTTACAAAATGATCAAGCTTCTCCTTTTATAGTTATTTCTAGATGATATGTTTTGCCTTTGTCATAATAAGACCATTATAGACAACTAAAGGCATTTAATGCTATGTTATAAATAGTAATCATTATAATTCAACACAAATTCTCTAACATTTTTGGTATTTAATGCCTATTAAATACTGTATCCGTACCCTCTTTTGCTATCAAGCTCATTCCCTTATCTTGATTCTTGACCATAAATAGGTACGAGCATCGAGTCTATAAAGAGGTGCGAGCATCGAGTCTCTTGAATCTTTGCTCGTGTCTATTATAACTCGTGCCTCTTTATTCTTTGGTGATCCTCGCTCTTTGACCAATCTACGTGTCATGACATGTCACATTTAAAATGAATTCAATATACATTAACTTAATTTGTCCAATACAAATAGTCCCCCAACTTGCCATTTATTCATCAATAGAATATTTGGGAAGTGAATTTTATTAAAGCGGGAATATTTTCCACCATTAGTTTTCTTGACTCTTCATTTGTCACTTCTATTTAATTCCCATTATACAAGGCATCTTCTGGTTGGTTCTGCGACTTCTCAGCGCCTTTTAAGGCTTTTTTATGGCTTCACCAATTATGAGATGACATTTCTCATCATGACGTTTCCATCATTGTGTCTCTTCTTTTGACAGTTGCTTCTAAGTATTAATATGGTTTTCGTCTTTCTCTTTCTCACATAAAGACAAAGTTTTTAGAATATTCAATTCTTGTTCCCTTCTTCCTCGTACTATAATGTCTTCATCAAATTATAATCCTAGGAGAGTTCCCATCGTTAATAACCTTCCTATTGCTCATATGAGGAGCCGGAAAGGAGGCAGACTTCGTAATATAGGTTCTTCTTCTATATGAGGTTCTTCTCTACCTTCATCTAGTTCCACTCCATCTTCTAGATCTAGAGTCTCCCTTTCTCAAAGGTCTTCATCTAGAGGCAAAGAATTTGCTAAGCCTCTTCGTGAACCCACTGTAGATGAAATTGTTCCAATTGAACTATCTTTTTACAATGATAGAGAATCCATTAGGAATCATGTTTCTTCTATGTCTTCATTAGAACGTGTTGACATTTACCCAATCCAGATAACTGAGAGTTTAATTTCTGTAGTTCGTAGGGGCTTTCATTTGAGCCATTACTTCCCCATCATAATCCCCAATGTGAACCAAAGAATCACCTCTTATTTAAATGGTTTCCTTTTGTTTATACATACCCTTTTACTTTAGGATTCATACCTGCTATTGACCATGTTATTCTTGAATTCTGTCATTTTTTCGATGTATGTTTAGGACAAATTGGTCCTATTGTGTGGATGGTTGTCACATGTTTGAGGCATTTAACCAATATGGATGGGGTGCCTTTTATTTTTTCCCATTTAATTCACATTTACTCTCCCAAACCCTTTCGCTAAGGAGTCTTTACGCTAGTAGCAAGGAGTAAAAGGGTTTTGGTCAGTCTAGAAGATGATAAGAAACTGTGCTTGGTATGCCAGGTTCATTGCTGCCCCCCGCTGTTAGTTTAGTGGATGAAGAAAATGTTCCATTTCCTAAGAAGTGGAATTTTGCACGTGAGTTTTCTTTCTAATAACTTTCTCGTACCTTTTTCTCAATTCTGATGACTGTCAGTTCAACTTTCTTCTTCTTTTTTTTTCTCTTAGAAACCACGGGAATAGTTGATGAGATTCCAAATTCCTGTGGTTGGGTAGGAAAGTTGTTATATACTGCTTCGATGGAGAGTAGATCTTGGAAAAGTCTTTCTCAACGATATGGTTGGAAAGTAAAAACTCACGGTAAGTTTTTTTTTATGGCTTTACTTATTGCTTTGCCTCAAAATTATTTTAATCCTTCCTTTTGTCAGGATTTCCCACTCAAGGTATATGTGCTGAAGTAGTCATGGCTTCCAAAATTTCTTTGGAAATGGCTCAAGAGATAATCTTGGTTTCTTCATCGAAAAGGAAAGCTACTTATGACTAAGACTCTGCGGAGGAGAAAGAACAACACGGGGGCTCTTTGGTAAGAAGGCCACGGGCTAGAAGAAGAATTATTTCTAAATATGAAGCATCCCCCCTCATTCAATTCCTCTCACCGAGCCTGTTAAAGCCTCATTGGTGATTCTGATGATGGTGCTCTCGCTGCTTCCCATGATTCTATTGAATAGCTTTTTACCCATGGGTTTTGGTAGTGAGGGTTTAGGACCAATTTCTGATGAAGCACCCCTTGCTTGTCTTTCTATGTTTGCTTTTATGATACTTTCTCTGCCAACCATGGTTGTTGCTGTTACTAATCCTCTCCCAACTATTTTGACTCCTTCTACTGCTCCCCCTAGTTGTTTTGACTCCTTCTACAGTTCCTCTTACAACTACTCAACAAAATGAGATTGGATTTTCAAGTAGAAGTGGAGCCATGAAACAAGTTATCATCGAGGTCCCTGCTGATGGTAATCTTTTGAGAAAATCATTTGGGGCTGACGTGTGGTTGAAATTCCTAATTAGACCAACTGAGAAGGACAAGCTTGAAAGGTACAATTCTTTAACTTTGATGAATGACATAATACAATCATCATTAATGGTGTTCTTTTTCAATGATTTGTTATTCCTTTTTATAAGGCTTTTACATTTTCTCTTTCTTCTTTTTTTTTTAGATCAACCTCATTGGCATAGAAATGATGAAGAGGGTTTCTCATACGGAGTAGTTGATGCATGAGTACCAAGTTGAAGTAGATAACTGGAAAAAGCAATATTAAGGTCTTCAAATTGATGTGGAAGCATTAGAAGAGAACAAGCGCACCTTAGAACAGCGGCTGAGAGATTTAACTTCGGAGTTGGCGGTTGAAAGAGCTTCGTCAAGTCAAGCTAGTAAAGATAGAAATCTTCTCGAAGCTTCCTTTTTCAGAGAAACCCTCCAAGGCTAGTGAAGAAATCAGAGAGTTGAGAGCTTTCTTAAGTAAGAAGAAAGCTTACGCTGGTGAACTTGTGCAAACTTTGACTCAGACTCAAGAAGACCTTCATAATCTTCTGATAAGGTTCGTTCCTTAGAAAGTTCACATGCTTCTCTTCAAACTTCTTATTATTCTGCCTTGGTTGAGAATGAGAAGCTCAAAAATGAGATTGAATGGGAAAAAGAGTATTAGCTTCTTGAGGACAAAATCACAATTGAAGTGAGTTGGGCGTTTTTAAATACTCGCTATGATACCCTTGTAGAAGTTAGCTAAGAGAATTTTAACTTGGAGGCTGAGTTGGCTAAAATAAGAGAAGCCATTGAGAAGATTCAGCAGAGCTAAGACTTTCCTTATCCCATGGTTGAAACTTCTAAAAATATTGAAGATGATATGGGTATGGTAACTGTTCTAATTCTTTCAGATCAAGTTGAGCATGTTGCTGCTGATGACCCTGCTTCAGTTCTTTCAACTTCTCAGTTAAAAGTTTATGATATTTGACTTTTTTTGATTTTATTTGGTGGTATGTGATTGTAATCCTTTGTATTTTTTGTTGGAAACATTAAGTCCCGAGAATTTTTTCGGGGCGTTTTGTATAAACAATTGAACTTTAATATTAAAAAGCTTTCTGTTATTGCTTGAACTTCTGTTTTGCTTATTCCTATCTTTATATTTAAGAACTTATTAGATGACTTGCATTTTTATATTGTAAAATGTTTTTTTACTTCATGAATATTTGAATCAATCATGAATTTTATAAAAGATTACCTTAATGAAGAAGACGTCTCAACTTCATAATGGTGTAAATGTACGGCAAAAGAAATAGGAATACACATGTTTCTTGAAATAATTTGACAAGTTTTTATTTGAACTTTGTCAAATTTTAAGTAACACTTTACATGTATTTAAATAACTTCTATAACTTTTTCATAACTATTTTCCTTACAACAGATTTCAAAAAAGAAAACAAAGCACAAGATTTTTATTTATAACATATTTCAGTACATTGAATAAGACACAAAGTTTTCATTCATTGCCTTTTAACATAACTAGTGACTTTACTTTGCACTTGACTCACTCAATTAGTCAACTTTTTAGGCTTGAATTTTGATTATTTCTCAATCTTCTTTGCCTTCTTTATACATATTTGTATGTATATCATATAGTCCCCCAAGTATTTGAGCTTTGAGATATGAAGTCTCGAACACTTGACTACTCCTCTTATTTGGTCCTTTTCCTATAAAGGAATAAAACATACGGGACTCGGGGGCACGATTATAGATAAAGACTGCTTAATCCGTCTCAATTTCTATCAAAGTAGTTGTAACCCTAGACCGAGAATTTTAATTTATTTCACGTGCCTTGCAGGTCGTGATTCATCATTTAGTACGGGTTAGCTTTTTACCTATCATCTAAAATCATTCGTAAAATTTTAACAATTCAGAAAAAAAAAATTAAAATGAGGATACGTGCCCATGGGTACTCCTTAGAAATAGTCTCTCTTTAGGTGAATATCATTCCAATGTGAAGGTAGTATCTTGCCATCCATTATTTCTAGCTCGTATGCTCATTTTCTCTCAATACCATGAATCTTGTAAGGTCCTTCACAGGTTGGACTTAATTTTCCCGTATTAGCCACCTTCGTGGATTGAAAAACTTTTTTGAGTACGAAGTCCTCAACCTTGAAGTATCTTTAACGTGCTTTTCCATTGTAGTATCGTTCCATGACTTGTTTTTGTGCTGCCATCCTTATTAACACAACTTCCCTTTTTTCCTTCGAGTAGATCAAGATTTAATCGTATTTCTTCTTTGTTAGATTCCTCAATCGCTTGTGTATGCCTCGTGCTAGGCTCTCCTATCTCTACTGGGATCAATGGTTCAACCCCGTACAGTGAAAATAGTGTTTCACCCGTGCTTGTTTTTGTTGTGGTGCGATATGCCCATAAAACACTTGGTAGCAATTCTGGCCAATTGCCTTAGGATTCTTCCAATCGTTTCTTCAAATTGTTGATGGTAACTTTATTTGTTCATTTAGCTTGACCATTACCCACCAATGGTTAGGTGTTGAGGTAATCATTTTGACCTGCTAACTTCGAAAATATTCTGTGATTTGTGTGCCTATAATTGTGGGCCATTATCACATACGATTTCCTTTGGTACACCGAATCGACATATGATATTTTGCCAAATGAAATCTCTAACTTCCTTTTCCCGTACCTATTTAAATGCTCATGCATTCGTGCTTCTCTAGCTGTATAAGTCCCTAACATCTGATTAACCATAAACTGTGAGTTGCTTATGATTACAATCTGATCGGTGCCAAACTCTCGTGCTAGTTCTAAACCTGCAAGCTGCTCCATACTTTACCTCATTGTTAGTTATAGGATAACACTTTATGGATTGTCGAATGATTTCACCCGTATGTGGTATCAAAACAATTCCTAAACCCGCCCCCTTTACATTAGATGAGCCATTAGTAAATGAGGTCCAAATTCCCGGATTACACCCATTAAATACTCCTAATTCATTCAACTTCTAGCTGCCTCCTGTGGCTAAAATTACCTAAAAAACCTGCTAAATCTGAGATTTTATGGCGGTCCTAGGTTGATATGTGATGTCGTATTCACTCAATTCTATAGTACACTTAGCGAATCTACCTAATAATTCATGTTGTGTAATATATTACGCAATGGATAAGTAATTACAATGTAAATAGGGTGGCATTGAAAATAAGGCCTTCGTTTTCTAGATGCCATGATAAGGGCAAGTGCGAGATATTCTTATTAATGATATCATGTCTCCATTTAATATGACTTGCTAACATATAAATAGGGGATTGTTTACCTTGGTCTTCACGAACTAAAACAGCACTCACCACTATTTCTGAAATGGCTAATAAATAAGTAATCTTTCCCCAACCTTCAGTTTTGCAAGCAATGGTGGATTTGACAAGTAGGCCTTCAGGCTTTGAGTGCTTGTCGACACTCTTCATACCATTCGAACTGGTATTGCTTTTTAAGAGCTAAAAAGAATTTAAAATATTTTTTCGATGACCTGGAAATAAATCTCCCCAATGCAGCAATTCTTCTCGTTAGTCTTTGCACCTCTTTCTTATTGGTAATTATGTCAGGGATTTCTTCAATGGCTTTAATCTGCACGGGATTCACTTTAATACCACGGTTAGAAACAAAAAATCCAAAAACTTACATGGTAAAACGTCAAATGCACATTTTTCGGGATTTTGCTTCATAATGAATTTTCGTAAGATCTTAAACGTATCATACAAATGTGATATATGATCTTTTTTTAATTGATATTGGACAAGAATATCATCTATGTAGATCTCTATAGTTTTTTCTAAATGTTCTTGGAACATTTTGGTCACTAATATCTAATACGTGACACCAACATTTTTGAGACCAAAGGGCATTACTTTATAACAGTAAGTCCCCATATATGTTATAAATGAAGTTTTTTCTTCATCTAGGGGATCCATTTTGATCTGATTGTACCCTAAATATGCATCTAAAAAACTTAACAGTTCATGTCCTCCGGTAGTATTAATTAGTTGATCTATATGTGGTAATGGAAAAGAATCCTTAGGACAAGGTTTGTTAAGATCGGTGTAATCCACACAAACTCACCATTTGCCATTCTTTTTCGGTACTACTACGATATTGGCTAACCAATTAGGATACTTTACCTCGCGGATAGACCAAATATTTAATATTTTTTGAACCTCATCTTGAATCACCTAATTTTTTTAAGTTCTGTGCTTTATCTTCTTTTGTTTGACTGGTGGATACGATGGGTCTTCATTTAGCTTGTGACTAATTACTTCTGGGGGCATTCCTATCATATCAGAATGGGACCAGGCAAACTAATCTATGTTAGTTTTTAAAAATTCAATCAACTTACATTTTATGTCGTGGCTTAAGTTGGCCCCCATATAAACTTCCCTTTCAGGCCAAAGTGCTAACAACTCTACAGCCTCCAGTTTTTCAATCGTTGTTTTGATACTTTCATTTTCTTATGGCTCTTGCATAGGATCGAGCCTTGAGTCCACATCTGTTCGCCCTTGTTCAATTGAGGTTTGAGTCATGGTATGCTCAACTGGATTCTATAATTGCTACTTTTCTTTGTTTTTTCCTACTTGAATCTGCTACAGAATTAATATGCTTGGAAGTCTATTCAATTCCACAGATTTGACGTACTCCCCATGGTGATGGAAATTTGATAACTTGGTGCAAGGTAGATGGAACAACATCTATCTCGTAGATCCATGGTCTCCCAAGAATTATGTTGTAAGCCATTTCTATCTCTACCACCTGAAACTTCATATCTTTAACCACCCCTTCTGCGAATGTTGTAAGTATTACCTCCTCTTTTGTAACAAAGCTTGAATTGTCGATTCCAGACAAAGTATGTGCCTTAGGTACGAGTTTTTCCTTGACCTGCATCTCGCTTAATACTCTCAGCAAAATGATGTTTACGGAACTATCTGGGTCATCAAATCTCGTTTCATATTAGTATCATGTATAAGTAGAGAGATTACCAGTGCATCATTGTGTGGAATTAAAATGATATCCGCATCCAAATCATCAAATGTAAAGCTTTCTTCCTCCAAAACGTGTTAAACCCACTTACCGTAGGTAATTGTAATTTTAGAAACCTTAATGAACGTCGTATATATTACGCCATTAATTTATTCACCACGGTCCTTTTCGGAAAAGGAGGTTTTAGGGGGCTCTTGCATATTCTTCATGTAAGCCTGCTTACCTTTTTCACTAAATACATCAGTAAGATACCCTTGCTTCAACAGATGGTTGGCTTCTCCTTATAGTAATCTACAATATGTTGTTTTATGACCATGATTGTTGTGAAATTCGCACCAGTGATCAGGATTACGCCCATTTGGATTTGATCTCATCTCTTTTGGCCATCACACCTTATTAGCCATACTTCTTAATACAACTACTAACTCGGAAGTGCTGACATTAAAATTGTAACCGCCAAATCTTGCCTTTAAGTTTCTATCATCATCTCGCGAGTTGTGATCGTTCCCAAACCTTGATGATGAACCCAACTCTCTATTCCTTGATCTATGATAATACCTTGAATTGTCGTACTTTGATCGTGAATATTTTCCTGCTGGGCCTATATATATGGTTCTTATCTATTTTTACCGGACCTTTTTTTTATTTCTGCACGTCGGGAACTTACTTTTTCTTCTTTTTGAGATTGCGGGATAATATCTTCTTCTATCCTTAGCTTCGTGATGTATCTGTTGTAAGCGTAATTCCAAGTTGTTGCTAGAAATTCACAAAGTCTTTCCTTGAGTTGTCTCGTGGCTTCTAAGCTTTTCTCATTCAAATTACTGGTAAATGTGATCGCTGCCCAGTTGTCTTGTATGCGTGTAACGTCATTATTTCACGTTGGAATCTATCAACAAACTCTTGAAGCAACTATGAATCTCCTTGCTTGATTTTGAAAATATCTTCCATTCTTTTTTTGACTTTTTAAGCTCCCAAATGTGCTTTGATAAATGAATCTACAACCTCAGCAAAAGAATTTATAGACTAAAAGAGAGTACTATGTCAATGCTCCCTTGGTGAGTATTTCGCCAATTTTTTTGACAAATACTGATTCGATTTCTTGTTTGGCCAAATCGTTGCCTTTCACCCCCGTCGTGAATGCATTCACGTGATCTTGTAGGTCAGTTGTGCCATGATACTTTGAAATATCAGGCACTTTAAACTTCTTTGAAATTGGCACCGGAGCAGTGTTGGAAACACGTTTCAAATGCAATATACTAAACGTGTGTTCTTTTGTAGGTTTTGATGAATGTCAAACAAACAAAAAGCGATATATAGCAGTACTCAAGGACAAGCACAAAATGGATGCATTACAAGAAGCTCAAGACAAAGTTTAGAAATGTTATAATTGAGTCAATATTAATTGTGATCTTGATTCCTCAACTTGGCTCATAACATGGCTTCTCTACTAAAATTATTTTTCCAAAATCATGCATATTTAAATTAAGTGTCAAATGATTTTAAACTATGCATATTTACATTTGTTAAAATGTTTTCCAAGCATGCCTCAAAAATCTGGGCTAAGATAATCGATTATGTACTTATGATAATCGAGTATCTCTAAGCCAAGACTGCATGACAATCGATTGTGAATTAATGATAATCGATTGTGAGTAAGTCAGTTAACATCAGGTTTTTGCAAACTGCATAACAATCGATTGTGTACTTATGATAATCGATTGTTAACTGAGGCAAAGTTTTCAAAACTCATAAAAATCGATTATGAACTAATGGTAATCGATTAGAATGAGAAAAATGTCTCTCAGTGATTTTAAATAAAATGATAATCGATTGTGGCTTTTGATAATCGATTATATATGAGACAGAGAGTTTTGAAATTAATTAATAATCGATTATTCCATTTGATAATCGATTGTTGAAGCTGACCGTTGTCATATATTTTCAATTACCTTCAGGTAATCGATTGTTGATATTTAACAATCGATGTTTTGCTTAAAATCTGGAAAAGATTTTCTGAACGTTGTTAAAATAATCGATTGTTGATTTCCGGGCAATCGATGTTTTATGCCAAAAATTGGAAAGGATTTCTTAACGTTATAAATAATCGATTATTGATTTGAAGTAATCGATTGTTGACGTAAAATCTGGGATTGAATTTTTAATCTGATAGGCAAACAATCGATTGTTTAGTCTTGACAATCGATTGTCACTGAGTAATTTCAGCAATCCTTAATTGGCAATTAGACAACGGTAAGACTGAGTTTTTCACCTATAAATACAGCTTCAACTCAGTGTTTTCACAACAACAACATATACACTTTGAGTATTTTCATTGCTAAAAGCTTTCTTACATTGATCATCATTTTCCATTCATCCATAAAGCTTTTTGAAGAGCCATTCTATTGAGCTAAGTTGTTGTGATCTTGAGCGTACTATTTCTACTCATATCTACTCATTAAGGAGTGCTTTGTAAAGTGAGTGTGTTTTGTGTTTGTAAGAGAATTGCGATTCTCGTTTGTTGAGGAACTTGTGATTCCTCGGTTGAAGTCTTTGGGATTGTTATCCCCGAGCGGTTGAAGTCTTTGGGATTGTTATCCCCGAGCAGTTGAAGTCTTTGGGATTGTTATCCCCGAGCAGTTGAAGTCTTTGGGATTGTTATCCCCGAGCAGTTGAAGTCTTTGGGATTGTTATCCCCGAGCAATTGAAGTCTTTGGGATTGGTATCCCCGAGCAATTGAAGTCTTTGGGATTGTGATCCCCGAGCAACTAGGTGAGGCTTGTGTCCTCAGCTGTAACGGTTTGTTAAGCACCCGTAAGCTTGACAAGTTTAGTGGAAATCTCGAGAGAGTCTCTCGGGGACTGGACTAACCACGTTTGTGGCCAACCAGGATACATCATTGTGTAAGTTTATTCTACTGCACTTGTTTTAATTTCTGCAAAGTTTTTAAATTCCGCACTAAAACGCTTAATATTTTTAAAACGCTATTCACCCCCCCCCTCTAGCGTAAAGCGTATTGTCCAACAATTGGTATCAGAGCCATACTCTCTGAAAGACTTAACCGTTTGAGAGAATCTTTCCATGGCTTCTACTCTAGACTCTTTTGCAGGTATTGATGAAGGACAGTGCCCCACAAGACCTCCTTTGTTTAACGGGACTAATTATTCATATTGGAAAGAAAGGATGCAGATATTCGTCAGATCAAACAGCCCTTACTTGTGGAAGGTGTACACCAAAGGAAATGAGGTTCCTGTCAAAAAGGTGGAAGAAGAATGGGTGCCAAAATCAGAAGAGGAATTCAACGCCGAGGATAATCGAATGGTCCAAAATAACTTTAAAGCTATTAATTTATTACTTTGTGCTGTTAATGCTAATGATTACAGGAAAATCTCCTGCTGCAAAACAGCGAAAGAAATGTGGGACAAGCTTGAGGTCACTTACGAAGGGACTGACCAGGTAAGAGAAGCTAAAATTGACTTTTTAACTCATGCTTACGAATTGTTCCATATGAAGGAAGGCGAAAAGGTAGACGAGATGTTTGAGCGGTTCTCATCAATAGTGAATGATCTCCACGCGCTCAAGAAGACGTTCACAGACAAAGAACTAGTTCGAAAAATTCTTAGGAGTCTAACACCGGCATGGCGATCAAAGGCCGATGCGATTCAAGAGTCAATTGGAATCACGAACGTCACCATAGACGCTCTTAGAGGTAATCTTAAGACTTATGAATCCACTATTCTTAACCCTGTTATTGATGAACAAAGAAGGCAAAAGATTGCTCTAAAGGCGAGCACAAGTCAATCACCAATTGAAGAGGATGGAGATAGCGAATTCGGACTCATCATCAAAAAATTCCAAAAATTCATGCGAAAAGAATATGACCGCAAAGGGAAAAAGCAAGGTGAGCAAGTTAAATGTTATGAATGTGGTGAAACAGGGCATATCAAAACAAACTGCCCAAATCTTAAAAAGGAGAAGAAACCCTTCAAGAAGCAACGAGCATACATATCTTGGGGAGGATATTCCGGAGACGAATCCAGTGAAGAAGAAAATGAAGAAGCGGCAAATCTCTGCCTCATGGCACAGGAAGAAAATCAAAGTGAGGTAAGTCAAATCTCTTCTCAAAATTTTTACACTCTTGATGACATGAGAAATGCCTTTGATGAATTGTATGCTGAATTTCTCAAAGTTACAAAAACCGTCACTAGTTTAAGAGAAAGTGCTTCTCTAAAAGAACAAGATTTTCAAAAACAGTTTTCATTAAAAGAAAAAGAATTAGAAAAATTGGTTTTGGAAAATGAGAAGCTACTAGAACAAAACAAGTTTTATGGGAAAAGAAGTTCTGACAAGCCCGAGAGTTCTACAAAAAATTGTGCTTCTTGTGTAGACCTTAAGAATGAAGTAGGTAGATTAAAAGGCACACTAGATAAATTCAACTCCTCTCATAAAAACTTGAATGTGGTGCTTGATAACTTGAAATCAACCAAGCATGGAATAGGCTTCATAAATGAAGAAGAGGTTGATGCAAAAACCCAACCACCTAGAGCTCAATCTAGGATTAATAACAAAAATGCCTTTCCTAAAACAAACATGCATGCTAGACAAAATATTAGGAGACCTAGACATGACCTTCCGCCTAGCAATCGTCACCATAGACATGATGCATATTTTAGGCACAACAGTGATCATGCTAGAAGATCCCGAAATGTTCAACCTAGAAATGATTATGGTGCTCAAATTAGGAGAAATGAAAATAGAGTAAACAATGTGCATTATTCTAGCTACTATGAGCCTAGACGCATGCATAATCCAAATGTGACATGTCATTATTGTAGACGAATTGGTCATATTGCTCCCGCATGCTTTACTAGACATAGACATGCTACTCAAACATATCATTATAGTATGCATAACCCTCAAGGACCCAAAATGGCATGGGTACCAAAAGAGCATTGATTTGTTTTGCAGGTGTGCTTGAAGGAATCAAGTGTAGTGGATACTCCAAACACTTGACGGGAGACGAATTCAAAATTCCTTAAATTAAAGCACAAAGAAGGAGGAAGAGACGAAAAAGTCGATTTAGGCATTTTTTTCAAAATCGGAAGTATTTTCGAAAAATTTAAAAGACAAAATACAAGGAAGACAAAGGCAAAATTGTGGAAGAAGCTTCTTAAATTGAAGAATGAGCCAAAAGACCAAAATGAATGGAGGATGTTCAAAATCAGGTAATTGGCAAAGTCGAAGGGAAGGTAAGTACCCTAAACCCTCTTAAGAACATCCTAGGACAAAATTCTTAAGAGTTCACGTTTTTCACCCGACTACACTAGTTTCAAAGTTATTATTTCATTTATAGATTACTGACTTGAGCGTCGGAGATGTTTAATTCTATTTTGCAGGTATCCCCCAAAAGGTAAGAGGAAAGTATAAATTGTCTTGATACAAGAAAAATCGATCATAATCGATTATTTATGCTTACAATCGATTATCAGTATCAATAATCGATTATTTGTTGATTCAATTTTTTTTGTCATGAAATCTTGTTGAATGTTTACATTGCTTGATAGAATTAAGTCTCATCATTTTAGCATCCCCCTTCCAAACAATCGATTATTTGTTCTGCCAATCGATTATTTGCCAAAATCCAAACTCTCTGTAAGTGAAATAATCGATTACTATATATTGACAATCGATTATCTGTTTTAAACTTATGTTACCGTTTTGGCTCTACAATCGATTCCTGTCAGGTCATAAATATGAAAAACAATCGATTACCAAGTTTGACAATCGACTATCTTTTTCAAATTTTTTTTCCGTTCTGGCGTGTAATCGATGTGTCAGATCATTTTCATTAATGACAATCGATTATTCTATTCAAACAATCGATTATTGAACGGTCAGTGAATTTATTTTTACCGTTTCAGACTTCAAAGCTCTTCAAATCTCTTCAAATCTTTTCAAATAAGTGTAAGATTCATTCCTTCTCTATATATAGGCTGCACATATGCTCTTGTATACTCACTCAAGCCTCCCAAGCATCAAATTATCTTGTTATCTTTGAAAAATCCTAGCACATCTTTTTCAAAAATGTCAAGCCGCAACTCCAAACGTGCTCGTTCCAAACAAGGTGCTTCTTCTTCTCGCCATCCATATCAAGATGGATCGGTTCTATTCTTTGAATCCGATGAAGAGCTCACCCGTTTCTTAACCAAATTTGAGAAACGCCTTATTCTCCCTCCTCGCTTTTCAACAAACGCTCCTGTTGCACCATTCATTCCAGCCGCGAATATTTTCCAATAAATAAACTTTTGTTTATTTCATATGTTTTTTTGCATATTCTTCCCTTGTATATATTTTTGCTAATGGCAAAAGGGGGAAGAAACGGGATATCAAGAAGTATGCTATATCACTCTCAACTTCATTCATGCTTAAAGTGAGGGGGAACATGAATTGAGGGGGAACATCAAATTGCATACTTTACACTTGTCTTGGATTATCAAAATAATTATTGCATATATCCCGCTTATGTTTGCCATTATCAAAAAGGGGGAAATTGTTGGAAACACGTTTCAAATGCAATATACTAAACGTGTGTTCTTTTGTAGGTTTTGATGAATGTCAAACAAAGCAAAAAGCGATATATAGCAGTACTCAAGGACAAGCACAAAATGGATGCATTACAAGAAGCTCAAGACAAAGTTTAGAAATGTTATAATTGAGTCAATATTAATTGTGATCTTGATTCCTCAACTTGGCTCATAACATGGCTTCTCTACTAAAATTATTTTTCCAAAATCATGCATATTTAAATTAAGTGTCAAATGATTTTAAACTATGCATATTTACATTTGTTAAAATGTTTTCCAAGCATGCCTCAAAAATCTGGGCTAAGATAATCGATTATGTACTTATGATAATCGAGTATCTCTAAGCCAAGACTGCATGACAATCGATTGTGAATTAATGATAATCGATTGTGAGTAAGTCAGTTAACATCAGGTTTTTGCAAACTGCATAACAATCGATTGTGTACTTATGATAATCGATTGTTAACTGAGGCAAAGTTTTCAAAACTCATAAAAATCGATTATGAACTAATGGTAATCGATTAGAATGAGAAAAATGTCTCTCAGTGATTTTAAATAAAATGATAATCGATTGTGGCTTTTGATAATCGATTATATATGAGACAGAGAGTTTTGAAATTAATTAATAATCGATTATTCCATTTGATAATCGATTGTTGAAGCTGACCGTTGTCATATATTTTCAATTACCTTCAGGTAATCGATTGTTGATATTTAACAATCGATGTTTTGCTTAAAATCTGGAAAAGATTTTCTGAACGTTGTTAAAATAATCGATTGTTGATTTCCGGGCAATCGATGTTTTATGCCAAAAATTGGAAAGGATTTCTTAACGTTATAAATAATCGATTATTGATTTGAAGTAATCGATTGTTGACGTAAAATCTGGGATTGAATTTTTAATCTGATAGGCAAACAATCGATTGTTTAGTCTTGACAATCGATTGTCACTGAGTAATTTCAGCAATCCTTAATTGGCAATTAGACAACGGTAAGACTGAGTTTTTCACCTATAAATACAGCTTCAACTCAGTGTTTTCACAACAACAACATATACACTTTGAGTATTTTCATTGCTAAAAGCTTTCTTACATTGATCATCATTTTCCATTCATCCATAAAGCTTTTTGAAGAGCCATTCTATTGAGCTAAGTTGTTGTGATCTTGAGCGTACTATTTCTACTCATATCTACTCATTAAGGAGTGCTTTGTAAAGTGAGTGTGTTTTGTGTTTGTAAGAGAATTGCGATTCTCGTTTGTTGAGGAACTTGTGATTCCTCGGTTGAAGTCTTTGGGATTGTTATCCCCGAGCAGTTGAAGTCTTTGGGATTGTTATCCCCGAGCAGTTGAAGTCTTTGGGATTGTTATCCCCGAGCAATTGAAGTCTTTGGGATTGGTATCCCCGAGCAATTGAAGTCTTTGGGATTGTGATCCCCGAGCAACTAGGTGAGGCTTGTGTCCTCAGCTGTAACGGTTTGTTAAGCACCCGTAAGCTTGACAAGTTTAGTGGAAATCTCGAGAGAGTCTCTCGGGGACTGGACTAACCACGTTTGTGGCCAACCAGGATACATCATTGTGTAAGTTTATTCTACTGCACTTGTTTTAATTTCTGCAAAGTTTTTAAATTCCGCACTAAAACGCTTAATATTTTTAAAACGCTATTCACCCCCCCCCCTCTAGCGTAAAGCGTATTGTCCAACAAGCAGCACTAGGCTTCCAAGGTTGTTGTGAGTATTTATCCATGTCTATCACTTTAATTACAAGTGATACTCTGGGTATTTGCTCTATGCAATCGTTTTATTCCTTAAGCTGCTTCTGCAGGGTTTGAACTAAATTTTGTAAATCAAAATTAAGTATGTTACTTAGTTCTCCCTCATGAGACTCGCTTGGAGTTCCACCAGTGCCTTAATGAACAAGCCAGCATGTGGTTTTTTCAATGTATTCTGATTCGTCGTTGGTGTTGGTGGTGCAACTGACAACTGGCTAGTAAAAGCTCAGAGAACGTTACTGACTTGTTGAGCAATTTGATTTCTAAGGCATCATCGAGTTCTAATTCGTTCACAACTCTAGCATTTTGAATCGCCTCGACTCTGTTTTGATTAGCAACCCCATTATTTGTCTTAAAGACATCTGGAGTTCCTTCTCGTGATTGACATTGTGAATCACGTGGTGAAGGGGGTGGAGTCTTGTTACCCGTATCATTTTCTTGTTGTTGAAGACCTTGTGAACTATTGTCGTTGATATTTGACATAGTAAGTTATTCGAAGAGAGAATTGACTTAATAAAGCAAAATGATTATCAGATTCTCGGTAACAGAACCAGTTTGTTTAACCAGAAAGTAGAATTTTGGCCAAAGTTGATTTTAGAAGAAATTGGATTACTAATAATTAATCAAATACGAATAAGAATAATGGATGTAAATAAAAATTGAAATAAAAGCAAAGGAAATCAGTATATTCCAGTAGTGTTTTATGTCCTTATAAAATGATCAAGCTTCCCCTTTTATAGCAATTTCTAGATGATACGTTTTGCCTTTGTCATAATAAGGCCATTATAGACCATTAAAGACATTTGATGCTACGTTATAAATGGTAATAATTATAATTCAATACATATTCTCTAACATTTTTGGTATTTAATGCCTATTAAATACTGTATCCATACCCTCTTTTGCTATCAGGTCATTCCGTTATCTTGATTCTTAATCATAAAGAGGTACGAGTATCGAGTTTGTAAAGAGGTGCGAACATCGAGTCTCTTGAATCTTTGGTCGTGTCTATTGTAACTCGTGCCTCTTTATTCTTTGTTGATCCTTGCTCTTTGACCAATCTATGTGTCATGAAATATCACCTTTAAAATGAATTCAATATACATGAACTTAATTTTGTCCAATATAGATAGTTCCTCCACTTGCCATTTATTCATCAATAAAATATTTAGGAAGTGAATATTATTAAAACATGAATATTTTCCACCATTAATTCTGCTGACGTTTCCTTTGTCACTTTCATTTAATGCCCATTACACATGACATCATATAATTTGTTCTGCGACTTCTTAGCGCCTTTTTAAGGATTTTTTACGACTTCACCAATTACGAGATGATAGTTTTCATCATCACGTTTCCATCATTGTGTCTCTTCCTTAGATGGTTGCTTCTAAGTATTAATATAGTTTTCGTCTTTTTCTTTCTCACATAAAGTTCAAAGTTCTCAGAATATTCAATTCTTGTTCCCTTCTTCCTCGTACTATCATGTCTTTGTCATTCCCTTCTTCCTCGTACTATCATGTATTTGTCTTTGTCAATCCTATCAGGAGTAGGAGAGGAGGCAGACTTCGTAATATAGGTTCTTCTTCTGTATGAGGTTCTTCTCCACCTTCATCCAGTTCCACTCCACCTTTTAGATCTAGAGGCTTTTTTTCTCAAAGGTCTTCATCTAGAGGCAAATAACCCACTGAGCCTCTTCGTGAACTCACCTTAGATGAGATTACCGTTGAACTATCTTTTTACAACGATAAAGAAACAATTAGGAATCAAGTTTCTTCTATATCTTCATTAGGACGTGTTGATATTTACTAACCCAGATTACTGAGGGTTTAATTTCTGTAGTTCATAGGGACTGTCATTGGAGCCATGACTTCCCCATCATAATCTCCAATGCAAACCAAAGAATCACCTCTTATTTAACTGAGTTTTCTTTTGTTTATACATATCCTTTTACTTTAGGATTCAAACCTGCTATTGACGCTGTTATTCTTGAATTTTGTCATTTTTTCGATGCTTATTTAGGACAAGTTGGCGCTATTGTATGGAGGGTTGTTTCCTGTTTGAGGCATTTAACCAATATGGCTGGGGTGCCTTTTACTTTTTCCCATTTAATTCACCTTTACTCTCCCAAACTCTTTCACCAAGGAGTCTTTGCTCTAGTAGCAAGGAGTAAAAGGGTTTTGGTGAGTCCAGAAGACGATAAGGACAGTGGCTGGTATGCCAAGTTTATTGTTGCCCCCGCTGTTGGTTTAGTGGGAAAAGAAAATATTCTATTTCCCGAGAAGTGGAATTTTGCACGTGAGTTTTCTTTCTAATAACTTTCTCGTACCTTTTTCTCAATTTCGATGATTGTCATTTTAACTTAATTCTTCATTTTCTTTCTCTTAGCAACCATGGAAATTGTTGATAAGATTCCTAATTTCCATGGTTGGGTAGAAAAGTTGTTATATACTACTCCGTGGAGAGTAGATCTTGAAAAACTCTTTCTCAATGATGTGGTTGGAAAGTAAAAACTCACGGTAAGTTTTTTTGAGTTTAGGACCAATTTCTGATGAAGCATCAGTTGCTTCTCTTTCTATGCTGCTTCTATGATACTTTCTCTGCCAGCCGTGGCTATTGTTGTTACTGCTCCTCCCCAACTATTATGACTCCTTCTACAGTTCCTCCTACAACTGCTCAACAAACTGTCAACAAACTGAGATTGGTTCTTCAAGTAGAAATGGAGCCATGAAACAAGTTATCATCGAGGCCCCTGTCGATGGTATTCTTTTGAGAAAATCAAGTGGGCTGACGTATGGTTGAAACCCATAATTGGACCAAGTGAGAAGGCCAAGCTTGAAAGCCACAATTCTTTAACTTTGATGAACGACATAATACAATCATCATTAAAGGTATTCCTTTTAATTATTTGTTATTCCTTTTTATAAGGCTCTTACCTTTACTCTTCCTTCATTTTTTAGATCAACCTCATTGGCACAGAAATGATAAAGAGGGTTTCTCATGTGGATCATTTGATGCATGAGTACCAAGTTGAAGCAGATAACTGGAGAGAGCAATATGAAGGTCTTCAAATTGATGTGGAAGCGTTAGAAGAGAACAAGCGCACCTTAGAACTACGGCTGAGAGATTTAACTTCGGATTTGGCGGTTGAAAGAGATTCCTCAAGTCAAGATAGTAAAGATAGAAATCTTCTCGAAGCTTCCTTTTCAGAGCAACTCTCCAAGGCTAGTGAAAAATCAGAGAGTTGAAAGCTCTCTTAAGGAAGAAGGAAACTTACGCTGGTGAACTTGTGCAAACTTTGACTCAGACTCAAGAAGACCTTCGGGAATCTTCTGATAAGGTTCGTTCCTTAGAAAGTTCACATGCTTCTCTTCAAACTTCTTATGATTCTGCCTTGGTTGAGAATGAGAAGCTCAAGAATTAGATTGTTGAACGGGAAAAATATTATGAGCTTCTTGAGGACAAAACCGAAATTGAAATGAGTTGGCCATTTTTAAATACTCGCCATGATACCCTTGTAGAAGTTAGCCAAGAAAATTTTAACTTGGAGGTTGATTTGGCTAAAATAAGTGACAATAGGCTATATAGTTATTATTTGCGCCATAATTGCCCATGCTTTGTTGTTGTTTTGTAATGTGAGTTGCTAATATAATGCTTTAATTGATGCGATTTTGTGTCGCATGGAATAAAAGATGTGAGGAAGCAAAATAAAGTGTTATGAGGCAATACCGTGAAGAAATCACCCACTCAAGAAGCACCCGAATGCCAAAGAGAAAATGAGAGAAGTAACGCGGAGACAAAAGACCCTTCAGGGGTTCCCGCGGTCGGCGCCGCGGTTTGGGACAAAATCGTCCGCAGTCAGCACCGCGGTCGGCTCCGCGGCCATGGTGGCACGTGCCGAGTTCAGAATTTTTAGGGGTCAAAGTGTAAATTCGGGAAAGCTTTTGTAAGACCCTTATAATATGTTGGAAACTCGCCCAAGGAGGGGGAGAAAGAAAAAGCTTGTTTTTGAGATTACTTTGGCAAGAGAAACAAGTGTGAGAGATCACCCAAAACATCAATGTTCTTATTCTCTTTTATTTTTTGTGCAATTTACTATTATGAATCTTTTCATAGTTTATTTCCCCATTGTTATGAGTAGCTAAATACCTTAATCTAAGGTTTTGGTGGAACCCATTGGGTATGATTTTGTTGTTTTATTAATATAGTTGGATTTTGTTGTTAATCTCTATTTGTTTACCATGTTTTGATTTTGGAGAGTTGAAAGGGCCCTCAACTATCTATTCCTATTTTTTATGTATCTACTTGAGAGAGAGTGCATATTTAGGTGATTGTATGAAAAACATCACTCTCGGAGTATAGACGAGAGTCATAACTGAGGGTTTAGAGGTTGGATTAGATATAAGATACCTCGGGTGCAATCTAAGTGAATTGTATTGTGAATCTAGATAGCGTAGCTTGAGAGAGTGTGTCTAGTAAATTTTCATAATTACTTGAGAAAGATTTATAATAGTTGGAGCATTCATGATTTATAGAGACAACTAAATCATAGTTATAAACACATACAACCAAGGAAATTACCAACGGGGGAAACCATTACCTTAGACTTTATTCCATCTGTTTACACATCAAGTTTAGTTAATTTTCTGCAGTTAATTATGTTTAGTCTTTAGTCATTAGAAAATCATTATTTGAGAATAAAAAATTTTGGGAAAATAGATTGTGTGAATTTAGTAAATCTGACAATAGTAATTAATAGGTTAGTTCCCTGTGGTTCGACTCCGGGCATAAATACTCAGTTTATATTTGCAATGCCCGCTGATCTTTTGTGAGACTCAGTTGAGCGTGATCAATAAGCGAAACCATTGAGAAGATTCAGCAGAGCTAATACTTTCCTTCTCCCGTGGCTGAAACTTCTGAAAATATTAAAGATGATATGGGTATGGTAAATGTTCCAATTCCTTCAAATTAAGTTGAGCATGCTGCTGCTAATGACCATGTTTCAGTTCCTTCAACTTCTCAATGAAAAGTTTATGATGTTTGACTCTTTTTTTATTTGGTGGCATGTGATTGTAACCCTTGGTCTTTTTTGTTTGAAATATTAAGTCCCCAGACCTTTCTCGAGGTGTTTTTTTTATAAACAATTGAACTTTAATATTAACAAGCATTTTGTTATTGCTTCAACTTCTATTTTGCTTATTCCTGCCATTATATTTATGGACTTATTGGATAACTTGCATTTTTATATTGTAAAAAGATTTTTTTTTACTTCATGAATATTTGAATCAATTATGAATTTTATAAAAGATACCCTTTGTATATTTGACACTTAATGAAGAAGACGTCTCAACTTCATAATGGTGTAAATGTACGGCAAAAGAAATAGGAATACACATGTTTCTTGAAATAAATTTAACAAGTTTTTATTTGAACTTTGTCAAGTTTTAAGTAACACTTTACGTGTATTTATATAAATTCTATAACTTGTTCGTAACTGTTTTCCTTAAAACAGATTTCAAAAAAGAAAACAAAGCTCAAGGTTTTTATTTATAACATGTTTCAGTACATTGAATTCATTCATTTCCTTTTAACATAACTATGATAAAGTTTTTCTTTGGCTTTGACTCATGACTTTGCTCTTGCCTTTGACTCGTGACTTTGCTCTGCTCGTGACTTTGCTTTGCACTTGACTCATTCAAAGTAAACTTTTTAGGCTTGAACTTCGATTATTTCTCAATCTTCTTTGCCTTCTTTATACATATGTCTATGTATATCATATAGTCCCCCATGTGTTTGAGATTTGAAATATGAAATATCGAGAACTTAACTACTCCTCTTATTTTGTCCTTTTCCTATTAAGGACTAAAACATAAGGGACTCGGAGGTACGATTATTGATGAAGGATGCTTAACCCGTCTCATATTCTATTAGAATAATTATAACCCTCGACGGGGGATTTGAATTTATTTCACGTGCCTTGCAAGTCGTGATTCATTATTTAGTGCAGGTTAGCTTTTTGCTTATCATCTAAAATCGTTAATAAAATTATAACAAGTCAGAAACAAAATTCTAAAATGAGGATATTTGCCCGTGGGTACTCCTTAGAAATAGTATCTCTTTAGGTGAACAACATTCCAATGTGAAGGTAATATCTTGTCATCCATTGTTTTGTATCTCGCATGCTCCTTTCCCCTCAATACCATGAATCTTATAAGGTCCTTCCCAGGTTGGATTTAATTTTCCCATATTAGCCGCCTTCGTGGATTGAAAAACTTTTTTGAGTATGAAGTCCCAAATCTTGAAGTTTCTTAAACGTTCTTTTCTATTATAGTATCGTTCCATGACTTATTTTTGTGTTGCTATCCTTATTAAAGCAACTTCCCTTTTTCCTTCGAGTAGATCAAGAATTAGTCGCATTTTTTTCGTTAGATTCCTCGGTCGCTTGTGTATACCACGTGCTAGGTTCTCCTATCTCCATTGGGATCAATGCTTCAGCCCCGTACACTAGTGAAAATGGTGTTTCACCCATGCTTGTTTTTGCTGTGGTGTGATATGCACATAAAATACCTAGTAGCAGTTCTAGCCAACTGCCTTTGGATTCTTCCCATCGTTTCTTCAAATTGTTGATGATAACTTTATTTGTTGATTCAGCTTGTCCATTACCCACCGAATGATAAGGTGTTGAGGTAATCCTTTTGATCTGCAAACTTTGAAAAAATCTGTGATTTGTGTGCCTATAAATTGTGGGCCATTATCACACACGATTTTCTTTGGTACACCGAATCAACATATGATATTTCGCCAAATGAAATCTCTGACTTCCTTTTCCTGTACCTGTTTAAATCCCCCCGCTTCACCCATTTAGCAAAGTAGTCAGTGAGTACAAGTAGAAATTTTACCTTGCCTTTTGCCTGTGGTAGTGGACCCACGATGTCCATCCCCCATTTCATAAAAGGCCATGGTGCAAGTACCGGATGTAACAACTAGGTCTATACATGTTATTACCATATCTTTGGCACTTATCACATTTAGCGATGAAATTCTCTGCTTCTTCTTCCATTTTAGGCCAATAGTAGCCTGCTCTAATCATGGTTCTTACTTGCAATCTTCCTCCTGCATAATTTCCAAAATGCCCCTCGTGTATCTCTCTCATAACATATTCCATTTGAGATGGTCCGAGGCATCTTGCTAAGGGATCACTGAACATTTTTTGATAAAAGATTGATTTGATTTAAATAGTACGAGCAACCTTTTTACGAAGCACGTGAGTCTTTTACTTGTCTTCGGGGAAGGTTCCAAACTACAAAAAAGTAATAATTTCGTTCCTCCAATCCCAAGTCAAGTTATTGAAATTTACCTCATTTTTGTCATGATCGAGTGTTGAGTGAAACAAATGAATTATAGAAGCATTTTTGTTATTTGTTGTGTCTGTACATATGAGAGTTTAGCTAAGGTGTATGCCTCGATATTTTCCTCTCCTGGTATCTGCACAACTTTCCAAATCTGGAATTGTCTAACAAAATCACGTGCCTTCTCCAAGTACTACTGCATTCGTGCTTCTCTAGCTGTATAAGTCTCTAGCATCTGATTAACCACGAGTCGTGAGTCGCTTTTGATTACAATCTTATCAATGCCAAGTTCCTCTGCTATTTCTAAACCTGCAATCACTACTTCATACACTGCCTCATTGTTAGTTAAAGGATGGCATTTTATGGCTTGCCGAATGATTTCACCTGTAGGTGGTATCAAAACAATTCCTATATCCACCCCATTTACATTAGATGAGCCATCAGTAAATAAGGTCCAAATTCACAGATAAGACCAATTAAAAACTTCTAATTCCTTTTCAGCTTCTAGTTACATCTCGTGGATAAAATTGGCTAAACAATCTGGTAACACTTGAGATTTTATGGCGGTTCTATGTAGATATGTGATGTCGTATTCACTCAATTCTATAGCCCACCTGGCTAATCTACTTGATAATTCATGTTTGTGTAATATATTACACAATGGATAAGTAGTTACTAGAGAAATAGGGTGGCATTGAAAATAAGGCCTTTATTTTTTAGATGCCATGATTAGGGCAAGTGCGGGCTTCTCTAATTGAGGATATCGCGTCTCCGCATCTAATAGTAACTTGCTAACATAATAAATAGGGTATTGTTTACCTTGGTCTTCACGAACTAAAACAACACACACCGCTACTTTGAAACAGCTAAATAAATAAGTAATATTTCCCCAACCTTCGGTTTTGCAAGCAATGGTGGATTTGACAGGTAGGCCTTCAAGTTTTTGAGTGCTTGTCGACACTCTTCAAACCATTCGAACTGGTCTTGCTTTTTAAGAGCTGAAAAGAATTTAAAAGATTTTTTTATGATTGGAAATAAATCTTTACAATGCAGCAATTCTTTTCGTTAGTCTTTGTACGTCTTCCTTATTGGTAAGTATGTCAGGAATTTCTTCAATGGCTTTAATCTGCACGGGATTCACTTCAATACTACGGTTAGAAATAAGAAAACTCAAAAACTTACCTGATGAAATGGCGAATGCACATTTCTCGAGATTTAGCTTCATATTGAATTTTCGTAAAAGATTTGAAATGTATCATACAAATGTGATATATGATCTCCTTTTAGTTAAGATTTGACGAGCATATCATCTATGTAGACCTCCATAGTTTTTCCTAAATGTTTTTGGAACATTTTGGTCACCAATCTCTGATACGTGGCACTAGAATTTTTGAGACCAAAGGGCATTACTTTATAACAGTAAGTCCCCCTGTCTGTTATAAATGAAGTTTTTTCTTCCTCTAGGGAATCCATTTTGATATGATTGTACCTTGAATATGCATCTAAAAAGCTTAACAGTTCATGTCCTGCAGTAGCATCAATCAATTGATCTATATGTGGTAATGGAAAAGAATGCTTAGAATAAGCTTTATTAAGATCGGTGTAATCTATATAAACGTGCCATTTGCCATTCTTTTTCGGTACTACTACGGCATTGGCTAACCAATTAGGATACTTTACCTCGCGGATAGACCTAATTTCTAATAGTTTTTGAATGTCATCTTGAATCACTTGGTTTTTGAAAAGATCCCTGCTTTCTGTTCTTTTGTTTGACTGGTGGATACAATGGGTCTTTATTTAGCTTGTGAGTCATTACTTCTGGGGGCATTCCTGTCATATCAGAATGGGACCAGGCAAACCAATCTATGTTAGTTTTTAAAAATTCAATCAACTTACCGTTTATGTTGTGGCTTAAGTTGGCCCACTATAAACTTTCCTTTCAGGCCAATGTGCAAACAACTCTACAGCCTCCAGTACTTTCATTTTCTTCTGGCTCTTGAATGGAATCGAGCCTTGAGTCCACATCTGTTCGCCCTTGTTCAGTTGAGGTTTGAGTCGTGGTATCCTCAACTAGATTTTGTAATTGCTACTTTTCTTTCTTTTTTCGTACTTGAATCTGCTACAGAATTGATATGCTTGGAAGTCTATTGATCTCCACAGATTTGACGTACTCCCCATGGTGATGGAAATTTGATAACTTGGTGCAAAGTAGATGGAACAATATCCATCTCGTGGATCCACGGTCTCCCAAGAATTATATTGTAAGCCATTTCCATCTCTACCACCTGAAACTTCACATCTTTAACCACCCTTTCTGCGAATGTTGTAAGTATTACCTCCCCTTTTGTAATAAAGCTTGAATTGTCGAAGCCAGATAAAGTATGTGCCTTAGGTATGAGTTTTTCCTCAACCTTCATCTCACTTAATACTCTCAGAAAAATGATGTTTACGGAAGTACTTGGGTCAATCAAAACTCGTTTCATATTAGTATCAATTATAAGTAGAGAGATACCAGTGCACCGTTGTGTGGAATTAATACGCTGTCTGCATCCACATCATCAAATATAATGCTTTCTTCCACCAAAACGTGTCGAACCTACTTACTATGGGTAATTTTAATTTTATAAACCTTATTGGCCGCGGTATATGTTACGCTATTTATTTCTTCTCCCCGCTTATAACATTAACGGTCCTTTTCGGAGAAGGAGGTTTAGGGGGCTCTTGCATGTTCTTCATGTAAGCGTGCTTACCTTTTTCACTAAATAAATCAGTAAGATACCCTTTCTTCAATAGATGGTCAACTTCTCCTTATAATAATCTACAATATGCTGGTTTATGACCATGATCGTTGTGAAATTTGCACCAGTGATAAGGATTATCATTATTTCGATTTGATCTCATCTATTTTGGACACTGCACTTTATCACCCATGCTTTTTAATACGACTACTAACTTGGAAGTGTTGACATTATAATTGTAACCGCCAAATCTTGCCTTTAAGTTTCTATCACCATCTCGTCTGTTATGGTCGTTCCCAAACCTTGATGATGAACCCGACTCTCTATTCCTAGATCTATGATAATACCTTGATTTGTCCTGCTTTGATCATGAATCTTTTCCTACTTGGCCCATATATGGTTCGTATCTGTTTTTGCCGAACCTTTTTTCGGTTTCTGCACGTTTCGAACTTACTTTTCCTCTTTTTGAGATCGCGAGATAATATCTTCTTCTATCCTTAGCTTTGTGATGTATCTGTTGTAAACGTAATTCCAAATTGTTGCTGAAAATTCAAGAAGGCTTTCCTTGAGTTGTCTCGTGGCTTCTGAGCTTTTCTGATTCAAATTACTGGTAAATGTGATCGCTGCCCAGTTGTATGGTACGTGTGGTAACGTCATTTTTTCACGTTGGAATATATCTACAAACTCTCGAAGTGACTCTGAATCTCCTTGCTTGATTTTGAAAGTATCTTTCATTCTATTTTTCGACTTTTTGAGCTCCCGGATGTGCTTTGATGAATGAATCTGCAAGCTCAACAAAAGAATTTATAGAATTTTCAGGCAAGAGAGAATACCATGTCAATGCTCCCTTGGTGAGTGTTTCACCAAATTTCTTGACCAATACTGATTCGATTTCTTATTTGGTCAAATCATTGCCTTTCACCCCGATCGTGAATGCAGTCACGTGATCTCGTGGGTCAGTTGTGCCATCATACTTTGGGATATTTGGCATTTTAAACTTCTTTGGAATCGGCGCCAGAGCAACACTAGGTTTCCAAGGTTGTTGTGAGTATTTGTCCATGCCTATCCCTTTAATTATAGGTGGTACTCCACGTATTTGCTCTATGCAATCTCTTTGTTCCTTAAGCTGCTTTTGCATGGTTAGAACTAAATATTGTAAATCAGAATTAATTAAGTTACATGGTTTTCCCTCACGAGACTTGCTTGGAGTTCCACCAGTGCCTGAATGGACGAGCCTAGAACGTGGGTTTTCTAATGTATTCTGATTCAGAGTTGGTGTTGGTGGCGCAACTGCCAGTTGGCTAATAAAAGCACTGAGAGTATTACTGACTTGTTAAGTAATTAGATTTTTAAGGCATCATCGAGTGCTAATTCGTTCACAACTCCAGCATTTTGCATCGCCTCGACTCCGTTCTGATTTGCAACCCATATTTGTCTCAGAGCCATCTGGAGTTCCTTTTCGTGATTGAAGTTGTGAATCACGTGGTGAAGGGAGTGGAGTCCTATTACCCACATCATTTTCTTGTTGTTGAAGACCTTGTTGACTGTTGTCGTCGATATTTGACATAGTAAGTTATTCGATGAGAGAATTGACTTAATAACGCAAAATGATTATCAGATTCCCGATAAAGGAACCAATTTATTTAAACAAAAAGTAGAATTTCAGCCAAAGCAGATTTTAAAAGAACACGGGTTACTGATAATCAAATAGGAATGAAAATAATGGATGTAAATAAAAATTGAAATAAAAGTGAAGTAAACTAGTGTGTTCCAGTAGTGTTTCGTGTCCTTACAAAATGACCAAGCTTCCCCTTTTATAGTTATTTTTAGATGATACGTTTTGCCTTTGTCATAATAAGGCAATTATAGACAATTAAATGCATTTAATGCTACATTATAAATGGTAATCATTATAATTCAATACATATTCTCTAACATTTTTAGTATTTAATGCCTATTAAATACTGTATCCGCACCCTCTTTTGCTATCAGGTTCATTCCCTTATCTTGATTCATGACCATAAAAAGGTACAAGCATCGAGTCTGTAAAGAGGTGCAAGCATCGAATCTTTTGAATCTTTACTCGTGCATGTTGTAACTCGTGCCTCTTTATTCTTTGTTGATCCTTGCTCTTTGACGAATCTATGTGTCATGACATGTCATCTTTAACATGAATTCAATATACATAAACTTAATTTTGTCTAATACAAATACGCTACTACGTGATCAACCAAAAGAGTGAGAAGAAAACTCTCTTTCCCAAATCAGTTAGTTTTGTGAAAGTTCAAATGTTGGTTAATTCTCTTTCCCAAATCTGCCAAAGTTTTCCTATTACATTGGAGTATATCGACCGAGGGTATTTTTTTTTATCAAAACACATACAGTAATTTTTGAAGTAGGCCTTGCATAAATTCGGTAGAAAGAGAAGGAGATCGAAAATTTTAATGAGGTGGGAAAGAGAATGAGATGTATCAAAGTAGAGAGAGAAAGAAAAAGTGTAATTGATTAGCGGCTTAGGGATAGGAGATAACCGAAATTAAATTTTTACTATAAACCTTAAAAGGTATCTATAGAATATAATTTTTTGAAATAATATTTATTTAAAATAAATAAAAAATTAACTTTTGTTACAGATGGTAAAAATTCCTCTCATCTTACCACACTTCTCGGTGGTGGTCTCTGTCCAATACTTGTTTGACCAAATTAGGACAGTGTATGCTTCTATTTAGTTGGTATTTGTTGGATAATATATTATTCCTCTTTGTTCTACTGTGATAAAACATAAAATATTTAATAGTAGGAAAGAAATAGCGACAACAACAACTATCCAGGTAGTCCCACCAGGTGGGGTCTGGGGAGGGTAATAGGTAGACGAGCCTTACCCCTTCCCGAAAGGGCAGAGAGGCTGCTTCCAAACGACCCCCGGCGTATAGGATGTGGGAGAAAAAGCTGCATTACGAAAACAAAGGGGAAATTAGAAACACAAGCAAAACAAAACAAAATAATAAAGCATAGGTACTCCTGCAGAAATAAAGTAAATACGTATGAAGGCATAAGCAACATAAATACAGTCACATGCATTAATGCAATAATAACAAGCTGTAACTACCATACTAACACTCATAAGAAGACATAAGCTAAAACACTAATCCCCTATGGGAAACCCTAGATATACCACACCCAACCCCGAGAGATGCTAGGAAAGAAATAGCGAGAAGAAAAATAAAAATACCAAAATAATAATAATAATAATAAAAAGCTTGATCTCCCTTTTTGAAGCAAACTAAACTTACTTCATCAGTCTAAATAATCATATGGACCCCACATATGACAAGTTCAACCTACGTGTACAAATTCTATTGGTCAACTAAAATCTTAAACCAAAAACAATTAGAAGTAAATAAGCAAATTATAAAAAGACCCAAAAAAACAGCACAATAGACACATATTCTCTCTCTCTCTCTCACACACGCAGTGAAAGAGCCTCCGCCATGGCAGCTAAAAAACGGGCGTCAAAGGCTGCGCCGGAGACCGGAACCGCCTTGAATCCGCCGGAATCATCGATAAACAATCCAAAATCTAAATCGGATGACTCGTCACCCATAGCGCCGGCGAAAGTTTTGTTAATTTTCAAAATCTCTTTAATATTCTTAATCCCGTACTTTTACTTGATATTTTATCACTATAAGATCGAGTCGGAGCTCCGGCGATCGATTCTCATCAATGCGGTAACTAGTTTGATCGGATTCTTCGGAACGGTAACTATGATTCCTGTTGCCTCTAAGTATATGTTGAGAAGGGGTTTGTTTGGATTGGATATCAACAAAAAAGGCACTCCTCAAGGCTCTATCAAAGTGTAAGTTTATTTATTCTTTTTTTATGCCTTTAGAAGAAAGATTGGATTTTTATTTACCTGAAGTTAATGCATAATTGTGAATGCAGCTGTCAAATTTAGTACTTATGCGAATTTACTTGAAGTTCATGCATAATTTGTGAATGGGTAGTTGAATTTAGTATTGATGCGTATTTATTATACCTTACTTCTTAATTTTGATAGTCTCAGTTTGAATCGGTAAGTTTATTTAGAGAAAGAAAGAAATTTGAAACTTGTGGTCTAAAACAAGTCATACATAGTAGTATGACTAAATCATCTCACTAATAGTAGAATGGGAAGTATAAATTTAAATCATTTCAAAATATAGAAAGATAACATTCTTTGTGGATAGACTAAAAAGGAAAGAGTTACATAAATTGGAGAGATCAAGTACTACATAATTGTAAATTTCAAACCTGTCGTATGATCTGCGTAGAGTTGAAAAAACACATTCAATCTGAAAAAGGAGGAAGTAGCTGTTTGCGGAGCATGTGTCCATCTAGAACCTTTTTTGTTTTTGCAAAGTAGAGTAAAAAAGATATTTTTCCTGAATTGAGTGAAACTGTCAGACGTCATTTTTAGTGATGAGAATGTCTTCTGTGACTGTTTCGGGACAGCCTAAAATGAAATTAGGACTGTTCTTTTTCCGGGACAAGGGGAGTGTTTTCTCAACTTAGTTAAGAAGAGAGTTTCTATAGTTAATAATCAACCTCAATTAAGTTTTGCAGTGGTACTCTGAAGCAATTTATGAGTGATTCGTATTGATTTTATGCAGACCTGAGTCACTAGGTCTTATTGTTGGGGCTGTGTTCTTGGTCGTTGCTATCTTGTTTCAAACTTTCAACTTCACAGCTGATTCAAATGTAAGTAAAGTTGCAAGCTTTGTGATTTTTGGAGGTTTTTAATTGCTTGAGGTTTGTTGAAGATGATCTGCAATCTTGACTTTGAATTTGGCAGTGGCTTGTTGAGTACAATGCTGCATTATCTTCAATCTGCTTCATGATGCTGCTTGGGTTTGTGGATGATGTCCTTGATGTACCTTGGAGAGTGTAAGCATTTCTATCATATCTAAAGGCTTTCTCTGATGCAACTGGGATTTTTTTGGAATCTTTTCAGCTGAGATTCTTATGAAGTTCATATAATATTTGAAACAGGAAACTGCTTTTACCCTCCATTGCAGCTCTTCCATTGTTGATGGCATATGCTGGGCATACAACTATTATAATACCAAAGCCCCTTGTATCATATGTTGGATTAGAGATCTTGGATCTAGGTAAGCATCCTATGATTTCGTCATGCTTCTATATAGAGTCCTTTAGTTGGAGTTTGCTAGACTTGAAAGTTTGAAATGCACATTTAACTTGCTTAAAGTTGTTATCTTACATGGACATAATCTTTTACCATTTCATACCTTCATCATCTCCAATTGTTGACTTCGACTCCTTTCTTCATTCTCTCTTGGTTTCACAGGACGGATCTACAAATTATATATGTGGCTACTGGCAATATTTTGCACAAATTCTATCAATATCCACGCTGGTATCAATGGCCTTGAAGTTGGGCAGACGGTCGTTATTGCAGCAGCTGTAAGCTAGAACTGTCCTCTAAATATCAGTTTGGCGATTGAATATCATCTAATACGAGTGTAACTACAGATTTTGATACACAACATCATGCAAATTGGAGCATCTGCTGATCCTGAATACAAACAAGCCCATGCTTTCTCTATTTACCTTGTTCAGCCAATGCTTGCCACGTCCTTGGGTTTACTTTCATTCAACTGGTAAAATCTCATCTTTGAATAACCTCAGAGTTTTCTTTCAGCAATATGTTATACTTGCTCTCTCCGCTGTCATTGTAGGTATCCTTCCTCAGTTTTCGTTGGTGATACCTTTACATATTTTGCTGGAATGACCATGGCAGTCGCTGGAATATTGGGTCACTTTAGGTACATCTCTTCTTTGTGCCTCGTTCTTGCCATTAAGTTCAGCACTGTTGCTAGTCTGCTTCTTGAACCATTTGATTGCTTCCTTGCTGTCTTAGGAAAGAAAATGTGGTCCCATTTTCCCTTGTCAGTTTCACTTTCTCATAGTGACTCCAAGGGTGGCTGTCTGTCTGATGACTTGAAACCTAAATTTTTCCACTAAGTGACTGGAGTATTGTCTTTATTTAGAATTTAAAAAAAGTGACTGGACTATTGTGTGAGCAACACAAAAGTGGCACCAAAGGATGCTAGTCCTGTTCATGAAGGACTTACCAGACAAGCCTATACCAGGGATAAAGTACCCATAGTTGAAGGGGAAAATTGAAGGATCTTTTGACTCACTAATCCATAAAGAAGTTCTCAAGAACCAGCTTTCAAAGAGGAGAATCACATTACTTTGCCCCTAAAATGCTTGTTATTCACGCATGCACGACCACACGTTTATACAGTGTACTTTTTTTTGCAAAAATATGCTGAGAGTACAGTGTGGATTCTGCATAGACTTGTCCTTCCTTCAGAACTTATAAGGGATATGGAACAACTAGTTGTTCTTCTCAGGTTTTAGCTAATCATACTATCTTCTCTTTTTGTTTTCTGCATCATTCGTCTTTCTTTCTGGATTCTTGAGAACAGTGTATTAGAGATGATGCTCTTCCCTTGTCGTTTATTCCCATGTTTATGAACTACTTTTTCCTTTGAGCTCCAAAAAACTCAAAGGATTAACTGTGCATGCTACAGATGTGAACACTAGTTTTCTCCCTCTTCCATTTTACATGACATGCATATTATTATGATAGTAGTAGAAGAAAACTGCAAATACTAGTTTTGTTGCACGTCGGTTTTATAGGGAATATGTGAACTGTTAATTGAAGTAAAATCTTAAAATTTGCCAAAATCATAGAATGGTATAATAGTAGAAGTACATCAAACGTCTTCAGATGTACCAAAATAGACACACTTAAAGTATCACATAGACTGTGACAAAGCAACAACAATAACAACACGAGCCAGTAAAATCGCAGTAGCGAGTTTGGGAGTAGTTTGTACGCAGACTTTACTCCTATCACGAGGGAGTAGAGAGATTGTTTCCGAAAGATCCTTGGCTCAAGAAAACGAAAAGAGAAAGCGAGTGTCTCTATTCTATGTGCTGATGACTTTCAGTTTCTATAGTTGTAGAGATATTTGTTTAATTTTCTTCATTTAAAAGTTGAGACTAATGAGTTTAGTTTTGTCGATTACCTTTCAGTGAAACACTGCTTATATTCTTTTTGCCGCAAGTTCTGAACTTCCTGCTATCACTACCTCAGGTTCTCTCTCTCTCTCTCTCTCTGTGAATTAATTTTTGGATCCCTAAGGACTCATTTTAGTCTCTTCAATTCCTTTCAGCTAGCTGGTATTATACCTTGTCCAAGGCATCGGCTACCTAAGTAAGTTCTCTCATTGCAGTTGCTCAGGTTTTGGGTTTCCACTCCGTGTCTGAGCTAACTAATCTTGGATCCTTTCAGGTTTGACCCTCAGACTGGCTTATTGACCGGAACAAATGATGGTACACTAGTGAACTTTTTCTTAAGGCAATTGGGCAGAATGTCAGAACAGTCCCTTTGTGTTGTGCTACTGGTTTTCCAGGTAAATAACTTTTTCTTTCTCTTTTCCTTTTTCTTACGCTTTTTCTATTTAAATATGGATTTTCAGTCATTCCCTGGTTCATTTGCAGTCATTGCCTGTTATCACAGTTGATTGGTCTTAAATCACAAAAAGGGTGATATATTTTCTAGTTAGCAAACGTAGTTATGCTAATAATAACGCTGATTATAGCATCCACAATCCTTGAGCTCGTGAATTGCATGTTCCCTCCTTGTTTACTAACCAGATAGTGGCATTCTTGCTATTCATGTGCATAACTATTCACACGATCTCTCATCAGATATGTTCTTATACATGGAAGGATTGTCAAGGGTAACAAATGTTTGTTTTACAGGCGATCTGCTGCTGCTTCTGTTTTCTGTTGAGGTGGCTCCTTACAGGATGGTACAAATGAAGCTGCGACACTAGAAGAGCTATTTCATTTTGGACGAACATCAAAGGAAAGAGTAACTTAACACTGCATGAAGAGGTTTTCCTCTTATGAAGAAACGACGATGCCATACTTGGAAGAAATTGATAGCCTGTATATTCAAGCGTGGCTGTTGAAATGAACCACTATTGTTGGATCTTGTAACCTATACTGAGTCCATAGGAGAATTTTGTTAGAAACCGTGTTGGCACGGGCCATATTTAGTTTTTTTTTTGTTCTTTTTGTCAGATTTTGATGTTGCAAAGCGTGTATCTTAGTAATTATGTCTAATGATCTCACCAAATTCGATTATTTTGAACGCTTGGTAACATCTTTAAGAATCATTAATTAAAATCTTTGAATGCTTCCTTTTTATGTCCTGGGTAACTGAATAGTTCAATTCCGTATCAAGTCACTAATCTACACTGCTCCTTTTCTCATAAAATTAAATACTTAACATTACTGTGTACCAGGAATAAAAGTTTTGATGCAGAAATCACTAGATGAACCATCCTGTTTATACAAGTTTCCTGTATACTGATGTAACTATTGATTTACTTCCATTCACTTTTTCATATGCACGCAATGCATCCAACGAAAAAGAAAAGGGATCTTTACGCAAATAGCTCACCAGATTCACTGTGAACAATTATACATTAGTTATACATGACTATACGTATACTATACATGAAGTATTATATTATACATCCGCCTCTATTTTCAGTCTTAAGTGGTTGGCCGAGTGGCTATCCAACAATGCATTCAGCAATATCATCATATTGAACTCATTTGAGATTATAGACAACTCATGTGAAGAAATGCACCAAGTCATACTTGCACCACTGCAATGGCTTACAATGAACAAATGTATTAGCATAACCATGTACCTTCATCAAAGCTTCTAGAGATAACCTCGAACCCATCGACAACTTAAAGGTCCACTGTCATAGTGAAGCATTACAGTTATTGCTGTGCACGAAAATAGACAAAATAAACAAACTCAAGATATTTGTTTTTGCTAGGAAACGCTAAAACTTGTGTATAACTATTTCTAGTACAAGCTTGAACAGTAGAGGATGCCATTACTTCATTAGTTGACGAGAAGTCGAGAACTTCTCAAATTACAGGATGATCAAAGGCCTTACACTTCAATTTTCCACAGAGATTCAATAAACTTAAGACTAACATACGCAAATCTCTTCCTGGTGATCCGAAATGATACTCTCTCAAACTTAGCCAGGTGAAAATCTAGTCGGTATCCATTTTCTCTTCCTTCTCAATGTTCTTGCCTGACCATAGCTTGATTGTTCGATCATGAGATACAGTGACAATGTGTTGCCCGTCTGAACAAATAGAAGAGAAATAGACAAATAAGCATATGCGAAACGTGAAACAAAGGTTTGAGATTCGAGAAATATCATCATTTTCTTTTGGCATAGGGTGAAGTAAGATGGGATAAGCCAAAGTCACGGATAATATTAGAATTTGCGCCCACAGAATTACGAGCACGGAAATGCCAAATTTCTGCTCTCCATCCCCAAAATAAATGGTCATCATCATTTGCTATTGAGCCTTGACTCATTAGCTTCCTGAACAATGAGATTTATTAGGAGACCTACAAGCCTCATTCGGTGCCTCAAAAAGTTCCAAGTTAAACAGGTTATTGATTAAGACAAGAGAAGCATTGGAAAACAGAATTCCAAACAAACTTAGGGGACCAGCATTAAATAACTAAATTCCTATGAATGCTTCACATTCATTCAAATGACTGCTCGGGTATGAGGCATTGTTAAAATACCAGACTTATTCTATATAATTTTCCCAGTCCTGCTTGGAAAAATTCGGAGGGTGAGGGATTCATGATCGAAAATCTTGAGCGAGTGGCGATGTTCCAAATTATAAGGTATGCTTAACATTGAAACATTAGTACAACGAAAAAAAGAAGATGAGGGACAACATTTGGTCCAATAATCAGAGATCAGCTTTACTAATCAAGGGTGTGGTATGACATATAATTGCAATCATGAGGCATGACATCCCACACAGAGAACAGAACTAGCACCAATAGCTACAGAGTCTTAAAGTCCCAGGTTCATGCATTATATCGCTGTATGACTTAAAAAGCATATGAGACAAACACAACAATTCTATTGAGAGGAATTGCGGGTTTAGAACCAATGAGGTAAAACATATTAGCTGAATCCATATACTTCTTAAATTCCTTGAAGATACTGTTTCCCTCCTGGAAAAGGTAAGAATAGCTTGAACATAAGTGGAACTTACCTCCCGCTACATCCAATGACGTGACTTTTGCTTCATGACCAGATAGTGTCTTCACAGGTTTGAAATCCCTTGATGACCATACCTGAAATATAAGTTTAAGAATGAAGAAACAAGCAATAAAATAAAATCCAAAAAGCAGCACAATCATAAAAAGACTAAGTTATACCTTAGCCGTAGTATCATAGGATGCTGTAACCAAAAAGTATCCCTCCTGAGGTTCAAATTTAACTTGAGAAATAAGATTGGAGTGAGCAGGAATTATGTACAAAGATTTTCTCTGCCTCAAGTCCCAAATACGGCATGTATTATCTTCACCACTACTTGCCAAATGATAACCATTGGGAGAAAAGCTGACACCAAGAACCTGGAACCAATAAATAAAATAAGTAACATAATTCATTTTCTATGTCTTCTCATAATCCCTAAAGCATATGAGCAAAAAGGAGAGATCACATATCAAAGGAGGGCTCACCGGTTTTACATGACCTTCCAGAGCAAGAATACTTCGTCCACTCCTTAAATCCCACACTCGAACAAGTGCATCCAGCCCACATGATGCCACCAATGAACCATCATGGTGAAACGACAATCCATACACACTCCTACTGTGACCTTCTTGCAAAAGCAACTCTTCACCACTTTCTACATCCCATAATCTCCAAGTTTTGTCAAAGCTAGCTGTGCCCAAGTACTTCCCACAAGGATGGAAGGCAATCCGAGCTACACGGTCCAAATGTCCCTCAAACGTCCTGAGAAGAGACCCTTCCGAGTTCCATAACTTTGCAGTCCTATCAGCAGATGCAGTAGCTAAATAATTGCTTGTTGGAGAGAACACAACATCAGTAGCTCGTTCAGTGTGACCCTTTAGAGTGGAAAGCTTTTGCACTTGAGGCATACTCCATAACTTTGCAATTCCACTCAGAGAACTAAATACAGGAGAAAAGGAAGAAAAAGAAAGCCGTCATGGTGCTGCTTGAATAAATCCAATACTCATAACCGCTAAAGACACTAATAAAAGTATGGCAGCATTTTGCTAACGGGAACATAAAATCCCACTGTCCAGTTCATCTGGTAGGACATTGAATCAACCGAAGAACATCTAACTGTAAGATTTAATATGACAATCTCTGCAAAAAGTTTAAGGAGCAAATGCTAGTATGTTACACTAATATGAGTCCTTAAAGGTTAAAAATTAACTCCCAAACAAAACAGAATCAGAGAAACATTTACAAGTTTTAAGTGCATGAATACATGCTGAAAACCTGCAGCTACACCCGACAAATAACAGGTCATGTATCCTATCCCACCCCACCCGCGAAGCCCCCGTCCCAAAAGAAAAAGGAAGGACGAGGAAAAAGCACCCTCAAAAGAAAAAATATAGTCAGGTAAAGCAAGAGAGAGAAGTACAGAAGAATACCAGGTAGCAAGCATCTTTCCGTCATATGAAAGCGAGCATCCCCAAAGGGGTCGATTGTCTCCAATTTCACTTGAATCAAGGGCGAGGCTCCCTGCTTGCTTTAAAGCCCAATCAACCTCTGCATCCACATCTTCATCTGGATCGTCCCTTTTCCTCCTTGCACGGTGGAGACGCAAGGCTGACTTAACTAAAGAATACTTTGCAATTTCTACCCTAGCATCTAAAAGTGCTTTTGATCCTTCAGTGTAGAAGGGGTACTGAATATCCTCCTCCTCTGCTGGTGCAGCAGAAGCTGCAGATTCTTCATCCTCATGGGCTTTCATCAGCTTTTGCAGCTGTCCTTCTGCATCAAGCCTCGCCATAAGCATCCGCAGACGGTCCCTTCTTTCCATCTCCCTTTCACCAAAGAGAGTTATAGGCTCACCAAGCCTCCGAAGGCGAGCTCGAACTGCCATATCATTTGTAGGAACAGCAAGCGCAGCTGCACGTCGCTTCATCAGAAGCTCCTGCATGGCTTTCTCCTGCCTCTCCCTTACTATTCTGCTCTCCTCAGATATCTCATATTCTTGGACTGAGCCCCCAGTACCACGATCAGATCCCATTTCTTCATCAGAATCTGAATCGCTCGCTTGCACTTCTCCATTCTGTGCTACTGGGGGCCTAAGGACAGGCGGACGAACAGGCAATGGAGCTAATGGGGGAGGAATGGGGGTAGGGACTGCGGGCCTTGGAGCAATTACAGGCACAACTGGAGGAAGGATAACTGTTGGAGCAACCGGTAGAGCGACAGGTGGAACTGGTTGAATGTTAATCGTTCCTATAGCATTAATCACAGTCGAATTATCACCAACTAGAGTCGAAGGTTCTGCAGTTGAAGCAGGAATTTCCTCCTCAGCATCCATACCCTGATAAAAAAGAAGTCCAAACAATGAACACATAAATTTAAGTAAACAGAATCATTCACCTCAGACATCAGTCAGCAATAACTATAAACCTACTTGCTGTCTGAGCAGTTTAAGAATTTATTTTGCTCAGATTATGCCTTAGCTATATTTTTCCGGAGTATCTAGTTGGTCATTTCTCTTCGACTTATGCAATTCATCCCACAGACAAAATAAAGAATTGTCAACTCATCTCCCTCAAGTTTCAGCCTTGTTCTGTGAGTTTTGACAGATCAGCTAAATGAACACTTGTGCAGCATATTAAAAGGAAAAATAATGCTCAATGTTCAGATCAACTGTAGAAAGTGGAAGTGGATGGAACAAGCTAAAAGTTGCACCAAAAATAGTACATGACAAAGATTCATTTTGGGGGGGTTTGGGGGGGGGGGGGGGGGGACCCAAGCAGCCTAATTTTCAATCATGTGGCAATGTAACAATGAAAGCACCAATCTACACAAATACAAACATAGTAGCACTGTCCAAATTTGTAGGTCCCACAGAGGACTGCTTCATTGGGATTTGAGATTTAGGAGGAACCTGCAGGATTGGGAGATGGAAGAATTTCACAATCTAGTTGAGTCGTTGCATGGGTTGGATACACCGAATAGTGTATCGGATGTATGAGATGGTGAGAGAGTAAAAATGGATTATTCACGGTTAAATCTTATTATAAGTGGTGTAGGTTGAGAACTATATTTTGGTGTAGGTTCTTCTTTTTCTGGTATACGGCTTGTATACGGGGTTAGTCCCAATTGTTAATAAAATTATTTACTTTATCAAGAAAAAATCAATAAAATTTATTACCTTACCAAAAGAAATAAGCTGTAAGGGAAATACACAATAGAGAAATAGAAGGAGATGAGAGACAGAGGAAGAACCGAGAAAGAGGAGGAAGATGGAAAAAAGAGGGAGAAACTGTAAGGGAGGTGAGGGATTCTAGAGAGTTCGCAATACAATAGCCTGCCCTTTTTTTCTACACTACTGTCACTTAGCGATTTTCTAACCCGAGTCCGACATGTAATTTGCCAATTTCCCATCCATATCCTCCAATGGGCTATTTATGTTCATAACAATACCCATGTCCCCAACCAATAAAAAAAACTATTCCCCCCCCCCCCCCTCCCCCCCGAAAAAAAGAAACCCAAAAAAAAAACCCCCAATAATAACCTTGTCCTCCAGGTTCAAGTAGCGCAACACAAATGTCATAGAGGTCATATTCATCGGAGCAGTGAAGGAAACTACACAAATACAAACATAGTAGCAGTGTCCAAATTTTGCAACTGAGTAGACAATGTAACAATGAAAGCACCAATGTACTACAATTTTCAATTTTGATAAATTCCATAGTCAGCATACGAGCAAAATCAAGGAAATAACCAAGCATCTGGGCCTCAAAAATTATAAAAGAGATCCTACAATCAGAGCTAGCTTGGAGAAAGGGGGTTCAAATGTTCAATTGAACCCAGTTAGCTTGGAGAAAGGGGTTCAAATGTTCAATTGAACCCACTTGTCAAAAGATTATACTATTCAAACAAAGTAAAAGAGAATTTTTAATTACATATACACTTTTGAATCCCATTGACGTAGATGAAAATTCTAGTGAAGTGGTAAAGGGCAAGGGTGGATCTATAGTGTTAGCGACAAGTTCACATAAACCCAATAGCTCTTGTTCATACCCGTATATGTATTAAAAATTCAATAAATATCTATAAACATTTGATTGTGTACCCAGTTATTCCTGTATATTAACTTAAGATCGTTGTAGGGACCAATAAATTTCAAATAATAGATGCACCTATGTTAAGAGAGGTCCAAAAGCTGCTTTTAAGTCCCAAGTTCAAACCTAAATTATGACATTCTAGTATTTTTTGAGTCTCTTTATTTAAATCCCTAGCTCTGCCACTATCTATAATGACCCAAAAGTTTACTGTTGCAGAAATCCCTCTTCTAAAACCCATGCTTCGGCATCAGGGACAAAGCTAGAATGCTGGTTACGAGCCAGTAGTTTTAGTTTAAATACTGTATTTATCTTAAGAAGTCCATTAAATATGTATAAATTATTAATTTAGAAATCCGTAACTTAAAACAAATAGAATCTCAAACTCATAAGCTTCAAATCATGGCTTTGTTGCATATATGTAATCTGTATGGAACCTCACAAACAGTTTATAATCAACAATAATCTCATACTAACGTATTTCACCACAATAATCAGCTGTGCGATTCACATTGGCTCGAAATAGGAATTAGTTTTTACAATGGAAGCCAATAAACAGAGATAGTAAAAGGAGAAACTTACGGAGCTCGCCGGAAGATGCTACCAGGTGTTGATCAGGAGAGGCGGATTCGCGGTGGCGGTCCGGCGGAGGGCAGTAGGGAGGGTTTATCAAAGAGGAGAAAATATATGAGAATATAATGCTGAAGGTTAAAGAAATGTAATTGAAAAAGCTTACGTGGGCGTTTGGACGTAAGAACGGTAAAATTCCGGAAAATAGTGGGGAAAAATTTAAATAAAAATTATATTTAAAAATTAGAGTTATGTTTGGACATGAATATAATTTGGAGCTAGTTTGAATTTTCGTGAATGATTCAATAAACACATTGTATAAACTTTCATGCAAAACATAAATTTATGCATGAAAATTTATTAAAATTACAACAAAAAGTAGGTCTGAACTCATAAATTTTAAAATATAGTTGGCACAATGCTAAGGGGTCGTTTGGTTCGCGGGATAAGATGGGATAAAGTGTGGTACTAAATTTATACTATGTTTGGTTGACGGTATAAATTTATCTATAAACTTTGTCCCAAACTTAATCTTGGATACCCCATCTTATCCCACCTTACAGCAACAACAACAACTACCCAGTATAGTCCCACAAAGTGGGGTCTGGGGAGGGTAATAGGTAGACGAGCCTTACCCCTACCCGAAAGGGCAGAGAGGCTGTTTCCAATCGACCCTCGGCTCAGTGAAGGAAAGGAACATCTTATCCTACCTTATCACGTCAAATTTGGTATTATTTTATCCAACCTCCTAGGTGAGATAAATTAGTCTAGGGAGTATAATCCCAAGACGAGATAATTTAGTCCGCATTCTAAATGACCAGTCTGAAACCAAAATATGGTTCTTTTGGACTCAAAGAACCGAAATGTGTAGAAAAAAGTATAGTGACCATTTCATATATAATGCTCCTTTTAAAGGGCATTATACCTTAACGTCCGTTTGCCCAATTAAGTATAACGCCATTTCAAAAGGCGATATGTATATATAACGCTCTTGCTTACCCTGCTATACGAATTTTGTGGGCCCACCAATAATTGTTCTGGGTTTAACTAACATAACAATAATTCAAATAGGTATAATGCTCTTATTTAAGGCGCTATACGTCAAAAAATTCGACCCCTAGATGAGTTTTGCCTTATTTAAAGACGTTAATGATTTTATAAAAATCCATTTACAAATATTCTCATCTTGTTAAATATTTCCTCGTTAAGCTATTTTGCATTTTGTCATAATGTATGAAGACTAGAGAATTAGGATTTCATTATATTGGGAGGGTGAGATTGTGGTGACGAATAAGTCAGTAAGTTATAGTTTATCTCTATAGTGTCATGTTAAGTTACCACTTACATGGAGTATGATACATTGATATCATTGTTATGTAAAAAATGAGTGTTGGGCAAACATTAGGTGAATATTAAAGTAACCGGAATATATCTATATTCTATGACTCCACAAGGGGTTGCTTTTATGATGAGTTTAACATCGAAAACAATGAAATTCTAAGAGATTTTTTGAGGACTCCGGATGAATACAGGGAATTAATTGTGATAAAACTATTGGAAATGTACGTTAAGGCCGAAGACATTCGCAATAATGAGGTTGCGCAAGGATATCCCTCAATCATGGGGTGGTTATTTTGGAGCAGTTTTAGCTGAACAGGTTCTAGCTGAAAGAGTTTGGCCTGATCTAAACTTATCTCCGAGGGGAATGAGGAGCAAGGAAATAATTTCTCCCCTAGTTTACATAATTCACAAGCCGAGTGGCAAACTTTAATTTTTCTTTGTGTTACAATGTATATTTTTGTGTATTCAATTTGTATTAATACTCATATATTCTACATGGGTACTGATCAGATATGAATTTCTTAGTTTGGTGTGTTGGATCGTGTTGGTCCATCCGGGATTCATCATTAACGTGCATCATGGATATCAATACATTATGATTTGTAAGTGAATATATAAAGTTATATGTAAAGTTTGGACCAATTTGAGTAACTCATTATTTTATTGGTTGTGCAGAGAAAGTGAGTAACTTGATGGCCATGTCCTTACTCAATTGCCCGAAGACGACATATTTAATCGGGATCTAGCATATGCGTAGAATTAGGAAGAGAATAGTGATTATGAAGACAATGCCACGAGTCTAGAGATGACACACCCTTTCTTGACGGGGGTGATGAGGAGGAGGAAGAGAATACTAAACCTGATTTGACGGGGGAACATGATCCACCTCCTATTAGACCAAGAGTGTACGAGTCCCACGTGTCGTTTCATTCAAGGGAGAATTCCTACCTTGATCATTTGCCAAGTATGCTACTTGCGGATGCCCTCAAAAGGGATATTGACGAAATTCAGACAACAATGTGGAATGAATCTAGTCCAACAAGGTTGTCAAAGTGCATGCTTTTTCTTGATGAAGCCGCCTAAGTAGGGCGGTGAAAATGTACAACGTAAAAGAGTGTCCTGAGATGATGGTATGAGATTCATCTCCGAATACATACAAGGTTATTTGCCATAGATGGTATACGGGCTATAATTAGATGTTGCACGCATGGAAGAAGAAAACAAATATGTGGGTTATGGTTAAATACATTGGCACCCACAATTGTGAATGCAATTGTAAAATGGACATATTCGGTGGGGATCACTTTAACTTAGATGTTGACTTGATTTATCTTGTCTTGATTCCACACATTGAAGCGTACATAAGGTACAAGATCAAAGAATTTATTACATTTATCCACCAGAAATATGGGTATACCATTATCAAAACAAAGGCATTTCTCGGGCGCAAACGTGCGTTTGAAATTATTTATGATAATTGGGATAAGTCATTTACATCTCTACCTAGGTACGTGGCCACATTGTAACTCTTTAACCCCAGGACGGTTGTTCAATAGAAGCTTGAGTGGATACCAGAACATATATTCATATATGTGTTTCTGGCATTTAAACCATCAATTGATGGTTTTGTGCATTGTCGGCCGGTAATATCCATAGACGACACTCGTGTCTATGGAACGTATGATATTAAATTGTTGATTGTCGTTGCAGTAGATGCTAATGGACTTATATTTCCCCTAGCTTTTGATATTTGTGCCAATAAAAGCCAAGAGATATGGACGTTATATTGAACCACTTGAAGGAGCACGTTGTTAGACAACGTTTATGTATTTGTCCAATATCTGATCGACATGGCAGTATTATAAGTTCTATACAGTATTTGCATGCATGGCAAGAACTGTATGTATACCATGTTTCTGTGTGAGGCGCATGAAGGCCAATTTTCAGAATGCATGTCTCAACAAGGACTTGCACAATTTAATGTGGATGGCTGTAACAAATCACCAAGAGTGCAAGTTCAGGAAACACATGGAATCGATCAGGCAGGAAGACGAAGGAGCCTATCGTTGGTTGATGCGACATGAGCTTGACAAGTGGACATTCTATGCGAATAGTGGCGGACAATGGGGAAGTTTGACTACAATGAGCCAGTCTTTCAACGAGTTATTAAAGTATGCACGTGAATTGCCTATCACTGCCACAGTGAGGATGTCCTTCAAGTAGATGATGAAGAGGTTTGTTGAAAAGGCTAGAGGTGCATCGTCATTGACGGAGATGGGTATTGCATTTATGCCAATATCAATAAAAAGATTTGAGAAATACAGGAGGCGAGCATATTGGCTTCATATCTATAGTATTGTACGAGCGAAATATTTTTGAAGTTTGCACTGCTATCCATCAAAACCGGTGGAATAATACACACATTGTAAACGAAGCCAGAAGGTTATGCTCTTGCCGGAAATGGTCCATCTACCACATGTCGTAGTCGCATGCCATGAAGTGCTTTCAATATACATCGCAGAAACTAACTATGTTAATAAGGAATATATTATTACTGCATACTTAAACACCTATAGTGGACAGTTGTAGCCAGTGGGTGCTGAGAATTATTGATCGCCGGAACCATTTAAGAGTATTTGCATCAGCGATAAGTGCCAAGAAGAACACGTATATGAAAGCAAATGAATGTTGCTGATACCATTCATACGCGTAAATATGGCATATGCTCGCAAACAAGACACGACTGTTGTAAATGTCCTTCAGCTGGTTTGGATGGCGGTGGTAATTCAACTCCCGATAGAAGTCATCCAATGTGCCCAATTATCAAGGATACCCGTAGTGTTTTTTTTTCCAGTAATTTTTTATAATGAGTGTATGTACATGTTCATCTTGTAGAATGTATGAAATAAAATTATGTTTCCGTTGGTGTTAAGTCTTATTAATATTTAACATTTATACTTCAACACAACAATTTAACATAAAACCTAAGAGAAAAATTGTCATTCGCTATTATCGCTGTTGTCTGGCACTATTTCATTGTCACTGTCTTTAACTTCTTCATCAACATCATGTACGTACCCTTCGGGGCCGAGTGAATCGTAATCTAGGCCCCAGTTAACACACATTTCTCACATTTCATCCCTATTATCAAGAAGATCACTTGCTTAATTTTTACAACAATATGGATACCCACATCCAACGTCTATGATAGAAACTTAGGTAGTCCCTCCCACTTAACAACTGTTGGGAAAACTTGATAATCATTATCTTTATGCAATTTATCATTTTCTAATAAATCCCAGTACTGATCATTTCCTCCTAGGGAGTTAAGATCATCCATTGCATGACAAATAGCTAGTGTATTTTCCATCTCTAAAATCTCCTTCATCAGATGCCTAATCACTTCTGGTTCTTCTTTGTCTATGTTTGTTTGGAAGACTGCAGACAGTGTTTGTGGCACAACAAGCCCATGCCATTGACGTACTTTGTAATCACATTGTTTTTATTAAAGGCAAACCTATTGTAGTTTTCCGCCCCAAAGTCGCATACCTTTAGCTTTGTAGAATGTGCTTTGCCCTCAATAATGTGCCCTGCAACTTTGAGATCATTGTGTGTATTGATAGGCTGATTTTCCAAGGTACGCAAAACACCATACCACTTGTCATCACTAAAGTCAGTATATCAACCTAGCATATTTATTTCAAGTTATGGATCGATAGTGTTAAGACGTGATCCATGGGGATCTGTTGAACTACCTTCACCTTTTTGCCTCTTTTTGAACCACTTGTTAAATGTTAGCAGAATTTTTAAAGGATGTTGTAATGTTTATTCAAAAGGTCTTTGAACACATATGACTTGGTTCAGTTTAAGAAGCTTTCTTTTACTTGAATGAATTATTATCACGCAAAGTATAGCGTGGTGAAATACCACGTTATGTGTATTGTCTTGTCGACCTGAAAAAGTTGTCATTCTAGAAAAATTGTATTATACCCTAAAGAATCATTAGAACGTGAAGCATAGCGCGGTGAAATACCATGTTATGTGTATTGCCTCGTCAACCTGAAAAAGTAGTTGTTCTGAAAAAATTATATTATTGAAAAGTTGTATTGTACCATAAAGAATCATTAGAACGCGAAGCATAGCGCGATGAACTACCACATTATGTACATTGTCTTATCGACCTAAAAACTATCATTGAGGAAAAGATGTATTGTACCCTAAAGGATCATTGTCACACAAAGCATAACGCGGTGAAATACCACGTTATCTGTTTTTTCTTGCCTAAAAAAGTCTAGCACATTTAGTTATTATTTGCATCAAGAAATGTCTGGACGCAATGACGTATTTATTTGTTATTATGGAAAACTTGCAATTTGAAGCCATGTTGGTCAAATAGTAATGTGGTGTGCAGACGTTAGATATGTCAACATCCTGTAAGTTATTGTTTTTCAAAAAATATTTGTTAATATTTTTTATATAACATATTAATTAATAGTGTTGTATTATAATCCTCATTTGTAGGGCGGAATTAATATAGGTTTGAAGAATGGTACGTTGAAACCATTTATCAAGAATATTACAAACATTGTTTGCAATACGTTTGGAATATGACCGATAAATACGAACTCCAGATATTTAAGATGCAACGACAACTTGCGGCAGTGGAAGAGAAACTAAAAGAGGCGGAAGAAGTAAAAAATAGGCTGGAAGAGAAAATTAAGTGGTTGAAGCAGAGAATAATGGGCGATAGTGACTAAATAAACACATGTATATGTTGAGTATTGTATTTTATCTTTATATTTTTTGTGTTATGTGTTTTTATTAGATGTACCGAATTTAAATTATGTGAAGTTGCTATTTCTATTTTTGCGTTGTAGTATTAAAAAACAAAAAATCCAAGAAATAATTACATAAAAGCGCATATAATGTAAACCATAAATAATGTTTGTTATTATTTAATGAATGTTATATGTCCATAAAATAAAAAGAAAATCAATGTGTCCTATCGCTTTTATTCTTTAAAGTTATCGTCTGCCTGAGGCACATCCCATCACACCCCGCTACACTATTAAGATCATCCTCATCATGTCGCCTCTTTATCGGAGGATGCACTGCAGTATGATTATAAGTAAGGTTGGAAGGCTCGGTAGATGGGGTCGTCAGTCCAGTAGTAACCTACAGAATAATAAGATATTTTAGCATATGAATATATATTTGTGATGTACGTGTTATCTAAAAAAATTAAAATGTCTCATCATGGTCTCAGCGGGCTCCTGAATATAATCATCCATCTTAGACATCTTAGTGTCACACAAATTGGCCTCCGTGAAGGGCGAGGATGATGGCGTAAATAATAGGCTTTAGATATTTAGAACTAATCAATGAGATAAACACAATTATAAATATAGTAATACAAACTAACCAAATTCTGTGAGAGATCCTCAACATCCCTCTGTGATGAGCCATAACTCAATCAGCGCCCACTAACCACATCTCGTACTAGACGAACATCAGCAATCGTCGATGCCTCTAGAGGGTAAAGAAAAATACTCATTCCAGTCATGTGAGGTAATGGCCGTGCCCCCGATCAATAATGGAGCTGACGGGGTCACCGAAATCCCTAAAGTACCCCAGACTAAATGAGGGCATATCACTAGGAGCATGGTCTGGCTCAAGGTGGTCACCCGGTTGATCAACTCCAACATCCTCAACAGGTGCCTCAATGCCCCCTCGCTGAGGACCACCTCCTCACCGACCTCACGACCTTGTGGGACACCTCTACCTCTCTGGGCATGCCTGCCACGTCGACCACATTCAGGCTGTACTTTCGGCCCACGATTGTACTGCTTTGGTACCACATAATTAGCCTCGTATCCTAAGCGCTCATTATCTTGGGCTTGCTGCAATATCTGGGCAGCCAAATCTGTAACCTGCCGGCCATACCCGTGCAAAACGGTTGATCCCTTGCCTGTATGCTATCGCATCTGCAGTCCCAACTGGTAGAACATATGTAGGCCAATAGCATGCACAACATGTAAAATATTAATTACGCAGTGCTAGGTTAACGTTATAAATAGGCATACCAAATTAACATACCAGCGCCTCATTCGTCCTATCGTATGAAACGAATCGACCGTCAGCGCAATGAACAGGATTCCCGACGAAAATTTGGTTAATGTTGTGGTACCACCCATATACTTATGCTCACCATCTATACGCTTTCATGGAGGGGGTGGCGGAATCAGGTTATGCCGCTGGTCCCAAATCTTGATTTACTACTCTAGCCATGCCTCATATGTCTGGTCAACCCTCGAACGATCACCCTGCTAGTAATGTATCCTGATCCAAGCGGGTGGTGGAGGTACAAGCTGCGATCGACCAAACTGGTGAAGGACTCGCTCAATGGCATGATGCTCGACTATATCAAGACACATCAACGGGACGAAAGAGCTCTATATAAGTTGGTTGGTCAAGAAATAATCAGTCAAACTGGCTATTAGCTCGTCATTGTATAGCCTCCAAATGAACTATTACGTAAAAACAGGAACCGCGAGTATACGCAACACATATAGATACAAGACAAGTAAACTTAAGTATAAAAGTACCTGCGCTGCCTCCAACAAATCCCTGTAATAGGGGAGATTATGTCGAAATTAAATTCAAGTCCGTAACCTCGCCTATCAACCAACATCCTGTGTAAAGGGAGAAATGGTGGAGATGGTGTACCCAGAGCGATGGGTGGTAGAGGTAGTTGTAACTTCAGGAACCGCTCCAATGCCCAAAACTAATATACAATTTGGATGTAATATTTAATGTATATTTTTATGATGTATGTTATAATGAAGAGAGTGTTTAACTATGTTTTCACCTGCTACAGTGGCAAAATTCTTGCAACGTCTCGCTGGGTGCACATGCTCTCCCGGCATATCTGCATGTACAAGTAACCAAGAACAGCAACACCCCGGCTGTAATTATGTAAATCATCTAGCCACTCAAGATGATGATAAATCTCAAGCTGACTAGGTTTTCCGAAGTATTCGGGAACAATATCCCTCCAAATATAAGCAGCAGCAACAACCTCGTGTACTGGTTAATATGAAGGTCTGTTGTATCATCCGTAATGTCAACATGCATCGCCTCCAGATGCAACCGGATGAGCGCCAACTAAAAACGACTAACCCCAACCAATGCAGCCTCACCCCTAGAAGGAAACCGATGAGCCGCTGTAATATCTTCAGGTATTGATCTCCCATATACTCTCTCATGGCATGCGACAAAGCAACGGTATGGCCATCAACCGGCAGGCCATACAGAACCTCCACGTCCTACAGCATGATAGTGACATCGCTAATGGGCAAATGGAATGTGTGCGTCTCCACTTGCCACCTCTCTATTAAAGACGTGATCAATGACCAACCCAGTTACAGCCGGCTGATCTCAACAATCCTATAAAAACTCATATCCTGGTGGCGTCTGACTATATGGGGATGGAGATGGCAGCCCCTAAGAAAGTCCCACATATCATCTACTCTTGTGGCGCGAAATGTATGGGCCAATTATTGTCCCTCTCATATGTTAGAAGGCCTATGTTCGGCTTGCAGAAATACTAGCTCTAGCGAGACAGGTCCGGGATGCAAAAGGCGGAACCTCCATGATGACTACTGTAAATTGAGCAGTTTTACATTATTTTTCTTTTTTATTGCTTAAATATATTGTGATACCTTTAATATTAAATTTATTCGATATTTTTATTATATTGTTAATTAGGTTGATACATTTTTAATATTATAATTTTATATTTTATATGTTACTTTAAAATGTTAGTTTTATTATTTTATATGTTTGTTCGTTACTTAACTATTTATTACTATAATAAAATTAAATAATTAATTTTCGTATATATAAAATATTTTATTTTTAAATTTTCACATTTTGGTTATATGATATTGAGGCTTAGTAGCACCGTGGTATCCTGAATTCTTATGTTCATGATGAGAAAATTTCTCCAATTAATTATTCAACAAGTTTGTTATTGTGTATGTTAATTTATTATTGTATATGTTAGTTTATTACTTTATATTTAGTTTTATTATTTTATATGTGAGTTTTATTATTTCATATTTTTATTTGTTACTCACTTATTTTTTACTATAATAATATTAAATAATTAATTTCCATAACTATACATGATTTAATTATTAAATATTCATATAACAATACTTAGTTTGACAAATATTGTTGTTTCCACATGTTATTTTGTTACGTTTGTTGACTAGAATTGGTGTCACGATCTCTCTTTGCCCTCCATGAACCGTCGTGACGGCACCTAGTCCCTACGACTAGGTAAGCCTAAAACGCAAAAGATAAACCAATTTTTGGAATAAAAACAATTTAAAATAGAAATTATGTAATAAAATAACATTTAAAAGTCCCGCTCGGCATAGACAATATTAGCTCTCAAAACTAATATAATTCTCCCAAAACCCGAAAAACCATGAATCACAAGCTATAAATATAACCAACATGCTCCAGCTCCGGAATGTATACATCAATAGAAAATATAGAAGGGCTACCTCTACAAGCTAGAATGGAAAGGGACTCCTCAGTCTTCAGACACGGAAGATATACCTCGATGTCTCTGGAGCAATCGCCTCGCCTCGCCTCAAAGGTGGTAGGACTGAATCGAAGTACCTGGATCTGCACATGCAAAACATGCGCATAAAGGGCAAGAGTACACTACATCGGCACTCAATAAGTGCCAAGCATAACCTCGATCGGGTAGTGACGAGGAAGGACAGGGCCCTAGTGAGATAATATAAAAATATAAGGTATGACAACATAAGATATGCAATACAGTTGAAAGCTAACAATACGAATTTAATACGACAAAGTAAGGAACTCAATAACTGAAGCAGAGGATAAAACGATCACAAGGATAATAATCTGGGATCTCTTAGTATTCTGAGGATCTCTTAGTATCCTCAATATATGCTAGGGATCTCTTGGTATCCCGAGGATCTCTTGTATCCTTAATATATGCCAAGGATCTCTTCGTATTTCGAAGATCTCTTGGTATCCTCAATATACGTGCTAGAGATCTATCGGTATCCCGAGGATCTCTTGGAATCCTCAATATACGTGCCAGGGATCTCTCTGTATCCCGTACCTCAGCTCAATCATAAATACGTACAAGGGATCTCCCGGGATTCCTTCCCGTAGTCTTAATGTAAAACACACAACAACAGAAAAAAGGAATACTCAATTAAGCTCAACTTCATACCAATACAGATAATTCGAACCTAGCATGCTCCACATAATACAAATAAGGTAGTTAAAGCAAATAGAGAAAATTAGTCAATTAGACATGCTTCTCTAGGCAAACAATAGGCTTAAATTCCATGTAGTGTAAGCAAGAAAGGAAAAACACAATTAAGTCTATTTTAATGAAAAATAGAATTTTCAACAAATAGCACAAGTATGCACTTGTCACTTCGCGTACAAGACATTTTAATTATCATACTACAAATCCTAAGGGGAATGTCCCCTACACAAGGTTAGACAAGCCACTTACCTCGAATCGACTCAATAATCAACCCGGGACCACGTTCTTGCCACGAGTACTTGACTCCAAATGGCCCAAATCTATTCAATTCAATTGCATAATGTAAATAACACTTCAAGTAACTGTTTCTACAAAGAAATTCTAAGTTAATTCACGAAATTAGGTAAAGTAACCAAAAAGTCCCTCAGTCCCATGTCTCAGAATCAGGTAAAATTTATATTTTCAAAATTCTCACACTGTCACGAGTTCATGCATACCAAAATTATCCAAATCTAAGGTCAAATTTCCAATCAAAAGACGAATTCTAGGTCTAAGAACTTTCTTCCAACTTTTCCCCAATTTTTATCTCCAATCCAAAATTAAATGATGAAACTAATTATAGAATGAAATATAACTAGAAAGGGTTAAAGATTTTTTATCCAATGATTTCCTCTTAAATTTCCTCCCAAATCGCCCTCTCCCGAGCTCCAATTTGATTTTTTCAAGTTTTGAACCAAATTATTGAAATTTCATATTTCTGCCCAGCGATTACCGCATCTGCGATCCCGCTTTTGCGGACCAATGGTCGGATCTGCGACAATCATTTACCCAGCCTGATTTTGCACCCACGACTCCCCATTTGCAGATGTGGTACCGCTCCTGCAGAAATTCTACAGCTTCAGTGGATCCTGCTGTTCCTCTCCTTTTTAGCTTTTGTGATAGAAATGTCGTTTCTACGGCTTCGCACCTGCGGGACCCAACCGCAGGTGTGGTTGACAGATATCAGCAGATTCGCTGCTTCAAACCACTTCTAAATTCTTCCATCAGCCATATGAAATCATCCCGAGGCCCCCGAGACCTCAACCAAAAGCACAAACAAGTCTAATACCACTGTACAAACATATAAAAATCCTTAAAACACCTAAAACAACATCAAAACGACGAATCAACCACAGATTCAAGCCTATGAACTCCAGAACTCTAGAAATACGCTTTCGATCAAAAGTTTATTGTCACGACCCCGACCCCGGTCGTTATGGCGCCCAACACACTGCTAGGCAAGCCCGACCAATTCAATAACCTTATCCATTTTATACCATTCAGGAGTTAATTAACACAGATAATTTACTTAATCATAATACTGATAGTCTGAAATAAAACAAAAACATGCGGAATCCCAAGTAATAAAAGCAATTATACAGCCCGAAGAATCCGGTGTCACAAGTCTGAGCCTCTAATACTTGAGTGTCACTCTACTACATATCTTTCTAAAGAAATGCGGAAATAAAGCAAATAAGGTAGAAGGAAGATCATGACTGCGGACGTCATGCAGCTACCTTGATGCTCCCAAATAAACAGCTAGGTAGAGAAATCCTCACTCAGCCTCAGATGTACCTGGATCTGCATGGAAGGTGCAGGGAGTAATGTGAGTACTCCGACCCAGTGAGTAATAAATATAAATAAAGGCCGAGAATAAGAAATTTTGAATAGGCACAAAGTAATTCTATAAATACAGCAGCCTGAACCAAATAGTATTAAATTAGTAAACTAATAACAACAATTATGGAAATGCTACAACAGATAAGTAAGTAAGTGACATGCAAATATGAAATTCAACACGTAGTCCAGTACTCTCTAGCACCCGCTGTGGTGTGCAACCCGCTTCCTTTATTTATCGTCAACGACGCTCACTGGGGGTATGCAGACTCCGGGAGAGGCCCATCACGGCCCAAGTGAAATATAAGCCATATCGTGGCATCAACTAGGACCTCGGTCTCATATCAATATTGATATAATACTGTTGCGGAGCGCAACCCGATCCCATGCTCAGTCCAGAATCATATAAGCCCCTCGGGCAGAATAATATATAAATATTCAGCCCAAACTTCATTAGAAATATTATTTAAGTTTCAAGTTTGAGAAAAGATGGTTGAGTTTGAAAATAGTATTAACCAAGATTAAGCTCAATAACACGGTAAGAAACCAGTATAGCAATCCCTGAAAGATTCAATCAATTTGCACGAAGCCCAATCATAGCAATCAGCTCAAATTATAACAGTAATAATTAAATTTTGGTAAAATACGCAGTATATTCATCTACCCGGATGGACCAAGTCATTATCCCCAACAGTGCTCTACCCCACACTCGCTATCCAGCGTGTAAGTCACCTCAATATAGCATTACGATGTGCAAACCCGGGGTTTCAAACCCTCAGGACATCATTTACATCTATTACTCACCTCAAACCGGCCAAAATCCAAGCTCGCTATGCATTTGCCTTTCAATTGACCTCCTCGGGGGTCGAATCTGATCAAAACCACAATGAATATGTCACAATATGCCAATGGAACAATACCCAATAAAAAACAATCAAAAAATAGCAAAAATCTCGAAATTAGCAAAACCCGAGCCCCAAGCTCACATCTCGAAACTCAGAAATTCTTATACCAATGGGTTCCTTATCTCGCCAAGAGTCTACAAATATAAAAATCACTAAAATTCGAGTCAAAATGACCCCTCAAATCTCAATTTGCAATGCAAAAACTCAAGCCCTAATTCTTTCCCCTTTTGGTAAGTTTACATGAATATCTAGGGTTGATTCTACAATTAAATCATGTTTTAGTTCATAGAACTCACCTCCAATCAATCCCAGTAGAAACCCTCTTCAATCTTTGTCCAAAAGCTCTCAAAAATCGCCCAAAGCCAAGTGGGAAGTGAGGGAAACGGGCTAAGTTTGAGTTTTTTTATAACTGGGCACAACCCTCAGATGTCGCATTTGCGACACCTGGTTCGCAAATGCAAACGTCACAAATGCGACCAACCCTTCGTAATTGCGAAGGTGAGACTCTCCTGCCAAGGTCACAAATGTGACAACTGGCTCACAATTGCGGACCCTGCCAAGGTCGCAAATGCGACACATTTCTTGAAAATGTGAACCTTACCAAGGTCGCAATTGCGATCAAACTATCGCAAATGCGAACCTTGCCTCAAGCCATCCTTTTCGCAAAGGCGAAGTCTCACTCAAAAATGCGATATCGAAAATGCACACCCTTTTCTCGCATTTGTGAGGCCTACAATTGTTGCTGCATTTCCAAGTCTGAAACTTCCCATTTAGCCATCTGAAACTCACCCGAGGCCCCCAGAACCTCAACCTAACGCTCTAAGCCATCCTAAAACATCATTCAAACTTGCTCCAATCATCAAAATACCACAAACAACACCAAAACCATCAATTTACATTGGATTCAAGCTTAAGTTCTTTTAAAACCCCCAAAACATGCATTTGACTAAAAACCCAACCAAAACACTTCCGAATGACCTGAAATTTTGCACACATCCCAAACACCTAACGACTCTACAACAACTCTCGGAATTCCATTCTGACCCTCAGATCAAAATCTCACCTACCAACCGGAGTTCGCCAAAATACTAACTTCTCCAATTCAAGCCTAATTCTACACCGGACCTCCAAAATCACTTTCGATCACACTCCTAAGTCACAAGTCATCCCCCAAAGCTAAGTGAATCATCAGAATTCACATCCGAGCCTCCTAGTACATAAGTCAACATCCGGTTGACTTTTCCAAAACAAGCTTTTCTTAAAGAGACTAAGTGGCTCGTTTCCTTATACTTCAATCCAAATCCACTCTGTCATACAAAACACTCATAATGAAGCCTTAAGAAGCAGAAAATAGGGTAAACGGGGCAGTAACTCACGTGAAGACGGGTTGGGTCATCACATCCTCCCCACCTTAAACAAACGCTCGCTCTCGAGCGAGTCAAGAAACATACCTGAAGCCTCAAATAGGTGAAGGTATCTACTGCACATCTTTCGCTCAGTCTCGTAGGTAGCCTCCGCCACGGGCCGACCTCTCCACTGCACCTTCACCGAAGCAACATCCTTTGACCTAAACTTTCGAATTTGACTATCCAAAATGGTTGTTGGCTCTATATCATAAGTCATATCACCTTCCAACTGCACCGTACTGAAATCCAAAACATGGTACGGGTCCCCAATATACATCTAGAGCATAGAAACATGAAAAATCGGATGCACGCTCGACAAGGTGGGTGGCAAGGCAAGCTCATAAGCCACCTCCCCAATCCTCCTAAGTACCTTAAAAGGCGCAATAAACCGCGAACTCAACTTCCCTTTCTTTCTGAACCTCATAACACCCTTTGTGGGAGAAACCTTCAGCAAAACCTTCTCACCAATCATATAGGATACATCTCGAAAATTTCGATCCGCATAAATCTTCTGCCTCGAATGCGCTATACGGGGTCTTTCTTGAATCATCTTCACCTTCTCTGATGCATCCTGAACCAAATCTGTCCCAAATAATATAGTCTCACTGGGCTCGAACCAACCAACTGGAGATCTACACCGTCTCCCATACAAGGCCTCATACGGTGCCATCCGAATGCTGGACTGATAGCAGTTATTATAGGCAAACTCTGCAAGCGGTTGAAACCGATCCCATAATCCACCAAAATATACAACACATGCGCGTAACATATCCTCTAATATCTAAATGGTGCACTTGGACTGTCCGTCCGTCTAAGGGTGAAAGGTTGTGCTCAATTGTACCTGGTACCCAACTCTCGCTGGACCGTTTGCCAAAACTGAGAGGTAAACTGAGTGCCCCGATCTGATATGATGGAAACTGGGACACCATGCAATCGAACAATATCCCGAATATATAACTCTGCCAGCCTCTCTGAAGACTAAGTAGTACAAACCGGAATGAAGTGCACGGACTTGGTCAGCTTGTCTACAATCACCGAAATGGCACAGAATTTCTCCAAAGTCCGTGGAAGTCCGGTAATAAAATCCATAGTGATCCTCTCCCACATCCACTCGGTATTAACCATCTGCTGGTGCAAGCCACCCAGTCTCTGATGCTCATATTTCACATACTGACAATTAAGACATAGGGCTACATACTCCACAATATCTCTCTTCATCCTCCGCTACCAATAGTGCTGCCTAAGATCCTGATACATCTTTGCGGTGTCCGGATGGATGGAATACCGCAAGCTATGAGACTCCTCCAATATCAACTCTCGAAGCCCATCAACATTGGGCACGCAAATCTGGCCCCACATCCTCAACACACCATCATCCCCAATGGTCACATCCCTGGAATCATTATGCTGAACCCTGTCCTTGAGGACAAGCATATGCGGATCCTCATACTGACACTCTCTGATGCGGTCATACAAGGAATACCGAGAGACCACACAACCCAACACCCGACTGGGCTCTGAAATATCTAGTCTCACTAATGTTTTGGCCAAGGCCTGAACATCAACTACAAATGGCCTCTCCTCAACTGGAATGTACGCCAAGCTCCCCATACTTACAGCCTTTCGGCTCAAAGCATCGGTCACTGGCCTTCCCCGAGTGATACAAAATAGTGATATCATAATCCTTAAGTAACTCTAGCCATCTTCGCAACGTCAAATTAAGATCCTTTTGCTTGAATAGATGCTGAAGACTGCGATGATCGGTGAATGCATCACAAGATACGCCATATAGGTAGTGCCTCCAAATCTTCAAGGAATGAACTATAGAAGCTAACTCCAAAACATGAACAGGGTAGTTCTGCTCATGGGGCTTCAACTGACGGGAAGCATATGCGATAAATCCACCCTTCTGCATCAATACACAACCTATCCCAACTCTAGAAGCATCGCAATATACCGTATAGGAACCCAAAGCTGACGGCAAAACCAATATTGGAGCTATGGTCAAAGTTGTCTTGAGCTTATAAAAGCTCTCCTCACACTCATCCGACCATAAAAACGAAACACCCTACTGAGTCAACTTGGTCAAGGGCGATGCAATAGAGGAAAAACCCTGAATAAATCGGCGATAATAATCTGCCAATCCAAGGAAACTACAAATCTATGTGGCTGAGGATGGTCTAGGACAACTCTGCACCGCCTCTATCTTCTTTGGGTCAACCTGAATACCCTTGCTTGACACCACGTGCCACAGGAAATCCGCTGAACTGAGCCAAAACTCACACTTGGAGAACTTTGCATAAAGCTTCTCCTTCCTCAATCTCTGGAATATAACCCGCAAATATTGTGCGTGCTCCTCTGACTACTCAAGTATACCAGGATATCATCAATGAACATGATGACAAATGAATCCAAATAAGGGCAAAATACACTTTTCATCAGATGGATGAACGCTACTGGGGCATTGGTCTACCCGAAAGACATGACACGGAACTCATAGTGACCATATCTAGTCCTGAAAGCAGTCTTATGAATATCTGAATCCCTGATCTTCAACTGGTGATAACCCGAACGGAGATTAATCTTGGAAAACACCCTCGCTCCCTAAGCTAGTTAAATATGTTATCAATGCGAGGCAAGGGATACTTGTTCTTCACTATTACTTTGTTCAATTGCTTGTAATCGTTGCACATTCTCATTGTGCAATACTTCTTCTTCACAAATAGAATTGGCGCACCCCAAGGTGACAAACTAGGCCGAATGAACCCCTTATCTTGGAGCTGCTGAAGCTGCTCCTTCAATTCTTTCAACTCTGCGGTGCCATACGATATGGAAAAATAGAGATGGGCTGAGTGCCCGGCCCCAGGTCAATACCAAAATCAATATCCCTATCTGGTGGCATGACCGGCATGTGTACAGAAAATACATTAGGAGAATCCATCACAACTGGAACAGAATCAATGCTAGGAGTCTCAGCTCCAACATCCCGCACAATAGCTAGATATGACAGACAACCCTTCTAACCATACACCGGACTTTCAAGAAAGAAATAACTGTACTAGGTACATAATCAGTCACACCATGCCACTCGATTTGCGGCACACCTGGCATAGCCAAAGGGACTGTCTTAGCATGGCAGTCTAGAATAGCATAACATGACGATAACCAATCCATGCCCAAGATAAAGTCGAAGTCCACCATGCTCAATAGCAATAAATCAACTCGGGTCTCCAGACCCCCAATAATTACAACACATGACCGGTACGCACGGTCCACAATACCAGCATCGCCCACTGAGGTAGACACATGAACAGGTAAAGATAGGGACTCCTAGGGCATACTCACATAACAAGCAAAATATGAAGACACATATGAATAGGTGAAACGGGGATCAAATAATACTGAGGCATCTTTATGGCAGACTAAAACAATACCTGTAATGACAGTATCTGAAGCAATGGCATCTGTCCCACCCGGAATATCATAGAAATGAGCCCGACCACCACCTGATTGGTCTCCACCTCTGGGGCGACCCCTGGCTGCCTGATCTCCACCCTTAGCTGGATGGGCGGGTAGTGAAAACACTGGAGCAGAAGTTGAGGGCTGACCCCTCTACTGATGTTGTCTTCCACGAAGTAGAGGGCACTGCCTCGTCAAGATACCAAACTCTCTGCACTCATAACAGCTGCCCGGTGCTGGAGATTGGGACTGAAGGGAACCCCTCGCACTAGAGTGACTAGCAGATGCACTGGGCGTAGAAGAACCCTGAGCTGATGCGGAATGAGATGAACTCTGAGCAGGGAGGGCACTGAGTCAAGACTGGCCCTTCTGGGACCCATGATGACCACGGCCTAAAGATCCCCCACGAAACTCTGGACGGGCCGAATGAGCAGGCCTGAAAGAACGGCCTCTACCATAGTGGAACTGGCCCCTTGAAGGAGCACCAATGTAACTGCCCGATCCACGAGGCCTCTTGGCCTCCCTCTCTTCGGCGAACTGACTCGATCTCAAAAGCGATATACACCGCCTCCTCAAACGTAGCACCCAATACTCTTCTAGTCATCAAAATACGAAGATGGTAGTTAAGTCCATCCATAAATCTCCTATCCTCTCACGATCTGATAGAAACATCCATATAGCATGATAGGCCAACTATGAAAACATCATCTCGTACTGAGTCATTGTCATATCCCCTTGCGTCAATCACTCAAACTACCTCCGCAGCTCCTATCTACTGTACTAAGATACATTCTTTTCCAGGAAAAGAGCAGAGAACAACTCCCATGAAAGGGGTGCAGCACCGACAGGCCTACGCCTTTCAAAGTTCTCCCACAAGTAAGAGCAGCCCCGGTAAACTGAAAGGTAGTAAATGACACAACGCTTGACTCAAATATCTCTGCCATCCGGAGCATACGCTAACATCTGTTAATGAAAATCGGGGCATCCTCGCCCTCAGCACCACTAAATATCGGAAGCTGGAACCTATCAAACCTCTCGAGATGATACTGCTCATCGTCTGGCATAGCTGGAACCACGAAGCCCTGAACTGGTGCAACCTACTAAGCTAGAGGTTCCTATGGTGTATGTAGTCCCTGTACCACCTGCTCACGCGTGTGAGCAGCGAGGGTATGATTGCCTCCCCCGGCCTGTGAAGTAGTTGTTGCTGCAGTGGTAACTGAAATTGCCTGAGCCAGGCTAGTACAAACTGATGAACACTGCTCTGCTGCATGACGAAGTGATCTTTCCCTATTATGAAAGTCGGTATCTCACTTTCGAAAGAGAGTCTCGACGTGGCCGTGTAGACTTAGCTCCATAGCTGGGCTAGTCACTGGCTAGAGTGCGACCGACCTACCGGACCGGAGGCTGCCGAGAATGTTATGTAAAAAGGACCAAGAAAAGCAACTAGACCTAACAAGATTAAGTGAATACCTAAAATCGTGGTTATTTTATTTCGATCTTTCCAGACATAACCAAATAAGGGAAAAGAATCTTCAAGTGTCTCAGGTCCCGGAAGTGCATGATAAATGCCGCCAAAGCCCAATACTGCAGAAGAAATTAAATGAAGTACTCCAGATACAAAGTATGGAAAGGTGTCTAAGGGGATAAGGTCTCTTGAAGACCTGGAATCACGATAGGCACAACTGGTGCCTGAATAGGTGATGTTGGTGTGTCTGCAACTGGAGTCTTATCTTGAGCTGGGGCAACTGGTGGATCAGCAGGCGCTGCCCCAGCTTCTTTGCCTCTGCTACGACCACGACCGCGTCCACGACCTCTGGTGGCCTCAGTAGGTGGTACTGGTGGTCATCCGCCACGTTCGGTAGCTCGTGTCCTCACCATCTGTGAGAGAATAGAATATTAGAAGTTCATTTCTCAGTTCAAACAAGCCGCACGATAAGAATTTCAAGAATGTGAAGTTTTCCTAAAGGTTCTGCAGCCTCCCGAGGATAAATACAGACGTCTCTGTACCGATCCACGAGACTCTACTAAGCTGGCTCACGACTTGCGAGACCAAGTAACCTAGGCTCTAATACTAACTTGTCATGACCCCAACCCCGATCGTGATGGTGCCCAACACACTGCTAGGCAAGCCCAACCAATTCAATAACCTTAACCATTTTATACCTTTCACGAGTTAATTAACATAGATAGTTTAACAAATCATAATACTAAAATTTTGAACTAAAACTAAAACATGTGCAATCCCAGGTAATAAAAACAACTACACAACCGGAAGAATCCAGTGTCACAAGTCTGAGCCTCTAATACCTGAGTATCACTTAGTTATTAGAATCCCATGCTCAGTCCAGAATCGCATAAACCCCTCAGGCACAATAATATATAAATATTCAGCCCAAACTTCATTATAAATATTATTTAAGTTTCAAATTTGAGAAAAGATGGCTGAGTTTGAGAAATAGTATTAAATGCCAAGACTGAGCACAATAATACGTAAAAATAGAAAGAACCCAGTAATAGTAATCCCTGAAGGATTCAATCAATTGGAATGAAGCCCAATCATAGCAATCAGCTCAAATAATAATAATAAAATTTTTATTAAATATGCAGTATATTCATCTACCAGGACAGACCAAGTCACAATCTCGAAGGGTGCTCAACCCCACGCTCACTATCCGGCGCACAAACCACCTCAATATAGCACTACGATGTGCAAACCCCGGGTTTCAAACCCTCAAGACATCATTTACATCTATTATTCACCTCAAACCGGCCAGAATCCTAGCTCGCTACGCCTTTGCCTTTCAAGTCAACCTCCTCGACCAAAACCCTCAGGACATCATTTACATCTGTGGGGCACGCTGTGGCTGAGAAGTCTACGGAGGCACACTCTTCCCAAGTCTAAGGCAATCCCTCACTACATGGCGCGTGTCACCATACTCAAAACAAGCTCTTGGAGGACATGGTATCTATGACTGGCTCGGCCAGGTCAGATTGACTGACCTCTGAAAGCACCCCGCACAGGAGGCATGCTAGGTATCGAGAGTGCATAATAAGGATCTTGAGGCATAGGACGAGCTAGAGCACTACTGGCTGCTGGAAGAGCTGAATGAACATGGCAAGTTGGGGGTGTTGTGTCAAAGTGAAAATTGGTAAGGTTGTACATTGAGTGTAGGAACATATACCTCAAAGTGTTCATATTAAATTCTTCAAGCTCCAAAAAAAATATGTATATAAAAAAATAGAAATATATGTATGTATATAAATAAAGAGACTTGAAGAAAATTAGAGAGGTATTTAAGGTGGTTCTATGTTGGTAACTAGATGTCAATGAGGCTATGTGGTTTGGGAAGAAACAAAGTGCAAAAACAAAGACAAATGTGAGTAGTATTCAAGGAGGGTGAAATCACTTGTATCCAAATGCTTATCTGACCATTCCCTAAACCTATATTACAAGCTTAAAAATTCCTTTATGGGACATCCAACCAAATGCACTTGAATAGTTTATAAATTAAAATAAGGGCAAGCTTATGGTATGAGATGTTGTAACATTTGAAATTCTTTGTGAGAGTGAGTGTCTTTGTAGATTTGTCCCTTATGTTGTATTGTAAATATAGTGATTTTGGGATTTTCTTTCTTGTGAGGTCATATGAATTAGGAAGGATTGGTGACATTGAGTAAATTGAGCATATGTAGTGGACTAGTGCTTTTGAGTCATTTCTTGAGGCTTATTCTTGTCACTTGATTATTTTGAAACTCCTTTGCACATTCTTGAAGTAATTTTATATGAGGGAGTCATTCGGGAAAGATGCACATACTTGAGCCTAATTATTAGTACCAACCAATCCATTAATATGATGCTTAATTGGAGAATGTGATTTGTTAATAATAGCAATACCGCTTGTGTTTGAAATGGTAAATCCTCACTGAAGTGTTGGTTTTAATTTACTTGAGGACAATCAAAAGCTATAAGTTGGGGGTGTTGATGAGTGGTAATTTTACTACTCATTCTAGTCTCTTTTCTTTAATATTTATGTCCTTTAACTATAATGTAAGGTTGTTGATGGAGTGTATTGTTAGATTTTCAGGTAAATAATGCTATGAAGTGATTTGAATTGAGTTGAAGTGGAATTGAGCAAAAAAAGGGTGAAAACAATGTAAAATTCTCATGTGATTGTGCATCTGCGAAATAGTGGTCGCAGAAGCGACCCCGCATTTGCGGGAGTTGAAACGCATCTGCGGAGCTGGGCCTTTTCCAAGAATCGCATCTGCGAGTATTTTTCGTTTCTGTGGTAACGCATTTATGATATCATACATCCTTCAACTTTCCACTTCTGTGATAAGGTATCCGCATTTGCGTAGACGCATCTCTAGAATTCATCCACAGGTGCGGTCAACGAGCATTAGACCTGTGCAATTTAGGCATTTCATATGTTCTCATTTCCAAACCTTTTAATACACGAGCTAGCAGATATTTGGAGAATCTTTGGCATATTTTCAGTTCTTAGATTTAGAGAGAACAATATTGGAAGCTAAGGTTTGCACACACACTTGGGTCTTGAGGATTTGAAGCTTATGGTTAAGGATTTCTTACCCATTAATGTTTATCTCTTCATTTTCTTTCTTTGTATTGAATATTTAAGTGTGTACTATTTATTTCCAACACTTGAATCTTATTTATGGAAATATTCATAGTTAAAGGGTGGATTAAATACCTTGTTATTCTAATGTACTGAATGATTTTATTTATTTATGAAGTGAGTTAATGTTACATTAATTATTCTTGTTTTTTAATGTTTCAAAGGGATTAACTAACCCTAGGACTCTCTCATTAACTCCTAATTAATTTTGAAAAAGATAATTTAGGATTGGAAAAGATTAATTAGCAAGAACTTGAGGCGTTAACGTTCATTTTATAGATTTTCCTTGGGATAGGGTTGAACTACTTGTAGCCATATCCAGGAGTGCTTAATCTCTTAATTATTTTAGGGATAATTCAATTAGGAAGTCTTGTTAGTCTTTGGAAGAAGCTAATATAGAATTATTACCCGTGGCTAATTATCATAAACTCACTGATATTTGTAAAATCATAAAATATATTGGATCGCTATGTGATTCCCGATGCATTCATCCTTGCCATTGATCATTTTATTTGCTTTCTAGGTTATTTTATATTTCCGCATTTAGATATAAATATTTTCTAAAAATCAATTCTAAGAGTTTGGCATTGCATAACAAGTGATAATTCTTTTACATTCCTAATCACATACATATTGTTCTCTGTGAGATTCGACCCGACTCATAGTTAGGTAAATTATATTGCATACAACCGTGTCTATTTTATTTTTAGTAGTGGATTTAGACCTCACCAATAAGCAATACAGTTGAAAGGTAACAATAAGAATTTAATACTAGAAAGTAAGGAACTCAATAACTAAAATAGAGGCTAAAATGATCACAGGAATAATAATCGGGGATCTCTCAGTATCCCGAGGATCTTTTAGTATCCTCAATATATGCTAGGGATCTCTTGGTATCCTCAATATAAGCTAGGGATATCTTGGTATCCCGAGGATCTCTTGGTATTCTCAATATACGTGCCAGGGATCTCTCGGTATCCCGAGGATCTCTTGGTATCCTCAATATACGTGCCAGAGATCTCTCAGTATCCCACACCTCAGCTAAATCATAAATACGTATAGGGATCTCCCGGGATGCCTTCCTATAATCCCAAAGTAAAACACACAACAATAGCAAAAAGGAATACTCAATTAAGCTCAACTTTATACCAAAATAAAACAGATAATTCTAACCTAGCATGCTTCACGTGACACAAATAAGGCAGTTAAAGCAAATAGAGCAATTTAGTCAATTTTACATGCTTCTCTAGGCTAATAGCAGGTTTAAATTCCAAGTAATGTAAGAAAGAAAGGAAAAACACAATTAAGGCTATTTTAATAAAAAATAGAATTTTCAAAAGTTAGTAAAAGTACACACCCGTCACCTCACGTACAAGGCATTTCAATTATCACAATACAAATCCTAAGGGGAATGTCCCCCCACATAAGGTTAGACAAGCCACATACCTCGAACCGGCTTAATAATCAACCAGAAACCACGTTCTTGCCACAATTACACGACTCCAAAAGGCCCAGTAATATAAATAACACTTCAAGTAACTGATTCTACAAAGAAATTCTAATCTAATACGCGAAATTAGGTAAAATAACCAAAATGCCCCTTGATCCCACATCTTGGAATCAGGTAAAATTTACATTTACAGAATCCACACACTCTCACGAGTTCATACATTCTAAAAATATCCAAATCTAAGGTCAAATTCCCAATCAAAAGTCAAACTCTAGGTCTATGAACTTTCTTCCGACTTTTCCCCAATTTTTATCTCCAATCCGAAATTAAATAATGAAACTAACTATAGATTGATGGAATATAATTAGAAAGGGTTAAAGAATTGTTATCCAATGATTTCCTCTTCATTTGTCTTCCAAAATCGCCCTTTCCCAAGCTCCAATTTGATTTTTTCAGGTTTTGAACCAAAACCTCGAAATTTCATATTTCTGCCCATCGATTATTGCATCTGCGGTCAAGGGACCACATCTACGGTCCCGCTTTTGGGGACCAATGGTCAGATCTGCGACAATCACTAACTCAGCCTGATTCCGCACCTGCGACTCGCCATTCGCAGATGCAGTATCTCTTTCTATCGCTTCCGCGGCTCGTGCTATTCCTCTCCGTTTCCGCTTCTACGATGGAAATTCTGCTTTTGCAGCTTCGCACCCGCGGGATCCAACCGCAGGTGCGATTATGGTAGATATCAGCAGCTTCAGCTACCTCAAACCACTTTTAAATCCTTCCGTCAACCAATATAGTCGATGATACAAACAAATAAAAATACAATATTATTCAAAATAAATACTCCTTTCCCTTCAATTTGCATAAAACATTTTCTTACTTGTTTGTTCCACATTGCTGTATTTGAAAATAATTTAATTCAAATTTTTTATGTTACCCATTTTACATATAATGAGAAGTTCTTATATCCATACAAATATCTTGGGCCCACAAAACTGATAGGATCATAAGTTTAAAAAAAAAATTCTTTGTTCTTAAACTCCATGCAAAGTTAAACTATCTCACTTACCATATAGAATAATTTTTGATAAAAATACATTTAGTAATATCTTAATTCAAATTAGAAAAATATGTTATATTATTATCTCAACCTAATAACTTCTCACATCAACATCAAATTCTACCAACCTAAAATTACACCAATGGCAAATTAATATATGCATACATGATTAAAAACCAATATATTCTAAATTTTGGGAGTTACCAACTTATAAAACAATTGGATCGTAATTTGCTCAATAATTTTGATAGTTACCTCATTTTAACAGCACAATTAAAATCACTTTTTCTTTTAACAATTTAAATGATACCTTTGAGATATATTTAAGATTAATATATTATAATTAAATAAATATTAACTTACTTTGAATATTTTTCTTCTACGATGCACATGTACTAAAAGAAGATGAGTTCTTACATATAATTCTTAATTAAATGAATCTTATCTTGTGTAAATAGCAATTCCAAATAGGGAAATTATATTCCTCTACAGGTTTACCCTATCTAAATCTATCTCATTCTAATTCCTCTACAGGTTTACCCTATATATATATATATATATATATATATATATATATATATATATATATATATATATATCCCATAGGTTTCTCGATCAATTGGCCCATATAATTTGAGAGAACATAAATATCAACAACGGGCTTAAAAGTCATTATCCATACCTGAGCCATTAGAGAAGAATCTATCTTCCCTTCTTATATATTTTAGCATAGCAACTGTTGACACTAATAGAAAAATAAAACACAAACAAATGTATGTATTGTTTCCAAACAACTGAGATATAAAATAATTAAAAAATATCGGATAATTAATTTTACCGTAAGACAACACAATTTCTTTATTCTTGTGTAATTTTATGACTGATCAACTACCTTGCAATATTATTGGAGTTGCTTTAAAATTGATAGAACTGAACTGCATTAATATGGCCATTCTCTTTCTAGGAATCATTTTAAAAGTATTTGACTCCAAATCATGACATAACTTATTATTATTTTAATAACTTTTTTTCTCAAAGACCAAATAAGTTTTATCATTATGTATACATCTACTAATGAAATTATTTAATTACATATTTTTTTTTTCTTTTTTGATTCCTAGTTCATGTTATTGCATTACCCATAACTTAGAGTTGTTCATATTATTGTCCACAACTCCCATTAATAGACGAATTCAATTTCTCTTTTCTTGTAATAAAAATTATATTCACTATTTTTTATTCTATTGCTTAAAATTAATATTTAATTTTATCAATAATATTTTTGAGTATCATTTATTTATTATCTTTATTTTATATTTTACCTGAATGGAGTACTACATACTCGTAGTATCTATTGATAATACATGCATATTTATCTTTATAGTGATTCAAAATAGGGGTGTTATTTTTATCTTTAAGTTTGTTGATATACAATTTTTCTCAAAAATATTTTAAAATTATATATATACCTTCAGAATCTTGCATTGGTAGCAATTGATATTTTTCATAATTTTTTCATATTTTTATTGATTTATCTAGAATTTTTATTTCCAATAAATAGTAACAAATAGCATTACAAGTATTTAAAAAATATTTATTGATTCAATTTATTATTTATGGTCTTATTTGAATCAAGTTATTCCATAAGTGGCATATATTTGTCTATAATTGTAATAAGTTTACAGTTATAACCCAATCATATAATTTTATACTATTTTTTTATCGAAAATTACAAAATTAGTTTCATACAATTACTATCAATTTTTGTAAATTATTTTATTTAATTTAATTGGATATTTAACAAATAACCCCATTTTATTTCGATTATAACCTAATTAAATCAGCCCCAAAACCCCAATTAAACCAGCCCAAGATCCAGGCCCAAATCTAAATCCTACCCGACCCAATCCTACTCAAATCCTAGTCGTTGATCATTTTTGATCAACGGTCCAGGTTAGTTTTTCCTTAATTAATCTAATAGACTACCCACCTCCCTCTCATTTTCCTTTCTTTCACTCCGCCGTTACACTCTCTTATTCTTTCTCAAATTCTCTGCTAAACCTAAGCTTCTACTCGCCGGTCGTTGGGTCACCTGTATCAATGGTGGTTCCACCACCGCCCCTAGCCTCCATAGCTCACCCCCATGCCAGATTATTTCTACTCTAAGGCTTTTAAGGGACCATTGGCCATTCGACTCACACCTAGGGTCTATGCTTACTGTTCTCAGGCCACCATTGGCCCATCTGAATAAGATTTTTCTATTTTTCGGCTATATCCATACTTTCTAAGTTGGAATCTCTCCATCTATGGGTATCTCTCTCTGAAATCCTAGCTCACCTCTTGACTCTTCAGATCTACCATAGATCTGGGTGTATTTTGAGTTTTTGTTGTTTTCTGTGATGACCTCTCTGATTTTTCAAAACGCCTTTTCATCTTTGAACTAGGGTTCGTAATCCCTTTTCAAAATGCCTTTTCTTTTGATTCAGTATGTTCTATGATTTCTACCATGTTTAAGTAGTTTATATAAGTTCTTCCTTTTATCTGATTCATTATGTTGGAAACCCTAATTATTTTTAGTTTAATCTAGGTTTTTCAAGTTGTCTTTGCTCATCTGATTTATATGTATACCTGTTTCTCATGCATATGTTATAAGTTCTATGATTTTCTACCTCCTCATGTTCATTAGGGTTTTTGATTTTGCTTCTACCCCGCCTATATTATATTTACTTTGTTTGATTGATGGAAATTTGTGGCGATTTCTTCCAATCGATATTATCTTTTAGTTAAATCCCTGATCTCTTGTGAATTATACCTTTTACCGATTTCCTGTTATTGATATCTTTGTTGATTTTTGACCTATAAATCATTCTCTTGCCTTATTACATAATTGACTATGTTGTTGATTTATTCTTGTGATGTATCTTTAATTAGAACATTATGAATTTAGCCTCAGTCATTTACCCTATACCTGTTGTATTTGAAGTCTGTTCTTATTGGTTGTACACTGATTTCTTTCCTTATTTTATTATTTAACTCCTTAATTAAGGGGAAATACTTACACTGATTAGTACGTAGTTCCATAATTATTACTGAATTATGATTATTGCCTTATTTTTATACATGTTTTCAAACTATATATACATACTCTCTAATTAACACAACACAGACACATTGGTTCAAAACTCTCTCTCTCTCTCACTTAAGCTTTCTGATCTCTTTCTGTGATCACTTGTTATTGTTCTAAGTTAGCCGGCAACAAGCCAATGCTAAATATTGTGCTCTCCTATTCTTCATTTTGTGTTTATTGTCTCTCTACTACTATGTCCTGATTTCAATTCAAGTTCCAAAACCAATATGCTTCATTTGCTGCTTCAGCTTATCATGTCTCTAACTTGTTTTAATCTATGGTGCTGATGTTCAATGTGTAATTGACATGTTCATGTAATGACTTCATCAAGCATGCTAGTTCTACTCCCCCGGTAGCCTATTTCAATACGACTCTATCTTGCTTTGAATACTTGTCTACTTGTTGTCTAGTTGTGATATGCATTTACTTTGCAAACTGACTTGTCACTTTAGAGTATGATTTTATGCTTGTTTCTGAAATCCATATTGTGCTAATATCACCAGCTATTCCCTAATCCCATAAAACCTCACTAGGACTGCTATGCTCCTGTAATGACCCATGTGTCCCCAAATACCTTGACACATGTTTGTGTTTGCTGAACCTGCTTTGGTTCTATGATCTCTAGCTATATGAACTTGTTTTGGGGTGTCGTGTTTGGACTGTTGCCTACAACTCCACTTTTTTTTAAAAACTGTCTCTGTTGTCTTTTATAAAACTATTTCAAAAAGGTTGATTTCAAACTGTTTTCCCTAATTAAATCTTTCAAGCACTCTCACATCTAATTTTAGGTTTTAAGTTATGCCCTTTTAATATATGGATACATAGGGATCCCTCTAAACTTTGATACATTAGAGCTGGCCCTTACACACTGCACTTACTCAACTATGACTATGAAATCTAGGTATGAGCACTGCCTGGTATCCCTTGAGGTCCTTAGGGAACTCTGACACACCTGGATTATGTGAAAGGTTGTCTGGCATTGGAAACTTTGGAAATTTAGGCCTACTTGTAGGCTCCCTATAGAGTAACTTCTTATTTTTTCTTATCTACTTATATAATTCATTTGATATTGCATGTAATAATTTGTAAACAAATATGGGGTTGAATAGTGAAAAAGGGAGGGTATTTATAAATGTTATCAATATAAACGGGTAGAAAACATGCTTTAAGGTTATATTCTCTTATAGCTGCATTAGAACTCATATTTAAGACCAATAAATGCAAAGCATATCATGTATTAGAAACTGTGCTCCTACATTCCATGTTTACTACTTTCAACATTTCATTTTTACATCTTTATTATCACTTAGAAATCATGTTCTTAGGATAAATGTCATTAAAGATAAACTGTCACCTATGCGTTTTGAAATTATGTCGTAACATGTTATGTATTTAAAAATCATACTTTAAGGATTCTGCATATAACCATTATGAACTTTATACATGCATCTTAGATACCATGCTTTAGGGCATCCTTTGCACTTGCTCAGTCACACCTATTGTAAACCACTAGGGCGTGGTAGTCCAATTCCACATAGTTCTATGATCCGCCGAACGAAATAGTCCCAACGAACTGGACCGGGAGAGAGAAAGAATTCTTTTCAAGGTTGTCGGTGGGCTGGGCCCAAGCTTGATTTGGAATAAATCCTCTTTAGATGAGAAGGAGGACGCTACCAAGTCGAGAAGGAAGAAGGGGAGTTCCACTATCTGAGTTAGGCCGATATCATTATGGAAGATGTAGAAATAACTTCACATTTGGTTACCCTATTTAAAATAAACTGGTAATAATCCCTGCATTTTATAACACTTATAACAGTATGATTTTAGGTAAAATAAATCCTTCATTTGTTATAATGGTTCTGGTAATAATTGTGCATTTGTGTGTACTACTTAATGATTAATAGGCTTAAAATCAGTAGGCAAATTGATTAGGGCCCCTGCTTCTGGTTATTAAATGAACCTGTATATATACTGTGTTCTGATACTCATCTAGACATCATGTCTTAGGATACTGTTGCCCTTATCTGTGCTTGAGTCGTGTTGTTTATATGCCTTCCCTGTGGAGGTAAACTAAGTCTCTTATTTGCTCCTTCATGTTCTTATTTGCTAAGAGTCCTATGTGTTATTGCTTGTCGCCCTAGTATTTTTCCTTTAAACCTTAAGGTTCAGTGTAGAACTGTCTATAGATAGGGGTCCTAATTCCCTCGAGGACCATAAAGAAGGAATGGGTAACAGCACGCATAGAGTCGTTAAACAACACTCGCTTTAGTTACCACTAAAGGGTGGGGAATGGTAGATATGGATATGATGAATATACGTTAATATCACATGTAGCCCCTCATTGAGGAGTGTTTATCGGACATTGTGTAGGGTGATCCTATAGGCTAACCAACCAAGTACCCCTCCTTTCCCAAATTCCTTATGTTTAAAACTATCCTTTATGTGAACAACTTTCTCAATCCTTTTGACTTATTATCTGAGTCATACAATGTCCAACATGCTTTATTTGCAATTACTTGTTTCAATTTCTTATTTGTTAAAGAACTAATTCGTAAGTATATGTTCAGCCGGGACCCACAGTTGTGGACCGAGAGGGGTGCCTAACACATTTCCCTCAAGGTTATTTCGAGCCCTCACCCTAAATATCTGGTAATGCAAACCAATCCAAGAGTTAACCGCTCTGGGTTTCCTAACGCACCATAATCCGTTAGCTGGCGACTCTTAAAAATCCCAAATTCCCAAAAGGAAATGAGTTATTCCCTCTATGAATGTCGAAACCAGGACCTCTCTCCATGGGGAGAAAAAAGGGGGCGCAACACAGACAGCTGAAGGTGCATGAGAAGAATTATCCTGTCAATGATCTTGAGTTAGCTGCTATTGTTCACTCCTTTGAAGATCTAGCGCCATAATTTATACAGTGTTCTTTGTGAGATCTACGCTGATCACCAGAGTTTACACTATCTGTTCAAGTGGAAAGACCTTAATTTGCGTCAAATGAGGTGGTTAAGCTGCTTAAGGACAATGATATCACTATTTTGTGCCATCTAGCGAATGCCAACGTGGTGGCCGACGCTTTGAGCCATGAGGCAGAGAGTTTGGTGAGTTTGGCTTATCTACCAGCAGTAGAGAGGGCCATGTCGATGGATGTTCAGGCCTTAGCCATCCAGTTTGTAAGGTTGGATATTTTGAAGCCCAGTCGGGTCCTAGCTTGGGTGGTTTCTCAGTCATATTTGTTTGACCGTATCAAGGAGCGTCAATATGATGACCCCATTTGCTCATCCTCAGGGACAAGGTTCTGCAAGGTGATACTAGAGATGTGACCATTGGTGATGACGGGGTACTGAGGACGCAAGGTCGGATATATGTTCCCAATGTCGATGGGCATCGGGAGTTGATTCTAGAGGAGGTCCACAGTTCGCGATATTCGTTCCATCCGGGTGCCGCGAAGGTGTACCAGGATTTAAGGTAGCACTATTGGTGGATGCAGATGAAGAAAGATTTAGTTGGATTTGTAGCTCGGTGCCTCAATTGTCAACAGGTGAAGTATGAGCACTAGAGACCGGGTGGCTCGCTTCATCAGATAGAGATTTCGGAATGGAAGCGGGAGCGGATCACCATGGACTTTGAGGAAGTTCAATTCCATTTGGATGATTGTGGATTGGTTGACCAAGTCCACACACTTCATTATGGTGTGTACCACTTATTCTTCAGAGAGGATGCTGAGATTTATATCCGGGAGATTGTTCGCCTGCATGGTATTCCAGTTTCTGTTATTTCAGATAGAGGTACTTAGTTTATGCCATGGTTCTGGAGTTCCGTACAGTATGATTTGGGTACTGGGGTGGAGTTGAGCACATTATATTACCCCCAGATAGGACGTACAGTACGAGCACACTATTCAAATTTTTTAGGATATGCTCCGTGCGCGTGTGATGGAGTTTAGATGTTCTTTGGATCAGTTTTTACCACTGGCGGAGTTTGCCTACAATAACATTTACTAGTCGAGCATTCATATAGCATCATATGAGGGTATGTATGGTAGGAGGTGTAGATCCCCGGTGGATTGTTCAAGCTGGGCGAGGCTAGATTATTGGGCACAGACTTGGTTTAGGATGCTTTAGAGAAGGTTAAGGTGATTCAGTATAGACCCATATAGCCCATCCCAGACAGAATACTTATACGGATGGGAAGGTTCACGATGTTTCATTTATGGTTGGAGAGCGATTCTTGCTTCGGGTTCTGCCTATAAAGGGCGTTATAAGATTTGGGAAGAATGGCAAATTGAGGTGTTGCGACGTATTGGGAAGGTTGCTTATGAGCTTGGCTTACCTTTCGGCAAGAGTTCATCCAGTATTTCATGTTTTGATGCTCCAGAGGTATCATGGTGATCCGTCAAACGTGTTGGATTTCAGTTCAGTCCAGCTGGACAAAGATCTATCTTATGTTGAGGAGCCAATGACTATATGGGATAGGCAAGTTCAAAAGCTGAGGTCTAAGAGCATTGTATTAGTAAAGGTTCAGTGGTGGGGTCAGTCGGTCGAGGAGGCAATTTGGGAGACCGATCAGGATATATGCAACAATTATCCTCATATTTTCACCACTTCAGGTATGTCTCTATGCTTGGTCGAGGATGAACAAATGTTTTAAGAGGGGGAGGATGTAACGACCTGGCCGGTCGTTCTGGAATATTTACACCCCGATCCCCTATTAAATACTTTCCCTATGTATTTTCCATCTATTGTGGTTTGTCGGGATGGTTCATCTTGAGTATCGGAGTGTTTTGGGACACTTAGTCCCTAACTGAGAGTTTAAGTCTTAGAATTTGGACCATAGTCGGAGCAATGTGAAGACGCTCTGGAATGGAATTATGTCGATTTCGTTAGCTCCGTTGGGTGATTTCTGGCTTAGGGGCATGTGCGGATTCTGTTTTGGGGACCCGTAGCTTATTTAGACTTGAAATGCCGAAAGTTAAATTTTTGGAGTTTAGGGCCGATAGTGAAATTTTGATATTGGGGTCAGAATCTGTCACGACCCAAGTTCTCCCCCCCTGAATTGTCGTGACGGTACCTAGTCTCTACGACTAGGTAAGCCTAATAATGTATGGAAAATGAATTAAAAGATACAAAATTAGCCAACTAACAAGTAAATATAATAAATGAGTTTGAAATGCCATTTGGAATATATAATAATAACACTAACATAGCACTCTTGAAACCCAGAATCTCATGAAGTGGTATTTCCTAACAATTACATAACCTCTCGAAGATAAGTACAGACGTCTTTATATCGATCCACGAAATTCTAATAAACCGGCTTGTGATTCATGACTCCTATGAACCTAAAGCTCTTATACCAACTTTTCACGATCCAAGTTCTCCTTCTGCGAACTGTCTTGATGGCACCTAGTCTTTTCGACTAGTAAGCCTAATAATGTATAGAAAATGAATTAAAAGATAAAAAATTAGCCAACGAACAGGTAAATATAATAAATGAGTGTAAAATGCGATTTGGCATATAGAATAATACCACTCTCAACTAAACATAACAGTAAACCCGAAATCTCATGAATCACAAGCTAAAGAAATACATAGTGTTCTAACTCCAGAAGTGTAAACAAAAGAAAATACAAGAAGTCTATAACTGGAGGGAGAATAGAGAGGGACTTCTAGGTCTGGACGCGACAGATATACCTGGAAGTCTCTAGATCGACTCGGCTCATGGATAGTATGCTTGAGCAGAAGAACCTGAATCTGCACACGAAAATATATGCAGGAAAAGGCATGGGTACATCATAGCGGTACCTAGTAAGTGTCAAGCCTAGCCTTGGTCGAGTAGTGACGAGGAAAGGTCAGGGCCCTACTAGTTATTTATGTATATATAACAAGGTAAAGTAAGGTGAAATATGGCAGTATAATTAAAATACTAACAATCAGTGAGAAACGAAATCACAGAAAGAAATGATTCAGTACACATATATAGCAACAAGGGATCTCCTAAAATGATGTCCTGTAGTCCCAAATATAAATGTGCAGGGATGTTGATACCCAATTTTTTTCTACAATATTTTTGAAGTGCATATATACCTTGGAAACTATACATTATCATCAATGGATAATTTTTCATAATATCTATTAATTAATTCTAGTATCTTATATAAATGATTACAAAATTGCATCACAAATGGCTCGATAATATTTAATTGATTTAATTTTGTTATTTACAATCGTATTAAGTTCGAATTACTTCACAAATGGCCAGATTTACACCTTTTGGTTATAATTAAAATAATTTTGCAATTATAGCCCATGCGTACATCGTTGCATTATTTTACTAGAAATTGGTCCATTATATTTTTAAAATATTAAATAACTATTTTAAAGCACTTCTATGCAGGGAAATTATTTTTTCTCATTGTTAATTATTTTATAAAATAATTTTTATTCAATTACTTTGGTATTTAAAAAATAGCCCCTTTTCTTTTAGACTCGACCTCTATAAAACCAGCCCAAAACCCATTTGAAAATTAGCCCAAACCCCTTAGCCCAATTTATCTACCCGACCCAATAAACCTATTAAATCGTACCCGTTGATCTAAAAAATCAACGATCCACGATCAAACTTCCCTTTTTTAAAACCACCGTCAACCTAATTCATTTCTCACCATACTTCCCCGCCCTTTGTTCCCTCATCTCTCAAACTCTCTCTGATACCTAGACCTAACCCTAGTCATTGCCACCCAAAACTAGCCCTAACCCCTCTGATCTTCAATCGATCCATGGGTTTTCATGGGTGTTTGCGACCCTACTTGTCTCCTACATCTCCTAGTTTCTCGTTTTTGTGATTTTATGGAAAGATCTAGTCCAGGTCTTGTTCAAGATCCTCTAAGAGTCCATCGATAGTGTAACAACCCGACCGGTCATTTTGAGATTTTGCACTTTGCTCGCCAGTTCTCGGGCATGACTAGCCGCGTATGATGAATTATGACTTATATAAATTGTTGGTTCTGGTTTTCAGTTTAATCGGAATGAATTTGGAATAATAGTTCTATGTTTGAATCTTGAAATTTAAAAGGTTTGACCAAAATTGGACTTGTTTGTATATGATCTCGGATCCAAATTTTAATGATTTGTTTAGATCCGTTAGGTGATTTGGAACTTAGGAGCGTGATCAGTATGCATTTTGGATGTCCATGGAAGGTTTAGGCTTGAATTTGCGAAATTAAAATTTTGGTGTTTTCCAATTGATAGGTGAGTTTTGATATAGGGGTCGGAATGGAATTCCATGAGTAGCAATGGCTCCGTTGTTTCATTTGTGACATATGTGAAAAATTTCAGGTCATCTGGACGTGGTTTGGTTGGGTTTTTTATCAAAAGCGTAATTCAAAAGATTTTGAAATTCTTCGGCTTGAATTCGATGCAAATTTGGTGTTTTAATGTTGTTTTGAGCGTTCTGAAGATTGAAACTAGTTTGAATTATATTATGGGATATGTTGGCATGTTTTGTTGAGGTACCGAGGCCTCTGGTGAGTTTCGGGTGGTCAATCAGGCTGTTTCTTGTTTTGAAAAGTTGTAGAAAAACTGCTGAAGGATTTTAGGAAAATTGACCTTCGCGTTAGCGAGTAGGTCCTAGCATTCGCATAAGATTATCTAGTGAGGTTGAGGAACTAGCTTTTGCTTTCGTGAAGGGTTGGAGTCTCGTTCATCGCATTCGCGTGGTTCATGCCGCGTTCGCATAGAAGAAAGGGGAGCAGCTGGGTCCAGGGTATTTGTTCTTCGCGTTTCGCGGATGTGGTGTTACGTTTGCAGTGAATTGGAAAGTCAAGATTTTGCATTCTCTTAGTGATAGTCGAGATCGTGATGAAGGAAGAATTGGTCAACTTGAGTTTGTGCTTCGAACACGAGGCTTTGAACGCGCTCGTGAAGAAGGTTTTCGATGCATGGCAGAATGTTTTAAAAAAGGTTATACCGCGACTTTGAACCTAAATTTGATATTATTATATGTTGGGCTAAATTCCATATTTGGGATTTGTGCCAATTGTTTGGATCCTTCGGGGATTTAAATTGATATTTTCCTCACTGTTTGATTTCATAACTCAGTCATTTTATTTTCCACTGTGTTCAAAACTCAGCTATGTTAATCAGTTTTAAACACCTTAAATGATATTTTAAAGATATTTTTAGCTGAGATCCATTTTTTATTGATTCCCGAGAGGCTTATGAGACTCGGACTGAGTAAAACCGAGGGCTTGTATTATGAGGATACTTTTGGGTTGGCCTGCACACCGCAGTAGTGATATACTGATTATAATAATGAGGACGAGGGCCTGAGATTGTACACCACGAGGTGGCTTGATATTGATATGAGGTCGAGAGTCTATTTGTGATGCCACGAGATGGCTTGACATTGTGCTTGAGTCGTAAGGGGCCCCTCTAGGAGTTGCACACCCTAGTGTGTGTGGGTACCCATTGTGATATAAGATATAGCCTGAGGGGCTAGTATTGTTCTATGATATTGCCCGAGGGGCGGATTATGATGATTATTGTGCCCCAGGGGCAGTTCTTACGTGCTTACCGTTCCTAGTTATTTTCCCTATACATTGTTTAAACTACTTAAAAAGGTGTTTTATGAGATTTTATTGTTAAATTGTGTTTACTGATTTTGTTATACATTTGGCAGCTAAATATTGTGTTTAGCATTATTTGATATTGTTCAATCTTCATTTACTTTTATTACTCATTGAGTTGGAAGTACTCATTTTATTCCCTGCACCCCTGTGTGCACATTCAGTTGCTATAGGTCCTGCTACTAAGGGTTGATAGTTCAAGCAGGTCTTCGGAGGTTTACTAGGTAGCCGCTTGGCAATTCGTAGCCCAGTGCAATCTCCCTCTATATTATATCCTTTCTGATTTAGTTATGTAGTAGTGAAGAGACTCTCAAACTTGTATTATTGGATTAGATGCTCATGATTGGTGGCACCTCGATGTCGGGCTGTGTTGGTTTTTATTTCCGCAAACTATACTGTTAAATGCTTATCTTGGGATTTTATTTCTGATCAAAGACTTAGTAGTTATTATTTTAATTGCTTAAAGTGAATTGAAGGTGTGTCAGCTGGCCTTTTCTTCATGAGAAGCGCCATTACGACCGGTTTGGGGCTAGGGTCATGATAGATGGTCCGTGAGTGCTTTTTATCGATGTTTTACAGTTCAAATCTCTGTTCAAGACCAGATTCTCTTTACCCTTTCTCCTTTCTTTAAAAACCTAACGTTTGGACTTGAATCTGTCCATATCCTTGTAGATTTGGAGGGACTTTGATTCCGTCATTGTTTTTTCTTAAGGTTCCGTTATTTGTTTACTGATTATCTGATTTTGAGCACTTTATTATATTAGGGGTTTGATTTTCTGGTTTTTTGTTGGTCGAACCTCTGTGTAATTGAACAGTTTTCAAATTCTCATGGATGTTCTTTAAGGTTCTTTTGCTTCTTTACTATTAACCGATTTTAGCACTACGCTGCTTTAGGTTTTTGATTTCTCTAATTTCTGTTGTTCGAATATCTATATGATTGAAGTTATTTCAAGTTCCCATGGTTGTCGTCTTTGAGGGTCCTTTGACTTCTGTACTTTCAATCAACCTTAAGTATTTTCGAATTAAGGTTTTCCATGTTAAATCCAATATTCTTTGGGATTTTGCCCTAATTGATCTCTATTAATGATTTGAACCAGCTTTTCTTATTAAATTCGGTATTTCTATGAGGTTTTACTTAATTGATCTCTATTTAGGGAATATAAATAATTCTTCCCTATAAAAATCAGTATGCTTTGAAGATTTTACTGATTGATTCCTATTAAATTTCCTGTTAAAATCAATGTGTGCTGGAATTTTATTTGTTTATTTATTTGTGACCTTGATTGATCATGCTTGCCTTGATTATTTGTTAGTATGGTTTTGGGACTTCTACAGACTCCATACATGGATTTTTTGACTCCTTACCCTAATTGGACCCCCTGTTGTTACTGTTAATTGATTGCCTACCAATTAAGGGGGTCTATTCTGGACTCCTCTACGGGAATTGATTTTGTGAATGATTAATTGCTTCTAATTGATTGAACAGTGATTCTTTGACCTTATTTTGATTCACCCCTTAAGTGTTATATATACACTCTTATTCTACCACTGAAACACACGAACACTGTTCAGAATACACACATATACATTCAAACTCTCTCTTCTTTCTTTGCTACTTGTGCTGATTGCTGGTCTAGCCGGCTGAAAGCTAAGGCTAGATAGTGGAACTACCCTATTTTTTCATTCTGCAGTAGTTAAATTTTGAAACTCAACCTTATGTGTTCCATGTCTATACATCCATGTTTATTCGTACATTAGTTACTTAACTTGTTTCTCTGTTTGCTGTTATTTAGCATGCCTAAATTATGTCTTATGGGTAATCAACATGTCTGACTTCACTTAGTTCTTAGATACCTGCCTAGAATGTCTACATAGTTCCCTTACCCCCTCCCCCTTTAATTGGTATGACTGTGTAGTTACTTAGTTTTCTAGTGCATTCAATTGGTCCTGATTGTATGTCCAATTTTGTTAACATATATATGGCTTTAATATGATCGTGTTACATTCATTCTCTATGTCTTAACTGTCTATTACCATGATTAACTTGATTTGGTAGACTCCTAGGGGTTATGTACCTTTTGTTGTATCAAATGTTTTCCATGTTTATGTGATTTCAACCCTACATGTTCCCACTCCCCTTCACCCCTTATTTGTAAGTCTGCTTGCTAAGGAAATCTGAGTACTCTATGATTAGTTGGATTGTTTGTTGAGTATTCTTTCCTCAAAATGATTTCAAAACTGCTACATACTCCTAGTATTCTTCTCAAAAACTAGTCACTCCCAGTATCTTTAAAAACTGTTCTGAATCCTTTCACCTCTAAGTTGTTTTACTAAGTCTTTCAACACTATGTCAAGTAGTCTCACCTTACTCCTAGATTATTAAATTCCGCCCCTCTGGTATATGTACTACTTAGGGATCATTGAGATCCTTATGAACTCTAGAATATCAGGGCTGACCCTTCCACACTGCACATAACTTATCCCCATTTAAAAAATGGTCTTGGTGTGAGCACTGCCCGAGATCCTTGAGGTCCTTAGGGAACTCTAACACACCAAGACACACATTATTATCTATGATATCTTTGGCTTCTAAGATTCTGTTTTAAGGCCCGGCATTCCCAGGTTTACTTTGGGCCTGATTTAGGCTCCCTATAATATAGTTTCATTTACTTTGTAATTCTTTTGATCCTGGTCTATAATAATATTATTTATAAACAAGTATTGGGATTAGTAAAAAGGGGAAGGTTCCTATATGATGTTTGTGGAAAAACTGGGTAGATACCATAATTTAAGTTGATGCATAGTGGAAATCATGCTCTTAGTTTATATGTATATTTGTAACAACAATCCTTCTTCGAGTTTATGTCATGATAAAAGTCACGCTTTGGGCCCATATGCCATGTTACTTGCATCAAACATGTCATACGTCTATAATATTTGCATTAGAAAACCTGCCTTAGGACACTGACATTTATATTTTGCATATTAGAAGAAATATGTTATAAGTTCATCACTTCTTTCTCCGACTCTGCATAAGTCATTAGCACTTGGAAATCGTGTCATTAAATTGCTTAATAAAAATGATAATCTCTATATGCATTAGAAATCCTAATTTAGGACTTTGTTGCATTGGTCTCTAAAAACCATGCCTACGTTGTTTGAATGAATAACTGTCTATAAAAGGTTTTAAAAACAGTCCAACACATAGATATCATATACTAGTGTAAACATGCATAAAATCAGTTTTGCAATATTAATCACTTAGATCAGCATGCCTATAAGACTAAATAACTTCAAGTTGTTTAATTAGTTCCCAGATTATGACCGCATACAGACCCACGCCTAGGCAAGACTTAGAAAATTAAATAACTATGAAATCAAGTTCTGCTTATGTGTGAAATTGTCCAGGTTTAACAGGCTATAAAATCAATAGGCAACCTAACTAGAGTTCTGCCACTTTGCTCTTAAACAAATGTTGCATATTCTGTATCAGTGATGTTCATCTAGATATCATGTTCTAAGGATTTTTCTGAATTTCTTCAACATTTATGTTTGAGACGTGTTACGTATCTATTTATGTGTGGAGACAAACATGAGCCTTTAATTGCTTCCCTATTTGACAGTCCTGTGTGTTCTTTGTTGTCCCTAAGATTTTACCTTTTCAATACCTTAGGAGTATCTAGAACTGCCGAAGTATATGTCACGACCCAAAAATCCCTTTGAAGAAGTCGTGATGGCACCTAGTCTCTAAACTAGGTAAGCCCAACATTAATTGAGATCACATTTATATTTGCTAATTTTAATTTAAATAACTCTTAACAATTTACAATTTCCAAAATTGGTGGTACAATTCATAAGCCTTTCTAAGAGTAATTATATAAAATAAATACATCACTACTCCAAAACAAATGCAACAAATGGAAATAACTACAAATGAATGTGACTACAAGGCCTACGAATGCTGTAGCGGGTTTACCTTGAGTCTCCACCGCAATAACCCCCACATCTTCTATCGATCAAATACCTGGATATGTACACAAAAATAAAAAGAAATGTAGTATGAGCACACCACGACGGTGCCTAGTAAGTCTAAAGAATAACCTTGGTGGGGTAGTGGCGAGGAACAGTCCAGACACTTACTGGTCAAATAAATTGAATAGGACTTTGATAATAAATTATCAACCTAGAAATGATATAGTAATATCAACAGTAAGGAAAAAACAAACTACAATCAGTAGAAACAATAAAGAGAAACACGTGTGGAATGAAAGATAACCAAATAAATTAACACCAAGATAGCTGGAGCACAGACAAGTAAAAATGAACCCAAACAAGGAAGGCGATGTCAGCTTAATAAATCATATCATTTCCGATGCACAATTTCCAACTATTATTTCTTGTTGCAGGTGTGCAACCCGACCTCTTTTTAAATATTGCAATGGCAGCATGCCACCCGATCCTATTAATATATCACTGTGGCGGCGTGCCACCCGATCCTTTTCATATATCTTGTTGAAGGCATGCAACCCACTCCCATTTAATATATCTTGTTGCAGGCGTGCAACCCGCTCCCATATATATATATATATATCTTGTTGCAGGCGTGCAACCCGCTCCCATTTCAAATATCTTGTTGTCGGAGTGCAACCCGCTCCCATTTCATATATCTTGTTGCAAGCGTGCAACCCGTTCCCATTTCATATATCTTGTTGCAGGTGTGCAACCACCTCCAATTTCAAATATCACCGTGGCGGTCAGCCACTCGATCCTATTTAGAATTCAACATCAATCATAAAAGAATCTAGGCAATGGAACAAGAGTATAACAAAAACATCCCGGCAAGAGAGACAAGATCATAAACAGCAACATCCTGGAAAGGGAACAATAGTATAACAACAATATCCCGGCAAGGGAAACAATATCATAAGCAATAACATCCCGACAAGGGAACAATAGTATAACAACATATCCCGGCAAGGGAAACAATACCATAAGCAACATCATCTCGGCAAGGGAATCAGTAAGTACATAATAAGGGTCACAAGAAAATCAAGAAGCACGATAACCTCAACAAAATAACAAATCATAATAAGTACATGATAACTACACCGGTAACCACAATAATAGGACATGTAACATATTTGCGCGAAGTCATAGAGGAACTCACAATAAAGAAGTATTAAAACAATAATGAAGACAATCACTTCAATTAAAGAAGTTAAGGGTCAAGGTAACACGTATGAATTAAAGGATAGCTAGCAACGTCATATGGAGCATATAGAGGCAATTTAAGCAATTAGGAAATCCAATCATAACGAGATATTTTCTGCATAAGTAACTAAGAACCCTAGAGGCAAATCTCCCACAAATAAGTTCGAGCGCACACTCGTCACCTCACATGCATGGACTACAATTAGCATAGAAGACTCAATTCCTAAGGGGAAGTCCCCCATACAAGGTTAGGCAAGATACTTACCTCGAAGACGACAATCCAATACTCTAAAATGCACTTCTCAGGTGAAAAGACCTCCGGACGGCTCATAGCTACGCAAAAACAACTTGAATACATCTAACAATGCAAGAGAAAACAATTCTAATTAACAAAACTATGATTCCTATACAATTTGCAAAAAGTCCACAAAAGTCAACTCTCCGGGCCCGCACCTCGAATCTCGATAAAATTTATAAAAACCGAATACCCATTCCAATACGAGTTCATCCATACAAAAACTATCTAATTTGATACTATTTGGTTGTTCAAATTGTCCTTTTACATTTTTGAAAGATTTCACAAATTTTCCCAAACTTTTCTTTAGATTCTCAAGAATTTGATGTTAAATCTAAGATATAATCATAAAATATAGTTAAAAATTGATTAGAGACACTTACCCAATGATTTGAAGAAGTTTGGGTCTTTGAAAAATCGTCTATGGAGGATTAGGGTTTGAGAAAATTGAAAAATAAGTGAAAATCCCGTCAAAAACCTCACTTAACAGGCCTCAGATTTCGTATTTGTGACCCAGGGTTTGCAATTACGAATCCTTAAAATTGGGATCAAAGCAGGGCTGGCATAGATCACATTTGCGACCAAAATTTCGCATTTGCAAACTGGGCATCGCAAATGTGATTAAAAAGTTCGCATTTGTGGACACCCCACTTCCAACCGAGAGGTTGTGAGTTCGAGTCTCCCCAAGAGCAAGGTGAGAAGTTCCTGGAGGGAAGGATGTCGGGGGTCTATTTGGAAACAACCTCTCTACTCCAGGGTAGGGGTAAGGTCTGCGTACACACTACCCTCCCCAGACCCCACTAAGTGGAATTATACTGGGTTGTTGTTGTTGTTGTTGTTGTATTTGCGAACACACCAGAAACCAACAATTTTTCCGACACAAAATGAGCATAACTTCCTCATACGATGTCCAAATTTGATGATTATTTTTCCTATGGCTCCGTAATTTTGATATGGATCTAATGGTTCAAACAAAACTGAATTTGGATCTCATTTGATCAATATGGTATAATATGTTCTTGAAGAAATGACGATGAAGCATCCAAAAACAAGCGCAATATAGCCTATACCTATCCGGAAATCACCCAAGCCCTCGGGGCTCCAAAAAAACATGTATGTAACTCTAAAAATATCATAGGGACTTACTCACGCAATCAAATCATCAAAATAACCTCAAAAACTATGAATTTAACCTCAAAACTCATGATTTTCTAACTTTCCAACCGGACGTCCAAATCACGTCAAATCAATTCTGATTCTCACCAAATTTCACAGATTGGACTTAAATATCATAACAAACTTGTACCAGGATCCAAAACCAAAATACTGGCCCGATACCAACGAGTTCAAATATTAATTCATTTATTTATTTCCTTTAAAAACCAGCACAATAGTTTTTCTTCAAAAATTGTTTTCTAAGGCTAGGGACCTCGAAATTCAATTTCAGGCATATGCCCAAGTCCCATATTTTACCGCAGACCTCGGGGGATCATCAGAACACATATCCAGGTCTATTTACAAAAAATATTTACAAAAGTCAACTAAAACTAAAATTTAACTCTAGAAATTAGTACATTTTCCCCCATATTTTCACATAAAAGATTTCCAGTTTCATCCCCGGAATGTGCATGCAAGTCGATACATATAATATGAAAGATTATCGTGACCTCAAACTGCCGAAGTGGATGCAATTGCTCAAGACGGCCAGTTGGGTCATTACATCCTCATCCACTTAAACCTATGTTCGTTCTCGAAAGTGCCCGGAGTCGTTCCAAAGCCATCAAACCACTACATGAGCTCCTCATACATACACCCAGGGGTGATTCCTCATCATCAAACCTAAGTAGGACTGACAATGCAACTTAACTAAAGGTCTCATCTCCTTCTTAGTCGATAACCTTAGAACATGACCCAAAATTTAACATCCGAAATTCATCATAGGACCCGAATTCCACATCATCACACTGGACACACCCAAAAAGCTGAATCGAGCCAAAAATTCCAATCCAGAATACAATCACATGCTGTACCACACAACTCACATACTCGAAGCAAGAACCTCTTACCACCATAGCTGCTCAAATAACATCTTGGATACCGGCAATATACTTCACATTAAATGCAACCTTGTTCTGGACTTCCACAACACTACCCTTGTTAAAGAGACATGCGAAAACTCATAGCCACCCATGAAGTCAACAAGTCACGAAGCTCTCTCACCGCCAAAGGCCATTACCCAAATCGTAGCAGGAACACCCTTATATTTCCAAACACTCATCACCCCCATTACCCTAGTACCAATCTCGGGTCTAAGAATCTAACCTCAGCCAATAAAAGCAGCCCAACTAACAACTTATCATGACACCACATAAATTCTTACACTACACAATTCGTACACCAATTCAACAATAACTCAACTATGCAGCACAAATAAAGAAAAGCAGTATAAGTATTATCTAACAAGTAAAACATGTGTAACAACAAAGTATAAATTTCTTTTTCATCAAACCGTCCCACAGAGGGAAAACACAACACCAAATAAACACAAGGAAAGGGTATCCCTCATACAATCCTCTGCGGCGTGCAACTCGCTTCCAAATACCCATCGAGCCAAAATGATCGGGCTCACTGATCATATGAATACTGATATTAAGTACAACAGAGTGCACAAATAAAACTGTAGGAAAAAGTGAATAGGCATAATAAGACATAAAAGGAACAAGTATAGCTAAGGTGCAATGAGTAAATTAACATCACGAGGGATATCTCGCCCACATCGCGATAAGGCCCCAACAGAATCACAATATGCGTGGAGAATAGTCATACAACCTCACAGCTCATCACAACTTCAGAGAGTAGCACATAACATAGGCCAGAGACATAAATAATATCCATTCTGCATGATAACATAACCAAAATGGCAATCTCACAGGAACACACAAACTTAACCTGATAGAAGATACATATTCTCATTGAGCTTTCACATTGTCTCAACAAAATCTTCATCCTCCCCAATTAGATAAATATGCTTCAAAAGATCCACAACAACTTATCGATAATACATGTTATTAATTATCCCATTCTCAACATTTCTTTACAATCCACAATTAGGAGATAGTCCACACATGAGGGCATCTAGCTCCAAACCTCAATAATGCCAAAATTTCTATACCCAACTTAACTAGGCAAATCAAATGGTTGATATATCTCTCACACCCTATCATTCTACTGAAGAACCTATATAGGGTTTCTAGCCACGTAACAAAACATGAACTTCAAAAGCCTCAAAACACAATAATCATCATGCCACTAGCAACACAACCCTCAAACCAAAACTCAAGGATCTTTCCCAAACTGCCGGCTCTTCACATAGGATAGCCAACAATGCTAACACTCTATTAATTTTTGATACCGATTCAGGAGAAAACCACAATGTACCACATATTCCTTATGCCCGTATTAGACATCGAACTCAATCTATTGCCAAACCATCGAGAACCCTCTCAAGGTGCGCCCACACACAACTAGGCCATCATGACCACACCTTCTCAACTTAACCAAGTCACACAAACTGTCCAATCCAAGAGTACTACCATAAATGCCAGTGGTGAATTCCCATTCAAAATGACCAATTACTTTCATTGCCATGCTGACCCCATCACTACTTAACTGACCTATTTCTTCGGATAGTCGATAAGAAATATCCCCCCTCAAAGCCCTAGTATCATCCCTTGCAAGATCTCAGTCTTTGGTTATATACAAATTTCGGAAAACTTCCAATACCACTTACATACATACCTCAGGCCAAAACTGATGTAAATCAAACTCTGCAATCTGAACACCGCTAGTCGACTCCTCCATGTAGCACAAAGCAATAGAAAACAATGTCTGATGCTCTGCAAAGATAACCTTCATGGCTCGCACAACACAAAACACAAGGTATTCCAATACCACCAATTATCCTCAATCAACCTCTACCTCGCAACCCTGCCACAATATCGATGACTAGCCAATTAATTAAACCTTCCCAAGCTCGCACTCACCAACAAGATGCGGGAAACCATTGCGCCTCCATATAAACAATTGAATAGCCTTTTAATACATCTGTATCTTCAGTCTGGACAACACGTTGAGACAATGTCTAAGCATCCCTGACTTCTTCGTAGTTCGTCTGTAACATTACAAACCACTGGCGTGTAGCGGTCACCGAGAGTGTAATATTATACACGTATGGATGTAAAGGAACATATACTATACACTTCAAGTTAAATCAATGTTGCACAATAAAGAATGAAAGAAGTGGAATTCTCTAACAGTTCCGTAGCCTCTCGAAGATAAGTACAGACGTCTCTGTACCAATCCGCAAGACTCTACTAAACCTGTTTATGACTCGTAGCACTTATGAACCTAGAGCTCTGATACTAACTTGTCACGACCAAAGAATCCGTCTGAAGGAGTCGTGATGGCACATAGTCTCTAACCGAAGTAAGCCTAACATTAACTAAGATAACATTTATATTTGCTAATTTTAGTTTAAATAACTCTTAACAATTTACAATTCCCAAAACCGGTGGCACAAATCACAAGACTTTCGAAGAGTAGTTATATAAAATAAATACATCACTGCTCCAAAATAAAAGGAACAAATGAAAATAACTACAAACGAGGGTGACTCCGAGGCCTGTGAACGCTGCTGTAGCAGGTTTACCTTGAGTCTCCTTCGCAACGACCCGTAAACTACTACTAATAAAATACCTGGATCTATATACAAAATTATACAGAAATGTAGTATAAGCACACCACGGCGGTGCCCAGTAAGTATAAAGACTAACCTCAGTGGGGTAGTGACGAGAAACAGTCCAGACACCTACTGGTCAAATAAATTGAACATGATTTGATAATAAACTATCAACCTAGAAATGACATAGTAATCAACAGTAGGGAAAAAATAAACTACAATCAGTAGAAACAATAAAGAGAAATACGGGTAGAAACGAAAGATAACTAAATAAATTAACACCAATATAGCTGGAACACAAACAAGTAAAAATATAAGCAAAAAAGGAACCTGATGTCAGCTTAATAGATCATATTATTTTCGATGCACAATTTCCAGCCATTTCAAACTCGATGTCTCATATCATAACCTCAATTACCAAACTTTTAGCACAACCCAGCACCTTGTGCCCACATATTTCTATCTCACTTTACACAACAATGTTCTCATGTTACTCAGTTCATATGGTCCATAACTAATGCAATTAAGATGTTCAAGGAGCCTGATTTACATAACATGAAGTAGTAAACTTTAAACCAATTAGAAACTCAGCAAGAAAAGATGAAGTTATTTTTAGAAATCATTTGAATAGAGAAAGTACTGTTTTCAATTAAAGTACAACATCGAATGAATTATTACCTTAACAAGGAATTAAATAAATTAACTTAGTAGAAATTCCTTTTTTTACGTAAAATACAACCTTAGACGGTTTAAGGAAATTTAATTGAGTAACTAGAGGAATTGAAGATGAAACAATTATTGAAATTTTAAAGTATTGAAAAATATGTGTATAAATACCGAAGTATTGAAAACCCGATGGGGTTCCTTCACAAAGGATCATAATGGTAAAGGAATCTGAACAGTTAAAACACTTGAATTGGTAAAAACAAATAAGCATAGCAAACAGAAAGGGCATGACATCACTCTTCGTGCTTTTACTCTCGTTCTCACCATACGAATCGATATTCATTTTTATTATTTCTTGTTGTAGGTGTGCAACCTGATCCCTTTTCAAATATTGTGGTGGCGGCATGCCACCCGATCCCATTCATATATTATCGTGGCGGCATGCCACCCGATCCCATTTCATATATCTTGTTGCAGGCGTACAACCCGATCCTATTTCATATATCTTGTTGTAGGCGTGCAACCCGCTCCTATTTTATATATCTTTTTGCAGGCGTGCAACTCGCTCCCATTTCATATATCTTGGCAAGGAAAACAATATCATAATCAAGAACATCCCGGTAAAGGAACAACAATATAACAACTATATCCCGGCAAGGGAAACAATATCATAAGTAATATCGTCCCGGCAAGGGAATCAACATATATACAATAAGCGTCACGAAAAAACCAAGAAGCACGATATCCTCAACAAAACAACAATAAGCATGTGATAACTACACCAATAACCATAACAATATGACATGTAACATATTTGCACAAACTCATGGAGGAACTCACAATCAAGAAGTATCAAAACAATAATGAAGGCAATTACTTCAATTAAGGTAATTAAGGGTCAAGGTAATACATAAGAATTAGAGGAAAGATAGCAACGTCAAATGGAGCAAATAGAGGCAATTTAAGCAATTAGGAAATCCAAATATAACAAGATACTTTACACACAAGGACCTAAGAAACCTAGAGGCAAATTCTCCATAAATGAGTCCGAGCACACACTCGTTACCTCGCATGCATGAACAACAATTAGCATAGAAGACTCAACTCCTAAGGAGAAGTCCGCCACACAAAGTTAGGAAAGGTAACTTACCTCGAAGACGACAAATCGATACTCTAAAATGCACTTCTCGAGTGAAAAGACCTCCGGACGGCTCATATCTAACCAAAAAAGACTTGAATACATCTAACAGTACAAGAGAAAATAGTTCCAATTAACGAAACTATCATTCCAATAAAATTTGTAAAAAGTCAACAAAAGTTAACTCTCCGGGCCCGCACCTCGGATCCCGACAAAATATACAAAACCGAAATACCCATTTCTTCACCCATACAAAAATTACCTGATTCATTCAAATCATCATTTTACATTTTTGAAAGTTTTCACAATTTTTCTCAAATTGTCTTTTATATTCTCAAGAATTTGATGTTAAATCTAAGATATGATCGCAAAATATAATTGAAAATTGATTAGCGACACTTACGCAATAATTTGGAGAAGTTTGGGCCTTTGAAAAATTGCCTATGGAGGTTTAGGATTTGAGAAAAGTTAAAATGGGTGAAAATCCCGTCAAAAACCTCACTTAACAGGCCTCAGATGTCGCATTTGCGACCCAGGGTTCGCAATTGAGAACCCTTGCAAATTGCAAACAAAATAGGGCTGACAGAGCTTGCATTTGTGACCAAAAGTTTGCATTTGCAGACTGGACATTGCAAATGTGATGAAAACTTTCGCATTTGCGAAAACTAGAAACCAACAATTTTTTCGAGACGAAAATGAGCATAACTTCCTCATACGATGTCCAAATTCGATGAAACTTTTTCAATGGCTCCGTAATTTTGATACAGATCTAATGGTTCAAAAAAACTGTATTTGGATCTCATTGTCTCAGTGTGGTATCATTTTTTGCTTTAATAAACGACGATGAAGCATCCAAAAACAAGCGCAACATAGCCTAAATCTATCCGAAACTCACCCAAGCCCTCGGGGCTCCAAACCAAACATGCACAACAAGTCTAAAAATATCATAAGAACTTCCTCATGTGATCAGTTCATCATAATAACATAAAAACTATGAATTTAACCTCAAAACTCATGATTTTCTAACTTTCCAGATGTCCAAATCACGTCAAATCAATTCCGATTCTCACAAAATTTTATAGATAGGACTTAAATATCATAAAAAAAACTTGTACCAGACTCTAGAATCAAAATACAGTCCTGATACCTACGGGTTCAAATATTAATTCATTTTTTTATTTCCTTTAATAACCAGCATAATAATTTTTTTAAAAAATTTCTTTATAAGTCTAGGGACCCCGGAATTCAATTCGAGCATACGACCAAGTCCCATATTTTACCACGGACCTCTCGGGATCGTCAGGACATAGAACCGGGTCCGTTTACCAAAAAAATTGGCAAAAGTCAACTAAAAACTAAATTTTAACTCTAGAATTTACTATATTTTTCATATTTTCACATAAAAGCTTTCCGGTTTCATGCCCGAATTGCGTACGCAAGTTGATGCACATAACATGAAGCTGATCGTGACCTCAAACTGTCGAACTGGATGCAATTGCTCAAGACCAGTTGGGTCGTTTTAGTATATAAGTCCTAAACGCCTTCGGGACAACAAGGAATGACAGGTAAAGCACGCTTAGAGTTTGTTAACTAAACTCGCTTATGTAACCACTAAGGGGAGGGTAATGTGTAGTAAACGGATATGATGATCTGTGCGCTAATGTCACGTGTAGCCCCTCTAGTTGAGGAGGATTATCGGGCATTGCACAGGTTGATCCTATAGGCTAATCAACTTAGGAATTCCCTTTCCCAATTCACATATCTGTGCTTAGACTGCCTAAACTACATTTTTTTATGTACGTAGACTTGGACTACTCAAATCTCCTTAAAAACTTTCTTGATTTTAGACTATGTAAACTACTTTATTTTGCAAATGTGTGTTTACATCGCTTACTTGTTAGATGACTAATTCACATAACTAAGTTCGGCCGGGACAACCATTGTGGACCTCGAGGGGTGCCTAACACCTTCCCTCAATGTTATTTCGAGTCTTTACCCTAATCTCTAGTAATGCAAACTGGTAACATGACTCAATTACTCTATGTGCCCTAACACACCTTAATCCGTAAGGTGGTGACTCTTCAAATACCCAATTCCTAAAAGAAAACGAGTTATTTCCCCATGAATGTCGAAACTCGGATTCCGCAAAGGAAAAAGGGGGCACGATAAGGGAGATCTCCCGAAACACCGTAGTCCCAAAGTAAATATGCAGTAAAGGGAATCTCCCAGGATAACTTCCCGTAATTCAAAATATTAATGTGCAGGGGATCTCCTGGAATACTGTTCAGTAGTTTCAAAGTAAGCACACAACCAAATCGAAATACAAACCAGTTTCAAGGAGGAAATCTACAGTTCTATTCAAGTCTGTATCAACTAAATAAGTAATTTCTACCCTATATATTGGTTGGTATGTTTAATTGAATATAGAATTTAAGGGCAAAAAACTAAACTTGGTAGTTTAAGGAAAGTTATAAATTTCCATTAGTGTATGAAAAGAAATTAAATTATTTAATTTTAAGTATATAATTAAAATTTGGGAGTAAATAAATGAAAGTGTATCACGTAATTTAACACGCGTAAAGTAATAACTAACTAAAATCGAAACTAGTTATAAAGGTAATAATATCATTCCACCTATAGTTATATCTCTTGTAACTAACGGCTAATTATCAATTCCTTCCACATTTAATGTCTCTTCCATTTCATATATCCATCGTCCGCTTAATCTCTCTGATTCTCCGATTAATCCTGTCCGTCCATTCAGATAATACTACTCTACATGTATAGCCGGGTTCTTCATCGTTTAAGATTGTTCTTTTTGCTGACTTGCATTTTGGAGAGGACGCGTGGACGGATTGGGGCCTACGTCAAGATGTGAACTCCATTAAAGTTATGTCTACTGTGCTTGCTCAAGAACACCCAGGTTGATATTTATTCGCAATGTGTTTTAAGTTTTGTGTTTAACACAGTTATACAGTTAGCGCCATTTTTAACGTTTTTGAGCAGAGAATCTTTTAGAAACAGCCGGATAAAGTCTGCATATACACTATCATCTTCCGTGGTTTGTTGTTGTTGACAGTTATACAGTTACTCCGGCCGTTTAGTTTTACATGAAATATATTTGATTGAGCACAGAATTTAAAAAACAAAAATGCTGACATTTAAAATTTAAAGGGCTGCCTGGCACACATACGTAATCAGGAATTGTAACTTATGGGTTTGAAATTCTAAATCTTTTAAGTTATTAGATTCTAAATTAATAATTTTATAAATATTCAATAAATTTTGAAGGCAAATACATAATTTGGATCAAAGCTACTAGTTCAATCGGACTTTAGCTTCTACTCTTCCTTCGCCCCTGCCGTCCAATGCAAAAGGTTGGATCCGTAAAAGGACCTTACTCCTAAAGGACTGTAGTTGTAAATAAGTCATTAAAGATAAAATAAGAATATTAGAAATTTTTTGTTTTGTTTTTACAGAACAATCTAAAAGGAAAAAAATTGTCAAACAAAATGGAACTGAGAGAGTATATTTTTGTGTGTCTGTGTATGTGTGTGTATGAGAGAGATACTTAAATTTTGGATTTTTTATACTGAAAGTTATGTAAAAATAGTTATAAGCTTAAATTTGGAGTTAAAATGTTCTTCAATATTGATCAGCATGTTCCCTGAACTCTTGTCTGATTCAAGAATTTTGTGGCAGACTTTGTAGTTTATCTTGGCGATATCATTACACCTAACAACATACCAATAAAATATGCGAGTTTATATTGGGATCAAGCTATCTCTCCAACCAGAGAGAGGGGAATTCCATGGGCTAGTGTGTTTGGAAACCATGATGATATGTACTTTGAGTGGCCAATGGAATGGTTTTCATCCACAGGAATTCCTCCTCTTCATTGTCAAGTGAACGTTTCCCGCCCACCTGAATCTGAAGGTACCACGATGAGCTTACTTTGCATAAAAAGAGATTTATAGTTAATACTTCCTTTGTTAAGATTTCAGTTGATTGCTATATTGTAAATAGAATGTATCTCTTAAAAGTTACTCTTCTCTGACTTGGCAAAAGTAGATTGAGATGCAAGAGGATAAAATCCTTACTTTGTTTATGAAATGACCTTTTTATCGCTCGAAGGGTCAGTTCACAATGTTATGTTTCTCTTCTAGAGGCAGGTATGAAGGGACTTTTGACGTAACTGGTAAAGTCGCTTTCATATGACTAGGAGGTCACGGATTCAAGCCGTGGAAACAGCCTCTTATAGAAATGCATGATAAGGCTGCGTACAATAAACTCTTGTGGTTCGGCTCTATCCCGGATCTCGCGCATAGCGGGAGCTTAGTGTACTAGGCTGTTCTTTTTTCTTCTAGAGGCAAGTTTCAGACAAAGAGAACTTATGGATGAGGGGGATTAGACTAAAATGTCGGATACTAGTTGAAGAAGTGGTCTTGCAGACTGAAACCTTTGTAAAATAAGCTGATTTTTTTCATATATTGATAAAACTTGAATAATAGTTGTCTTGTGCAAGGTTATATAGTGTGTGACTTGATTCTTGACGTGTTCAAAGAGGCCGGACAACATTATCACTTCACTTTCAAGGAAATTCTTGCTGTAAACAATGGAAGTGAGAAATTCAATTTCTTCCTAAAAAGTCATAGCAAACCCAGTAGCTACTTGTACTAAAAAGCAAGTAAGCGTAATTCCCCCTAAACAATAAAATATATTGACGTGGGGAGGAACATATTTACTAGTTATATCATCTGCAATTGCTTGAATCTCGAGACGTTCTTCGAACCAATCATATACTTTATTGAGATAGGCGGAACTCCCCCTCTGAGAACTGTATATGAGACTTTCATCTCGTACAGCTCAAGCAAAAACACCCAAATACTAGTTGCAACAGATATGAATAGAAAGTTTGAATTATTAAGTTCTGATCCCATCTTCTCTGGAAAATCCGAAAGCTCTTCTTTGTGGCGATAATACCAAAATATCAAGTTGGCGCAGTCGTCTTTATCTTTATTTTGATACTTTTTATTTTTATTTTGATACTTATGGGCCTCTTGAATTCTCTTACAAAATTTCTGATAGAAATGGATATGAAAGTCTTCCCAAAGATGATTCAGATAAATACAAAAATTATTCTCAATCCTCAGATTCTCGAGTGAGCTCAATGATTCTCTACATACAAATTTCAAGTCAGGCACCTGGAAGGAAAAGATAATATTCTCGCTTATTCTCGAAGAGATTTTAGATTATGGGGTATGAGCTGATGGTGATTTGGGTTTGGGCATGGTTTCACTATCCTCCCAGCTTGGAGTATATTTTTCTGGTAATTTTGGCCATTCCTGGTGTTTGTAACTGACAAGAAATTCATATTTACCTGGACGGCTTAATGAGCCAATTGAAGTATCTTAATTTTCATATTTGGCTCAAAATGTCTTTCAGTGGTTTTCCATTTTGATCGAAAGAAATGCTAATGCTTCTAGCTGGTAGGATTATTAGTAGGCGAATGCTTGAGCTTCAGGGGTACTAAGTTTTTGGGACTGATGTCGAACGAACAGGAGATGAGCACATTTTTCCTACTCAAAATTTGGTCCTAAAGATCTGTGGCCAAGTGTTTCCGACTATTTCTTAAACTGTCGTCTCAGATTCCAGTGTTATTCTTAGGTTATTGCGCATAACCTTGAATTTTGACATGCACATTTTCTCCTTCGCCTTAAGAATGATGGACCAAGTGGATTTGATTGAAAGAAATGCTAATGCTTCTTGCTGGTAAGATTTGATTTTGAAGAAAATATCTCAATCCAGGAAATTTTCTGTGTCAGCGGATTGCAGCTTCAAGGGCACAACGCGTTGGGAGCTGATGATGAATGAACTAGAGATGAATAAATTATCTTACTCAAAATTCGGTCCTAAAGATTTGTGGCCAAGTGTTTCCAACTATGTCCTTAACTTTCATCTGCAAATAACCCTGAATCAGTCATAGCATACATGTATTTCTTAGATTAGGTGGTGGTTCATACCCTGAGGTTATATCAAATGCCCAAGCAGAATGGTTCAATCGCACGTCTCAAGAGATCAATCCCAACTCAAGGTATCTGAGTGTTAACCTCTACATTTTGTGTTTGAATTTTCCATTCTACAAGTGTACACTATACACAACAACAACAAAAAAAAAACCAGTAGTTACCCACAAGTGGGGTCTGGGGAGGGTAAAATGTACGCAATCTTAGCCTCACCCCTGGAAGGGCAGAGAGGTTGTGGCTAGAGAACAAGTGTACAGTATGCACATAAAACTGAATTAGAGATTATTAATAATCCAATCCATTTCATTGACGCCAAAAAAGAAGTTAAGTAATGTATAATTTCAACGCTCTTTTGAATGTTATCTATAGAAGTAGAAGCAAAGGCAGCAGAAAGCACGCGGAGTGAGCAGCAATTTGCTCTTTTTGTTTATACTTTCAATGCTATAAATTAAAAGAATGTCTCATATGATACTTTCCTCATTTTGTGTGAAATTAAACATAAAGGGACATTGAACAGGGTGCCTGAGATAATGTTTTGGCATATACCAAACCAAGCTTATAAAGAGGTTGGTCCAAGGTCTGACGCACATGGGAACTTTGTTGGATCGCTGTTTATGGAAGAAGTCGCTGTTCAAGGAGCTGAAATGGGGATGATGGAGCTTCTTGAAGGAAGGTATTCTGTGAAGGTATAGGACTGCAGACCTCTGTTTTCCATCTTCTACATTTTAATTCTTTGCATCCGAACTCTGTCTCTTCTTTCCCTGGTGAAAGACTTTGGGCATCTACACATACCTGTTGAATAATCAAGACCGAGCTTATAACTTGGATAAGATAGATGAGTAGAATCAGAATTAAGTTTTAGGCATATCAATACAGTTACTCTTGGTCCAATGTTTTTTACCACGTCACTAATAAATATAAAGAACTTTTAGTACTTTTTTGTTTCTATTTCTTATAATATTGGACTGAAATGAGTTTAAATGGAGCAACATAGACAGTAAAGATTCATATATCCGATCCGTGCTTGAGATTGAGGTGCAGCAGTTGTTGTTGTAGAGTTAAACTCATAAGCTTTCAGCTTGCCGAATAGTGCATAGAAAAGATTCTTTACATGGATTGCAGATTTTTAAAAGCATAGATGAATGCATTCCATTGTTAACACTAATTACTCCCGGTGAGTGATCACGCCCAATTCTAATCCTAAAAATGATAAGCGTCGCTGCAAATATAATTCGGTCTAAAAGTCCGGAGTCGAATCTTATAGAGAACTAAGGCTTAGCTGTATCTGTTTAATATCACCAAAAAGACGAGATTGAACATACATAACCAGCTGAAAACTAACTATGCTTGAATTGTAAACAATTGGAATAAATGTCTAAGGTAATGGTTTCCCCCGTTGTTGATTTCCTTAGTTATATGTTTCTTATAACTTTGACTTAGTTGCCTCTATCAATCATGAACTCTCCAGCTATCATAAATCTCTCTCAAGCAATTATGATAATTTACCAGACGCACTCTCTTACGTTCCGCTAGCTAGATTCGCATTACAGTTCACTTAGATTGCACCCGATGTATCGTTATCTCTAATCCAGTCTCTAAACCCTCGGTTATGACTCTCGCCTATACTCCGGGAGTGATGTTGTTCAAACAATTACCTAAATATGCACTCTCTCTCGAGTAGATACATAATAAATAGGCACATCTAATTAAGGGCCCTTCAATCAACTACAACAAGAATGTAGTTGAACAAATAGAGATTAACAACCAATCAAAACTATATTATAACATCACAATAAATTCATCCCCAACGGGTTCCACCAAAACCTTAGATTAGAAAAGTTAGCTACTCATGAAAATAATAAAAATCACAAAAGAATTCATATTCAAAGGTAAAAGAACAAACAAGAAGATTAAAAATTGATGCCCAATGATCCTCCTTGCCTCTTGCCCTTCCTTCTGATGTTTTTCACTTTCAAAAATCCTTTTCCCTTTTCTTAGCTGGCTTCCTTCGTTTAGTATATGGTTTAGGGCATTTAGGGCTTAAAATCCTGTGTTTTGCACTTTGGTCCTTGAAATTTACGCGTCCTGCCGCGCTCACGCCACGACCACGACTAGAGTTGCCTTTAGAATTTGCAGCAGTGTTCTGCCGCGGTCTTACCGTGGTTACGCCCGGACAGCGGCAGACCAGCTTCAGTTCTGGTTTTGTCCCTTCGCTTGGTGCACTTTGTGGATATTGTATGATTGCCTCCTTTTCTTCACTATCGATCCCAAAAGTACTCCACAGACTTCTTTTATTGGATATAACCTGCAAAGCATGAAAATCACTAATTAGAGCATTTTGCTATCACTTTTTACCGTAAAAGCTATACAAAAATGTGGTTCTTTAGGGCCTAATTATAGTCTAATTTACCTATCAGTGAATCTTGTAAAAAAGATATCAATAAATGAACAAAAAGGATTTTGTTAACACTAATGTTCACCCAGGGGCGAAGCTATGTTGGCCCAAAGCGCCGAAAAATTATACTACATATAAGGTAAATTATTATTTATTATTGATTAAAAATAAATTTTAAACATCCTTTCATAGCTCACTGACAGAGAGTGTTCAAAATTTGAATACCCTTATTGAATTTCCTGGCTTCGCTATTGTGTTCACCTACGTTGGCATTTTCATCATGTTGTATCCAAGCTACAAATTTTACTTATTCATTGCCTCTGTTTAAGATGAAATTTTTGGCAATAAAGATGTGGCAAAGTACATCCAGGATTATTGCTGCCAAGAAATAACAAGAATAATGTTGCAGTAGTTCTATTTCTGTCACTAAAAATTAGAAGTCTTAGTGATTTTCCGGATTGTGGCAGACTGTGTTTGTTGGTCATAACCATGGATTGGACTGGTGTTGCCCATACAAGAAGCTGTGGTTATGCTACGCTCGCCACTCGGGTTATGGACGCTATGGAAACTGGCCAAGAGGAGCTAGGATTTTGGAGATAACACAACAACCATTTTCTTTAAAGTCGTGGATTCGAATGGAAGATGGTCATGCACACAGTGAAGTCCTCTTTAGTTCTTGATATTTGTAAGATTGTGTACAATAGATCCTTGTGGTCCGGTCTTTCCGCGTACCCGCACATAGCGGAAGCTTAGTACACCGAACTGTTTTTTTTTTAATTTACAATATCACATATCAAGTGTTAGGTTATGTACAAGAAAAGAAGGCTTTGAGGAGCTGCATTCATGTCATACGATTGCTATTAGTTAGAGCAACATGACATTGTAATGTACCATATGATATGAAATGAAGTGAATTCTTTTATTTGTATTCAACTTTTTCAGCAAGTTTGATGAGTTATTTGTATGAATAGAGTTGATTCCATTATCTTCTTTTTACATTGCCCTAATCAAGTTTGATAAGGGTCTGCTTAAGTGTAGTAGCGGAACTAGGAATTTTTACAAGGCTATTTAAACAAATAATACAGGACAACTTGATGCACAAGGCATCTCGCATTTACGCAAGGTCCGGGAAAGGACCGCACCTCAAAGGGTGTGATGTAGACAATCTAGCCTAATGCAACATTAGTGGCTGCTTCCATGGCTCGAATCTGTGACGTATAGATCATACGGAGACAACACTCTCCTTCAATTGAAACAAATAATAGAGAATGTTATAGTTGAGGTTTGTATCAGTGACTTAAAGCAACTTTTGAACCCCATTTGTTGGACTAACCTAGCCCAAAGACACTTTTAGCATGGTGTGATATTGTCTGCTTTGGGTCAAGCCCGCACGGTTTTCCCTAAAAGGTCTCACACCATTAAGAGATCCTTACACCTTATGTGTAGACTCTCAATCTTTTCAGCTACCAATGTGGGACTTTGTCCGCACACCCAACAAATCTCCCCCTCGAACTAAGTTCCACGTGGTCCACTACCACGATCCATGGGTCAATTTCCGAGATTACTGCGTGCCACCCACATTATTAGAATATTATGGTACCTGAAGCCCGCAACTAGCTTCTGCTTATGGGCGTGCGGCCCCGCACCATCACTCCGCCATCTCTATACTCGTTCTGTTGAACCTGAGCTCTAATACCACTTATTAGGACCAGAAAAATCAAATGTCATGCGGAAGCTAGCAAAGCAAACCTTGAGCGATGATAAATCAAATAACAAAAGATAAATATACCAAAAGAGACACAAACATTTAACGTGGTTCAGTCAACTGACCTACGTCCACAACGGAGATGAGCAATCCACTACATAAAAAAGAGAGTACAAAATATCGAAAGAACAACCTCACAAAGTGGCAAACACAAGTGACACACTAACACTTGTCCCGTAATGTTCTTCCCCTAAACACCATTCTCAAGCCCCCTATGGCTACATTGTGGATGCTACTGAATGAGAAGGACGGATCTTCAATTTATAGAACTCCTAGCCTTTTCCTATAAGAAAAAGGACTAGCCAAATATGAGAGATTTATAATTTCCTTCTACAAGAAGGAAAACCCAATTAAGGAAATTATATTGCCCTTTTCCTTCAACAAATAGAAAAATCAAATATGGTAAGAAAATTATGGCAAACACCTAACAATTTTCCCATTTGGCCTGAATTTTTTGACAAAATAAACTTGATCTACCTTTTTTATATAGCCTTCAACATGTATGTTGCAGCTAGAACTAAATCCGCCAAGATGAACCTGTCTTGAACCTCGCTCTGATACCAGTTGTTGGGCTAACCTAACCTAAAGACACTCTTAACATGGTGTAATATTGTGCTTTGGGCCAAGCCGGCACGGTTTTCCCAAAAGGCCTCACACCATTAAGAGATCCATACGCCTTATATGTAGACTTCTAATCTTTTCAGCTACCAATGTGGGACTTTGTACGCACACCTAACACCATTTACTATTCTTTTGAGATCTTTCATATTATGTAAATGTGATTCAACTGTTTATACATGACAAAAGAAAATTATTTTTGCTAGGTTTGTGCAGTATGGTTTTTCGGCAAAGGGGACAATTGAACCCCATTTAATTCACGTGTAGCTTCACCCCTTGGATGTGTGCCCTCCCAAATGTGAAGCTGAACCATCAACTGTACTCGATGGTATAATCGAGGTGCATATAAGTTAATCCCAAAATAATTATTGTAATATATATATATATATATATATATATATATATATATACATACCAGAATGTCTGGGAGCGGGTGATCGAGGCGAGGGTGAGGGAGATGTCATCTATATCTGTGAACCAGTTCGATTTCATGCCGGGTCGCTCCACTACAGAAGCTATCCACCTTGTCAGGAGGCTGGTGGAGCAGTTCATGGATAAGAAGAAGGACCTACACATGGTGCTTATCGACTTGGAGAAGGCGTATGACAAGGTCCCAGGGGAGGTGCTATGGAGGTGCTTGGAGGCGAAGAGCGTGCCGGAAGCCTACATCAGAGTAATCAAGGACATGTACGATGGAGCTAAGACTAGGGTTAGGACGGTGGGTGGAGACTCAGACCATTTTCCAGTGGTTATAGGCCTTCATCAAGGATCGGCGCTTAGCTCTCTCTTGTTTGCCTTGGTTATGGATGCTCTAACCCGACATATTCAAGGGGATGTGCCTTGGTGTATGTTATTTGCTGATGACATAGTATTGATAGACGAGACGAAGGTCGGTGTTATTGAGAGTTAGAGGTATGGAGACAGACTCTCGAGTCTAAGGGTTTCAAAATAAGCAGATCTAAGACAGAATACCTAGAGTGCAAGTTTAGCGCCGAGCCGAACGAAGTAGGCAGGGACGTGATGATTGGATCTCAAGTCATCGCCAAGAGGGACAGTGTCAGATATCTTGGGTCGGTGATTCAGAGGGACGGAGAGATTGACGGGGACGTCACTCATCGTATATGAGCGGGGTGGTTAAAGTGGAGGCTTGCATCAAGAGTCCCGTGTGACAAGAAAGTTCCACAGAAACTCAAGGGGAAGTTTTATAGAGCTGTGGTTAGACCTGTTGTTGTATGAGGCGGAGTGCTGGCCAGTGAAGAACTCTCATGTTCAGAGAATGAAGGTTGCGGAGATGAGGATGCTCAGGTGGATGTGGGGGCTCACCAAGTTAGATAAGATTAAGAATCAAGTTACTCGAGAGAAGGTGGGGGTGGCCCCGGTGGATGAGAAGATGCGAGAAGCGAGGCTGAGGTGGTTCGGGCATGTGCGGAAGAGAAGTCATGATGCCCTGGTGAGGAGTTGTGAGCGGCTGGCGATGGCCTAAGAGATATTGTGGAGAGGTGATTAGGCATGACATGGCTAGTATGCGGGTTGCCGATGACATGGACCTTGATAGGAAAGTCTGGAGGTCTAGTATCATGGTTGTAGGGTAGAGCTCCTAGAGTTTTTCGTACTCCTCACCCGGGGTTGAGTGAGACTTGGCAGGACTATCCATAGATGATTTGTGTGTTGGATTATGTCTCTTTTATGGTAGTTACTGTCTGATATTATTGCATGCTATTTTATTTATGGTTTTTATGTTTAGATAATTATTTGTGCTATTTCTGCTGGAGTTACTAATGCTCTTTTGTTTTTGTTTTTGTTTTTTTTTCCCTCACTGAGCCGATGGTCGATTGGGAACAGCCTTTATGCCTTTTCGGGTAGGGGTAAGGCCCGTCTACATATTATCTTCTCCAAACCCCACTTATGAGACTATACTGGGTAATAGTAGTTGTTGTTATATATACCAGAATGTGCTGTTGTTAGAGCAGAGTGAGTGAATCAAATATAAAAAAGCAAAAAAGTATTTGCTGGTCTTGACAGAGTTAGAGGGACCTATAATAAGTACAAGCACAAGTTAGTAATGATGGGTGCTTTTACTTAATTATTTTGCTTTTTTATAACTTTCTGCGCTCAAATCCATGCTTAGATATCCTTTAATCATTACATTTTTCTAATTTGCATAAGTCTCCAATATGGTCCCATTGTTGAGACCACTTAAATTCCCAGAACTTTTGTCACTTTTTTGATCCCCCTTTATCCATTAATAACAATAATTCGGTATTTACAGATACCTTCAACACTAGAAATATGAGTGAAATATTTTTGTTTTAACTTTTATTAAGTGCCGGACCTATTTAGTAATTGTTGTTTTTGCTTTGCATTTTTCTTCTAAATTTTATGTTGTTTCTATTTTTTTTTATGATTTTTGTGGTGATATTGATATTGTCTCTTTTTATCTTCTTTTGTTCTCTTGAGCCGAGGGACTTTTGGAAACAATCTCTCTATCCTTTCGACGTAGGAATAAAGTCTGTGTACACATAACCTTCACGAACCTCACTAATGGGATTTCACTACATCGTTGTTTTTTTTCCAAGTGAAATTCATATTTAAACGTGATAGTTCCGGATATTCCTTTTCAATTTCAATTTTCAACTTCAAATTCTCTTCTTTGATCTTCAACCAAATTCTATTCAAACGCCTACTTAGTGTAAATTATGTTATTCGAAAGCTTTTAATTTGAAAAATGCATCATTCTTGGATTTTTTTTGTCGAGTAAGGGTGATCGTCGAGAAAACATGCAAATTTTCTCCTATTATTAGACTTTATTGGCGCATGAAAAATTCTCCTACTTAACTTTACGGGAAATTAAATAATTGAGTTGCGTGCAAAATATAAAAATGTTATGTGAAAAATATTTAAGGCAATGAAAATTTAAATGAGCATATAGAAGGAACATCGATCTATCAGAATATAATGGTACTTGGAACAATAAATTCTGACAATGGAAATTCTTCTGTTACAAAAGGAAGCATTAAAAATTGTCCAATTTAAAGGAATTCTGCAATTATGTGTGATCATTTTTTCCCCTATGAGAAAACATGCATCAAGAAATTATTTATTTCAATTCAAGTTACAATAAATGAAGCAGAATGTGCAATCATAATTGGAAAATGACTTAATGCTTTGGCAATTGTCACTTTCTTGCATCATCTATAGCTCATTAAATTAAAATTTTCTTTTCTTTTTTAAATTGAAAATTTTATGATACTTTTCTTTTTAAGCTGTTGGTACTTCGAACTTAACTGACATAAGTTATCAGAAATTCAAATCGCGAGGATTATTTTCACGTTTTTGTACTCAGTTCTGAAGCTTTAGATTTCAAAAACATGTCCCTCTACCAATAAGATTTTAATTAGTAATTTAATTAAAATAAATATATTTATGTGTCTGCAAAGAATGATTAGAGTTACTTTCAATTTTTTATTATATCTCATTTTCTATTATTACAAAGTAAAGGTAATAATTTTCTCTTATTACCAAAATTGGGTCCATTGAACAGCTCAAAAGACAAAGGCTATTTTATGCTCCCTCTCAAAGTCCTCGTCAAAGCCATGATGGAGTAGTGAGTCAAAAGAGATAGTCCCCAATTCCCCATTAAGGACATCTTTACAAGGGGCCTAAAAAAGAAAAAGAAAAAGAAAAACAAGGGACAAATATTTTTTATTTTTATTTTAAATCCTTTTCAAATTAGGAGGATGTATAGTATTTTTGCACTTTCCTTTCACAACGACATATATTTACATGGATAATAAAAAAACCAGCCGGATGCACTAAGTTCACGTTATGTGCGAAATTTGGGGAAGGACGGAACCATAAGAGTCTATTGTATACTGCCTTACCCTGTATATTTTCAAGAGGTTATTGACCTTCTCGTTACATAACCCAAATTTTTTTTTTTCATACAACAACAACAAGTGCAATTCAGTAAAATTTCACAAGTACGATTTGAAAAGGGTAGTGTAAGGGAATTGTTGGGTTTGTGGGCGGACCCTTGATATGATATTAAAGAAACCCCCACAAGTCATCACCATTTAAGTACTTGCAAAAGTCTACATAATTGAAAAATCAATTCTTTTTTTTCTTTAAGTTTTTTTCAATCTTCATTTTATTCTCCATTAGCACATGGTATGCTTCTCAAAGTATAATCAGTAAAGGACAGTTTATTCTTGGATTTATATATAAGGAAAATAAATGTAACCACATGGAACAATAGAAACATCAACAGTATCATTCAAAAATCACTTCCCAAGGTTTCTTGGATTTTTCCAAATCTTGGATGTCACCTTTTTTCACCTATTCTAGGTATGTGTCCTAAATTTTGTGAAAAAATTCATCATAATTACCCTGTTTTAATGGAAAATTATGTACTTTTTAATTTGGTACACCTTAAATTCCAAGAATTCAGGTTCCTTAGAATCATGAATGGTTCCACTTTAGCTGCTATCACAAGAATGTCTTATTACTAATTAAGCAAGAGAAGTGAAATTTTGAAGGCACTTCTTGGCGTAATTAATAAATTTGCTCTCATGCATTCGGAGATCACGGCTTCGAGCCGCGAAAACAATCTCTTGCCACGAACCCGCGCATAACGGGAACTTAGTGCACGGGCTGACTTTTTGTTTCTTGGTTATGGCTTTTATGGAAACTGAACAATATTGCTGATGTGAGAAGTTGTGCATGGCTTTGTCAATTCTTCTTGTTTTCTTCTCTTTTTGTAATGTAAATTCTTGGAAGTTTTTGTTTTTATTGAAAGAAATAGAACTGCCAACTCAAAGAGATTATCTATACTTTTATCCAGAATAAGGTGACTGTTTAAAGAAGATGGTTAGATGTTGTTTTGATGATTCAGTCTGCTGCAGTCTAATGAATTTCTAAAATGGGAAAGAGAAGAAGTTGGTTTACATTTGTGAAAAGACTACTTTTCATTCCTGAGTCAAAACCAAAAGCTGAAAAGGTTTGATTTTTTCCAATTTCTTGATTTTCTCTTTTTCTTGTTGAGAACTGGTTTATATGATTTATAACATGAATGTGGAATTTTTGTTATTTTTTTCTCAGAAATTAAAGAGATGGAAATGGTTTTTGAGAAGGTTGAAATACAAGCAATGTCCTCCAGCAATTGAAGCACCTCAGAAAACACAAATAACTGAGGCAACAGAAAAGCAGAGGAAACATGCTTTGGCTGTTGCTCTAGCAACAGCAGCTGCAGCTGAGGCTGCTGTAGCTGCTGCCAATGCTGCAGCTGAAGTTGTCCGACTTACTAATGGTCCGTATGAGCTCGAGAGGAAACATAAGAATGCTGCCATTAGAATCCAAAGCGCTTATCGCGCACACCTTGTGAGCATTCTCCCTGGTTTCCCCTTGGTTTTCCATAATCAATAGTCAGTTCACTATAGAAGAATTATCGTGCATTTGGCCCATGAAAAAGAATTCAGTTTGCACGTCAAAGGAGGCGTGTTGAAGATATACTAAGTATATAAAAATGTATTCTCAACAACTTAAACTTTTAGATGAGATGATCACACAATTCAACAAAAACAATTTCATCGCGAACTGGTTGGCTTGTTATGGAAATATGATGTGTATTTGATTGTGTCATGTTGAATTTTAGTGAATAATTAATTATGAAAAGGATTATAAGGAAAGAGAATGCAGATATTACTTTGGTTTCTAAAAATCTTAATATACACTCCATTTACTGATGAATATGATAAGAATTGAAGTTCAATATTTTATGAATATTCGATAAGAATTCACCCAGACCCCACTTTGTGGAATTATACTGGGTAGTTGTTGTTGTTCGATAAGAATTCAAAGATAACTTTTTCATGTCAATCTCTGGTGACCAATGGAAAAATTAAAACAGTACAGCTATTGAACAATGCACCAATTCGAGCTTGTGTTTATCCCTGTAATTCTTGTTATTTTCCTTTGCATTATTAGATTTAGAACATTTTCCTCTTCTTTGCTGAAATGGACTTATGGCAAACTGAAGGATATTCTACAGGCAAGGAAAGCATTAAGTGCAATGAAGGGACTCGTGAAGCTTCAAGCAGTGATCCGAGGTGAACTTGTGAGACGAAGACTCGTTGCCAAATTGAAGTGCATGCTGCCATTTCAAATGTCAAAGCCACCAGTTTATCATATCAGAGTTCCTACTGTTGAAGAATACTATGAGAGTATCGAAAAGAAACTTGACAGTAGTCCAGAGGGAAACGTGAATTCTAATGAATTAAAAGTAATAGAATTAGTTGCATACAATATTTTTCCGTTGTTTGAGCCTCCACAGATTTATTTTACTATAATGACATAACATATGTCTAACTTAGCTTTGCCTATTGGCAGCTAAAATGCAACAGCCAAAGGACTTGGGATTTCAGTTTGGTTTCAAAAGAAGCCTTGTGTTTAAGAAGACAAGAAGCCATTGCCAAAAGAGAGCGTATGATGAAATACTCGTTTTCACATCGGGTAACTTTACTTGCATTTAGATTTTCTCAGTTTCTTTTTTTATGATTTTTTTACCGCAGATGTAATGTTTTATGGTTTAATAATTCAATACGGTTTTTAGGAGCGGAGAAATGATCATGTTCTGCACGAACCATTATTCAATAAGGAAAATCGTAGGAGCAGTAGGTTCGATCACTGGGCAGAACTTGAAGCACCGAGAAAAGCAGAAGTATTTGAGCAACTGAGGTCATTTGCAGACTCAAGTACTATTCCTCTAGGTGACATGAACCAGATGGCACAACTCAAAATGAAAGAAGCGCGTAAACAAGATTTCATAGAGGACTTAAATTCTCCGTCGTCGCTACCAAGGAGATCATTTTCTCATGTGAAACAGAAATCAATTTGTGATGATAGCTCTTTACCAAGTTCTCCTATTTTTCCTACTTACATGTCTGCTACAGAATCTGCAAAAGCAAAGACTAGATCAATGAGCACACCGAAGCAACGGCTAAAGTTACACGAAACATATTCAGGTCAACATTCTCCTCACATGCTCAAGCATACTTCTTGGATCACATTTAATGGTGAAGCGAACAGCAGTACCACAAAGAGTGAAATCTCTCAGCAGACAGCTATAAATGTAAAAGGGTTTTGTCGAGGTTGAAAAGCTTAGTTCGGGCAGGGTAAGACAGAAACTTCAACCGTTCATCAGTTATAGAACTCGATAACAAATAATCAAGAGGAAACTATAATTTGGATATGGAGCTGCTTGAGTAATTTATCCAAATTGATTGAGGAAAAGAAGTTTTCTCCTTCTTTGTTTTCTGATTTATACTTTTACAGACTTCACATATATATGTAAATAGTTGAAAACTCTACTTTCTGGTTTGTTTTTGCCAAATTTTGTGTGCTTCAGAGAGTCTGAGTTTGTTTGAGGCAGTGATGGTTTTGTTTGATGGTTTTCTCCTGTAAGCATTTTTACTTTTAATTTTGCATATGGATTTCCTTCAGTACCTGCTACATTTCCACGCCTTTCTTTTTCTTGATTCGTCAAGCTAAGGTATTTCCTGTATTCAACATAACTTTCTTTGAGGAATAATCATACAAAAAAAAGGGCAGCTCGGTGCACTGAGCTCCCGCTATGCGTAGGATTCGGGGAAAGGCCGGACCACAAGTGTGTATTGTACGCAGTCTTACCCTGTATTTCTGCAAGGGGTTGTTTCCACGACTCGAAACCACGACCTCCTGATCAAGAATAATCATACAAGCTAGTTTATTTTCCTTCCTGGTTGAAACAATTCTTGTTGAAATTAAAGAAGTGGAACTTGAGCCTTCAGATGCAAAGCAAGTGATACATAGGGTTTCTACAGATACAATCAACAGTGAAAAGAAAGGTGTTTCATTATTGTAATTACTGCTTCTTAGTGAGCATGACGATTTTCAGCACATAATGCCAATGGACTACTTCCTCTTCATACACAGGAAAGTCCTTATTCCTATTAATGCTCTCCTCTTGCTTTTAACTAGTTAAAGTTGATCTGATACTTTGGCTGCATGTTTGCTGAAAATAGTCCAAAATGCTTCTGAATTTCAGGGTCTTTCTGATCTTCATCAAACAGAGCGAAAACTTAGGTCTCTACTGGCCCGGAAGGCCTTTTCGGACTCCCTCCCTTAACATGCCGAATCAAGTTGTTGTTATAAATCCTGGCAGTGTCAATGGGTGTTAATTGCCCTGATCCAGCTGAAGGCCAACCACTTTCTGATACAACGATATCCAAAGATGAGCCACTAGCCTTTTCAAGGGCCGAGTATGTGGCATCTAGGATGGCATCAAAAAGGTTTCGGTAACCTCTTCCATTATCATTTACAACAACTTCAGGAGATGTAAAAAGTGCATACTCAAGCTTAATTTCTGCATTGTTTGCTATTGCAAAGTAAGGATAAAGGTTGACAAGCAAAGGGGCGCGATTGCTCACTAGGAAGTTGATGATAGGTTCAATAAATCGTCGAACATCATCTCTGAATCTCCCATTTGACGGAGGAGAAGTGTCTGTAGTAAGTCCAGTTTCAATAGCAGTGGAGACTTTGATCTGGTTCCCAAGACCAGCACCAGATATTGCAGTTTGAATGTTTCGCATGGCGTTGAGAAGGACAGGTACATACTTAGAGTTTTCATTTAAGGGACTAACTTTATTTCCAACTGCTATATACCTGAACTTAACATTACCATAGTTCCTAACATTGTTTTGGACCCAAGTATTTGCATTGGCTTGGCTAGCAGCAACATTCTCAAGGTCGGAGTTCGGGACACCTAGCATGAGTTCAATGTTGGAGCCTCTAAGCGCTTCGAGAGTTGGCTGGTGAGGATCGATATATTCTCATCCTACGAATGTTGTTTCGGTTGTATAGCGACACAACATCTGCTGGAGATGGTAATCCATTCCCTTGCCTTCCATAACAAACTCCTGTTTGAGCACCTGCATCACATTAAACATGGCATTTCTGCCTATAAGCTCATGTTAGGTTGCCTTTAATTGCTTATTAGAATACATAACCACCCTTAAGCTCTGTTACTCGAATCCTTCATTGTCCTCATTACGCTTGTCTTAGTCTATGTTGCGGGGACTCTTCAAAATACTGTCACACTTGTGTCAGATTCTCCAAAAATACATTGCTTTTTGGAGAATCCGACACGCACCCGCTGACATTTTCGAAGAGTCCGAGCAACATAGGTGTTAGTCAAGGAGGACGTGAATATGTGTACTTAGTTTAAACCAAAGTCTAGTACCTACGTGTATCTCATGCTTGAGTCCATGTACCATACTAGTATCTATATCATATGGTCACTCAACTTTATCCACTATAATAAGGTCACAAAACTAGTTTTCTTTTATGCTTTAAAAGTAACAGAGAAAAGTCAAAATACTGACTTTTCAGAATATAACACGTCACTCGACTGATATGTGTGTGCAAATTTTAGTGACCATACGTAAAATTATCCCTATAACATAGCCCTCAAGGGCAATTGGAAAACCAATAGTGATTATCCTATAAACAGAAAATTGTTGTTTTCTATGCTAATATTGTGTCTAAGAAGAGAGGAATACCTGCAAAATCCAGGGTAGCTAATGTAAGTACACCAAAGAGAGCAGTGTGACAATTAAATGTGCTTTTGTGTTAGCCATTGGAAAGAAAAACAAGAATTGAGTTATGGCTATAATAGTCATAAGCTTCAAATGAATAGTCATAAGTTCGAAACCTCACTCTCAATCAACTTGGACTCAAGAGTTTCATCATCTCGAGCTCGCATCAAATCGACTTAAACATCGCTCGAGGATTAAAAAAACCTTAAGAGGTATTCTATTATAAGTTCGAAGATCTCACATTGATCACTAAAAAACCTAAGGGTTATTATATTCAGAATTCAAGCCAACGTTTACTTGATCATTAAGGTTATCAAAATTTGTAGCAAAATGAAGACAAAGAAGAATTCCATACAAATATGAAATAAAGCAAGAAGAAAAGGAGTTCCTTATATTCACATAGAGTATTTACAATGCCCACGGTGGGCCTTACACAAAAACAAAACAAAGGAACCTAATCTACCTCGGGGCCACATCTCCCGAAACCACATCTTTGGAAGCCACATCCTCGGGAGCTGCAACATCAGGAGTCGCATCTTTGGGAATATCCTTCTCGAGGACTTTATTCTCATCTCCCTTGCTCTCGGAGCCACTATCAGAACCCTCATCATCAGAGAGGAAAATGCCAGCCTCTTCCTCTAAAGTCTTTGCTTTTTCAATATCAGCTAAGAGGTTAAATCCACGAGCATGCACCTCCTCGAGAGTTTCTCTTTGAGACTTTCGCTTGGCATGGTCGAGAGCACATGATTACTCAATCTCAGTCGCAATAGAGATCTCTTATGCTCGAGTGCTAGCAGCTTCAGCGTCAGCTCGGTACGAGTACACAAAGTCCTCTGCCTCAAATTTGGCCTTCGCAAGCTCGGTGACTGATTTAGCTTCGAGCTCCTCGACTTTGCAACTACATGCCAAGCTTTCCTCCTTCACATTTTAGAGTTGGAATTCAATTGAAATCAGCTGTTCCTGGAGCATATTTCTTAGAGGCAAGATAGTCCATGTGTTGCTTCCACCCTAGGGTCTCGGCCTCTTTCATCTTGAGCTCTTCTCGAAGATGCTCCACCAGCTTTCCCTTCTGTTGGGCTTGCAAAGTTGAAGTGTTAGTTATCTAACCGGATAAATGCGTAATAAATCCCCAAAGGCCATATTACCTTCTCAATAAGCTCGGTCTATTCTCAATGGGCCTTCGCCAACTCGACTCGGAGATCCCTGGTGTCCTCCTCAATCTGCACATAAAGGCGTTTAAGGCCATTCCTCTCTCTAGAAGCATCTGGAGTTCGGCTTCACATTGAGCAAGCTCGAACCGAGTTGTGGAAAATGATTGTCGGTGAAGCGACATGGCCATGCAAAGAAAAGGAGTCAGACTTAGAAAGTTGAGAATTAAACTCGAGCGTAATTATGAAGACAAAAACTTACTTTTTTTTAGAAGCCTTTGGGCCTCACAAAAAATAAACGAGGCATCAGGATCGGGGCCATCCTCGATTCCCATAAGACACTCTTGAAAAATATCACTCCTTTCATAGGTCATCTCCACATCAGGAGTCCTCATGGCCTGGGCATCTCGAAATTGCCCTTCAGAGAACGCTAGGCCCGTGGGGAATCATCTATATTAATTACCCCAAGTGATACACTTGGGATATTATCCTGTCTTTGAAGGGCCTCAGAATTAGGCTTTTCGAGCTCACCCACCACGTGTCCCCTAGGACGAGGTGCACTTTCTCCACCTAATGGCTCGGGGACTTTGCTCGAGCTTCCCCCAGAAATTTCTTCAGTTCAAGATTGAACCGCATTTTCCTCTATCGGTTCAGTGGCCTTCGAAGTGTCAGTTCTTCCTCTTTTCTGAGCTATAACAGGTAGTCATCATATTCTCCCTCTTCATCTTCATCCCGAAGATGTTGGGCCGTTTCCGGAGATAGGGCCATGCTATCAGCCTTAGGCTTTTAAGCCTTGATTTTCTTTGGCTTTGGAGAATTTGTAGGCGACCCCATTTTCCTTTTCTTTTCCTTGGTGGACTTTGGGATTTCTTCTGCATCGGGCGGGGAAGGCTGCATAGTAACGGCGTCTCCGAGGCCTGTGTAAGGATAAAGTGAATATATCACCGAGAAACGCAAACAATAAAACTCACCATGGTTTTTAGCTTCCTATCGACCTTTGGCTAAGTCACGCCAACTGCGTTCCGCGTATGTAGAAGTGGAGTCCAGTTCCCAGACCCAACCTGCGAGGTCCGAGATTGCATCGAGAAACAAGAAACAACTGCATCATTAGAAAGGGATTAGATCGAGAAAGAGTAAGGAAAGAAGAATAGTAAGTCACCATCTATAGACCGGTACTTATGTTTCATGTTTCACTCCTCGGGGAATGGCATCTTCTTAGCAGGAATCAAATCAGGGGTCATGATTGGGATAAATCGGTTCATCCATCCTCGGTCCTTGTCCTCATCGATACTAGAGAAGAGAGATTTCGTAGATCGGCATTGCAGCTTTATCAGACCACCTCTATCAGACCACCTCAATAAATGCGAGGGTTGTATAGCTTGATCAGGTGGTCGACGGTAAAAGATATCCCATCGACCAGGCCCGAGAAATATCTGATCAGATTGATGATGCGCTAGATAAAGGATAGATCTAGCCAAGCGTCACCTGGTATTGTTGGCAAAAATCAAGAATCACTGGGTTTATGGAACCCAAAGCTAGATCTATGGGACCAGATGTGAATGGGTAAGTATACATGCTTAAGTACCACGCCTTATGGGTAGTGATGCCTTCTTCAGGGGAAGTGATCACAACATCTTTGTTCTCCCAGTTGTAGTCCTTTTTCACCTGCTCAAGCTCGCTTTTAGTTATCAAGCAGATGTATCGAGATATGGGCTCAACGGCCTGGTGTCGAAACAGGTTTATCGATTTTAAAATCAGAAGTTATTTCCCATGGCCAGGGAATACACTCCTCGATACAAGGTGGCACCACCGTTCTACCTTCGGTCGGCCGAGATGATGATAAGCTTTTTCTTTTTGAGGAACAGTTTTAGATGTTTTAGCCATGCGGTTTGTAAATTCAAGAGATGAGAAGGAGTAGATGCTGTAGTAAGAGCAAATTGAAAAGAGGGTGAACTCAAAGAAGTTGAAAGAGCTAAAGAGATTTTAAAAGTGATTTGAGGCCGCTTAAGCATTTTGGGAAAGCTAAATAACCGACCATGAGCCGCCTCCAATTAGTGACCTTAGGAACTACGCGAAAGCGGCTTTTCAATAAAATTCTTTACTATAAATAGAAATGTACCTTATTTAGGGTTCCCCTATTATATAAAGGGGACCCCAATCATTTGTAAGCATCATCTAATCATTAGCAAAGAATATACTCTCTTGCTTTTTCGCTCATTGTTCATCAAAATTGTCCTTTAGCTCTATTATTTTTGTTTTTATATTCTTGGTCCATCTCGAGGTCACTTTGGCTCGAGGTCGATATTGCCTAGCAACACTGGTTTGGTTTATTCATTTATTTCATTTATACATTATACTTCCTAATTATTAATTAGTACTGAACTAAATCACATATCTTTAAAATTATAAATCAAATTTAATTATTACTTGTATTTTCAAAGTAAACAAACTTATTTTTCCGTGAAAACCATATAACTCTCTTAGCAAATATGTCAATTTGAAAGTAACATAATAGGATCGAGACATTTTCTCAATAACTTATAAGGTTCTAGAAAAAACTTAATTGCATTTACTAAAAGACCAAAAGTTTTAAGTGTATGACACGTATCATTATTGTTCGGCAACATTGATCACTCAATTTTGTTAGTAAATATTTATTCCATAAACAATATTAAATCAAAGATTTGTGGATCCTCAATAAAATATTAACATGATTCCAAAAATGAAGGTGCGAAATGACTTAACCCTATGCGCCTATGGCCAATGCCCCTATAAAGTAGGAATTGTTATGAAATGATCAATAAAATATTTTGTATCCAATTTCTTTTATATGGGGATTACATATATAAGGGGATTCTTGGCCTTTAATTACTTTCACCAAAATCTAACGAAGGTATCATTTAATACGGTCAACCAAATATTACATAAGAATATACCGGATGTTATAAATTAAAGCAAAAGACAAGAACAATAGAACAAGAACAATAGCAATAGAGAGAAGAGTAGAGAGAGTTCTTCTTATTGAGTTGAGAGGGATCTCAAGGGATGATTTACAATGGTAGAGAGCACCTCTATTTATAGGGAGGAGGAAGATCTTGCTACCAATAATAGAACTCTAAAATCTCTCTAATTAAGTACATTAAAGACATTCACCTTAAATAGAAGTGTAAGAATCTTCTATTTCATAACACTCCCCCTTGAATGTCTATTCAATGATGTGCCTCATAAAACCTTAAAACCAAAACCCAATGGGAAAAATTAAAGTAAGGAAAAAGAGTACACATGTTTGAATATGCGCCTATTGGTTGCCTCGTTAAAAACCTTGCAAGGAAAACCCAGTGGGAAAAAACCTTGTAAGGGAAAAAGAGTGCAACGCGCATTGACTCCCCCTAATGAGTACATCAATTTATATCCTTGAGCATTTGCATTCCAATCTTGTGCATCATCTTCAAAACGATCTTTGGTAGAGATTTGACAAATCAACCATATTGACTTGAATAAATATTCCGTACCTTGAAATCATCATTCTTGATAGATATGAACATCTTCATATATTGTCGTGGAATAACTCTTCAATATCTCCATAGATGCATTCTCAATGCCATCATGCTTATAGTTATAGCAAGATACATATGTACACAAATTGCACTTAGGATGTGGTACTTCAGGACCACGAATTGCATATGCTTCAAGCAACTTAAATCTTTCAAGTTAAGTCATGTAAGTCACATAATAGACTTTAGCTGCATATCAAAGTTTCATGTCATGCTAAACAAATAAGATATCGAAAACTGATTATACATACCTTTGACTTTATACTTTCAAGCATATGAACTATAGGTTCAAAGCTACATGTCTTTCATATGGAATCAATTCTTCTTGAATTGTATCTCTTCCATTTAGTTGCTTTCTTTGAGTCAGCAAATGCGTATAGCATGCTTTGCAATATGTTGCAATTGCATTTCCCTTTTTATGAACTACAGGTTCATATCATGATATTCGGGGATATACATATACAAATGAAAATTCATCCCATGTAACACTTTCTCAAATGTTTATCATGTCTCCCCCTCATGTTAGTAAAGCTAACATGTTTCCTCAACTTTAGGAAATCATCTTTGTGCATTATGTCAATATACACAGCACCTTAATAATAAGATGAAATTATTTGGTTCCTGACCTTGAACCACTTGTGAGGGGAGAATATACTCTCGTATACAACTTATATCAAACTGATATATATATAACTTAGTTCTCATAAGAAACAGTTTAGCTATTAAGTGGAAGCACTCAATAATTATCTTGCTAAACCAACTTTAATATAAACCAACTTATCAAGATGAACTGTCTTGAGTAGAGAATCTGGAAACTATGCTCGAAGTTAGATTACTGAGCGATTTACCTCGCAAGCACTGCCAGGCTGCGGGTTAATAATAATGGCGCATGTAACCATATCATAGATGCATCATATGTGGTATACATGGCAGGTGAATGGGCCCATATTCACCTTTGATATTTCCAGAATCAAGGGGCTTCAACCCGAACTCTTTAGTTGGTCAGTTCATTACTGAGAACAAGAACTTCTAGTTCTTTGATATTCACCTATGTGAATTTGCACATCATACTTCAAATGAGATGGCTAACACGAATGTCAACTGAATAAATTATCAATATTGGTAAATTTCAAATTTACACCATGACATGTGCACTTATCAATAAACTTCGGGTTTATTATGACATGGGTTTTATACCAATAGATATCCACTTTATTGTGGCATTCTTTCGTTTGTGTAGTACAAACTGGAGAACAAAGCGGGTAGCTTTTCATATACAAATTACCCCGCTACAAGTTGTAGTAATAGGAGAATCAAAGCCTTCATTTATTTATAGTCTCAATATCATCAATCGCCTTCGCGTGTACTTTTGGAAACTGAATAAGTTTCTTTGAGACTTACTACAGCACAATACTCAATTGTGTTTCTCCAACATAGTAATAATTGGCTCTTCGAGAGCTCTCAATTAATTTTGTACTACCACAGACTGAGGTTCGAGATCCTCACATTCTTGCATTCCGTATTTTCAAGAGTCTCAGGCTCAATAGATTCTTCGTGAATCTCGGAATTAATCAAATCATGAGCGTCCTCATGTGATTCTTTCATAGTGTCATTTAGATCGTTCTTTTTCCCCTTTCTAGGATTTCGATCTTTGGAACCTAATGGTCTGCCACGCTTCTGGCGTGCATTTGACTCATTGGATATGACACTAGATAATTGTCCAATAGGGACTTCAATACGGATCGGAACATTTTCCGCAGGAATGTGGGATTTCGTTATCCTCTTCAAGTCCGTAAATGCGTCAGCCATTTGATTTGCTATTCTTTGCAAATGGATAGTCTTTTGTACCTCTTTCTTTCAAATAGAGGTATGTGGATCAAGATGAGATAATGATACATTTTTCCACAAAATTTCCCGTTTGGTTTCACCAACTTCTTCCCCTAATTTTGGGAAAAGTGTCTCATCAAATTGACAGTCTGCAAATAGTGCAGTGAACAAATCTCCTGTCAATGTTTCGAGGGAGCGAATAATGGAGGACGATTCATACTCAACATATATTCCTAACCTTCTTTGCAAACCCATTTTGGTGCGGGATGGCGGTGCTACAGGCACCTATACTGCGCATCCAAAGCTTCTTAAATGGGATATATTGGGTTCATGACCCAAAACCAATTGCAATGGGGAATATTTGTGTCAATTCGTCAGTCAGAGACGAACTAGCATTGCTGCATGCAACATGGCGTGACCCCAAACCGAAGTGGGCAGCCGACGAACTAGCATTGCTTCATGCAAAATGGCGTGACCCCAAACCGAAATGGGCAACCGACAAACTAGTATTGTTGCATGCAAAATGGCGTGAACCCAAACCGAAATGGGCAGCCTCGTTTTCATGAAGAGTTCAAGATTATTCTCATCTATTATCCATTAACTTTGCAAACGCAAGGTTGCGTGATGGCAACAAGCACACATTAGACCATCTACAGGATGCGTCTATCAAGACCATGAAATACCTAAACTACCCACTAGGTGGGTGAATAGGTCCACAAATGTCCCCTTGTATACGTTCCAGAAACTGGGGTGACTCAGTCCCAACCTTTGTTGGGGATGGTCTGATAATCAGCTTGCCTTGATAACACGAAGTGCAAGGATATTCATTACTTGAAAGAATTTTGAAATTCTTTAACGGATGCCCATATGAGCTTTCTATAATCCGTCTCATCATGGTTGATCCTGGGTGACCCAGTCGATCATGCCAAAGTACAAATGTATTGGACTCAGTATTCTTTAGATTTACTGTTGAATGTGCCTCAATTGCACTAATTCTTGTCCAATACAGGCCACAAGATAAAGACGGGAATTTCTCAATAACCCTCTTTTGGCCGGAGACATTCTTTGAAGTGAGGACGAGATATTCGAGATTATCTTCATCCATTGTCTCAATATTGTAGCCATTCCGGCGTACATCTTTAAAACTCAACAAGTTTCTCATAGACTTGGAGGAGAACATAGCATTCTCTATGATTAACGTCGTGCCCTTGGGCAGAGTTACAATGGCTCTTCCGGAGCCTTCGATCAATTTACTTTCCATGGTATGACATACAAAAGAAATACAGAAACATAAGAATAAGCAAGTTCAATTCTTTTGTGTCACATAATATTTTCAAAATCTGCTACTAACAGTTGGCTAACAAAATCAGATATGTTATCCATAATCAATTCCTTTGCAGTTTGAAAATTTCAGCGTTTTTCATAAGACAATCGATTATTAAACACACACAATCGATTGTTGGAACATAGACAATCGATTGTTAGACATACACAATCGATTATTTGTTATTTTTGAAAAACTTCAGATCACACTGTTTAAGACAATCGATTGTTATTCATAGACAATCGATTGTTGGCTATTTTTGAAAAATTTCAGACCTCACTGTTTCAAGACAATCGATTGTTAGACAAAGACAATCGATTGTTGGCTATTTTTGAAAAATTCCAGAACACACTGTTTCAAGACAATCGATTGTTAGACAAAGACAATCGATTGTTGGCTATTTTTGAAAAATTCCAGAACACACTGTTTCAAGACAATCGATTGTTAGCCAAAGACAATCGATTGTTGATCAATTGTTTTTCAACTTTAATGCGAAAATAGTTGATAATCGGCTAGTTTTTCAGGCTAGTCAATTACCCCCACTGGAAAATAAAAGTTTTATTGATATTTGAACATATTGAAGATATTCTAAAGAACTACTGCTAACATTGCATCATGAACTAGCTAATACGAGCTAATACTAATGACTATTAGATTATTCACTAACTAATACAAATAAGTAGAACAAAATCAAATAACTCCATCTTCTTTCATCATGGTCCCATCGCCGATTAGGTGGTCTATTTTCCCCTCGGGTTGCTCAAAGAAGTCTGCCACATCCAGGTGGGTGATGTCCTCATTGTCGTCATAGACAAAGTTTGTTTCAGGGCCTTTTCTCTTTCGAGATGCTTGATAAAGGTCAACCAAGTGTCTTGGTATACGGCAAATCTTTGACCAGTGCCCTTTCCCACCGCAACGATAACATATAGTTTCTGAACTATTTGCCTTAGGATCTTCGGGATTCCGTTTCTGCTTTCGGTGGTTATCTCTCTTTGGGGGGTGACGGACTTCTTTGGAATTTCTTCCTTGTCCACGTCCTTGGCTTTGACCCCGTTTATGACCGTGATCATGGTCCCTTTTATGTTTGGCATAATGCGAGTGCACCATATCTGCTTCAGGCAGTGGTGTAGACCCAGTTGGTCTATTTTCGTGATTTCTCATGAGCAGGTCATTATTTCGCTCAGCCACTAGTAAGAGAGAAATCAGTTCAGAGTACTTCGTAAAGCCTTTCTCTCGGTACTGTTGCTGCAGTACCATATTGGAGGCATGAAACGTTGTAAACGTTTTCTCAAGCATATCGTAATCGGAGATGTTATCTCCACATAGCTTCAGTTTAGAAGTAATTCTGAACATAGCAGAATTATATTCAGAAACGGACTTAAAGTCCTGTAGCCTCAGATGGGCCCAATCATATCGTGCTTGTGGCAGAGTGACCAACTTCAGGTTGTCATATCTCTCCTTTAAGCTGTTCCACAAAACGAGTGGATCCTTGACGGTGAGATATTCAATCTTCAAACCTTCGTCAAGGTGGTGGCGCAAGAAAATCAAGGCCTTCGCACAATCTTGGGTGGATGCTTTTTCTTTATCTTTGAGGGTGTCTCCGAGACCCATAGCATCTAGGTGGATTTCAGCATCCAACACCCATGTCATATAGTTCTTGCCCGAAATTTCAAGGGCAACGAACTTTCTTTTCATAATGTCAGACATACTCGAAAATTAAATTAGGAAGAGGGAAAATACCTTGGATTTTCGAGAATGATACTTGAGACGGTAGAGTCTCGTGCTGATAACGTGTTATAAACTAAAGCAAAAGACAAGAACAATAGAACAAGAACAATAGCAATAGAGAGAAGAGTAGAGAGAGTTCTTCTTATTGAGTTGAGAGGGGTCTCAAGGGATGATTTACAATGGTAGAGAGCACCTCTATTTATAGGGAGGAGGAAGATCTTGCTACCAATAATAGGACTCTAAAATCTCTCTAATTAAGTACATTAAAGACATTCACCTTAAATAGAAGTGTAAGAATCTTCTATTTCATAACACCGGAATTATTTTTTCTTATACCACTACCCAAATGCAACATAAATTATCCGGAGATCATTTTTTCTTATCCTTCTGAATAACGCGGTATTAATTTAGATTAATTTTTCAATTCTTATAATCAAGCATATTCTTGTTTTTCCACAATAAAATAAAACATGGGGCTTCCCCAGAATATGTACTTATGGCTGGCCAATTTAAGTAGCGTGCAGATTTGTACGAATACAAAAACTATGCAAATCGTATAGACGTAATGAGACTTAAGGATAAAGAATACCGTAAAACCGGAAAAGAGTTGCAAATCGGAAATAAAAATTTTTAGTTGCAAATTGTTGTGACTTGGAAAATTGGCAAATGTGATTAATAAATCGCAATTATGCCAATCGACTTATCAAGCGTAATTATAAATTTGACTTATGAACAGCAATTTGCATATACGACTTATTAAAAATTAAATTTAATCGGCTGCCTTATCCTATACTTTTGCAGAAAGCTGTTTCTGCGACCCGTTACTTTGTAAAAAGAACTCCAACAAACCCCTTTCTCTTTTCAATTTATTTAAAGCTTGATAAGAATGGATATTGGACAAGAGGGGTTGCTCTGATGGTAAGCAACCCCCACTTTCAACCGAGAGGTTGTGAGTTCGAGTCTTCCCAAGAGCAAGGTGGGAAGTTCTTGGAGGGAAGGATGCCGGGGGTCTATTTGGAAACAGCCTCTCTATCCCAAGGTAGGGGTAAGGTCTGCGTACATACTACCCTCCCCAGACCCCACTAAATGGGATTATACTTGGTTGTTGTTGTTGTTGTTGATAAGAATGGATATTGCGCCTAACCCCAAAAGCTAGCTTATGAGGTGAGGATTGCCCAAGCCATATAAGGAGATCAAGGATCTCAAATCCTTCCGATGTGGGACAACTCAACACCCCCTCACGCCCAGATCTCTGGAGCGTGGACAACATAAATGGGGGCCCAACATCGGTAACAATAATTGGGATGAGTCTGGCCCTGATACCATGAGAAGAATGGACCTTGGGCCTAACTCAATGAAAAGAATGGACCTTGGGCCTAACTCAACCCCAAAAGCTAGCTTATGAGGTGAGGATTGCCCAAGCCACCAAGGACCTCAAATCCCTCCGATGTGCGACAACTCAACATCCCCTCACGCCCAGATCTCTGGAGCGTGGACAACATAAATGAGGGCCCAACATCGGTAATAATAATTGGGATGAGCCCGGCTCTGATACCATGATAATAATGGACCTTGGGCCTAACTCAACCCCAAAAGCTAGCTTATGAGGTGAGGATTGCCCAAGCCATATAAGGAGACCAAGGACCTCAAGTCCCTCTGATGTGGAACAACTCAATACCCCTTACGCCCAGATCTCTGGAGCGTAGACAACATAAATGGGGGTCCAACATCGAAAATAATAATTGGGATGGGTCTGGCTCTGATACTTTGATAAGAATGGACTTTGGGCCTAACTCAACTCCAAAAGCTAAAGTTCCTTCTTGTCAAAGCTCAGTACTCAACTTTTGGGGTTGAGTTAGACTCGATTCTAGCTGAGGACTCGAAGTCCACAATAGTTGCCTTTAATATTGCTACTAACATTTATCACATTTCCCATTTGACTTTCTCAAATCCATAACTCACACAACTTTGAATATTCCAATATTTCTCAGAAGAAAAAAAAAGAGCAAAGCAAATCAGGCATGTCATCAGCAATTTTTCAGCTATCATGCTTCTCCTCTATCAATCGCAGATTACACTTCCGCACTCATCTCCACCCTTGTTCTACTCTTCCACGACAGGTGCTTTTTCTTCTTTTTTTCTCCCTTTTAATGGGGTCGAATGCATATATTTTTCTTTAATTTCTCCATTTTATTTGAAAGCCCCTCAATTTTGCTCACTCCATTATGTTGTTTTCTGGGAAATACTTCCCTTTTGTTCTCTTTTGGGTAAGTGAGAAATTAGCATTCTCTGTTGAGTGTTTGCTTTATTGTTGTTTGTTAGGATATAAAATGAATGTCTGAAGAATTTTTGATGTGAGAGTCTTTTAATTTTGTTAAAAATTTGATCTTCTTGGGTAAAATTTGTTCTTTTCAAAACAAAAACAAAAAAGAGGAAGAATTTTTATGTGGGGTTCTGTTAATTTGGCAAAAAATTATATCTTTTTGGGATAAAATTGTTGTTTTCATAAAAAATAGGAAGAATTTGAAGTTATAAAAAAAATAGACAGGAGAATTTGAAGAATTTTTTATGTGGGGGTATGTTATTTTTGTTAAAAGTTTGATTTTTTTGGTTAAAACTAAAATTTGGTAGTTCTATGGTTTGCACCCACAGATGAATTGATCGTGAAGGTTGAGAATGTTTTTTCAATGCGTTTTAGTTCCACAGACTAACAGTAATTCTTTGCAACTACATTTTGCTATTGATTTCCCAATCATAGGTTTTGATCAACAAAACTGCTATTTTTCATGTTATCACTGTATAATTATTAGGCAGAATATGAGCATGTACTCGTCCTTTTTACACTTGATTAGTCCAACTTGACATCTATCATTTAATTTCCAAAGCAATAATGATTTTAGTTTTTCTGTTGTTCCTTGAATTTTAATTTCTATTTTGCTTACTAAAGTATGGGTTTGTGGAGTGAGCGACACTCTATCTGGTATTTATATTCACTTAGACATCTTCAATTATCATGGAATTCAGGTAGCCGTTGTGAGTAATGATGGTCGTGGCACGGATTTATCCAACTTAGAGAACAGGACAACTTTAAGTTATACTGGAGATGCATCACAATCACATAACGTAAGCTCATCAAGTTCAAATTTAAAGTCAGAAGAACTTGTTCCAGGAAAAGAAATGAATGGATCAGTGCAAGATAACTCTTTCAGTCTATCAAAAAAGACGGCCAAAATTCATGACTTCTGTTTTGGTATTCCCTTTGGTGAGTATTGCCTAGAAAAGGTAGAGGAACTAGTGCTTTTTTAGTGCCTTGTATCACCTGTCCTTCTCTTCTCAGTTAAGGCATTCTCACTTGTTGCACATTTCATGATAATGCTTGAAATGGTGTAAACTAAAAACACCATTTGCTATCTCTGTGGTTATCAATTAACGTAAAGAAAAAGGAGTATTATGTTGTCAACCATTCTTGCGATGTACTTTTCCCTTCAACTATTACATTAGGAGTTCAAGTCGAGAGGCATGGAAGTGCTTTTGAGGGGAACTACCTAAAAGTGCGAACATCTTGTTGTTTTTCTTTTGCTTCTGCAGCATTTCGGATAACTACTTGGATAGAGGGAAGGTGCAACACTTCTGTATAGCTCCTTCTTTTGCTACGTACACTTCTTATATTCTGCGGAATATCCACCTTTTGGTGCAATAGAATCTCAACAACAACAACAACAACCCAGTATAATCCCACTTAGTGGGGTCTGGGGAGGGTAGTGTGTACGCAGACCTTACCCCTACCCTTGGGTAGAGAGGTTGTTTCCAAATAGACCCCCGACATCCCTCCCTCCAAGAACTTCCCATCTTGCTCTTGGGGAGACTCGAACTCATAACCTTTCGGTTGAAAGTGGGGGTTGCTTACTGTGAGAAAGCACGGGAGAAAAATATATAATTGATATTAAACATGATACAATGAGCCCTATATATAATACACATAACCTAACCTACTCCTAATACACTTTGGATTAGAGTTCTACTATATTTACATATCTAACACTCCCCCTCAAGCTGGTGCATATAAATCATATGTACCGAGCTTGTTACATATGTAGTTAATACGAGGACCAGTGAGGAACTTGGTGAAAATGTCTGCAAGCTGATCATTTGACTTTACAAACTTTGTAGCAATATCTCCCGAGAGTATCTTTTCTCTGACAAAGTGACAGTCAATCTCAATGTGCTTAGTTCTCTCATGGAACACTGGATTTGACGCAATATGAAGAGCAGCTTAGTTATCACACACAAGTCCCATCTGACTAACATCACCAAATTTCAGCTCTTTGAGCAACTGTTTGACCCAAACTAGCTCACATGTCGCCATAGCCATTGCTCGATATTCTGCTTCTGCACTAGACCGAGCAACCACATTCTGTTTCTTGCTTTTCCAAGATACCAAATTTCCTCCTACTAAGACACAATATCCAGAAGTAGAACGTCTGTCAGAAGGCGATCCTGCCCAATCAGCATCGGAGTATCCAACAATCTGCTCATGACCTCGATCCTCAAACAATAAACCTTTACCTGGAGTTGATTTTATATACCGAAGAATGCGAACAACTGCATCCCAATGAATATCACATGGCGAACCCATAAACTGGCTCACAACACTCACAGGAAAGGAAATGTCAGGTCTTGTCACTGTAAGATAATTTAGTTTACCAACTAACCGCCTATATCTTGCAGGATCGTTAAGAGGCTCCCCCTGTCCTGGAAGAAGTTTAGAATTCGGATCCATTGGAGTGTCAACAGGTTTACAACCTGTCATTCCTGTCTCCTCAAGAATATCTAAGGCATACTTCCGTTGTGAGATCACAATACCTGAGCTAGACTGTGCGACCTCAATACCCAGAAAATACTTTAGTGTGCCCAGATCCTTAGTCTGAAAGTGTTGAAAGAGATGTTGCTTCAATTTAGTAATACCATCCTGGTCATTGCCGGTAATAACAATGTCGTCAACATAGACCACTAGATAAATACAAAGACGTGAATCAGAATGCCGATAGAATACAGAGTGATCAGCTTCGCTCCGAGTCATGCCAAATTCCTGGATAACAGTGCTAAACTTACCAAACCAGGCTCGAGGAGACTGCTTTAGACCATAAAGTGACCGGTGCAAGCGACATACAAGGCCACGAGACTCCCCCTGAGCAACAAACGCAGGTGGTTGCTCCATATAAACTTCATCCTCAAGGTCACCGTGTAAAAATGCATTTTTAATGTCCAGCTGATACAGGGGCCAATGGCGAACAGCAGCCATAGAGAGAAAAAGGCGGACTGATGCTATCTTAGCCACGGGAGAGAAGGTATCACTGTAATCAAGCCCAAATATCTGAGTATATCCCTTGGCCACAAGACGAGCCTTAAGACGATCAACCTTACCATCTGGACCAACCTTGACTGCATATACCCAACGACAACCAACAGTAGATTTACCTGAAGGAAGAGGGACGAGCTCCCAAGTACCACTCGTATGTAAAGCAGACATCTCGTCAGTCATAGCCTGTCGCCACCCTGGATGAGACAATGCTTCACCTGTAGACTTAGGGATGGAAACAGAGGACAAAGAAGATAGAAAAGCATAATAGGGTGATGACAAACGATGATAACTTAAACCGATATAATGGGGATTAGGATTAAGGGTGTTCCGTATACCTTTCCGAAGTGCAATCGGAAGAGACAAGTCCGCAGTAGGAGCAGGGTCAGGTGCAGGAAGTGAATCAGCCGGGCCGGATGCTGGGCGAGGACGACGATGATATGTCAAGAGTGGAGTGTCTTGTGCAGGGAGTCTAGGAGGAGCCACAGTAGATGGTCCAACGTTTGGAATGGGTAAGACTTCTGTAGCGGAAGGTGAAGGAGGAGATATAGTAGACTCCCTAAAGGCCGGTATAGGTAAAACCTCTGATATATCAAGATGGTCAAGATGGTCAGAAGAGGTAAAGAAAGGTTTAGACTCAAAAAATGTGACATCGGCTGACATAAGGTACCTACGAAGATCAGGTGAATAACAACGATAGCCCTTCTAAGCACGAGAATAACCAAGGAAGACACACTTGAGAGCACGAGGAGCTAACTTATCTTTCCCAGGAGCTAAGTTATGAACGAAACAAGTGCTCCCAAAAACACGAGGGGGAATAGGGTATAAGGGTGACTGGGGAAACAATACCTCATGCGGAATCTGATTCTGGATGGGAGATGAAGGCATCCGATTAACCAAATAACAAGATGTGAGAACTGCATCGCCCCAAAAACGCAGCGGAACATGAGATTCAATGAGAAGTGTGCGAGCAGTATCAATAATGTGCCTATTCTTTCTCTCTGCAACCCCATTTTGCTGAGGGGTATAAGGACAAGAGGTCTGATGAATAATTCCATTAGAAGACATAAATTGCTGAAATTGAGAGGATAAATATTCTAAGGCATTATCACTGCGAAGAGTGCGAATAGAAACACCAAATTGATTTTTAATTTCAGCACAAAAGTTTCGGAATATAGAAAACAACTCAGAACGATCTTTCATTAAGAAAATCCAAGTACATCTTGAATGATCATCAATGAAACTAACAAAATAACGAAATCCCAAGGTTGAACATACTCTACTAGGACCCCATATATCCGAATGAACTAAAGAAAAAACAGACTCTGCACGACTCTCAATGCTACGAGGAAAGGAGGCGCGGGTATGTTTCCCGAGCTGACATGACTCACACTCTAATGTGGATAAACTGGACAAACGAGGCACCATCTTCTGAAGCTTGGACAAGCTAGGATGTCCTAAACGACTGTGAAGTAGGTCTGGAGGATCTGCAACTAGACAGGCCTTAGAAGATGTTAGTGAGTTAAGGTAGTAGAGTCCGTCTGATTCAAGTCCTGTTCCAATCGTCTGTCCCGTACTGCGGTCCTGCATAATAAAAGAGTCATCAATAAAATATATTCCGCAATGGAGGGCACGAGTCAAACGACTCACAGATGCAAGATTAAAAGGACAGCCAGGGACATAAAGAACGGAATCTAGAGTGACAGAGGGTAGAGGATTTGCTTGTCCAACTCCTTTTGCTTTAGTTTGAGACCTATTAGCTAAAGTAACATTGGGAAGAAACTGTGAATACGCAATATTTGACAACAGGGATTTATTACCAGAGATATGATCAGAAGCAGCTGAGTCCACAACCCATTGTTCAAGAGGACTAGACTGGGAAACATAAGCAAAAGAATTACCAGCAACAGAAGTATCAGGCTGAGCAACAGTGGCTACTTGTGGAGACGTCTGCTTACTTGCTCGATATTTAAGGAACTCATTATACTCCTTTTCAGATACAGAAAATCCCTGGTTACCTGTAGGCTCGGTCTGAGCAACATAAGCATTTTTTGTTGGTCGACCATGTAAAGAATGGCACACGTCACGAGTGTGGCCAAGTTTATAACAATAAGAACACTTGGGTCTAGATCTTCCAAAACGACCTCCTCCTCGTCTATACTCCATAGTATGAGAAGCCCGATTGTCCACGGATTGGGAGACGAGGATAGATGAATCAAGTGTCTGTGATGAGCTCACTGGGTGACTTGGTGCTGCAGCAAGGCGAAGTAAGCGAGAGAATAATTCATCAACTGTGGGGACAGTCGGACTAGCCAAAATCTGATCACGTACTGAGTCAAGATCATGAGGAAGCCCAGCAAGAGTAAGAACTAGAAACAGCTTTTGTCGTTGCTCTTGTTGCTTTGCAACGCTAGCAGAAACTGACATCAACGTCTCAAATTCCTCCATAACTGCCTGCACTTGACCCAAGTAAGTAGACATATCTAATTCCTGTTTCTTTAAATTTGTCATCCGCGATATCACATCATAGAAACGAGATATATCATTAGTGTACAAAGTACGAGCCTTTTCTCAAACCAAATAACATGTTTGGAATGGACGAAACAAGGGCATCAACTTGGAATCAATAGATCGCCACAAAATACTGCATAATTGAGCATCAATCTTCTCCCAATGTGCTTTGGCTTTTTCATCTCCGTCAGTAGACTCCTTGGTTAGATGATCCTGAACACCTTGGCCTTTACACCACAACTCGACAGACGAAGCCCAAGCTAGGTAGTTTGAACCTCCCATTAAAGGTTCTGAGGTAATCATAATACCGGAACTGGCAGAACCCTGGTTTCTAGACCCGAAAGCATCTAGTCCCAAAGACATCTTTGGATTATCAACTGAAAACTCGCTGAAACTGAAAACTGGCGCTGCCGGAAAACTGGAACACTGTAGCTGCCGGAAAAGTATTGTAGCTGCCGAAAAAATTCAAAGTTGTCGGCATCGAAAAATAAAAATATGGATTGGCTCGGAATTCAAGGTTGAGCAAACAGTCTTGAAGAAATTCTGGCCGGAAAGTACTGTAGATGCCGGAAAAGTCAATAAAGTCGCCGGAAAAAACTGAAAGTTGTCGGAATCGAACGAAAAAAGGATGGGTAGGGTCGGAATTGAAGGGAGAGCAAACTGTCCTGAAGGAGTCACCGGAAAAAATGGCCGGAAGGGCCCTCACGCGCCGGCACGTGGGCTCACGCGCCGAGGGTATTGCCGGCGCGTGGGGGCGCGTGAATGATGCTTCTCCGGTGATTTTTTCTGGGGTTGGTCGGAATTCTCTTCCGAACCTCGTGGTGGTCTCGGATTTTGCACAACACCAACAAAAAAAGGTAGTTTAGTTACGGACAGCCTCTTAAGTCGCCGGAAAATTGCACGGCGACGAGGTCTTTCTTCCCGGAAGTAGCTGGAATGACGCACAGCTATAATATTCTCACCAAAGCTCTGATACCATGTGAGAAAGCACGGGAGAAAAATATATAATTGATATTAAACATGGTACAATGAGCCCTATATATAATACACCATAACCTAACCTACTCCTAATACACTTTGGATTAGAGTTCTACTATATTTACATATCTAACACTTACCATCAGAGCATCCCCTCTTGTCTGGTGCAATAGAATCTCCTTGTCAAAAAAAGTGGGAGTGCTGCTTATGACCTTTCGCAGAGTCCAGACATGAATTCACCCTCTGGTCATTTGCTTAAACCTAAAAGATTCTGTTGAAAGCACAAATTCTTAAGAATATTTAGCCCAAAAGGGAGGAAACATTTTGTCAATGTTGACAAGGTTCAGTTATTTTCTTGAGAAATTCTTTTTCTTCGTTGGAAACATAAGCATATATCCCTAGCATATTTCCTTTAACCTCAAACTCCAGTTCTATTGGTCTATCCTGGTGGAATCACCAATGTGTAGCTGGATCCAGAAAATTTGCTTCATTATTTAGGAGTTTGTGCATCCTACAAAATTTGATGATGCAGTAGATTTTAGTAAGGCAAAAAGTAGAATCATTCCCTTGTTGTTTATAATGTTGTTCTGTGCATCAATGTGTAAGTTCTTTGTCTTTGAGCTATATAAATTTTGCAATTTTACTTGGGAACCAATGATTCTCAGAATCCTACACATATCTCTACGTTTAGGCAAATTATTAATTATTCTGGTGTCTATGTAAGATAATTTTATCTCAAGCAGCGTATCTTTGTTTCTAGTTTTGAATCTTTACATATTTCTTTTAACCGAGATGTCCGGAGGGCCTAGAGAAAAATTAGTTCTTGATCAATTGGAACTGTTTATTTATCAGAAATATGTCAAGTAACAATAACTAAAGATATCAGAATGACAACAAACATGTATCTAAGATTTGTTATCACAGTGGTGTTTTTATTTCTTGCAGCTACTTAATTATTATGAATATTAATTACTTAATGATCCTCATCACAGGCGGTCTTGTTTTTACCGGGGGCATCGTTGGTTTTATTTTCTCAAGAAATCCTTCAACTTTAAGTAACGGTGTTCTTTTCGGAGGTGCTTTACTGGCCTTCAGCACAATTAGCTTGAGGGTCTGGAGACAAGGAAAATCTAGCTTCCCATTCATTCTGTGTCAAGCAGGTATTTGTTGGTTTCGTGCAAGTTAATTCCTATTCTGTGCAGTTGGACTTCCTTTAGTTTGCTGATGAAAAGGGAACAATTTCTTTGAGTGCGATCCCTTTTGTATCTGATCTTATTGTTAACATTTTGTGTCAACTTTGTGTTTTCTCATTCTTTTCTTTGAGCAGTAACTCGTTCTGTTCTTTGAACATTAATATTATGTAAATATGGCATGTCCGGAGAAAAACAAATTTTATGGGGATATTATTTCATTGATAGATATGCTTATGAATGAGACAATGGATATGTTTTAAAACACTTGGGGGTGCTTTAGTAAAATTTCATTATGTAATTGTTTGAAATAGACCAGACATCTTTCAATGAATAATATATGTTTCTAGCTCTCAATTTCGCTACTTCCTACTCTCAGCTACCTCGTAGTGTAAATATTAAGTCCATGGAAACATCTCTTATGCTGAAACAATCGTTGCTTTCGAAAGGGAAAGAGGTGAAAGAGGGGAAGTATGTTTTCCCATCTGCCATCTGAGGATCTATAATTTTGGCAGCTCTTCTCCTAGATCAAGCCAAACATTCTCGAGATCATCTCCCACTCTTTGGTTGTCAGATTTGTTGAAGCTAATGAAAAATAGTTAGTTTATTTGTTCATTTTATTTATTTTTGGTGGTAGAGCTGATACTGGATGTCTGGTTAATAAATTTAGTGAAAGAGCTTTGTTGTGAGAAATGAAATATTATTAACTTAAAGGATACTGAATATTGATTTCCTACACTCCGACCTGGCTTTGTCCATTTGGATAGTCACCTCGGTCCAGCTCCATTTTCACTAGCTTCTTCTAGTGTCTTTGACAACACTTCACAGGACAATGCACGCAAACTTCTCTATAGTTTTTATGATTTTCCGTGAGTCATGTATGTGCTTTATGTGGCTCACTTAAAATGGCCATGATATGATGCTTCGATTTGTTCTACTGCATAGTTCTTTCAGTTGAAATGCATTTTAGCTGTATTTAGATTTCATTTTATGCCTCGAACAAGTGCCTTATTTACGGCAATATCTTAATACACTCCCTTTTTTTATTTTCCATTTTTACCTATCAAAAGAAGATTTGGGCTTGCATTCGCTATTGGATATCATTTGAATAAGTCAAGCATCTTCTTGTTAGAGTTGAAAATTTTGCACTCCCTCTTTGCTGTTGTCTGAAAGGATAAAATAAATTATGGAGCTTGTTTTTTCTTTCCAATTATTCATTTCTTCCCTGCTATTGTCCCTGCAGTCCTTGCTGCAGTCCTCCTTTGGAAAAACATGCAGACTTTCTCCCTGGTAGTTCCTCGTATTTCCAAAGTCCTTTATTAGCTTATTTCATGGCTTGCATTTTCGAATTGATGACGGTAATCTTTTTGCAGACAAGAAAAATGTTTCCCACTGGCTTTTGTGCTGCCATCAGGTATTGCAGTGACTTTTTTCTCGCTTCTCTTCTTGAAAATTCATTGCGAGGTGTATCATTATATGATTTCTGCTATCTGAAATGACAGTGCTGCCATGTTTTGCTTCTACTCTTATGTGGTATTGTCTGGGGGAAATCCACCACCCAAGAAGTTGAAAGCGTCTACTGCTGGGGCATCTTGACGAGAATCTAGAAAGGTCAGTTTTAATTCTTAGAAATTCTCAGGATCTTGAATCAATGTGCAGTTGGTTTGCCAGAGAGAAGCCCATTAATTTGCACAAGTTACTTCTTGATGTTGAAGAGGATGAGAGAAGTTTGATTGTATTGGTCTTGAATATGTAGTTTTGCGTTATACTTAGTATTCTAGGAGATTGTAATTTAGCAACTTGCTGGTGGAATTGAGCATTCAATTATCATGTTAATTATGTATGGGATCAGTGCAAGTACTAAAGTATGCTCAGTGCTGTTTTGCTGTTGTTCTTGTTCTCAATTCTGTTTACAGTTATTTCTCATGGGATTATTATCTTTGTAACTTCTAAACTTCTGCGCATATGCAAGTGTTATTATCGATAGAAAATTAGAACTTGCACGCTTTCAAGCTAACAATGTCTCGGGTTCCTACTTACCTTTTGAGTTGACACCACTTAGAAAGTTAATAGAAGCATTTATATTTCAAGCTATGGGCAAGTTAGCTAACTTCGAAGCATCTTTTATTCCTCTCTTTCATAAGACCCATAAAGTGCCGGCAGGGTCATTGGTCGAAATTCTTTGATTACTTCTTGACCGACTTGCAAGCAGTTCTTTCACAGTTCTGAGCATCACCCCTTTGTGTTCCAAAGATGTTCGGGTGGAGCATTCTGTTGTATTTGTAGAAAAAGCTGTTGTGTTTCTTCACAGTGTTCATCCCAGAGATAGCATCCCTACATGCCTGATGCCTCTTTTCTGTAAATTTCTCTATGTCCATGTATTTTGGGAGGCCAACCAAGTGAAGCAAGCAACTTTAGATGGGGCATTTCTTTTTCAAATCCTTTTCCAGGGTACTGAGTGTCTGTAGTATAATATGAGTATCATAGTAGGAGTTGACTGAGAGAATTCACCATTCTTTTGACCTTTCCAGATTATGGTGTCTGATTTTTAGGGAAATTTTTTGTTTCATCTAAGCCAGACCCCACTTTGTGGGATTTTACTGGGTGGTTGTTGTTGTTGTTTCATCTAAGCTTTTCCAATGGTACTGTCATGTTGATCTCCCAGTCAAAGCAAGCTCTCGTGAAGCTAATTTGCCTATTTCTTGTATTACGCCATTGAACAACAATTGAGAGTGTATTCGATGCAAAGGAGAAAGTTGTCTGCCATCTCCTAACTTGAAATGTATCTCATGGAGAATTCAGCCCATAAGTTTCTTCTGGGCTCCAACTCCATGGGAGTAGCTAATTGTGCTTGAACACCAGGGAATCCAATTTTTTCTGTATAATATTCCTCCAAAGCGTGTGTTCTTCAGTGTTCTATCTCCAAAGCAACAACAACGATCCAATATAATCCCACAAGTGGGATTCTATCTCCGAAGCCACTCGCAAAATCAACTTCTGTCGTATAGTCTCAAATTTCTGACTATGAGGTGACCAGCTTTTTGCTTAATATGACAGTGCTCGTATGAATACGCTCAATAGCTATTAGAAGAATGTGAGTAATCTGCCTCCCTTCCTCAACAATGAGTTTATAAACAGAACCAGGTTACACAATTTCAGAGAGTGATATTTGAAGCTTTTTAGGCTAAACTTGTTTCTGTCATTGTCCTGACGCAATGGAGGAAAGACATTGAACTGTAAGGATCTCTCAAGTCTCAGCTATATCTGACCTTTCTGACATTTGAAAAAGAGGGAGAGGAACTGAATTCTTTGCCTCCCAAGTTAGATCTTTCCTCATCACTGTTAGTTAGGTTTACTAGTTTACTTTTGCATTTGATTCTTCGCAGACGTGCTGTTGCCTAACAAACTGATGCTATCACTAGATGAAATGATGATTAAATTTGTGATGCAGATATGTAAAGAAGGTTCTATTTGGACAAGCCAATTGTCGAGTTATGATAATCGTCAATGGAAGATGGTATTCATTCTTCTGCATTATTTCACATAGAAAACAAGCTACTGGCACATGCTTAGACGTTTATTATCTATAAATATATGTTGGAGCGTGTGACCATCTAATCTAAAAGCTTACCACTACTTAAGGTGTTAGAAAGAGCACACTTTTATTCACTTAATTATGTCTTTAATACGCCCCCTCACATGCGAGCTTGATTCTTGTTGATGAGCCAAGCACCTGAAATTTTTATTTGATATTGGGTGGCGGTGAGAATCGAACAATCGAACACATGATCTCTGCCTACTCTGATACCATGGTGAAACGTGATAAGCTTAAGTTGTTAGAGAGAACAAACTTTTATTTACTTAATTACTTCTTCAATAGTATATTTCATTAATGAGAAAGAGAGCTATATGCAGGTGGTATACAACAGAGGAAAAACTTATACAACTTGTTTGGTGTTTTACCACCAAAGTTTTGCCTATGCATTATGGATAGTGGAGAAAGAGAAGGAAAATAACTAAATGATGTCTTCCTTGTAGTACAGTACCAAAGTTGGTTTTCAAGTCTTGTAGCAAGTTTGCCACCAATTTCTGTTATAATTGACATTGATTTTGATTTTGGTGGTTGTGGGGGTGATGGTTGGATGAAAGGGGGGGGGGGGGGGAGGGGGACTTCTTCACTAGCTCTAGTTTTTGATCTAATGCTGTAAATTTATTTTTTCCCCAGATAGCAGAAGAAGAATTAAATACAAAATACAGAATAAAATATGCTGCTGGTTTAATCTCAACTTATATTTTTGATCTTTGACAGAATTTACTGCTTACATTGATGTTTTCCTCTTTTATCATATAATTGAGGATTTGAATCCAGAATCAGGAGGAGAGTTATGACCAGAGTCTTTTAGCTTGGCGTGCCTGGTAAACAGTGTATTCTTTTGCTCTACAGAAATAGTTTGGTCAGTGTAACATGGTAGGGATGAGATATTTGCATCTTTTGCACTGACAGACTTGGAAAACTCAAGGCAGTGAAAATTGACTTTTGATGTTTATCTTGGAGATGACCGGTAGAAGTTGGATCCTTTCCAAGACAAGATTTGGTAGAACGTTGGTGTGGGATGGCCCCACGGCTTTGGTCTAGTAGCAAAAGCGCAATGCGTGATGAATGGATTAGGCGCACGTCATGAGTTCAAATCCTGGCGCACTTGGGGCTCTGGCATTTAAGTGAAGAAAAGTAAAGGACTTTCAAATCATGCGTCAAGTGGCCCTGGGATTTTCCGGCAGCGGTGCACTAAGCTCTTGCTATGCATAGGGTCTAGGGAAGGACGGGACCACAATGGTTTATTATACGTAGCCTTATCCTATATTTCTGCAAAAGACTATTTTCACAGCTCGAACCCATGATTTCATGGTCACATGGCAGCAACTTTACGAGTTACGTGGGAGCCTTGGGGATTTATCTACTATTAAAAAAAGGATGGTGTGGGATGACCCTAATGGCTACCTACTTCATTCATTTTGTTGGGATGGGATTATTGTCAAAATTCCATCCAGGTGCACTTGCATCCAAGTGGTAGTGTGTTAATCTTTGATGTAAGTCCCAAAAAATAGGTAACTTGATATTGTGACACTTGTCCATTCAGAAATAGCAAGTCTTTCTCAAGAAGTCGTAGTCTTTAACTAACTCAATTGCTTGCCCTACAAAGCATTAACTAACTCCAACCAACTCTTTTCCTCCTCACCTTTTAAAATGTCCCATTTCTCTTGTCTAAAATCTTTTCATAGTTGTGTTTTTTTTATGGTGGATTTTGAGTTGCAATTAGAATCTTGTTCTTTGAAAATTTTGGAGATTCCTGTGTGTAACACTTTTAGGGGTTCTTGTCATGTTTTCCACCATTGGCTTTTCCATTTTCACAATGGTTGTTAATTGCTTCTGTCATTTCAATTCTTTTTCAACTGTTTATTTGCTTATTGCAGTGACAAGCTTCATGCTACTTTGACATTGGATATTCTAATGGAATAGAATGTTTGGTCATTTCTTGAGTTTTCTTAAAGGACATTGGTCTATGTTTGAATATTTGTTGGGGTTAAATTAGTGATTTTGGTTGCTGCAGGACTTGGGACTAGTGGTTAGAGTGTCATGAGTGATGTGTGGATTAGGCGCACATCACGACTATTGGTAGGAGTGCAGTTCATGATGTGGTTTAGACTCACGTCACGAGTTCGAGTCTTGTTGCATACAAAAGATACTCTTTAAGTGGACTATGGTAGATGGATGGACCCATTATCCATTAAATTTTTAATCGTGCGTCATTGGTCCTCGGGGACTCCTCGGTATCAAAAAATAATTTAATCATATGGTAAACCACAAATCCAACTGTAGTTTAACGAGATGCAGTCCGTTCTCTTCTAGTTTTTTCTTTCTTCAAGAAAATTTCGAATTTTAATAAAAATCAATGAGGGAGTCTAAGCCATGACATTAGTTTATTGTTTCCTTGACAATTGACACCACGTTTCTTGGTGAAAATTCTGACTGACTTCACCACTACAGACAACCCTAGAACATATTATAATCATTTAGTTTTACGTACTTATGTGTGTTCGGACTAATAGCGTTAATCAACGACCTTTTCATCTCTATATATGCAACAACAACAACCCAATATAATCCCACTTAGTGGGGTCTGGGAAGGGTAGTGTATACGCAGATCTTACCCCTACCCTTGGGTAGAGAGGCTGTTTCCAAATAGAACCCCGGCATCCTTCTCTCCAAGAACTTCCCACCTTGCTCTTGGGGAGGCTCGAACTCACAACCTCTCGATTGGAAGTGGGGTTTGATTACCATCAGAGCAACCCCTCTTGAGTCGAGAGGCTTTAGTACATAGACGAATGTAGCTTACATTTATTAAGTTCGACTAAATCCAGTATTTTTAATACGGAGCATAATAAATATGTGAAAATTCACCTAATGGAACCGGCTTCGATCCTCAAGAAGAATAAGAACTGAAGTTTCTCTCCAACATATGTAAAGAAGCACAGTGTCACTCCAACAAAATAGATGCATGCATCAAGGCATTCCGCAAACGAGTGAAGGCTATCGCTTGAATGAGGCGATCAATCCTGGCTAATTCACTTGTGATGGTGACGGAGAGGTATTTTTAAAATCGATGCATTAATTATCCAAAGGGTCCTAGTACTATATCCTAGATAAGTAAACCTATATGTGACATACATCGCCCTCGTTACCTACTTTTACAGATACAAAATATTTGTAGAAGAGTGGCCAAATTGTGATATCATTTTTCAAGAAGAAGTAGGCACAAAACATGAGTTGTAACTTTCAAACTTTTTTCAAGTGATTGGATCTCACCTATCTTAGCCATAAAACAAGAATGGGTTGCACATGCTATCTACTTTGAACTTATAGATTTGGAAAGTGACCTATCATCAAACAAAATCTCTAAAATATACTATTCCAAATTTCTTTCTCATTGGTGAAATTTTAAAGATTTCTTGGAAAATGTCCCACACCATTTTTAAAATACGACTTATATATGTATGTAAATTCACTAAAATTTCAACACATATAATAGACAAATATACTGCGGTGATACTAATGCTCTATTGTTATTGTTTTTGTTTTTGTTTTTGTTTTACAGCTAATTTCCCTTTTTCCTATGCGCCGAGGGTCGATTGGAAACAGACTCTCTGCCCTTTCGGGCAGGGGTAAGGCTCGTCTACATATTACCCTCCTCAGACCCCACCTGATGGGAGTATACTGGATAGTTGTTGCTGTTGTATAATAGACAAATCTAATTTTTTATTAGTGCATTAAGTGCTAATAAATTTTAAAAATCGAATTTTACTAAATTTAAATTTTAAATTCGTCTCTGAACGTGTTTGCGGTGCTTTGAATTATGCTACACAATAATGAATGCAAAAGAGATTGCTATGGACAACAAAAGTCTTCAAAAAAAGGAAGACTTAAATTCCCCCTCCCCCCCCCCCCCCCAAGAAAAGCCATTTTCTTAGGATTTGTGGAGTTCGAACTTGCTTCTGTCCCTATTCAATTAATTCTGATTCGTGCATTGTACGGCTCAATTAAAGGAGAAGCACTCCGCACCAAGATTTTATTTTCGTACATATAGTATGAGTTAGCCAGCTTTCGGATCGCTAACCGAATAATATTCAATGTTTGTAAAGTTATTAAATATTATCCATTATTTTGCTGAAACACAAATAACAGTATAATATGCGGATTATGGAGCTCATGCATATAAACTTTCAGCATATTATATTGAAATTCCAGCACACAAAAATTCTACCATAATATGTTAGATTGTAGAGCGCATGCGCTTAAACTTCCAGCATATTATGTTTGGACTCCAACGTATTATGTTGGTTTTTCGTATTTTTAAAATATGTTATTTAGATTTTAACTTTACATGAAAAAATGGCTAAATTTCTAGTACCAATTGTAAATCTAATTATTTATAAACCCCTCACCCACCAACCTTCATTCAAATTAGAAATATCTGGTCAAAGGGTGAAGGAATTCTCCATCCGACCACAACCTAAAGTAAATATTCTAGAACATCTCACTTTCATTCAATATTTCAATGTTGAACATGAGTCATAAATAGCAAAAGCAAAAGAATTTAGATGTCATTTTAACTTTTTTATGCTAAATTTATTTTACTTTTGAACTATCTTATCTAATTATTTTTAGAGATCTTTTTATATCAAAATTAGGCTATATGTAGAATGTGCGGAGAGCCAATTCATTTACAACGTAACGTGAAGAGAAAAACTTGTCGTTCAAAAAAAAAGAATTTATTATTTAATCTTTGTTTTTTTTTTGTTGCACAAATGTGTCTGGTAATTTTTTCATCACCCAATTATTATCATAATACTCCTACTAGCTAGGCTTTTTTGTTATATGTGAAGGGAATTATTAACACAAAGGTAAAAATTATCGTTGTGTAATTAGGACACGTGTTCAAATTGCAAGAAACTATTCATTGTAAAAATGCATGTAATCGTGTGTACAATAGAGTGATAAATTTTATATAGTCCGATTTTTTTCCGGACCTCACATAAGTAAAATTTTAGTATGACGGACCGTCTTTATGAGTTTTTGTTATATATTATCAAATATTTTGTTTAATTGTAATGCTTCGTCGATAAGCTAATTACTATAACATATAATAACGTTAAGCATTTTTTGTGGACAAATCGTGGAAAATTACATTATTTCTTAAGACAGTTGATTAACCCAATGAAAATAAGGAAAATGCAAGTGCATATAAAATACAAAAAATCCCTTTCTGAGGACTCTTGATTATGATAATCACTCCCTCCCCCCCCCCCCCCACCCCACACACACACACGAAAAGAATTAGCAATGAAATACAATTTACTAAATCATAGTAGTTTTTTTCCCCTTATGGTGGAGGGCATATCTTTATATTATATTATTATCCAAAAACATCAGGTTACATGAACCTGAATGAAAATGACCTCCAAGATTAGACTAAATCCAACAATAATGATATAATATTATATTATTATCCAAAAACATCAGGTTACATGAACCTGAATGAAAATGACCTCCAAGATTAGACTAAATCCAACAATAATGATATAATATTATATTATCAGACACCACTTTATATATATATATATATATCCAAGCTAATCATTTGTAACGTTTACCCATCACTGATCACTCTTTTAGTTTTTCTTAAGAGTCATAGCTTTGTTCAATTTGTGTGAAACTTTGAAGGTTTATGAATTTTACGCTAGAAGCCTAGTAGGTAATTGTGTGTATCTCTTTCACATATCTGTAGTATTATATTATTCTCGTACTTTCTTATACTTAGATTTTTTGTATTACCGATTATTTCTTTTGCTTTGATTATCTTATTATCTTGATGTTGTTCCCATTTTTTGTTACTGCTTCTTTTTTATTACTATATCCATTACTGCATTTCATTTCAACAATACTGTGAATCTGTAATTATACTTTCACTGAGCCGAGGGTCTATTGAAAACAACTTCTTTATCTTCATACGGCAAGGGTAAAGGTAAGATATATGTACACATTACCCTCCCCACATCTTAGAGATTATATTGAATTTATTGTTATAATTATGGTAGGGGATTAAAAAATTAGCCTAAAGTATTGTTGTATTTTAGTCCATGCTGGAAGTTTTTTAGCCAACCTCAGGAAAAAAAGTAGGTTTTGTCTTATCTGCGAAGTATAATGTTCCGAGAAAATGAATTAAATTAAATCCCTTCAGACCATGTAATTAGACTCATGCACCCTGTGGTTTTTATAAATTTAAACTATAAATTTGCCTCTGATACATCTTATTCATCATGTTATTTTATTTCACTATCGGTAACGATACAACGCATGCACACACATTATTCCAAAAGTAAATGCATTATATAATGAACTCTAACGAATTTCAAATGCAAATAATTCAGAATTAATGATCAAGGGAGCCCCAAAATAAATGAAAACAAAAACCAGTGCTTTTAGTTCAAATGCAAAATCCTAAAGAAAACAAAAACTAGTTTTATTGGGTAGAATAGACTAGTGAGATTCTTTGGCTTTGGTCCAAAAATGCCAATTTGCAAAGTCATTAAAAATTAGTCATTGATTTGCTGAAATACAGAAAGTTCAAGCATATTATGCTGGATTATGGAGTTCTTGCATATAAATTTCTAGCTTATTATGATGGAACTCCAACACGGAAAATTCTAGCATAATATGCTCGATTATGAAGTTCCTCCATTTAAACTTCCTAAATATTATGTTGGAACTCCAACATATTATACTAGAATCTCATATATATAATAATTTGAGCACCAATATATTATGCGGGAATTTTCCGGATTTTAAGAGTGTTTTTGTTCAAATTATTATTTACATAAAAAAGTAGCAAAATTTTGATTACTTTTAAAATTATGGCTATTTTTCAATTACCAATCGTAAATATAGCTATTTCTAGTTTTTTCTATATAACTCACATACACCATTCTATAAATATCAGTGTTCGCTCTTCAATCTGACTAATTAATAACGCACATAAGTATGATATATTAGGCTATGTTCAGGGGCGAACCCATATTGGTTCAAGTGAGTTCAGCTAAACTCACTTCATAAATGTCTTTTATTATATTTATATAAAAATTATTTCTGAAAGAAACGAACTGTATAAAGCTAAAACAGTTGAATCCCCTTCAACAAAGATGTGCCTTGGTCTGATGCTTCAGCCGGGTTCAATTTTTGTAAATTGTACGTTCAAGTCCAAATTTAAGCAATTTTTATTTCTCTCTCATTTTCAAAATGTTGAAGGGCATTCATTCGGCCTGCAGTTTTCTTATTGATAAGAACCAGATAAGAAATTTGATATACATCCTCAAGAACTTAGAGATCAACAAGTCTTCCCAACTCTTCAGAGTCAAAGGAACAACAAAAGGAACATATAGCTATAAATCCTGAGGAAACTGTACAGGTCAACTGCCCCAGATATAAAGTTGTTGCCTGCACACGCTACAGTACAGAAATAGAGCAGCAGTCAACTACATGGGGAATGCCCTTTACCTAACTTGCTTACACATTCAAAGAATATCACAAATAACTTATTAATATTAAGCAAGGTAAAACAAATCACTTGCATACAAAAGAATTGATCAAGCATACTCTCAAGTCATCCATCAATCTTGCAAGTGACTTTAAGGGGAATCAAGAGCAAAGAACAACGTAGCAACAGACCAGTTTCCCTTATTGAGTTATTATATATCCTTAGTTGAGTTGTACCTTTGTTGAAGCTTTTTACTTGTAATTCCTACTTAGCTTAGTTAGAAGCATTGCGTAGGAAACCCTTGTAAATTAAAAACACTTTTGTTTATGTCTTGGCTAGAGTTAGTCGAGTTGTAAAATTTTTGTAATAGAGTTATTACAAAGTGGCTTGTAAAAGAGTGTTACTAGTTAGTAAGGGATTAAGAGGTTAATTCCTAGGTTACAATTGATTGTAATCTAAAGTTGCTCAGTAGTGAAGTTGAAATCCTACAAGGGTAGGTCGTGGTCTTTTTATCCCGTGAGCTGAGAATTTTCCACGTAAAATTCCTCTGTGTCATTTACTTACTGCAGTGTGTATGTGTTTTTTGGAAACTAATAGACAACCTAGTTCTTTATATAATTTGGTGGACCCTTAAATTCTATCAATTGGTATCAGAGCGGGTTCTTTCTATCGGACTAACACCTAGGAAGGATCCTCATGGCTGCTCCACCAAACTTCGAAGAAGGCTAGAATACATACAAACCACCAAGGTTCAATGACCAATATTATGGATGGTGAAAGACTAGGATTCACGACTTCATCATGGCTGAAGATTCCAAGCTTTGGTATGTCATTTGTGATGACCCTTTGTTCCTACCAAGACCGTTGGCAACCCAGATGTAACAATTCCCAAAATGAGAAAGGAATTCAATGACGCTGAACAAAAATCGAGTAAGCATATCAATCTTTGATTGCTTGATCCGTGTTATTCCCTCATGAGCTATTTGAAGAGATTACAAGATTTCCTTTATTGATTGGCATGTCGATATCATGATATATTCATCAGGACCAATGCCAGAAACAAGAATTTTCTTTGCACGAAAAGTCATTTCTTTGGCCTTTATGTTGGCAATCCAGCTGTAACTATTCCCAAGACACGCATACTCGGTTTACCTCTATCATTAATTAATTTCACTCTCTTGGAGAAATCATTCCAAAAAACAAACTTATCAGAAAATACTTAATGTCTTGCCTAGCTCCTCGGAAAGCAAAGTGGACGCTATCATAGAGGCAAAAGACATGCAGAAGTTAACCATTGAAGAACTTGTCCATAATTTGAAAACCTATGAAATAAAGAAGAAGAAGGACAATGAGAGAAAAGATCCCAATACGAAGAAGAATTTGATCCTCAAGACTGACAATAATGATTCAAGTGGCAAGGATGCTGATATGGATTACCCGACAAAATGTTTCCAAAAGTTGGTTCGCAGGAATGGAGGCATCTTCAACAAGCCAAAAGGTTATGACCTATGTCATAAGTGCAGTAAGCCAGGGCACCATCAAGGATTTTACTCTCTTAAAGCAAGATCAGTACAAAAATAACATTGACAAAGCAGCCAAGAAGAACCAGTTCCTAATAAACTCTTCAAGAAGAAAAATATCATTGATAATGTTATTGCATGGGGATACTCTTCCAGCGAGTCTGAAGAAGATGATGACCAAGGTAACAGCTCCATGATAGCAATAGAAAATGAAGCAATTGAGTATGACTCCATTTTTGCCTTGATGGCACAGTCTAATGATGATGGAGATGACGATGATGATTATAAGGTAAATTTTCTGGATGCTCAAAGAAATCTAGAGTCATATTCTGTGAAAAGACTTATGTCTTTGGGAAATGTTTTAATTGATTCTTATCACAGTCTCATGAATGATAAAGAAGAATTAACTGTGGAAATAGGAGAAGCAGATGATCTAGTAATCATTGTGGTTGATTTAAAGGAAATAACTAAGAGTCTGGAGAAAGAAAAAAATGCCTTAGCTGAAAACATTGCAAACATAGAACATGAAGAAGACGATTTAGTGATTGTTGTGGTCGATCTAAAAAGTTCCATTGAGTGTGTTAAAAAAGAGAAAGAAGTTTTAATTGAGGCAGTCGCTAACATTGAGCATGTGGGAGATAACCTACTAGTAGTGGTGGTAGATCTAAGGGAAACAATTTAGGAACTCAAAATGGAGAGTAGGCATAGGAACAGACAAAAGGGAAATAAAGTTGCAAGTACGGCAAGCTTGAAAATAAGTTAAAATTAGTGAAATATAATCTGTGTGCCGAGCTTGAGAAAAACAAATAACTTCAAGAAAAACTAGGAAAAGTCAAGAGTGATCTTGAAAAATCACTCAAAATGGACTTGGTCCTCTGATGCTATCACTACCATGTACACAAATAATGGGGAAAACAAGCAGGGAATTAGATTTCAAAGGGAAAAGACTCCCTACAACCCTCACAGCAAGTACGCTACTGTACCTGACAATTGGCTATGCACTCACAGTAGTAACACTTGGCGCTTAAAGGAAACCTATAAGGCCAGATTCCAATTTCAATAGAAAAATAAAATTTTGCTGAAAAATTAACTAATTTTAGGGAACCTGGTCCTTCACATAAAAAACGTATAATTCCTGGTTGGACCAAAAGAGCCCTAATTCACCCCTTTCCTCATTACAAGGGATCCAAACTTGTTTGTATTCCTAATCTAACCTTTGATTTCCTTGTGCAGGGAACGCGAAAGGGAGAAGCCAACAATGGTATATGTATAGCGGCTGCTCAAAATACATTACTGGAAGTACAAATGATTTTCTTTCACTGAAATCCCTGCAGGGGGTAATGTATCCTTTAGAAATGGAAAAAAGAGATGCATTTTGAGAGTTGGAAGGATTGGGAAGTCTCTTTCTCACTTTATTGAAAATGTGTAATATGTGAAGGGGTTAAATATAGCTTGTTGAGTATTTCCCAAATCCGTGACAAAGGTAACAAAGTAGAATTTGGATCCAAAATATGCAGTGACAAATCTTATGACTGGCAAAATGGTGTTAGTGTCCAAAAGATACAAAACATCTATGTGGCTAACTTTGACTCCTTGCAAAATGGTAATCTTAGCTGTCTGAGTGTTGTTGATGATAATGTTGAGCTATGTCATAGAAGGTTGGGTCATGCAAGTTTCACGTTGCTGAACAAATTGGTCAAGAAGGACCTTGTTCGTGGTTTTCCCAAGTCAATCTTCAAGGATTACAAGGTGTGTGATGCATATATAAAAGGAAAGCAAGTCAGATCCTCTTTTAAGCCCAAAAAAGTAAGTTAGCACCTCAGAGACACTTGATCTCCTCCATATGGATCTATGTGGACCTATGAGTGTGCAAAGTAGAGGAGGAAAGAGGTACATATTTTTCATAGTGGACGACTATTCCAGATTCACTTGGACTCTATTTCTCATAACCAAGGATAAAGCCTTTCAAGTGTTTATTTATTTATTTCTAAACCAAGACGTCTATTTATATATTTTTCATTATTGTTTCTTTTACTTATTGGAACGAGTCTTGAGTTAATTCATGACTCCTTTTGCTCATTCACAATTATTTTCTAGTATTAGACCTTGAAATATTTCTAGCCCCAATTAACTATATTCTCGCATGACCCGACCTTCAGTTGGAATATGAAAGAAACATAATTAATAGCTTAGCCTCAAATATCAGATTTATTAATAAAGACATATTTATACTAACAGTAAATCAAATAAAATTTATAAATAAAAATAATAACTCATGAATATTCCAACTTATACTTCAGTAGTAAAACAAAGATTGAATCTATATCCTTAGACTATGGTAAGTAACTAACATCATTACTAAAATAACTTAACTAATACAACAAGTTATGACGTAGAAAATGTGAGACAATTAATGATTTTTCTTATCTTTTTCAAAGTAAAAATAGTCATACTAAATTAACACTTGATAATTTTCATCTTTCATGGCTAAGTAATCAAACATGTGTAAACGTGTATTCCAAAAAGAACGATTATTTTGTTTTGGAGGAAACCTATTATAATCTTATAAATAAAACTTATCATAATTTATGGCATGTTTACAAGAATGATTGGGCAAAATTAATATAAAGATGACTTCAAGTATTAATTAAACCAAGCATTCAAGCCTAGATTCATTCATGACAAATTTACAAATTGAACTTCGAAGATGATTTAAATAAACAAAGACAAAAGATAAATTTTTAGACTGCTATCTATGTATATATATATATATATATATATATATATATATATATATATATATATATATATATATATATATACACACATAGTAAATCGTAAAAAATAGACGGCGATAGGTCAGACAAACACAAAACAATATTTGTGTTCGGCTCTTAAGAAAACTAATACAAATATTAACACACATTCAGGCTTAAATCATGATATTATCATTGAACTAGCAAGGAAATTCAATATTACCTTTTGTGAAGATTTCACAATAGATAAACAGATACAATCTACTGATTTTCAAAGCTAGCAATGCTAACTTTTTTAGAACCTCGAACTCGGAACCGTGAACGAAATCTCAAACTCTGTCTTTACACTCTATTTCTCTCTTGCACAATTTTTCTTGATTTTTTTCTTTCGTTCTTTGTCCTTTATTCTCCGTCTTTTTTTTTTCAATTGTCTTTCCTTCTTTTTCTTTTTATGATCATGTTGTCCTCTTTCTCTTTTGCTTCTTTTTATAATAGAAGTCTCTTTCTCTTTATATAGATGAGTATGAGTAGTTTTATAACTTCTAAGGAAGTGGGGAAGTGGGGATTGAAAAGTTAGGAACGTGACTATATTTGCATGATGGTGAATGGGGTAGATTTGGTGATACATTCTGCGGTGCTGGGGTCTGTTCTAAATGTCCCTGCTGAAAAGTTGTCTACTGTTCAATGCTATTTCTTTTTAAATTTTAGAAATACTATAGTTAAGGATAAGGCAGTCTAGTAGGGGGAATGGGTACACAATAAGGTCGTTCTTCTAGTGTACTAATTGTTGTTTGAGATGGTTAATAAGGTTTTTCTCCCTCGTGCTGAGAGAAGGTCCATGGCATCCAGAGCTGACCTGGTTCTCATGGAAGCATTGGATGGATTTACTACCATTAACCTGCCTGGGATTATGATTGAACATATACAGAAAGTGACAGAATTCAAATATGGTAACCATGGGCTGCCTTATGGGTTCCTTATCACTAAGGTGTTTGAGTTCTTCAAGGTCCCTCTAGGACAAGCTTAAGTGGGCATTAGGAAGCAAACTTTCTCCAAGACCAATCATGAAAAATGTGAGTGCATTGATAAAGTTGAAGGAGTTAGAAGCACTTCTACCATCTATCAGCTAATCAACGCTCAGAATAATGCTACGGAAAATATCATAAAGTTAAAGTAAGGAATGACATTCTTGACGGTCAGCTCAGTCAGCTTCAGGAGAAACCTGGTTCTAATAGTTCTCAAAGCTCAGATGTTGCCTATTTGGCTAAGGAGAATGTTGAGATCAAGAAATAATTGGAGGGACTGAAAGAGAAATTGCTCAATGAGCAAATATCGGCGAATGCTCGAATGGATCTAGTTCTTCAAACCCTTGCCTCTGTTTCTAAGCACTCTCATTCTAGTTCTCCCTAGATAGAGTCCTCTCAGTGTCAAGTCTTAAGTGCCAGTCTCTTATGTTAGTTCACGGTGATGTTTGGGGTACGTGTTTTCTCTTTTTGTTCTAAATTGTAGATGGTTGTTAGCAACATTTAATCTACTCCCTATCTTAAAATTCTAATTGTTTAATGGAAGCTTTTCCTTTTTTGCTGTATATATCTTACTTTTATGCTCTATTTTTAGTCATGTTGTGTGCACATAAAAAGCATGAGTTAACTCAAGCTAGACTTCTTTTTGCATAAAGCCTATTACTGATCTTTTTATGATGCCAAAAGGGGAAAAAATAATTCTGGGGGAACAAGATGGACAATCGATTCAGGTGGAATACGGCAAATGCCAATGTCATTCTGGTTCTTAAGGGGAACTTGAATTATAAGTATGTCATTCTAGTTTACAGGGGGAACTTGAATTATATGTTTGTCATCATCAAAAAGGGAAAAATTGATAGGTTATATGTGTATCCATATTATATTTTGATGATGTAACATACTTACTGATAAGAACTAGATAACGAACCTGATACACATCCTCAAGAACATAAAGATCAACAAGTCTCCAGTTGGGGGCACAGTTCAACTCTTCAGAGTCAAAGGAACTACAGATGGAACAAATAGCTACCATTTCCCGAGGATAGTGTATAGGTCAACTGCCCCAGCTGCAAAGTTGTTGGCTGCATATGCTACAGTACAGAAATAGTGCAGCTGTCAACTTTATTCGGAATTCACTTTACCTAACTTACTTACATCATTTAAAATGATGTCACAAATAAATTATCAATCAAGGTAAAAGAAATCACATGCATACAAAAGAATTGATCAAGCATTCTCTCAAGTCATGCATCAATCTTGCAAGTGACTCTCCAGGGCATCAAGAAAAAAGAACAACATATTAACGGACCAGTTCCCCTTATTGAGTTATTAAATGTCCTTAATTGTGTTGCACCTTTGTTGAAGTTCTTTACTTGTAATTCCTACTAAGCTTAGTTAGAGGCATTTGGTAGGAAACCTTTTCTAAATCATAAACCCTTGTGTTTGTGTCTTGACTAGAGTTAGTCGAGTTGTAATGTCTTTGTAATAGAGTTATTATAAAGTGGTTTGTAATTGAGTGTTGCAAGTTAGTGAGGGATAAAGAAGTTTCTTAGGTTACAATAGATTGTAATCTAAAGTTTCTCAGTAGTGAAGTTGAAATCCTATAAGGGTATGTCGTGATTTTTTTATCCCGTGAGAAGGAATTTTTTCATGTGAAATTCCTCAATGTCATTTACTTACTGTAGTGTGCATGTGTCTTGTGAAAACTAATAAAGAACGTGATTCTTCATATAGTTTGGTGGACCCTTAAATTATATCCGAAAATTTTTTATATAAAATTAGGCAAAATACATAGTTTACCCATCGACCTTGCATCTAAATCCCTGTTACACACCTCTCCATTACGGGCAACCTTGTAGATACCCAACCGTTGTCGAGTGTGTCTAAGACACATCATTTTTTTCTTCACCAGGTTTGCAAAGCATGTGTATTCTGACACGCCAATAAAGGCGTGACACGTGTCACTGACTAATAATTAAAAAATAGCACATAAAATTACAATTATATCCATATCTTCTTCATCATGTCCACCATAGCTGCCATTAGCATGCTTTCAATTTCGTTCTCTTTCAATTTTCACAATTAAAGCAGAAAGAGGAATATGCATGTTTTAGCGAAGAAGATTAAAAATTTACAATTTAATTATTTGTACATTTACCCATTAACAAATTTAAAGAATATTCTTATTTGCAAAAGCTTGAGGTAAGCTTTAATGGCTTGAAATATTTTCGAAAAATCAGCCTTACGAAAAAATTAACTTAGCCTTGACAGAAGCTCAAGCTAAGATTTTATAAAAAATAAAAAAAAATTTGTACATACAGTTGAGCCAACCTTTGATGGTTGGTGGAGCTACAACGAGTTTAATTGTTTAATTCTAATTATAATTTCTTAACAAAAGAAATTTACAAAACTAAAGACTAATGATCAACAAGAAGATATATGAAAAATCTTAGTGGATCTATTTGAGAAGAATAGATCGGGCAGAAAGAAAGGGTCTAATTAAGTGTCAAGAAGCATCCATGGTAGGTTTGGTGATTTTTAATTTAGGAAGAAGATGACCCTATTTAAAATTTTCAAAAAAAAACTAAAAAATTACATCTTGTACAAAAATTCTCCTGCTCACGCGCTTCATTTGATGGTAAAGATACGCACTGACCATGTGGGAAAAGTAGTGTATCTTAGTTACAGTCTATAAAGATTGGGTATGTAAAAGATTGCCGTGAGGATTATATATGTAATAGTGATTTGAATATAAGGTCAATGGGTAAAATATGTATTTTACCTATAAAATTAATTTTACTTTAGCTCTCTTCAGTTGTATTTTGGTTTAGTGTTAGTGCAAGTTGAATTAATATTTTAAATGGATCAAACTGATATTTGTTACCGTAAAATTTCTTCAATAAATTGTTAAATTGTAAGGTAAATAGTTTTATTACATATATATATATATATATATATATATATATATATATATATATATATATATATAGGGCGGGTAAATTTTCTTTTAAGATTAATTAAGAACCAAAATAAAAAGCTCTAGGTAAATCACGTTTGCTTGTTAACTTAGTGTCAATTTTAATGTCATTTATTTTTGAAGACTTTAATATATATTTGAACCCGCTTACATAAAAATCCGAAACTTTTTATTTGAATCTATTGTGCATCTTAAGTAATAATAATATATCAACCATTCAATCACTATTGCGTCAATATTTTAAGATAAAGAGAGAGGCAATACATCTTCAGAGAAGCCAGCGATTAGGTTAATATTTTACTTAAATATATGACACTACTAATAATGTTATCACTGTCTTGCTACGTTTCATTTTCCCACCTTTGTTTGTACATGACTATTATGTTAATGAATTTTAAATCAGGTATTGAAGAAAATAGTCACTTTTTATAACGATTAGTACGTTAATATGCATAAGATATACCTACTAGTTAATATACATTAAAGGGGAGTCTTGACGTAATTAGTAAAGTTGTTACCATATGACAAGGAGATCAAAAATGTGACCCGTGGAAATAGTCTCTTACAGTCCGACCCTTTCCCGAATCCTGCACATAGCGAAAGTTGTTAGAAAAATTAGTAGAATATGGGACGAAATAATTAGGACTTGATAGTGTAGTCGCTGTTCTTAAGGAATTTAAGCCTCCCAATTCCGTTACTGCAGGGATTATGGCAGAATTCTACAAAAGCCTCCAAAATTCGAGTTTCAGCAATTAACTCAAATTTTCCACAAAAACAGAATATTTGTGAGTTGTAGAAAATAAGTAGAAGAAATAAAAAGATGAAAATTTCAAATAATTTCATTTTGGAGATGATATAGGTATTTATAATACCTCTTGGAGTCTGTTAGAATTAACAGATTCATCTCTTCATAACATGCACCTTTTAAAAACCAATAGTCACCTTCTTTTGGATTTAAAAGAAAGCTGTTAAAAACGTTTTCTGAATTTAAAAGGCAAAAATATTTTTAATTAATTAATGGGTGACTAAAATATTAATTTCGGGCTACTTAATTGGCCCAAAGTCCAAGTGCTCAAGTGTTTAGGTGCCCAATCTTGACTATTAATAATGTAGAGGGTGTTTGGCTAAGCTTATAAGCTGGTCAACTAGCTTATAAGCACTTTTCGACTTATCGACGCGTTTGGTAAAGTTAAAAGTACTTATAAGCCAAGATCTTATAAGTTAAAAATAAGCCAAAAAACTATAAGTTGATCTCCTCCAACTTATCAATTTTTAGCTTATAAGCACTTTAAATTTAACCAAGATTTTTACTATTATATCCTTAAAATATTTCGTTTTAGAACAAAACCCCTACATCGACACTCACAGCCTCAAGTATTTTTTCAAGGAAAACTATCAGCTATGTCTATTTATAAGTAGCTCATTACAAAAATAGGTCAATTCAGTAAATATTACTAATATTAGCCAGTTAGCTATTTGTAACAAAAAAAAAGGCCAGATTTTGCTTTCTTTTGAGTGAGTGTTATTAGAATAGATTGTGTATATCTTAAGGAGCTTGAATCTCTGTTTTGGGATGATTTTGTGATGTTTTGAGGTGGTTTGAATTGAAAATTTTAAGTAAACTAAACATGAAAAACAATAATATGTGTATCATATTTGTATCAATTGTGTACCATATGTATATCTATGTATACATGTGTGTAGGATACATGCGTGATATGTGTTTGATACATGTGTCGCGGAAGAATTTTTTGAACTCGGTTTAGTTACGAATTTCGATATAAAATCAATCCAAACACCTCCAATCTTCCTCAAATTTTGTATATTAACTTATCCATATATTTTCAATAAATTTCAACTATACCCATTGAAAAACGTTTTTTTTGCTTAGACTTTTGGAATATTGTATATATTTATTTTTGTATTTCATCACCGTATTTGCTACATCATCCATGAAATTTTCCTTCCATCTTGCATCGAATCACGCTTAAAAATATGGAAGGTGATTTTTGCATGTGATTTTTTGAGAGAAAGAACCTTATTTATTTGATTTTTCAATTTTTATATGTGTTTGGATAGTTTTGGTAAGTCTATGGCTAATGGTTAGAGATTGGTAAGTTGAGATTTAGTTGGGACATTTGTGTAAGTTTTCCTTTTTCAACCTAAACACCCCCTCCCCCGCTTCTTCAAGTGTGTAATTCCCATTGACTATTTAAGATACGCAAATTCTCTATTTCTTTGCATATTTATATCCACGTGATTATGTATTAATCTTTGAACTGTATATAATAAATGAGGACATATCAAATTTTTGGAGTATTACTTTCTGTAGGTATATAAATTTTATTAAAATTAAATTCATAATATAATTTGGATTATATTTTAAATTCAAGAAAATATTGGTCCAAATAAATGTTATGGGCTAATATTGAATTAATTATATAAGTCCAATATATATGGATTAAATAAATAAGTTTTAATCCATTGTGCTAGCACATTTAATTGGGCTAAAGTGATAAGCCCACTTCACTAGCTCAAGATGACATCTTCCTAGAGGCCCAGTTTGGTGCCACGTGTCAAATGACGTGGCATGCAGGGTCAAGCGGAAGAGCCAATAGGATCATGCCACGTGCCAAGATGACAAAGCACGCCAAGTCACACTAAAAATCCAATGAAATCGCGCCACGTGTGCAAGTGACATGTTCTTGCCAATCAAATGCGGCCATGCCACACTTCAATTTGATTGGTCGGAAAGAGTTTGTTCTTATCACAACTCTTCCCTTCCACAACTATAAATAGGGGTCTTCATAACTCACAAAAGAAACCAGAAGTTATAATAAGAATCAAGAGAGAGATCGTGGATCAAACGCTGCAAATTTCTCTACAAGTTTCCAGCTTCAAGCAATCAAGTTCAAGTTCAAGAAATCAAGTTCAAGCTCAAGCTCAAGAACAAGATAATCGTTCGTGGAAACAAATATAAATTTAAGATCATCGTTCGTGGAAACAAATATAAATTCAAGATCAAGCTCAAAAACCCTTGAATTTATACTATAAAAGTAGAATCAGAGGATCTATAAAGATTGTAACACTCAAATATTCGAAATAAATTACTACGATTGTTGTGATATTTTTTGTCTTGATTTTATTTTCTCGACGCAAATTTATTCTCTACAAATTCTGGCACGCCCACTGAGACAATCTCTACCTCTCATCTCAACTTTTCAATCACCAAATTTCAAGAACATTGAAATGGCTCCAAAGAAAATCAACTCCGGTTCAACTTCCACCAAGACTGCTAATTCCAGGTTCTACGCTGATGTGGAAAGCATCCTTGATATCACTTTTGGAAGATTCGGCCCAGTACGAGGAGAAAATCAAGCTTTTTAGGACAACATGCACCCCAAGCGTCGTCCGCATCAACCCTTGTTTTCGGATCTTCATCCTCAAAAGGAAAAAGATCTGCCACAAACGCATCTGAAGGAGGAAGCGATGTTGCTGAAAAGATCAGGAAAACACTAGCTCTGCTTGACCCCTCCGGCTCCAAGCACTCTGCTGTGAAGGAAGATGATGATGCTTCAAATGATGGATCCTCCCAGTTACACCATATAGCGTGAGCCATCAAGGATCAATCTGTGTGAAAATTCATGCTACTCTCCGTCATCCACGACAATCATGCAAGCCATGGTGACAAACACTTCATCCATGGAGGAGCAGTTGGCAAATTTGACGGAAGCAATCGCTGGCTTGACTAAATGCATGCCAAATCAAGAGGCTAGAATTGACAAGCTAACAGACAGGGTGGGAACCTTGATGGAGGAAGAATCTACCCCATGCACCCAGCAAGCTCACAGAAGTTCTAGAGAGCGACTCTCCCCCGAGACAAGCAGCATCCACTAAGGCTGTTCCTGTCTCATCAGAAGGATGATTCCAATAGATCAATTGAAGGAGTTCATTGAAGGAACCATCAAGAACAAATATAAAGTTTCTGCTAAGTCCTCCCTTACATATGCAAAGCCATACACTGCAAGGGTCGATATGTTGAAGATGCCTGCTGGCTATCAACCTCCAAAGTTTCAACAGTTTGATGGTAAAGATAACCCAAAGAAACATGTGGCGCACTTTGTTGAGACATGCAACAATGCTGGGACTTATGGAGAATACCTTGTTAAACAGTTTGTTCACTCATTGAAAAGAAATGCTTTTGATTGGTACACGGGCCTCGAGGATGGATCTATCGATAGTTTGGATAAACTAGAGCAAGAGTTCCTCAATCGCTTTTATAGCACGAGACGCACTGTGAGTATGATAGAGCTCGTAAATACTCGTCAAAAGAAGGGGAACCAGTTATCGACTTTATCAATCATTGGAGGAATGCAAGCCTCAACTGCAAATACAGGCTTAGTGAAGCTTCGGGCGTAAAGATGTGCATCCAAGGCGTGCAATGGGGATTGCGCTACATCTTGCAAGGTATCAGGCCTAGAACATTTGAAGAACTTGCAACTCGTACCCATGACATGGAATTGAGCATGTTCTCCGCTGGAAATGAAAGGCTACCCATATATGAACCTCGCAAAGCGAATGACAAGCAAGAAGTTAGGAAGTGGGGCAAGTTCCTACCCAAGTCTGAAAGAAAAGAAGCTATGAATGTCAATACATCACCTATGAAGTTCACGACGAAGGTGAGCAAGAAGCAGGGTATGAAATCCACTTCTTTTCAACACAAGCCAAGTGGAAAGTTGACTCTAAAAGAAATTCAGGAGAAAGAGTACCCATTCCTAGATTCTGATGTGCTAGCCATTTTTTAAGAACTCCTCGAGTTAAATCTCATTGAGCTTCTGGAGATGAAGCGACCAAATGAAGCTGGGAAAACAAATGACCCAAATTACTAAAAATATCACCGACTTGTAAGCCACCCTCTGGAGAAGTGCTTTGTTTTCAAGGATAAAGTCATGGACTTGGCTCACGAAAAGAAGATTGTGCTAGAAGATGAGAAAGAAAGCACAAACCAAGTCTCTATCACATTCGGCTCATTCAGCCTGGATGAGTCATGTGGTTTTAAAGAAAGTAAAGATGAAGAATTTGGAGAGCGACAAAGCTGAAGTCAACCAACCCGATGATGATGAAGGTTGGATATTGGTGACTCGTAGGCACCATAAAAGGAGCCCACGAAAAGAATCAGTGGAACAACCAACAAGGAAGATGATGGTAAAAAGACCAATGAAAAAAAATCCAATGAGGCATTTGAAGAAAGCAAAGGTGGAGATGCACCACCCTCAAAGGCCACGAAATCCAGTAACCTTGGAGGAATTTTTACCAAATTGGTTCCGCACGAAGATTTCCCATGAGGACATTGATGCCTCTTATTGCCACGCTGACAAAGGGGAAGAAAAAAGTGATGACCTACCGTTGGCACCATCTTCAAAAAAGCCTATCGACTTCACTCCTCAAGAAGTTAATGCTTTTGAGGAAAATGTCACGTTCACAAATGATGATCTTTTGCTAGGTGACACTCCTCATAACCTCCCATTGTACCTGGTCGGCTATATGTGCGATGAAAGGGTAAATCGGATTTTGGTTGATGGAGGATCCTCAATGGACATTTTGACAATTCACACTGTGAAAGAACTGGGTTTTCCCATGAACGAACTCTCAGAAAGTCATGTGATGATCCAAGGATTCAACCAAGGGGGCAGAGAGCCATAGGTGCGATCAGGCTGGGAATCACTATTGAAGATATATAATCAAGTGCATGGCTGCATGTGATCAACGGAAAGACTTCATACAATGTGTTTCTTGGGAGGCCTTGGATACATGAGAATAAAATAGTTTCATCTACCTACCATCAATGTTTAAATTACTACCAGGGTGGAGTGGAGAAGAGGATAGTTGCTGATGATGAGACATTCACCGAGGCTGAGTCACACTTCGCCGATGCTAAGTTCTACTTGAAGAGCCGCATTGTGAAAGAGCTGAAAGCTGATGATGGTATGAAAAGCAAGAATGAAGACCCCATAACTAAAATAGTTGAGGTGACCATGGGTAAAGCCAAAGCTGTTACAAATGAGGTGCCTGCCAATATGAATAAATCTCATAAAGGGGGTATTGTGTCCTATGGAAAGAAAGTAAGTCATAAACTCCAATACGTCCCTAAAAGGAAAAAAGATGAGGGCATGTCATATAATATCCAAATTACCATGCCAAAGGAGTTAACTCTTCTGGTCAAATGAATTGAGGCAGTAAAGTCGTCCTCAATGCCGCTTGCAGGGTTTGTATCCCAAAATCATTTGCAGAATGTGGCACTGCCTACAAAACGAACAGATGAAGGTTTTGACCCTAATGCTTACAAGCTATTTGCAAAAGCAAGATACAATCCCAACGAGCCATCAAAGTTAGGGAAACTCCCGTCAAAAACTACAACGAGGCAACCACGTGAAGTTTTGGGATACAAGAAACAGTCACCACTGCGCATTTCAATAAGAAGGGAGAGCAGCAAGTATGTCACTGTAGAAGATGAATCAACCGCTTCTAACAAGCCTTCTGTCTTTGATCGACTTGGAAGATCACCTGTGAGGACCTCCGTGTTTGAAATATTGGGCCCAATAGAAAAGGGGAACAAGTTCCGAAGAAATTTTCAAAGCATAAGAACACCCGCTTCACCCAAAATCCAGGAGATCCTTAAAGAATTCCAAGGTTTGGTTCCTTCTAGAATGAAGGGACAAACAAAACTTGTAGTTTTATGTGAGGAAATACTGAAGGTAAAGCCATATACTGTGGTCTACACTAAGGAACGTGACGAAGACGAAGAAAGTGTAGGTTCTTCGTACCATTTCACTGTACAAAGCGAGAATGGTGTTCCGTCTTCGATGAAGGATAACGCAGAATTGGAGCATGTTTCACCATATTATCACATATCCTTCAATGATGGGGATCCTCAATAATATGAAGATACGAAAGATGCTCCACCTGAACTTGAAGAAGGAGTGAAGACGATGGTTGATGCCTTAAAAGAAGTTAACCTTGATACCGATGAAGAACCAAGACCCACCTACCTAAGTGCTTAACTCGAAGTTGATGAAGAAAGCACTTATATTGAGTTACTCAAAGAGTTTAGGGATGTGTTTTCTTGGAGTTACAAAGAGATGCCTGGCTCGGACCCGAAAGTAGCAGTCCATCACCTTGCAGCCAAAAATGGTGCTCGCCCTGTTAAATAAGCTCAAAGACGCTTCAGGCCGGACTTGGTTCCCCTGATTGAGGTTGAAGTTAACAAACTCGTTGAAGTTGGATTTATTCGGGAAGTTAAATACCCAACATGGGTTTCAAGTATTGTCCCTGTATGGAAGAAGAATGGCCAGATTCGAGTATGCGTTGACTTCAGTAACCTCAATAATGCATGTCCCAAAGACGAATTCCCGCTTCCTATTCCAGAGCTGATGATCGATGCTACTACTGGTTATGAGGCAATGTCTTTCATAGACGGTTCGTCGGGCTATAACCAAATTTGCATGGCACCAAAAGATGAAGAGCTTATTGCGTTCCGCACTCCGAAGGGTATTTATTGCTACAAGGTAATGCCTTTTGGCTTGAAGAAGGCTGGTTCTACTTACCAAAGGGCTATGCAAAATATTTTTGACGATCTTCTCCACAAGAATGTCGAATGCTATGTTGATGACTTGGTGGTGAAATCAAGAGAGAAGGGCGACCACATGAAAGACTTGAGGATGGTATTTGAATTGCTCCGGAGATACCAACTTAGGATGAATCTGTGCCTCTGGAGTTACTTCTGGAAAGATCCTTGGTTTCATTGTCCGACATCGAGGGATCAAAATCAATCAAGCCAAAGTGGATGCCATTTTTTGAAAATGCCTAAGCCTCGAGATATCCATGAATTGAAAAGTCTGCAAGGAAAGCTAGCGTACCTTAGGAGGTTCATTTCGAACCTAGCTAGGAAATGCTAACCATTTAGTCGCCTTATGAAGAAAGGTGTCCCTTTCAGATGGGACCAAGCATGCAGTAATGCCTTTGAGAGCATTAAATCCTACTTGATTAAGCCTCTAGTTTTAGCAGCCCCTGTACCTGGAAAGCCGTTGATACTACACATTGCGGAAGAAGAAAGGTCTGTTGGAGCACTGTTGGCCCAAGAAAATAGTGAGGGGAAAGAAAACTCTCTATACTACTTGAGCAGGATGATGACACCAAACGAGTTGAATTATTCGCCAATTGAGAAGTTGTGCTTGGCGCTAGTCTTCTCAATTCAAAAGTTAAAGCACTACTTTCAAGCTCATGTTGTCCGTCTTGTTTCTAAAGCAAATCCCATAAAGTTCGCGATGTCAAAACCTGTTCTTAGTGATCGACTAGCGAGGTGGTACCTCTAATTTCAACAATTTGAGATTTTGTACATCCCTCAAAAGGCTGTAAAAGGACAAGCATTGGCAGATTTCTTGGCAGATCATCTGATACCTGATGACTGTGAGCTTACTGATGAACTACCTGATGAGGACGCAATGGTCGTTAAAGTTCAACCTCCATGGAAGATGTACTTTGATGGTTTCGCGCATCGTGGGGGAGCTGGGGCTGGCGTAGTATTTTTCACTCCCCAGTGTGAAGTCTTGCCCTACTCCTTCACCTTGACACAACTCTGTTCCAGCAATGTTGCTGAGTATCAGGCATTAATACTTGGGCTTGAAATGGCCATTGATATGAAGCAGTTGCAATTGCAAGTCTTTGGTGACTCTTAGTTAGTGGTCAACCAGCTTTTGGGTAGTTACGAGGTTAAGAAGCCTGAACTACGCCCATATCATGATTACGCTAAAAAATTGATAGGATGGCTCGATGATGTGACTATTCAGCATGTGCCAAGGAAAGAAAATAAGAATGTTGATGCTTTAGCTGCCCTAGCTTCATCTTTAACCCTGCCTGATCAAGCGCAAGTTACTGTTTGCCAAAAATGGGTAGTACCGCCGCCAAATGAGGCTGAAGGTGAATAAAACGAACTCGAGCATCTTGTTGTTGTTTCTGAAGTTGAGAAATAAGAATGGTGCCAACCCATTATCGACTACTTATGCTATGGGATACTTCTAGAAAATCCGAGGAGAAGGACTGAAATTTGTCGTCGTGCACCTCGCTTCCTTTACTACAAGGATACTCTATATAGAAAGTCGTTCGAGGGAGTACTCTTGCAATGCCTAGGAGAAGAAGAAGCTTTGCAAGAGGCACATTCTGGGGTATGTGGGTCACACCAGTCTGGACCAAAGCTCTACTTCCATATAAAAAAGATGGGATATTATTGGCCAACGATAGTAAAAGATTACTTGGACTACGCTCGAAGATGCAAGGCTTGTCAATTCCAGGCGAATTTTATTCATCAACCTCCTGAAGTGTTGCACCAGACTGTTGCATCCTGGCCATTTGACGCTTGGGGATTGGATGTTGTCAGACCAGTGCCAAAGTCCTTTGTTGTCCACCTATACATCTCGGCTGCAACTGACTACTTCTCAAAATGTGCGGAAGCTGTTGCTGTGAAGGAGGTAAAGAAGGAAAATGTTGCAAGTTTCATCCGAGTGAACATCATCTATCACTTTGGCATGCCCCGTTACATAATAACGGATAATGGCAAGTCGTTCGACAATAGGTTGATGAACAAGATTTGTGAGCTCTTTGGCTTGAAGCAACATAACTCTTCGATGTACAATGCTGCCGCCAATGGTATAACCGAAGCATTCAACAAGACTCTATGCAACTTGTTTAAAAAGTCGTCTCCAAATCCAAACGAGATTGGAATGACCGTACGGAAGAAGCTCTATGGGCATATAGGACTACTCACCGCACGCCGACACAGGCGACTCCTTATTCACTTGTTTATAGGGTCGAAGCCTCATAGCCACTTGAGCGTCAAATACTTTCATTACGACTCGCTATTCAAGAAGGGATCACTGATGAAGAAAATGCTCGACTTCGGTTAGTAAAGTTGGAAGCTCTTGATGAAAAGAAATTGGAAGCTCAACAGAGTCTTGAATGTGATCAAGCTCGATTATCTCGCGCCTTCAATAAAAGAGTTCGCCCGAGATCCTTTCAAGTAAGAGATCAAGTCCTTGCCGTACAGAGACCCATAATTACTTCCCATAAACCTGTAGGGACTTCAAAGTGGGATGGTCCATGTGTCGTGCAAGAAGCTTACTCAAGTGGGGCTTACAAGCTGGTTGATTAGATGGTATGAGAATTGGCCCTATAAATGGCAAGTTTTTGAAGAAGTATTATCCTTGAAGTCATGAAGTTCCTTGATGCACGAGCCTGAACTGGATGTTGCTACACTCCTGACCCGCAAGAGTGTAAATTGTGTATGGCCCAAAAAAAAGAGTCCGCTAGGTTAAAAACCCCGAAAGAGACGGCCTAGGCAAATGTTAGAATGCAAAAAAAAAACGAGTCCACTAGGTTGAAAATATCGAAAGTGGCGGCCTAGGAAAAAGTTAGGACAAAAAACAAAAAAAAACAAAACAAACAAAAAAACAGAAAAATAAAAAATCATCTAGTCTGAACTACGGTATGACTTGATCTTCTTAACCGAGGTACGTAGGCGGCTTAGAGTTTCATTCTAAGTTCAGTCACATACGTTCAAAAGATACATATTGCCCTAATTTTTGTTCGAATGAAGTATGAAGGAACACAAGATCAAGCTGAAATGTCATCCTCCTGTTGAACTTCGATCTCATTTGATTTAAAGGAGGTAACCCTCATAGGTAAATTGATATCTTCAATGGGCCAATTTTAGAAGGATTTCAATTATTTGCATTGAAATCCAAGGATTCTCTATGTCTTTAGGTTCACCAAACCTTCAAGTTTGTTGGTCTCCAATTCCGCCCTCTACCAAAAAAAAAAGGGAAGAGAAGCGAGGTGTCAAAAGGAAGCACGAGTATAAGAAAATGATTGCTTGGTACAACGTTTCAAATTCAGCTAGATTTGAACCCCAAGATATTTGTGAGGATATGGTTCTTAAATTTCGATTTATGGCAAGTAAGACGTCTTCCGACCTCGAGGCTTCCATATCAAGATGCAAAATATTTGGTGAAGTCACGCGAATCTCAAATTGTCGGTGTATCACAAATTAGTATTGACTTTGAAATATTATCTGAATGTGTCCATAAGGAATTAAATCTTGAATTTTGGATATGTTATATATTTGGAAGTTAAGTTTAAATGGTTTATGATTTTGACGTTCCTACTTCAGCATACAAAACTTTTGGCGAAATCGCGTAAATCTAAAATTTTCAACGTGGTGGATTCTAAAGTTGATTTCAAAATATTATCTGGGATGATTCAAAAGTTATTTGATTGAGAATTTTGGATATATTCTAGATATTGGAGTCTAGTTTTTAAGAAATTAAACTGTTTGTAATTTTAACGTTCCTAAACCAAGATATGATTTTTTTAGAGAGACTGTGCAAATCTGGAATTGATAGCAAGGTGCAACAAAAAGTTGGTTTCAAAATATTATTCGGAACTACTATGAAGTTATTTGATTGAGAATTTTGGATATGTTCTAGATATTGGAGTCTAGTTTTCATGAAATCAAACGGTACACCAAGATATGATTTTTTTAGAGAGACTGCAGAAATCTGGAATTGATAGCGAGGTGCACATAAAGTTAGTTTCAAAATATTATTCGGAACAATTCTGAAGCTTATTTATTTTGAATTTTGGATATTCTCTAGATCTTGAAGTCTAGTTTTCTTGAAATCAAACGGTTTGCAATTCCGATGCTTTTACACCGAGATATGAATTTTTTTGGTGAAACTGCGCAAATCTGAAATTTGCAACATGGTGGAATCTAAAGTTAGTTCCAAAATACTGTCTGGGGCAATTCTGAAGGTGTTTGATTCTGAATTTTGGATACATTTTAGATACTGAATTCTAATTTCAAAAAATCAAATGGTTCGTTATTTGGACTCTTCCCCGGCAAGATATGAATCTTTCGTTAGAAGTGCGTAAAGTAGAAAGTTATGCAACTAAGATAAATGGCGGGTAATGTAAAGCAAACGAGAAGCAGTCTTATCTAAGATGAAATAACTATCCACTAGGTCAACATAATATAAAGATAAAAGGGAGGTAATGCAAACAGCCTAATCTAAACAAAATTTGTAGTTGATCAATTCTTGACAGCTAGTCTCCAGGCTCTTCTTCCTCTCCTCCAAATTGGCAGAATCATCAATAGTCAATAAATTTACATTGTCATATGAAGAGACCTCAGCCTCGGCAGATGAAATTTTTTCTGAATCTCTTCAACCTCCTTTTGAGTCGCTTCTATAACACCTTCGAGGTTCTCCCTCTCTTGTTGTAATGTCTGCAACTTCTTCATGACTCTCTTCAAATTCTTTTCACTAGAGGAAACTTTCTTGACTTTCTCACTTGCTTCAAGTTTGAACGATTCGAGACACTCTTTAGCTTTGGAAATTAGTTCTAGCTTCTCATCTTCACTCGTCTTATTAGCCATATTGGATCTCTCTTGGTAATATGATGCGGCAAGTTCAAAAAGAGAATTCAGTAAATCTTCTAATGGGGAAAAATCCAGAATATTCGTCTTCTTCATATCCTCAAAAATCTCAATGGTTTTCTCCCTACAAGATGAGAGCAATTCCGGACGAGTTTTGGAGAGCCTATCGCAAATATCCTCCCAAAGTCCCAAAATGAATTCATTCTTGCGATTGAAAACAATGCTTTTTCCTTCAAATATAGATACTGTTGTATTTGTCATTGGTGAAATGTGAGTTATCTCATTTGGAGTTTGTCTTTTTAGGGATTCATCATGAGGAAGAGATGACGCCTTTAACGATGAATTCACTTTACATGTAGGCCTTCCAATAGATTCATCACTCACTTGCGGCTTATCGCATGGGGATACTATCGGATGCCCAAGGGCGTTTAACTGCATTAAGAAAAGGCAAAATAAGTAAGTAATTTATAAGTGAAGCTACTCCTAAAAAAAGGGGGAGGGGATGAGCGAGGTGATTGTATTTTACCTCTTTGTTACAAGCTGTATGCGTTCTTGAGGGACTATCAACACTTTGAAACTCTACGATATCTACTGGGTTAGGCCGTTTCCTTTTCCAATTTTGATCTTCATTGATAATTTGGCTTGTGTCTTGAGGAACACACGTGTTAAATGGAAGAACTAGAGGGTGTTTCTCTATAGTTGTTGAACTGCACACCACTTCTTTCAAAGTTGCCTTCTAGGATTTATGCTTCCTTTTTTTAGGTTGCGTAACTACTTTTGGGATTGGAGTTGATAGTTTTTTAACTTTTGAGAGCGTCTTTGCAACACCTTGATCTTCACCTCCTAAAGGGGTTGTATACTTTAGCCCAACACTGTCTACCAAAGCTTGTAAGTTATTCTCGAGAAACTTCCCATGCACTTCTCCCACCAAGACATATAATTAGTGGAGAAAGGCTTCTCTATAGGATCTCCCGCTGGAGGAAAAACCGCATGTGACATAGATCGATACAATGTGCAAATCCTCCAAAATCTGATTCATTCATCTAGAGAGGAGTTACGTATATCATTCTCCAAAAAGCCGGGGACGTTCTGGTAAAATCTAAATTGACGACCAAACCGATGCGGACTATACGACTCGATAATGAATGAGTTACCATACCTCAAAGGGAGGTAATTAAAACGTAAGCTCATGAAGTAATTTGATTCCAACTCCTGAGGGGCATCGTTATCCACGTAACGATAAGGACGGGAATTGGTCAACATTGTTGGTGCCCAAACTATATCCTCCCCATTGTGGATGCATTTTTTCCATCTTTCTCGTCAAAGTACCTAGCAGCCCCCTCTCCTGAGTATGCCACCATCAAAGGGACAGACGGACCCTTAGCAAGTGGATAGTGGGTTTTGAAGTAATGTGCAATCCATCCGTAAACATAATGAATGGGAAAAGAAACTTTGACCTGATCAAGTTGGGCAGAATGTGAAATAATATCCAAACCATGATAAATACTCGCCAAACTGGGACTGCAAGGCTAATCTGTCGCCCGCCAGCCATCATGCTTGCCATCTTAAAAGTCTCAGGTCGAATGGAGTTTTCTAACTTGGAGAACACAAAGGCACACAGCCAAATTGATAAGAATGTCGGAACATATGTTTTCATCTTTCTTGTCACACCTCACCCTAAGCTTAGAGAATATAGTTTCTTGATCAGTCGACCACCTCGTCGTCTCGGGAATAACTCTGTTAGGATTATGCGTTGACTTTAGGCGTGCAGATTTCTTTTCCTTCTGCAACGGGGCAGGTCTATATTAATGTTTTTTTATATCTATATTAATGTTTTTTTATACCAAAAACTTGTCCATTTGATGAAGGAGACCCTTTGGGTAGCACCCGTACCTTCCTTAAGATAATGAAATGCGGCGAATAAATACTCACAAGATCGAGGAATAAATCTGACTTGTTTTTCATTCAAACTGATGAGTTCTCTTGTCTCGGGTACCACTTCTTCGTATGGAGAACCCGCAATTGCCAAACCCCCAAGGATATGTAAGTCACAAAGAGATATAGATAGCTCCCTAGCTTATGTAAGAAGTGTGTTTGTCTTGGGGCACCTCACAAAATGCTTGCAAAATGTTTGAGTTTCGATCATAAGTTAAAAGTGAGGCATAGACAGCATCATAAATATTTATTGTACTCAGCGTTTGTTGGCTTCCTCCAAGCATGTCTTCAGCCCATTCCCAATATCCTGGGATATGATGATACTCGCCCTCGATTGTTGTTGCATTTCCCCAATGTACTTCGCCTTGAATTATGCGACTTCCTAAATTTGGAAGGGTGCTAGCAATATGTACATGATGATGGATTGGTGTTTGGAGAGACCACATCTTGGATAATGGATTAGTTGTGCTCCAAGGTATACTTCTCTACACGAAGGGAGTTCCATAGAGGAGGACATGGAGCTGCATATCGGCCGGCTTGTGGGGTGAGAACCAAAAGCTTGGTTTGTTCTATGCCATCTTCAGTCTCGATGATGAGATATCTAAATTTTGAGGAAGGTGAGGTATAGTCCCTGAAATTTGCCATCTCTTCGTGCTAAAAAAAAGAGAGAGAAAGAAAAGAGGGGTTACCATAGTCCAAATCAAGAATATTAAAATGGGTACAAAAGTCTAAATGGATGAAACGCTCTTCGGTAACCGGCCATTTTGAGAGTAATATCTCTAAGAACCGGGCCATTTTGAGAGTAATCTCTCCAAGAACAGGGCCATTTTGAGAGTAATCTCTCCAAGAATCGGGCCATTTTGAGAGTAATCTCTTCAAGAATCGGGCCATTTTGAGAGTAATCTCTCCAAGAACCGGGCCATTTTGAGAGTAATCTCTCCAAGAACCGGGTCATTTTGAGAGTAATCTCTTCAAGAATCGGGCCATTTTGACAGTAATTTCTCCAAGAACCGAGCCATTTTGAGAGTAATCTCTCCAAGAACCGGGCCATTTTGAGAGTAATCTCTCCAAGAATCGGGCCACATTAAGAGTAATCTCTCCAAGAATTGGGCAGGGATGAGTACCATCCCCTCACACTCCAAGATTATCTTCTTCATGCATGGAAAATCTTGTTGAACAAGAACATGTCTTTCTCGTTTGGCCTACAAAATAAAAGAGGAAAAAAAGACAGAAAAGGAGAAAACGCAAAAGAAAAAAGAGTTACCTGTTAGAGATACGCTTGAAAAAGCATGCAAATTCCCAATTGATGCTCAATGAATCTGAGCACGGCGCTTTATATAGGTTTAGCAGAGGAGGTATATTCAGTGTGAGATCATTGTAGCGGCCGTGATTAAATTTTCCGTGCCCAAGTTGGAATTGGTCAAGCAATTTTATCTTCTGTTGGATTCTACCAAAACTAATTCCATATAAACAAGGCCACCTACTAATAACAGCGTGTTCGTTTGTGTCAACAGAAAATAAGTACGTGGCTTTTGTAAGGAATTGGTAAACGATATGCTGTGGATGCTAAGATAGTTTCATAGAACAATTGACTACAAGGCTTCAATTATAAGAATAAGTAATCATGAAAGAACATGATGTGGACTTTAGTACATAAATGAGACCATTATGTGAATTGATGAGCTAGAAGGCTACTTTAAAAGCATATTGGACGTATTACATGGTCCAGTAGTTCTATTTTGAGATAATTCAAGTGTAAAGGTTGATGCTTCTTGTCTAAGCTATCATCTAAAGGAACATGTCTGGATTAATCCGTACTTCAAGGCCAGATTCGGTTTTGATAAGTCTACACCTCGACGAGTTTTGAAGTAGGGGCATTTGTAGGTATAAAAATTTTATTAAAATTAAATTCATAAGATAATTTGAATTATATTTTAAATTCAAGAAAATATTGGTCCAAATAAATATTATGGGCTAATATAATTGAATTAATTATATAAGTCCAATATATATAGATTAAATAAATAAGTCTTAATCCATTTGGCTAGCACATTTAATTGGGCTAAAGTGATAAGTCCTCTTCACTAGCCCAAGATGACATCTTCCTAGAGGCCCAGTTTGGTGCCACGTGTCAAATGATGTGGTGCGCCAAGTCAAGCGGAAGAGCCAATAGGATCATGCCACGTGCCAAGATGACAAAGCACGCCAAGTCACACTAAAAGGCCAATGAAATCGTGCCACGTGTGCAAATGACATGTTCTGGCCAATCAAATGCGGCCATGTCACACTTCAATTTGATTGGTCGTAAAGAGTTTGTTCTTATCATAACTCTTCCCTTCCAAAACTATAAATAGGGGTCTTCATAACTCAGAAAAGACACCAGAAGTTATAACAAGAAGCAAGAGAGAGCTCATGGATCAAACGCTGCAAATTTCTCTACAAATTTCTAGCTTCAAGCAATCAAGTTCAAGTTCAAGTTCAAGATCATCGTTCGTGGAAAACAAATATAGATTCAAGATCAATCTCAAAGGCCCTTGAATTTATACTAGAAAAGTAGAATCAGATTATCTATAGAGATTGTAACACTCAACTATTCGAAATAAATTACTACGATTGTTGTGATATTTTTGGTCTTGATTTTATTTTCTCGGCGCAAATTTATTGTCTACACTTTCAAAGTGTTGTAGTGATGAAGACATTGTTTATTTTTCTTCAAATATTTTGTCCTATTTAGGTTTATTTTTTATTGAGAAATTTTTGTCAATTTATTAATTATTATAATTTATGATTACATGTTTATTATAAAATAAATTATATTTATCATTTAAATTATTTTATCGAAGATGATTATATTTAAAATATATCAAATCGAATATTTTGTATTTGAATCGATCTGGAATCTAAAATGTTGAAGAAATTATGCCCTTATATAAATAGTTTTAAAGTTATTTAAGTTATCTTAACAGATAAAGAGCTTATCAATTTTTTTATCAAGTACTGTAGTAACTTATTTTCAATTTCAACACTTGTACTCAAACACATAATTATTTATTTATTAAATTAATTTCAACACTTAAAAATGCCACCTAATACTTATTAATTACTTTAAATTAGCTAATCTAAACGGGCTTATAATTTTGTCCATCAAATATAAGTTGTTTTGAAATATTAATATTAACTTCGTAACAAGCTGAAGTCAATAATTAAAAGATAAATAGAAATAGAAAAGATAAAGGAATAACAGAAGTAAAGAAAGAAATTAAAAGGAAAGCCGTTGATTTGTGATGGCACGATTGAGATCCCTTGTCCTGAAAGCTCGTGGAGAACACTCTCCGTTTTAGGCCCAAAGGAAGAGGCAACCATGGTTTGGTTATTGTCTCCTTCACTACTTTCTCACAAAAAGGATTTATTCATAAAAAATCACTTATTTTGGATCGAAAAAAATATTATTTTTTTTATTAGTTCTTTTAGAAAAAACAGTATTTTTCTATATTTGTAGATAATTTAAGTTTAAAATATTTATTTTATTCTAAAAATATGATATATAATCATAAAAATCTTATGACATATTCAAAAGCACAATTCTCATCAACCTGCCTATAATTTGTTGTAACTAATGACTGCATTTTTAAAAGGCAACATCTTTTTCTTTTTTATCTTTTTGATAATTTGAGCATACCATGCTCGAATGATGTAGCTAATATAAAGTAGTGAATGACTAAAGGTTGTTTATTATTATAAAATAATTATGAATTCAACTCCAAAATAGTACTGAGCAATGACTAGATTGATTACAGATGTTGACAGCAAAATAGTACTGGTCTTCATTATTCTTGCATCTTCATTTTAGACATCCATTTCATAATTAGGAGTAATTGTAAGATATATGGATTTATATCTAGATATATGGACTTATATCTACACACATATGAACAATATATGGATAATTATATGTTATGTGCTATCTTTTGGTTTGGCCTAATTATGTGGTCTTATGGACATTATGTTAAGGGGGGCAATGTGTTGTCATACTAAAGTGTAGGACTAATGTGTAGATACCCAAAAGGGTAACCTTAGTTTATGATGGGCTAACTAAGGTTACAAATGTAACTATGGTTACATGAATGCTTGTGGCTCTTGAGTTTTGTAACTCTTGCAACACATAACTCAAGACATAACTTTTGTCTTGTAACTCTTGTCTCTTGGGTTATGTAACTCCTAGAGTTATAAAGTGGGGTTATGGTTCCCATTCTTTAGCAAGACAAGTTCTTCTTCTTCCCATTGAATCAAGAACCATATTGTCCATTGTCTTGCAAATAGGGTGGAAAACCATAAGCCAAATTTGATCATTGTCATATTATTGTTATTGTGTAACAATTCTCATATTGTTAAATCTTGTGGATTCATTCTTGTGGTAACATACAAACTTCAAGAAACTTGAAGAAAGGATCAAGAGGTTCAAAAGGAATCAAGGACAATTATCAAAGGTGGTTCATAAAATTTCACACATATGGATTCAGGTTAGCTTCCGCTCATGTAGTTGTAATTCCGGATTATTCAATATGAAGGTTGTCGTCTTTAGTAGGAATCATAATACTAACAATTGGTATCAGAGCCACCCTTCATTTTGGATAATTTGGATGTTCATAAGAATCATGTTATATTAGGATTCATGTTTTAGTTTTATAAGAATTTTGTTTATGAAATTCTACCATGAAATAGCATGATCTTATGAATGTTATGTTTTGATTTGATATTTTAATATGATGTTAAAACATTGTAAATAGCATGATTTTAGTAGGTTAACAACATGTTTTTTATGTTTAAGAGTCATGTTGAAAATCATGTGCTATTCAGAAAAAATTTTGGTCACTGCCTTCAGACAATGAATTATTGCCTTACACAATCCATTGTCTGTGACTTTTAGTATTCTGGCAGTTTTTTGGAACACCAGACAATCGATTGTCAGCTTCTGACAATCGATTGTTCAAGGTCCAGAGTTGAAACTTTTCCAGTAACTGAAAATTTTTTCATAAAACCAAACAATCGATTGTCTGGCTTTGACAATCGATTGTGGATGGTCCAGTAACTTAAAAATTTTTCATAAAACCAAACAATCGATTGTCTGGCTTTGACAATCGATTGTGGATGGTCCAGTAAAAAACTTTTCATAAAACCAAACAATCGATTGTTTGGCTTTAACAATCGATTGTGGATTGTCCAGTAATTTTTTCAGAAAACCAAACAATCGATTGTCTGGTTTTGACAATCGATTGTGTTGGTCCAGTAAGGTTAAAAACGTTTCAACTCTCTTAAGTTTCAGTGAATATTAATTGTTTTAAAGTCCATCAATTCTTATAATATATTTAGAATTGTCCTATCATGTACACAACGATTAATATTCAAGTGTTACATATCAAAATATGTAACACATTAAGTTGAGATTCATAAAATGGCTTAAGGAACTAAAGTTTATAGCATCTAATATTTTAGTTATTCAATTGAAGCACTATGTTGCCAAAGTAACCTCTATTGTGTAGATTGATTAATTTTAAAATATAAGATGACTGTGGATGTTAGTCTTCCATGCGTTTAACACCGGCCCAAAGGAAGGTGTTATTTGGCAGGAATTGGAACATTCTTGTGGTGGTAAATATGAGACGATTATTTGGTTTTTCATGTGAATATTAAATCGGCCCAAAGGAATGTTTAATATTTGACAGGAGTTTATTGTCTATGTTTGATCACTACACCAAGAGTACCACTTACAAGTTGTTTTTCTGTCCAAAGACTAAAATCAATGTTGTGCTAGGTATCTTGTAATGAGAATTGCCTAATTTTGAATCTGTAAAGTTAAAGTTCAAGTTTATGTAAGCATGTATTCAATAATCCTTTTGTTCTATTTTCAGTAAATTCTTCTGCTTCTACGATCTCTGCCAACATCAATAGCATCCCTGTGCTTAACGGCACTAACTTTAAGGAATGGAAAGAGAACGTCATGATCGTTCTCGGTTGCATGGATCTTGACTTAGCACTTCGGACCGAGCAACCTACTCTTCTTGAGGATACATCCTCTCTTGATGACAGGAGGGTGATGGAGAAGTGGGAACGCTCGAATCGCATGAGTCTCATGATCATGAAGCGTGCAATCCCAGAATCATTCAGGGGCACTATGAATGATGAACCCAATGCCAAAGTTTTCCTTGTAAACCTCGAACAGCATTTTATTCAAAACGAAAAGGCGGAAACAAGTACACTATTGAGTAAACTTGTTTCCATGAGGTATAAGGGCAAGGGAAACATTAGGGAGTACATTATGGAAATGTCTCATCTTGCTTCGAAACTAAAGTCACTCAAGCTGGATTTACCTGAGGAACTGCTTGTGTACTTTGTTTTGATATCTCTTCCTGCACACTTTAATCAGTTTAAGGTCAGTTATAACTGCCTGAAGGAGAAATGGTCTCTTAACGAGCTCATTTCACACTGTGTGCAAGAAGAGGAAAGGATAAAGCTAGATAAGACAGAAAGTGCTCATTTGGCATCCTCTTCTAAGGAAACTAAGAAGAGGAAGGGTAAGGAAGTTGCAGTTGCAAAGCCCAAGAATAAGCAACATAAGGAACCTAAGGTTGAAGCATTAGGTTGCTTCTTCTGTAAGGGGACTAATCATGTGAAGAAGGATTGTACCAAGTACCATGCCTGGCGTGCGAAAAAAGGTACACTTCTTTCTCTTGTTTGTTCTAAAGTTAATTTAATTTCACTACCTAAGGATACTTGGTGGGTAGATTCTGCTGCTACTACTCATATAAGTATATCAATGCAGGGTTGCCTGAACTGCCGAAAACCAAATGATGGTGAAAGATACATCTATGTGGGTGACGGCAAGAAGGTGCCAGTTGAAGCTATTGGCAAATTTAGGCTGTTGTTTAAAACTGGTTTTCATTTAGATTTGGATGAGACTTTTATTGTACCGTCTTTTAGACGGAACTTAATTTCGGTTCCCCAATTGGACATATCTGGTTATAAATGTACATTTGGGGATAATAAAGTTAGTCTCTTTCAGTGTTCAAATCTTATTGGTACTGGTGTTTTATCAACATTTGATAGCTTATATTTGGTTGATACAATAACTTCAAATAAAGAAACTTTGCATACAAGTTTAAGTGGTACTAAAAGGAAATTAACTAATGAGAATTCTATATCACTCTGGCATAAACGTTTGGGCCACATATCCATTCAAAGAATTCAGAAACTCGTGTCAGATGGAATTCTTGATTCTCTTGATACCTCAAATTCGGAAATTTGTATTGAGTGTATCAAGGGAAAACAAACAAACAAGACTAGATTAGGTGCCAAGAGAGCTTCGGACGTCTTAGAATTGATACATACGGATATTTGCGGGCCATTTCCTACTCCTTGTCGGAATGGTCAACAATACTTTATCACATTCATAGACGATTACTCTCGTTATGGGTACCTATATCTTATTCACGAAAAATCCCAATCCATAGACGTGTTCAAATCATTTAAGGCTGAAGTTGAAAATCAACTAAGCAAAAGAATTAAATCCGTTAGATCTGACCGTGGTGGTGAATACTATGGTCGATATGATGGTTCCGGTGAACAACGTCCAGGGCCTTTTGCTAAATTCCTAGATGAGTGTGGGATCGTCCCTCAATATACTATGCCAGGAAGTCCTACGATGAATGGTGTAGCTGAGAGACGAAATAGGACCCTTAAGGATATGGTAAGAAGTATGATTTCTCGTACTTCTTTGCCAGACTCACTCTGGGGTGAAGCATTAAAAACTGCAACTTATATTCTAAATAGAGTTCCAACTAATGCTATAATCAAAACCCCTTATGAACTTTGGACTGGGCATAAACCCAGTATTCGGCATTTACACATTTGGGGTTGTCCAGCTGAGGCAAGGCCTTATAGGCCGAATGAAAAGAAACTGGACGCTAAGACGGTTAGTAGCTATTTTGTTGGATACTCTGAAAAATCCAGGGGTTTTAAGTTTTATGATCCCACATCACGAACTATTTTTGAGACGGGAAATGCTAGGTTCTTTGAGGATATTGAGTTTGGGTGGTGGGGAGATAAAGTTGTTAGAGATTTTGTCTTTGAGGAAGAACATGTGTCTTTCCCTCAAATTGTTGATCTTGGTCTTACTGACTCGGATCACACAACTCCGGTTCAAGACAATCTCGAAAATCTCCCCCATCAGGAACCTGATATAACTAATGAAAATCAAACTCAACAACCTCAAGTAACTGAAATGCCATTAAGGAGATCCACTAGAGAGAGGAGAAATGCAATTTCGGATGATTATTATGTATTTCTCCAAGAACAAGAAAGTGATATTGGACTTGAGGAAGATGATCCAATCAACTTCCGTCAAGTCATTAAGTGTTCTAACTCTCAAAAGTGGATTGATGCCATGAATGATGAGATGAAGTCTATGAGCGATAATGACGTTTGGGAGCTTGTTACGTTGCCCGAAGGTACGAAACCTATTGGTTGTAAATGGATTTTTAAAACCAAAAGGGATTCAGGGGGCAATGTTATTAAGTACAAAGCTCGTCTTGTCGCAAAAGGCTACACTCAGAAAGAAGGCATTGATTATAAAGAGACTTTCTCTCCAGTTTCATCGAAAGACTCTTTCAGGACTATAATGGCATTAGTAGCACATTTTGATCTTGAGCTTCATCAAATGGATGTTAAGACTGCTTTTCTCAATGGTGACATTGAGGAAACAATTTATATGGTGCAACCTGAAAACTTTGTTTCGGATGAATCAGAGAAGAAGGTTTGCAAATTAAAGAAATCCATCTATGGGCTCAAGCAAGCTTCTCGTCAATGGTATTATAAGTTTCATGCAGTCATTACATCTTTTGGTTTTGAACCGAATATTGCTGATGACTGTATATACCATAAGTTCAGTGGGAGTAAGTATATTTTTCTGGTTTTATATGTCGATGACATACTGCTTGCCTGTAACGATATAGCATTATTACTTGAAACTAAGAAATTTCTTTCAAAGAAATTTGAAATGAAAGATCTTGGTGAAGCTTCTTTTGTATTAGGAATTCAGATTCTAAGAGATCGCTCCAAAGGCGTTCTCGGTCTGTCACAAAAGGGCTATATCGATAAGGTTCTGAAAAGATTTGGCATGCAGGATTGTAAACCAGGCGACACCCCTGTTGCTAAGGGAGACAAATTTAGTCTCAAACAGTGCCCAAACAATTCTTATGAAATTTCGGAAATGCAGAAGACACCTTATGCTTCGGCGGTAGGTAGTCTGATGTATGCTCAGGTATGTACACGACCTGATATAGCATACATTGTTGGGATGTTAGGCAAATATCTAAGCAATCCGGGAATGGATCATTGGAAGGCAGCCAAACGGGTCATGAGGTACTTACAGAGAACAAAGGATTACATGCTTACATACCGGAAATCGGACCAGCTTGAGATCATTGGGTATACCGATTCCGATTTTGCTGGATGTCAGGATAGTTTGAAGTCTACTTCAGGCTATATTTACATGCTTGCGGGTGGTGCTATCTCTTGGAGAAGCATTAAGCAAACTCTTACAGCCACTTCCACCATGGAAGCGGAGTTTATGGCATGTTATGAAGCATCTAATGAGGCATTATGGCTGCGGAATTTTGTTGGTGGACTGCGTATTGTTGATACTATTCAGAAGCCTCTTAGGCTATTATGTGACAACCGATCAGCAGTCCTTTATGCTAATAACAACAGTAGTTTGACGAAAGCAAAACATATGGACATCAAATTTCGGGTTGTTAAAGAAAGAGTACAAAATGGACAATTGTGCATTGAGTACATTAGTACAAACTCCATGCTTGCGGATCCGCTAACTAAGGGATTGACACCAAAAGTATTTCATGAGCATATTGCTTGTATGGGTGTCAAATCAGATAAGGATTATGTATTTTTAGTGGGAGTTTTGTATTGCACATTTATGTAATTGTTCATTATATTCAGAAATTCAGTAATTCAGTTATATCTGCAGATATTCAGTTTTAAAGTTTTTTGTACTCTTACAGTTTATGTTTGATCTCAATAAAGAGAACCAGTTGGAAATAGACATTCTATTGACCACACTTTATGTTATTTCCATGCTACATACCTACACTTGATCCATGTCATTGGTTATATTGATATACGTGATCTATGATTGGTTCTAGTTACGAATGAGTAACGACGAGCACTTAGTTCCTATGTTGGTATGATTGATGGACCGGATTGTTCATGACAATATTATTGTGATAGCAATTTTGTGCACCTAAGGTTTGTAACATATAATATTAAGGTTTGTACATATGTATGTATATCTCGTCCAAGTGGGAGATTGTAAGATATATGGATTTATATCTAGATATATGGACTTATATCTACACACATATGAACAATATATGGATAATTATATGTTATGTGCTATCTTTTGGTTTGGCCTAATTATGTGGTCTTATGGACATTATGTTAAGGGGGCCAATGTGTTGTCATACTAAAGTGTAGGACTAATGTGTAGATACCCAAAAGGGTAACCTTAGTTTATGATGGGCTAACTAAGGTTACAAATGTAACTATGGTTACATGAATGCTTGTGGCTCTTGAGTTTTGTAACTCTTGCAAGACATAACTCAAGACATAACTTTTGTCTTGTAACTCTTGTGTCTTGGGTTATGTAACTCCTAGAGTTATAAAGTGGGGTTATGGTTCCCATTCTTTAGCAAGACAAGTTCTTCTTCTTCCCATTGAATCAAGAACCATATTGTCCATTGTCTTGCAAATAGGGTGGACAACCATAAGCCAAATTTGATCATTGTCATATTATTGTTATTGTGTAACAATTCTCATATTGTTAAATCTTGTGGATTCATTCTTGTGGTAACATACAAACTTCAAGAAACTTGAAGAAAGGATCAAGAGGTTCAAAAGGAATCAAGGACAATTATCAAAGGTGGTTCATAAAATTCCACACATATGGATTCAGGTTAGCTTCCGCTCATGTAGTTGTAATTCCGGATTATTCAATATGAAGGTTGTCGTCTTTAGTAGGAATCATAATACTAACAGTAATTTCCTAAAAAAGGAAAACTAGAACAAGATGTTTTGGTTTTTTCTCCTTCAATAACTGAGGTTCAAACCCTTAATCCATGAATAAATTCATACATATATTGGGATTACGATCTCGCTGTTTGTTTTAGAGAATTTGTTATATTTAAAATTTTAACTTTTAATCAAAACACCTCATGGTAGCGGGGCTTTGTCATTGGTTAAGCTCTCATTGGCACAAAGAAATAACAAGTGCAGCAATACTTGGTACCCACGGACTTAGGGATCGTTTGGCATGAGATATAAGAAAGCGTAAGAGTGATATAAAAATTTAATATCATCTTAATATTTGGTTTGGTTAGCAAACTAGGTATAAGTTATCTCGGTGTTAATTTTAACATCGACATAGCTTATACCTAGTAAAAGATAGGATAATTAGCACCAGTATAACTTATACCTTCTTCTTAGATATTATGCAATTGTCATTCTTAATGTAACATACCAAACAATGAATAAACAACAATCCCAACATAACTAACCCAATATAAAAATTCAATATCATCTTAATATTTGGTTTGGTTAGCAAACCAGGTATAAGTTATCTCGGTGTTAATTTTAACATCGGCATAGCTTATACCTTATAAAAGGTGGGATAATTAGCACCAGTATGACTTATACCTTCTTCTTAAAAATTATGCAATTGTCATTCTTAATATAACATACCAAACAATGAATAAACAACAATCCCAACATAACTAATCCCGATATAACTTTTTAGTATTGTGATATTTAGTCATCCATATTATCTTTATCATTTTTTAACTAAAAACCTAGAGAAACTTTCAAAAACCTCTATGTTTTGGTGGTTATTAGCTAGTTGCAGCTAGCATTTAAGATATTACTTTCTATAGTTATGTTTTTAGATTTTTTTAGAGTATAATCGATGTATTTAAGCTACTTTATTCATGAATACAGTAACATTTTTAGGCGTGAAACAGGAGATTACATCTAGATAGTTTTGCGGTCGAGTGTATTCGATGTTTTATGGCGTGAAATATGGGAATACAATTGGACATATTATTGTATTCGATTATACTCAACTGTATTCATGGCATGAAACTGGGGATTATATTATTATTTTTAAACGGAAAACAAATCAATTAACATAATAGACTCCTAATATAACTAAACAAACTCAATTATAACACCCAAATTTTTTATTTCCAGGTATAAAAAAGATTCTCAACTTAAAAATACCCCAAAAATATAGCAATCTTCAGAGAAATTATATAATACATCTGAATACATAAATTATATTAATCTATATTATATTAAAAGTACGAAGGCCCCTAGCGAAATGTCATCCGCCGTTTTTACCCTTTAAAACATAGAATTCCCATAGGACAAAATAGTAATTTAAGTATTTCACAAATATTTAAAAATATTCACTTAATTAATTTAGTTTTTGGATTTTTGATAAAATTTTCTTCAATTATTTGTTATTAAACTTTGCCTTAATTAATTGGTTAAATTTTATCACGTTTCTTACCCAAGGAAACTTTAAAAAAAAACAATTCTAAACTTTTACTCTCATTAAATTTTGTCACGTTTCTTGCCTAAGGAAACTTAACAAAAAGAGTTTCCTAAACTTTTACTCTCGAGAAAAACTTCTCTCTCTAAGTTTGCCGGCGTATGTTAGCAGGAAGCTAACTTACGCCTCCGCCATGGCTAAGACGAAGAAGAAGCAACAGTCTGTTTCAGATTCAACTGCCGATGAATATCTGCAAGTGACTCCATCAATAAACAAACAAAATCGATGGTTAATGGGTATGGGATCCGCACCTACAGTTTATCACAATCCAGATGATGCCGGAAAAAATGGTGCTATCATGACCTCGGAATCCGGAATCCAGCAGCGATTGAGTCCGCTGACTCTTGGAAGCTTTATGCCTCAACAACTCCAACCGATTAGGGATGAAATTGAAGAAAGTAGGGACATTCCTCATCAACGGGATGCTCTTTCACAGGCAACCCGGCGACTGCAATTCTCGGCGCATGCAGAAAGAGAACAAAGCAAACCACCGGTAGCAGAACCAAGGGAACTTGAAAAACAAACAGTATCCAATAGAAGCCCTCAAAAAGGTAACTCCCTAACATATATCCCCCCTGCTCAAAGGGGTGGGAGATTTGTAGTTCAAATTGACGAAGCCGATACCAAAGACTTAGAGAATTACTGGAGTAATGCATTAATAGGGTATGTACTTGGTGAATCACCGTATGAGAAGACTATGGAAAATTTTATCGCAAAACAGTGGAATTTTGTTGATCATCCTCAAATAATGTATCATGATGATGGATACTATGTATTCAGAATTGACACTGTGGAGGATAAGAATCGAGTGTTACAAGCAGGACCATACACATTTCGAAACAAGCCAATGATACTGCAACAATGGCAAATGGAATTCAAGTTTGATCCTGCAAATATCACAGTAGTTCCATTGTGGATCAACTTCCCTGCTTTACCATTAGCTTTCTGGTCCAATGTAGTCTTAAGTAAGCTGGCGAGTGTGGGAGGATAGCCTCTGTATACTGATAAATACACTGCTGAGTTGGAGAAGATATCCTATGCCAGAGTGTTGATTGAAACTAACATCTCCAAGCCACAACCAAACAGCTTAGAACTGCAGACAAACAGAGGCCTCATTGTGCAACAAATAGAATATGAATGGAAACCAAAATTCTGTGACAACTGTATCAGATTTGGGCATAATTCTGCTGACTGTTGGTATAAGGAAGACAACACAAAGGAAGATAGTAGCAAGCATAAACCAGTCCAGCTGAAACTGAAATCCAGAGTTGCTAAGAGGTGGACTCCAAAAATAAAACCAAAACAAATGGTAACTCAACAGGTTCCTACAATTGGGGAAATGAATGAAACAGTGGTAACAAACTGTCTAAATGCAGTAGGAACTGGGAAACAGAAGGAGAAGATTGAACAGCAATCATAAACCTGCACATTGATTTCAAGCAACAGATTCAATCCTCTACAGATGGTAGACAATCCTGGGGACGCTGGCCCATCCAGCTTCACCCCTAAATGATGATCTGCACATGGAATGTCAGGGGCCTGAACAAGGCTCATAAGCAGAAAGACTTAAACATCTTTCTGAGGAAGCATAAGGTGGAGGTCATAGGGTGTCTAGAAACTAGAGTTAAGGAAGGCAAAGCAAGAAAAATATTAAACACTGTCTATGGAGGATGGAACAGCAGCTGTAACTACATTGAACATCCAAATGGCAGAATATGGCTATTATGGAAACAAAGCTGTGAAGTGACAATTTTGATGGCTGATGAACAATTCATCCACTGTGAAGTTAAGAAAACAGGCTCCACATTTCAAACACTACTCACAGTGGTGTGTGCAAGTAATGACATCCAAAAAAGACAACAGTTATGGGACAGATTGATACACTTGGGATCTACAGTACAACAATGTTGGTTGATCAGTGGGGACTTCAACAATGTGCTTCATACAGATGATAGAATTGGTTCACCAGTGACACAAAATGAAATCAGAGGATTCCAGGATGCAATAAACACCCTTCAGCTTACTCAATTGAAAAGTATGGGTAGCTACTTTTCCTGGTGCAACAAACAGCAACCCAGCAAAAGGGTGTATAGCAGGATAGATTGGACTTTTGGCAATGTGGCATGGATGCAACAGTATAGTCACATTGAAACTTACTACCAGACTCCAGGGACATCAGACCACTCTCCTATACTGATCCACTGCAAAACTGGAAACCAGAGAACAAACTTACATCCTAAACCTTTCAAACTGTACTTACCTGTAATGGAACACAATGACTTCACTGCTATAGTAGAGAAAGTTTGGAAGCAGAAGGGAAAGGTGGGAACTGGTAGCATGCACATCCTATGGACAAAGCTCAAGGAGTTGAAAAAGGAGTTGAAGGAACTGAACAATTACATAGCAGCATACAAAACACAACTCAATGCAGCAAGACACAAACTAGAAGTAATTCAGCGTGGTTTGAGAAGCAACAATATGGACCAGCAGCTGATAGAACAGGAAAGGTCAACCTTTGCTGAAATACAGAAATGGAGCAACATAGAGGAGCAGATTCTGCATCAGAAATCCAGAGCAAATTGGATTACCTGTGGAGACTCTAACTCCAAATACTTCCATGCCCAACTGAAGCAGAGAATAAACATGAACAAAATAGGGTGGTTTTACACTGCTGCAGGGGAAAGGCTCTTTGATCCTCAACAAATAGAAGAAGAATTCCAAGACCAATTTTTCAAGATTCTAGGAGAGAAAAAACCAATCTGTAAATGTCCAAACACTGTCATCATTCAACAAGGACCATGTTTAAACAACCAGCAGAAACAACATCCGATTCAACCAGTAACAAAGGAGGAAATCTATCAGGCAATCACTTATATGCCACATGAAAAAGCTCCAGGAGTAGATGGCTTCCCAATTGAATTCTTCACTCGACATTGGAATATGGTTGCTGATGATATTTATGCAGCAGTGAAAGAATTCTTTACAACAGGCAACATGCACAAAGGTGTAAGCAGCACAGCAATCTCATTGATTCCTAAAACACAAAATCCTACTACTGTCAAAGATTATAGACCAATTGCCTGCTGCACAACACTTTATAAAATAATCACCAAAGTGATCACAGCAAGAACAAAAACAGTTATAGGTGGTTTGATTGGCAATTCACAATCGGCATTCATTGAAGGCAGGAGCATAACAGACAACATTCTCTTTACTCAGGAGTTATTTAAAGGATACAACAGGAAAGGAATATCCCCGCGGTGTGTGTTAAAAGTTGACCTGAGAAAGGCTTATGACATAGTGGAATGGTGCTTTATAGATAGACTGCTACTGGACATGGGATTTCCTTACAAATTCACAAAATGGATAATGGAATACATCTCTTCAATCACATGCTCATTAAGCCTAAATGGGGGGCTGACACCTCCGTTTAAAGGAAAAAGAGGTATACGACAAGGAGATCCAATGTCCCCTTATCTATTTGTAATTGTCATGGAATATTTGAACAGGGAACTAAAGTCTATGATGAGGAGAAAGGACTTCAAATTTCATCCTCGATGTAAGAAGCTAGGAGTATCACATACTGTTTTGCGGATGATCTACTGCTATTCTGCAAGGCTGATGCCCAATCTGTAAGACTTATACAACAAACGCTCCTAAACTTTGCGAAAACATCAAGATTGAAAGCAAATGCGGACAAAAGAGCTATATACATAGCAGGGGCTTCCAACTGGACAAAGGAGGAAATCATGAAAGAACTGAACTTCCCAGAAGGCTCCCTCCCTTTCAAGTATCTCGGCGTTCCATTGGACTCCAAGAAATTATCAGTAATACAATGCTGGCCAATAGTGGAGAAGATAACACAGAAAATCAATTGCTGGACATCAAGACTCCTGTCTTATGCGGGAAGGCTACAGTTGATCAGGACAGTATTATTTGGAATGCAATCGTACTGGTCACAAATTTTCCTACTTCCTAAAAAGGTAATGAAGATGATTGAAGCAATATGCAAATCCTTTTTGAGGAGGGGGCGGCAAATGTGTCCAAAAAGGCATTAGTCGCATGAGAAACTATATGTCTACCATATAGTGCTGGGGGCCTAAATGTTTTAAACCTTCCAATCTAGAACAAGGCAGCTGTGGCAAAGCATTTGTGGGCATTAACAATGAAAAAGGACAGCATGTGGATCAAATGGATGCACACGTACTATATTAAGAACAATGCCGTAGAGGATGTACCTACTCCTAAAACAGCAGCCTGGGCGGTGAGAAAGATCTTTGAGACCAGATTAATGATAGCAAATACCCAGGGTATACAGGGGGACCTGAAAAATCGACTGATCCAACTACAGTGGGGAGAACGGTTCACATAAACAAACTCTACAGACTCCAGTTCCCCCAAGCCCCTAGAGTACAATGGAAAAGCATTGTATTGAAGCCAAAAATACACCCGAGATTCAAATTTATCGTTTGGCTAGCGCTGCGCAGAAGACTGGCAACGGCGGAGAGGCTAATGCTCATTTGGATACAGATTCCTCAATAATGTGTATTCTGCAAGCAAGTAGATGAATCTTTTGACCACCTTTTCTTTGCTTGCCCGATATCTTGGGGACTATGGAATAGAATGCTCGTATGGCTAGGTTACAAGAGAACCATTGGTAATTGGAACAACGAAGTCGACTAGATTAGTAACATTGCAAAAGGGAAAAACGGGCATGATGAAAGAACATCCAGTGTGTTTGGAATGTTAGTATATTGTCTGTGGCGGGAAAGAAACAAGATTAGATTCCATGGCGGAATCTCGGTTGTAAAGGATACATGCAAAGAGATAGCGATTCATGTGCACATTCAGGGGACCTCTTTTAAACGCTGGAAGGATGTTTTGCGAAGACTGGATCACTACCCGTAGAAAAACGAAGAGAAGCTTTATATTGTTTTCATGATTTAATGTATATAGAGCATAAGGGATTGCTTCCCTCTAGACTGTTTGTAGCAGTAGCTAGTCAGCGGCAACTGGAAAACTCTATAATATTTGATCTATCAATGAAATGAAATTAATTTAAAAAAAAAAAAAACTTTCACTCTCATTAAATAACAGATTTCCTTTACTTTTGAGAATATTAAATGAATTATTATGTTACCTTAATTATTTGGTAATAAAAGATTTCTACTGTTGCATAAGAAAAGTTTATTGTAAAATTGCACAAGGAAAGTTTATTGCACGGGTAAAATAAAATCATCAGTAGTTTCGTTGTACACAAGGAAAGTGTTTAAAGAATTTGACTTGCTGGACACAAGGAAATATTTTGATAAAGGTTTTCATTATTTGGTAAATTTTTCTTGTCTCTTTGACTTACACACAAATATATTTTATATAATTTTTTTTATGTAACAAATTGTGCACCACAAAACTTCTATAAAAGAGACTATAATGTCACAATTTAATTATCAAAGTTCGTCCTATTCTAATATTACAATTTCAGGTGTTGTTTCTTTTACTAATATCAATATTCTTGCTACTTCATATTTTGCAAGCATATTTGTATGCACCAGTTTTTACTGTTGTATCAATAATTTTTTTTATTATTACAACAATAATTATTTACTATATAGTTTTTGTTCATGTTTTTGACTTGGTTAATTTCATATATGTAACATAATAATTTTTCATTTAGTATTTAAATAATATTAAATTATTAGATGTTAGTTTTATTTTTGGTGTAGATAATACTATTAAATTCCTAAAATATTAGGCGTTGCTACATAGTTTAAAGGATGAAAGATTTAATAGTCAAAACTTAGTAAAAATACCTAAATATAATATAACAATGTTTATACGAATTTTTATCTAGTTTTTAAAATATTTTTAAAGGATAATGGTATTAGAAAACTAGACAAAATTAGATTATCGTCTACATGTCGAATGTTTTATTTGTCATAAAGAACATATATGAATATGTCGTAATATAACTATTACATAAAATGTGTATTTGGTACGAAAGAAAATATTCACATGAAAATATCAAATGCTTGTTGTTTTTTAAGATTTTATTTTATAAATAAATCACATTAGTTAATATTATTTACGTAATTTATTTAAATTTTATCGTTAGTATAGTTACATGCACATTATGAAATACATAGAATACAACGAGATATATGATATTATAATTAAAAAACAATGATTGCAACAAAATATATACAGCGAGATACATTGAAATACAATTTCTTTTTTAAAAAGACAACGAATACAAAGAAATACAACGAGATACATTGAAATACATTGAAATATATTAACAGAAAATTCAAGTTGCTCAACCTCCAACTTCGTCTTCTTTATTCAAGAACAACCCTAATATCGTCTCATTAAATCAACATCAATATTCAATCCACGCTCGCAGTCACCGTTGCTTCTGATTGCCGATGATCCAGTGCCGCCTTTAATTCCAACTGATGCTGCATCAGAGATCGACTGTGATCAAAGTTTCCACGGGAAAAATGAGCACAAAGCAAAATTACCACCTATAAAATTCACTTTCCAGAAGTCACACTCTCAAAATCAACTCTGCTTTCTAATATTTTGTTAGCGTATATTGGCAAATTGCTTCCGATTTGCTTATTAAATAAGGATCTGAACTTTCCGGCTAAAATTATATTAATTTCGTATTTTCTTTTATTGTATAGATCTTAAAGTACTGGTAAGATATTTTAAGAAGGAAAGGATATGAGACCGGAAAATAGAGAGAGGGGGAGGGGGGAGAATAGATATGGAGTAGGGGATAGGAGAAATTAAGAGAATATAAGAGAAAAAAATAATACAAAATTTATTTTATAACTTAAATATAAGAAGTGATCATAAATAAATATTTGATTATAAAAAATCAAAAAATAGCTATAAATATAATTTTTTAAAGTCTATTTATTTAAAATAAATATTATATCAATATTTATAATAAGAGGTAACTAATCCAAAAAGCTACCCTTAGAAATTACAATAAATAAAGTCAGTATATAGCAAGGGACAAATAGACAAGATTAGAATAGAATGTAAATAGGATGGGGAACATGATAAGGATAAAATAGGACTGTTCCTATATAATCTCCTAGCTTCCTATCTTTTCTTTGAGTTTGCCTCCTTTCAGTTTGTATTTTTTAACCTGAAGAATCTTGTGCCATTTTCTCTTATCACTTTCTATTGTAGTCAGACAAGACAGGATTGCTCTGATGGTAAGCAATCTCTACTTCCAACCGAGAGGTTGTGAGTTCGAATCTCCCTAAGAGCAAGGTGGGAAATTCTTGGAGGGAAGGATGTCGGGGGTCTATTTGGAAACAGCCTCTCTACTGAAGGGTAGGGGTAAGGTCTGCATACACACTACCCTCCCCAGACCCCACTAAGTGGGATTATACTGGATTGTTATTATTATTGTTATTACTTTCTATTTTATTCGGAAGAAATGAATGACTCTCATAGTGATTAGGTGCGGATTTAGTTCAATAGTTGTAGATTCCCGTAAATTCAGTCTTTTTTTTAAAAAAATTGTATTTATATTGAAGAATTTATTAAATATATAAAAAAATTATTAGAATCCATAAACCTAAAATTTTAAATTTGCCTCTGATAGTGATATGACATAATAGTGATCAAAAATATTTTTCGTAAAAATACAGAATAAAATTGTGCACAATATATTTTTGCAATTAGACCTTTTCACGAAACCGTATATAACCAAAGCTTAGTACTTTTCAGTGATAGAATCCAATATCTCGTTTTGTGTTTAAGAAATAATTTATGTTACTGTCTTTCCTTTTCATTCTATTTGAAAAAGAATAACCTTACTTTTATATTTAAAAATTCTTTTACTTTTTATTTTACTCCAGTGATATACTTTATTTATAACAATAGAAATACCATGAGTCCATGACGTATTTTATACCCTACGCAAATTCTACATTAACGATATACTTCTGCTAGGCCAAATTAAGTTTGTGATTTTTTTTAGATTTCGTGCTACATATCCGTATAATAACTAGAAAGATAACAATGATTTCGTCGGAAATTTTATTTAAATATTAATTTTATTATTTAAATTTTCGACCAATTTGGTCAAAAATATTAATTATGCATTTGTTTATTTGCAACCGAATCAGTCGAAAAATTAACGACCAATTCAGTTGCAAATCCCTTAAATTCAAATGCGTCCTTCATTTTTTATTTTGCGACTAAATTCATCGGAAACTTCCAACCAATTCGGTTGCAAATTATTTGTGATCATATATTTTTGGACCCTCTTTTTTCGATTGGTAATCTATCGAAAGAGCTCGATCTTCAACCGTTTTGACGATAAAAAGTTAATATTTTTCTAGCCGCAAAACTCGAAATTAATAAAAGAGATCCACAAATTAAACAAGGTATGAGCTATCCTTCCTATCCTTCCTATTTCGAATTCTTTGAAAGGTAAAAGTGTAAAATTAAAATATTTGTCTATATTATTAGAATATATTGCGTGTATCTTTTAATTATTGGTAGAATATTCTTTCATTATTGTACAGTCATATAGTTGGTAGGATTTGATTTCTTTCATATTGTACAGTCCTATAGTTGGTAGGATTTGATACCTCTCTGTACTCTATATATACTTGTGAACAATACGTGAAAATCATTCTCCCAAAACTCTCTACATGGTATCAGACGCCAGTGGCTTATCGCCAAAGAAACCCTAATTCTTCCCCGCACCGCCGCCATCGCTGCACTAATCGGCAGCCCGCCGCCGCCGACCTTCTCGGTCCACCACTTCTCTCCGGCGTCTTTCCGCGCCATCGGTGCACTAACCGGCAGCCCTCTCTCTCTCTCGACGTCGATCAGCACCTCCTCTGCCTCGCGCTTCATGGCCGCTACGACATCCAACGATCTTCTCCAGCCGATTGCCATCAATGCATCGGCCCAGATCCCACTTAAATTGGATTCCACTAATTACCTGGCGTGGAAATTCCAGTTCCGAACCTTTCTTACGGGTTACGACCTCCTCGGCTTCTTGGACGGATCGAAGTCGTGCCCACCAGCCACTATCGTCGACAAGGAGGTAACTTCCCCCAATCCAGCATATCCTTACTGGATTCGCCAGGACAATCTTATTCTCAGTGCCATCATCTCATCGATCACACCGACGATCATGTGTCGCTGCGAAAACCTCTAAAGAGGCCTGGGACATCCTCGCGCGCACATACGGCACTACTTCTCGTGGTCGTATCATGGCTCTCAAACAGCAGCTCCATAATCCGGTAAAAGGTTCTAAATCTGCTACTGATTTTATGCACGGTATTCGCGTGATTGTGGATGAATTATCTCTCCTGGGTGTTACTGTTGATTCTGAGGATTTTGTCATTAAGGTTCTTAATGGTCTTGATGATCTGTATATGGAGCTCTCTCATGCTATCCAAGCCCGTGAATCTCCAATCTCTTTTGCTGAATTACATGACAAGCTGTTAAGCATGGAGGATCAGATTACTGCCCGTGCGCCGGCCACCTCCGCCGCATCTGATTTGGCTCCGCCGGCTGCCTTCGTCGTCGGATAGCAGTCCGGCCGTAACCGCTTCGGTGGCCCCGGGCGCGGCCGTGGCAGCCGTGGTCTATCCTCCGGCGGCGGTGGTTACTCCAACAATGGCCAATCTCGCGGGTACAATGGGAAGTGCTAGCTCTGCAGTGAATTTGGCCACTCCGCGCGCCGCTGTCCGTCCTATCCTATTTCCGGCGCAAATCAGCCCCCTTACGGTGGACCACAGCCGCGACCAGCATACGCTGCGTCATCTTATCCGGCAGCTCACACAGCCCATCACTCTCCATCTGATTGGATCCTGGACTCTGGTGCCACTCATCACATAACCAATGATCTTGCCAACATGTCTCTTCTCAATCCCTACACTGGTTTCGATGATGTGGTTATTGGTAATGGTGAAGGTTTAAAAATTACACATACTGGCCAACTTTTCAGTTATTCATCTCTTTTATTGCCTGGGGCTCTCTGTGTTCCACATATTCATAAAAATTTGATCTCTGTTGCTCAATTATGTCGTCACAATAATGTTAATGTTGTTTTTTCTGATACTGATTTTCAGGTGAAGGATCGTCGCACGTGGGCAACACTCGTTAACCGCCCACGTAGGAACGACGCCTACTACTGGCCGGCGGCTTCCCGTCTACCGTACGCCCTCACGACACAAAAACTTCCTGCGTCATTGTGGCATTCTCGGTTTGGTCATCCGTCAGCTAAAATCCTACGTCATTTAGTGTCTTCTAGCAGTATAGCATCCAGTAGTGTGTCTGATTTTGCTTGTGTCTCTTGCAAGCTTCATAAGTGTCATAAGTTACCTTTCTCTGAGTCAAGTTTATCTTCTACTGCTCCGCTGGAGCTTATTTTTTTCTGATGTATGGACCTCTCCAATTATTTCTAATGAAGGATTTAAATATTATGTCATTTTTGTTGATCATTTTTCTTAGTACGTTTAGTTTTTCCCTTTACGCCGTAAATCTGATGTCTTACAAACCTTCCCCACTTTTAAGTCCATTGTTGAAAAAATACTTCTCTACTAAAATCATTACTCTGTATACTGATAATGGGGGTGAATTCCTAGCTTTACGCTCTTTTCTTGCCTCCTATGGCATCTCAAATCTCACTTCCCCTCCTCATACACCTCAACACAATGGCTATGCTGAACGCTGTCATCGTCATATTGTCGATATTGGTCTCACCCTCCTTCATTATGCCTCTGTCCCTCTCATTTACTGGCCTTATGCCTTTGCCACAGCAGTCTATCTCATTAATCGTCTTCCCAAGACAAATCTCTCGATGCTCTCCTCCTTTGAGTCTCTCTTCCATAAGCGCCCCAACCTTGCCAAACTACGTGTCTTCGGCTGTCAATGCTTCCCTTGGCTTCGGCCCTACACCTCACACAAAATGGAACCCAGATCTCGTGCCTGTGTCCTCTTCGACTATTCTAATATTCAAAGCTCCTATCTATGCTTTGATCCCTCAACGTCTAAAATCTTCGTCTCGCATCATGTCACCTTCCATGAAGACGTCTTCCCGTTCTCCAAATTGTCTAACCCTGAGTCTCCCCCTGTAACCATTTCGGTCTCCCTAGAAGTCCTTCCGCTGCCGCCACCAGTACCTGCCGCCGCTCCCACTAGCGATCCTTCACCGGACGCACTGTCGGCGTCACTGCCCGCGCCACCAGCGCCCCTTCAGGCACCGCCAGCGACCCCTGCCGCCGCTACACCCATTATGCCGCCACCTACATCCTCTCAGGGTGGTCATCATATGCAAACTCGCAGCAAAAATAACATCTTTACGCCCAACAAGAAGTTTGGTATGTCTGCTGTCACCTCTCCAGCTGTTACTGAACCTCAGACTCTGTCTAGTGCTATGTCTGATGAGCGTTGGCGCGCTGCTATGTCATCGAGTTTGATGCTCTGCTACGGAATGGCACCTGGGATCTTGTTCCGCCTGATTCTTCACAGAATATTGTGGGTTGCAAGTGGGTTTATCGTATCAAACGAAAGCCTGACGGTACTGTGGATAAGTTCAAAGCCCGGCTTGTTGCGAAGGGCTTTCATCAGCGTCCAGGTGTAGACTTCCAGGAGACTTTCAGTCCGGTTATTAAGCCGGCAACTGTGCGTTTGGTTCTCAGTCTAGCTGTATCCAAGGGCTGGCCTCTTCGTCAAATGGATGTGAACAATGTCTTTCTCCACAGTAGGCTTACAGAGGATGTTTATATGGCACAACCACCTGGTTTTGTTGACAAAGCCTATCCATCTTATGTCTGTAAGTTACAGAAAAGCTATTTATGGTCTCAAACAGGCACCCCGGGCATGGTACAGTGCGCTCCGCCAATGCCTTCTGACCATGGGTTTCGTCAACACTACTTCTAACACTTCGCTCTTCGTTTTTCAGCATTCTGGTATTAGGGCCTATTTTTTGGTATATGTTGATGATCTCATATTGACTGGTAATGATTCTGGTTTCTTGAACCGTATGATTGACTCTCTTGGGACTCAATTTTCTCTTAAAGACATGGGTGATCTAAGCTACTTTCTTGGTGTTAAAGTTCTGCGCAACTCCAAGGGGTGTTTTCTTTCTCAGCGTAAATATATTGTTGATCTTTTGACTCGTCATAATATGCTGGAATCTCTACATATATAGAATGAAACGAGAGAGGATAACATAAAAATCCTTCTTGTTCATGATAAAGTTATATGCGTCAATAATGTGGTTGTAATCTTGTTTAATAACCATATATATTATTCTTGACATATTATATTTATTTGTTTTAAAAATTTAAAAGTGGCTCGTACGATGTGTCGCTTCCCTATTCGTTGTCTCTCTACCCCCAACAGCCAATCAAAAGCTGCATATTTCTATATAATTCTTGTAACTTTGTTTTGTCTTAATTATACTATGCCTAACAATTGGTCTTTCTTTTCAACTTGGTTGTCTCCTTTTCATGAGCATATGCAATTATATATATCTCCATTATTCATTATAATAATATTGGAAAGTTTTGCTCTTAACTTTCTAGCCGTTTGAATCATGATAAAAACAAAAGTTCTATATTTTTTTAATGTCTTTCCTTATTTTATTAGTAATAAAATAATGAGTTAAGGATGTTGTCTAAATTGGAATGTCTCTTAAGATTGTGCATGTGGGGTTCTTTTCAAAAGATATATTAGACAGAATCAAACATGAATCTCTGGAAAAAAAAGGGTAAATAGGAAAATTGCAATGATGTTGTCTGTAAAATAAAATAAAAAAAAGCAACTCGGTGCACAAAGCATTTTGGGTACACGCAAGGTTCCAATAAGAGCCGCATCCCAAGGGGTGTGATGTTGACAGTCTACCTTATTGCAAGCATTAGTGAATGCTTCTGTAGCTCGTACTCGTGATATATAGGTCACACAAAGACAACTTTATCGTTGCTCCAAGACTCCCTTTAATGATATTGGGCAGCCATGTGCACTAAGTTTTCGCTATGCACGGGAGTTGGAAAAGAATCAGACCAATCTATTTTATACAGCATTACTCTAGATTTATGCAAGAGGCTGCTCCCACGACTCCCTTCAGTGATGTTGTCTATTAGAAAACCATAAATCAATCTTATTTCTCTGGAAAAATAGGGTATACCAGTGAATACTAGTATTTTGCCATTTATATATAATGCAATCAAATCAAAACCAAAAAAGTTTATATTCATTCAAGAAATCTAAATGATTCTACTAAGTCTTTTTTATATAGACAGCTTCCATATATGAATTATTTAACGAAATTATTGCAAATTAATTTTCTTTGACGTGACATGAGATTGTAAATTATGGTGCTGAAAATAGAAAAATAATGCCCTCAACATTGTTCTAGTTAAAGTATGAAAACAATTCAGATAATTGACGTTAAAAAATGCCTAAATTAGGCAAAGTAGTTAGCCAAAAGTAGTAGTATCTTTTATACTATTTAAGTATGATCTAATTAACCTAAGCCCATTGCTAAATATGTGTCTCTTAGACTAAGCTTATCTATAATTCTTTAACAACCTGTAATACAATTTATATGGTGAGTTAGGTAACTAACTCATCTTTTATTTACGGGCAATTTTAATTTATAATCAAAACTTAAGGAATGGATTTGGATTTTTTTTTTCTCGAAAAATTTGGGCATGTGTAGTCGTCCACCTATCTCATGCTGGTGGTACATTAATAATAAGGAGAGTTACAACATAATTTCACCGTAAAATCTTACATGTGAGGTTTAATATGCATGCAAATTTTATCTTTTACTTCTATCTGAAAAAAACAGATAGATTATTTTCGATAGACCCCAACTCAATGATCCATAAAAGAAGCTATAGTAACAAGCAGTCACAACAAACTTGAGAGTTTTGATTAAGAAAAGGATAGTCTCGTCTACAAGACTATCTGCTAACAATAAATGAATGAATAGACAAAATTAAATAATTTCGAATAGGTACATGAGTAAATTTTGTAACTATTCCCACTGACCAATAATATTTACACACGAGAAGTACTTTTAATGCAAAGGGACAATTTCAATGACAAAAGCTGCAGATAAATTTTTATCAGTGACTTCAAATCCAAAAAAGAAACAATAGCACAATGGTTGGCCTAAGTCAGTTGCAGAAAATCATGTTGGTTTTAATAAGTGCTGGGATCTAGGAATTCATAGACAATCTATTTTGCTAGTAGTAGTTGTTGCCTTTTTTTCTAGACCAACCTTTTAGCTTTTGCAGATCCTTTTTGATTGTCACAAATTAATGATTTTGCTTGGTGAGTCATTGGTGACAAATGACAAAGATCAGAAAATTCACTACTATTTTATTCATTGACTTTTCACTTCTTTTGTTTAAAATAAACAATTCCCAACATTATGATAATTAATGATCTTTTCTTTCAGCTAGAAACATAATAATAACCTCAAAAATTCAAGATTTTGGTCTCTATGTTAATGAGTCTCTTTAAACTAACAAATTACTACAATTTGGGAGTTTGAATGTGAGTGTTTCTTGAATCATTACTATTCCTGAATGCAAGCGCAGTGATTCATGTCACGTCGGAATGGGCAAGCTAGGCGGAAGATGGGAGGGGGGCTTGCCTCCTCGTTTCCTTTTACCTATGTCGTGATGCTTATGGACAACTTATACTACTTGGTTTCGATTATACCAGCAATAACATATTTAGTATAATCTCACAAGTAAAGTTTGGAGAAGATTGCGTGTATGCAGATCTTAGGGTTGTGTGTATACAGATCTTAGGGTTATGTGTACGCAGACCTTACATCTACCTAATAAAGATAGAAAAATTGTTTTTAATAGACCATCGGCTCAATAAAAGCAAGATTTAATATAGTTGGATTTTCGACTAAAGATGCCAAACTATAAAGTCATAGGAGTGAACCAACAAGATATAACACAGTTGAGTTTTCGTAAAATTTATTTGAGTAGGGCGTATGAAATCGATATTCCGAGGTAGAACACTCAATGGGTTGTGATGGCCTCTATTTTCCTTACCAATCTCATAAATTTTTTAATACATGCCTAAATCGTTTGAGACATTCAATAAAAATTGGAACAATTAATCTCAAAAAGATTAGCCCCTAATATTGCTATAACCAAACCTAATGATAGATGCTTTATATCATAATCTTCTTTTGTTCTGAAACATGATATAAGTATGCTCATAATTTCAAGATTCATTAGTTGTTTAATTAAGCTTCTTATAATATTATTTATTAGACTATAAATCAATGGGGTTGTTATGATGAACTTATATCTTGTTTCAATTTTTTGTCTTCTTACAGTTCAAGCAATTGGAATATTAATATCAAAAGGTGCATTAAAATGTCTAGCAGCATAGAAAAAATTAAAGCTTTTTCCCCTAGGTGACGATTGCCACTCTAATGTCCCCTCCCCCTCCCCCTCCCCCCTCCCCCCTCCCAAGAAAAAAAGAAGGGCATTAGTCCTTGTATTTTATCTTGTTTATTCAGACTTGCAGCTTAGTGTAATTCTTGCCCACTATAAACTTTTCTGTATGAAAAAAATGTAAGTGCCTTCATAGCAAGCAATTTTTTTTCTGTCCGGGAGTTTGAACCGTGAAAATAATCATTAATATTTGCATTAGGATAGGCTATTAACAACAATTCACGCGGTTGTTCCCCTTAGCCTGCGTGCGTGAACACAGGATATCTTATGCACCAGACTGCCTTTTTATAGATTTTCGAGGGTCAATGGTTGCATAGTTTGAAGTTCAATAAATAATGACCTCGCCTCTTCTATACCCTTCTCCCCTCAATACACATCATATGTTGCGCTTTTACCTCTAAATGAGAACTTTTATGACAAGCGTTTTAAATTTGAGGTATTGAATTTAGTGGCTGATGACACTTAAGATTAATGGTACACTGACAATTGAAAAAGGAGATCAGTCTGCATGGCTATCTCACCAAATGGAACTTTTGACAAAGAGTATATAAAGTTCTTCCTAATGCATATAGTCACCCTTTTGGTAAATAGCGTTTTACCCTCTCAAAATAAAAGAACTAACGCAAATTTAAATTATTTGGATTCCAAAATAAATACCGGACGCTGAGTGAAAAATAAAGAAAATAATACTTTCTCTGATCGAAACTAAACTACCGGTTTTTTATGATCTTATCGAATCGCCACAAATATCTTTTACTTTTGTGTAAATGTAAAACTTGTTCACAAATACGTATAACCAAACAAAGATTACTTCAAAATGATACATAATCATAATATATATAGTAAGTAATGTATCTTTACGAGTATGCACATTATTTAAAACATATATGTACAGTTCTTAGTACATTAGTTGATCGAAGAGGCACTAAACATACATAATTATTGATTTTCCAGAAGCCAAAGAATGGAGATTACTGGTGTAGATACAGAAGAAACAAAAGAAAATGGGGTAATAATTTCCAGAATAGTGCTTTGTTTGGCAAATGAAACAAGAATAGTACTTCAGAGAATATTTTATGTAAAAGAATATGCTATTCTTGTCCCAATGTTGGGATCCAAGACCTCAAAATCCATTCAGTTGATAAATTAGTTTTTCTTTTAGTGTTCTTCCCATTCAAAATTGTCACAGGACACGAGATTAATTTGTATCCATCGAAAAAATAACAGTCTCATGCACAAAGTATCTCGTATTTATGTAAAATCAGGGAAAGGATTGCATTCGAAGGGAGCTGATGCAACCCGGTACACAAAATATCCTAGGTAAGCCGGGGAGGGATCGCTCCCGAAGGAGATAATATAGCTTGATACACAAAGCATCATGCATCCGCACAAATGGGGGGAGGGACTGCTTTGGAAGGGGATATGATGTCGCTCGGTATACAAAGCATCATGTGTTCACACAAGTCGTGAAAAAGATCACACCCGAAAGAGGGGGGGGGGGGGGGGAGGGGGGGATGATATAGCACAATATACACAATATTCTGCATTCATGCAAGGTCATAAAAAGGGCCGCCCCGAAGAAGTACGATGTAAGCATCTCCCAATCAAACTGATCACATAAGAGTTGTTATGGAACTCCATACTAGTCAATTAGTCCTTTGTTAGCCAATGTGTTAAGTACTTACTTGAGTAGTACTTCATCCGTTCCATAATAAGTGATTAATTTTTTTTTCATTTTGATCCAAAATAAATGTTCATTTAATAATCAAGAAAAAAAATTAATTTGCTTTTTCAAAATTACCCTTATGTACGTATCTGTAAAAAATCATTCACTCCTCATATTTGAGAAGAGAAGCAAATGCTACTATAACTATTGTGCAACATTTGATGAAAGATAGTTTAGTCATACTAACTATTTTCGTCTGAAATTTAATATTTTCTTAAGGGATGCGCCCAAAGTAAATTAATCACTTATTATGAACCGGATAGTAATACATAACATTATAACATGACCATTTTCACAAGGTCCTCTATAGAATGAGTGGGAAAAAGAAACATAGGGGATTAGAGAAATAAAATAGACCAGCAAAGGGTTGCCAAATTCGGCCCTTTTGTTTCTTTCTTTTTTGTATTTTTCATTGGATATGTTTTTTTTGGCTCTTTAATTCTGAGTCTAGTCCATTTTATATTATGGTAAGGCAGTTGTTGGACAATTTTTTTTTTTTAATAAATAATCGAGAATTATCATAGGACCAGTGGAGCACAATTCGAGAACGATAGATTACTAATTCATGGTTCAAAACTTGATGAATAATGAATTCTCTCATATTCTCTTTTCCACTTAAATACCAAACTTTTGCGTACGACAAATTCAAACTCATCACATTGCGCTCTCACCAATGGACCAAAGCTCTTGAGGCAATTGTTGGACTAGCAGTCAATTCAAGCTAATGTATTTAACCCTCAGAAATATTCAATGATAAGTAAAGATGACCAATTCAAACAATTTTATAGCTGCAACTTTCTTTTTTCTTTTCACATGTCATCTCTCCAAATATTCCATCACAAATGTTGAAGAAGGTGAAAATCATGTACTGTACCATTTTTCCAAAGTGACAAGCGCAGGACCACCACTAAATCTGATTCCTTTTTCTTTCTCTTGGACATACTTATAAGACCTAACAGCAAGTAACTTAGTAGGGGCCTCCCTTATTCAAACCCCCTCTATCAAGAACTCAAAGCCATCCAAGGGATACCTGACATTATCAGTAGATCCCATGCAAAAGTTGAATGAGTTTAACTTTTATGCACTGACAACGTAAAATATTTTTCAACAATCAGGTTACCTAAAAGATAAGGCAACCTAGTTCACTAAGCTCCCGCTATGCGCATGGTCTGGGAAGAATCGGACCAGGGGCTGATTCTACGGCTCGAACCCGTAATCTCCTAGTCATATGGCAGCAAATTGCTGGTTACACAAGGCTCCTCTTATAGGTGATAACTAGAGGAAACCATACAATAAGAAATGAGATTAGCATGCCTATAAAATAAAGCAGTTACCCTTAGCAACAGATTAAAATACATGGACAGTGTAATAATTCTGCACACTTTTAGTTTATATAAGTCACATCCGAGTTGGAAAGCCATCTTGTTGACAGACAGAAAAACAAACATGCATTCACTCCCACGTGAAGTGAATATCCTCAAAGGCTAAAGCCTCTTAGTCATTGTAAAAGATAAACCTGTGTGGCCCTAGTAAACTTAAAGGTCCACTACAACATAGAGGCAGCTCAGTGTACTAAGCTCCCGTTTCGCATGGAATTCGAAATAAATCGGACCACAAGAGTCTATTGTAGGCAGTCTTACCCTGCACCCTACCTTTCTGCGAAAGGTTGTTTTCACGGCTTAAACCTGTAACCTCTTGATCACATGAGAATAACTTTACCGGTTACGTCGAGGCTCCGTTTCCCACTACAAAGAGAAAATAAAGAAATCTTGGTGCAGCCATTATTTCAAATTAGGATGCACTGAATAGGATGTAAAATTTAGCAAAAATCACCTAACCATGGAAAAGAAAAATGCTGTCATTGTTTCACCAAATGTGAACAGGTTGAATAGTTGGTATAGAACTCCAAAATTCTGCATATAAAATTTGCTCAAAATAGCAATCAGACATGTTAAATATGTCATATGTGGTAGTTGAAACACTGGTGAAGTACAAAGTGACAGGTGAAATTTTCCACTTCAAACTCTATAACTGTTGATACAAAAAAAAATCAATTATATTTTCCATAAAAATCCACCTTCAAGATATATAGTCCTCACATGCAGTCCAATAAACCACTTAGTGTCTATTGACAGTGACACCTCTAATCTCCTCCTTATATATTCTTTCTTGACCAACCTTAATTTTCTTGAGGCCATTCTACACCCTCTATTTTCACTCAAACAAAAGGCAAATATTCAAGAAATAACCAACTTTTAATTTCCTCTACACATTTAACAAGGATGAAATCACCACCAACTTATGTCTTCTTTAAACATAAAAGTATGTTTCTTAGGTTGCTTTTATTCATACTAGGCATTTGCTCAATAAACAGAACTAACCTCTGTTGTGACCAACCTTTTGCCACCCCAATATCTTCTTCTTCTACCCCTTCAAGTTTTTCGGTGATTCAATCATCATTGAAACAGTTAACAATTGAAGGGTATTTTAGTTTCAAGAATTTCGATCACGCGGCCAAGGACTTTGGCAACAGATATCACTTCTTACCGTTGGCAGTTCTGTATCCAAAATCAGTTTCTGATATATCATCTACCATAAAACATGTTTTTGACATGGGTAGCAGTACAGACCTAACTGTTGCTGCTAGAGGTCATGGTCATTCTCTAGAAGGCCAAGCTCAAGCTTACCAAGGAGTAGTGATCAATATGGAATCGCTTCGAGCGCCAGCAATGCGTTTCCACACAGGGAATCATGAACTGCCTTTTGTTGATGTCTCTGCTGGTGAACTTTGGATAAACATCCTGCATGAAAGTCTTAAACTTGGATTAACACCAAAATCTTGGACTGATTATCTTCACCTCACCGTTGGAGGGACTTTGTCGAATGCAGGAATCAGTGGTCAAGCATTCAAACATGGACCACAGATCAATAATGTTTACCAACTTGAAGTTGTTACTGGTATGTTCGTGCACAACAATCTTACTATTCCCAAGTTCTATAGTATGGTAGTCATTATAAAGTAGTCGAGCGGGGAGAGTTTAATCTTCCCATTTCTATCTGAGTTTAACTTCTATACAATGACAGCGTAAAAAGGTGAGATTAACAACCTGCAAAAAATAAGGCAAGTTACCTGCTACAAATACAAAAAAAGGGTAGCCCAGTGCACTAAGCTCCCGCTACGCATGGGGTCCCGGGAAAGGCCGGACCATAAGGGTCTATTGTATGCAGTCTTACCCTGCATTTCTGCAAGAGGTTGTTTTCACGGCTCGAATCCCTGACCTCCTGGTCACATGGAAGCAACTTTACCCATTACGCCAAGGGAATTTCACCTGCTACAAATACAATAGGTTAAAATACACATATACTGCAAACATTCTTTACATTTTCACTGTATATAAGTCAAATCCTGCCTCTATTATATTCCAACAGAGTACCAAATCAACAACTAGAAGTCAGACTAATCAGTTAAAAAGTGTTTACATTGTGGACTTTGACTCAAGAAAGTCTACAGCAGAAGGCAATTTTGTTACAACAAGTCATCACCTTTTTTATTAATCTGAACTTTTGGATAATCAACTATAACCATTGGAAAATTTCACATCCTTCCATTCTGTAAGTTGGATCGCCACGTAGTATATTTCTTGAAATTATTAAGAAACACATTTTTCTGCATAGGTAAAGGAGAGGTGATTACTTGTTCAGAGGAGCAGAATGCTGACCTGTTCTATGGTGTATTAGGAGGACTAGGCCAGTTTGGTATCATCACAAGGGCTAGGATTGCTCTTGAACCAGCACCTAAAAAGGTAATTTTTCCAACTCCAAATGTCAAATAGTTAACATTAATTATAATAAAGGGTAGCCCGGCACACTAAGCTCCCGCTATGCGCGGGCCCGAGGAAGGGTCAGACCACAAGGGTCTATTGTACACAGCCTGATTATGCATTTCTACAAGAGCTTATTTCCACGACTTGAACCGGTGATCTCTTGGTCACATAGCAATAACTTTACCAGTTACGCCAAAGCTTCCCTTCACATTGATTAGAATAAGATTTTAAAAAAATAAAAATAAAATCAGTCCAGTACTTTCGGCTAAAGTCCTATTATTTACAGGTAAAGTGGATCAGAGTGCTGTATTCAGATTTCTCCACATTTTCCTATGATCAAGAACAATTGATATCATCAGAGAATTCTTTCAACTATATAGAAGGATTTGTCATTATCAATAAAACAGGATTGTTAAACAACTGGAGGTCTACTTTCAATCCTAAAGATCCACTTCTAGCCAAAGAGTTCAGTTCTGAGGGAAAAGTTCTCTACTGCTTAGAAGTTGCCAAATACTTCAATCCAGAAGAGACAACCAAGACTGATCAGGTAAGATATCTTTAGTCATTTTACGCTTCTAGCTTTTGACAAAAGAGCAGTCCGGTGCACTAAGCTCCTGCTATGCGCGGGTCCGGGGAAGGACCGGACCACAAGGGTCTATTGTATATAGCGTTACCCTACATTTCTGCAAGAGGCTATTTCCCCGGCTTAAAACTATTTAGCTTTTCACAACTTTGCAAAAATGTTCACCTAAACATGTCCACATCTTGACTCTTGTTTTTCTTAACATTACAGAATGTTGATGCCCTTTTATCAAAGTTGAGTTATATCCAATCGACGTTGTTCCAATCAGAAGTCACTTACGTGGATTTCCTCGACAGAGTTCACGTATCCGAGATAAAACTTCAAGAGAAGGGGCTATGGGATGTTCCTCATCCATGGCTAAACCTTCTAATACCAAAGACCAGGATTCATGACTTCGCACAAGAAGTTTTTGGGAAGATTCTTACCGACACTAGCCACGGTCCAATACTCATCTACCCAGTCAACAAATCAAAGTACTGAAATCATCATCACCCAACTAATCTTCTTATTAAGGATATATGCATTTTCCTAACATGATCTATGATCATTTTCTGTTGCAGGTGGAGAAAAGGAACATCACTAGTTACACCTGAAGAAGATGTTATGTATTTAATAGCATTCCTATCTTCTGCCATGCCATCTTCAACAGGAAAGCACGGCGTAGAATATATTCTAAATAAGAATAAGAAGATACTAAACTTTTGCAGAAAAGCACATATTGGAATGAAACAGTATTTGCCACATTACACAACACAGGAAGACTGGAAAAGTCACTTTGGTCTCCAATGGGAAACATTTAATAGGAGGAAATCCACATATGACCCTTTGGCTATCCTAGCTCCTGGTCACAGAATTTTTAGAAGAGCATCAGGCGTTCAACAACAATGACTTCTTCTGAAAAAATAAATAGCTATATAGAGTTATTTTACATAGATCTATGGTTATAATGCCCCACAGTGTTTACACATGTAACAATGTTGAGGCGTTGTAGCATTCTTTTCGGAACGAACTATCTTTGTACATGAATACTTGAAACGAGCAATGAATCTAATGCTTGTGCTTAGCAGAACCCATTAAAGATTCAAAAAGATTGGACCCACGATTGAAATTTTCATTTCATAAAAGAACTTTTAATATGGAATTTCTACTATGTTTCCTAGTACCATCTCAAAAACAACAAGATACGTCAAATAGAGAAGTGCACAAAGGAGAAATAACAGATTGACAACTAAGCACAGTAATGAAAAAGTGCACAAAGGAGAAATGACAGATTGACAACTAAGCACATTAACGAAAATGTCCATCATGGTTGATCCTTAATTTTATACACTAGGATAGAAATTATTGCTTGAACAAACTGTAAGATAAATACAACGTATGTTCAATCAACAGGACCAGAGCTGAGAGTCCAAGAGTGCTATTAAAACTGGAAAACACCTCGGAAGTCCACCTTAAGTTGCAGTGTGGATAGATTTACTTCTTTGCAGGTTCAGTCCAGCCAAGGCCTGGTCGCTTAATGCTTTCACGTGGTCCTTCATAGTCCCAAGCGTCACGAATAGAAGCCTCAAAGTCAGTAGTATCGGTTGCGATAGGAAGAACACTATTTAAATCGTCTCTTGCTCCTAGACCTCCGGCTCTTATAACGTCATCCATAGTGATATCTGCCTCCATGTTAACTTCGCCTTGAGAATTCACATGTCGTGGAGCTACATCGCCCGCGACATTCCTACCAACTTGACCTTGATTCCCTTCAGACGTCACTTCCTTTGAAGCCTTATGCAGTTTTTGATTGGATTCAGTGCTTTCATTCTTTGTGTTATATTCTTTCTTAACTGTTGCAGTTAAATATGCATCATTTCAAGGGCAAGCCATCATGCATATTTGCAACATTTTGGAATTGATTAAGAGCATAGGCAATCTATTATCATCTCATTAGACAATTGCAAAGTTTAGAACACCTCAATACACTGTGTCAGCAAGAAAAATCATGACAAGATGATATACAGAAAAAAGTGTACGCTTCCCTCAGAAACTGTGCTAAAGCTTCTCTTTCCACGAAAAAGAACGATCCAATTTTTTATTGATCCTTTCTTTTTCCGGAAAAGGTAAAAGTTACTGCATTTACGATGAACTAAGTTCTTGATATCTTCAAGGTTGGCATTTAGAAATGTCGTTAAGCCTAATATCTGGTACTTGATTCTTTACTTATTGCATCTCCTCCTTATCCTTCTGAATTTCTGTCCATTGATCTTTCATCTTCTGTCAAGGAAAAATCACTGTCTTGATGTCTTCAGGCACATGACAAATCAAGGATGTGAATTCCAGTTTTCTTATTTGGTTAAAGAGACCCAGTCAACAAAGAATTGGAGTTCAGAAGTGTTTGAGAGAAGTTTATCAAATTTATCAAGCTTTAAATCTCCCAAAGTAAAGATCGTTCAGACAGTTTGTTGGGACAATACTTTCCAGAACTTAAAGTGAGTAACGAATTATTCAATAACTTAATGGTTAAACATTGAAATAGAGATAACAATTCCAACAACAGACCTAGCAAGAGCCCTCTTCACTGTCTCAGTGTTGTGCCTCAACTCTGTTTTTTAACTAAGGAAAAAAAATTAACTGAAAAAGAGAGTGAGACACGAGTATCTTATTTCTCTTTGTACAAAGTGAAGTAATCAAAAACTGTTTCTTTCCTTTCTGCAGGACATTATTTACTCTAGCTGAATTGAAAATTTGGCAAATTTCTGAACCAAGTGGATACATCATCTCCTGCTTCACAAACAAGCAGTGGACATTTCGTAATCTTACGGTATATCATCATGATGCCGGCATGTTATGCAAGAGCCATTCACCCTTTATATTATGATGATTGACTTTATTCTCAGAACGTGAGAAATACCAGCAAAAAGTTTATTGACTCTGCTTTGATAATGTCACCTGCTCTAGAAGACGGCTAAACTAAGATCCTACACCTAAAATTTTCTCGCGTTCCATAAATAGTAATATCTATATATGCTTTAAGGAATGTTCAACTTGGTTTTACTATTTTGCCTATGCAATTTTTTGGGCTCAGACGCTATGTCACGCCCTTTCCACTAGAGGCGGAGGCGCGAAGCTAGGATTTGAAGTTACCACGTTCAGGATTCTAGTCTTTTTATGTTACTGGGCTCTAAAGTAAGAATTTGTACATAATTCGATGAATTTCTTAAGACAAATATATGGTTTGCGCTAAAGCTACTAAGTTCGGTCGAACGCGTTACCGAAGCTCTAGCTCCACTCCTGCTTTCCACCTTATTATTATGTATTCTAACTATCTTTATGATGAATATTATGTCTTTGAATAATTTGGTTAGCTTTTTCCAACGATTCACGAAAACTGTTAGTTCAACAACCTCTTGCAGAAACCAAAGGACAGATACAATTCTCTGATCTGTTCTGAAACTTAAAATAGCACAAACCTATGCATAAAATTAATTTCTTTCAGCAAAACAGATAGATTGTTAGCAGACAAGGCATGCACGGTAACAAGTTGAAATACCTTGAGAAGTTCCAAGATTATTGTGGTCCATTCTGCCTTAAATTAACACAGAAAATAAGATTTCCACTAGCAAATCTTCACCAGTTTACGACCCCTTCGAGAAAACCTTCAACAACCCTGTTACAGCAAAAGCATCTATTACAATCAAACAACAAGAAACCATGAACTCTCTCTACAAAATAAGACAAACTGTACTAAACAGATAAAGAAATGAGGAAGAGAAGAAGCAATATAATTCTCAATATTTTCCAGATCAAGACTGAAGTTGGAAAACCAAATGATTCTTGTTACTAAATACCATTACTCGAACCCGTGACCTATATTGATATAACTTTACTATTGCTCCAAGGCTCCCCCTCAAGACGTAACATGGAACCAAAAGTCTAAAATCTACGGATACCAATTCCAGTCGTTTTTTAAACAAGTCACCAGGACTGCTTACCTGAAGTTCCTAATCAAATAAATATGTCATTATCAATTTACTCTTGTCAAAACTTCTCTATATTCCTGCTAAGAAAATTCCCATCTTTTATACCCTTAAAGAAATTTGCTTTGCCAACTCTTTTTTCTTTCCTTTTTGTTTGGGTTGGTGTTCACACTAGCTTCGTGTACCTTGCCTAGTTTACTGGGTGTGTTCTAGCTAGGACTCGAACGAGGTTTTTTCCTGCTGTTACTCTTATGCCTCAATCACTCAATCATCCCGTCGAGGCCTTCAATCTTTACTTTGCTATCAATCCTCTCTACATTGATAAACATACATCCAGCTAGAAAGAGTAACACATATAACTACATAATCAAACACTACATCAAGAAACATGATGTAAGAATCTTTCAAGATAAGTTCAACCATTCCAAAACACTAACGATCTCTCAATCCCACCCTCCCTCTGCCTAAAAAGTAAAGCATACACTTTCAACATACAACAAACTACACCTTAATACCAAATAAGTTAAGGTCAACTATATAAATCCTCACTGATCATGTTCCACATTTAAATTCATCACAGTCCAACATTATATAAAACAAAAAATAAAAAGTAATTCAATCAAACCTCTCTATAATAGCCTCATATGTTCCGATATTTTTTTGTTGTTGTAATGAGTGCTATTATAAAGGATATATATTATAACAAAATAAAAAAATATTTGTTTCGGGAAAAACTTAAATTTTATAATGAATGGTTGTTATAAAGAGATGTTGTTATAGATAGCTCCGACCGTATAATTTTATGTATTTCCTACTGACATACGAATCTCCAATAGGGCTAAAAGACTCCCGGAAAGCATAGGACCTAAAGTAGATGTATTAACATAGCTAAAATATATTCCCAATTAGACAAGTCTTCAACATAAGCTAGCAATTTAGAAAGAATTAATCCAATCTTTCATGTAGCAAAAAGTAAGCTAGAATCATCACAAGAAAACAAGTTATCCATTGAGAAAATGCTCACAAAATAATCAACAAACAGGAAAAAAAACAACAACAACAACAAACACAGTGTAATCCCATAAATAGGGGCCTTGAATAGTAGTGTGTACGCAGCTTTACCTCTACTTTGCACAGTTAGACCCTCGGCTCCAAACAAGCCTGCAAATCACAATAGTATAGAGAAGAAATATACTTAGTGTAAAATTCAGGGAAACAGTAAAAACAACAAGGAAGTAGAACAACCAAAACACTAAGCAATCAACGAACGGTAAAAAGAAACAAATTTAACGAGAAAAACCATGGTCGGCTATGTTAATGCACCTATTAATTTTTATAACACAACTCAACTGTATGTTATAAATAGATTGAAAGGGATTAAAAGACTGACCAAGATGAAGCAGAAGCAAAAGGGTGTCTCCAAATTCCAATATCAACTATTCTGCTATTCTGTGGCACTATGTTATGGAATTCTTGAGCACTTTTTTTTTATTATGCTAGAGTTGAGTTATTGAGTTGAGTTGACAGTAATACGTGTAGTAAAGGAAGAGAGAACACGTGAATATGTCTTAATGTAATGCACTGCTAATTTAATTAATTGGATTCTGTTTGCCCCAAAGGGCAATCTTGACTTGTGCACATTGCATTGGTCCAAGTGTTAGATGATTTATCATATCCCAACCGTTTTTTTTTTCGTTTATTACTGTTTGCTCTTTTTAGAAATTTTATGTAGTAAAAATAACCAACTTTTAAGACTTTTTTATTTTATAAAATGGTAATCTGTGATAACTTAAATAAAGAAATATAATCAGTGAGGATTTATATAATAGATTCCAATTTATGGAGCCGGAGAATAGCTTATGGGTTTGGTCGAGTGCGATAGCTTTAGTTCAAATATATATTTATCTTAAAGATTTTATTAAATATATAAATAATAAATTTAAAACTATTAAAATTTCAAACACATAAGTGTTCCAAATTATGACCCCACCTCTGCTTATTTGGAGTCGAGGCATAATCGTTGTTGTTATTATTATATTACTTTCAGGGTAATGCTGCATATAATAGATTTTTATGATTCGGTCCTTCCTTGAACCACGCGCATAACAAAAATTTATTATACCGAGCTACCCTTCTTTTCCTAATTTGGTATTCTCCTTCTTGTTTTTTGTTTTAACCGAAGTGAATACTTCTATTATAAAATGGAGAATATAACTTAAGATATCAAGTTAATATTTTTTGCTGGACATGACCTTATACGAGAAGGTTTGGAGAGTCAATATTAAGATCGTCGGTTAGTAGGTGGTTAGAGCTTTTTTTTTTCTCGTTGAGGGTGTTGGGATAGTTGTTAGTTTCTTGCTTTAGTTTGATAGTGGTACTTTTTTGTGTTTGTGTTGTTTTTGTGCTCCGATTGCCTAGTATCTTTCCATTATTCTGATTATCGATATTGCATTTTCATCTATTTTTTTGTTTCTTATGTTGCTGGCACTGTCTTTCTAACGCATGTTGTTGATACTCTTCCATTGCCTTTTTTTCATCGCCTTGTGCCCAATGTCTTTCGGAAATAATCTCTCTATCCGGATAGGGGTTAAATCTGCATACATACTATCCTTCACAGACTCTACACACGGGATTATACTGGATTATTGTTGTTGTTATTGTACGAATAATTTTTTGCAATTTGCTTGGTGTAGAAATTTAAAAACTTATCATATCCATTAAAGCTATTTATATTAATCATGTAGTAATCTCGCAAGTAAAACTGACCAAATATCATTTTTAGAAAAGCATACATTCAAGCACTAACATTTTGTGTTTTTAGAAAAAATTGATATTTATATTAGATTGCTCGATGAACTAGTTAAATCTCCCGGATGAAAGACTTCTAAACCCTGATTCTTGGAATGACAGCAATCAACTTGTTTCTGTCTTACAGCTTTACAATCAAAGTCATAGGTGGGTATTCAAATATTGCGGAGCACCTTATAGTCATGAAAACGCCAGTTGTTATCATTGTAACTACATGAATCAAAATGGAGTTTAAGTGGACCATGACACAATCGTTAAAAATTTGAAGAAATTAAACTCTCAAATGATTACCAAAATGTTGTTGCTTAACTGATGTTTGGCCAAAAATGCTATACTTTTAGCACATTACTCACCTAACATGTTGTTATTAGTGATTAATTGTGCAATATTTGAACTAAATTATGTTGTTTTATGTGTAGGAGCATTAGAAAAGAAAGATGAGTGAAGGTTGCTAAAAAAGAGGACGAAAATATAAAGAAAAAAGCACAAAAATACCAAGTACCAAAACTGTTCTATAGGCCAAGCATAGCCAGTTTGACCGTGCTACAGGCCAGGTGTAGCCAGCTCCGTAGTCAGGTTGATCGCGCTATAAGCCTGGCCTCCCGAGGTCTATAGCACGCTGATCAAAAGTGACTAAATTAAAAAACTCCAGACTCGGATTTGGGCTCAAGGACCCCGAACCATAGCCTATAAATACTCCATAGACATATCTAAGGAGGGAGGATATTTTTAGAGATGGGATTTGACCCAAGGAGGCAAGAACACGCTAGGACCAAGGCGGAGAATTTTCCTACGAGTTTTTCACTTTCTTCTTCCTGTTTTTATTATTGGTTATGAAATACAGTATTGTATTTGTGTATACTGTTATGAATAGCTAATGTGTTATCTTGGATTTTGATGGAACCTTTTGTAGGATAAATTCTTGTATGTATTTATATAGTTGAACCATTGGATTTCCCTGCTTGTTCAACTACGTGTTAATTATTATTAATTGAATAACCATCAATTTACTGTGCCTATTTAGTGTGTATTACTCGAGAGAAAGTACGCGTTTAGGCAGTTGTTAAGCAACATTACTCCTAAAATATGTGTAAGATCAATACGAAGGGTTTAAAGTGTAAGGCCCCGTGAAAACTTCTACTCAAAAACTTGAAAGCTCGTAGTGCCAAATTAGGAATATGTGTTAGAAATTATAGCTCGCCGCAGTTCGAACCCTTTGGATTGACCTATGCATTAAAAAGTCAAGGAATAATATTTTCCAGAAAAGTGCAATGTTACGGTCCAGTATGCGATCGCACAACAGCTATGCGGACCGCATAGTTGCCGTAGAGACTAGCAGTGTGATGGTTAATTTTGAGGCCAACTATGCGGCTAATTATGTGATTCCATAGTCGATATGCGGGTCGCATAGTCGTCGCATAATCTTCTTGGAATTTTTGCGAGGAGCAGTTCTGCGGTGCATTATGAGACAGTAGAACAGGTATGCGGACCGCATTCTTGTCGCATACCCAGACATATTGTTTAGGTTTTTTGGAGTATTTTTTGCGGTCCATTATGCGGGCCGCATGTCAACTTTGGAATTTCATATGTGATCTCAAATATGAGTCGGGCTCTAGATTTCTAAATTGTAAACCCGGCTCTCTGTCATTATATCCTGTGCAATAGCTCATTTTAAGCCTATGCCCTAGTGCTTTTAAAGTGAGAAAGAGGGTCTTAGAGAGAGGAAGTGCATTTCATCAATATTGTTCTACAAGTCCTTGTTAAAACGTTGAAGATAATCAAGTGAAGCAGCTAAATCTTCAGTCTAAGAGGTAAGACTTCATCACCTTTGCTCTTAATTTTTAACATAGCTATAAGGGATCATTAGTGAGGTAATTCATGGGTATAAGGGTGACTACATTACATGCATATGTTCTTAAAAGATACATAAAAATTATAAATAGAAGGGCATGGGGAAAAGGCTAGTGTAATCTTGCATAAAAGGACCATAAGACCTTAATGAACACTCAATACTTGATAAAATGCTCAAGCGAGCTAAGATTATGATCTTTTCCTAATTATGGATTCAATTGTACTACATTACTTAAATAGATTGAAGTGCAAAATATTCCAGAACATTTTAGGATTAAGGGAAAACTCATTTGAGGTATGTATGGCTAAAACCCCGTCTTTTAGAAATTGAGCTTTATTGATGCTTGTGTAAATGCGGTAAGATTAAAGTTTGGGTTCTTGTATTGATTGTTATTGCACATGAATTGATGTTGCATCATTACATGCGTGAAAGATGTGTCGCAATATGATTATGTGTTATTCTCGATAACTTGAAAGGTGCATGGAATATGAATCATATATTGAAATGCTTAGACCGTAGATTGAGACTGAAGTTGCGTTGTTGTGCCATCTATGTGAAGTCGCATCTATGCCTACAATCTTATTTGCTCTTGTGTACCCATATTTTCCTAAATTACAAATCTAACATGGAAATTGGGAATGATGTGAAATGTGGCGTAGTGCCAAATATATGGTGTGATAGCTATGGCCCCAAGTGCCTATGAAATGATTTATGGGAACAAAGATTGAAATGAGATGATTGATGGAAAAGGGAAACGCCTTGGTAAGGCGGCCTAGTTGGTCGGGCCGAGAACGGACGCTATGCTACACACATGACGATAATGTGTTTGTGATTGAAGTGAATGTATCAAATAGGCAACCTAGCCGATCGGGTCGAGATCGGACTCCGCTCAAAATAGCGGTGGTAACATGAACAATATGAAACACCCCAAAATAAAGGCTATGAAAGTACGACGTGAAAATTATATGATTATTTTATTTGATAATGATTATGGTCACTTAAAGTTTTTCTTTAAGCTATACTTGTGATTGCCTTATTCTTGTATGAAAGTTCTTTCTAACTAAATGGTGTTTAGTTATACATACTAGTACTATTCAATGGTACTAATGTCCCTTTTGTCGAGGGCGCTACATTTTTAAATGAATGTAGGTGACTCCGTAGAGGACAATGCCGATTGCGCATAGCAGAGTGTTCTCCTTTCGAAGTCTTGGTGCGCCCCCTTTCTCCTTCAAGAGGTTATGTTGTACATCTTTTATTGCAGACTTCCACTTTTGAGGTATAGTCGGGGCCTTGCTGCCGGCATTGTCATAACTTGTTTTTGTATTCATAGGGGCTTCGTAGATGTTGGTGTGGTTATGTATGGGTGTTGGATGGGTCTATGAACTATGATGTAATTCTATACTCATGTTATCTCTAATTGTAACTGTACGGAAATCTTGGAATCTAACCTTTAAGGTTGTGATATAAAATAAACTATCAATGTTTATTGTACAGCCCCTCCAACTGTCTAATTTAATGAAAGTCGTATTCCTCAATCTTATTGAATTAGGTAGAAAGTTTTTGATAAAGCTTGCTCACTGGGATTCACTCGATTGAGCGCCAGTCGCGCCTTCCGAGTTTGGGGTGTGACATAAAGGCGGGATAGGAATAACAAAACTTTAGCCGATCTTAGTGAGCGGTGAATTAGTGTCAGCTACCACAGTTCGGAAGAATATATCTAGTAAATTGTGGTAGTTGCTTGGAAGAGAATTATGACACTCGGAGTACTCACGATCGATAGAGAATACTTAGGCGAAATTATAGAAGACGTAACGGAAGGATTCCGGCAATCGGAAAAATCATAACTCTAGACCTTCTTAATTTGTCCCGAACTCTTAATCTTATTAGTTGATAATTTTATTGCTTTTAGTATTTGTTAATTAATTAGATTAAAATAAAAATTATAATAAAAGATTATTTGAACTTGTATTTTTTAGTAATACGTTAAAGTTAGGCTTTGACAAAGTTCAGCTTCAGACTAGAGTGTCTAAGCTTGAAAACTATGATAGTTTCAACGTTAAATTCACACATTTTATTTGAATTATTGCTATATGTTGTTTTATAATTTTATCGTATTATATTGTACTGTATTATATAATACTATTTAACAAATACAATATTTTAGATATATTGTATTATTTGCTATTATTTTACGATGTCACATAAAAAACATGAACAATAAACTTGCAACATTAAAAAAGTATGATACAAAATAGAATTATTATATAAAAAAGTAAGATAAAGAATAAAATATGATTATTTAATAATAACAAAAAGCAAAATAAGAAAAAAAAATAATACCATCACATCAAATACGCTGTTCTATAAAGTGACACTTTAAGTTGTTACGTAACGATAGATTTTAAAGATACGATGCAATAAAATTTAAGTAATAATTAAAATATTATATGTTACAACCATCCGACAACTTTAATTTTTTTAATAATTTATATAATTTCTTAAATAGGATCCTAAAAACGGCCTCCAATCCACCAACAATTTCAAACTCCAACCTAAACCCCCTTACCCCGCTCTCTCTCTCTCTCCCCCTCTTTGCGAAAAACCCAGAACACTCACAACTGTCTCTTTCAACTCTCTCAAATATTCCCCTTTTTTTCATTACCAAGCAAAAATTATTCTTAGCATTCATCCGAAAAAATCAAAAAGCCATAAATCTCCAAATTTGCGATTTAATTCACACCTCAAAACCCTTCATCTATTGGATTATGTCGCCGGCAGCCGCCGCCGCAGATTTTCATTCTCCGATCGGTTCCTCCGTTCAATCATCTAACCCTAACTATAATCCTAATAACTCTAAGTTCGACGTGGGTTTTGATTGCAAACCGGGTTCGGGTCGATCAAAGCGAAAGCCGAGACTTGTGAAGATGAGGAAACAATCGGGTCTTCGAAATGTGGACCCGAATGATTTGAAGTTTAATCGGGTTAACCCGGTAAACAATGTGAGTTTTGTATTTGGTGCTACTAGTAATAGTGATTCTACTTTGAATACGAATTTGGATAATTTTAGTGCTGTTTTTAGTGCTAATAATAGTGGTTTTGCTTCGAACTCGGGAGCAAACATTGGCAATGAGGGTTTTGCGTTTGGTGCTGGTAAGAACTATTATTCGAATTTGGGTTTTGTTTTTGGAGCTAATAATAATATGAGTAGCTTGAAATTTAACTCTAGGAGCAAGAACGTGGATAAAATCAATAAGAATAACTCGGGGTCTAATTCGAATGTGTTGAATGAGGCACCTGCTTGTTGTGAGAGCGATAGTAATATAAAGTCGAGTTTGGAATTTGGGCAGAGGAAGTCTAGTGGCGATCAAGGGAAACCACAAGTTGATCAGGTCAAGGTCAAGAATGTTGATAATGTAAGTTCTAGTTTTGTTGTTAATGAATTTGAGTCAGCTACTGATTCAAAGCTCGAGGAAAGCGAGTCTCATAAAAGTGAGCTATCAGGTAGTTTCCACTTTGGGAAATTTGCTAATGGAAGTACATCACACTCGGATAAATTGAAAGCTAATTTCGTGTTTGGTGCTATTAGACCTAACTTTGACTTAGGGAAGGGAGTGAGTAACAAAGATGGAGCAGAATCTCAGGGTCCAAAATTGACTGGCACGTTTGCTTTTGGCAATGGCATCGAAGGAAAAAACAAAGTGAATGAAAACGGAAAGCTTGCTGAAGATGTGGAGGATTTTAATAGTGAGAAGACCCAAAATCACAATGGTTTCTGGAGTGCTCAAAAAAGTAACTTGGGTGCTGATGGGAAGCTCAAGTTTGCTTCAAGTAGTAGGAACATTGTGGAAACTGATTTACCAAAAAGTCCCATTTTTAAACTCTGTGATGAGATGAATTCATTGAACATTGGCCATTCAGCACATGTTAATGTTGCTAAGAACATGAATGAAAAGTCACGTGTCGACATCCAGAATGAATTTATGTTCGGACTTAACCAAAAAACATCAAATGTTTCAACTGAAAGCACCGTGCGCAATCCTTGTGATCATGGTAGTAGCTGTGGTGTTGATAAAGCTGATACAACTGATGGCGAACCAAATGCTAAGAAAGCTTGTGCACCCGAAATTGGTGAAAGTTTTGCTAGTTCATTAAAGGGAAACAAGGACAAAATGATGCCTGGAGAAACGGTGCATACGAATGCTAAATTTGGTCTTTCCACTGAGCAAGTAAATTCATTTTGCTTCTCAGCAGGAACCTCTGGGAAGGAAAATCGGCCAATAAATTTTAACACTACGACCGGTACCCTGAATGAATTACTGCATCTAAATAGTGACATAGAGAGGGATAAGATCCCCTTTCCATTATTTACACCAGAGGTTTTTGGTTCCCAGCACAAAGTTGACACCGCAGAAGCACCTACTGGCCATCATCAAGATGAGAAAAAGGAAGAGTTCAGCTTTCCAAGCACACCATTTATACCTGGGATGCCCGTTTCTGATTTTAGTGCATCTAATTCTAATATATCATTTTCTTTTACTGCTAATTTATTTTCCGGTGTAAATGATAAGTTGGGTTGTGGAACAAGTAGCAGATTGAGGAACAAAAAAGTGAAAAAGAAGTCATTGAGGCAAAGAACCTTGGCACAGCAGTTGGCTGGGCAGACTGATTCGTCTAATGAAGGCAGTTCTACGCACAATAATGAGTCTCCTGGATGTTGTTCACCTATGGATTTTTCACCATATCAGGATACAAATTCTTCAACATCTGCTGCTTATTCTACTGGGGCTACTGAAACAAAGGAGGATGTGGTTGCTCCCAAAGAAGCACCTTTTTTCAATGAGTCTGAGAAGAAATGTGGAGAAGGAAATGAGAAATTTTCTGGGTCTGATTCTAGAGAAGACTCTGATACTCGGAGAGATTCTAATCCCTATAATTCACCCTTGGCACAAGATGGGTTATCATCCATAAGGCGCCAGTATAGGAAGAAATACAAGTTGAAAGTTAATAGTGGTTCAAACAACTTAAATCACAGGAAAGTCGAGTTTTCGTTTGATGCAGTTCAACATTCTTCCTCTGGTCGCAATTGTTCAGTAGACATCCAAAGCGGAGTTAAATCTCATGTGCGGAGTAAAGGGATTCATGTGTCCAAAGCTGATGAAGATCATGGGAAGCTGGGCCTCACTGATCGTGAATCTTGTGAACAGTGTCGGATCAGGTGCTAATATCTCAGAGGCTCTCAATTGTGAATTGCTATGCATTAACCAGATTTTTTGCTTTTCACTTTTGCTGCATTAATTTCATCATTCTGGTTGTTTCCTGGCTTTTTCTCGAAGTATCAGATTCTGGCATTAAACAATATGAAATTGTCCTTCATACTTACAAAGATTTTATCTGTGACAGGGGAAACCAAGCCTATAAGGCTGGAAATCTTTTGCAAGCTGAGGATTTCTACACTAAGGGTATCAAATCAGTCTCTGCTACCGAAATTCCAGCCTCTTGTCTGGAGCCTCTTGTGTTATGCTACAGCAACCGAGCTGCCACGCGAATGTCACTTAGAAGGATGAGGGAAGCCATCAGTGATTGTTCATCTGCAGCTGCTTTAGATTCTAACTTTCTTAAAGTAAAACTAAGAGCAGCAAAGTAAGGGCTCTATATCTCGCAACTGATGTCTCTTAGTTCTTGATAACTTAAGTATTTGAAGAATCGTCGCTATCTAATACTGATAGAAACGTCTTGTAATATGGTCATAGTCTTCTAGCTCGACAATTTTACTGTATGATAACAACAAGTTTGACCACTCTAATTATCTATTGAATCTCTGTATGCTAATTTTATGATAAATTATTTTTTGAGTGAAATTATGTGAGAGAGCTGGAGTCAAGTGGCTTTCAGCTCCTGCGGATGACTTTTTGTCTTACGACACGGCGTGGTAATTGATTGAGTGCGCCGGAATTCGTTGATTTCTCTGTACGAATTTACAATGGAAAAACTCATTGGTATATGTAGAAAATCGGGAATATGCTCTTTAGTGAGTCCTTGATCAGACATCATTTTCCCTTTGAGAATATTGAATAGTTCTCTTGTATTTGAACTAAAACTGGACATGTTCTTCCAAATGGGGCAAAGTGATAAGTGGTGAAGAGGTCCAACTATATCCGATGTCTCATAATTCTTGGTTTTAAGTTTAAGTATTTGAAGTGAATGCTGCATGTTCTTTTATAAGACTGTTATCTTTTCTTTCTTGTTGAGTGAATTATTTGTTCAGGAACTTATATATCTTGACTATCTCTGGATGCCAGTTGTTATCTGGTTCTTGGTGAGGTTGAAGAAGCAATTCAATATTACAACAATTGCTTGGAATCAAGAATTAATTTGTGCCTGGATAGGAGAATTACAATTGATGCAGTAGATGGCTTGCAAAAGGCACAGGTGACCAATTTTTAACTTTTCCCATGGAGTTGATGCTCTAACCATTCCAAATCCTTAATTATTCTTTGTATGCGAACTCTTCTGAGTTTTAGTAATTCAAAGTAATGTGAACCAGTACTTCTCTATGTGGCCTGAACTTGGCATGACTTGTTGTCATATGCAACTCTACTGTTTCACGTATGAAACACTTCTTAATCAACATGCTAGTCAAACTAGGTTAATCAAATTTGAGCGCAGAATGTTTGCAGTATTGCCAATTAACTGATTTAGAATAGTAAGAATACTCGAGGACGATTGTCAAGAAAAAGGAAAAAAATAATAATAGTAAGATCTCTGCTTAGGACCTTTGTCCAAAATGCTTGTGGTTCAGTAAGAGATGCTAAAATAATAAGATCAGTAGCTGCTGTTAATGAGTTCTATTGGGGTCGTGAAGCATGTGCTGGTTCCTAGATGTAGTTTCAGACATTCAACATTGTTGACAAGGAACTTGGTTTCCTTCCTTTGTTTGTAAGATTTCTCTAAGCAGAGGCAAAGCCATGATTTGAAGATTATGGGTTCGGGGTTCTAATACTTTTAAGTTACTGAGTTCTAAATTAATAATTAGTACATGTGTAGTGAATTTAATAAGATAAATACAAAGTGTGGACCGATGCTACTGGGTTCGGCCGAACTAATGGCTAGCTCCGCCCGTCTCTAAGCTAAGATACACCGATTATTCTATTCAAATTTCTGCACAGTATTGTATTTATTGGCACAAAGTCTGCTAGTGTCACCAGCATTAGCTAGTTGATTAATTTTTTTGATAAACCATATCAGGATATAACATGTATTGAGATGGCTGGGGGGATCGGATTGAAAAGATGCATAATCAATTTAAAATACAGAAAATAAATCTGTGATAGTACAAAACAAAAACACCTCAAAGAATAATGAAAATATAGTTAAAGCCTTTGACATAGATTTATTATCCATCTCCAAGATCAATATCATAATCATTACCATGAACCAACCTGGATTTGATGCTACCCCTGTAAGTTCAGGATCGATGAACCTTGTATGTCCTACGAGAATCCTAATTTACATATTGGAACTGTAAGATACGGCTGTCTCTCACACACTGAATAAACAGTGGCATAACATATGTATTGTCAGGGCCTTGGGTTGAGTTGCACAGTTAGGATATGTATTTTATATTGTTCAATTTGACAACTTCTTCTGCTCGAGGAAGGAAAAGTAAAGAACAATTTACAAAGCTGATAACCCTGGATTGGGTTCTGAGCTCCTCCATGATAAAAGTGGCACAGTGAACGAACGAGAAAGGAATGTGCTAAATGGGATTACTGCAATTTATTTGCTTCTTACTTTCTTTCTTTACAATCTTATTTTTGTGAACTTCTGGTTTGGTTATTTATTGGTGGCAGAAAGTATCTGAACATATGCATTGGTGTGCTGAACTTTTGCAACAAAGAACTTCAGATGCAGCAAAAAATGCACTTGAAACTATCGATGAGGCCTTGTCTATCAGCTGCTATTCAGAAAAATTACTTGAAATGAAAGGAGAGGCCCTTTGCATGGTTTGTGCTATTATAGATTTCGAATATCTTTTCTTTTTTAACTAGGTAACATTTGAATCGTTCAAACTTATAGCTACTTGGTTCTGAATTATGTGTGTCATTACTTTAATATTCTACAGCTGCAGATGTATAATGAAGTGATTGAGCTGTGCGAGAATACTCTTGATATTTCTGAAAAGAATTTTACCTCTGACTTCGCAAACTTGAATGATTTCAATTGCAAAAGCTCCTCTATGAAGCTTTGGAGATGGCGCCTCATGTCCAGGTCGTACTTCCATCTTGGAAAGTTTGAGGTGGCTCTTAACTTAATTGAGAAACAAGAGGAAGTGGTTTCTGTTGGGAAAAGGTAAATTCGAACTTCTAGAAGCACTTTCAACTCTCTTCCTCTTCTTGATTTCAGGGATGATATTGAGAATTTTGCTCCTCTTCTCTGTAGATCTGGAAACACGACCCAGGAATCATCATCTGCTCTAGCAGCCACTATCCGTGAACTTTTGCGTTGCAAGGTATGCCACCTGTTATTTAGGTATCTCTCTGGTAATGGGTTGACCAAAATTACTGATCATTATTTCTTCGTCGGTGTATTGTTAGAATTTAACTGGTTCTTACAGTTTGATTCTGTGTGTCAATTACTTGCTTTTCTAAAGAAGTTTATTGTTTTCCTCTCCATATACAGAAAGCAGGAAATGAGGCATTTAAGTCTGGAAAGTATACGGAAGCAATAGACCATTATAGTGCCGCTATATCCTGCGGCGTTGAGTCGCGTCCTTTTACAGCTATCTGTTTCTGCAATAGAGCTGCTGCTCACCAAGCTCTTGGTCAGATTGTTGATGCCATTGCAGATTGCAGTGTTGCGATTGCTCTTGATAAGAACTACTCAAAGGTTTGTCTGTGCAAAGGTGTTACCACTATTTAAACACTAATCAATAATAAGGACAATGTATTGTGTCTCCGCTATTTAAACACTGATCAACATTAACAACACAATATTTTTCCGAAATTTTAGTGTTTTTTCAGCTTAAGTTAACATGCCCCTGTTCCTTTGTGGAGAATAACTTGAAAGGTAAAAACGGTAGTAGTACTTGCCAAAGTTGCGGTATCAGTTTAGATTGCAAGTCCTCTCAGTTGTAGTTATCATAGATGCTCTACTCTTGATTCAGACACAAATTTAGTGTTGATATTTTATAGGAGGGCTGCTGCTCGAGACTCTAACATAGTTATGCTGTCCATACTGCCTCAGTTATATTAGTTATTTGTGTCCGAAATTGGAGTTTTACCTAATCTGATTGGTTTCTGAATTTGGCAGGCAGTTTCAAGGAGGGCGACCTTACATGAAATGATTAGAGACTATGAGCATGCTGTAAATGATCTTGAGAGGCTCATATCCCTTCAGGAGACTCAATCACAAGAAAGGACTCGACAATCTGAGGCGCTAGATAAGTCAAATGGAAGCAGCGCTAAAGAAGCAAAGCGAACTCGTCGACAACTTTCGTCAATTCAGGAGAAGGCTAAAAGAGGGACGCCATTAGATCTTTATCTTATCTTGTAAGTTCAAATCTCCTAATTACTGTTGAATATCTTCATAAAAGTGCCGAGGCTTGCCATTCTTTACTTGGTTATTTAATATTTCATCATTTCCAAGTCAAATGCCCTTGTTTCTTCAGTCCTTGTATTACGTAACACTTCCAAATGAAAGAGTTCTTTTCATTGTACTAGAATCATATATTATCCCCTGTTTCTTATACTTGAAATCTTTCAACGTAGTTCCTTTACTGTTCTTATTTCACCTTTTGAGGTCAAATTTTAGTCAAAAGTGTAATCTTGCATTATTCATTACTCTCTCCGCTCCAATTTATGTGGCACCCGTTGATTAGGTGCAGAGTTTTTGAAAGAATGAAGACTTTTGAAACTTGTGGCCTAAAACAAGCCTTAGATATTTGTGTAGCTATAAATTATATTCAAGGTTAAAAGAGTAATTTAAAGTTAAATTGTTTCTGCATATAGAAAAGTGACATTGTCACATAAATTGGGACATAGGGAGTATAATATTTGTGTCTCCGCTATATTTCTACTTATAGAAAAGTGACATTCTTTTTGAGACAAACCAAAAAGGAAGGAGTGTCGCATAAATTGGGACATAGGGAGTATAATATTTGTGTCTTCACTATATTTCGAATCAAATCCCACAGAATGGTGTCTGGAAGAAGGAAACATTGTGATAAACATTGACGGGATGATCCTAAAGATGCTATTTCATGAAGGAGCAGGCCTTTGTGACAGAGAGAAAATAGATACTACCATCTTTGTATATAGTCTGTGAGAATGCTTGTTCTGCTTTATGTGGTTAGGTACAGTACTTTTCTGATATAAAGTGTGCATTAACTTCTTGCATTTGATATTGTATACTTCACATTTTATGAATAAGTTCCCTCTGTTAAAAACTATTACAAGTTGAGAAACCTAGTTCTACATTGACATCTACCAGATTCAAATAGTCAGTGTTCTGACTTGAAGATCTTGCATCTGCTAGATGATACTCCGCTGTTGTAGTTAGCTGGATCTAGTCTATACCTCTTGTAACCTTTGATCCTTGAACACCTGCGAAATATTCTCTGCATTTTAGATGTTACTGATCTTGAATTCTCTCTGGCAGGGGAATCAAGTCATCTGATACGGAATCTGACATCAAGAAGGCATATAGGAAAGCAGCTCTCAGACATCATCCTGACAAGGTCCAAGTCTTAAGCTTTTCGAAGCTTTAGAGATTGAGTTAATAGTTGCTAATGTACTCATTTTATATTGTTTATGCAGGCGGGTCAAATTTTGGCAAGGAGCGATGTTGTGGATGATGGAGGGTTGTGGAAAGAGATCTCTGAGACTGTTCGCACGGATGCTGATAGGCTATTCAAATTGATTGGGGAGGCATATGCTGTTCTCTCAGATTCCAACAAGGTACAGTAACACGATTAAATTTTCGTTTGTTATGCTCAACAATGATCTGATGCTTCTCTGGTGCTCTGTGAGTGTAATAGTTTTCTAAAGCTGCAAATCTGATACCTACATTCACACCCTCTTCGGATACTGCACCTTACTCCATGTAATGTCGTTTTGAAAATAAATTCCTGAATAGTACAGTATGGTTTTGTTACTTACTAAATAAAACAGTAGTATGATTTTATTAAGTATGTTGAAAAGCATTTGTTGCAGAACCAACTAGGAAAAGACCTAATATAGCTCATATCCCTCAATCAGAAGAAATATCGTACAACTGTTTTGGTTCAATTTAGAGATGATTGGTTGTGAAGTATTCTGGACATCATTCTTGGGAAAGCTCTATCTCATTAATATATAATTCCCGTTCCCTTCATTTCCAATGTAGTGTCATTCTTTTATGTGCAAGATTCCATTTTGGTCACTCTGACTTCTCAGATGCTCTCTCCTCTCTTTTGTGTATGACCTACTCTTGTAGAGTTCAGGAGTTGGAAAAAAAGAACATTTGAATGAATTATACTATGCTGAGAATGTTTGATTAATATTTTAATGAATTTGGTAAATATATCTTAAAGTAATGGTTGAAAATGTGGAAAAGGAATAAAAATGTCACTTTAGCACTATTATATAATAAACATTTGTTTTTTCTTGTGCCGGTTGCTTAGATTAAGGTGATTAAGGACATGTATGATGGAGCTAAGACTTGGGTCAGGACAGTGGGAGGTGACTCGAAGCATTTTCCGGTTGTTACGGGGTTACACCAAGGGTCTGCGCTCAGTTTCCTTTTGCCCTGGTAATGGATGCACTGACACACCATATTCAAGGGAGGTGCCATGGTGTATGTTATTTGCGGATGACATAGTGCTGATTGATGAGATGCATGGCGGCGTCAATGAGAGGCCAGAGGTTGGAGACAGACCCTTGAGTCTAAGGGTTTCAAGTTGAGCAGGACTAAGACAGAGTACTTACAGTGCAAGTTCAGTACTGAGCCAAAGGAAGCGGGATTGGACGTGAGGCTTGATTCTCAAATCATCCCTAAGAAGGGTAGTTTCAAGTACCTTGGGTCGGTTATTCAGGGGGATAGGATGTCACACATCGTATAGGAGTTGGGTGGATGAAGTGGAGGTTAGCGTCTGGAGTACCGTGTGACAAGAAAGTGCCTTAGATTCTCAAAGGTAAATTTTATAGAGCGGTGGTTAGACCGGCCATATTGTATGGGGGCTGAGTGCTGGCCAGTCAAGAACTCTCATATCCAAAAAATGAAAGTAGCTGAAATGAGGATGTTGAGGTGGATGTGCAGGCACACCAAGATGGATAAGATTAGGAATGAAGTTCGGGAGGAGGTGGGTGTCGCCCCCATGGATGACAAGTTGAGGTAAGCAAGGCTCAGATGGTTTGGGCAAGTCCAGAGGAGAAGTCCAGATGCGTCGGTGAGGAGGTGTGAGCGGTTGGCTTTGGTGGAGATGAGGAGAGGTAGAGGGAGACAGGACATGGTGATGCTTCAGATTACCGAGGACATGGCCCTAGACAGGAAGTTGTGGAGATCGAGCATTAAGGTTGTAGGTTAAGAGGTAGTTGAGGATATCTGTATGGCGTCGCAGAGTGAGGCTAGTCTATTAGGACTTGATCTTTTACTGTTAGTGTTTTATGTTGAGTCCACATTATTTTTTCGTTCTTCTTTGATGTGCTTTATCAACTGGTTATTGTTTTGCTTTTCACTTATTTTATGGTTCTGGTGATGCTGTTCTTTTTTCTATGGTTTCTATTGAAGGTACTGATAGATTGCCTCTTTTGTCTTCTTTTGTTTCTTGAGCTGAGGGTCTTTCGGAAATGGCCTCTCTACCCCGCGGGGTAGGGGTAAGGTCTGTGTACACGCTACCCTTCCCAGACCCCACTAGTGGGATTCTACTGGGTTGTTGCTGTTGTTTTTTCTTGTCTTTGCCATGAAGGATATCATATTTCTGGGACAAACGAAAAGGGAAAGTAGGTCAAATAAATTGGGAGAAGGGAGTATTTTTTTTGCTATGTGGTTAAGTTAGTAAATTTTATATTATTTCCATGTTGCAGCGTTCAAAGCATGATTTAGAAGAGGAAATGAGGGATGTTCAAAGGGACAGTACGAGAAACAGTGATTCTTGCAGACCATCTGATTCTTACTCTTCTCCATTTGAGAGGACCAACTGGTCTAGGAGACAGTCTAACTTTTACAGTTCTCCATTTGGAAGAAGCAGTAGCAAGCGCTACGGACAGGAGTACTGGAGAACCTATGGAGAATGATATCCGCGATGGTAAAAGACATGTATGCTTATGGTGCTTCTACAAATCTCTAGAACTAGAGATGGTGCCTGCAGTCCTGTACAAAGATGAAGCTTTGATTAGTTCATCTCCTGGTTGTCCAGTGGAGCTGTCGGAGGATAATTGGCAATAAGAGCTGTATATTTATGAATTTACTTGCAACCAAGAGGATAATTGGCAATGAGAGCTGTATATTTATGAATTTACTTGCAACCAAGACGTGTCATTGAAGAAGTTGCACAGCTGTGATTTCTGTTGAAAACGTTTATTCGCACATGCAATGTTGCAAGGCACATTGCAGGATGTTCAGTGACTCTGGTCGAGGAAGATGGAAATGCTTTTTTCCTTGAACCCATAATTTCATATCATGGAAGCACTCGAGTTTGAGTAGATTCGTTCTGATAGAGATTTGCAGGTATCTGTGACACGATGTATTAGTAATCCCTCAGATGGCAATTCAACCGTCATTTCAACTGGTTGATATTGAGAATAAAGTTCAGGCCAACTTTCTAGAGCTGCTGCAAAATGCTCAGCCACGAGAGAATTTAGCGTAAGTTTCAGTTGTATCCATGCAGCAATTATCTCGGATGTATATTTTTATGAAATTATGCTGCTCATTCTGGTCGATGATTATTTTGGAAAATTGAATGATAGCCTTCTTTTTGTTTGAGTCTTTTGGTTGCCTAAGGTCTTAATGTTATGTTTTAGGAGTTACTGCTGTCTGATTCTAATCCCTTAAGGGAGAAATTTTGGATTATTCATGTTACGAAATATTAAGTGCGCATGGTAGTTGCAGATTTTCGAGAACATGACCCTTGATATGGAGGTATGGAGATCGAGCATTAGGGTTGTATGTTAGTAGGTAGTTGAGTTCGGGGGTAAGGCTAGTTTGATAAGGTTGGTCTTAGACTGCTTGTGGTTTGGTCACACTATCCTTCTCTTTTTCATAGCGTCAGGCCTTGTTTTTAGTTTTGCTTATGACGACGTCATTATTTCTTTTGTTTCTGTTTGATGGTAATGATATATTGTCCATTCTCTTCTCTTCTCTTCTAGTCTTATCCGTCTTCTTGAGCCGAGTGTTTTAGAAACAATCTATCTAGTCTATATTCCATGGGGGTATGGTTTGCGTACACACTTTCCTTCTCAAACTCAAATTATCGGATTTATTGGTCGTTGTTTTTGTTGCTGGTAGTTCAACTGTTTTATCTGATTTGCTGTTGGTCCGTCTATTCATCGGATTCGTTCATTCTGTATTACCAGGTTGCTTTTTCTCAATAAATTGGAAAGAACATCAATCAAAAGCAGAGAGAACTCAGATGAAATCATTTTCTGCAAACTAGAAATGTCGGGTTGGACCATGGAAATGTAGTCCTCTTTGTTAAGAGGCGTTAAAACAATTTTTCCTTAAAATCTGCACATTTGGCCCGCAAAATTCCAAGTGTGTAGTTTTTAGGATAATGTCAAAAATACGCAAAGCACAATCGTGGAATGTTACGTAAGGATAAATCACAATGGAAAGAATCGGGAAATTTTATTTTGTGACTTTTACAACTTATATTAGTTGTATGAGGTAATATTTTTGTCTCTCAGTATTGTGGACTCAGATTTCTATAGACCCAAAAGTGTAAGATTGAGGTCCATAAATTTGTGAGACAAAAAAGAGCCTCATACAACTAGTGTTAGTTGTATGAGACACAAAATAGAACTTTTCGTCAGGTATCACATACGTTGAATGTTGCTATTTATAAGTTGCATATGCCGAATAAGTATGAGCAAATATCATATATAGCCACTCGGGCCAAATATATAACATCCGGTAGCCCAAAATTATAAGAGATTTTTACCTCATATAGCAAAGGTTAACACCTTATTTATTTTAATAAATACCATTAAAAAATTTATATTCTATAGATATCTTTTAAGTTTTATAGCAAAATATTTAATTTTGGCTACCTCCTAGCCCTCAACCACTAAATACATTAATCAATTACACTCTTTTCTTTCTCCTTTTACTTTGATACATCCCATTTCCTTTTCCCATCCCATTAAAATTTCCGATCTCCTCTTTTTATCACCGGTTTTCTTTCTATCCCTTCTCACTTTTCCCTCTTTTTACACCAGCATGATGATCCTTCCACCGTGGGTCTTGGTTGGTTGTCCGGTCACCGAAAAACCTCTTTAAGACCCTCTTTAAAGAATTTTACAACTACCCTTTCTTTAACTTCCTCCTCTTCTCATCTTCCGGCGACATCCAACTTTTTTTCTTTGTTTTGCTTTGTCTTCTTATGGAATTGAATTGCAGTAGAGGAGTTGGAATATGAGGTAACGACCCTCGACGCAAAGCTGGAGAGTTGCAACTTTGAATTGTTGGTTGTGGTGGAAATTGGGCTGCCACTCGACATAGAGTCCAACGAGGAGATGAAGGCGGTCGCGAAACGAGGATTTGATTTGAGAGATCCACTGAGTGACAATTTTTTTATTTTGCGATGAAGAAGAACATTTCTGTTAACATATTTCAATCTAATTTCAACGTATTACACTGTATTTTATGATTTTCATTCTATTTATTGTCTTTTTTTAATTATAATTTAATGTATATCGTTGTATTTCATGTATTTTATTATATACTCTGTCTTTTTTTCATTGTATTTCAATGTATCCCGTTGTATTTTATGTATTTTATCGTATTTACTGTCTTGCTAAATTCCGTGAATGTATTCATAAGTCTTTTTTTAATTAATATCATGTATTCAAATGTATTAAATAATTTATGTGAACATTGCAACGTTTGGGCTATCTTTTGCTTGAGAATTTTTTTTATAATTGGAAATATAAATTTTGTGTGTTATTATTGAGTTTATTGAGTTATATTAGGAGTCTATTATGTTAATTAATTCACTTTTCGTTTTAAAAATAGTGTTATTTTCTATTTTACGTCGTTATACAGTCGACGACAACAACAACAACAATAACAACAACGCAGTATAATCCTACATGTAGGGTCTGGGGAAGGTAGTGTCTGCGCAGACCTTACCCCTACCCTAGGGTAGAGAGGCTATTTCCAATAGACCCTCGGCATTATTCCCTCCAAAAACTCCCCACCTTGCTCGTGGGGTGTCTCGAACTAACAACCTCTTGGTCGGCAGTGGAGGATGCTTACCATCAGAGCAACCCACCTTGTCGAATACTGTCAAATATAATAATCTGTCTAACTGTAATCCCATGTTTCACTCCATGAATACAGTCGAATACACTCGAATACAACAAGTGATTAGCTAGACTTCCCTGATTCACGCCTATTTTTGCTACTGTATTTATGAATACAATAGCTTAAATACATCTTATAACCACATAAAAGATATCTATAATCGGTAATATAGCAAATGGTATCTATAGATGGCTAATTACTACTAAAAGATAGTGATTTATGAAAATTTCTCAAATTACAATACACATTTTATAGCCCAAAAATAATTCTAGTGGCTAGCCCAAAAGTACTGGGATTTTGCTTTGTATTGATAACTAGATGGTTATGACCCATAAGCACGGGCCTAATATTGTCAGTGTTGAAATTAACAGCTTCAAATAATTTACGTTCATTTCTGAACAAAATATGCACCCATGCATGTTATGTGGCTGCCAAAGAATACATTCTTCACATCCAAGAACCTGCATATCTTCGATGCATTTAGAAACAAAATCAAGTTGTACACAAGTTACGAAATATTGTAAGTAGCACATTTTTTACTGCCATGAACTTACTATTACTATTTACATATTCAGAAAATTTGATGCTTGATGCATTGATGATGTTGTGGTCAATCGTCCTTTTTGCATCTTTCGCACCTGTAGAATTGTGAAGTGATGAGAATTGTCAGGTGTCAATGTACATATAATATATGCGTATAAATATTATAGGAAGGAAAGAAAGAACAAGAAAGGAATAGGACAATATATGTTGTTGCCCATGTTCTTTAAATTTCCTCAGACATGTTAGTTCTAAATTCTTGAACACAGAAGCATACAATATGGGCAATCAAGGAGAAGAGGCTTATTCATTTTGGATCACCATGACAACCTAATACTATATTTGAAACTTATAAACACAACTGCCGCATAGATGGATGCCAAAAAATTGCTTTTCTTGAAAGAAGATGGAATACTGAAGCTACTTGCAATTGAGTTCTGGATAAGATGAGCAGTCCAAAACTATTAGAGAAGTATGTGGCATCTAGGCTTCAACTTCAAATATATATATCGAAAAAAGCGACCACAAAAAGCGACCAAAAAGGATTGGTCTCTAAGATAAAATGACCAAATAATCTTGTAAAAAAAGTAGCGACCAACGAAGTATAATTGGATTATATGCATCAGTTCTTTATGCAGCTATCCATTAGGAGATGCTGGTATTTTAAGCGTAATTTTTTCAACAATTAACATTGATAAATGTTTCCCAGACATCGTAACAGCAAAATGCAGGATATGTATTTTAGTGAGTGTACCTACAGTAGAAGAAATGAAGATGAGAAATAATCACAAAATTCATGTAATAGATAAACATGTTTCAAGTGATCATTATTCTCTATCGTGCAACCTTGAATTTCATAAAAATCCTCTTAAAGAAAACAAGCGCAACTACAAAATTTAAGCAAAAGACAAAAATAACAAAATCTTAAAATAAAAAAGTGACAGTGTCAGTCAGAACGTCAACCTTACCCTTTGTTAGGCTTCTATATTGTGCAATCAGCCCTTAGAGCCACCGGACGTGAGGGATCTACTGCAGAGATACAAGTTATCCTTTTAACATGTAAAAGTGCTAAAGTAAAATGGATAGTCAAAGAATAAAGAGAAACCGCATAATACATATGTTGAGGATTTATACATGGCAACTTCTTTATTGTTTCTCTTTTTAGTTCGGATTGAGACAAGAGGGGTTGCTCTGAATATCAAAAGAGGGTTATTTCTTTTGAGTGTTGTAGTGGTCTTTGGAGTATTTTACTCGGACCTACAAAGTGTAAAATTCCTTACTATAGTGATATCAGTTGCTCCTCTCAGGGCCGTGATTTTTCTCCTTATTCAAAAGGGTTGTCCACGTAAAAATCTTGGTATCATTGTTACTCTTTTATTCTTGTTAATTACCGTATCTCTGTGCTATATTATTATTTCATTTTTATTACCGTATTATTTTGGTAGGGGGTTTATTCCCAACAACTGGTATCAGAGCACAGGTTCTGCTCGTTCACTGAAATACTATTCATTATCGATAGTACTATAATCGGCGAAAATAAAAATGTTCGGAGTAAGGTATGAGGTAGCAAAATTCAACGGAGATAACGGTTTCTCAACATGGCAATGAAGGATGAGCGATCTGCTCATCCAACAAGGATTACACAAGGTACTAAATGTTGATGCCAAAAAAACCCGATACCATGAAAGCTGCGGATTGGGCTGACTTGGATGAAAGAGCTGTTACTGCAATCAGGTTGCACTTATCGGATGATGTGGTAAATAACATCATTGATGAAGACATTGCACGTAGAATTTGGACAAGGTTGGAAAACCTATACATGTCCAAAATGCTGAGAAATAAATTATACTCGAAGAAGCAGTTATACGCCCTACACATGGGTGAAGGTATGAATTTTTTGTCTCATTTAAATGTGTTTAACGGACTAATCACACAGCTTGCCAACCTCGGAGTGAAAATCGAGGAGGAAGATAAAGCCATCTTGCTATTGAACTCGTTGCCATCTTAGTACGATAATTTGGCAACAACCATCCTGCACGATAAGATTACTATTGAGTTGAAAGATGTCACATCGGCTCTTTTACTCAATGAGAAAATGAGAAAGAAGCCTGAAAATCAAGGACAAGCTCTTATGTAGAGGCAGGAGTTATTAAAGGAGTTCGAGCTACTATGGTAGATCCGGAGCTCGTGGAAATTCAAAAAATCGATCCAAATCAAAAGCCAGAAATTGCTACAACTGTGATCAACCAGATCACTTCAAAAGAGACTGCCCAAATCCAAGGAAGGGCAAAGGTGAAACTAGTGGCCAGAAGAATGACGACAACACAACCGCCATGGTGCAAAACAATGATAATGTTGTCCTCTTTATAAATGAGGAAGAGGAATGCATGCACCTGTCTGCTCCAGAGTCGGAATGTGTGGTTGACACAGCGACATCTTATCATGCCACACCAGTAAGAGATCTTTTTTGCAGATATGTAGCAGGTGATTTCCGCACAGTGATAATGGGTAACACGAGTCACTCTAAGATTGCGGGGATTGGTGACATTTGTATCAAGACAAATGTCGGATGCACATTGGTTCTAAAGGATGTGCGGCATGTACCTGATTTGCGGATGAACTTGATCTCGGTGATTGCTTTGGACCGAGATGGATACGAGAACTATTTTGCAAATCAAAAGTGGAGACTCACCAAGGGATCATTGGTGATTGCAAAGGGAGTTGCTCATGGCACGTTGCACAGGACAAATGCAGAAATATGCCATGGTGAATTGAATGCGGCACAAGATGAGATTTCTGCAGATTTGTGGCATAAAAGAATGGGTCATATGAGCGAGAAGGGATTACAGATTCTTGCCAAGAAATCACTTATTTCTTATGACAAAGGTACAATAATAAAACCCTGTGACTACTGTTTATTTGGTAAGCAACATAGAGTCTCATTTCAGACATCGTCTGAAAGAAAATTGAATATACTTGATTTAGTATATTCTGATGTTTGTGGCCCAATGGAAGTTGAATCAATGGGTGGTAAAAAAATATTTTGTTACTTTTATTGATGATGCTTCACGAAAATTGTGGGTTTATATTTTGAAAACCAATATCAGGTGTTTTAAGTTTTTCAGAAGACTCATGCTCTAGTAGAAAGGAGACAGGTCAAAAGCTAAAGCGTCTCCGAAGTGACAATGGATGTAAGTACACTTCAAGGAAATTTGAAGAGTGTTGTTCTAGTCATGGGATCAGACATGAAAAGACAGTTCCTGGAACCCCACATCACAATGGTGTAGCAGAGAGGATGAACCGCACTATTGTGGAGAAGGTGAGAAGCATGCTCAGAATGGCTAAACTACCTAAGTCATTCTGGGGTGAAGCAGTTCAAACAACCTGTTACCTGATCAATAGGAGTGAATCAGTTCCATTGGCGTTTGACATCCCAGAGAGAGTTTGGACCAATAAGGAGGTGTCCTACTCGCATATGAAGGTGTTCGGTTGCAGAGCTTTTGCACATGTACCGAAAGAATGGAGAACAAAGCTGTATGATAAATCTCTTCCCTGCATATTTATCGGAAACGGAGATGAAGAGTTCGGGTACAGATTGTGGGATCCTGTAAAGAAAAAGGTCATCAGAAGCAGAGATGTAGTCTTCAGAGAAAGTGAAGTTGGAACTGCTGCTGATATGTTAGAAAAGGCGAATAATGGTATTATTCCTAACCTTGTTACTATTCCTTCTATTTCTAACAATCCCACAAGTGCAGAAAGTACGACCAACGAGGTTGCCAAGCAGGGGGAGCAACCTGGTGAGGTTATTGAGCAGGGAGAGCAACTTGATGAAGGTGTCGAGGAAGAGGAGCACCCCACTCAGGAAGAAGAACAACCTCAACCTCTGAGGAGATCGGAGAGGCCAAGGGATGAAGATAGTTCGAGAGAGAATAAGTAGAAAGTTGTGGCTATCTCAGGAGAAGTACATTGAACGTGTACTAGAACGCTTCAACATGAAGAATGCTAAGCCTGTCAGCACACCTCTTGCTAGTCATCTAAAATTAAGCAAAAAGATGTGTCCTACAACAGAGAATGAGAAAGGGAACATGGATAGAGTTCCTTATTCTTCAGCAGTCGGAAGCTTGATGTATGCAACGGTATGTACTAGACCTGATATGGCTCACGCAGTTGGTGTTGTCAGCAGGTTTCTTGAAAATCCTGGAAAGGAACATTCGGAAGCAGTCAAGTGGATACTCAGGTACATGAGAGGCACCACGGGAGATTGTTTGTGCTTTGGAGGATCTGATCCGATCTTGAAAGGCTTTACAGATTCTGCTATGGCAGGTGACATTGACAACAGAAAATTCACTACTGGATATTTGTTTACATTTTTAGGGAAAGCTATATCATGGCAGTCAAGGTTGCACAAGTGTGTCGCACTCTCTACAACTGAAGCAGAATATATTGCCACTACTAAAGCTGGCAAAGAGTTGGTATGGCTCAAACGGTTCCTTCAAGAACTTGGATTGCATCAAAAGGAGTATATCATCTATTGTGATAGCCAAAGTGCAATAGACCTTAGCAAGAACTTTATGTACCATACAAGGACCAAATACATTGACGTGAGATATTATTGGATTTGAGAAATGGTAGATGATGAATCTCTAAATGTCTTGAAGATTTCTACAAGTGAGAATTCCGCAGATATGCTGACCAAGGTGGTACCAAGGAACAAGTTCGAGCTATGCAAAGAACTTGTCGCCATGCATTCAAACTAGAAGACAGTGCTACATCTTCTAGATAAATGGGACTGGAGGGAGAGATTGATGGGGTCCAGCCCCCTTAAATTAAGGAAGAAATTTTTCTTCCTTGTCTTCTTTGTCAAAAATGGTTGCCTGCCGCCCATGTTTTTCTTACCTTTCTTTATCACTGGTCAACTTTGGCAAGCGGTAGAGAAAAATTGTCAAATGCGGTTGGCAATGTTTTGCCTATTAAATGAGAGCTTCGGCTCTCATTTTTTACACAACAAAAACAAAAGAGAGAAAAAAGAGTAAGGTTTCACAAACAGGCCATAAGAAAATAGTCTGTGAGGAAAATAGAGAGTGAGCGATATTGTAGTGAGGTAGAATATCAAAAGAGGGTTATTTCTTTTGAGTGTTGTAGTGGTCTTTGGAGTATTTTACTCGGAACCACAAAGTGTAAAATTCTTTATTATAGTGATATCAGTTGCTCCTTTCAGGGCCGTGATTTTTTTCCTTATTCAGAAGGGTTTTCCACGTAAAAATCTTGGTGTCATTGTTACTCTTTTATTCTTGTTAATTACCGTATCTCGATATTACATTATTATTCCGTTTTTATTACCGTAAATATTATTTTGGTAGGGGGTTTATTCCCAACAAATCATACTTGAAATTGCAAGAGATGGAAGAAAAATAAAGAGAGATAAAAGTATTTTATCTGAAAAGGATACTTCTGCTCTTTTGGAATAGAAGAGATGCTAGAGGAGATGTTATAGACCAACTTAGTGTGTCGAATGAAGCACAACACTCTATGGCAGAGTGAAATACTACCGACCAGTAAGCACAGATGAAGAGTCAAATGTTATCTTCCTCTACTGCAAAAGAAGCTGCATATTTTTCTAATATGCTGTTCTTTTACATGTTAATATTTGAAGTACGAACTTATCACTAATTGTTATAGCACCTATAAAAAATTGAATTTTTCATTTAGTACAATAAAAGTGAGAGAACTACTTTCATTTATCTTTAGACAAAAACTAACATAAATGTTAAGTTTCATACCACAAATTGATACCAAAATTTTCTTAAATATTGAGATGGTACAAGATTGATACGATCAATAAGGAATCGTACGCAAATCTCTAAGAAACCAATAAAGAGAATGCTTGAACAAGTATTTGCAGAAAGTAAATTGAAAGTTCTGATAATAGAGAGGAAGAAGAGTAATATCATTTGATCCAGTCTTTGGAATTATTAAAAACAAATGTAGTAGTCCTATATGTAGCACGTAAAAATAGTTATCTAGACAACTAATCACCAAATACGAGAAATGAGAAGCAATTTTATTTCTTTGCTACATATTGTTGAGGTCTGGTCATTCACTAAATGACAAGAGCTAATCTGTCGTGCATCAACTTTGGGAAAAAGGAGCAAGAGTTGACATGTCCATATAAATGACAAAAATAAGTTTGTGTCACTTGCATTCTCTGCACAAAGAGCATATCCTACTTGTTTTTTAAGTGTCTTTATGGGAAATCTGATATTGTTTGCAGAACATGATCGGTTAATGCATCCCCAACACTACTTCTATCTTAGAAACTATAAGCAACACAAAAAATAACCACATTGAGGCCTAAATCAAGATGTGTGCATGTAAAATTTGATTCTGCATCAAAAAGATTGTACCATTTCTTCCAATTATTTCTTTCTCAACTAAGGCTAAATCATAATATGAGCAATTGGAAATATCTAAAAAAAAAAAGGAGAGAATTGATATCCTTTCAAGTAGAATAATTCATGTCCTCTTCAATTGAAACCACGACAGATTCTAGGCATCTAATTTGGAAAATTAACATTAGCAAATTTCATAACTTTAGGAGAAAGAGGCTAGATAACGTTCTTGACATCTAAAGTGAAAGAAAATTATTAACAGATTGCAGTTCCAAAAATAAAATATAGTTTCTTTAATTCAGAGAGCCTTGTTTCATATTTACCGTAATTAATACCTAGGAAAATATACCATGTCCAATGCTCCAACTTATCTTAGTAATTAAGGTTATTTTTAGTTTAATCAAGTTAAAGTGCACAGTTGGAAAGATGAAATTATAGTCTGCAATTTTATAGAACATGAGAGTTCTTTGAGGGAGTCAACTACTTATCGTACCTGGAATTATTTTACTTAAATCCTTTTTACTTTTATGAGGCAAACAGAGTAGAACAACATTGAAACATGATTAATAAGAAAGTGCAATACTTATCTTTTCTACTGTAATGAGGCAAACAAAGTAGAAAAATGAAATGCCTACATTAAAATGCAGCACGAAGTTAACCATACAACAGTCATGAAAATTAAGATAACTGATATAATATGTTAATAATGCATTCTTGCTATTCATAATGGCAGCAACATAAGCAAGTAAAGGATGAAAACAATAACCAAATGAACAGTTCAATTCAAGATGCATATCTATATGTTGCCTCTAGGTGAACTTACAATAGTGCTATTATCTCCATTTTAATTAATAAGGTATAATATGAAGCAAAAAAAAATATATACAAATGCAAATATAGAATAATGAAACTATAATAATCAAAGTATGAATTTAAGATGAAGACCATGAAGCTAAAAGCTATTTCAGTGCTATTCAGTATGTGCAACCAAGCATAAGTCATTTGCGACTTCATTCATTTAGACATGATATTAGAATTTGACAACATTCAACGCTAAAGAAAAGAAACTCTTTGATTCTACTGCATGTAGTCACATAGTTACAAGACATAGTAAAATTGCATACAATCTAACATAGTAGCCAATGTGCACGTGACAACTAAGAGTACAAGCTAGATAAATATTTTATTCTTAAAGAACGAAATCCTCCCACCAACCGAGCTACCAGAATATATTGAGTTGTCCCACATCGGTCGGATTTGAGGTCCTTGGTCTCTTTATATGGCTTGGGCAATCCTCACCTGAGTTAGGCCCAAGGTCCATTTTTTTCAGAATACTATTCTTTCACGTAAATCATTCCACATAAACTTTCATAATTTAAAACATAAAATAAAATAAAAAAGAAGTTTAGACTCTTCAAGAACTGAATTTTCTCAATTTTTGAGCTGCCAAAATAATTTAGTTTAACATAAGTGGAGCCACATAGAATTACAAGAGCAAATACTCATTAAAAAATATATTTTAAAAAAATTAAACACAGACGGAGAATTTTTGTCATGAATAAATCTTTTCCAAAGCTTTGAGATGCCATAAAACAGCTTTGTTTCACATAAATGGCCCATCTAAATAATAATAACAAATAGCTTTTGAAAATTATAAAAAAATTATACCGAAACAATGAATGAACAAAGAAAAAAATAATGAAAAACTCACCGGCTACAAGGGCGAAGCTAACCGAGAGAAGGGCACAAATCTGTTTTCGTTTTGAAGAATAAATATGCAACTATAAATAAAATATTGTAATTATGCAAGGATGACAAACCTTTACATCAGCTATGAAATTGGAGAGAGAATTAGAAAGATTAGTAAAGACATTATCCATAATTTTCAGTCGTGAGTCCAAAAGTCTGAAGAATACTGAAAGAAATTAGGGAAGAAAAGAAATTGAGGAGTAAATATTGAGAATAAGAGAAGCCACGTGACTGAGCATTGAGGAAAGCATTTTTGTGATTGAGCATTGAGGAAGCAAAATGTCAATTTTGCCCTTGATCGATCACACTTTCAACAACAACAACACTATCCACTATAGTCCCACCATGTGGGGTCTGTGCAGGGTAATACGTAGACGAGCCTTACCCCTATCCGAACGGGCAGAGAAGCTATTTCCAATCGACCCTCGACTCAGTGGAGAAAAGGAAAAATAACAATAAAACAAATACAAAGACAAAAACAATAGACCATTAGTAACTCCAGCAGAAATAGTAATAATAATAGTATATATAGATAAAAACTAATAAATAATAAAAAATTATGAATATATTTTAAATTGTTATGAAATAATATAAAGACAAGAACGATAATACAAGAACAAGAACAATAGAGAGAAAAGTAGAGAGAGAAGTATTCTTATTGATACTTAAGGATTGTTAGGGATGGTTTACAATGGTAGAAGACCCCTTTATTTATAGGGAGGGAGATGATTTAGCTACCAAGAATAGAACTCTAGAATCTCTCTAATTATAGACATTCACCTTAAATAGGAGATTTCATAACACTCCCCCTTGAATGTCTATTCAACAATGTGTCTCGTTAAAACCTTAAAACCAAAACCCAATGGGAAAAATTAAAGAAAGGAAAAAGATTACACATGTTTGAATATGCGCGTATTGGTTGCCTCGTTAAAAACCTCGCAAGGAAAACTCAGTGGGACAAAACCTTGTAAGGGAAAAAGAGTGCAACGCGCATTAACTCCCCCTAATAAGAACATCAATTTATATCCTTGAGCATTTGCATTCCAATCTTGTGCATCATCTTCAAAATGATCTTTGGTAGAGATTTGATAAATCAACCATATTGACTTGAATAAATATTCCGCACCTTGAAATCATCATTCTTGATAGATATGAACATCTTCATATAATGTCGTGGAATAACTTTTCAATATCTCCATAGATGCATTCTCAATGCCATCATGCTTATAGTTATAGCAAGATACATATGTACACAAATTGTACTAAGGATTTGGTACTTCAGGACCAAGAATTGCATATGCTTCAAGCAACTTAAATCTTTCAAGTTAAGTCATATAAGCCATATAATAGACTTTAGATGCATATCAAGTTTTCCATGTCATGCTAGACAAATAAGATATCGAAAACTGACTATACATACCTTTGACTTTATACTTTCAAGCATTTGAACTATAGGTTCAAAACTACATGTCTTTCATATGGAATCAATTCTTCTTGAATTGTATCTCTTCCATTTAGTTACTTTCTTTGGGTCAGCAAATGCGTATAGCATGCTTTGCAATATGTTGCAATTGAATTATCCATTTTATGAACTTCAGGTTCATATCATGATATTCGGGGATATACATATACAAATGATAATTCATCCCATGTAACCTTTTCTCAAGTGTTTATCATGTCTCCCCCTCATGTTAGAAAAGCTAACTTGTTTCCTCAACTTTGGGAAATCATCTTTGTGCATTATCATGTCAATATACACGGCACATTAATAATAAGATGAAATTATTTGGTTCCTGACCCTGAACCACTTGTGAGGGGAGAATATACTCTCGTATACAACTTATATCAAACTGATATATATAACTTTGTTCTCATAAGAAACAGTTTAGCTATTAAGTGGAAGCACTCAATAATTATCTTGCTAAACCAACTTTGATATAAACCAACTTATCAAGATGAACTATCTTGAGTAGAAAATCTGGAAATTATGCTCGAAGTTAGATTACTGAGCAATTTACCTCGCAAGCACCGGCCAGGCTGCGGGTTAATAACAATTGCGCATGTAACCATATCATAGATGCATCATATGTGGTATACATGGCAGGTGAATGGGCCCATATTCACCTTTGATATTTCCAGAGTTTATGGGCTTCAACCCGAACTCTTAGTTGGTCAGTTCATGAATGAGAACAAGTGATACAAGAGAATTCGTAAAGAACTTTCTAGTTCTTTGATATTCACCTGTGTGAATTTGCACATCATACTTAAAATGAGATGGCTAATACGAATGTTAACTGAACAAATTATCAATATTGGTAAACTTCAAATTTACACCATGACATGTGCACTTATCAATAAACTTCAGGTTTATTATGACATGGGTTTTTATACCAATAGATATCCACTTTATTGTGGCATTCTTTCTTTTGTGTAGTACAAACTGGAGAACAAAGCGGGTAGCTTTTCATATGCAAATTACCCCGCTACAAGTTGTAGTAATAGGAGATATCAAAGCCTTCCTTTATTTATAGTCTCAATATAATCAATCGCTTTCACGTGTACTTTGGAAACTGAATAAGTTTCTTTGAGACTTACTACAGCACAATACTCAATTGTGTTTCTCCAACATAGTAATAATTGGCTCTTTTAAAGCTCTCAATTATTTTTGTACTACCACAGATTCATCAACATCCATGTGGTGAATATCTTTCTTAAAGAGAAAGTCATACCATTATGGTCATGTCAAACTTATATGCAAGATATGTTTCTTGCATTATCGTTGTCCTTTAATAGTCATATTTCCAAAATACTTTGGCGTACAATAGGTACGTGACCAACGATCATTCATGCCATATATCATCTTAAACCTCCTTCTAGGGGTGAGTGTGGTATCATCTCAAACCTCCTTCTAGGGGTGAGTGTGGTATATTTAATACCAATTTCATGTTCATATTCTTCCAATAATGAATATGTATTCGTGAATCAGATGTTGTCACATTCACTTCGGGGATATGTGATTTTGTTATCCTTTTCAAATCTATAAATGAGTCAGGCATTTGATTTGCTATTCTTTGCAAATGGATAATCTTTTGTGCCTCTTTCACAAATAGAGGTATGTGGATCAAGATGAGATAATGATGCATTTTTCCACAAAATTTCCCGTTTGGTTTCACCAACTTCTCCCCCTAATTTTGGGAAAAGTGTCTCATCAAATTGACAGTCTGCAAATCGTACAGTGAACAAATCTCCTGTCAATGTTTCGAGGTAGCGAATAATGGAGGGCGATTCAACCTCAACATATATTCCTAACCTTCTTTGTAGACCCATTTTGGTGCGGGATGGCGGTGCTACAGGCACATATACTGCGCATCCAAAGATTCTTAAATGGGATATATTGGGTCCATGACCCAAAACCAATTGCAACGGAGAATATTTGTGTCAATTCGTCAGTCAGAGACGAACTAGCATTGCTGTATGCAAATGGCGTGTCCCCAAACCGAAGTGGGCAGCCGACGAACTAGTATTGCTGCATGCAAAATGGCGTGTCCCCAAACCGAAGTGGGCAGCCGACGAACTAGTATTGCTGCATGCAAAATGGCGTGACCCCAAACCGAAATGGGCAGCCTCGTTTTCATGAAGAATTCAAGATTATTCTCATCTATTGTCTCAATATGATATCCATTTTGAATGATATCTTTAAAACTCAACAAGTTCCTTTTAGACTTGGAGGAGAACATTGCGATTGATATCATTAAAACTCAACAAGTTCTTCTTAGACTTGGAGGAGAATATTGCATTCTCTAAGATAAACGTCGTGCCTTTGGGCAGAGTTACAGTTGCTCTTCCGGAGCCTTCAATCAATTTTCTAATTAAACGTACCATAGTAAATTATTATCTCCCAATAAATATCTTTAATAATAACACTATAATGTCATCATCCAGTTATTGTAAATAATAAAAAAATACCAATACAAATACTTTTTGTCCATAATAATAGTTTATAAACTCAATCAACAGAGCATCATCAACATCGCCATAGTTTGACAATAGTCTGTCAGATTCCAGAAAATTTACATGCAATTTGCCACATTGGAATATTGAATCCCAAATCAACTTCCAATACACATTATAATGCGGATAAATAACTGTTTACATAGCATTGTGAGGAAAATTAATGCATATCAAAGCAGTCTACTATAGACTTAGTAGGAATACTTATCTACTACGAACATTGTATCATAAATAAACAAAAATATCATTTTCATACAATGTAATTCGTAGATTATTAATTGCTTGCAGAATAAAAGCAATTGTTTGCAGAACACTTATAATGTGGTAAAGCTAAAAATCAGACGAGACTCAGAAAGCAGCTAATATTTAAAAAGCAATACTTGACGTTTCATTATATATTGTATATGTTGAGATCAGCATGAGTTTTGTAACAATCTTACAATAATTATTGTCATCAAAATATAAAGAATGCAAATATACATGTATTAACTTACATACAGATATTATAATGTATAAAACATGTGTCATAAATATAATCATTGAAGCATCTTATATAATAACAACCAACAACCTTGTATTACATTCTCAACTTTATGATAGGAGAATAACAACATATATGTAGCATAGCAAGGTGATGGCGCAAGAAAATCAAGGCTTTAGCACAGTTTCAAACCTTTATCAAGGTGATGGCGCAAGAAAATAAAGGCCTTAGCATACTTGGGTGGATGCATTATTTCTGTCTTTAATGGCGTCTCCATGACCCATTGCATCCAAATGGATTTCAGCATCCAACACCCATGTCATATAGTTCTTGCCCGAAATTTCAAGGGCAACGAACTTTCCTTTCAGAATGTCAGACATAAGACACAATTACATCAAGAGCGTGTTCATACTTACGGGCTCTATTACAATTATCACATTCACTTCAGGGAATGGATCATAATCATCTGTATGTGCTATACACAATCTCATGTCAAATATTACTTTCATAAAGTGAAAGATTATTTTGAGAATCTTTATTATTCTCATTATCACAATAATGACGATTATAATTTCGTCTATTGCCACGTCTACATCCATTGATACCTTCACGGTAATAATTTTGTCTTCTTTCAGACTTATCACATACTGCTATCACATTCTCTAAAGGGAATGGAGCAAATTCAATTGGACGGAATTTTAATTCTTTGTCACGTCCACATTCATTGATACCTTCATGGTAATAATTTTGTCTTCTTTCAGACTTATCACATACTGCTACCACATTCTCTAAAGGGAATGGAGCAAATTCAATGGGACGGATTTTCAATCTTTTGCCCACAATCATACATGAATTTGATCATGGCAAGGCATAGAAATTTTACCACTTCATGTGAGTGTAATTTCTTACAAACTCCATTAGAGTTATAATCAAACTTTGTTGTCTTTGTTTGTATATAAAATCAAATCGTAGAATTTCAAAAATTTGAAAGGGAAAAGTAAATTACTTACCTTTAAGGTATACCAATAAATGTTGTGATATCAAATATACCTCTTCTATTTTTCGTATAGAAAATCTCAACCATTCCAGTTCAATTGTCAACAACGAGTGGTTGGATGTCCTCACCTTCAGCCATCTTATCAGGACTTAGTTTGTGTAAATTATTTTGCGCAAGAAATTGCTTCCTCTACCAATTGGATTTTTTTATTTTTTTTTTTATTTTTTTTTGCAATTTGCTTTCAAGATCAACCATAGATCAAGTCCCTTTGTATAAAAGAACCTGCTCATCTTCCACCATACTTAACACCGTAGACATGAATAGAAGCTCCAACTTTCAGCAGTAGATCATACACTTTCCTAACATTCGGCTATCAACAAGAAAGAAGAGATCAAATTTAATTGGTTAGAGACTCGTGCTGATAACGTGTTATGAAATAATATAAAGACAAGAACGATAATACAAGAACAAGAACAATAGAGAGAAAAGTAGAGAGAGAAGTATTCTTATTCATACTTAGGGATTGTTAGGTATGGTTTACAATGGTAGAAGACCCCTTTATTTATAGGGAGGGGATGATTTAGCTACCAAGAATAGAACTGTAGAATCTCTCTAATTATAAAAATTCACCTTAAATAGGAGATTTCATAACATAAATAGTATACTTAAAAATGACTAGTCTTGTATTTCGCCCATTCTATTCGGCCCAAACACAAATCAGCCCAGCAGCTAATAGGCCCAAAAGAAAGCCTCAAATTGAAATCCTTGCAAATTTACTCTTCTATTTCGCTTAACCCCCTGCCGCTATCTTCCTCTTCTCCATCTTTCTGAAGCAAATTCCTCTTCCTTTTCAAATTCTTAATGGGAAAGAAGAGAAAACACACTGAAACAGAGGCTTTGGCCAACGGAAACAAAGAAGAAACTGCAATTGAAAGGCCAAAGAGAACTCTATTAGGTTTTAAGGATGGTTTTACTGAAGAAGAAAATAAAGAAACTTCAGTTGTTACTTTTAGAAATAAAGAAAAAGTCTTGGTCACTTGTTCTCGCCGTATTAGCTTCAGGTTTGTATTCCTTTTTGCTTTTTATTCAAAAGGGGTTGTAGTAAATGATAAAAAGTTCGATTTTCTTGGTTGTTATGGTGATTGGGTTGTTGTAAATGTTAACAAGATTGATTCTTTTTTGGTTTTGTTGATTTGGGTATTTTCAGGTATAGACATTTAATGTTGAACTTGGTGTCACTTTTGCCACACTGTAAGAAAGATAACAAAGTGGAGTCTAAAGATGCTAAAGGTGCAACCTTGAATGAGCTTGTTGAGTTGAAGAGCTGTTCCTCTTGTTTGTTCTTTGAGGTAATTTTTTGTTGTTGTTGTTGTTTATGTTGTTTCGGTTGTCTTGTTAAAATTTGTATCTTGTTAGTAGCTTTGGTGATAATTGGGCTTGATAAAAAGAATGAGGGTTTGAAGTATTAGTATCAAATTATCTAGTATTAGTATCTAATTTTCCTAGAAGTTACTTATTCAAAGCTGCATAAAAACTAGTTTTATGATTTGATCTCGAGTATAACTATCTAATCGGTGCCTTCTACCTCCCCCACCAGGATGGGTATCGGGTAACTCTATTGCCAAGTCATGAAAAATATTATATGTTACAATATCTATCATTTAAATTAGTTGCTCAATTTCAATGAACTATTTAAAACCCTGTTATCTATGGATGTGAAACAAAGTTTGATGAACTTTGATGACCTAGCAATCCCCTGTGAAAATCTATGCCCTTGCCAACGGAAAAGCTATTTTTGTTTGCAAAGTATATGAATAAACATCCAGGTACTTGATAGGAAAACTACCATTTTTATCCTCCTCGCTACAAATAGACTGAACATGGTAGTAGGAGTGACATCTCTCAAAAATCGACTTGAAGGTGCTCATACTTATCTTACCTGCGATATCGAAAGCCATGAGAGATAAAGCAGAACCGCTCAGACTTTGCATCACGATGTCGCAGCATCTTTCGATGATAAACCACTTGGGGACACGAAGAAAATGAACACAAATGTTTTTACTTGTCTGTCCGCCCTTTAGTCAAATCCTGTTATTTTTTGTTTAGAGGAAGATATACTGGGTAAGATAGACCATGGGCTTTTCCTGGTCAAGCCTGCCAACTGTCTACATTTGTTGGATTAGTCAGATTTATCCTGTAGATGTATATCATTCTAGACGTCCCTAGAAAAAATTAAAGTCGTAACAATAAAATGCATGGGCGTTCAACGGTGAACAGCCATGTGTCCGAGGAGCACTATAAGTTCATTACCAGTTGGACATTCATCGTAAGATTATAATCTTCCACTGGAAAGTGGAAGCCGAATGTTCCCTTCCCTGTTTGCCTTCTCTACCCACGTGAGATCATCCCCAAATTGCACAAAATCAGCGATGCCATGGATCAGATTGATGGTCAAATCCCCAGCTCCTTAGTGGCCTTATCTTTTGGAATATATAACCTGGGGAAGGATAAAATCGAGCAAGTACATTTTCTCAGGTAGGAGGGATACAGCCTCTGGAGATTAGCTCATGATTGATAGTGGAGGCTGTTTGAGTTGTTGTAGAAAATAAGTAAAACGAGACTTAAGGACTATTTGTTCTAGAGGATATCTTTATAGTATGAGGTTCTGAAGTTCCCCTGTAACTTTTTGGCTTGCTGAGAGTGAGCCGAAATTCTGTTGAATAACGTATTCGGTTTTTGTGTATTTGAAAGGTATGGTTTCATCATTTCTGTGTTTCAATCATTGTGCTATGTTGCTTCTTATATATTTATATGCTTTTATTTTCTTACGTTCAGTGCCGGAAGGGAAAAGATCTCTATCTATGGATGGCGAAATGCCCCAATGGTCCATCTGTGAAGTTTCTAGTCAATGCAGGTACTGAAATAGATGGTTTCGTCAAGCATGTTCATTTGTAATTGGAATGCAATTGCAATTTTATGTCAACTGAAAATAAAACTTGTCCTCTCACTGCTGGTTTTCTCTTGAATGAGGAAAGGTCCAAATTATTCAAACTTTTTTCATTTTGCTTTTGAAGTGCACACAATGGAAGAATTAAAGCTTACTGGAAATCACTTGAAGGGTTCACGTCCTATCCTGACTTTCTCAAGCAATTTCAATAAAGAACCTCACTGGAAGCTTTTGAAAGAAATGTTCATGCAGGTAATCTGACTTCTTTCAGACATTGACCTTTTTAATAATTCTTCTTAGCTAAATTAGCTCAGTCTATTGTTTCATACTATATTTTTGCCTGTTATGTTTTAGCTAAACTTTTAAGCAATTCTATACTGGAAGGAGTTTGAAGCAAAAACCTGTTTACTTGATGATAGTTGTTTGGTCTGCTGAAGATGCTGTTTTTGTTGATACATTTTGGCTTTGTGGTCCTATACAAGCACTTCTTCTGTTTTCTGGTCCTTCTTTTACTTCATTGAAGTTTGTTGCTTGTAGCGACTCTTCGATTTTTTTCTGCTATTCAAAGTAATTGGTGGTTAAAGCATTTTCTTAAAAATTCGAACTTTTGAATGTGATTTCATTAGAGGTTGAAGGTTCAAATACAATCGGTTATTTGTTTGAGTTGTGTTTCATTGTCCAGATATTTTATGTAAATCCTCTTAAAGTTGTTAGCTCTGTGGTGACATGATTTCTTGATTTACTGTGATGACATTCTTATGCACTTTTTCTTCTGTTTCATCAGATTTTTGGAACCCCAAAGGATCATCGGAAATCTAAACCTTTCTATGATCATGTATTTGTGTTCTCAATACTAGATGACCACGTATGGTTCCGTAATTACCAGGTTCGTTGCTATTCGTACCATGGTTTAATGTGTTTCTAGTGGAGTGTTGTGAGTGTTGCTCTTTTTTGAAGAAATTAGTTCTTTGTGTGGCTTATCCTTGCCCGCAACAAAGTGTGCTTCAAGTAGTTTATTTTGGTCTCCTGGAGGGAAATTTCTTAGGGCTGCCCATAGATTGTTCAAGGCCTCATTCTTCCAGAGTTTCGACCTAGTGCAAAAACCGTGCACATGTTCCTCTCTTTCACCCAGTATTATCAAAGGCGAAAAGCGCAAAAAGCTCTAAGGTTTGTTGGGGCTTTAAGCGCAAAGCGCAAATGAAGCGTAGGCTTTAATGAAAAAAGCACAACTAGAGAAAAAGTAAAAATATGTATATGTAGTCCAAGAGGTTGTGAGTTCGAGTCTCCCCAAGAGCAAGGTGAAAAGTTCTTGGAGGGAATGATACCGAGGGTCTATTTGGAAACAATCTCTCTACCTCAGGGTAGGGGTATGGTCTGCCTACACACCACCCTCTCCAAACCTCACTAAGTGGGATTATACCGGGTTGTTGTTGTTGTAGTTCAAGAGTAATAATTATACGTATGAATAACAAATAGATGTACAAATAAATTGCAAAATTTTTACGATAAAGTGAAATATCAATTGTTTAATGTCGCCTCGCTTTGTGGGCGCTTCAGCGTCGCATCAAAACTCTAAGGCATACTTTACCTTGCTTGTTGTAGTTCAAGAGTAATAATTATACGTATGAATAAAAAATAGATATACAAATAAATTGCAAAATTTTTACGATAAAGTGAAATATCAATTGTTTAATGTCGCCTGTTGAGGATTACACTCATTGGCAAGGAAAAGTATGCCTTAGAGTTTTGATGCGACGCTAAAGCGCTCACAAAGCGAGGCGAAGTGCTCAACATGTTTTGAGCCTCGCTTCAGGGCTTAAGCGCGCGTTTGACAACACTGCTTTCACCAAAATCAAATAGTAAGTAACCTCAAAGAAAAAAACAGACGAAAATTCAATGACATTTTGTAGTCCAAAGGATGATATAAATACTCAGTCAGTATTCAGGGTTGAGATCATCTAATATTACTAGTCTTGAAATCCATGGATGGGTAAATTTTCTGTCATTTGAGACATGCTACCACTACACTTGTGTGCTGTGGAAGTGGGAGTCCATGGTCTCCCCCTCAATCAAATGCTGAATTATCGGATTTAATCTATTCTTTAGCTATATTAGCGAAAAAGATGTCTAATATCATTCACCTCAAAGAATTCTGTTATTTCTTTTTTTGATTTGTAGTAAAAAGGGCTTCTGTCATTTCTTAGGTACTCTTTATATCTATACCAAGTAGTCTAACCTTTTTTCACATCATTCCTTGATGTTCTGGAGCAGATATCATGTCCTCATGCTGGAACACAGAAAATCGACCGCGGGGACCTAGAAAGGATGACGCTTGTTGAGGTTTGTAATCAAACTTTGACTAGCCCGAATGATAAGAAACCATCATGTTTGATATTGAAGTTACATTTTTACGTGTGTAGGTTGGCCCAAGGTTTTGCTTGAACCCAATTAAGATATTTGCTGGTAGCTTTGGTGGCCCTACCCTTTATGAGAACCCTTTTTACGTTGCACCAAACCAGGTACGATTCATCCCTTGCTCCTCGTTTTCTTGCTCCCCAGCTGCTTTTTGTACGGTTCATCTCTTGTACAGTTCCTAATGTTTTTTCCTCTTCACGTTTCTCCAGATCCGATCACTAGAGAAGAAACAGAAGGCTGGCAAATATGCAAAGAAAGTCAAAGCGAAGACCAGGAGAAAAATGCACCAGCTGTCTAATCCGCTGGAGGTAGATGAATTTGCAGATATGTGGAAGGAGTGATAAATTGTTGTCATACACGAGTACCCCGGGAGTTCGAATGCTAATGTGCCCCGTGAATTTTGTATTGCTAGAAATATCATCCTTTTTGAACATTTAAAGTATGAACAACCCCCTGATTTCCAGCCTAGTTAGAATGAATGCTATGCAAAATTGTTGTAATGGCAGAGTAAGAGTGCCCCTTCTTTTGTGATGATGCAAAGAGGGGGCTATATGCCATCACAGGGTTTTAGCCTAGTGTTACGTGATGTATGAGTTTGACGCATGTCATAGACTTGAACCTTGCTATAGACAAAAACCTGAAATTTAAATGCAGATATGCGAGATCCATCCCCCAAAAAGTAAGAGGTAAAAAAGAAGAGTTTATGTTATATGCACTGATCATGTACGAAATCTTTACATGGTTAGGGAATATATAAGATTAAATCCATGAAAGGAAAAAAACCTTTAGCTTCCAATTTCCTTAGTTAGCAAGCTACTACAGGTTGATTGTTTTAACTCATTTATCTTTCTTTTTTTTTTTTGTCTGAAAAGAAAATTTGTATTTCAACCGGTATAAAGTACATCAATTGTTCTTTGGGACTATAGAACAAATCTCAAACTTGATCAACTAGCTACTCCACAACCAAAAAAGTTGTTTAAATAACTCCTAACATACAAAAATGTAGATATAGTCAAGGAGTATATTCAGGATAGCAATTTATGTGCTGTAGGGTAGGCTGCCATTTTGGCTTCTTTAGTCCAGTGATGTGCACTTGGATTGCGATCTGCCGTGCTATGTCTGTAGCTTCTTTGCTCGACTGTCGAAATCATCTTTCATTCCTTTCCATCCAAATATTATATACAACTGCTGCAAACACCACTCCTAGAATGATTTTCCTTGGCTTTCCGTTGTTTACTCTAGCAGAAACACATTGCACCTCAGCTCCCAGTTGTTTCTCAATCTGTTGAAGTTCAGCCACTTTGACAATCCTTGCCACAGTTTTTGGGAATAAGAACGTTCAAAGAACAGGTGATTGTGTGTCTCTACAATGTCTCTCCCACATAGTGTACAAGATTGGTCAGTGTGGATACACTTTTCTAACCTGTCAATTGTTGCCAAACGTCTATGCAATGTCATCCATAATATGAACTTCTGTTTTGGCAGTAGTCCAGGCACCAACACTAATTTTTTCCAGTGCACTTTGGGATACTGTGGAGTAGAGTGTATATATGCTTTTCTGATGATGTAGCTTCCATTCTGGCAGCATGCTTGCATTGCTGCACTATCATGTGTCCACCATTCCCTTGCTCCAAATATTTTTCTTACCAACCAGCTAGCCTGCTTTGGTGTTTCCATGGTATCAACTGCTTTTTTCTTTATATAATGACAGTGGATCCATTTGATCCAGACCTTATCTTTATTTAACATTAAAGCCCGTAGCAGCTTCGACAAGGCTGCTTTGTTCCACCTGGCATAGCAAATGACATTCAAACCTCCAGGTGCCTCTGGTTTGCATACTATTTCCCATGCTATTGGAGCCCTATGACTTGCCTCATGATTGCCAGTCCACAAATAGTTTCTGCATATTCCATCAACCAGTTTGATGGCCTTCTTTGGAAGGAGAAAGACCTGGGCCCAATAGGTTTGCATGTCAAATATAACACTCTTGATCAGTTGGAGTCTTCCAGCATAGGATAAGACCTTGGAAGACCAACATCTAATTCTGTCCACTATCATTTCAACCAAAGGTAAGCATTGTGTGATTGTGATCTTTTTTGTTGATAAGGGGACTCCCAAGTATTTGAAGGGGAACTTCCCTTCTGTTAGTTGAAAGTCTGCCAGTAACTTCTTCTTGACTTCCTGTGATATGCCTGCTATGTACAAAGAGCTTTTCTCCAAGTTTGCTTGCAGTCCAGACATCTGGAAAAAGTTATCAAATTCTTTCAGCAGTAACTTCATTGAGATCTCATCACCTCTACAGCACATCAAAAGATCATCTGCAAAACATATATGAGTGATTTGTAACTTGGAGCATTTGGGGTGGAAGTTGAAATCTGGGTTCCTGTTTAGTTTCTTCAATGTTCTGTTGAGGTATTCCATGACTAAGACAAACAGGTAGGGAGACATTGGGTCTCCCTGTCTTAATCCTTTTCTTGCTGCAAACTTTCTGGTGAGACCTCTATTGATTAGTATAGAGAAGCTTGCTGTGGAGACACACTCCATAATTAAAGTGACCATTTTGTAAAGTACACCAAATTCCAGCAACACTGCCCTCAGAAACCCCCATTCAAATAGAATCATAAGCCTTCCTAATATCCACTTTGATCACGCATCTGGGAGATACTGCCTTTTGGGTGTAAGCTCTTATCAGTTCATGAGCCATAATAACATTGTCTAGGATGTTTCTCCCCTCTATGAATGCTGATTGTGCATGCCCCACGAGATAATCCACAACTAGGTTGAGTCTGTTTGTAAGGATCTTTGCAATAACTTTGTACAGTGTTGAGCAGCAAGCAATGGGTCTAAATTCCTTGACATAGTTGAGATTTTTCACTTTCGGAATCAATGTAACAGTAGTGCAGTTAATCACTTTCAATAATTTTCCAGTTTGAAAGAATTGCTACACTGCCTCTATAACCTCCTCTCCCACAGTTGGCCAAAACTTTTTAAAGAATTCTGCAGGGTAACTATCTATTCCAGGAGCCTTGTCATTAGGAAGATGATGTACTATCTCGCTGATCTCTTCCCTTGTTACTGGAGTTAACATTTGCTGCTGTTGGTGCAATGATAGACAAGGCCCATCTCTAGCCACATTGATATCTTTTCTATAGTTGTATATCTTTTCTATACTATGATGAGGTCTTTAACATTTTTGAATAAAACTAGTTATATTCTAAAGTTTAAATAAAATAAAATATAGAAATAGCTCATTTATCTATATTTATTACTATTTTATTTACATGATTGAAAATAGGCTAGCTCGCGTAACTACTATTTTTTTGTTAATGAGGTACAACATCTCCATGGCTAGATACCTCTATCATTGGACCATATAAAGAGCTAGAACTTTTACACCTTTAGTTAATTTGAGACCCTAATGTACACTAATTTGTGTAATAAACTTTTTTTTTCTTCTTCAAATGATGTTATTTGGGGCATGTAACTCTTATGGTTAATGAATCGATGTTTACCAAGGGTTTGTGATGGAATATATAGGATTTCTTCACCCTTAATCGAAAATTTTGGATTTAAGCTCAAGCCTTATAAATTGAAAACGCCTTATAGGATATTTTTCTATTTAATTTAATGGGCTTTACACATGTCAAACTCAAATTAATTAGAGCATAAAGTAATATCATAAGGTAAAAATTGAACATTTTAAGAGTTACCATGGGATGTATAAGATTTTTTTAATTTTAATCAGAGATCTCGTATTTAAACTCGAGACTTATAATTTAAAAAAAAAATCCTTGAAGGGTTCTTTCCTATTTAATGGTCCTTGAACTAAAATCATTATTAGCTTAATATTATTAATGATTTAATTATTAGAAAAGAAAAGCTCCTTCCCTCCATCACAACAAACACTGAGGCACAGAAAGAGTTCGGAAATTAAAAGAGTGGTCACTGTAGCGCACGTTAACCAAAGTTAACCCTCTATGGCGCACATTAGCATATACCAATGTCTTCACCACCTCCTCTTCTCTCTTCTTTCTCGTTACACCCATCACCTTTCTCCTTATCCCTCTTTTTCTCCTTTAGGGTTAGGGCTCTCTCTTCTCTTATTCTCCTTTACTATTAGTATTATAATTACAAATTCCTCTCTTCAAAATTTTCTTTTTCCGCTATTTTTATTTATTGTACACCAAATGCTTGTCCCCACTGTTGTTTTTTCAGCTCAAACAACATAATTCATGGACTCAAAGAGGCTATATTCCTACTCGAGTCTCTTCAATCTTGAGGTACCTTTTATGGGTTTTGCTCTACTCTCAGAAGGGTATCTTGTGGTACTAAAATCTCGGTAGTTTGTGTTAGGATAATTTTGTGGTAAATTGGGGATTTGATGGTTAATTCTTCGAGAAAGTTATGTTTTTGCCTTTTCACAGTGATTGTTTTTTTTATATAGTGGGCTTTGTTCTGTTCATAAAAGGGTGTCTTGTGATATTAAAATCATCATTGTTAATGTTAGCATGATTTTGTTACAAATTAGGGATTTGATGGCTAAATTTGCTAGAGATTTTGTTTGTGTTGCATGTTTGTCGGTATCTCTTTTGGGTTTTGCTCTACTCTTAAAAGGATGTCTTGTGATGTTAAAATCTTGGTAGTTAGTTTTAGGATAATCTTGTAACAAAACTAGGGATTTGATTGTTAATACTTAATCAAAGTTCAGTTTTTTGCACGTTTGGAGTGATTTTTCATTTAATATGAACTGGGTTTTTGCTGGAATTTCATTTGGTGTGTGGAACTTGTGAATTTATATGAGTTTTGTTCTATGTTCAAAATGGTGTCTTGCTAAAATTCTGGTAATTAGTGTTTTTGAGGTATCCTTGTGGTTTTTGCTCTACTCTCAATAGGGTGTCTTGTGATATAAAAATCTTAATTGTTAGTGTTAGGATAACCTTTTTTACAAATAAGGGATTTGGTTGTTAAAACTTCTAGAAAGTATATATTTTTGGCTAGTTTGTAGCGCTTCTTGAGGTATCTTTTATGGGCTTTTCTCTATTCTCAAAAAGGTGTCTTCTGATATTTAAGTCTCAATGGTTTGTTTCTTCGAGAAGGTTTAGTTTTTTCTTTTGCATGTTTGTAGTGACTTAAGATTTATGCAAGGTTTTGTTCCTTTCTCAAAATGGTGTCTTGTGATATTAAAATCTTTCTAGTTAGTGTTAGGATAATTTTGTCACAAATTAGGGTATGGTTAAGTCTCGAAGAATGTTTTTTTTTGCATGTTTAGTGTGAGTTTTTATTTAATATGTTGTTCTATTCTCAAAAGGGTGTCTTCTGATGTTAAAATCTCGGCACTTAGTGTTAGGATTGTTTTGTCATTCTTCATGAAAGTTTAGTTTTTTGCTTGTTTGTAGTGATTTTCAATTTAATTTGAACTGGGTTTCTCTTGGAATTTCAGTTGGGTTCTCAAAATAGTCTTGCTTTATTAAAATCCTGGTAATTAGTATTACTGTTGGGACATTGTGTGGGGGATTTCTTTTGGTGTATTCTTCGAGAAAATCTATTTATATTTGCTTGTTTCTAGAGATTTTTAATTTATTTGAGCTGGGTTCTTCTTGGAATTTCAGTTGGGTCTGCAGAACTTCTTAATTTAATTAAAGTGTGGATCTTATTTTACTTCCTTTAATTTTTTTTTTTTTTGGGATAGTCATTGATTAACTTCCAGCTGCCCCAACTGGATGATGATTTTGATCATCATGGGAATAGTAGTCAGGATGAGAGCAGAGGTAGAGGTAGCCCAGGTAGACATTCTTTCTTGACATTGTTTCTTTTTTTCGTTTAAATTGAATTCTTTATATTTGGGTCGATGAGTATGACCAATTAGGACTAAATTTGTGTATTTATAAAAAAATTATGTCCGATTAGGACTAAATTTGTAACTGATAACACATTCTTTTCACTAAAAATCATTTATTACTAATATTTGTCCAAAACAAAGACAAGAGGGGTTGATCTGATGGTAAGCAACCCCCACTTCCAACCGAGAGGTTGTGAGTTCGAGTCTCCCCAAGAGCAAGGTGAGAAGTTCTTAGAGTGAAGGATGTCGGAGGTCTATTTGGAAACACCCTCTCTACCCAAGGGTAGGGATAAGGTCTGCGTACACACTACCCTCCCCATACCCTACTAAGTGGGATTATACTGGGTTGTTGTTGTTGTTGTTTATTTGTCCAAAAGAAAGAAAATCTTTGAGTTAGCAAATGCACACTCTTTATCCTATTATAATGCAAATTTGACTTCTTTAGGCAATGAAAAGTTAAGCTAATGCAGTGTTGTAATAATCAGCCCCATCTTATGTTGGTTGATAGGTGGAGCACCCAGGAACCGGAGTAATGGTATAATGTCTGGTAGGGAGTTGAAGAAAAAGAGGCGGACTTCATATAGTAGTGATGAAGACGGGGATGGGGACAGAGGTTATAATACCCATATTTCAGAGGAAAGTTATAGAGCAATGCTGGGAGAACATGTTCAAAAGTATAAGAGGAGGCTTGGTAATTCCTCAGCAAGCCCTGCAGCTACTCGTAATGGGGTGCCTGCGATGAGAAGTGGTGGAGGATCAAGAGACCAGAAATCAACAAATGATCATAGAGGAGCACTCAGACTTGACTCTGCATCAGAATTTTTTAACAATAGCACTCAGAAGTTAGGGAACCATATTCAATCTGATTTCCCAGGACCATATGGTGGTGATAGGTTTGTCTCCCTGCTTTCACCTAATCTTTTGAAATGAATGTAAATATGTTTACCCAAGTTGTTTTTTAATTTTTGTTTTAAGCCTCCAAAAGGTAAAGTGTGTCACCTCATTTTTCGAATTTTTGCAGATCTATTTATGAACCTGCTTTCTTGGATCTCGGGGAGGACATCACATACAGGATCCCTCCACCCTATGAAAAGCTGGCAACATTATTGAATTTGCCAACCATGTCAGATATTCAAGTTAATGAAATTTACCTCAAGGGTACACTTGATTTGGAGACTTTGGCTGCAATAATGGCTTCTGATAAGAGACTTGGACCCAAACGTCAAGCAGGTATGAGTGATCCCAAGCCCCAATTTGAATCTCTTCAGGCACGATTGCGAGCCCAGCCAGCTAATAGTGCCGGTCAGAAATTCAGTCTGCAAGTCAGCGAAGCTGCATTAGAGGCTTCTTCCATCCCTGAGGGGGCTGCAGGAGGTATACGGCGTTCTATATTGTCAGAGGGTGGTGTCTTACAGGTTTATTATGTGAAAGTGTTAGAGAAAGGAGACACCTATGAGGTCAGTAATTCTCTTTAGCATTGCAGTTCAGTTTTTGTTTATCTCATAGCTATATGGACATCAGTCATGTTGCTTACATATGAGTGGTCATTTGGAGCTGCAGATTATTGAACGTAGTCTACCCAAAAAGCCAAAACTGAAGAAGGATCCTTCTGTGATTGAAAAGGAAGAAATGGATAAGATTGGAAAATATTGGATAAACCTTGTCAGGAAAGAAATCCCAAAACATCATAAGATATTCATCAATTTCCACAGGAAGCAATTGACTGATGCCAAGAGGTTTTCAGAAACTTGTCAGAGAGAGGTAAGCACGTCCTGGATCCTGTTGAACAAATTTGTGTGCGATTCTGCAAATTTCCATGTTAGTTGTCTTTTGGACGTTCTTACTTGAGTGGTGGGTTCCCTTTTTCAGGTAAAAATGAAAGTTAGCAGATCACTTAAGGTGATGAGAGGTGCTGCAATTCGTACAAGGAAACTTGCTAGGGACATGCTCGTGTTTTGGAAGAGAGTTGACAAGGAGATGGTACTTAAATTCTACCTTTTTGACATTATTTCATAGTGAACTTTTTTGCTATTATGGTATGTATCAGAAGTTGCTATTCGAGAGCAACCTGAGCAGTCGGAGAGGAAGGAGAAAGGAAAAGTCAGCCATGGTTACCTGCATTCTTTTTTCAAGTATGGTTAGCTGCATTCTTAATTAGCCAAGATGCAGCTCTCTGTTTTGATGGTTTTCAGACTATTACCACATTGTATGTTCATCTTAGCCTGTACTATCAGTCTATCCTGAAGAAGTAATGAAAGATGATAAAGATATATTCACCCATTCTGGCTCTCTAGTTCTGTCCCTATTTTATATGATAACGACATGTTCGATTGATGATATTGTTGCCGTAAGAGTTTCTTTTCTGCCAATATTTTTTTGGGTTATATGTTGGTTTACCTACTAAAGCTTTGCAATGGAGTATTGAATATTGATACACTTATGAGAAAAGAAAGTGCACATTTATCAGGATTAAGGACTCATAAAGATGCATGTCCTTAGTCGTATTTCCTGTAGAAGATTGAATATGCTAAAAGATCATACTTCTTCACGAGTTTCTACTGTTGACTGTTTGAAAAGAGGACTTCCTAAGATGTAAATTTTTTAATGTTGCAGGCAGAAGTAAGGAAAAGGGAGGAAAAAGAAGCTGCAGAAGCTTTGAAGCGTGAACAGGAGCTTCGTGAAGCAAAGAGACAACAACAGAGGCTCAACTTTCTGCTATCTCAAACTGAACTTTACAGCCATTTCATGCAAAATAAATCAACTTTATCCTCTGACGCTATGACTTTAGGTGATGAAATGACAAATGACCAAGAAATGTTGTTAAGTTCCAGTGAAGCTAGACCTGGAGAGGAAGAGGATCCTGAAGAGGCTGAGCTGAGAAAAGAGGCCTTGAAAGCTGCACAGGATGCAGTTTCAAAGCAGAAAATGATGACAAGTGCATTTGATAGTGAATGTCTGAAGCTGCGGCAAGCTGCTGAAATTGAACCCTCCCAGCAAGATGCCGCAGCCGCTAACATAGACTTATTGCATCCGTGAGTTTTTAAGCTCCTCTGAGATATCGTCTTTGTTCTTTTGCTGAGAGATTGTAGTGGCACAAATTTTGTTGCTCCACTCTCTGACGGTACTGACGCGCTGTGTTTCGGTGTACCTTTAGGTCAACCATGCCTGTGGCATCAACAGTACAGACACCAGAAATATTCAAGGGAACTCTTAAAGAGTATCAATTGAAAGGCCTCCAGTGGCTTGTAAATTGTTACGAGCAGGTAACTTGTCATTTTCCTGAAAGTTGATCTTTTTGCTCTAACCTCCATGGAGATTTTGCTCGACTGGCTTATAACATTCAACTTTATCTGTCAGGGTTTAAATGGCATTCTTGCTGATGAGATGGGTCTTGGCAAAACTATCCAGGCCATGGCTTTCTTGGCTCATTTGGCAGAAGTAAGCGGTCTAGTTGTTCATGTTTTATTTATCAACTGTCTTGTAGTAAATTATCACATCAACAATCTTTCTGGCTGAGAAGTCCAGTAATTTGACTTCATTGATCTCTGCAGGACAAGAATATATGGGGTCCCTTTTTAGTTGTTGCTCCTGCATCAGTCTTGAACAACTGGGCTGATGAAATTGGTCGTTTCTGCCCTGATCTAAAAACTCTTCCATATTGGGGAGGGTTACAAGAGCGAATGGTACTTCGGAAGAATATTAACCCAAAACGTCTATATCGACGGTAATTTCATTTGGCTTTGGTTATTACTATACATAATACAGGAGTAGTGGACTTGCCTACACTTTTGGTTCTTTCATGTCTCCCTCGTTTCTTGAATTTGCTTTCTCTTTTTAGATGAGGCAATATCATTATGCCATCAAGTAGATGCAAATGGTACAAAAGATAGTAAATTCTGAAGTGTGTTTGTTAGCTCCATATGCGGGAGTTCTTGGAACGTGAGTAGGTCCATCAGGAAGATCTGGAAAGTGATTCCCTGCCTGTATTTTTTGGTGTATCTGGACAGAAAGGAATTGAAGATGTTTCGATGGAATATCAACTCCTAATTACACTCTCCAGGCTAATTGTCTTTTATTTTTATATAGCTGGAGTAGTCTCTTTCCTGTAAACTCCACTGATAAGTTTTTGGATGAGGCAATATCAATAATGACATCAAGTAGATCCATCTATTACCAAATCCCATTTTCCTTAGCATTGTGACGAGGAATTGCGAGTTGAGTTGATCAAAGGCCTTCTCTATGTCCAACTTACATAGGATGCCTGATTCCCCCCTCTTCAGTTTCCAGTCAAGAACCTTGTTGGCAATTAAGGCTGCATCTGCGATTTGCCTGCCTTTGATGAAGGCATTTTGAAGTCCAGACATAAGTTTCCTAATCACTTTTTTCAATCTTTCAGCCAGTAACTTTGCAGCTATTTTAAAGACACTTCTGATTAGCTGATTGGTGTATAATCCTTTAGCTGAATTTGCTATTCTTTTCTTGTTCACTGACATTCTTGCTTGATAAGGCACTTTTAATTTGATGATGAATATTGATGAGGCAAATATTGCTTCATAAAACTGAGCTGCTTGAAGCATCAAAGTCAATCATAGGTTAGATGATGGTTTTTGGCTTGAGCACCTAGGAATATAGCAGTATGACAAGTATAGCAAAGGGTGGGAAGGTGTGGGGGATGGGGAGGTGGACGGTATCAAATAAATGTCAAGAAGTCTGAGTTAATTAAAAATTTTAATCGAAGTTGTTAGGCAGAATAATGAGCAACTGCTTAACATGGGGAGGCTTGAGGTCCTGATTTTGTAAAAATCCAATGGAATTTTTGGTGGACCAACTTATCTCGGTATTGAATTGCCGAATGCAGTTGGTAATGAAGTTGATAATTATATCTGAATTATAAAAAAGCATTTTTTGAGCAGTGCAACCTCAATTGTTAGCATTTTGTTCCTCTTCTTGGTTATTTAACCAGACTTTGATTTCAGGGATGCTGGATTCCATATTCTCATTACCAGTTATCAGCTGCTAGTCTCTGATGAGAAATACTTCAGACGTGTCAAATGGCAATACATGGTGCTGGATGAAGCTCAGGCAATCAAAAGCGCAAACAGGTCTGTGGTCCAGCCTTGAAAACCTTGTCGTACTGTTTGGTTTAACCACATTAATAAGATCATTTACTGGAATGTGGTGGAAGCTAAAGCGTCTAAGCAATCCCTTGTTGAGTACCAGGACCCTTGCTTTATAGTTGCTAGCAAACTTATTCAAAGTATTATTCTCGTTGGAAAGCTCACTAGCTGCTGGGAACAACATATCACTTTATTTCCTTGTAAAGCCAAAACATGCTGAACTCTACCTTCAATTATCTGAAAAACTTCTGGTCTGAGGTCAGAGCTGGTTTGCTAAAACTTGCACCATAAATGTTTCTTCTTATAGTATAGGGAGTCTTGTGGTAGTGCTTCATGCTGAAGAAAATCATATACAACAGCTTTGTGTTTTCTCTTTCGCTCATGTGATTCAGTGTCTGTATCATGTGACTGCACAGGTTATAAGTTGATCAACTTTTAATAAGATCCGAGTTGAATGTGTAATCATTAACGTGCAAAAGAATATAAAAAAATAACTATACCTTAACTAAACAAAATTACAAGCTCGGAAGCAGAAATGCACATGCTATGGAACTACTGTCATTAAACCATAACAATATTTTTTGGATTACTTTAGGTTCTTTTTGTCTTGTCTTTTTGTTTTCTAGTTTTAGAAATATTACTGCTTGGAATTGAATTTCAATTGCTTTCCATGCCTGTGGATGTACAAATATTTTGTTTTTCCATCTATAACATTGGAGCATAGATACAGGAGCTGTTTTCAGGTACTCTTTTATTGATTGGCCGTGTCAAATAAGCATTACTAAGAATCAACAGGGGATGAAAATGATGACAAGAACCTCAAATACTGATTTAACTTTCATTTCTCAAATGCCACAATTTAAAATATTGGCACATTTATTTATTCATTTAATTTATTCATTTAAGTCTGTGCATCCATGTATCTTGTTGCACCTGTTGAATAATCTAAATAAGGCAACAAGTTGTTAATCATAACGTCTCACTCTCATTCGATCTTGTTGTGCTCTGGTTGACAGTATACGATGGAAGACATTGTTGAGTTTCAATTGTCGAAACCGTTTGCTTCTGACTGGTACTCCAGTTCAAAATAACATGGCTGAGCTCTGGGCGCTCCTCCACTTTATTATGCCTACTTTATTTGATAGCCACGAGCAATTCAACGAATGGTTTTCAAAAGGGTATGTATGTTTCAGTGTAAGGTGTTTCTTGCTTTAATGTATCAGTTGTCCATCCTGGTGATAATTCTTTGTGCTTTCTGATCAGAATTGAGAACCACGCAGAGCATGGTGGGACATTGAACGAGCACCAGCTCAGCCGACTGGTGAGGGATCTTTGCTTTATAGTTATTTATGACAATCCAATATCCTAAGATACAGCTGCCTTATGACCTGCAACAATTCAATTTCTTTCTGAGGAATGTTTCCTGTCATTTTGACTTAACTAAAAATAGACATATAGTACACATTGTCATCTCTATATTTTACTTTGTCAAGGACACTCCATGAACTCTTTTATAAGTTTCTTTTATTTGCATATTCTCGTCTTGTATATTTCTGGTGTCAAGAACATCGCTCTAGTATTTAGTTAGAAGAAAAATCCTTGTTATGTGGTTATTGTTGTTATTCATGGATGTCAATCTTATCTGGATTTTTTTGGATGGTAATTCATCATATCCTGTCATAATATCTCCATCTGTCTTCTCTCTGTTAATCTGAATAATATTAGTATATCTTCTTAAGTAAAGTCTAATATCTTCTTAGGTAACTAGACTTTCCATCTTGATGGATTTCTCTTTTCTGAATCTTCTGAACAGCATGCCATTTTAAAACCCTTCATGCTGCGACGGGTTAAAAAGGATGTGGTTTCTGAGTTGACTGGGAAAACTGAAATCACAGTGCACTGTAAGTTGAGTTCTCGCCAGCAAGCATTTTATCGAGCAATAAAAGACAAGATATCCCTTGCTGAGTTGTTTGATAGCAGCCGTGGGCATCTCAACGAGAAGAAAATTCTAAACCTGATGAATATTGTTATCCAGTTAAGGAAGGTGATTGATCTCTTTCTTTACTGCTCTTTCGTGTTGCATCACCTGATAATTTTATGGTAGACCTTCCATAGTAGTGTTATTTTTTCCAAAAATTTTTTCACCAAGTGCTTTTATTTCTCTTGTGGGAAAATGCCAGGTGTGCAACCATCCAGAGCTGTTTGAGAGAAATGAAGGAACTTCTTACTTCTATTTTGGAGAGGTTCCAAACTCACTTCTACCTCCCCCCTTCGGGGAACTGGAGGATGTATTCTATTCTGGCGGTCGAAGTGCTGTTACATACCAGGTACTCCCTAGATCTCTTTATGCTTCTTGTTTGGTATTATTATTGTTTATATGTACACGGAAAACTGCCTGATTCAGTGCAGTCATTTAATGGCATAGTGCATAGACAGCCCCTTGAACTTCTCAAAAATTTTCATTTATACACCTCGAGTGTGACCTATTGAACACTTAACCTATGTGCAAAATGTACCTATCAAACACAACACTAACAGTTTCCAGGCACGTGAAACTCAAACGCAGATGACATGGAGATTAAACAAACGAGACGATGACAAGTGGAATTGAGACCAAATAATAATCCCAAAAAAGGGAACTAGCCTAGCTGGATTGTTTACCACAATAAAAAAACCTTTCAGATTGCTACAACCTCCCCCCTGTCACTCTTCATCCACCATCATGCCGACACTACTGTTCCTACTTCACCGTTGCTCTACCACCTGGAGCCAAACTCCTGCAGCATCAACTTCCTTGTTGAGAAAGCTGCTTGGAACACTATTTTCTGCAGATAATTTGATGAGACATATCAGCTGGTGTTTTTTATGTGAAGGAGTGATGAAGATGGCTAATCATTACTCATTTCTCTGTAACATAGCAACACAGCTATGGACTTATTGAGATTCTCTTTGGTGCTAACAATACAATTTCTAGGACTGTTTTTTTAATGAAGTAAGGTGTTCCATTAAAAAAGCATCAAGAAGATGCACATTCTAGGATTGTTGTTTAACTCTTCAATGCTGGAAGGGGAAGGGCAGAGGTTAAAATGTAATCCCATAGGCTGTTTATGCGGACAATGTGGAGAGAACCAAATCGAAGGCCATGTGATGGAATAAGAAATTACTTGATCAGATTTATGCTATTGTGCTTTTTGTACACTTCTGGATTACATTAGAGATAATGCATAGGTGGCTGGTTGGGTTATGTAGATTGGAGCGTCAGTCTACAGTTCTATTTACCTCTTTCTACGACCTATTCGCTTGCTGTCTATATAATTCACTTATCTACAGAAAATAGAAAATTATGTAGAAACTATCACAAAAGAACGTGAAGAACAAGTTTTGTTTACTCTGGAGCTCAATTTTACTAGAACATGTCAAGTAAATCCAATTTTATGAATTGAATCGACTAGAGCCAGTTCAGCAAGATGATTCTTGCTGATATTCCTAAATATATGCATGTGGAAACGGTGAAATTTTGGCTAAGTAGGACTTAGTAATGAGGAAATTTCATGCTTATTGAACTTACTCTTCGTATAAATCCCTTTCAGATACCAAAGCTGGTTTACCAGGAAGCTCTCAGATCGAGCATGCTTCACTCAACTATGCCGCAAGGTGTAAGAAAAGAATTATTTGAGAAGTACTTTAACATTTATTCTCCGGAGAATATTCACCGCTCGATACTGCAAGAAGTACACATGTCAGATGTTGGCTATATACGCAGCGGAACATTTGGTTTTACTCGGTTAATTGATATGTCACCCACGGAGGTTTCATTTTCGGCAACTGGTTCTTTCTTGGAAAAATTGTTATTCTCAGTTGTGAGAAGCAACCGACAATTTTCAGATGAAATTTTGGACTTGCTGATGGAGTCTGAGGATGGCGATCTCTATTTTAGTCACCTTGGACGGGACAAAGTAAGAGCAGTGACACGAATGTTATTGCTTCCATCTAGGACTGGAACAGATTTATTAAGAACAAGACTTGCCACAGGTCCTGGTGATGCACCATTTGAAGCTTTGGTCATGGAACATCAGGATAGGCTTTTATCTAATGTTAATCTCTTACATTCCATATATTCCTTCATTCCTAGAACAAGAGCACCCCCTGTAAGTGGTATTACATTGTTTGCTCTTACTTTGTGCTCTCCATGCATAAGCAATTGGTTACTAACTACCAGTTGTATCTTGTAGATAAATTCTCATTGCTCGGATAGAAATTTTGCTTACAAAATGCTCGAGGAACTACACCATCCATGGATTAAGAGGTTGTTGGTTGGGTTTGCACGCACATCGGAATATAATGGTCCTAGGAAGCCAGGTGTCACACACCATTTAATACAAGAGATAGACTCTGAATTACCTGTCTCACAACCTGCTCTTCAGCTTACATACAAAATATTCGGGTCATGTCCACCTGTGCAACCATTTGACCCTGCAAAGATGCTAACAGTATGTTATCTTTTTCATTGTATTCCTTCTCTTTTCCTTTCCTCTTTAATACATCTATGTGTGTTTAAGCACATACAGAATCTAAATGTCCTATGTAATTACAGGACTCAGGGAAGCTTCAAACACTTGACATACTATTAAAGCGCTTGCGGGCAGGGAATCACCGTGTTCTTCTCTTTGCACAAATGACAAAAATGTTGGATATTATAGAGGTATTTGAATCTTTCTGCTGCTCCTTGGTGGTTTAGATTTGTCTTTTTGTTATGCTATAATGCTAGTTGCAGTGGCAGTTTCTCTGCCTATGCAACTGTATGTTTGTATTTGGTTGTAGCTTAGGAGAGTTGAAAAGAGTGAGACTCTGAGGGAAACAAGTTTACTGGTAGACTCAGCCATTCTTTGGTTAACTAACCATAGCTGGTATAGATGCAAAATGCAGCTTACATGTAAAACTCTTGTGAAGCTATTAAACTGATCGAAAATAACCATGTGTTGCTAAATTAAGCACTCTATAATGTTTGTCATGTACTACCTTTTCCCGTGTTTTGGTGCTTTATGGTACAGGTTCTCTTCCGCCATCAATGCGTGGAGAGGCTTGTAGCTCATCTTGGAATAACTGTTTGATAACTGATACTTAGACCCGCCTATGCATAAACAATGAGTTTTGAGTGTCGCTTTCTTTTGACGTTCTAACTCCTACCAGGCTTAGGTTAGATTGAATCATGGAGTAGTTTCTTGAGCATACTATGTGAAGCTAAGCATACAACAATAATAACAACATTAACAACTATGTTTTGTGCTTTGTAGTTCTTATTATATGAAGTTATACGAAGCTGTTGTTGAGACTCTTGTATTGGTTTCTCTATTTGCTTCATTCATCTTATAATGGACTCCGTTTGCCAAAACCAGAGTATGTTTTCTACTGCGACATAACCCCATGACTAGGAAAGTTTTCATTTGTAATGGATCTAAATTTGCAAGGATAAAGAAACTCTTCACTTGTGAGATTGCTAACATTCTCACTTGTTTTGCAGGACTACATGCACTACAGGAAATATAAGTACTTGAGGCTTGATGGATCTTCCACTATAATGGATAGACGAGACATGGTCAAAGATTTCCAGCATCGGTATGTTTTGAATTCGAAGGAACTTATAATCTGTTTTTTTATATTTGCACTGACTAATGTTGATTTCCTCGTAGGAGCGACATTTTTGTGTTCTTGTTGAGCACAAGAGCAGGGGGCCTTGGTATCAACTTGACAGCTGCTGATACAGTCATCTTCTATGAGAGTGACTGGAATCCAACTTTAGATTTACAGGCAATGGATAGAGCTCATAGGCTGGGTCAAACTAAGGATGTAGGTTTTCCACTTCTACATTTTCTTTTTTGGACCATGAAGCTCTATTTCTAAAGATTACGGTATCTCGTCTTCTTTTCCTGGTCGTTGCTGCTTTAGAAGAAATCGTAAAGGATGATTAAGAACTTGTTTGCATCTAAGATAATCCAGTTTAGCTAATCAGTTAGTTTATGCAGAAAAGTTCCGGTAGTGGATGCACCGGCATTTCTTTTACCAGACATTAAAATGAGCAATAAAAAAGTTCCACCTACCATTATCTTCAGAGGTCACTTTCGTGCCAATAGTGTTTCTCTTATACCTTTTCCATGAATTCGTTATTCCTTCTTTTTTTCTGTTTGTTGTATCACATTCTTCTTGTGAAAACCATAATATTTGCAAATGGCCCCTCTCATCTTGTGATCATGTTTTCCTATGTAAAGAGGTATTATTTCACTTGCAGGTTACTGTTTATCGCTTAATCTGTAAAGAGACGGTTGAAGAGAAAATTCTGCAGAGAGCCAGTCAGAAGAATACCGTGCAACAGCTTGTCATGACAGGAGGACATGTTCAGGGTGACCTTTTGGCTCCAGAAGATGTCGTCTCTTTGCTGATTGATGATAAACAATTGGAGCAGAAACTGAAGGAAATTCCTCTTAAGGTGAGATATTAGAATAGTGTTCGGAATCTCCTTATGATAATTAGTTCTCCTACTTCCCTTTTATCCAACTCCCCTCCCTCCCTCCCTCCCCTCCCTTTTTTCAGCTTATTTCTTGTTTCTAGTTGAGCAATATGGTGTTGGATCATTAGCAGGCTAAAGAAAGACAAAAGAGGAAAGGTGGCACCAAAGGCATACGAATTGGTGCGGATGGTGATGCATCATTAGAAGATCTTACAAACGGTGAATCTGTTGGGAATGGGGATGACATTCTTGATCCTGGGAAAGCAAAATCAAGTAGTAAAAAGGTGATTACTTCTCAGATGCAAACATTGTTTCTGATATTGACATTTTCACGGACTTAGGTTGTCTAGTTACTCTTTCCTGCATTCACAGTTTGACTCCTTAAAGTTACCTCCCGGTTTACAGTTGCTGCATATAATGGCTAAGTTATACTTGTACACTCGTTTCAAAATAATTGCCTTAGCTTCTTCTTGTTGCACAATGAGCAAGCTCTACTGTATAGTAAAATTTTCAATTTGAATTGATTCATAGTCTTATATGTGCAGAGGAAAGGTTCCACCGACAAGCAAACCCCAAAATCGAGGCCTCAAAAGAATCCGAAAAATCTTGAATCATTATCACCCAACTCACTGATGGAAAATGATATAGATGGCTCCCCACAAAACATTGACATGCAACAAAGGCCAAAAAGACTGAAGAGGCCGACTAAGAGCGTCAACGAGAACCTTGAACCAGCATTTACTGCCACCCCTCCTATGAACAGAGAGGGGAACCATAACTATTCTTTGTCGGATATCAGCTCCAGTGGTGGGAGAGCAGGAGCTGAGGAAGAAGCATTAAGACATAATAATCAATTAGCTGGCTGATAGTATGGCAAATGCATTATTATGTCTTATTTTTTGTTGAGCTACCGAGTCTTTCTTCCCCGAGGGATTCAAGTGCAGGCATGGACAGCAGAAACCCATTCTGCTGGGAAAACGCAGTAGCAGCAGGAGGAAGTGCAGAATTGTATATTGGTTGTACAGAATATTCATAGGACTCCGAGCACGAGACTTCTTAGCTGCTATACTTGAAGCATGGTGATGTACAGTAGGTACTCATTTGTACCTCTTTTTGTTAAATAGTAAAAGTTACATGTAATCAGCCAATAGATGGAAAAATGTTCTCTTGGAGGAGATAGTTTTGTTGACAATGTAATCACAAGGAATGATCTTATGGAGCCATTAAAAGAAGAATTCTTGATGTTCATAGGGCTAAAGTTGTAACCATTAGTCCGTTTGCTTCTTGAAGAGGATATTGATCATCTATTGCATCCTCATGCTTCTCATGCCTGTGGTCGTTATCATCACTTGCTCCGGTTACTTTAACATTAAAAGCCAGCGTTTTAACAATTTGTAACTCAAGCTACAAACGGTTGTTCCAGCATATGATTTTATCCCCCTTAAGAGTCCATGTTAGATTGAAGTGATTCAAAGTGTTACAAAATTTTGGTTGTAATAATTGCTAGAAAAAAATGTATCCATATTTTGACAAAGCTGAACATAAACTTTCGCAGCAATCATAACATAAAACTTTGGAAAACTGAAGACGGTAAGATCGAAAAGGATCTTATTCATACTCATTAGGTTGTTGTCGCTTTTGCTAACTCAAGCAGTTTCTTGAAAAACGCGCTTCAGCTGGACTTTATGACTGAATCTTCAGTAGAGTGGATGTTCTTGGACCACACCAAAATTTTAAAGCTTTAAGAGGAAGCTTATGTCATGTTTCATTGATCTTGACGATGGATTTGCACTACTTACTAAACTTGATACACTTATACTACATCCTCAACTCTACTACACCATCCCACTGATGAGTTACAGCAAATGAAAAAACAGTAACAAGAGTAACAGGAAACACACACACAGAGAATGTGATAGGAAATTCACACTTTTATTTGATAGTACAACTCATTAAGTACCTCAACATACTTTCTGCCACACGAAAATTGCACCACTATTAGCTTGCTTAAGTCGTCCCTTGTTACATTTCCAGAAAATCTTCAACAGAAGTAGAAGCTTAACCAAATCAAAGATTAAGGGCTTGGGCATGATGACGAATGTGATCATCAATGAAGGTGGCAATGAAATAGTAAGAGTGATCATAACCAGGTTGCAACCGCACCAGCAAAGGAACGCCAACCTTTCTGCATGCCTCCTCAAATTTATGTGGGAGCAATTGATCTTTTAAAAATTTGTCATCCTCTCCCTACATTATAAAAACAATCAGAAGTTCAAATAAATTGAGAAGTATGTTAGGTCATATCTTCATAGGAAATGTAGGACGTACAGCGAGCTATCTTGGAATCATTCTATTCTACATTTGCAAACAGATACAACAACAACAAAAAAGAACCCAGTGAGAATCCCACAAGTGGGGTCCTGAGAGGGTATGATGTATGCAGACCATTGATTATAATACATCAATGGTGTCCTTTTATTTTCCCTTCAGCAGCTCAAAATACAATGCTTTTCTTGGTGGAAGCAGCTAAAGTTGATTTTTGACAGCACACACTGTGCCTTGTCACAAGTTCCCAACAATCAATTCTAATTCAAAATATGCGAAATCATGAACCTAAACTTTTCTCCAATTTTCTCCACAAAGCAAACAGCTAAATATGTGCGGCACAATAAAGTAGTTATATCACCTCCAGACTTAGTAGTTCCATCTCTTATGGTCATGGGATTTTAAAGACCAAAAAGTGTTGGTGTGATAGGTGTCAGGATGTATCTCCTTAGCCTAAGCAGCTTTGGTCAGAGGACACCGTTAGAACTTAGAAACCTGGAAAGACACAGCTGAAAACTTTTCCTGTTAGCTGTATCATATTATCACTAGCTGATAAATTTCACACTGGTTAAATGAGCATCCATTTTTAATCCAACACCATCAAGCTTCAAGTACGGCCAAATCTAAGCTCTCAAACTGTCACAATCTTAGCTGTTTTTGCACTAAGAAGGATGAACTACCAAGGGCTCTGTTTCTTCCAGTTGAAAGGCAACAATCAGATTAAAGCAAGAGAAGCTACATAGACGTGGAAGACCTTTCTTTTTTCAATAGACTTGTAAAGGTGGAAGACCTCCACGCAACAGAATTGAGCAAGATGCTATCCCAGTTGTACTCATTAAAGCCTAAGAACAACTGCAGAAAGCTCATGTCCCTTGATAATATTGTAAATAGAAGATAGAGAGACATTTTAACAACAAACTACTCAAAGGCTCAATTCGAGAAAATCATCCGTTGTATTAGAGATTTAGACGTACCTGATCAATAAGAATGGTAGCAGAGACATTATTAAACCTTGATACAAGGCAGGTAGCATCATATTCCTGCATGTTCAGAATTTAACATCCCAATAAGATGAAGACACATCAAGAATGTCTAGTTATACAAAGTAAAACTTGAAGACCATACCTCCAATCAGGTTTATTTTCACCCAAGTAGTTTGTGAAAGCCTTCAGGCCCCAGGGATAGTTAATCGGATTTGCAATAGGAGCAAAGGTAGATACTGACTGGAAAGAAAACAAGCAAAATGCTGCGTGTGAATGCTTACATGAATTCATATGGAAACTAAAGGTCTTAAGAAGCTTTAAATGTTCAAAATTTCAAACCTTAGGATTCAGCATCAAATAAAATTAGTCAGCTGCTGGCTAAAATTCAGTTTATGTGTAGACATAAATTTCACAGAGAACTACCTTATATTTAACCAGGTTTTTCAGGTAGACTGTCAGTGCTCCATGCCCACCCATAGAGTGACCGAAGATAGATGCCGGTGATGTATCAAGTTCTGGAAAGTTTTCAAGAAGTAGTGACGGCAATTCTTTGACCACATAGTCATACATCCTCCAGTTCTTCCATTTCTCTTGTGTGGCATTTAGATAGAAACCAGCACCTATTCCAAAAAATAAATTTGAACTTTCTCATACACTGCCAATTCAGCTTATGAAAACTCAGACAAAGCATCACAGATAAGAGTTATCATAAACTTAGATGGCACTGCAAATAACCCATGCCTTCTGAAAAAGTAATTCAAGTATAAGAGAAATTAAGTGATAGTATGGTTGATCATATTTCCTGAATGGAGCATAACAGAACTTTAAAAGGAAATGTGAGGCACTTTTCTCTGAAGAAATTAGAATCCTTTATTCCCGGTGTTACACATAATCTTTAGTAAGTTAAGCTTCTTCCGGCTGCAAATGTCAAGTTCATATTGAGGGGAAAAAGGACATCAGGAAAGACAGCTAGTAGTATGATGGTATTTTGTTATTTTATTTTTTTGCTTTTTTTCCTTGAACTTTGTGCGGGGGGGGGGGGGGGGGGGTTACAGGATATGGAAGCATATAAATCATATTGGTGGGAGTTCTAATATATGCGAACAAATCAAATTGTCCATATAACTATCCCCATCACTGACTCATCAATGGAAAATATATAGAGCAGACATGAAGAAGCATATCATAAGGTAAGCCTTGAAACTCCCACATGGTCCATGTGGTCGTCAGATATCAAACCTAAGTTGCTCGGACACGGGCGCGGGTGTCTGACACGAGTGCAGATCTAGAGGTCAGATCCTTTGAAATATAAATTCTAAGATTCAGGGATATGGATCCTAATATGGATCCAGCTAAAAATAATTCAAAATAAAATAAAAATTATCTCCAAATTATGAGAAATTTTATGGAATACTTACGTATACCTTGTAAAAAATCGATTTCTTTTTTTATTATCAAGTTGTAGATAAGGAAGGATTGATTTCCTAAATAAGGTATGCTATTTTCTTCAAATTTATGCTAGATTTGGTTCTGATTTCGGGAGTCAAATTGTATCTTGTCTCGAATTTTTTCGTCCGTCGTGGTCAAAGTACCCAAATTGTTTGACCAGATCCGGTATGGATCCCCTACCCACACCCATACTAGTGACGTGTTGACACGGGTGCAACACCTAAACTGTCGTGTCGGAGCAACTTAGTGTCAAACTCTTTATAAGTATGTACTCCTTGCCAATCATTTATACATATCGATAACACATATTTTTTCACATACTGTCTGACTCTCCTTCCACATTCAGGCCTCCTGTAATAAGAACAGGCAATACCCAGTTAGATTTATAGCCCATATGTACAAAAGTAAAAAATAAGAATAGCTTGATTAAAAAAAATTACCATCACATAGAAGGCTAATTTTCAGTTACGCACACATGCATATATGAGAGTTTGCAGCCTCATCATCTAACTCAGGATTTGCCTAGTTGCCTAATAATGTTTTAACTGCAACAGGACTACAGCAACAGGACTACATCCACTGCTCTGTGATTACATTACATAGTCTGCTGCTCAGGACAGTAAAATTCCAGCACATATGACTACATGGTGTATACTCAACAATCTACTCCTTGGGCCCCACCATCTAAACCAGGACAGTATGATCCCGTTCCTCACAAATGTAATTTCTTAACTAGCACAAAACGTAGGTCTCAAAGATCCAAATTTACATTACACCAATAGATTTTATCTGACTCGTACTATAACACACAATAAAACGATTTTCTCAATAGGATATGATTCCCTATTGACCTGTTCATCTAACAGCTTAGACGCAACAAGCAACAAATCTGGGTCAAAGCACTACATCATTCTTAGGCATAAGCTCAGAACATCCATATTTAGACAAATATTTGTTCAACAATATCCAAGGTTCTTTTTTAAAAAGAAATATGGGGAAAAGAAATAAACAATTTTTTATTTGTTCAACAATTCTTTTGTAGAACTCCCAGTCCTCCCAGTTTATGTGGAAAGTTTAACTACAATGTTTTAAGAATATCAAAAGGTGAAAAACGTCTCTCTGCCCTTTCGGGTAGGGGTAAGGCTCGTCTACATATTACCCTCCCCAGACCCCACTTTGTGGGACATTACTGGGTAGTTGTTGTTGTTGTTGTAAAAGGTGAAAAACGCCCCCAAAAAAAGCCCAATGGGAATCAAGCAAAGAGCAGGAGACGGAGCACACACTTCTTCTAAGTCAAGTGCAGCTTATTGATGCTCCACTATGAACTTTAACATAACAAAAGTCAATTTTAATAGCAGGATAAAGGCATTACATTTTAAATAGAAGTAATACTTCTGTTTTTTTTTTCTTTTCGAGTATTCATGTATAGTCAAATTCTGTATTACCTTGACAAGCTTCAAGACATGTAATAACCAGGTAAGAACTTAAATTTGTATTCATTGACAATCACAAATAAAAGTATAGCATCTTCAAAAAGATACTAGTGTTAGAAAATGAATGACCTCTATCATATAGTAATTTACAGAGAGTCTTCTTAAGTAGTTTGAGTCAAAAGCATGAACAACATAAAATTGACAGCCAAAGCCTCTTCCAAATCTAAATGAGTTCTTTACATATTTCTCAGATCGAAATAAGGAAGTTATGCAAAAACTGATATGGCTAGAATAAACTTGAAATACTCGCAACATCTCTAATGAATGAACATTCACCATACAGGCACGGAGGATTTACAGTCAACATCATGAAAGAAGCTCACATGGAGATGTATAAGGAACAATCAGCGCAACACCTCACTTGAAGCAGCACGTTGAGCACCAGATTTAGCTATAAAGTTCTCGTCCGTGCAAGTTAAGCCAGAGAGCCAGTAAAGCACCTAAAAATTGGTGCATCCATACAGCATCAGTAAATAATGCTAACCAGTAAGATTACACTCATAACAACAACAACAACAACAACAACAACAACAACAACTACACAGTATAGTCCCACAAAGTGGGGTCTGGGGAGGGTAATATGTAGACGAGCCTTACCCCTACCCGAAAGGGCAGGGAGGCTGTTTCCAATCGACCCTCGGCTCAGATTACACTCATAACCAACATAAAACAGGTCCATCAGTTAACATAGCACCACATAAAATAATTGCAAATACACTCCTACCACTTAACAAATGGAGAAAAACAAACATCAAACTGATTCAATTGAATGGATCAAGAACACATTCAATCAATCAACAACGCCTCAATACAAGCTAGTTGGGGTCAGTCATATAAATCATTTTATAATCATTCTGTTCTATTTAAGCCCATTTCAGCCCAATTGTAAGTTAAATAACACACTAGCAAAAACCTTACTCCCTATGTCCCAATATATGCAACACACTTTCCTTCTTAGTCTATCCCAAAAGGAATGACACATTTCCATATTGAGAAACAATTTAACTTCAAAATTCACATTTTACAGTTAAAAAGATGATTTATATCAACACATCTGTCTATAGCTTGTTTAGACTACAAGTTTTAAAAATCTTTCTTTTTTTTCTTAAACTCAAAAACCGTCACAAAAATTTGGAAGAAGCACAAAAAACAAGAAAAAAGAACACACTAACAAAAGAATTCACTTGATAAGGTAACAAGAAGAGATCAATCAAAGACATTGACTAGGGAAACAAAGCAACAAAAAGACTAAGAATATAAAAGTAAGAGCAATAAACTTTTGCAAGTAAAACCCATAAATCCTATAATTAATCAATGGGTAGTTAAAAGATGATTCTATTCAGTAAGAATTATCCTAGAGGTCAATCACATAAATCATTTACCACCATACTGTTCAATTCAGGCACATTTGGCCCATTTTACTCCAATATTGAGCTAAAAAAATGAAACTTTGCAACTAAAACCCATAAATCCAAAAGGGTTGTTAATGAATGGGTAATTTATAGATAATTCAAAAATGGGTTCTTGAAAAAATGGATTAAAAGGTGGAAAACTTACAGGGAACTTTTGAGAAGGGGAAGTTGAAGGAGGGAAAAAGATGTGGAAATTCATAGAACAACCAAGTGTTGGGCTCAAGTGTTTATATCTCTTGTTGTAACCTCCAAACATCTTGGAGCTGCTGATTTCTGTAGGCTTAGTTTCCATTTTTACAAGAAACTCAAATCACTGAAGATGTTGAAGATAAGCAAAATACGAACTGGACGTGTCCCTCTTTATCATAGAAGAATTCTCTAGGGCTGTACTGATACTAGATCAATAATTGAGACACACGTGTCATCATTTATTTTGCATCTTTTTTTTTTGTTTGTTTTAATTTGCATCCTTTGGAAAATTAGAAGGGAAATAAAGAAGATTTATTTTTAGGTAGCGTCATTTTTTATTTTTTTTTAATAATAAGGATGGAGGTGTTCATGCTAGTTTGTGTTATTTTCACTGGGTAGCTTCACCTGCCATTAGCATAACTATCAAATAATTGTGCTCACTTGACCATTGATCACACCATTAAGTACTGCTAGAAACTCGATGACTGATAGCTGTTGGCTACTCTTAATCATCCTTTACTTAACTAAAGAGTTTTGTCTCGAGTTCGAACTCCTAATGTACATCTAACACATACATTATATGTCCGTGCTCTTGTTATTCGATTAAAATTTTTGGGGCTGGATGGAGATTTAGGCTACCATGAATCTATCTACTAAAATTTTGCAGGCATATAAAAAAATCTAATGAACAATAGTTATTGCTTCGTTATGATTGTTTCTTATTATTTAACATTTTAGAATTATAAAATACGAATTCAAAACGATTCTTATATTTTTGTGTGATATAGTCCATAATATCAGCATGACTTCAGGAGACCGTCTTCTAATATCATTAAATTTTGTGGGACCATATAAAATGACCTAATGAACAATAGTTGTATCTTTGCCATAACATTTTTTTTTTGTTTTTTGGCATTTTAGAGCCATAAAACATAAACTCAAGACGATCCCGAGATTTTCGTGTGCTATACTCCACGCCATGAATTCGAGCGACTGACTCCTATTCTCCTAAAATTTAATAGGCTAAAAACTACCTAAGGAATAATAGTCATCGCTTTGTCATGACAATTCCTACTTTTGGCGTTTTACAGCCATAAAAGAGGAATTTAGTACGATTCCCGAATTTTAGTATGCTATAGTCCGCACCATCTGAATGAATTCGGGCATCTGGCCGCGAATCTCCTAAAATTTTACAGGTTCATTAAATATGACCTAATGAACAATTGCCATCGTTTCGCCATGACCGTTCCTTGTTTTTTAGCATTTTAGGGCCATAAAACAGGAAGTCAAGACGATTCTCTTGTGCTGCCATCTGCATGAATTACGACATCCGACCCTATCCCATAAAAATAATCTAATGAACAATATGCATCGTTTCGCAAATATCGTTTCTCGTATTTTTGTTTTTAGAGCCATAAAATAGGAATCTTGAAAAATTCCTAAATTTTTGTATGCTATAGTCCATACCATCTGCATGCTTTCGGCGACCAGCTCTAAATCTCCTAAAATTTTGCAAGCCTATAAAAATAACCTAATGAACAATAATCATTGCTTTGCCCTAATCATTCCTCATTTTTTGGAATTTTTGTGCCATAAATAGGATTTCCAAACGATTAGATTTTCGAGCGACATGATCCGAATCGCCTAAAATTTTACGGGCCAATAAAAATGTTCCAATGAACAATAATCATCGCTTCACCATGACCACTTCTCCCTTTTCTTTTTTGGCGTTTTAGGGCCATAAAATCAAAATTTAACATTATTTCTTATTTTTCGTGTGCTAATATCCATGCCATTTCAAGAATTCGAGTGACTGGACCTGGATCGCCTAAAAAAATTTTGACCCATCAGAAACGACCTAATAAACAATAGTCATTCTTAAGAGCGCATCAAGGCTTGCCAGTTTGATGACCCTCACTTGTTGGTGTTGAAAGACACGGTGCACTGTGGTGGTTCTAAGAAGAATGTGATTGCAGATGATGGTGTTATGCGGCTTGAGGGCTAGATTTGTGTTCAGAATGTTTATGGGACGAGAAAGTTGATCCATGAGTAGGCTCATAGTGCAAGATGTTCCACTCACCCAGGTGTCACGAAGATGTATCGTGATTCATGTGTATTAGCTCATGCTTATTTCGTAGAATTTTTTTAACGGACTCCAATTGGTTTGAAATTTTCGTAGGTTTTTAGGAAACGACATAGTGAACAATACGCATTGCTTCGCCATAATTTTGTAGAATTTCTTTGACGGTATCTAATTAGCCTAAAATTTTGTAAGTCCATAAGAAACGGCCACGGATACTCATTGTTTCGCCATGACTTCCAATTTCATTTTCTGGTGTTTCATGGTCATGCAACATGAATCTATGATTATATCCATATTTTGTGTATATTAATACATAAAAAAATTGACAGACACCGATTGGTCTAAAATTTCGTAGGTGTATAGGATGCCGCCTAGTGACCAACACCCATTGCTTAGCCATGACTTCTGGATTCATTTTATGGCATTTTCGGGTCATGTAATATGATAGTGATTATATCTATTTTTTCGTGTATATTAGTACATGATGATTTTGTAGAATTTCTTTGACGGAATCCGATTCTCCAGAAATAGGTCCACAAGAAACGGCCTAATATCAAATACTCATTATTTCGCCATGATTTTCAAGTTTACTTTATGACATTTAGCGGTCGTGCAACACGAATTTATGATTATAATTCTAATTTTTTGTGTGTATTTGTACATACTAATTTTGAAGATTTTTTTTGACGAATTTCTATTGACTTGAAATTTCATAAATCAATACGAAACAGCCTAGTAACCTATACTTATTGCTTCACCGTGACTTTCGAGTTTATCTTTTGTTATTTTAAGGTTATGCAACACGAATATGTAATAATATCTATTTTTTTGGGTGTTTTATCCCTAAAGCAGGGTGGCCTGATATTGCAATATAAATCATAGAGATTCATGGAGAAAGCTTGTCCACAATCAAATACAAATCTAAAATTTTAACTTGATGCTTTCAAATTTAAGGTCCAAATCTATACTTTACATTTAAAGTACTAGATTCGAATGAACTTAATGCTAAAGTATTGGATCCGCCCCTGTCAACCATAATAATGTTTAGATGAAAATGAAAAATATTAGATGTTGAGTATAACACCATTTAACCTTCAACTGTGGTCAATAGTAAGCCAATTGTCATGAGGATAAGAATGTCTTTCACAACTGACAATGCGCCATTCATGTCTTCTTCACTTGATCGTATAGCCTGAGAATTTGATAAGAAATGAGCATCAAATAATGCAGGGAAATAAATAAACGCACAGTCAAACTTCTTTGTAATAACATCCTTATATAACAGTTATTCAGTATAAAAATTTAGTATTTTTAGAACAAGTTTTTATGTTGTGTTAGCATATATTTTCTGTAACAACACTTTACTACAGTAACCAAAAAATATCGGAACAAATAAAGTTGTTATAGAGAAATTTGACTATACTCCATTTTGTTATGTTCAATTATCTTCTATCTTAGAGAAATACACAACTTCAAGTAGAGAAAGAACTATCTTTCTAGAGAAACATTAGTTACTAAAATCAATGGTAAGTTCTACATAGTAATTATAAGACTGCTAATGTATGTTATATGGCAATGAATGTTGAGTCGCTAAAGTCCAACATATCCTGAATATGTATGTTTCAGAGATGCGGATGCTAAGTTGGACGTGTGGTCATACAATATGAAATAGGATTAAAAATGACTATATTCGTCAGAAGATGCAAGTAACACACATTGAGAATAAAATAAGAGAAAATTATGCTTAAGATGGTCTGATCATGTTCTACGTCGACCTACATATGCACTGGTCTGTAGGTGTGAAACTACAATAAGTAAAGGATAAAAGATAACGGGGTAGACCTAAAATCATATGTAAGTAATTTGTCTCGCAAGACTTATAATTTTTTGGAATTAACACTAACTTAGCTGAAGATAGGATACAATTAAAAAGGAGTCCATATATAGGTGATATCTACAAGTTGGGAATATATTTTATTCTTGTTAAAGAACTTTTATTATTATTACTAATTGTAGGATACGCGCGCTGCATGTGTACCTTGTCTGAATAAGCATAAAATTTTTAAATTTTACATAAGTTAATTAAATAAAAAAAATATTTGAGTTAATTATAAAGTAAAAGTTTAAAAAGGTATAAGTTCCTCCAAATAATGATTATTGATCTTGTTTATCTAAATTGATGAAAGAAGAAAATATTTGTCAATAAAAGTTGTTTTATTATCTATTCTGTACTTCCGAGGCCTTGAAAACCTAATCTGGAGTTACCTCGATTTACGTGCATAGTCCAGGCGTGTAGCCGAAAAGCTTAGATATGAATTATGTGAGAAAAATGCTAAATTTTGATATTAAGTTAAATTAATTTTACCTTGGTCAATATTTTAGATAATGGACCCGGACCTATGATTTGATGGCCCCGGAGGATCCGCAGGAAAATATGGGACTTGGGCGTATGCCCGGAATCGAATTCCGAGGTCCCAAGCCTGAGAAATAATTTTTTGTGTGAAATTGTAATCTGGAAATAATTAAGGAAAATTGGAAATGAAATTTGACTAGAAGATTATGGTATCTGGCCCGTATTTCGGTTCCCCGGTACAAGTCTTATATATAGTTTAAGCGCTTTTTGTAAAGTTTGGTTGAAAATGGACGTCCTTTGACGTGTTTCAAATTTGAAATGGGAATTTGATATTTATGAAAATTTGGAGGAAATCATGAGTTCTCGATTCGATGTAGATGTTATTTTAGCGATTCCATTGTACGGATAAGTCTGTATGATATTTTTGAGGTTGTGTGCATATTTGGTTTAGAGCCCCGGGGACTTGGGTGAGTTTTGGATAGATGTCGGATTGCATTTTTTAATCTTGGAAAACTCTGGTATGAACTAAAGGTGTTAACCGGTTCCACCGGTCCGGTCCGGGTCGATTTTTTTTCGACCCGTCCGGTTACCGGGCCGGTTACAAACAGTACCGGTTTTCACCGGGCTGGGTTGAGACATGCTTAGATTGAACCGTACCGGTTACGGGTTGTAATGGTCCGGGCCGGGCCGGGTTTCGTTATTTTTTTTTTTTTTTTAGAATTACGTATAAATATTAAGTTATATTAATACTTTGTAATAATTGAATGAACACAACAAAAGATGGGAAAAAATTGCACTTATTGCAAGTGCTACTTTATTTCTTAAATCAAATAAAGAAAAACTAAAATGTATCTTAAGTAGTAAAAACTTTACATCTTTTGTAACAAGTAGTATACTAGTAGTAATCCGAATCATCAAATTCTTTGCATTGCCCTAGCAAGTTCATCGTAATCAATATGAACCAATTGACCTTCTTCTGGCGTGTTAAATTCGGATGGGTTTCCATGCGTTAATATATCTCCAAGTTCTTCGTCTTCTGGGCTATCAAGATCTTCCTTTCCTTGATTTCTTCGTTCCGATCTAATCCAATCTCTTAAACATACTAAAACTTCCAAAGCATTGCTTCCCAATGAGTGGCGTGTGTCTCCAAGTTGTTGTCTTGCTTGGCTAAATGCACTCTCGGATGCAACAGTGGAAATTGGCACATTCAGGACATCCCGAGCCATAGCGAAAAGAACGGGAAATTGCTTTGCATTTTCATGCCACCAGCCTAACGGTGAGAATTCCTTGGTGCGAGGCTCCTTTTGCTTCTGCAAGTAAAATTGAAGTTCATCAATATTCCTGCTACTACTTTGAGTGTTAGAAAAAGTTGAAAAAATATTAAAACTATCAATGCCTTCTTCATCATCTACATTAGAACTGCTACATTGCATAGCGGGATTTACATTTGTTGAAGCACGAGAATTATCACATTGAGTTGCATAATAATTATATAGATGTTGTAAATGTTCATTTAGCTGGTTCATAGAATCATACAAATTTGGGCTTTCAGTGGGCCCAATCTCCATATAAGTATATAAAGCATTCATTAATTGGTGACAATCAGACATTTTAATAGACGGATTTAAAATTGCACCAATTAAGTAAACTGGAGGAATTGGAAAGAAATATTTTTTGAATTTCGCTTGCATATTTACAACAACATCTGTATATCTATCTTTCTTCTTAAATTCATGTAGTAGCAAAGAAATTTCAGCTATATGTACTAAAGCCATAGTAACAGTTGGGTAATATGCGCCAGAAAACACAACAGTAGCAGTATAAAATTTATGCAAAAATTTAACAACATCACTAATGACCTCCCAAGTTAGAATTCCGATTTCCGAATGAGAAATTACGATAAATTAAATTCGGGAAAACAAAGACAATAAAATTATAAAATTAGAATATGAATTCTTGAAAATTGAAGAGAAGAGAGTGATTGATAATTTGAGAATTGAGAGAGAGATTGATAATTTTGAGTGAGGAAATGAAGAAGAGGGGAGGGTATTTATAGATTTTAAGAAGGGTTAATAATGTAATTCAATAAATACAAAAAAAAAAACAAAAAAGTGGCCATTTCTGAAAATACTCCCGTTGCCAACGGTTCTGGACCGTTGCCAACGGTTCTGGACCGTTGCCAACGGTCCTGTGGGGCCCACATGTTCAGAAATTTCTTTTTAAAAAAAAAAAAATTTGACCGTTGTACCGGTCCGGTCCCGGTCCGGGTCGACTGGTTCAAGCTCTGTTTTGCTTACCGGGCCGGTCCGGTCATGGGTCAAGACCCTAAAATCCTAACCGTTCTAACCCCTCCCCCCCAACCCAGCCCAGCCCACCCCTTAAGAACCGGGCCGGTCCGGTCCCGGTTTATACCGGACCGGTCCGGTTCGGTCCCGGGTCAACCCGGACCGGTTGACATGCTTAGTATGAACAGGTCTGCAGGCTTTGCATTGGTTCGCAACTGCGAAACAAGCCCATGTCTACTTGGCTCGCAAATTTAAGCGTTCATTCGCAAATGTGAAGGTTGAGCTTTCGCAAATGCGAAGTTTTTCCATTTGGCCTAAGTTCGCAAATGCGAACACATTTCTCGCATTTCCCAAACCTGCAGGATTTGCAATTTTGAACCCAATTTCGTAAATTCCACATCTACAACCTGCATTTCTTTTATACCAAGTCGAATTTAGGCAATTTTTCTCCCCACTTTCAAAATACAACTCCTTAGGCGATTTTTCAAGAACAAGTTTCATTCTAAATCAGTTGTAAGTTGATTTTTACTCAATTCTTTCAATCATTTACATCATTTAACATATTTTTCACTTAAAATCAATGATTTTCATAGGTGAAATTGGAGGTTTTGGGTAAAACTTTAGGTTTATCTAAAATTGGGGATTTGGACCTCAATTTGAGGTCTGATATCAAAATAAATCATATAGTTGGGTTTTGGGGGAATGAATAACCGGATTTTGGTTCGAACCCTGGGTTTTGATCACGTTGGCCTGAGGGGCATTTTGGTCATTTTACCTAAATTTCTGTCTTAGCTTTAAACTAAATAGTGAAATCAGTTGTTTGAGATGTAATTGAAATGAATAGATTTGGGTCATTTGGAGTCGGATACTCGTGGCAAAAGTGTGGTTTTAAGTTGAATTTGGAGCCGGTTTGAGGTAAGTGGCTTGTCTAACCTTGCATGGGGGACTTCTTCCCCTTAAGACATGATGTTTGGTATTTGAATGCCTCGTACGTGAGGTGATGAGCGCGGACTTGAGCAAATTGTTGGAAATCCATTTTTACTTGAAGTATTTAAATTGAGTTTTCATGCTTACCTGTTCATGAAATTGTAAGTTTATTCTATGCTAGTTTAGAGAAACATGTTTATTTGACTTACTAGCCTAAGTGCCTAAATTTTTTGTTTGTGCTCCGTGTAGTATGTTTGACTAAGATTTTTCTATTTCTTGTCATGAGTTTAGTATCTATCCTAATGTTTGGGTTGCTATTATGTGTTTTAAATTGGGACTACGGGTTGGCTTCCCGGGTGATCCCCCTGCACTTGAAATGTTTTTGACCGAGGGTGCGGGATACAAGATATCCCTGGTACATGAAATTGTAAGATTTGAGGATATCAAGAGATCCTCGGGATACTAAGAGATCCCTGGCACATGAAATTGTAAGATTTGAGGATACCATGATATCCTCGGGATACCACGAGGTCCTTGGCACATGAAATTGTAAGATATGAGGATACCACGAGATCACCGGGATACCAAGAGATCCCTGGCACATGAAATTGTAAGATTTGAGGATACCAAGAGATCCTCGGGGTACCAAGAGATCCCAGGCACATGAAATTGTAAGATTTGAGGATACCAAGAGATCCTCGAGATACCAAGAGATTCCCAGTTGTGGTTCCTGTTGTGAGTAGTATTTACTAGTATTGTCTTGTTTTTCTGCTTTCTATTACGGTTTCCGTACTTATCTTGTTTAGATTCTCGCTGTGCACTTTATCTATACTGTTTGTCCCTCATCTTATTATTTATTATGCTATATCTTAGTAGGGATCGGACCTTCCCTCGTCACTACCCAACTGAGGTTAGGCTTGGCACTAACTGAGTACCGTTGTGGTGTACTCATGCTTCTTCTGTGCATGTTTTTCATGTGCAGATCCAGGTACTTCATCTCAGGCACACTACCCTTGAGGCAGGGATAGCTACGGAGACTTCGAGGTACAGGTGCGGCGTCCGCAGACCGAAGAGTCTCCCTCCTTACTCTATCTGTAGTATTTAACCTTCTTTCATACTTTTGTTTAGACAAAGAATATTTTAATCATTCAATATTTAGCGTGAAACATTCGTACTTTTATAATAATATAAATATATTATTATTATTATTTTTTATTATATAAGTTGAGCTTAATTGAAGAAGTTGGGATTCATATAACAAATCTCAACTTATTTTTGGATTGAAGCGTGATTATTATTGTTATTATTATTATTATTATTATTATTATTATTATTATTTTAATAGGAAGCTAAATCAATTAATTTTGTGCATCAATTTCAAATGAAATGATATTTTAATAATTCTCTTAACCTTTTCCTCTAATTGATTTGCTTTGCTTTTCTATTTTACAACAAAATGCCGAGTTTGAGAGAACACAAATGTAAAAGCATGACCACTGAGCAAAGACGACCACAAAAAGATGAATATCCTGAGCAGTGGCGGAGTACCTTAGGTTAAAGGGTGTCAATCGATACTTCTTTATCGAAAATTATACTGTTTAATTTGTTCAAAATTATAATTTTATAAATAACTTTGTATTTTTACTTATTTATATTATACATTTCGCAATAAAATTCTGGCTCCGTTACTAATTATGAGATCAAAGCTTTGGCTGTTGGAAAGATAAAACAGCAATTATCTTAAAACACAATCTTCAACAATTTTCATTTGCGTCAAGATCTTCAGCAAGGTTTGTTTGTTTTCATCTTGCCATTTATTTTAATTTACTGTGAATTAATGAATTATGGATTTGCTTTTCCCTGTTTCATAGTGTACTTGTCTGTGAAACAAAGCAATTGTTATGATTATTAGGTTTGAAACTCTATTTAGAGATGTTTATTGATAACTTGCTTGACATTTGGTTCTTTACTCTATTCCCTCTGGTCTCTTTTTTTTTAAATAAAGAAAAAGAATTGAACAAAAAAATAAAATAACCACAATTCAGTATAATTTTGTTAGTAGGGTTTGGGGATGGTAGTATGTACGCAGACCTTATCGAGATTGATTGTAATTTTATAAGAGAGAAAAATACAAAATGGACTGGTGAAGACAGAGTATGTTGCCACAAAGGAACAACTTGCAGATGTTCAAACAAAAGGCATGACTAAAGTGTAACATGAGTACTTAATATTCAAGCTAGGTATTCTTGATATTTTTGTATTCCCTAACTTGACGGGGAGTGTTGACCAAAAAAAAGTGACTTAAGCTTGAGGGGTAGATTTGTCCATTTATACTTAACTAGACTAGTTAAGTAGTTAGGTGATTAACTCACGTAGTCACGTACTGTACATCTCAGTTGAAGAGGAATGAAGAAGCAATTACTGTTATATTAATTTACTGTGTTCCCTCTACTCTTCCTTCTCTTCTCTCTTCTGTTTTCTCTTCCTTTATCTAAGCTCACTCATGGTTGTTCTTCCATAAAGTTTAGCAAGCATATTATAGCATATGTTAATGTATTTATTGTTTGTATTACAAAAATGTTAATATATTATATTTATATTATTTAGATAGTAAATATAAAAGTAATATGTATTTTTGACCAACGTTGACCAAATAACCGACCAACTTTGATCGATTATTTTTCAGAAATTAAAATATAGCGATCAGAGTTGGTCGGTAAATACTCCCCCGAATTAACCGATCAACTTTGATCAATAATTTTAAATAAAATTTCTTTAAATTATATAAAATATATTTAATAATAATATAATTATTAAAATTTAAAAAATTGAGTCTACACTATCGACCAAAGTTAATCTCCTTTTTTTCGTCATATATCGAAGAAAACATGTCTTGCTAAGGTGAGAGCATTGCTGTTGCGTTAATCAAATAATTTTTCTGAATGTATTATAATAATCGCAATCTTTATTAATTTTTCCAAAACCTAGTAAAATCTAGTAATTTTTCACAATTTTCAGTTGTTTCTCAAGTGTCATCCCCTATATAAGTAACCCCTTATACTTCCCCATCTTCCCATACTAACTCTTTCATCCACTATATAAATAACCCCTTATATAAATACTTCCCCTTCTTCCCATACTAACTTCAGACTTACTCTTTTGATTTTAATGGAGAAATAAAAGCACGAAGATACAAGATACAGAAATTTAGAAGATGATAACGTTAGTTATATTCTGATTCTCTACCTATTTAGATTTTTTGTTTATAAAAATTAAACTATTTAAAAGACTTAAAACTCCTAATAAACTTTTGTTTATCTTTTATGTCTTAATTAGATTTGACGTAAATTTTCGATGCGAGTAAATTTTTACTGAGGCAGACCTATGCATATATAAGAGAGGTCGATCATCAGTCTCCGTTAATTTAACAAGAATTTTTTTAAAATATATATATTGTTATAAATAGAACTCTAATTAGAGTGAATGTCTATCTTATAGAAGAGTTCTACTTTGAGGCTAAGTCTTTTCTCTTCCTATAAATAGAGGGGTCTTACCCCATTGTAAATCATCCCAAAGTATTAATAAGAATACTCCTCTCTCTACTTTTCTCTCTATTGTTCTTGTTCTTATATTATTTCATAACACGTTATCAGCACGAGTCTCTAACCAATTGAATTTGATTTCTTCCTTCTTCAAGAATTTCTATACGGGAAAATAGAAGAGATGGTATCATCATAAAGTAATGCAACGGGATGGAAACTCAAGAGGTATATTTGATATCACAACATTTATTGGTATACCTTAAAGGTAAGTAATTTACTTTTCCCTTTCAAATTCTTGAAATTCTACGATTTGATTTCATATACAAACAAAGACAACAAAGTTTGATTATAACTCTAATGGAGTTTGTAAGAAATTACACTCACATAAAGTGGTAAAATTTCTATGTCTTGCCATGATTAAATTCATGTATGATTGTGGGCAAAGAATTGAAAATCCGTCCCATTGAATTTGCTTCATTCCCTTTAGAGAATGTGATAGCAGTATGTGATAAGTCTGAAAGAAGACAAAATTATTACCGTGAAGGTATCAATGGATGTGGACGTGGCAATAGACGGAATTATAATCGTCATCATTGTGATAATGAGAATAATAAAGATTCTCAAAATAATCTTTCACTTTATGAAAGTAATATTTGACATGAGATTGTATATAGCACATACAGATGATTATGATCCATTCCCTGAAGTGAATGTGATAATTGTAATAAAGCCCGTAAGTATGGACACGCTCTTGATGTAATTTTGTTTTATGTCTGACATTATGAAAAGAAAGTTCGTTGCCCTTGAAATTTCGGGCAAGAACTATATGACATGGGTATTGAATGCTGAAATCCATTTGGATGCAATGGGTCTTGGAGACGCCATTAAAGACAGAAATAATGCATCCACCCAAGACTATGCTAAGGCCTTGATTTTCTTGCGCCATCACCTTGATGAAGGTTTGAAACTGTGCTAAGGCCTTGATTTTCTTGCGCCATCACCTTGATGAAGGTTTGAAAATTGAATATATCACAGTCAAAGATCCACCTATCTTGTAGAATGGCTTAAAGGAGAGATATGACAACCTGAAGTTGGTCACTCTACCACAAGCACGATGCGATGAGAATCCAAAAGCAAATAGTTCATAAACTATATATTATCGTTGCGGTGGAAAAGGGCATTGGGCGAAAATTTGCCGTGTACCAAGACATTTGGTTGAGCTTTATCAAGCATCTCTAAAAGGTAAATGCCCTGAAACCAATTCTGTCGCTGACGATAATTTTGACATCACCCACTTGGATGTGGCAGACTTCTTTGAGCACCCTGAGGGGAAAATAGACCACTTAATTGGTGATGGATCTGTGATGAAGGAAGATGGAATTGTTTGATTTTATTTTACTTATTTGTATTAGTTAGTAGTCATTAGTATCAGCTCGTATTAGTTAGTTTATGATATAATGTTAGTATTAGCTCTTTAGAATGTTTCAATATGCTTAAATTTCGAAGACATTTTTACTTCCCAGTAAAGTTAGTCGATTAACTAATAAGTTAGTCAACTATCTAATATTTCGTATTAAAAACTGGATTTTCCGCAAGCTAAGTTAGTCGACTAACCAGTTTAGATAGTCGACTAACCTGATGACTTTTTACTAAGTTAGTCGACTAACTAATATTTCGCATTAAAACCGGACTTTTCCGCAAGGCAAGATAGTCGACTATCTGATTTAGATAGTCGACTAACCTGATGACTGCTTCCCAAGTTAGTCGACTATTAACTAAGTTAATCGACTAACCTCAGCAGATTTTAAAAATATTATTTAATTATGAAGCAACGGATTAAATTAATTTATTCTCATGTTCGTTTATCTCTTTTAATTAATTGATTCATGTACCACACATACGATATTCAAAGAGAAGAGATATTACTCTCATTTAAGTATGTGTAAGGCAGATGTTACTACAATTTCTGGTAGTAATAAATTGATTAAAGGCTCCGGAAGAGCAACTATAACTCTGCCTAAGGGAACAACATTTTAGAGAATGCAATGTTCTCCTCCAAGTCTAAAAGGAACTTGTTGAATTTTAAAGATATCATATTGAGACAATACATGAGTATAATCTTGAATACCTCATTTACTCATGAAAACGAGGCTGCGCACTTCGATTTGGGGTCACGCCATTTTGCATGCAACAATGCTAATTCGTCTCTGACTGACGAATTATCACAAATATTCCCCGTTGCAATTAGTTTTGGGTCATGAACCTAATATATCCCACTTAAAAATTTGTGGATGTGCAATATATGTGCCTGTAGCACCGCCATATTGCACCAAAATGGGTTTTGCAAAGAAGGTTAGGAATATATGTTGAGTTTGAATCGCCCTCCATTATTCGCTACCTCGAAACATTGACAGGGGTTTGTTCACTGCACGATTTGCAGACTGTCAATTCGATGAGACACTTTTCCCAAAATTAGGGGGAGAAGTTGGTGAAACCAAACAGGAAATTTTGTAGAAAAATGCATCATTATCTCATCTTGATCCACATACCTCTATTTGTGAAAAAGAGGTGCAAAATATTATCCATTTACAAAGAATAGCAAATTGAATGCCAGACGCATTTACAGATTTGAAAAGGATAACAAAATCACATATTCCCGCAGTGAATGTGACAACATCTGATTCACGAATGCATATTCATTATTGGAAGAATATGAACATGAAATTGGTATTGAATATACCACATTCACCCCTAGAAGGAGGTTTGAGATGATATATGAAATAATGTCATTGTTGTGGCATGAATAGTCATTGGCCACGTACCTATTGTACGCCAAAATAATTTGTCAATGTGATTATCAAAGGACAATAATAATGCAGGAAACATATCTTGCATATAATTTTGACATGACCATAATGATATAACTTTCTCTTTAAAAGAGATATTCACCACATGGATGTTGATGAATTTGTGGTAGTACAAAATTAATTGAGAGCTCTAGAAGAGCCAATTATTACTATGTTGGAAAAACATAATTGATTACCAATAAGGTATTGTGTTGTAGTAAGTCTCAAAGAAACTTATTCAGTTTCCAAAGTATATGCGAAAGCGATTGATTATATTGAGACTATAAATAAAGGAAAGATTTGATATCTTCTATTACTACAACTTGTAGCGGGATAATCTGTATGTGAAAAACTACCCGCTTTATTCTCCAGTTTGTACTACACAAGAATACCACAATAAAGTGGATGTTTATTGATATAAAAACCCATATCATAATAAACTTGAAGTTTATTGATAATTGCACATGTCATGGTGTAAATTTGAAGTTTATCAATATTGATCATTTATTCAGTTGGCATTCGGGTTAGCCATATCATTTTAAGTATGATGTGCAGTAATAGAGAATTCACATGGGTAAATATTAAAGAACTAGAAAGTTCTTTACAAATTCTCTTGTATTACTTGTTCTCATTAATTAATTGACCAACTAAAGAGTTCGGGTTGAATCCCATAAATTCTGGAAATATCAAAGGTGAATATGGGCCCATTCACCTGCCATGTATACCACATATGATGCATCTATGATATGGTTACATGTGCGATTGTTATTAACCCGCAGCCTGGCCGGTGCTTGCGAGGTAAATTGCTCAGTAATATAACTTCGAGCATAATTTCTAGATTTTCTATTCAAGATAGTTCATCTGGATAAGTTGGTTTATGTCATAGTTGGTTTAGCAAGATAATTATTGAGTGCCTCCACTTAATAGCTAAACTGTTTCTTATGAGAACAAATTTATATATATCAGTTTGATATACGTTGTATACGAGAGTATATTATATTCTCCCCTCACAAGTGTTTCAGGGTCAGGAACCAAATAATTTCATCTTATTATTATTGTTGTGCGGTGTATATTTTCATTAACACCATAATGCATAAAGATGAACTCTCAAAGTTGAGGAACAAGTTAGCTTTTCTAACATGAGGGGGAGACATGATAAACACTTGAGAAAAGGTTACATGGAATGAATTATCATTTGTATATATAGATCCTCGAATATCATAATATGAACCTGAAGTTCATAAAAGGATAATTCAATTGCAACATATTGCAAAGCATGCTATACGCATTTGCTGACCCAAAGAAAGTAACTATATTCTCACTGCAAATGCTCATATTAAGTCCCAGAAGGACAAAGTCTTTGATACGCTTAAAGCGTATAGACAAATCGGTTTCAAAATAACTTCTTAATAAAGAAGATGAGCAAATGATCAAAGTGATCATAATGGGGAGGCAAGTGATCTAGAAGATCACATGACATAACACTTCATAAATCTCATGAGAGATTCAGGTACCTGAATATATGAATAAAGAGATCTCCATGTTATGTCTTTATGAAAATTTTTTGGAACCGATATAAAATGTTCGTCGACGACATCTATGATAGTTCTAAATATCGATGAGGATCTTATGTTTGTCGAATACAAACAAAAATATTGGCTAAATGGAAGAGATACAATTCAAGCAGAATTGATTCCATATGAAAGACATGTAGTTTTGGACATGTAGTTCAAATACTTGAAAGTATAAAGTCAATGGTATGTGTAATCAGTTTTCGATATCTTATTTATTTAGCATGACATGAAAACTTGATATGCATCTAAAGTCTATTATATGGCTTATATGACTTAACTTATATGTCAATCCATGAAAGATTGAAGTTGCTTGAAGCATATACAATTCTTGGTCCTGGAGTACCACATCCTAAGTGCAACTTGTGTACATATGTATCTTGCTATAACTATAAGCATGATGGCATCGAGAATACCTCCATGGAGATATTGAAGAGTTATTCCACGACATTATATGAAGATGTTCATATCTATCAAGAATGATAATTTCAAGGTGCGGAATATTTATTCAAATCAATATGGTTGATTTATTTATCAAATCTCTACAAAAGATCGTTTTGAAGATGGTGCACAAGATTGGAATGCAAATGCTCAAGGATGTGAATTGATGCTCTTTTCAGGGGGAGTTAATGCGCGTTGCACTCTTTTTCCCTTACAAGGTTTTGTCCCACTGGGTTTTCCTTGCAAGGTTTTTAACGAGGCAACCAATATGCGCATATTCAAACATGTGTACTCTTTTTCCTTTTCTACAATTTTTTTCCCATTGGGTTTTGTTATAGTTAAGGTTTTAACGAGTCACATTATTGAATAGACATTCAAGGGGGAGTGTTATAAATAGAACTCTAATTAGAGTGAATGTCTATCTTATAGAAGAGTTCTACTTTGAGGCTAAGTCTTTTCTCTTCCTATAAATAGAGGGGTCTTACCCCATTGTAAATCATCCCAAAGTATTAATAAGAATACTCCTCTCTCTACTTTTCTCTCTATTGTTCTTGTTCTTATATTATTTCATAACATATATATATATATATTGGTCTTGATCATATATTTTAATTGAAATTCTTAAAATTAAAAGTTTGATGGGTTGAGCAGTTCGCTCCCACCTTCAAATCCTAGGCAGCCTCTCGCCATCTATCATTGAAACGACAAATATGTTAAGACTTCATGGACGTAATATAGTAGACTTCAATTATATGCAAAATTTAATGACTGACTTCTTGACTTTCTACTTATAAATTTCAATTACAAATTCTGGTAATATACGCATATATTAATTCCACGTCAATAACGTAAGTATCTTAATGTTCTAAATTCTAATCACCCCAAGCTCGCATTCGTAGCATGTTGAATATCTTTTTTCGAAATATAAACGCACGATATTAAATTAAAGTCATAAAATACTATGTATACAAAGGAGAAAATAAGGAAAAGCAAAATAGTGAACCATAATCTTCAAAACGTGTCGCCATAGTAGTGACGATTGTGTATAATTATACCATACGTGTCACGTCACCACCATGCAAAAAGTCTGAGAACTCAACACGTTACACTTCTTTAGAACTAAAACTAAAATTGGATAATATATTCTTACTCTATCTTCCTCCATAGAGTTTAAAGAGTCTGATTTTATAGTTGAAAATAATGGTGTGATAAAAGAAAAAGAAGACAATGGCGACAGTTTCGCCACCTCCATGGCAAGTTCTTGTTCTTATTTCAAACCATCTTGATCCAAAAACACTAGCTATAGCTTCATGTGTGTGCAAATCATGGTCTATTTCCATGTCTTCAGATCAAATATGGCAACCCCTTTGCTCCACTCATTACCCTTCTCTCTCTACACTTCATACTTGTTATAATCCCACCGTCTCTTACCGGCGGTTATACGCCCTCGGGCACACGGCGAATAACCGCCGTCTGAAACAGCCGTCGAAACCCCGTATTTCCCTTAATAACATTATTATTGCACTTAACATCTATAAAACCACTACACGGATGGTGACTTTAGTTAAGCATGGAAGTCAACTTAGTTCCGACAAGAAGGGCATTTTTCGTTTCGATATTGATGTCGAGCAATGGCAAAGGTAAGTGTTAGAGCATGTTCACGAATTACCATCAACCCTCTTTATAATAGCTTTATTTGTTCTAAATATTTTTGAATGTTATAACGTGGTGTTAGTTACAGAGAACATATATTATAACAAAATATGAAAATTAGTTTTGGAAAAATTTCACTTATATAGGGAAGTGTTGTTATATAGGGATACTACTATAAAAATATGAAAATTGGTTTAGTTAAAACTTTACTGGTATAGTAAAGTGTTGTTATATAGGGATACTTCGATAGAATCATGAAAATTGGTTCGGAAAAAGTTCACTTATATAGTGAAGTGTCCTTATATAAGCCAAGTGTTCTTACATAAGGATACTACTATAGAGAGGTTTGACCGTACTTTTGTATATAACAATCCTATATATAATAGGTTGAATCTCCTTGATTGTTAAGTGTATTCACTCATGTTTCAAGTTTGCATTATTTTGAATTTTTCTTGTTAGGATTCAGGGCTCTGCCACTGATGTCAAGAACGGGGACTTGGGGCCGTTTGATACCCTCGGAGACTTGAGGGTGACATGGGATGTGATTTTGGAAGGGTTTAAGGGAGTTTTCAATGTGATGAATTGTAAAGGGAAAGGTAGGTTTGTTTTAGGGTTGGAAGCGTGGTTTTCCGAGGAGCTGCCGCCACCGGGATGTTGCTCAAGTGACGCGGTTAGCGGGCTCGTAGCGGATTTGAGGTTAGGGTTGAAGGTAGAAGATGGAAGAGCTGTGGTTGAGAGAATGAGTGCAGGAGTTTTGAGTATAGTGAGTTGGAGATATCTTTTTGTTGAAGATGCTCTTAGGTATTTGCAGCATTTTCTTTCACCTTGTGATGTGTAAATTATGTAATGTTGGAAACTAGAAATAGTTTTTGTGCAAAGGGTGTACAAATGAAATTGCTGTCTTTATTTGTGCAAACAATTTACACACTACCTCCCCAGACCCCACTAGGTGGGATTGTACTGGGTTGTTGTTGCCGTATTTGTGCAAACAGCTCACATAATTAAGTCATGTACTATTGACAACTTTTGAATCTACGAACGCCAAAACTCAGCCTGTACATGTAAATAGATCGTATCATCGCTTCAATGCTCTTTTGAATACTTGCTTTCATGGTTTCATAATGATTTAAGAAGAAAAAATGCAGGACAAACTACAGATATTAAAGGTATATTTTAATGCTAGCCTATTTTAGGTCGGCAATTCCAATGGAAGTCTTTTCCAAAATATGGTACTATAATATATGATGGAGGATAGTTATAAAAAATACATTTTAGTTCCCAAATTATGCATTATACTACTTATTAAATTTGGCGAAATATCAATAACTTCAGTAGCTTCTATATGCTTTCATCATTGGCTTCCCCCACTCAGCCCATAACAAACTGCAATCATCAATAAAATGAGAAAAGCGATTGTTTCCCTTTTGTAACATGTTCATCTATTTGGAACCAAATTTTTTCTCCAGTCACTGGAAATTAAACTGAAAAGTTGTATATAATGCTGAGATTTCACACATATAAAGGACTCTTGGCTCGCAAAAGTCTGCATAAAGGTGTATATGCGCCTCTTGTACATTGTTATACAGTGTATTTATGTTACTTTATGTGTTCATAATACAAAATATATAAGTATTGCATAAAGCTGTATAAGCAATGTATACAGGTGTCTATACACCTTTTATACATTCGTATACAGTATGTATACACTTCCTGGAAGGCTCATAAAATCCGCTTAAACACCACCATATTTCCACCCGGTTAAGCTAGCAACTTCAAATAGTGATTGAAAGACAAAAGGGAAGTAAAATTGGAACCCAATTGCGATTGTCAATTGGAATCTGAGAAAAATGTCTGGAGTCCGTGATTGAAATTTTACCTCTTGTCTTGGCTTGTGAACAAAAAAAAGTTCATATTCAATTTTCTGTTGCTAGCTAAATCAAGTGTCGCTGCTGCTGGGGTTAGAAATTCATACTGAAATCAAGTTTTAGACCTATCTAGAATCAAAAGGAGATTCAAAGAGAGGAGAAAATCAGAACTTGAACCACACCCCAATAATTAGCTGCATTTTCGCGTACAGAAGTCTCATTCGAACCTACTGTTTGACAGAGGAAACTTACTCAAATACTCTAATGTCATATATATTTGTGTTTCAAAAATAAACAACGAAAAATATGAAAGCTGAAGCCTTAAATGGGAAACAAGGCACACATGGAAGATGGGTTGCACCAAGATGAGAGTAGAGGGAAAATAAGGGATATCTACTTCAAATCAGGTGTTCCAGAAATATGAAGAGTAAATAACATTTTGAAAATCTCAAATTAACCTTGCTCGGATGCATACCTTTCTACGCCTTGTCTTCACCATGAACTCACGAGCTAGATGCTGAATTGGGGCAGGCTCCACTGGTCGTAACACGATGCTCTTGTCAAGAGGATCCCCAGGGACAATAGCCCAATGATCAAACACTGAAAGACAAAATGCCTGCCCTTGGGTGTGATACCTCAACTCCGTCTCAAAACCAAACGACTCAATAACTGGTAAAAGTGCCTGGACAAAGAAGTGTGCACTTGAGAAAATCTGATGTTATCACATGAGATCATTGTATCAATAATTCAGGATGCTATCTATATTAAGAAATCAAACCTTAACGATGTAAGCAGGGGTCCCAGGTTGAGGAACATCTGCAGTAACACGTCCACGCCTCCGGGACAACACCGTGTATGTCGCAGAGAGACAATCCATGGGTGTTTGGATCTGATGCAAGACGCCAAAAAGTTAGCCCAAGTTTCACACAAGAAAACATCTTATAATCTATTTTTCTTTTAGTTCAAATTTTATCCCTATTTCTGTAACTAGTTGAACACAACCAAGGCTCAACAATGTACTGTTCTTATCATTTGAACAAAGTAAAAACATTAGCAAGAACTTCACCAATATCCTGTCCTCACAGTTCCCGCTACTAACCTTTTCATGATATAAATGGCCACAGCAGCAGCTCCAACAATTAGAATAATGTCTTTTATACAGCTTACCACTCTCCCCTTCTTTTCCTACATGGTGTTCTGAAGAACTTAACAAACAGTTTATCATAAATGTGTTCACCAAAGTGTGCTCCAAACAATACAAAAATAAAATAAAAATTGAGACTGACAACTTATACCTCCACATAATACACAGGTTCCATTAGCCTGGGCGTCGCCATAAGGAAAGAAGAGTAGGATACACGTCGTGCAGTGGAAATAATTTGACCCATTACAGGATTGGACAGTGGCTCAGGTGCAATCTTCACATCAACTATTTTGAATTTAACATTTCTAATGGGCTCATCACAGAGGGGTCCTTCCCGAGCTCCCCATTGAAACCTGTTGAAATTTTGTTAGTCCAATATCCCAGGCAGGAAGAAAGCACAAAACTAAGAAATTCAAGTCACCCCTGAACAATAGAATCTTTAACAGCATTCAACAAGTTCTTGTCCACTTCACTTGGGAATGTATCATCCAATAAGATGTTAGGTCCCAACAAATATATTTGAAGTGTCAAAACATAAAAATACAACTAAACAATAGAAGCAATCCATTACAAAAGTTCAAAAGAACTAAGTGATAAAGCAAATATGCTACGTAACAATTGACCTGCTTATCAGGTCCAAATGCCCAGATGGACCGTGCAGCAAGCAGATCCCAGTCATATTTGGTTTGGAAAAAGTCACCAAATCTCTTACTAGGCCAATCTGTGTCACGATCCATTTTCTGAACAAGTCGAGACCGGCACTCGATTACTAAACATGATCGAGCGAACCATCTCTGCTTATCAAACATATTATAACTCTAAACTTTATATGCACAAAAAAACAATACTCTAACCAAATACTTTCAATTAATTCAAATATTAAAATAAATCAACTCCAAAACTTTATTTGTAGTAACTACTGAAAAACTGCTAAGTTACTGTAAAATAATATCTGAACCTCAACCTTAGACTATATCTATGAAGCCTCTACTGATAACTAACGCACTGCTCAGGACATGAGATTTTCTGGCCAGTTCTCTTAGTAAATAAAGGAATAACTAAATAAAGATGACTCAAAAGAATATTCCACGAACAAAAGCGGAGCTCACCGCTAGCACTGGAAGGAAAGGAAGTCCTAACTCGTAGCCTGCTCGCCTGCAAATTCGGTTCCTACGTTGTACCGCAGACCAACGTAGGTTCCCAAAAGAGAACGTCGGTACATCTATTGTACTCAGTAAGTCTCAACAACAGGGGGAGGAACTTTAATAACATATACATTATGAGCAACGGTTCTAAATGCATGTAAAACACAAAGCTTATAAGAATAATTTTAAATAATTGCATAATAGCAGTTTATGAATATTCTACTTTGGAGTTCCAACTATCCTGACTTAATTTTGTCTCAGTCACTGTGTGATCGGCACAAGTTCGATCCCAACCTGATCGAATAGGCCCAATCCACAAGGTGCCACTCGCTTCATGGTTCTGAGCGCTCATGTATTCTACCTTAGCATGACTAAGTAATTTCTCAGCAACGAGACCCTCGGTTCGTGTGCTCCCTACTTTGGCACAAGTAGTTTCAGGAAGTCAACGCCTTGGTCATGACCCTTAGCCTGGACGATGACCCCTTCTCAGAATAAAGGATACTCCCAAAAAAAAATTTCTTTCTAAAACTTTTTCTTGCGACTTTTCAAGTCTAAATCTTTTATACATACTCATACTGGTATCCTTAAATGTAAGGCATGACATAGGAATGAAATAAACATTCAAAAGTATTTACAAAGGTTCTTGATCCTTCATGAATTTTCAACATAAATGTGACATATATGCATAACATAAAAATCTGAAATTTATGCACATATGTCCACATAATTATCTAAACTTTAGCTAGAAAATATCTAAGCTAATAGGTACTTACTACTCCAATTAAAGTATATATTAACTCTCTTATGCAATTCATCAAATATCTTGTGTGCATGCTTTTGTGAGTTAAACCAGGGCTATATCAACTCACCTCAAAACTTATCAAGCCAATACGTAGGCCCAGCCCAATTGATACCAGTCAAACAATCGATTCTACAACAACCAGTGCATTATAATCAACTTTAAAGTAGTACACCTAAATATGAAATTTATTGTTGATATAGAGGAAGACGGGAATTAGCTATTTAATTCTTCTCTATTACTACTTTAGGATAATTAAAAATAGAATTTTATATAACTGAATTCGAGAATTAGTGATTTGTAAAAAACCCTAGATTTTCCGTTGCTTGCGTGATAAGAAGCCTCTGTTTCGTACTGCTCTGTTTTTTGTCTAAGGCAAAAACCATCCGCCCTTTTTGATGATCAGAACGTAAGTTCTATTTTTATTTTTTTTTGGGCTTGGAGCCTTTTATTCCCAAATAGCCCTTTTATGGGCTTTTAGGCCCCTTTCCCCCTTTTTTTAACTAATAACTAATGATACTCAATTTTAATAATTAATGATATATAGACAAGATAAAAATACTAAAAATAGCAATAGTTTAGTTCAATAATTAGCGTGTTTCGAATTTTTTATAATTTTGAGAAGTGTTACAATCTTTTATTCTTAAAAACATTCGTCCTCGAATGTTGCTAGGGCCTTATTCTTAAGCTAACAATCATCCCTTAGGTCCTTGAATCTCTTAAGTACTGTTAGCACTACTCATTCTTCCAAGGGACTTAAAATTTTGGCTAACTCCCTAAATTTTCAAAAAATTCGACAGAATTACCTTTGTAAATTGGACTATCCAAAAAAAAACTTTCCTATCACAAATACCACAACTGCACCGATAACAACCAAAGATATCATAACAGGCCATTCATAGCCATCATACACAACTTATAAATTAAATATTCACACTCTGGCAAAGAGGTATCGCAATAACCAACAAGACTCTAAAGCACAATAACTTTAGCACAAATAAATCACTTTAATAAATTAAATATATTACGGCATAGGCTAAATCACGACAACCTATATATTCCGTTGCTTGCGTGATAAGAAGCCTCTGTTTCGTACTACTCTTTTTTTCGTCTAAGGCAAAAGATCAGAAAGTAAGTTTTTTTCTTTTAAGGCTTGGAGCCTTTTGTTCCCAAATAGTCCTTTTATGGGCTTTTAGGCCCTTTCCCCTTCTTTTAAAAAAATTAATAACTAATGATACACAATTTTAATTATATATATATTGTTATGAAATAATATAAAAGACAAGAACAATAATGCAAGAACAAGAGCAATAGAGAGAAGAGTAGAGAGAGTTCTTCTTATTGATACTTAGAGAATGTTAGGAGTGTATTACAATGATAGAAGACCCATTTATTTATAGGGAGTGAGATGATCTAGCTACCAATAATAGGACTCTAGAATCTCTCTAATTAAAGACATTCACCTTAAATAGAAGTGTATTTATAACACTCCCCCTTGAATGTCTATTCAATGATGTGCCTCGTTAAAACCTTAAAACAAAACCCAATGGGAAAAATTAAAGTAAGGAAAAAGAGTACACATGTTTGAATATGCGCCTATTGGTTGCCTCGTTAAAAACCTCGCAAGGAAAACCCGGTGGGACAAAACCTTGTAAGGGAAAAAGAGTGCAACGCGCATTAACTCCCCCTGATAAGAACATCAATTTATGTCCTTAAGTCTTCGCATACCGATCTTGTGAACTAGCTTCTTGAAGGCTGACTTTGGTAGAGATTTTGTGAACAAATCAGCCATATTGTCGCTTGAACGAATCTGTTGAACATTGATATCACCATTCTTTTGAAGATCATGTGTGAAGAATAACTTTGGTGAAATATGCTTCGTTCTATCTCCTTTTAAGAATCCTCCCTTCAATTGAGCTATACATGCTGCATTGTCTTCATACAAAGTTGTGGGTAGTTTATCACACTTCAAACCACATTTGTCTTGGATATGATATATTATCGACCTTAACCACACACACTCCCGACTTGCTTCGTGAATAGCAATTATCTCGGCATGATTAGATGAAGTAGCTACAATTGATTGCTTAGTCGATCGCCAAGATATGGCGGTGTCTCCACAGGTAAACACATAACCCGTTTGAGATCGAGCCTTGTGCGGGTCGGACAAATATCCAGCATCAGCATAACCAACAAGATCCGGGCTGCAATTCTTGCCATAAAATAAGCCCATATCGGTAGTTCCCTTTAGGTACCGCAATATGTGTTTGATCCCATTCCAATGTCTCCTCGTAGGAGCCGAGCTAAATCTTGCTAAGACATTTACTGAAAAGGATATGTCAGGCCTTGTAGTATTTGCAAGATACATTAGTGCGCCAATTGCGCTAAGATATGGTACTTCAGAACCAAGTAGCTCTTCATTCCTTTCTTGTGGTCGGAATGGATCTTTGTTCACATCAAGTGATCGAACAACCATCGGTGTACTTAAAGGATGTGCTTCATCCATGTAAAACCGTTTCAGTACCTTTTCTGTATAGGTAGATTGATGAACAAAAATTTCGTTTGCCAAATATTCAATTTGCAAACCAAGACATAGTTTAGTCTTTCCGAGATCTTTCATCTCGAATTCATCCTTAAGATAATCAATTGCCTTTTGGAGTTCTATAGGGGTTCCAATAAGGTATATGTCATCGACATATACGGCAAGTACAACAAATTCCGATGTTGTTTTCTTTATAAAAACACACGGGCAAATGGCGTCATTTATATAGCCTTCTTTTAACAAGTACTCACTAAGACGATTATACCACATTCGTCCAGATTGCTTTAGACCATACAAGGATCTTTGCAATTTAATTGAGAACATTTCCCGAGATTTTGAATTATGCGCGTTTGGCATCTTGAGTCCATCGGGAATTTTCATGTATATCTCATTATCAAGTGAGCCATAAAGATAGGCAGTAACCACATCCATTAAGTGCATGTCAAGCTTTTCATGGACAGCAAAACTTATGAGATAACGAAAGGTTATCGCATCCATTACAGGCGAATATGTCTCTTCATAATCGACACCAGGCCTTTGAGAAAAACCTTGTGCAACAAGGCGTGCCTTATATCTTTGTACCTCGTTTTCTCATTTCTTTTGCGTACAAAGACCCATTTATAGCCGACAGGCTTAACACCATTAGGTGTTTCAACTATAGGGCCAAAAACTTCACGTTTTGCCAGCGAATTCAATTCTGATTGAATTGCTTATTGCCACTTTGGCCAATCCTGTCTTTTTCGACATTCTTCAACAGATTGAGGTTCGAGATCCTCACATTCTTGCATAATGCTAGATGCTACATTATAAGCAAAGGCATTATCCACCACAATATCCACTCGATTAATATTTGCCTCAATATTAATTGGATTTAGGGATAGTTCCGTATTTTCCAGAGTCTCGGACTCAATGGATTCTTCATGAATCTCAGAATTTGTTAAATCATGAGATTCTTTCGTGGTGTCATTTTGATCGTTCTTTTTCCTCTTTCTAGGATTTCGATCTTTGGAACCTAATGGTCTGCCACGCTTCAGGCGTGCATTCGACTCATTGGTTATGACACTAGATAATTGTCCAACAGGGACATCAATACGGATTGGAACATTTTCCGCGGGAATGTGGGATTTCGTTATCCTTTTCAAGTCCGTAAATGCGTCAGGCATTTGATTTGCTATTCTTTGCAAGATAATCTTTTGTACCTCTCTTTCACAAATAGAGGTATGTGGATCAAGATGAGATAATGATGCATTTTTCCATAAAATTTCCCATTTGGTTTCACCAACTTCTCCCCCTAATTTTGGGAAAAGTGTCTCATCGAATCGACAGTCTGCAAATCGTGCAGTAAATACATCGCCTGTCAATGTTTCGAGGTAGCGAATGATGGAGGGCGATTCAAACCCAACATATATTCCTAACCTTCTTTGCGGACCCATTTTGGTGCGGGATGGCGGTGCTATAGGCACATATACTGCGTATCCAAAAATTCTTAAATGGGATATATTGGGTTCATGACCCAAAACCAATTGCAACGGGGAATACTTGTGGTAATTCGTCGGTCTGAGACGAATTAGCATTGCTGCATGTAAGATGGCGTGACCCCATACCGAAGTGGGCAGCCTCGTTCTCATAAGTAATGGCCTTGCAATCAACTGCAGGCGTTTAATTAACGATTCTGCAAGACCGTTTTGAGTGTGAACATGAGCTACAGAATGTTCAACTTTTATCCCGATTGATAAGCAATAATCATTAAATGCTTGGGATGTAAACTCAGCAGCAGTATCCAGTCTAATGGACTTGATTGGATTATCTGGAAATTGTTCGTAGTCGAATTATTTGTGCCATTAATTTCGCAAACGCAAGGTTGCGTGATGACAACAGGCACACATAAGACCATCTACAGGATGCGTCTATCAAGACCATGAAATACCTAAACGACCCACTAGGTGGGTGAATAGGTCCACAAATGTCCCCTTGTATACGTTCCAGAAACGTGGGTGACTCAGTCCCAACCTTTGTTGGTGATGGCCTGATAATCAACTTGCCTTGATAACACGAAGTGCAAGGATATTCATTATTCGAAAGAATTTTGAAATTCTTTAATGGATGCCCATATGAGCTTTCTATAATCCGTCTCATCATGACCGATCCTGGGTGTCCCAATCGATCATGCCAAAGTACAAAGGTATTGGAATCAGTAACCCTTTGGTTTACTGTTGAATGTGCCTCAATTGCACTAATTCTTGTCCAATACAGGCCACAAGATAAAGACGGGAATTTCTCAATAACCCTCTTTTGGCCGGAGACATTCTTTGTGATGACGAGATATTCAATATTATCTTCATCTATTGTCTCAATATGATAGCCATTCCGGCGTACATCTTTAAAACTCAACAAGTTTCTCTTAGACTTGGAGGAGAACATTGCATTCTCTATGTTTAACGTCGTGCCTTTGGGCATAGTTAATATTGCTCTTCCGGAGCCTTCAATCAATTTACTACTTCCAGAGATTGTAGTAACGTTTGCCTTACACATATTTAGTTGAGAGAAATATTTCTTTTCTTTGAGTATTGTATGTGTAGTACATGAATCAACTAGGCAAATACTTTTACAGTTGGACGTTGATCCAAGTTTGCTTTGTGAGATATCCATATTTGCTATCCCATAGTTTTGACATACAAAAGAGATACACGAACATAAGAATAAACAAGTTCAATTCGTTTGTGTCACATAATATTTTCAAAATCTGCTGCTAACAGTTGACTAACAAAACCAGATATGTTATCCATAATTGATTACTTTGCAGATTGAAAATTTCAGTTTAAGCATTTTCTTCAAACAATCGATTGTTAAACATAAACAATCGATTGTTGAACATTGACAATCGATTGTTAAACACAGACAATCGATTGTTGACAATTTTTGAAAAATTCCAGCACTGTTTTAAGACAATCGATTGTTAAACATAGACAATCGATTGTTGGCTATTTTGAAAAATTCCAGAGCAGTCTTAAGACAATCGATTGTTAAGCATAGACAATCGATTGTTAAGCATAGACAATCGATTGTTGGCTATTTTGAAAAATTCCAGCAGTCTTAAGACAATCGATTGTAAATCATAGACAATCGATTGTTGGCTATTTTGAAAAATTCCAGATGTCTTAACGACAATCGATGTTTAGACATAGACAATCGATTGTTGATGATTTTTGAAAATTTCCAGATTACTGTCTTAACGACAATCGATTGTCAGACATAGACAATCGATTGTGGATGATTTTTGAAAATTTCCAGATTACACTGTCTTAACACAATCGATTGTTAGACATAGACAATCGATTGTGGATGATTTTTGAAAAATTCCAGATTACTGTCTTAACGACAATCGATTGTTAGACAAAGACAATCGATTGTTGATCAATTGTTTTTCAGCTTTAATGCGAAAATAGTAGATAATCGACTAGTTTTTCAGGCTAGTCGATTACCCCTACTGGAAAATAAAAATATTATTGATATTTGAGCATATTGAAGATATTCTAAAGAACTACTGCTAACATTGCATCATGAACTAACTAATACGAGCTAATACTAATGACTATTAGTTTATTCACTAACTAATACAAATAAGTAGAACAAAATCAAATAACTCCATCTTCTTTCATCACGGACCCATCACCAATTAGGTGGTCTATTTCCCCTCGGGTTGCTCAAAGAAGTCTGCCACATCCAGGTGGGTGATGTCCCAGTTGTCGTCATAGACAAAATTTGTTTCAGGGCCTTTTCTCTTTCGAGATGCTTGATAAAGGTCAACCAAGTGTCTTGGTATACGGCAAGTCTTTGACCAGTGCCCTTTCCCACCGCAACGATAACATATAGTTTCTGAACCATTTGCCTTAGGATCTTCATGACCCCGTTTCTGCTTTCGGTGGTTATCTCTCCTTGGGGGTTGACGGACTTCATTGGAATTTCTTCCTTGTCTACGTCCCTGGCTATGACTCTGTTTACGACCATGACCATGGCCCTTTTCATGTTTGGCATAGTGAGAGTGCACCTTATCTGCTTCAGGCAGTGGTGTGGACCCAGTGGGTCGATTTTCGTGATTTCTCATGAGCAGGTCATTATTTCGCTCAGCCACTAGTAGAAGAGAAATCAGTTCAGAGTACTTTGTAAAGCCTTTCTCTCTGTACTGTTGTTGCAGTACCATATTGGAGGCATGAAACGTTGTAAACGTTTTCTCAAGCATATCATAATCGGAGATATTATCCCCGCATAGCTTCAATTTAGAAGTAATTCTGAACATTGCAGAATTATATTCAGAAACGGACTTAAAGTCCTGGAGCCTCAGATGAGCCCAATCATATCGTGCTTGTGGCAGAGTGACCAACTTCAGGTTGTCATATCTCTCCTTTAAGCCGTTCCACAAGATGAGTGGATCCTTGACGGTGAGATATTCAATCTTCAAACCTTCATCAAGGTGATGGCGCAAGAAAGTCAAGGCCTTCGCACAGTCTTGGGTGGATGCTTTTTCTCTATCTTTGATGGTGTCTCCGAGACCCATAGCATCTAAGTGGATTTCAGCATCCAACACCCATGTCATATAGTTCTTGCCCGAAATTTCAAGGGCAACGAACTTTCTTTTCGTAATGTCAGACATAATCGAAAATTAAATTAGGAAGAGGGAAATACCTTAGATTTTTCGAGAATGGTTCTTGAGACGGTAGAGTCTCGTGCTGATAACGTGTTATGAAATAATATAAAAGACAAGAACAATAATGCAAGAACAAGAGCAATATAGAGAAGAGTAGAGAGAGTTCTTCTTATTGATACTTAGAGAATGTTAGGAGTGTATTACAATGGTAGAAGACCCCTTTATTTATAGGGAGTGGGATGACAGCTGCTTTTTGAGACTTGCTGATGGCGCAGTTTTTATTGTTGATGCGGTTGAAGGAGTGATGGTAAGTTCCTTCTCATTTCTATGATTGGTTCAGTTGCAGATGATAACCTAAAGGCATATGCTTCTAAAAATTGGTTTTGTTTTATATGGGCGGTGACCTTGTTCTAAAAATTGGTTTTTCATTGGTGACAGGTTAATACAGAAAGGGCCATTCGGCATGCAATTCAAGAACATATTCCATTTGTTCTTGTGATTAACAAGGTACTTTGTCTATCACATTAAACTGGTGAAAATATCAAGTAACGTTGAGATACAGTTTATTTAGTTTTTCATTAAAACATTATTGTCTTTTTAGGTTGACAGATTGATAACTGAGCTTAAATTGCCTCCGGAGGATGCCTGTTTCAAGTTAAAGCACATAATTGAAGCTGTCAACAACCAAATTACAGCTGCCTTGTCTATATCTGGCAATGCACAACTAATTGATCCTGCATTAGGGAATGTCTGTTTTGTAAGTGCAACAGCAAGATGGTCATTGACACTACAGTCATTTGCCAAACTATATGTTAAGCTTCATGGAGTTGCATTTGATGCCAACAAGGTCGCTTTGCAGCTTTGGGGGGACTTCTACTTCGATCTTGACACAAGAGGTTTCAAGAAGAAACACATGCAATTGGGGTCGAAAGATCTTTTGTGCAGTCCGTTGTTGAACCTCTCTACAAAACCTATAGCCAAGTGATTGGAGAACACAAAGAAGAGTGTTGAAGCAACCCTGGCAGCACTTGGGCTGACGCTTAGCAATGCAGCTTACCGTATAAATGTAAGGCCTCTGCTGAGGCTAGGTTGCAGTGCTGTTTTTGGCACAGCCACTGGGTTTACTGATATGTTTGTTCATCACATTCCTTCAGCTAAAAGAAGTTACCAAGCTGTGGGTATATCAAGGTCGTTACAGGATACCCATAAGTAAGGCTCCTCCAGGTGCTTGGGTTCTGATTGTAGGAGTGGATGCTTCAATTATGAATACTGCTACTCTTTGTAATTTGAAATTTGAGGAGCAGACTTAATTGATATCCTCCTCCCTTGCTCATCTATTCTTGTGTCTACATACCTCATATGCTTCTCCCTGTTTTGATCAAACGTAGATATATGGTGGGTTTGCTCCACCAGCATATCCATAAACAAGGTCTTCCCATGATTCATGTGCCCCACAAAAGCAACATTTCGAACTAACGCGGGGTTTGACATTACACCTAAGAGAAACTGAGCCAAAACATAGGTGGACGAATCCTTTACCCAAGTTCAAACTTGAGATTCTTCACCGGTTTAATTATTGGCATTTCAAGAGGCTGTTCATCTTCATCCATGACCAATGTCTCCACTTCTTCGCCATAAACTCTTCAGCTGTCGGGTAGTTTTTCTTGTCTTCAGCAAGGACAACTTGGTTATCCATGTCATCATCCTCTTGAGTGGCCAGCCATCCGTTTGATGCACCAGGCTGATCACCATCAGAAGCAGACCTCTCATCATCACTCCTATCGAGGAGCACCTCATCTTCTTCTTCCCTGTCATTTTCCTGATCAGACTCAATTTCAGGACCAATATAGTTCTGTCATGACCCCAAATTCCCATCCCAGAGACTTGTAATGACGCATACTCATAGAAGCTAGGCAAGCCACTTTCATAAATTTCTAGCACTTTTATATTAAATTCCTTTTTTTTTATTTCAATTATAACAACACGTATCGTATTATATAATAACAGCGGAAACATGAACATAAAGCGGAAGATTTAAATTAAATAAATTGTACAATAATGCAGAACTTGTCATATACCTCTACCCAAGAACTGGTGTCACGTTACCCAAGGACTACAAAGAGTACTAAATACAATCGTTTGAAAGAAATATAATATTATTCGTCTCGGAATACATGAGATAACAAAATGAAAAGCAAGATAGAGGAGACTCTGAGTCTGCGGACGTTTGCAAGGCTACCTCGGTGTCTCTGTGGACTGAAGGCCGGCTCCCGGTCTAATGTTGCCGCTCAAATACTGCTCCGACACCTGGATCTGTGCAAAAGAGCACAAAGTGTAGCATCAGCACAACCGACCCCATGTGCTGGTAAGTGTCTGGCCTAACTCCTGCGAGGTAGTGACGAGGCTAGGACCAGACTCCAGATAAACCTGTGCAGTTATATAATATGTAGCGAAAGGAATAACAGGAAATATACAGGTAAAATTGGGGAGGGAAAACATGCTTTGGGGATAGAAAAATAAACAAAATCCTCAAGAAATGATAATAAAATCAACTATTAAGCTACTAACACGGACAGGAATAGATAACACAACTTTCACTTTAAATGCTCATCTCATTGTAGGCGTGCAACCCAATCCCATTTCTCATATCTCGTGGTAGGCGTACCACCCGCTCCCGTTTCAATCAATATCTTGTGGTAGGCGTACCACTCCCTTCCATTTTATCAAATCTTGTGGTAGGCATACCACCCACTCCCATTTTAATCAATATCTTGTGGTAGGCGTACCACCCGCTCTCATTTCATCAAATCTTGTGGTAGGTGTACCACCCGATCCCATTTTTTTAAATCTTATGGTAGGCGTACCACCCGATCCCATTTCATCAAATCTTGTTGTAAGCATACCACCCGCTTCCATTTCATCATGACTCGTGGTAGGCGTACCACCCGCTCCCATTTTAATATCAGTGAGGGAGAATCAGCTATATCACAATATAGAAACAATCATCCCGGTAGGGGAGAATCAGCTATAACCAACTTTAACTCAGTTTGATTAATGAAGTTTCTCAATCATAAATATGATCTACGAGGATAAATAAATCTCTTATCGATTTGGTAGATCATTAGTTAAGGCAAACGTGATGTCATTTAAGAATACAACAACTTCCAATTTAGGACTCACGGTCATGTTTGACACCAACGTATAGATACTCGTCACCATGACCATACGTCGTACTCAACAAAGAGCAATTAGCAGATAAAACTCAACTCCTAATCCTTCATGCTAAGGTTAGACCGTACACTTACCTCAATGCCTCAAGTCTCACTTATAGCTTTACCTTTTGATTCCACCACCAATCTGCTCGAATCTAGTCATAAGTTACTTAATCACATTAATAAATGCTAATTGAATCAACCCCAATGTATGAAAATAAGTTTTACAAGGTTTTATCCCAAAAGGTAAAAAAATACCCCCGGACCCACATGGTCGAAACTCGGGGTTCAGACCAAAACCTGGTTACCCATTCCCCCACGAATCCAAATATATGATTTGTTTTGAAATCGGATCTCAAATTGAGGTCCAACTCCCTAATTTTTAGAAAACCTAGGCTCTACCCAAAACACCCTATTTCTCCATGAAAATATTTGATTTGAAGTTGAAATCATGTTAAAAAATATTAAGGAGTGAAGAAAACGAGTTAGAAATTACTTACCAATCATTTTGGAGAAGATATTGTTTGGAAAATCGCCTCTTATGTTTGGAGTTTTGAAAAGTGTAAAATAACTAAAATTTATGTGTATTTATATCCCTCTGAAGTTTCCTGTACGGACCGCGCATAAAAGACAGCAGCTGCATAGGCTTCCTGAAGACATGTAGATCATTGCCCAATGCGGACCGCACCAAGCCGAACGCGGCCGCACAGCACCCACCGCGGGCTGCTCAAAGACGATCGCAGTCGCGCTGACCCCTCCGCAGCGTTATGCCATTTCTCGCGGGCTGCGCAAGAAGGTTCAGAGACCTGTCAAAATTCCTAAACCTGCAACATTTGGTCTTTTTAAGCCTAAGACATCCGGAACCTACTCGAAAGTCACCCGAGCCCTCAAAGCTCTAAACCAACCATATACACAACCTCAAAACATCCTATGAACATATTCATGTGATCCAATGACCAATATAACTTCATGAATATTGAATTGAACCTCGAGATCAATGAAATATTCAAAACTCCATTTAAGTATAAATTTCCCAATTACGGTCCGGATCCCGTCAAATGACATCTGTTTTTAACCAAATTTTACATGAGTGACTCAAAACATATATGCGGTTTGTATCGGGCGCCGAAACCAAAATACGGACCCGATACCATTACTTTCAAATTAGATTTCACTTCAATTCTCTTTATATATTTTCAGAAAATAATTTCACAAAAAAAAAATTTGTTTCTCGGGCTTGGGACCTCGGAATTCGATTCCGGGCATACGCCCAAGTCCCATATTTTCCTACGAACCCTCCAAGACCGTCAAATTACGGGTCTAGTTCCGTTTATCTATAATATTGACCGAAGTCAAATTTATTTATTTTAATATTGAACTTAGCATTTTTTGCAAAATTTTACATTTATGCTTTCCGGCTACGCCCCCAGACCTGCACGCAAATCAAGACAATCCTAAATGAGGTTTTAAAGGCCTTGGAGGCACATATTTCAATTAAAAATAGGTGATGACTCCTTTGGGTCGTCACATTCTCTACTTCTAAGACAATCGTTCGTACTCGAGCGGATAAAAGAAGGAAATGCCTGAGTCGGGGAATAGATGGGGATAACGGCTCCACATATCGGACTCGAACTCCCAAGTCGATGCTTCAGGAGGCTGACCTCTCCACTGAACACAAACAGAAGGGAAACTCTTAGATAACCGGCTCCTCCTTATAAGATAGTTCCTTGTCCAACCGGACAGTGCTGAAATCTAACACGTGGGCTGGATCTTCGTGATACCTCTGAAATATGGACACATGAAAAACTAGATGTACGACTGATAAGCTAGGCGGCAGTACAAGTCTATAAGTCACCTTTCCCACTCGGTCAAGAATCTAAAACGGGCCAATGAACCTAGGGCTAAGCTTGCCCTTCTTCCCAAATCTCATCACGCCCTTCGTAGGCGACACTCGGAGAAATACCCGCTCACCAACCATGAAAGCCACATCTCTAACCTTATGATCTGCATAGCTCTTTTGCCTGGACTGAGCTGTACGAAGCCTATCCTGAATGATCCTGACCTTGTCCAAGTCCTCCTGAACCAAATCTATACCCAACAACCGAGCCTCTCCCGGTTCAAACCATCCTATATTTATATCTATATATTGATCCACTCATATATTTTCTTCTATATTAGCTATAAATATGGAGGTATAAAATTTATTAAAAACTAGAATACAAAAAAATAAAAAATATAGAAAGACGTAAATTGAGATAAGCTATGACTATTTATGCTTTGGAGCTATAAAATAAAACTAAAATTTACTTATGATACTAAAGATTAAAAAGTATTTTATAACAAGAATAATAATATCATATTAATATTTGTAAATCATGCAAATACTATTTCTTTTTTATTTTTTGATAAATAACTTTTCTATTTCATTCCATCAAAAAAATATACATTACCTTCAGTAGATGCTAACTATCTACTCATCCTTTAAGGTCCGCATAGCTCTTTTGCCTGGACTGAGCTGTACGAAGCCTATCCTGAATGATCCTGACCTTGTCCAAGTCCTCCTGAACCAAATCTATACCCAACAACCGAGCCTCTCCCGGTTCAAACCATCCTATATTTATATCTATATATTGACCCACTCATATATTTTCTTCTATATTAGCTATAAATATGGAGGTATAAAATTTATTAAAAACTAGAATACAAAAAAATAAAAAATATAGAAAGACGTAAATTGAGATAAGCTATGACTATTTATGCTTTGGAGCTATAAAATAAAACTAAAATTTACTTAAGATACTAAAGATTAAAAAGTATTTTATAACAAGAATAATAATATCATATTAATATTTGTAAATCATGCAAATACTAATTCTTTTTTATTTTTTGATAAATAACTTTTCTATTTCATTCCATCAAAAAAATATACATTACCTTCAGTAGATGCTAACTATCTACTCATCCTTTAAGGTCTGCATAGCTCTTTTGCCTAGACTGAGCTGTACGAAGCTTATCCTGAATGATCCTGACCTTGTCCAAGTCCTCCTGAACCAAATCTATACCCAACAACCGAGCCTCTCCCGGTTCAAACCATCCTATATTTATATCTATATATTGATCCACTCATATATTTTCTTCTATATTAGCTATAAATATGGAGGTATAAAATTTATTAAAAACTAGAATACAAAAAAATAAAAAATATAGAAAGACGTAAATTGAGATAAGCTATGACTATTTATGCTTTGGAGCTATAAAATAAAACTAAAATTTACTTAAGATACTAAAGATTAAAAAGTATTTTATAACAAGAATAATAATATCATATTAATATTTGTAAATCATGCAAATACTATTTCTTTTTCATTTTTTGATAAATAACTTTTCTATTTCATTCCATCAAAAAAATATACATTACCTTCAGTAGATGCTAACTATCTACTCATCCTTTGTTATAAACTCTAGTCTGAGGTTTCTTCTTAAGCTAGGACTAGACATGACAATCGAGTACTCTAATAGTATTACACAAAGAAACCAGTAAAATACTCTAGCATACTAAGGGTAGCAGTTTATCTTCTGCAGAGCTTCTTTCTAGTTTTGTATTGAACCCCCCTTCAAGTGTATGTGGATAGCTATTTCTTTGCAGATGTTGTTGATTATCAGTTTACCTCGTTGGAATCTTAGCTTATTTCTTTCTCTCCATAGAAATTCACCAGCATGCCAAATACACATGTAACTATTTCACATTGTCCATTTCTCCTTTTAGCATGCTTGCTTACCCATTCGACTTCACTCTGCCAGTCACAAATAGGTCTATCATATCCCAACCATCTTAGCAGCCTCAACCATTTCCTTTTTCACCGAGCATTCAAAGAAAAGATGATCAAAAGTCTCAACAGGTTGCTCGCAAAAAATACACCGCTGTGGAGTTTGTATACCAAACTTCAGTAGCCTCTCCACTGTTGTCAATTATTATATAATGCAAACCACAATATAAATTTGAATCTTGGACATGTGTGGCTGCAAGATAATTTTCTTCCACTGGACCTTTTGGTGTTGAGGAAATTGAAGCCTGTACAATTTTTTAATGATGAACAATTCACCCCTCTGTAGCTGGTGCAGTCTACTTTCCAGGTCCCCTTGAATTCCTTGAAGCTCATTTATCATCCTTCTTGCCTAAAAAACTTTCCTAACTACCCATACTGCATTCCTTGGTATAGGCATATCTTCAATCATATAGTTCTTTATGTAGTAAATGTGCATCCATCTTATCCATATACTATCCTTCTTCTTTGCCACTACCTATAGATGCTTTATATTAGCAGGTTTATTCTAGTATAACATGTTCATTACACTAAGCTCCCTTGCACTTTGTGGCAAACATATTGTTTCCCAAGAAATCAAAGCTCTCTTTGACACAGTAACTGAACCAGTCCACAAAATGATCTGCAGATTGCCTCAATCATATTCATCACTTTCTTTGGTAATAAAATATTTGTGTCCAATATGATTTCACACCAAATAAAACTGATCTTATCAATTGAAGTCGCCCTGCATATGATAATAATCTCGATGTCGAGCAATTTATCTTCTGAGTTACCTTCTCTACTAGTGGCCAGCACTGAGCAATGTATAACTTTTTGGAATCCAATGGTACCCCAAGGTAACTTGAAAGGCAGGCTGCCTTCAGGGAACCCCAGCTCTTGTAAAATTTCCTCTTTTTTCCAAATTGAAACTCCAACTATGTAGACAGAACTCTTGTCAGCACTTGCTTGATGACTTGATACCATAAAGAATTTATGAAAAGCATGTTTAATAGCCTGACATATTGAATATCAGCCTTGCAAAACATTAGCAAGTCATCCGGAAAAAAGACATGTACCAGACCCAATTTCTTGCACCTAGGGTGGAATTTGAAGTCTTTTATCTTTGTCAATTGCATGAACTCTCTTTGCAAATAATCCATGGCTAGGACAAAGAGCTAGGGAGACATTGGACTCTCTTGCCTTATTCCCCTCTTGCATGTGAAAGGTGATGTGAGTCCACCATTTATGTTTAGAGAATATGTAGCTGATGAAATGTATTCCATTACCCATCTTGTGAATTTGTAAGGAAACCCCATGCCAGTAAGCAATCTTTCTAAAAATCACCATTCTACTATGGCGTACGCTTTCCTCAAATCCACTTTAAGAACACATCTTGGAGAGATACCCTTTCTATTATATCCTTTGAACAATTCACGTGTGAACAAAATATTATCTGTAACACTTCGACCTTCTATAAATGCTGATTGTGATCTCCCAACTAGACCTCCTATGGCTATTTTAAGTCTTGTTGTGAGGACCTTCGTGATGCTCTTCTACAGTGTTGTACATCATGCTATGGGCCTATAGTCTTTAACTTGGCTAAGATTTTGCACTTTAGGAATCAATGTTATTGCAGTACTGCTAACTCCTTTATGCAGCCTCCCAATCACAAAAAATTTCTTCACAACCTCATATATGTCATCACCTACTACTTGCCGATGTCTTGTGAAAAATTCAATTGGAAACCCATCCACTCCTGGTGCCTTATCATGGGGCATATATTTTATTGACTGAAGTATTTCATCTCTTGTAACTACTTTGATTAGGTCCTCCTTCTGCTGCATAGTAAGACAAGGTCCTTGACGTATGACCTTAGAGTTTGGACATTGACATGTAGTGTTATTCTCTCACAGTAGCTTCCTGAAGAACTTGACAAACTCTTTCTCCACCAATATAGAATCAGACACCTTATCTCTCAAGTAAGTGTAGATAGAGTTTATAGTATTTGTGTTTGTCCTCAGCTTCAACTATGCATGGAAATACTTAGAATTTGAGTCTCCACAAGCTATCCAATGTGATCTAGATTTCTGATGTAGAATCTGTTCCTCTATGATACTCTATTTCTCTACTTCCATCAAAGCCATTTTTTCTTGATCAATCAACCTTTGATCCATATGTTTGTGCTTTAGATCACTCTGAATGGCTTCAAGTTTCTTCATGGCCTTATGGAGCTGAAGCCTATAGGAATCCATATAAGTGTTCAATTCCTTCAGTTCTGTTTTCAAATCTTTAAGCTTATTCCATACCATGTGCATGTTGCCTCCATTTACCTTTTGATTACATACCTTTTCCACTATGCTTGCAAAGTCAACATGATCCATCATAGAGCTATACAATTTAAAAGGTTTAGGGTGAAGGTTCCTTTTTTGATCCAAAGCCTTGCATTGTAGTAGAATAGGGGAGTGGTCTGACACCTCAAGATTTAGAAAATCTGCTTCAATATGACTGTACTTCTGCATCCACTCAACATTCCCCAGTGCCCAGTCAATTCTATTGTATCCCCTCTTTTTCAGTTATTGTTTGTTATGCCAAGTATAGAACCATCCCAAACTCTTTAATTATATGAGCTGCAGGGTAATAATTGTATCCTGGAACCCCTGATCTCATTTTGTGTAACTGGAGCCTCTATCATCATCAGTGTGGAGGACATTATTGAAGTATCCACTAAGTATCCAACTCTCCTTAATAGTTGCTCCTAAATTCACAAGTTTATCCCATAGATACTGCCTTTTGTTTACCTCATTACTTGCATACACCAACGTTATCAAAGTCTTGAAAGTGGAACATCTTTCTTGGACTTCACAATATATAAATTGTTCATTAAGCAACAGTATTTGCACCTCAACATTTTGTTTCCATAATAGAAAAATCTTTCCATTTGGATGTTCCATATAGTTACAGCAAAATCTTCAATCACTGAATACTTTATTCATTATCCTATTAGCCTTCATTTCCTTTACTCTTATTTCTAAACATCCTATAAACTCAACCTTATGTTTTCTCAGAAAGATTTTTAACTCTTTCTGTTTATGGGCCTTGTTCAGACCCCTTATATTCCAGGTGCATAAGATCATTTTTGGGTGAAGCTAGATGGGCCAGCGTCCCCTGGATCATCTTCTATCTGCAGCAATGAGAGCCTGTTTGTGGACTACCTCATAACTACTGCACTTTGTTGTACACTTTTCCCCTTTATTTTTCCATTATCAATAAGCTTATCACCTCCTTTGTCATTTGTTTGTTGCATGTCCCCTTCATTTCTAGTATGTTGAATCACATCATCCTTCATTTTATCTTTTGGCATCCATTTCAAGGCCCCTCTGTGTTCTTGCTTCTTTTCCCAGCATCCCTTTGTTGGACTTTTATTTTCACTGCCTTTTCCTGCTCCTTGAGCCAACATTCGTTTGAATTATGCCCAAATCTAATGCAGTCACAACAATACATTGGCTTCCATTCATATTCAATTTGCTGAATTATTACTCCCCTCTTAGCTTGCATTTCAAAACTATCTGGTAGTGGTTGGGATATGTCAGTTTCAACCAAAACTCTTGCATAGGACATCTTTTGCATTTAAGCGGTGATCTTATCCGTGTACAAAGGCTTCCCAACAACACTAACTAGTTTACTGAGTGCTTCTGTAGACCAAAAACCCAGTTGTAGCACAAAAGGCTTGTTGTGATATGTATTCCTGGAGTACTAGGTCCCTATCTTCATGTTTTCAAACATGAAAATATAGTATCCATCCTCATTGTATAGAATTTGAGGCTTCTCAACAAAATTCTATACATTTGTGACATAGTTGTCCATTGCTTTCTCATAAGGGTTGTCACCTAGCACAAATCCAATCAAAGTTGTGCTCCAGTAGGTCTCATGTTCCTTCGTATCCTCATTTTCAATTTGCACGACAAAAGTACCATCCCTCATAGCAGGCGGTACATAGCATAATGTTTTCCCCTTTTGAGAGCTTCGATTCTTCCGCATGGCTTCCTTTTTCCTCTCAACTGCCACTAGACATGTCATATCTTGCCGGATCTGCTCGGAGTTTACCTATTTGAAAATTGCAAACACCGATGGACTTGCGTAGCTTCTGTGGTTTCCTTCAGCAGAGTTTGCTCTTCATTTTTCTTCAATTTCTTCCCTAATTGGCTAAAATTTTTGTGACAAAAAACTACCAAAAGTTACCGGAAGTAATCTCTTTTGAATACATGTGTCTGGTGTCATTGTCGTTCCGTCAATTTCCCCATCCTTTGCTGGTTTATGAAAACGGTAGGTGCATTACCCATTCACATTAACCAGCGACTAGGTTGATTGCGAGCAGGTGTTTCCTCCTTCCCTTCATATTTCTTAGCTTCTGATGGCGATGGAAGCTTCTTCCTATGTCTAGCCATGGCTGAAGTGCAGATTAGCTAAAGTTGCTTAACATGCGCTTGCAGAGCAGTTCACAAAATTCGCTCAAAATTCTCTATCGAGAAAAGCTATTATCATTCTGCAAACAACTATTTCATACGTAAGAAAATATTAGAATATTACTAATATTTGAATTGGGTGCAGTTAGTTTAAATTTTAAAGCATGAATTTTTTTTTTTAATGTGGTCCAAACTAGAAAATAAAATGATATAATTATTTGAATTTGAGATGAGAAAGCTATTAAATTTTTATCTATATTATATTAGAATGAGTGTGGTAGATATAGATAGTAAATTTCAAACAACCTAATAAAAAACCACATGACAATCTAATAATATTAGTTATTGAATAATATAATATTAGGATTAAAGAATAAATAGAGAAAAAAATAAAAATTTGAATTTTTTATCATAGAGAAAAGGGTAAAACTTATTTAAATTAGAGATGAGAAAGTATTTATATTGTGATAAAAAAAAATTCATAATGTGAATAAATCCACATAATTCAAGTCTAATAGATAAAATCAAAAACTAAAATATTGAATAATAAAAATAAATTAGAGATAATGTGAGGAAATTTGTAAATCATAAGTTTAGAAAATAAAATAAATGTAAATATACAATACTTAAAAATATTATTAAAATTTAAATAATTTAACATTTTCGAGAAAATAAAATAAATATTTATTTTATGATTAAAAGTTATATAATTATCTATATTATATAAAGAATAGTAGTGATAATAATATAAAATAAAGTTGCAAGTTAATGAAAAGCCATATAAAACGTAATAAAACTATATATTAGATTGCAAAATTATGTTAAATTATTAAACATTTACTATTAGAAATGAAAGGGAAAGACTATTTGAATTTTAGATTAGAAAGTTCTTAAATCTATGATGAAAATGCTCAAACTATGGAGAATACCACAAAATTGAAGTCTTATTTATGAAAAATAAATAAATAAAATATAAAATAAATAAAAATTTAAAATACATATTATAGGTACTTATGAAAATTTAAATTTTTATCTCAAAACTAAAAAATAAAAGTTTTTACGTGAAGAAGTAAAATGACAGTAAAAATATTACTACAACATTAAGATATAATGTGTTCAAACAATTAAGAAAATATTTTTCTATGATTAATATCTGAATTGAGTGTAGTTAGTTTAAGTTTGAAAATTTACAATGTAGAATAATAAGAATTATTTGATGAGATGAGATTTTTTTATTTTGAAAATATAATGCAAAGAAATAAAACAGTAAAAATATTACTACAATATTTAGATATAATGCGTTTAATAAATTAAAAAAATATTTTTCAACAATTAAAATAAATTTTAAAGATATAAAATTAATTTATAATATAGTTAATTTTACTAATGATATTTAAAAATTAAATTTGTATCTTAAAGCTAAAAAGAAAGAAAATTTAACTGCATTTAATACAAAAATAATTATAAGAGAACTCAATATATTTGGAATATAATAACTTATTTATTGATATTTTAGACTAATTCAAAGTTTTTTTTTTTTGGTAATTAAAAATTTTTATTAATCACCAAAAGGATGCCTTACAAAATCATAGGACAGTTTGATCTCAACTGCCTATCAAAACTGGAACATGAAGTATCTATGCTACTCTAATTATTCAGCATTTATAACATGAAATGCTGAATATATGAACTAAGCCTAGGAGGAGCTCGAACATTACAGATATAGGCTAGACTACTTAGAAGTTTATCACAATTACAATAGATGTTTTCAAAGATTCTCGCATTTCTTTCTAACCATACACTATACAACATTTCTGTAATAGTCATCTTGAAAGTGAGAGCTCGGACAGATTTCCCTTTGGACTGCATAATGATCCATTGACAGAATTGTATCCAATCTTGTCCAGTGAAATCATCAATTCTCAGCCTTTGCATTGTTTGATATCTCAACTGGGAAGCAAAGGAGCAATGCAAAAATAGATGATCTCTAGTCTCCAACTCTTGTTGACACATGACACAGACACCTGACATGTTCAAGTTCCATTGTAACAGTCTGTTTTTGGTGGGAAGTCGATCCTGCAGTAATAACCATAAGCTGAAGATAGCTTTAGGTCTAGCTGCATTTTGCATTACCAGATTCTTCCATGAAACTCTAGTTGATTCTCCAAGCAGCTGCAAATATACTTTCCTTATTGTGTAGTCAGTATCATCTAGCAGTTGATGCTGCTGTAGCAGTTTAACACCTTCCACAATTTTCCTTACCATCCAGCTAGCATTAGCTGGGATATTAAGGCTTTCTAACTGGTGCTGTTTGACATACACAGTGTGAATCCACTTCACCCACAGCAAGTCTTTTTTATGAGCTAAGTCCCAACCTAGTTTAGCTATTGCAGCTCTATTCCACATTGAGATATTTGTTAAGTTCAGACCTCCAACAGATTTAGGCATACAAACTTTCTCCCAAGCCACATATGCTTTCTTTGTGACAGCAACAGACCCTGACCAAATATAAGTTCTGCATATAGTCTCCAGCAGTTTAGCAACTTTTGATGGCATGATAAACAATTGAGCCCAATAAGCTTGAACTCCAAGAATAACTGACTGAACTAACTGACATCTGCCTGCATATGACAAGTATCTTGCTGTCCAGGAAGTAATTCTTGCAGTAATCTTATCAACCAGAGGTTGCCATTGAGCAACTGATAACTTTTTGGTAGTTAAAGGGACTCCCAAATATTTGAAAGGAAAGTCCCCTTTAACATAACCGAGAAGATCAAGAATTTGTTGTTGAATCTCCATTGACACCCCACCAAAATACACAGCACTTTTGTGTAGATTAGCTTTAAGACCAGTAGCAGCAAGGAATTGAGCAAGGAGTAAGAACATGGAACTTACTGATTGAGGCTCCCCTTTAACAAATAATAACAAGTCATCTGCAAAACTCAAATGAGTGATTCCCAACTTCTTACAGCCTGGATGATATGTGAAGCTTTTAGTATGTTTTAATTCTGCCAAAGATCTACTAAGATATTCCATTATAATAGCAAACATGAAGGGAGATATTGGATCTCCTTGTCTCAATCCTTTGGCAGCTTGAAAAGGCTTTGTTGTTTCACCATTAACCACAACAGTATAGCTAACAGTTTGAACACATTCCATGATCCATCTAATAAATCTGCTAGGAAAATCCAGTTCTTCCATAATCTGTTGTAAACTGCACCATTCCACTGAATCATAAGCTTTTTGAAGATCAATCTTGATCATACATCTGGGAGAGATATGTGATCTGGAATACTGTTTTATTAGCTCATGAGCTAATATCACATTGTCTGCTACTCTTCTTCCTGGTATAAATCTAGCCTGAGAACTGCATATAATACTACTCATAACTTTTTGGAGTCTATTAGCCAAAAGCTTGGAAATAATCCTATACAAGACTGAGCATCAAGCTATTGGCCTAAACTCTTTCACTGTTTGAGGATTAGGTACCTTAGGCAGCAAAGTGAGAGTTGCACAATTAGTAGGTCTGTACATTTTGGAGGTATGAAAGAAATTCCTGACAGCTAAAATAACCTGGTTACCAATGATATGCCAGGATTGTTTGAAGAACATAGCATTGAAACCATCAATCCCTGGAGCTTTATCATTTCCAATACCCTTCAAGCTGTCAATTATCTCTATATCAGTTATATCAGCTACAAGATCCATCCTTTGTAATTGAGATAATTTTGGTCCATTCCTCATATATATCTTATTCACTGCTGGAAGTGAGTTGGCTGTAGTTCCCATTAGAGCTTGATAGAAATCCCTAATCTCCTTCTTCAAATCTGCAGGATCATTTATCTTCAGGCCTCCTTCTGTGGAGAGTTCAATAATCTTCTTATGTTGGCTTCTCTCCTTCATGACTGCTGAAAAGTATTTATTGTTGGAATCCCCTAGTTTGATCCATTTAGCCCTTGACTTTTGCTGCATAACTGACTCTTCAATTAATGACCATTTCTCTAGCTGCTGTGCCATAGATTTTGCTCTTTGCTGAAGTGTGTCTGAGTAAGAGATATCCATTTGATGCTGCACTTCTTCCAGTTCTTTCCTGCTGCTTTCAATCTTCTGAGAAATATTCTTAAAATCTCTAATATTAAGAGATTTTAAGTGAGGTTTGAGAGACTTAAGATTATTCCATACTCCTTGAAGAGTATTCTGCTTCTTGCCATTCCAGTAATTTGACAGAATAACATGAAATTCCTTGTGCTGGATCCAAACATTAAAGAATCTGAATGGTGTTTTCCTTGTAGCTGTGTCAGTTGTAAGAGTTAGTAACCTAGGATTATGATCAGATATAAGGGGATGACCATACACAGTATGCACCTGGTTCCACTTCATCTGCCATTCAAAATTACCAAACATTCTATCCAATCTACTACATACTCTATCATTACCACTTTGTTGATTAGACCAGGTAAAAAAGTTTCCCTCCCAAGGTAGCTCAATTAGTCCTGATTGCTGAATGCAATTATTGAAATCAACAAGGTCCCTTTGTTTAAAATAAAATAAAATATGATATTATTTTTGTTAAGGTAAAATATTAATATAATAACTAACTAAAATTTATAATAGGGAAGAGATGTATAAAAATAAAATAAAGGTAGTGTTAGCATATTTATACTTTAAATTATGTGTAAAATAAATAAATTAGATAGATCAATTATGTTTAAAAATATTAATGATAAATTTAAATGATTAAAAAATTTTGAATAAGAGGATACGAGCATAAAAATATACCAAATTTCAAGAATAAGATATTTATATTTGTTTAAGAATATTAAAGGATAATAAGCAAGATATTAATTTAATTAGTAAGCTAATAAAATATTATATGACAATATAATAATATTAAATAATAAATAACACAATAACTACAAGAAAAGAACAAAAATAAAAAGGAATTTTTGCTAATAAATAAAAAGGAATTTACTTAAGAATAGATAAGAAGGGTTGCTCTGATGGTAAGCAACCCCCACTTCCAACAAAGAGGTTGTGAATTCGAGTCTTCCCAAGAGCAAGGTGGGAAATTCCTGAAGGGAAGGATGTTGGGTGTCCATGTGGAAACAATCTCTCTACCCAAGGGTAGGGGTAAGGTCTGCGTACACACTACCCTCCCCAGACCCCACTAAGTGGGATTATACTGGGTTGTTGTTGTTGTTGAAATTACGTAAGAATGATGTGATGAATAAGACATATTTCACTCAAACAACCTACATAACACTTTGACATGATTAGTGTCCGCACATCGTGCGGGTACTAATATTAGTAGGTATTTAAAGGAAAAAAAGAAAAAATGCAAAAGCTAATTACGGGGTAAAAAGTAAAAATTACAACTAATTTGAGGACTAAAATGTAACTTCTAAAACTCTATAAATCCTTCGGCCATGTCTTCATCAATTCGTTACATGGATGTGAACATTGCTGAACAACTCCACAATGTAAAAAATGAAATATACTGCAACTGACACTTTCAACTTCTTGTATACTGATGCCTCAAGCAAGAAAATGAGGCAGCAACCTTAAGAATAATGCTAGTCGGAACACAAGCCATTTGACACCTTCTAGCACCAATGTGGAATCCTAAGAGCAACAATTGCAACACCACTCAAGGCACCACTAATAAGAAATGAATATGCTGTCACAATAGATAGCAAAAAGAGTAGACAATGGATTAGTGAATTTGAATGTTGCAGAGACCCACATATTTTGCAGCAGGTGCTACAATATCACTTTGGCTCCAGAATAGAGGTGAAATACACTTGCAAGCTAATACGTCGATAATGTTACCACAGACTTGCATTCTGTCATATCCACGACCCACATTATCTATTATATAGTAGCTCCTTGGCACTAATAACAAAATATCTGAATTGCACCATGTCTCTGGTTTGTACCATAACCTTGAAAAAAGTTATTCCCTTTGACATAATGGAAATATCGTATCGCTCCATACAGTAGACAAGAGGGGTTGCTCTGAAAGTAAGCAACCTTCACTTTTAACCAAAAGGTTGTGAGTTCGAGTCTTCCCAAGAGCAAGGTAGTAAGTTCTTGGAGGGAAGGATGCCGAGCGTCTATTTGGAAACAGCCTTTCTACCCTAAGGTAGGGGTAAGATCTGCGTATACATTATCCTTCCAAGACCCCACTAAGTGGGTTATAGTGGGTTGTTGTATCGCCCCATACAATTTCAATGGAAAACAACTCCAAAATGGTAAATGAATTAAGAAGATAAAAAGGTCCACACACCACCTTCTTACTCCATTGTTCAACTATGGAACCTCTTACTTCCTCCACGATAATAAAGTCTCATCCCTCAAATAGCTTAACATAGATATGGATAATGCATTTCCAATGCCCTTAATCCAAGGAGACATTTGTGAGATGGACCATAATAAAGAGACACACAAGAAAGTATTTGTAGCTCCTATTAAAACATATTGATAGATTTGCCAGAAGAAGCTAAGAGCATTTGAGCTTTTAAATTGTTTATACATACAGAGAATTTCCAACTCCGATGTCTCTGCAGATATTCTACTTCGGTGAGTACATGTTACTCCACTATCATTAGTCATAAGCATCAATATCTTATACTTCAGAAGAGGATAAAAAGTTACCGTGCAAAAGACTAATGACAAAACAACATAGATTTCCTCATTTGTCGGTGAGTGCTCACATTTTCCATAATGTTTATCCATGAGTTCAAACAGGTACTGATCCTTATCTATCCAATCTTTCTGACTGCAATCCACAAGAACAACAAATGCAATCTTATCGCCCAACACCTTTGCTTGAGCTATTGTGGCTTCTAAACTATTACTAGATCCCAGAAACATAGTGGTAATGATGTGTTTAACTAACTCTTTGCTATCCGTTGCAAACTGACCATCAGTGTGATGGCCAATTCAAAAGACATCAGCTGTAGCCTGATCATCGCCACCTGCAGTTTCTTTTACTACAAGCTGGCACATTGAACCAACTATAGCAGAGAAATTATCAATACCACTAGAAGGAGAAAATAGAAAATCATACGCACCACTTCTTCTTAGATAATCCCATAGCCAGCTCGACATCCAAGGAGCGATTACACCAGCTCCTGAACCTCCCAAAGCAGAGGAGCCAACATCAGAAAGTCCAAACTTGATATCACCATGTAGAGCCACAACAACAACAACAACAACAACTACCCAGTATACTCCCACCAGGTGGGGTCTGGGGAGGGTAATATGTAGACGAGCCTTACCCCTGCCCGAAAGGCAGAGAGGCTGCTTCCAATCAAAACATCTAAATAAATGAATCCTCTTAAAATGACTTGCAGGACAACTTAATTTGCTTTCTCTGCGTAGGAAATCAACGTGTGATCTTCTACCACCTTTTTGACAGCCAAATATGTTCCCAAAACCTTCGGACTAGAAACACGATATGTCACCAAAAAAAGGAAGCACATGATTGCTTGTAATATAAAAAAATAGTGATTCTCAATAGTGTTGAATGCAAACAATCGATCGAGTATTCCACATTCCTAGATTTCTAAAAGGACGATATACATCTTCAACCATCCCAAACTTGGAATACCAAACCATCAAGGAATTTTTCACAAATGTGCTTGAATCATGACTAGCGTTCATGCACAAAGCATATCGTGGCTGACTTAGCTCAAGTAAAGTATAATTCGCATGCACCTCGGCCAACAATGAGAGGTTATTAACATCCAAATCTGTCTTGTTAGAATAGAGGTACCATTTGGAATAGCTACTATGAGAGGGTTGGAATGCATTCTTTGCTCACTAATATCGGTAACAGAAAGCTTGAAAGTGACTTCTTTTCCTTCATTAAGAGTTGTTCGTTTAGGGAGAGATTTTTCATCCTTTTTGAAGACTTTCATCGAACACCATGTCCACAAGTTTTATGGAGTTTACAATATTAACATACTCATCTTCGATCTCCAAAGACACATCCCCAACATGGTCATCGCATTGCTTATTCTGACACATTGGTGTCAACCATTTGATTGATTTTATCACACACTTGATCCACCTCACTTTCTGAATCTCACTTTTTACTACATCACCTTCTCCATCATTTTGGATCAAAGCAATTTCATAGCCACTAGGAATAAGTTTATCATTAAGTTCACTGTCATAATTTAGATAAATTGAAGCTGCACACAATTGAAACTGAATATTGGTCATCTCATTAGGGCTAACTTCCAGTCTCATTTATGTTGGGACTTTTATCAAACAGTTGTTCCTATCTTTCTTGCACAGACAAGCCCTTTATGATAGTGTAAATATCTCTCTCACACTTTCCCTAAGTTACCGGAATGGCATTTGTCGAAGAGCATTCTGTGATGGTGCATTCCACCAGCATTTCCTCGGCCCATGGCATGTTTCCTGTGTTTTCTGATACGACCATGGCAGGCACTGACGTATGCTCTCGTCTTCCTAATTTTCTTGAACCTACTCGTCACAGTCTGTTGGTCTGCTGTGTGTAGGAGAAGCCCCAGCGGTTGTGTCACTGCCACGACAGAATCATCACCCAACCGAACCAATAGAAAGCTAGATAGTTACCGTCAAAATGGTAAGCATATGGATTTTGGTAAGAGTAAGCATCTGTGGGTGAATCGATAAAATTCCATCCTCCATTCGTTGGGTTAGCGAATGCACCAGTGAATTCACTACCGGAATCTCGATAAAAACTTGGATTTGCACCAGGATACTGATGATATGCATATATATCCCGCTGGGTTTCCCATAAGCCACACACAACCAGTACGCAGAAGATAGTTAGTGGCATTTTCAGAAAAAACTTGAAACCCATGCACAAGCTTCTCTTGCTCGACACCACAATATGATGCCAAGAAAGTTCCCCAGAAGTAGATCAACTACAATGCTTGTCCACATGGAATGTTTGTGAAATGCTGCTTTCTCAGCATACTCCACACAAGATTGAGACCTAAAATACATGTCAGCTTAGTGAAGGAATAATACAATAAAATGGCAGATCAGGAAAACACAGAATACACATGTCTCAATAAATTACGCCTCAATCCCAAATCACTTGGGTTCACTATATCAATCCTCCTTATCCAATTCGCACTATCCAGATAACACAGAAGACACATGGCAGGATGAGCTCAGAGAATAAGGTTATCAGGGAAAGTTTACCTGAGACCATAATCTTTGAGAAAAACTGGCCAATACAGGAGTTGGCAGCACCGGATTTCTAGATTTTTACATGTATTGCTGAATAACTTCTCCAATGCGACGTAGATATATGATTGGGACACATGGCTCAAACAGACTTGGCAAGACTGAAGGATGACGGAGAAGATAGTTGAGAATGATGCAAGCAATACAGCAAGCAGTTGCCATGTCAAAATAGAAAACCTGACAAGCCATTTGGTAGCTATTAGAAATAGTGATGAAACACATGGAGCAGAAGAAAATGGAGGTATGTCAAAGTTTAAAAGATATTACATTTAAAAGATATTACATGCAAAAGAAATGGAAGGAAACCCTGGATCTTTTGGCAGAACAATATGCTTCGGTAAATACTTTAGCCGCATTAGCAGTGTTGATAGATAGAATTACAGCATCCTGTTTATTGGAAAATTGAAAGAAAAACGGATTAGAATCAGTTTACCGTGAAGGTAAACTAAACTTCATAATCAATATACCAAGTCAAGATATGGCTGCTTCCTGTTAAGATCCTTAACCCATTCAGGCTTCTTGCAATGGTTTGTCACCCCCTCAGATGAACTCTTGAAACCCAATGAGTAATGGTGGCCACCAAACACAGGAATTCCATAAAACACTACCTGAGTTTATTCTGAACAAAATAGAATAATAAGGATCTACCAGATAAGTCAAGGAAATCTGAGGTTGTTGAATGGGTGATTATGACTTATATACGTGAACATCTAAATGGAATATGGCTTCTCCCTTCCTACGTATATGATGCACTTTTGGTATTAGCTCTACTTTTCTGCCAACAGCTTGAGAATTATCACATACAATCTGTGCCCAAATGTTATCCTCTAAAGCTGATGCCCCACACTGCTGTAGTATCACATCCAATTTGTGACATCCACCTGATATGCTTTTTCCCTTTGCCTCTGACCATTAGCAGCTTCCCATTGCTGCTACAATCTGCTACATAATAACCAAGCAGAGAGAACTTGCTTTTATCTTGTATAAGTACAGGCATCTTTCTGTTTATGCCTTGAAGAACCCTCTAACAAATGAGACAGAAATCATATAAAAAATTTAGACAAAAGCATAAGCCAATAAGTAATCACAACAAACTTGTAAAAGGAATAAAATCATCATTCACATAATATATAGCACATGTGATGAAGTAGAACATAGTTATCTGTATAAATGAAGCAAATCTGTACAGTAGCATGGGATATTTACACAGTTCAAGTGACATCAATACAATATCCTATAATTCTAACAGAACTATAATTGACAGAGGGTTTATCTTCACTGTCAACAAAAGCCACTTAGAGTCGCACCCCACTACAACGACCATTGATAATTCTATTTGTACCAAGTTATTCTCACTTCTTTTATTTGCTTACTTTATACTCTCTCCATGACCCGGTAGTTTTGGCCAAAACCTGTATTATGTGTTACGAGATACACTAAATATGTACAAAAGAATAAATTCAGGCACTTGAGGTTATAGTCCTAATCCAGAACCCATAAATTTCAAATCATACATCCACCTCTATCTCCATCTCGCTATAAATGAGCTATGACCTCTTTGTTTTAGTTTGTCCGGAAAATATATAATCTCCTTTGTGAAATCGGTAACTTACTTCCCATTTCAATGATTTAAAATCAAGAAACGGTTTATTGATATATATACAAAATCCCCCTTTTTTAATAAGGAATAATACTATGTATATCATGTTAAGAACTTAAGTTATTAGAGAGGTTACACTTTATTTACTTGATTATATCTTCAACACGCTTCCAACATGCGGACCTAATTCTTTTTCACGGCAAAGCACATAAAAGTTCCTTTGTATAATGGGCGGTGGTGAGACTTGAACTCAGGACCCCTCATGAGGTAAAAATTGTCCAAGATTATACAAGGAAACAACTATCCATTCCCTCGACCGATACGGAATATTCTAACAACCTCCTTGTTGGACACCAAGGACTAGACATCTAGACCATAGATAACATAATATAGAAACCCAACAATGTAGAAATCAAGAATAGAGATGAGTCAGACTCTGATACCATGTAAAGAAAATGGACTTGGACCTAATTTAACCTCAAAGGTTAGTGCATGGAGCATAGCACTGTACCACGAGAGTGCTCATATTCTCACTAGCACAGGTAGTGGGTAATTCTACCTACCAAGATTGATGTAGATGAGAAGAAGTCACCTAACATACAGGCAACGGCCATTCTTGGGTACTCATATTATGAAGTAACCATATATAAGAGAACAAAATTCAAGTACCCAACAAAGCTTTGTGATAAAGTTGCAGGCCTCCATTGAAGCAGGAATCCAGATAGTTTTTTTATAACCAAGAGGAAATGCAGATGGAAAAGATTTTGAACACTAGACTAGAAAAAGAAACTATCCTTCAACCAAAGCAGTTATTGAACAACAGGATTTAGAAATACAATAATTAATACAGGCAATAAGACGTGGTTTTAACCATCAAGATCTCTGTGTCTGATGATCTCGACTCCTAAGTAGTCAACAGATCCCTGAACACTAAACTTAAAAAAGAAACTATCTTTCAACCAAAGCGGTTATTGAACAACAGGATTTAGAAATAAAATAACTAATACAGGTAATAAGACGTGGTTTTAACCATCAAGATCTCTGTGTCTGATGATCTCGACGCCTAAGTAGTCAACAGATCCTTGAACAGCCACGTGCGGCTTCCCAACTTGAACACGAACAGCAGATACCTGTGGATACTTGTCGAGCGTTGTAGATGCTATGAGCTCAGCCACCTTCTCTAGAAGTTTTCTAGGTGGACCCTCCACAATCTCTTTCACTATTCTGCCAATTCTCAGGTGAAAATGATATCAAGGCAATGTCAAACAAAAATAACCATAATGATAAACAGAGAAAATTGCTCAGCAAAATATAATAATTTCTGAGAATTGCTTAAGGTATGAAAAGAAGCTGTCGTACAAGCAAACACCAGGCCAAATTACTGCAGCATGACTAAATAGGACCAGCAGGCAATCTATACGTGAAGACCAATAGGAAAGCCATTCAATTCAGTAACAAAATCATCGAATGTTCAATCTCAGTTCTGGTGTCAGTTAATTTTGGTAGTTGTTTCTCAAGTCTACATATCTTATTCTAAAAGTAGCTGTCTTAGCTAACCAAACCTAGAGTACTAATCAAGTCCATCATTTCCGATAGCAACATAGGTTACATAGCCAAGGGGAAGGTGGTTTTCGCCTTGGCTAACAAAGCTAGATAACTAGAACAAGGGAAATTCTTGGAGTTTTGGTTCCTTCTAAATAAGTTCACTTTCAAATGGGTTCCTGCAAATATTATTTGAAGCTTGATAGCAAGTCCTACACTACAGGACATAGAAAAGCGTCAAAAGGTCATCAAGCTTGTCAAGAATGGTAAGGCAATAGTGTCCAACTTCTCTCGGTCCCTGACTCTATAACCAACCATTATGAACCAGTAAAAGATTACCAGAGAGTACATTAAATCTTTGGTGATGTTAACAACAGAGACCACCGGATACTTAACCCTTTTCCCCCTCAATCAGGACTATGCCCCTCTCAAATTATCGTCTAAGGGAAGAAAGTTGCACTAGAGCAAGGTGTGAAGTAAGGAAATAACAGGAAAATGTCACTTTCTTTTTATCTTCACCATCTTCTCCAAAGAAAATACATGACACCTCGGAAAAGGCCCACCACCAAAAAATAGTTCTACAGCTTATGCCAAGTAAAGTATGAATTTTATCAAGTTTGCATAGTATGAAAGAGATTCAAAAATAGTTCTACAGATTCAACCTTTCTCCTAGTGGTCAACAGAGTAAATAATGTTACTTTCTTCTTACATATTATTAGGAACAAAATTGAAATAAAGCACAACTACTCATCTAAAATGCACTAGAGAATACGTCAAGTAGAATTCCAACAAAGATACAGTAAATCCTCACTAATTGTCGCACTCATGGTATTTCCTTCGCAGCAGTAGATCAACATAATCCCAAACTGACAAAAGATTGTTTCAAGGAGAAAAAAAATTTCCTATTCATTTTGATTAACCACTCTACACAATAATATTTCATCTAGCCTGGAAAAATAGAGCTTTGACGATAAAGAATAAACAGTGGAGAAGTCCTTGTTTGAACTAAACCAACAGGATTAGATACATGTTCCTGTTGTGGCTTCAGAATACAATACAAAGGTGTGGATATATCCATTAAGTAACATGATTCTTTTTAAAAAGCTATCAAGTGACATGATATACATACTAAATGGCTCTGAAGAAAAACAAAATCTCCTACAATAATAACAAGAACAATTTCCCAAAGACAATGTATGACTGAATTTTCTACAGTTACTTAGCAACAAGGAATTGCTTCAGGGCAACAATGGAAGATACTTTAAATGAAATACATTCTTCTATGAGAGATTGTTAATGATAAAAATTGTCAAACATTAAAATTTCATACGTTTGTTTTTATTTGTTTATTTTCAATTTACCCACAGGGAAACTGCTGAATCATCAATTCTTCCTATTTGTTAGAGAATACTTCCCAGTTTAGATACAACAGAATGAATTTCAATCGACATAGTGAGCGTAGAGCCCCAATACTTAACTGAGAAGGCTTATTTCACAAAGTTTATCAGTTACAATTGCAATAACCACTCACTTGTATATATCAGTGTAACTTAGAGTATCTGACAAACAGTCAGATTTACCAGCTGGCCGAAGATCCATCCAAGCATCAACATCAACCAGGAACTTCTGCCCCAGCTTCGTCTCTTCTGGCTTCACCCCATGATATCCATGGAACTTTAAACCCCTAAGCACAAGCTTGTCTCCTTTTGGTATATCCATGTGACCTTTCACTGATCCTCTTAAACAATGAAATAAAGAGCAGGTCATTTGAATCAATTGTGTGCATGTAATCTCATGTGTAGCTGCCTTAAAGCAGTTCTAAAACATTTGAAATAAAGTGCCTACACAACAGTTTGTATCCATATCTTAACTTCCTATCAATAACCATATGGCTCTGGAAAAAATTTCAGCCTTAAAGCAATAACCATATGGTCATTTGAATCAATTGTGTACATGTAATCTCATGTGTAGCTGCCTTAAAGCAGTTCTAAAACATTTGAAATAAAGAGCCTACACAACAGTTTGTATCCATATCTTAACTTCCTATCAATAACCATATGGCTCTGGAAAAAATTGCAGGGCGCAAATATGGCAAAAAAGGTTTGAATTTTTGCAGTCTTGCAGTATTTTGGGGCCTCGGGAAGTTCAAATGATCTTCAAACAACAGCTGCTGATAAACTCAATTCCTAGTTTGGAATTAAATACTCATTGGTTTTTCCTTCCTTCATTGAGCCGAGGGTCGATTGGAAACGGCCTCTCTGCCCTTTCGGGTAGGGGTAAGGCTCGTCTACATATTACCCTCCCCAGACCCCACTTTGTGGGACTATACTGGGTAGTTGTTGTTGTTGTAGTTGTTGCATATAAGGTTATCTTATCAGGCTCCACTTGTACACATAACTAATGTATATCATGTTACTAACAACAACAACAACAAAAAACCCAGCTTAATCACATATATGAGGTGTGGGGAGGGTAGTATATACGCAGCCTTACCCCTATCCTATAAAGGCAGAGAGGTTGTTTCCGATAGAGCCTCGGCTAAAGAAATAGTAAAATTAAAGTAACAAGCAAAATGTATATCAGGCTCTACTTAAAAAATTCTACTCTTAGAAACCTTGTATGTTGTGATAAATGCATAGACGATATTCACTCACAAATCTAGAGACTACTAAAAAAGTTTGTAAATTTGCGATTTTTCAATAAGGTTAACACAAAAAGACAACACATGTAGTGCAGACTGGGATACTAGTCTTAATAGGAAATAAACTAAAAAAAGAAAAACAAGACAAAATCGAGCATGTTTCATTAATAAGAGTGGAAAATGCTAAATAACACTGCCTTCATTCCATCATTATGGAATAGTCAAAATATCTATTCTTCAGGTTGTAAACTGATTCCTTTATCTTTTCAGAAATAAAGATTACAGAATAAAATAAAATAAATTGTATAACATGTATTAAAGGAAAATTTCTCAACTTTGTTATATGAATTCAATACAACAAATTCTAATTTAAACATAAGAGTAATAACTTTACATGGTCATATACCAAGAATCAATTGAAACTCACTTCACTAATCTAATTTGTTTGAACATTAACGATTTTTTAAAGACCCACAAAAATATATATCTGAAATAGTATCAAATTTAACAGAAAATAAGGAAGAAGAAAACTGCTAAAAAAGAAGAGAAGATTTTTCAAAGTACTTACTGGTGCTGGGTGATGCAATGAATGGTTAAGTCAGAAAAGAAGCAAGAAAATTGCTCTACCGGAAAATCTGATAGAAAAAACATAAAACACGAACTTGTGAAATTTGACAGAAAAAGCATAAAACACGAATTATAATCGTATTTTCTTCTTAAAACACATTCATCAAGTGCGGTTATCCCTTCTTAAGTTTTCTCATATTCCTATTAATTTTACACCACTGAAATTGTTGACAATCGGAGAGAGAGAGAAAATTTAAAGTTAATTAAATAATTTTATCACTTAAATATAATTGATTAATACTTTAATTTGTGAGAAATATTCTTTTGTTAATGTTAACTTAGTTTAATTTTTTAAATCCTATCACTTAAATACAATTGATTAATACTTTAATTTGTGAGAAATATTCTTTTGTTAATGTTTATTTAGTTAAAAATTTTTTTAAATACTTAATCAGAGGTTTCAAACACGGAGAGTAAAGGTTCCTTTTGATGGAGAACTCATAGCAGGTGGAATATCAATTAAAAAAAAAGTAATTTAGTTTAGTGAAATAAATTTTTTTCATGCTACTCTCTCTCTCCGATTGTCAACAATTTCAGTGGTGTAAAATTATTAGGAATATGAGAAAAATTAAGAAGGGATAATCGCACTTGATGAATGCGTTTTAAGAAGAAAATACGATTATAATTCGTGTTTTATGCTTTTTCTGTCAAATTTCACAAGTTCGTGTTTAATGCTTTTTCTATCAGATTTTCCGGTAGAGCAATTTTCTTGCTTCTTTTCTGACTTAACCATTCATTGCTATCACCCAACACGAGTAAGTAATTTGAAAATCTTCTCTTCGTTTTCAGCAATTTCTTCTTCCTTATTTTCTGCTAAATTTGATACTATTTCAGATATATATTTTTGTGTGTCAATAAAAAAATTGTTAATGTTCAAACAAATTAGATTAGTGAAGTGGGTTTCAATTGATCCTTGGTATATGACCATGTAAAATTATTACTCTTATGTTTAAATTAGAATTTGTTGTATTGAATTCATATAACAAAGTTGAGAAATTTTCCTTTGATACATGTTATACAATTTATTTTATTTTATTCTGTAATCTTTATTTATAAAAAGATAAAGCAATCAGTTTACAGCCTGAAGAGGTGCATTCGGATTCAGTGTAGACCTTCCTCCTGAAACTAACAATATTCTCCTTTCTCCAAATTGTTACCTGAAGATGCCTGAGCAAAGAATAAACCCAAGATATTAGTGCATACTGCACCAACTATGAGCACAGCACATGATCTAGCAAGTTTCAACTCAAACATCCAATTGCCCAAGGACAGCAAGGATGTGTTTCTTCTGACCTAATTACCAATAACTAGAATATTGAAAACTAAGTATTTTAGCAAAAGTAATTAAAGAAGCATTTCACAGAACTAGATAAATAGCATTCTCTATTTTTAATGACAATTATAAATAAGTTTCAGATTGGGCATCAATTCAAAACATTTAAGCCTATGTTGCCCCGGCTCTCCAAATATGTGGGGTCATATCCATGTCGAATTCTCCAAAAATGCACTACTTTGGAGGATGAGTCGGAACAACACAGTTTTCAAACGTGGTAAAACAATAAATAGCATAATAGGTACATTAGAGCACCCAAAAAGGGAAACAAAATAAAATAACCGCAGCAAATCACCACAGATCAACCCACTGACAAAGACAAGGTCAATCGATCTGTGGAAGTGTAATCCAAACTATAATAAGCCATCTTTCCTTTTTTTTTAAAAGTAACATAATGAAGAGAAAAAACAAGTCAGCTTTCAGTTTTACTTCCCACTTCCAAGTCAAACTTCGTACTAATCAAATATACTTCACAACCGGTTGAAAAAAGGTTCATCAATCAACAAAAACAACAAATCGCAACCAAAACTCAATCTTTTAATAAATTAAAAGATCAAAGTAATTCTGCACATCACTTCCAAGTCAAACTTCATACTCATCAATAAACTTAGTTGTCCCTAGAAAAAATGTTCATCTATCAATGCAAAACAACTAATTGCAACAAAAATCAATCATTTTGACCACAAAGTGGACTTACCAAAATCAGAATTCACCACAACCAAGAAAATCAATCATCTTCAGTAAAAAAAATAAAAATTAAAATTAAAATATAATCAATAATTTTTCAACAAGAACTTCCCATATCCAAATCAAACTTCATGCTCATCAAGTATACTTCGGGATCGCTAGAAAAAAAAGTTCATCAAACAACACAAAACAACTCATCCCAACAAAAATATTCATTTACAGCAAAATATACATTAAAATTTCATTTTTTGAAATAATTCCACAAATCACTTCCAAGTCAAACTTACATCGCGATCGCTATAATAGATATCATATAATTTTGTCCATTAAAATTTGAGCAGACAAAAAGTATTTAAGTAATCTCAACTTCAAACTAAAAAAAACTTTTAGTATTGTTATATTGAGTCATCCATATTATCTTTGTCATTTTTAACTAATAAAGCTTATTCTTCTTTCTTCTGCTAATGATAATATTACAATAATAACATTTGTTGATTGATAGTGCGTATGCAATGGTCTTCACGTTGTTGAATGCACTAATAGCCTTGAAAACTATTTGTCAAATATTCAATTGGGAAAAATATTGTAGATGAGTAAAAAAATTCGAAATAGGATGTCACACCTCATTATTACACGGCTACCCCGAAAGATAAACGTATAATGGATTTTCCAATTAAAGTGACAGTATTCGAAATGAGATTATTTATTTAGAGTCACCACTTGGGATAGGTTTGGCTTTTGGTGTCCCAAGTCACCGGTTTATTTAGAATCCTAAATCGGGGAAAATTGTCGATTGCTCAGATGGAGTCTGCTAACCAAAAATTCTAAGTAAGTAATTCTGTTGATCCGAGGGAAGGTGTTAGGCACCCTCGGATCCCGTGGTTCTAGCACGGTCGCTTAAACTATTATAATTGGCTAAAAATCTGATTTTTTTACATGTTCATCCTATAGTTCAATTTTAAATTATTTTTATACCGCTTTTAATATTTTTAAGAGAATTGCAATGTTGTTAAAAACATGTTGCGAACCATATCACATAAATGCGCCCGCGGTATTTGACATATTTCAAATTCATTGAGATTTGGATTTGGGTCACATAAATGTGCACCCGTACTTAGGAAGATAAAATTATTAAAGACGCGCTTAAAGCAACTAACGGCTGTGAATTTTGCGGGAGGCCATGAAAAGTCGCTAAATGGCACGTCTGAAGTTCTAAGAATTTTAAAATTAATTAAGTGAGGGGCCTGGGTTATAGAAAATAGAGTCATAACTGTATCAAGTGGTTATTGTGGCAGCGCATTAGTATTGGCTTGAGAAACCATTTGAAACAATTTAACAAATCAATGCTAATCTAATCACGCCTAAACAATTCACGAAGATAGCATATGTAATTATATTTCTTTGTATGATGACATTCCAATAAAGAAAATTGACAATGCATGTATGAGAGAAAGCATAAGTTTGCATAATGTCACTCTCTAAGTTTGTCTTTTCCCTTAATATGCATAAACGAAATCGAGACATGAATAATCTTGATTCATCACTAGCATATCCAATTTTCTTCCTAATATAAGCGTGAAACATGGAAGAAACATGTTTACAAGAAAATATAAAAGACATGTACTGTCCATTTTAAATAAGAACATCAAACACTTCCAACAGAAGTATCACCAAATCATTTTCACTGCAACTACTAAATGCACAGGAATTTAACACATAAGCCAAGCCATAGGAGGAAATATGCAGAGTAATTACACTTAGAAAACCAGTAAATCAAACGATAATCTGTTCAGATAGTAACATTACCACTTGAGTCCAGATTTATGCGTTGGTTCAACACCTGTTCCAGCGAATATTTCCTTGATAGCAGTAGAAATAATCAGCCACTACCCTATATTTGACTCTCAAAATTCCGATGAGACCCAGCAGATCTCACGCAGTGATTTCGGGTTCTTCAGCAAATGCATTTGACTACACAGCTCCAAATGCAGTACGAAACTCCAATCATTTCCTTTTCCCGATAGAAATTAATCAAATAAAGTATGGAACTAAAACAAATGTAGCTCCATAACAACAGAATAACAACGAGAAACAGTGTAACGACAACGCAAATCAACAGGCAAAGAGCGAAAATTTCACGGCTCCAAACAGCTTTTTATATATGAAAATTTCGGGACAGCAGTAGTAAGACTTTAAAATAGCCAAATATAGACGGAAAATTACTTCAAATGGGTGTTCAGCTACTAATTGCAGGAGAAACAACCGCAAACAGCTCCGACTTCTATTGGTAAGGAAGATCAACAACAAACAGCAACTAGAGCACAAATCCACTGCTCTGAACCAGATAACCCAGCAGATTCGACAACTTCAACAGTAATGAGATTTCAACAAGTCCGAAACATTGACGGGAAGAAACTCGAACCTCGACGACACAATAGACTTTGGACTTGACCTTTTCGAAGTCCTTTTAAATTCAGCTGAAGGAAACAGCCATTTAACGATTTTTGGTGACTGTTTGGGGTTAATTTAAATGGCTGCTTTGACTGGTTTCGGGGTGGAGACGAAGAAGCAAGGGGGATTAGGGTGTGTAACGGTTGAGGAAAATGAAGACGTGAAGGGGAGAGGGGGTCTCTCTGCTTGTTGATTTGTGACGAAGAAGGCGAATGGGAGGGCCTGTTTTCGATAAAGCTGCGCTGATTCCCCTCCCCCTGTTAGCTCTAGGTCTTGCTTTATAATAGAAATAAAGTTTTGGCATGGAGGGTATAGGGTTGGGCAAGAAATAAGGAAATTGGACCCTTTTTGGGGAATTGGCCCAAGCCAACTTTTTTAAAAGAAACAAAATCTAAATATTTTTTTTTCTTTTTTTTCTTTAATTAATTAAAATCCTAAATTAATCTATTTTGTAAATATTAAAATTCTTTATTTATTTTTTAACATTAAAATAAATACTTAACTTAAAACTAAATAAAAAAATGTTAATTTTAAACACTAAAAGTTAAATTCGTAAAAGTGACAATTTTTAGGATTTTTTCTATGATTTAAAAATATTAAAAATGCATGAAATACAAATAAACAAAGAAAAATTTCTAAAATTAATAAAAATTGTTATGAAATAATATAAAGACAAGAACAATAATGCAAGAATAAGAACAATATAGAGAGAGAATAGGGAGAGAGAGAAGTATTCTTATTAATACTTGGGGTGATTTACAATGGGGTAAGACCCCTCTATTTATAGGAAAAGGAATGACTTAGCTTCAAGCTAAAACTCTTAGACATTCACTCTAAATAGACTTCTATTTTATAACACTCCCCCTTGAATGTCTATTCAATAATGTGTCTCATAAAACCTTAAAACCAAAACCCATTGGGAAAAATTAAAGAAAGGAAAAAGAGTACGCATGTTTGAATATGCGCTTATTGGTTGCCTCGTTAAAAACCTTGCAAGGAAAACCCGGTGGGACAAAACCTTGTAAGGAAAAAAGAGTGCAACGCGCCTTAACTCCCCCTGATAAGAACATCAATTTATGTCCTTACGTCTTCGCATCCCGATCTTGTGAACTAGCTTCTTGAAGGTTGACTTTGGTAGAGATTTTGTAAACAAATCAGCCATATTGTCGCTTGAACGAATCTGTTGAACATTGATATCACCATTCTTTTGAAGATCATGTGTGAAGAATAACTTTGGTGAAATATGCTTCGTTCTATCTCCTTTTATGAATCCTCCCTTCAATTGAGCTATACATGCTGCATTATCTTCATACAAAGTTGTGGGTAGTTTATCACACTTCAAACCACATTTGCCTTGGATATGATGTATTATCGACCTTAACCATACACACTCCCGACTTGCTTCATGAATAGCAATTATCTCGGCATGATTAGATGAAGTAGCCACAATTGATTGCTTAGTCGAACGCCAAGATATGGCGGTTTCTCCACAGGTAAACACATAACCCGTTTGAGATCGAGCCTTGTGTGGGTCGGACAAATATCCAGCATCAGCATAACCAACAAGATCCGGGCTGCAATTCTTGCCATAAAATAAGCCCATATCGGTAGTTCCCTTTAGGTACTGCAATATGTGTTTGATCCCATTCCAGTGTCTCCTCGTGGGAGCCGAGCTAAATCTTGCTAAGACATTAACTGAAAAGGATATGTCCGGTCTTGTAGTATTTGCAAGATACATTAGTGCGCCAATTGCGCTAAGATATGGTACTTCAGGACCAAGTAGCTCTTCATTCCTTTCTTGTGGTCGGAATGGATCTTTGTTCACATCAAGTGATCGAACAACCATCGGTGTACTTAAAGGATGTGCTTCATCCATGTAAAACCGTTTCAGTACCTTTTCTGTATAGGTAGATTGATGAACAAAAATTCCGTTTGCCAAATATTCAATTTGCAAACCAAGACATAGTTTAGTCTTTCCGAGATCTTTTATCTCGAATTCATCCTTTAGATAATCAATTGCCTTTTGGAGTTCTATAGGGGTTCAAATAAGGTTTATGTCATCGACATATACGGCAAGTACAACAAATTCCGATGTTGTTTTCTTTATAAAAACACACGGGCAAATGGCGTCATTTATATAGCCTTCTTTTAACAAGTACTCACTAAGAAGATTATACCACATTCGTCCTGATTGCTTTAGATCATCAAGGACCTTTGCAATTTAATTGAGAACATTTCCCGAGATTTTGAATTATGCGCGTTTGGCATCTTGAGTCCATCGGGAATTTTCATGTATATCTCATTATCAAGTGAGCCATAAAGATAGGCAGTAACCACATCCATTAAGTGCATGTCAAGCTTTTCATGGACAGCAAAACTTATGAGATAACGAAAGGTTATCGCATCCATTACAGGCGAATATGTCTCTTCATAATCGACACCAGGCCTTTGAGAAAAACCTTGTGCAACAAGGCGTGCCTTATATCTTTGTACCTCGTTTTCTCATTTCTTTTGCGTACAAAGACCCATTTATAGCCGACAGGCTTAACACCATTAGGTGTTTCAACTATAGGGCCAAAAACTTCACGTTTTGCCAGCGAATTCAATTCTGATTGAATTGCTTATTGCCACTTTGGCCAATCCTGTCTTTTTCGACATTCTTCAACAGATTGAGGTTCGAGATCCTCACATTCTTGCATAATGCTAGATGCTACATTATAAGCAAAGGCATTATCCACCACAATATCCACTCGATTAATATTTGCCTCAATATTAATTGGATTTAGGGATAGTTCCGTATTTTCCAGAGTCTCGGACTCAATGGATTCTTCATGAATCTCAGAATTTGTTAAATCATGAGATTCTTTCGTGGTGTCATTTTGATCGTTCTTTTTCCTCTTTCTAGGATTTCGATCTTTGGAACCTAATGGTCTGCCACGCTTCAGGCGTGCATTCGACTCATTGGTTATGACACTAGATAATTGTCCAACAGGGACATCAATACGGATTGGAACATTTTCCGCGGGAATGTGGGATTTCGTTATCCTTTTCAAGTCCGTAAATGCGTCAGGCATTTGATTTGCTATTCTTTGCAAGATAATCTTTTGTACCTCTCTTTCACAAATAGAGGTATGTGGATCAAGATGAGATAATGATGCATTTTTCCATAAAATTTCCCATTTGGTTTCACCAACTTCTCCCCCTAATTTTGGGAAAAGTGTCTCATCGAATCGACAGTCTGCAAATCGTGCAGTAAATACATCGCCTGTCAATGTTTCGAGGTAGCGAATGATGGAGGGCGATTCAAACCCAACATATATTCCTAACCTTCTTTGCGGACCCATTTTGGTGCGGGATGGCGGTGCTATAGGCACATATACTGCGTATCCAAAAATTCTTAAATGGGATATATTGGGTTCATGACCCAAAACCAATTGCAACGGGGAATACTTGTGGTAATTCGTCGGTCTGAGACGAATTAGCATTGCTGCATGTAAGATGGCGTGACCCCATACCGAAGTGGGCAGCCTCGTTCTCATAAGTAATGGCCTTGCAATCAACTGCAGGCGTTTAATTAACGATTCTGCAAGACCGTTTTGAGTGTGAACATGAGCTACAGAATGTTCAACTTTTATCCCGATTGATAAGCAATAATCATTAAATGCTTGGGATGTAAACTCAGCAGCAGTATCCAGTCTAATGGACTTGATTGGATTATCTGGAAATTGTTCGTAGTCGAATTATTTGTGCCATTAATTTCGCAAACGCAAGGTTGCGTGATGACAACAGGCACACATAAGACCATCTACAGGATGCGTCTATCAAGACCATGAAATACCTAAACGACCCACTAGGTGGGTGAATAGGTCCACAAATGTCCCCTTGTATACGTTCCAGAAACGTGGGTGACTCAGTCCCAACCTTTGTTGGTGATGGCCTGATAATCAACTTGCCTTGATAACACGAAGTGCAAGGATATTCATTATTCGAAAGAATTTTGAAATTCTTTAATGGATGCCCATATGAGCTTTCTATAATCCGTCTCATCATGACCGATCCTGGGTGTCCCAATCGATCATGCCAAAGTACAAAGGTATTGGAATCAGTAACCCTTTGGTTTACTGTTGAATGTGCCTCAATTGCACTAATTCTTGTCCAATACAGGCCACAAGATAAAGACGAGAATTTCTCAATAACCCTCTTTTGGCCGGAGTCATTCTTTGTGATGATGAGATATTCAATATTATCTTCATCCATTGTCTCAATATGATAGCCATTCCGGCGTACATCTTTAAAACTCAACAAGTTTCTCTTAGACTTGGAGGAGAACATTGCATTCTCTATGATTAACGTCGTGCCCTTGGGCAGAGTTACAATTGCTCTTCCGGAGCCTTCAATCAATTTACTACTTCCAGAGATTGTAGTAACGTTTGCCTTACACATATTTAGTTGAGAGAAATACTTCCTTTCTTTGAGTATTGTATGTGTAGTACATGAATCAATTAGGCAAATACTTTTACAGTTGGATGTTGATCCAAGTTCGCTTTGTGAGATATCCATATTTGCTATCCCATAGTTTGACATACAAAAGAGATACAAGAACATAAGAATAAACAAGTTCAATTCTTTTGTGTCACATAATATTTTCAAAATCTGCTGCTAACAGTTGACTAACAAAATCAGATATGTTATCCATTACTTTGCAGTTTGAAAATTTCAGTTTAAACGTTTTCTTCAAACAATCGATTGTTAAACACAAACAATCGATTGTTGAACATTGACAATCGATTGTTAAACACACACAATCGATTATTTGCTATTTTGAAAAACTTCAGATCACACTGTCTTAAGACAATCGATTGTTATGCATAGACAATCGATTGTTATGCATAGACAATCGATTGTTGGCTATTTTTGAAAAATTCCAGACCTCACTGTTTCAAGACAATCGATTGTTATGCATGGACAATCGATTGTTGGCTATTTTGAAAAATTCCAGACCTCACTGTTTCAAGACAATCGATTGTTATGCATAGACAATCGATTGTTGGCTATTTTGAAAAATTCCAGATTACACTGTCTTAATGACAATCGATTGTTAGACAAAGACAATCGATTGTGGATGATTTTTGAAAAATTCCAGATTACACTGTCTTAATGACAATCGATTGTTAGTCAAAGACAATCGATTGTTGATCAATTGTTTTTCAGTTTTAATGCGAAAATAGTTGATAATCGACTAGTTTTTCAGGCTAGTCGATTACCCCTACTGAAAAATAAAAATATTATTGATATTTGAACATATTGAAGATATTCTAAAGAACTACTGCTAACATTGCTTTATGAACTAACTAATACGAGCTAATACTAATGACTATTAGTTTATACAAATAAGTAGAACAAAATCAAATAACTCCATCTTCTTTCATTACGGACCCATCGCCGATTAGGTGGTCTATTTTCCCTTCGGGTTGCTCAAAGAAGTCTGCCACATCCAGGTGGGTGATGTCCTCATCGTCGTCATAGACAAAATTTGTTTCAGGGCCTTTTCTCTTTCGAGATGCTTGATAAAGGTCAACCAAGTGTCTTGGTATACGGCACGTCTTTGACCAGTGCCCTTTCCCACCGCAACGATAACATATAGTTTCTGAACTATTTGCCTTAGGATCTTCATGACCCCGTTTCTGCTTTCGGCGGTTATCTCTCTTTAGGGATTGACGGACTTCATTGGAATTTCTTCCTTGTCTACGTCCCTGGCTATGACCCCGTTTACGACCATGAGCATGGTCCTTTTCATGTTTGGCATAATGAGAGTGCACCTTATCTGCTTCAGGCAGTGGTGTAGACCCAGTGGGTCGATTTTCATGATTTCTCATGAGCAGGTCATTATTTCGCTCAGCCACTAGTAGAAGAGAAATCAATTCAGAGTACTTTGTAAAGCCTTTCTCTCTGTACTGTTGTTGCAGTACTATATTGGAGGCATGAAACGTTGTAAACGTTTTCTCAAGCATATCATAATCGGAGATATTATCCCCGCATAGCTTCAATTTAGAAGTAATTCTGAACATTGCAGAATTATATTCAGAAACAGACTTAAAGTCCTGGAGCCTCAGATGAGCCCAATCATATCGTGCTTGTGGCAGAGTGACCAACTTCAGGTTGTCATATCTCTCCTTTAAGCCGTTCCACAAGACGAGTGGATCATTGACGGTGAGATATTCAATCTTCAAACCTTCATCAAGGTGATGGCGCAAGAAAATCAAGGCCTTCGCACATTCTTAGGTGGATGCTTTTTCTCTATCTTTGATGGTGTCTCCGAGACCCATAGCATCTAAGTGGATTTCAGCATCCAACACCCATGTCATATAGTTCTTGCCCGAAATTTCAAGGGCAACGAACTTTCTTTTCGTAATGTCAGACATAATCGAAAATTAAATAGGAAGAGGGAAATACCTTAGATTTTTCGAGAATGGTTCTTGAGATGGTAGAGTCTCGTGCTGATAACGTGTTATGAAATAATATAAAGACAAGAACAACAATGCAAGAATAAGAACAATATAGAGAGAGAATAGGGAGAGAGAGAAGTATTCTTATTAATACTTGGGGTGATTTACAATGGGGTAAGACCCCTCTATTTATAGGAAGAGGAATGACTTAGCTTCAAGCTAAAACTCTTAGACATTCACTCTAAATAGACTTCTATTTTATAACAAAAATTATTTTTTGTCTACTTTTTAGGAGTTATTCTCATTTATGACAAAAATTACGTGATCACATAGTGTATGAAAATCGTGATGGAAAAAGCGTGAGGAGAATTCTAAACTCGAGATATGCAAAATAAAAAGACTCCCTGGGAGATGGTATTCTTTGTTTTAGGTCTTGATAGATTTTTCTATCGATTGAAGTTATTACGCTGGCTGATTAAATCTCTTCCTAACGCCTTTAGGGGCTGTGAAGAGAGCCCAGTTCCAGGCCTGCTTGACTACATAAAATTGTAAATAATAGGCAATTATTTTTTAGAAGACATCGAAAGAATCTAAATATATTTTTACATGCTGCACTATTTATTCTTTTGTTCTCTATATATTTTGAAATAAAAACACGTATTGACGTTCTAAGATTTAAATGTTTATTTATTACCAACAATGGGTTTTACAATTAACAAAAAGATATTATCACTTTTAGCACGCAATAAACTAAACATATCTGATAAAAATATATAAAACTTATATAATTTTATGTATATACTGCTCAGAACATACATATATATATATATTATTTCTTTTTTTATTATTATCTGTACAACAGTTATATAGTGTTATTTTCTCGATACCAAATACGAGATCAAATAACTTGACCAGATATTTAGCGGTGAAGTAATAGGGGGGAACAAATTAGCCGGTAAAGTGATAAAGCCATGTATACGTCACGCCTAGTCGAGAGAGAAAAACAATGGGCCCACTAAGTATGTTACAGGCTTGTAATCGTGGGCCATGTACAAATGACCGGACGGACTTATAAGAAGAAACCTTTCAACCTACGGTTTTGAATTGTTTGAGTAGTTATGATATGTGTCTCAAAAATCGTGCCAGTGTGGAGCCCAGTTAACAACTGGATCCTTATAATTAGCATTTGATCGCGTGTTGAGTTAATGGGTAAACGGCCCAAAAATCCGCATTTATTGATTTTCTTTAGGCATGCATGATTAATTAAAGATTATTGTGCTACTTTCTATAGGCATTAATTATAATATTTTTTATTATAGACCTTATAATATAAAATCTCTGCACCTTAAAGAGAAAACACAAAATATAAACTAATTTCTCTCATGGCTGCTAAAGCTAGTTTTCATTTCATCTCATTAAAATGTTTTGATTTGATTTTACAGGTGTCTTTATGAACAAACAACAACAACAACAACTACCCAGTTGTCCCACCAGGTGGGGTATGGGGAGGGTAATATGTAAACGAGCCTTACCCCTGCCCGTAAGGGCAGAGAGGCTGTTTCCAAACGACCCTCGGCGTGTAGGATAAAAAGAGGGAAAGCTGCATTACGAAAACAAAGGTAAAATTAGAAACACAAGCAAAACAAAACAAAATAATAAAGCATAGGTACTCCTGCAATAATAATGTAAGTACTCATGAAAACATAAGCAACATAAATACAGTCGCATGCAATAATGCAATAATAACAAACAGTAACTACCATATTAACAACCATATGGAGACATAAGCTAAAACACTAGTCACCTATGGGTAACCCTACTATCCCACACCCAACCCCGAGAGATGCGAACGAAGGACTCTAGGAGCCCCTAGCCTACAATCCTGATTCTAGACCTCCAAATGCCCCTATCAAGGGTCATGCCCTCGGTAACCTGCAATCTGGTCATGTCCTGCCTAATCACCTCTCCCCAATGCTTCTTAGGCCTCCCTCTCCCTCGCCGACCACCAACAATCTCCAGCCGCTCGCAGCTCCTCACCGGGGCATCGAGGGCCCTCCTCCGAACATGCCCGAACCACCTCAGTCGCGCTTCTCGCATCTTCTCGTCCACCGGGGCCACCCCTACCTTCTGTCGAATAACTTCATTCTTGATCTTATCCAGCCTGGTGTGCCCACACATCCACCTAAGCATCCTCATCTCCGCGACCTTCATTCTCTGAACATGCGAGTTCTTCACGGGCCAGCACTCCGCCCCATATAACATCGCAGGCCTAACCACGGCTCTGTAGAATTTCCCCTTGAGTTTGTGTGGAATTTTCTTGTCACACAGGACCCCTGAAGCGAGCCTCCACTTTGACCACCCCGCTCCAATCCGATGGGTGACGTCCCCGTCAATCTCTCCGTCCCCCTGAATCACAGACCCAAGGTATCTAACACTGTCCCTCTTGGCGATGGCCTGATAACCAAGCATCACTTCCCCGCCTACCCCACCCGGCCCGTCGCCAAACTTGCACTCCAGATATTCTGTCTTAGATCTGCTTATTTTGAAACCCTTAGACTCGAGGGTCTGTCTCCATATCTCCAACCTTTCACTAACACCGGCCCTCGTCTCGTCTATCAATATTACATCATCAGCAAAGAGCATACACCAAGGCACATCCCCTTGGATATGTCGGGTTAGTGATGTCTTTATGAACAAACATCACTTAATTATTCCATGTATCCTTTTTTTTCATTATCTCATTCTTATAACAGACCCAGCATCGTGTACACCTCGACAGAGACGCATCCAAGGCTTATGGGTTCCTACCATAATTTTATATTAATATACAATAATAATTGGTTTCACAGTTAGATATTTATAAATATTTAATAAATTTTTTAATATAAATATGGAGTTTATGCAAAAATTACTGGATTCCCGAGAACTCATATTCTACACTCTAGGTCCGCCCCTGCACCTCGATTATTTCATCCAATATTTGCTGCAATTTGTCTAAAGTCATCTCGTTTAGAATATCATTAATTGCTTGCTGCTACTATTTCCTCCTATCTAAAATAGGTTATTTTTATTATTGTTTCACACATTAAAAAATTGATCTTTTAACATTAGTTAGCAATAAAATTGATCATATTAACATTTACCATCTTTTTACATAAACACTCATAATACATCTCCAACATTATTACTCCAAGGGCATGTAGGAAAAAAATAATTAATAAATTCTTGAAATCTGATAAAATCACTTATTTTGGACCACAAAAAAACAAAAAAATTACTTATTACAGACATGAGGAAGTACTTTCTTTTTTTTTTTTTTTTTTGAGCAGGTCTATCAAAAATAACCTATATTCACAAGGTAGGAGGGGTAAACTAGCCCCCGCTTGTAAATATTACATCGGATTTGTTGTTGTTTCAATACTTGATTCTAGTTTGTTCCATGACTTTTTTTCTTATTGAAGATGGAAGAAGATAAGAAGTCAAAATTAGATGTATTAACTTTTGTACTCGGAACCACGCCATCTTCTTTCACCTGGTAACTATGTCCACCTAATTGGCACTGTGCATCTCGCTAAAGATAGAACCTTTTAACACTCCCAAAATATTTCATTGCAATACCAAATATAAGGATGAAGTTGAGTAAGTACTCTAAGAAGGACAACAACACTACACCATTCATCAATATTCAGTCCTATAACCAAACAAAATTGCTGCATCATGGATAAAGATGGCCAAAAACGTTTCTAACTATACACACAAATAGCTTGCTTTTCCACCCTACCTTTCCCGTGTACAAAAATTTATGAAACAATTCCTAAAACTGAGAATAATGAAAAGAATTCGCGTATGGAAAAGCAGTATGTGAAATACCAAGCTAAAGAATTCTTTTTTTAAATTTTTCTTTTGTTGTTGTCTCTCTTTTGAACAACTATCGGTGCAATTGGCAGTTGCAATCTTGCTTGCAAGCGAGGACAGCTTCATGGCAAAGGCGCCAGTATTCTTTATATGGAATAGACACCCATGGCAACATCGGGGGAAGACCAATTTTTGGAGCTGATGGAGTTCTGCAATATAATGGGAAGTAAACCAGAGAGGTGAAAACGCCATTCCCCATGGAAAATATTTTCCGGAAAAATGCTTTCCGGTGTTTGATTAGTTTAAAAAAAAGGCAGTCCAGTGCACAAAGCCTCCCGCAATCACACAGGGTTCAGAGAACTAACAGTTAGTTGGAGCACGTAATATAAAGTTAAAAATTAAGATAGTCGTAAAGCAAATGACTTCCGCGCATAAGTGAGGGGAGTCATTGTTTATCCTTTTGAGGGAAATGGTTTTCCATGGAAAACAACAACAACAACAACAACAACAACAACTACCCAGTATAATCCCACAAAGTGGGGTCTGGGGAGGGTAATATGTAGAGCCTTACCCCTACCCGAAAGGACGGAGAGACTGTTTCCAATCGACCCTCGGCTCAGAGATGGAAAGGAAAAACAAAACAAAAACAAAAACAGAAACAAAAGAGCATTAGTAAGTCCAGCAGAAATAGAGTAAATAATTATCTAAACATAAGTACCATAAATAAAATAGCATGCAATAATATCAGACAGTAACTTCCATGGAAAACATTTCTGGTAATTGAACACCAGAAAATGAATTCCTCGTGGAAAACATTTCTATGAAATAACGACTTTTGTCATACCAAACACATCCTAAGAATTCCTTAAAATGAGTAAAAGAAGATCTACTAAGGGCAAGTTGAAATACCTTTTCCCTGTAAGAACTCCGTAAGCTGACAATGCAATGGAAGATCTAGACACATCTGAAAAAACATTTCTATAATGGGGCCAAACTACTTGTCCTGCACCAGATTTTTGCAGAGTTAGCGAACACCATAAACACACTTGAAAAAGAACAAATAACAAACAAGCATGTTTTAGAACCATGAGCAAGGAAGGGAAAGTATAATATGCTGATAACAGAGAAGCTAATTCTATTTTCTAGCTTGATACATTGACATGGTAAAACGACAAGTCGACAACCTTCATGTGAAAGCTTGCAGTATATTATTCTGTTTCTTCAGTAGTGTTACTACAGTGGTAGTAGAAAGGTTCTATTATTTGGAAAGGGAAATGTGACACTACCAGGAGCAAGTTTTCTCAAATTTGGGAGGGATTACACCATAAAAGTGCAGGATTTCAAAATCACCAGTAAAAGTTTCCAACAAAAAGGATCATTTTCTTAAGGTATCTTCATTAAAAGGACCACTACAATAAGAAGGATAACAAATGATCAAGTAAATTGAGCTTCAGATTCTCCTCCTGTTTCGCACAATAGTCCATACAGTTTAGATTATCATGAAAAGGAAGACCATAATCAATAAGAGAAGTAGAATAATCTATATCTTCCTAGTAGTTTCCTATTATAGCTTATTGAAAAGCCACTTCTAGGGTAACTGGAAAGGTTGCACCAAAAGTGAACTTCAAATAGATCTTTTCTTTTTTAATATTGTAGATAAATAATGCAATAAAAAGTGCCAAATGCATAAAAGTGAGCTCCTATCCAATACAAACAAACTCCAGAAGCAAGAAAAATCATTCACGACCTTGCTCACAAAATCTTAAGATTAAACATTAATGCTCAGAGACTTACTTAAGTTCAAAAAATTGCTGTAAAGAAATGAAACCAGAACTGTCGATCTGCAGCAGCTTGCCCTGTGAGAATTCTTAGAGCCTGATGCAGTCTTTTCAGCAGATTTAATCTCTGAAGAATTGGTCGCATTTCTCTGACAAAAAACAATATCAAACCATAATCCACTAGGAAATCGTTTTCTCCTCGTGAACCAAAAGAAAATCTTAATGTAAGGTGTTGCGTGAATTATAGATATGCCAAACTGAATGGCTATGCAGACAAAGCTAATGGTTGTCTTCATAATGGTGAAGAAAATATAGAACAATGAAGTCGTCGGCAGCAGAAGTAGAAGCGGAGTAAATAGGAGAGACCCAACTACATGCTGCTCCACACTGTACGCATAGCTGTCCAGTCTCTGACGAAGAGGATTCCACTTCCTACCCCTGTAAGTAAAGGAGACAGGGTGTTATTGGTTTTAAGAAACCACACGACAGCAAAGCAACTGGTAACTAAACAAAGAACAAAGGGATCCATAAAATTGTTCTTTCCTATTTCTATCTTACAGTCGGTGAGTCTCAAAGCAGCAACATGCTTGATGCTGGTTAGCAAAAATTGATAATAGTACAACGACATACCCAGCAAAAGTAATCTAGTGTGTGCGGAGACCCACAAAATGATAATAGTGATTTTGTGAAAATAATTCAGTTAATAGTCCTCTCTACCGAAAACACAAGCAAAAGTTTGGTAGCTGTCCATGACCAAACTATTCCTCTATACTTGAATTTGGCAATTTATTTGATAGAAAACTCAATATTCGTCTGAAGGAGTTTTTTGGTGACCTAGCAGTTTGGGAAAAGAAACCACGGGAAGAAATTGAAGACAAAAAAGCAACCATCACCATTTACTCTAGAAAACCATGCAACCAAGTCAAGAGAGTGACTAAGTTTAGCAAAGTGGAAAACACGGAGTGAAGAACACATCAAAGTTTGTAGAGCAAACCAATACATGAAAGTAACATATAATAAAAAGCATAGATTAAATAGGTTGTCCAGAATGAACATTTTGGTTCACAGAAGTTAAAGAAGGGTTATTAACCAGAACTTCAATAGCAATGTTACATCTTTTTGGTGAATGGTCTTTCTTTTTAGCTGCTAAAAACACCAGCAGATCACAAATGAATAACAAAAGTAGAACGTGAAGCTATTACACTCCCCTTTCGATAACCACACTCCTCTTTTATATTGATAATATTAACCTTGAGAAAATCCTCTTCCCTCCCTTCCTCATTCTCCTGCTCACAGAATGGCCCTAATGCATAGATCCACCTTATTTTCCTTATCCTGATCTTCCCTATCCCCTTTTGTCTGTTCCTTCTTTTCCTGCAGTTTCTTTTCGGTGAGATTTTCCAATCTGCTGTTCAGCAATAAATAGTCCTTACTCCATTGCCACTATCCCTTAATTTTGCCAGTCACTTGGATGAATAATTGTTGAATAAATTCATTACAGACCAAGGAAAGATCAGTTTTTAAGTTTAAATGGGGCTAACTGGTTCACCTTAAACTTTTCTAAAATTTGATGAAATATCCTTTTTTTGGTTTTTAGGGTGATTGGAGAGAAAGATTAAAAGCCCTACTGTTGTGTAGTGAAGTTTCACTCCATGCTTGCCTCCTATTTCCGTAGTTACTGAGTAGCCTACAAGAATGAGTCTATTTCTGTTGTATGGCACTAAGAAAAGGATAAAAAGGACTAAAGATTTTGGAAGCCTCAACAGGTTAAAATTTGCTACCCTTAGATCAACTGAACAATACCAATCCACAAGATACTTTAGAGTGCATAAAGCATTATAGTGTAAGATACCTGAAAAGTCGCCATAAAGCATCTACAGCCTGTATTTGCCACGAATAGAGCAGTGTAAGCAACCACTGAAGAGTAGAAACATGTGTTGTTGCTAGTGAAATTGTGTCAATGATTAGCGCAGCTGCTGCAGTCAGCCCAAACAACGAACCAAATACAGCAACTACTTTTATGAGATGAATCAAGAATAAACCCAATAACCACCAAATGGTAGACCAAACTTGAATAGCAATCAGGGATATTGTCCCAAGAACTCCAGCTAGCTCAGTGTTCAGCTTGAATCCCGCTGGATTTCCCATAAGCCACACACAACCAGTACGCAGAAGATAGTTAGTGGCATTTTCAGAAAAACTTGAAACCCATGCACAAGCTTCTCTTGCTCTACACCACAATATGATGCCAAGAAAGTTCCCCAGAAGTAGATCAACTACAAGGCTTGTCCACATGGAATGTTTGTGAAATGCTGCTTTCTCAGCATACTCCACACAAGATTGAGACCTAAAATACAAGTCAGCTTAGTGAAGGAATAATATAATAAAATAGCAGATCAAGAAAACACAGAATACACATGTCTCAATAAATTACGCCTCAATCCCAAATCACTTGGGTTCACTATATCAATCCTCCTTATCCAATTCGCACTATCCAGATAACACAGAAGACACATGGCAGGATGAGCTCAGAGAATAAGGTTATCAGGGAAAGTTTACCTGAGACCATAATCTTTGAGAAAAACTGGCCAATACAGGAGTTGACAGCACCGGATTTCTAGATTTTTACATGTATTGCTGAATAACTTCTCCAATGCGACGTAGATATATGATTGGGACATGTGGCTCAAACAGACATGGAAAGACTGAAGGATGATGTAGAAGATAGTTGAGAATGATGCAAGCAATACAGCAAGCAGTTGCCATGTCAAAATAGAAAACCTGACAAGCCATTTGATAGCTATTAGAAATAGCGATGAAACAAATGGAGCAGAATAAAATGGAGGTATGTCAAAGTTTAAAAGATATTACATGCCAAAGAAATGGAAGGAAACCCTGGATCTTTTGGCAGAACAATATGCTTCGGTAAATACTTTAGCCGCATTAGCAGTGTTGATAGATAGAATTACAGCGTCCTGTTTATTGGAAAATTGAAAGAAAAACGGTTTAGAATCAGTTTACCGTGAAGGTAATACTAAACTTCATAATCAATATACCAAGTCAAGATATGGCTGCTTCCTGTTAAGATCCTTAACCCATTCAGGCTTCTTGCAATGGTTTGTCACCCCCTCAGATGAACTCTTGAAACCCAATGAGTAATGGTGGCCACCAAACACAGGAATTCCATAAAATACTACCTAAACAAAATAGAACAATAAGGAACTACCAGATAAGTCAAGGAAATCTGAGGTTGTTATATGGGTGATTATGACTTACATACGTGAACATCTAATTGGAATATGGCTTCTCCCTTCCTATGTATATGATGCACTTTTGGTATTAGCTCTACTTTTCTGCCAACAGCTTGAGAATTATCACATACAATCCGTGCCCAAATGTTATCCTCTAAAGCTGATGCCCCATAGTGCTGTAGTATCACATCCAATTTGTGACATCCACATCTCCATCTTCCACACTTCCCTTCAGGTGCAAGTTCATCTGCACATAAGCATGTCCTCTTATCAGTATAGCTGATATGCTTTTTCCCTTTGCCTCTGAGCATTAGCAGCTTCCCATTGCTGCTACAATCTGCTGCATAATAACCAAGCAGAGAGAACTTGCTTTTATCTTGTAGAAGTACAGGCATCTTTCTGTTTATGCCTTGAAGAACCCTCTAACAAATGAGACAGAAATCATATAAAAAATTTAGACAAAAGTATAAGCCAATAAGTAATCACAACAAACTTGTAAAAGGGATAAAATCATCTTTCACATAATATATAGCACATGTGATGAAGTAGAACATAGTTATCTGTATAAATGAAGCAAATCTGTACAGTAGCATGGGATATTTACACAGTTCAAGTGATATCAGTACAATATCCTATAATTCTAACAGAACTATAATTGACAGAGGGTTTATCTTCACTGTCAACAAAAGCCACTTAGAGTCGCACCCCACTACAACGACCATTGATAATTCTATTTGTACCAAGTTATTCTCACTTCTTTTATTTGCTTACTTTAATACTCTCTCCATGACCCAGTAGTTTTGGCAAAAACCTGTATATGTGTTACGAGATACACTAAATATGTACAAAAGAATAAATTCACGCACTTGAGGTTATAGTCCTAATCCAGAACCCATAAATTTCAAATCATACATCCGCCTCTATCTCCATCTCGCTATAAATGAGCTATGACCTCTTTGTTTTAGTTTGTCCGGAAAATATATAATCTCCTTTGTGAAATCGGTAACTTACTTCCCATTTCAATGATTTAAAATCAAGACACGGTTTATTGACTTATATACAAACAAGTGTCAAATAATACTATTTTTTTTTAAGGAATGATACTATGTATATCATGTTAAGAACTTAAGCTATTAGAGAGGTTACACTTTATTTACTTAACTATATCTTCAATACGCTTCCAACATGCAGACCTAATTCTTTTTCGCGGCTAAACACATAAAAGTTCCTTTGTATAATGGGTGGTGGTGAGACTTGAACTCAGGACCTCTCATGAGGTGAAAATTGTCCAAGATTATACAAGGAAACAACTATCCATTCCCTCGACCGATACGGAATATTCTAACAACCTCCTTGCTGGACGCCCAGGACTAGACATCTAGACCATAGATAACATAATATAGAAACCCAACAATGTAGAAATCAAGAATAGGGAAGAGTCAGACTCCAGACCCCACTTTGAGGGACTATACAGGGTAGTAGTTGTATTTGTTGGAAGAGTCAGACTCTGATACCATGTAAAGAAAATGGACTTGGGCCTAATTTAACCTCAAAGGTTAGTGCATGAGGTCATAAACTCATAACGGACCAAGGCTATACAAGAAGATAGCAACAAGTTGCCTCAGCCAGTGGGACAGTTTTTTTTTTTTTTTATAAGACCAATGTAGATACTTTAACAACCCATCCCCTTCCCCGTACGCCCAAGCCTGGACATCTGGAGCAGGACAACATAACATGAGGGCTCAACATTGGATATACCAAGAATAGAGACATGAATAGAAAATAGATTCTATTTTTTCTATTGTCACTGACAGAGCAATCCATTTCACTTTAGCAGTTGTCACACTCATAACCGTCGCAAGAAATCACAAATTGATTCAACACAACTTTTACACTACAGTTGCCAAACATCAAAAAACAAAATTTTGTTACCATGTCCATCTCCATAAAAAAGTGTCAAATACTGAAAGAAGAGAGTGAATGAAGCTCAAGCTTTATCCACTTGACCTTTCCACATTTAAACATTATCCTAGCTCACCAAATTTCATTGTTTTCACATTTTGAGATTAACCCATTTCAACCTTTTTCACATTTAGGCATTATCCAGTTCACCATTTTTCACCCTTTCTTTTTATGATAGTAGTATCCACGTTGGCTTAACTTATTCATCAGCACAGGTACTTGATCACTCTGCCCGCCAATGCTTAGGTATATGGGAAGAATCCATTATATATTTTTTGCCCCACAAAGATTTGAACCTGAGACCTCTCCCACTTCATTTTTTACCATTTTCACAACAAACTTGAAACCACTAACTTAGATACTGAATTCATATCAACCCAGATTGTAAAAATTGAATAGTTTAAAAGGGCAATTTCGGGAAATTTACCTCAAGATTCGTATGTGTAGTGGTCATGGAAAGAAGGGCAGACTCATCGAAAGCAAAAGCGACAACAACGTCGAAAGAAGCTTCAGAGGAAGAAATGAACCAACCGAATAAGAAAGCATAGGAATGCAAATTCAATTGATTTAAAGAAGATAGATGCGTTGGCCACCAAAGCCTGCACTTTCTATTATTGCCTCTTCTCATTCTTCACCCAACTTGTTGTCTATTCATTTTTCCACGGTCGAATGGGAAAATTGACTAAATTGGGTATCTTAATCTTCCTTTTGTGGATCTTTTCGGGATTTTGGAGCTCAAGGAGAAGATGGCAAAGGAGTAGATCGGGAACAAAATGAGCGAAGGTTCCCTGGGTAAGAGATTCGCTTTGGAAGTTGCGAGTAGTGGGGAACTATAGTGGAAAAATGTTTCTTTCTTTTTTATTCTTTATTGTTTTATTTTTATTTTTATTTTTGTGGGTTATGGTTTGCCTAGTTAATGGGACTTTTACAGCTTAGTTGGATTTTATAATATGTTATATTGTATCAATATTATACTATATTATATTGATGATGGTATTTGGATAGATTATAATATTCGTTGTTATTTTAAAATATTATGTGCCGTAGTATAAATTTACAATATTATAAAGAGAAAATAGGAACCCTGATAAACTATTATATAAAGGAAACTTACACAAATGTCCCAAATAAATCTTAACTTACCAATCTCTAGCCATTAGTCATAGACTTACTAAAACTAGCCAACAAAAATTAAAAAACTAAATAATAGATTCTTTCTATCAAAGAATCATATGCAAAAATCACCTTCCATATTTTTATGCGTGATTAGCAACATTAGATACAAGATGGAAAAGAAATTTCATAGGTGGGGTAACAAATAAGGTGATAAAATAAAAAAGCTGTACAATATTCCAAAAATCTAAACAAAAAAAGAATTTCTTCAATGGATATTGATGAAATTCATTGAAATATATATATATATATATATATATATATATATATATATATATATATATATATATATATATATACACACACACACACACAAAGTTTGAGGAAGATTAGAGGTGATTTGGACTAGTTTTGTATCAAAAATTCATAATTAAATAGAGTTCGAAAAAGTCCTCTACGACACATGTATCAAAAATGTATCAGGCATGTATCTCACACACAAGTATACATGGATATACATGTGATACATAATTGATACATGTGTGATACACAAATGATACACAGTGTGACACATATCATTTTTTTCATGTTCAGCTTTTACTTCGAATTTTCAATCCAAACCACCTCAAAACTTTACCAAATTATCCCAAAACGGATATCCAAGCTCCTTAAGTTGTGTCCGGTCTATTCTTATAACACACACTCAAAACAAAGTAAAAATTTGATTTTTTTTGCTACAAATAGCTAATTGGCTAATTTGGCTAGTATTTAATAATATTTTATCAATTGCCCAATTTTTGTAATGGGCTACTTATAAATGGACATAGCCGGTAATTCTCCTTATATAAAAAGGTAGATAAAAGATAAAATATAATCATTTAATAATAAGAAATGACAAGATAAAAGGGGGGAAAATAAGGTAACAGTGCGACCATATTAAATCGGTTGTTATATAAAGTACATTTCTTATCGAAACATATCGATGGATTTAACAATATTATACGTTATAATAAAATTTAAATAATAATTAAAATAAACGGAAAAGGGCTAAAACTACCCCTAGACAATTGGAGTTGGTGCAATAATGCCCTCCATCCACCTATTTTAAAAAAATTGCTCTCACCGTTATCTTTTTGGCTCAAGAATGCCCTTACGACTAACGGCCATGTTAGATAAAAAAATTAATTAATTTCCATGTGCCATAACGAAAAAAGGTCAAAACTGCCCCTAGACTATTGGAGTTGGTACAATAATACCCCCATCTCAAAAATTCTCTCCCTCCCCCCCCCCCCCCCTCTAGCGTGTGGGTTCATATTCCTCTTGTTTTTCTCATCCTTTTTTGACCTTGCACTCTATTTGAATAATTACTACAAATATCATTAAAGTTTTTTTTTCAGACAACCAAAAAAATTTGTCAAAAACCCTGTTAAGCAAAAAAAACGTAATTAATTTTCATGTATCATTTTCCCATCGGCGTAACTTAAGACTCACCTAATTAAAATAAACTCACCCACATTCTAAGACCGTTTTCCTGCGTTACTTTCTCCTCGTTCTTTTAAAAATTATTCCACCAACTAGAACTCTCGTACACATATTTTTTCTTTAAGCAAACAAAACTCTCTCTTATAGTTAGTCACCTTCCTCTTCCTATTTCTTTGTAAATGTACACATCGATATTCCTATTTTTTTATCACAGAAATACCATTCATCATCAATTTTTCTTACTATACTTTACTGCTTCATACAATAAGCTCAATCAAGTGTTTATTACAGTCACATTCACCAATAAGTCGTATTCTCTCATATTCTCGGGCATATAATCTCAAATATTTCTCTTGATTTAATTGTCTTTTTTTAAAAAAAATTGGCGGTATTGATATAACCTGAAGAGAATCCTCGTACAATATCTTAATCTATGGACATGGTTTGATGTTCAGACTATAGTGGGCGCCAATGAAGAAGAAAAAGGTTGAGGTCCGAGCAGAGACCAAATAAATCATTGGTATAATCAAAATTGGATGTGAAGTTGTTAGGAAATATACAACAAAAAATATTGCAAATGCTCAATAACCATTATTATTGACACTTTGTCAGTGTTCATATATTCACGTGAAAGTTGTATAACATAAAGTATTGGTCATACGATTTCAATTAATTCTTAAAAACTACATGGTGGCACAACTAATATAGTGTTAGCAAGAAAATAACTTATTAAACCATAAAATCTTACAATGAAGCATAATTTCAAATATTACTTGATTTCACTCAGAAAATTGATGTATTAAAAAATGTTAATTTAAAAATTAAATTAAAGCCGAAATTTTTGAGATGGAGACGGAGATCCGTGAGTGTTGAAGGGTGAAAATCTTAAGACGGAGTAGGCTAATAAGTGGATATGGGGTGAAGTTTTAATTTAAGCCAATAGGATTAACACATAATAAATAATAAATTTTTTTCTTAACCAAAACAGGGCTGTTAGTTTTTAGGGTATGAGTGGGCCGAAAAGTTGACATTAGGGGCATGAATGGGCCATATTTTTAACGGTGAGAGCAATTTTTATAAAATAGGTGGACGGGGGGTATTTTTAATCTTAAGCGAATAGGTTAAGGACAGTTTTAACCCTTTTCCGTAAAATAAATATTATGTTTGAAATACAAACACAATAGGTAACAACACCGAAACAAATATAAGAAGGTTTTCACTTTTAATTCTTTTTACTATTATGACTTCAATGTTAAACATCTCCTTCTCTTACTTCCATATCAAAAGCTAGTATATGGACCCCAAGTAAATTTATTATAATGGAAATAAAATTTGTTTTAAAACTTTAAGAGAGTAAATGCTACTAGCTCTCAACACGAGCGATATACAAGAAAGAGCTGCTCTAGATCCCAAGTTTTCATGGTCTCGATAAAGGGTTTTGTAAAATTCTAATTTAGTGTTCATATTTGATTCATTGCTCCTTCTCACCTTACATAAAGGGATGTCCCTGCCCCACATTTGATTTGGAAGTTCCAGAAGATTTTGTTAATTTCTATAACAAAGTGTCTAAATGATAGTCAAGCAATAAAAGATAAAATGTAAAACAACTAGGTTGTGTTTAGTATGAAGGAAGATATTTTTTGAAAAATATTTTAAAATGAGTGGTTTTATTAATTATTTTTCCATTTTTAGTTGGTGAGTGGATAACCTTTTCCAAAAAAAATTTTTTTTAGTTGTAACGACCCGACTAGTCATTTTGCCTTTTAGAATCTCATTCCTTAAATAAATTTTCGTGCTTTCTTTAACTAATTTACGACTTGCAGGCGGTGGTTGATTCGGGAATTGGAAGAGTTTTGAGTGAAATATGCTCATTTGTTTCTTTAGGATTCTCTTAAAAGACTAAGTTTGACTATAGTCAACATTTTGAGCAAACAGACTCGTATTCGTGATTTGACTGTAGGAAGAGTTTGTGGGAAAATATGGTACATGGGCGTATGCCCGGAATCGAATTCCGAGGTCCCTAACCCGAGTAATAAATTTTTGTTAGAAATTGTTAATTTGAAGCTTTAATGATTTTAAAAAAAAAAACTAAGAAATCATTGAATTCCTAGGTATCAGGCTCGTATGTTGGTTCCAAAGCCTGGTATATGTATAATACATCATTTAAGACTTGCCCGTAAAATTTGATGTCAATTCGAGTAGTTTAAGGGTGTTTTGACCCGTTAGATGAAAATCAAGAACTTGAAGTTCATAAGTTTGATTCATTTGATTTTAGGGGATGATTTATATATTTGCTGTCGTTTAGGATATTCTGAAGGTTCAAGCAGGTCCGTCTCGTAATTTCAGACTTATCGGTATGTTAGGATGGGGCCCGATAGCCCCGAAAGTCGAGCGGACGAGGCTCGAGTGAAGTAGAAAATTTGATTGAGTGCTGAAGATTTGTTGCTTATGTCATAACCGTATTTGCAGTTATTGGACCACATATGCGTGACCGCAGGTGCGGTCCTTCAAATCGTAGAAACGACCCTGGGTAGGCCAAGCCAAAACTGCAGAAGCGGCCCTCCAGCCGTAAATGCGGTTCCGCAGATGCGGCCTAAAGACAGCAGATATAGTCCAAGCGCTTTTGCTCAATTTCGCAGGTACGGACCCACTTTCGCATATGCCCCTGACAGCATATGCGAAAATCGTTGGGCAGTGAGATTCATTTAATACGAGTTCAAGATCATTTTTATTACATATACACTTTTTCTTTGGGAGATTTGGGAGCTTTGAAGATAAGGTCTTCACTTAGTATTGTGAGGTAAGTTTATTTCACTCATTTTTAGTTTAATACTTGTATATTAGATAGATTAAACACTAGAAATTAGGTACAATTCAATGGATTATAGCAAGACCTAGGGTTTTAATAAAACTTAGATTTAACCACAAAATTTGTTATTAAGTGAATTAGAAATCACATATTATTGATCCTTAGGTTGTAAAGAACAACTTTATTCAAAAAATCTCGGAATCCGGGCACGTGGGCCCGGGGTCGGAATTTAGGAAACTTGAGTAAAAGGTTGGAAAATTGCTTAAATAGCTAGAATTCAATTTTGTGAGTCTATATTGACTAGTTCTTAACTCGTTTAACTAGTTTGGGAGTATTCGGCTGCGAGGTGAGGGCTTGGACTTGTTCTTGATATCTGGAAGTGCGCTTTGGAGCGAGGTGAGTCTCCTTTCTAACCTTGTAAGAGGGAATTGCCCCATAGGTATAAAACTGAGTTTGCTACTATATGGGGAGGTTACATACGTACGAGGTGATGAGAGTCTGTGCGTAGGTACTATGATGTTAATTGCTTAGGTAGTTTAGGACCCACATCCTGCCTAAATTGTGAGTATCTTCATATTAACTTGCTCATGTGACCATTTATGATATACTAGAGACTTGAAAGAAATGAAAGTGCATATATGAACTTGTGAAGCCCTTGTAAGAATTTATTGGTATATAAATGTGTCTTCGTGTGTATTCTTGTTGTTTCTTGATATTTATGGATCGGACCGATCACTTTGGTGTAAACAGATGCATCTATGATTCACGTCGTTCGACCCTCGACAGAGCACGATTTATTTTCTGCTGGAGCGGGCCGTCGAATTCGGCATAATGTGCGCATGATATCTATGATGAATCTTATACCTAACATGTTTTGCTAAGTAATTGAGAATGTAAATGATTAGCTGAAACATGGACAAGAACATGATTATTGATTTTTGTTATAAATTTTATTTTTTTGTGATTCCCATGCTTAGCACAACACACTATTATATTATTTTGACCCTAGTAAGTATCAAGTCGACCTATCGTCTCTACTTATTCGAGATTAGATAGGATACTTACTGGGTACATATATGTCACGATCCAAATTTCATATCCGATCGTGATGGCGCCTCTCATGAAGACAAGGCGAGCCAACAACCCAAAAATCCTCTTTAAGCAGTTAAACAGTTATATAGCATATCAAATCAAGATTTACGACATTAATTAATATGAAAATCAATACAGCCCAACCGGGTATCACAAGTCACGAGCATCTAATGAATAGGGACACTACTACTGGTCCAAATGTATATATATACAAGATAAAACCGGAATACAACGATGGAGTGCGGTGCGGCGAACGCTGGCGGTCACCTTGCTCAATTACCAGAATATGGCCCTCGATCCTGCTAATAACCCGCTATCGGGTGAACAATACCTGCAACTGCATGGAAGGTGCAAGGAGTAAAATGAGTACTTCCAATTCAGTGGTAATAAGAGAGAATAATATCTGAGCGATAAGAAAACATGTATGAGCACACCAAACTGCTATAAAGGCAGAACACCCCTTTTTTTAGAAAACCGAAATACAGTGAAAATCCCTTTAGAAAATCCTAAGTTCAGTTCAAAGATCTCATTTAAAAATATGCTCTATCAATAATTCCAAAGGTAATTTCAACAAGTAGGAAATAGTCAGAAACCTGCCCCTCGGGCTCAACGTCAACTCACAAATATCCAACATCAGTCTCTTGGGCTCAGCACTCCTCAACATATAACACCAGGGTATCTGGTCAACAAGGCAAGTAACAGTATGTATGCCAATGATATACGAGGGCTAAATGTCGTGCCACGTAGTACAAACAGGAGTAAATGCATGAATGCAATACAATGCACATGACTACGCTGCGGCGTGCAGCCCGAGCCAACCATGCATATGATTTGACATGGACGGCGCTCACTGGGGTGTGTACAAACTCCGAAGGGGATCCTTCAGCCCAAACGCAATATCATACAGTGCCAATAGTTACCATTGTTTCCATTTCAATACACGGTGTCAATAGTTACCACCGTTTCCATTTCAATACATGGTGCCAATAGTTACCACCGTTTCCATTTCAATACATGGTGTCAATAGTTACCACCGTTTCCATTTCAATACACGGTGTCAATGGTTACCACCGTTTCAAGAAATAATATACAGTCCAGAAAAATAGCGAGATAATTATCATTAGCCCGAAATATCATTTTAAAATCAATTATGTTTTCAAACATAGAATTTTGGCCGAGTTTGCAAAAATACTGTTAAAAACCCTCGACTGAATGCAAATAGTATGCAAATCATGTTAACTCTGAAATATCAATCCCTACAGGATTCTACAAGTCGACACAAGGCCCCAAACATGTCATCAACCCCGGGTAACATCAATATAGGGTGTGAAGCAATCACCAATATAGTATAATTCATCCATCGGATTGAACCGAATCACAATTTCCCACATATATGACCCCGTACTGGCCATGGAGTGCATTTCTCGCCTCATATAACATCACAATGTAATATACCGGGGTTTTAAATAGTCAACAATAAGCCCCAAGTATGGCATGAGCTCAAGTCATAATGTAACAACAAAACATTTACAATTTAGCGGTTAAAACCAACAACCAGGACGGACCAAGTCACAATCCCCAACGGTGCTCTACCCCACGCTCACGTCCAGCGTGCAAGTCACCTCAATACAGCACTAAGATGTGCAAATCCGGGGTTTCAAACCCTCATGATATCATTCCCAAATATTACTCACCTCGAACCGGCAGAAATCTCAAGCTCGCGACGCCTTTGCCCCTCACATCAGTCTCCACTCGCGTCGAATCTAGCCAAAACCAGAGCAAATATATCATAATATGCAAATGGGACAATAGCCAATTGAAAACAATCGAATTATAACAAGAACCTTGAAACTAGTAAAACCCGAGCCCCCGGCTCGCTTCTCGAATATTACAAAACTTACATTTCCAAAATCCTCGTCTCACCACGAGTTCATATATACCAAGAACTCCCATATCCGAGCTCAAATGACCTATCAAATTCCAATTTGAAATATAAAAAATCAAGCCCTAACTTTAGCCCCTTTTAATGAATTCAACCAAGGTTCCATGTTAATTCTTCCATAAACTTGAATAATTAGGCCAAGGAACTTACCTTCCTTTGATTCCCTTCGAAACTCTCTTCATTTGCTCCCAAAAGCTCTCAAAATCGTCAACAATGGTGGAAAGATGACTTAAACTCGCGGATGAAAAATGATAACTTAAAGAGACCGCTCCTGCGACCTCCGCTTTTGTGACAATTTGGCCGCTTATGCGGTCCAACTTGAAATCATATCGACCGCTTCTGCGGTCAAACATAAAATCCCATCGACCGCTTCTGCGGTCCTTGACCGCTTCCACGTTGACTGCTTTCGCGGTTTCCAAACCGCTCTTGCGGTCCCAACCATTCTCACTTGGCCTCTTATGCGGTCCTTCAGCCGGGTCCGCGGAACCACTTAGGCGACTCCTCTTCCGCTGACGCGAAAATAGCAGAAGCAACAATACAAAAACATGCATAAACTCCTACAACCTCCGTTCAACCATCCGAAATCACCCCGAGGCCACCGGGGTCTAAACCAAAAAACACAACTATGACCAAATACCTCATTCAAACTTGCTCTAGACATAAGAACACTATCATTGACATCAAAAATCACCAAATTTCTCAATCCAAGCCAACATTTCTTAAGAACTTCTGAAATGCGTATACAATCAAAAACCCAACCAAACCACGTCTGAATGACCTAAAAATTTGCAGACATACCCAAAATCACCTAACAAAGCTACTGCAACTCTCATAACTCCATTCTGACCCTCAGATCATAATCTCACCTATCAACCTGAATCCGCCAAAATTCAAACTTCGCCAATTCAATCCCAATTCTACACCGAACCTCAAATTCAATTCTGATCGCTCTCCTAAGTCACAAATCACCTCCCGAAGCTAACCGAATCATCGAAAATCACATTCAAGCCTTCTAACTCACAAGTCAACTTCCAGCTGACTTCTCCAAAACAAGCTTCCTTCTAAAGGCCAAATGCCTTATTTTCAACCAAAACCAATTCAATTACGCCCGATCAACTCTAATATTGATATTGAAACATGAAGCAACACAATAAGGGGAAACGAAGCAGTAACACATAGGACGACCGGTTGGGTCGTCACATCCTCCCCAACTTAAACAAATGCTCATCCTCGAGCGTACCCGGAGTTGTACTATAAGCAACCCAATAGCTGAATGATCTTACCAAGCATATACTCGGGGTGATCCCACATCACCCTATCTCACATAGGTCCGATAATACAACATTGCCGGAATTTCATAGTCCATGAGGACCACAAACCGTAGAACCACACGGTGTTAGATAATACGCTTAACACTAGAGGGGGGGTGAATAGCGTTGTAATAAAAATTAGCGTAAACTTGCGGAATTTAAAAAATTGCGGGAAATAAATAAGTGTGATAAATAATAAAGTACGCACCGATGTATTCTGGTTCACCACAACACGTGGCTAGTCCAGTCCCCGAGAGACTCTCTCGAGATTTTCCACTAACTTGTCAAGCTTACGGGTGCTCAACAAACCTTTACAACTTGAGGACACAAGCCTCAACACTTTTGCTCGGAGATACAACACTCCAAGACTTCAACCAAGAAAACACAAGTTCCTTACAACAAGAGAATCACAATTCTCTTACAAGTGTACAAGACACTAAACACTCAAACAATACACTCCTTAATGAGTACATATGAGTAAAAGAAGTAAGTTCAAGATCACAACAACTTTGAACAAGACTTTGGCTCTCAAAAGCTTTATGAAATGAATATAAAATGATAAACAATAGTATGCAAGCTTATAGCAATAGAATGATCAGTTGTTGTATGTTATTGTGTTTAAAACACTGAAATGAAGCTGTATTTATAGTTGAAAAACTTGGCATTACCGTTGATTATTGGCAACGTTCAAAAAATCATTTCCAGATTTTACGTAAAACAATCGATTATACAAAATCAATAATCGATTATTCAGCAACGTTCAAAAAATCTTTTCCAGATTTTAATATAAACAATCGATTGTACAAGATCAACAATCGATTATTCAGCAACGTTCAAAAAATCTTTTCCAGATTTTAATTTCAACAATCGATTGTACAGAATCAACAATCGATTATCTGACGGTATTTGAAAACTTTACGACAACGGTCAGCTTCACAATCGATTGTGCAATGTTAACCATTGATTATTTATCAGACTTTGAAAATTATTTTAGACACTGCCTCGTGACAATCGATTGTTATATACTCACAATCGATTATTTAATAACTTTGAAAAAGTCTGGAAGACATTGCCTCAACACAATCGATTGTCATATGTTCACAATCGATTATTTTGTGACTTTAAAAAATCTGATGGACACTGTCTCTTCACAATCGATTGTCATTAGCTTCACAATCGATTATTCTGAGTTTTGAAAAACTTTGATGTACACTGCCTCATCACAATCGATTGTCATAAGGTCCACAATCGATTGTCATGCAGGTTTGAAAAACCTGATGCTCACTGCCTTAACACAATCGATTGTCATTAGTTCACAATCGATTGTCATGCAGTCTTGGCTTAATATAATCGATTATCATATGTACATAATCGATTATCTTAGTCCAGATTTTAGGGGCATGTTTAAAAATTATTTTGACTAAAGTAAATATGCATGATTTAAATCATTTAGCATTAACTTAAATATGCATGATTTTGTAAAAATAATTTTACGAGAGAAGCCATGTCATGAGTCAAGTTGTCGGATCAAGATCACAATTAAGAACGAGTCATGTAAACTATAAAACTTTGTCTTGTGCTTGAATTTCGTTATCCACCAATTGTGCGCTTGTACTTGAACTTCGTCATATATCAATTTGCGCTTGTTTGTCATTCATCAAAACCTACACATAAGAACACACGTTTTAGTATAAAGCCTTGAGAACGTGTTTCCAACAATTTCCCCCTTTTTGATAATGGCAAACTTTAAGCGGGATATTGCAATTTAAACAATTCATAATGACGAATCAAGACAAGTAAGGATATGCAATAAGTATGCAAAATTGGTTCCCCCTCAATATATAAATTCCCCCTCAATTTAAGCTAATAAGAATTGAGAGTGCATACCCGTTATCCCGTTATATTCCCCCTTTTGCCATTAGCAAAAATAATATAATCAGATACCAAGGATGAAATAAAACTTGTTTATTTATTGGACAGAAAACGCGATTACTTAAAGATAGTACAATAACTCAAGTAATAGCAGAATAATCGATTATTGATACGAGATAATCGATTATTAGACGACAGAAACCGATTTTTCTGAGGAAGACTTGATTATTGCGCGTCATGCTTTATAATTCCCCCTACTTTTAGGGCGATACCTGCAAAAATTCGTTAGACGTCTCTGACGCTCAAGTTAGAGATCATATAAAAAAAAGATGCAATGCATGACTTAGATCAACGTGGAGTCAAGAATCCCGAGTTCACTACGAATTCGGAATAATGACTTTTTCTCTAAGGGCTTTGTAAAGATGTCGGCCAATTGATCTTTGGTTTCAACAAATTCGATTTCGACATCGCCCTTGAGAACGTGATCTCTTATAAGATGATGTCTAATTTCAATATGTTTTGTTCACGAATGAAGAACGGGGTTCTTCGTCAAGCATATGGCACTAGTATTATCACATCTAAGAGGGATATGATCAAGACTTAGGCCATAGTCCAAGAGTTGTTGTTTCATCCATAGGATTTGAGCGCAACAACTCCCGCGGCTACATATTCAGCCTCGGTTGTGGACAATGCAACACTTACTTGTTTCTTGCTAAACCAAGAAACAAGAGAGCTACCGAGCAAATGGCAAGTGCCACTAGTGCTCTTGCGGTCCAATTTGCATCCAGCAAAATCGGAATCGAAATAGCCAACGAGTTGGCATGAAGAACCTTTGGGGTACCATAGACCCACATTTGTAGTACCAACAAGGTACTTCAAAATCCGTTTTACCGCAGTAAGGTGAGACTCCTTCGGACACGATTGATAACGGGCGTATAAGCACACGCTAAACATGATGTCCGGACGACTAGCAGTGAGATAAAGAAGAAGAGAGCCAATCATACCTCGATACTTCTTAGTGTCGACTTCCTTACCTTTCTCATCTTTGTCTAGATGATCGGATGTGCTCATGGGAGTCGCCATTGCTTTTGCATTGTTCATTTCAAATCGTTTCAACAATTCTTTGCAATATTTGGCTTGGCAAATGAACGTACCTTCTTTCATTTGCTTTGCTTGTAATCCCAAAAAGAATGTTAACTCACCCATCATGGACATCTCAAATTCGCTTGTCATTAAATCGGAGAATTCCTTGCATAAGACATTGTTAGTAGCACCAAATATGATATCATCCACATATATATGAACTAATAAAATATCATTGTTTTTATGCTTAACAAAAAGAGTGGTGTCAACTTTCCCTCTAATAAAGTCATTTTCCAATAGGAATTTACTCAATCTTTCATACCAAGCTCAGGGAGCTTGTTTTAAATCATAAAGAGCCTTTTTGAGTTTGAAAACATGATCGGGAGATTTAAAATCTTCAAAACCGGGGGGTTGTTCAACGTAAACTTCTTCTTGAATAACACCATTTAGAAAAGCACTTTTCACATCCATTTGATATAAAATGAAATTCATAGAAGAGGCAAATGCTAGCAAAAGACGAATAGCTTCTAATCTAGCTACGGGAGCATATGTTTCTTCATAGTTAATACCCTCTTCCTGCTTATAGCCTTTTGCTACAAGCCTAGCTTTGTTTCTAGTGATTACACCATTTTCATCTAGTTTATTTCAAAAAATCCATTTCGTACCAATTATGGTATGATTTTCGGGTCTTGGCACCAAATCCCAAACGTCATTCCGTTTGAATTGGTTAAGCTCCTCTTGCATTGCCAAGGTCCAAAATTCATCCCCAATTGCTTCGGAGATGGTTGTTGGTTCAATTTGAGAAACAAAAGCAGTATGACCTAAGGTGTTCTTAAGGGAGTTTCGAGTACTTACCTTTTCTCCGACGTCGCCAATTACCTGTTCGAGAGGGTGATCTTTGATTGTCCTCCACTCGTTAGGCATTTTCGTTTCTTTCTCCAATTGTGGCGCTTCCTCCATTGGTTGTTCCAAAATTTCGTCTTGATTTTCCTTAGGCGTTTCCTCTTGTATTTTGTCTTTCAAGCTATCTAAGATACCTGCAAGATCAAAATCGGAATTCTTTCTCGCCAAGCGAGCATTATTTTCGGCAAATACAACATGAGGGGATTCCTCCACAGTTTCGGTTCTTTTATTAAAAACCCTATATGCTTTGCTACGTGACGAATAACCAATGAAAATTCCTTCATCGGACTTAGCATCAAATTTTCCCAATTGATCTTTGGCATTGTTATGAATAAAACATTTACAACCGAATACTCTAAAATGGGAAATATTTGGTTTCCTTCCCTTATAGAGTTCATAGGGAGTTTTCATGAGTATAGGCCTTATGACTACTCTATTTAAGACGTAGCATGCGGTACTCACGGCATCCGCCCAAAAATGTTTGGGAATCTTGGCCTCTTCGAGCATGGTTCTAGCCATCTCTTCGAGACACCTATTTTTCCTTTCCACCACCCTATTTTTTTGTGGTGTACATGGAGCGGAAAAGGTATGCTCGATACCGAGTTCGTCACAAAAGTCCGCAAAGAGATTGTGATCAAACTCTCCCCCATGATCACTTCTAATTGAAGTGACGGTTATTTCCTTTTCGTTTTGAACACGCTTAAGAAAATATTTGAAATTCTGAAAAGCATCACTTTTATTGGCAAGAAATAAAGTCCAAGTAAATCTAGAATAATCATCAACAATCACAAAAGCATAGCGATTTCTTCCTAGACTTTCAATGCGAGATGGTCCAAATAAATCCATGTGAAGCAATTGCAATGGTCTAGAAGTTGAAACAATATTTTTGGATTTGAAAGATGCTTTTGTTTGCTTCCCTTTTTGACATGAATCACATATAGAGTCATTTTCAAATTTTAAATTGGGAATACCAATAACTAAGTTTTGAGAAATCAATTAGTTCAAAAGATGCATGTTGATATGTGCTACTCTACGATGCCATAACCAAGTATCATCCTCTTTACTCATAAGACAATCAACATATTCGGGTGAGGAATTAGCAAGATCAACCATATGAATATTATCTACTCTAAAACCACGAAGGATAATTTTATAATCACTACGTCTAAATACTAAGCATTCATCCGAATCAAATAGGGCAAGATTTCCCTTGTCACATAATTGACTTATGCTCAAGAGATTATGCTTTAAACCTTTCACAAGTAATATATGCTTAATATAGGAATTTTTATCCTTACCGACCGATCCGATGCCTATAATCTTTCCTTTATTGTTATCCCCAAAAATCACACTTCCTCTTTCTTTGTGTTCTAGTTGAAGGAATTTGGATTCGTCTCCCGTCATGTGCTTGGAGCATCCACTATCAAGGTACCATAGTACACTTGATCCCTTCAAACACACCTACAAAACAAATTAATGCGTTTTAGGTACCCATGCCATTTTGGGTCCTTGAGGGTTAGGCATATCATAATGATGCGATTGAGTGATATGTCTATGTCGTGTAAAGCATACAGGGGGAATATGACCAATTCGTCTACAATAATGACAAGTCACGTTGGGGTTATGCATCCTTCTAGGTTCATAGTAGCTTGACGGACGAAAATGGTTTACTCTATTTTCAGCATTATGACTATTGCGCGCTTTATGAACATCATTTCTCCTACTATGAGCAGCATTTCTAGAATAATTATTTCTACGTTGGGAATTATTTCTAGGTGCTCTAAAGGGTTCAAACTTCCTTCTAGTATTTGGCCTATAATATGCATCATTTCTAGGGTAGTTATTTCTAGGTGGTAAGTCATTGCTAGGTCTTCTAAAATGTTCAACATTTAGTCTAGCATGCATATTGGTTCTAGGATTGCTATTTCTAGGATAAGCATTTTTATTATTAGTCCTAGGTTGAGCTTTAGGTTGTTGGGGTTTAACATCAACCTTTTCTTTAGGCTCATTCGTAAACCCTATGCCATGCTTGGTTGACTTCAAATTATCAAGAACATCATTCAAATTTTTGTGCGAAGAATTAAACTTATCTAATGTGCCTTTAAGCCTTTCTACTTCATTTTTGAGATGCAAGCAAGAAGTACAATTTTTAATAGAACTTTCGGGCTTGTCGGCGCTTCTTTTTCCGAAAAACTTGTTTTCCTCTTTCAGCTTCTCATTTTCTAAAACCAGTTTTTCTAAATCCTTTTCTTTCAAAGAGAGCTGTTTTTGAAAATCTTTTTCTTTTAGAGAAGCATTTTCTTTTATGCTCTTGACAGTTTTTGAAGCCTTAATAAATTCAGTATGTAGCTCATCAAAAGCAGTTCGCATTTCTTCAAGAGTAAAGAAGTTTTTAGAGGAGATTTGACATACCTCATCTTGCTTGTCTTCTTGTGCCATAAGACAAAGGTTTGCGGCTTCGTCTTCTTCTTCTTCGCTTGACTCATCTCCGGAGTCTCCTCCCCAAGAAATGTATGCACGTTGCTTCTTAAAAGGTTTCTTCTCCTTTTTGATGTTTGGGCAATTTGATTTGATGTGCCCGGTTTCACCGCATTCATAGCACTTTATTTGCTCGCCTTGCTTTTTGCCCTTTCGTTCATACTCTTTTCGCATGAAATTTTGAAATCTTTTGATAACGAGTCCAAACTTATTGTCTCCGTCCTCATCAACTTGCGGTTGGCTTGTGCTTGCCTTTAGAGCGATTCTTTGCCTCCTTTGATCATCAACAAGAGGGTTAAGTATAGTAGATTCATAAGTCTTAAGATTACCTCTTAATGCGTCGATGGTGACATTTGAGACGCCAATGGACTCTTGAATCGCGTCGGCCTTTGATCGCCATGCCGGAGTGAGACTTCTAAGGATTTTTCGGACAAGTTCCTTATCCGTGAATGTCTTCTTGAGAGCATGTAAGTCATTTACGATTATTGAAAATCGTCCAAATATTTCATCCACCTTTTCACCTTCTTTCATGTGAAATAATTCATAAGCATGGGTTAGGAAATCAATTTTGGCTTCCCTTACCTGGTCCGTACCTTCGTACGTAATTTCCTGCTTGTCCCACATTTCCTTCGCCGTTGTGCAACACGATATTTTTCTGTAATCGTCAGCATTTACAGCACAATATAATAAATTAATTGCTTTAGCATTATTTTGCACCTTTCGGATATCATCCGCGTCATATTCTTCTTCGGACTTGGGAACCCATTCGGTTTCAACCTTTTTGGTTGGAATTTGATTTCCCTTCGTTATCACCTTCCAGAGATGAAAGTTGTTTGCTTGAACGAAGATTTTCATCCTCTCCTTCCAGTACGTGTAATTTGTACCGTTGAATAGAGGTGGCCGTGTGGAGCATTGTCCTTCATCAATTCCTGCAAAAGAGTCACGAGTAAAAGCCATGGATGGTTCTCTCAAACTGTTAAGTCTTCAGAGAGTTGGGCTCTGATACCAATTGTTAGATAATACGCTTAACGCTAGAGGGGGGGTGAATAGCGTTGTAATAAAAATTAGCGTAAACTTGCGGAATTTAAAAAATTGCAGGAAATAAATAAGTGCGATAAATAATAAAGTACACACCGATGTATTCTGGTTCACCACAACACGTGGCTAGTCCAGTTCCCGAGAGACTCTCTCGAGATTTTCCACTAACTTGTCAAGCTGACGGCTGCTCAACAAACCTTTACAACTTGAGGACACAAGCCTCAACACTTTTGCTCAGAGATATAACACTCTAAGACTTCAACCAAGGAAACACAAGTTCCCTACAACAAGAGAATCACAATTCTCTTACAAGTGTACAAGACACTAAACACTCAAACAATACACCTTAATGAGTAGATATGAGTAAAAGAAGTAAGCTCAAGATCACAACAACTTTGAACAAGACTTTGGCTCTAAAAAGCTTTATGAAATGAATATAAAATGATAAACAATAGTATGCAAGCTTATAGAAATAGAATGATCAGTTGTTGTATGTTATTGTGTTTAAAACACTGAAATGAAGCTGTATTTATAGTTGAAAAACTTGGCATTACCGTTGCCTAATTGCCAATTAAGAGTTGCTGATTTTACTGTTTGACAATCGATTGTCAAGAAGCCACAATCGATTGTTTGCCAATCGTTCCAAAAATCAATCCCAGATTTTACGCTTAACAATCGATTGTCCAAGATCAACAATCGATTATTGGCAACGTTCAAAAAATCATTTCCAGATTTTACGTAAAACAATCGATTATACAAAATCAATAATCGATTATTCAGCAACGTTCAAAAAATCTTTTCCAGATTTTAATATCAACAATCGATTGTACAAGATCAACAATCGATTATTCAGCAACGTTCAAAAAATCTTTTCCAGATTTTAATTTCAACAATCGATTGTACAGGATCAACAATCGATTACCTGACGGTATTTGAAAACTTTACAACAACGGTCAGCTTCACAATCGATTGTGCAATGTTAACAATCGATTATTTATCAGACTTTGAAAATCATTTTAGACACTGCCTCGTGACAATCGATTGTTATATACTCACAATCGATTATTTAATAACATTGAAAAAGTCTGGAAGACACTGCCTCAACACAATCGATTGTCATATGTTCACAATCGATTATTTTGTGACTTTGAAAAATCTGATGGACACTGTCTCTTCACAATCGATTGTCATTAGCTTCACAATCGATTATTCTGAGTTTTGAAAAACTTTGATGTACACTGCCTCATCACAATCGATTGTCATAAGGTTCACAATCGATTGTCATAAGGTTTGAAAAACCTGATGCTCACTGCCTTAACACAATCGATTGTCATTAGTTCACAATCCATTGTCATGCAGTCTTGGCTTAACATAATCGATTATCATATGTACATAATCGATTATCTTAGTCCAGATTTTAGAGGCATGTTTAAAAATCATTTTGACTAAAGTAAATATGCATGATTTAAAATCATTTAGCATTAAATTAAATATACATGATTTTGTAAAAATAATTTTACGAGAGAAGCCATGTCATGAGTCAAGTTGTCAGATCAAGATCACAATTAAGAATGACTCATGTAAACTATCAAACTTTGTCTTGTGCTTGAATTTCGTTATCCACCAATTGTGCGCTTGTACTTGAACTTCGTCATATATCAATTTGCGTTTGTTTGTCATTCATCAAAACCTACGCATAAGAACACACGTTTTAGTATAAAGCCTTGAGAACGTGTTTCCAACACACGGCACTTCCCGAAATCATACACAACATTAGAACCTCACCTCTATACTCCGAATTAACCCGAACCAACTGTAATAACCCACACCTGCAACCTCAGGTGAATTCATACAATACAATACACCACACATTCCAACACTCGAAACGACGGCCTTTACTTACAGCAGTTGCCTACAATAACCAAATACTGATAGAAAAAACTCCTTATATTGGCCAAAGTCTTATCCCAACACCTTCATATACCGCCAACGACAAATGAAACACGCAATAAACCTAACCCATCTCTCAGATCACCCATTCTTGAGTCCATTCCCTTTCTGACTCATACTACAACCGATTTCGGAGCCAAACCTCGATATTACCTTTCTAACAAGCTGAAATCAAATATGCTCGTGCTCATTAATGACTCCAACGATCATCTCAACTACTACACACCACTCTGGTGATATAACACCACAACACCGACCTAAGCCACGACGTTCTCAACATAGGCACCAATAATAAACGATCTGAACACACTCAATCCACGACAACTGACTCAAACGAAATAGCTGTAATTCTAATTCCTCCGTACGATCACAACACATAACTGAGATCCCATATCACATTATAGAAATAAAGTACCTGAATCCTCCTCGAAAGGTCATAACATCACGTGGCCTTGCCACAATGCGCGATTCTATCCAACACTATAACCCATGAAGCACCTCAAGTCATCATGCTCAACACAGACAGCCATGCACAGATTGAGGTCTGAAACCAGGCAATCCATCACACCCACGGTGAAGCTGTTCTTTCAATTCCTTTAATACTGCTGGTTCCATACGATAGGGAGGAATAGAGACGGGTTGAGTGCCCGACACCAGACCAATACCGGAGTCAATGTCCCTATCCGGCTGCATGCCTGGCATGTCTGCTAAAAATACGTCAGGAAAATCCCTAACAACGGGAACCAAATCAAGATTAGGAGCCTCGGCTTCCACATCTCTCACGAAATCCAAACATGATAAACACCCCTTTCCAACCATCCGTTGGGATTTTAAGAAAGAAATCACCCTGCTAGGTACATATTCAGTCACACGTCACCAATCGATCCTCGGAATACCCGGAATAGCTAGTGTATCTGTCTTAGCATGACAGTCCAGAATGGCATGGTACGGAGATAGCCAATCCATGCCCAAAATTACATCGAAATCCAATATGCCCAATAATAATAGATCAACTCGGGTCTCCAGACCCCCAACAGTTACCAAACAGGATCGATCGACATGATCCACAATAATAGTATCACCCACCGGGGTAGATACATGCACGGGCAAGAAAAGACAACCACGGGTCGTACCCAAATGATGAGAAAAATAAGAGGATACATATGAATAGGTAGATCCGGGATCAAATAAAATAGAAGCAATCTTGTGGCAGACTGAGATAATACTTGTGATAACTGCATCCGAGGCAATAGCGTCCCTCTGATCTGGAAGGGCATAGAAACGGGCCTGGCCACCGCCAATACGGTTCTCACCCCTGGAGAGACCTCTGTCTGCCTGGCCTCCACCCCTAGCTGTCTGAGTGGAAGCTGAAGAAACCTGTGCGGAAGACGAGGGATGATACCTCTGCTGAGGCTGCCTACTGCGGGGTCGAGGACACTTCCTCTTTATGTGACCCAACTCACCACAATCATAGCAACGAACTGAAGTCAGAGAAGTGGACTGATGAGAACCCCTCGCTGTAGACGAACCCTGAACTGAAGGAGTCGGAGCAGAGCTCTTAGCTGGAAGAGCACTCAATGCAGGCTGACTCTGCTGATAACCCGGATGGCCCTGGCTGAAGAGGCTCCATTGGACTCTGTGCGTCTAGACTAAGGAGGCCTGAAGGAACGACTTCTACCCTGCTGCAAATGGCCCCTAGGTGGAGCACCGCTGAAATTACCTGAACCTCGAGGCCTCTTGGCCTCTCTATCCACATGCTTCCGGCGAAGATCTGACTCAATCAGACGAGCAACATCGACAACCTCCTCAAAGGTAGCTGTTGTGGCCCTCTCTCTAGTCAATATACGAATCAGATAGTTAAGGCCATCTATAAATTCTGATCCTTTCTGTCTGACGGGATCATCCATATGGCATGCCTTGCCAGCTGAGTAAACCGAAACTTATACTGAGTCAACCATTCGAACTGACGATGCAGCTCCTCCCTGTGAGACTGGGGCACATATTTCTCCAAAAATACCGTGAAAAATTGCTGCCAAGTGAGGGGCGCTATCCCTATAGGCCTACGCCTCTCGAACTTTTCCCACTAAGTAAATGCGGCTCATGTGAATTGAAAAGTGGTAAAAGCCACTCCATTAGACTCCAGAATACCCGCAGTGCGAAGCATACGCTGTCATTTATCCAGAAAACCCTGGGCATCCTCGCCCTCAGCACCACTAAAAGTCGGATGCTGGAGCCTACCGAACCTCTCCAATCGCAGCTGCTCATCATCCGACATAGCTGAGACGACATGAGCTGGAATTGGTGCGACCGACACAACTGGGACAACCAGTGCAACTGGCTGAACTGGAGAAACTGGCTGAACTGGAGCTACTCCAGGTGTCTGTAAGCCTTGAACAACCTGTTATATAATACGCTTAACGCTAGAGGGGGGTGAATAGCGTTATAATAAAAACTAGCGTAAACTTGCGGAATTTAAAATTTGCAGGAAATAAATAAGTGCGATAAATACGAAAGAACACACCGAAGTATTCTGGTTCACCACAACCCGTGGCTAGTCCAGTTCCCGAGAGACTCTCTCGAGATTTCCACTAACTTGTCAAGCTTTCGGGTGCTTAACAAACCTTTACAACTTGAGGACACAAGCCTCAACGCCTTTGCTCGGAGATACAACACTCCAAGACTTCAACCAAGGAAACACAAGTTCCTTCTTACAACAAGAGAATAACAATTCTCTTCAAGTGTATAAAACACTAAGCACTCAAACAAAACACTCCTTAATGAGTAGATATGAGTAAAAGAAGTACGCTCAAGATCGCAACAACTTTAAACAAGAATTTGGCTCTCAAAAAACTTATGTAATGAATATAAAATGATATGCAAGCTTATAGCAATGTTATGATCAGTTGTTGTGTGTTGTTGTTTTTAAAACACCGAAATGAAGCTGTATTTATAGTTGAAAAACTTGGCATTACCGTTGCCTAATTGCCAATTAAGAGTTGCTGATTTTACTGTGTGACAATCGATTGTCAAGAATCCACAATTGATTGTTTGCCAATCGTTCCAAAAATCAATCCTAGATTTTACGCTTAACAATCGATTATCTAAGATTAACAATCGATTATTGGCAACGTTCAAAAAATCCTTTCCAGATTTTACCACAAACAATCGATTGTCCAAAATCAACAATCGATTATTCAGCAACGTTCAAAAAATCTTTTCCAGATTTTAATTAAAACAATCGATTATGAGAAATCAATAATCGATTACCTGACAGTATTTGAAAACTTTACGACAACGGTCAGCTTCACAATCGATTGTGCAATGTTAACAATCGATTATTTATCAGTCTTTGAAAATCATTTTAGACACTGCCTCTTGACAATCGATTGTTATATACTCACAATCTATTATTTAATAACTTTGAAAAAGTCTGGAAGACACTGCCTCAACACAATCGATTGTCATAAGTTCACAGTCGATTATTTTGTGACTTTTAAAAATCTGATGGACACTGTCTCTTCACAATCGATTGTCATTAGCTTCACAATCGATTATTCTGAGTTTTGAAAAACTTTGATGTACACTGCCTCATCACAATCGATTGTCATAAGGTTCACAATCGATTGTCATGCAGGTTTGAAAAACCTGATGCTCACTGCCTTAACACAATCGATTGTCATTAGTTCACAATCGATTGTCATGCAGTCTTGGCTTAACATAATCGATTATCATAAGTACATAATCGATTATCTTAGTCCAGTTTTAAGAGGCGTGTTTAAAAATTATTTTGACTAAAGTAAATATGCATGATTTAAAATCATTTAGCATTTAATTAAATATGCATGATTTTGTAAAAATAATTTTACGAGAGAAGCCATGTCATGAGTCAAGTTGTCGGATCAAGATCACAATTAAGAACGACTCAAGTAAAACTATAAAACTTGGTCTTGTGCTTGAATCTCGTTATATATCAATTGCGCGCTTGTACTTGAACTTCGTCATATGTCAATTTGCACTTGTTTGTCATTCATCAAAACCTACACATATGAGCACACGTTTTAGTATAATGCTTTGAGAACGTGTTTCCAACAATTTCCCCCTTTTTGATAATGGCAAACTTTAAGCGGGATATGCAAATTAAACAATTCATAATGATGATTCAAGACAAGTAAAGATATGCAACAAGTATATGGATATGCAAGTTGTTCCCCCTCAATATATGAATTCCCCCTCAATTTATGCCGATAAGTATTGAGAGTGCATACCCGTTATCTTCCCCCTTTTGCCATTAGCAAAAAATAATAAGATGGCAAGAATTGAAAAAAACTTGTTTATTTATTGAAAATACGGGTACATAATGGGAACAATACAAACATAGAACAGTAAAATAGAAAGACAAGCAAAGAAATTATTCATCATTATTTCCTGCCTCATCGTCCGGCACTGCTTCAAAGGGAACAAGACCGGCATATGGATAATGAACATGGTCAAAATATCCATGGATCTCATTTGTCAATTGACCGACAGAGGTGGTCAATGAAGCAATTTGGTCGGAAATGGATTGAAGAGTAGGTACTTGAGGCTGTTGCGATTGACGGTTTGGAGAAGGAGCAGGAGCTGTATGATCACCGTCATAGGGAAAGGAGGATTCTGAAATTTCCCACTTCTTGGTGCTCTTTTTGAGAGGACCGATGGAAGTGTTGAATCCGCAAGCTTCAAGAAAATTCATGATAAGGAGGGCATACGGAAGAGGTCTATCATCTCCGATGGCATCACGCATGTGAATCTTGACGAACTTACACCAATTGATGTGATCTCCGGTTATGATGGCTTGCATGAGCTTAGCGTCTTCTTGGGAAAGAGTGGTGTGATTATGCTTCCGAGGTTTGAGGACTCGGGTGATGAAATAGAAAATCAAACGATACTCGGGGAGCATTCCCGTGATAGTAGGACGCCGAGTGGATAGATTAGGATCATAAGATGTAATACCTATTTGGTTTAGGAGAGCTTTCTCATCAAATAAGGCGCCGGCCTCTCTAATGTAGCGAGTAATGTTTTCGCCACTTCGAGGAAGACGGGCAATGGAATGAAGGTTTCCATCGGATAAAAGAATTTGAACACCATTAATATTTGTCACAAGCTCACCATCATCATCCTCGTGAAGGTTTGAATAAAACGCTTGAATCAATGGAGGATTAATATGAGGGTAGGTAAGATATAAAAAGTCAAGAAGTTGACATTCTTTAAGCATATTGGCAGCAGGGGCGTATGATTCAAGATACTTGCTTGTTGAAAAGCGGGGAGGAAGAATGTCGCGCTTTTCAAATTTTGTCAAAAACCGAGTAAGCTCGGTGTCAGAAATAAATTGTAAAATGGACCCATCTTGATTAGGGTAATTTGGAGGAGGTGGGGCAGCAGAGGAGGATGCACCATGCCTAGCTGAACGGGAACGTTTAGAGTGACGGCCCGACATTTTTAATAGGAAGTAATGAGCTTTGCAAGAAAACTTAAAAGAGTTTTGATAGTTTGAAAGCTAAAATTGATGCTTGAGTGAATAAAAATGAAGACATATGATGCCTATTTATAATGAGGAGAGTGGCTTTTCATTGATGGTGAAAATCTGCAGAAAATTGAAAGCCAAAACGGTCAGAAACGGTGAAAAGAAATTGCACTGACCGTTAGACAATCGATTATTGGAATGAAATAATCGATTGTTATGAAGATTTGACTGAATCTCGGAACTGACACAAATCGATTTCAGGACCAAACGGTAACAAATTTTTGAATTTACTGACATGAAATAATCGATTGTCAAATATGGTAATCGATTGTTATGTTACAGTGAGTACAGAAATTTTCTGACTAGGAAAATAATCGATTATATTTTGAAACAATCGATTGTTTTAGGAAAACAGTACTGAATGGCTGAGACGGTAATCGATTATACAGTTAAAAATCGATTATTAAACACAAATGCATAATTAACATCAAACATAAATAATCGATTAGTGATACTTGCTAATCGATTGTCCGCACAGTAAAATAATCGATTATTTGCTGTAACAATCGATTGTTCTATGCCATTTCTTTATAACTCCCCCTACCTTTAGGGCGAAACCTGCAAAATATAATTCGGCGTCTCCGACGCTCAAGTCAGTAATTTGTAAAGAAATAGTAACTTAAGCTAGTGTGGCCAAGTGAGAGCGTGATCTCTTAAGAAGTGTGTCCTAGGGTGTTCTTAAGAGTGTTTCGGGTACTTACCTTTTCTCCGACGTCGCCAATTACCTGTTCGAGAGGGTGATCTTTGATTGTCCTCCACTCGTTAGGCGTTTTCGTTTCATTCTCCAATTGTGGCGCTTCCTCCGTTGGTTGTTCCAAGATTTCATCTTTATTTTCCTTAGGCGTTTCCTCTTGTATTTTGTCTTTCAAGCTATTTAAAATACCTGCAAGATCAAAACCGGAATCCTTTCTCGCCAAGCGAGCATTATTTTCGGAAAATACAACATGAGGGGATTCCTCCACAGTTTCGGTTCTTTTATTAAAAACCCTATATGCTTTGCTACGTGAAGAATAACCAATGAAAATTCCCTCATCGGACTTAGCATCAAATTTTCTCAATTGATCTTTGCCATTGCTATGAATAAAACATTTACAACCGACTCTAAAGTGGGAGATATTTGGTTTCCTTCCCTTATAGAGTTCATAGGGGATTTTCATGAGTATTGGCCTTATAACTACTCTATTTAAGATGTAGCATGCGGTACTCACGGCATCCGCCCAAAAATGTTTCGGAATCTTAGCCTCTTCGAGCATGGTTCTAGCCATCTCTTCGAGACATCTATTTTTCCTTTTCGTTTTGAACACGCTTAAGAAAATATTTAAAATTCTGAAAAGCATCACTTTTATGGGCAAGAAATAAAGTCCAAGTAAATCTAGAATGATCATCAACAATCACAAAAGCATAATGATTTCTTCCTAGACTTTCAATGCGAGATGGTCCAAATAAATATGTGAAGCAATTGCAATGGTCTAGTAGTTGAAACAATGTTTTTCGATTTGAAAGATGCTTTTGTTTGCTTCCCTTTTTGACAAGAATCACAAATAGAGTCATTTTCAAATTTCAAATTGGGAAGACCAATAACTAAGTTTTGTGAAATCAATTTGTTCAAAAGATGCATGTTTATATGTGCTACTCTACGATGCCATAGCCAAGTATCATCCTCTTTGCTCATAAGGCAATCCACATATTCGGGTGAGGAATTAGCAAGATCAACCATATAGATATTATCCACTCTAAAACCACGAAGGATAATTTTGAAATCACTACGTCTAAATACTAAGCATTCATCCGAATCAAATAAGGTAAGATTTCCCTTGTCACATAATTGACTTATGCTCAAGAGATTATGCTTTAAACCTTTAACAAGTAATATATGCTTAATAGAAGAAATTTCATCCTTACCGACCGATCCGATACCGATAATCTTTCCTTTATTGTTGTCACCAAAAATAACACTTCCTCCTTCTTTGTGTTCTAGTTGAAGGAATTTGGATTCGTCTCCCGTCATGTGCTTGGAGCATCCACTATCAAGGTATCATAGTACACTTGATCCCTTCAAACACACCTACAAAACAAATTAATGCGTTTTAGGTACCCATGCCATTTTGGGTCCTTGAGGGTTAGACATATCATAATGATGCGATTGAGTGATATGTCGTGTAAAATATGCAGGAGCAATATGACCAATTCGTCTACAATAATGACAAGTCACGTTGGGGTTATGCATCCTTCTAGGTTCATAATAATTAGACGGATGAAAATTGTTCACTCTATTTTCGACACTATGGCTATTGCGCATTTCATGGAAGTCATTTCTCCTATTATTATGGGCAGCATTTTCTAGAATAATTGTTTCTAGGTTGAGGGCCATTTCTAGGTGTTCTAAAAGGTTCAAACTTCCTTCTAGTGTGTGGCCTAGAATATGCATCATTTCTAGAGTGGTTATTTCTAGGTGGAAAGTCATTGCTAGGTCTCCTAAAATGTTCAACATTCCTTCTAGCATTTGGTCTAGCATGCATGTTGGTTCTAGTATTGCTATTTCTATGATGAGCATTTGTTTTATTAATCCTAGGTTGAGCCTTAGGTGGTTGGGGTTTGGCTTCAACCTTTTCTTTAGGCTCATTCTTAAAACCTATGCCATGCTTGGTTGACTTCAAATTAACAAGAACCTCATTCAGATTTTTATGAGAGGAATTAAACTTAACTAAGGTGCCCTTAAGCCTTTCTACTTCATTTTTGAGATGCTTGCAAGAAGTACAATTTCTAATAGAACTTTCGGGCTTGTCGGCGCTTCTCTTACCGAAAAACTTATTTTCCTCTTTCAACTTCTCATTTTCTAAAATCAGTTTTTCCAAATCCTTTTCTTTTAATGACCGTTGTTTTTCAAAATCTTTTTCTTTTGAAGAAGCATTTTCTTTTATGCTTTTAACAGTTTTTGAGCTTTAATAAATTCACTATATAACTCATCAAAAGCATTTTGCATTTCTTCAAGGGAAAAGAAATTTTTAGAAGAGATTTGACATACCTCATCTTGCTTTTCTTCTTGTGCCATAAGACAAAGATTTGCACTTTCCTCTTCTTCTCCTTCGCTTGACTCATCTCCGGAGTCTCCTCCCCAAGATATATATGCACGTTGCTTTTTGAAAGGTTTCTTTTCCTTTTTGATGTTTGGGCAATTTGATTTGATGTGCCCGGTTTCTCCGCATTCATAGCACTTTATTTGTTCTCCTTGCTTTTTGCCCTTTCGTTCATACTCTTTTCGCATGAACTTTTGAAATCTTTTGATAACAAGTCCAAACTTATTGTCTCCGTCCTCATCAACTTGCGGTTGGCTTGTGCTTGCCTTTAGAGCGATTCTTTGCCTCCTTTGATCATCAACAAGAGGGTTAAGTATAGTAGATTCATAAGTCTTAAGATTACCTCTTAATGCGTCGATGGTGACATTTGAGACGCCAATGGACTCTTGAATCGCGTCGGCCTTTGATCGCCATGCCGGAGTGAGACTTCTAAGGATTTTTCGGACAAGTTCCTTATCCGTGAATGTCTTCTTGAGAGCATGTAAGTCATTTACGATTATTGAAAATCGTTCGAACATCTCATCCACCTTTTCACCTTCCTTCATGTGAAATAATTCATAAGCATGGGTTAGGAAATCAATTTTAGCTTCCCTTACCTGGTCCGTACCTTCGTACGTAATTTCCAGCTTGTCCCACATTTTCTTCGCCGTTGTGCAACACGATATTTTCCTGTAATCGTCAGCATTTACAGCACAATATAATAAATTAATTGCTTTAGCATTATTTTGCACCTTTCGGATATCATCCGCGTCATATTCTTCTTCGGACTTGGGAACCCATTCGTTTTCAACCTTTTTGGTTGGAATTTGATTTTCCTTTGTTATCACCTTCCAAAGATGAAAATTGTTTGCTTGAACGAAGATTTTCATCCTCTCCTTCCAGTATGTATAGTTTGTACCATTGAATAGTGGTGGTCGGGTGGAGCACTGTCCTTTCTCTATTCCTGCAAAAGAGTCACGAGTAGAAGCCATGGAAGTTTCTCTCAAACTGTTAAGTTTTCAGAGAGTTGGGCTCTGATACCAATTGTTAGATAATACGCTTAACGCTAGAGGGGGGTGAGTAGCGTTATAATAAAAATTATCGTAAACTTGCGGAATTTCAAATTTGCAGGAAATAAATAAGTGCGATAAATAAGAAAGAACACACCGAAGTATTCTGGTTCACTACAACCCGTGGCTAGTCCAGTCCCCGAGAGACTCTCTCGAGATTTCCACTAACTTGTCAAGCTTTCGGGTGCTTAACAAACCTTTACAACTTGAGGACACAAGCCTCAACGCCTTTGCTCGGAGATACAACACTCCAAGACTTCAACCAAGGAAACACAAGTTCCTTCTTACAACAAGAGAATAACAATTCTCTTCAAGTGTATAAAACACTAAGCACTCAAACAAAACACTCCTTAATGAGTAGATATGAGTAAAAGAAGTACGCTCAAGATCGCAACAACTTTAGACAAGAATTTGGCTCTCAAAAAACTTATGTAATGAATATAAAATGATATGCAAGCTTATAGCAATGTTATGATCAGTTGTTGTGTGTTGTTGTTTTTGAATCACTGAAATGAAGCTGTATTTATAGTTGAAAAACTTGGCATTACCGTTGCCTAATTGCCAATTAAGAGTTGCTGATTTTACTGTGTGACAATCGATTGTCAAGAATCCACAATCGATTGTTTGCCAATCGTTCCAAAAATCAATCCCAGATTTTACGCTTAACAATCGATTATCTAAGATTAACAATCGATTATTGGCAACGTTCAAAAAATCCTTTCCAGATTTTACCACAAACAATCGATTATCCAAAATCAACAATCGATTATTCAGCAACGTTCAAAAAATCTTTTCCAGATTTTAATTAAAACAATCGACTATGAGAAATCAATAATCGATTACCTGACGGTATTTGAAAACTTTACGACAACGGTCAGCTTCACAATCGATTGTGCAATGTTAACAATCGATTATTTATCAGTCTTTGAAAATCTTTTTAGACACTGCCTCTTGACAATCGATTGTTATATACTCACAATCGATTATTTAATAACTTTGAAAAAGTCTGGAAGACACTGCCTCAACACAATCGATTGTCATAAGTTCACAATCGATTATTTTGTGACTTTTAAAAATCTGATGGACACTGTCTCTTCACAATCGATTGTCATTAGCTTCACAATCGATTATTCTGAGTTTTGAAAAACTTTGATGTACACTGCCTCATCACAATCGATTGTCATAAGGTTCACAATCGATTGTCATGCAGGTTTGAAAAACCTGATGCTCACTGCCTTAACACAATCGATTGTCATTAGTTCACAATCGATTGTCATGCAGTCTTGGCTTAACATAATCGATTATCATAAGTACATAATCGATTATCTTAGTCCAGTTTTAAGAGGCGTGTTTAAAAATCATTTTGACTAAAGTAAATATGCATGATTTAAAATCATTTAGCATTAAATTAAATATGCATGATTTTGTAAAAATAATTTTACGAGAGAAGCCATGTCATGAGTCAAGTTGTCGGATCAAGATCACAATTAAGAACGACTCAAGTAAAACTATAAAACTTGGTCTTGTGCTTGAATCTCGTTATATATCAATTGCACGCTTGTACTTGAACTTCGTCATATGTCAATTTGCACTTGTTTGTCATTCATCAAAACCTACACATATGAGCACACGTTTTAGTATAATGCTTTGAGAACGTGTTTCCAACACAACCTGCTCGGGAGTGCGAGCATCGGGGGTCCGATGACCACCTCCAGTCTAAGAAGTAGCCGTTGCTGTAGTGGCTGAAACTGCCTGATCCAGGCCAGTGCACACGGACAAAATCTGGGCCAAAGCCTCCTGGAGACCAAGGATCACGATGGGCACTGCCGGTGCCTGAATAGGTGCAGGTGGAGCATCAACAGCTGGAGGCTAATCCTGGACCTGGGCAGCTGGTGGGTCTGCAGGTGCTGCACCTGCTGGTCCGCCTCGTCTAGCACCACGACGGCGTCAACGGCCTCTAGCAGGTGGTACTGGTGGTCGTCTTCCACGCCCATTAGCGCGAGTTCTCGCCATCTGCGAGAGAATAGAATATAGAATATTAGCTTTCCCGTTATCACACCGCACGATATGTATTTCAAGAAAAAGTGAGGTGTTTCCTATTATGTATCCTCCTGCTTATAAGTGTGGTGCACGACACACCCATAAACAAGACTCTACTAAACCGGCTCATGACTCGTGAGGCCTAGTAACCTAGGCTTTGATACCAACTTGTCACGACCCAACCCGGTCGTGATGGAACCCGACCGTAAGGCTAGGTAAGCCTAACCAACAATCGCTTTTAACGAACATTTTAAGTTTCAAACCGATAATTTAATGAAAATATTATCCAAGAATATTAGTAATGTGATATAGGTAGAATACGAGAAAAAAGCAAACACACCCGTATGATCTGGGGGTCACGAGTCTAAAGCCTCTAAATATAACTGGGTAATAATAATAGAATATGAATACTAAAACCAAAATATGGGAAAGTATATAATAATCATGAAATGAAGAAATAAGGAAGAGCAGCCGGGTCCTGCGAACCTCATGCAGCTACCTCAACGACTCTGAAATATCTCTGAGACTACGAGAATCAGCTACGCCTCCGGTGCACCTGAATCTGCACACAAGGTGCAGGGAGTAGGGGTGAGTACTACCAACTCAGTGAATAATAAGTATAGAAAATGACTGAAAGTAAGAAATCCACAAAGTACCAAACGTAAAGCTATAACTAACAATCCTATAACTTAGCTACAGACTAACATCATAACAATATTACAACAACATACAAGTATCAGATAAAGATGCAATGCAATGCACATGAATACGCTGCGGCGTGCAGCCCGAGCCAAACATGCATATGATTTAACGTCGACGGCGCACACTAGGGTGTGTACAGACTCCGGAGGGGCTCCTTCAGCCCAAGCGCAATATTAATATATATATCCATTGCGGATCGTGCAGCCCGACCCAAACTCAGTCCACAATATGCATATGAGTCACATAAACAGATTCAACTTATTTTCCAATTTCCAATTCTTAGGAAGAATATAATTTAATTATTTAATTTCAGGAAAAATGGTGACTTAGCATTTCAATTTCGGTGATTAATCATGGGACTGAGATTAATGATTATGCAATCATGTCAAATGTTCACCCTATACGGGTACTACAGATCGGCACAAGGCCCCAAATATGGCATTAAGCCCAATTATCAACCACACAATGTATGTATTAGACGCCAATAATTTATTTAGCTCACGGAATGGACCATGTCACAATCCCAAATTGTTTACAACCCCGCACCTGCCATGGGGTGCGAGTCACGCCCTAACATAGCGTCACGATGTGATAAGCTGGGGTTTCAAACACTCAGGCCATTACTATACTAACTACTCACCTCTAACTGGTCGTAGCCTGGTCTGCAATGCCCTTTCTCTTCAAATCTTCTCCTACGGGCGTCGAATCTATTCAAAACCACAACGAATAGGTTATTATAGGCTACACAAACATAACCCAATTGAAATTATTCGAAAAACATTAAAAATCGTGAAGTTGGTAAAACCCGAGCCCCGGGCCCACTTCTCGAAAAAATTAGAAAGTTATATTTTTGGATTCCTGGTCTCACCACGAGTCCGTACATATAAGGTTTATCAAAAACAGAGCTCGTATACCATCTCAAATCACCATTTACTCTCTCTTAGGCTTCTAGCCCTAACCACCATTTTTGGCCTCAAAACCTTGAATTTTCATTGTTTAACAGACTATTTTACACCATAAAGACATAATCCAAGGCCAAGAATCATTACCTGAAAGAAACCCTCGAAACCCTCTTCAAAATCTTCTACAATCTTCTCTCCCCAGAGTCCAAAAGTGTTTTCTTAACTTGTGAAATTTGATAACACTGTTTTATTAATGCCCTGCGATTTCCGCTTCCGCGATACAATGACCGCTTCCGCGGTCAATAGACCACTTTTGCGATCTCCCTGGTGTCGACTGGGACCGCTTTCGCGGTACCCGCCTACGCATCGAATTGGCCGCTTCTGCGGTTGCCCAGCTGGCCCAAGGCCGCTTCTGCGGTCGATTTACCGCGTCTGCGGTAGTCGCTTTCACGGAAATTCTTCCGCTTTTGCGGAAATACCAGAAGCTTGGCCAACAGATCTGCAACATTTCCAAAAATCCTCGCTTTCATCATTTGATTTCACCCCGAGGCCCTCGGCCCCCAACCAAATGCATAAGTACGTCCCATTACTTCATTCAAACTTGCTCGCAACATAAAAACGCTATCATAAACATCAAAATCATCAAATTTTCACGGATTCAAGCCTAAACGAAACTAAAACTTCGAATCTTGCATTTGCTCCAAAACCCGACCTAAACACCTCCAAATGGTCTGAAAATTTGCACACATCTCAAAAATCACCTAACAGAGCTATTGCAAATGTTGAAATTTCATTCCTACTCCCGGATCAAAATATCACCTATCAACCGCACTTCGCCAAATTTCTAACTTAGCCAATTCAAGCCTAATTCTACACCGAACCTCCAAATTCAGTTCTGCTTTCGCTCCTACATCACAAATCACCATCCGAAACTAGTCGAACCATCGAAAATGATTTTCGAGTCCTCTAACTCATAAGTCAACGTTCGATTGACCTTTCCATACTAACTTCCTCTTAAAGAGACTAATTGTCGCATTTCTATCCAAACTCCATCTGAATTACTCCAAATTCTCCAAATACACATATTGAAACATATAAAAGCATAAAAATGAAAAAACGGGGCAGAAATACACGGGACGACGGGTCAGGTCGTTATAAAATGATTCATTGTCATTCAATATATTTTCAGAATTTCGGGCAATTATTTCGGTCATTTGACACTTAAATATAAGCGTTACGCCCCAAATTATCAATTTTACTTTCCTTATAAATTTGTCAATATTGCTCTGCTTTGATATATTTGAGATGGTTATTTATATTGTTTGAAGAGGTATATAAATCTAAAGTGAGTAGCCTCATGATAAAATCGTTGTGGGTATACCATTTATTATTATAGACAACAGTTTCATGCCTTTTGGTTTGACATTTGCAAGTAAAGAATGAGGTAGAAATATTATTTCGATTCCTTCGGAGGCATCTACGAAGATAATCACGCTATACTAGAGTTGACTCTTTATAATATAATCTTAAAAGCTTGTTCTTGTTCAGAATGTAGATTTGATTGTGCTTTTACAGATACTTGTATGATCGTTTGATTCTTAATACTATACTAATATATTTTTCACTTTATTTTCTAATTTTTTTAAATCTCTAACGCTTTTTTTATTGAATAAATTTATGTATCCTAAGATTTATTTTCTGTGAAAAATAATTCTACTCATATGATGAATTTAAAAGATGGTTTAATTGGATTATTTTACTAAAAAATTAATTGAAATATTTAATTATTTGGTCTTAATACAAAAAATAATTTATTTCATATTGATTCACATTCTTAATATTTTTTCGTCTCTTGTTTTGACGATTTAATTTTAATTACAATTTTATTAACTATAATTTATTTTCAAAGAATAAAAAGATCAATTTGGCATTTCATTTTTAGATTTTTGTGTTTGCAAAATTATTAGTAGTATTAACTCTTTATCAACCATTTTTATCTCTTTCTCACACATTTATATTCATAAATATTTTCTTAGTTGTTGTTTAATAATTGTGTATATTTTTCAAGATTAAATAAAAAATGATTGAAAATATATTACTTGAATATTAAAAATAATATAAAAAATATATTATGGGAATATTATTTTCTCAATTTCAACACTTTATACCGTCCATCTAATATTACTTTAATGTTTTCTTGGTATTAGATATTATGGAGTGGTTATGTGCTACAAATATGGAGAATTCTTATAAAATTGATTCTATTAAGATTTCCTACATATTTTTAATAAGAATTTAATAATAAAATTTTGTTAATTTTAAAATATTATTTATTAAAAAATTAACATAGAAGGTCTTTTAGTCTCCCAAAACACGTTATTTTTAGTTATGTTCTTTCTCTATGAGTTATTCTATTTTATATTTTAGGACCATTTGGTCTATCAATATTAATTCGTACTTTTATAATAATATAGGCTTTTCATTTTTTAAATGAATTTAGACAATATAATATATTCTCAAATTAAATTAGTAATAGGACACTACAATATATTTTCAAATACAATTAGTAATAGATTTTTCTAAGAAGTATATTTTAAAAATAATAGAATTACATGACTAAAAATATGTCTTATATCCCCGGATATAATTATACTAATAAGAAACCTAACATGTTAATCAAGTAGAATTCCTAACTTGTAGTAGTATATCCTAAAACTAATAAGATTACAAAGCTAATATTTAGAATTCCACTTATGTCTTTTTACTGTGGGTTATTATACTTAATACAATAAGGTTGTTTTTGTAAACTGATATTACATTTATATTTTTATAATAATATAGATACAGATGATTATATTACATCCTCTTTTAAGTCCTTTTTATTGTCAACGGCAAAATACCGAAGGCTAACAATTTATCAAGTTTTAAACCAATCACATGTTTAGATTATATACACTATATTTCATTTAATAATGAACCAAGTAAATCATTACTTCCTTCGGTTCACAATAAGTGACCAGTTTTCTTTTAGTACGTATTAAAAAAATATTAAATCTTATACAAAAATATCTAGTATGACTAAAACCCTTATTAAATATTGGTCACATAGTTATAGTGAGGAGTGAGAAATCTTTTTAGGGATATGCACATAAGGGTAAAAGAGTAAAAATAAATTAAATTTTTTCTTGATTACATAACTGAACACTTATTTTGAACCGAAATATAAAAGTAAACTGATCACTTATTGAAAAGGAATAGTATTAGTTTTTGTTTTCTAACAAGACACTTGCATGTGAATATTCTAAGGTTGAATAGTTATCTCATCGAAAGAGAATACAACGTCCAATATATTGTATAGAGGAAATCATGTATCTATAACTCCTACTTGTCTTCTCTTTCTTCGCCTTATTTGAAAGAAATGGATTATGGATCACTCAATTCTTCTTAAATAGGTTTATCGAAGGAAAATATCTGAAATCTATGTATTAGATGATATAATAGCACAATTATAAATTAGCTTTGCATGTCGTTGATATGTTAATAAGAAGCCCCATGATTCAATTTGTTCAAGTGAAGAAATACAGAGGCTAGGTGAAGAAGAAAAGACATCAAAGTCATCTATAGAGTTTCAAACAAAACAATATATCTATTTGAAAATTTAGTTAGTTTGTTATTTCATAGCAAATAGATTTAGACATTTATATGATTCAATTATTCTTTTTTTACGTAGCTTAATATTGCATAAATACATTGTCTTGCATAAAAAATAATACAAATTTTTTTTTATAGCTCTTTGTTTTACAATCCTTCACGGTATCAGAGCAATAGCTCGATTATAGGCAATTTTTTTCTTCAATTATATGTCTCACATTTTACCATATCTGATACTGCAACAACATCTGTTATTCAATCGGCTCCTAGAAATGGTGTCAATTTCGATCCAGATCATCTCTATTTTCTTCAGTCTTCCGATGCACCTGGTATGACCATAGTCAATTTAGCTTTTGATGGAAGAAGTTTTCGAGATTGGGAGAGATCTATCCTCATTGCTCTCTCAACAAAAAATAAACTGAGGTTCATTAACATGTCATGCTCCTGCTGCCACATAAAATGACTACCATCCAGGGCAGACCCAATGTTTACTATATTTATTTGAAAATTAATTTTTTGAAGAATAAAACTTGGTATAAGAATTAGCAAGTGAACTCGCTTAACCAAAGCTGAGGCTTGGTCAGATAGTTCAAGCGGGGTCAACTAGTGATACTGGTTGTGTGTTCGAACCTGGAAAAGCATTATTTTGTTTAATTCACTTGTTCAAGATGTTGACAGCTTCGCAGCTGGCCCTCCACGTTATCACCGTGCACTGCTTCTTTTTCTTTTATTGCTTATTTTAATTTAGTATCTTTCCATAATTATGAAATTTTCTATATGATATTATTAATTTACCATAGCTATTTTCTATTTTTGGGTTAGTAGTTAGCGCAAAATAAATTAGAATTAATAAATAGATAAAGTTTAGTATTTTAATATAGATAAAACTTATGTTTGTTACAGTGAAATTTATTAAATTTTCTAAAGTTCAATAACTTGTTCAATAGTAGAGGTATATGTGTGTGTCCGAGAACTGTAAGGCTTGCAACTAAAATAAAAAGTTATGCAAAAAAAATTCAACGTTTTGTTAGAACAAAAATAAAGAGCACTAGGTAAACCCTGTTTCTTTGTTAACTCAATATCGCTTTTACAAGTCAATTATTTTTTAGGACTTCAGTGTATGTTTGGATCCGCTTGTATAAAAGTCTGAGTCCGCCACTGCTATTATTGTAATCTTTTAGCAGGGAGCTTGGGATGGGCAATGATATGATAACTTCTTGGCTATTAAACTCACTATGAAAGAATATTGAAGATAATGTTATTTACTCAATGTCTGCCAAAGATCTTTAGATCGGTTTGCAGTTCAAGTTTGAATGGTCAAATGGTGCCAAATTGTATTACATACGCAAAGAGCTATATGGGTTAGTGCAAGCTACGAATGACATAGCAGGATATTCCACTAAACTCAAAAACTATAATATCAAATGCATATGCACTTGTGTTTGTGATGGTAAATAAAAATTGGAGAAGTTTTTGGAGAATGAAAGGCACATTTAATTCCTTATGGGATTGAATGATGTCTATAGTCAAGCAAGGGAAAATATTCTATTGATGAATTTATTATCAAACATCAACCATGCATATTCTCTTTTGCTCAAGGATGATAATCAGATAGGGGTTTAAATTTAACCCTAATATTTATTGCGTCTACTATAAGAAGACATGACACTCTACAAGGGATTGTTATAGAATCATAGGTTTCCTCGATGATTCCGAATTTACCAATGCTAAAGGTAATCGGTTTCAAGTCAGGAACATTGGGGTGTTTTCGGCGGAACAAGGAGATGATACCAACAACAGTTATAATGAAGCAATAAATCAGCACCTTTCAAAGGAACAATTTTCATAGGTAATTCAGTTAATTAAACAAGTTAAGGTTGTAGATTCACGAAGTTCTACTTCATAAATTAATGAAAATATAGTTGTTGGTACTATTATCAAATACACTGGTTCTTGTTTTTCTTTTTTAAATTCCAACACTTAGATCATTGATTCAGGAACATCAAAATAGAGGTATTTTAACTTCACTACCTATCCCCTTACATATAAATCTTCCCAATTCTTTCAAGGTAATAGCCACTCATATAGGAAAAATATCAATCCTTCCTCAATTTGTCTTAAGATAAATCCTATATGTTCCTAATTTCATATAGGGAAAAGGGTCAGAACTGCCCCTAACGTACTGACTTCAGGTTAAAAATGCCCTCCGTTAACCTATTTTGAAGAAAATGCCCCTACCGTTAAAAATATGGCATATTTGTGCCCCTAAGTCTAATAACTGACTGTACTTATATTTAAAACGGTAGGGCCATTTTTTTCAAGATAGGTTAACGGTAGGAGCATTTTTATACTGGAGTCAATACGTTAGGGGCACAAATATGCCACATGTTTAACTGTAGGGGCATAAAATAGGTTAACGTAGGGCATTTTTAAACTAGCTTCAATACGTTAGGGGCAGTTCTGACCCTTTTCCGTTTCATATATAATCTACTATATGTTAATCGGATTTGCATGTTGCATAATTTCACTCACTTTTTATCAATATCTGTTGCCGGCCCCTTTAAAAAAGAGGACTCAAGTTATTGGTGAAGCAAGAGACGACCTATACCTATTGGAACCTAGTGATGCTAGGACTATTTCAGAGGACATCGTAGTTTCACTTTCAAAATATAGTAGTTTTAATCATGTTCCAGTATCTTTTTTTAATCTGCAAGTGCAATTTCTTATATACATCTTTGTAACATTAGACTTGGGCATTTGCCTTTTTCATCGATGAAACATCTCAGTTTTATTTTATTTTCTCCTAATTCTGAATGTTTATGTGATATATGTCCTAATTCTAGGAAAACTAGAGTGCTTTTTTCCTCCGGGTCAAATCAAATTAAAGAGAGCACTTGAATTCATATTGATATTTTGGGTCCTTACCAGGTTTCCATTTATAATGGTTTCAAATATTTTTTAACTACGGTAGATGATTACAAAGGTACATGGACCTTTCTGTTAAGTACCAAGAGTAATGCCTTTGTGACTTTGAAGATATTTTTAACAGAGGTTTTGAAAGACAATTTGGGATCAAAGAGCATAAAATAAGAACTGACAATGCACTTGGGCTTGGAAAAGGAACTCAGGAGGCTGCATTTCTTAGTTCTCAAGGGATACTTCATCAAATATCGTATGTTGCAATGCCTCAACAAAATGAGATACTTGAGAGAAAACATAGGCATTTTTTGAAAATAGCATGGGCATTGCTTTTTCAATTACAAGTACCTATTCCTTTTTGGGGAGACTGTTTGTTAACTGCCACATATTTGATTAACAGATTACCATCTAAAGTTCTTAAAGTTTATACACCTTACTATCATTCACCCTTCTACCAATTTTTCAAGAGTTTTGGTTGTCTCTGTTATGTGTCTACATTATCCAACTGGAAAAGTAAATTCGATCCAAGGGCAAAATCTTATGTGTTTTAGGATATCCTTTAGGACAAAAAGGATACAAAGTGGCGGAAATAGATACAAGGAATATTATTATATCTAGGGATGTTCACTTCTATGAAGACAAATTTCTCTTTACATCAAACATTTCACTTCCAGATTGTGTTATTCCTATTCTTACACTTTCAGATACTACACTAACATCTCTTCTTCAAGTCTTGAGCTGACTGATCCTATCATATCTAGTTATCCTAGTCTTCACCACCTCAAATTCCTCATTCTCTTACAACTAATACTTACGGAATGGTTGATCTAATTATCTCCTCGTCCAGTCGGGATTTCATCACCTCACACTCCTTATTCTCCTTCATTTAATACTTCTAGACACAATAACCCTATACATATCATAGAAAATCAACCAGAGTTACTAAGTGGCCAATTCATTTAAAAGATTTCATCTGCAATAACATATACCTAACAAAGTTGACTTCTACCTACTTTGCCCAACATAGTAAGCCTAATATCTATTCTTTTGGAGTACTCTCTCGATATAATAAGCAGATGATACTGTCTATTTCAGAAGCTTATGAACCTATCAATTTTTCTCAAGCATTTATGCATCCAGGTTGGCAAAAGGCCATGTCTACAGAACTTGAAGCTTTGGAAACAAACCACACTTGGGACGTGGTTCCTTTGCCAAGAGAGAAAAATGCTTTACCTTGTAAATGAGTTTTCAATGTAAAACACAACTCAGATAGCAACATTGAGAGAACTTAAAGCAATATTGGTTGTGTTGGGACCGCGCGTACCCTTACTCCAATCCCGCATTAGTATGATATTGTCCGCTCTGGGCCAAGCCCTCACGGATTTGTTTTTGGGCATCTCCCAAAAGGCCTCATACTAATGGGGTTGGGTAACCATATATATATATTGGTTTCTTTTTCTCTTTTCATACGGTGTGGGATCTTTGTTTGCATCCCAACAAATCTCCCCTCAAACAAACGACCACACAATCCCGTGACCTCCCCTCCAGCGAATATCCATTTCCGATCTGCCACCCATCTTGCACCGCCGCAACTACCGCGGGACCCGTCGCCTGACCATCTGTTTCTGTCGGGAAGACTTTCGACACAAGGCATTTCCGCAGACACCTTACCCCGCTAGCCCGTAGATCACCTCTGGTCCAGTTTGGAACACCGTCGAGAACTCCGCACGCGTCGGTCCGCTACTCCGTCCTTCGAACCTGGGCTCTGATACCACTTGTTGGGACCGCGCGTATCCTTACTCCAACCCCGCATTAGTATGATATTGTCCGCTCTGGGCCAAGCCCTCACGGATTTGTTTTTGGGCATCTCCCAAAAGGCCTCATACTAATGGGGTTGGGTAACCATATATATATTGGTTTCTTTTTCTCTTTTCATCCGGTGTGGGATCTTTGTTTGCATACCAACAGGTTGTTGGGGGAGGGGGTAGTATTCAGAGAGAAGGGATAAATTATACTAAGACTTTCTCTGTTGTAGTTAAAATGATTGCTATATGTTGTTTGTCACCAGTAGCAATCAAAAAAGGTTGGCCAATTTACCAATTGAGCGTGAACATTGCATTCATTCATGGAGATTTGCAAGAAGAAGTTTTTATCAAGTTCCCCTCAGATTTATCCTCTCCTAACCCAAATCATGTGTGTTTGCTCTTTATATGGTCTAAAGCAAACTTCCCAGCAGTGATATGCTCGGTTTGCAGGGGCTTTGAGCTTTGAGTTTTAAAGAATATTCGTCTTCTCTAAATAAGTATTCTTCATTTAAGAAGTTGGGTGATCTAATTTGCGTTGCCACAGTTTATGTGGACGACATCATTGTTAGTGGAAACAATCAGGAGGAAATCACACCACTAATTTTTTTCCCTTAATTCTTAAAAGTTAAAGATTTAGGACATATTATTTCTTAGTTATGGAAATTCTGATGGAAGCACATGGCATAATAATTTATCAAAGAAAATTCACCTTAGATTTGCTGAAGGAGTTTGATGTTTCTGTTTTGCCTTGTGTTTCTTCAACCCTCGAGTCATCCTCTAAGTTATATGCAGATGAAGGGCCTTTTCTTCAAGATCCTACTTTCTACAAGCACCTTGTTGGGAAGATGAATTATCTTACCCATACTTGACCTGATCTCTCATTTGCTGTCTTGAACCTGAGTCAATATATGCGAAGTCCTAGACTTTCACATTTCTCGGCAGGTTAAACTCCAATACTTAATCTGCTTGCTTTTTGTGACGCATATTGGGCTTCATGCCCGAAGACAGGGAGATATACGAGTGATTTCTATATCACTCTTGGAGGTTCACCAATTTCCTAGAAATCAAAGAAACAAGCATTAGTGTCTTTGTCCATCACTGAGGCGGAGTATCCCTCAATGCATCGAGTAGTTACCGAACTGACTTGGCTCACTCGTCTTTTCAACGACATCTTTATTTCACCATATTTGCCGGTACCAGTTATCCTTAATAGCAAAGCAGCGAACACATCGCTCGGAACTCTTGTTTTTCATGAGAGGACGAAACATGTAGTTCTTTTCAAGACTGATTACTCTCTCATATGTACCTTCATCGACTCAACTGCAGATCTATTTACCAAATCACTGTTAAGACCTTTACACAAATTTCTTCTCACCAAGTTGGGAGTAACTTCATTACCCTCCAACTCGAGGGGGATGTTGAGAAAAAGTTCCATGATTTATTTTGTTCAAGAGAAGAAATACCATGGTTGTTGCGAATTAGTAAAAAAGAAAAGCCAAAATAATTGGGGTCACCTGATATACAGGCGTGAGTTGCCGAAAACACAGGCTACCTAGTGTTATATTATAGTGCTGTTAAAATAATTGAGACCGATTCAGCATAATATACTGGAGTTCGTGTACCTGAATATAAACTTCCAGCAAAATTGATATACTTTGTTTTATACTAGAGACTGGAGCACCGATGCTCTAAACTCCAGTATATTATGCTGGATCGGTATATTATATTGGAACTCCAGTATATTAGATTGGAGTTCTAGTTTAATATACTGAAATTACGGTATATTATGCTGGACTATTTTTTAGATTTTGAATAATATTTTTGTTCATACTTATAATTTCGATTACTTTTGAAATTGCGACTATTTTTGAACGAGGCATCGTAAATTTGACTATTTTTGAAGATGCCTGTAGTACTCCATCTCTTCAAAATTGGGGTCATTCTACTATTTATAAAACTTGTGGGGAATATATTTTTCCTCTTCTTTTATTCTTCACAGAGTAGTGTGTTTTTTCCTGCTCGTCCCTTAAGCTCCGCAGCCGTATTTCCTCCACCGCCACTGTATTTCTTCCACCGCCGTAAGTTCCGCCGCTGTATAAATCAATCTAATTAGGTACGTTCTATTTGCTATATATTATTTAGCAAATTAGTAAATTTATTGCAGTGTATTTGTTCGAATGAAAAAGGCTTCAATTAATTTTTTTAAATTTAGTAATAAATGGCGCATAGATTGTTGAGAGACGCAGAAGCAGATGGATGGGAACGATCTGATTTTCCGATTATTTGCGAGTCTTGTCTTGGAGATAGTCCTTATGTACGAATGGTAATATTTTTAACTTTCTGTTTCAGTTAAATTTTCTTTTTGTTGAGTTTAAGTTCTATGCACGGTGTGATTGATCCTTCTTTCTGGTTAGTGAGGGGGATTTAGCAACTTATTTTGTGCTAAATTTCTCCTAATTTTTGAGCTTCTCCATCCAAATCTAGTTAATTATGGTTTTAAAAGGTCACCTTTGTGTGATTTACTTCCTATGCATCAGAAGGTATTTTACATTTATACCACCAACTAAGACAAAACACCATCTTCCTAAGCCTTGGTAGGCAGGTAACTGTGTGCTAGCGGAGATAGTACCTAGTGGAATAGTGTGCGCAAGCTAGCCTCGATGTCACGGTCATAAAAAAGAAGAAGAGATAAAACAGTGTGCTAGCAGGGAGAACACCAGCATGAAAGTTGGACATAAATTTGGGACTTATTCTTCCCATGTTCTCCTTAACCGCTTGGGCAAGGTGGCAAAAAGATTAAAGATAAAAAAGCTTAAGTAGACTTTGAAAAAGAACTTGCTGAAGTTATCTTCTTTTTTGTTTGTGTTTTTGTGGTAACCAAGAAATCCGTTGGGTCTATTTTGCGTCTTCAACATTCTATGGATAATGCGTCTGCCCTCTATACTTGTCCACTTATATACTAGACTTGGTTCACAAGCAGGGATTCAAACTTGTGATGTGCACCTACCACACATCCTGTGTTTTACTAACTTGAGGAACTTAGCTGTCTTATTTAGGTGAATATAGCATTATTACATTGATATAATATCCAGAAGTACATTTCTGTGTATTTGGGATTTTGTATATGAGGAATCAGGGTTGCAGAGAACTAAGTTTTCCGTCAGCAGTTTTATTGATGATGGAACAATTTGTTACTCACAGAAGAATTTGCATTTCTACTTGGTAAAACTAAAATAAGCAGGGCAGCTTTATTCAAATAAGGGACTAGAAAGTGTAATTTTTGACATCAAATCGAACTTCAAAGGTCATAGTGTCGTTCTTTTAATCACAGTGGCCCAAGGGATTTTCATATGCCTCAGTTTTTCACTGGAGTGATTATAATGCGTGGGGAAGCTGGCCGCTCATATTTAATAGAGACGACAAGTTGACTGTTTTTCCGCAAGTCATAGGGGAAGAACAAGTGATCTTATTTTCATAGAAGAAAAGGTTGCTCACCCTCATTATAGTTTTTCGTACTCCTCACCCGGGGTTGGGTGAGGCTTGGCAGGGCTATCCATAGATGATTTTTGTTTTGGATTGAGTCTTCCTTATGGTAGTTATTTATGGTAGTTACTGTATGATATTATTGCATGCTATTTTATTTATGTTTCTTATGTTTAGATAATTATTTACGCTATTTCTGCTGGAGTTACTAATGCTCTTTTGTTTTTGTTTTTGTTTTTGTGTTTGTTTTTGTTTTTCCTTTCATTCACTGAGCCGAGGGTCGATTGGAAACAGCCTCTCTGCCCTTTCGGGTAGGGGTAAGGCTCGTCTACATATTACCCTCCCCAGACCCCACTTTGTGGGACTATACTGGGTAGTTGTTGTTGTTGTTGTTGTTATATACTTCCTTGGATCACGTTCTTAACATAATAGATTCTAAATTCAGTTTATATGTTGTTAACCAAGGAGTGAGGACAACTTTTCTAAATTTAAAGTTGTATCCTGCTTATTTGCTTCTGCTAGCCTTTCTATTGTCAAAAGGTCAGCCTTCTTCATACAAGTAATAGTGATTATTCTGAGTTTTATGACGTGGTTACTGCTGCCCCCTTATTGTCAATCACCTTTTGCTTTCCATGCTTAATTATTGATTATTTTGATCTTGCCATTGTTTCCTTACAGACAAAAGCAGATTATGACAAGGAGTGCAAGATATGCACACGACCCTTCACAGTGTTCAGATGGAGGCCTGGTCGGGATGCAAGATACAAAAAATCTGAGATCTGCCAGACCTGCAGCAAATTGAAGAATGTTTGTCAAGTTTGTCTTTTGGATCTTGAGTATGGTTTGCCAGTTCAGGTCCGAGACACTGCTCTCAGTATCAATTCCAATGATGCAATTCCCAAGAGTGACGTTAATAGGGAATATTTTGCGGAGGAGCATGACCGCAGGGTATGTGAAGTTTTAACCGGAAGCTTATTTTTTGTTATAACATGCATGTGTGCACCTGCATATTCACAGTTTACATGCATAAAAAGATCATACTTTTGTTCTAACATTTGTCCTTCACTTTGCCTTTTATTATTGTTCCTCTCTCTCCCTCCCCCCTCCCTCCCTCCCCTTACACACACACATACACGCACACACATCCCTTCATGTACTGTTTACTACTGAAGACATCTGCTTGTTCCTATACTATCAGTGAACAAATTTTTACTGGTGACCTTGAGGGTGCAAAAGTGGATTAGCTTATTTGAGAATTTGCTGAATCTTTGAGCCAAAATTTTCTTTTAGCCCAGAAGTGATTTATTGGGGTTGTGTTATTATTGGGTTGTCTTCCTTCCTCACCGCTAGGGAGGAGTACATCATTTGCTTCAGCCAAAACTGTTGTATGCTAACCACTCGGCGTTTTCTAATTTTTTCAATCAGACTTACAAAAATTTCTGACCAGGCGAGAGCAGGGATTGACTACGAATCTTCATATGGAAAAGCTCGTCCAAATGACACTATTTTGAAGCTCCAAAGAACAACTCCATACTACAAGAGGAATCGGGCACATGTTTGTAGTTTCTTTATACGTGGTCAATGTACAAGAGGTTTGGAGTGCCCTTATAGGCATGAAATGCCTGAGACTGGGGAGTTGTCACAGCAAAACATTAAGGACCGTTATTACGGGTATGTGCAACCAAATCTTTATCCTATCAATTTGAATGCTATTCGTTTTCTTTTTCAATGCTCGTTTGACTTGGATATGTCTAATCCGCATGTAGCTTTTCTGTTTTGTAGTAGAAGTAGACATAATATTGATATTTAATCTCCTGGTGTCAACTGTCAATATGTGCCTTCTAAATATTGGCTGTTTAGAGTATATTCCCTTGTAACTTTGGTGGTCTATTTCTTTTTGTCTGTACTATATTCATCCCACTGAACACCCAACAAAAATAAAATAGCTTTTTCAAATCCTCGCACTCTTTCTAACCATAGAGTAAAAAGAAAATAAAGGTTTTGCTTGTTCATACTTTTTGTTGAGGACTGTGTTGCATAATATTTTTAGAAAAAAAAATATTTTTTCCTAAAATCTCGTCCAATGTTAATATCTAATAAATAAGTAATCTAACAATCTCAAATCTAATAGTAAGTATTAGTTAGGTTCTATTTGTACTAGGAACAAAAAGGACTTACAAGATGGATGGAAAGAATTTTGATAATGGGCTTAGTCAGGGAAACTACAGATAGAAAAGAATATACCTATCCTAAGGATCCATCTTCCAAGGAATGAGCTTCTCTAGAGGCAAATCCCGTGGACTGCACTCGGCAACAGCAACTGATTCAACAGCCATGCTGGCCTTTTCTTTTGTTTAAATCCTTCGCTAGTTCTGAACCAATGGAGATGAGAGTAGTTGCTTGATGACACACGTGGTTAAGGACTATGTTTCCTACAATCTCGTCCAATGTTAATATCTAATAAATAAGTAATCGAACAATCTCAAATCTAATAATAAGTATTAGTTAGGTTCTATTTGTACTAGGAACAAAAAGGACTTGCAAGATGGATGGAAAGAATTTTGATAATGGGCTTAATCAGGGAAACTACAGATAGAAAAGAATATACCTATCCTAAGGATCCATCTTCCAAGGAATGAGCTTCTCTAGAGACAAATCCCGTGGACTGCACTCGGCAACAGCAGCTGATTCAACAGCCATGCTGGCCTTATCTTTTGTTTTAATCCTTCGCTAGTTCTGAACCAATGGAGATGAGAGTAGTTGCTTGATGACACACGTGGTTAAGGACTATGTTTCCGTCCAATGCTAATATCTAATAAATATGTAATCTAACAATCTCAAATCTAATAATAAGTATTAGTTAGGTTCTATTTGTACTAGGAACAAAAAGGACTTGCAATATGGATGGAAAGAATTTTGATAATGGGCTTAATCAGGGAAACTGCAGATAGAAAAGAATATACCTATCCTAAGGATCCATCTTCCAAGGAATGAGCTTCTCTAGAGACAAATCCCGTGGACTGCACTCGGCAACAGCAGCTGATTCAACAGCCATGCTGGCCTTTTCTTTTGTTTTAATCCTTCGCTAGTTCTGAACCAATGGAGATGAGAGTAGTTGCTTGATGACACACGTGGTTAAGGACTATGTTTCCTTGACGTTGATGATGCATAGCTGAACTTGTACCTGCACCTCAATATAGTCTCGAGACTAAGCCACATTTTTTCCTAATTTTTTAATGTTACCACAACAAATATCTCTGTCCAGGTAAAAGACCATTCACATCTCAGTTGAGAAGTTTCATAGTGAAAAATCAGAGACATTTAACCTTAATTTGCTCGCCTATCAGTCAGAACCTCGCATTAGTGTTAATGATCTTTTTTTCATTTATTTATCAAAGTCAATGCTAATGATCTTTTGGTTTCCTTAGTTCCTAAATAAGAAACCTTTGGAAAATCAGACACCTTAATAAACTTCCATACCTGGCACCCTTAACGAGTCTATGTAGCATTAATGTCAAGTATATCTGAGAAGGTGTGACTAGCAAGGTCGCCCCAAAACCCTAGTTCGCCTTCTAGATTAAGTTAGTCAAGATTGGAAGGATCCATTTCTTCTCTTACTCTAAGCAGCTAGCGCCATAGCATTTTACGTCTTTGAACTGTCCACCTGTTCTTGTCTCTTTAGGTGCTCATCGTATGACATCTTGCTGAATGTTCTCTTTCCTGAAGATTTATTGTCCTAATGATCTTCATTAACTTAAAAGCGCTATATTACTATCTTATTCATGTTTTTGGCTCATGTTGTGGCTCAAGAATTGTTGCCATTATGTTACCTGCAATGCTTGCAGAGTTAATGATCCCGTGGCTATGAAGCTACTTAATAAGGCAGGTGAAATGCCTTCATTGGAGCCCCCAGATGATGAGAGCATTAGAACCCTTTATGTGGGTGGTGTTGATGCAAGAATCAACGAGCAGGATCTAAGGGACCACTTTTATGCACATGGAGAAATCGAGTCCATTAAAATGGTGGTGCAGCGTGGTTGTGCTTTTGTAACCTACACGACAAGAGAAGGTGCAGAGAAGGCAGCTGAGGAACTAGCGAACAGGCTAGTGATAAAAGGCTTGAGACTGAAGCTTCTCTGGGGGAGACCACAAGCTCCTAAACCAGAGACCGAGCTGTCTGATGAAGCAAGACAGCAGGCTGCAGTGTCGCACAGTGGATTGTTGCCCAGAGCTGTCATATCTCAACAGCAGAATCAGCTTCCTCCGCCCCCAGGCACACAGGAACAACCCCCACCAATGCCATACTTCAACATTCCGCCAATGCCTCAGCAAGAAAGAGCATATTATCCGTCAATGGATCCTCAAAGGATGGGTGCCGTAGTTCCATCTCAGGAGGGGGCTTCTAGTTCAGCTACGGGGTCAGGTCCTGAATACAAGAGTGGTTCTGAGAAACAACTACTAGGACAGCAGCATTATGCGTATCCACCGGCACCCCCACCTCAAGGTCAATTTTACCCGCCTTACTATCCACCCTATGGCTATATGCCTCCACCACCGCCTCAACATTACCAGTAGTATCCCCCGCCTTATCAAGCTACCAGACCTCCACCGCCTCCTGCTGGTGAGCAAGCTGCTTATCAGCAGAAGCCTCAACCAGCAGTACCGGCAGCACAGCAACCTTAATTCAGTTTTATCCAGCTGCTCCGATCAAGAAGAATCTATGTAAACGTTTTATATTTTCAGTACTGCAAAAAAAATTATTACTATGCCAGCCATTTGAATTGGGTATTTGATTCTGTTCTGCCAATGCAAATTTCTATTGTATTAGGTGCCTCTGTTGCAGTCGTTCATTTCTCTTCAAGCTTTGATTTATTCTCTCTCTACTCTTGTCTCCTTCAGCCTTAGAACCGAGGCTAACTGCAGTTTCTCATCATTTTTCTGAACTTCACATCCTTGCTACATGTTCGAAAGTTTATTCTCGAGTTTCCGATGTCCATGTTCATTGGGAAATAAAAGAAAATTTCTCACTGAATTTGGAACCTCTATGTCTTAATATTTAGACACGGCTAGTTAAGTAATGTTGTTTGGTGTATGCACGGGGGTATTTGGATAAGTTTGTTCTACATTACTACTGGAATAGGGGATTGACATAATAAGCTCTCGTTGTACTCGGGGTACGGGGGTTAAGGCTAAATCATAGGGTTTATCGTACATAATTTTATCCTGCAATTCTAAAAGAGGTTGTTTCTCCGATTCGAATCCGTGACCTCTTGATCACTTGGCGGCATCTTTATCAGTTACGTTAAGACTCCCCTTCACATCATACAAAACTTCTCATATTAAAATATTATGCTCGAAGATGAAATCATTCAGTCTTAGTCGTATTACGATATATACCACGATTTTGGCCCTATTGATTGACAGCAAGCTAAAAGGGTAAAAATGTTGGTAACATGATTAGTCACGAGACTAGTTTAGGAAACCAACATACCAGAATCTGCTAAACCCCAAAATCTTTATGGTCCACACTCCTAAATTCACCAACTTCCATGGCAAAAGAATAGAAGATAGCAAACAACCAGAAATATTATCCTACGTAATGGTAAATGAATCTTATATGGTTCACGAGAAGTTTGAACTCAAGGTGTGATTTAGCTGTCAATTTGCGAGTGTAAACTTTGAAAATCATGATTATTTATCTTTGAATTGTAATGCTTATTTATCTCTATGAAGGGTAAATAATTAATTTTATCTAATTTTGAAATAACTTGTTTCCAACCAAACGATTTTGAAGATAGAGTTTGTTTTTAGTAGTTTGTGTTTGTTAGGCTTTCAACATATTTGCAGACCTCCAAATCATATTGGGACATGTGAGAGCTAGTGCACACATGTGAAGTTTCTTCTACTTTAGTTTTCATTAAGGCTGTATTCTGTCTCGGTTCAAGCCCGGGACCGGATCGGGATCGCGGTTCTGGCGGGCCTGTCGGTCCTGCTGGGCCGATCCTGGCGGTCCGGTCCTACCGGTCCCAAAAGACCGTGACGGGCCGGTCTTACGCGTTGAACCGTCAGGCCCGGTACCGCATGGCAGGCCTGGGCCGATCCTGGCGGGCCCAACGACTATTTTTTTTTTTGAAAATTCAGTAACGGCTCTTTGCAAAAAAGTAGCCGTTTGAAACTTTGAAAAATAGCTATTTGACCCCCAAACTTTAATTTAACCCCAAACTTTATATAATTACACTTTTTCCCATTTCTCAACTATAAATACGCCCTCATTCTTTCATTTTTATTCACCAATTCATCAATATCTCTCAATCTCTCTCAAGCTCTCTTTCAATCTTTCTAGTACAAGTGCTTAATTTATTGTTGAAAAATCGTGAAAAATTGTGAAGTTGTTGAATTGAAGTTTTCAAGTGTTCAAGTTCAACGATTTTCAATTTTCAAGAAGTTGTTCGACAATCCGGTAAACTCGTTTCAACTCTTACGTGCTAATAATATATTTTTGTATTTTTTAGTTTGCATAATTCTAATTAGTATGGCATTTTCTTTGAAAAAAATGTTCGGTAAAGGAAAAGGTAAAACCGGTGAAAGTAGTGGCCATAATACTACCCTTCCTCCGACTCCCCGACCTAAAAAAGAAAGCAAGTTGAAAGTAGTCGCCAACCTAGACGTCCTAATCCGCCTCCCGTAATGCTTGATAGTGATCATCCTTGTTTTCAATTTACCGATAGTGAATTTCTACATGATGTTGCAGTAGGTGATAGATTAGATGATGAAATTATGAATGCTCTTTATCCTAATGAACCTATCTTAGAGGAAAATGAGGATGATAATGATGATGATGTAACCCAAGCACCAGATTTAGATGATATACCTAATAGTCCTGCTCATAACTTAGGTAATGAACCGGCACACCCACTTGTACAAACTCCCACTTTTAGTAGACAACCTGCTAAACGTCAAGAAACATCATTAGTTTGGCATTTTCTTTACTCAAGTAAGAGAGCACGACAGGGCTAAGTGTAAAACTTGTGGGAGATTACTTGTTCATAGGTTTACTGGAGATCGTAGCGGCACGGGTAGTTTGACTAGGCATATAGAATTACACCATAGAGATAGGGCTAGATTTTTCCAAATGCAAGCGCAACAAGAGGGGGGGGGGGGGGGGGACAAGTGTAGATTCTCAAGTTAACCCTAGTACTGGTTCAAATCTAGTTCAACCAGGAATTAACACTGTCACCGGAGGTATTTTATATTACGATCCAAATAAGGATCGTGAAGAATTAGCAAAAATGATTACTGTTATGTGCCTGCCTTATACTTTTGCTTCTAATCCTAATTGGGTTCATTATATTAGAAGAGTCTTTAATCCTACTTATAAAGGTTGGCCTCGCGCAACAGTTAAGGGCGATATTTATAAATTCAATCATGAATATGAACAATATTTGCGCTATTTATTTACTTATATACCTAATCGTATTACTATTACAACTGATATTGGTAGAAGTAGTAATGACTGTAATTATCTAACTGTTACAAGTCATTGGATAGATGAAGACTGGACAATGCAAAAACGCATACTTGCATATAGAATAATTAATTCACGGCACACGGGTAGGTTTATAGCTAATACTGTTTCAGATATATGTAGATATTTTTGCTTTAGTGATAAAATAATGGCAATTTCTATGGATAATGCTTCTAGTAACACTAGTGCAATAGGCATGCTAACACAAACCCTTAATCCTGCATTTAGTAATATTTTCCATGTTAGATGTATTTGTCATATTTATCATTTAATTGTTGGTGATGGTATGCGAATATTAAACATAGAAATTGAAAAGGTGAGAATGGCTCTTAATTGGCTATTTTATTCAAACCTTAGAACTAGACTTAGAGAATATTTTAAAAAATGTGACGAATATGGCCTTAGAGAAAGAAAGGTTCCTAAACCTTGCCCGACTAGGTGGAATTACATGTACGAAAGTTTAGTAGTAGCGTATGAATATAGAAACCCTATTAATGCTACGTTTAATTCTCGGGTAGGTGGTGAGGATGATGATGAAATGCTAACTACCCAAGATTGGACTAATGTTAAAATTCTTTTAGATTTTTTAGAACATTTTCAAGTTGCTACAAATGCTTTTTCTGGGCAATATTATCCGACTATTTCTAACTGTTTAGTTTATATTGCCGCACTAGCTTATTTATTTGTTGAATTTAGCGAGGGTGGGGATATTTATGAACTTGCAATAAATGAAATGAAACAAAAGTTTAAAAAATATTTTTTTCCTATCCCTCCTATTTTTGGTGTAGCTGCTATATTAAATCCAACAATGAAATTAGGAGGTCCTCACTTTTGGTATTCTAATATTTATAAAGCTTTAGATCTTTCAGAAGACGAAGCTATACTTGCTGATGCGAAGCATCAATTAAAATTAATGCTCAAACTGTTTATAATGTTTATAAACAGGCGTTAGAGCATGCTAGGCCAAATATTTCAACCCCTACTTCGTCTATATCACAATCGTCTAAAAGAGCTGCTGGCTTAACAGCTCTTAAATCGTGGACGGAGTTCCGGGGTTCTCAAGGTGATAATTTTGATGAAATTTCCCATCTAAATGAGCTTCAAGTTTACTTGTCACAGGGACTAGAAAAGGAGAATCCAGACGGCTCTTTCGATCTTTTGGAATGGTGGAAGTCAAGGGAAAAGCATTTTTCCGTTCTTGCAAGGATGGCTCGGGTTGTTTTGTCAATTCAAGCTTCAACTGTTGAATCGGAGAGCGCTTTCAGTCAAGCAAGACTACAAATCGGTGATCACAGAGCGTCGATGCGGGAGAGCTTGGAAAAATCAGTGCTTTTTAGAGATTGGATCCGCGCGGAAAGAAGAAACTTTGGCATAGCAGAATCACAACCGGCAATAGATGAGACATATGAAGAAATGATAGCAGAACTTTCTGAGGAATCGGCTTCACCCGGAAGTGGTGATGAACGAGCTTCATTTCCACCACCGCCAACACAACCTCCTCCCAACCTTGACGGATTTATGAGATTTGTTAGAGATACAACGTAAATTATGATGTAACTTGTACATTGGCACGTCTTCTTTTAGTTTTTTTTGCCCCTTTAATGGTGGTATTAGTACCTTTTGTGCTCATTCCATTGAGGAAAGGAAGACTAAGAAAGATATGCCATTTTGGTCAATAAATATGCTCTTTATCATATCCTTGATTATCTTTTTTCTCAATATTTCTTTGTCTTTACTTCGATATCAATCCTTGAATATTTATATAACATACAATATATAACATACAATATATAACATACAACACAATATACTAATTACAACAACACAATATATACATTATATACAACATATACTAATTATTACAACACAATATATACATAATATACAACAAACTATATACATAATATACAATATATACTACTTACTACAACACCCTATATACATAATATACAATATATACTAATTACTACAACACATTATATACATAACATATATCCATATATACATAACATACAATATATACTACTTACTACAACACACTATATACATAATATACAATATATACTAATTACTACAACACATTATATACATAACATATATCCATATATACATAACATATTGTATGTTATACTAATTACTAAAACACAATATATACATAACATATATATCCATATATACATAACATACAATATATACTAATTACTACAACACAATCTATACATAATATATATTATATACTAATTACTACAACACAATATATACAATACTAATAACTTAGTACACCATATAAAATATATTCTACAATATACTAATGACTACTATACAAGATATTGATTTAAAAAATAAAGAAAAAACCCGTCAGACCCATTAGGCCCGCCAGGCCCAGGACCGCAGTGTGCTTAGGCCCGTAATGGGCTGGTCTACACCGTGAGGACTGCCAGGCCCGACACACCAAGCCCGGCCCGTCAGGCCCGTTTAGGCCCGGGCCCGGGACAGAATACAACCTTAGTTTTCATTCTGAATTTTAATCACATGAAAGCTTGGCTGTTTTCCCTATGTAAATTGACCACAAACCACTTTGTTTTGCTATTTTTGTTTTGTTGTTTGTTAATTTTAATGGATTTAAGTTTAATATATACACTGACAATGTAAATTTTGTAATACTATTAATATATTTAACATATGATAACTGATGAGTTCAGCATTTTTATCAAGTTACTATTTAATATTATCATAGAGATTTGTAATTACGCGTAATGATCTGATTGCATGCATACTTTTGCACGGTCGTTACAGAAAACTTCAAACTCAATTTTAGTGTATTTTTTGCAAAACCACTCTGTTATTAGAAGGCCTAAGTTTAAGAAAACAAAATCACAAAATTACGAGCCCACAAGTTTTTTGTATGTCCTTACAATAACAATAATAACATACTTAGTATTATCTCACGCTGCGGGAATCTGGAGAGGGTAGGGTTTACTTAGACCTAGGGGCGAATTTATGGAGTAGAAGGGGGTTCACCCGAACCCCTTTCGCCAAAAATTACACTGTATATAAGGCAAAATATATTTTTTTATCTCTATATATTAGTTTTTAAACCCTCTTAACACAACCTAAAAGTGTAGTTTAGTGGTCAAGGGGGTTCAAAGCCTTCATAAGGTCATAAGTTCAATTCTCACTAGCTACAAAAAAAGTATTTGAACCCCCTTTTTGAAGATCCTGCCTCCGCTACTCCGTAGACCTTACCCACAATTTTCTTGTATGTCCTAAAAGAAATTTAATCCTCTCACAGTTGCCTAAGGTTTCAGATTAGTTCCTCTCGGGATAGAACAAAATTACTATTTTATGATAGCGGCACTTCAAATCATAGAACTTCAAGGAACTCAAATGACGGAGCAAATTATACAAAATATTTACGTTTTTGCTTTGAAATAATGCATAAGCTAGAGGGGAGACATTTTCAAATTCGGTGGTGGAAAAAATGAGGCCAAACCTCTCTATTTATAGTCAATAAAGTTGAGTCCCAACAGGTGCAAATGTGCCTGTTTGTTTAAAGGGGTATCTATTCGATAGAAAGTTTGGATTTCTGTTAAAATAGAATATTTGGTCGCGAATTTGATCTTTGGAAAATAATTCCGTGAAATTCCAAATTAATATTTTTCGCGCAAAAATATTAGGAAAGAAAATATTAAATGATAGAAAGAAAAATAAATTTTGTTCAAAAAATTATCAATCAAGCCGAGCGACAACGACAACCAATACTTGCTCTCTTTTTAACTTTTAAAAGGTAGCAGAAGTGCTAAATATAATCACAAGAATTTTCCGCTTCCTATTCAACGAGGGACAAAGTTTTTCTGTAAAAGGGATCAATTTAAAATTTTATTTCCCACTATTTTTATTCACATCCTTTTTGTTTTAATTAATAAACCCAAACACTCTACCTCCGTACGTTGGGTCAATTTTAATTAGAATTTACGTCGTAAAATGCTTGCTAGGGGCTTTAACTTTTAAAGCTTGAACTCGAGACCTTTGCTTAAGAATTTTACCATACAATCACATCCTACCGTGGTGTATGGTACAATTGTTGCTATCAGAGCATTCCCAACTACATAAACCATCAAACATCATATTCTTTTTCTTTCTCTATTTTGGTCATTATTGCATTATATCATTCTTATCAACAAAGAGCAAAATGGAGAAGAAGCTTAGCTTAGTGCTACTCCCTCTTCTAATAATGTTTCTTCTTGTTGGAACCAATGTAAGTTACCATTTTACATATATCCATTGGCTTCCCCTACCCTACAATAAGAGAGAAATTAGAGATCTAAAGTAAGTGATTCAGAATGAACGTTATTTTATTATAAAAGTATATATTCTAACATTTTTATATATGTATACATAATTCGAGTAAAAATAAATAAATTCAGTTGAACTAGCATAGAATCCATCCTGAATTCGTCTCTGTCGATAACATCACTTCCCTCATCTCAAAGTTTTACATTCAATTGTTTATTTTACAAATTTTCTTTCATTTTTTTTTAATTGACATTTCGCATTTGTATGATTATCAGGCAAAAATAATAGTCTCCAGCACCTCAGCCTCAACCTCCTAGCACTTCTCCAATGGTGAGTTATTTTATGGATGAGAGATCAAGGGAAACCTCACTTCCCAATTTTTATTTATTTATTCATTCATTTCTTTTTGAAGTTGCAATTTCTTGCTTATAAGATTAATTTCTTCTTCTTGCAGTATGGTACTACTCCTGGTAGTCTCCATCCACAAGGTAATAAAAATGAGTTCTTTTTTATATTATATACTTAAAAATAGATGAATTAATTCTTGCATTTGGCATATTTATGATAGCTATTATGTGCAAAAAGTAAACATTGTTAGAAATATGATTCCTACTAAAATACAATAACCTTCATATTGAACAATTCGGAATTATAACTACATGAGCGGAAGCTAACCTGAATCCATGAGTGGAAATCGTTGAACCTCCTTTGATGATTGTCCAAAGGTCCTTATGAAGATTGCTCCTTGATCCTTCCTTCAAGATTGTCTTGAAGTTTATGTCTCCACAAGAATTCCTTACAAGACTTGAATATGTGAATGGATTCACAACAATAATAATATGACAATAACCAAAGTTGGTGTATGGTTTTCCACAAGAATTTGCAAGACAACAATGGAGCTTCTCTTGATTCAATGGGAGGAAGAAGAGATTATGTCTTGCAATAATGTGGGAACCATAACCCCCACTTTATAACAAAAGAGTTACATAACCCAAGAGTCACAAGAGTTACATAACTCAAGAGTCACAAGCATGTAACCATGGTTACATATATGTAACCTTAGTTAGCCCATCATTAACTAAGGTTACCCTTTTGGGTATCTACACTTTAGTCCTACACTTTATATGACAATACATTGGCCCCCTTAACATAATGTCCATAAGACCACAAAATTAGGCCAAACCAAAAGATAGCACATAACATATAATTTATCCATATATTGTTCATATGTATGTAGATATAAGTCCATATATCTTACAATCTCCCACTTGGACGAGATACACATACATATGTACAAACCTTAGCATTATATGTTACAATATAACCTTAGGAGCTCAAAATTGCTATCACAATAAAATTGTCATGAACAATCCGGTCCATCAATCATACCAACATAGGAACTAAGAGCTCTTCGTTACTCATTCGTAACTATAATCGACATAGATCACGTATATCAATATAACCAACGACATGGATCAAGTGTAGGTATGTAGCATGGAAATAACATAAAGTGTGGTCAATAGAATGTCTATTTCCAACTGGTTCTCTTTATTGAGATCAATCATAAACTGTAAGAGTACAAAAACTTTAAAACTGAATATCTGCGCAGATATAACTGAATTACTGAATTTCTGAATATAATGGACAATACATAAATGTACAATACAAACTCCCACTAAAATACATAATCCATAACTGATTTGACACCCATACAAGCAATATGCTCAAGAAATACTTTTGGTGTCAATCCCTTAGTGAGCGGATCCACAAGCATGGAGTTTGTACTAATGTACTCAATGCACAATTGTCCATTTTGTACTCTTTCTTTAACAACCCGAAATTTGACGTCCATATGTTTTGCTTTCGTCAAACTACTGTTGTTATTAGCATAAAGGAATCGGAGTCGGTATACCCGATGATCTCAAACTGGTCCGATCTCCGATATGTAAGCATGTAATCCTTTGTTCTCTGTAAGATTGCTTAGATATCTGCCTAACATCCCAACAATGTATGCTATATCAGGTCGTGTACATACCTGAGCATACATCAGACTACCTACAGCCGAAACATATGGCGTCTTCTGCATTTCCGAAGTTTCATAATTATTATGTGGGCACTGTTTGAGACTAAACTTATCTCCCTTAGCAACAGGGGTGTTACCTGGTTTACAATCTTGCATGCCAAATCTTTTTAGAACCTTATCGATATAGCCCTTTTGTGACAGACCGAGAACACCTTTTGAGCGATCTCGTTGTATCTGAATTCCTAATACAAAAGAAGCTTCACCAAGATCTTTCATTTCAAATTTCTTTGAAAGAAATTTCTTAGTTTCATGCAATAATGCTATATCATTACAGGCAAGCAGTATGTCATCGACATATAAAACCAGAAAAATATACTTACTCCCACTGAACTTATGGTATATACAGTCATCAGCAATATTCGGTTCAAAACAAAGATGTAATGACTTCATGAAACTTATAATACCATTGACGAGAAGCTTGCTTGAGCCCATAGATGGATTTCTTTAATTTGCAAACCTTTTTCTCTGATTCATCCGAAACAAAGTTTTCAGGTTGCACCATATAAATTGTTTCCTCAATGTCACCATTGAGAAACGCTGTCTTAACATCCATTTGATGAAGCTCAAGATCAAAATGTGCTACTAATGCCATTATAGTCCTAAAAGAGTCTTTCAATGAAACTGGAGAGAAAGTCTCTTTATAATCAATGCCTTCCTTCTGAGTGTAGCCTTTTGCGACAAGACGAGCTTTGTACTTAATAACATTGCCCTCTGAATCCCTTTTGGTTTTAAAAATCCATTTACAACCAATAGGTTTAATACCTTCGGGCAATGTAACAAGCTCCCAAACGTCATTATCGCTCATAGACTTCATCTCATCATTCATGGCATCAATCCACTTTTGAGAGTTAGAACCCTTAATCACTTGACGGAAATTGATTGGATCATCTTCCTCAAGTCCAATATCACTTTCTTGTTCTTGGAGAAATACAACATAATCATCCAGAATTGCATTTCTCCTCTCTCTAGTGGATCTCCTTAATGGCACTTCAGTTTCTTGAGGTTGTTGAGTTTGATTTTCATTAGTAATTACAGGATCCTGATTGGGGAGATTTTCGAGATTGTCTTGAACTGGAGTTGTATGATCCGTGTCAGGAATGAGAGCATCCTGACCAAGATCAACAACTTGAGGGAAAGACACATGTTCTTCCACAAAGACAAAATCTCTAACAACTTTATCTCCCCAACCCCCCAAACTCAATATCCTCAAAAAACCTCGCATTACCTGTCTCAAAAATAGTTCTAGAAGTGAGATCATAAAACTTAAAACCCCTGGATCTTTCAGAGTATCCAACAAAATAGCTACTCATCGTCTTAGCATCCAGTTTCCTTTCATTTGGCCTATAAGGCCTTGCCTCAGCTGGACAACCCCAAATGTGTAAGTGCTTAATACTGGGTTTATGCCCAGTCCAAAGTTCACATGGGGTTTTGATTGTAGTTTTAGTTGGAACTCTATTAAGAATATAAGCTGCGGTTTTTAATGCTTCACCCCAGAGTGAGTCTGGCAAAGTAGTACGACAAATCATACTTCTTACCATATCCTTAAGGGTCCGATTTCGTCTCTCAGCTACACCATTCATCGTAGGACTTCCTGGCATAGTATACTGAGGGATGATCCCACACTCATCTAGGAATTTAGCAAATGGCCCTGGACGTTGTTCACCTGAACCATCATATCGACCATAGTATTCACCACCACGGTCAGATCTAACGGATTTTGATTCTTTTGCTTAGTTGATTTTCAACTTCAGCCTTAAATGATTTGAACACGTCTAAGGATTGGGACTTTTCATGAATAAGATATAGGTACCCATAACGAGAGTAATCGTCTATGAATGTGATAAAGTATTGTTGACCATTCCTATAAGGAGTAGGAAATGGCCCACAAATATCCGTATGTATCAATTCTAAGACGTCCGAAGCTCTCTTAGCACCTAATCTCGTCTTGTTTGTTTGTTTTCCCTTGATACACTCAACACAAATATCCGAATTTGAGGAATCAAGAGAATCAAGAATTCCATCTGACACGAGTTTCTAAATTCTTTGAATGGATATATGACCCAAACGTTTATGCCAGAGTGATATAGAATTCTCATTAGTTAATTTTCTTTTGGTACCACTTAAACTTGTATGCAAGGTTTCATTATTTGAGGTTATTGTATCAACCAAATATAGGCTATCAAATGTTGATAAAAGACCAGTACCAATAAGATTTGAATTCTGAAAGAGACTAACTTTATTATCACCAAAAGAACATGTATAACCGGATATGTCCAATTTGGGAACATAAATTAAATTCCGTCTAAAAGACGGTACAACAAAAGTCTCATCCAAATCTAAATGAAAACCGGTCTTAAACAACAGCCTAAATTTGCCCGTAGCCTCAACTGGCACCTTCTTGCCGTCACCCACATAGATGTATCTTTCACCATCATTTGATTTTCGACAGTTCAGGCAACCCTGCATAGATATACTTATGTGAGTAGTAGCAGCAGAATCTACCCACCAAGTATCCTTAGGTACCGAAATTAAATTAACTTCAGAACAAACAAGAGAAAGAAATGTTTTCGCACGCCAGGCATGGTACTTGGTACAATCTTTCTTCACATGATCAGTCCCCTTACAGAAAAAGCAACCTAATTCAGTAATTTCAACCTTAGGTTCCTTATGTTGCTTAATCTTGGGCCTTGCAACCGCAACTTCCTTACCTTTCCTCTTCTTAGTTTCCTTAGAAGAGGATGCCAAATGAGCACTTTCAGTCTTATCCTGCTTTATCCTTCCTCTTCTTGCACACAATGTGAAATGAGCTCATTTAGAGTCCATTTCTCCTTCAGGCAGTTATAACTGACCTTAAACTGATTAAAGTGTGAAGGAAGAGATATCAAAACAAAGTACACAAGCAATTCCTCAGGTAATATTAGCTTGAGAGACTTAAGTTTCGAAGCAAGATGAGACATTTCCAAAATGTACTCCCTAATGTTTCCCTTGCCCTTATACCTCATGGAAACAAGTTTACTCAATAGTGTACTTGTTTCCGCCTTTTCGTTTTGCATAAAACGCTTTTCAAGGTTTCAAGGAAAACTTTGGCATTAGCTTCATCATTCATAGTGCCCCTGAATGATTCTGGAATTGCACGCTTCATGATCATTAGACTCATGCGATTCGAGCGTTCCCACTTCTCCATCTCTCTCCTTTCATCAGGAGAGGATGTATCCTCAAGAGAAGCAGGTTGCTCATTCCGAAGTGCAAGGTCAAGATCCATGCAACCGAGAACTATCATGATGTTCTCTTTCCATTCCTTAAAGTTTATGCCGTTAAGCACAGGGATGCTATTGATGTTGGCAGATGTAGAAGCAGCAGAAGAATTAACTGAAAATAGAACAAAAGGATTACTTAACACATGCTTACAATAACTTGAACTTTAACTGTACTTTATAGATTCAAAATAGGCAAATCCCATTACAAGATACCTAGCACAACATTGATTTTAGTCTTTGGACAGAAAATCAACTTGTATGTGGTACTCTTGGTGTAGTGATCAAATATAGACAATAAACTCCTGTCAAATATCAAGCCTTCCTTTGGGCCGACTTAATATTCACATGGAAAACCAAATAATTGTCTCATATTTATCACCACAAGCATGTTCGAATTCCTGCCAAATAACAACCTTCCTTTGGGCCGGTGTTAAACGCATGGAAGACTAACATCCACAGTCATCTTATATTTCAAGATTAATCAATCTACACAATAGAGGTTACTTTGGCAACATAATGCTTCAATTGACTAATTTAAAATATTAGATGCTAAAAGCTTTAGTTCCTTAAGCCATATTATGAATCTTAACTTAATATGTTACATGTTTTTGACATGCAACATCTGAATATTAATTGTTATAGACTTGAGAGGACAATTCCAGAATATGAAAATTGATGGACTAAACAATTAATATTCAAAACTTAAATATTAATGTATAATACATTAATAATTTTAAAAACTTAATATTAATTGACATATTATAAACGGTTAAGGGTCAGATTTGCCCTTGTACTATTTAAAATAAGCTACATTTATCCTCCGTTTGAATTCTTTAACAAATATACCCCCATCGTTACACATTCGGGCCACATATACCCTTCCACCGTTAAAACTTGTTTCCTCAATATTTTTAAACACGTGGCAGTCATACATTGGTCCAGATTAGCCCACCCAGTCAATTGTTTAAACCCGCCCGACCCAAATTTATAACCCGACCAGACCCCAGTTATTTAAATACTCCAGCGTTAATTTCCAGAGCCTTCTCCAAACTCTTCCCCTTCATCTTCCTCTGATTTTCACCTAGGGTTCATCACATATATCCTACAAGTCAAGGACCAGATTGGTAGTTTCTTCTATTTCCCTTCACTGGCTATGCACAAAGCTGCTGGAGGTTATGGTGGCATTAAAATAGATAGTCGTCCGCTGATTCCTGTTCCTTTTCCTCCACCTGCTGGAGAGTACACCATGTTGGTTGGTGACTGGTTCAAGAAAAATCACACCGTGAGCAGCTTATGATAACCAATTCTTCAGATATTTTATGGATTGATGAACTGATCTGAACTTATTGCACATATCGCAGGGTCTTAAGGCGATTTTAGATGGAGGAAGTGATCTTCCATTTCCCGATGGCCTTCTAATCAACGGTCGTGGGTCAAATAGTTTAACTTTCACAGTTGATCAAGGTGATCCATTGAATCAACTGTTGCTAAGTTAACAGTGTTCTTGCTTTTATGTTGTAGTAACAAAGGATTCTTCCGATAAATTTACTTTCCAGGAAGGACTTACAGATTCCGGATATCCAATGTTGGCCTCACAACAGCTATCAATTTTAGAATCCAGGGGCACAAGATGGTCTTGGTTGAAGTAGAAGGGACTCACACCCTGCAGAACACCTATGAGTCCATTGATATCCATTTGGGTCAGTCCTATTCTGTCTTGGTCACAATGGACCAACCAGGGCAGGACTATTACATTGTCGCCTCAACGCGTTTCACTTCTCAAGTCCTTACAGCAACATCAATTCTTCACTACAGCAACTCAGCAGGAAGTGTTTCTGGTCCTCCCCCAGGTGGACCAACAATTGAGATCGATTGGTCTCTTAATCAGGCTCGATCTGTTAGGTACATTGTGAACACGAATCTGCTTCACCAAAAACCAGGAATGACCTGCATTTGTGTACTTATTGTCTGCGAAATTAACTGATTATAGGACATTTTTGAGTGCAGGCAAAATTTGACAGCAAGTGGCCCAAGGCCTAATCCGCAAGGTTCATATCACTATGGGTTGGTTAACACCACGCGCACAATTAGACTGGAAAATTCTGCTCCAATGATCAATGGGAAACAGAGGTATGCTGTGAACAGTGTGTCATTCATTCCTGCCGACACACCGCTCAAACTTGCAGACTACTTCAAGATTCCTGGGGTCTTTAACCTTGGCAGCATCCAAGACAACCCCACTGGAGGTGGTGGTTACCTCCAGACCTCTGTCATGGCTGCTGATTTCAGAGCTTTCGTCGAAGTTGTGTTTGAGAATCCAGAAGGGGAAGAGTTTGGAGAAGGCTCCGGAAATTAACGCTGGAGTATTTAAATAACTGGGGTCGGGTCGGGTTATAAATTTGGGTCGGACGGGTTTAAACAATTGACTGGGTGGGCTAATCTGGACCAATGTAAGACTGCCACGTGTTTAAAAATATTGAGGAAACAAGTTTTAACGGTGGAAGGGTATATGTGGCCCGAATGTGTAACGGTGGGGGTATATTTGTTAAAGAATTCAAACGGAGGATAAATGTAGCTTATTTTGAATAGTACAAGGGCAAATCTGACCCTTAACCGTATTATAAATATTCAATTAAAATCTGAAACTTAAAAAATTTGAAACGTTTCAACCTTACTGGTCCAGGATAATCGATTATCTTTAAACAGATAATCGATTATTCTGGTATTAAAAAAAATTTCAAACTTACTGGACCAGGATAATCGATTATCTTTATACAGATAATCGATTATTCTGGTAAAATTTTTTTTTTCAAACTTACTGGACCAGAATAATCGATTATCTCAAAACAGATAATCGATTATTCTGGTATTAGAAAACGTTTCAAACTTACTGGACCAGAATAATCGATTATATCAAAACAGATAATCGATTATTCTGGTATTCTAGAATTGCCAAAAATTCTAAAAATTGAGAGATAATCGATTATCTAAAATGAATAATCGATTATCTTTAGGCAGTGTCCAACAACTCAATATGAATTTCAACAAGAATCTTAAACAAGAAAACATGTTGTTTACACCAACCAAATCATGCAAAATTCAATGTTTTAAATCAGGTAAAGATTACATGATATTAAAACATCAAATTTCATCAAAACCATAACATTCATAAAATCATGCTACTTCATGGTACTAGAATTTCAAAAATAAAATTCTAACTTTACTTGAACATGAACCTAACATAACATGAATCTTATGAACATCCAAATTATCCAAATATGAAGGTGTATCTTATACCAATTGTTAGAAATATGATTCCTACTAAAATACAATAACCTTCATATTGAACAATTCGGAATTACAACTACATGAGCGGAAGCTAACCTGAATCCATGAGTGAAAATCGTTGAACCTCCTTTGATGATTGTCCAAAGGTCCTTATGAAGATTGCTCCTTGATCCTTCCTTCAAGATTGTCTTGAAGTTTATGTCTCCACAAGAATTCCTTACAAGACTTGAATATGTGAATGGATTCACAACAATAATAATATGACAATAACCAAAGTTGGTGTATGGTTTTCCACAAGAATTTGCAAGACAACAATGGAGTTTCTCTTGATTCAATGGGAGGAAGAAGAGATTATGTCTTGCAATAATGTGGGAACCATAACCCCCACTTTATAACAAAAGAGTTACATAACCCAAGAGTCACAAGAGTTACATAACTCAAGAGTCACAAGCATGTAACCATGGTTACATGTATGTAACCTTAGTTAGCCCATCATTAACTAAGGTTACCCTTTTGGGTATCTACACTTTAGTCCTTCACTTTATATGACAATACATTGGCCCCCTTAACATAATGTCCATAAGACCACAAAATTAGGCCAAACCAAAAGATAGCACATAACATATAATTTATCCATATATTGTTCATATGTATGTAGATATAAGTCCATATATCTTACAAACATAACAAGAAGCCAATTAGATTCAACATATAGATGTATACATAATTTTTTAAAACTTGTCTATACAATATAATTTTTTAGTGAAAGGGATTACAAGGATGAATTATCCCTAATAGTTGAGTGGAATTTTGATTCCTTCTCAATCAAAGTGTCGTGTTATAACCACAAACAGATATTGTGTAGAGGATGAGGCTGCTCTTTCTTAACCAGAGGTCTCAGGTTCAGGACTTGGATATGAAGAAATTCTTAGTAGGGAGCGCTTTTCTCATAATGGGGCCTACACGACGCGAATCCGAATATAATCAGGTTTCAATACGGAAACCGTACACCGAGTGAAAAAAAGAAGAAGAAGTTGTCATGTTATACCATATGAACTTAATAAATAGTTTTGCAGAATGTCTGCCTAGGTGCACATATAGATGCTCAAAGACACAGTACAAGAAGCCATGCATGTTCTTCTGCCAAAAATGTTGCGCAAAATACTTTTGTGTTCCTCCTAGTACTTATGGGAACAAGCAATTTTGTCCTTGCTACAATAACTGGAAAACTAAGAGAGGAGGCCCTAAATGCCCTTAATTTTAACCTGTTATAGCAGATTGTATGTTTTATTTTCAGATTATTTAGTTTCACTTATTAAGAATAATTTCCTGTAATTTTACTTTAAGTGACGGAATAGTGTTAAAATTCTTTTACATGGTTACTGTATGGAAGTAATTTTTTATTTGTTAAAGTTTTATATTGTTCCCAAGGACCAGTATCGGAATTACTTATGTTATTGCTGCGTACTCTCGCTTAGCTTTAATCTATCTCAATTTTTATATTGACAACAAAAATTTTAGAATTATCAGATAGTAATATTTTTGTGTGCTATGAAGTAGAAAACTTCATTCTTTTAGGATATAAAATTCCAATTTTAATGCTTTAGTACATAAGAATAAGAGAAAATATAACGCCAATGAATGGATAAATGTTATACAATGAATTGAGAGCACACTTTTACTTAATCATATGGACGGATACTTTATTATACTGGTCTTAGGGTGTGCGTTTTGTACGTATATCCTATATATTTAACTTTTAAAATAAAAATTAACAAAAAATACAAAAGTTGTTGAAAATGTTTACTAAATATTTTATTTAGTTGGTTCAATGAAGAAGAGAATTCCTTTCATAAAAGTTATTAAATATCGTATTGCAGTTTCTGAGGATTTTTGTAGAAATATCTTACAGAAAAATATTATTATTTTTATGATCTAACATAAAAATAAACAAAAAGAATACGTAAATGCAATTATCAACAAAGATTTGTCAAATAAGATAAATTAAAAAGAATAAATTTCTCTGCCATTTTGGGAGTAAAGAGGTGTTATGCTCACAGAGATAATTGATAAGGGAGAACGTAAAGTTTAAAGTTCCAACCGAGAGGTTGTGAGTTCGAGTCTCCCCAAGAGCAAGGTGGGAAGTTTTTGGAGGCAAGGATGTCGGGGGCCTATTTTGGAAACAGCCTCTCTACCCCAGGGTAGGGGTAAGGTCTGCGTACACACTACCCTCCCCAGACCCCACTAAGTGGGATTATACTGGGTTGTTGTTGTTGTTGTAATATTGCTGTCGTTGACTACTACATGTTTTCTTATAATATTGATGTTGATAATGCTTGTTATGTTATGGTTACTGCTCGTTATGTTATGGTTACTGCTTGTTTTCTTATTATCTTGCTGTATTGATTGCTTTTTCTTTCCTTGAGCCGGGGGTCAATCGGAAACAGCTTCTCTACCCTTAAGGTAGAGGTAAGGTCGGACACACTACCTTCCCCAAACCCCACTCATAGGATTATACCGGGTTTGTTGTTGTTGTTGATATAACAAGACATCAAACATTTCAACATATAACAACCTTAAATGTTGCATGCATACTCAGACGAGTCATGTTTACTATGTAAAAAGAAGATATGCAAGTTTCCTCTCTAATAGAAGGGGTTTCCTTAGCAGAGGGTATTTGAGTAATCAATTATTGAACTACTCTGAGAGATCACTAACTGAAGATTCTTCCTTTAGCATGGTTTCATTGCTTAACATTCCCCTGGGACACCAACAATCTAATGTAATATTTACTTTCTTCTTTACCAATAAAATTGTGAGAAGGCACGGGAGAAGAATATATAATTGATATGTAAACATGATACAATGAGCCCTATATATAATACACATAACCTAGCCTACTCCTAATACAGTTTAGACTAGACTTCTAATACAGTTAGACTTCTAACACTCCCCCTCAAGCTGGTGCATATAAATCATATGTACCGAGCTTGTTACATATGTAGTTAATACGAGGACCAGTGAGGGACTTGGTGAAAATGTCTGCAAGCTGATCATTTGACTTTACAAACTTTGTAGCAATATCTCCCGAGAGTATCTTTTCTCTGATAAAGTGACAGTCAATCTCAATGTGCTTAGTTCTCTCATGGAACACTGGATTTGACGCAATATGAAGAGCTGCTTGATTATCACACACAAGTCCCATCTGACTAACATCACCAAATTTCAGCTCTTTGAGCAACTGTTTGACCCAAACAAGCTCACATGTCGCCATAGCCATTGCTCGATATTCTGCTTCTGCACTAGACCGAGCAACCACATTCTGTTTCTTGCTTTTCCAAGATACCAAATTTCCTCCTACTAAGACACAATATCCAGAAGTAGAACGTCTGTCAAAAGGCGATCCTGCCCAATCAGCATCGGAGTATCCAATAATCTGCTCATGGCCTCGATCCTCAAACAATAAACCTTTACCTGGAGTTGATTTTATATACTGAAGAATGCGAACAACTGCATCCCAATGACTATCACATGGCGAACCCATAAACTGGCTCACAACACTCACAGGAAAGGAAATGTCAGGTCTTGTCACTGTAAGATAATTTAGTTTACCAACTAACCGCCTATATCTTTCAGGATCGTTAAGAGGCTCCCCCTGTCCTGGAAGAAGTTTAGAATTCGGATCCATTGGAGTGTCAACAGGTTTACAACCTGTCATTCCTGTCTCCTCAAGAATATCTAAGGCATACTTCCGTTGTGAGATCACAATAGCAGAGCTAGACTGTGCGACCTCAATACCCAGAAAATACTTTAGTGTGCCCAGATCCTTAGTCTGAAAGTGTTGAAAGAGATGTTGCTTCAATTTAGTAATACCATCCTGAACACCTTGGCCTTTACACCACAACTCGACAGACGAAGCCCAAGCTAGGTAGTTTGAACCTCCCATTAAAGGTTCTGAGGTAATCATAATACCGGAACTGCCAGAACCCTGGTTTTTAGGCCCGAAAGCATCTAGTCCCAAAGACATCGTTGGATTATCAACTGAAAACTCGCTGAAACTGAACAGAGGACTGAAAACTGGTGCTACCGGAAAACAGGAACACTGTAGCTGCCGGAAAGGCACTGTAGCTGCCGGAAAAATTCAAAATTGTCGGAATTGAAAAGTAAAAATATGGATAGGCTCGGAATTCAAGTAGGAGCAAACTGTCCTGAAGAAATATTGGCCGGAAAGTACTGTAGCTGCCGGAAAAATCACTGTAGGTCGCCGGAAAAAATCAAAGTTGTCGGAATCGAACAAAAAGTGGATGGGTAGGGTCGGAATTATATTCCGACTAAACTGTCCTTCTGGAGCGATCGGAAAAAGTGGCCGGAAAGGCTCTCACGCGCCGGTGCGTGGGCTTCACGCGCCGGTGCGTGGGCTTCACGCGCCGAGGGTCCTGCCGCGCGTGGGGGCGCGTGAAGCGTCGGTTTCCGGTGATTTTTTCTGGGGTTGGTCGGAATTCTCTCCCAAACCTCGTGGTGGTCTCGGATTTTGCACAACACCAACAGAAAAGGTAGTTTAGGTTACGGACAGCCTGTTAAGTCGCCGGAAAATTGCACGGCGACGAGGTCTTCTTCCCGGAAATAGCTGGAATGACGCACAGCTATACTATTCTCACCAAGATCCAAAAGGCATGCAATGGAGGAAATTTAAGGATATAGGTCGATGTACCATCACGATCTAACTGCTCTGACAACTGGTCACCAAAAATTTTACAAGAGTCATCAGTTGCAGATACTAGTGCTTTCACCCTTTCTTCATTGCCAAACCACTGTCCAACAGCCATGATCATTTCCTTTGATAGGCTTATTTCTGCTGCCGATGCGTCTTCTGAGGCTATAGAGTTGGTACCTCCAATGCAAACTTCAATATCATTTAATATACTCCTAGAGTGAGGACGAATATCAAATAGTTTCTCTTGAATTAGTAGGCAGAGATTTTCCAGATCCAAACAGCCGACTTCAACTGGTTTAACCTGGAGATAAAGATGCAGAAAGGATATATAGATAGTTCTGTTTGAAAATGAGTGCGAAAAAATTAAGCGTCACAAGTACCTCTAGTTCAAGATGATTCCCGAAGCGGGTTTTCAAATGCTGAGAACTACCAAGACACCTCAACCTGCCTCCAACCTTGGGATACATAAAGAATAACAGGTAAAAAATATTCATTGAATTAGGCCTTTGGAATATGGGGTTATTTATAATCAAGGTAAGAACACTGCTCAGATACCATTATCCCAATCCTAGTGCACAGAGCTTGCGCCTCATTCATGCTGTGAGTAGTTAAAATTACAGCTGTCTTTCCTCGTCTAGTTGACAGACGAGATATAACTTCCCACATGAAACGTTTGGCAATAGGATCCATACCTGGAAAAATGACAATATAGATATTTGTAAGAGAAGTATCTAGACAAAGCTATCACTTGAACATTTAGGTTACAGATATTCTAAATAGGGAAGAGAGCAAGTTTGCAGATTCTGTGAATTCAAAAAACTAGAGGCCCCTCATATGTTAAAATAGCTCCTAAAGAGTCCTATAAGACTCCAAACAAAATAACTTTCAGAAGCTATGGCCTAAACTTAAAGACCTATTGAAACCATGCCAATTCCTGCACAGGCAAGTTGGATGGTTAGAAAGATCATCCAATCGAGAGAAGTTTTGCAGAGGTTTTAACACTGGAAGGAGCAGGGCTGCTCAGTTAGACAACTATACCATTTACAGCTTCAAGACCTGCCGAGAGTCCCATGGAAGAATTTGATCATACATAACTATGCAAGGCCAAAGGCAACATTCAATCTCTGGCTGTTCTTACAAGATAGATTACCAACAAAAGATAGATTGCACAGATAATGAGTGTTGATCAGCAATGTAACTTATGCCAAAACCATCCAGAGACCAGAGATCATCTGCCCAATCACTGTTGAATTATGGGAGAAAACAATGCACTGGCTGAAGGAGACTTATCCTCGCCTTACTGCCTGGAACCAGAAAATGCAGTGGCTCATAAGTAAAGCCAAGGGTCGAACATGTCGGCAGCCATCTTCAAAATGGTAGTTGGTGAGTTTGCATATACTATCTGGCTGGAAAGGAACTCAAGAATCTTCAACAAGACATTTCGTTGTAATGAAGCCCTTTTGAGAGACATAATATATACTTATAATGTTAGAGGTACCCCACGAATTAGAAACCACTTACAACATCTTCAAATATAGTATTGTTAGGTAGTTAGGACATTAGATACAGTTAAATGGTTATATTAGAGATAGTCAGCTGAGTTAAAGCTAGACTATGGTTTTGTAATGTTATTTCATTGGTGATTAATGAAATCCTTAATTACCAAAAAAAAAAGGTACGAATTCAAAGCCAATCCAAAGGAATTATAAGTTCAAGAATGTGGTCACTAAAACTCCAAGCTTAAAGGTGGAAATTGATTTTTGTTTTATATCATATAACTGTAGTGTCGGGGCTAGCACCTCGACTAATTCCACGGGTAACCTGTGCTATCTCCCACCAGCACAGGTATCGGGTAACTCTGTTCACTAAGACTTGGACATATGGGAGGAAATCACCTAGTGCTTTTGCCTCCGTTGGGAGTTGAAGCTGAGACCTCATGGTTCTCAACCCACTTTATTGACCACTAGGTCATGCCATCGGAAAACTGTTTCTTTTGCTATTTAGAATGGGTTTTATTGAACCTCTCTCTTTAAACTGCGTAAATTTAGATAAAATACCAAACGTTAAAAGATAATGGCGGAATGACTAGAGGTAACTTAACGACCTGTGGATGGCTCATCAAGAATGACGATAGGCGGATCTCCAACCATTGCAATTGCAACAGATAACTTGCGCTTGTTTCCTCCACTTAAGGCAAAGGATGGTTTATTTGCATGTTTCATCAGGTCAAAATCGAGCAACTTTTGCATAACAACCTGTCAAGATCTACTAGTGTCAAAAACCATTTGATGGTCAACAAAGACCACTTCAGCTAAAAGACATAAGATTGTCACTCTTTTTTCTGGTCAAATAAGAAGATTGTCACTCTTTTTTTTGGTCAATTAAGAAGATTGTCATTCTCATTCAAGCTCTAATTTCATGGCATTACAATAAAAAAATTGATTTGTTTGCAGTCATGAAAGTTTAGCTGATTATTTTGCTGTCATTCCCCATTTTATACAGCTTTTATCTTCTCCCTGTGAGACAAGAACTTTCTACAAATGTAATAAAATGGTGTCAGAACGATCTCTCATTGGCATACCATTAGATGATTCCACAAAGTAACATCAACTTTCTCCACTGAGAACATGTCTTAAAGAACATCTGGAAAAGCAGACTTGCAAATTACATAATAAATCAGAGAATATGACTCTAAGAGTGCGGCATGATGTAAAATGGTTTCCTGGAAAATGTAGTCCTGGATGAAATATTTTCCTACGTAAAAAATGACTTATGTCATTGAGGTATAAGTCAATTCCTCTTAAACTATTCTAGTTCTATCTCAATGTCTTTTGTTTCAACCAACATTTTAACATAATTGTCAACCTTTGTTTTAGAAGGAACATTATTGTCAACATTTAATATTCAAAACTACACAAAACACCACCTCCATGCCACATCCACCGCAATCTGCTGTTATTACAAGTGGCCAACTTTAATTGCCAACAAAAAGAACAATGGAAAATTATATGAACAATTGTTTTTCCAAAGAAACAAATTTTCCCTGGAAAACATTTTACTCTGTAAAAATCACACCCTAAACTTTAAATATCATCATCTGTAGGCACTATAAGTGGACATGAACCAGGAGAGACACTCGTCCTTCTTATAGGCACAGCAGCAGAGGCTTGGCATATTCAAAAATTAATTAGAGAAAGGATTCTGAACAAGTGTACTAGGTACCGAGTTGCCTTTATGATAGAGGTAGATTGGAATATCTCTCATCTCCTACTAAGTAGCTTAAGAATCTCAGACAGAGAGGAAGATCAAACATGAAGAGACTTCCCTTGAACCAACATCCATGGATCAAGAAATTATCAGGAAAATAATGTTACACCAATATTCACAATTTTCTTTTCTGATAAAAAAAAAAAGTATTGAAATCCATATCATTTTTTCGAATAAGTAGATTGGCATCCAAATCATAATTTCATGTATTGGACTGATCTCTTGGTGGGAGAGGTTCTTTATTTTAAATAATGAAAGCATTCCATTACTACCAACCCATGGAACTTCAGACCCTTTCATTTCAATCAAAATTTCCAATAAGAAATAAGCTCATTCTTGTTAGAGAAACTTATACAAAATCACAGGTTGAATCTAGTTCACTTCTCTAGTGTTCGTCTCCGTCAATCTGTATTCCTTGATGTAAAAAGAAAAAGAAACAAATCAAACTACTAATTTACTCATGTTGTCTGGAAACATACAATCTTTAGCATCTGCAAGACTTGAGCAATTCTAACAACAAACAACGTATCACATCAACAGAACATGTACAAAACGTATCACATCAACAGAACACGCAAAATCCACCACCCTACTAGAACTTGTAAAAGATATGCTATGAACTATGATAGTCAAATTTGAGTACACTTTTGGACATATAAAATCAAGAGATACGTACATCTTCCAATTCATACTCTGGTACTCCTTTAATTCTTGCATAGAGCTCAAGATGCTCTTGGACGGTCAGAAATTCTAGTAAAGCATCAAACTGAGGACAATATCCAATCTGCATTGAGAAGACACAGACAGCATGTAAGTAAGTTCATTGATAGCACAAGGGAACTGGATTCATTATACAGGAAGAACGATCCATACATGTCTACGAGCAACCTTGGGATCTGAACGTATATCTTTACCAAAAATGAATGCCGTTCCATCACTAGGGTTTTCTTCTCCTGCATCAGTAAATTATAAGAGAATATTTGACTCAATGTTGGTTTATTTTCCAAACGAAATTAAGAAAAGTAGCAGCACAGTAGGACGTAAGCACAATGTTTGCAGGTAGGAACAAAATAAGCAGTTTAAAGGACACATATAACTTGTTAGAACGAATCCTTCATGTTTTGAAATGTTTAAAGAGGAGCATAATTAAAGTACTCTAGGAACTTTAAGAAATTTAAAAAGACCAATTACCAAAAGAGACAGATTGTCTATTCCAGGCTACTTTTCCAGCAATTGATAATATAAATACAAAGTGATTCTGTAAACTTCCTCCATTATCACAAACAAGCATATTCTCACAGCTAGACGCAAGCCTACTGACAAATATAGAATTACGTAATGCTATCAGAACAGAATAGTACCAGATAGCATTGACAGTGTTGTTGTCTTCCCTGCTCCATTAGTTCCTAGGAACCCAAAACACTCTCCTTCTTGGACAGAGAAAGTCAGTGAATGCACAGCAACTTTTGGAATTTGGGACTTCCCTCCAGTATATATCTGAAAAAGAAACATACTTAATTCAGCAGACTTTAGGCTTTAATCTTTTGAACTACAGGCAAGAGAATACTCTTACCTTTCGAAGATTACAGAGGTGGATAACAGCATTATCAGTTGAGCCAGATAAAACTATGTCTCTCTCTGCTTTAACATCTACGTCTTCGTCCAATTCAGAAGCAACATCGCCTGAGGATGGTCGCAGAAGAGGTTCTGAAGATCCGAAGAAAATAGCATGCCTAGATTTTCCCAAGCTTTTCCACCACTCATAAACTCTGTAAAGACTCCTTTTTTGTTGGGGCAAGAATTCAAGCCCCAGAGTTAAAAGGAAAAACACAACGGCCTGAATCGTTGGATATCCAAAATTAAAAAGTTTCCTTAAAACCTAAGAGATCTCAGCAAAGGCTATAAATGAGGTGAGATACAGATAGCAAGGAAGAAGTATATAGATGGAAGATAACTAACAAAGACACAACAGGGATGAATAGTGCTAAGAGAAAAAAATTTGTTCCTGAAACTACACAATACATGCAAATACGACCAAATCACAACAATGCATCAAAGGCCTATAAATGACCAAGAAGAAAATACCAAATGAAGATCTCAACAAGCAAAAGTGCTTGTTCAAATTTGAGGTCAGCCAATGGAATTATTCCATTGTTTAGCATGGGCAAACTCAAAAAGTGATAAAGTAATCCATGGGAAGAGAGATCAGGTGGTGGAAATGATGGTTATGCCGGGAAAATCTTTTTCTTTTCTTTTTTAAATAACTGAGAAACCCTAAGGACTGTTGGTGCAGGATTCCGAACTCTGTAGATAACCGGCCCGCCCCTCTACTATTCTTGTTGAAGTGCATGACCATCTCATCTGAAAGCCTAAGTGTCAGATAGAGAGAGCACACTTTCATTGACGTAATTATATATCTTCAACACGCCACCTCACCTGCGGGCTTGATTCTTTTCAGTGAGCCAAGTACCAGAAAATTCTTTTTGAACTAGGTGGCAGTGAGAATTGAACTCAAGACCTATGCCTGCTCTGATACCATGTTGAAGTGTGTGATCATTTTTACATAGCACACTTTTATTGACTTAAATCTTCAACACTTTTCCACTTATAAATGCCAGTGCATTCGTCTGTGGGAGTGGGGTGGGGCTGAGGTGGGGGGTTTGAGCTCGTGATTGATAGGATAACTGTTTGTGACAAGAGAGGTAGAAAGTGCTCCTAATCTTGTACATGTAAGCCTAAATGATACGATCTGGTGGAGTAAGTGGTCATGAATGTGACATGTTTTCAACAATTCTGTGTCTTTCCGTCACACAAGGACAGAAAGAGAAAGGACAGGCTAAACAAAACACAACCAGACAACATATCACAAATGACTTTTCTTAAGAAAGAAATAACTATGAGATGATCAAGCTGCAAGAAAGTTTAATTAGAGTCAACAAACCAGATGGCTACCTCAGCAGCCAAGTATAATATAGCAGCACCAGTCACATTCCAGTCAAGAACGTTATCTCTAGATCCATTCTTCATCCCTTGTCTTAAAAGAGCCAATGAAGCTAATCCATCAGCGAAGCAAAATCCCGGTGACAGTCTAAAATAGTTCTGCAAAAGATTGTCCCTTGTTAGTAGATTATTCATTGAGAGAGAGTTGATCACATATGTGCTACAGTGAATACATTAAGAGACGTTACTAAAAGGTAATTAGAGAGTGAATCTCTTGTAGACAATATCTTACTTGACAATCCAACTAAAGTAATTCATTTGTTATTGCCATTGGTGACAGCATAGTGTACATTGGTGTGAATAACAAACAACAACAACAACAACTACCCAGTATAGTCCCACCAGGTGGGGTCTGGGAGGGTAATATGTAGACGAGCCTTACCTCTACCCGAAAGGGCAGAGAGGCTGTTTCCAATCGACCCTCGGCTCAATGGAGAAAAGGAGAAACAAAAATAAAAACAAAAGCAAAAACAATAGAGCATTAGTAACTCCAGCAGAAATAGCGTAAATAATTATCTAAACATAAGAAACATAAATAAAATAGCAAGCAATAATACGATACAGTAACTACCATAACTAACCGTCATAACGGAGACATAAGCCAAAACACAAATCATCTATAGATAGCCCTGCCAAGCCTCACCCAACCCCGGGTGAGGAGTACGAAATACTCTAGAAGCCCTATCCTACAACCCTGATACTAGCCCTCCAGACTTTCCTATCAAGGGTCATATCCTCGGAAACCCGCATACTAGCCATGTCATGCCTAATCACCTCCCCAATACTTCTTAGGCTTTCCCTCTGCCTCGCCGAACGCCAACAATCTCCAGCCGCTCACAACTCCTCACCGGGGCATGGGGACTTCTCCTCCGCACATGCCCGAACCACCTCAGCCTCGCTTCTCGCATCTTCTCATCCACCGGGGCCACCCCCACCTTCTCTCGAATAACTTCGTTCTTAATCTTATCTAACCTGGTGTGCCCGCACATCCACCTGAGCATCCTCATCTCCGCAACCTTCATTCTCTGAACATGAGAGTCCTTCACGGGCCAGCACTCCGCCCCGTACAACATCGCAGGTCTAACCACGGCTCTATAAAATTTCCCCTTGAGTTTATGTGGAATTTTCTTGTCACACAGGACTCCTGATGCAAGCCTCCACTTTGACCACCCCGCTCCTATACGATGAGTGACGTCCCCGTCAATCTCTCCGTCCCCCTGAATCACAGACCCAAGATATCGGACGTTGTCCCTCTTGGCGATGACCTGCGATCCAATCATCACATCCCTGCCTACTTCGCTCGGCTCGGCGCTAAACTTGCACTCCAGGTATTTTGTCTTAGATCTGCTTATTTTGAAACCTTTAGACTCGAGAGTCTGTCTCCATACCTCTAACCTCTCAATAACACCGACCCTCGTCTCATCTATCAATACTATATCATCAGCAAATAGCATACACCAAGGCACATCCCCTTGAATATGTCGGGTTAGAGCATCCATCACTAAGGCAAACAAGAGGGGGCTCAGCGCCGATCCTTGATGGAGCCCCATAACCACTGGAAAATGGTCTGAGTCACCACCCACCGTCCTAACCCTAGTCTTAGCTCCATCGTACATGTCCTTGATTACTCTGATGTAGGCTTCCGGCACGCTCTTCGCCTCCAAGCACCTCCATAGTACCTCCCTTGGGACCTTGTCATACGCTTTCTCCAAGTCGATAAGCACCATGTGTAGGTCTTTCTTCTTATCCCTGAACTGCTTCGCCAGCCGCCTGACAAGGTGGATGGCCTCTGTAGTGGAGCGACCCGGCATGAAACCGGGTATAGAAAGTCTTTATATCAAGTCTTTATATCAAGAAAGGGCAGCATGATATAGAAGAAGCACAGATTCGCAAGACCATCCAGTTTCATGAGTATTCTTTGGTACATTTATAGGTACAGTGTTAAAAACTTCCCTTTTTCGTTTATCCAGCTCTTCTCCTTCCAGATCAGTGATTTAGGACTTTAAAAATACTCGCTCAATGTTTAGTTGTCACCAGAGTAGTCATTCCGTGACATTACAAAGCTTCCAGGTGACCGACAAAGTGAAGATAGTAAACAGAAAAACACATTTCAATATTTCGAACTTTCACTTCAAAGGGTACAAAGATTTCAGAGATACAGATCCTACAATCTGCAGTAGCAGTAACTTAATGCATGGAAATTGACAATTATTATATGAATTCAACAAATCTCTCTAAAGGATGCCCCTTCACATCTAAGGCTAAAACCATAACTACCCAGACATATAACATAATATAGTAATTCAGAGAGAAATACTTTAAGCCGTCCAACCTTGAGCAGAGAATTTAAGTGTGTTGTAGAATTTATAAGTCCCATTATGAAGGATAGAACCATAAGAATGAGGCCAGTGAAAAATTGGACGAGGAGGACCACATTCTGCACATAAAAACAATATCAGGATCAATAATATTCGATAAGTAACAAATCTTCAGATATTCTTCAAAACAGATACCTGAGCCATGCTGTGCTCGGAAAAGAAGAAAGTGAGGCAATATGTTGATGATGCCATTGCTAATCCATATTCAAGAAACAACAGAATTGTTGGGATGAGAGAATCCTTTCCAATAAATTGCTCAAGACCTACAGAAGCACTTCTTTTTGAAAAAATTGGATAGTGAAAATTAATTTTTTTTTAAATAAGGTAATGAGAACGGTTAAATGGACACTGGGCCTAACTCAACCCCAAAAGCTTGCTGAAGAGGTGAAGATTGTCCAAGTCTGTATAAGGAGACCACCCATCGATGTGGGACTCAAACACCCCCTCTCACGCCCGGGACTGGACATCGGGAGCATGGACAATTATGGGCCCAACATCGAAAAATTGGGATGAGTCCTGCGCTGATACCATGTTAAATGGACATTGTGCCTAACTCAACCCAAAAAGTTATCTCAAGAGGTGAGGATCGTCCAAGACCATATAAGGAGACCACCCATCCCCTTCATTCCCGATGTGGGACTCAACAAGAACAAAACAAAACTCATACTCCCTCTATCCCAATTTATGTGGCGGAGCTCGGATTTTGAGAGTCAAATTTCTTAATCTTGACCTTGAATTCAGATATAGAATCTTTAACTCTTTTAAAAGAATGTTGATATATTTGAAAACTATATTTTTGAAAACTATGTTAAAAAAATACTAAAAATCACAATGATTACCAATTTAAAATATCTGAAAATGCATATGAAAATATCACGGTCCAAGAAAAACTCGTTTAACACTCGAAATTTGAACTCCGACACATAAATTGGGATGAAGAGAATACAACTTTATGTGGTATTTAACAGGAGAAAAGACAACATTCTCACAAGGTGGATAGAACTAACATGATATACTCAAAAATATTTCATATAAGTGGTGACCTTCCTCGATAAGGAGGCTGAATCAAGGATAAGAAAAACAAGCATGTGATCAATACAATAGTACGTCATATGCTAGGAAATGAACCTAGGGTCAAACTCAACCTAAAAGCTAGCTCATGAGGTGAATGTCCAAAACTATATAAGGAGACAACAAACCATAGCCGTAACTAATGTGGAACTCTAACACCCTCCTCCTTCCCCGCAAGCCCAAGACCGAAGGACCGAAAATCTGGAATAGAGGTCCAACACTGGGTAACCAAGAATAAGGATGGTTCTGGCTCTGATACCATACAAGGAAAATGGACCTTAGGCCTAATTCAACCCCAAAAGCTAGCTTTTGAGGTGACTAACAATCTTTTCTGTCAACATAGATCGAAAGAGCCAAGTTATACAGTTTAGATAGGATGGAGTTACTATGGATAATGTATAGGCATTATCCAGTTTTTATCTCAATCTGATATGCAGTGTTAAAAAAGGCGGGCGCTTCCTCGCTTTAAGCGAGAAGCAAAGCGGAGCGGGAGGAGTATCTCTACTGACGTTAAAAGAGGCTCAGGTATGCATAAGGGACCGCTTCTCTCTAAAAAGCGAGAAGCGGTGAAGCGGCCAGAAGAGATCGAAGAGGACGATTTTTCAATTAAAAGAGCCAAAGTCTTTTTTCAATTAAAAGACCTAAATCGTTGTTTCTGTTTTAGCACTTCTCCAACTTCTTCAGCAGCAAACTAGGGCTCTTCAAACCAACAATTTCTTCCTCACTATAAGCAGCGATTTGTTCAAGCAACTAGGGTTCTTCTTCTTCTTCAAGACTTCAACAGTACAACAACAACTTGGTTTCAACGGGTATGTTTTCCAGATTTCTAAACGTCCAAAAAGCACCAAAATGTGCCCTGTTTCCGCCCAAATATTATGTCTTTATTCTTGATTCTTATGGCTTTTCTTATGTGTTATGTAATTGTTCTTTTAATGGCACCAAAAGAAGATGGGAAAGACCCCGCTTGGGCTTATCTGCAAGAGTTAACCAGACCAACAAGATGGCCATTAGATGTCTTTTTTGTGATAAGATTACAAATGGAGGAATATGCTGTCAAAAAGCACATCTAATCGGTGGTGATCCAAATGTCGCATCTTGTCCTAAAGTTCCGGGACATATGAAGGAAGAATTGAAAGCATACCTTCAAAAAAAGAAAGAGTTAAAGAGTCAAATGATTCATGAACAAGAACTTTATAATCTTGATAAAGATGATGATGAAACAGAAGAAGATGACGATGCTTCATCACTTCCACCAAAATCACAAAAGCGGGGAAGTATGCTTCCACCAATGTCTTCTAGTTGTGGATCTACTGGCAAGACCAAAGGTCCTATGGATTGTTACTTCCCGCAAAAATCTGGAGATAAGGGAGGAAAAAGTGGTAATCCTCAAGTTGATGCAAAAGCGATTTTGAAGGACCGTGCAGTTACCTTTTTTGCCAGGCGCAAGTCTTCTTTTTAGTTGTGTTAATTATAATAACAATTTTGATGCTTTTATTGAGGCCGTAGGCCAATATGGCCTAGGAATGAAGCCTCCAACTTATTATGAAGTTAGTGGGCCACATCTAAAAAAAGAGGTGGCAGAGGTGAACAATATCGTGGAGGAGCACAAAGTAGAATGCAACAAGTTTGGTTGTTCCATTATGATGGATAGTGGACAGCGAGAAATGGAAAAATGATCATCAATATCTTGGTGAATTCTCCTAAGGGAAACCTATTTCTAGAGTCTATTGATGCAAGCGACTCTTCGACTGATTCAACCAAAATGTACTCCTTGTTCAAGAGTACAATAGACTCTATAGGAGCAGAAAATGTTGTTCAAGTTGTCACGGACAACGCTATTGAAAATGTTAAAGCTGGTGATATGAGGTCTGCTTGCTACCCCCATATCTAATGGACTCCGTGTGCAACACATTCTGTTAATTTGATCTTCGGTGATACTTTAAAGGAAAGACCCAGTACTATCTTTAATCAGGCAATTAGAGTGCATTCCTATATTATTCAAGGACCTTTGTTATTCACTAAACAAATAAGCTTGTTGAAACCTGAAAAAGACAAGATTTGTCACTGCTTTCTTGACTTCGGCTAGGATGTATGAGCAAAAAAGCAATTTGAAGAAGTTATTTGTTTCAGATGAGTACACTAGCAGTGCCATGCTAGTGCCTACGGAAGGGAAGCTCAAGGGAGAGAATCTGCAGATATTATACTTTCTCCTTCATTCTGGAACAATGATTCATGCATTGAGGATTGGTGATCCTTTAGTTAAAGTGCCTCATTTGGTGGATGGGGAGCAAAGGCCACTAATGGGCTACCTATACGAAGCAATTGATAGGGCAAAGGAGGCTTTTCAAGCTTCTTTTAGTGATCAAAGAAAATACAAAAGAGTCATTGAGATCATAGATAAAAGGAGGGATAGTAAGCTTCATAGCCCTTTGCATGCAGCTGGACTTGTTTTGAACCCGGAACTGTTTTATAACAATGAAGAGAGGATACTAGGAGATGAACCTTTGTGGAATGGATACTATGAATGCATTGAGAAGTTAATACCTGAAGAATCCGTGCAAGATAAAATCACAGAGCAATTATGTATTTATAGGAATGCTGAGCAACTTTTTGGAAAAACATGGTCATTAGACAAAGAAAGACGAAGTCACCAGGTGAGCGAGCGCTTATATGTTGTTTTATAGTAAATAAGTTATTTCTTTATCAATATTATATTTTGAAAATTTGTTCTACTTCTACAGTTGAATGGTGAAGCAATATGGTCACTCCACTCCAGATTAACAAAAGTTTGCCATCAAGGTTCTAAGTCTAACATGTAGCTCATCCAGGTGTGAAAGGAATTGGATCGTGTTTGAGCATGTAAGAACTAATAAGATAGATTTAGTATATTGAGATAATTAAATTATATCTCAATTGTATTTGCAGATTCATACCAAGAGGAACAAACTAACCTTGAAGCGCGATCTAGTCTTCATTAAGTACAATGGAACATTGAGGCGTCATTACAACGCTTGCAATGTAATTGATCCAATTACTTTGGACAACATCGATGATGCTAATGAATGGCTAACTGGAGTCCCGAAAGATCATGCAGATGAAGAAGTATTTGAGGATACTTCTGATTTCACTTGGGGTAATGTTGCGGAGGCGCGTGGAATTGGGAAAGGATTTATAGTTTGAGGGGGAGTACCTCAACTTCAAGTTCAAAGAGAGGCAGCTACTTTGTCCCTAGTTGATGAAGAAGATAAAGAAGTTAAGGCTAGTGACATCAGCCTCCTCTCTCTATTTTGGCTTGGGGCACTGTTAGGATGAAGTTGAAGAAGATGACGAGCAATATAATAATGATATGGAATAGAAGAATTCGACAATCTTGTAGAAGAACAGGATGCTCATTTTGTGCTTTAATTGATGCTACTCTTTAGTTCTTTAATTGAAGTATTGAACATTTGCTTACAATTACATGTGTTGTCTATACCGTATTTATTTTAATTTTTTTAAATTCCGCTTCACTTAAAAAAAGCGGGCGCTTCGCTTCTCGCTTTTCGTGAGATGAGGGTTGTCGCTTTTCCTCGCTTCACGCTATTTTTAACACTGCTGATATGAGTGATTGAGTAACTTGGCAACAGTACTGTGAAATGATAAAGATGCTTCTGAAGAAACTATGGTGTAGGTTCTCTATCTTTTAGCATAGAGGTCGTATACTAGGTTTTCACCCATCATTAATAAAATTATTAACCTCATAAGACCTAGTTGTAAGAAAACTATTTGGAACAACAAAAACATTTGCAGAAAAAACCATAGAGGAGAGTGAATCGATACAACTAAATCTGAGAGAGGGATTAACCAACTGAATAAGTATGTTGCCAGAGTTGCAAAATTTGAAAATAAAACCATGGACAAACCTTTTAATTATACCCCTCAAGTTTTTTCAATTTTCACCTTAAGTCTTTTATCTAAAAACGATATCTTAAAATTGAAACGGCTCTTTGAGCTGTTTTCAAGGTGCATGGTAGCAGAAACTTAAAACTTCTCGACAAGATATCTCATACAAGAAACACAACCTACAACAGAAATATTACAATCTGAGAACAGTGAAATAACAATGTAAGCAGAGTGAAGTCTTTCCAAAATATTAAACTTTTAAGACCTAAATTAAGAATTCTTGACTATCAGTCAACTGAAGCAAACTCCTTTATCAATAGATAGGCAGAAAAGCTGAAGCGTACCAAATATCCAAAAGAGAACTAATGCAAAAGATGAAGGAAATAAGAAGCTGATGAAGTCCCATATATATGTGGAAGCCCAATATGAGAGTATGGACACCTGCAGAATTTGGGAGCATTAAAGCATCATTTGCAATTCTTAAAATGTGTGATAGACTAAGACATGTTGAAGAGAGAAATATACCCCACTGATTAGCTGTTGATGCTTAGCTTTCACTTCACGTTCCTGCAGGAAAAAACATAAATATGTACCAGCCAGCAGAGTGGTTATACTTGACACCTCAGGCAAATTACAGAACATACTTCACAAATGGTGAAAATAAATAACATCAAGAACAAATCGGCATGCCAATCATAGATGAGATCCATTGTTATGTGTGAGAAATGTTAGATTATCATGTGAGTATGTGTTCAGAATCATACATGTCTAAAATCGTAGAAATTGAATAAAGAAAATCATATATAATATTCAATTGACAAGAGGGGTTGCTTACCATCCAACCGAGAGGTTGAGTCTCCCCAAGAGCAAGGTGGGAAGTTCTTGGAGGGAAGGATGCCGGGGTCTATTTGGAAACAGCCTCTCTACCCAAGGGTAGGGGTAAGGTCTGCGTACATACTACCCTCCCCAGACCCCACTAAGTGGGATTGTACTGGGTTGTTGTTGTTGTATATATAATATTCAATAGGACACCTTAAGATATTCCCAATGAAATTATAGAATATGTACCTACTTTACTAGTATAGGGACGGATTACCTATATTATACCTGGGGGCTGGATGGTACTGAAGTATCAAGAACACTTATAATATCATTTCTCAAACTGCAATACAATTTGTTAGAAGAAAGAGCAAATTTACCTTGACAATCGCCACAGCGAATGAGGCAGGAATGAAAGAAAAGGCTATATTGATTACAACTGCAGCAGAAAAGGCGTCCATATCCTAAAACACAAACACAGGTTACAAGATAACCATCAAAAGAAGCAAATTCAGAATTACCATGTTAGGCCAGGGCGTCTTTTGTAGAGAATCATGTTCTGATGTAAATTCTCTAATTTTTGGTATACTTCTTGTATACAGGAGTTCTCTCCCTTTTGATTAATACAATTTACCTTATCAATATATAAATATATATATATATATATAGTAATCCATGCAGGATATAAATTGTAGTAAATACACAATTAAGTACAGCATCAAGGTATATAGTCAGAAAACTTCAATAAAGCAAAATGAATTGTTAGATAAGACATGTTATAGATGATATATTACAAGTTACACGCAGCAGCTGTAACTTAAACCTGTGAAACATCTTCAACACCACTAACCCCTAGATTTACTTGCAGATTATCATGTTAAATGTTATTTACAGGACGAAAAATAATGTATCGCCTTGTAGGAAACAAAATATGACTTCACCACAGCTAGCTCTTTCAGAAATAATCAGTAAACATTCTAGCCGGAACAATTAATCAAGGGATTTGCATTGACAGGTAGAATGCTCCAATTTCATCAATAATAAGATGATAGAAAATCATACATGATGTTGCTGATGCTGACTTGCTGTCTGCGGCAAAGGGTGGTTACGAGTGAGAATTGTCATATTTTCATCATGTGTAGCTAGCCTGAGTATTGCTGAATTCATCAAATTGATAAATGTTGGAGCAGAATGCTGGCAAGAACTGTTGTGTAGAACAGTGTACCCAAGGCTACCATCACCAGTCTGATTATCCATGACTATCGCTCCATACCTGCAATAGAATATGCATGAAACCGATTAGAGAAGGAAAATATGATTCATTTGGCAGACCTATTAAGCTAAATAAATAACCATTGCAGGCAAATGGGGAAGAAGTAGAATGTATAGTACAATTACTACATTCGACTGGAATGTGACAAGACTTCATTTACTTGCATTTTTATTTTTTTGACAAACTAACAAGTTTCAATATAATAAATGAATCTCCAACACAAATTATGTGCTCTACCAGCATCTAAAATATCGACAATTGGAGGTTTCTGATCATTATATGCCCAGGATAGTAATAAAGTAAAAGATCCAGAGTAGAATCGTAGCTGCCTTCTATCTAGATACTAAAGCTCTCACCAGATTAACTATGTTGATACCTCCAGAAAGCCAGTTGTAAGCATTTTTATACATGTTATGCATACTTGTTAGGTGTCTTAGATTGGTTGAGGAAATAGGTAGTCGTATCCTTATACGGTGGTCTTGCACAATCCTCACCTCAAGAGCTAACTTTTGAGGTTCAGTTAGACCTGAGATCCATGTTCTTAACATGGTAAATGAGCCAAACTTTGATGACCCATTTTACAACTGCTTTCTCTCTTTAATATTCCATCACTCTGTGCTTCTCTCTCTCAACTCAGCCCGTGAAGCTGCTCCAGTGTCTGGGTTTCTCTTTTTTCAGCCCATCGAGCCACTAACTTCGCTCAGACTCACTCCTAACTGATTAAGCCTTCTCTCTGACTCTCTCTGTTCCAGGCCCACTCATCCAAAAAGCTTAAGTTGGAGTGTGTAACCACCTCATCTAAAAGCTTATGTTGTTAGAGAGAGTGCAGTTTATCTTCAACAATTACTACCTTAAAGAAAAGATTTCCAAGTATCAGTAGTTTTAGTATACTATATAGTACTCATAATAATAGCCATGGAATGGTTGAAGTACATGTTACATGTGCAAAGGACATTCTGAAGCACTAGTAAAATGCTAGCCCAATATACAAAAATAAAATATAACCACAACAACCCTTTGAAGCTTAAGATGATTATCAAAGTAACTCACCTCGACTGATAAGATTCATTAAAGCTAGACATAAGATATTCACTCATCGAAAGTAGGACAGGGCCCAAAGTTGATCCTGCTGCTTCTATGGCATCGTTCATTGCCTTAGCAGAATCAGGAAACCTGTATGTTGTCTCCCGATACTTTTGGATCCAGCCTCCATGGACATGATCAGAAACCTGCACCATCAAAGCATTGCAGGTAAAGACCTTTAAGTATTAATAAAAAGAGTAAAGACAAGACCGCAAATAGTAATCAGACCTCCTTTGCTATAGGCGATGTGAGTTCAAAAGGAATTGGACCACCTCCTCCTCCACCACTTAATAAAGGATTGAAGTACAATGTTGTCAAGAAGACTGGCTGCTGATCAGGATGTGGCTTTAGCTTAAGAAACAGCAGACCAAGAAGCAAAAAGAAAGCAGGAATTAACAACTGGAACACAATTGTTTTCCGATCTCTTTGAGCTGATTTCGCTCTCTTAATAAGTAGGGCTTTCGAGTGTTTCCAGAAAGTAGACCTTGAGAGTATACAACAGCAACAGCACTGCATTGTAACAAGGCTAATCACAGTTGTAACCGCAGCCCAGATTAGACAACAAGCTGAACCAATCAAGGTCAGCATAAGCCATATGACTCTAAAATAGCTTCCACATAATTTGGAACGGAAAAATGTCTTAGAAGTGTTAGTTTGGCACACTTTTAAATCAACAGAATCACAAAAAGTTGGATCTGCTTTCTCCTCAAGGCCCTGTGCTTGATCGAAGTCACCACCAGCGACCCTCAGAAACACTTCCTCCAGAGTTGTAACAGATATGCCATAGCTCTCAATACCAAGATTCCCGACCTCTCTGCAGTCTGTTGTTTCAAACTCAGGGTTGGATCTTCTCATGACGCGCTCTATTTCTCGAAACATGCTCTCAAAGGAAGAGGAGGATGCTAGGGGAAGCTTGAAGGAAACCTCTGCAGCAACCTAAAGCAGTAGAGAGTTGAACTGTTTGGCATGATTAACAAAAGTTTCTAGACATAAAAATGTTTTCCTTTTCCTTTTCTCTTTTTATGTAATTGCGCTCAAAATGGAAGTCGGCATGCAAATCAAATTCCACAGTCAAAACGGACCAATATGCAAGCTATTATAGGACGGGCAATAGAACGCAAAAGGGCGGGCAAAATTAAACATTGAAGAAAGACGCGTACTTCGCTAACACATGTTGCAGATGGTACATGACGGTAAACAATATCAGCAGCTACTGAGGCACCTGGTGCAGTCTGAAGAAAGTAGAAATCTCAGAAAGAGTCTTACAAATAATTATTTTGAGAAAGAAAGCCCAACTTTATGAATTGTATTAACCTAGCTAAGATGAGCACACCTTAACCAGAGTAAGAGTGTAACCAACCCCATACTGATGTTTCAAGAAGATTGAACTGTCAAGAAAATGAAAACTCAAGTTAAGGAAATTCCGCAAAAGACATACTAAATTATAAAAGCATGAACGTCGGCAGAGTTAACTCATGGATACAGCAAGGGCCTAATAGTCTCAAGACGGCCACTCCTCTTAAGCGTAGCAGAGTACGCCTTTCCTGGTGCCATGTGTTCTATAAGACTAGAACCCCCAACTGGAGCTAAAATTTTATTCTAAAATAAACTGAATTTCTTAGCCGCAAAGAGAAACACCTTCCACAGCACTTTAGAGATCCATTTGCCATTATAGCAATCCGATCTCCTAGCACATCTGCTTCATCCATGGAGTGCGTTGTCAGTAATATGATTCTTCCCTTCTTTTTTCTTTTAATCAGCTGCCAAGTTAACCGCATAGAGTATGGATCCATTCCACTTGTCGGTTCATCAAGAATAATAACCTAAAAAGTAGAGAAAATCTTTCAGTAAGTTCCAAGGCACAATGAATGATCAAATTTGCTTAACTTGTACTAACCTTACTGTTTCCTATAAGAGCTATCCCAAGGGACAACTTCCTTTTCATACCTCCAGAAAGAGCTTTGACAACAGTATTAAGTTTGTCTGCCAACCCAACCTTATGAAATACAAAGAACAAATTCCTGTCAACAGTTGGCTAATTAAGCACAGAGGAATGAGTTCTTCTGAATTAAGCCACGGAAGAAATTAGATATAACAAGGACTGAGGGGAATGGAGAACAGCTATATTTGTCAGAATTATCAAGAAAGAGGCACTCATGCAATCAATAATTACTCATCCTATGTAACGGCTCTATCCAGCAACGTTCATTTGTATTGCCGTAAAGTTTCCAAAAGAAAACTTTGGATTAGATGGGGAAGAAGAAGAGGAGGGGCGCCCGGGGTCAACCGAGGATTAGATGGGGAGCTTTGTCTAAGGAGAAAGCTCAGGAGTTGGAAAGGAGGTTAGTGGAGGGCGGAGCTTGGAGAAGTTATGGGGAAGCGGACGCTATGTGGTCAGCGACAGCAAACTTGGTTAGGGGGGTAGCACGGGACGTGCTCGGGGTTTCTAAGGGATATTCAGGTAGTCATCAGGGTGATTGGTGGTGGAACGAGGTAGTCAAAGGAAAAGTGGAGGTGAAGAAGGCGGCGTTCGCTAGGTTGGCAGGGAGCACAAGCGAGGAGGAGCGGAGAGTGAACAGGTTGTTCTACAGGGAGGCGAGAAGAGAAGCTAAGATGGCAGTCACGGAAGCTAAAAACGCGGCGTTCGGTCGCATGTATGAGGAACTAGGGGAGAGAGGTGGGGATAAGAAGTTATTCCGGCTGGCTAAAGCAAGGGAAAGGAAAGCTCGTGACCTAGACCAGGTCAGGTGTATCAAGGACGAGGATGGTAGAGTTCTGATGGGGGAATCGCAAATCAAACAGAGGTGGCAGGCGTACTTCCGGGAACTTCTTAATGAGGAGGGGGATCGGAGCATAGAGCTAGGGGAGTTGGGGCATTCAGAGCGTCATAGAGACCTTGGGTACTGCAGGCGCATTAGGGTGGAGGAGGTCTTAGGGGCGTTGCGTAGGATGAGTAGGGGTCGAGCAACCGGGCCTGACGAGATCCCGGTGGAGTTTTGGAAGTGCATGGGTAAACCTGGAGGGGAGTGGCTCTCTAGGCTATTCAACGTGATCTTCAAGACTAAAAGGATGCCGGATGAGTGGCGGTGGAGTACAGTGGTGCCCTTGTACAAGAACAAAGGGGACATCCAGTGCTGCAACAACTATAGGGGTATTAAACTAATGAGCCACAGATGAAGGTTTGGGAGAGGGTGATTGAGGCGCGAATGAGGGAGGCGACGAATATATCTGGGAACCAGTTCGGTTTCATGCCGGGCCGCTCCACCACTGAGGCTATTCACCTAGTCAGGCGGCTGGCGGAACAATTCAGGGATAAGAAGAAGGACCTGCATATGGTGCTTATAGACTTGGAGAAGGCGTATGACAAGGTCCCGAGGGAGGTGCTATGGAGGTGCTTGGAGGCGAAGAGTGTGCCAGAAGCCTATATCAGAGTTATCAAGGACATGTACGATGGGGCTAAGACTAGGGTGAGGACGGTGGGTGGCGATTCAGACCATTTTCCTGTGATAATGGGGCTCCATCAAGGATCGGCGCTGAGCCCCCTGTTGTTCGCCTTAGTGATAGATGCTCTAACCCGTCATATCCAAGGGGATGTGCCTTGGTGTATGCTCTTTGCTGATGATATAATATTGATAGACGAGACGAGCGCCGGTGTTAGTGAAAGGTTAGAGGTATGGAGACAGACCCTCGAGTCTAAAGGTTTCAAACAGATCTAAGATAGAATATCTGGAGTGCAAGTTCAGCGACGAGCCGAGTGGGGTGGGCAGGGATGTGATGCTTGGTTCTCAGGCCATCGCCAAGAGGGACAGTGTCCGATATCTTGGGTCTGTGATTCAGGGGAACGGAGAGATTGACGGGGACGTCACCCATCGGATAGGAGCAGGGTGGTCGAAGTGGAGGCTTGCTTCTGGGGTCCTGTGTGACAAGAAAATCCCACACAAACTCAAGGGGAAATTCTACAAAGCCGTGGTTAGACCTGCGATGTTGTATGGGGCAGAGTGCTGGCCCGTGAAGAACTCCCATGTTCAGAGAATGAAGGTTGCTGAGATGAGGATGCTTAGGTGGATGTGTGGGCACACCAGGCTAGATAAGATTAAGAATGAAGTTATTCGACAGAAGGTAGAGGTGGCCCCGGTGGACGAGAAGATGCGGGAAGCGAGGCTGAGGTGGTTCGGGCATGTACGGAGGAGGGGTCCCGATGCCCCGGTGAGGAGCTGCGAGCGGCTGGAGATTGTTGGTGGTCGGCGGGGTAGAGGGAGGCCTAGGAAGCATTGGGGAGAGGTGATTAGGCAGGACATGACTAGTATGCAGGTTACAGAGGACTTGACCCTTGATAGGGGAGTCTGGAGGTCTAGAATCAGGGTTGCAGGCTAGGGGCTCTTAGAGTCCTTCGTTCGCCCCACCCGGGGTTGGGTGTGGGATAGTAGGGTTACCCGTAGATGACTAGTGTTTTAGCGTAGGTCCCCTCTTGGTTGGTAATATGATAGTTGTCGCTTGTTATTGTCGCATGCGACGGTATTTATGTTTCTTATGTTTACATAATCATTTATGCTATTTCTGCAGGATGACTTATGCTTTGTTTTATTATTGTGTTTTGTCTTGTCTTGGTTCCTAACTTTATCTTTGTTTTCCAATGCAGCTTTTCATTCTGTCCTATGCGCCGAGGGTCGCTTGGAAGCAGCCTCTCTGCCCTTTTGGGTAGGGGTAAGGCTGTCTACATATTACCTTCCCCAGACCCCACCTGGTGGGAGTATACTGGGTAGTTGCTGTTGTTGTTGTTGTTGCACTCATGAAGTTCCTTGTTGTATAGAAGATTTGGTTTCTTTCGTTGAAAAAAACATTTATTTTTGTAGGTTTCCTACTTTTTTTGGTATATTTCTTGTTTGGGCCAAACATTATTGAAATTTATTTAATTTATCACAAAAAAGTTCTCTGACAATTCAGCATTTTTGGTTTCCAAAGTATCTAGTCCTCCTTCAATCAGGTTAAAGTCCATTCATCTTGCTAGAAAAAAGGTCACACCAAATATTTTATCCAGCAGTGACGATTTAATCTTTATTCAAGATTCAAGAAGATATAGCACCATCCAATTCTAGCAATAGTGCTTAGGAAACTCACTTCATCAACCATTTCAGTCACAGCTTTTTCTTTAGCGTCTTCTGGAACACCCTTTACATCAGCGAAAATTTCTAAATGTTCCTTCACCTGGAAAAATTCATTTAAGCATGATATGGTCATTAATAGGAGACCATATGCACTCGCAACGAGAAGCATAGAGCATGTGAAACCCTAAAAACAACAACAACAACAACAACAACAACAACAACAACAACCCAGTATAATCCCACTTAATGGGGTCTGGGGAGGGTAGTATGTACGCGGACCTTACCCCTACCCTGGGGTAGAGAGGATGTTTCCAAATAGACCCCAGCATCCTTCCCTCCAAGAACTTCCCACCTTGCTATTGGGGAGACTTGAACTCACAACCTCTCGGTTGGAAGTGGGGGTTGCTTACCATCAGAGCATGGAGGATAACAACAAACTACCGAAATACTTTGTACAAACACGAGCATTATCAAGAGCAACACAGAGTCCTTATCCGTTTATTTGTCAAAGGTACTTGAAAGCAAGGTTTGACAAGTCAGTTCAGGCGAGAACCTAGACTTCAGCTCTTGTTCCAAAACATCAACATTGAAAAAAGAATAAAATCAATAGCAGAAGAACGGGACAAACAACACGAGAGTTTAGGCGATGTCCCAAAACATCAACATTGAAGGTTTTATAGAAATATTTCGGCATCATTATGCAGTAGAACTAATAGAATCACCAGTAGTTTTCAGAGATCTTTGGTTCTGTAGTGTTCTTGAATTGATATTAATCAGGTGTGATCTCAAAGTCTTCTCTACTTGCATCGTTCGGCAGAGAAAATAATTTTTTTTAGAAACAGAGAGCAAATTTATTGGAAACAGCCTCTCTGACCTTTCGGGTAGGGGTAAGGCTTGTCTACATATTACCCTCCCCAGACCCCACCTGGTGGGAGTATACTGGGTAGTTGTTGTTGTAGAAACAGAGAGCAAATTTGTTGAGGTAAAGATGTCTTCATTACAAGAATTAATCAAAGTTAAACTAAATAGAGCTCCCTGGTTCCTCTGCAAATTTCATACTGATAGACTTCTACATGAAGAACTTCACCTAAGGCCAACAGAAGTTCGAAGGGGAGAAAAACTGCTTTGTTCCAAACCAGTGTCTGAAATTGAAATTATAATAATGTGGAATTGTTAGCCATCATAAACTGTAACAACTTAGTCCTGTCAGCGAGGCAATTCTGCAGTCTAACAGCAACTAAAAGCAATATGTATGTACCTCGGTGATTAAGAATTTTTTAAATCCATCAAAGGAAACAACAGTAATCATGTACCCAAGCGGTTATATAAATCATTAGATGAGCCACTTGATGTTGATTTCATCTATCCCATTAATCAGAATCAGTTCTAAGTGACAAAATTATCAGTTCTGAAACTATGAAACTTGATTAACTAGCACTGTAATCACTTCATTCTATTCCTGTCTACCAATTGAACGAGGTCCTGACAACTGTGAGTTCACATCAGGGATCTGTCTTGCCTTGCCTGTACTATTTCCCCTAGCTATGGATGAACTAACAAGTAGCATATATGATAAGATTCTCAATGCATATTACTTGCAGATGATATTGTTTTAATTGGTGAAACTAGTGAGAAAGCCTACTAAATATTGGAACTTATGGAGAAGCACTCTACAGTGCAAGGATTCTAGCATAAGTACAATCAAACAAAAATATATGCACAAGTTTAAGCCCCTTAAGAAGAGGAAGAATTAGAGTGGTTCATGATCTTTAAAAGTAAACAATGCACTCAAGCCTTCCAGGCGAAGGATATGACAAAGGAAAGTGTAGCACATAGAATTAAAATAAGATGTTTGAAATGGAGAATTGTTATAGGTGCTATGTGATAGGAAGATATCCTTAGAAAGTGAAAGGCTAATTATAAGGTTGTGAGACTTGCAATGTTATCTGAAACTGAATGTTAGAAAGACCTCATAAAGGTTATATTTACTAGTTGATATTAAGGTTTAGTTGTTGAAACAGTCACATTAAATATGGTGTTTGCCTAAAGTCTATTAATTCCAGTTAGAGACTTGTATGTCAGTGTACTGTACGTATTTATAAATGTGAGACATAAAGAACCCCAATTTTCCTCGGAAAAAAAATTATCAATCAATATTGGTAAGAAACGGGCTTGAATGGAGCAGAATAGATATAGAGGATTTTATACAGGCGACCCTAACTAGTTTGGGGTTGACGCTTAGATAATCGATTGATTCCATACAGCTAGCTGTTCAATAGAGGATAGGGTAACACTTCTAGGTGAAACCACTTCAATCCTACAGCAGGCAACAAGAAGCACATGCAGCACAAGATGAAGTGAACATTTCTAGATAATACAATTCAAAATTAACGCAGTCAACTAAACACACATGTGCAAAACAAGGTGATTGCAATCCTCAAAAAGAGAACATAGGGAAGACGAAAGTTTCAATTATAGTATCTCCCGTGGCACTCAAAACAGCTTGCTTACAGTTAATTCAGGAAAAAGAATATCATACTGAGGGCAGACTCCCAGACTCTTCCGTATTTCATCCTGTTAAAGCAACAAACTCAATCAGAGAACCAAAGTATCTGAAGTTCTGAACAAACAACAACAACAACAACAACTACCCAGTGTATTCCCACCAGGTGGGGTCTGGGGAGGGTAATATGTAGACAAGCCTTACCCCTGCCTGAAGGGCAGGGAGGCTGTTTCCAATCGACCCTCGGCGCAGAGGTTTAGGTGAAAAACAGTAGTAAGACAAACAGAAACAAAACAAAATAGCAACAGTATAGCATCAGTGCAATAGAAATTCCAGCATAAATAGCGTTATAAATAATCTGAACAAAGGAAACAAAATACCAAAATACAATAACAAATAATAGTAGCGTACAGTAGGCACATATCATCTATGAATAACTCTGCTACCCCACCCCCAACCCCGGGAGGAGCGAACGAAAAACTCTAGGTGCCCCTATCCTACAACCCTGATACTAGATCTCCAGGCTTTCCTATCAAGGGTCATGTCCTCTGAAACCTGCATTCTAGCCATATCCTGCCTAATCACCTCTCTCCAATACTTCTTGGGCCTCCCTCTGCCGCGCCGACCGCTCGCAATCACCAGCCGTTCGCAGCTCCTCACCGGTGCATCGGGACTCCTCCTCCGCACATGCCCAAACCACCTCAGCCGCGCTTCACGCATCTTCTCGTCCACCGGTGCCACCCCCACCTTCTCCCGAATAATTTCATTCCTAATTTTATCTAGCCTGGTATGCCCGCACATCCACCTAAGCATCCTCATCTCCGCGACCCTCATCCTCTGAATATGAGAATTCTTTACGGGCCAGCACTCCGCCCCATATAGCATCGCAGGTCTAACCACGGCTCTATAGAATTTCCCCTTGAGTTTGTGTGGAACTTTCCTGTCACACAGAACTCCTGATGCAAGCCTCCACTTAGCCCACCCTGCTCCTATACGATGCGTGACGTCCCCGTCAATCTCTCTATGTCCCTGAATCACCGACCCAAGATAACGGACTCTGTCCTTCTTGGTGATGATCTGAGAGCCAATCATCACTTCCCTCCCTACGCCACTCGGATCGGCACTAAACTTGCACTCCAGGTATTCTGTTTTAGATCTGCTTATTTTGAAACATTTAGACTCGAGAGTCTGCCTCCATACCTCTAACCTCTCGATAACACCGTCCCTCGACTCATCTATCAAAACTATATCATCCGCAAATAACATACACCAAGGCACATCCCCTTGAATATGACGGGTAAGAGCGTCTATCACTAAGGCAAACAAGAGGGGGCTCAGCGCCGATCCTTGATAAAGCCCCATAACCACTGGAAAATGGCCTGAATCGCCACCCACCGTCCTAATCATAGTCTTCGCTCCATTGTACATGTCCTTGATTGCTCTGATATATGCTTCCGGCGCGCTCTTCGCCTCCAAACACCTCCACAGCACCTCCCTCGGGACCTTATCATACGCCTTCTCCAGGTCGATAAGCACCATGTGGAGGTCCTTCCTCTTATCCCTGTATTGCTCCGCCAGCCGCCTGACGAGGTGGATAGCCTCAGTAGAGGAGCGGCCCGGCATGAAACCGAATTGGTTCCCAGAAATAGTCGTCACTCCCCTCACCCTCGCCTCAATCACCCTCTCCCAAACCTTCATGGTGTGACTAATCAATTTGATACCCCTATAATTGTTGCAGCGAAGTTCTGAACAAAAGAGTCTCAACATGAACAATAAGAGAATGCAAACAACCACGATCAGTTTTGTTGAGCTTAACGATCCAATAAACAAGTTCTTCATTGTTTGATGACCAGGACCAAAAAAAATGTGTACGCACACACATACACATATTCCTAGTGGCTGATATCGACATTTCAAGGCTCCACATTGTTTTCAAAATATGAAGATCTCAACAGGTGATTTACCATGTCAGTTAAGATGTTCTTTCCCAACACCAGAGCATCTCCAGAAGTAGGAGAAACGAGACCAACAAGCATGGATATTGTACTGCTTTTACCAGCCCCATTGTGTCCTTCAAAATAAGAAGTTACATTGAACCAACAAAGTCAAGTGAAATAAAAGAAATAAAAAAGGCAAGAAAAACATATAAGAAATTGAAGAGAACTAGCAAGAGGCATTTATCTGTAAAGGATATGTGAAATGAAAAACAGAAGTATCAGCAGAATAAACACTAGAGGAGGTTCATATTCTGACAAAGTCAGCCAAAACATTTTAGAGTTCAATTGTGTGATTTTATAATACAACAGCATACCCAGTATAGTCCCACAAGTGGTGTGATCTTATAAACCAAGAGCGAAAAAAGTTATTACATTCAGAAGTTCATGGAAACCAGTTTCCCCTTATTAAAATAAAGGGTTTCTGCTCCATAGGATGATTACCTAAAAGTGCCAGAATCTGATTCTCATACAAAGTCAGTTGTAAAGAATTAACAGCACAACAATTTCTCCTGTTTGTAGCATACACCTTTCGCAGATTCCTCATCTGAATACATCTGGCAAAATTGTAAAGTACCACTTTAAGACTTAAATACCTATTGAATGTATGCACTAAAAAATCTTAGAAATCGCGATGACGCAAATTTACCTTCCATCTAATTCTTGCTGCTTCATCTCCAAGCTCATTGCTTCTAGAATTGGTCCAGATACATCTTTTATAAAATCAGCGCCACTTGTTTCATCGTGATTCACAGAGAATTTGACTTTTGAGGTGGATGCATAATCATCACTGGTATTTTTCTTCCTCCCAAAGCACTTCTGAAGCAGGGAACGTACTGGGTAACAAAATCCATTCTCCTTGTGGAGGACCTGATTGTACAAGTAAAATTTCTCAAACTCATCCTTAAATGTCACCATTATAAATAAAGGGAGAATAAGAAGAAGCGTGAAGATATTCTTTTTTAAACATTTAACAGAAACCAGAAGATTACCTTATCAAAATACAGACCAACTGCAAAGTACAACAAACTGTCAAGTAAAATCATGAGGAGAGAGACCAAAAAGCAAACTCCTGAAGATTCCTGCAGTCTCAAAAGTAAACAAGACAATGAAGTACAGAAGATGAATAAGAAAACGAGAAAGAGACCTAAATGGACATACCCTCCACATGTTACTCCAGCGGAGTCCGACATGAGCACGTTCATAGTCAGCAAAATTGATGGATCCTAATGCAAAGGCCGTAGGTGAAAGAAAAGAAGCAGTTACTTTCACTATCCTACATGAAAACCAAACAAGGAGTTTTATGCACTGCAGAAGTTGCTACAACTAAGAAATCACATGGAATGAAGACTAACATGGAGACTGTTTCGTCGTTGACAGTATAAAAGGGAAAGAATGCCCCAAGGAAAGAAAGGGTCCCGACAGCTACTGCAGTTTTTGCTCTTGTGAAGAAGGTGGAAATCATAAATGACAGAGTTATTCCACTGAGACCAAAGGAAAGGAAGTATGCAAACACCAACGTCTTATCACTGTATTGAAACAGGGTACTCATGGTGCACAGTGTAAGTATCGCAGAAGAAAGAGCAAACTGCCAAATAAACAGAATGTTAAACAGGCCGTAACAGTGATGATGTCTTGAAAGATCAATATACTAAACAATATTGAAAAGCAGTATAAGTGAGATGGTGTTGTTCATCACAAGGGTTTTATGGGCTCGGCCATCATACCAGGAAAAGAAAAAGGGAAATCAGATGCTTAAATCAGACAGGAGAAAAAGAAATTGCAGTGATTCATTCATGAATGGTAGAAGGGAGACCTTGTCATTTGTTAGCATAAAATTTAGAAATAGTAAATAGAGCCATACAACAGCAAAAAGCTTCTATAAAATAGTCATACAACAGCAGCAAAAAGCTTCTTTTTCTTCCTTCCTTTTCCACCTCTTTTGGTTTGGGTGTCATGTGAGTAATTCCCCGCAATTATTTCTTTTTTATGTTGGGGGATTTAGTCTTCATGGAGAGCAATATTGCATTTTTACCTGAATAGCATATGTTATAAACCAAGATAGATGGAATATTTCATCTTTCAAACCCATCATGTAAAGACCCTCTTTTATCTTGAGCTCCTAGAGATCAAAGATGTCAAAAATAAATGTTAGCAAAAGTACTTCCACAACTGCAATCTACTTAGCAAATGAAGAGCTCATTTTCAAAAAGAAAAAGTTCTTTTTCAGAGAAGCTATACCTTTTCTAAGACAGAATAACTTATCAGACGAGAAATCGGATAAAGAAACCCCAGCAAGTACCTATGGAACCAAATATCAAAGCATGAGAGAGAATAATGAAAGCACAAGAAAATGTAATACTCTCAATTTATGTGAACATATTTGGCTAGGCACAAAATTTAAGAAAAAAGAGAAACTTTGAACTTGTGGGGTAAAATGAGGCACATATATGTTATGTGGCTATAAATCATTGCATAAAGGTAAATTGTTTCCAAATATGAAAAGGGGTCATTCTTTTTGGCATGGACTAAAAAGGAAATAGGTTCATATAAATTGGAACGGAGCGAGTATATAAGTGGATAAAGCCAAAACGAACTCAAGAAGATGAGAAGTGTAGAATTCACATACAGCACTCCCATGACTTTCTTGACAATGGACTGGAATTCATTATCGGTATATTCACGAGTCGGAAAAGGAGCAAGTCTTATATTTGAAGGACTAAACTCAGTCCATGGTATCTTGAGCTGGGCATCTCTATCAAGAGAGTGGCTAGGCAACCTCAAGTTCGTCATAGTTTCTTGAGCTGCATATATTATGAATGAGTCCATGACTTGTTGGAGCTGTGAGAAGAAAAATGAAAAAGTTATATATGTGGTTAATTTCACATCAGCTTATCAACTTAAGTGAACAAGTATCATTACAGTTTGCAGACACTAAAATCTTACTTCCCACAGAAGGTACTTCAGTATGCAAAGTTCTTTCTCCTCTTGATCTTGTCCTAATGTATGATGCAAAGTCATCATACCATAGATTAAAAACATCTTTCATATCAACTCCTTCATGCTAACCTTCTTCTTAAAGTCGATGTATATGATATGACACTCAAATAGTATGCTAGAACACCGTGTGAGTAGCCTGAACCTAAAAACAAGACAACTCATCTAACTAAAATGAATATGACACTAACTATACAATTCGTATGCTAGAACACCATGTAACTGCCACACGCCTAAAAACTAGACAACTCATCCAATTACTTTAACCAATTCATAGCTCCTCTACCTTAGTAATCTCAATCGAGTTCATATTTGTGCAGTCGGAAGATTCCAACAATGTTAACTATTTGACGAACATAAGAAAATACAGAAAGAGATATATTGAGAATCACTTCCAAACTAGTATTATATGGGGTGAAAACGAATATCTCTGATGACCGTGAAAGAGAATGAATTCTAAGCTATAACCTGCCATCAATTTTGAGAACATTAGACAATTTTATTACATGTAATTGCACCAAGATATGTAAAGTAGAAGAGATAAGCCTAAGGTCATATTTAACTTTGTTTCTCCTCTTCATCCAAAAGATTAAGTACCAAAGAGGATAAATACGACAAGTTTTAGATCTTAATGCAGGCAACGCATATCTAGTTGAATTGGTCTTTTCCGCCAGATCGCAAGATATATACAATTATTATGTTTCAATACACCCTCTAAGTGTGGTTCGTGTACTTCACTTTGTTTGATGCACAATAATATTTTTGACAAGAAGGGTTGCTCGGATGGTAAGCAACCCCCACTTCCAACCGAGAGGTTGTGAGTTCGAGTCTCTCCAAGAGCAAGGTGGGAAGTTCTTGGAGGGAAGGATGCCGGGGGTCTATTTGGAAACAGCCTCTCTACCCAAGGGTAGGGGTAAGGTCTGCGTACACACTACCCTCCCCAGACCCCACTAAGTGGGATTATAGTGGGTTGTTGTTGTTGTTGTTGAAGTGTGAAAGTAAAACAATACCAAGAATTCTACTTCTCCGAATACCAGGTTGAAGTTATCAGCTCCGCTATATTAAGAGTTAAAGTCTTCAAAAGGAAAATACTTAGTTCATTACATAGTATTATCAACAGGTAACAATTCTTTAAGGGTTGAACTATTCAATCAGGTATCTGGTGTGCTAAAGGGTCTCTTATGGCATAACATTTTTTGATTGCTCTCTTGTGCATAACATTTTTTGTTACTATGCTCTTTAGATGGTCTTTGCGTACTCTCAACACAAATCTGTTTCACACTTCACGAACAAGACTGTAAATTCAGAACATTTCCAAAAATTGATGTACAAAAAATATAAAATAAAATTGAAAGAGTTTGCCCAACTTAACACATTTTCATATGAAAGGAATCAAGCTGGCCCAGAACCACCGCCATCAATAACAACTACCTCAGTCCCAAACAAGAGATTTAGATGGATCATATAGCAGGTTAATCTTTAAGTACTCAAATATAAGTAATTACCATAGCTGCGGCAATAACATAGATTAGAAGATCAAGATATGATGTTAAAAGAATACAACAAACCAAACATCACATGGAACTAACAATAAAATCTGAACATAAATAAATTAAAAAGACAACAGAACCATGAATCCGAAAGGTAGCAGAGAGGGTAACAAACTCTTACTGTTAAAAAACCACTGAGACCATATTGCAAAATTGGTATGGTATTGACGCCTAATGACAAGTCATTCAGGAACGGACCATTTGTGTCCATTATGTTTTTAACATCAGGAAATCCTGAGAAAGCCCACGTATGGTTTAGGCGTATGCTATAATCAAATAACTGAGGACCTTGCTCATGAAATACTACTGCTCCTTTGATTTTGGGGTTTGTAAGGTTCCTGACAAAAAAACAAGAAAAGGGAAAGATAAGTTAGCACTTTCTCCTTTAGTCTGAAAATGAAAGTCCACCGCGGATATACCATGTGGAAAGGCACGTGGAACCTCCAAAAGTATATCATATTACCAAACTTGTAAGGTGGAGTCGGGTTGTGGAGAGTGGTTCAGAACTGCTTTGGAATAAAATACATGATGCCAGTAACAGTCAGAGACATGTCCACAGTTTGGGTACTTAAAAGCAAGAAGAGAAGATCAAGGGCATGTTAAGTTGCCCCTTCAGCCCTTATGTGGATTGCATGGAAGGAGTCGGAGAGTATTAGAAGAATTGAAAATGACTTTGTACATTGAGGAATCACCTCGTGTCCAATTTTTCTTTTTCGGCCACCAACGAGATCCCTATTTTTATAGAAGATTGGTGTCCTTTGTAATATTTTGATTTACATTTCCCAACTTCTTCATTTACTGCTTGTGCACGGAAGCTTTTCAAACATTAACAAAATTATCTACCTTATCTAAAACAATCATGACACGCAACTTTCAAGACATATCTCTGTACATAATATATTCCAAAATAAAGGGGAAAATAACTCACTTAGTTTGGTCATAAGCAGCATAAAGATCAGAACGGATATATGTTTCAAGTGCTTCTTCATCTTCGTAAACTCTGGTAACTAGCCGCAAAAGAATAAATCCTAAGCATCATCTGAAACAAAATCCAAATGACATTCACTAAACTAAGAAACAACCAGACAGTAAGTTGAGTAATTCCATAACATGCTTGAGTTTACAAAAAGTTAATCAGTATCAGTTTTTTACAAAAAGTTAGCAGATCTCTGCCACTCTCTCTTTCAAGATACAATTGCATTTATCATTGTAGTGGTTCCTTTTACAATTGCAAATAAAATTAACCTCGTGCCGATCAACCAAAAGAGTAGAACGACGTTGATCAGGGATAAAATTCCAAAAATAATGGTAAAGTATAAAAAATTTCTGGAAAGCGAAGGATTGGTACCATTGACTTCTAATGAATACACATTTACACCTGAAGACAAAATATAAGAGAAGAATAAACTCTAGTTAGAAGTTATTATGTGCTTCCCCACATTACAAGCGCATTCATTGACAAGTGATCACTGATCGGTATCATCACCATAATACCTTTGAAAATTTTCATGAGAAGAGAAAATAAGACCTGATTTCAACATTTAGAGAAAACAAAACGCGAAGAAACATCAGCAAAAGAAACATCAGCAAAAGGTAAATCAAAGAATTTACCCTCAGTAGGGGAAATTTTAGAGACAAAATGTTGATCATCATCCTTGTCTCAGTTGTATTAGGTGCAAATGCCAAGTACTCCCCCTTGGCCAATAGTCGCTCCAGAACTTGGTTGAAAGGGGGAGAAGTATCACCTTTCCCAACTTCCACAAACATCCCTATCCCTTTCCGGATACACCTGCATATTTAGTGCTCACAAATTTCAGAAAGAAGAATTTTTCCCATTAGTACGGGGAACTAACTGAAAATGCGAAGCTCTGTTAAGCAGGATATGGTTAATAGATATTATTTATCAGTAAACCAGCTTGGACAAAACAGAAGACATTGTAAACAAATAGAAGAATATCTCTGCCACTCTTCAATCTCCTAGAATGTTTATAGAGACACACAAAAAATGTAATAATTGAAAATAAATCATGTTGTTTTACTTCACTAATAGCGCAAGAAAAAAGAGCTTCATGCTTTCCCAAATAAACTTAGTTCTACTCCATTTTCAGCCTTTCCAAAAGACACAAGTACTATATCTCGAAAAAAATATAGCAAAAGAGATGCAAACAAAGAGAGAAATGCCAAGAACACATAAATATTTTGAATAGTTAAAAGCAAGTTGAGGAAAACATACGGCTGAGCTGGGTGGATGCGGATATCAGATTTACTCCTCACAGCAATCAACAACAGCATTACAACAGTTGGGAGTAAAATCTGTCATTAAAAGATACATTTTACAAAGAAATCATATCTTCTCTCAACAAATAACTATAACAGCTCAAGTACCCACCGAGGACAGAAAATGAAACATAAAATGGAATAGAATTTAATTACAACTACTACTACTACTACACCTCAGTCCCAAACAAGGTATAGCTGACCGCAACTTGTTAGGGACTGATGGATAACTGTTGTAGTTGTGGTAATCAAATTCACCTCACATTCTCGCAATTTTAATGTATTTAAACATTAAAAAACAAGAAAACAACTACAGGTTACCTAAATGGTTAAGCAGTAATAGTTGCTTAAAGAAAACTTTCAAGTAACTAAAGAAGGGACAATCACAAGAAGGGCAAAAAATAGATTCTACAGCAATGCCAGGGGTCCTAAATTGTTTAGATCTGCATCCTCAGTGTAATGTTGAAGCCAAAAACATAAATTCTGAAGTTCATATTTTTTTGTTGTCCTACTGTGGTTTAACAGAGTTTGAATTGGTATTACATAATGAATGGCTTTGTAAGCCCAACATTGCTTTACAAGGACCATTTATGTTAAATTTCGTTGATCCCCTGTCAAGGTTTATTTTGTCTTATCGGTTCTACATTTTTTAACTGAAATTCAGTTAGGAACTCTTGATTATCTTCATAGTACAAGATACCTGCTACCTCCCATTAGAACCGGTAGCGGATAACTTGTACGCACCTCGACAAATAGGTAGTACCTGCGACCTCCCATCATCACAGATAGCGGACAACTTCGTCCATCAAAGCATATACAGATGAGAAGAATCCCGTAGCTTTTTAGCCTCTATTGACATTTGAGCCCTGGTCACCATGTGACTTACTTATTCTTTTTGCAATGCATTGTCTTTAATCTCCAACTATTTTTATGTATAAGAGACAAAGTGTAGCTAAAGGAGAACATAAGGAACTAATGTAGCTCAACTTAGTCTGTCCAAACTCAAAAGTCAAATAGGAAAACAAGGAGAGTTGGGAGTTTGATCTGGTTAACCGAAGCTGCCCCCTTGCACCTTTTTCCTAGAGGTGTAAGATTGATCCCCCCCCCCCCCCCCCAAAAAAAAAAAAAACCCACCCCACACGCAAAATAAAAAGCACCTGAGAATGAGACTACCACTTTGCCAATGAATTTTGGTGCTTGGGGAAACATTATATTTTTCCAGGATTATAACAAATCCTAAGATAATGATCACCAAAAAAAAAAGCAGGCTATAATCTCCTTAGTCCATCATATATAGAAAATAAGTAATTAACAACAAGATATGAACACCAAAGTTAGAAAATGTTGGAGCAACTAACAACAAGACATGAACACTAAAAATAGAATCTTGGATAGCCAACAAATGATCCATTAAAAATATATCAAAATTCAAGCAACAACCCACAAAAGAAAAATCCATTATTTTTCCAAAATCAAAAGGAAAATTGAATCTTTTTTCTCTTTTTCCTATTTTTAAACTCTTTGAATTATATGAATTTGCATGGTGCATATAAAAAATTTAACAAGAATTCAAGCAAAACCTACAACAGAAAAATTCATCATTTTTCCTTATATAAAAAAGAAAAATTGGATCATTTTTTCTTTTGCCAATTTTAAACTCTTTTTTTTTTCTTTTTTTGCATGAGATAAACAAACCTCAGCACAAGTAATGAAAGGGTGTCTAATTTTGAGGAGCCAATTTTTCTTAAGCATAGCTTTGAGCTGCCTTCTTGAATTCCTCATTTCTTTTTCTTTCTCTTTTTTCTCCATAATTCTGTTAAAACCCTTTTTAAATCAAAGAGTGTATTACACTGAAAAACTGAGCAAAACCCAGCTCAATTATCTCCCTATTTTTCAGATAATAGCGTGGGGTGGGTGGGGTGGTGGGGTGGTGGGGTGGTGGGGAAGAAGAATCACTCTAAGGACATTTGTGAGTTCGTTCTCCACTGTGTCAACTAAACAATTCTGTTGGAAGAAAAAAATAGTAAACAATTCTCAAAATCAACGCCTACTAAAATATCATAGTGTTATATATTTCTTTTCTCTGTAATTTTCTTATTAATAATACTATCTATTTTTCTCTTTTTTATATTTCTTCCCTCTTTTGTTTCTTTGTATTGTTTTCTTTTTTAAAAAAATAGAATAAGGGTCCAATCTTGTTTACACTTATTTCACCTTATATAAATTGGTACTTTGGGTAAATTGATAATAAAATATTAAAAATATTTTATTAAAATATTTTGGCTATTATATAAGATGGCTAAAAAGCTAATAAATAACTATTGGTTTAAAATAATATCTTTTATTTTAATTTTTTTATTAATAATTTGTTTATTTCAAGAATTAGAAGAAAATTTTCGTAAAACTTAAACCAGATAGACAAGAAATACATAAATTTATTGAATAATTTCAGTCTGATTCTTCATTTTTAAGCACGATAAATGATGATGGGATTTTCAAAAGTCTAGAATTTTAATTTTATATTCGCCTTTAATAAAAAATACTTTAATCTTAAAATGAAATTTTTAACAAGAATATCAATTAATCGACCCCAAATCGAATATGTAACATCTAGATAAAAAGAAAAGGAATAGTAAATACTAGCAGATCTCTTCTTTAGACTGTATCAACATACTTGACTTTTCTCCTTCCTTACAATTACTAATTATATTCAAGCCTAAACTTCAAGCCAAATACTATTTTTTATTCATTTTTCTTTGACAAATTAAATATTTTATTCTTACATTTATGTTTAGTTATTCTAGAGTGTTATTTCAAGAGATAGCACCAATTAAATCAGTATTAAAATCAGGGGCGGATCTACTAACAAAAAATGGGTGTTCGAGCACACATTAACCTCGACGCAGAGTATGTATAGTTATATAGAAAATCTGAGAAAATGTATCAAAATTTACAAAAGCACCCATTAATTTTATGTATAAAAAAGATTCAGCACCCACAAACTTGAATTCCTAGATTCGCCACCGATTAAAATGTATAGGTCCAACCAAATTGCAATATAAAATATTTAATAAATGTCACATGCATTAATTGAAAAGAGAAGAAAAATATCCAAAATAAGGAAAGTGGGAAGAAACTAACCAAATCCGTGGCGGCTTTTGGCGTCACACTCACTTTATTGTTTGAATATGTCACATACTATGATTATTCAGAGTTCCTATATTATATTGTCACGAGCCTTGTTTTTTTGTTTTCATTTGTTTCATGATTTTATATTTATCTTTTATAATGGTTATATCCCGATCACATTGTATCCATATCAATTATTTCATTTGATATCTAAAGTTCCACCTTAAGAAGCGGGGTCACGATGACTCGAAATGTACATGATCAGATTGGTTCGGATTTTATTAAAGTTAAGTCAAACTAATTATATTAATTTGGATTTATTCGGTTTTATCGGATTTTTTGAGTTTTTTCGTTATACGAATAATATTTCGATCTTGCATTATTAAAGTTATAGATAAAAATTTGTTAAATAAATATATATTTACTAAAATTAAAAATAAAAATTAACATATGATCTAAAGTGATCTTATGTGAGAATTAGTTTATTTTCCTAGTCGTCTGCCTAACTTTTGGCTGATGTATGCTTTTAGGGTTAATCAGATTTAGTAACTAAACATAAAAATTAATATGATATCTAAATAATGATATGTTTTATGTAATTTTTCATTATCGAAATACCACTTTAAATTTGAAGAACATATAATAAATCTTGACATATGAAAGAACAAAGAGATAATCGACGCATTTCAATACACATAACAAGAAAAGTGATACAATCTATTATTTAAAGTAAATTAAAATGGATGCACTTTATATTTCTATTAAATATTATATCTCGTAAGAGATCTCAAATATTTCTAGGCAACTTTTAAATAAAATTTTATATAAAGTCTTAAAATTATATATATAAAAATATATTTATATGTCGGTTTGGTTTGAATATTTTTATTCAATATGAAATTAAGTCAAACCATCCTAGCCGGGTTTTTTAATCGATTTGATTTAATTTTTTTATTTAATGCGATTTTTCGGTTCGACTTATCCACCCAAATAATAACTGTCGTATCTTCTACTTGTACATAGATAATCATATGGATAGACTTATCAGCGTTGCTCGTCGCAAAATATATTTTATAACTACAATCTACAAATATCCGATAATTATGTCCATCAAAACTCTAATTATTTAGTTTACTCTTTTTCTATGTTTGTTTAGATAAGAACAATATTTTGTGCAAGTGTATAATTTTTTATTAACAATTTGCCCTTTGCTAGCAACTACCATGGACCAAGTGGAATCTTGTCCTTTTGTAGTTTATCATAATATTAATTGTTTAGAAGAAAAAAATATAAACAAGCCATTTTCCCCCTATTTTCACATTGTTTAAGAAAAATAAAAATAAAAATAAAAAGGTTATTGAGCTACATACTCAAAAATGGAATGAAAAGTGAGTTAGAAGTTTTGGGTTTGAAAAGTGTAGTTTGGCCATTACACAACAATATTGTAAGACCTAAAGTACAAATTATTTATTTAATTAGTTTAAATGTATAATATAATATTTTTTAGTACTCTTTTGAATGCTAAGATTAATATATTATCCTCCTAATTCTAAACCGGATAAAATAATAAACTATGATTAAAATAATCATACGTTATAACAAGGAACGCATCAAAGGGATAACTAGTTTTGTTTTTTTCCCTTTTTATATTATATCAAGTAGCCAACCAATCTACAACAACAACAACTATCCAGTATAGTCCCACCAGGTGGGGTTTGGGGAGGGTAATATGTAGACGAGCCTTACCCCTACCCGAAAGGGCAGAGAGGCTGTTTCCAATCGACCCTCGGCGCATAGGACAAAAGGAAAAACAGCTGTAAAACACAACAAAACAAAACAAAAAGCATTAGTGACTCCCGCGGAAATAGCGAAAATAATTAACTAAAAATAAGAAACATAAATACAATCGCATGCAATAAAATCGTACAGTAACTACCATAACTAACAACCACAGGAGGGCATACGCTAACACACAAATCTACAAATATAAATTTTTATATGATTAATATCACGTTAGCAAGAGACATCAACTGATAATCAATTGATTTTCATATTGTCAATTCGTTATTATGCTTAGTATACAAATTATAAATGAGTTAGCATATATCAATATGTTTTTAAATTTTTCAGACAGTGACAAGTAGAGAAATGCTAAAATTGTGACTCATAGTGATTAGTGGCATATTCGCAAAATACCTTATCACCCCTTAAACTTGTCACGAATTATTTTATTTTTTTTTTGTCAAAATGAAAATTTGTATTTCAACTAATGAAACTGTACATTGCGTGTTCTTTGGGACTATAGAACACCTCTCAAAAAACCTATGTATCCGCTATACAACCCGAGGGCTGAAAATCTAAGGTCTATTCTACAAAACTGTGACTATATTCAAGAATTACATATTGGGTAACTATTTAAGTATTGTAGAGTAGGCTGCCATTTGTGTATCTTTCGGCCAGTGATGTGCAGTTGTTGTGCAATCATTCTTGCTCTAATCTTAGCCTCCGTGCTCGTTTGTCTGAATCTTCCTTCATTCCATTCCATCCATATATTATATACAGTTGCGGCAAAAACCACTCCTAGGATGGATTTCCTTGGATTCCTAATGTTTACTCTAGCAGTTAGCCATTGTATTTCATACTCCCAGTTGTATAACATTCTATTGAAGTTGAGCCACCTTAGTATTCCTTGCCACAATGCTTGTGAGTAAGGACATTCAAAGAAAAGGTGATCATGTGTCTCTGTGTTGCCACTGCCACATAAAGAGCAGGCCTGGTCAGTTTGTATACCCCATTTTGCTAGCCTATATACTGTTGCCAAGCGTCGATGTAGTGTCATCCATGACATGAATTGCTGTTTTGGCAGAATGCCTGGCACCATTATCAGCTTTTTCCAGGGAACTTTGGTGAACTGTGGGATGAAGTACCTATAGGCAGTTTTGATATTGTATTTCCCCTTCTGGCAGCAAGATTGCAGTGCTGCCCAGTCATGAGCCCACAATTCCCTAGCTCCAAATATTTTCCTTACCAACCAGCTTGCCTGTTTTGGTGCTTCCATATTGATCACCTCTTTTCTTTTTATGTAATGGTAGTGTATCCATTTGATCCACAATCTATCTTTTTTCTGCATTAGTGCCCATAATAGCTTGGACAGTGCTGCTCTGTTCCATTTTTCAAAACATATCACATTGAGGCCACCTGTTGCCACTGGTCTACAAACTGTATCCCAAGCTATGGGTGCCATGTGGCTTTCTTCATGCTTCCTTGTCCATAGATAGTTCCTACAAATACCTTCCACCAGTTTACTGACTTTCTTTGGAATGGGGAATACTTGTGCCCAATATGTTTGCATCTCAAAAAGGACACTCTTCATCAATTGAAGCCTGCCAGCATAGGACGGTGTCTTGGAAGACCAGCATCTGACTTTATCTACTATCTTGTCCACCAAGGGTAGGCATTGTGCAATTGTGATTTTCCTAGTTGACAAGGGGACTCCCAAGTATTTGAATGGGAATTGTCCTTCTGTAAGCTGGAATTCTGCCAGTAAGCTATTTTTAGTCTCTTGTGATACTCCAGCTATGTACAGTGAACTTTTCTCCAGATTGGCCTGTAACCTAGACATCTGTGAAAAGTTGTTGAATTCTTTCAGTAAAAGTCTCAGGGAGGTTTCATCTCCTTTGCAACACATAAGGAGGTCATCTGCAAAACAAATATGAGTTAGTTGCAATTTGGAGTATTTGGGGTGAAAGTTGAAGTCTGGGTTCTTGTTCAGTTGTTTCAATTGTCTGTTGAGGTATTCCATGACTAAGACAAATAGACAGGGGACATTGGGTCCCCTTGTCTTAGCCCCTTCTTTGCTGGAAACTTGCTGGTAAGGCCCCCATTTACCAACAGTGAGAAGCTTGCTGTAGAAACACATTCCATGATCAGATTGACCAGTCTGTAAGGTATACCAAACTCCAGTAGCACTGCTCTCATAAAGCCCCATTCGACAGAGTCATATGCTTTCCTGATGTCCACTTTGATGATGCATATGGGACAGACAGCCTTCTGGGAATAGGCTCTAATCAATTCATGGGCCATGATAACATTGTCCAGAATATTCCTCCCCTCAATGAATGCTGACTGTGCTTGCCCAACCAAGTAGTCGACCACTATTTTCAGCCTATTTGTGAGAATTTTTGCAGTGACTTTATATAATGTTGAGCAGCAAGCAATTGGACTGAACTCCTTAACATAATTTGGATTCTTCACTTTCGGGATCAGTGTAATAGTGGTACAGTTGACTTCTTTCAGCAATTTCCCATTCTGAAAAAACTGTTGCACTGCATCTGTTACTTCTGCCCCCACAATAGGCCAAAACTTTTTGAAGAACTCTACTGGATATCCATCTATCCCAGGGGCCTTATCATCAGGGAGATTGTGGACTGTCTGACTGATTTCCTCCTGTGTTACTGGAGCTAGGAGTTGCTTTTGTTGGTGCAGTGATAGACATGGCCCATCCCTAGCTACATAGATATCAATTCCAGGTAAGCGGTCTGCTGCTGTGCCTAAGAGCTGTTGGGAAAATTGAGTGAATTCCTCTTGGATCTAATATGGGTTTGTGATCCTCATATGGCTATCATTAAGTATGCTGCTCACCCTTTTTCTGGCTTGTCTGGATTTCATGTACGCATGGAAATATTTGGAGTTTCTGTCACCCAACTGAATCCAGTGTGCCCTTGACTTCTGCCTCAATATCTGTTCTTGGATACCTTCCCATTTTTCAATGTTCAGCAATAAGTTCTTCTCTTCAGTGATCAATGTTTCATTGAACCAGTCATCATTCAATTTGTTTTGGGCTCTTCTCATATCTTCCTTCAATTGTTGCAGCTTTGTATGCATAGATGAGTGTTCATGTTGAATAGTTCTGGCCTCTTTTTCAATTCTCTTCAGTTTGTTCCAAATAGAGTACATGGTGTGTCCCTGTATGTGTTGATCCCAAATTCTCTGAACTATTTCCTGGTACTCAGTTTGTTGCAGAACTGTGTGCAGCAGCCTATATGGTCTCTTCACTTTAGCTTTGACAATGTCAGTCTCTATCAAAATTGGGGTGTGATCTGAGATTTCAGGCAGCATATAAACTGCTTCCACTCCTGTGTACATGTTAAACCATTGGGCATTGCCAAAAGCCCAATCAATGTGGCTATATATATTCTGTCAGTAGCATCCTTTTTATTAATCCATGAGAAAGAGTCCCCTTTTGGTAATCTGCCCTACTCCTATGTCATCAATACACCCTTGAAAGTCTGCAATTTCAGGATGGTGTACTGGATGTCCATTGATTCTGTCTTCAACTCCCAAAGGACTACTGAAATCCCCTACTATTAGCCAAGGCCTAGTTTGCTGAAAAGCTCTCAAGCTCCTCCAGATTGTTGCCCTTTGTTGAGTGGTGTGAAGACCATATACAAATGTGACCAAGCTAGTGAATGTTGAATGTCTGTCCTTTACTTGACAGTGAATTGTCTGATCAGTGTTCTCTAGTATTTTCACTTGGACATTTGCTTCTTTCCACAGTACCCATATTCTGCCATTGGGGGCATGTCACTAGTTATTCCCTACAGTCCAGTCATCTCCCAGTTTTTTATAAACTGCCATTGCATTCTGCTTTTTTACCCTAGTCTCTCGACAGGATATCATATCAACTCTATTAGTCTTTAAAAATTTGACTAACTCTCTCTGCTTAAAGGGCTTATTCAGCCCTCTAATGTTCCAGCATATTATTCTCATAGAGAAACAGTGGATCCTCCTGGGTCACCTGGCTCTGAACTGCATTCTCCCTGTGCCTGGTCGTCATCAGGGGGTTCAACTATGGTGAGTGCTGCAAAGGTATTCCGCCTGGTTACCTCAGCATAGTTGATTATTTTTGTTTGATTCTTGTCCTTTGGGACTCGAGCAACTTCAACTTGCTTGCCTTTGTTATTTCTTTCTATATTCAAAGTGTCAGCAAGCTTCTCATTAACTTGTTTGTCACTTTGCTGCCCTTCCACTGTCACCTCAGCAATAGCTTTTGGTTTCCATTGTACTCTTATTACCTTCTTTTTCCTTCTTCTCTGCCTCTGGATGCCTTCATTCTGTTGCTCCTTCTGACAGTCATCATTCTTGTGTCCACACGATTTGCATTCAAGGTAGAATGTTGGATTCCATTCATATTCAACACTTTGTATCCATGCTTTCCCATCTGGAATCTCTATATGGATATCCTCAGGCAGAGGCTAAGTTATATCCACTTCTACAAGCACCCTCGCATAAGATATTCTTTCACACTCAGCAATTAGCCTATCAGTGCATAATGGCTTACCCAGTAAGCTTGCTATTCTGCCAAAGTTCTCCTCAGCCCAGCATTGTATCGGAAGTCCAGGGAAGTTGACCCAGATTGGGACAATTCGCATCGACTCATTTTTTATCTGAAATTCAGGGTCCCATTCTTTCAAAATCATAGGTCTTCCATTGAAGGTATATGGTCCCTTCTGTATGATAAAATTCTTCTCCTCCATGGATTCGAATTTGAATATGAAATACCCATCGTCATGTAGTAGCAGAGTAGGCGTTGTAACCTCGTTCCAAACGCCATAGACATACTTCAACATTTCTTTGAAGGACGGGTTACCTCCCAATACATAACCAATTAGGGCATACCTCCATTTCTGATTCTGGTTCTCTATCTCCTTCGGATTTAGCTTAGCAATTTTGACACCATCCTTCATCAACGGAGGATAAAATTTCAATTGCATGCCTTGCTTTTGGGTCCGATTGCCTTTTACAACTTTCGCCATTGTCGGTTTCTCCGCCATTTTTGGTTCAGTGGAGTAGGTGAGTTTTCTGGCCATCGTCGCTCCATCCGCACCCTCCTTCTCCTTCTCCGACGGTGCCTGCATGACCGTCGGGGCACTCCCCATTCCAGTGAACCAGTGTATAAGGGGTCTTGGGGTTAGCTCTTGTGGATTCCACTTTCTGGTGTGACTACTCTTGCCATATTTACAGTGATGAAGTGGTTAGTATGTGTGTTTGGTTACGGTGGTTGTTTGCCGGTGGCGGGCGACGTCTTGCTTGCCTGTCGCCAGAGCTTCTCTCCCTACCCACTGATTTGACTTTTAATACACAATACTTCTGTCACGAATTATTATTTACAACCTTAAACTATTCGTGGTCTTAATTACTCTCCCAACCCAACTACATCTTCTGAGATCCATTATCTCCCTGACCGCTAATGTGGCAAATTGTGTGGATGCACTCGCATGCCACATGGATTTTTTCTGTATATATGGTATTTTTAAAATAAAATAAAATATATTTTTACCTTTTTAAGTATATTATTATTTTTTGAATATAATTTACAATAAAACTTGGATAGAACTACATTAATTAGGTTAAATTTTTTTATTTGGCTAAAATTAATAAACATTTAGTTAATCTTTTTTTTAAATTTGACCTTAAAATAAAAATTTATTCAATTAAAATAAGAGTTAGTTCATATAAAAAATATAAAAATATATATTTTAAAATTAATTATTTTGGCTATAATTTTTTATATAGCTTTAAATTATGGTGCTCTAAATTTTATTTTATTTTTTACAAATTTTACCTGAAAAAAGTAAAAATATATAGTTGAAATAAATAATCATTGTATCAAAAGAAGAAATAAAAAGAGTGTACAATTGCAAAAGATAACTTACTATATGGATACGTTTTTAGAGCAATAAAAAAAGGCAGCCCAGTACTAAGCTCCCGCTACGCGAGGTCCGGGGAAGGGCCGGACTACAAGGGTCTATCATACAGAGTCTTACCCTGCATTTCTATAATAAGTATTTTTAAAGCAATAAGTATGCTAGAAATAATAAGTTATTTCTTGCAGTTATTCACTTTTTTTATTTCTTCTATCGATGCAATGACTATTTATTTCAACTGTATTTTTTACTTTTTCTTTCAGGTAAAATATATATATTTAGAGCACCATAATTTAGAGCTATATAAGAAACAACAACAACAACTACCCAGTATACTCCCACCAGGTGGGGTCTGGGGAGAGCTATATAAGAAAGTATAACCAAAATAATTAATTTAAAACTATGTATTTTTATAGCTTTTTGGATGAATTTACTATTTATTTCAATTGTATAAATCTTTATTTCAGGTCAAATTCAAAAAAATATTAAATAAAACATTATTAGTTTTAGTCAAATAAAAAAAATAAGCTTAAATAATGTAGTTCTATCCAAGTTTTATTATAAATTAAATTCGAAAAAATTATCTAAAAAAGTAACATACTTAAATAGGTAAAAATATATATTTTATTATTCAAAAAAATATCACATATACAGAAAAATACACGTGGCATGCGAGTGTACCCATACAATTTGCCATATCAGCGTCCAGAGGTATTGGCTCTCAAAAGGCCTAACTAAAGGGGTTAATTAATACCACGAATAGTCTAAGGCTGTAACTAATAATCTGTAAAAAATTTAGGGGATGATAAGGTATTTGCCTTTGACTTATCATACAATCTTTTATAGCATTTATTTCACAAATTGTGAGTAGAAAACAAGGGAAAAAATTAATGGTGGTTTATATTAAACTACATTATTTTACCATAATTAAGTAATAAATTGGAACAAGAATGTTATTTCTCTGATGCTAGTGAAACTAACAACCATAATTAAGTAATAAGATGAAACAAAATATTATTTTCTAATGCTAGTGAAACTACATTATTTTATAATATTATATCGAAAAGGACTTAAATTGAGCTATATCACTGTAAAAGTTTGCATAGCCAACCCCAACTTAATTATGACGGCAGCCAAACAGTTAGCAATTACCTTAAAAGGAAAGCCTTAGGGGTCTGTTTGGTACACGAGCTAAATTATCCCGAAATATTATAATTAGTAGACTAATATATCTCACATAAAAAATGGAATAATAAAATCCCAAATTTGATGGATAAGATAGAATAAAGTGTGATACTCTGTATTAAAATTGAAATTAAATTTTTATTATATTTAATTGACAGTATAAATTTATCTAGGATAAAATTATATCATCAACTAAATATATTATACATTTAATCTCACGTCTTATTTCAATTTAAACCGAGTACAAAACGACCCTTAAGAGTTGCAATGAGGAAAAGTTGGATGTAAGCAAATATCAGCCATTGCTTTAATAATCAGAGTGTATTATTAGTTGAAACTTCAAGCGACAAGTCAATCATGGCAAGCAAAGAATGTTATCAAATCACATCAAATAATACTTCATCTAACTTTCTTTGGAAAATTATGTTATATTTGTTTGATTGGCAAAAAGAACCTAGCTAGTATATGCCCCAACACTTTAGATTATTCTTTTGTTTTTGTTTTTCCTTCCCTTCACTGAGCCGAGGGTCGATTGGAAACATCGTTTCTGCCCTTACGGGTAGGGGTAAGACTCGTCTACATATTATCCTTTCTAGACCCACTTTGTGAGACTATACTGGATAATTATTGTTGTTGTTGTTGTTGGAGTTTAACATTAATGTTTTGAAAGTGAACTCTATACCCCACCCCCACGCTAACCATTACTGGATGAAATATGTAGTTACAGCGTATTTGACCAAACTTCTAAAATTATTTTATTTTTAAAAAGTATTTTCTAAAAGAAACATTTTTGGGGAAAAACAATGTGTTTGACTAATCATTGTAGATAATTAAAATTTTACTAAATTTAAATTCATAAGAAATTTGAATTTTATCATAAATTAAATACATAGTAGTCACAGTAAATATTATGAGCTAGTATAATCGGATCAATTATTTAAATCTAATTTAATTTATTCAAATAAAGGTCTAATATTTTATTGGGCTAGCTCATCAATTGGTCTTCTATTAAATGGGTCGACCCATAAACCTCAAGCCCAATGATCCACTAGGATTTTCTTGGAGACTACTCTACCCCACATCTATATAAAGGGGTCAAAACAGAAAACTAATGGACAAGCAAGTAAGCAGAAGAAAAGGCTAAAGAAGCTCTGAAGAATAATATCAAGATCTTCATCCATATCTGCAATTGTAATCTATGGTCAAATTCCAAAGGCAAACTCAAGTCATAGGCGAACGGCTTCAAATTTTCCGTTCGTGATAACCCAACACCAAATTCTGGTTCGCGACGACCTTCAAATTATTCAAGACGTACTACAAATCTGAAATCCGTCAAATTCAAGATCAAGCTTTCAAGCTCTTGAATCATCATCCGTGAGGAGAAGAAAAGAGGACTACATCTCTTTAGATTTAGAGATATTTTAGAAATTGTAACCCAATCACTTGAAATTGAATGTAATATTTATCACTATATTCCTTATCTTGATTTTTTTTAGGAGCGAAATTTAGTTGTTACAATCATTTTGAAATACTTTTGAGCAATAATTAATGTTTGGCCGAACTTTTAAAAATTGTTTCTAAATATATTTTCTCACTACTTTCAACATAGTATTTTCGACGAAAAGCTACTTTTTCTACTCAAAAGCATTTTTTTTTCTTTTAAAAACTTGGACAAAACACTTTTAACTTTGGGAAAAGCACTTTGGGCAACCAAAAAAAAACAGTTTTGGCTTGGAAACAAGCTAGTTATGTGCACTATGTAGTAATTCGTGCATTATTATTCACCTTTATAATAGCCCTAGCAAATTTACAGCTCTTTCCAGGAACAATTGAGGAAACCTCGATAAATAATGCAACAGCAACAAAAAAAACCAGTATAATCCCACAAGTCTAAGTCTGGAAAGGATAGATAGTATGCAGACCTTACCCCTACAGTATCAGTAGAGAAGCTGTTTTCAGTAGACCAGCACGTATTTTGGCTGTGTCCATGATTTTCGATCACTAGTAGGTGGCGTCAAATGCTGGGAGGCTGTTGTTTTTGCTGCTTCATCTACAATATTTGGTCTGCCAATTGGTTCATCCAGTTGTATCTCACAGTAATTCGTCGAGACAGGACTTTAAACTTGCATATACGAGTTCAAAGGCAACGAACAGAAATGAAGGTGACACAAAACCATGATCATTTCCCATCAGATTAACTAATCAGCAAACTCAAATGGTTAGCTTTTCTTTGCACGATCCAATGAAGGAATATGTCTTGTTTGTCGCGAACAAAGTTTAACTTGGATAGCCACCTTTTGGATTGGAATCGCAGTAATCGTTGACTTGATAATATGCCCAAGCAGCTCAAGGTGTTGGTAGGATGGCAACTATTATCTTAACTGCAGCTCATTTGCTGTTTCATGTCACGATTTCTTTCTAAAGGATCCTGTCGAAGGAAAAGAAAATATCGACATCCTATTTGAAATAGAAGTGCATTTTAACAGGTGCTACAAACTAAACTTACCTAGTCGTTGTTTTATTACAGCAGCATTTTCAGTACCTGCACTAGTTGAGCAAAGAAGAGTATATCCTCATACATATTAGTTGCTGGTTGAATCCCTCCATCCTCCATCCACTCCAACACCTGCATCAGAAGTTCACCAAATTGGTTTTAATTAGCACTCACTGAGTGCGGAAAACAGAAGTATTTACAGAGTACATAGGCTTCCCCATTTAAGTGTGTAGGGAATCAACCAATTTCTCTTTTCTTTTCCTCTACTCAAGCAATATATAGTAAGTCGAACTTTTTGGGCAATCTTTCATCTGGAAAAAGTAAAGAGGATAGTATCGAAAGTAGAGTCTGTCCTTTAAAGGAATATTATTCTATATCACTGTATTATTAATGGTGCTGACAGAAGCTAAGCAAGTAATACACACTAATTGGCTTCCAAGAAGTGCATTTGAGTCGAGCACTCTTTTTCCACATAGAGAGAGAGAGAAGGGGGCTATTCACTCATGATCTGGCTTGGTCGAAGTTTCGAACCAATCATGATACTGAAGGAGGGGACCTTTTCTGGAGAAGAAAAAAATCTTGCAACTACGAAAACCACAACACAAGCACCCCTTTTCCATTCATTCTATCTAGGGGGGAAAATCCAGCATAGACCACGACCCCCCACCCCCCCTCCCAATTTTTTCATTTCTTTATCGATATTTTGCCAGGTTAAAGAGTCCCCACTCTCCATGTTGTTGAGAAAGTTTTTCAGCTTGTTGACTAGGGTTGGCAGCTAAAAGGAGGGGGGTTAACATATTGGGTATTCTGGGCAACTCACGGTGTAGAATCATCAAAATTAACAGAATATATAAAGAAGATTGCTGCTACTGCATTTCAAGATTTAGAGCCACTATGAATTATCCCAGGGAAAAATGAACAAAGAAAGATCGAGGGCCACTGCAAATGGATCATTCTTCTTAACAGATATAGGAAAATATTAACCAGAAGTTCTAAAGGTACTACACCTCAACATATTTCCTCCAATTTCCAGCAGCCAAAAGATTTTTCAGCAGAACTGAATAGGTTGCTAAATTAACTTCTGCGCTTGATGTGACTACCTCATAGAAAAACTGCATAATGAAATGAGGGGAAGAAATGTGTCAGATACCATGTTAAAGTATTGGACCATCTCATCTAAAAGCTTAAGCTAGTTAGAGAGAACACACTTTTATTTACTTAATTATGTTTTCAACAACTATAAGACATAAACTGAGTAATTATATTTTCAACAAGTATAAGACATAAACTGAGAATTTTACACTTACTTTTATCATGGTTTCAATCTTCCCCGATTTGCCGATACTATGCAGAAGCTGGTTTAGAGTTCCAACAGACACATAAGAGAGTGAAGCCTCCATTATTGTAATAATTTATGTAATCATCCTCCAATCTCGTAATCTTCAAGAAAAGTGTAAGCTTCATCATCATTGAGTAATGCCGCACAAATATATAGCCCTAATAATTGCAATACCATGTATGGACAACAATTACAAGTATAGACTACAAATGAAATAGAACAATGACAGGCTGAACAGAAAAGAGCTTTATGCGGTCTCTCTATAATGGACTGTACTAGTTATTAAAAATCTCTTGTTTTCACTTTATTTCATAGACAATATGCCATGTTTCCAATTTACATGATTTTAAGTGCAATGCTTGATCAATTATTTGATAATTAGCAACGCAAGCACTTACAACAACAACTATACATATAGCCAAAAGATAGAGCAACTTCTTCCATGAATCCTAGGAAATACTACTACTATACAGATGCACAAATTCCAAACATAACTTTCTATAAATATCCAAACCACTCTGGATATAAATGTATAAACGAGGACTTACATGCTGCTGGCTGAGACCAATTCAAATAAAACAGCCTCGGTGAAAGGGATATTTCTCTCTCGCATAAAATCCGCCACAAGCAAAACTTTGTCAGGTTGGCAACCTCTATTAAAAGACCTCACGAGAGTTGAACAAGCAATAGCATCTGGGTGAACATCATTCAATTCCATTTCTTGAAATACTGCAAACGCTTTCTCCCAGTTCTCTGCAACATAAAATTGTTCCTGGGTTATACGGGTCAATGCGTGCAGCCAACAAATACCTATGGAATGAAAGGTGTTAGAATATGTAATAGTAGAACCCTAATCCAATGTGTATTAGGAGTAGCCTAATCCAATGTTTATTAGGAGTAGGATAGGTTATGTGTGTATATATAGGGCTCATTATATCATGTTTAATATCAATTATATATGTTTCTCCCGTGCTTTCTCACATGGTATCAGAGCTCCAGTGAGAATATCATAGCTGTGCGTCATTCCAGCAACTTCCGGGAAGAAAGACCTCGTCGCTGCACAATTTTCCGGCGACTTAAGAGGTTGTCCGTAACTAAACCACCTTTTTGTTGGTGTTGTGCAAAATCCGAGACCACCACGAGGTTCGGAAGAGAATTCCGACCAACCCCAGAAAAAATCACCGGAACACACCGCCACGCGCCCGCCGGAGTTCTGCCGCCGCCGGCAAGTCTATCCCACACGCCGGCGCGTGAGACACCTTCCGGCCAGAACTTCAAAAAATTCCTTCAGGACAGTCTGATCGTCCTCGAATTCCGAGACTATCCATATTTTTATTTTTCAATTCCGGCAACCTTGAATTTTCTCCGGTAGCTACAGTATTTTTTCTGGCAGCTACAGTGTTTTTAGTTTCCAGTTTTCAGTTTCAGTTTCCGGCAGCTACAGTGTGTCCAATTTCCAGTTTTCAGTTGATTCTTTCTGATTATTTGGTGATAATCCAATGATGTCTTTGGGACTTGTGAGAAAGCACGGGAGAAGAATATAACTGAGATTAAACATAATACAATGAGCCCTATATATAATACTAATAACCTAAAGTTCTACTATAACTAGAGTTCTACTATATTTACATATCTAACACTCCCCCTCAAGCTGGTGCATATAAATCATATGTACCGAGCTTGTTACATATGTAGTTTAACATCGAACCCAGGTTTTTAGACCCGAAAGCATCGATTCCCAAAGACATCGTTGAAAATTTGCTGAAACAGATGAAGGAAAACTGTTTTTTTTTTTTTTTTTTTTGCCGGAAAATCACTGTAGATGCCGGAAAAACTTCAAAGTTGTCGGAATTGAAAGGTAAAAACATGGGTAGGCTCGGAATTTGAGGGCGATGATACTGTCCTGAAGAAACTTTTTGAAATTCTGGCCGGAAAGGCTCTGATACCATGTGAGAAAGCACGGGAGAAGAATATAACTGAGATTAAACATAATACAATGAGCCCTATATATAATACTAATAACCTAAAGTTCTACTATAACTAGAGTTCTACTATATTTACATATCTAACAGGACTCGATGCTTTCGGGTCTAGAAACCCGGGTTCGATGTTAAATACATATGTAACAAGCTCGGTACATATGATTTATATGCACCAGCTTGAGGGGGAGTGTTAGAATATATAATAGTAGAACCCTAATCCAATGTGTATTAGGAGTAGCCTAATCCAATGTTTATTAGGAGTAGGATAGGTTATGTGTGTATATATAGGGCTCATTGTATCATGTTTAATATTACTTGCTATTGTATTTTGGTATTTTGTTTCCTTTGTTCGGATTATTATTAACGTTATTTATACTGGAATTTCTAACACACTAATGCTATACTGCTTCTGTTTTGTTTTGTCTATATTTTGTTTTACTACTGTTTTTCCCTAACCCTATGAGCCGAGGGTCGATTGGAAACAGCCTCCCTGCCCTTTCGGGTAGGGGTAAGGCTCGTCTACATATTACCCTCCCCAGACCCCACCTGGTGGGAATATACTGGGTAGTTGTTGTTGTTGTTGTTGTTGTATCATGTTTAATATCAATTATATATTTATCTCGCGTGCTTTCTCACAGAAGGTACAGGACAATCTACTTCCAACACTATATGCATTTAGCATCGTTGTATAGGCAATGACATCAGGATGAAAGCCTTCCATTTTCATCATCGAAAACATAGATTCTGCCTTGTCAAATTGACCCTGAGAAGGAGGTGGGGAGCCTGGTCAGTTTATGTCTTATACTTGTTGAAAACATAATTAAGTAAATAAAAGTGTGTTCTCTCTAACTAGCTTAAGCTTTTAGATGAGATGGTCCAACACTTCAACATGGTATCAGAGCAGGCAAAGGTCCTGCGTTCAAGTCTTACTGTCATCCAATATCAAAAAGAATTTCCACGTGCTTGGCTCATCAAAAAGAAACAAGCCGGCATGTGAGGGGGCATGTTGAAGGCATAATTAAGCAAATAAACGTTATGTTCTCTCTAACTATTAAGCTTTTTTATGTGAGATGGTCCAACACTTCAACAATACTCAAGAGGAAAAGTTGTGTTGAATTACTTGCCTGATTAGTGTAAGCGCATATCGCAGAGGAACACACCTCCTTTGTCAAAGGAATCTTCAGATCTACCATATCATCAAGAAATTCAAGTGCCTCCGAATAATTTGACATTCTACAACAACCACTTATCAACACATTATACGTCACAAAATCAGGCATAACTTTATTTTTTCTCATTGATCTGTATAGGGCCAACGCTTTTTCATTTTCACCAACATTCAGATAACTCCCAAGAGCGGTAGGCGACCGTATTCAACTCAATTCCCCGCATTTTCGCAGCCGTTAGGATGGAATCAATGTTCACTTTCTGACTACAGCGACCACTTGCAGCCAATAAGGTAGAAATAGTAACAACATTGGGCTGTAAGCCATCATGTTCCATGTCACGCAGCACTTGGACAACCTTGTCCAGAAGACAATTAGATCCATAAGCATCAATTAGTACATTATAACTAACCAAATTTGGTTTCAAATTGTTTCTTTTCATCCTTTCAAATGTTTCCATGGCCCTTTCAGGCTGTTCTGATCTCCCATAGGCATTGAGTAAAGACGTATAAGACACAACATCAGGGCGGATGCCATTAGTTTTCATCTCATCAACAATTGACAAAGCTTCCTGAGCCATCCCATGTGAAGCATAAGCACCTACTAAGGTATTATATGAAACGATATTAGGTTTCAGACCTTCTGCAATCATTGTGTTAAAAGCAGCCTCGCAGTTTTTGATCTGGCCAGAAACAGAATACATGTGCATGATAGGTGTAAATGTGACTATGTCAGGATTACATTCAGCTCGTTTCCCTCTCATTGAGTTAAATATCTCAACAGCTTTCTCATATTCCCCAAGCTTTACAAGACAGTGTATCACAATATTAAGGGTCGTAGTGTCAGGACGGACTTTAGTTCCCTTCATAAGTTCAAAATAGGAAAGGGCTTTTGCGTACTGTTCCCCATTTTTATAGGCAGATAAGACAATATTATGCGTCACCAGGTCAAGTCCAACTCCGTTTTCAGTCATTTCTTTGCAAACTTTAAGAGCCCCTCTCCAATTTCCACTAGATCCACATGAATTGATCAAGTTGTTGTAAGTTGAACGATTTGGTCGAATCTGCACCAATACCAGAAGCAAATTCTTCAGTTAAAAATCTCCCACAAAAACATGAGCACATAATGACAAAAAGGTCTAAAAGTACAAAAAAAGGAAGTAAATGCAAAATAATTAAACACTCATTGGTCAGTGCTAAAATCAATTTGGTACATATATGGGATTAAGGCCCTAGAAATCTAGTTGTACATCAAAATTGAACAAGCAGCAGAACTGAGACATATGTACATTTTCAGTAACTCGGAGGGAAATTGGGTATACATTATGACTTAGATGGTGAAAGGCCCTGATAGCTTATCCCCAGGCTGTAATGTCAGTGTTCTCAGCACCTTATCAGAGAAGAAGCCCCGCAAAAGGGAACTAAACCAGATATCGAGCTGAAATTTGAGCCAAAATGTCTGGAAAGCTAGAGAGTTTGGACAAGATTAAGCCTCAACAACGAAGAATTGCGAGAATACACCAATGTCCAACCATATTGGACTTGTGAAGGCTTGGTGAGTGAAATATATGCAATGTTTTCTTGCCAACTCATGTATTTGACATTGGCCAAAACAAGTACGATTTTGCCGCATAAGTTGGCTAAGCCTAAGTGTCCAGGTTGGGTTTTAGAACTGTTATTCTTGAGAGGCAGGAAATAGTTATTAGGGAACAATATATATAGACAAAGAACATGGAAAAGGAACATTGCTTCAGGACTAGCCTTAGGAAACAACACAAACAACAACTACCCGGTATATTCCCACCAGGTGGGGTCTGGGGAGGGTAATATGTAGACGAGCCTTGCCCCTGTCCGAAAGGGCAGAGAGTCTGTTTCCAATCGACCCTCGGCCCATAGGACTAGCCTTAGGAAAGCAACTAATAAATATAACAAAAGGAGAGTTTAATATTATCTAGATGTTAAAACAAAATGAAAAAGAATAAAAGGAAAAACTCACATCAATATGCACAGATATCGTAATAAAGAGGAGTAAATACACACAGCAGCACAGAGCATGTCTTCCATGATATTCTTTGCCCAGCGCCATTGACCAGCTCTACCATGTGCACTGATAAGGGCATTGTAGGTCTCAACATTAGGTTGGCATCTACCACAAAAACAAGCATCATGAACACCAGAAAAAAAAGGATATGCAATGAGTCGGACATACATGATTAGCAAGTACAAATAGGTGTAAATACTAAATATATAGAGTGGGGGTGCAAATCAAATTCATAAGAGTGCAACAACCATATTGAAATCAATAACTAGGAAAGGACTACATACTGACTAAATTTAAATGATTTATTATTATTTCTTTTTGGTTTCACAAATCTACCCAATTTTGGCAGCACGCATTATATCAACTTAAATATAGGAAAAACTAGAAACTTACGTTTAGGTCACCCAAATTAAAGGGAAGGAAATGGAAAGAAGGACTTCAGGTCCATTAGGTCTCAAGTAGCATCAATGAGTGCTAGCCTGATACACAAGCTCAGAGGCAGAGCCAGTTGTTGGAAAAGGGGTTCAAAACTATACAATACTTTGAGTCCGAAAACCTAAATAATGACTTTCGGGACTCAAAAATACGTTCATATACTTTTTTTTTTTAAAGTTACTTTTCTACCTAAAACACGCACTATTATCCTGCGCCGTTAAAGTAAAGCGCCGTATAATACTGCGATTTAGTTCTCTTTTGTACCAGAAGAGTTACAAGAGTCAACTTACTTCTCAGAAAAAGTCTTTCACGAGAGAGCACGCATGTTAGTCAACAGTCATCATTGAACATCTATTTGCCATCTCTTTCTCTCTCTCTCTAAATCATTTTTTTTTTTTGTGTTTACAAAAAATAAAAGGGCATAACTATAAATATTTTTCTTGTTTGTATATATATTGTTCATAGGTTCTGAATCTTCTGACCTATCCTACAAACTGTAATGCACTAGCCAAAGGAAAAACGCTGTAACTCTTGCTACAAAAGAGAAGTAAAACGCAATATAATACTGCAATATAGTAAAACGCATTATTATACTGCTTTACTTTACGCTAAATTTCACACAAAGTAAACCGCAGTATAATACTGCAAAGTAACACTTTTTTTAAAACTGTATAAACGTATATTGAGTCCCAAAAGTCATTATTTAAGTTTCGGACTTCATGAACTAGACTATAACTGCACTTGCCATATTGCTTATACCTGGGCTCCTTGTTATAGAGTTGCCACATTTCTTAATCATAGTATTAAAGTAAATTTGCAAACATATCTTCGTTTACCTTATGGCAAAGACTTAATCATGCCAATTTGGATTACCAATGAAAACAAAGAAAAATTGGTAGAAGGTTACAAAAGAATAAGAGTACTTCCACTTTTGCATCTCAAAAAACAAGCCGCGTGCCAGATCAACCCGATTATGTCTAGCATGCCTGATCATCATGTTGTAGATATCACTTTTAAAAAGAAAGTATTTTCGTTTTTAAAAAAAAATAAAATGAAGAAAACAAAAAAAAATCAGTTTTTTTTTAAAAAGAACTGAAAAATGGTTGAAAAATTCAGTATGTATACACTTATGGTTGTACATTCAATAACGCGTTTGGCACTTAACATTTGATGAGATAAGATATCATATCCCTTGCCATCTCAGTATTTTTAATCTGTTTTACCTCTCTTTTCTATTTTTTTTTTCTCCGCCACTATAATATTTTTTGCTTCATCATTATTGTCACTGTTACCATTACCATAAAAAACAAGTATATTTCAAATTTTGATCTTTTATACGTAGATTAGGGGTACTAAGATAGCATATAAAATAACATTCACTTCATTAAATATCAGTATCATATATAATTGAATATTTATATTAGACAAACTTAACAGAAAAAAAGTATATTTAAACTACTAGTATTACGATATATATATATATATATATATATATATATATATATATATATATATATATATATATATATATATATATATATATATATATATATATATATATATATTTGGATCTAAAATATAAAAAAGAGAATATTTAAACTTTTTCTCATAGTATGAGGCTATAATTGGTCCTTTGGCGTTTATATTTAACTATTTACAGTTTCCCTATTTAAGCACAATTATTGTGTCGAAATAAAAAATTTCAATATTCCATAGGATATTGGGTATGACAATATTCCATGGGATATTCGGTATGTATTTTAGAAGACTGTATTATTCGGTATAGCATTTGGTATGCAGTTTAAAAGCTTTTGATATTTGATATTTATTTAAAAAAATCAAAATGCTGATTATTTAATATATTATAAGAATAATAATTTAATTAATTTAAATATAAGCTAATAAAAGGCTTAAAATTTGTCCATGGGGCTCTAAATTTGAAGTTCTTTTATTATATTTAAATGTAACACTTGTTAAATTTGAAATTCTACTAAGGCATGAAAAATTAGAAGTTAAAAACCACATCAAAAAATATTACTATATTTATGCAATTTTTTGGCTTTAAGGACTTTTATCTAAATTTACATGATATTTTAAAAGTTAATCGTCTCGGAATCAAATTTTGTAATAGTTTCAAACTTCAGATCCAATAATGGCTAGCATGAAAATATGAATTGATAGAAATAACACCACATAATCATTTTGAGGGGCCGCTATTTAGAAATTTACCAGTGGATCTTGAATTTTACCATTCAATTTTGCAGGACAAAAATATTTGAAGTTAGAATTTTTAGCTTAAAATTTCTAGACAAAAAACTGGCTAATCTTTAAATAGCATCCCTGAAAATGATTATGTGTGTACTGTTAGGTTTTATACCCGTCACTAGAGGGGGGGTGAATAGTGCGGCACGAGAATATTGATAAATATTGCGGAATTAAAAATTGCAGGAATAAAATAAATTCGGTAATAAAAATAGCAAGGAAAGAACACACCGAATTTATCCTGGTTCACCACAACTTGTGGTTAGTCCAGTCCCCGAGAGACTCTCTCGAGATTCCACTAACTCCGTTAAGCTTTCGGGTGCCTAACAAACCGTTACACTTGCTCGTAGATGTACACTCTACAAGACTTCAACTTGCTCGAGGATACCGCACCTCAAGACTTCAACCACTAAGATTGAGGGTACTTAGCAAACCCGACAATCAATGAGAAGATATGTTCTTCTCAAACACCTTTCTCTTTTACAACAAGAACTCTCTCAAAAGAGTAGATAAAGAAATACAATATTAGCTCTATGAACAACTCAAAGTTGTCTCTCAAATGGCTCAACAAAAGCTCTATAATGATGCTCAAATAATATCAATATGTATATGAATATTGGGAGGTGTTGTGTGTTTAAAATCAGCTCAAAAGACCTCTTTTTATAGGGGTTAGGGGGTGCAAGTCCGTTGCTTAATTGACAATCAATTATGCTGATTTTATGCAAGGATAATTGATTATTGGATTTGCATAATCGATTATTCTTCCAACGTTCAAAAATCAGAAGCTGATTTTCTGCTGAATAATCGATTACTGGATTCTGCATAATCGATTATTCTGTTCCAGTGTTCAAATACTGGCAACGGTCTACAACATAATCGATTATGCAGATTGTATAATCAATTATTCTAGTCCAGATTTGAAAACTTACTTCAAAAACCATTTTGGTTAAAATGAGAACTTTAACATCATTTTGTTTGAAGTATTTAAAATATGTTTATGATAAATATGATTTAATAAAATATGTTTATGATAAATATGATTTAATAAAATGATTTTATGCATATTTATGATGACTTATATTGAGCCAAAAGACGAGATAACTTAAACGTTGCTTTTACATTGGTTCTACCTAATGACCTACGCCTTGGGTCTTCGGTCTTGAACTTTTGATCTCGTCTTTGGCTTGTCTATGCAATTCCGTCATCAATATGCTTCTCAGCATTCAATCTTGATTGTTTGTCATATAATAACGTTGTTTGACACTTGACTTCATTGTTTGTCATTCATCAAAACTTATACCTGAAAATCATGCTAATACAACCAAAGCGCACATATCATAGATAGAATGATTTTCTACATGCACTTGCACCAAAATATAGTCATAAACACAAAGGTGACAAGTCCAAGAATATACCGCTATCAGAAAGGAGTTTTGACACAGTTACCCATAAAAATAAAATTATTTACCCATGCCTATTCATTTATTTTTCTACCCATAAATTAATTCTATTTTCAATTTTTTTCTTTATTCTCCAATTCTTTTGTCACGACCTAAACCAAAGGGCCGTGACGGGCACTCAGTGACTTACTCAACCGAGTACCAATGTATAATATTTTTCTTATCATACCATCATGGGTAAATGGGCCCAGAAGAGCCGTCATGATATAACAAAAAATGAAACATAAGGAAATACTTGACATAGGATGACCCAACATGTAATACAACTTATACATGTGACATGCAGTCCTATAAGACCAAAATGCACACTCGTACACTAAACATAGGACGACAAGACTATACAATCTTTCATATGCATGACATCTGTCTACAAGCCTCTAAGAGCACATACATATCATAAGGCTGGGACAGGGCTCCGCCATATCAATCAATACATGTTAAAATCATACTGACCAATTAGGCAACTCAAGAGCAAGTGGAGTGCACCAGCACCTTCCGCTGAGCTGATAGCCTACTAGGAGGAATGTCAACCTGTTTATCGGGACCTGCGGGCATGAAACGCAGCATACCCAGGCAAAAGGGACATCAGTACGAATAAAGTACTGAATATGTAAGGCATGAAAACATAAATAAGAACAGTAATATAAAGAGAGATAGGGGAGATACAACCTGTAATAACTGAGTGCCTCTCGAGACTACTGATATGAAATGCATAATATATATATATATATATATATATATATATATATATATATATATACACACACATAAACTTTTTAATATTATTCGCTTTTGTGTGCATCATCATCATCACATCGTACCGGCCTCAAAGAGGACTCAGTAAAAACGTACCCGGCCATCATAAGACTTGGTAGATTCGTACCCGGCCACGTGGAGCTTGGTAAATCCAACTGATCAGTGGTTGCACAATAGGTGTTGTACCTAGCTGATTATAGTGCGACTCGATAGAGTAAAATAGATACATATATATATAATGTATGCTCGACTCATGGAATCTCGTTCTAAATCTTTCGGAGTAACGTAAGGTCGTTGCACCTTCGATTAGCATTATGGACATCATACCATCAATATGAACTTCATTAGGATTCAAGGATCATACATACTTTCTTATAATAAATTTTGGTACGGAAAGAACAACATGGACAACCTTAGTTGGTAGGAGTAGATTCATTATGAAATAGCGTATCGTTTATGTTCATTTCATGTAGATCATATAAAAAGAAAAAAGAAAGTGCCTCAACATACCTTATATCTTGTTGATTCCTTAATGCCTTCCAAGCAATTCTTTTAACAATTCATTTTAATCTACCACGGCATAAGCAAATTCCAAATCAGTGTTGAATAAAGGCTAAGTCCGCAACTTAAAGTAGTAGCTTGTTTACGTAGATTTTGGCAGTATCTCCCCTATAGCAAGGCCATACTCCAATACCATATACCAACAACAGCAAGGACAACAATAACAACATGCATGCATCATGTTCCAATCTGATCTCCTTCACAATATACCACAAAACAATCCACACACCTTAATCACTTCATACATAAAACGATAACCAAAGTAGTGTCCGAAAACCTAAAAAAATGTAACGACGAACGATCATCCAACCACGTTGCCATTATGTGGTGTTTCTCCACACTATTTATCCTCCCAAAATCCATAAAACATTAGCAAAATAGACGACCAAACACCAACATAAAACAGTCCCATAAGTTCAACAACTCAGAACTGACTTTTCGGTTTACCAAAACATATTTCGACTTATCTTTTCTTTCAAATTGAGAAATACAAATGACAATACATAATTAAGCCTCTTATCCTATAAATAAGCCATCAAGTCAACTTAAAAATAAGTTCACAACAAGCCAATAGTGATGCAACAACAAACATCATACCAAACATTTGAAATTCGCTAGGTCTAGCCGTTACAGACGTATTACAACTCGTACAAGCATAGATAATGGAAGGAGAAGCATAAATTTACCTTGTAATAAATAGAACCATGAAATGTAGTCCTGCTCCATCAAAAAATTAGTCCTCCGACTCAGCTACATGAAGGAGAAAGAGAGACTAGCAAGTTGGCCGGGTTTTCGGCACTAGAATCACATCGTAACATCCGAAATAACCTAGGGTTTGTGTGGGGTTTTTTAGGGAAGAGTTGCAGGGGTTAACTTTGGTTTTAACGTCTGAAATATGAGTGAATTAAATGAGTTTATAAGCCTTTAAATGTCCCTCTTGGCTGACTTTAGGAGGTATAATTGAGACCTCTCATTTTGGCAAGTAGGTGATGCGCCTACTTGTCACCTACTAGTCTGTGTTGTCTCGTAAAAATATAAATATATCTATACTCAAACATTTTATCAATAAACGATTTAATTTGTTATAAAATAGACTCATATATCTTCAGTTTTATAGGTACATAATCCCTTAATCCGAAGTATATTCGGAGAAAAGCTCAGTTGCATTTGACCTAATTTTCAGCATATTTATGAATGAAACTTGTGATGACCTTTTCCTACTTTTGTTCCACAACTTACTTGACTTCAAAACATAATACCAACTATCATACGACTAAAATAACTCATAATATAATCTTTATATAATGTTAATAACCCTAGTCTCACCCCAAAAGTGCATGGTATAATATTCCAACTTGTCGACTTTCGACGAAACTTATTTTCTTCAATTCGTTTAGATTCTAAGCCTTCAAACCATCTTGCTACCAGTATTAATGATCTTAAATATTTGTAACCTTCACGTTAACATGATGAACTAACTTTGTAAACTTTTCAAAGATGATTCCCTTTCTGAGCTTACATTAATTAACTTATGACATACTTTTATGTACGAACACATGGGATGTAACATCATTCCCTTCTTTGGAACATTCGTCCTCAAATATTGACTAATGCGCTTATCATTATCATAACCTGTAGCTTTTAAGAATACTTTAATATTGTCCTTGACATCTAGGAAAATGTTCTGTAAATAGATCGAAAGGCCAGGGTATTCCCCCCTTTAGGCCTCTTTCTCATACCATGACCTATGGTCGGAATTTTTCTAATCTCGTAACTATTGTTACCTTCTGACATGCATCATGTACAACCATGTACTTGTATGTATGCCTACGCGACTTTTCTCTCATTTTTCCTCCAACTTTTATCAAATCTCTAGGTCTCACCTTGTGAACATATATAGAACTATGACAAGATGTTCCTCAAGTCATCTACAGCTACACCAAAGTTCTTCGCTTAGTACTCTATCAAACTTATGACTATTGCTATATCTTGTTCATAGCCTTGTATACCTATCCTTATGGTTTTACTATATCTAGGTAGGTTATACTATACCATAACAATAACACTTATTTCAGTTATTATTATCGAGGTTTGCTACCCAACTCCAGATTACTCTCTCGCTGTTTATCCTATATGTATAAATCTAAGTCATTTAATGCTTCCTTATTACTGTTAATCTAAATAATGGCATCATAATCTCCCTTCATATTTTTGAACTCTTATCCAACTATTATTGATTCACCTTAATATTGATCTATAATCTACCACTGATAACTTGAAACATCTTACGTAATACATTGCCACCAGCGCTCATGTATCATGGAGGAACATCTGAAGTGGCTTTCCTTATCCACCTAGGGACGATACCATACTTCAATAACTGTATTTCATAGCATCCCAATGTGATTCATCTTATATTCTAATCTCGTGTCATCCTCAGAATCTCTTCTCTTTGAGTCATTACTCAATTGAAAGCCTAAGAATCATCCTTTTATTATTTACCATAATTACACCATTACATTATGACCAGGGTAGTATTTATCTCTTCTAAATGCTTCTAGTCTTACACTCCTCCGTGTTAATTCTAGCTATATTGAACTTTTTATAACATACATAGACTATCATCTCTCTTGTTTGATGGGCCTAATACCATGGTCTTACCTATTCTTGTCAGCTCTTAACTCACCTTTTCTTATCCATACTCCCATATACCTAAAGTCTTGTCACTCTGCCATACTTTAGCTTGTGACCTACACATATCTATTTGTACTACTCACATATTTCCTTTAACTTGCTAGCACCACATATTTCTTTTTGTGCCTTCTCAGTTATCTTTAAATGTAAGCAATTACTTTCTGGCAATTATTGTGGCTTGCCTTATTGCCCACAAATACTATAATTTCATGTATCTCATATGATCTCAAACACCACATTTGATTTTTTTCCATTCATTAGCTACTATAGGCGCCACTTCCTTATGGAGTACATCTAATGTTGTAGTGAGACTATTGTTACCAAACAAATTCTTCCTCAAGTTAATATGCTTAGATTGAAGCCATTTTCCTTATTTCTTGAGCTAGTCTTTCGTGGTAGTACTTAGGGGAGATTCTTTAACTCCTGTAAAGCTACAAGCTTATTACACCGTATACCCGAAGAAATTTTTGATGTTGTCCCTCACCTATAATTATCCTTAGTTACTTACCTCCGTGCCCTTGTGCTCATAGGGTTGCTTCTGAACTAAAATTTTTGATGTGGCACTTTCTTTTATTTTCATAACACTTATACGGTACCTTTAACAACCCTAAATCCTATCTGAATACGACATCATGTCTGCGAGACTGAATTCACTATGTTGGGGTTCACTACATTTATCTTGCTTGATATGCTGATTTGTCTGTATCCTCTTTTCTAGCCATAACAATGCTCTTCCTTAATGAATACTAACTACACATTGGTCCATTCTCATATCAATATTTCGCATAATCTCTCTTGGGTTATTTTTTTTGTCTTAACTTATCATTTGTACTGGCTCCTTATGTACCGGCTGTTCATTCACACTTATTTATCAATAACATTTGGTGTGGAAACCCTATTTGCCTCTCCTTGGCGCATGCTTGTGTTATGTTTTGGAGTCGTAACATATACTTAGGGTTTGAATAAATGCAATCTCATTCCTTTTGCCTTTCTACCACATTCTTCCTTTATTATCCCATAGTTACCTGAAAAAATAACTCCGACTTAATACCGTATCACATCATCTTCCCCCAATATAGAAGAGTACTAAGACTTAGTGCTACGAAGATCTACCAATAGATGTTTTACCTCTTCATCTTTGGCATCTTTTCACATCAACAATGACCCTTACTCAACTTATGGTAACCCTTCTGTACCAGGGATAACTGAATTTCTTATGCACGAAGTTGACACCTAGTCTAACTGTCACACTTAGTCCCTTAAGATTAACTATGGTCGGAGGGTTTTCTTTAGGGAGTCGTCTTCTTAAATGACCTTTAAAGGTTATTCGCCCGATGTCTATTCTATTATTGTTGGAATCCGATCTCGGAAGTTATCACAATGTCAACTATTATTAAATCCTCTGGTACCTAATTCATGTTTGATTTTATCTTGTTTACTATCCCATACTAAATTCTATTATTATGGGGGTCTAATTTTTTCTTCTGGTTATCACGCTCGAGTCACCAGCTCAATTCTCGAATGAGGATATAGCCTTTGGACTATACTTTATTATTGTCTCAAGGCCTGTCACCTCTTGTCTTTTCCTTCACTTGACTATTGACTCTATCATCGTTTCATATTTTGATTTACCGTTATCACTCATTTATCACATCTTACTTATAGTACTTTATTTACTCTCTTCTTATTCTCCTGCTAATATTTCTATTATCATTTCATTCTGAAAATTTAAATAAAATATTTTTCGCTTTTAGCTCCCTTGCTCCATCCACTGTCTCTCCGGTCGCCTAGTATTCTCTCTTTACTAGGAACGGGAGCCATACAAAGGTGAATATATATCTCTTGTAGGATTCCAGTGCCAACCTTCTAAAGTTTTCTAGACATTCTAGTATTTATATCTAAATGCACTATTCTAGATTGCACCATTGGGGTGTCTCATCAGGAGAATTATTACCACATTTCCAATATCCTTTGAAAATGTTAGTTAATGATAATAATCCATCTACCATTTTGGGTTACTCTAGCCCCAATTAGATCTTGCTATCCCCTTCTCCTCTTAAACTATATTTGTCAACTCCCATAGGTCATACTGAGATGGGCGTGCCCAACTTTACATACCTTTGTTACTGTTGAAGGTAACTCAGAGTACACATATTTCTCTGCCTGAATTGTAAAAACTCAAAACCTTCACTAACTGGTACCTTGTAACCTTCGCCACCCTTGCTTGTTTTACTTGTTGAAACTTGTATCTACTTTCTAATTCTCTTGTTGCTTTTTAAACCATATGGATGGATAGATATTCATTCCTTACTCCTGCTTATCAATAAACTTACACGTCTTAGTACACATATACTCTAATAAAGACCTTACATTTACTCATCATAAGCATGATGCAAAATCGAGTTTCATTGACTCAACTCTTCCACAACAACATTTAATCTCTTACCAACTATCTTTTTTTGGATAAGGTATCATTGTTTTAGGAATAAAATAGAATTTAGAATTATGAATTCTTACAATTGAGCTCGACCACACGATCTAGAGTAAGAAGAAAGAGTAACAGTCCTAAATGCCCTGTAGCCTCCTGCTTAATAAGTGTTGTGCACTACGCACCCATAAACAAGACTCTACTAGACACAGCTTGTAGACTCTTTAGGACTGAACTGCTCTGATACCTCTTTTATCATGACCCAAACCGAAGGGCTGGGATGGGCACTCGATGACTTACTCAACCGAGTACCAATGTAAAATAGTTTTCTTATCATACCATCAATGGTAAATGGGCTGGAAGGTCTATCATGATATAACAAGAATGAAATATAAGGGAATGGTTGACATAGAATGACCCAATATGTAATACAAACTTATACATGTGATATCCAGTCCTATAAGACCAAAATAAATACTTGTTTACTGAACATAGGCCCAACAAGGCCATACAATATTTCATATGCATGACATCTGTCTGCAAGCCTCTAAGAGTATATACATATCATAAGGTCGGGACAGGGCCCCGCCATACCAATCAATATATGTCCAAATTATACTGATCAAATAGGCAATTCGGGAGCAAATGAAGTGCACCAACACCTTTTCCTGAGCTGATAGCCTACTACGAGGAATGTCAACCTGTATCTTGAGACATGCGGGCATGAAACGCGGCAACCCCATGCAAAAGGGACGTCAGTACGAATAAAGTACCGAGTATGTAAGGCAATAAAACATAACTAAGGATAGTAATATAAAGAGAGATAGATGAGATACAACCTGTAACTTCTGAATGCCTCTGGGGACTACTAACATGAAATGCAGAATACATATATATACATAAACTTTTTCAAAACATTCATTTATATGGGCATTATAATCATCATATCGTACCCGGCCTCAACGAAGACTCGGTAAAAATGTACCCGGCTATCATAAGGCTCGGTTTGATCGTACCCGTCCACGTCAAGCTCACTAAACCCAACTGATCAATGGTTGCACAATATGTGTCATACCCGACCAACTATAGTGCGGCTCGGTAGAGTAAAATAGATACATATATATAACGCATGTTCGACTCATGGAATCACGTTCTAAACCTTTCGGAGTGACGTAAGGTTGTTGCACCTTCAATTAGCATTCTGAACATCATACCATCAACATGAACTTCACTAGGACTCAAGGATCGTACATACTTATCATAATACCTTTGTATGGAAAGAACAACATGGACAACCTTAGTTGGTAGGAGTAGATTCATTATGAAATAGCGTATCTTTTATGTTCATTTCATTTAGATCAAGCCAAAAGAAATAAGAAAGTGCCTTAATATAACTTAACTTATGTTGAGTCCTTAATGCCTTCCAAGCAATTCTTCAAGCAACTCAATTTAATATACCACGGCATAAAGAGATTCCAAATTTGTGTTGAGTAAAGGCTAAGTCCGCAACTTAAACTAGTAGCTTGTTTACGTAGATTTTGGCAGCATCTCCCCTATAACAAGGATATCCTCCAATACCATATACCAACAACAACAAGAACACAACAATAACAATATGTATGCATTATGTTCCAATCTTATCTCCATCACAATATACCACAATACAGCTCACACACCCTAATCACTTCATACATAAAACGACAACCAAAGTAGTGTCCAACAACATAAAAAGAAATATAACGACGAACAACCAGCAAATCACCCTGCCATTATGTGGTGTTTCTCCACACTATTTCTCCTCCCAAAATCCATAGAAATATTAGAAAAATAGACAACCCAACAGCAATACAAAACAACCCACAAAATAGTCCCACAAGTTCAACAACTCTAAACTGACTTTTCGTTTACTAAAACATGTTTCGACTTGTCTTTTCTTTCAAACTGAGCAACACAAAGAAAACAATACATAATTAAGCCTCTTATCCTATAAATCAGTCATCAATTCAACTTAAAAATTAGTTCACAACCAGCTAATAGTGATGCAATAACAATTAACATACCACTCATTCGAAACTCGCTAGGTCTAATCTTTACGGTCGAGTTACAACTCATACAAGCATAGATAATGGAAGGAGAAGCATAAATTTACCTTGGAATGAGTAGAACCATGAAACCTAGTCCTTCTCTACCAAAAAATTAGTTCCCCAACGCATCTACATGAAGGAGAAAGAGAAATAAACAAGTTGTCCGAGTTTTTGGCACTAGAATCACATCGTAACATCCGAAATAACCTAGGATTTGTATGAGATTTTCTTGGGGCGGAGTTGCAGGGGTTAACTCTTATTTTATGGTATGAAGTATGAGTGATTAAATGAGTTTATAAGCCTTTAAATGTCCTCTCTTGTCCGACTTTAGGAGGTTTAATTGAGACCTCCCCTTTTGGAAAGTAGGTGATGCACATACTTCTCACCTACCAGTCTACGTTGTCTCGCAAAAACGCGAATATCTCTCTACTCCAATATCGTATCAACAAACGGTTTAATACTTTAGAAAATAGACTCATACATCTTCAATTTGTAGTAGATCATCTCCTAATTCGAAGAATATTCGGAGAAAAGTTCACTTACATTTGACCTAATTTTCAGCATATCTATGAATGGAACTTATGATGACCTTTTCCAACTTTTGTTCCACAACTCGCTTGACTTCAAAACATAACACCAACTACCATACGACTAAAATAACTCATTATATAATCTCCTTATAATATTAGTAACCCTAGTCTCACCCCAAAAGTACATGGTAAAATATTCCAACTTGTCGACTTTCGACGAACCTTATTTTCTTCAATTCGTTTAGCTTCTCAACCTTCAAACCCTCTTGCTACTTGGTATTAATTATCTTAAATATTTGTAACCTCCACGTTAACATGATGAACTAACTTTGTAAACTTTTCAAAGATGATTCCCTTTCTGAGCTTACATTTGTTGACTTATGATGTACTCTTACTTACGAAAACATGTAGTGTAATATTTTTTTATTTCTAATGCTTCTTTTCTTTTCTTTTTTGTTTTTTTTTTCTTTTCTCCGTTTATTTTTTCTCATTTTCTCCGTTTATTTTTTTCTTTTTTCCTTTTTTAATTTCATTTATTATTTTCACTGTTTTTATTGTTCTTTTTTATATTAATAGTAAAGAAAAATCAAGCTGTGTACCAATTAAACGTAGTTAATACAACCAAAAAAATATTAACTAACATATGATACCAGTATAGTATATAGTTATACCAACATGGTATACAATTGTACGCAAAGAGTTAAAAAAAAATTAGTTCATTATTAAACTAAAATAATATCAGTTGTCAATAAAAATTTTTGAAAAATTCTAAAAGGATCTAAGTGTAAGAGTATACCGTCACATTATATAGCATACTATTATTTATTTATTTTTTTACATTCACAATTTGCCCCTCACGCTGGGTAAAAGCAGAAAACAAATTAAAAGGAAAAAGACAAGTGAATTTACGGGTATATTATAGTATATTGTATACTATTACAACAGATTGTTATAGTATCTTACATATTATTACAATATACCATAACAATATATTGTATACTATTATACTATATCGTTGCAATATAATTATATACTCCTATAGTATATTAGTATACTGTAGCGGTATACTGTTTTGTAAACTATAAAAGTATATTGTTGCAGTATAGCTATATATCCTACAACATATTGTATCGGTATATTGTGATCGCGTTCTTCTTCGATTTTCAACTGAAAATTTCGATCTCAATCACCTCAAATCAGCTCCAAACGCTATCAAATTTCAATATAAACTTCCAGAAGGTACTATAAGCAATATTTAACAGCACCCACTTTGAATCAAACAAGAAATCTTCAAAAATAAAATTGAGCTTCAAGCCCAACAATGGTGGATATTCTTAGTAATCCTTAATTGGAAGATTCTCAAAGGATGATATTAGCATGAGATCATGCAAATCAATTGGTGTTAGCAAAAAAAAAAAGTCAATTGATGTGTCTCGCGTCTGGGGTTGAGTCAAAACCCATGTAGAGTTTTTTTCCCAGAAAGTTGATAAAGAGGCACCTCTAACTATCTGTTGTTGACTTAGTAGCATCTGGTTCTTCAGGGTCACTAACTATATGTGGATTTTGGAGTCGTCCTATTTCATTTTATTTAGTTTTTCATCAATTGAGGGGTCTAGATTGCAGATGAACCTTATTGCTTTGATATTATTCATCGGTTCCATCTTTGGCAAAGCAACGACTGGAATTAGTGAGTAAATAGTTTGGGCCCATTGGTAGAAGTATTAAATAGTTTGGGTCTAGGCATTGAAGGGTAAATAGTTTGAAATTAATGGGAGAAATTCAAAAATAGCCACATTTACACCTAGTCGTTCAAAAATAGCCAAGTTTCAAAAGTAATCGAAATTTAGCCATTTTTCATGTAAAGATAAATTTGAGCAAAAACATTATTCGAAACCCAGAAAATATGCCTGTATATTATGCTGGAGTTCCAGCATAAGTATACTTAAACTCCAACATATTATACTGGGAGTCCAGGATAAATATGCTAGAACTCCAACATAATATAATAGAGTTCCAACATAAGTATACTAGAACTTCAACATAATATACTGGAGTTTGGAGCAGCGGTGCTCCAATCTCCACTATATTATACTGGAGCCAGCAAAGTATACCTGTCCAGCATAATATGCTGGAGTTCATACACAGGTGCACCAACTCCAGTATATTATACTGGACCGGTCTCTGTTACAGCAAAATAGTAGCTATTTTTTATTGACTTGATAAACGCTCGCTATTTTTGAATGACCAGTACGAAAACTGGCTATACCGTACTATTTTTACGAAATTAATATGCATAAAGTGAAATTTTCTCTTTCACATAGTGTCTCACCCCACTCTATATCATTTCTAGACAAAATTAAATAGAATTGTACCATGTCTTCATATCAACAAACTATATTTTCCCAATTACAAATACAAATGGATATAAGATTGTCATCTTATAAGATTGTTCAAAACACCTAATAAATACTCACTCACCCTTTGTAAAATACAAAATTGCAACTAAACTGTGACCAAAATGAAACAAAACTTGATTGCCACTAAGCTCTCAGAACAGAACTTAGGAACAGATGGTATACAAGGAACATTGCACCATATGAAGTATGGTTTGTGCATTGGCACATTCTTGATATCTTCCGATGCCAGCCAACTGTTATGACACCGAAAATCCATCACTGGTGCACTGAATACATATCCCGAGCAGAAGCCATGCATCATTTCAATCTACTTTGCAGTAAGAGATTGCTCTTCGTCCCTCCCCATACGATTTTTACTTGCAAAAGTGAATAACACGAAAAGTTCTTCTATTCTCTATCCAATCCAGGTAAGCAATGTATGTTAACTGTTTTTATTAGTTTTCTGCCTTCTATTCTGGCCCCTTTTGTGTTTAGCACCTGAACCTTGTACGTCATTAGCTAGTTTCTGTCTTTCCCTTTCCCGGGAAGCCCCTCTTAAATTTGCCGCCTTCGCCTCTATTCTGTAGTGGTGCTTTATCACCTTCCTGTTTGCGATGACTGAATTCTCTCTTTCTTTTTACCAGATTCTTACCACCACTTCCGCCTGAAGAGAAATAAGGTTCATCAGCAGTGTTCTTCATTTTCATCACCCTTCTACTTTTCCCACCTCCCATGACACCTTCCTTGGCAAATTTTGTGGATGAATCTTTTTCGTCTTCCTTTCTCTTTTTCCTTTTGTAAGATTCCCTGGAGTCTTTTTCCTTGAGTGAATCACTAGATTCTCTATCCTTCCTTTTCCGCTGCCTATAAGGAGATGAATAGTCAGATCAAAACTTTTTTACTGAAGTATCTGAAATAAGCAAAAGATCCTGTAAGATGAGCACAAGGATCAAACCTTGAATCCGAAGGTGTTGATTCTGTCTCAGGGGTACCATCTTCTCTAGAGTTTGTCTTGCCATGGCGATTCTGTCAAAAAGAAAACCGTAAACAGAAACAACCATGTCAATAGGATGAAAGGAACACTTGATATCACACTTCAGGCATTATACTTCCATTTGCAACAAGAACCGCCATGCTGACTGTCCCTCACCAAAAATAATAGCATTTGTCAAAACTTGTCTGCGGGTCTAAAACGAGAAACTTACCTCTGCAACCGTCTTGATAAAGTTTTTATACTTCTCAGCCGCAATTGACTTAACTGCAGCAACTCCACACTTTCTCATCAAGATCTCCATGATGATTGTGACCTTTTAGATGGCACAGAAACATCTACTTTGTTAATAAAGGACATATTGCATTTTTCAAAAGTGTATAAACATCTAATCTAAGTAGGGAAAAAAAAGGAACACGTGCTTTTAAGCTAATTAAAAAACAAACGGGGTGGCATGCTCCTGCTGTAGAACTCATAAGCATAAGCATATTTTAAGCAAGATAATACGCGGTCATGCTTCATATATACATTGTTAGTTCCATGTCCGATCAAAGAAACATCCCAAACCTTTGATCTAAAATGATGCCGTGACACAGATGACCAGAGTAGCACTCCATTGACAATGTCCGAGAGCAAAATATGCAGGTCCTTTGCTTGAATGCTCGATACCATTACTTTAACAAATCCCAGAACAGCCTGTACAAGTTAAAATAGCGGGCTTATAAGAAGCATCAACGAATAAAATAGTATCTTGTCGTGGATAGGCATGCTTACTTTTGTAACTTCGACATCTTTACCGTGCAGCAGAGTCAGAACGGAAGGGACTAGATCAGGGACTGAGACACAGATATCGGCATCACTGTATACCAGAACAGAGAGTGCAGAGACTGCTCCACTTTTTATATGTGGTGACGAACCAGAAATGTAAGCTATAATCTGCATATTACAGCTTCTTTTAAACCTCAAAAACATGAATCAAAGAAACTAGATGCTTCCACAAGTATGTGAATTATTTACTCCAAAAATTATGCCCCCATGAAAAGAACATGCAAAATTAAAACAAAATTCTGTTCAAGCAAGAAATTTCTCTCTACAAAGTTTTGTTACTTGGGCCCTATTAAGACACCCCCTCGCGAAAGGGCTTGATTCTTTTTCGCCAAGCACGTGGAATTTATTTCACATACACACATATACTGTGGCCGTGAGACTCGAACCCAGGACCTCTATCTGCTCTTACCATGTTGAAGTGTGTGATATCTCATCTAAAAGCTTAGGCTATAGAGAACATATTTTTATTTACTTAATTATGTCTCAATAAACGATACCCATATTTTGATGCCAGTAAACATACAAATGCAAGAACAAAATAGTTGCACAGATTTTTCGTTACTAACCATATCAATGAACTTCTTGTAAGATTCATTCGACTTAACAGATGATGAATCCCTCAAGCTAGAACACACACCGGTAAGGGCATTATAGGCCGTCTTTCTACCTTCTTCCGTGGACTGCATTAAAAGAATAAGGCCATGTTATTAAGCTTATCAAGAAGTTAGATCTATATAGTGCTGAATATTTAAGCAAAATTCTACACAAAAGAAGAAAATATATACAGCAACCACAGTAAGGCCATTAACTTCAACACTGGTAAATATGACAACTTGGCTAAAAGAAGACGCTAAAGAGGAAGGGAAATCATGACCCAAAATGGGAGGCAAAAGATATGCTAAAACCATGCAGCAATTTGATAAACAATTTCGCCAATTAAATTGTATTCCAATCAAAAAAGAAACTTGGCTGGGAAATGCTTCCGAAGTTCATTCTTTCGCCAAGGTTGGTTTTTCCACATTTAGACAGGACTAAATGCTTATGTATAAAGCCATATGTTCCAGTGTACTCCAAGCAGTAAACTACATGAAGTACAAGACTTCTCTATTTAGCACTTCCATACATTTAAATATGACTATTTGGCTAAAAAGAAGACAGCAAAGAAGAAGGACGTCATGAACCTAAATGGGAGGCAAAAAACCATGCTAAAACTATGCAGCAACTTGGAGAAATAATTTGGCCAATCAAATAGTACTCCAATCAGAAAAAAACCTAAATGTAGCCCTTACATCTTTTAATGCGAGAATAATCTCATTCAGAATGAGAAAGGCCTGCGTGTTCTCCTCGTCCAAATTCCCCTGGCAATAGCATATGGAATCATAGTCATGTTTGTTGTTGGGTGAGTTTTTAAAGTACCCATCATGGTAGATAACCTACCTGTATTGAATCAATCAACAAGGTTTTATAGCAGGCAAAGCGACTCTCAAGTGATTTTACATCAGTTGGAGGTTTTACAGTAGCCAATAAATCCATGAGCTGCTCAACATGCGAAGAGCGAAACCAGGAACTTTTCTGCTAAAACAACATAAATTCGAGACAATCAGGTGATTATACCACAAAAACGGAAGGAAAATTCCAACAGCTACTAAAAATAGACCTCTAATATTCTATTCAGAATGTGATATGCTTCAAGATGACCAGCCCCATGAGTAGCCTACAAGCATAAAATCAACATTACAGTGAGAAAAGCTAGATCAATTAGATCATCTGCAGCCGTTGACACCAACTTACCTCCAAAACATCCTTAGCAATGCCAAAAAAGATTTTAGTGAGATCCTCGCTAGCTCCTTCAACAAACCATGATCCCAGCTCCAAGATCAAGCACCTTTACAAATAGACAGCAAAAGGTTAAGTTTCCATTTTGAAGTGTCATAAAATCATATGCCACTGTTCATGCTGCAGATGTCATTTTGGGGTGGTCACTACAGAGTGAAAGTGAAAAGTCCTTTAGTATTGCCACAAAATTCAAATGCTTTCACTTAAATTGCATTCAAGCCGCAAAAAATAGCAGCATGAGGTAACCTGTGTTTGAGTTAGCTACATACAAGACACGCTCAGAAGAATAATGATACAGCGGCACCAAAAAAAGGTTCAACTAGTACAGGAATAAAAGAGAAAAATGACAAGCAAACTCATTGAAGATCTATCTTTTCATCACCTAAAAACATCTACTAACTAACTGAGTCAGTAGCTCATATCAAACAGAAAGCAAGCAACTTCCAGTGGGGCAAGAAGCTTGTATCTCTAGCTCCTTTAAACACTATGGAGGAAAAAGGTACAACTGCTAACCAATATATATCAGAATACATCCACCTCCATTCCAAACAGGATGGTGTCTGAAAAGGGTCTGCCAGATTCAGAGAGGGAAAAGGGAAAGGAAAAGGAGAAGAAAGTAGCAAGGTGCCTTTTCTCTGTATGACTTGTCCAATACGGAAAGTTAGACAACAAAACACAGGAGTAGCAATAGTCCACGGGAAATTGAAGAAAGTTTATCTGAATAGTTGCTACCTCTTAGCTACTTCCCCAAGAAGAGTGGTGTTATTTTCTTTGTTGTCTGTTGAACCATCAGAATGAAATCCAAGCTTCCTGTATTCACCAGAATCATTCGTAATCCCGGATCTCCCCATTGAGTTAGTAAAGATCCTTTGGGTTGTCGAAGAATCACTGATGGATGTCAAGCACTCTATTGCCTCCTGAGAATTTTTTCCCCAAAAAACAAGGAAGACAGTTGAAGCATCTTGGCAAGCAATATTGTTCCACAAACTTGTTAAAATATATACTAACATTACATGAGGCATGGACTAATCAGGGATGGAATCTTACATTCAGAAGACTGCTAAATGATTGAGAAATTGAAAGAGTAACTGATTTTACAATACTTTGGAGCTATTCAGTGGTATCAACTCTAATCAAGATCTTATCGTATGGCAAAGCAATAGGCAGGGGAAGTTTTATGTCTGCTTACAAGGAATTCAACCTGTCCAATAACCAGTTTGGTTATTGGCCATGGAAGATGATATGAAAAGTAAAAATTCCGTACAAGGTTGCTTGATTTACATGGTTACTGGCAAAAGAAGCAGTACTAACACAAAATAATATATCAAGAAAGGATTACACCTGTATGCTAGATGTTACTTATGTGGAGAGAAGGCGGAGACAATTCGCCATCCTTTTTTTGCATTGCAATTTCATTGTACAAATATGGAGTAACTTCATCAGCTTAAGGGGAATATCATGGGCAATGTCAACAACAACAACAACAACAACAATAACAACCTAGTATAATCCCACTTAGTGGAATTTGGAGAGGGTAGTGTGTATGCAGACCTTACCCCTATCCTGGGGCAGAGATGTTGTTTCCAAATAGACTCTCGATATCCTTCCCTCCAAGAACTTCTCACCTTGCTCTTGGGGAGACTCAAACTCACAACCTCTGGGTTGGAAGTGGAGGTTGCTTATCATTAGAGCAATGCCGGGAAGAATTAATGATGTTCTAACTTGCTGGAATAGAGAGGACAACATTTCTAGTAATAAAGAGAGATGGAGAATTGCTCCAGCGTGCATATTGTGGACAGTTTGGGAAGAGAGAAACCAAAGATGTTTTGAAGACAAATATAGTAACATCCAGAAGATAAAGATGAAATGTTTGGCTCTTTTCTATTTTTGATGTAAAGGAAACTTTTTGGAGAATCATGAATCCATTTTTGATGTTCTAGACTCCTTGTGAGATGAACAAGGATTAGTTCTCCTTGTAAATATGGGTGACTACACTTTTTAGTGAAGTCTTTTTATTAATATATAAATCCATTACCTTTTCAAAAAAAAGAATTGCAGCAAACGTTCACAAAATTCCGCCTAGAAGAATGTCAGTAACCTCAACCAAGTGAAGAGTTTACTTGGGATCAATTTAATGTCCTCATGAACCACGCACAAGTCCAAACCCCACCCCAGGAGGAGGGACAAAGAGAGAAAAACAAATGTTGACAGTAGAGAAGATGCTTTTCTTGAATAATTGAATCTTGTCCACAAGTTTTTCTTAAATCATGGCAATGAACTTGACCTTGAAAGCTTACAAATATCATATTGACAAATGCTACGTACACAAATATCAGAATTATGGGTTAAATATCACACTTATCTAGACACACTTGATTTACCAGGTAAAGATGGCTGATGACATTTTGCCTAATGCCATTATACCTATGTTCAGGATTATCAAATCCCTATTTAAAATGTCCCACAAATTATGAGAGAAGAAAGTGCTGAACTAATGGAATTGTCTGCATGGGGCCTCAACAATACCTATGGCAATTTCCAAAATGTGTCGGACTGGGCCAAATTGAGAACAGAGGGCAAAATAATTGTGCACCATTCGGGGAGAACGGGGAGAGGTTAGTTTCCTTTTTCTCTTCGTTTTAATTTCCTTTTTCTCTTTGTTTCTTTTTTTCTTCCCCTTTTTTCTGGACAAGTGAAGACAGATTTTACTCACTTATCAGCAGCATCAAGATGGTAGCTGCGTTACACCAAAAATTTTAAGTTTTGAATGCATCGTCATTTAACAAAGGTTATCTTTAGTGATTTCCCTCAGAACACGTGTGTTTCCTTTCTAGAAACACTTCCCATTTTTTATGTATTAAACCAACCTCGAGTGCACGTAAGAATATATTAATTGGGAATGGCAAATTCTCATGCAGCTAATAAAACGGAAACAAAGATGAATAGCAAAAATGGGAAGCAAAAAAGAACAGTTTGTTTTTGGTTCAACTAACATATAATACATACCTTGAATTGCTGATAATTTGCAGGAGATGACTTAAAAAACACATTTACTAAAGCCTGAAGCCATTCCTCAGAGCAAGATGCCAAAGCCTTAATATTTTTGCTTGCGGACTTCTTTGAGTAAGAGCATTTGCGTTTGAACTCCAATGCCAAATCCAGATTTTCATCCTCCTTTTGGGGAACTATAAGGTCTTCAGAAAAGTTATCAGATGCAAGTGCACTTTTATTCTTATTCACCAGTTCCTATGAGAAAAGACACAGCTGATTATTTAAATCCAAACAAGGAAAGGCATGGTCATTCAAGAAGACAAGTAAAACTATTTAAAAACTTAAAAGTGAGTACTCTGAACTGAACCTGCAAAGCTGCAGAAATATTCTCAAGCATAAAGGACTCCTTGAGGAAAGGGATCAAAAGCGTAGTCAAAGCTTGGGCATTCTTCTGAACGTCAGATGGACTGCGACAAAAGGCGGGTAATAGCCCCCAACATCCACGGGCATAAGCCTGCAGTTCTTCCCGAATTACTGAATTTTTAACTGGCAAAAGGAACGCACTTAATTCCAGATGTAGGTAAAGAATCTTTCTGATGTAACTCTAAAGTTTAAAAAAGGAAATTGAGGTAATGCCATCTCCACCCTTCCCCATCAGAGAAAAGAAAATGATACTTTGCTACTTAATTGCTATAGAAACAATTGCTATTTCTCCTTTAACCATGCTATTTGTATATAGCATTAAATTGTATCATCAAGTCAAACATACAAGGGTAAAAACTAATAAAAATATACAAGTTAAAATACTTGTAAATGCTGCAAGAAAAAAATTACTGCACTACTATAGGAATAAAGAAGGCAATTTTACGCCACATGGATACCGAAGAAAAAGGAAAAAAGGAAAAGAAATAAGAATGACATTAAACAGAGTGAGCTTGTCAAATAACTAATCGAAGACACTCAAAATTAAATTGCACAAGCACAAAATTTAACATAACAATAATGTATAGTTCCAGAACTCAGCATTACTGTAAAAGGATCTAACATGAAAGACCTCATCTGAGAGAATTAACATAATGAACAACATTCAAGTGCATCTTTCGAAATACCGAAAGCAATAGAGTTCAGATTAAAATAGCTAAATGATTATCCAGGATTTCACTTGGGTCACAACAAAAACAACCAAAAACATCATGCCAAGCTTAATAAATTATCACAATATGCTTACCTTTTGATGATGCCTGTTCGAAGGACACAGCTAGTGGCACAATATGCTTTATAAAGAACCCTAGCGATGATCCACATACATATTTATTTAGAATAGGAATCAACCAAGTGTTCGAAACGGAGTAATCCTTCGAATTCAGGGTGATGGGTAACCGGGCTAGCAGTTTCTCTGGCCCCATAGCAATAACAGCTGCTCCTATGCACACTTGAAGCTGCAAAGAAAAGAAAGGAAAAGTAATTACAAAGATTTTAGGCTCATTGCTTTCTGAACAACACGTGAGTTTAAAAGATAAAGCAATCACTCTTACTAATCATTCTTAAATACTCTTCCATATTAGTTTTTTAGCCACTGCAAAATTGAAAGAGCATATCTCATCTACTTCTCTTAGCCATATCAAACAACCAAAACAAATCACATATATTTCATCCAAGGGAAGTTAGTAAATGAGCTTCTTGTAATACAAACAAAGGCCTGTGGAGGACTTACATTTTTTGTATCATAAGCACCGCCAGAAGCAACAGTCATCCAATCAGCAAGTTTAAGTATTAGACCTTTCGCGCATAAGTCCAAGACCTCACCTAGAATCATAGATCAAATACAATGAGAACAAATAAATGTGAAAGAGAAAATTGATAGAACGGCATAGCAACTGATACTTGCTAATATGTAAATTGTTTAGGGATAATTCAAAGCCATTGTTTCCATTGTCCACAATATTAATCTGACCTTGGGAAAACTTCTCTTTACAGTTTCGAAAGAAATCTCTCGATGCGATACTCGTCCTCCTCACTTTTGTTTTTTTTTTCCTTTTGTTTACCAGAGATTAAGGACCGCATTCCAAATTAAGCTATAAACTCTTGTTTAGCGGTTTTGGTCTCTGCTTTTACTCCTTTACTAAATCATAAAATAGTAAGACATTATCCTTCCGAATTTTCTTTCCACTCTATCAAGCTTGTAGATCAAATGGCAGCACTCCTCCGGGCAACTTATTTATTTTTATATGTAAGGTCATCTCCTACTTTTGTACCAACCAATAAAAACAAGAAGAAAAATTCACTTGCCTTGTATCTTGTACAAATCGCAAACAACCACTTTCAAGCTATTTCCTACCCTCCATATTTATTCTCTTATATTGTCTCTATTTAAATAAGTAGCAAGTTACATTTTGAATCTGGTGGGACTTATTGAGTATTAATATTCTTGAAAAGAAGAAAGAAACTGCTGTCAAAAGCAAGTGATATAGATTAAGAGTTGAGACACTAGTAAGAAAGAAGGACTTATCCTCCTAGATGAGAAACTATTTCCACATAAGGTGAAGGAATATCTAACTTCAACATTAAGATAACAACCATCACAAAGAATTTCACCAGATTAAAACAGTTCCAACAAAATAATGTTATGTGTCATACAAACTACACCCTAAGGAAGAAGAGTATGTTTTGGAACCAGAGGTCAGATGAAGAGTGAATGAGAGGATTTTCCATTGTCCAATATTTCTGAAGGGTAATCTTATAAGTGAAGCAGAAATCACATATCATGTAATGCCAAGTGAGAATGCTGTATGCCTGTAAAATTTAAAACACTGATTTTTTACCAAGATTTTGCAAGACAGGTAATGACTACTGAAAGCTCCATCGAGGGTTGTCAGTGTCTACCTACCCAATTTAAGGAAAATAACGGAAAGGATTGCCAAGATATGGTCGTTTGGGAATTCAGAAGAGCTGATAAGCAGATCTTCAAAGACTAAGCAAATAGCTTTCATTGCTGCAAATTCAGAACTGTTGAGTGCCTCATCATCCACTGCCTGCTTTTTACCAGTCAAAAACTTTTTCCCATCAATATGGGCAATGATCAGTTCTTTCAAAATATTTGAAGACTGTAAAGCAATATTTTCCAGACGTGTAAGAAGACCTGAAGAAACATTGAGAATGTCAGCACCAAGCATCACATAATCACAGACATAAAGCTGTTGACTTATAGAAAACGAAGAGCTAAGGGAACGATATTAAAGAGAACCTTAGCAAGTTAGTGGTGAACATAAACTTGGCTCTACGGAACTTACTAATTAGAGAAATCAAACTTCACTATGTTAACTATTTGAAAACCACTAAACTAAAAAGATATGTTCTACCTGTTATGTGTAGATTAACCTATCTTCCATAGGTAGTAATGTTACAAGGCTTATTCTCATCTTGAAACCCACTGAAGTCAAATTTTATGTTCTCCAAATAACAAAGAACAGCATTTTCCTAATTGACTCGACTATGTAAAAGGATGGTACTCGTAGCGTGGTACAACAACAACAACTATCCAGTATAGTCCCACAAAGTGGGGTCTGGGGAGGGTAATATGTAGACGAGCCATACCCCTACCTGAAAGGGCAGAGAGGCTGTTTCCAATCGACCCTCGGCTCAGTGGAGGAAAGGAAAAACAAAAACAAAAACAAGAACAAAAGAGCATTAGTAACTCCCGCAGAAATAGCGTAAATAATTACCTAAATATAAGAAACATAAATAAAATAGCATGCAATAATATCATACAGTAACAACCATAAATAACTACCATAAGGGAGACACAATCCAAAACACAAATCATCTATGGATAGCCCTGCCAAGCCTCGCCCAACCCCGGGTGAGGAGTACGAAAAACTCTAGGAGCCCCTATCCTACAATCCTGATACTAGACCTCCAGACTTTCCTATCAAGGGTCATGTCCTCGGAAACCCGCATTCTAGCCATGTCATGCCTCATCACCTCTCCCCAATACTTCTTAGGCCTCCCTCTGCCTCGCCGAACGTCGACAATCGCCAGCCGCTCACAACTCCTCACCGGGGCATCAGGACTTCTCCTCCGCACATGCCCGAACCACCTCAGTCTCGCTTCTCGCATCTTCTCATCCACCGGGGCCACCCCCACCTTCTCTCAAATAACTTCATTCTTAATCTTATCTAACCTGGTGAGCCCGCACATCCACCTGAGCATCGTATCTCCGCAACCTTCATTCTCTGAACATGAGAGTTCTTCACTAGCCAGCACTCCGCCCCATACAACATTGCAGGTCTAACCACAGTTCTATAAAATTTCCCCTTGAGTTTATGTGGAACTTTCTTGTCACACAGGACTCCTGATGCAAGCCTCCACTTTGACCACCCCGCTCCTATACGATGAGTGACGTCCCCGTCAATCTCTCCGTTCCCCTGAATCACCGACCCAAGATATCTGACATTGTCCCTCTTGGCGATGACCTGAGATCCAATCATCACGTCCCTGCCTACTTCGCTCAGCTCGGCGCTAAACTTGCACTCCTGGTATTCTATCTTAGATCTGCTTATTTTGAAACCTTTAGACTCGAGAGTCTGACTCCATACCTTTAACCTCTCAATAACACCGACCCTCGTCTCATCTATCAAGACTATGTCATCAGCAAATAGCATACACCAAGGCACATCCCCTTGAATATGTCGGGTTAGAGCATCCATCACCAAGGCAAACAAGAGAGGGCTAAGCGCCGATCCTTGATGGAGCCCCATAACCATTGGAAAATGGTCTGAGTCGCCACCCACCGTCCTAACCCTAGTCTTAGCTCCATCGTACATGTCCTTGATTACTCTGATGTAGGCTTCCGGCACGCTCTTCGCCTCCAAGCACCTCCCTTGGGACCTTGTCAAACGCCTTCTCCAAGTCAATAAGCACCATGTGCAGGTCCTTCTTCTTATCCCTGAACTGCTCCACCAGCCGCCTGACAAGGTGGATAGCTTCTGTAGTGGAGCGACCCGGCATGAAACCGAACTGGTTCCTAGATATAGATGTCATCTCCCTCACCCTCGCCTCGATCACCCGCTCACAGACCTTCATGGTGTGACTTATTAATTTGATACCCCTATAGTTGTTGCAGCACTGGATGTCCCCTTTGTTCTTGTACAAGGGCACCACTGTACTCCACCTCCACTCATCCGGCATCCTTTTGGTCCTGAAGATCACATTGAACAACCTGGAGAGCCACTCCACTCCTGACCTACCCATGCACTTCCAGAACTCCACAGGGATCTCGTCAGGCCCGGTCGCTCGACCCCTACTCATCCTACGCAAAGCCCTCATGACCTCCCCTAGCTCTATGTTACGATCCCTCTCCTCGTTAAGTAAGTCTCGGAAGTACGCCTGACACCTTTGCTTGACATAAGGCTGTAATTTTCGCGGAACCGCGGCCCTGCCGGTTCTGCCGGTTCCTGCGGCCCGGTTCCGGTTCTACCGGTTCTAGGGAACCGTGGCGGGGTGATTCTACCCGTTGGAACCGCCAGAACCAGAATCGGCTCGCGGTTCTGGACCGGTTCTGGCGGGTTCCAAACGGTTCTGCCGGTTCCCAACGGGCGTTTTTCAAAAAAAAAAATTTAAAAATTATTTCCAACGGCTCTTTGCAAAAAGTAGCTGTTTGGAAGTTTAAAAAATAGCCATTTGGCCCTCAAACTTTAATTTAACCCCAAACTTTATATAATTACACTATTTCCCATTTCTCAACTATAAATACCCCCTCATTCTTTCATTTTTATTCACCAATTCATCAATATCTCTCAATCTCTCTCAAGCTCTCTTTCAATCTTTCTAGTGCAAGTGCTTAATTTATTGTTGCAAATTCGTGAAAAATTGTGAAGTTGTTGAATTGAAGTTTTCAAGTGTTCAAGTTCAACGATTTTAAACTTTCAAGAAGTTGTTCGTCAATCAGGTAAACTCGTTTCAACTCTTACGTGCTAATAGTATTTTTTTTGTGTTGTTAGTTTGCTTAATTATAATATTATAGCATTTTCGTTGAAAAAAATGTTCGGTAAAAGAAAAGCTAAAACCGGTGAAAGTAGTGGCCAAAATACTACCCCTCCCCCGGCTCCCCGACCTAGAAAAGATAAGCAAGTTGAAAGTAGTAGCCAACCTAGAAATCCTAATGAACCATTCGGAATCCTTGATAGTGATCACCCTTGTTTTCAATTTAGCGATATTGTTTTTCTACATGATGTAGCAGTTGGTGATAGAATAGACGATGATATTATGAATGCTCTTTATCCTAATGCACCTATCTTAGAGGGAAATGAGGATGATGATGATGATGAAACCCAAGCTCCAGTAGATTTAGATGATACACCTACTAGTCCTGCTCATAACTTAGGTGATGAACCGGCACACTCACCCGTACAAACTCCCACTTTTAGTAGACAACCTCCTAAACGTACAGAAACATCATTAGTTTGGCAATTTTTTATTCAACTAAGAGAACAAAATAAGGATAAGTGTAAATCTTGTGGGAAATTACTTGTTCATAGGTATACTGGAGATCGTAGCGGCACGGGTAGTTTAGTTAAGCATATAAGATTACACCCTAGCGATAAGGCTAAATATTTGCAATTGAAAGCGCAACAAGAGGGGAGGACAAGTGTTGATTCTACAGTTAACCCAAGTACTGGTTCAAATCTAGTTCAACCAGGATTAAACACAGTCACCGGAGGTATATTATATTACGATCCAAATAAGGATCGTGAAGAATTAGCGAAAATGATTACTGTTATGTGTTTGCCTCATTCTTTTGCTTCTAATCCTGCATGGATTCATTATATTAGAAGAGTATTTAATCCTACGTGTAAAGGTTGGCCTCGCGCAACAGTTAAGGCCGATATTTATAAATACAAGCATGAATATGAACAATACTTGCGCTATTTATTTACCCATATGGCCTTAGAGAAAGAAAGGTTCCTAAACCTTGCCCGACAACGTAAAATTCTCGGGATTGTGGTGAGGAAGATGATGAAATGCTAACTACACAAGATTGGACTAACGTTAAAATTCTTTTAGATTTTTTAGAACATTTTCATGTGGCTACAAATGCTTTTTCTGGCCAATATTATCCAACTATTTCTAACTGTTTAGTTTATATTGCCGCACTTGCTAATTTGTTTGTTGATTTTAGCGAGGGAGGGGACATTTATGAACTTGCAATAACTGAAATGAAAAAGAAGTTTAAAAAATATTTTTTTTCCAATCCCTCCTATTTTTGGTGTGTCTGCTATGTTAAATCCAACTATGAAATTAGGAGGTCCTCACTTTTGATATTCTACCATTTATCAATCTTTAGATCTTTCAAAGGTAGAAATTGCTACACTAGCTGATGCGAAAGCATCACTTAAAGTTAATGCTCTAACTGTTTATAATGCTTATAAACAGGCGTTAGAGCATGCTAGGCCTAATATTCCAACCCCTACTTCGTCTACATCACAATCGTCTAAAAGAGTTGCTGGCTTATCAGCTCTTAAATCGTGGACGGAGTTCAGGCGTACTCAAGGTGATAATTTAGATGAAATTTCCCGTCTAAATGAGCTTCAAGTTTATTTGTCACAGGGACTAGAGAAGGAGAATCCAGACGGCTCTTTCGACCTTTTGGAATGGTGGAAGACAAGGAAAAAGCATTTTCCCGTTCTTGCAAGGATGGCTCAGGATGTTCTGACGATTCAAGCGTCAACTGTTGCATCGGAGAGCGCTTTTAGTCAAGCAAGACTACAAATAGGTGATCACAGAGCGTCGATGCGGGACAGCTTGGAAAAATCAGTGCTTTTTCGAGATTGAATCCGCGCAGAATGAAGGAACTTTGGCCTAGCAGAATCAGAACCAGAAATAGATGAGGCGTATGAAGAAATGATAGCAGAACTTGCTCAGGAAGCAACTTCACCCGGAAGTGGTGATGAACAAGCTTCATTTCCACCACCGCCAACACAACCACCTCCAAACCTTGAAGGTTTTATGAGATTTGTTAGAAATAATGCATAAATTATGATGTAACTTGTACATTGGCATGTCTTCTTTTAGTTTTTTTTTCCTTTTAATGGTGGTATTAGTACCATGTTGTGCTCATTCCATCGAGGGAAGGAAGACTAAGAAAGATATGCCATTTTGGTCAATAAATATGCTCTTTATCATATCCTTGAATATCTTTTGTCTCAATATTTCTTTGTCTTTACTTCTATATCAATCCTTGAATATTTATATAACATACAATATATAACATACAACACAATATACTAATGACAACATTCTTTTATCAATATATACTACTTATATACAATTTATACTAATTACTAACTACAACACAATATACACTACTTATATACAATATATACTACTTAAATACAATATATACTACTTATATACAAAATATACACTACTTATACACAATACATACTAATTACCAAACACAATATATACTATACTAATAACATAGTACACCATATAAAATATATTCTACAATATACTAATGACTACTATACAAGATATTGATTTTAAAAAAATAAAAAAAAAATTCAGAACCGCCGGAACCGGAACCGCCAGAACCGGAACCGGATGGTACCCGGAACCGTCACGGGCCGGTTCCACCTTCAGAACCGCCAGAACTGGAACCGCCAGAACCGCCAGAACCGGAACCGCAGACCCAAATAGACCCAGAACCGGAACCGGATACAGCCTTAGCTTGACTTGAGACTCCCTCATCAGAACTTTACCATCCTCGCCTTTGATGCACCTAACTTGGTCAAGATCACGTGCCTTCTTTTCCCTTGCTTTAGCTAACCGGAATAACTTCCTGTCACCGCCTCTCTCCCCTAGTTCCTCGTAAATGCGACCAAACGGTGCGTTTTTAGCTTCCGTAACCGCCAGCTTTGCTTCTTTCCTCGCCACCTTGTAGATCTCCCTGTAGTACTCGTAGCGTCGTAGTTTTATCAATTATTGAAAGTTAGGAAAAACAATGACCCCACATAAATATTGGCAATGGAGTGTTGTACTTAGTGATAAAAAACTTGGGAACGTCGTGGTTATAGAGGTATCCTATCAATACTATAGTTATCAAAGACATGTCTGTCATTTGATAGGTAAAAGATCGAGCTAGATCCAGAAAGGTATGCTCCTACATCGCATTTTTGTTGATTCATCATCAATTTCATCACATTCAATAGATTTCAAGACTGTCATAATCTGAAAAATGGATGGCCGACTAAATTTGTTGTTCAGTTGACCAACTTCAAAACGACATACTTTAGTCAAGTCAAATAAAATAAGATAACCAGACTAAGCTGATCAGACAGTATGTCCAGCCAGTTGGGGCAAATCCTTTCATGATAAATATGAAGAGTCATATTACCAATGGACTTAGAAGAGGAGCATTCAGATTTCAGACAACCAAAATGGGGTAGAATTTATCCTTATAGTAGTACCTGAAATGCATCCAACAACCAATGGCAAATAGGTAATCCAAACACTTATTCCTCCATCATGGATTTTCTCAATAATGCTTTTTGCCAAAGATGCGGCAAGCAATACATTGTCAACAGGGTTCTCCGCAGACGAAATGTATGATATAAGCGCTTTTATAATGTTGTCAGCATCTTGAAGAATGATTTCAACTCCTGAAGCATCTAATATTGCCCCAATACTATCAAATATGTGTCTTCTGAATGCTGAGCTCTGGGAACTCATAAGCTCCACTAGTTGAGCAAGTAGCTTCTGATTGACTTTGACCGAAAGATACGGTATAATAGACTTCAGAATATTTAGGGAGTGAAGCACCCCTTGATGTTCATCTTTAGGTCCACTAATTTCCTTTGGAGCACTTAGTTTCATTGCCAATGTCATGTTATCTTCTATCAAGGAGTACATTCTTTTACCAGCTTTCTTAGCCACCAAAGATGAACCAAATGACTTGAAGACAGTCAGAATACAATCCTGAGCACATTTCCTCACCTGAAAGAAATCATACAAATAACACCATGTCAGAAAAATATCAATTATTTCTCTATATTTCATTACGGGATGATGAATCCCTTCAAAAATGCCAGCCTCTTACAATAACTTAATGTAGTAACACCCTGTAACAACACTATCAATGTTCAGCCAATATTATCAAATGAACGCTTATATAGACATAGTCAAGCAAGTAGCAAAGAAAAATCACCAAATTACGTGAATAAACAAAAATAATACAGATCATTGTAACATCATTAGCTAACTAGCTCAACTTTACCTAATGTATAGATTACTTCAATTTTTTTAAGTTTGCAATACCCAAAATAATCTAAAACAATAAAGGGGATAGAATCATAGATCATATTAAGGAGGAATATTTCAAAGGCTTAAAATAGTAAAATTACTAAGCAAAGATTATTGAAATCACATTTTTGATAGGTCCGGCAGGAGTTAAAGGCCAAATTGTTACTAAAAGCCAAAAGTTTTTATCATTTCTCGAACGCCTGAACTCATTGTGAGTCTAAGTAGCTCATGAAATGAACCAAGCCAACAAGCAGATTATGCTGATGCTGAGATCAGAAATTTGATCTTGAAGCCAAAATGTAACTTCTAGGAATGAATTAACTAAGTAGATAACTAATCCTCTTAATTTTTTATGACCAAGAAATCCATGTGCAGTGGTGCACTTTTTAAACTCGGGGAATAACGAGTCCGCTCCCTTGCCTTCTCTGCTTACATACCAAGCTATTGTCTACGGTAGAGTTCGAACTTCAAACCAACGACGTGCTCCTAACCCACACATCATGCGTTGCGCTCTTACCGCTAGAACAAACCAAAGTCGTGGGACCAATTAACTAACCAATTTAACATTCAGTAATCTCATAGTAAATCAAGTTAAAGATTCTCGCACACTCAGTATAAATAGACAATTTCACATATGCATCATAAGCACAAGCAGGTACAATCTCAAGGGATTAAAACTTTTTTTATCATTTCTGAACCCAATGCGATTCTAAATAGCTCATGAAATGAACCAAGCCAAAAAGCAACTTTTTTATAACCGAGAAATACCGAGGAACTTGAATAATGTGCTCGTCCGTCTACCCTTCTCCACTTAAATAGCAATCTTTCGCCTATGCAAGATTAACTAGCAAAATTTAACATTTAGGAATCACGATAGCAAAATCAAATTAAAGATTCAATATTTTTTTGTTCAACAAGCATAATTCAAATAACAAATACTCCATATAAACACACATCTACATAAGCATAACCAACAGTAAGGTACAATTTAAGGGATAAAAAGAAAACCTTTGGACGCTTATCAATGGAGAAATTTACAAGTGACTCAAAACCCACTTCCACAGAACTCCAATCTTCCTTATCACAAAACCCCACCAAAATTCCCAAACACTTAACAAAAGCTCTCACAGTTGAAGTCCCCAAAACACCCTCACTCTCTAATGGCTGTTTTTCAAGAATAGCCACAATTACACCAATAGCCTCAGTAGCTTTATCTGAAGAAACATCCTTAATTAAAGGAAGAAGAATAGCTAAGAATGATGATAAAGCAGATAAGGCTTGTGGGTCGAGGGTGTTTTGGGAATTATTAGAAAGTGTGGAGATTGTGGCTGCGAAATAAGAAAATGGGGTTAAGGGTAAGGACTCAGATTGTATTATGGAACGGGTGGCGGCTGCGGTGGCGATGAGGTGGCGGTGTTGTGGGGCGGAGGATTTAGTGTAACGTTGGAGGAGTTGTTCGCAGATGTCGGAGTTGTCGTTGAAGACGTTGTTGTTGTCTGAAGGATCCATTGTTTAGAGAAAGAGAGACGATGTTGCCTCTGTTGGGGTTTAAGGTGAGGGTTTTAGAATTTTTTAGAATGATAATTAAAGGACCAAAATGACTTAAACCTTATATTTAAGGAACTATTTTAGACATACTCTTAAATATAAAGGATCATTTTAGATTCTCTTTTTTTTCCTTTATGTATTAAACTTATTAATCCCACTAATCAAATCCAAAGGACGACTTTCTACTAAGATATTCATTTTGTTTACGTTCTCTAAATTGCTGTCATGATCTTTACTTTAAGCTAAGGGTCTATCATTTTCACATTAAGAGTAAGATATGCATATATATATATATAGTAACGGGTATAGTTTATATTTATGAGTTCAAATAGTAGATATGAACTCACAACTTCAAAGATATAATAAGCTCAATATTAAGAACCTTAAATGTTGAACATATACAGTTTAAATCCTGGATCTGTCATCGCGTACACATTATCTTTCCCAAACTATACTGGGGAAATTTCACTATGTTGTTGGTGTTACTGTTCTTTTTTACGATTGTTATCGCATTAGGGCCGCCTCAATTCTCTCAATTCATTTCGCTTTATTTGGACCTATTATTTACCTTAAAATCGGATAACAATTAAATTTATGTGTGGCTTTAAGGATACGTGATATAACTTGGCACAATTGAAGAAGATAGATATTAATATTGAAATTGACTATAAAAGAAATAAATGCAAATCGAACGATTCGAATAGCCTTAGCCCTCGAATTTGATCACCCTTGAACTAAGTGAAGTTTCAACTGATATAAGAACAAAATAGCAAGATAATATAAACTAGAGATGCATGACCCGAAATTCCCACCCCTCGGGGTCGTGATGGCGCCTACTCGTGGAAGTTAGGCAAGCCATGAATCTTTGAAACCATTACATCTTTTGTTTTATACATATTTAAACAATTATATTAACAATGGATAAGCATTAAAATGACAGTGGAAAAACATAATCTTTGCGGAAGTCTTAGATAAATAGAAAGCCAAAATGTATAAATGCCAATACATGTCTCTACCCAGCACTTGGTGTCAATACGTACACGGACTATCTAGGAGTGCTACATACAAGTGTCTGAAACAAGGAAAATAAAATTTGTCTGAGTACAAACGGAAACAATGCATCAAAGTAGATAGAAGAGATGCCGGGCATGCGGACGCCTGCAGGACTACCTCGGGATCTCGTGGACTGAAGGCTGGTTCCCGAACTACTGTTGCTCTGGTATCTATATATAAGTACAAAGTGTAGTATAAGCACAACCGACCATATGTGCTGGTAAGTGTCTGATCTAACCCGGCGAGGTAGTGACGAGGCTAGAACCAGACTCCAGATAAACCTGTTCAGCTATATAATATATGGCGGAAAAGTAAATGGGTAATAAGCAGTAAAAAGAGAGGGGGTACATGCTTCGGGGAAACAATTCAATTTAGCAGGAACTAAAGGAATATGAAAGAACAATATAGTATCCCAAAGATTGTAATAGCGCTACTGTTGCGGCGCGCAACCCGATACTTTATCATTTACACTGTTGCGGCATGTAACTTGATCCATATATATATATATATATATATATATATATATATAGTTGTTGCGGCGTGCAATCCGATCCAATATAATAATTATTGCGGCGCGCAACCCGATCCAATATAATAATTATTGCGGCGCGCAACCCGATCCAATATAATAATTGTTGCAGCGTACAATCCGATCCACATATACATGTATATATATATATATATATGCAAGGGATTAACCATAAGTTACTCTATCCCAGCAAGGGAACTCGACAGTACCACTATATTCGTTCCGGCAAGGGAGAACCGGCTATAACCAACCTCAATTAAACTTCTAATCATCTCTATTATCACCATTTCTAATTCATAAAAAACTTATATGAAGATAAGCCAAGCCTTTGCTTGATACCACAGATTTATTCACTACTGCAACCATAGTATTATTCGAGAATACAACAAGTATTAATTTAAGACTCATGGTCATGCTCGACACTAACGTATAGATATTCGTCACAATGCCTATATGTCGTACTCAACAAGAAACACATAACAAATATGACTCAACTCCTAATCCCTCAAGCTAAGGTTAGACCGAACACTTACCTCAAACTTTCACGGCCAACTCAATCCTCAATTACCACCTTTCCTTTCGAACTCGGCTCCAAATCAATTGTATCTATACATAAATGACTTTATAAAATCAATAAATGTTAAACAATTCGAATTCAATGCCTAATTATAGCTTTCCAATCATTATTCCCAAAAATTCAAAAATCGACCCGGACCCGCTTGGTCAAAACATGAAGTTCGGACCAAAATCCAAATTCCCCATTCACCCACGAGTCCAAATATATAATTATTTCTAAAAATTCGACCCCGAAACGAGGTCTAAATCACCATTAATCAAAAAGCCCTAGTTCTACCCAAATTCCTAATTTTCTACCCTTAGTTGCATATTTTAGGTCTAGAATTCCAGTTGGTGTTGATGGGAAATGAAGAAAACAAGTTAAACAATGCTTACCCAAGAAGCTTTGATGAAGAAGTGCTTCAAAAATCGCCTAGGAGCTTTGTAGAAGAAAGGGTTTAAGATATTTTATGAAAATCCCGTAATAGGTTCTGTTTTGGAGTTTTAAAATCACTGCGAAAAAATTGCCCTTTGTTTTCGTGATGGGTCAGGTTGATTAAGCCTTCGCGTTGCGCTAGGGGGGCTCGTGTTCACGTTCCATGGATCGCGTTCGTGTAAGGTTTCTACCCCTCCCCCTGCCCAGACCACTTGGCCTTGGCATTCGCGTAGCTAGGAACGCGTTCGCAAAGGTATAGTACCCCGCTTCTTCACGTTCGTGGCCTGGTCTACACGTTCGCGTAGAAGGGAGTTCCCTTAGCAAAAAGTTTACACGCGTTCGCAGGGTCCTCCCCCGAATGCGAAGGACATATCAGAACACCACAACTGGAAAACCTGCAATATTTTTCAAGTCTAAACCTTTCGAAACACACCCGGGCCCTCGGAGATCCTAACTAAACACATGTACTAACTCATATACATCATACGAAATTATCCATGCGATCAAACCGGCTAAATAACCTCAAAAATAATGAATCAAACGTCAAAATCAAGAACTTTTCCTCAAACTTCATCAAGTTTCAAATTTAGAAATTTAAGTCCGAATCACGTCAAACGACGTCCGTTTTCAATAAAATTTTAGAGAAAGGACTTAAATTATATATAAAACCTGTACCGAGCGCCGGAACCAAAATATTGGCCCGCCAAGACATTCTAATTAATTTTTATTGCAAATTTTCTTAAACAATTTCATAAAATAATTTTACTTAAAAATTTATTTCTCGGGCTTGGGACCTCATAATTCGATTATGGGCATACGCCAAGGTCTCATATATTCCTACGGATCCTCCGGGACCGTCAAATCATAGGCCCGGATCCGTTTTTCTAAAATGTTGATCAAAATTAAATTTATTCATTATAACATCAAAATCTAGCATTTTCACATAATTTCATATTTAAGCTTTCCGGCTACGTCCTCGGACTGCACACGCAAATTGAGGCAACTTTATATGAGGTTTTTAATGCATCGGAGACATAGAATTCAATTAAAAATAGGTGATGACCCTTTGGGTCGTCTCTTTTTCACCTCTAAAATAACTGTCCGTTCTCGAACGGACAGAAGAAAGAAGTACCTAAGTCGAGGAAAAGATGAGGATACCGGCCCCGCATATCGGACTCGGACTCCTAGATCGATACCCGAGGAGGCTGACCTCTCCTCTAAACACGAGCAGAAGGGAAATTCTTCGACCTCAACTGACGAACCTGCCGGTCTAGAATAGCCACCAGCTCTTCCTCATAAAACAAGTCCTTGTCCAACTGGACAGTGCTGAAATCTAACACGTGGGCTTGATCATTGTGATAGCTTCGAAGTATGGACACATGAAACACTGGATGCACGGCTGATAAGCTTACGGCAAATCAAGTCTATAAGCCACATCTCCCACTCGATCAAGAATCTCAAACGGGCTAATGAACTTAGGGCTAGCTTGCCTTTCTTCCCAAACCTTATCACGCACTTCATAGGCGACACTCGAAGCAATATCTGCTCACTAACCATAAAAGCCACATCTCGAACCTTGCGGTCTGCATAACTCTTTTTCCTTGACTGAGCTGAACGAAGTGTATCCTGAATGATCCTGACGTTGTCCAAGGTCTCCTGAACCAGATCCGTATCCAACAATCGAGCCTCTCCTGGCTCAAACCATCCAATCAGAGACAGACACCGCCTACCATATAAAGCCTCATAAGGAGCCATCTGGATGCTCGAATGGTAGCTATTGTTGTAGGAAAACTCTACTAAAGGCAAAAACTGATCCCACGAGCCTCCAAAGTTAATGACACAAGCTCAGAGCATATCCTCCAAAATCTGAATAGTCCGCTCAGACTGACCATCCGTCTGGGGATGAAAGTTGTGCTCAACTCAACCCGTGTGCCCAACTCTCGCTGAACTGCTCTCCATGCGCGAGGTAAACTGCGTACCTCGGTCCGAAATGATAGATACGGGTACACTATAAAGGCGAACAATCTCCCGAATGTAGATCTCACCCAACCTCTCAGAAAAAATAGGAGACTGCCACATGAATGAAATGTGCTGACTTGGTCATCCTATCAACAATAACCCATACTGCGTCAAACTTGTTCCGAGTCTGCGGAAGCCTAGTAACAAAGTCCATAGTGATCCGCTTCCACTTTCACTTGGGAAGCTCAATCCTCTGAAATAAACCACCAGGCCTCTGATGCTCGTACTTAACCTACTCACAATTCAAACATCGAGTCACATATGCAGTGATATCTTTCTTCATCCTACGCAAATAGTAATGCTTTTGCAAATCCTGATACATCTTCGCGGTGCCCGGATGAATAGAGTACCAAGAACTATGGGCCTCCTCTAAGATCAACTCCCGGAGCCCATCCATATTAGGCACACATACTCGACCCTGCAATCTCAAAACTCCATCATCATCTAAAGTAACCTGCCTGGCACCTCCGGTCTGCACCGTGTCTCTAAGAACACACAAGTGGGGATTATCATACTACCGATCACGGATACGCTCCAATAACGAAGAACGGTTGACCGTGCAAGCCAACACACGATTGGGATCAGAAATATCCAGTCTCACGAACTGATTGGCCAAAGCCTAAGCATATAATCGAGCGGCCTCTCACCGACCGGAATATAAGCGAACTGCCCATACTGGCTGACTTCCTAATCAAAGCATCGCCACCACATTGGCCTTTCTCGAATGATATAAGATGGTGATATAATAATCTTTTAATAACTCCAACAACCTTCTCTGCCTCAAATTCAACTTCTTTTGCTTGAACAATTACTGAAGACTCTTGTGATCAGTGAACACCTCACATGCCACGCCATACAGATAATGCCTCTAAATCCTTAATGCGTGAATAATGGCTGCCAACTCTAACTCATGCACCGGATAGTTTTTCTCATGAATCTTCGGCTGCCTCGAAGCATAGGCAATGACCTTGCCATCCTGCATCAACACTGCACCAAGCCTAACACATGAAGCATCACAATAAAATGTATAAGGTCCCGAACCTGTGGCCAAAACCAACATCGATGCCGTAGGTAGAGCTGTCTTGAGCCTATGAAAGCTCGCCTCACACTCGTCCAACCCTCTGAACTAGGCACCCTTCTGGGTCAATATGGTCATTGGGGCTGCAATAGATGAAAACCCCTCCACGAACCGACGATAGTAGCCTGCCAATCCCAAGAAACTCCGAATCTCTCTAGCTGATGCTGGTCTAAGCCAGTTCTTGACTACCTCAATCTTCTTTGAATCAACCTGAATGTTCTTTGCTGATACAACATGACCCAGAAATGCAATTGAACTCAACCAGAACTCACACTTCAAGAACTTAGCATATAACTGGCTATCCTTTAGAGTCTAAAGAACTACTTTGAGATATTGCTCGTGTTCCTCCTGGCTGCAGGAATATATCAAAATATCATCAATGAAGACTATCACGAACGAATCCAAATAGAGCCTAATCACACGGTTCATCAAATCCATAAAAGCTGCTGGGGTATTTGTCAACCCGAATGATATAATCAAGAACTCATAATGCCCGTACCGAGTGCAGAAAGCTGTCTTAGGGGCGTCAGATGCTCTAATCCTCAACTGATGGTAGCCATATCTCAAGTCAATCTTAGAAAATACCTTGGCCCCCCTTGGTCGAACAAATCATCAATCCTTGGCAATGGATATTTATTCTTCATCGTTACCTTGTTCAACTGTCGGTAATCAATGCACATTCTCATCGAACCATCCATTTTCTTAACAAACAGCACCAGCGCATCCCAAGGCGATACACTGGGTCTAATGAAACCCTTCTCAAGTAAGTCCTACAATTGTTCCTTTAACTCTTTCAACTCAAGCGAGGCCATACAATACGGCAGGATAGAAATGGGCTGGGTGCCCGGAGCCACATCAATGCAAAAATCAATATCCCTGTCGGGTGGCATATCTGGCAAGTCTAAAGGAAAAATATCAGGGAACTTATGAACAACGAACACAGAATCAATAGAGGGGACCTCAGCACTATAATACGAACATATGCCAAATAGGCCAAACATCCCTTCTCGACCATACGCCGAGCCTTCACTTACGAGATAACATTGCCGGTAGAATGACCAGGAGTCCTTATCCACTCTAAACGAGGCATAACCGGTAAATCTAAGGTCACAGTCTTGGCATGACAATCCAAGATAGCATGGTAAGGTGATAACCAGTCCATTCCCAATATAATATCGAAATCAACCATCTCTAAAAGCAACAAATCCACACGAGTCTCAAGACCCCCAATCACCACAATACAAGAATGATGGACTCGATCAACCACAATAGAATCAGCTACCGGTGTAGAAACATAAACAGGAACACTCAAAGCATCACTAGGCAAGACCAAGTATGGGATATGTAGACCCCAGATCAAACAACACCGAAGCAGCTCTATCACAAATCATAACCATACCTATAATAACTAAATCTAAAGCCTCAGCCTTGGGCATGGCATGAAGAGTATAACATCGGGGATGGCCCACCACTTTGATCTACCTCTCTAGGACGGCCTACAATTGGCTGGCCTCCACCTCTAGCGGTCTGAGCTCCACCTCTAGCGGTCTGAGCTCCACCTCTAAATCCTCTACCTTCACCTCTAGCATCTCTACCCCTACCTCTAGCTGGCTGAGTGGTCTGTGGAACATCCGGTGCTTGAATTATAGCTCGGGAACCCTACTGCTGCGATTGAGTACCCATCAACCTTGGACAAGCCCTCCAGATGTGACCATACTTACCACACTCAAAGCATCCACCTGAATGTTGCGGCTGAGGAAACTGAGACAGACCCTGGCAACCTAAATGACCACCCCAATAGCGTTGGAGCAGCGGTGCACTGATAGGAGCTGGTGGTACACTGTATGACTAATGATCAAAATATTGCCCGTGAGAACCACGACCACCTAAAGCACCGTGAGAAATGTGGAGTGTTGAATGGAAGGGCCTAAGAGGATGACCCATATCATACGAATCTCCGCGTCCAGACGAGGCACCACCAAATCTGCCTGACTGATGGGCTCTTTTGTATGCCCTGTGACCACCCCCTGTGATAATACTATCTCAACTCTCCGGGCCACACTGGTTGCCTCCTGGAAGGATATCTCACTCCTAGCCTCTCTAACCATCTGGAGATGAATCGGTTGAATGAGCCTCAATAAATTGTCTCACTCTCTCCCTTTCAGTGGGAAGTATAATAAAAGCATGGCTAGTTAAGTCAATGAATCTGGTCTCACACTGGGTGACCGTCATGGATCCCTACTGGAGACGCTCGAACTGCCTCTGATAGGCCTCTAGCTGTGTAATAGGGAGAAACTTCTCCAGAAATAGCTGCATGAACTGCTCCCAGGTCAAGGATGGCGACCCTGCTCTAGCTAAGCAATAATCCATCCACCAAGTCTTGGCGGATCCAGACAAGCGAAATGTAGCGAAATCAACCTCATTGGTCTCAACAATACCTATGTTCTGAAGAACCTCGTCACAATTTATCCAGATAATCCTGGGGATCCTCAGTAGATGCACCGCTGAATGTAGAAGTGAAGAGCTTGGTGAACCTGTCCAGCCTCCATAAAGCATCGGCAGACATGGATGCCCCATCGTCGGTCTAAGCTACTGCGTCCGACTGAACTGCTCATATAGGCTAAACTGCTGGAGTCTGAATCTGGGGTGCTACCTGCTCCAGAGTACAAATAGCAGGAGTCTGCACTCCTCCTCCAGCCTGAGAAGTGGTTGGTGCTACAGGAAGCAAACTTGCTCGAGTGACACTCTCTATGAGTCCCACCAATCGGACCATAGCTTCCTGAAGAGTAGCAATAAACCCCTCTGGGACCTGAGCAGAGGCTCACCTAAACTACTGGGGCCGAACCTCCCTGTCAGAATCAACCTGAGGCTCCGCCACTGGTACTGCTGCTCGGGGCTGAGCTCTGCCCCTACCTCGCACTCTAGCACGACCTCGGCCTTTCCCCCTAGTGGGTGCTGCTGCTGGTGGCTCAGGCTGTTGAGTGGTAGATGAGGAAGCGCGTGTTCTCGCCATGTGCGAAAGAAAAGAGTAGAAATCCAATTAGCATTGAGAAACAAATCCGCACGACAAGAAATAAGAAATGTGAAATTTTTCTAACACTGTAGCCTCTAGGGATAAATACAAACGTCTACGTGCTGATCCGTCAGACTCTACTGAGCTTGCCCATGAGTTGTGAGACCTATGTAACCTAGAACTTTGATACCAACTTTTCACGACCCGGAATTCCCACCCTTTGAGGTCGTGATGGCGCCTACTTGTGGAAGCTAGGAAAGCTATAAATCTTTGAAACCATTATATCTTTCGTTGTATACATGTTTAAACAATTATATTATAAGCATTAAAATTACAACGGAAAAATAAAATCTTTTCGAAAATCTTAGATAAATAGAAAGCCAAAATATATAAATGCCAATACATTTCTTTACCCAACACCTGGTGTCACAACATACACGGACTATCTAGGAGTGCTACATACAAGTGTCTGAAACAAAGAAAATAAAATCTGTCTCGAGTACAAAAGGAAACAATGAATCAAAATAGATAGAAGAGATGCCGGGCCGGCAGATGCCTGCAGGAATACCTCAGGATATCGTGGACCAAAGGCTGGCTCCCGAACTACTATTGCACATCGTATGCTACTCCGATATATGTACATAAGTATAGAGTGTAGTATCAGCACAACCGACCTCATGTGTTAGTAAGTGTTTGGCCTAACCCCGACAAGGTTGTGATGAGGTTAGAACCAGACTCCAGATAAACCTGTGCAGTTATATAATAAATGGGCGAAAAAGTAAACATGTAATAAGCAGTAAAAAGGGAGGGGGTACATGCTTCGGGGAAACAATTCAACTTAGCAGGAACCAAATGAATATGAAAATATCCCAAACATTGTAAATGTGCTACTATTGTGGCAGACAACCAAATCCTTTATCATTTACACTGTTACGACGCGCAACCTGATCCATATTTATATATATAGTTATTGTGACGTGCAACTCAATCCAATATAATAATTGTTGCAGCGTGCAAGCTAATCCAATATAATAATTATTGTGGCGTGCAATCTGATCGACTATAATAATTGTTGCGGTGTGCAACCCGATCCAAATAATAATTGTTGCGGCGTGCAAGCCGATATACACATACATGTATATATATACAAATAAAAGTGTTGCGGGTGCGCAACCCGTTCCAACTATGCAATTCACAGTATTCATAATAACAATCCCGACAAGGGATTAACCATAAGTTATTCTATCCCGGAAAGGGAACTCGATAGTACTAGTATATTCGTCCTGGCAAGGGAGAACCAACTATAACCAACCTCAATTCAACTTCTAATCATCTATATTATCACCATTTCTAACTCATAAATAACTTCTATGAAAATAAGACAAGCCTTTGCTCAATACCTCAAATTTATTCACTATTGCAACCAGAGTATTTTTCAAGAATACAATACGTATCAGTTTAAGATTCACAGTCATGCTCGACACTACCATATAAGCCTCAGGCTTAAGACGGATCATCATTACTAGTTGTCCCATGTTTGTTGTATTTTTGCAGGGGGGGCCCACCTGTCACCATGCCTATACGTTATACTCAACAAAAAACACATAACAAATATGACTCAACTCCTAATCCCTCAAGCTAAGGATAGACCGAACACTTACTCAGACTTCCACGGCCAACTCAATCCTCAATTACCGTATGTTTTTTCAAATTCAGCTCCAAATCAATTATATCTATACAAATAACTTCATAACATCAATAAATGCTAAACAATATGAATTCAATGCCTAATTATATATTTCCAATCATTCTTCCCAAAAATTCAAAAATCAACCCCGGGCCTGCTTGGTCAAAGCATGAGGTTCGCACCAAAATCAAATCCTCCATTCACCTACGAGTCCAACTATATAATTATTTTCAAAATTTGACCCCAAAACGAGATCTAAATCATCATTAATGAAAGCTCTAGTTCTACCAAAATCCTTAGTTTTCTACCCTTAATTACATATTTTAGGCCTAGAATTCTAGTGAATGTTGGTGGAAAATGAAGAAAACAAGTTAAACAATACTTACCCAAGAAGCTTTGGAGAAGAAATGCTTAAAAAATTGCCCAGGAGCTTTGGAGAAGAAAGGGTTTATGATATTTTATGAAAATCTCGTAATGGGTTCTGTTTTGGGGTTTTAAAATAATTGAAAAAATTGCCCTTTGCGTTCGCGATAGACACATCACCTTCGTGATGGGCCAGGCTGATTAATCCTTCATGTTAGCAAAGCTTTTAGCTTCTCGAGCCTCACATTCACGTTCCATGGATTGCGTTCACGTAATGTCTCTACCCCTCCCCCTGCACATGCCACTTGGCCTTCGCGTTTGCATAGCTAGGAACGCGTTCCCGAAGGTATAGCCCCCTACTTCCTCGCGTTCGCGACATGGTCTATGCATTCACGTAGAAGGGAGTTCCTTCAGGAAAAAGTTTACACATTGCGTTCGCGAAGGTCCTCCCGCGAAGACGAAGAAGGGCATATCAGAATACCAGAACTGGAAAACCTGTAATATTTTTCAAGTCTAAACCTTCTGAAACACATCTGAAACATACCCGAGCCCTCTGGGCTCCTAATCAAATATGTGTACTAACTCATCTATATCATATGAACTTATCCGTGTGATCAAGTCGCTTAAATAACCTCAAAAATAATGAATCAAACCTCAAAATCAAGAACTTTTCCTCAAACTTCATTAAGTTTAAATTTAGAAATTCAAGTCCGAATCACGTCAAATGACGTCCGTTTTTCAATTAAATTTTACAGAAACGACTTAAACCATATATAAGACCTGTACTGAGCGTCGAAACTAAAATACCAGCCCGATACCAGCATGTTCTAATCAATTTTCATTTCAAATTTCCTTAAACAATTTAAAAAATATTTTTAGTTAAAAATTTATTTATTGGGTTTTGGGACCTCGGAATTCGATTCCGGGCATACGCTCAGGTCCCATATTTTCCTACGGACCCACCGGGACAGTAAATCACGGGTCTGTGTCCGTTTTTCCAAAATGTTGACCAAAGTCAAATGTATTTATTTTAATATGAAAACCTAACATATTTCACAAAATTTCATATTTAAGCTTCCCGGCTGTGTGCCAGGACTACGCACGAAAATCGAGGTAATTCTAAATGTGATTTTTAAAGCCTCGGAGACACAGAATTTAATAAAAAATAGGTGATGACCCTTTGGGTCGTCACATGCGAAAGGTAGTGTATTGCTTTTTATTGCGTAAATGTGATCTATTTTACAAATGACCAGACTCTATTTATATAGTAGGGGAATTATTCCCTTAATATAATTCTAAATACAATAGAAATCTCATGATTAGCTAATTAATCGGCCTCTTCTTGATACGTGCCGAGATTTCCGTGGTGATCCTCGCCCGATTGTGATATTTCAGGTTTACATTATTTGGCTCGGTAAGCTTCTATGGATCTCGCTCAATTTCTATTTCGCTCTGTCACGATCTTGGTTGATCTCGATCTTAATCGATCTCTAGGTCACGAGCTCGGCAATCTAACTTTGCTCTATGGTTTGATACCACACGAGGTTGAGCTTTATCCTATCATGTTCCAGTCTCGATTAATCCTACGAAAGGGCAAGCCCGATTTTGACCGTATACACCTATCCATTACTAATGTTCAATAATTTAGGTTCTTTAATACTAAAATTTCTTTAATCTTTCTATGCCCGGTTACAATTTAGATGAAATAAAATTGTCTTACAAGATTTCTTGTAGGTCTCTTATGTTATATTACATTAACCTTCTTGAAAACACATACAATTAAATATATCATCGATAATGAATCATAAAACCGCTAATAGAAGAATTATAATGCCAAAGAAAGAAATAACTAATGAACAAAACATATTTTTTAGAGCTTGTCATATAATATCACAAGTACACCATAAAATGCATCTCTGCACTAGTACTTCAATGCCCAATAAAGAGATAGTAGTAAAAGAAAAAAAATAAGATTATTTCTTGTGAGATTATTATTTGATTATTCCCAATGATATATTATTTTTATGACTAAGAAAAAAATGTGTAAAGAATATTTTCATAGAGACCTTCTCCAACTAATTTCAATTTAAGCGATCAAATGAGCGATTATTTGAGTTAATTCTTCTTATTGAAAAGGACAACAACAAATACTTCCACTTGAACCAAACTTAGGATTAGGCACACATAAAGCCACACCAAAGCCCAACTTCTTGCATGGTTGTTCACAATCTTCTTTACTTGTGCATGAGCCCAAATATTCACACGCTTCTTCCGAACCATTTACATTTTCTACATTCAACAAAAGGAAGAAAAAAAAGAGTGAGAAGTATAGATACATAAACAAGAAGGAAATAAGATACAATAAATCTGTGATGCTCATACTCGTTAAAAATATTATTTGTGCATATCGAGTCCTTCAAAATAATATATTTTTGGTAATTCGATATGAATACAACAATATTTTTGAAAAGTCCGAACAACATAGCAGAAAACTACTCATTTTGTATAAAAGAGAACGAAGAAGTTTAGAACACACCAAGTTAATTTTTTGCCTTAGTTTATATTTTTTCCAATGTTCTAATAAAATTTAAATAATTAGAACTAAATAAAAGATAGTATAAATTACAACTGAAACATATATATATATATATATATATATATATATATATATATATATATATATATATATATATATTGTGATCAAATAAAAAGATGTTTAATTTTTAAAATAATAATAATGTCATGGAAAGTGAAATAGAGAAAGTAGAAAGTAGGATTTTTAGTGTTGTTTTAACCTTTGGCTTGAGAAGGAACAAAAGAAAGCAAAACCAAGAGACCAACAATAATTTGAGATTTGTGTGACATCATTCTCTTCTTGTATAATCCTTATTTAGTATGGTCTTGGAATACAAAAGACTATGAAAAATATGTATGTTTATTGAAGTCATAATTTGTGTAGAATTTATAGGAAGTGTAGCATATAAATTTATAAGGTATAATAAATGTCTTACCATGTTAATATAACATGTAATTCATTGATTTGTCATAAGTTATATGGAATATAGAAAGTGTAGCATAATAGTATTATGGTATAATAAATGTCTTACCATGTTAATATATAATTCATTGATGTGTCATTAGTTGTATAGAATTTATAGAAAGTGTAGCATAATAGTATTAAGGTATAATAAATGTCTTACCATGTTGACTAGTCATACTAATCTAGTAAAGAAAAAGAGTATAATTAATTAAAATCAAAGCGTATATATTCAAATGATCATATATTTTTTATTATTGAAAATTGATGAACTCCTTAGCTATTGATTAACTAAGATTTAGGTTCTTGAAATATTTGACTTAGCATATTTAACTTTTAATTTTTTGCCCCTTTATATTCATTTTTTATTTTTAAAAAATCAGAATCAATTTTTTCAGACTTATCAACAAGTTTGTCTAATAAGATGATAATCAGAGGGTTAATCTGTTCGGTCAAGCGATCTTCTTTTAATTTAATCTTGACCAATTCAACTTCATCCCAAGGCAAAACACAATAAATGAAGAACATGGAAAGAACAACGCAACGACTATTAGTACAAAAAATGGCTTATACACATTATTTTTAACTCGTTGCAGGAGAGGGTGGGTTAACAAAAGAGATTTGTGGTATCGTTTAGCTTCCGCACATTTCGACTAATTTCACGGGATATTTGTTATTTTCGATAAACATAAGTACCGATTAGCTATATTTATCAAAGCTTGGACAAATGAAAAGAAATTACTAATATTTTTAACTCTATGTGAATTTGAACCTAAAATCTCATAATTCACTAAAATTGAATTTCCCTTTTCATTTTGTTAATAGAAGTAATTCTCTGGGGGTCTATTTGGAAACAACCTCTTTATCCAAGGGTAGGGGTAAGGTCTGCGTACACACTATCCTCCACAGACCTCATTAAGTGAGATTATACTGGGTGGTTGTTGTTGTTGTAATAGAAGTAATTCTCTGTTTATTCCATTCCAAGGTGGTACGGTATCCTTAATTTTCACAGAACTCACTGGGCTGTCTTTATTGGTGCGGAACATAATTTTATGTTTATTCGTCTTTGAAAAGTGATTGTTAGATTGTGAAATAAAAAAATATAAACTGTCCCTTTAAGTTGTCCTCAACTATTAGCCAACACCCCCGAACTAAGCTAATGACCAACGAAACACCGCATGTGTCTATTAAGAGTGTCAACTAAACACACACGCATGACTTGGCATATCGCGTATTGCAAATGCGAAGTCGCAAATGCGAAGGCTGAATCACAAATGCGAAGCCAGCCAAGGCCTGCTTGGCTCGTAAATGCGAAGGTTGGCTTTCGCAAATGCGAAGAATTTCTCGCAAATGCGAAGCCCTTATGTGTGGCCTGAGTTCGCAATTTGTGAACTCACCTTCGTAATTTCCAAGCCTGCAGAGTCGAGGTTCGCAATTCCCATATCAAAGGCCCAGCAAATTTTATACTTAGTCGAATTTTAACCATTTTTCACCATTCTTTCAAAACTCAAACTTCTTAGGCGATTTTTCAAGAACAAGTTCCATTCCAAATCATTTGTAAGTCGATTTTTACTCAATTCTTTCAATTATTAACATCATTTAACATGTTTTCCACTTTAAATCAAGAATTTTCATGGGTGAAATTGGAGAGTTTGGGTAGAATCTAGGTTTTTTTTAAAATTGGGAATTTGGACCTCAATTTGAGGTCCGATTTTAAAACAAATTACATATATGAGTTCGTAGGAGAATGGGTAACCGAGTTTTGGTTTGAATTTCAAATTTTTGACCACGTGGGCCCGGGGCGTTTTTGGAATTTTTGGAGAAAACATTGGGAAATTTATTTTTATGCATTCAAATTACTCATTTAGCATTGTTGATGTATTTAAGTAGTCTGTGACTAGATTTGAGTGAATTTGTGGTGGAACTGAGGGGTAAAGCCATATTTGAGATTTGAGTTGAATGCAAGGCATCGAGGTAAGTGTTCGGTCTAACCTTAGCTTGAGGGAATAGGTGTTGAGTCCTATTTGCTACTTGCTAAATTGTCGGGTACGACGTATAGGTATGGTGACGAGTATCTATACATTAGTGTCTAGCATGACCGTGAGTCTTTATATTGCGATTCTCCGATTGTTTGGTTGTAACTTCCATGCTTATTTGATAATTTATATATGTTGTAACGAGCATGTGAAAGAAATGGTGATTTCTAACTTCAAGGAGCATTGGCTCGAGTTGTCACATGAATTGTGAAGGTATATGAGATAATTAAACTCTCTGGAGTGTTAGCTCAAGTAGTAAAGTGAATTATAGAGAGAGAAATGAAAGAAAGAAAAAAGAGTTATTGGTTTATTCCCTTGCCAGGATGTTTTGATGTCTTGTTGATTTCCTCCCTTGTTGGGATATTGAGGTTGTTAATATTGTTCCCTTGCCGGGATTTGACTGTTTAATTGTACTTCCTTGCTGGGATTTCTATCATTAGTTGTTTACTTCCTTGTCCCTTACTTTTGATTGTTGTTTGGGTGAGGAAGAGTGATAAAACACGAAGGGTGATGCCGTGCATTGTGTGATATTGTGAGGAAATAGTGTAAAGCATGAAGGGTGATGCCGTATCGTACGGTGTACCATTCCGTACCGATGTTCATTGATTATATATTGTAAGAAAATAGTGTAAATTACGAAGGGTGATGTCGCGCCGTACGATGTACCATTCCGTACTGATATTCATTGATTATATATTGTGAGAAAAGAGATTAAAAGCACGGGTGATGCCGTGCAAGTTTCTGATTTTTTATTATGGTTGATATTTTGGTTTTGCTGTTCTTTATTTGGGATTTCCTATCCGTAACTGTTATCTCCCCACATCATGTTCCCCTTCCTTTATTGACTGTTTACTTTCCGTATTTCTTTTGTGGTATACATATATTTGAACTGCACAAGTCTATGTGGTACTCCAGTCTAGCCTCGTCATTACTTCGCCAGGGTTAGGCTAGACACTTACCAGCACATGGTTTCCGTTGTGCTGATACTTTACTTTGTGCTATTTTTGCACAGATCTAGGTTTCGAGCAGCAGCAGCAGTAGTATGGGAGCAGACTTTCAATCCAGCGAGACCCGAGGTAGCCTTGCAGGCGTCTGCATGCCCGATGTCTATCTATCTTTTATTTTGTCTGTTACTTTATTGTATTTGAGACAAAGAACTTATGTTCTCTTTCAAATGTTTGTATGTAGTATTATTAACAGTTCGTAAGTATTGTGACTTCAATCTTGGGTAGAGGTTATATTCAGTTTTTCACATTTCTATTCAGTTCTATATAATATAAAGACTTCCGCTTAATTATTTGAATGTTGCTTTTGTATTACTGTCGTAAATTGTTGAAATGGATTTGATTATTAATGGAAAAGTAATTAAATTTTGGCTTGCTTAGCTCTCATTAATAGACGCCATCACGACTCCCGAGGGTGGAAAAATCCCGATCGTGACAGAGAAAAACTTCATTTCAATTTCATTTGTAGAAGATGAGGTAGGGGAAGGGAACAGAACATTGATTTCTGTTTCTCTCTTACATATATAAATTGTTAATTATTGAAATATTTTCTGTCCTTCAATGGTATTACTGAATTAGTCATGAAAGAGAGATAGGATGTGAGAAAGAGATAGGGTGGAAGGAAGAAGAGGAATGGGGAAAGGTATAGAGCCCTTATTGCAACTCACACATCTGGTCTGCTGCACTCGGGTATCTATTTGATTTACTTAGCAGTCACTTGGAGCGTTTAAATGCTAAATGAATTAATTGTGGTGTCTGGTTGATGGTTGAGGACAACTTAAAGGGGCGGTTTATATAATAATACCCTCAAAGCCGCTTAAACTATACGATTTTTGCTAGTTTCATGCCTAAACTATCAAGTGTCCCCGGAAACCCCTTGAACTATATCCCCATTCGTAATAATACCCCCTGGTCGCATTATCCTTAGTGCTACACGCTCTAAATAAATTATAAAACATGCCATGTGGCATGCCACATGAATAATTAATCTAATTAATCGTAAAATCGACTTAATTAGCCTAAAATAAGCTAATTATTCTGAGTCAAAAAAATTAGGTGGGTTTCTACTCGTTCCGTTCAGTAAATAGGGTCATTTACTCTCAGTCAAAAAAAATATCCTTTTACTCCCATCAGAGAAAACACTCATCGAACCTTTAAAACTACTCGCTGCTATTTCAAATTTGGAGTAAAGGTGAAGTTTTGCTGATGAATCAGAACAAAATTAGGGCTTAGGGTTTTACTGGTGAAATATCTTCCTCCGATTCTTTGAAGAATCTGATGATTATTTAAGAAGATTGCTTCAATATAGGTTTTATTCTTCATTCTCTATTAATTTTGTTGCGAAATTATGATAGGTAGGTGCTGCGATTTAGTTCGTAGCAAAATTTTTGGGTCTTTTTTTAGAGGTATTATATCTTCCTGATTGTTAAGGTTTGTTTGACGAATATATAGTTGCATGCATGCTACTTGTTGTTAGTTATGGATTTTGGGTCTTTTTATGTTAGATTAATAAAGTGTTCTGTGTTTTTGGCTTTATTCTTTGTTGTTTTGCATTGTTATTTTAGGGTAATGGCAGACAAATATCTGAATTTGAGATTTCATATTGGCGGAATATGCCTTTAATGTGGATACAGACAAACTTTCTATTCCATAAATTATTGATTATGCCAAGGATTTTGGGTTTAACAATGTAGGAAATATGTATATTGTATCTTCTAAGGGTGGCAGTTTGGTATAATTGAATACTTATAGGGATTTGTTTGGTACTGTCACGATCCTAAACTCAGACCCGGCCGTGATGGCGCTTCTCGTGAAGATAAGGCCAGCCAACACATATCCCAAATTAATTAATAGATATAAAGATTCATTTTCAAGTCATTAATAACGATAAAACCCAAAATAGAGTGAAATACATCAACTGCGAAAAAACAACCAACACAGCCCGACATTAGGGTATCATCAGTCAAGAGCATCAGTCATTACCCCTACCCTTGAGTAGAGAGGCTGTTTCCAAATAGACCCCCGACATCCTTCCCTCCAAGAACTTCCCACCTTGCTCTTGGGAAGACTCGAACTCACAACCTCTCAGTTGAAAGTGGGAGTTGCTTACCATCAGAGCAACCTCTCTTGTCCCATTAAAGAGAAAAGTTGTGATCGGACTTAGAATCTTTTCTATCAATCTCACTGCAACCCTTGAGTAGACCAATAAATTTCTTATACCAAAAAACTAACATTTTCTTTTTGATTTTTCATTCGGTGTTTTGTATTTGTATTGGAGCTCGATTGTATTCAAATTCATGCTGCATAGGATTTCATACGGTAAAAAACGCTTCTACAAGAAATTTTCTTATATCTAAAATTCAAACCCATAATTTCTGATTAAACAAAAAACAATCTCATCTATTGTCCCATATCCTTTTGGCCGTAAACCAAATACCTAAATCAAGAAGAGAGAAAGATGATATAAATGCCCATATTGTTGATGTTAGATAGTTCCAAGAAGCAGCCAAAGGACCTCATATTATGTGCAATGTGCAGTGCAAACTTACCAAAGCACTTTTGTCTCTTTCTTACCTGCAGACTGTAGCTGCTACTTTCCTAGTGATAACTACCGAGAGGTCATATCATAATTTAATTTTTTCTACCTTAAAAGTAGAACAACGTAATTCAAAGTTTGATAAAACAAGATGGAATGTCCTGTATCAAGACTAAGATTAAATTTATAATATATTTAGTTGATAATTATATCATCAATCAAACACGATACAGATTTAATCTCACAGCTTATCGACTTTATTCTGCATACTTAGCGACCCCTAGTTTTACTAAATTACGCATGATTTAAGATTTAAAATTTAAGAGTTTCTATCGCATTTCTTATATTAATGATAATAATAATAGTTAAATTTACATTTAAATATTTATAAATTAGTAATAATTTTTTTAATTAATATAAACAATCTAAGTAAAAATTATTAAATTTACGTGAATACGTAAATAATATTATAAATCAACCCCTGTTAAACTAGCACATTTTTCATGGAAAGTTCTATGAAATCATCACCGCTCTTTTTGACATAAAAAGAATGAGCTTTATTGGGAGAAGATCGTAATGGAGGTTCAGTTTGACTCTCACACTACATGGTAGATTTCTTAAAAATCTTTTCCTCCTTCATTGTCTTTTTATGTTTGGTAGAAAAATACTTTAAGAAAAGAAATACAATTACATGTTGCGAACGGGAATTTGAAGTAACGATAAAATTTTGTTTGTATGGCCTATAAAATATGAGTTTGGGTTATTGAATTAGTTATTGATATATACATTATGGTAGAATAATTATATTAATACTTCTTGAAATACGACTCTTCACGAGACCCTGCATAAAGAGAGGATATTTTGTACTATGAGTTACTCTTTTCTAATTTGCAATTACAATATTGCCTGACTGATAGTGATAACTTATTACAATTGCTTCTTGTGTATTTTATACAGATATTTGACTTGTTTATGTAGATATTTTATTATTACAGCAAGAAAAATTTAAAGCAGCACAAGTAGAAATTGCATAATTTATAGTAATTGAAAACTATAGTCACAGTCCACGGAACCAAATATACTAATTTGACCACCAAAGAATGTGGAACATCGGATAAGATTGCACTTTTTTTAACTAGGAGTCTCAGGCTCGAGTCTTGAGTATAGAAAAATCCTTGTTAAGGAGTACTTTTTCCGAATGGAATACCACGTGGCACAAATTCAAATATAATTGGGGTTCAATACAAAAAATCAGACAAAAAAACAAAAAATAAAGTACTATTTTGAGTTTATCCATAAACTATAGGCTGGCCCCTACATTTTAGGACTCATTTACATTAATACACACATTTAGCTCATTTATTCAAATCTGCCCCTTCTGTCCACCGACGCTTCACAGTAGCCCCACTTTCCTGCAATTTATACCATATTAATACATTGTCCTTTATTCATTTAAACCATGTCATAATTAAATTTAAAAAGTACAATTACTAAATGATTTTCAATGAAAATTGAAATAAGAACATGTTTATAGTCTAATTATCAACTCAATAGTCAAATATAATTTCTTTAAAACATATTTAATTATTGCCCCCACCCCACAACATATCCTTATGGCCCAAATAACACTAATCCATGAGCCACCACATCTAAAAGGGGCATTTGCGTCTATACTTGCTTATTGTGTCACGTTTTAACTTGTAGTCATTTTGCAAAAAAAATTACAAGCGTACCCGGTTTTCGCATAACTTCAGTATATGGGTCTGAAGTAGCAAAGGCAATCACGCGAAACTTTAGCATTTTAGTAGTCGGGCTTGAATTTCAGCTCTAGAGCTGAAGTTTTGTTTTGTAGCTGGCGAACTTCAGCTCTAGACTGAAGTTTTTGTTTTGTAACTCGCGAACTTCAGCTCTAGAGCTGAAATTTTAGTTTGTAACTGGTGAGAGCTGAAGTTTTGTTTTTGTTACTGGGAAACTTCAACTCTAGAGCTAAAGTTTTTGTTTTGTAACCGATTCAGCTCTAGAGCTGAAGTTTTTGTTATGCAACTGTGGAACTTTAGCTCTAGAGCTGAAGTTTTTGTCTTTCTAACTGGGAAACTTCAGCTCTAGAGCTGAATTTTTTGTTCTATATTTGGTTAACTTCAGCATGCTTTATACGATCCGATCCAAACTCTTCTTTCTCAATGCATTGGTCTCACCATCTTCGAGAATTACTCCTAAAGAAATCGAAGAAGACAACAACCCAGAGCATAGCAGCTTGCTGGATTCAAATAACACAATTGTATTGTGTTGAAGCCAACAAAACTAACATGTGTGAGTGAAGTGGTGATTAAACAAGACAAACTATATAACTTTAACACTCAATATTTTAACCGATATGAAAAACCACAAATGTTAAAGCTATTATCACTTAGAGGCATATTTTTCCAGAGGATTGTTGTATAAGAAAAAAGAAGAATATGAAGGAGGAAAAGGATGAGGAGAAAAGGGCTGAAGTCGTATAAAAAGTGGGTACAAGTTAAAAGTTTTTAAAAAAATAGGTATAGGTTAAATGGGGGTGACCAAATAGGACAGCCCGTGCAAGTTTTACTGTCTAAAAGGATACTATCTAATCCATCAGCAAAACGGAAAAATTAGGGTAAATACATAATTGGTCGGTCGGCCTAGACTAACTGCATTCGCTAGCCAAAAAAAGTAAGTGTATTATATTACAATATATATATATATATATATATATATATATATATATATATATATATATTGTAATATAATATACAAATATAGCCTATTATTTTTATGAGCATCTAAAATATATATTCTAATCATATGTGACATTCTGAGTCATAATTAATCATTTTTCCTTCATATTTGATTAATAAATAAATAAGTTAATTATTTTAAATTCAAAATTTATTTACTCGACTAATTTGAATTCGCGATGAGCAGGCACGTTAAGGAATTTGCGGCAATCTTTAACAAAAGTTTCTTTATTCTCACTGCTCGAACCAACCCTTCAATTTATTGAATGTCACCTAATTAAGACACAAGAAAATGCAAAGTGTGAATGTCTGTATCAACAAAACAATTAGGGAAATTATTATTATTATTTCTCGCACATTATAGGACTCCTATTTATTTCTTTTTGGGCCTATATTAGTCCTTTTCATACTTTGAGCATTAGATGCTGGATAGAACAATCAGTTGAAAGTAACATGTACTAAGTAAAAAATCGAACTGTGCACAAACCAATTTAAATATTCAATGTAAAGAGTGACACAAAAAAGGTCAAAAATTATTAATTCAATTAACCAAAATGCTACATCTGCCCATGCTACTTGTAAGGTCAATCAAACACTAAAGAATAACCTTTTCCAAAGATAGGATCTTTTGAGGTTCACCTTTGAGTGCATTTTTTATTGTTTCACCTTCCATGTGAAAAAAGTCAGAAAAATACTGTGTTGGTGTTTATTCTCGAGGGGATAGTTAAATGGAAAAGGGGTTTACTTGAAAAATCAAGTTTGCACACTTAATAGGACTTTTATTTTATATCAAAGGACTTTTAATAACAATAATAGTCAAAAATAATCTTATTTAGTAGGGTCTAGGGAAAGTAGTGTGTATGCAGACCTTACCCTTACTCTGGGATAAAGAAGCTATTTTCAAATAGACCATTGGCATCCTTCCTTCCAAGAATTTTCCACCTTGCTCTTGGGGAGTTTCAAACTCACAACCTCTTAGTTAAAAGTGGAGGTAAAGTCTGCTTGTCAATGTGTTAAATCGAATTAATTGATTTTTTTTTAAAAGATATTAGTTCTTAACTTTTCGAGGAATTCTTCACAAATGATGATTAGGAATGAAATCCTTTCAATCTTTTCGACTTTTGTTTTGTAAGACTCGGTACAAAAAAATTAAAGAAATAGAATGACCAAGAATCGAGCAAAGCATTTTTTTTAATTATTATTATTCAAAAATTGATTTGAGAAAAGAAGTTATGTTGGGACCCAGGGAAGATTATTGTAAACAAGAACAGAAAACTCATCTAAGAAACATGGGCGAATTTTGTAACTGAATTTATTATTTTTCGATTCTTGAACTATGAACTTACCTTTATACAAAACAACAACAAGAATAAGAGCAGTTTCAGCCCAATAGGTTTTACAAGTAGGATCTAGGTACGATAAAGTGTGCACAAATGTCATGATTCAGATTTTCTATTTCCGTGAGTCGTAAAAGCATCTACTCGTAGAAGCTAGACAAATCACAAAATTTAAAAATCTTAACTCTTTTATTTCAGTTCTTTGTAACAACTTTGTAATAACAGGTGATCAACATTTAAATAATAGCGAAAGTTAAAATTTAGCGGAAGACTTATACTAATATAATCCAAAAATAATATGAAAATACCAACATGCGTCTCTACCTAGAAACCGATGTCACAATATTCACAAACTATGTATGAATACTATATACAAATGTCTAAAGAAATGAAACACAGTCTTTCCCGAATACAAACGAAAACAGAATATAATAACTGATAGACGAGACGTGGGGTCTGCGAACACCTGCAGGATTATTTCGGGATCTCGGTGGGATGAAGGCTAGCTCCCCTGCTACTGCTGGCTCGGTGTTGCTCATGTATCTGCACAAAGTGCAGAGTATAGTATCAGCACAACCGACCCCATGTGTTGGTAAGTGTCTTTCCTAACTCCGGCGAGGTAGTGACGATGCTAGGACCAGACTCCAGGTAAACCTGTACAATTATATAATGTATGGCGAAAAATAAACAGAAATAAGCAGTTCAAATGGGAGGGGGGATGTACATACTTCGGGGGACACATCAATTCCAGCATAAACTTAAAAGAAATATGATAGACAATCCAAAATCTACAACAAAGCAATAAGAATATTGTTGCGGCGTGCAACTCGATCTTTTATCATTTAACACTATTGCGACGTGCAACCCGATCCACATATATAACTATTGCAGCATGCGATCCGATCCAATATAATATTTATTGCGGCATGCAACCCGATCCACTATATCATTATTGCAGCCTGCAACCTGATCCATATAGTATAATTGTTGCGGCATGCCACATATATAACTGTTACGACGTGCAACCCGATCCAATATAACATAATTATTGTAGCGTGCAACCCGTCCCCAATATACAGTCAGCAATAATCATAATAACCGTCCCGGAAAGGGATCAACAATAAACTACACTATCCTGGCAAAGGAACTCGACAGTACAAGCAAGCATATATACATCCCGACAATCCGACAAGGAAGAAACAACTATAACCAATCTTAGCTCAACTCCTACTCCTCTTAGTTATCACCAATTATGAAAACCAAACGAAATAATTCTAATCTTTCCACAAAATCAAGACGACTTAACTCAATAGATAATGCATACGAACTGAGCAATAGAAACATAAAAAAATGAAAGAAAAGAAAGAACATATATGGATGAGAAACATGATAGAAATAATACCTCCAAAATCACAAACAAAACTGATAAACCCTAGCAAACACTGATTTGATTCGAAACAGGTATTAACCGTGTGTTTTCAACAAAAACAAACGGTCAATACCCATTTCAAACCTTATCACTTAAGGCAAATTGAAGGCTTGACGGATTTACTTATTCTTGTTTTCAGATTCAAGGATGGACTTATTCGGTGAGGGTTTAGAGAGAAATGGTGATGGATCGGGGTTGAGGGAAAGGTGGTGGTTGCTTGGATGAGATTTAGGGCCAGTTGTAGGTGGCGCCGCCACAGGAGGACATCATGGCGGCGCAAGGGTTCCGGACATTCGATGTATTCCAGTGGGATTTGAGGAAATGGGGGGTTAGTATGGGCATGGGTTAGGGAAGGCGGAGTTGTGGGGCGATTTTCGGCGGCAGCGTTACAGGGGAATTGGATGGGTTATGAGTGATGCGTGAGGGGGATAAGGGGTCACGTTTGGACACTTATAAGGGAAAAATTGGACAGTTCCCAACCATTGGATCACCCAAGACCAACAGTTGGGATTAAACACAACCAATGGACATAGGGGGAACTTGATCGGTTTATGGTGTTGGTTTGGGCTGGACTTGAGCGGTTTTGGGAGAAAATTTTGGGACTAGGCATTGGACTAGCCCAATTTCAGGTCTTCAAATCCAATTCCTCAATTTCCTTTTCTTTTATTTTCTTTTTATTTTAGTTTTCTTTGTTTTCAATTAATTAAAACCTAGATCGGACTTCTTAAACTAAATTGATTTCCCAAATTGAACTAATTACTCATTATAATATTTACACCACATAATTAATTCTCAAATTAAAAGAAAAACTACAAAAATTTAAAATAAAAAAATTTAAAATGCAAATTGAATTATTTTTGTGATTTTTCTATTTTTGTAAAACAACTATATTACCAATTATTTTTTAAAATGCAAAGTTAAATCCTAAATGCACATGAAATATATCTTTTTGGTATTTTTCATGATTTAAACAAAAATAAAAATGAACAGACAAATGCAAACAACCAATAAAAAATACCACAAAAATCCACAAAATTACAAATGATGAAAGGAAATTACTTTGTTTTGAAATTATGAGCACTTGGGATGTTTTCCTTACGTTCGCGAGAGGGATGCGCGAGCGCGAAGGATAAAATCCTTTGGCACTAAACCTTCAAAAACATGCAACTTTTAAGTGTTTTAAAACCTCTCGAAACACACCCGAGTCCTCGGGGCTCCTAACAAAAAATACGTACTAACTCAATAACATCATATGAACTTATCCGTGCGATCAAATCGCTAAAATAACCTTAATAATAACTAATTAAACCTCAAAATCAAAGGATTTTTTTCTCAAACTTCATAAAACATCAACTTTAGCAATTTAGGTCTGAATCACGTCAAATGACATATATTTTTCACCAAATTTCACAGGATCGTCTTAAATCATATATAAGACATGTATTGGGCATCGAAACCAAAATACGAGTCCTATACCATCATATTCTAATCAAATTTTATTACAAAATACCTTAAATAATTTCAGAAAATAATTTCTTCTAAAAATTCATTTCTCAGGCTTAGGACCTCGGAATTCGATTCTGGGCATACGCCCACGTCTCATATTTTCCTACGGACCTCTTGGACCGTCAAATCGCGGATCCAGCTCCGTTTACCCAAATCATTGATCGAAGTCAAATTATTTCATTTATTAGTTTATCATTTTTTACTGATTTTTATATTTAAACTTCAGGTTACGCGTCCGGACTGTGCACACAAATCAATGTAACTCTATATGAGGTTTTCAAGGCATCAGAAACACAAAATTTAGTATCTTGTCATCCATCAAAGTTGCCACATTCTCTCAAATATTTTCATTCCTAATTATATCTATCCTAATATATGCGATGCATTATAATAATATCATATTATTCTGAATGAACTAACTCTAAATTTTAGATTCGAGTTCGGGCCATTTAAGTGTGAATTCAATGGCTGTACTGATTTGATATATCCGTGGAAGCTGTGGTTGCATTTACAAATTATGCACATACTTGGGTGAGGTAGAATAAATCTTGGTAGACATGGTGGGATTTCCTATGTGAAGTCATAAAGGAATAGAAAGTGGTATGCCCCAGCTAGCTAATGCAACTGTTTACAAATATAATTGGTTGTACTATTGGTGGAGTATTTACTATTTCAACAACCTAGTAGTATCCAAATAGTAATCTCAAAGGAAGGGAGAGATAAGGCTGTATCCGGTTCCGGTTCTGGGTCTATTTGGGTAAACGGTTCTGGTTCTGGCGGTTCTCGATTCTGGCGGTTCTGGTTCTGGCGGTTCCCGGTTCTGGCGGTTCCGGTTCTGGTGGTTCCGGAGTCGGAACCGGAACCATACGGTTCCGGAACCACCCGGTTCCGGTTCTGGCGGTTCCGGAACCGCGGGTCTGGCGGTTCCAGGTGGTTCCCGGCGGTTCCGACCCTTTTTTTTATTTTTTAATTAAATATCTTGTATAGTAGTGATTAGTATATTGTAGAATATATTTTTATATGGTGTACTATGTTCTTACTATAGCATATATTGTGTTTGGAAATTAGTATATATTCAAAATAAGTAGTGTATATTTTGTATATAAGTAGTATATGTTGTAGTAAAGTAGTATATATTGTATATAAATAATGTATATTGTGTAGTATATAAGTAGTATATGTTGTAGTAAAGTAGTATATAATGTATATTTTGTATATAAGTAGTATATGTATTATATTCAAGGATTGATATAGAAGTAAAGACAAAGAAATATTGAGACAAATATATTCAAGTATATGATAAAAAGCATATTTATTGACCAAAATGGCATATCTTTCTTAGTCTTCCTTCCCCCAATGGAATGAGCACAACATGCTACTAATACCACCATTAAAAGGTAAAAAAACTAAAAGAAGACATGCCAATGTACAAGTTACATCATAATTTATGTATTATTTCAAACAAATCTCATAAAACCTTCAAGGTTTGGAGGTGGTTGTGTTGGCGGTGGTGGAAATGAAGCTTGTTCATCTCCACTTCCGGGTGAAGATGACTCTTGAGCAAGTTCTGCTAGCATTTCTTCATAGCACTCATCTATTTCGGGTTGAGATTCAGCTAGCCCAAAGTTTCTTCTTTCAGAGCGGATCCAATCTCGGAAGAGCACTGATTTTTCCAAGCTGTCCCGCATCGACGCTCTATGATCTCCTATTTGTAGTCTGGCTTGACTAAATACGCTCTCTGATGCAACAGTTGACGCTTGAATGGACAGAACATCCCGAGCCATCCTTGCAAGAACGGGAAAATGCTTTTCCCTTGTCTTCCACCAATCCAAAAGGTCGAAAGATCCGTCTGGATTATCATTCTCTAGCCCCTGCGACAAATAAACTTGAAGTTCGTTTAGATGGGAAATATCATCTAAATTCTCACCTTGAGTACCCCTGAACTCCGTCCACGATTTAAGAGCTGTTAAGCCAGCAACTCTTTTAGACGATTGCGACGTGGACGAAGTAGGAGTTGGAATATTAGGCCTAGCATGCTCTAAGGCCTGTTTATAAGCTTTATAAACAGTTTGAGCATTCACTGTAATTGATGCTTTCGCATCAGATAGTGTAGCCATTTCTTCTGGTGAAAGATCTAAACATTGATAAATACTAGTATACCAAAAGTTAGGACCTCCTGCTTTCATAGTAGGGTTTAACAAAGCAGTCACACCAAAAATAGGAGGGATTAGAAAAAAATATTTTTTAAATTTCTTTTTCATTTCAAATATTGCATTTTCATAAATTTCCCCTCCCTCGTTAAAATCAGCAAATAAATTAGCAAGTGCGGCAATATATACTAAACAGTTTGAAATTGTAGGATAATATTGGCCAGATAAAGCAGTTGTAGCCACACTAAAATGTTCTAAAAAATCTAAAAGAATCTTAACGTTATTCCAATCTTGATTAGTTAGCATATCATTATCTTCATCCTCACAATCCCTAGAATTATAAGTAGCGGTTATTGGGTTTCTATATTCGTATGCCACTACTAAGCTTTCATACATGTAGTTCCACCTAGTCGGACAAGGTTTAGGAACCTTTCTTTCTCTAAGGCCACTTTCGTCACATTTTTTATAATATTCTCTAAGTCTACTTCTACGGTTTGAATAAAAAAGCTAATTAAGAGCGAATTTAACTTTTTCAATTTCTATGTTTAAAATTCTCATACCATCTCCAACAATTAAATGATAAATATGGCATATACATCTAACATGAAAAATATTTGTAAAAGCATGATTAAGTTTTCTAGTTAAAATACCTATTGCAGTTTGTGTTGCTACTAGCGTTATCCATGGAAATTGACATTATTCTATCACTAAAACAAAAATATCTACAAACATCATAAACAGTGCTAGCAATAAACTTACCTGTGTGCCGTGAATTAATTATTCTATACGCTATAATGCGTTTTTGCATGGTCCAGTCTTCGTCTATCCAATGACTGGTCACGGTTAGATAATCACAATCATTTCCACTTCTACCAATATCAGTTGTAATAGACATACGATTACTTATATGAGTAAATAAATAGCGCAAGCACTGTTCATATTCATGCTTATATTTATTAATGTCGGCCTTAACTGTGGCGCGAGGCCAACCTTTATATGTAGGATTAAATACTCGTCTAATATATTGAATACAAGCAGGATTAGAAGCAAAAAAATAAGGTAAACACATAACAGTAATCATTTTAGCTAATTCTTCACGATCCTTATTAGGATCGTAGTACAATATACCTCCGGTGACAGTGTTTATTCCTGGTTGAACCATGTTAGAACCAGTACTTTGGTTAATTGTAGTATCAGGACTTGAATTCCCCTCTTGTTCCGCTTTCATTTGAAAATATCTAGCCTTATCGCTAGGATGTATATATATATATGTTTAACTAAACTACCTGTTCCGCTACGATCACCCGTATACCTATGAACAAGTTCTTTACCACAAGTTTTGCATTTAGCCCTATCTTTATCTCTTAGTTGAATAAAAAAATGCCAAACTAATGAAGTTTCTGTACGTTTCCGAGGTTGTCTACTAAAAGTGGGAGTTTGTACGGGTGGGTGTTCTGGGTCATTAGGAGCAGGACTAGTAGGTGTATCATCTAAATCTACCGGGGGTTGGGTTTCGTCATCATCATCACCCTCATTTCCCTCTGATATTGGTGCATTAGGATAAAGCAAATTCATAATATCATCATCTATTCTATCACCGACTGCTATATCATGTAGAAAATTAACATCGCTAAATTGAAAACACGGGTGATCACTATCAAGTATTCCTAAGTTTTCATTAGTATTTCTAGATTGGCTACTAGTTTGAACTTGTTTATCTTTTCTAGGTCTGGGAGCCGGGGGAGGGGTAGGATTTTGGCGACTACTTTCACCGGATTTAGATGTACCTTTTCCGAACATTTTTTTCAATGAAAATGCCATACTAATTATAATTAAGGAAAATATCAACACACAACAAATATTCTTAGCACGTAACAGTTGAAACGAGTTTACCGGATTGACGAACAACTTCTTGAAAATTGACAATCGTTGTAATTGAACACTTGAAAACTTCAATTCAACAACTTCACAATGTTTCACGAATTTGCAACAAAAATTAAGCACTTGCACAGAAAGATTGAAAGAGAGCTTGAGAGAGATTGAGAGAGATTGAGTAAGATTGATGAATTGGTGAATTAAAATGAAAGAATGAGGGGGTATTTATAGTTGAGAAATGGGAAATTGTGTAATTATATAAAGTTTGGGGTTAAATTAAATTTGAGGGGTCAAATGGCTAAATTTTAAAAATGCCAAACGGCTATTTCTGCAATACCAACGTTCTGATTTTCAGAATTTAAAAAAAAAAAATTTTTTTTTTTAAAAAATATGGCCGTTGGGAACCGGATAGAACCGGAACCGGAACCGGACCGGTTCCGGCGGTTCTAAACGGTTCCGCCAACGGTCCGAATTTAAATTTTTTTTTTTTTATTTATTATCGGAACCGTTTGGAACCGTTTAGAACCGCCTGAACCGGTCCGGTTCCGGTTCCACGGTTCTAAAGGGTGGAACCAGCCCGGAACCGCTGAACCGGAACCGCGGAACCGGAACCGTTTAGAACCGCGGAACCGCCAGAACCGCGGTTCCGGTCACGGTTCCGATTCGGAACCGTTACATGGTACAGCCTTAGGGAGAGAAAGAAAGAAACAATCTCCTCATACCTTATAAGAAAGTTTCTTTTCCTTCGTAGTATTTGTTGTCCGCAGACCCCATTTTGTGAGACTATACTGAATAGTTATATTTGTTGTTCGGAACATAACTTGTCTAGTTTGTATTTGTGCCATAGTAACTAGGAAGTAGACTTCATTTACAAGCTCGAACCCAAAATTTAGGGTTAAGACGAAGAACTATTTTAGTATCTGGTGTTCAGAACCACTAGATCAGTTAATGCGTATTCACATATAGAAAGTGCATTATTGTGTGGTGATGAGGTTGGCTCTTCCTGCTGAAAACTCTATTTTTAGGTCTCGAATTCGAGATGTATGATTAAGAGTAAATGAAATATACGCAACAAAATCGGATTAATCGAGCTTTAAATATCAAATATTTAAGTGGCTAAAAAAAAACTTTACCTAATAAATTCTTTCATCAATTAGAAGTGAGTAGACATATAGGAGGGGCAATATTATACCCCCACCAACCGGACATTGTCATAAGTTGAAGTTGGCAATATAGGATCTTTGCAACATATTACTTATTCGAAATTTGCGTTACATAAGGTTCACTAAAGTGGAAATTACTTTATGTTAGAATTCTTTTTATTTTATGTGCTCGAACTCGAAATCTCTTCTATCATTCTCATTACAACCTTTGGGATGGACCAACAAATTTCTTATACCAAAAACCTAAATCAAGAAAAGAGAAAGATGATATAAATGCCCATATTGTTGAAGTTAGGATAGTTCCAAGAAGCAGACAAAGGACCTCATATTATGTGCAATCTGCAGTGCAAACTTACCAAAGCACTGTTGTCTCTTTCTTACCTGCAGATTGTAGCTACCAAGTACTCCATTAAACTACTTAGGGATCATTTGTTGAAACATAATTTATATCGATATAAGTTATATTGAAATAAGTTATGACGGAATTAATTATGTTTGGATTGTCATTTATTTATTGTTTGGTATATTATATTAAGAATGACAATTGCATAATTTTCTAAGAAGAATGTATGAAAATTTAATGAGGGGTATAAGGTATAAGTAGATATAGTGCTGGTATAAAAATTTAATGCCACTTTAATACTTTGTTTGGTTAGCAAACCTGGTATATGTTATTCCGGGATTAAAATTAGTAGCGAGATAACCTATGCCTTATAGGAGTAGGGTAATTAGGGCCAGGATAACTTATACTTTCTTCTTAGAAATTATGCAATTGTCATTTTCAATAAAACATATCAAACAGCGGATAAAAAATAATACAAACATAACTAATCCCAGCATAACCTACACCAGCATAAGTCGTATTGTAACCAAACGACCCCTTAGCTGGATTCAAGATTTAAATTTTATAAGTTTTTATCGCAATTCTTAGATTAATCTATAATATTAATAATTAAGTTTACAGTTAAATATTTATATTTAGTGAATTTGTTACCCCCACTGTTCCAGTTTATGTGAATTTATTTCCTTTTTGGTCTGTTCCAAAAAAAATGAACATTTTCTAAATTTGGAAACAATTTAGCTTAAACTTATAGCTTTTATAACAAAAAACTTTTGGGTTCTTTTATGATTTATTTAGGACCACAAATTTTAAAAGAGTCATTTTTTTAAATTTTGTGTCCAATTAAATATGTTTACATAAATCATAACGGACGGAGTAATCCATGTAGGAAAACTAAGTATTAAAAATTATTGAATGTACGCGAATTTACAAATAATATTATAAATCCGCCCCTATTAAACTAGCACATTTTTCATGGAAAGTTCTATGAAATCATCACCATTCTTTCGTATTTTTGACTTATAAAAAACAAAGAACTTTATTGGGACATGATCATAATGAGGTTCAAGTTGACCCTCATACAAGACTGACAAGATGGATTTCTTAAAAATATTTTTCTCCTTCATTGTCTTTTTATGTTTGGCAGAAAAATACTTTAAGAAAAGAAATACTTGCGAAAGTGAGCTTTAGAGTAATAGTAAAATTATATTATTTCTGTGTAATCTATAAATTATATATTTAAATTGTTAAAGTAGCCACTAATATTTATACTAAAATAAATTATTTATATTGATATTTTTTGAAATATGGCTCTTCCCGAAACCTTACATGAACGGAGAATATGTTGTACACTGAGTTACTTTTTTCTAATTTGCAATTACATGTTGCCTGTCTTGATAGTGATAACTTACAATTGTTTCATGTGTATTTTATGCAGATGTTTGACTTGTTTATACAGATATTTTCTTATTACAGCAAGAAAAATTTAAAGCAGCACAAGTAAAAATAGCATAATTTATAGCAATTGAAAACTACAGTCACAGTCCACAGTAACAAAAATACTATTTTGACCACCAAAGGATGCAATAGATGGAATTATACTTTTCTTGATCAAATGTTTCGGGTTCAAGTTTGATATGAATTTCTTTTCAATAAAAAGCGCTTTCCTCCGAATGGGATCTTATACGGTATGAATTCGAACATAATCGAGTTTTAATACGGTTACCGAATCGAAAAACCCCAAAAAGAAAACTATTTTGTGTTTGTCCACAAACTGTAGGCTGGCCCCTACATTTTAGGACTCATCTACATTAATACACACATTTAGCTCATTTATTAAAATCTGCCCCTTCTGTCCACCGACGCTTCACAGTAGCCCCACTTTCCTGCAATTTATACCACGTTAATACATTGTCCTTTATTTATTTAAACCATATCATAATTAAATTTAAAAAGTACAATTACATTATGATTTTCAATGAAAATTGAAATAAGAACATGTTTATAGTCCAATTATCAACTCAATAGTCAAATATAGTTTCTTTAAAAACATATTTAGTTTATTGCTATTTTCTTTTTTAACTTGTAAAGTATGTAGAAATAATTTGTTGGTGAATGAAACATTTAAGATTACCTCATTTAGAAATTAGAATTCTTTCAAAGTTACTTGCATCTTGGGAAAAGGTACAAATAAGTAATCCATTTATCCCAGAATAGTGCCTACTATATATTGTTCCATTAAACTTTGGTAAACTGTGTTCAAATCAGGCACAAAATTGATAAAAATTAACCACCAAACGCAAGTATATCTCTCAAAGTGGAATAGATGTTTGTAGAAGTTGCTCAACACAAAGTTCCACCGATTATTTCTCTTTATTTGTCTAAGTTTTTAATAAACAGAGTTATTCGTTATTTGTATTAATCAAAGGTAATAAAATTATCAAAGTGGGTATAAGTTTGTTCAAACACCATTATTATTAAAAAGCAGAAAAAGAAAACATAAAAGTAAAAATCCTCATCATCCTAGCCTATGAACTTGTTAAAAGCTATACTAGGAAGCACATCTCCCTCAGATGCATAATTAAGATAGACCTCCAGAAAGCATATGATTCAGTGGAATGGGTGTTTTTAAAGCAAGTCATGGAACAGATAGGATTCCCTAGCACTTTCACAACATGGATTCTGGAGTGTATATCAACAGTGAGCTACACAGTCCTAGTCAATGGAGAGCCAACAGTTCCATTTGCTGCAGCTAGAGGATTAAGGCAAGGGGACCCCATGTCCCCATTCCTTTTTGCCTTGGTCATGGAGTACTTAAGCAGAGCTTGCACTGAATTACAAAATGATCCACCATACCAATTCCACCCCAGATGTTAAAAACTGGGTATTACACATATGTGTTTTGCAGATGACTTGTTACTGATTGCTAAGGGAGACCTCAACTCTGTTAAGGCATTATCCAACTGTTTTTCTCAATTTTCAGCAGCCTCAGGTCTCAAAGCCAATTTGAACAAGAGCTCAGTCTACTTTGGGGGAGTACCAATACATGTGCAGCAACAGATCCTTAACCATCTTGGCTATGAACCAGGCCAACTGCCTTTCAAATACCTGGGAGTACCATTGAGCACCAAGAAAATCACCCTACTACAGTGGCAACCCTTGGTGGAAAAAATCACAGCCAGGATCACGTCTTGGACTGCCAGAACCCTGTCCTATTCTGGAAGACTACAACTGGTGCAATCTGTCATCTTTGGTATTCAAGCTTACTGGGCTCAGCTGTTTATCTTCCCAGTGAAAGTTCTCAAAATGATTGAAAGTGTCTGTAGGAGATTCATTTGGTCTGGGATGAATATTGTCACTAAGAAAGCATACATCTCCTGGGACAGAATGTGCACTCCAAAGTCAATAGGGGGAATGAACCTAACCAAACTCAAACTGTGGAACAAGGCTGCCATTGCAAAGACCTGTCGGGACATAGCACATAAGAAGGATAAGATGTGGATCAGGTGGATCACAGTGTACTACATCAAAGACAGGACATTAGAAACCATGCCAATCCCTGCCCAAGCCAGCTGGATGGTTAAGAAGATCATCCAATCCAGGGATACCCTACAAAGGATCCAAAACTGGAGACATCAGAAATGCACCACTAAACAGCTGTACCAGTCGCAGTTGCAAGAAGTGCCACCAGTCCCATGGAAGAACTTAATTATACAGAACCAAGCCAGACCAAAAACAGTGTTCAATCTGTGGCTAGCCCTACAAGACAGACTACCAACCAGGGACAGACTACATAGCTGGGGAATGGAATTGAGCAACACTGCCCTCTATGCCAAATCCAATCTGAAACAAGAGACCATCTCCTCACAGAATGCCATGTCACTGTGGATCTATGGAGAAGAGTAATGAATTGGCTACAGGAATAATACACACCTAGTGGCAGTTGGAACCAGAAGATGCAATGGTTGATTGCCAAAGCCAAGGGACGAACATGTCGTGCAGCTATTTTCAATATGGTTGCAGCTGAAGTGGCATATGCTATCTGGCTGGAAAGGAATGCAAGAGTTTTCAACAAGACTTTTCGATGTAATACTGCTATACTGAGAGACATAGTGTACAACTGTAATATCAGAGGCACCCTTAGAATTAGATAACTATTACAGCATCTTAGTATATAGTAGAAGCTAGACAGTTAGGACAGTAAATGTAGTTATTATGTTAGCAATTAGACAGTCGGCCAAGTTGACGGTCGACTGTGGTTTGTAATGCAATTTCATTGGTGATTAATGAAAAAGCTTAATTACCAACAAAAAAAAGGTAAAAAATACTTGATTAAGAAGAAAAGAAAAAACTTGTCCAAGTACAATTATAACAACAATAACAACAACAATAATATATTCAATGTAATCTCACAAGAAGGATGTATAGAGGATATTGTGTACACATAGGACACATCTATCTTATAAAAGTAGAACGATTGTTTTCGGTAGACCCTCGCTCAAGAAAAACATAATCATAACACTATTTTAAAAAAATATGATAGTGAAAAAGCCATGAAAAAAAAACAGTAATCAAAGCTAGAAAACTAAGATAATAACAATAACTATAAATCTAATATAATTCCACAAGTAGAATTTGAGGAAGATAATGCAAAATCAGTCTTATTCTAACTTTGTAAAAATAAAAATATTATTTCTGATACATTCTCGGCTCAAATGAATAATAATCACATCACTTTTTGAAAGCTAGAAAAATAAGACAACCTAGAAAAATATAATAGATACCCTTTTTGCCCCTTCATTATTTACCTCATATAGCAAACTTTAATATCTTATTTATTTTAAATAAATACCATTTAAAAAAATTTTATTCTATAGATACTTTTTAACGTTCATAGCAAAATATTTAATTTTGGTTACCTTCTAGCCTTAAGCCACTAAATACGCTAATTAGTTATACTATTTTTTTCTCTCTCTACTTTGATACATCTCATTCTCTTCACATATCTCATTAAAATTTCTAATCTCCTCCTCTTTTCACCGAATTTATGCAAAGTATAAAATATTCAAAAGGTAACCAAACACTTTATTGGTGATATTATGTGCAAAGTATGAAAGATTCCAAACTGTTTGGATCTATGTCTTTTATGAATTTGCGCCGATAAAGGTTCGTGTTGAGGAGAATCAAAGGGGTGAAAATTTTTAGGAGCAATTTTCACAGATGACTCTTGGGGTGGTGAAGCAAAAGCATGAGGATGGAGGATTTGTGGATTTATCTTCGCCGCCTGTGATAGTTGATTTCGTGCCGACGACAGCTATTTTCGGCATGCAACAGCAACAGCTACAACCACATCCGTAATTGCAACCAAAACTTGTTATTCCATCTGATTTGCCTTCCCCTAATTCAGTTTCAAATCAACTTCATCAATCCAGAGTAATTTCTTCTGACATCCATACCACAACTTTATCTTTCGCAATGAAGAAGAAATTTTTTTAAAATATATTTCAATGTAATTTTAGCGTATTACGTTGCATTTTCATGTATTTCATTGTATTCATTATTTTTTTCATTGTAATTCAATGTATCTCGCTGTATTTCATATATTTTATTGTATTCTCTATCTTTTTTTCATTATATTTCAATGTATGCTGTTGTATTGTATGTATTTCATCGTATTTACTGTCTCTATATATGCCATAAATACATTCATAAGTTCCTTTTAATTAATATAATTTATGTATTCAGATGTATTATATAATTTCTCTGAAGATTGCTATGTTTTTGGGGTATTTTTCGGTTGAGAATCTTTTTTATAACTGAAAATACAAAATTTATGTGTTATAATTGAGTTTGTTGAGTTACATTCCGTTTTAAAAACAGTGTAATTCCCTATTTCACGCGGTGAATACAGTCAAATACAATAATCTGTCCAGCTGTAATCTCATGTTTCAATGCATGAATACAGTCGAATATAATAACTTATTAGCTGTACTTCCCTGATTCACGTCTATTTTTACTATCGTATTTACGAATGCAATAGCTTAAATACATCAAATATAATTATAACCACATAAAAGGTATCTATAATCCGTAACATAGTAAATAATATTTATATGACTAATTACTACTAAAAGATAGTACTTTATTAAAATTTTCTTTTTAAAAAAATAAAATAAAATATATATATATTGAAAGCTACTTAGAGAGAGAGAAACCCAACGACAATCACAAGAATATAGAGCAATCTAGAGAGAGAAAAAAGCTTGTGTGTATGTGTGTGAGGGAGAGAAAGTAATTTGGGTATGGGATTTACAGCAAAAACCAAAGAAAACAACATCAATACCCACTCCAATAACACTAACAATAGTAGTGAAAGTTGGGCAATGGGCTTCCTCTTCATCTTCTTCCCAGAAGAAGAAGAAGATAACAACAACAACAAAATTCTCAACAAAAAACCCAACAATTTCTCTTTTTCTTCTTCATCTTCTCCTTCATTCAAATCTATTAATGCAATTCTCAAACACTCCAATTCAACTCAACTTCTCTCAAAAGCTCAATCCACCATTTCAATTTGTGCTCTTCTCATTTTCATAACTCTTCTTCTCTTTACTCTTTCCACGTTTGAACCCACTTCACCTCATCATTTCAATTCAAGAAAACAACTAAGTTATTCATACTTAAACCCTGGGAAAAAACATAGCAAATTAGTTTTCCCACATGCGTTACAAGGAATGGGTTCTTTATATAGACGAGGAACAAGAGCAATGAATGATCTTATTATTGCTCATGTAGTTGAATCCGTTACGGTTAATGAACTGAAATCATTTCTCAAGCTTATACACAGATCAAGTGTCACATCAAAATCGGATATTCTGTTAATATTTCCATTGAAGTCGAGTTCATTTGATAACGCCATAGTTGAAGAGAGCACCGCATTCTCGAAACTCATTCATGGCTACTGTAAGGAAAAAGAGATTAACACTTCTTCGACTACTTTCGACCCGACCCAGTTCGTGATTTCGAGCAAGAAAGAGAATTCAAGTGGAGAACCCATTTGGGGTCGCAAAATTCGGAGCAGTAATGAGGAAATTGAGAATAAAACTGAGTCAACTCGGTTGAGTTATGGCTCGGTTGTGAGTTTCGTCGTGGAGGAACTCGACCCTGAGAATTCTTTAAGTGGATTTTTGGATCATGTTCCATTGAATTTAAGAAGATGGGCTTGTTATCCAATGTTACTAGGAAGAATTCGAAGAAATTACAAGCACATTATGCTAGTGGACGTAAAGGAATATCTCGTACTCGGTGACCCACTGAGTCAACTCAAGAATCGGAGTCCAGAAACCGTTGTCTTAACAACAATCGCGCATAAGAAAAAGAACTCGGAGAAAAAACTAGTTGACTCAGGGATTGTATTTGGCAGAGCTAGAGGAATACGAAGACTGTCAAACGCTATGGTAACAGAAATTGCGCGAGTCGCAATACAACACAAGAAGAAGAACTCCGTGTCCGAGTCGGGGTTATTTAACCAACTCGTTGCAAATGAGTTTATGTTAAAGAATGTGAATTTGATCAACTCGTGTGAGTCAATTCATGATCTGAGTTCACTCACTGGGTTGAACTCCAAATCAGGTTTTAATTCCTCGTCTATAGTATCAAAATTTCCTATTGTTAGACGTGGGAATAGTAATTTAGAAATTAATTCTGTTTTTAAAAAGTATTTGTGTTCATCTCCTTTGGATTCTATAGCTTATAGTGATTGTCAGTAGCCAAGAGAAAAAAAATACAGTTTTATATATTTTTTGTGCTCTTTTTGGGAGTTTTTGTAGTATTTTGTTCATAATACAATTTGTTCAATAATATTTTGAGATTTAGTTTTCATCTTGTAATATTTTTTTCTTATTTTGTATAGACAATTTAGTTTGTTCAATTGATAAAGTAATTGTCATGTGACCAGGAGATGATGAGTTCAAGTGGAAATAATCTTTTATAAAAATATATATGATTCGACTTTTTTCGAACACCGTACATAACGGGAACTTAGTACACTAAACATCCCTCACTTTTAAGTTAGTGTATAAATTTAGCAGTGTTTTTTATTCTACGGTATAATTTAGTTAGTTATAACTAAATACTAATAATATAAAAGAATTTTGCTACATCGCCCTTTAAAAAAAAGAGATTTATTTAAAGTGATTGTAGAAAGTATATTGTTTTTCATGTAGAAATATATTTTCATATAGAAATATATCTTTTCACTCGTGAATGTTCGAATATTCTAAATATTCGAAATTTTAGTCGAATAATTTAGTTTTATTTAATTTCACAGTTGATTTAGATAAGATTTAATTACTCCAATAAAAACAAAGTAGGAGTAATTACAGAATTTAGTGATGGAACAGATTGTATCAGGGACAGTCTAATCAGGTCCTTTGTGTCTATCTTGCATAGAAATTCAAACTACATTTCCTTTCCTATTTTTTTTTTTCATTAAAATGATTTTATGTCGAAATTTGAGCTTAGAGTCTATCAAAAAAAAAAAATTACCTTCATAATATTAGAATAATGCAACATATTCTCTATTCGCAACTTTCATCTAAAATTTTACTGAGTTTATTATTATTATTTCAATATATTTGACTATTTTAAATTTCTATCGGTTAAATTCATTAGGGCTACAACATTACTTGCCGTTTGTTTTATTTTCCAAATCTTAAACTTAAGATCTGACAGACAAGACAAGAGGGGCTGCTCTGATGGTAAGCAACCCCCACTTCCAACCGAGAGGTTGTGAGTTCGAGTCTCCCCAAGAGCAAGATGGGAAGTTCTTGGAGGAAAGGATATCGAGTTTCTATTTGGAAACAGTAAGTAGGATTATATTGGGTTGTTATTGTTGTTAAACTTAAGATCTACGATTAAAAGTCGTGATCTAGGATCACGACATTTATAGCAGTTCGTTAGCTTGCATGGAAGTAATTCGTTACTAAGGAATTTAGTTTAACCATAATCAGTGAATATATGTATCATAAGTGGGCTTGAACGAGGAGATCAAAAAACGCTCCTAAAAAAGTTAAGGGATTTTTACATATACATCCCATATAACAAACCTTATTACCACTCATGTTTAAGGTTACTATTTATTACATTTTAGTATACCATATTTCAAAATATGTACCAAAATTGAATTTTAAGGTTTAATTACCAATCATTTATTAGGGGCTTTATTTGTGGAAGAAAATAATATTTCCATATTTTCTTTCCCCATTTTTTTCTCTTTCTTACACCAGATTTTTAAAAGTATTAATTAACCCCATGTTTTTTTTGTTAATTTTTATATATCTTCCCTAAAACGCTATCATTTCCCAATAAAAACTACACCCACCCTACCCCCGTGTAATTTTACCTTTACCTTTACCTCTTTCTCTTCTGTTCACTGTTTCTCACTTTCTCTCCATTGTCATCTTCTCCATTAGCAGCGTCTGTCGCCAAAAATCCTCAAAGTTCTTCAAAGAAAACACATTTTTAGTGAAGAAAAACTTATCCATAGTCAAAATGGTGAAAAAACAGAATACCCCCAAACGTCAAAAATAGGCGAAATTCCATCATTTGATTTGGGTGTTTTAACACCTAAATCTCCAGTAAAAAGACAACCATCTATCCATGCAAGTGGAAAAGAAAGTGTTCCAGCATCGCCGAGACAAATACGAGTTGAAACTCGAACAAAGCACTTGCAGGAGGTTGATGCAACCGGTGTTGAAATTGAAGCCGACAAACAACGAAAGCGAAAGGGGAAAAGCTTGATGGCAGATGATGATGATTTTGTGGACGATTCACCCAAAGTTCAAAAAACAAAAATACAGAAGGTGTCTCATTCACCCTTAAAGCAAAAAAAGGTGAAACCCTCAAAAAAACCCACAAAATTGGTTCAACAACAAGTTTTGGTGAAGGTAAACAACTTTTTTTTTATCTACAATGTTTTGTAGTTTAATATTTTTTTTGAAAAAATTAGAATTCAATTCTTTTTTTGTCGTCTAAGAGTTTTTTTGTAAAAATTTAATGTATTATTGCATGTTAGGGTTGATTATACTAATTGTAGTTAATTTTTATTATTCGGAGTTAATGTGTAATTGTTTGGCAGAATATAGTGTTGAAAAAAATTTGTAGTAAATTATTTGTTTTTGTAGTTTAATGTAGTGTTATGTAGTGTTTTATTTGACAATGTCACAGCTGAATAAAAATTGTATATTTTTGTCGTTTTAGTAGTTTAATGTAGTTTAATGCAATGATTATTTGGTAGTGTTTTAATTGACCTAAATTTCATTGATTTAGTATACTGTGGAATCAAATATGTAGCTGTTAACTGTAGTTTGTTGTGGTTGAATGTAGTTTCATGTGTATCTTGCAAATGTTATACACAGTTATTTGTAATTTAAATGTAGTTATTTGTAGTGTTCAATAACTGGATATTGAACAGGGGTTAAATGTTGTCATTTGTAGGCATTTGTATTTTGATTTCTTCCTGTTTTCTTTCCACTTCTATGCTCTGTTAAATGTTTATATTGGACAAGTGGTATGTAGGTGAACACTAAATTTCATTGATTTAGTATACTGTGGAATCAAATATGTACTGTTAACTGTAGTTTGTTGTGGTTGAATTTAGTTTCATGTGTATCTTGCAGCTGTTATACACAGTTATTTGTAATTTAAATGTAGTTATTTGTAGTTACATATAGTGTTCAATAACTGGATATTGAACAGGGGTTAAATGTTGTCATTTGTAGGCATTTGTATTTTGATTTCTTCCTGTTTTCTTTCCACTTCTATGCTCTGTTAAATGTTTATATTGGACAAGTGGTATGTAGGTGAACACTAAATTTCATTGATTTAGTATACTGTGGAATCAAATATGTAGCTGTTAACTGTAGTTTGTTGTGGTTGAATGTAGTTTCATGTGTATCTTGCAGCTGTTATACACAGTTATTTGTAATTTAAATGTAGTTATTTGTAGGTGACCTAAATTTCATTGATTTAGTATACTGTGGAATCAAATATGTACTGTTAACTGTAGTTTGTTGTGGTTGAATGTAGTTTCATGTGTATCTTGCAGCTGTTATACACAGTTATTTGTAATTTAAATGTAGTTATTTGTAGTGTTCAATAACTGGATATTGAACAGGGGTTAAATGTTGTCATTTGTAGGCATTTGTATTTTGATTTCTTCCTGTTTTCTTTCCACTTCTATGCTCTGTTAAATGTTTATATTGGAGAAGTGGTATGTAGGTGAACACTAAAGATTGCATTTAAACTACACAATGCATTAGTGTACTTCTACCTATAACTACATTATATTTAACTACATTTGTATATAGGTAAAATGAAACATACAGAATTGAAATACATATACAGAATTGAAATACATATGGTCTCACTGTTTCAATATACAGAAAAATGTAGGAAAAATGTAGTTTGTATGTTAAAAATGTATTTTGTGTGTTTAAAATGTAGTTATATGATATGTTACATTATATATTGTAATTCTGAAATCTAGCTTCATTCTAACGACCATTAATGTACTTTTTTTGCAGAATGGACCTCACTATGCACAACATAATGTTGATTATGGTGTGATACGGTTCCATAGCTTGTGCGATGCAACGATTCCATCCCAGATAAAGTCTTTATTATCCCCAACACAATTACGTGCTTTCAAGAACACTTGTTTTGGTTATTTACTAGATATGCCCCCTATTTGCATGCAGAACCAATCTATTCATCTTCTAATGAAGTATGAATTATCAAAGTTTAATGGCGACTATTTTTCTGTTCTGTTAAATGGACAAAAATTGATTTTTACTTTGAGGGATTTTTGTTTGATAACTGGGTTTAACTGTGTTGATAGCTTATCGGACCATGGTTACAATTCTAGTTATGTTAGCCATTTAATGACTAAATACTTCCCTGACAAATCTCGGGTAGAGAAATCCCTTTTGAGAAGTGTAGTGACATCCAAATCCTGGACAAATGATTTGGATGCTGTACAGTTGTGTGTCTTGTATATTTTGGAATTCTTTGTTTGTCCTTCTGATAAGGACAATGTTTGTTTGATAGACAAATTTACTTTTTTTCTTATAGAGAGTGGTCATTTTGATTCGTACCCATGGGGTACAAAATCTTTTAAGCAAGTTCTTGAGTCTGTCAGACATCGTCTCAGTCCCAACGTCCATTCTTATCTTATACGGGGGTGCTCGTTAGCCTTACAAGTGTGGCTGTACGAGTGCTGTTCTTCTGTCAGCACCGAGCTTGCTATACGGTGCTCTGACTCCATCCCCCGTATTTTAAGATGGTCCGCTACAAAAGGACAGATTTGGTTGAATGTTTTTGAAGAAAAATTCATCAAGCCTGAGTGGCTCAAGGTATTCATGTTAACCTTTGTGTAATTCTTCAATAACTACTATTGTAACTACATGACATCTACAATTTCTTTCAAATTTACTTCACTGTCTTCATCCTTCTTTCAGTTCTCAAACTTGGTTGCATCCGGGGCCGAGATTGGAGCGCTCAACCTCCCAGTAAACCTTAATTATGAAGATGAAGAGGTTACTCAACCTTCAAAAGTCCCATCTGCTGCTTCTCCGACAGTTCGACATGAAGAGGCTAAATCTTCAAATGATATGGAATCTGTAAGAAGCCAGATGAGGAAGTTGGAATAGAACATTGAGCAGGTACTGTTAGAATTTACAGTTGTGTAGTCATTGTTTACTACCAATTGAAATCATTCCTTCGACATTGTAGTTTCTTTTTATTTTAGTGTAACAAATCGAATATTCTTACCAACTCACATACATATTTAATTTTTAGGTGGTTGGAAAGTTAGATCAGCTGAGGAATGATGTTTTTGATGAACTCTCAAAACTTCGAGAGTTCATAGATCAATCTTTGAAAAGATTAGTGAATGCTGTCAACAGTAGAAATGAATTGGATGACTCCAAGGTAAGAATTTACATATATTTATTCTAACACTAATAATAGTTATGATAATCTATTCTAACACTAATAGTTTGCAGTTACATAAATTGTAGTTCCTGAACAATACATTTCAATACAATTGAATGCACTAAAACTACTTTTTGAATTAATGTACAGTTCTGAACTACACTTTTGTAGCTGTTATTTGTAGTATTGTAGATGTAATTTGTATTTTGTAGCTGGTTCAATGTTTTAATATACAGACTTGACCTATGTATGACTTACCTGGTTCACTGTTATTTGTAAGTAACACTATATATAGTTCAAGTCTGTGTATTTCAATTTTGTTATAACCAAATCTAGTTATATGTATTCTAGTTATAAGTCATCACATTTGGTCTTAGTCTGTATTTTAAATGTAGTTATTTGTAGTTAAATATAGTGTTCAATAACTGGATTTTTAACAGGGGTTAATTGTAGTCATTTGTAGGCATTTGTATTTTGATTTCTTCCTGTTTTCTTTCCTGTTCTTATTATATCCAAATGTAGTCCTTACTTGCTACAATTGACTACAGATTTCATAAACTACAATGCAGTAACCACATTTTCATAAACTACAATGCAGTAACACTTTATAATATTTATGATAATGTATTCTAATACTAAAACATTCATCTCACAATGTAGTTTGCTGCTAGTTCAAAAAGATATGACGAACATAACGAAGCAGAGAAAAACAAAGAATTTCAGTTCAATTTTGGTCCACAAGTCCGTGCAGGCCCCAGTACAACAGGTATCTAGATAATTCATACATACATATATACTTCCATCTTGAATTGCTAATAAAAAATAAATTTACCTGTTCAGCTCCTTCTTCTCCTCAACAACTTGAACAACAAGACAATGTTCCACATTCACCGATTCATGGTGTAACTGTGACTGAAATTGTCGAAGAATGCATTGAAAAAGAAGAGGAGATTGGAGTGATGTGTGGAGGAACTGAAAATAAAGGCGTGACACTGGACGATTTTGAAATTCCAGAAAACCTATCACAAATGGTCATGTATGGTGACCCAATTCAAGTTGATTCAACCCCTCTTCATCAAGGAAGAACAAGGTTACCTGGAAAACATGCACGATCACCATTCACGCCACTCTACAGTACTGAAGGCAGCACGTCTTTTGGGCCAAAATTTTTTTACATAAAGCACCCATTCACAAGTCCCATTGGTGAAGATGTTGATCCTCAACTAATAGATAGTTTTACTACCTGGTTATACCATCGAAGTGACAAATCATCTAGGAGGTATGGTGCATAAATGTCTTATGTTGTATGTATTTGTTTTACTTTTCTTTCTATTTAATTTAGACTTTAAAGTTGTCAATGTTTTTGTTTTTTGTAGTTGTTTGTTTAATTATATTATTATTACAGGAGGAAGAACTTCTATTCCATGAAGGATAACCATCTCAATCCTTTGTTGGATTTGGGTTGCGAAAAAATAGATAAGAAGGACTGGTTCTACGCCCTTGCTCACCCCGGACAGCTAATAAATTGTACAGTAAGTATATGGATTATCATTGCAGTTTTGTCTTTATCTGGTATCTGGCTCACTGTTATGTAGTTATTGAACACTACAGTTAACTACCAACGACTACATTTAAAATACTGATTGCCTTGATGTATATAGACTTATAACTAGATTACACATAACTAGAATGGGTTATAAGTAAACTGAAATACACTGACATGAGCTACATATTTTTTAGCTCTTATTTGCATCTTGTAGCTGTTATTTTCACTTTTGTAGCTGTCAAACTGTTATACACAGCCATTATTTGTTTTCTTTCATCTTGTATGCTCTGTTAATTGTTGATATTGAACAACTGATATCCAATAGCTTATTCTATCTAAACATATTTAAGTATGTCTTGTTATATGCAAATGTAGTTCTTATTGACTACCAATGACTACAATTGAATACATTTGCATTAACTACAAACTGCATTAAATACAGATTGCTTTAACTACATTTAAAGTCAATTCACTACATTTAACTACAATTCACTACATCATGTAGTTTATTAAACACTGTTGATAGCATTTTAAAGACAGATTGCCTTAATGTACAGATTTGAATTAGATATTATAATTGCAACTTTTACTTTTTTCAGCACATCGATGTTATAATGTACTATTTAAGAAAGAAGGGAAAATATGGCCCCAACAACAACTGTAGATTTACAACAACAGACTGTTTGTTCAAGACAAAAGTTGAAGTATCTATGATAAGTTCTCTGCTGCTCCAATTAATCAAAGGAATTCTGTTGTAAAAGCCGATGACGATATTGGAGAATATATTATGGGCTATCGAATTCTTGCAAATGTAGCATGGGATCTTGTGGATTATGTGGTAATGCCTGTTAACCTTGTAGAGAACTTCCATTGGTTGTTGTTAGTGTTTGACATAAAGTACCGGCAACTGTATGTGTATGATTCATTGGTGAGGGCAAAGCGTAACAAAACAGTTCAAGCTATGGCTGAAAAATTTTCAACAATTATTCCTCTTTATTTGTCATGCACTGGTTTCTACGGCAAACGCAAGGACATTGACTTCAGAATACAAAGTCATACGTAGAGAAGCCAGTTACGGACCCTCTAGACATACAATGGATGGTTGCCGAGATTCCACAACAAAAGGAAGGCTCACTGTAAAAAACTAAACTCCCTTTCTATATGTATTACTTAAAATATATTTGGTTTTTGGTATTTAATGAAAATTACTCATAATCTGCAGGGATTGCGGTGTATTTGTTGCTGCATTTGCGGAATATATTAGCAATGGTGATTTGTCTATACCAAAGGAGGATCTTAATGATATTAACAAACACCGTAGACGCTATGGAGCTCTGTTGTGGGACTACGCCACAAAGAAGCTAAATGATGGTTCAATCAGTGAGAGCGAGGTTACAGGCAGGCTTGCAAGGAGGAGGGGTCCACCGCCAAAAAATGAGAGAACTAAAGTGGAACGAAGGAGGAAATAGTGTGTACTGTTGTAATGAACTTTGATTGTAACCCACAATGTTTCATGGACCTTGAACAATTTTGTAGTTAGTGGAGAATTATGTCAGTTTGGTTGTACTGAACAATTGCTTTGGAAAAATAACCTTAAGTTTGCATTTCTGTTTGCCATTTTTCTGAGATTCATCTGTGCATTTAGTTGCACTGTATGTTCACTTTTGTTGTGAGATTGTTTTTATTCTGATTACAACTCTGATCTCCCATTTCAGTTTAGAACATATTTGGTTCAGAAATGCAAACTAAATGCACAATTGCTTCATGAATACATTAAACATTATCATGCCAGTGCTTGCATTATCCAACTTCTTGGATTGGAATCCAAGGTTTTCTTACAGGTCTGAACTAAAAACTATGAAATAAAATTTGAAGCCAGGTCAATCTATTCGAGGATTTAGAATTGCCTCAATACATATGTTAACTATATTGACAATGATAACAGTATTAAAGGAAACTACAATTATCTTCTCCTCAAGGCAATATGTATTGTAAATGTAGTCATTTGGTTGTAATGAACAATAGCTTCATGAATACATTAGACATTATTAATGTAGTGACTACAATTACATACAATTACAAATAACTACACATTTATTCTGCATATAAATACAATTACATAACTACAACTTGTTTGAACTCCAACGCTACATGCACTGTTGCAGTACATTTGCACAATATATGTTTTCAGATAAACATGATGATGTTTCTTACTTAGATTTCATGAAAATGAACTACAACGTTTTTTCTTTATCTACAACATTCCGTCTTTATCTATTATGTCGATAACACATTTCGAAATCACTTAAAGTACATTATAACAACAATCTGCAAACAGTTTACATTACGCAAGTATATTAGTAAACTTCTTTATTATCGTCAAAAACATATTACAGTTACACCTTAAATTCCGATAATCTGGGATAACTACCCTTTATTTTGAATAACTATGTAGCTACATTATATTCATGCCTTTTTCGGCACATTCTTGCAACTTCTTTTGTTATGCCCTTCACCTCCACAATTGCCACATGACACCTTGTACTTCTTTGAGTTTATTTCATCAAAGTTTTTATATCTTTCCTTTTGAGGTCTTCCTGGCTGCCTTTTATCTCCAGCCGGTGGCTTTATTACATCATCCAAAATATGTTGTGGAACATCCCATTTTGCTTCATCAGGAAGAGGATTAACTGGCAATTCATATGTAAGTAGTAGGCTCTTAGTTGTGTAATACGGTGAGCAATAGTTGTCCGGCCTTTCATTCCTATGCCTTAATGATGCCAAAGCATGTGCACATGGAAGTTCATCAAGTTGGAATTGTCCACAACTACATTTCTTATTTTCTAAACATACAATGTACCTCTTCACGCCATCTAACACAGTGTGTATATGATCGGTTGAAGCTCTCACCTACAATTCAAGATCAAAAAGAAAATAATAAGGTGTCAATAAGTTAACTATGTTAGCAACAATCAGTTAACTACAAATCAGCTATAAATAAACGGCATAAAACATTAACTACATTTAACTACAATCGTCTACATTTTTAAAACTCTCTGGAAATCATTCATAAAACATTAACTACATTTAACTACAATCGTCTACATTTTTAAAACTCTCTGGAAATCATTCATAAAACATTAACTACATTTAACTACAATCGTCTACATTTTTAAAACTCTCTGGAAATCATTCATAAAACATTAACTACATTTAACTACAATCGTCTACATTTTTAAAACTCTCTGGAAATCATTCATAAAACATTAACTACATTTAACTACAATCGTCTATATTTTTAAAACTCTCTGGAAATCATTCATAAAACATTAACTACATTTAACTACAATCGTCTACATTTTTAAAACTCTCTGGAAACAACATTTTCATCTACTACTTCTTTTGTTTTTTTTTTCATGCACCAAACAATAATATATTACCTTTAGTTTCTGGGATAATAGAGTGTTATCTTCCAATTCTTTGTTGAATTTGTGTCCAAGTAATGTGAAAGTACCCTTTGCCTTCAATAACTTGTCTTTTGTCCAACGTTCTATAATAGTCCTCATATACTCCAATAGATCAAATATTGGCAGCTCTCTTGCCTCTTTTGTAACAGCGTTCAACGACTCTGCAATGTTTGATGTCATAGTAAAAGTTCTATTTGCCGTTGCATGTACTCTTGACCATCTATGATATCCAATATCATGTAGGTAAGACGAAACACGTGGGTCTACCTCCTGAATCTTCATCATTCTTTCATTGAAATCATCCAGAGTATATGACCGTGCTGTAGCAAAGTATAATTCATGTAATTGTAGATGTGACTTCTTGAATTTTGACCTTATATTTGTCCATATATGCCACATGCAAAAGTAGTGTGTAATTCCAGGATAGACTACGGATGTTGCCTTCGATATACTCTCATGCCTGTCTGAGACAACACACATAGAAGGTCTTTCACCATATGCCTCCTTGAATTGTTCAAAGAACCACCTCCAAGATGCGTCGTTCTCAGAATCAACAACAGCATATGCCAAGGGAAAAATAGAACCTACAATTTGTAGACATAACTTGAGATTAACTATTAAATACAAATATATTTGGATAATTTAGGCAATATAAAATACATTGATTTATACAAAGTAGCTACATTGTAACTACAACATTATTACATCTGTTACCTGCTGCATCCATGGTGCTTGCTGTCAGCATAATACCCTGTATGATGATTTTAAGAATGTACCATCAACCACTACTACTGGCCTACAATGTTGCCAACCATTTATTGATGTAGAAAGAGCAACAAATGCATACAAGAAGCAATCATCTGCTGCCTTCTTCAATTTAACAACAGAACCGGGATAATTATTCTCAAGAATATAAAAATATTTTGGTAATCTGTTGTACGAGTCACACGGATTCCCTCGCAGAAACCGTAATGCTTTTTCCTTTGCTCTCCATGCTTGCATGTAGCTTAGGCTGACTCCATGTTCGGATAACATGTCAGTTTGTATGTCCTTTGGCGTGTAAACAGTCTTAGGATCACAAAACTTTGGAACGACAATGCTACCAACTACTGTTGCAGTACACTTGCGCTTTATGAATGTTTCGTCCATTCGGCAACATGTGTGTTGTCGGCTAAAACTTCTTATCTTGAACAATGATGAATCATTAATAGATGTTGCCTTGAAGTGCCATTTACAGTTCTCCGCAACACATACAAGCCAGTAGCTACAAAAAAATCCAATTTTCAAACATTTTTATTAAATACTGTAATGAACTACAATTGACTACATTTAACTACAACTAACTACAAATACCGACAAACTGGTTTTCCGTAACTACATTTGACTACAAACAACTACAATTGACTACAATGAACTACAATTGACAACATATAACTACAATTAACTACAATTGAATACATTAACTACAATTGTATACAACTGCATAGATAAAAATAATACTTTAGCATTGAAAATGAACAACTAAGTACAAACCTTCTACAACTTGATCTTTTAACTCTGAACTGGAACTTCTGCATAACTGCATAATTTTTCATTGCAGCAACAATCGTCTTCTTGTCCTGGTACACTTTACCTTCCTCAATACATGTTTGAGAAGATTCAATTATTATTTCACTTTGATATTGCTCAATAGCTGGTGAAGATGGAATTTCTAATAACCTTAATGATCCTGAAGAACCTGCATACAAAACATTCACATTGTATATTCATTATAGATAATTGGCGTCAAATTGTAGTTGATTAGAGAACACAAAAATCTCCGAATTCTGTTTCGACGCAAACTTACCTATACTGATGGGGCGTTCATTGGTTATTGCCAATTCCATATTGAAATCTCTTATGCTAATACATAACGGATACGAACCTAACTTTTTATTCTCTTTTTTCGTTTCCATATATACACGAACGCCCATATCGTTTCTAATCTGCAACGGAGGAGTGTTATCATTCACAATGTATTTTATTTCTACAACTTTATCAGATGTATCAATCGATAATTGTTCTGCAATTGTAGATTGGAGAATTCCGTAGCTTGCAGTTTCATCAACCAAAATGGCGTCAACTTCAAAATCTCTGAAGCTGCCATGGTTATCCCAATAACCATTACATTTAAGCATTATCGGAATTTTTGACATTGTATAATCTCCTTACTGCCAGTCACGGAATAACTACAAAATATGAAAAAATAAGAGAGAATCTGGTGGAATTAGGCTATCCCTCAATAACAATAAAAACTGATTTTGAATGGAAGAATGAGAGTATTCAATTTCCAAACAGTTTTGTCGAATTTTAAATGGAAGAATGAGAGTAGTATCTCGAAACAGTTTTGAAGAATTCTGTTTGGAGGAATGACTGTAGTCAATTTTGAAACAGTTTTGTTGAAAATATGCACTGGATCTTCCGTTACCTTAATCTGTTTAGTTTAGAGGATATATTTGGAGCATTTAATATGTTACCTTAATGTAAGGGAAATTTATTTGGTAGTAAATCAAACATTTATTAACATTCAAAGCTGATTGGCGTTCCAAACTGATTGGCGTGAAAAGAAGAGATAAGCAAATATCATTAGCCTTAATTGTCTAGTGTTAATTTAGGATGAAAAATCAGCAATTATCTTGTTTGGTACATATTATGTAACAAAAACATGAGATATGAGGGTAATAAACAAACAATGCACAATAATGATAGTAAGGTTTGTTATATGGGATGTATAGGTAAAAATCCCAAAAGTTAATCACATAAAATGTAGGAAGCAGCTAAAAGGTTTGGAGATTGGTGAATACATTGATTGAAACCATGTGTTATGTAACACATTTCCACCCATTTTCCCCCTTTTATTCTCTTCCCTTTTTTTGAAAGTGGTAAAATTCATCCAGAGATTATGAGTTTGAATTAAGAAAATAATTTCTTATAAAAATATAAGGTAAAGTTATGTATAATAAATATTTATAATCGGTCTTTTTTTTAAATTTTGCGCATAACTAAAGCTTAATTTATTGGGATGCCCTTTGACTCCCATTCTTTCCTTCCTTTTGACTAAATATATTAAAGGAGAGAAAATATAGAGGTAATCACAGCGGAGAAAACGTGATTGTTTTCATGCTTTTGCTTTTCTTTGTTGTTGTTCTTAAATACTCTACCTTTCACGGCTTTTTCCAGCTAAGTAAACAGCCATAACAATTTTTGACCTCTTGACATTACTTCCTCCCGTTTAAAATAAACTGATTTTTTGATTAGTCTAAAATAAGTAACTTTTTTTAAATTTCAAGATTAAATTAATTATTATTTTTTATATTGTTCTTGGAGAAAATAGTGTTGGAATATGTCTTAGAAATATTTATGTGGAATAATAAAGATCAATATGGTCAATTCCATTACTAATTAATATTAAAAATAAATTTCTTAATCTATATAAAAATATCTAAAAATCACCTATTTTGAACATAAAGCAGTATTAAGTAAAACAACAAGGAAAAAGAGGTGGCCTAGGGACAATTGAAGCGCTGCAAATCTTTGCAAAGTATCATAAATAAATGCTTAAGTAATGCTCATCAATGTGGGGACAGTGCCAAAAAATGGAAAATAGATCGTTTATCAATAAAAAAAAAACAATATATTTAATATAATTTTATGAGTACTTTGAGGAGAATATTATATATATATATATATATATATATATATATATATATATATATATATATATATATATATATATATACTTTCCCTGATATTATTAAAGCAGATAAGGTGTTTTCGATAGACCCCCGACTCAAGGAAATCATAAATTACAATAATTATGACAAAAATATGACAGATTGAGAAGCAGTTACTAGGGGTATCAATGGATATTTAAAAATCGTCCAGATTGATTCATCAATTTTTGAAATAGTAAAAATATTTAGAGAGTTTTGCTAGTCTTATGTAAGTACACATTTATCGCATTCTAACTTCTACCGGCAATTGTTTCATGTTATGTTTTAAAATATGCCAAAAAATTAACAGAATTTTATTGATACCGAAGAAAAACTGAAATAACTGGGACGATTCCAAAAAGTCTAACTTTAATTATATTGCTAATATTAAATTAAGCAAAAATGAGTACTCTATATTGCTAACTTTCCCCGCTACCAAGGAAAATAAAATAAGACCTTAAGGGTCATTGGTATTTATGAATTTATTTTTAAGTTCATTAATCTCTACGTTGATCTCCTAACTTGGCTCTTTATTGTCTTTCCTTGAATCATCATATTGGAGTAACAAAGTAATCTATATGAGCAAAAGAATTTCATTTTGACTTGCAAACTTTAATTAAATGCATATTAATTATTAAATATCATGCACACACAATTTATGTCTCCCCCATTAATTACGTTTGTTCAAATCTAAGCCTCACCAAAGTCATCAATTCAATTACACAATTTATCCACTATATTGAGAGGAGTCACTGTCGCTTATAATGTTCGGCAATAACTTCATATATACATATACATCTCTTTAGGAAATAGTGATATATTAGTAATGGACACTCTATATACAAAGCAAATTTTGGTTCAATCTAAAAATACACTCTCGACCTTCAAATCCTAGGTCGAGTCGCTTCTGGTTCACGTCAGTGGCGGACCCAAGATTTTGTGCAAGTGGGTTCAATCTTAAAAGCACATAACTTTAATCGTAAAATAATAGTTGTCAATTAGGTTTAAATAAAATATTTATACAAAATTTACGCAGCTTTAATCGTAATTTATACATATACACAATATTATTTTTTGATGAAGCAGTTTCATTTGAACCTGCTTGCCACCACGTGCGACCATCGCTGGTTCACGCAGGGTCCAAGAAGAGCCACATCATAAAAGAATATGATGTGGACAATCTACCATGATATAAATATCAGTTGTGAATTCCAAAGCTTGATCCTGTAACCTATATGCCACGAGAATACAATTTGATCGTTACTCTGAGGCTCCCCTCCATACGAATAAAACATGAAAAAGAGCGGGAGCATTAAATCTCGTTTTTGTCCTTAAATTCCTAATTGAGCTCCAACATGATAGTAATTTTGAACTATAGGTTAATTTAAAACCTATAGAGCAAGTCATTTAAGAAAATAGGGGAAAATAAAGAAAGAACAAACTTATTCTTTTTAAATTACCCAAAAAAAAAAACTTATTTTTTGACTACACTATTCTCTATGCTGATCTCCTTTGTACTTAGAAGCTACATTGACGTTTCCTCGAAGGATCTAATTGTTGTTATTTTAAGTCATTGAGATGAGCAAAAGAATTATCCTTTAATTAAGCAAACTCTCTTTAATTGCATCTTAAATATAGTACAATTTTTTATGTCTCCACTCTCCACTACTATTATTTAATTTTTAGAATATTAAATACTATAATGGTTAATCTTTCCACAAACCCAGGTCAACTTTCAATTATTTAACTTAGTTAAATTTTCACTTTGCAGATCCTTTTACAATATAATATTTTTTAATTTCTTGGCGGGGAATTGACTCCAATCTTAATAGTTCAAATTTGCCCTGAAAAAAATAAGGAAATAGGGGATTTAAGCATTCGACACAAAGTCCCACTAATTAATAAAGAGTAGAATATCTCAAAAGTTCGTTCAAAAAATAAATTAATTTGTGATAAGTGATACCCGGTTTCCATTCAAGTTTACTTGTTTACTATATTAAGAGAATAAATATTCATTTTCACTCGTTCAGTATAAAAAAATCAGTAATTTATTAACTTTATATTTATCTTATCCTTTTTATTAAGCACTATAATCAAACCTCTCTATAATAGTTTTTTTTGTTTCGATATTTTTTAGCTGCTCTAATAAAGTACTGTTATAGAAGATAAATATTATATTATAACGTAATAATCGGTGTGAGAAAAAATTAATTTTTATAGTAAATGACTATTATATTGTGCTTAGAGATCTAATTGTACTTATTTCCAATTTATTTTCCAACATACAATAATAAACAGGGGTGATACAGTAAAATTATAATGTTATTTATTACTATTTCTTAAGAAGTATGTCAAGTCAATAATGGAGTATAAGCTTTTGTTGGGGAAGTGCACAAATACGCATTCTTAGGGATGTTATTTAGGGATGAGCCAAAATTTATTTTGTCCTCAAAATTTGAACTAAAAATTTAATTTCAAGATAGTTAAGGTATTTGTGTCTACTAAAAAATTCAAATTTAGAATACATTGGCTAATTTCTAAATATCAATCTTTTAGAGTGGTTACCTGATGTTAGTTAAGATATTACCGCTTTTAACTTTTGTTAGAAATTATTTATATTTGATAGTCAAAAAAATATATAAATTTATATATAATATATAAATTTTATATATATATAAATTATATAAATTTTATTATTATTTTTAGAACGACTATATAATGTCATTTCTTCACGTTATTTGTACGCATGTGCAAACTATGCCTAGGATACTCAACCTAATGAGTGTTTCATTATAAACATTGATATCCAAATTTAGCCAACTGCCAATAGCCACCGACAGTCATAATTGTGCCACGTTTCAAACACTCAATTAAAAAGAGACAATACTAATCAAAAGAAAAAGAAAAGCCTTTGATTTTTGGCCTTTTGGAGTGTTCATTTAAATAGTGGTCCAACCAAAATCTTTTTTGGCACTTTGGGTTCAAGTGGGAAGAGTTGAAGAAAGATATGTAGGTTGGGGGAGAATCATCCATAGAAATTTGGATCAAAAAAGCTTTGAAATAGGAACTTGGCATTGTGCTAGAATAGAACAAATTGAGGTCCCTAACATATATTGTGTTATCAAGTAACTCTTTTATATTTTCTATTGTAATAGAAAATATTGTCAAAACTTTTTTATGATGGTGTCATCTATTTTGATAATTTTTTAATTGCGATAATAAAATACTGTTATATAAAATAACATAAAAATTGATTTTAAAATAAACTTGACCATTAAAGGAAAATATTGTTATAAAGGAAAATATTCTGATCAATTAACTCTTTTTTTATCGTAATCACAAACTACAAAAAAATAACTCTATAACAATAACGTTTATTTCGATATTTTCTTACTGCAATAACTAAATAATGTTATAGAAAATATATAATATAAGATAACATGAAAATCAGTTCTTGAATAAACTTGGCTATTATAGAAAAATAGTGTTATATAGGAAAATACTCTAATGAAATAACTCTTTTATATTTCTTATCGTAATCGCATAAACAATCAAATCTCTCTATAACAATATTGTTTATTTTAATATTTTTTGGCTGCTATAATAGAATGTTATTACAAAAAATATATAATATAAAATATAACATGACAATTGGTTCCATAATAAACTTGGCTAGTATAGGAAAATACTGTTATAAAGGAAAATATTGTGATCAAATAAATCTTTTCATTTTTACCATAATCGCAAATACAATAGAATATCTCTATAATAACGTCGTTTGTTTTGCTATTTTTTGGCTACTGTAACGAAATTGTTGTAGAGAATATATAATATAAGATAACAGTAAAATCGATTCCAAAATAAACTTGGTCACTATAGTAAAATGTTGTTATAAAGAAAAATATTATGATCAAATAAGTGTCATGACACTAAATCCGGACCCGATCGTGATGACGCCTCTCGTGAAGACAAGACCAATCGATACTTTTCCATTTCAATTTTAAGCAATTAAATAATAAAAAACAAGTCTAAAGCATAATAAATAATCTCAAAGTAGCATATAATAGTATAATTTGTGAAAAATAACCCAACACAACCTGATACCAGCGTGTTACTAGTCATGACTATCTAAAATCCGGATAATATAAGAAGGGTCTACATAGTCTGATACAAATCTAAAACAGAGGAAGATAAGATAAAGGAAGAAGCTCTGGGCTGCGAACGTCGTCACCTACCTAGAGAATCTTTGAATTCGCTTGACATGGGAAGATCAACACTTACTAGCGGGACCTGATGCACCTGAATCTGGACACAGGGTGTACGGAGTAAAGTGAGTACTCCAACTCAATTAGTAATAATCATAAATAAAGACTGGAAGCAAGAAAATGTGTAAGGCATATTATAGTCTATAAGGAAATAGTGAAGATGTTTAAAATTACTGACTGCGGTTTAAACTTCGTAAAACGCTTTTTAACAATTAAACAAGCAATGAAAAGAAAATAGGGAAAATAAACACATAGAAGGATCTCCCCTTTAGCACAATGTTAACAAATTTGCCCATCGGGCATTAACTTAGAAACAGTATCAGCCCCTCAGGCTATAACTCACATCACAATGGGTACCCGCGCTCACTGGGGGTGTGCAGACTCTTGGAGGGGCCCCTTACGACCCAAACGCAATATCAAACCATCTCATGGCATCATCACTAGGCTCTCGGTCTCATATCACAAGCCACCTTGTGGCATACATATCTCAGGCCCTCGGACTCATAAACATAATCTGTGTTCCCTCATAACATTGGCCCTCTGCCTTACTCAGTCAGAATCTCACAGCCACTCGGGCAACAATAAAATATTGTAATCAGCCAAAATATCATTTAAAATATTATTTAAGTATTAAAGTAGAGTAAACATGGTTGAGTTATGAAAAACAATAGAATATAGAATGATTGAGTTCAAGTATAAAGTCAAAATAGTGAGAAAGTATCAATAAAAATCCCCTAAGGGTTTAAATAGTTGGCACGAAGCCAAAATATGACATTCAGCCCAAAACATGATGATAGCAAATAGTTTTCAATCAAATACGTGATAAAATAGTTATTCGGGACGAACTAAGTCACAATCCACAATAGTGCACGATCCCGCACTCGTCATCTAGCATGTGCTTCACCTTAATATAATACAACAATATACAATCTGGGCTTTCATATCCTCAGAACAATATTTACAATCATTACTCACCTCAATCCGGTCCAAACTCTAGCCCGTGATGCCTTTGATCCTCGAATCGACCTCCATTCGTGTCGAATCTATCCAAAATTAGAATTACGACGTCAAAATATGCTAAGGGAACGAAGCCCAAGCGAAAATAATCAACTTGCAACATAATTTCCGAAATTACCAAAGCCCGACCTCCAGGCCCACGTCTTGAAATTCGATAAAATTCACATCAATAGGTTCCTTAACTCCCCACGAGTTCATACATATCAAAAGTACCAAAATCCCACCACAAATGGCTCCTCAAATCCTCAACCTAGGTCTCCAATACCAAGCCCTAGTTTTCCTCAATTTTAACCCTTAAATTCCATTAATTATAGCTCTAATCCGTGAAATAATACTACAAGAATGAGTTTTAGGTCCAAAATCCTTACCTCAATGAATTCTCTATTCAAAATTGCTCCAAACTCCAGAAATCACGTTTAAAAATGGTGAAATCCCCTGAAAATCGCGAAGGAAGAAATATATACATTCTAACCAGGAATTTTTGCACGTGCGATCAATTTTCCGCTTCTGCGGTACCGCATTTGCAGCCCTTGAACCACTTTTGCGGTTTTCACTTAAACAGCCCAAACTTCGCATTTGTGATGCCTAGCTCTCACTTGCGCCATCACAAGTGTGGTTCTTCTACCGCTTCTGTGGTTTCCTGCCAACTTCACCATCTTCCGCTTCTCTTACTTGTCTCCTGCATTTGTGGGGTCGCATATGTGATCCTTCAACCGCAGATGCGGTTATGACAGCAACAACATGGCTTCAGCTCGCAAACTCAACTCCAAATCTTCTGTCAACCACCTGAAATCACCCCGAGACTTCCGGGACCTCAATCAAAGGCACCAAAAAGTCTTAAACTACTATTCAAACTTATACCAATCTTCAAAATACCTCAAACAACTTCAAATCAACCAATACATATTGGATTCAAGCCTATGGTTCAAAAATCTTCTAAATTACGCTTTTGATAAAAAAAAAAAACCAACCAAACCATGTCTGAATGACGTGAAATTTTATACACACGTCCAAAATGACTCAACGGAACTATTGTAATTCTCAGAATTTCATTCCGACCCCTATATCAAAATCTACCCTATCAACCGAAAAACGCTAAAAATCCACTTTCGTCAATTCAAGTCTAAATCTACTTCGTACCTCCAAAATACATTCTAATCATGCTCCTAAGTCCCAAATCACCTCCCCGAGCTAACCGAATCATTGGAACTCACGTCTGAGCCCTCTAATACATAACTCAATATCTGGTTGGCTTTTCAAACTTAAGCTTCCTAAAAGAGATTAAGTATCTCAAACCTTGTCAAATCTTTTCCGAACCTGAGCCAACTAACCCGATCATATATAGAACAGATAGACAAAGTAATAAGACGCGGAAATGGAAAAAATGGAGCGATAACTTATGAGACGACTGGCCGGGTCATCACAATAAGCCTTTTCTTTTTTTTATCGTAATCACAAATACAATCAAATACCTCTATTATAACATCGTTTATTTTACTATTTTTTGGCTACTGTAATGAAATATTATTATACAAAATATATATTATAAGATAACATAAAAATCGATTCCAAAATAAGTTGGTCATTATAGTAAAATGTTGTTATAAAGAATGAGTATTATTGAGAAGTTTGACTGTATTCTTGATCCGGAAAAATGGTATAATAAGATTTTATAGTGTGTTTGATGTGAATTATGACAAATCATTTTTTATGAAAAATTTTGCCAACTAAAACATTACGATAATATAGTGTTTGTTCACTATTGCATGTCTAAAATGAGGAAATTAAGCTTTTCTAATTTTGAAAACTTGTCGAGGCACTCTAACAATTTCTTAAACTTGATGAACCAAAGATTAATTCCAGTAGTCTAGGTACAGTGTGGACCAAAGGTGACATTTCAATATTATCTTTTGAGTCAAGAAATCTAACTAAAAAGCAAAAAATAATTAAAAAAATATTGGGTTTTGTTTTATCTTTTACGTGGATGTTGTATTTCATGAAGAGTTTTCAAATGCTTGGACTGGACTGCAATTGCATTGTCTTTGGATGTATGGAATTTCTTCTAAATTATTATAGTTGAAGTCATCAATCACACAAAACTACAAAATTTAATTTCTGTCCCACTTTGGTTCAAATAATTGAGAATCTTGAAGATTTTATATGGCTTCTCCCACATGAGAAAATTCGAAGAAATAAACCCAAAAAAGAAATCCTAAAGTAGCCGTCCCATTTGAATTATTTATTGGCTCTAATGATGGACAAGTAATAAAATATACATTTTTAATTTACATCAATGTTTTTTATGAAGATTTCATCTGACAAAACCAACAGTATTTTGCCATGTTACTATTAGTATTAATTTTTTAAAGCCTGTGATTTAGGTTTCAAATCAAATGCCGTACTTATCAAACTTTTAAATATTGATTTTGAGATATGACCATGACAGAATATATAAGTAAAGACAAGACTTTTGATTTTATTTTCTTAATTTTTGGACAAAAGATTCTTTCTGTCATGTTAAAGAATTTTGTTACGTTATTCTAAAATGTTCAACATATTTGATCAATTTTACGATCGCAAAAAGTAGACTTTCCAATATATTGCCCTTCGCCCAAATGAATTTGGTAATTTATGGAAGTGCTTATAAGCAACCCCCACTTTCAATCAAGAGGTTGTGAGTTCGAGTCTCCCCAAGATCAAAGGTGAAAAGTTCTTGGAGGGAAGGATGCCGGGGGTCTATTTGGAAACAGCCTCTCTACCCCAAGGTAGGGGTAAGGTCTGCGTACATACTATCCTCCCCAGACCCCACTAAGTGAAATTATACTGGATTGTACTTTTTTTTTTAAGTGTTTATTTTCAGAGGCGAAGTCATGAAGTTTATATGTTAGGTATTATTGTTCGTTGAAGTTACTGAATCCTAACTAATATTATATATATATATATATATATATATATATATATATATATATATATAATAAATTCTTAAGACAAATATTTAATTTTAATTATAATTAATGGGTTCAGTCAAACACGTAATTCGGATGCTAGCTATATGAAGAAGGGCTATGGGAATATACTTTCTTTTATATATCAAGTGGAGTAGGAGCTATTATTGTAGAAATGAATAAAACTCCAAAGTATTGTTCGTGTGACCACAAGATTTATGTAGACTTGGCTGATAATGTCTAATTAAAACCAATTGTCTTATTAAGATTTATTGGCTCTTTTTCGAGCTCACTAAGGCAAATAACGTTCATTTTATGTTTGTCTCCAATCATGCCTATCTGAGCAGTTCACCAAGAATTGCTATCTGGGATCAAACACTAAGAACAAAGGAATTAAAAGAAGTGTTATTTTTCTAATATTGAAAATAGAGTCCATTTTCTATTGTTCCAGTTAGTTTATATGAATCTATCAAACTGTATATAAATCTATCAAATTGTAGAATGTCTGGTCCTCTTTGAGTTTTCATCGAGAATACTAATTGAAATAGTAAGTAAATGAGATACATGATTTTTACGTGAAAAAATCCCAACTCAAGGGGATAAAAACCACGACCTACATATGTAGACTTTTAACTTCACTAACTTGTAAACACGCTATTACAAGCAATTTTGTAACGACTCTATTACAAAGACTTCAACTCAACTAACTTGTAATACACGTACCACAAGCCACTTTGTCACTCACTAGTTACAAAGACTTTAACTTATGACTAGCTCTAGTCACAACATAAACTCAGAAGGTTTATGATTTTGAATTTCCTAAAACAAATCTTCTAAGAAAGCAGGATAGGAGTTACAATGAAGAACAAACAACAAGATTACAACTCAAATACGGACACGCATATATAGACTCATTGTGGAACTAATCCTTAGTGGAGTTGTCTTCTTTTTCTTGACAAACTTGTGACTTCAATGTTGGATCGAATCTTTAATGCTTGAGAGAATATCACTAAATGCTCAAGTGAATATCTTGTGCCTTGTACCATATTGTTATACTACCAAAGACATCCCAAGGATGATGTCAGTTCTCGGTTGGAACACGCCTCTTTCCGGTGAGAACTGACTGCTACACTGTCGCGTGTACAGTTGCAGGCAGTTATTTTCTGCAATTGCATTCCAGCTATATAGTTGACTTGTACTTCTGTCAAAGAACACGAAGGAATTAATTCTCTATGTGATGACTTAAAAGGTCATCACTTATTTTTTAAAAAGAATTTTGCATTCCCAGGCCTTAAAAACGCCTTTCAGCTTCACCTCGATATGCGTGTGTAGTCCGGGCGCATAGCCGGAAAGCTATTATGTGAAAAATATATGAAAATGTTAAAATTTGACTAAAAATGAAATTAAGTTGATTTCGGTCAATATTTTGGATAAACGGATTCGGACCCGTGGTTTAATGATCCCAAAGAGTCCGTAGAAAAATATGAGAGTTGGGTGTATTCCCGGAATCGAAGAGGTCCCAAGTCCGAGAAATGAATTTTTAAAGGAAATTATTTTCTCAAAAATATAAAGGTTTTTGAAAGTGAAATATTATGTGAAACTTGTGGTATCAGGCCTGTATTCTGGTTTCGGAGCCCAGTACAGGTACAATATGATTTGTATGTGTTGTCCATAAAGTTTGGTAAGAAACGAGATCCATTTGACGTAATTCGGACCTTAAATGCAAAATTAGATGTTTAAAGAAATTTTGAGAAACTTAATTGATTTTGAGATTCAATTCGTCGTTTAAGAGGTTATTTGGCGATTTGATCGCACGGATAAGTTCATATGATGTTTTTGAGTTAGTATGTATGTTTCGTTTGTAGCCCCGAGGGCTCGGGTGAGTTTCGGATGTGTTTCTGAAGGTTTTTGAACTCATAAAAGTTGCAGGTTTTTCTGTTTCTGGTGTTCTGATATTTCCTTCTTCGTGTTCGCGGAAGAACCCTCGCGAATGCGATGAGTTAGCCAGACTTAAGGAAATTTTCTTCTACGCGAATGTGAGACCCAGGTCGCGAACGCAAAGCTTTGGGGGTCATCCCTTCGCGAACGCGGGCCTGGTAATGGAAGGCTTATAAGCCAGGGCAAGGGGAGGGGTATTTTACCCTACGCATGTGCGACCATCTGGCCGCAAACACGAAGGATCGGGGAGCTGAAGCTCCGCGAACACGAGCCGTTTATCGCAAACGCGAAGGTCACTTAAGCTGGCTTTATCGCGAACGCGACAGGCCTATCGCGAACGCGAAGAACGCCTCTCCACTGATTTTAAAAACAGAATCAAAATGAGACTTAACCCAAAATTTCATAACTTCTTCTTCCAAACTCCACATTGGGCGATTTTTGAAAGGAGATTTTCACCAACATTCGTATGTATGTAATCTTAAACTCGTTTCTTTTAATTTTCATTAACACTCATTAGATTTCTAGGCTTAAATCATATTCTTAAGGGTAGAAAATTAGGAATTTGGGTAGAGTTAGGGCTTTTTATATATTTGGGATATAGACCTTGTTTTGGGGTTCAATTTTGGAACTAATTATATATTCGGGCTCGTGGTAAAGGGATGATCGAATTTTGGTCCGAACCTCGTATTTTGACCAAGCGGGCCCGAGGTCAATTTTGGACTTTTTGGGAAGAATGATGAGAAAGCTACAATTAAGCATTGGAATTGGATTGTTTAGTGTTTATTGATGTTACTAAGTCGATTTTGCCTAGATACAATGGATTTGGAGCCGAATTCAAAAGGAAAAGCAGTGTTTGAGGCTTGAATTGGCCGTGGAAATTTGAGGTAAGTGTTTGGTCTAACCTTAGCTTGAGGGATTAGGAGTTGAGTCCTATTTTCTATTTGGTTCTTGTTGAGTATGACGTATAGACATGGTGACGAGTATCTATGCATTTGTGTTGAACATGGCCGTGAGTTTTAAATTGCAATTTATTATGTTCTTATATAATACTACGAATGCTTAAATTGATGATTCTCGGTACTGAACAAGGATTAAGATTGTTCTCGTAGAAATTACTTATGATTGAGAATTGGTATTAGCTGAGGTATTTAAATGTTGGGACAAGATTGGTTATAGTTGTTTCTCTCTTGCCAGGATGTATTTACTTATACTGTCGATTCCCTTGCAGGGATAGTGTAGTTCTTAATTGATCCCTTGCCAGGACCTCTTGTTATGACTGTTGTTTAGTGTATATTGGATCGGAGTGTGCACCGCAAAATGTTATATTTGGATCGGGTTGCATTCCCCAACAATGTTATATGTGGATCGGTTACGCGCCATAACAATGTTATATTTGGATCGCGTTGTGCGCCGCAACAATGCTATATTTGGATCAGGTTGCACGCTGCAACAATGATATAAATATATCGGGTTGCTTGCCGCAACAATGATATAGCTGGATCGAGTTGCACACCGCAACAGTGTTAAATGATGAGGATCGGATTGCGCATCGCAACAGTGTTATTATTGTTTTATTGTAGATCTTAAGTTGTTCTCTTGTATTTCTCTTAAATTACTGCTGGAGTTGATATTTCACCATAGCATGTACTCCACTCCCATCTTTATTTGTTTATTCATATTTTATTATCCGTTGCATATCATTTAACTGCATAGGTTTATGTGGAGTCTGGTCCTAACCTCGTCACTACTTCGCCGGAGTTAGGCCAGACATTTACCAGCACATGGGGTCGGTTGTGCTGATTCTACACTATGTACTATGTATCGATACCAGAGCAGTTTCGGCAGTGGAATTTGGGGTGGGTGCCTTCAGCCCAGCTTGAGATCCCGAGGTAGTCCTACAGGCGTCCGCGGGCTCGGCGTTCTCTTCTATCTTATTATATACTCTGTTTTCATTTGATTTTGAGACAGATTGTATTTCTTTCAAATGTGTGTTGTACTAATCATAGTCCGTCCGTGATATTGTGACACCGGATTCCGGGTAGAGACGTATGTTGGCATTGTCGTACTGGTTTTGGTTATTTTATCAGACTAAATCTTCTGCTAGATTTTATTTATCGTTAATATTTTGATGTTGATTACCTGTTAATTTAAATTGTTAAAAAGGACTAAAATGAAAAAGTTAGTGATTCTTTATTCACGGCTTGCCTAGCTTCTATGGGTAGGCGCCATCACGTCTCCTGAAGGTGGAAAATTCGGATCGTTACAAGTTGGTATCAGAGCTCTAGGTTACATGGGTCTTACAATTCGTGGACAAGCTTAGGATAGTCTGAAGGATCGGTTTGGAGATGTCTATATTTATCCCCCAAAGGCTGCAGAGTTAGGAAAACTTCACATTTATTGTTTCTTGTCGTCCGGTTTGGTTTCTCAATGCTAATTGAATTTCTACTATGTTCTTTTGCAGATGGCGAGAACACGCACTTCTTCATCCACCGATCACCAGCCCAAGCCCCCAGCAGCAGCTCCCACGAGGGTCAGAGAGCTAGGCCGAGGCCATGCTAGAGGTTGAGGTAGGGGCAGAGCTCAACCGAGAGCAGCAGCACCAGCGGCGGAGCCTCAGGTTGACTTTTGATGATGAGGTTCTGTCCTAGGCAGTTCCAATGGCCACAGCTCAGGTCCTAGAGGGGTTTATTGCTACCTCGGTACTCCAAGATGCTCTGGTCCCTCTAGTGCGTCCTATAGAGAGTGTCACACGGGCAGGTTTGCTTCTTGTAGCCCCAACCGTCTCTCCATCTGGAGGAGGAGCCCAAACCCCTACTACTCGTACTTCGGAGTAGATGGCTCCCTAGTTTCAGACTCCAGCGGCTCATCCAGTTGGAGCAGTTCAGCCGGGTGTGGTAGCTCAGATCAGTGATGGAGCAGTTATGTCTACTGATGCTTTGTGGATATTGGATAGGTTCACCAAGCTCTTTACTACTACCTTCAGCGGTGCATCTTCTGAGGATCCCCAGGATTATCTTGATAGTTGTCATGAGGTTCTCAGGAACATTGGGATAGTGGAGACCAATGGGGTCGATTTTCCTACTTTTCGCTTATCTGGACTCGCCAAGACTTGATGGAGAGATTATTGCTTTGCTAGACCAGCCGTATCACCAGCTTTGACTTGGGAGCAGTTTACTCAGCTATTTCTGGCGAATTTTCTCCTCATCACTTAGAGGAGAGGCATATTGGAGGCAGTTTGAGCGTCTCCAACAGAGTTTTATGATTGTTACTCAGTACGAGACCAAATTTATTGACTTGGTTCGTCATGTTTTTGTCATACTTCCCACCGAGAGAGAGAGAGAGAGGGTGAGGAGGTTCATTTAGGGTCTTATTTAGCCGATTCGAATTTAGATGGCAAGGTAGATTGGGAGTGATATTACTTTCTAGGAAGCGACTAATATGGCTAGGAGATAGGAGATGGTTCTATCATAGGGAGGTGGTCATGGGTCAGACAAGACGCCCTGTCATTCAGGCAAGTTCATTGATGCCTTTTCTGGAGGCAGGGATTCGTATGGTATAGGCCATCATCCTAGGCCCTTTCAGTAAGAACTTCAGGTTTCTCACGATTCTTCAGGTGGTCATGGTTCTCATATGCAGTATTCTGATCAGCACCCCCACAGTGCACCACCAACTCCTATAAATCCATCGCCGCTCCAGAGTTTTTAGGGTGGTCATTTAGGTCACCAGGGTCAGTCTTAGTACCTTCACCCACAACACTCAGGTGGATGCTATGAGCGTGGTGAGTATGGTCATATCCAGAGGGCTTATCCAATATTAGTGGGTATTCAGTCACAGCAGCAGGGTTCCCGTGCTATAGTTCAGGCACCAAGTGTTCCACAACCCGCCTAGCCAGCTGTAGGTGGAGGTAGAGGTGCTAGAGTTGGAGCTTAGATCGCTTGAGGTGAAGGCCAGCCAATTGGAGGCTGTCCCATGGATGTAGTCCAGGGTGGTGGGGCCTAACCCCGATGTTATGCTCTTCCAGCTAGGCCTGAGACTGAGGCTTCCGATGTAGTTATCACAAGTATTGTTTGTGTTTATGGCAGAGATGCTTCAGTTTTATTTGATGCAGGGTCTACCTACTCCTGTGTGTCATCTTATTTTCCACCATATCTGTTCATACCTAATGATTCCTTGAGTACCTCTGTATATGTGCCTACACCGATGGATGATTCTATTATGGTAGATCGAGTCCATCATTCTTGTATTGTGGTAATTAGGGGTCTTGAGGCTCGTGTAGATTTGTTGCTTCTGGACATGGTTGAATTTGATGTTATATTGGAGATGGACCGGTTATCACCTTACCATGCTATCTTGGACTGGCATGCCAAGAATGTGACTTTAGCTTGCTGAGTTTACCTTGTTTAGAGTGGACAGGGAGTCTTGGTCATTCTACCCGTAGTGTTATCTCTTATGTGAAGGCTCGGCGTATGGTCGAGAAGGGGTGTTTTGTCTATTTGGCTTATGTTCGCAATTCTAGTGTCTAGGTCCCTTTTATTGATTTTTTGCCCGTTCTTTAGGAGTTTCTTGAGGTATTTCCTTCTGACCTTTCAAGTATGCAACCCAACAGGGATATGATTTCTGCATTGATTTGGCTCCGGGCACTCAACCCATTTCTATCGTGCTGTATCGTATGGCCTCGCCTTAGTTGAAAGAGTTAAATGAGCAGTTGTAAGACTTGCTTGAAAAGGGTTTCACTAGACCTAGTGTTTTGCCTTGGGGTGTTCCAGTGTTGTTTGTCAAGAAAAAGGATGTGTCGATGTAGATGAGTATAGATTACCGGAAATTGAACAAGGTTATGATAAAAAATATGTATCTGCTGCTGAGGATTGATAATTTGTTTGATAAGTTTCAGGGTGCCAAGGTATTTTCAAAGATTGACTTGAGATCTGGCCACCATCCGTTTAGGATTAGGGCGGGCATCCGATGTCCCTAAGACAACTTTCCACACTCTATACAGGCATTATGAGTTCTTGATGATCTCATTCGGATTGACGAATACCCCAGCAACTTTTACGGATTTGATGAACCGAGTGTTTAAGACTTATCTAGATTTATTCATGATAGTCTTCATTGATGATCTTTTGATATATTCTCATAGCTGGGAGGAGCACGAGCAACACCTTCGAGTGGTTCTTCAGACTCTGAGGGATAGTTAGTTATATGCTAGGTTTTCGAAGTATGAGTTCTGGTTGAGCTCAGTTGCATTCCTAGGTCATGTTGTATTAGCAGAGGATATTCAGGTTGATCCAAAGAAGATTAAGGTAGTCCAAAACTAGCCTAGACCAACATCATCTATAGAGATTCGGAGTTTCTTAGGGTTGGCAGGCTACTATCGTTAGTTTGTGGAGGGGTTTTCATTTGTCGCAGCCTCGATGACCAGGTTGACCCAAAAGGGCGCCTAGTTCAGGTGGTCGAACAAGTGTGAGTTAAGCTTTCAGAAGCTCAAGACCTCTTTGACCATGACACTAGTATTGGTTTTGACACAGATTAGGTCCATACACGATTTATTTTGATGCATCTCATATTGGGCTTGGTGCAGTGTTGATGTAGGATGGCAAGGTAATTACTTATGCTTTGCTGGCACTTGAAGATTCATGAGAAGAACTATCCGGTTCATGATTTGGAGTTAGCAACCATTGTTCATGCATTGAAGATTTGGAGGCACTATCTGTATGGCATGGCATATGAGGTGTTCGCAGATCAGAAGTGTCTGCAATATTTGTTCAAGTAGAAGGAGTTGAATTTGAGGAAAGAAGGTGGTTGGAATTAATAAAGGACTATGATTTCACCATCTTATATCATTCGAGAAACGCCAACGTAGTGGCTGATGATTTGAGTAGGAAGTCAGCTAGCATAGGAAGCCTCGCTTACATTTTGGTCGGTGAGAGACTGCTTGCTTATGATGTTCAGGCTTTGGCCAATCAGTTCGTGAGGCTGGATGTTTTTTATCCCAATCGCGTGCTAGCTTGAACGGACGCTCGTTCTTCTTTATTGGAGTGTATCTGAGATCGGCAATATGATGATCCCCATTTGTGTGCCCTTAGAGACACGGTGCAACATGGAGGTGCCAAGAAGGTTACCATAGGTGATGATGGAGTTTTGAGATTGCAGGGTTGAGTTTGTGTGCAATGTTGACGGTCTTCAAGAGTTGATTTTTGAGTAGGCTCATATCTCCCGGTACTCTATTTATCTGGGCACCGCGAAGATGTATCAAGACTTGCGGCAACATTATTGGTGGTGGAGAATGAAGAAGGATATCGTTGCATATGTGGATCGGTGTTGGAATTGTGAGCAGGTTAAGTATGAGCATCAGAGGCCAGGTGATTCATTTCAGAAGATTAAGATACCTGAGTGGAAGTGGGATCGTATCACTATGGACTTTGTTACTGAACTCCCACGGACTCAAAATAAGTTTGATGTAATGTGGGTCATTGTTGACAGGCTGACCAAGTCAGCACATTTCATTCCTATGGCAGTCTCATATTCTCTGAGAGGTTAACTGAGCTCTATATCCGGGAGATTGTTCTTCTTCATGGAGTGCACGTGTCTATCATTTTGGACCGAGGTACGCAATTTACCTCGTATTTCTAGAAAGAATTTTAGTGAATTGAGCACACGAGTTGAGTTGAACACAACATTTCATCCTCAGACGGATGGGCAGTCCGAGCGGACCATTAAGATTTTGGAAGATATACTCCGAGCTTGTGTCATCGACTTTAGAGGCTCGTGGGATCAGTTTTTTCCTTTAGCAGAGTTTGCCTACAATAACAGCTACCTGTCGAATATTCAAATGGCTCCTTATGAGGCTTTGTATGGTAGGCGGTGTTGGTAGCTGGTTCAATGGTTTGAGCCAGGGGAGGCTCGGTTGTTGGGTACGGATCTGGTTCAGGATGCCTTGGACAAGGTTGGATCATTCAGGATAGGCTTCATATAGATCATTTCAGGTAAAAGAGTTATGCCAACCGCAAGATTCGAGATTTGGCTTTCATGGCCGGTGAGCGGGTATTGCTTCGAGTGTCACCTATGAAGGTTGCGATGACATTTTGGAAGAAGGGCAAGCTTAGCCCTAGGTTCATTGGCCCGTTTGAGATTCTTGATGGAGTGGGAGAGGTGGCTTACAGACTTGCATCGCCGCCGAGCTTATCAGCTTTGCATCCAGTGTTTCTTGTGTTCATGCATCGGAAATATCATGGCGATCCATCCCACGTGTTAGATTTTAGCACAGTCCAGTTAGACAATGACTTGTCTTATGAGGAGGAGCCGATAGACATTCTAGACCGGTAGGTTTGTTAGTTGAGGTCGAAGAGTTTTCCTTATATTCATGTTCAGTGGAGAGGTCAACCTACAAAGGTGCCTTTCTGGGAGTCCGAATTCGATATGCGGAGCCGTTATCCCCATCTTTTTCCCGATTAGGTACTTCCTTCTTATGTACGTTCTAAGACGAAAGGTTTTTTGAGGTGGAGAATGTGATGACCTAAAAGGTCATCACTTACTTTTAAGATGAATTCTGCATTTTGAGGCTTAAAAACCTCTTTCACCTTCACCTCAATTTGCGTGCACAATCCCGGCATGTATCCGGAAAGCTATTATGTGAAAAATGTGTGAAAATATTAAAATTTTGACTTAAAATGCATGTTAGTTCACTACGGATAATATTTTGGGTAAACGGATCTGGACTCGTGATTTAACACTCCCGAAGAGTCTGTAGAAAAATATGGGACTTAGGTGTATGCCTAGAATCGAATCTCGAGGTACCAAATCCGAGAAATGAATTTTTAAAAGAATGTTTTCTCAGAGATATAAAGGTTTTTAAAAGTTAAATGGTAAATGAAACCTGTGGTACCGGGTCTGTATTATAGTTCCGAAGCCTGGTATAGGTTCAATATGATTTATATGTGTTGTCCGTAAAGTTCAATGAGAAATGGGATCCATTTGACGTGATTCAGACCTTAAATGAAAAATTTGATGTTTAAAGAAGTTTTGAGAAATATAATTGATTTTGATGTTGAATTTGTTGTTTAAGAGGTTATTTTGGGGATTTGATCGCACGGAAAAGTTCATATGATGTTTTCGAGTTAGTACGTCTGTTTCGTTTGGAGCCCCGAGGCTCGGGTGAGTTCCAAAAGGTTTTTGAACTCATATAAGTTGTAGGTTTTTCAGTTTATGGTGTTTTGATATTTTCTTCTTCGCGTTCGCGGAAGGACCATCGCAAACGTGATGAGTTAGTCAAGCTGAAGGAAATTTCCATATGCATGAACGCAAGACCCAGGTCGCGAAAGCGATGCTTTGGGGGTCTTCCCTTCTCGAACGCCTACCTGGTATCGCGAACGCAAAGGCTTATGAATCTCGGCAGAGAGAGGGGTATTTTACCCTACGCGAACGCGACCATCTGACCGCGAACGCGAAGGATCTGGGAGCTGAAGCTGTTAGAAATAACGCTCTACGCTAGAGGGGGGGTGAATAGCGTTTTAATGAAATTTAGCGTTTTCTTGCGGAATTTAAATTTTACAGGAAGTAAATAAGTGCAATAAAAATAACTTACACAAGGATATATCCTGGTTGGCCACAACAGTGGTTAGTCCAGTCCCCGAGAGACTCTCTCGAGATTTTCTACTAACTTGTTAAGCTTACGGGTGCTTAACAAACCTTTACAGTTGCTCGGAGATACAATCTCAAAGACTTCACTTGCTCGGAGGTTCCTCACCTCAAAGACTTCACTTGCTCGGAGGTTCCTCACCTCAAAGACTTCACTTGCTCGGAGGTTCCTCACCTCAAAGACTTCACTTGCTCGGAGGTTCCTCACCTCAAAGACTTCACTTGCTCGGAGGTTCCTCACCTCAAAGACTTCACTTGCTCGGAGGTTCCTCAACACAAGAGAATCAAAATTCTCTTACAAGTATTTGAAATACTTGAACACTCACTTAACAAAGGTACTCCTTGATGAGTAGATATGAGTAAAATAATACGCTCAAGATCACAACAACTTTGAACAATAATATGGCTCTCAACGCTTTATGAAATGAGTAGAAAATGATGAACAATTGAATGAAAGCTTAAAGCAATGTAATGATCAGTTAGTGTATGTTGTTGTGTTTAAAACACTGAGTTGAAGCTGTATTTATAGGTGCAAAACTTGGTCTTACCGTTATCTAATTGCCAATTAAGAATTGCTGAATTTACTCAGTGATAATCGATTGTCAAGACCGAACAATCGATTATCTGCCAGTCAGATCAAAAATCAATCCCAGATTTAACGCTTCACAATCGATTATACATAATCTATAATCGATTACTGGCAAAATTCAAAAACAGATAATCGATTACACCAAATCCATAATCGATTATATTGGCAACGTTCTAAAAATCATTTCCGGATTTTAAGCAAAACATCGATTATATAAAATCTATAATCGATTACCTCAGCAACGTTCTAAAAATCATTTCCAGATTTTAAGCAAAACATCGATTATATGAAAACCAATAATCGATTACTTTGAGGTATTTGAAAATCATTTGACAACGGTTAGCTTCAACAATCGATTGTCCTTTGCAACAATCGATTATTTGTTATTTTCTGAAAATCATGAAACTTACTGTCTCAGTGATAATCGATTATTTAAAGCCATAATCGGTTACTTGTTATTTTCTGAAAATCATGAAACTTACTGTCTCAGTGATAATCGATTATTCAAAGACATAATCGATTACTTAATTAAATTTAAAATCACTGAAAGACATTGTCTCAACATAATCGATCACCATTAGTTCATAATCGATTATTTTGAGTATTGAAAAACTTTACCTCAACAACAATCGATTGGCATTTGATCACAATCGATTATCATGCAGATTTGGAAAAACCTGATGTTCACTGTCTTACTCACAATCGATTACCATTAATTCATAATCGATTGTCATGCAGTCTTGGCTCAGAAACAATCGATTATCATAAGTACATAATCGATTATTTTAGCCCAGATTTTTGAGGCATGTTTAGAAAACATTTTGTCTAATGTAAATATGCATCATTTGAAATCATTTGATACAGAAATAAGTATGCATAATTTTGGAAAATAGTTTTATGAGAGAAGCCATGTTATGGAGTCAAGTTATAGGATCAAGATCACATTTAAGAATAACTCAATAATAACAATTAAAAAACAACGTCTTGGGCTTCAATCTCAACATTTGTGTTCTTGTACTTGAACTCCGTCATCTATCAATTTGTGCTTTGTTTGTCAATCATCAAAACCTACAAAAGAATACACGTTTAGTATATCGCATTGAGAACGTGTTTCCAACAATTTCCCCCTTTTTGATAATGGCAAACATTAAGCGGGATATGCAATTTTGACAAATAATATTGACGATTCAAGACAAGTAACAAGTATGCATATTTGTTCTTGTTCCCCCTCAATATAAGAATTCCCCCTCAATTTAAGCTTATAAGCAATTAAGCAATTTTGAGGATGTAGAGGTGGTGCATACCCGTTATCTTCCCCCTTTTGCCATTAGCAAAAAAAATAGTAAGGAAAGATACACAAAGACGAAATAAAACAAAGTTTATTTATTGAAAATTAAAGGGGTGACAATCGATTATTGATACGGGATAATCGATTATATGTCCGATGATTTGCGATTTGCCCAAATAAAATCTTCTTTTTTTGTAGGGCGATACCTGCAAAAAGAAGTTAGACGCCTCCGACGCTCAAGTCAGAAAGTGTAGGAGAAGAAATGCAATGCATGACTTAGATCAATGTGGAGTCAAGGATCCCGAGTTCATTTCGAATTCGGAAGAAGGACTCTTTATCCAAAGGCTTTGTAAAGATGTCTGCCAATTGGCTTTTAGTTTCAACAAATTCAATTTCGACATCGCCTTTGAGAACGTGATCTCTAATAAAATGATGTCTAACTTCAATGTGTTTAGTTCGCGAATGAAGAACGGGGTTCTTCGTCAAGCATATGGCACTAGTGTTATCACATCTAAGAGGAATGTGATCAAGTCTTAGGCCATAGTCCAAGAGTTGTTGTTTGATCCATAGGATTTGAGCGCAACAACTCCCCGCGGCTACATATTCAGCCTCGGTTGTGGACAACGCAACACTTACTTGTTTCTTGCTAAACCAAGAAACGAGAGAGCTACCGAGCAAATGGCAAGTGCCACTAGTGCTCTTGCGGTCCAATTTGCATCCAGCAAAATCAGAATCGGTATAGCCAATGAGTTGGCATGAAGAGCCTTTGGGGTACCATAGATCCACATTTGAGGTACCAACAAGATACCGAAAAATTCGTTTTACCGCCGAAAGGTGAGACTCCTTCGGACATGATTGATAACGGGCGCATAAGCACACGCTAAACATGATGTCCGGACGACTAGCAGTAAGATAAAGTAGAGAGCCAATCATACCTCGATACTTTTTGGTGTCGACTTCCTTACCTTTTTCATCTTTGTTTAGGTGATCGGATGTGCTCATGGGAGTTGCCATTTCTTTTGCATTGTTCATGTCAAAGCGTTTAAGCAATTCTTTGCAATATTTGGCTTGGCAAATGAATGTACCTTCCTTCATTTGTTTTACTTGTAGTCCCAAAAAGAAGGTTAATTCGCCCATCATAGACATCTCAAATTCGCTAGTCATTAGATTGGAAAATCCCTTGCATAAAGCATTGTTAGTGGCACCAAATATAATGTCATCTACATAAATTTGAACTAATAAAATAGCATTGTTTTTGTGTTTGACAAAGAGAGTTGTGTCAACTTTTCCCCTAATGAAATCATTTTTCAAAAGAAATTTACTCAACCTATCATACCAAGCTCGGGGAGCTTGTTTTAAACCATAGAGAGCCTTTTTGAGTTTGAAAACATGATCGGGAAATTTAAAGTTTTCAAAACCAGGGGGTTGTTTGACATAAACTTCTCCTTCAATAAAACCATTTAAAAACGCACTTTTCACATCCATTTGATATAAGACAAAATTCATAGAGGAAGCGAAAGCAAGCAATAAGCGAATAGCTTCTATTCTAGCTACTGGAGCATAAGTCTCCTCATAATCAATACCTTCTTCTTGATTGTAGCCTTGAGCCACAAGCCTAGCTTTGTTTCTAGTGATTATACCATTTTCATCTAGTTTGTTGCGAAAAACCCATTTCGTACCAATTATGGTATGATCTTCGGGTCTTGGCACCAAATCCCAAACGTCATTTCGTTCGAATTGGTTAAGCTCCTCTTGCATTGCCAAGGTCCAAAATTCATCCCCAATTGCTTCAGAGATGGTTTTGGGTTCAATTTGAGAAACAAAAGCAGTAAGTTCTAAGGTGTTTTTAAGGGAGTTTCGAGTACTTACCTTTCCTCCAACATCGCCGATTACTTGATCAAGAGGGTGATCTTTGATCGTCCTCCATTCCTTTTGTTCTTTTGTTTCACTTTCCAATTGTGGAGCTTCTTCCGTTGATTGTTCTATAATTCCATCATTGTTTTCCTTTGGCAGTTCTTCATGTATTTTGTTTTTCAAATTACTCAAGATATCTGCAAGATCAAAACCACAATCCTTTCTCGCCAAGCGAGCATTATCTTCGGAAAACACAACATGTGGGGATTCCTCCACAATTTGGGTTCTTTTGTTAAAGACCCTATATGCTTTACTACGTGAGGAATAACCAATGAAAATAGCTTCATCCGATTTTGCATCAAATTTACCTAATTGGTCTTTGCCGTTATTATGAACAAAACATTTACAACCAAAGACACGTAAGTGGGAAATATTGGGTTTTCTACCCTTATACAGTTCATATGGGGTTTTCAAGAGTATCGGTCGAATTGCTACTCTATTTAAAACATAGCAAGCGGTACTCACGGCGTCCGCCCAAAAATGTTTGGGAATCTTAGCTTCGTCGAGCATGGTTCTTGCCATCTCTTCGAGACACCTATTTTTCCTTTCCACCACCCCATTTTGTTGTGGTGTACGTGGAGCGGAAAAGGTATGCTCGATTCCGAGTTCGTCACAAAAATCCGCAAAGAGATTGTGATCAAACTCTCCCCCATGATCACTTCTAATTGAAGTGACGGTAGATTCCTTTTCGTTTTGAACACGTTTAAGAAAATACTTGAAATTTTGAAAAGCGTCGCTTTTATTTGCAAGAAATAACGTCCATGTAAATCTAGAAAAGTCATCAACAATTACAAAAGCATATTTATTTCTTCCTAGACTTTCAATACGAGAAGGTCCAAATAAATCCATATGAAGTAATTGTAAAGGTCTAGAAGTTGAAACAATATTTTTGGATTTAAAAGATGCTTTGGTTTGCTTCCCTTTTTGACACGAATCACACATAGAATCATTTTCAAACTTTAAATTAGGAAGACCAACTACTAAGTTTTGAGAAAGCAATTTATTTAAAAGATGCATGTTCATGTGTGCTAATCTACGATGCCACAACCAAGTATTATCCTCTTTGCTCATTAAGCAATCAACATATTTGGGAGAGGAGTTTGCAAGATCAACCATATAGATATTATCAACTCTAAAACCACGCAGTATGATCTTGAAGTCACTACGTCTAAACACAAGACATTCATCCGAATCAAATAGAGCAAGATTTCCCTTGTCACATAATTGGCTTATGCTCAAGAGATTATGCTTTAATCCTTTCACAAGCAATATATGTTTAATAGAGGAGTTTTCGTCCTTACCAACCGATCCGATGCCGATTATTTTTCCTTTATTGTTGTCGCCGAAAATGACGTTTCCTCCTTCTTTGTGCTCTAGTTGAAGGAATTTGGATTCATCTCCCGTCATATGTTTGGAGCATCCACTATCAAGGTACCATAGTACACTTGATCCCTTCAAGCACACCTACAAAACAATTTCATATTCTTTAGGTACCCATGCCATCTTGGGTCCTTGGGGGTTAGACAAATAATGATTATAGTCATACGAGATGCCCTGCACCCACCCCCCGAGTATATGCTTCAACAGGAATCACACAAGGGTAGATTAGAAACCTCTGGTAAAATGCCCGCCCGTAACCCAGCAGATAAAGTACATTACATAGTCCAGGGATTGGCGACTTACCCATTCAGTGACTTTGGCACTGGACGTTCCCAAAATGGGGACTATCGGGTAAATTCAATATAATAGACGCCTGTTGGCATTCCAGCCTTCCTTCTCCTTTCAGGGCCTATCCGAAAGAGAATCCAGTACTTCTTGGTCGTGAATATCTGAACTGGTTGTTTGCTGTTCAAGAATTCTTGTTTAGGCGAAACACATCGGTGCAATGTGACCTATACGATTGCAGTAATGACATGTTGCGTTCGGATTGTGCATGTGTATAGGTGGAGCAAAATACGTTCTGGGTGATCTATAGTCATTCCTAGATGCGTTGAAATTTCTAGAATCATTTCTAGGGTGATTTATCCTAGATTCGTTAACAGACATCCTAGAATTCTTTCTAGGTGATCTAAAGTGGTTAATTCTAGACTCATTGTACCAATTTCTAGAATTGTATCTAGGTGTTCTAGAATTATTAGCCCTAGACTTGTTTTCATACATCCTAGCGTAGTGTCTAGGTGATCTAAAGGAATTTGTCCTAGACTCGTTTACAGTCCTAGAGTTATTTCTAGGTGGAGCAGTAAAATTCCTAATGTGATTTTTGCTTTTATGCCGTTGATTATTCTTAGGCGTTTCCTTTTCCTCAACAGTCTTAGGAATGTTTACACTAAGTGATTCTAAAGTTTTCCTAAGTTCTGCGTTTTCTAACTTCAAAGAGTCGCAGGAAGTACAAGTAGAGCATTTATCAATATAAGAAGCTTCATGCATAGTCTTAATGACTTGTCTAAGTTCTACACTATCATTTTGCAAAAACTGATTTTCTTTTACAAGATTCTCGTTATCAAGAGACAGATTTTCAAAAGCTTTTTGTTTTAAAGAAAGTTGATTTTTGAACTCTTTTTCTTTCAATAAGAGACGTTCTTCAAAATCCTTTTCTTTTAAAGAGAGATTTTTCTGAAAATCTAATTCTTGCTGGGAAAGTGATTTCTTCAAATCTCTAATCATTTTGACAGCATTACCAAATTCACCATACAAATCTTCATATGCATTTTGTAATTCTTTGAACGAGTGAGAATTAGAGATACTTACCTCTTCTTCGTTGTTTCCTTTGTCGGCCATCAGACATCTGATATTTGATTCATCATTTGAGCATTTTTCCACTTGAGATATTCTTTCATGAATTTCTTCAAGCTTATCCCATATTTCCTTAGCAGTTTTGTAGTGGGAGATTTTTCGCCAGATTTCCTGGTTCAAGGATTTATACAACATATTTATCGCATTAGTGTTATATTCACTTACCTTGGCTTTCCCAACTTTTGTCGTCATTTGATTTCCATGCTTGATGATTTGCCATAGATAGAGGTCGTTTGCTATCGTAAAAACTCTCATTCGTTCTTTCCAAACTGAGTAGTTGTTTTCACCCAATTTTGGAGGCGACGTGTCACATTCACCTTCACCTATTCCTGCAAAAAAATCTAGAGTAGAAGCCATGGATGGTTCTCTCAAACTGTTAAGTTTTTCAGAGAGTTGGGCTCTGATACCAATTGTTAGAAATAACGCTCTACGCTAGAGGGGGGGTGAATAGCGTTTTAATGAAATTTAGCGTTTTCTTGCGGAATTTAAATTTTACAGGAAGTAAATAAGTGCAATAAAAATAACTTACACAAGGATATATCCTGGTTGGCCACAACAGTGGTTAGTCCAGTCCCCGAGAGACTCTCTCGAGATTTTCTACTAACTTGTTAAGCTTACGGGTGCTTAACAAACCTTTACAGTTGCTCGGAGATACAATCTCAAAGACTTCACTTGCTCGGAGGTTCCTCACCTCAAAGACTTCACTTGCTCGGAGGTTCCTCACCTCAAAGACTTCACTTGCTCGGAGGTTCCTCACCTCAAAGACTTCACTTGCTCGGAGGTTCCTCACCTCAAAGACTTCACTTGCTCGGAGGTTCCTCAACACAAGAGAATCAAAATTCTCTTACAAGTATTTGAAATACTTGAACACTCACTTAACAAAGGTACTCCTTGATGAGTAGATATGAGTAAAATAATACGCTCAAGATCACAACAACTTTGAACAATAATATGGCTCTCAAAAGCTTTATGAAATGAGTAGAAAATGATGAACAATTGAATGAAAGCTTAAAGCAATGTAATGATCAGTTAGTGTATGTTGTTGTGTTTAAAACACTGAGTTGAAGCTGTATTTATAGGTGCAAAACTTGGTCTTACCGTTATCTAATTGCCAATTAAGAATTGCTGAATTTACTCAGTGATAATCGATTGTCAAGACCGAACAATCGATTATCTGCCAGTCAGATCAAAAATCAATCCTAGATTTAACACTTCACAATCGATTATACATAATCTATAATCGATTACTGGCAAAATTCAAAAACAGATAATCGATTACACCAAATCCATAATCGATTATATTGGCAACGTTCTAAAAATCATTTCCGGATTTTAAGCAAAACATCGATTATATAAAATCTATAATCGATTACCTCAGCAACGTTCTAAAAATCATTTCCAGATTTTAAGCAAAACATCGATTATATGAAAACCAATAATCGATTACTTTGAGGTATTTGAAAATCATTTGACAACGGTCAGCTTCAACAATCGATTGTCCTTTGCAACAATCGATTATTTGTTATTTTCTGAAAATCATGAAACTTACTGTCTCAGTGATAATCGATTATTTAAAGCCATAATCGATTACTTGTTATTTTCTGAAAATCATGAAACTTACTGTCTCAGTGATAATCGATTATTCAAAGACATAATCGATTACTTAATTAAATTTAAAATCACTGAAAGACATTGTCTCAACATAATCGATCACCATTAGTTCATAATCGATTATTTTGAGTATTGAAAAACTTTACCTCAACAACAATCGATTGGCATTTGATCACAATCGATTATCATGCAGATTTGGAAAAACCTGATGTTCACTGTCTTACTCACAATCGATTACCATTAATTCATAATCGATTGTTATGCAGTCTTGGCTCAGAAACAATCGATTATCATAAGTACATAATCGATTATTTTAGCCCAGATTTTTGAGGCATGTTTAGAAAACATTTTGTCTAATGTAAATATGCATCATTTGAAATCATTTGATACAGAAATAAGTATGCATGATTTTGGAAAATAGTTTTATGAGAGAAGCCATGTTATGGAGTCAAGTTATAGGATCAAGATCACATTTAAGAATAACTCAATAATAACAATTAAAAAACAACGTCTTGGGCTTCAATCTCAACATTTGTGTTCTTGTACTTGAACTCCGTCATATATCAATTTGTGCTTTGTTTGTCATTCATCAAAACCTACAAAAGAATACACGTTTAGTATATCGCATTGAGAACGTGTTTCCAACAGAAGCTTCGTGAATGCTAGCCGTTTATTGTGAATGCGACGGTCACTTAAGCTGGCTTCATCCCGGACGCGATTGGCCTATCGCGAACGTGATGAAGACCCATCCAGTGATTTTAAAAACAGAATCAAAACAAGATTTAACCCAAAATTTCATAACTTCTTCTTCCAAACTCCAAATTGGGCAATTTTTGAAAGGGTATTTCACCAAAAATTCATAGAGATGTAATCATAAACTCATTTTCTTCAATTTCCATTAACGCCCATTAGATTTCTAGGCTTAAATCATGTTTTAAGGGTAGAAACTTAGGAATATGCGTAGAGTTACGGCTTTTTATATATTTTGGATTGAGTCCTCATTTTGGGTCAAATTTTGGAACTAATAATATAGTCGGGCTCATGAGTGAATGGATGATCGGGTTTTTGTCTGAATATCGTGTTTTGACCAAGCAGGCCTGAGGTCAATTTTTGACTTTTTGGGAAGAATGATGGGAAAGCTATTATTAAGCGTTGGAATTGCATTGTTTAGCGTTTATTGATGTTATTAAGTCGATTATGTCTAGATACAATTGATTTAGAGCCAAATTCAAAAGAAAAAGCGGTGTTTGAGGCTTTAGTTGGTTGTGGAAGTTCGAGATAAATGTTTAGTCTAACCTTAGCTTAAGGGATTAGGAGTTGAGTCCTATTTGCTTCTTGTCTAGTACGACGTATAGGCATGGTGACGAGTATATATACGTTAGTGTCGAGCATGACCGTGAGTCCTAAATTGCAATTTATTGTGTTCTTGAATAATACTACGGATGCTTAAATTGATGGTTCTCGGTATTGAATAAGGATTAAGATTAGTCTCGTGGAAATTACTTATGATTGAGCATTGGTATTAGCTTAGGTATTTAGATATTGGAACAAGATTATATAGATGTTGGAACAATGTTATATTTGGATACGGCTACGCGTCACAACAATGTTATATTTGGATTGGGTTGCAAGCCACAACAATTTTATATTTAGATCGGGTTGCATGCCGCAACAATGCTATATTTGGATCGGGTTGCACGCCGCAACAGTGATATAAATAGACCAGGTTGTGCGCCACAACAATGATACAGTTGGATCGGGTTGCACACTGTAACAGTGTTAAATGATAGGGATCGGGTTACGCGTCACAACAATATTATTATTGTTTTGTTATAAATCTTATATTGGTCGCTTGTGTTTCTCTTAAATTACTTCTAGGGTTGATATTTCCCCGCAACATGTACCCCCCCCCCTCCCATCTTTATTTTTTATTCCTATTTTATTTTCCGCTGCATATTATATAACTATACAGGTTTATCTGGAGTCTGGTCCTAGCCTCGTCACTACTTCGTCGGGGTTAGGCTAGGCACTTACCAGCACATAGGATTGGTTGTACCATCTGTTGATGCAACACTCTGCACTATGTGCAGATCCAGGAGCAGCTTTTGGACACTAGCATTTGGGGTGGCTGCCTTCAGTACAACTAGAGATCCCGAGGTAGTCCTGGAGGCGACCGCAGGCCCGACATTCTCTTCTATCTTATTATATACTTTGTTATCATTTGATTTCGAGATAGATTGTATTTCTTTCAGACGCTTGTTGTATTAATCATAGTCCGTCCATGATATGGTGACACCGAATTCCGAGTAGAGACGTATATTGTCATTGTCGTACTGGTTTTTGTTATTTTATCATACTAAGTCATCCGCCAGATTTTATTTATCGTTAATACTTCAATGTTGATTATCTGTTAATTCAAATTGATAAAAAGGGCTAAAATGAAAGAGTTAGTGATTCTTTATTTCGCGGCTTGCCTAGCATCTACGAGTAGGCGTCATCACGACTCCCAAGGGTGGGAAATCGGGGTCGTGACAATCTTGTTCCGCAATTCTCTACACTTGCAGCAGTTCACATTAGTCGGAGTTGAGGCTGAAATTTGTTCACTTGCAATGTGTCTCAGGTTACCTATCTAGTTCTTGACAGTAAGTTTGTTAGATCATCAAAATATAAGGCAAAGATATTGAAACCCATCAATTTTCCGCTTTATGATGATGATAAACTTAGACATTGATAATATATATTTAGGACAGAAATAACCAGATGAGATAACAGGAACTTCACAAGTTCCTCGTGACTTTATACTTCCCCTTTAGTCAGATCCCTAATTCAATAATTCAATTTTACAAGTTCCCCCTGACTTATGCTTCCCCCTTAATCAGATCCCTGATTCAATTATACTTCCCCCTTTAGAATCATTAAAAATAAACAAACAAACAATTAGCATAAATAAGTCTAACATAGCCAATACATGCCACATATGTACACACAACATGACAAAAAAAGAGAAGCAAAGGGAAATAGCATTATTCAAGCAAAAAGAAGAGTTGTTTTATTGATATAAAAGCGGGCTGATTGAAAATGAGCAGTAACAGCAAAATCCAACACGCCACCACAAACAAAAATCAAACAAAAGGAGAGTAACAGCCACACAACACTATAACAAAAGACAATTGGTCACTGAGAAGTTCCTAAGGGGCACTAGAAGAAGGAGACTTGGAGAAGGAGGCTGGTTTTCAGAACTAGGTCCATACGGGCATTTGCAAATAGCTGCTCTTAAAGCTTTTTGCATCTCTCTTTCTCAATTCAACATTGTACCTTTAGCTTCTATGATTGTTATGCGTTTACCTGCAACGATATAGATATGAGTTAGGCCCAGTCAGAAAACACTTTTAGCCAATTTTACCTGAATGAAACTTTCATGGTCATGTGAGCAGAACCAGGTTCTATCGTAGGTTTAATTAACCCAAGTGTCATCATATTTCTCTCAAGGTGTTCCCTGCTTACATCTTTTGTTAAGATATCTGCAATTTTATCTTCTGTGCAGCAGGATCTCATACAAATAAGTCCCATTTGCCACATTATCTCTAAGACAATAGTATCTGACATTAATGTGTTTGGTTCTCTTGTGCTGGACCAGGTTCTTTGCCATGTTAAGAACGTCTACTTCAGCCTTTGAAAGATCGACTGGGTTGTGTTTCCTTGTACCCCATGAGATTAAGCATGATACAATAGAATGAGCCATTCCAGATGTGCTCTTCTTGACCACCAGATAACCTTGTTTCTTTCAGATTGATGCACTTCCTCTTGCATTGTTCTAGTCTAGGCAACATTTTTCAAGGGGGTGATTATGTTATCAGGTGGGGGGGAGCTTTTGTGTTTCCAATTGGGGACTAAAGTTTGATTAGTAGAAGAACTAGGAAAATTAAATAGATTTCCCTGCACTCCCTGTTTTAATACTTGTGGAGTACCTTGCACTGCATCTCTAACTCTTTCTTTAGCTTCAGTGGTAGTAATTGAAGTACCATGTTCCTTTTGAGAAGTGGAAGACGATGTTGCACTGTCTTCACCTGTCTCTGACTCATCATATCAGCCTTGCCATTTGATATATCAGGTATTTCCCAGGAACCAAACGTGGCTCATTATCTTGATCATCATTGTTTCCTCCCTTGTTAGAGCAGGTGTCTCTTTGAATCTTTCTTCCACACATTGTATCCTTTTGTTGTAGACTTTGTAGGTTTTGCTTTGAGAGGAATATCGTAGAAAGATTCTTTCATCACTTTTTGCATCAAACCTCCCAAGTTGGTCTTTCCCATTGTTGAGAACACAACATTTGCATCCAAGGGTTCTTGGATGAATTATCTTTAGTTTTCTTCCATTGAGCAACTCATAGAGGATTTTGTTTAAGAGGGACCTAATCATACACTTGTTCACCAAGTGGCAAGCAGTGCTTATTGCTTCTGCCCAGAATGTTTTTGGCGATTCCACTGTCAATGAGGGTTGTCCATGCCATGTTTTCTAGAGTTATCTTCTTTCTTTCACCAACACCATTTTGCTATGGAGCTATTGGTGCTGAGAAGCTGTGAATGATACCATTTTCATTACACAACTTATCAAATTTGGCATCATCAAATTATGTCCCCCTGGTCAAATCTGATGCAAGCTACCTTCAATTTCATCTTCACTTGGATCTTCTTTACAAAGGCCACAAATACATCAAAAGTATCATCATTTGTTCTAAGAGACAGTGTCTAGGTGAATCTTGAATTTGCTAGACCACGAACCAGGTCCTTTTGAATCAATTTATCCATAAGTGAGAAGCTTGGATGCTCAAAACTTTTATGCCAAAGTTATGCATCATTGTCAACTGCCTTCAAGGTCTTCCTCTACTAGCAAGTTTTTTCGGAAAATTCTATTTATTCTGGTGTGGATGGCAGGCAGGCCTATATTTCTTGGTTTTAATAGGACTCCTTACAAGCGTTGTTTCTATATACTATTATCTAAAAATAATAAAGTTATTAATGACTGGACGAAACCAAGATCATATCACCAGCTTGTAGAGATTCAAAGTCAGCAACGTAGATGTTCTTGTATCTTTTGGCTACTAAGACCATTTCGTCAGTTACCAAATTGGTAAATGTGCATACTTTTGATAAAAACTCTACTCTGTTCCCTTTATCACAAATTTAAGAAATACTCAAGAGACTATACTTCAGGTCATCCACATAGTACATGTTCTCAATTGAGTGTGAAAGAGACTTTCCAACTTTTCTAACATAGAGAACGTACCCCTTTTTTCCTTTCCAAATGATAAATTCTCTCCCTACAAGGCTTTCAGTGAGAGAAAATCTATGGTGTTTCCAATCATGTGCTTTGAGCATCCACTGTCCATGATCAATTGCAGTTCGCTTCCTCCCACTATTCCCTGCACATATAATTTATGTGTCAGATTTAGGAACCCAAACTAGTTTGGGTCCCTTGTAATGAAAAAAGGGCTGAATAAGAGCCTTTCTAGTCCATGCAGGCAATATTTGTTTTTTGCGAATGGTACCTGGTACCTCTTTAGTAGTCACCTTTTCAGAAAACACTGTGTTTTTTCTAAATAGATTGAACCCTGGCCTGACAACTTTCTTTGAAGTGACCATTGTCACCACAGTGGGTACAAACCTAGTTATCAGAAACTGTGACGTACTTGCTGTGACGGTTGTAAGGGGATTTCTTTGGAACCCTATTCCCTGCCTGTTTCCACTATTTTTGAATTACATGGAAGTGACAACATCTGTGGACTAGGTCCACTTGAGAGATTTCTCAAGATCAATTTTTACTTTCTTCAATTAAGCTTGAAGCTACCTAGTTTTCTCGAATTCACCACATAGACTAGTTCTTACATCATTTAATTCTTTTTCAAGTTTGATGTGTGTCTCACTAGCTACTTCCTTCCCTTTTTCGATACTTACATTCATGTGTTCAGATTTGGGTCCCTCAATGGTTTCCTCTAGATTTGTGATAACCACTAAAAAATCATCCCTTTCTTGCTTAGTAACAACAATTTTATCTTCTAGGGCATTCTTTTCTTTGCTTAGGTTTTCTATGCTTTCCTTCAAGCCAAAAACCACTACCATTATGTCATCTCTTTCATTTTTTACACTATTTATTTTTCAATTAGAGCTTCCTTTTATTTTTCAAGATTAGCTATGGTCTCATTAAAATCCACCACACAGACCACCAGATCTTCTCTAGATTGTTCAACATCTCCTAGCTCTATGGTCAGGGCCTCCTTATCATTTCAAGACTATAATATGCATCAATTAAAATATTTTCTAGAGACATCAAATTCTTATAAGAATAGGACTTCAGATTTCTTTGAATATCCCTGGAATTTACCCCATCATTTTCATCCTCTTCATCATCATCAGACTGAGCCATCAATGCAAACAATGGGTCATATTTCTTTCCTTCAGTTTCCACTGCGATCACCGAGTTGTTTTCTGCATCTGATTTCCCTTCTAATTCATTCTAAGAGTCTCCCCAAGCAATAAGAGTTCTCCTCACAACATTGTCATCTGCACTTTTTCGGTTGAATCATTTGTCAGGAATCGGGTTCCTTTTTGCTTCTTCATCATATTTTTGTTTGTAAGGCTCATATTTCATAAATGGACAGTATTTGATTAAATGCCCTGGCTTTCCGCACTTGTGACAGAGATCATTGTTTCTTGTTTTGCTTATACTACCTCTCTTAGGTATGCCATCGTTTCTTCGAACTACTTTCTGAAATCTTTAGTAAGATAGGCCATATCACTATCTTCTTCACTTGAGTCATTCTTTTCATCTTGTATGTGTTCAGATTTCCAATCGTCTAATCCATGGTTAGAGTTTATAAATATTTAGCTTCAGTGAGAGCATCCACCTTGCTCTCCCAACAACCAGGTAGAACACAGAGAAACTTTGTTACAAGCTTGTTTTGGGAATAACTTCTCCAAGTAAATGAAGCTCATTTATGATAGATGTGAATCTATATCCCGACGCAAACCCCAATCCGGTTATGATGGCGCCTCTTGTGAAGACAAGGCCAGCCAACTAACCCATTTTCGTCTTTTTAGAATAGTTAATATCAATAAACAATTTTAGCATGATTTAAGTAACCACGGTCTATACAAAGGGGTTCTTTATGAAGTGCGGAATACAGTCCAACACTGGGGTGTCACAAGTCACAAACATCTATTATAGTATAAATACAACTAAGGCCTGAAATATTTAAAATACTACTGATAAACAAAAGGAAGAAATGTGATGCCGCAAATGATGGTAATCACCTCGCTAAACTCCAATAACTTAGCCTCCGATCAGCTCAAACCCGCTACCGGGTGAACAAATACCTGCATCTGCACACGAGGTGCAGGGAGTAAAGTGAGTACTCCCACTCAATGAGTAATAAAGGTAAATAATAACTGAGCAGTAAGAAACTACGTAAGCAAACCATCATGTTGTACAAAGCAGTGTAAAACCTTTTGAGAAAAACAATGAAGTTGTGAAATCTTAGAAACGCCTTTGCTCAGTTTAAGACTTTCTGAAAAATGGCTTTTTTCAACAGTTATGCAAATGAATGCAAAACAAATACTGCAGATAAGCACAGAAATCCGCCCCTCGGGCATGACACCTACTCAATAGATAATGACAGACAATTGGGTAGATACCACGTGAAGAAACACAAACAACAGATAATAGCAGACAAATGATGCAAGTAAATACATGTCAGTATCATATACTAACCACTGCGGCGTGCAGCCCAATCCATATATCGTTGCGGTGTATAGCACGATCCATACATCGACGCGGCGTGCATCCCGATCCATATATTTCATTGATGGTGCTCACTGGGGGTGTGCAGACTTCAGGAGGGTCCCCTTACGGCCCAAGCGCAAACATTAAGCCATCTCGTGGCATCAAATCCAGGCCATCGGCCTCATATCGGTACCAGCATAACATTATTGCAGTGCGCAGCCTGATCACATAGTATCCTCACAACACAGGCCCTCGGCCTCACTCAGTCAGATAAAAAATTATCACAAGCCCCTCAGGCATTTGTAAAATAGTAGTTCTTAGCCCAAAACATCATTTAGAAATATCGTTTAACTCTCAAAACTGAGTAAAATGGCTAAGTTGTAAAACACTGGAAATCTGTATGACTAAGTTCAAGAAATACGTCAAAACAGTGAGGAAACAATGATAATAATCCCTGAAGGGTTCAAATAGTTGTCATGAAGCACAAGTATGGCAGTCAACCCAAGTCATGATGATAACAAGTAAGTTTGAGTAAAAGACACGGTAAAATCATCAATTGGGACAGACCAAGTCACAATCCCCAACGGTGCTCTACCCCACGCTCTCTATCCAGCGTGCAAGTCACTGCAATATAGCACTACGATGTGCAATCTGGGTTTCAGACCCTCAGAATATCATTTACGATCATTACTCACCTCGAAACGGCGAAATCTCTAGGTCACGACGCCTTTGCCCCTAAAATTGGCCTCCACGTGCGTCGAGTCTATGCAAAATCAGAGCGAATACATCACAATATGCTAAGGGAAAAAAGGCCAAGCGAAAACAATCAATAACGGGCACAATTCTTGATACCAAAACCCAAGCCCTGGGCCCACTTATTGAAACTCAAAATTTTTTACGTCATTAGATTCCTTATCTCCTCACAAGTTCATACATACCAAAAGTTCTTAAATCCGCCCTCAAATGGTCTTTCAAATCCATAAATAAAATTTCAAAATCCCAAGCCCTAGTTCTTCTATTTTTAGCTTAATTTCCATGAATTTCTAGGTGGATTTCACAATATAATCGAGTTTTGAGACCAAAATTTTTACCTCAAATCATTTCCCCTTGAATCCCTCTTCAATATTCTTCAAAGATCTCTCACGATGAGCAGCAATGGGTGAAAATAGACCCACATTCGCGAACAAGATGATTTCAAAAATATTCTGCCCAAGCATATTTTCTTCTATGCGATCGCGAAGCACAAAACTTTGTCCTCTGATTTAACTCTATGCGAATGCAACAGAACCTGTGCGAACGCGATGCACTGCTGTATAACTCTATGCGATTGCGAACAGCCCTCCGCGTTCGTGATGAACGATTTCCAACAAATACCTCAGGTCAACTTTACTCTATGCGAACGCGACCAGCCCTACGCGTTCGCGATCAACGATTTTACCCAGCTACGCGATCACATACCTACTTGTGCGAACGCGAAGAAAAATTTAAATGCTCCCTCCAAGGCTTCTATGGGATCGTGAGAGAGCCAATGCGATCGCAATGAAAAAAAATCCAGCAGATGAAACCTGCAATTTTCTGAAGTTCTCAAAACATGAAATTGATCCACTAAACCCCCTGAAACACGCTCGAGGCCCTCGGGACCCGCAACCAAACCTAAAAACATAACCCATACTATGATTCAAACTTGTTCCAATCATCAAAGCACCTCAAACAGTATCAAATTACTCAAAACTCATCGAATTCAAGCCTAAACTTCCAAAAACTTCCGAAACACACTTTCAATCAAAACCCAACAAAACAATGTCCGAATGACCTGAAATTTTGCACATACATCCCAACTGACATAATTAAGCTAGTGCAACTCTCGAAATTCCATTTTGACTCTTGGATCAAAATCTCACCGACCAACCGGAAATCGCCAAAATCTCAACTTCACATATTCAAGCTAAACTCTACTCCGGACCTCCAAAACCAATTCCGATCACACTCTGAAGTCATAAATCACCCAACTAATCTAACCGAATCATAAAAATTCTTATCTAATCTCATATACAAATAAGTCAACCATTGGTTAAAACTTTCAAATTCAAAGTTTTTAACTGAAACTGTTCTTTTAAAATTCGTTCCAATTTCTCTGAAACCAAAACCATCGATCAACATTAATCATACATTACACGGGTTATGCCGTGCCCGATAACTAGCGATTAAAGTGAAAATCTTAAAACGACCGGTCGGGTTGTTACATACTCCCCCATTTAAACACAAGTTCATCCTCGGACGTCCCAGAGTTGTTTTAAAAGCCAGTCAATCATTGAATAACCTTACCATGCATGTACCCGGGGGTAATCCCACGTCACCCTATCTCATATAGATCTGATAACACATTGCAACTGAAATTACATAATCCATCCTGGCCCATAAACTATAGACCCACATTTCCACTCCTGAAACTATCAATACGATCAAAACCTCAAACCTACACTCTGGATAGGCCTGAACCATCTGTAATAACCCTTATCTGCAACCTCAAGTGCAATTATCTGATATATGACGTAACTCAAACACATATAGTGATAACTTCCATTAACAACAGCTGCACACAACACCCGAATACCGATGGGAAACCTCTTATCAATTAAAGTCTCATTCCAACACTTCCATATACTGCCAATGATAAATGAACCACACAATAAACCATAACTATATCTCAAATCAGCCATCCATAAGGTTACTTCTCCTTTGGCAAGGACCATCGAAAATTTCTGAACTAAACCTCAATATTTATCCGTCAAACATGTTGAAATTAAATCTGTTTGCATTCATTACAGACCCCAACTACCTCATCTAATCCATTACAATTACTCTGGTGATATGACACACCAAGACAGGCAAAAGCCACAACTTGTGTAGTCCGTGCACCAATAAGCAATAATCCGAACATACTCAAACAAAAGAGTTATACCTCAAGCTTACCAGTATCATCACAACACACGGCTGAGAACCCGTCTCTCATAATAGAAATAGAAAACATGAATCTAACCCGCAATATCATATCTCACATAGCTTCGCTACAAATGCACGATCCTATCCAAACACTGTTCCGTATGAAACACCTCAAGTCACTATGCTCGAAATTGACAACCCCGCATAATCTGATGCCTGGAACCAAAGTAATTCACTACACCCACGGTGAAACAAGTAACATATACCAACAGACCCAATAGGGCATAACTGATACGCCATCCACCGAGCAACACCTAATTGCTTTTCCCGCTCGACTTCCACTATAAACCCAAATAGAACTGCATCATATGAGCCTATAACCAACAAATCATAACGTCTCGCAACACAGAAAGGCCACTGATAGATCTCCCACATCACTAGTAAGCTCAATAATGGTCGAATCTATCTATCCCTCAACAATACAATTTGGGGCCAACCAAGCTGACTCAAGCTAGAACACGCATCCACATTGGCCTAACAACGAACTCTTTATTAGGGAAATCCTGAAGTTTTTCTTTCCACTATTATAACTCCTATTGGTGCACACGGTGCCTGGCACCAAATCAATACTGAATCCACAACCTCGCACGGCAACATGCCCGGCCACAAGAAACACATAGAAAAACTCACTCAGCACCGTAACTAAATAAATATAAGGAGCCTCAGCACTGACGCTCATCACAAGAGCCCAAGTAAGAAAGACAATCCTTCCCAGCCATCCGTTGGGTCTTCAAAATTTAAAACCACTCTACCAGGATATACTCTGATGCACCTCGCTACTCAACCCGTGGCATTTCCGGCATAGCCCGTAGCACAATAGTCCAAAATAATCCAACACGGAGACAACCAGTCTAACCCCAATATCATATCCAATATCTAACATACCAAGCAACAAAAGATCCACTCATGCCTTGAAATCCCGATAGTCCCTAAACAGTGTCGTCACACAGTCCACAACCACAACATAGCCTAAATATAAGAACTTCTATCTCCAATCCAGATGGCACATGAATTACCATATCCGATCCCAATTCCTTCGCCTGAATACATGCCACACCTCTAATACCCAGTCATTTCGCGAGAGATACTCAAAATTCTTCTATGCCACAAAGCAAACTCGAATATTAGCAGTCGATCCAGCCAGAAAGTGCCGCAATACTACCGAAGTGCCATCAACTTAATCATATTGCCCTTTTTCTGAAACATACTCTCGTCAAATCACTACCAATTAACAATACCATTTCCTTAATCATCTGAGGCTACCCGCTGCCTAAGAGTTTTATGAACTTCCTTTCAAAACTGAACTTAAACCTCACACACGCAAATCTTGATCCTTCACAACAACCCGCATATACCATACCATCCTAGGATAATATGAGAAATTCATCTCCCTTCCAAGCAACAGACATCTACGTACTCAACTAGTCCAGTACCTTCCATTGGTCCCATCCAGAAGAAAAATCACTATACATATCATGCTCCGTATGCCCATAGAAGATATACATCTCCAAACCATGGTAAGATCCATCAAGAACTCTCTGAGTTCCCCTTGCACAAATAAGACCTTCCAGAGCTGAATTCTTCTAACTATACCAAGCTAAGAATGCCGTCAAAACCTAAGAGCATTGCTGCAAAATACCTGTAAGAGCTCATCACCTCGAACACACACAAAGAATTAATAATATCCTTACCATATCGGTCCAGTCTACTATCAAGCTACTCCAGCTATCTAAATTTCCTTCTGATTCACTTTCAACTTGATATTCCCTCTTGTTGTAGCACCACAATTCCTCACCCTAAGCATACCATTCGAGACCCAAGCATAAATCCACATTTTCTAAGGCCCATAAGACGTTGAATACTCTCTCAAATATTCGCGGAAACACCACATTCCAGAATGCTTTACTCTGAAGAACTTCCTGTGAATCCAAATTCATTACCCTTACTTTCCTGATACTGTTACATAGAATTCCATAATTAACATAGAAATACCACAAGTCTAGACCGCTTCCACTGAAAACTCGGTTTCTAACCACATATACAACCTTAAGATACCCGATTGTTCCATGTAGAATCTTGAACACATAAGAACCATTCTCGAAAGTCATTCACTCTTATTCAACTGCAATTTACCTGACCTAACGAACAGAACCACCCGTACCTTATTGGTACTCCGATACCACTGAATGAAATCCTCATCCCAATACAACGAAGAACTTCCTACTCTATGCACTAAGACTTATTCACCAACGACAACTTAAGACATCTCATGATTCCTTTACCCTAAGAAGCATAATATAACCTTTGCCCAAAATTTTTCCTTTACTCGAACCATCCTTGGCCTCGATTTTTGTGAACCATAACTGATTTGCCCGCACGCCTCAAACGGGAACCATCATAGCACCTAATCGTGCAATCAACTACTCATTGCAGACTTCCCCACTTGGCTCGAAGCCATATGTCAAAATACACTCAATAACTCATAGCACTTATACTATATTGATGCCATACCATAATGAAATTAAACTCTATTACTTCGTAAGCTGGTGAAACACAAGTTATCTAGTACTTTAAATGTTCGTCAAATCTTGCACTCATTCTTGCAACAGCTAAGCCCACTCTTTTAAGCGGCCCAAAATTTCAAATTTTTAACACTTACACTTCAATTGCACATGAGATCTTCTAACAATCACATAAGGGTCACACAACTCCAAAACTCTTCGCATGAGATAACCCACCTGCTTTGCCTTGAATTAACATTTCTATATACCTTCCACCGCTCTGAACTGTACGCGGTCCCTTAGTCTTCCTGAGTCTAAACTCATAATGCAACATGAAGTTTACTTCACTCTCAATGGTGAAACACGAAAAGATTCTTCACATGCCCTTAATCCAGGGCTATACCTCGAATCAAGATGGAATTCAAGCACCTAATAGTTCTTTTTTTCTCCAGCAGACCTTTCATATCGTTTTTAAAATCATATGAATATACCTCGCAGTACTAACATACTCGTCACATAGCTATCCAGTCGTTACCCCTATTAATAAGGACAATACCGAACATATAATTTCGAAATACTTACTCACACAATCAGTACCTCGGTGCTCAAGCCATAGGCAAAGATCCAGCCTCAAGTCCTGTCACGCCCCAAATCTGTGGGCATGACCGGCACTCAACCGGGTATCTCCAGTCGAGTGGACCTGGGTGCCTTTCCTATTCCCCACGTGTTACCCCACATTATTCAATGGTAGTTAACCAAAAGATACCAAATTTCAATTAAAAAACGTAGGATTTCTCTTTTATAACAACACATTATGATTATCAGGGGATACATTTTACAAAACATATATTTGATTAGAAAGGTACGTGGTACACAAGTTTACAGCGCCCAAACATACACTTTTTTACATAAGTCATGACCTATATACCACTGTCTACGGAGCCTCTACGAGAATGGTAGTACAACACTTGCCGGTGACAAGGCCCCGGCTATACCTTTACCAAAAGATACAAACTCCAAAATACAACAACACGAGTGGCGTAGGCCACACATGGCCCCGGAAGGAAAGGGGATCACCAAACACGAATACTGCCGATAGAGAGGAGGAGGATGAGCTATGAATGGTGGACTAGAGTGCCTGCCACGGATCCACCTACAATCATAACACGAATGTAGAGCCCCCCAGAAAAAGGGACGTCAGTACACTTGAATTGTACTGGCATGTATGAACTAACTCTGTCCCAAATAAACTAAAGCCAAATTGCATGAACAAGTATAGAACTGATCAACAATAGTAAAGTACAACCAGGAAGCAACAACCAAACATTTCACAATAATTATTCACGTAGTCATTCAAAGGGGCAATCAATGCCCCACAGTTTACAAACTCTCCTGTTATCTCCTTTCACATTTTCACATTTATCATTTCATGATTCATATTCATATCAACAGTGATATTGGATCACATTTCCACCCTTATTGCCTCGGCCACCCTTATTGCCTCGGCCACCCTTATCACCCCAACCCACACCTTATTTCACCTTGTTGCGGCGCGCAACCCGACCCCGCATGATAGTTTTCAATTCACAACAACAAACAGCACAACAACAAGTACAAGAAATAAACCATGGCACTTTGTTAAAATAGTTCCACAACAAGGGTATTAACATCCCACAAGTAGCAACAGCAATTTTCCTCATGTTCATCAAAGTTGATACACAATTTAGATCATCACAACAATTTTTCACAACTAACCACACACAATATTCCACAATATTTTCATTTCAAGTGTTCCACATTGCTTCCATTTCCATTATTCCACATTGTTTCCATTTTTCCACTGTTCCACATCCTTTCCATTCCCGCTATTCCTCATTATTTCTGTTTCCGTTGTTCCAATTACAAGTTCCACAACATTCACCAAAAGGTACTACTGCACAATTTGTACAACACGAAAGCTTCACAATTATTTTCACATGAATATCAACTATCAAATATTTCACAACTAGCATAGGCGATTTCACGAGGATCACAGTTAGCCATACGTACCTGGAATTGAATATCCTCTTTAACCTCTACTCCAGTTCATCAAGCAATCAAGAAGGATCAATCTAATTCATGATTAATACATAGACCTTTAGCATAGGAATTCAAAATTTACTACCCAGTTTCCCTTTCTACAAGATTTTTGGGTTTTGAAGACATGCATGTGGATTTCTAACAAGAATTTTCAAAATCAAAGTATGAAACTCCCTCCACAAACCTGACTTCGGAAATTAGGGGAAAAGGGTTAGGGATTTTACCTTGAAATTAGAGGGGAAGGCAGATGCTCAATATTTTCCGGGCTTTGATGATTTTTGAAAGATCAATTGACGAAGAAATAACTTTATCTCTCTAGAACCCTCTCTTCCTTTCTCTTATTTTGTTCAGAAAATGGGTTAAAAATGAGAGATGGGGTGTTTTATTAAAAGAGGGGTCGGGCTTAGAATTTTAGAAAATAACTGAGCAAACACGATATGCGACGCCAATCTCCGATTGCAGAACTGACATCAGAATGGATCGCAGAAATGGCTCAAGTTTCAAACCTCTCGGGTTGGGAATGCGGTGACTATGCGGTTCGCATTTTGCGTTCTGCTGTAGCAGACTGCACCGCAGAACTGACCTTTGAATTTCTTCAGGGACAATATGCGATCACTCTGCGTCCGCATATTGATTATGCGATCAGAACTTTGACCGCATTTTCAACATCAAAGTTTGGTTGCTCTCTGATTCATTCTGCGATAGGAATGCGGTCCGCATAGCTGATCTGCGACTACATTCTGAACCGCATTTTGACACTTTTCTGGAAAAGTTAATTCTTTCAATTTTGAAAGGCTAAAATCAATACCAAGGGTCCGAACACATTCATAACACATAATCAGACTAGACACCACAGTTTACTAAGTTCTGAGACAAAATTATTTACGGGACCTTACATTATCCCCCGCTTAAGATCATTCGTCCTCGAACGAGAACATTGGAAATAAGCGAGTTGGAAAACATGATATGCAAGTTTCTACACCTTTTATTAACTTTCAAGTTTGTTTTACAAAAATTTCGCAAGAGTTTCCTTTGTAATATGGACATAACCACCTGTCAGAGAATCCCTAAAATACGTTCCTAAGAACCATTACACAACTTGCTACCTTTACAACAGTTATAAAATACAAAATTCTCATACTTGCACATATTCAACCCCTCAACACACTTCTAGCCATTTTGGCACAGTACATGGAATCAAATTAAGCATTAATTATCTGCACTATCAAAACCGTTTACCTGACGCATAAGTATGACAAAGTTATTTATCTCAATACAAATCCTCCATGCAACAACTAATCATTATACAATTAGAACACTTTGATACTCTCTATCCATGCAAAATTAATCATTGCCTCTTACATCACCTTACCATGAGAGCACAAAACCTTCATTACCAAAAAGGAATGCACATTGTTCAAATAATCACATCACATAAATTTTGTTAGCACAACTTGGAGAACTACCATAATAAGGCACTTGGAAAGAGAAGGGATGAATCTTACACCTAATGGAACACAACACTAGCTTCCCTTAGGAAAAGATTCGCACGATCATTCCTAGATTATTCAAATAGATGGGGGTATTTCGTCTTCATTTCATCTTCTGCTTCCCACATGGCTTCCTTGACTTGTTGGTTTCGCCACAATACTTTGATTAAAGCAATCTCTTTTTTCCGTAACTTTTGGACTTGCCTATCCAAAATAGCAACTGGAATCTCTTCATACGACAACTCTTCAATAACCTTGATGAGTTCAACTGGCATAATATTAGACGGATCACCCACAACTTTACTTAACATGGATACATGGAACACCGGGTGCACTAGGGACATTTCAGGGGGCAATTCCAACCTATACGCAACTTGACCGATCTTTCGAAGGACTTGATAAGGCCCGGTGTACCTAGGACTTAGTTTTCCTCTCTTCCCAAAGTGCATGACTCTTTTCATAGGGGACACCCTCAAGAATACCCAATCTCCTTCTTGAAACTTCAACTCTTTCCGACGCACATCCGCATAAGATTTCTGGCAACTCTGAGCAGTCTTCATCCTTTCCTGAATGACTCTTACCTTCTCCATGGCCTGATGTACGAGATCTGACCCTATTAGTTCTGCTTCGTCAACTTCGAACCACCCAATCGAGGACCTACACCTTCTTCCGTACAATGCCTCAAACGGGGCCATCTGGATGCTAGTATGGAAGCTGTTGTTAAAAGCAAACTCTATAAGAGGCAGGTGATCATCCCAATTACCATTGAAATCCAAGACACATGCCCTCAACATATCCTCGAGTGTTTGAATAGTCCACTCTACCTGGCCATCGGTCTGCAGATGAAAAGTTGTGCTAAGAATCACTTGAGTACCCAAACCTTGCAGAAATTTCCTCCATAAGATATCTGTAAACTGAGCTCCTTGATCCGAAATGATAGAAAGTGGCGTACCATGAAGCCTTACTATCTCCTTGATATACAATCGAGCATATTGTTCTGCAGTATCGGTGGACTTGACTGGCAAGAATTGAGCTGATTTGGTGAGCCTATCCACAATTTCCAATTGAGTCAAACTTGTGTTGAGTATGAGTTAGTCCTGTCACGAAGTCCATATTGATCATTTCCCATTTCCACATTGGTATTTCTATAATCTGAGTCAACCCTCCCGGCCGCTGATGCTCGGCCTTCACTTGCTTGCAATTCGGACACATAGAGACGAAATCTGCTACACTCTTCTTCATACCACTCCACCAATAGGTATCCTTGAGATCGTGATACATCTTCGTAGAGCCCGGGTGCACTGAATACCTGGAATGATGAGCCTCTGCCATTATCCTCTCCCAAAGATTATCCACGTCTGGGACACACAGCCTGTCATGGCACCGTAGCGCACCATCTTCGCTGCCGAGCGAAAATGCAAAAATTCTGTTGCTTAGAACTGCCTCCTTCAAATGTGCCAATGTTGGATCAACAAACTGCTTTTCTTTAACCTCTGCTACGAGTGACGATTCCACTGTATTATGCACCATAAGTTCCTCCTCATTCGGGGCCGTGATACAAACCCCAAGGCTGGCCAACTGATGTATCTCTAGAGCTAGGAGCCTCTGATCCGCCCTCAAGTGAGCCAAACTACCCATAAATTTCCGACTGAGGGCATCGGCCACCACGTTCGCTTTCCCTAGATGGTACAAGATGTCCATATCATAATCCTAAAGCAATTCGAACCACTGCCGTTGCCTCAAATTTAGATCCTTCTTCTTGAATAAATATTAGAGACTCTTGTGATCTGAAAACACATTTACATGAACCCCATAAAGATAATGCCGCCATATTTTCAAGGCGAACACAACTTCCGCAAGCTCCAAATCATGCGTCGGATAATTCTTATCGTGATTCTTGAGTTGCCTAGAAGCATATGCTATGACCTTTCTGTGCTACATCAGGACACACCCTAAACCAACCCTAGAGGCATCACAATAAACCACAAATCCCTCAATGCCCTCTGGAAAAGCCAACACTGGTGCTGAAGTCAAACTTGTCTTCAGTTCTTGAAAACTTTTCTAACAAGCATCTGACCACTAGAACTTGGCTGATTTCTGCGTCAATTTGATAAATGGGGAGGCGAGGGTGGAGAATCCCTCTACAAACCTCCGATAATACCCTGCTAACCCCAAAAAGCTACGGATCTCCATCGGGGTCATGGATCTAGGACAATCCTTCACCGTCGCAATCTTTTGGGGGTCCACCTAAATCCCCTCACTGGAAACAACATGACCCAGAAAAGCGACGGACTCCAACCAAAATTCACATTTGGAAAACTTGGCATACAATTGGTGCTGATGAAGAGTCTGCAAAACCGCTCTGAGGTGATTGGAATGATCTTCCCTGCTTCGCAAATATACGAGGATGTCGTCAAGGAACACAATCACGAAGGAGTCTAATAATGACTTGAAGACCCGATTCATAAGATCCATAAAAGCTCTCGGGGCATTGGTTAGCCCAATAAAATGACCAAAAATTGAAAGTGGCCATAACGAGTTCTGAAGGCGGTCTTAGGAATATCCTGCTCCTTGATCTTCAATTGGTGGTACCTGGACCGCAAATCAATTTTTGAGAAGAACCTTGCACCTTGCAATTGATCGAACAAATCATCTCCAAGGCAAAGGGTACTTATTCTTGATGGTGACTTTATTAAGCTGCCGATAATCAATACACATCCTAAGCGACCCCTCTTTTTTCTGACAAAAAGAACCGGAGCACCCCATGGCGACACACTTGGCCGGATAAACCCCTTCTCCAATAGATCCTTCAACTGCTCTTTTTACTCCTGCAACTCTGCCAACGCCATTCTATACGGGGGAATAGATATTGGCTAGGTATCTGGCAATACATCAATCCCGAAAATGATCTCCCTATCTGGAGTGATCCCTGGAAGCTCATCTGGGAATACCTCAAGGAACTCTTTCACAACTAGCACAGACTCGGTGGAAGGAACCTCTGGAGTAGTGTCCGCCACCCGAACTAAATGATAAATACACCCTTTTTTGATCATCTTCGAAGCCTTGAGGTAGGAAATAAACTTACCCCTCAACACAACACCATTTCCCTTCCATTCAACAACCGCCTCATTTAGCTCGAGTCTCATGACTCTCGTCCGGCAATCAAGCTTAGCGAAGCACGAATAGAGCCAATACATCCCTATGATTACATCAAAATCCACCATCCCAAGCTCAATAAGGTCGGCCGTGGTAACACGACAACCTTCCATAACAACACAATTCCTATAGACCCGCGTGGCTGAAGTGGAATTGCCCACCGGAGTCGATACAGAGAGCGGCTCAAGAAGTTGTTCGGGTTCAATCCCAAAACTCGAAGCAACAAATTGGGTGACATAGGACAAAGAAGACCCCGGATCAATAAGAGCATAGCAATCAACTGTCAGAACAGATCAAATACCTGTGACAACATCTGGGGAAGCCTCGGCACTCTGACGGCCACTCAATGCATAAAACTTGTTGGGTCCTCCCCTACCACGAGCTCCACCTCTGGCTGCACCACGCTCTGCAGGGGCTGGAGGGCGCACTGATGATGTAGCAACTGATGAACTGGAGGGCTGAGCATGGCCCCCACCCGCGCCCTACCTGGGTGCATGGAACATCCAAGTAACAAGACTCTGTATGAAATCTCCCACACTTGGGGCATATACGCCCTGCTGTCGAGGTCTCATCCCCGAATGACTGAACTGGCGGGACCTCCTACTACCTGAACCTGGCCCTAAAGGGCCACTCTGCTGGGAACAGTGCACGGATGGCGGTGCACTAACTGAGGACTGAGCATAAGACTGAGACGGTCCTGATAAGCCTCTCCCTGGAGCTGACCTCCCTGAGTGACCCATAGATCCGGCCATGCTACTACTCTCCCTGTCGGCCCGAATCTTCAACTTTCTGGCCTCTATGGCCCGAGAAAAACCCAAAATCTTTCCATAATTCATGTTTGAATGCAAATCTGCTGATGCAACTTCATTTACCACCAAAGGGCTGAGACATTAAACGAATCGCTGAACTCTGGCCTCCATAATCGATACCAACTGAGGAGCATACTTGGACCACCTCACGAACTCCATATGATACTCCCAAACACTCATGCTACCCTTCTTAAGAACTTCAAACTTTGTGGCACGGGCTGCCATGGTCTTGGCAGGCAAGAAGAAGTCCATGAAGGCATCTACAAACGCATCCCATCTAGCTGGAGGGCTCCTCTCCTCACAGGAATCCTCCCACATATCAAACCATGAACACGCAGCTCCCTTCAATCTGTACGAAGCCAATTAAACGCCTTCTATCTCTGTATCTTTCATTACCCGAAGGGTCTTGAACATCTCATCAAGGAATTCCTGTGGATCGGCCTCTGGGTCTGTACCTGAGAACTCTAGAGGGGACAACCACAGAAACTGATGAACTCTGGAGCTGGAGAAATCTCCCTGTCCACTGAAGGACACAAGGGCATCATTAGATCGCTGGGCCTGAGCGGCCACTAAATGGGTCAACATACGGACAGCTACCCTAAGGTCCCCATCAGATAGGCCGGGATCGGAAGTGGGAGCAACATCAGGATTAGGGCCATTGGCAGGAGGGATAGTGGCACCCTCGGCCGCCGCTGGAACTGGATCGCTTGGGCTAGGAACAGATGGAGCTGGTAAGTTCAGAACTGGGGGATCATTCTCCCCCACGGCAGTCGGCACAAGATCCACAGCAGCACTAGAAGAGGCATTGGCCCTAGACCGAGTCTAGCTTTCTTCTTAGGTGCCATCACTGAAAATTTGAAGAAGAGAACGAATTAGACATAACATCACTTCACCGCACGAACTTGAAATATCAAAGAAGAGGATAGTTTTTCCTAAATGCATGTGTAGCCCCCAACTTATAGATGTGGTCGACAACACACCTACTAGGCACGGCTCCGAGTCATCCTAGGACTCCTTCGAAACCAAAAGCTCTGATACCAAGTTTGGCACACCCCAAATCCATGGGCATGACCGGCACTCAACCGGGTATCCCCAGTCAAGTGGACCTGGGTGCCTTTCCTATTCCCCACGTGTTACCCCACATTATTCAATGATAATTAACAAAAAGATACCAAATTTCAATTAAAAGAACGTAGGATTTCTCTTTTATAACCACACATTATGATTAACAGGGGACACCTTTTACAAAACATATATTTGATTAGCAAGGAACGTGGTACACAAGTTTACAGCGCCCAAACATACACATTTATACATAAGTCCTAACCCACATACCACTGTCTATGGAGCCTCTACGAGAATGGTAGTACAACACTTGCCGGTGACAAGGCCCGGGCTATACCTTTACCAAAAGATACAAACTCCAAAATACAACAACAGGAGTGGCGTAGGCCACACATGGCCCCAGAAGGAAAGGGGCTCACAGAACAAGAATACTGCCGACAGAGAGGAGGAGGAGGAGCTACAAACGGTGGACTGGAGTGCCTGCCATGGATCCACCTACAATCATAACACGAATGTAGCGCCCCCGGAAAAAGGGACGTCAGTACACTTGAATTGTACTGGCATGTATGAACTAACTTTGTCCCAAGTAAACTCAAGCCAAATTGCATGAACAATTATAGAACTGAACAACATTAGTACAAGTACAACCAGGAAGCAACAACCAAACATTTCACAATAATTATTCACGTAGTCATACAAAGGGGCCATCAGTGCCCCACAGGTTACAAACTCTCCTGCTGTCTCCTTTCACATTTTCACATTTATAATTTCATGATTCATATTCATATCAACGGTGATATTGGATCATATTTCCACCCTAATTGCCTCGTCCACCCTTATTACCTCGTCCACCCTTATCACCCCAACCCACACCTTATTTCACCGTGTTGCGGCAGGCAACCCCACCCCGCCTAACAGTTTTAAATTCACAACAACAAATAACACAACAACAAGTACAAGAAATAAACCATGGCACTTTAATAAAATAATTCCACAACAAGGGTATTAACATCCCACAACTAGCAACAGCAATTTCCCTCATGTTCATCAAAGTTGATACACAATTTAGATCATCACAACAATTTTTCACAACTAATCACACACATTATTCCACAATATTTCCATTTCAAGTGTTCCACATTGTTTCCATTTCCATTATTCCACATTGTTTCCATTTTTAGATTGTTTCCATTCCCGCTATTCCTCATTATTTCCGTTTCAGTTGTTCCAATTACAAGTTCCAAAACATTCACCACAAGTTATTTGTACAACAGAAAGCTTCACAATGATTTTCACATGAATATCAACTATCAAAAATTTCACAACTAGCATAGGTGATTTCACGAGGTTCACAGTTAGCCGTACATACCTGGAATTGAATATCCTCTTTAACCTCTACTCCAATTCATCAAGCAATCAAGAAGGATCAATCTAGTTCATGATTAATACATAGACCTTTAGAATAGGAATTCACAATTTACTACTCAGTTTCCCTTTTCACAAGATTTTTCGGATTTTGAAGACATGCATGTGGATTTCTAACAAGAATTTTCAAAACCAAATATGAAACTCCCTCCCCAAAACTGAGTTCGGAAATTAGGGGAAAGGGGTTAGAGATTTTACCTTGAAATCAGAAGGGAAGGCAGAGGCTCAAGATTTTCCGGGCTTTGATGATTTTTGAAAGATCAATTGATTAAGAAATAGATTTCTCTCTCTAGAACCCTCTCTTCCTCTTTCTTATTTTGTTCAGAAAAGGTGTTAAAAATAAGAGATGGAGTGTTCTATTAAAAGAGGGGTCGGGCTTAGAATTTTTGAAAATAACTGAGCGAACACGATCTGTGACGCCTATCTGTGATCGCAGAACTGATATGCGATCCGCAGAATGGACCGCAGAAATGGCTCAAGTTTCAAACCTCTCGGGTTGGGAATTCGGTGACTATGCGGTCCGCATTTGGGTTTTACGGTCGCAGAATGCACCGCAGAACTGACCTTCTAATTTCTTCAGGGACAATATGCGATCACTCTGCGGTCCGCATATTGATTATGATCGAAGATTTGACCGCATTTTCAACATCAAAGTTTGGTTGCTCTCTGATTCATTCTGCGGTAGGAATACGGTCCGCATAGCTGATCTGCGACCGCATTCTAGACTGCACACTTTTCTGGAAAAGTTAATTCTTTCAAGTTTTAAAGGCATAAATCACTACCTAGAGTCCGAACACATTCATAACACATAATCAGAGTAGACACCACGTTTTACTAAGTTCTTAGACAAAATTATTTACATGACCTTACAAGTCCTCCAGACTGGCCCAACATCAAACTTAAAAAGACCACATCTTGCCCCTCGATCAGGGAATCACAAGCCATCAAGTCACATCTGACACTAAGCGCTCATGTGCGCATATGAATGATGGAAGGAATCTCAACAGTTACTTTTCAAGCTGAATCAAGGACGCACGATGAGAATTCAAGAATGAGGAGTTTTCCTAAAGGTTCTCCAGCCTCTTGAGGATAAATACAGACGTCTCCATACCAATCCGCGAGGATAAATGCTCATGACATGTGAGACCTAGTAACCTAGACTCTGATACCAACTTGTCAAAACCCCGATCCGGTCGTGATGGCGCCTCTTGTGAAGACAAGGCCAGCTAACCAACCCATTTTTCTCTTTTCAGAATAGTTAATATCAATAAACAATTTTAGTATGATTTAAATAACCACAGTCTATACAAAAGGGTTCTTTATAAAGTGTGGAATACAGCCCAACACCAGGATATCACAAGTCACGAGCATCTATTAGAGTATAAATACAACTACAAGGCCTGAAATATTTAAAAAGGGATTGATAAACAAAAGGAAGAAATGTGGTGCTGCAAACGCTGGCAGTCACCTCGCTAAACTCTGAAAACATAGCCGCCGACCAACTCAAACTCGCTACCAAGTGAACAAATACCTGCATCTGCACACGAGATGTAAGGAGTAAAGTGTGTACTCCAACTCAGTGAGTAATAAAAGTAAATAATAACTGAGCAGTAAGAAATCACGTAAGGCAAACCATCATACTATACAGAGCAGTGTAAACCCTTTTGAGAAAAACAATGAAGCTCTGAAATCTTAGAAAACGCCTTAGCTCGGTTAAAGACTCCTTTATAATGGCTTTTCAACAGTTATGCAAATGAATGAAAAACAAATAGTGCAGATAAGCATAGAAATCCACCCCTCGGGCACAACACTCACTCAACAGATAATGACAGACAATCGGGTAGATACCATGTGAAGAAACACAGAAAACAGAAAATGGCAGACAAATGAAGTAAGTAAACACATATCATGATCATATAGTAATCTCTGCGCATGCAGCCCGATCCATATATCGCTGCGACGTGCAACCCGATCCATACATCGCTACAGCATGCAGCCCGATCCATATATTTCATCGATGGCGCTCACTGGGGGTGTGCAGACTCAGTGAGAGGCCCCTTACGGCCCAATCGCAATTATCAAGCCATCCCGTGGCACCAAATCGAGGCCCTCGGCCTCATATCGGTACCGGTATAAAACCGCTACGATGCACAACCCGATCCCATAGTATCCTCACAACACAGGCCCTCGACCTCACTCAGTCAGATAAAAATCATCACAAGCCCTCGGGCATTTGTAAATCTTATGAATGAAAGAAAGAATATATACAAGAGAGGAGATTGCATTTTAGTAATCCAAAAATAGTATTTTCTCTATTTCAGTTTAGATGACGTAGTTTAACTCATCACGAAATTTAAAATTGAATTATAGAAATATGTTATTCGTTTGGAAATGACTAATAAGAAAAGTGTGTCATCTAAATTGACGAAGAGAGTCGTCCCTATCTTTTAATTTAGATGACACATTTTCCTTATCGAAAATTAATTTAACAAAATCTTGAAGCTAAATTGAATTAGTTCGACTCAGTATTTTAAAAATAAATTTTAGATATTCAAAAATTCTACAATAAGTAGTATAAGTTGTTATTTTCTTCATATAAATATGATTAAAGAAATTTATTTTAGCATGTTGTTCACAATTCATATAGTTTAACTCTCAATAAACAAAATATATCATCTAAATTAAAACGAGAAAAGTACGTGTTGTGGATAAATGAGCAGATACCAATATAATGATGCTATGGATAAGTGATCATATATCAGTACAAGTACTTAAAAGGATGTTATACGAGAGAAATAAATAATAATTGTTAGGTAAGGAGTTCTTTTCAATTACTAACATGTATTATTATTTCCTTCTTCTTCTTTATGGGCTACTCCATTCATTATCTTAAGATTATGGGCTAGATGCTCAAATTTTCTTCACATTATGGGTTGGATGCTCTTCATGTTCTACCTTTTTGAGCTTTTGTCTCTCAACTTAAACCCGTGGAGTTTGGGAGAAACTTAAAAATAACCATATTTACAAGTGTTTATTCAAAAATAATTATAATTACAAAGTCATCGAAATTTAGCCACTTTTTATGTAAAGATAAATCTAAACAGAACACTATTGAAAATCCGGAAAAAATACTCCAGCATAACATACTAGAGACCGAGCACTAGTGCTCCATTCTCCAGTATATTATACTGGAGCCGGCAAAGAATACTGGTCCAGCATAATATGCTAGAAGTTCATGCACAGGTGCATCGAACTCGAATATATTATGCTGGACTGGTCTCTATTGCAGCAAAATAGTAGCTATTTTTCAATGAGTTGGCAAACGCTGGCTATTTATGAATGACTAATCCAAAACTGACTAGACCATCCCAACACAGAGGTGTCACAAGTCACGAGCATCTATTAAAGTATAAATACAACTACAAGGCCTGAAATATTTTCAAAAGGATTGATAAACAAAAGGAAGAAATGTGGTACTGTGAATGCTGGCAGTCACCTCGCTAAACCACGATAACATAGCCTGCGATCAACTCAAACACGCTACCACGTGAACAAATACCTGCATTTGCACACAAGGTGCAAGGAGTAAAGTGAGTACTCTAACTCAGTTGTAATAAAGGTAAATAATAACTGAGCAGTAAGAAATCACGTAAGCCAAACCATCATGTTGTACAGAGCATATAAAACCTTTTGAGAAAAACAATGAAGCTGTGAAATCTTAGAAAAAACCTTAGCTAAGTTTAAGACTCCTTTAAAAATAGCTTTTTCAACAATTATGCTAATAAATGCAAAACAAATATTGCAAATAAGCAAAGAAATCCGCCCCTAGGGCACAACACTCACTCAATAGATAATGCAAGACAATCGGGTAGATACCACGTGAAGAAACACAAACAATAGATAATGGCATACAAATGAAGCAAGTAAACACATGTCAGTATCATATAGTAACCGTTGCGGCAATGCAGCCCGATTGTGGCGTCCATACATCGCTACAGCATGCAGCCCGATCCATATATTGTCGACGATGCTCACTGAGGATATGCAGACTCCGGGAGGGGCCCCTTACGGCCCAATTGCAATTATCAAGCCATCTCATGGCATCAAATCTAGGCCCTCGGCCTCATATCGATGCCGGTATAATACTACTACGGCGCACAGCCCGATCCCATAGTATCCTCACAACACAGGCCCTCGACCTCACTCAGTCAGATAAAAATCAAAACAAGCCCCTCGGGCATTTGTAAAATAGTAGTTCTCAGCCCAAAAATATCATTTAGAAATATCATTCAAGTCTCAAAACTGAGTAAAATGGCTAATTTGTAAAACACTGAAATCAGCATGATTGAGTTCAAGCAATAAGTCAAAACAGTGAGGAAATAGTAATAATAAACGTCGAAGGGTTCAAATTGTTGGCATGAAACCCAAATATGTCAATCAGCCCAAATCATGATGATAACAAGTAAGTTTCAGTCAAATACACAGTAAAAAATCATCAATCGGGACGAACCAAGTCACAATCCCCAACAATACTCTACCCCACACTCGCTATCCGGCATGCAAGTCACCTCAATATAGCACTACGATATGCAATTCGGGGTTTCAAACCCTCAGAATATTATTTACAATCATTACTCACCTCGAACCGGCGAAATCTCGCGATGCCTTTCCCTCAAATCGTCCTCCACGCATGACGAATCTATCCAAAATTAGAGATAATACATCACAATATGCTAAGGGAACAAAGCCTAAGCGAAAACAATCAATAACGGGGCATAATTCAGAAAATTACCAAAACCCGAGCTCCGGGCCTACTTCTTGAAACTCGGAAATTTTCACATTATTAGATTCCTTATCTCCTCAACTCGTCCTTCAAATCCATTTTTAGCTTAAGTTCCATGAATTTCTAGGTGGATTTTACAATATAATCGAATTTCGAAAGCAAAATTATTACCTCAAGTCATTTCCCCTTGAATCCCTCTTCAATCTTCTTCAAAAATCTCTCAAGATGAGTAGCCATGGGTGAAAATAGACCCACATTCGCGAACAAGATGACTTTAAAAATATTCTGCCCATGCATATTTTCTTCTACGGGAACGCGGGAAAACCTTCACGATAGCAAAACACAAAATTCCATCCTCAGATTTAACTCTATGCGAATGCAACAGAACCCATGCGAACAGGATGCACTTCCATATAACTCTATACCATCGCGGACCACCCTCCGCGTTCGCGATGAACAATTTCCATCCAATACCTCAGGTCCACTTTACTCTATGAGAACGCGACCAGCCTTACACGTTCGCGATCAACGATTTTACCCAGCTATGCGATCACATCCCTTCTTGTGCGAATGCGAAGAACAATTTAACTGCTCCCTCCAAGGCTTCTATGCGATCGCGAGAGAGCCAACGCGGTCGCAGTGAACAAAATTCCAGCAACTGAAACCTGCAAATTTTTGAAGTTCTCAAAATATGAAATTGATCCGCTTAACCTCCCGAAACACACTCGAGGCCCTCGGGACCTCAACCAAACCTACCAACATAACCCATAACATTATTCAAACTTGTTCCAATCATCAAAACACCTCAAACAACATCAAATTACTCAAAACTCATCGAATTCAAGTCTAAGTTTCCAAAAACTTCTGAAATACACTTTCGATCAAAAACCCAACTAAACAAAGTCCGAATAACCTGAAATTTTGCACACACATCCCAAATGACATAACGAAGGTACTACAGCTCTCGGAATTCCATTCTGACTCCCGGGTCAAAATCTCACATACCAATCGGAAATTGACAAATAATTCTTCGGATTTCCAAAATCAATTCCGATCACGCTTCTAAGTCATAAATCACCCAACTAAGCTAACCAAATTATAAATATTCTGATCCGAGCTCATATACAAATAAGTCAGCCCTTAGTCAAACCTTTCAAATTCAAAGCTTTCAACTGAAATTGTTCTTTAAAATTCATTCCGATTTTCCTAAAACCAAAATCAATGATCTACATCAATCATAATACGTTACACGGGGAAAGTAGTGCTTGAGAACTGGCGATCAAAGTCCAAAAACTCAAAATGATCGGTCGGATTGTTACAATCTAGTGTGCATATCTTGTATAGACTCATCATCCTTGATCCTGAAGAGCTCATACTCGATGGTGAGTATGTCAATCTTGGATTGTTTAACCTGAGTAGTTCCTTCATGTGCCATTTGCAATGCTTCCCATACTTCTTTGGCGAAATCACATGCTTAGATTCTATTGTGCTCATCAGATTCTATTCCACATACCAAGATTTTCTTGGCACGAACGTTCTTTTCTATAGCTTTTCTATCTATATCATTGTACTCTTTTTTATTTTTTAGCACCATTGGTCCAATTTCCCCAAGCTTCTTCATAGGAACATGTGGACCATCACAAATGATGTTCCACAACTCTAAGTCTTCTGCCATTATAAAATCATGCATATGAGTCTTCCACTAGCCGTAATACAGATCATTGAATCTAGGGGGTCTGTAGGTTGATTGTCCTTCCTCAAAGTTAGGTGGAGTAGCCATTGAGATCCTTTCTAGGTGTTAACCTTTTAAGAAGAACCTGCTCCAATACCAATTGTTAGTTTATATGAATCCACCAAACTGTAGATTACTTGGTCCTCTATAAGTTTTCATTGAGAATACTAATTAAAATAGTAAGTAAATGAGACACAATATTTTTACGTGGAAAATTTCCAATTCAAGGGGACAAACACCACGACCTACACCAGTAGGTTTTCAACTTCACTAACTTGTAAACACGCTATTACCAGTCTTTTTGTAATGACTCCATTACAAAGACTTCAACTCAATTAACTTGTGATACACTTACCACAAGCCACTTTGTCACTCACTAATTACAAAGACTTTAACTTATGACTAGATCTAGTCACAATACAAACTCAAAAGATTTGTGATTTTGAGTTTCCTAAAATAAAACTTCTAAGAAAGTAGGACAGGAGATATAATGAAGAACCAAAAACAAGAATATAACTCAACTACGGATACACATCAACTCATTATGGAACTGATCCTTAGTGGAGATGTCTTCTTGTTCTTGACACACTTGTGACTTCAATGCTGGATCAAATCTTTAATGCTTGAGAGAGTATCACTAAATGTTCAAGTGAATATCTTGTACCTTGCACCATGTTGTTATTCTACCAAAGACATCCCAAGGATGATGTCAATTCTTGGTTGGTACAAACCTCTTCCCAATGGGAAGTGACTGTTGCACCATTTGCTGCACTGTCGCGTATACAACTGCAGGCGGTTACTTTCTACAATTGCTTTCCAGCTGTATGGTTGACTTGTACTTCTGTTAGAGAACACCAAGGGATCAGGTCCCTGTCTTGTTCCACAATTCTTTACACTTGTAGCAGTTCACATTAGCTGGAGTTCATGTTGAAATTCGTTCACTTGCAATGTGTGCCAAGTGTGTCAGGTTCCCTATCTGATTTTTAATAGTAAGTTTGTTAAATCATCAAAACATTAGGCAAAGACATTGAAAATCCATCAGTTCCAATATTTATTCGACCAGTTCTTGAATGAATATCTCGACTCCTAAATTAATTAATATATTTACCACGTAAGCTTAAAATATGTAGTTTGATGCATGAAGTATTTATATTCATGCAAGGTCCAAAAAATACAGCACCTTATAATAAGCGGTTTATTATCTAATGCAAGGATTAGTGACCAATATTTTTTTAATTATTTTTTCTTAATCAGAAGACTTAATATAAATATGATTTTAATTTGAACTTACTCTTTAGTTCACAAGCATTTGGAGTCTTTTTGTAGAAACTTTAATATATATATATATATATATATATATATATATATATATATATATATATATATATATATATCCTCACGGGTAGCATATATTATGTGTTAGGTAGGGCTTGTATTTCTTATTCTTGTTGTGTAGGCCATGCACAACAAATAAATTCTCACTTTTATTCTCGCATACCTTTCTTTTTGTCGAAGTCGGAAATAGCTTTTTGGCTGCGAGTTTATCTAAAATTAATATTTTAAAACGAATATATCTATCAAAAATCAACTAAAACTTTAATAAATATTTTATTTGAATTCATAATTTCAGAAAGACAATAAATTTGGGACAAAGAATCTTAAAAATAAAATTCATTAATTTTAAATCTTGAACCTATCTCTGCTATTAGGTATATGTTTGTCAGCATATTGGTGAAGCTTATAGCCATGTTTTTTTCTCGATTTCCTATCTTGATACTCGTATTAGGACCTCGATTATTTTAAATTCGCGTTATGTAAGTCGAAATATCAAATAAAGAATAAAGAGATCATATCTATCTCACCTCAGCCGTCAATCATACACATGTCACTAAACCTACCTATCACTAGTTCCTTAAGGGTTCTTTTAGCTATATATTTAGTACTCCATTTGTTTTCCTTTTTGTTTACGATATAGGATCTAGAATTTCTACTTATCTCCTCTTTTAGAGTATTGTCAATAATTGTCTAAATTATTTGAATTTCAATCATACAAAGCTACAACATTTAATATCCGGCCCACCTTGATTCAAATAATTGAAAAATTTCTGCTATTTTATATTGAAATTAGCTAAGGTGGACACACGAGATTGCAATCACAAATATAAAAGAAAAATCCTAACTTTGCCGTCCCACATGAAACAATTTTTGGCCCTAATGATGGACAAGTCATGGACAAATTGGAGGAGATGACGTGCCCAATTTTTTAAATTTTAGTAAATCTTTATGAATGAATGAAAGAATTTATACAATAGGGGAGATTGCATTTCAATAATTCAAAAATAATACTTTCTTTGTTTCAATTTAGATGAGATAATTTAACTCAGCACAAAATTTAAAATTGATTATAAAAAATATATTACTCTTTGGAATAGACTAATAAGAAAAGTGTGTCAAAATTGACGGAGAGAGTAGTCCCCATCTTTTAATTTAGATAACACATTTTCCTTATCGAGAATCAATTTGACAAAATCTTGAATCTAAGTTGTATTAGTTCGACTCAATATTTTAAAAGTAAAATTTTAGGTATTCAAAAATTCTACAAAAGTACTATAAGTTGTAATTTTTCTCATATAAATATGATTAAAGAAATATATTTTAATATGGGTCACAATTCATATAATGTAACTCTCGATAAGCAAAATGTATCATCTAAATTAAAATGGAAAAAGTACCTGTTGTGGATAAATGAGCAGATATTAATATAATGATGTTTTGGATAAATGAGCAGATATCAATATAATGATGTTTTGGATAAGTAATCATATATCTGTATAATAATTAAAAGGATGTTATACAAGAGAAATAAAGAATAATTGTTAGGTAAGGAGTTCTTTTCAATTACTAACATGTATTATTATTTCCTTCTTCTTCTTTATGGGCTACTCCATTCATTATCTTAAGATTATGGGCTGGATGCTCAGATTTTTTTCACATTATGGGCTGGATGCTCTTCATTTTCTACCTTTTTGAGCTTTTGTCTCTCAACTTAACCCCATGGAGTTAGGGATAAATTTAAAATTAATCAGATTTACAAGTGTTTATTTAAAAATAATTACAATTGTAAAAGTTATTGAAATTTTAGCCATTTTTCATGTAAAAATAAATTTGAACGAAACACCGTTAAAAATATGATAAATTACTCCAGCATAATATACTGGAGATTGGAGCACTGGTGCTCCATTCTCCAGTATATTATACTAGAGTTGGCAAAGAATACTGGTCTAGCATAATATGCTAAAAGTTCATACACAGGTGCATCGAACTCTAGTATATTAAGTTGGACCGCCTCTGTTGCAGCAAAATAATAGCTATTTTTCAATGACTTGACAAAGACCGACTATTTATGAATGACTAATCCGAAAATTGACTAGACCATGCTATTTCCAGATTTACAAATAATAATAGAAAAATAATCAATTTTAAAAATAATCGAAATTTAATCATTTTTCATATAAAGATAAATCTGAACAAAAATACTGTAAAAATATGAAAAATATTCCAACATAATATACTAGAGTTCAAATGTTTTACGTGTGAACTATCATCATATTATACTGAAGTTCCAGCATAATATACTGAAATTCCATCATAATATACTAGAAGTTTATATACAGATACTCCAATCTCCAGTATAATATTCTGAAACTTTTCGTAATGCAATAAAATAGTGACTATTTTTCAATGACTTTACAAACGCTAACTATTATTCAATTACCAATCCGAAAACTAGTTAGCCCGTTCTATTTTCGCTGTCAAACAGTGCCACAAGTATCTATTACCATAAGTATCTATTAAGCTATCCGACCTTTCTTTTTCTCCATTTTGTCCAATCTCACGACGATGTTACTCTCCATTTGGCTCAGTCATAAGTTTTCCACATTAAGACTGATTTTTTACATTATCGTTTTATGCTTCTAAAATATATGATGGTTTATACAAAGCTGTTTTATAAAGATTGATCGAAGTCGAAAAAGAAAAGAAAATAATACTGATCAAGATCTCAATTAATTATAAAGCTAAGCTTAGATGAAAATACAATCAATACCATTACCACCCAAAAACATAAATACATGTGACAGAAATCTCAATAGCCAATGTGGGAACCAAGCCTTAAAAAGAATAACATAACAATAGTCGAGTAGCATGTGTAGAATAGTCGAACTGCATGCAAGCTAGTCTTGATACCACTGGTAATTAAAAAACAAGGAATAACATAACTAAAGCAGGTACCCAATATAATAGTCGAGTTGCATGCAAGTTGCCCTTAATACCACCGGTATTAAAAGACAAAGATAACCAAATAGGTCTCTTGATGGCAAACCGCAAATGTTAAATTGCTTTTGTATCGGTTATAACATATAATGTATACACCCTTTAATTAACAAATACATGACTCAAAAGAGACGAGACTTCAATGAACACAAACTCGAATACACTGATCAAATCAAAGAATCAATCTGGCTGCTGACTTTCAACCAAAAACCAAACTTCAAGCAGGCATCACATAATCGTAAAAATAAAACTATCACGAGCTATGGTCATTGAGGGAAGACGACGGAAAAAATGCTACATACACAATCCAGGCAATATGTACCTATAAAAGTAGGTTGCTCTGGTGAGAAACATGTCAAACGAATGTTGAGATTGCAAGATGGAGATGGTAGCGTGGGACACCATTTGGTTTCCAATGCAGATTCTAGAAGAGATCGACTTTTCTTTTGTGCATATCTTGCTTCCATTTAGGCAACTTATAGAATGCCTCTTTTTCCATACCAAGTACAGACTCAAATTCCTCATCCGAAAGATAAGCCTGAATGAAGACCGTAAGAAATAAGAGAAGGAATCGAATGTCTCCAAATATAGAAAAGTCAACAGTGTTTGAGCAACAAACCTCTCTTCGCTTGAAATCAATCCCAGTCACAGGGTTGTCAGATTTAGCCTTCAGCTGTTCATAGCTAAATATAGCCTGACCGCTTTCATTTCCACCCTCATCCTGCTCTGCTTCTGGCTTCGGTTCTGACCCATCAGACTCTGCGGGCTCGACAATCTCCTTAGGTTCTGAAGCTTTTTCAGAATCTTGGACCTCAGCAGTAGAAAGATCACTTTCTGCTTTGGCGGAATAAGCATCAAGGTATGTTAACTACTCCAAAAATTGAACTTAAAGGTAATGCTATGTAGAACGATTAACTGTCAAATTTCATTTTTCATGCAGCCAATACTTCCTCAATAACATTAAAGTCCAGGTTATGCACATTAACTTGCTATCATAAACTTCAACAACAATAAACAGACATAATACATTTATAAATAGAATCATCACCATAATTTATGCATGCACGCATACAGAGATAATTTGAGGCACAAGAACTTAAAAATGTTTGATTAAAAGCACAAGATTTAAGAAAAAATTGATTTTGAAGTCGCATAAGATCTCGTGATACAATAATAAAAGAGATCCGCAAGACACAAAAATGGAGAATGCACCGAAAGCTAATAGCAAGAGGAAGAGCAAAGAAGATTTTTATACCAGCAGGGCCAGAGTCTGCTGATCGGACAGGAGAGCTTCTGTTTGAACGGACAGGTGAGCTTCTGTTTGATCGGACAGGAGAATCACCCTCAGACGACTGCTTTTTTTCGGCTGTAAGAACACCAGATAATGCAGCAATCGCAGCTGCTCTTTGTGAAGCCGAACTTGTTCCAGCAGGCCTTGTTGCAGAACTAGATTTTGGAGGAGATGGGGAACTGAAAGCAGAGTTCAAAGCAGCTAAGGCTGAAGCCCTTTGGGTTGGCCCACCTGACCCATTTGACCTTTGCTGATTCTGAAATATAGAGCAGGCCGTTAAGCACATTGGAAAAATTTTGAACAATGGAGATTTATCACATTCACTGTTTGGTTGATAATGACAGAAATCAACCCTTAATTCTTCACAATCAATAACCATGAGGACACTGATTATTTTACTTCTGTACATTCTTTCAGAAAACCTTCCTTTAAATCTGAAACATTTTAATACCTGAACATCATTTTTATTTGCAAGTATGGTTCCCCCTCCCATTCCACATTCTGTTGTTATATCACTTTCTTCTTGTTTTTCTTTTCTAATATGATCTTAAAGCAAACCCAGACACAGATATCAAACTTGGGGCCAGGGAACGCCAACCGAAAAGATTTTCATTATACTTCTAGTATGGCCATCTTAGATAGGAAAAAGTACAGCATTGCACATGCTAGATTGGTCTCCGAAAGGAATTATCAACTATGCAATTCATGGATTTCAGATGTCTTGAGACGACAAAAATGAAAAAACATTTGCAAGCACAAAACAAATTGAGCATATATACATTTTTGCTTCGATGAAACCTAGTAATTACCTCTGAAGCATGACCAACCCCAAAGAGTAGCATAACCTTCTTCTGGAATGAGTTTCCATGGGCCTGATAAAATAGGTAGGTAGTTTAGTGCAAAATAAAGATCATATTATTTCCTTAGAGGTGGGAAAAAACACTCTGACATAACTGATAAGACTAATATTTTACAACTACAGATATTGCGGAGTACCAGAATTGCAGTTAAAATATCCATGTCGAAATTCACTTAACCTTGTCTTCAGCAGTGAGAAAGAAGAAGCTTCAACATGTTTGTTAACCCCTATTACAAAGCTATTGACAGAAAATACCTTTTTAGGACAGATCACTTAATGTCTTGTACAAGACAGTTTATAATAAGTGCATGATTTTGGTTTATTGAAGCTGAATGGTTTTCAGCGTAAGAAGAAGCTGTTTATCAAAATGGTTATCGAGTTCAGCCGATAGTAACAGTACTGTAAAACTTATCAGTGTTTGACATAGTTAATCTGTAGCAATTTGTATTAGCTCTTGCACCATCTCTCCGGTTCCTCCTCTCCAAAATTATAAAGAAAAATAAATAAAGGATGACCGATGCTTCTATGACATCAACATAGTGTCTATGAGTTCCATATTCATGCCAGAAAGTCTAATAATGACAACTAGATGAGAAGTTTAGTAACGTACACTAGCTTTCGCAGGATCCCATGAGAAAAATGTTGTAAAGAAGCAAGGCTCATTTCCTTCCGTTACTTTATAGAGTGGAACATTTGGTGATAATCCTTCCAAAGATGCAGCCATCTCTACGTATTTCTGTAATCATATTAATGGATTAAAATGTAAACTAGAAGACATCCTTACATAACAGTAAATGTCTATGATAGCCTTGCGAATTACCTGTCCAATGTCAAAAGCACTCTGCTTTTCTTTGGAGTCTGCTGACTGACCAATCCAAACAAACACTTCAGCATGTGTATCAAGTAGTAAGACGTCCTCGGTCAATAAATCATCTTGAGAGAAGTTGTAGATTTCTTCAACCTAACAAAGCGAGTATAAAACAAATTAAAAAAGGTAAAGGAGCTGAACAGAAACTGAGAGATTTAAGAATTTATGCTATAGAGTATTACCTCAAATTTTCCTGGATATCAACGTGATAACACGGAAATCATTAAAAAAATCATTAGCATATGAAAGCAATCCTTATTGCAAATGAAAAATCAAATAAAATATAGGATAATGGATGCACCTTTATTAAATGAATAAGCAAACAAGTGGGGATCCCGGGAGACTTCTGGAGCCACTTTCTTGCTGGTATAACTTTGTTTTCCTCCAAGAGCAAACCAGAAAGCTGAGCTCTCTGTTCCCTCTTTAGTGTGTTTCACAGTCGCTCCTGGCTGAAGTTGCACAGAAAATTGACTCAATTAGTCCCCATTAGCACACAATAGGTTGAGACGGGATAATATGATTCATTTTTTTCCAATTGGAGTAGATTGTCACCTTCTATGCTAGCTCGAATCATGAGATTGCCAGATAACAACTTCAAGCAACTTTTAGCATGAAAAAACTCACTCACTGGCTGTAGTTATGTATATATTTTACTTTCATTATTAATTCTATATCTAGGGGAACTTTCATAAATTCAGTGGGATCTGCTTGAGAATAGAAATTTAATTTCCCGTCCAAGTTTTTGGATATTTCAAAGTGAAACCGTGAGCACTTAAAAGATTGGGCCCTTCTCACCTTCAAGAATTCTGCAACCTTAGCTGCTAATTGCTGCTGCTCATAAGTACTCTGGTTACCGTGCCAACTGAATAAAGAAGAGCCAGATTGCAGAAGAAAACACTCATTAGAGTTCAGCGATGCTGGCACCTGACAGAGTTTAGACACGAAAAGGAAACAATAAGTAATCCTGGTAGAAAATTTTATTTTCATAAGTTCACAAAATTTTCAGGAATTTGTATACAGTGTTTTGGATAGCGCGGCGACAAATAGCGACGAGGGCTCGCTTCAGTGAGGCGAGAGGCGCGCAGCGAAGCGCTCGCCTTTTTGACGTGAGGCGACAATTTATTAAAAAAAAATTTTATTTATATATATATATATATATAACTAAAAACTCAATAACAATAATATGTTAATAACTATATCAATTTAAAAATTAATAGATTCATAAATCAAAGACTAATAGATAGTCATTTCACCGCTGTTTTATATAAAAAAATTATCTAGTCACTAAGCAATTAATTCGGAAAACGGAGGGAAAAAAATAGAAAATAGAAACGAGAAAGAGAAATGAATTGATTCTCTGCAATAAAGGTAGTGCCAGCATGTGCAATATATGCCTTTGCCTAAAAAGAACTTACTTTACAATTAAAAAGGTAAAGTGTTCAATTATTTAATGTGTCAGCATGTGTCTTCGCCTAAAAAGTATCTTACTTTACAATTAAATATAAATTAAAAACTCTAAATTTCAACTTTGACTCTTCTTCATCCGAAAAAACCATTACTGTAGCTTCTTCTTCATCTTAACTCTCGCCATTTTTTTTAAAATAGCGACGCTACAGTCACTACGTGCGACTCTGTCGCCTCGCGCAACACACCTTGAAGCGAGCGCTATTTTCAAACGCCACGCTACAGACACTTTGTAGCGACACTGTCCCGCTTCGCCTCGACTCACGCTAAAAGCGCTGTGGCGAGCGCTATTAATAACACTGTTTGTATACGATGAGAATTGCAACTTTAACTAATCACAGATTAGTGTCAACAATTAAACGAGTCAAATTTCCTGAATTAGAATTGAAGAGGTCTTATCGCTAAAAACAATTTGTTGGAGTACAATTCAATGATATGATAACTGCAAAAAGTACACAGATATACATATAACAAAGATAGAGGAAATAGTAAATATAATCGCAGCAAACAAGTATAGTTTTGAGCCTTTTGAGTTTTTTCAACAGTAGTATTTCCGGTATCAATTGGAAACTACTCGAGCTTAATTAGGCCTATTACATTCCTAGATCCGCCCCTCAATGCCAGAGCAAATCAAAACAAGAAGCAACTAGCTCATACCCACTAGAACACGAGTAAGAAAGCAAACACTAATAGCAAAAATTAAACTACTAGAACTATGAGCACCAAAACAGAGAAGATTATAACTGGGATCATAAGGTATGTAGAAAACAGATAAAATGAGAGAAAAGGTTACTCGAGATGGTTTGGCCATATCTAACGTAGACTTCCACCGCACCAGCCAGTAGGTGTAACACTATGATAATCTAAAGTGATAAACAGAGCTGGGTTAGATCTACAATCACATGGAAAGAGACGACCAGAAGACCTACCAATGGGTTAGATCAACAATCACATGGAAAGAGACGACCAGAAGACCTACCAACCTCTCAAAATTAATGTGGCTTAACTAAGAGAAGAACACAACGGAAGCAAAAGATCTATACAGTCAATATAAACAATTGGAACTACAGGTTAGCAGTTGTTACAGCACTTATATCCGGTCTGATGTTTGTAGAGAGGCCTTTATTCTGGTTTGGAGACTCATATGTAGAAGTATCTACCTCTGGCATTACTGGTTCCTTTTACTGATCTAGAAAAGAGACTTTTATGTCCATGTCGAATAAAAGTGCAATCCAGCGAACCTCTAGTTCTAGAAACCCTTAGTTTGCCCTTAAAGGCATTATTTGGTATTGAAATAAAGAAGCCCGAACACAAAAGAGTGGGCACTGAGGTCCATACCAGGTCTCAACTAGTTTGGTATTGAAATGTAGTTGTTAAAAACATGATGAGCTTTATCCGGGTATCTAAGCAGACATAAGAAATCTTAATAATTTCTCATAAGAATATATTATAAAACTATTTCCAGACAAGGAGCATACTAGCACTCAGCTATCATTCTCCTAAACTTGGTTGCTGCAATATAATGCATGCAAAGGACACGTTTGGCAAAAGCAAAAGATATCACCGTATAAGGTAGTAGAAAGCCCACACTGAGACAGCAAATAGAGTAGAGGTAGAAGTTTCACTAGAAGGGGCGTTAGCACTCGAAGAAAGATTCTATCAGCCTGGAGGGTAGTGACTCATCTATCTGAAAACAGGTTGACAATGTGGTTTGCGACAATTATAAGGATGGTATGAAGTAACACCACAAGAACGTAGATGGGAGAACATATACCATAGGAATAAAGGATATTTTCTGCTTAGAATTCTAAAAAAATTATCAGCAACTTTAGTAGCGAAAAAAAGGTTGAATGTCCGTAAGCTTACAGCATCAACTTGAACCGCTTTGTTATTATGCACAGAAGTTCCAGATAACCGAATAAGTGCAACTGAATCAGCGGCATAGGTTTCATCATTCAAGCCTTTATCAGCAATATAACTTTTGTAGCCAGAGCTCAAACCACCCTGAGGAAAACAGAAATTCATCAGGGTTATTGAATATGTAATGTAAAATCAAGTTCTGCAGCAACAGCAGCCTGTATTATGATGTATGAAGAGGCACCTTAAGAACCAGCATGGGCTGGAAGATTGCAACAAATTGTGGAGGTTCTTTCCCTTGAAACACTCGACCCTGGACAAAGGTTAATGTCAAATTAAAACCTCACCGACTTTTTGAGAAAGATAACCAATATGTGACGAGTAATACCAGCACAGGTCTTCCTTTAAGCGAATTGCACATTGTATTGGCCAATCGAGCAGCCATGCTTTGGTCCTCCTGTATCAAAGCACATGAATTCATCTTGTACGGAAATAGGATAACGAGCATTCAAACTCATATCTCCAACAAAACAGAAAGACGAAACACAAGCTAAGAAAGGGTACTAGATGAAAGCACATGGCTGTTTTTTTTAGAACTTTCAGATTAAATTTGACCCCTTCCCTGGTGGAGAACATCAGAACCTCCAAACATTTCAAACTAAACCAAATAGTATTATTTCCCTATAGTACTTAATCCTTGAATTGACATCCTATAACACACTACACACCTCACTTTAAATCACTTCATCTACTATAAAAATCACATCTACCCTATGTTGCTCGGACTTTTCAAAGTTGCAGCCATGTGCGTGTTGGATCCTCCAAAAGTAGTGCACTTTTGGAGGATCCGACATGGGCAAGGCTGATTTTTTGGAGAGTCCGAGCAACATAGCATCTACCTCAGTCTAATGTAATAAATCATGTTTTATCAGTAAGACTTTCTTTATACTGGCATTATTGAAGAATCGTTCACAAGAAAGTACAAAAATATGAGAATCATTTAAACAATTGAAGTTCTTAGATGTAAGCCGTTGACAAGAGGGGTTGCTCTGATGGTAAGCAACCCCCACTTCCAACCAAGAGGCTGTGAGTTCGGGTCTCCCCAAGAGCAAGGTGGGAAGTTCTTGGAGGGAAGGATGCTGGGGGTCTATTTGGAAACAGCCTCTCTACCCAAGGGTAGGGGTAAGGTATGCGTACACACTACCCTCCCCAGACCCCACTAAGTGGAATTATACTGGGTTGTTGTTGTTGTTGTTAAGTTCTTAGATGTAAACCATTACAATGTATTGTTTCATTTCCTTTTTTTCACCATTTTCACAATGTAGCTCACAAGCAAGTAAAGACAATGAAAACTACAATTCTCAGAGGCATGGTATGTCAAGTTAATTATTCAAACAAATTTATGGGAAAAAAGATGCATGCACCCTTGATTTGCAGTGACAGTCCACATTACCTCAATACTATCTTTTCCAATCCACCAGCATAGATAATAATCTTCTCTCCTATCATGAGAGTGGTAGTTGTAGAGAACTATATAGCAATCTCCACTGTAGAATTTACCAATATCTTCTTTTCGGACGGGTGTCTTTGCACTACCATTGATGCGCCAAACCTAATAAATCTCATGTTTTCAGTTAAACAAGCTGGTAAATCAGCACAAACATTGCTGACGAAATGGAAAGGGTGCTGATCGAACCTCTACTTTTCCACCCCCTTCAAGCAATGGAGGTACTTCCTCAATCGCAGGAGCACTATTGCTGGCACCTTTGACACCAACACCTTGTTGCTTCAGCAAAGCTGTAAAGATGCGACAACTTCTTAAAACTAATGACGACAAACAACATTACAATTTTTCACAAGTTAAGAGTAAATATACCTGCTACTTTTCCTCTTCCCTCTTCAGGCACAGGTGCGGATCCTGATGGCCAAGAGTCAAAGTTGGACTTGAAAGAATGGGGCTCATAACCTTGAATAACCCGGGTTACATGTGTTGCCTTGGGTCTATTGTGAGAGACAAGATATTCCTGGGGATATTATGAGCCATTTAGAAACAAGAAATCATATCAAACAAGAAACATGTGGATTAAACAATTCTACCTCTGCTGTTTGAATGGCAGCTTTCCTCTCCTCCAGTTGAGTTACACGACCAACCCAAACATATACCTCAGCACCGCAATCCAAAAGATAGCATTTGTTGTTTTCCAAGCTGGACTTTGAAAGTTCACCATCCATAGGACTAACTTGACCATTAATACTGCACAATGGGAGACAATCAACTTCAGCACCACATCACCAAAATGTTGACATGCAAAATCCAGTGATGAGAAAGTAGCAACATAAGGGCATTGCAATTGACATAGAAATGGGAAAAAAAGAAGAAGAAAGGGAATCAAAGTTGTCAACATGAATTACTTAAAAATAACAATTGGGTCACCAACCTCAACCTAATAACAAATAAAAGACAAAAGAAGGCCACAATACCTGTAAAGTTTAGGAGGTGTCTTCTCGGGGACAATATCATCTTCAGTAACAACCTTTTTGCTAATTGGAGCAAATCCACCAAATAAAACCCAGAATGAACCAGAATCAGACTCAGCTTGCAAATTTCCATCATCTGAGATGTACAGTGGAAAAGTTATGGAGTAGTCAAGCCCACAGGTATGTCACATAAAATGTAGGAAAGTAAAGAAAGAGAGGTATGCTGCACTGGATGCCGTACATGGCAGATAAACATAAACACTGACACTGTCCAACCATATGGTATTGACATAACAATAAAGATTATTCCCCCATTGGTGTACTAAGTCGAAATGTTTGTTCCCTATCTTGGTTGATAATATGCATAAAAGCATGGCAGCATTCAATGGCGAACTCTACTTTTTGAAATTTTCCTCCTGAAGTATAAGTGAAATGTTTCTTTTATCGTTTGAGTAAACTTTCAAACATTATACGAACAGTATCACTTTCTCCATCCATCCTGATATGAGTATCCTACTTCGATTTTGATGGTCAAATAAATAAAAGTTTAGAATGATATGTTTGTTGCCTATCTTGGTTGATAATAGGCATAAAAGCATGGCAGCATTCAATGGCGAACTCTACTTTTTGAAATTTTCCACCTGAAGTATAAGCGTGATGTTCCTTTTATCATTTGAGAAAACTTACAAACATTATACGAACAATATCACTTTCTCCATCCATCCTGATATGAGTGTCCTACTTCGATTTTGATGGCCAAATAAATAAAAGTTTAGAATGATATTAGACAGTTACGCTGAAATGCTGGCAACTGCTTAATGTATTAGCTGCAAGGGGTAGAAAAATTAACCAGAAATCCAGAATTAAGGGCAGATAACCTTTTTAACAATCAGAACCAAATAAGGACAGCTAAATTAGGATAAAGTGAGTGTAGGAATATATACGAATTGACCCGCTTCACTTTCTATTTTCCATGGCTTGTACGTACCAACTATTGCAACATCACATGTCCCTTCGTGATATTTTTCCTTCAAAAACTGAATAATTTCCAAAGCTTTGGCCCTTTCCTGGATATTGGAGTTGGCACCATTGAACTGATATATCTTGTCATTGGTGTCCAAAATGAACACATCATCATGATTTAGAGAGGACCGGGAGAACGGGACCTGACAAAATTTTCAACTCAGTTATAATCAAAATTCAACCACAATTTGACGATCTCATACATAAGTCGGTAAGATGTACCTGCTTCATCCTCACAACTCGTTTACCCTTGCAAATATACAGCCTTGTTTCAAATTCTTCCTCCTCTGGTTTCTTGAATCCAGATGCAATACCACCTTCCAGAGGTATAATACATGGTTTAAAGTATGACAAAAATTTGTCAGATTCGTGACCTTGGATTTCCCGATACTGCACTGCTCGCCCTCCAAGAACCGCATCAAGCTCCACTGTTTTGATAGCTGCAGTTCCAGCTTCATCCTAACAAAGCATTCAATTATAGAAAATGGAAAATAACATAAGATGATCTGTAGCGAAGAATGAAACTGAGTCCATACCTGACTAGTATCCTTTCCAAGCCAGAAGTGTATATCATACAAGTAAGCACCTCCCTTTCCTGAAGTTGTCTGAAATTTAAAATGGAGGTATTCCAGGTTATGATTATATGTCACTAACCATCAATGAATTCAACACGCATAAAACATTTCCGTAAATTTAAAGAAACCAAAAACTTATATATCAATATGTACCTGCAAGATGAGGTATGAATCACCCGAGTAAAATTTACCATAATCAGATTTCGGCAAAGGAACTGGTTGGAAATCCTCAATTCTCCAAATTTCGGTCCCTCTAAACAGAGTTAAGGTGACTTCAAAATTTTCTTGCAGACCAAGTTACATCATGAACAGAAAAATTACAAGCATTCACAAACAGTCAGAAAGTAACTAAACACCTTCCAGCTTCCTGTACATAATCCATCAAATAGAATGAACTCAAGAAATACCAATGATACGAAACTCAGATAAGGATACACTCTTTGACCTGCACCCTGGAATGCAGGATCCAAAGCTTTTGCAGAGCTAGACATTGTGTAAAATCCTTCTTGTTACACTTCTTTCAACAAAGGAAACTGGAATGCCGAAGGTCCTAACCTCAGCTTCTCAATATTCTGAGAAAACCAACTGTACAATGGAAATGAGAACATCAGTAATTATGGAATACAGTCCATATCGATAAATGCAACAAAAATAGGAAATTCATTGACATCTACAGTAGCACAACATACTGAAATCTTCGTAAAAACATATACACGGGAACAAATCAATCTTCACAATAGAGAGTCTTCACATCTGAAGCCATGATATAGCTTCTTCAACTTCACACAACTTCTATTTATTTAGAAGCTAGAAACTATCCTACCAATAAATCCTGTCACTACAGTATCACCACTGAGTGCTCTTATATATTTTCATAAGCATCTAATCTGGAGATGGTTGAAGTGAAATTTTTTAATCAGCTTACGCTAGACAAGCTCCCTTTCTCCAGAAAACATAAAGACTTACATTAAGCATATAATTGCAGCAGATTCAAGAAGCAAATATCAGTCACTTAATCCAATCTTAACAAGATAAAACTACAACCAATACATTTTCTTTCAAAAGTAGTAGTTGGACATGTTGTCATAGATAGCTCGATTAAGTTGGCAGCCATGAGCCGACAAGATTGGAAAAGGGTTTCAACTGATATTTTCTCTGAGTACACCAATCAAATTCCAACAGATTGAGAAAGCAGTGAAAGCTATAGAACAAATATCCTCAATTCACATTTCTTCCTCTATGCTCATCAAACACTCTATGCTCAAAATAAGTCAAAGTATCAAGAAAGCAGAGATGCATCGTTACGTCAGACATTTCTGCTTCTTAAATGAACTGCATTGTGTCTCAAACTAAGCAACAACAACTACGCCTCAATCCTGATCTCAGGTAGGATCAGCTAGATGAATCCTCAATAGCCATTCTGCTCCATACAGAAACTCAACAATCTATCCTTTAATACAAATACACAAAGGGTAAAATTCCACTGTCCCGTAGTACTCTACGCGAATGCAATACTACCTACTTGTTCACTGAGTGCTGCAACAGCAGCAGATCAGCTGATACAAAATGGACCAGGTTTCTTTACTTGTCAAAAATAATAAGAGTTACTCTAACAGCAACCAACCAAGTGGATTCCGACAAGTGGGATCTAGGGAGGGTAGGAGGTACGCAGTCTTACCCCTACCCTGTGAGGGCAGAGAGGTTCTTTTTAATAGACCCTCAACTCTCTGCATTTTCGACTAACATATAAATCTCTAAACTAAATAAAACTCATGGTAAACATCGGAATTAACATTCCTCAGAGATAATGTACACGTTATAAAACTAATGATCTATTGTAAGATCACCTAATAATCAAACATACTCATCCAAAATTCAGGTACTAAACCACAAGACAACTTTTACCAAGAAAAAAAATCATAAGACGCATTTGACAAATTTTATCAAAGTGCTCAACTTTAACCCAAAATTCAAATTCTCGAGTACCCATTTGACAAATTTAAACAAAGAGCTCAACTTTAATCAAAAAATCAGAATCCATTTTGATAAATTTAGATAAAGAGCTCAACTTTAATCAAAAATTCAGAATCCATTTTGATGAATTTAAACAAAGAGCTAAACTCTAATCAAACAACCAGAACCCATTTGAAACATTTAAACAAAGAGTTCATCCAAAATCACCCACAGATCAAACAAATATCTGCATACCAATTAATCAAATTTGAAATATAACTGAGAACTAAATAAAAAAACAGATCTTTACAATAAAATCAACAAATAAACAAATCAATTCAATTCACAAAATCAAGATCTGAGGTAAATATGATCAAAAAATCAAAAACCTAAATGATCAAAACCTCAAAAATGATTGAAGAAATCGCACCTTTTTTTCCTACAGAGAGATCTATGAAGCACAATTCTCCCTCCAAACGAAAAGGGTATGTAAAGCTGGCCAAATATTAAAGAAAGATAAAAGGGGTATATTGCAAAGCTGGCCAAATATGAAAAAGGAAGTGAATAATTGTAAGTAATGGGGTTTCAAGATTGTATATTTGGCCCCTCCTTTTTTTGCTTTGTTTCTCTTTTTGCTTTTGAGATTTGGGATTGGCTGTAATAAATTTTTTCTTTTTGCAGACAAGGAGAAGAAGAAGAAAATGAATAAAATTGTGGGAGAAAGAGAGAGAGAGATATTAATAATGATGAAGAGAGAGTTTTTTGCGAAGAGAGAGTTTTTTGCGAAGACAGGTGAAAGGGAGGCACCGGCCATGCTGGCTTTTTCTTCAGTTTTTCGTTGTAGTTTTTGGATTTTTCTGTTTTTTTTTTTCTTGATTTTTTCCTAGTATTTTATATTAAGGTTTTATTTTTTCTTTTTGTTAATCATGTGGGAAAATATGAAAACTATTACCTTCCTTCAATTTTACAGTGGCACTATTTTCAAAAAACATATTTGAAATTATTTTAATTTTATATTTTATTAATAATAACATATTATTTGTTATGAAAATAATAAAAGAACAAGAGCAAAATTGCAGAGAAAGAGATGGAGTAAATTCCTATTGAATTTGAGATAAATTACAATGGTAGAATTGCAGGGATAGAGTGACTTAGCCACCAAGTAATAAACCCTAAAATCTCTTTAAATATAGACTTTCACCTTAAATAGAATTCTATTTAGAACACTCCCCCTTGCATGTCTATTCAACGGATAATGTGTCTCGTTAAAACCTTAACTAAAATAAAATTCAGTGGAAAAAATCTAGAAAAGAAAAAAGAGTATACACGTCTAACAAGACGCCTTTTGGTTGCCTCGTTAAAAACCTTGCAAAGAAAACTCAGTGAAATAAAATCTTGTAAGAGAAAAGGAGTACAGCGCATATTAACTCTCCCTGATGAGAGCATCAATTCCCATCTTTAAGCATTTACATTCCTATCATGTACACCTATCTTCAAAAGATCGTTGGTATAGATTTGATAAATAAATTAGTCATATGAATTCGAATGAATATGTTGCACCTTTAAATCTTCATAAAATGCCGTTGAATGGCCTTTTCAATATCTCCATTGAGATTCTCCCAATCATATTATCATGCTTATAGTTATAGCAAGCTACGTATGTGCACAAATTGCACTTAGGATTTGATACTTCCAGACCAAGAATTGTATATGATTTAAGTGATTTGAATCCTTAAAATATTATCATGTAAGGCATATAATAGACTTTAAATAGATGAATATCAAGCTTCCGTGTCATATTAGACAAATAAGATATCAAAAACTGAATACACATATCATTGACTTTATAATTTCAAGTGTTTGAACTACATGTTTAAAACTATATGCCTTTTATATGAAACCAATTTTATTTGAATTGTGTCTCTTCCGTTTGGCCAATTTTTTGTGTATGTATTCGACAAACTTGAGATCCTCATCTATACTTAGTGCTATCGTAGATGTCGTCGACAAACGTTTTGTATCGGTTCCAACCTCCTTATTTTCATATAGACATAACACAGAGCTTTCTTCATTCATATATTCGGGTATCTGAATCTCTCATGAGATTTTATGAAGTGTTAAGTCATGTGATCTTCTAAATCACTTGTCTCCTTTATTATGATCATTTTGATAACTTGCACATCTTCTTTATCGAGAAATTTATTTGAAACCGATTGTCTATACGCTTTAAGCTTACAATAGACTTTGTCCTTCTAGGACTTAATAGGAGCATTTACAATGAGAATATAGTTACTTTATTTGGGTCAACAAATGCGTCTGGCTTGCTTTGCAATATATTGCAAACGAATTATCTTTTATGAACTTAAGTTCATATTATCTTATTCAAGGATCTCGATGTACACATGATAATTTATTACACGTAACTTTTTTCTCAACTATTTATCTTGTCTCCTCCTCGTGTTAGAAAAAATAACTTGTTTCCTCAACTTTGAGAACTCATCGTTGTGAGTTATGGTGTTAATCAAAATATACATCGCATATCAGTAATAATAAGAAGGAATTATTTGGTTCCTGACCCTAAACCACTTGTGAGGGGAGAATGTAATATACATTCATATGTAACCTATATCAAACTGATATAGATAATGTTGTTCTCATAAGCAATAGTTTGGTTATTAAGTAAATGCACTCAATAACTTATTTGGGTAAACCAACTGTGATGTTAATCAACTTATCAAGATGAAATATCTTGAGTAAAAAATATGGAAATTATGATCTAAATCAATTTATTGAGCAAGTTACCTCGCAAATAACATGTTACTGGTTAATAAATAATCGCACATGTAACCATCTTATAGATGCATCTTATGTGGTATACATGGCATGTGAATGAGCTCATATTCACCTTTGATATATCTAGCATTTACGGGAATCCCAATTTTAGTTGGCCTGTTAATTAATAAGAATAAGCAACGTAAGAAAATTCGTAAAAAACTTCCTAGTTCTTTAATATTTACCCATAATGAACTCTCTTTTATTTTTGCACATCATACTTAAATTAATATGGCTAACCTAGCTACGCTAACTGGATAAATTATCAATATTGATAAAGTTTATGTGTACACCATGACTTGTGCAGTTATTAATAAACTCCAAGTTTATTATGATATGAGTTTTATATTAATAAACATCCAATTTATTATGATATTATTTTATTTGTGTAGTACAAGCTGGAAAATAAAGCGGATAACTTTTTACATACATATTGCCTCGCTATAAGTTGTAGTAATAGAATATATTAAAATCTTTCATTTTTATAGTCTCAATATAACCAACCGCTTTCGTGAATACGTTAGAAACTAACTTACTATAACACAATATCTTATTGATGATCAATTTTATATCTCCAAAATAATGACTCTCAATTAATTTCGTACTACCACTTATTCATCAACATCCATATGTTCATATACCTCTTTCAAGGAGAAAGTTATACCATTATGATCATGGTCAAAATTATATGCAAGATATGTTTATTGCATTATTGTTGTCCTTTAATAATCGCATTGCCAAAATATCTTGGCGTACAACAGGTACCTGACCAATGACTTCATGCTATAATAATGACATTATTTTCTTATACCATCTCAAACCTCCTTCTAGAGGTGAGTGTAGTATATTCCTACCACTAGCATGTTCATATTCTTCTAAGAATGAATATGTATTCGTAAATCAGATGTTGTCACATTCACATCATGAATGGACCATAATAATCTATATATGCTTTACAAAATCTCATATCAAATTAATGGCAAATATTACTTTCACAAAGTGAAAGATTATTTTGAGAATACTTATTGTTCTCATTACCATAATGATGATTATATAATTTCGTCTATTGCCATGACCACATCTGTTGATTGTTCATGGTAATAAATTTGCCTTCTTCCAAACGTATTACATACTGCTATCATATTCTCTTAGGGGAATGAGAATGAAGCAAATTCAATGGGACGTATTTTCATTCTCTGCACACAATCATACATGAATTTGATCATGGCAAGGCATTGAAATTTACCACTTCAGGTGGTTATAATTTATTACAAACTTCACCAGAGTTATAATCAAACTTTGTTGTCTTTGTATATATATAAAATTAAATTATACAGTTTCAAAAATTTAAAAGAGAAGAATAAAGTAAAGTGCTTACCTTAAATCCAAATTTAATCACGAAGTAAGTTTATGGAATAATTGACAATTATTATGCTCAATCCCAAAACTTCTACTCAATTGGTTTGAGTCTCGTGTTGATAACGTGTTATAAAAATAATAAAAGAACAAAAACAAAATTGCAGAGAAAGAGAGAGAGAGGAAATTCTTATTGAATTTGAGATGAATTACAATGGAATATAACCCTCTATTTATAGGAGAGAGTGACTTAGCCACCAAATAATAAACTCTAAAATCTCTCTAAATATAAACATTCACTTTAAATAGAATTCTATTTATAATATTGTTACAATAGTAGAAATATCATGATAAATTTAAAAAAACAAGTTTTAATAGTATTTTTTTTTCCAGTTCATGCGAGCAAAAAAACAATAAAATATGGCTACATTGAGAAATATATTCAACGTAGTTAAGCAAAATGCAATTACAAATTTCCTGCTCACTGTCATTGTTAAACTCAAAAATAGAAGTAAAACTAAAAATAATAAAATCTTTATACTGTTAGACATGATCTATAGCAAATTTTTCAGGCGGGTTAAATAACAAATAAGTCTGCCATTAATATTTGCATTAAAAATGTCATTTTTCTGACCCTATCTGAATGCGCGATATTTCATACATTATATTGTTCAATCATATTGTCTGAATCAGCCTAACTACAGAATAAACTATCTACGTCATACCTTTTTAAAATGCTGTCATTTTTCGAACTCTACCTGAATGTGAGATACAACCATATTGTCCAAATCAGTTTGACACCACCTCAACTGTGTCATCGGATATTTATTACAGTGCATAAATCGAACAATTCTCTCCCAAAAAAATAGACTCGGTATCTGGTACTTATATTGGGTCCGACTAAATTTGAATTTGCGTTGAATAATCCCATATTAAGAGTAAAGCGCTCTCTAACAAAGGCGGCTTTATACCAACGGGTTCGAATCTAAGACCTTTGATTAAGAATGAAAAAGTACTTACCATTTCACCGTACCCATTATTGATGTAAGATAACTTTAGTCTTCTGTGGGCCTGCAAAATCAACAATACAACAGCTGAAATCTAAAATCTGAAAATTCTCAAGAATATTGTTATGAATTTTTATTCATGAAAATGGGAAGGAAAAAAGAGGCACAAAAACAACTTTATTGGTTTATGTCTATTTCTCTTTTTCTAAATAAAATAGGAACTCTTTCAAAGTCACAAAACATACTTTTTCTTCGCTCCTAAAATAAATAGGTCCTCCACACACTGCTTCATGTGAGGTTTGAAATGTCAATTTAATTTTGGTACTCTTTTTTTTCTTTTCCTTTTTCATAGTTGGATTTGAAACTTAATGCATAATATTTATAGTTAATGTACACATATATGGTCATTGTATTTTTGTTTGAACAAAATACATTGTCAATCTTATACTTGTCCCTCATTATTTTGCAAGGGTATTATTATTTTTAGATCTCGCTATAATATTTATATTTGGTAGCCAAAAAAAATAATATAAAATTTGTATAATTTTTGTATGTAACATACATAATATATAAAAAAATACAAATTTTATATATTTTTTCGATTATTATTTTTACAGCAATTATACTGTGTCATTTTTCCTATTTTATAAGGGCTTCTTATGATCGGTATAATGTTTTGAGTCATTCTAAAATTATTTAATATTTGAGTTGGATGCTTAAATTCGTTTACATATATCAAAATCAAACTTTGGTGAACCCGTTTACATAATTACTTTTTCTTTTCATACTTGTTGCGCCAGTAAGATGGGCTGTGTTGATGGTAAGCATTTTTCATTTTCAATCAAGAGGTTATGAGTTCGAGTCATCCCAAAAATAAGATGAGGAATTTTTGAAGGAAAGGATGTCGAGGATCTATTGGAAACAACTTCTCTATCCTAGGGTAGATGTAAGATCTGCGTACACACTATCCTCCTATTACCCCACTTGTAAGATTACACTTTATTGTTGTTGTTGTTGTGCCACCCCTCTCTCTGGATATTAAAAAATAAAAGAAAAAATCTATGGTCTACATGTAAACTAGGAGTGGCAAATGGACGAGTTGGCCGGATATGGTTTGGGTTGAAAATGGGTAATAAAAACGAATCAATTATTCGAACCAACCCATATTTAATATGGATAAAAAATGGGTTAACTATGACATATTGTATATGACCACTTTTGTGAGAATTCTTAGTATCCCTAACTTGAGGAACCCCCAATTTTTAGGCTTTACAAGTATAAATATTAGACTCATTACTTATCAATTGGTTACTCATTGGTTATTCATTTTCTAAATAGATAATATTGGTTTTATTCATATTTGATCCGTATTTAAAAAGTTCATTATCAAAGTTTTAGTAAATAAATATATAGTTAACTGTTTTATTTGACCAATTTTGCACCCCTAATATAAACCAAAAATCGGGTTTTACGTGCGAAAGGGTGTTAGAGATTATACTTGTTTCTCTTCCATTCTAAGGGGATTTACAAAGGTTTATAATGACTCAAAGTCATTTCATTCACTGCCTTGATTAAGGGTATGTTTGGCATAACGTAAATATTTTTTGTGGAAAATATTTTACGTGAAAATATTTTATTAGAAAACAAGTAATAATTTTATTTATATTTCAGTATTTGATACGTAAATTAAGAAAAATGACTTCTCGCGAGTATTCATGAATAATTTATATATAATAAACATGAAACCATAAACTTTTAAACCAACAACCTTCTGAACCCACATTTTTTATAAACTTTCGAACTTCCAAACTTTTGAAACCGCAGAATTTCTAACACGTAAACTTTATAATTTCTAAACCCATAAACTTCCAAATACATAAACCTCCGAATTAATAACTTTGAAACTTGTAAAATTTTCAACCTTTAAACCAAATAAATAAAAAAACTAGACTGAAAAATATATTTAAAAATATTTGGGTTGGGGGGAGAGGGAGGGGGGGGGGGGAGAAAACGGAAAACACACAATTTGAAATTACAAAAAAAAATATTTTTTTGTGCGACATTTGGGGGGGGGGGGGGGATAAGTTGCAGCAAAATGAAAAAATAGAAATTTAAAATTGTAATAAACAATAAGGTAAAAAGTTAATATTTTTTTTGGGAGGGCGGTGGAGTGAGGCAGGGTGAAGGAGTAGTAGAGTGGGTGGTAACAAAAAAATTAAAATTTAAAAAAAATTCAAAAGGGGATAATTTGGGTTAGTAAAGGTGAGAAAAATTAAAAAGAAATTTTGAAAAATTCAAAAATATTTTCCTTTTACCCAAACACACTCTAAATGCTCAAAATATTTCACAAAATTAAATAGGAGTAGTTTATTCCTTATCATTATCAAATGTATGTATTACAATTTTTGATTGATTGTTTGGAAGACACCCTACAGTAGTAGAGTGGGCCAATTGTTGAACAAAAGTGGTCTCCAATAACGGATATCAACCGACTTTTCGTCATTTGGCCATTTACATGGATTTTTAAAAAAAAGGACAAATGTTAAATTGGGAATTGAAAGTCTAGAAGAAAATTTAAGTATTATGCTCCAACTTCCACATAATAAAGCAGCGGGACACATATCGCATCTCGTATTCATATACGATTCAAACATTAATAATTGCTTTTACTACTCAATTATATATTATAATTTATCATTGATTCAAAGTTTCTCTTTTCTTTTTCAAATTCTACATAGTTAAAATATAAAATTATGAAATGATATTAAACAATGTTTAGGTCATATAAAGGCAAGATAATTAGAACTCGTTGCATGGGACTAAATGTACCTGCCAAAGTCAGCTGGTGGGCTGAATCTCACAAACCTCCTGTTGTGGAACAAAGCAGCCATTGCTAAATTATGCTGGGACTTGGCTCACAAGAAGGATACTTTGTGGGTTAGATGGATTCACACAGTATATATAAAACAGCAGCAACTGGAGATCATGTTTATACCCAAACAAGCTAGTTGGATGGTTCGAAAGATTATTGCTGCAAGTGGACTACTGCAGCAATATCAGAGTCTGCACAGGCCAGTGTGCTCTATTAGACTATTATATCTGCTTCAGATTGGTCAACTCCCCAGAGTTACTTGGAAGAACTTAAATGCTCAAAACTATGCTAGGCCAAAAGCTGTTTTCAATCTATGGCTGGTTCTTCAGAATAGATTGCCAACCAAGGATAGGCTGCTACAGTGGAGTATGAATGTGGATAGCATATGTGTGCTGTGTCAGCAAGCTCCGGAGACCAGAGATCACCTCTTTCATAGTTGTCCTTTTGCTATTCAGCTAAGGCATCACACACTGTCTTGGATTAGGGAAACTCACCCCAATTGCCTAAGTTGGGAACAGTTTGTTCAATGGATTATTGGTAATGCTAAAGGGAAATCGAGCCAGGCTCACATATTCAAAATGGTTGTAGCTGAACTCTTCTATGCCCTGTGGTTAGAAAGAAATGCGAGGATCTTTGAAAATGTCTTTTGTAGCAGTGATAAACTATTTAGGACCATTGCTTATACTTGTAATATTAGAGGCACCCCCAAGATTAGGTTACAGCTTCAGCAATATCTTATGTAAATAGAGGGATAGGTATAGCGATAGTTGATATAGAATTTAGATATGATAGTCAGCTGTGTAATAGCTGCACTATGGCTTTGTACTGAAATCTATTTGGTGATTAATACAACTTTTAATTACAAAAAAATAGAACTCGTTGGGAACCTTAAAAGTTGTAGTGATACACCAACAGAATTAAAGTAATTTATTTTATGTATTTTTCAAGTAAAGTAAATTAACTTGAAAGTTAAAATTTTGATTCATAAAAACAAATGAAAGAGTTCCTTTATAACAAATGATTCAGTTTGACTCCATCCCTGCAAAAAGCATTCACCTCATTTCTCAATGATTCCAATAGGTCAAACTAAATTTTACCCATAAGTCTTCCCAGTCAGCACACGGGGAGAAATTCAAAAATAATTAAATTTATAATCGATAGGTCAAAAATAATTTAATTTAAAAATTAATTGAAATTTAGTCACTTTTTATGTAAAAATAAATTTGTGCGAAAACACAGTTCAAAATCAAGAAAATACTCCACTATATTATGCTAGAGTTCCAGCATAAGTACACTACAACTCCAACATAATATACTGGAGCTCCAGCAAGTATATTGGTCTAGTATAATATACTGGAGTTTGGAGCACCAGTGCTCCAGTCTCCAGTATATTATACTGGAGCTGACAGAATATATCGGTCCAGCATAATATGTTGGAGTTCATACATACGTGCATCGAACTCCAATATATTATGTTGGATCGGTTTCTATTACAGCAAAATAATGATTATTTTTCATTGACTTGGTAAACGCTGTATATTTTTGATTGGCCAGTCCGAAAATTGGCTATATTGGACTATTTTTACGGGATCATAAAGTTACATTGAGCCCGTTTGGATTGGCTTAGAAAAATGAATTTTCAACAAAAATAATTTTTAAGCAAAATATAATAAGTTGGGATTGACAAAATATTACTTTTGGCTTATTTTAAGTAATTTTTATCTTATTTTAAGCACTTTATAACTTTATCAAATGTAAAAAAAATTAAAAATAGCTTAAAAATTGATTTGAACAGCTTAAAAGTCAATTCAAACACCCTCGTAATTTTATTTTACACTTATTTTTAATTTTGATAGGATTTGATTTCTGAAGAGGAGCTTTGGAACAACGGTAAGTTGTTTTTGTGTGATCTAAATACCACAGGTTACAATTGAATAGGTTATTTATATCATATCTTTAGAATACTGTCCTTTTTAAATCCCGCATAAATGCGATATGATTTATGTATCGTACATGATTTAATTCCTCTTTGAAGGAATATTTGACACATATTTAAGATATTCATGATTAATGCAAGAAAATAACTTGCCTCAATGTGAATCTCCTCCTACAATTGAGCATAGTGCAACAACCATAACATTTAGTATGATTTTGCATGTTAGGTCTAGGAGAATAGGATTGAGCGTACCCCCACGAGGGTAGAGAGACAAAATTGAGCATAGTGCAAGTATTTATTTTAATAAATTTCATTTAAACCCCTTAACTTTTAAGAGTTGAGAAATAATACTCCATTCCCCTTTTGAATGGACAAATAACTCCCTTGAATAATATTTTCTGACGAACTTAGACTTTCCATACAAGAAAAAAACATCGGTGTCTTTTTCTTTTTCTATTTTTTTTCTTTTCTAGAACATTTTTTTCTAACAGAATTCAACATATTATTTATTAAGTAAAAGTTAACTGCATCTAAATAGAATGAATGAATGACAGAATGAGTGGATAAGATAATTAGTAATATAAAAAAACGAGAAGACTATTATTTCAGTAAATTTAAAGGGTTTATTTGTATTAGGGAAAGTACTAATAATGTTTTTAGACGCAACTAATATATGTGAGTATTTAAAACTTTAACAAAGTATAGATAAACCCTTAAATTTTTAAGAATACGTTTTTTTGGTATAGTCATAATCTGACCTTATAAATCTAAATTCGTATCGCATAGGGCTCCAAAGTGAGGAAGGTTCCGTATCAGAGAATTTTTCCATTCTCCTAACTCGAACACCATCAACTCATCCATCTAATTGCATTTCTTGGTGATCTTTTCTTTTTCTTTTTAGTTCTTTTTGACCAAGCTTAAGAATACATATTTAATTATAAATAAAAGAAATTTTTGCACAAATAATCAGTTAAATTTATTGTTTAACTTTTCTAGCCGGTATATATAGATTATATACTGATTATACATAATTATATATGAATTTTTCATATATTACGAATATGTTGACTATTTTTAATTTATAATTTATGCAATTGAATGGACGGTTATTTAAGTTAATTATTCTAAATGAAAATAGTAAAACATGTGGAAAAACGAAAAATTATACATTAAGAGATGTAGATATATTAAAACAATGATGTAACGTCCCGTCAGAAAGTCTTGAAAATTCTTAACTACCACGAATAATTATACTCTTGGGTTGCTTAATCACCCTTATTTGGCATCTGCCACGGAATATACTCTTTTTGCTAATATTTCATGAGAACAAATGTTCTAATTATTTAATATTATTCAAGGGTCGTTTGGTTGGGAAATAAGGTATCTTATGATTAATTATTTATGAATTAGTTATTTTGAGATTAATTAGTTTTGTTAGGATAAAAAAAAATTAGACGTCATGTGGAAGCTAGTAATGCAAATCTTGAACGATGATAAATCAGATAACAAAAGAGAAATATAACAAAAGAAACACAAATATTTAATGTGGTTCGATCAACTGACCTACGTCGTCGGCAGATATGAGCAATCCTTATATAAAAGAGAGTACAAAATATCGAGAGAACAACCTCACGAAGAAGCAAATATGGGTGACACACTAACACTCGTTCTGTAAAGTTTTTCCTCTAAACACGACTCTCAAACCCCATATGACTCTATTGTGGATGCCACTAAATGAGAAGGACGAATCTTCAATTTATAGTACTCCAAATTTTTTCCTACAAGAAAAGGGTCAAGCTAAATATGGAAGAACTATTTTTTTCTTCTAGAAAAAGAAAAATTCAATTATGATAAGAAAATCTGGATAAACATCTAACAATCCAACCCTCCCATAGGATTTAAAAAATATTAATATTTCGAAATAACTAATATCTAGTTATACTACAATTTTATCTTAATCAAATATAAAATAAACTTATTTCAAATTTAATCGGAGTAATTATTCCTTATTGTTCGTACCAAACAAGCCCTCAGAAGTTAATGAGAGCAAGCAATGTAAATTATCATTAAATTATTGGGAAAATTGTTATGCTCTCAAGAAACGTGGCAAAGAGAATTGAAATTTCTAATAAAGGTCTCAAGTTTTAACTTTAAAAATAAGTTCTTTTTGGTAGAAACTAATTAGGAGCGCTTTATTATTTTAGTGGACCTAGTCGACTCAAAATAAATTAAATCGGATCAATAAATTTTAAATATCAATGCCCGAAACTATATATTATCTCAAAGGTTAGAAAAGAAAAGACTAACATCTTTCCATCATCATAAGTCAACTAAAAATAAACAATTATCTTAATAGCTATATTTTAAATTTCAATTAGATAATCATCACAAAGCTTTCATATGAAATGGACGGCTCGGCCGGTTGCGGACCGCAATTGACTGAAAACGACATTTCAAAAATTAAAAAAAATAATTTATTAAAGGGAATATTAAACTTAACCTCCAAGTGTAACTTATTCGTAAAGGATTGGATTAAAATTGCTATTGCTAACAAAAAGAGCTTTTTTTTTGTTTTACTTTTAGCCCGTATTAGAATCTATTTATATTTGATAGTCAAAACATATATAAAGTTTATCTAATTTTTATACATAACATGCAATAATGTGTATATATATACAAAATAATAACAACAATTCAGTATAATACACAAATGAGATTTGTGGAAAAAAATATACAAAAAAATTTATATATTTAACTATTATTTTAAGGGGCTATACATAGTTATTTTTCCAACAAAAAAACTCATATATTCTTCTAGGTATTCTAGTGTTGATTATGACATTTCAAGGAGTATTAAGCAATGACAATTGTGAGTTTTAACACCATTTTGTGACAAAATTGCATTGCTACTTTACATTCTCCCCTGCTAACAGTTCAATGCATATTTTCAGTGTTTTGTTGAAAATTGCTTGAACAAATTAATGCAAAAAAATTATTTTCGCTTTGAAATTTTGTTTGTTGTAATGTTTTTTGTTCAATTTCTTTGAAAACTCAAAAAATACTTATTTCAATAAATTTAGTATTTAGTCTTTTTTTTAAAGCTGGTACAAAGACATGACCTATTGGCGCAATAGGGGAACAAAATAAAATATGGACTTTAGAGGAATTCAGTATTGGAATAGCAGCCAGGAAGGCTTTACAGAGCATGCTTATTGTCCCAAAAAGGCAGTAATAAAGATAATAAAGTAACTGAGGACCCCCACCCCCTTTTTGCCGCAACGTAGAATTTTTAATAAGCGATATTAATATTTAAAGAAATATAATAACAATAATAATAAATTTAATATAATTTCATAAATTGAATTTGAAAAGATTAAAATGTATGCTGGCCTTATTCCTCTGTTAAGAAGGCAAAAAAATATTTTCGATGGACCTTCAACTCAGAAAAACTAAAAGAAACGGTTAATATTTGAAGAAATAAATAATTATTATTATAAGAATAATGATATTATTTTTATATTTGTACTTGATAGTTTTATTTTACTTAATTTATGCATACATATTTTGTAAAAATATATGACACGTATCACTGTTTGGCCTTGCTTTTGTCCTACCATGTCCTACAGGCCACCGGCACACTAGGATGACAAGTACAATACACAGCCATCAATTTCAATAAAAGAGTACAACACTCCAGCCTTGATAGGTTTCAATCAATCACAACCATATTCATAGAAGCAATACACAAAAAGGATATTTTGGATAAGAATTTAATCAACTTGGGTTAATGTGTATAATTTTTGACAATATAACGTTGTTAGAATCTGAGCAGTGTTGATCTATTATTACACTAGGTACTATTAGCCGATCTGATGGTGAGCAACCCTCACTTCCAACCGAGAGGTTGTGAGTTTGACTCTCCCCAAGAGCAAGGTAAGAAGTTCTTGGAGGGAAGTATGTTGGGGTTCTATTTGGGAACAACCTCTCTATCCCAGGGTAGGGGTAATGTATGCGTACACACTAACCTCCCCAAACCCCAGTAAATGAGATTATACTGAGTTATTGTTGTTGTACTATAGCCGATTTAAAATTTTCATTTTCTTTAGCAAGGGTGCTTCAGAATACTCCGTTAATGATACACGATATCAGTCATGAGTCATGAGTCAAAAAAGACACTACTATAGTCTCTTAGTTGAAGGAACAACCAATTCACAAGAAAACAAATTATAACACAAAGAGTTATTAAACCTAAGCTCAATGAATCACTTTGGTCTTCAAAATGAATTAATCATATGTTCAAAGATTTACATTCTACACCCAAAGTATGAAAAATATTAGGATATTTAAGATTGAACTAAAGTTTTGCTAATGAAAGAAGAGTAGGATATTTAAGATGTTGAACTGAAGTTTTGCTATCTTTAATGCACCTTTTGTTTCTCTCATTTCTCAAATAGAGTAACCTTGACCAAACATTAGCTATCATGTGCTTGCTTTTTGGTATATACATCATGATTAAGAATATTTCTTTTAGTTCAGACCCTTCCAGAAAAGTCATATGTTTTTTCCTGAAGAGAATAACTCAAATAAGAAAATAATCATCTAGAGCTTTAACATAACCTAAGCAATTACTTAAATTGGCAGAGAAAGTATGGTCAACACTGTGACATAAACCAGAAGGATTCCACCCTAACCAGAATTAAAACATTATCTTTTTTATTAAAAAAAAAAAAAATATATATATATATATATATATATATACACTTAAATATTTATTTCCAATTGTGTAAAATGGTTCTTAGAAATGGTTTAGACAAGAGGGGTTGCTCTGATGGTAAGCAACCTCCACTTCCAATCAAAAGATTGTGAGTTCGAATCTCCCTAAGAGCAGGGTGGGAAGTTCTTGGAGGGAAAGATGTCGGGGGTCTATTTGGAAACACTCTCTCTACCGTAGGGTAGGGGTAAACTCTGCATACATACTATTCTTTTCAGACCCCGTTAAGTGGGATTATACTGGGTTGTTGTTGTTGTTGTTGTGTAAATGGTTCTTAGTGAAAAGATGAAAACGCTAGGTAGCCTCATCCATATATGAGAAAGTAAAGGGGAAGAATCATTTCCTGTTTGATTGAAAAGGCCTCCTTCAGTCGATCACCCTCTACATAACACCTTCTAAACAAAATTTTAAAATCCTTGCTAGTGAAAAGTTTTTCGACCAGTTGCTGTAGAAACTTTGAGAAAATGGAAGGTGATAAGAGTCGAAGAGAAAGAAAAATGAAAAAATTGTACGTGGCTTTTTAGTGCAGGTTGAAACACACGATGCGTTTCAATTATGTATTTCATACTTCTTTATCGAGCCAATCTATCTTGGCAGAATCAGATTCAAAAAAGTTAAAGAATGGTGTCTTACCTCACAAGGAGGAATGTGGGCGGAATTATGATAAAAACATCACATTCCTACACAAGCCGCTCTTAAGTCTTCTTTTTGTGGCATAAGGTCAAATCAAATCTTAGACATCTTGATTTTAAAGCATATTGTACTCCATCAAAAGTAATCCTGTTAGCAAATAATATATAGTATAAGAAAATGGACGATAACACTGCATAAATACATTCTATATATATATATATATATGTATGTGTATGTGTGTGTAACCACAACTAAGCTTGTTATTGGATTCTGGAAATAGGAAACTCTTTTGGCAGATTTTTCATTTCACAATAGTTTTTACTGCATCCATGGGAAATGTAAATAAGCCATTAACTCTTCGGCTGAAGTACACTTCTCTCAATGGAAGCAACCTTGCCAAGAATACAAAAATATATTGGATTAAAGTCTAAGAATATAGACGTTCCATGAACAAAACATATCATATGGGCCTTGCATATATCATAATATAAAATTAGCTCAAATACACAAATCACAAGTTAAAACGATCTAAATGAAAAGAGGAACTTATGCATTCATACTATGCACAAAAGTGTTTGCTCCTATGCTTGCCCATTCTTTGTTATCGACGATTTGGTTGGTGTATTATAGGTTTTAACAGGTTGTTTTTCTTTATACGTGCTTATCCATGTATTAAAAACTATGGTATTGCTAATGTCATAATTTGCTATGTAAAATAATTGAATAGAATGTATAATTAATACAAGTATTAGTTATGCATAAGTTAAAAAATACTACCAAGCATGTATCTAGAACTACCAACAACACCATTGAGATCAAGAACATGGACTTGTGACAGAGCAGAAAAGAGGGTTAAAATGGGACATCCAAATCAAGACGAATCTTCAAGCAACAATTAACCTAACCTCAATTTTCAACTGCTTTGATAGACTAAATGTTTAAAAAGCTTTCATCCACTTTCTTCTTTTTCATAATTTCTTTCCAAGATAAACCTTAAAGACATCACAGAGTCTTCAGAAAATCATTTCTCCCCTCACTATAAGGACGATGGTAAGATGACATTTTGATTTTTATTTGACCATTAATTGCTATTCAATGAAGTTTTATAGAAAAACTATACAGATGTTACATATCAAGTGAAACCTGACAGTATTTTCCTGGCTTAACGTATTGCTGTGATCGAAAAATTCCATTATTAATAGCCCAGATCTTTGTACTTAGCTCTTAGGCAATCACATTCTCAAAAGTCTCATTCTCCATAGTTAGCTTTCCATCTACTGATTCATTACCCGGATAATAAAGACTTTATGCATTACTTTCACCTCCAAAGAAATTATAGCTTTGATGATATCAAGTTCAACCGCTAAATTTACATCTTTTACTTGTAGAGTAACAGTAGAAGTTGTATAACCTACAACAACAACAACAACAACAACTACCCAGTATACTCCCACCAGGTGGGGTCTGGGGAGGGTAATATGTAAGACAAACCTTACCCCTACCCGAAAGGGCAGAGAGAAGTTGTATAACCTACTCATCAGCAAATACTAAAGGTTTTTGTAAAATTATAAATAGCAATAATATGCAGTATAATCTTTAGCATGGAGAAGAAATCTAAAATTACAAATGTGCAGAATATTTGGGTGTTACCTGAGATATTTCGAGTGGAAGCAAAAACCTGCAGAAACAGGTTGAAGGATCAGTTGTCCAACTATCCATGTGAAAATTATGGGATAACCAGATGTTATTCTATACCATCTATAATTGACAACAAATTTCGTAACATGTTACACGACGAAGCAATGAGCCTCTTATAACAGGAGAAACTTGCTTGGTAAAAACACCGCTAGTTGCAGAAGATAATACATAAGTTGAGTTGCTAATAATTGAATTGTCAAGCAGACGATATCTTTTCGATTCAGCTCTTTTGTGCTTGTTGTCGAGCTAAAAAAGCATTTATTTTTGTTATCGTCTGTCCGTGTTCAAAGCAACGAGAAACTGAAACCAGTAATAAGAAGAGACACAAACAGAACGTATGTAACGTTTAAAAAAAAAAAAATCACAGAAATGAAGAAATCCGAGACCACAGAATTCACTGTGTGTCCTTAAGGAATTTAACCCCCTCACTGTACCCGAGGTTGTGGATTATTTCCTCCCAGGATATAACGGATATACCTGTCGTAGGAGTGGCGGTACCTCAAACGCCTACGACTTCGACGAACTCAAATTCGGGAACGAAATCACACTATGACTCGATATGTTTTTTTTTTTGGTTTAAAGAAAAACAATGCAGAATTTTTTTTAATGCTTCCAGTATATGAAAATGAGGCATTGCCTCAGTTTATATAGCCTTGAATTGAGACTGTTCGGAAAGGCTTGGTGCCTGTTCGGGAAAGGCCATGCCTTTTCCTGAAAATTAAGAACGTTGGGAAGTTTTTTAACGAATTAATATTATTATTATTATTTTTTTTTTCCCGCGGGAATTAAAAATAATTTCAGAAAATGAAGATTGAATTTTAAATAAATTTGGTCCAAAAAGATTATCAATCAATCAGATCATTTGACCAAATCCAAATCCAAATCCAAATCCAAAGCCGAAGCCGAGCCGAGCGACGACGACGGCGCGAGGGGAGTCCCTCTTCTTAACCCTTTAAGAGCTAGAAGAAGTGCTTTCTAATATAAGCACATAACTTTCCCTTTCTACCACCGATGTGGTACAAAGCTCCTTTTCAAAGGAACTTTGCTTTGAAACTTCATTTTCCTTCTATTGTCTTCTTCCCTCCATTTCTCATTCACACCAACTTAGCTAGCTTTAATCATTAACTAGCTTTAACAATCCCCCACATGAATGGGGAATGGCTATATGATGAAAAACATGCATGACAAAAAACTGTGTGATTCGTAAGCAAGGATTAATTGCATCTGGATAAGTAGATTTCTCTTTGAACTTTCCGTAGTGAGCATATGTCGGATATACTCGGTCAATCGGTAGATTTGATATCTTTGAACCGTCGAGCTTTGGTGTATACCTAGACAACCACATGTCACACAATTAACCCTTTAACCGTTTTTGGTTCTCATTGTTTTGTTCGTTTCAGCCATGAACACTTCCTGGTTCATAAGTGCGTAGAGAGCTGGCCTTACAGAGTTCTCCTTGAAGCGGCTTACACTTCACACTTACATAGGTGATTCCTAAATGTGTCATCCCGTAGATACACTATTTGATATACCCCGTATCAAACTTAGAAACCATTAAAAAGCCTTAATGCTTTATCCTGGTACTGAACATTGTCTCATCACGAGAATGGACCAAAAAGTTATTTTGACAATGTTGAACCGTCATCAATGACTTTGTTTGATCTCTTTGAACCTAGATCTTGGGATCTCATGTATTCTAGGTAGAGTTACCGCCACGATGACTTGTCCTCGGCCATAGTCCCATTCCCCTCGATGATCTTTCAACCACTTCTCTAGTTAGGCCTTTAGTTAGTGGATCCGACACATTATCTCTTGACTTAACATAGTCAATTGTAATAATTCCACTAGAGAGTAGTTGTCTAACGGTATTATGTCTTCGTCGTATGTGACGAGACTTTCCGTTGTACATAACGCTCCCGGCTCTTCCTATTGCCGCTTGGCTATCGCAATGTATGCATATAGGAGCCAACGGTTTGGGCCAAAATGGAATATCTTCTAAGAAATTCCGGAGCCATTCAGCTTCTTCACCGGCTTTGTCTAGAGCTATGAACTCAGATTCCATTGTAGAGCGGGCGATGCATGTCTGTTTGGATGACTTCCAAGACACTGCTCCTCCACCTATAGTAAAAACGTATCCACTTGTGGATTTAGTTTCAGTTGAACCGGTGATCCAATTTGCATCACTGTATCCTTCAATAACTGCAGGATACCTGTTATAATGCAAAGCAAAGTTTTGAGTATGTTTCAAATATCCCAAAACTCGTTTCATTGCCAGCCAATGATTTTGGTCGGGATTACTCGTGTAGCGACTTAGTTTACTTATAGCACACGCAATATCAGGTCGCGTACAGTTCATAATATACATCAAACTTCCCAACACTCTGGCATAATCCAATTGAGAATCACTTTCACCTTTATTCTTTGCAAGAGCAAGGTTCATATCAATTGGCGTCTTTGCAACTTTAAAGTCCAAATACTTGAACTTTTCAAGTACTTTTTCAATATAATGAGATTGAGACAATGCTAGACCTTGAGGAGTCTTATGGATTTTAATTCCCAGAATTAAATCGGCAACTCCTAAGTCTTTCATATCAAACTTACTAGCAAGCATGCGCTTAGTAGCATTTATGTTAGCAATGTTGTTACTCATTATTAACATATCATCCACGTATAAACAAACAATGACGACGTGGTTCGGAGTGTTCTTAATGTAGACACATTTATCACATTCATTTATCTTGAATCCATTTGACAGCATCGTATGGTCAAATTTTGCATGCCACTGTTTTGGTGCTTGTTTTAGTCCATAAAGAGACTTAACAAGTCTACATACCTTCTTCTCTTTCCCTGGAACTACAAACCCTTCGGGTTGTTCCATGTAAATTTCTTCCTCCAACTCTCCATTTAAGAAGGCTGTTTTCACATCCATTTGATGGATTTCAAGACCGTACACGGCGGCTAATGCTACTAACACCCGAATAGATGTAATCCTCGTTACCGGCGAGTATGTATCAAAGTAATCAAGACCTTCTCGTTGTCTAAACCCTTTAACAACTAGTCTTGCCTTATATTTTTCAATAGTGCCATCAGCTTTCATTTTCCGCTTGAAAATCCATTTGGAACCTAAAGGTTTATTCCCTGGAGGAAGATCAACCAATTCCCAAGTATGGTTGTTCAATATGGATTCTATCTCACTATTGATTGCCTCTTTCCAAAATTGAGCTTCCGATGAAGACGTAGCTTCGTTGAACGTTCGAGGCTCATTTTCCAACAAAAATGTTAAAAATTCTGGTCCAAAGGAAGTAGTCGTCCTTTGACGTTTGCTACGTCTTGGATTTTCCTCATCAGGAATGTTTTCCTTTATTTCTTCCCGAGGTCGTTTAGATTCTTTGCTAGACGACGCACATTCCTTTTTATACGGATATATGGTTTCAAAGAAGTCAGCATTATCTGATTCAATTACCGTATTCACCTGAAGTTCGGGATTTTCTGATTTGTGAACCAGAAATCTATATGCCTTACTATTTGTGGCATATCCTATGAAAACACAATCAACGGTTTTAGGTCCTATTTTTACCCTTTTGGGTTTAGGAACTTGCACCTTGGCCAAACACCCCCACACTTTGAAGTATTCCAAATTGGGCTTCCTTCCTTTCCACTTTTCGTATGGAATTGATTTTGTTTTGCTATGGGGCACTCGATTGAGTATTCGGCTAGCTGTTAGAATGGCTTCCCCCCACAAGTTCTGGGGTAAACCAGAACTTATTAACAGGGCATTCATCATTTCTTTCAGTGTTCTATTTTTTCTTTCCGCAATTCCGTTTGATTGTGGCGAGTAAGGAGCAGTTGTTTGATGAATAATGCCATATTCCAAACATATTTGTTCAAAAGGAGATTCATATTCACCGCCCCTATCACTCCTTATCATTTTAATCTTTTTGTTAAGTTGAGTCTCAACTTCAGTTTTGTATTGCCTGAACGCTTCAATTGCTTCATCTTTACTATTAAGTAAATAAACGTAGCAATACCGCGTACTATCGTCAATAAAAGTTATGAAATACTTCTTTCCACCGCGAGATGGAATTGACTTCATGTCACAAATATCTGTATGGATTAAGTCTAAAGGACTTGAATTCCTTTCAACTGACTTATAAGGATGTTTAGCATACTTAGATTCAACACAGATTTGACATTTTGATTGATTGCATTCAAACTTAGGCAATACTTCCAAACTAATCATTTTTCGCAAGGTTCTATAATTGACATGTCCTAAACGTGAATGCCATAAATCATTTGACTCAAGCAAGTAAGACGAAGCAGAAACTTTATTATTATTAGCAACAACCATTACATTCAGTTTGAAAAGGCCCTCTGTGAGGTAGCCTTTTCCTATGTACATTTCGTTCTTACTTATTACAACCTTGTCAGAAACATAAACACATTTAAAACCGTTCTTCACTAGAAGTCCGGTAGATACAAGATTTTTCCTAATTTCAGGAACATGACAGACGTTGTTGAGAGTCACCACCTTGCCAGAGGTCATCTTCAGCAGTATCTTTCCATAACCTTCAATCTTGGCCGTTGCAGAATTTCCCATATATATTGTTTCGTCGGGCCCGGCGGGAGCATATGAAGCAAAGGCTTCTCTAACAGCACAAATGTGACGAGTGGCGCCAGAGTCAATCCACCACTCTTTCGGACTTCCCACTAGGTTGCACTCGGACAACATAGCGCACAAGTCATCAACCTCCTCGTTTGTTTCAACCATATTAGCCTGACCCTTCTTCTTTTCCTTTTTCGGAGCACGACAGTCTGCAGCTTTGTGTCCGATTTTTCCACAATTATGGCAGTTTCCCTGGAATTTCTTCTTGTTGGGATAGTTCCTTGGTCCCGATGCCTTTTTCCTCTTTTTCATATTAGTTGGGGCAGTTTCAACTATATGTGCTCCCCCTATGGTTGATCTCCCATTTGCCTTTTTCTCCGCTGCCTTGTTATCTTCCTCGATTCTCAACCGGACGATAAGATCTTCCAATGTCATCTCCTTTCGCTTATGTTTCAAGTAATTTTTGAAGTCCTTCCATGAAGGAGGCAACTTCTCTATCACTGCCGCAACTTGAAACGCCCCACTAATCACCAAACCTACAACAAACAACATGTAAGTGACGGGGCACTGAATACTTTTGACAAAGGCATTAATTAAATTTATACCTTCAGCGAGGAGATCATGGATGATAACCTGCAACTCTTGAACTTGAGTGACAACAGACTTGCCATCTACCATTTTGTAGTCCAAAAACTTGGCAGCGATAAACTTCTTTAAGCCAGCATCTTCTGTTTTATATTTCTTTTCCAACGCATCCCATAGTTCTTTTGATGTTCCCACATTACTATAGACGTTGTAAAGATCATCCTCCAGTCCGCTAAGAATGTAATTCTTGCACAAAAAATCTGAGTGCTTCCACGCCTCAATTACAACAAATCGTTCATTTTCAGGTGTTGATTCCGGCGGAACCGGAATATCCTCCTTAATAAACTTTTGAAGGCTTAAAGTAGTTAGATAGAAGAACATCTTTTGTTGCCATCGTTTGAAATCAATCCCGGTGAATTTTCCGGGCTTCTCTGCCGGAGCCGGTGCTGGTGCAGTACGACTGGAGGACGCAGCATTGCTCGTAGAACCAACGACAGGGGCTGGTGTGGCAGTAACAGTAGCAGTAGCATTCAAATTTGGAGTTTGGTCTCCCATTTCTGTCGTAGGAAATAACAGAACACTTTAATAATCGGTGAAGTTTTTATTTCTTCAAACCGAATCAAATTTACACAAACAGAATTAAAACAAACTTCAAATAGAATGTAATATACTGTATGTAGTATACTTGATGAAGTTTTTATATCTTCAAATCAAGTACCCAAATGAGTAGAAAGTTCTGAAAACTTTAATCTCAACCGGAGTAAAAAAAAATTCGAAGATTTAGTCTCCAAACAACATACAAGTTCGTTAACAACAGATGAACACGGAAATAATAAATTAAATTCCTTAAGCTTGTTATCGTCTGTCCGTGTTCAAAGCAACGAGAAACTGAAACCAGTAATAAGAAGAGACACAAACAGAACGTATGTAACGTTTAAAAAAAAAAAAATCACAGAAATGAAGAAATCCGAGACCACAGAATTCACTGTGTGTCCTTAAGGAATTTAACCCCCTCACTGTACCCGAGGTTGTGGATTATTTCCTCCCAGGATATAACGGATATACCTGTCGTAGGAGTGGCGGTACCTCAAACGCCTACGACTTCGACGAACTCAAATTCGGGAACGAAATCACACTATGACTCGATATGTTTTTTTTTTTGGTTTAAAGAAAAACAATGCAGAATTTTTTTTAATGCTTCCAGTATATGAAAATGAGGCATTGCCTCAGTTTATATAGCCTTGAATTGAGACTGTTCGGAAAGGCTTGGTGCCTGTTCGGGAAAGGCCATGCCTTTTCCTGAAAATTAAGAACGTTGGGAAGTTTTTTAACGAATTAATATTATTATTATTATTTTTTTTTTTCCCGCGGGAATTAAAAATAATTTCAGAAAATGAAGATTGAATTTTAAATAAATTTGGTCCAAAAAGATTATCAATCAATCAGATCATTTGACCAAATCCAAATCCAAAGCCGAAGCCGAGCGACGACGACGGCGCGAGGGGAGTCCCTCTTCTTAACCCTTTAAGAGCTAGAAGAAGTGCTTTCTAATATAAGCACATAACTTTCCCTTTCTACCACCGATGTGGTACAAAGCTCCTTTTCAAAGGAACTTTGCTTTGAAACTTCATTTTCCTTCTATTGTCTTCTTCCCTCCATTTCTCATTCACACCAACTTAGCTAGCTTTAATCATTAACTAGCTTTAACAATTTTATCAAGCGACACCAGTCTTTATAATTCGCGTCTCCTAGCCTTTTGTCGGCATATATATATTTGTGAAGGTTCATCCTTTTTATAATTCCTCTTTGACATTGCTATATCTTTTCTATTCCCTGAATGTTTCATTTTTACAAAGATCCCTTGAAATAATATTGAAAACACATGTTTAATACTACTTAATATGGTTATGCCATAATACAAGTTAAATTTATCGGCATATATCAAAGTCAGAAATAACTCACGGCAAGAAACCACTAACATGCTGTCAGTAAAAAAGGCACAACACATGTTTGAAAGTCGCCATCTTAGTGCAAAGAAACTAAGCAGAGAAAATGAAAGCCAACGGAAACTAAGCTGAAAAATGAAAGCTAGCAGAAACTAAGTAGGAAAATGAAAGCCAACGGAAAAACGATACTCACCAGAGTTTACAAGTCTGAACACACACGCAATAACCACAACACAGAGTGAAACCTGAGACAAAGAAGATGAAACAAAATATAGCATCAGAAGCATTAATAATACCCAATTTAGTGGACTAGGTAAGGCAAGCGCTTACCGATTTCTTTACGTCTTTTAGACCGTGCTTTCCGTGAATTGAAAGGGGGGAATTAATTATCCAGCAGAGATGGCATCCATTAGCTTATTGTCGGCTCTCACTCTAGCTCATCATCCAGAGGCGGGTTGAGCCCCTTGCACAGCTTTTTAGCAGATGATTCCAGGCAAGACAAGATCAGGGTCAATGAAGTATTTAAGGACAATCAATGGCACTGGGATTGTCTGCACACTCTGTTAGAAAACATTTATGAATCCACATAAATAACACAATAACCTTCACATTGAATAATTTGGAATTATAACTGAATTAGCGGAAGCGTACCTGAATCCATATGTGGATATCCGAATTCCTCCTTAATGAAACTGCTAGAAAGCTCCTTGATCCTTTCCTGGAAATGTTAGCTTTCACAAGAACTTATCCTTAAACCAAAATTGAGGAATGGTTTTCCACTTGATAGCAAACCAAAATTATAACTCTTGATCTAATGGGATGAAGAAGAGGATTGGAATTACTTGCTTCAAAATGAGAACCATAACCCCCCTCTTATAACTTATGAAAAGTTAAGAGTATGTAACCATGGTTACATTTATGTAACCTTAGTTAGCCCATCATCAACTAAGGTTACCCTTTTGGTATCTACACATTAGTCCTACACTTTAGTATGACAACACATTGGCCCCCTTAACTTAATGTCCTTAAGACCACAAAATTAGACCAAACCATAAGATAGCACATAATATATAATTTATCCAAATGTTGTTCATATGTATGTAGATATAAGTCCATATATCTTACAATCTCCCACTTGGACGAGATACACATACATATGTACAAACCTTATATGGTACAACCTTAGGAGCTCAAAAATTTGCTATCACAATAAAATTGTCATAAACAATCCGGTCCATCAATCATACCAACATAGGACCTAAGAGCTCATCGTTACTCATTCGTAACTAGAACCAATCATAGATCACGTATATCAATATAACCAACGACATGGATCAAGTGTAGGTATGTAGCATGGAAATAACATAAAGTGTGGTCAATATAATGTTTATTTCCAACTGGTTCTCTTTATTGAGATCAATCATAAATTGTAAGAGTACAAAAACTTTAAAACTGAATATCTGCAGATATAACTGAATTTCTGAATATAATGAACAATTACATAAATGTGCAATACAAACTCCCACTAAAATACATAATCTTTATCTGATTTGACACCCATACAAGCAATATGCTCAAGAAATACTTTTGGTGTCAATCCCTTAGTGAGTGGATCCGCAAGCATGGAGTTTGTACTTATGTACTCAATGCACAATTGTCCATTTTGTACTCTTTCTTTAACAACCCGAAATTTGACGTCCATATGTTTAGCTTTCGTCAAACTACTGTTGTTATTAGCATAAAGGACTGCTGATCTGTTGTCGCATAATAGCCTAAGTGGCTTTTGAATGCTGTCAACAATACGCAGTCCACCAACAAAATTCCGCAGCCATAATGCCTCATTAGATGCCTCATAACATGCCATAAACTCCGCTTCCATGGTGGAAGTGGCTGTAAGAGTTTGCTTGATGCTTCTCCAAGAGATAGCACCGCCCGCAAGCATGAAAATATAGCCTGAAGTAGACTTCAAACTATCCTGACATCCGGCAAAATCAGAGTCGGTATACCCAATGATCTCAAGCTGGTCCGATCTCTGATATGTAAGCATGTTATCCTTTGTTCTCTGTAAGTACCTCATGACCCTTTTGGCTGCTTTCCAATGGTCCATACCTGGATTGCTAAGATATCTGCCTAACATCCCAACAATGTATGCTATATCAGGTCGAGTACATACCTGAGCATACATCAGACTACCTACAGCCGAAGCATAAGGCGTCTTCTGCATTTCCGAAATTTCATAATTATTATTAGGGCACTGTTTGAGACTAAATTTGTCTCCCTTAGCAACATGGGTGCTGCCTGGTTTACAATCCTGCATGCCAAATCTTTTCAGAACCTTATCGATATAGCCCTTTTGTGACAGACCGAGAACGCCTTTTGAGCGATCTCGTATTATCTGAATTCCTAATACAAAAGAAGCTTCACCAAGATCTTTCATTTCAAATTTCTTTGAAAGAAATTTCTTAGTTTCAAGTAATAATGCTATATCGTTACAGGCAAGCAGTATGTCATCGACATATAAAACCAGAAAAATATACTTACTCCCACTGAACTTATGGTATATACAATCATCAGCAATATTCGGTTCAAAACCAAAAGATGTAATGATTGCATGAAACTTATAATACCATTGACGGGAAGCCTGCTTGAGCCCATAGATGGATTTCTTTAATTTGCAAACCTTATTCTCTGATTCATCCGAAACAAAGTTTTCAGGTTGCACCATATAAATTGATTCCTCAATGTCACTATTGAGAAATGCTGTCTTAACATCCATCTGATGAAGCTCAAGATCATAATGTGCTACTAATGCCATTATAGTCCTGAAAGAGTCTTTCGATGAAACCGGAGAGAAAGTCTCTTTATAATCAATGCCTTCCTTCTGAGTGTAGCCTTTTGCGACAAGACGAGCTTTATACTTAATAACATTTCCCCCTGAATCCCTTTTGGTTTTAAAAATCCATTTACAACCAATAGGTTTAATACCTTCGGGCAATGTAACAAGCTCCCAAACGTCATTGTCACTCATAGACTTCATCTCATCATTCATGGCATCAATCCACTTTTGAGAGTTAGAATACTTAATGACTTGACGGAAGTTGATTGGATCATCTTCCTCAAGTCCAATATCACTTTCTTGTTCTTGGAGATATACAACATAATCATCCGAAATTGCACTTCTCCTCTCTCTAGTGGATCTCCTTAATGGCATTTCAGTTTCTTGAGGTTGTTGAGTTTGATTTTTATTAGTAATTTTAGGATCCTGATTGGGGAGATTTTCGAGATTGTCTTGTACTGGAGTCGTTTGATCCGTGTCAGGAAGACCAAGATCAACAACTTGAGGGAAAGACACATGTTCTTCCTCAAAGACAAAATCTCTAACAACTTTATCTCCCCACCCCCCAAACTCAATATCCTAAAAAACCTAGCATTTCCCGTTTCGAAAATAGTTCGTGATGTGGGATCATAAAACTTAAAACCCCTGAATTTTTCCAGAGTACCCAACAAAATAGCTACTAACCGTCTTAGCATCCAGTTTCCTTTCATTCAGCCTATAAGGCCTTGCCTCAGCTGGACAACCCCAAATGTGTAAATGCCGAATACTGGGTTTATGCCCAGTCCAAAGTTCATATGGGGTTTTGATTGTAGCTTTTGTTGGAACTCTATTAAGAATGTAAGTTGCGGTTTTTAATGCTTCACCCCAGAGTGAGTCAGGCAAAGTAGTACGACAAATCATACTCCTTACCATATCCTTAAGGGTCCTATTTCGTCTCTCAGCTACACCATTCATCGTAGGACTTCCTGGCATAGTATACTGAGGAACGATCCCACACTTATCTAGGAATTTAGCAAAAGGCCCTGGACGCTGTTCACCTGAACCATCATATCTGCCATAGTATTCACCACCACGGTCAGATCTAACGGATTTAATTCTTTTGCTTAGTTGATTTTCAACTTCAGCCTTAAATGATTTGAACACGTTTATGGATTATGACTTTTCATGAATAAGATATAGGTACCCATAATGAGAGTAATCGTCTATGAATGTGATAAAGTATTGTTGACCATTCCGACAAGGAGTAGGAAATGGCCCGCAAATATCCGTATGTATCAATTCTAAGACGTCCGAAGCTCTCTTAGCACCTAATCTCGTCTTGTTTGTTTGTTTTCCCTTTATACACTCAATACAAATTTCCGAATTTGAGGTATCAAGAGAATCAAGAATTCCATCTGACAAGAGTTTCTGAATTCTTTGAATGGATATGTGACCCAAACGTTTATGCCAGAATGATATAGAATTCTCATTAGTTAATTTTCTTTTAGTACCACTTAAACTTGTATGCAAGGTTTCTTTATTTGAAGTTATTGTATCAACCAAATATAGACTATCAAATGTTGATAAAATACCGGTACCAATAAGATTTGAATTCCGAAAGAGACTAACTTTATTATCCCCAAATGTACATTTATAACCGGATATGTCCAATTGGGGAACCGAAATTAAATTCCGTCTAAAAGACGGTACAACAAAAGTCTCATTCAAATCGAAATAAAAACCGGTCTTAAACAACAGTCTAAATTTGCCAATAGCTTCAACTGGCACCTTCTTGCCATCACCCACATAGATGTATCTTTCACCATCAATTGGTTTTCGGCAATTTAGGCAACCCTGCATTGATATACTTATGTGAGTAGTAGCAGCAGAATCTACCCACCAAGTATCCTTAGGTACTGAATAAATTAACTTCAGAACAAACAAGAGAAAGAAATGTACCTTTCTTCGCACGCCAGGCACGGTACTTGGTACAATCTTTCTTCACATGATTAGTCCCCTTACAGAAAAAGCAACCTAATTCAGTGATTTCAACCTTAGGTTCCTGATGTTGCTTAATCTTGGGCCTTACATCCGCAACTTCCTTACCTTTCCTCTTCTTAGAATCCCTTGAAGAGGATGCCTTAGAAGAGGATGCCAAATGAGCACTTTCTGCCTTATCTTGCTTCAGCCTTTCCTCTTCTTGCACACAGTGTGAAATGAGCTCATTAAGAGTCCATTTCTCCTTCAGGCAGTTATAACTGACCTTAAACTGATTAAAGTGTGCAGGAAGAGATATCAAAACTAAGTACACAAGCAGTTCCTCAGGTAATACTAGCTTGAGTGACTTAAGTTTCGAAGCAAGATGGGACATTTCCAAAATGTACTCCCTGATGTTTCCCTTGCCCTTATACCTCATTGAAACAAGTTTACTTAATAGTGTACTTGTTTCTGCCTTTTCGTTTTGTTCAAAACGCATTTCAAGGTTTGCAAGAAAAACTTTGGCATTTGCTTCATCATTCATAGTGCCCCTGAATGATTCTGGAATTGCACGTTTCATAATCATTAGACTCATGCGATTCGAGCGTTCCCACTTCTCCATCTCCCTCTTATCATCGGAAGAAGATGTATCCTCAAGAGAAGCAGGTTGCTCATTCCGTAGAGCAAGGTCTAAGTCCATGCAACCGAGAACAATCATTATGTTCTCTTTCCATTCCTTAAAGTTTGTGCCGTTAAGCACAGGGATGCTGTTAATATTAGCAAATATCGTAGCAGCTGATTGATTCACTGAAATAGAACAAAGGATTACTTAATACATGCTTACATCTTTACTATAACTTTATAGATTCAAAATTAGGCATATCCCATTACAAGATACCTAGCACAACATTGACTTTAGTCTTTGGACAGAAAATCAACTTGTGAGTGGTACTCTTGGTGTAGTGATCAAATATAGACAATAAACTCCTGTCAAACATTAAGCCTTCCTTTGGGCCGACTTAATATTCACATGGAAAACCAAATAATCGTCTCATATTTACCACCACAAGGATGTTTGAATTCCTGCCAAATAACACCTTCCTTTGGGCCGATGTTAAACGCATGGAAGACTAACACCCACAGTCACCTTATATTTCAAGATCAATCAATCTCCACAATAGAGGTTACTTTGGCAAAATAATGCTTCAATTGACTAATTTAAAATATTAGATGCTATAAACTTTAGTTCCTTAAGCCATATTATGAATCTCACATAAATATGCTACATGTTTTGACATGTAATAAACTGAGTATTAATTGTTTTAACCTTAATGGACAATACCAGAATCTTAAGCATGATGGACTAAAACAATTAATATTAAATCTGAATATTAATTGACATAATAATAATGTACAATTAAAAAATCTGAATTCATATAATATATAAATATATTATATGTAAGCCATAAATTGATTATATTAAAGAAAGTGGGTTTTCTTTAATAAAAGACATCTTTATGCTTTATTAGTGGTGTGACCACTCAAAACTTTAATGGTGGACCAAATCAATTATATTTTCATTAATAATGATGAAAATATAATCTGAAAATTTTTATAATGCTCATGGGCCATTTATTGATTTTATTAATAAAATTATTGATTACTTTATTAAAGGTCTTCTTTTAACTTTAATAGTGGTGTGCCCATAAAAATACTTAAAAAACTTTAATAGTGGACCAAAGTAATCATTTTATTAATAAAAAATCAATTTATTTGGCTCACAGATCCACCACAATCGATTGTCTGAAACAGACAATCGATTGTCCTGAAATTCCTTAGAAAAATTTGTTCACTGGACCAGTAACAATCGATTGTTGTGTCCTGACAATCGATTGTTACTGGTTTTAGGAAAAAATTCCAACTTACTGGACCATGACAATCGATTGTCAGAAACAGACAATTGATTGTCGTGGTATTTCTTAAAAAGTTTTTCATTACTGGACCATAACAATCGATTGTTGTATCCACACAATCGATTGTTGTGGTATCTTTTAAAAACATCATAACATTCTGGACCATAACAATCGATTGTTGGTAACTGACAATCGATTGTTGTGGTCCACAATCAATTGTCAGAAATAGACAATCGATTGTCATCAGGCAGTGAGCAAAAAAATGATTTACAACAAGAGTCAACAATCGATTGTCAGTTGCCAACAATCGATTGTCATCAGGCAGTGAGCAAAAATATGATTTACAACATGAATCTAAAGCATGAAAACATGTTGTTCATCAACCAAAACCGAATTCTTAATCAATGTTTTAATTCAAGTATTGATTACAAGATATTAAAACATCATAACATTCATAAAATTCATGCTACTTCATGATACTAGAATTTTCATAAACAAAAATTCTAACTTTACTTAAACATGAATCCTAACATAACATGAATCTTATGAACATCCAAATTACTCAAAATTGAAGGTGGCTCTGATACCAAATTGTTAGAAAACATTTATGAATCCACATATATAACACATAACCTTCACATTGAATAATTTGGAATTATAACTGAATTAGCGGAAGCGTACCTGAATCCATATGTGGATATCCGAATTCCTCCTTAATGAAACTGCTAGAAAGCTCCTTGATCCTTTCATTGAAATGTTAGCTTTCACAAGAACTTATCCTTAAACCAAAATTGAGGAATGGTTTTCCACTTGATAGCAAACCAAAATTATAACTCTTGATCCAATGGGATGAAGAAGAGGATTGGAATTACTTGCTTCAAAATGGGAACCATAACCCCCCTCTTATAACTTATGAAAAGTTAAGAGTATGTAACCATGGTTACATTTATGTAACCTTAGTTAGCCCATCATCAACTAAGGTTACCCTTTTGGTATCTACACATTAGTCCTACACTTTAGTATGACAACACATTGGCCCCCTTAACTTAATGTCCTTAAGACCACAAAATTAGGCCAAACCATAAGATAGCACATAACATATAATTTATCCAAATGTTGTTCATATGTATGTAGATATAAGTCTATATATCTTACACACTCAACCTCCAGACTTTGTGAAGAACATCATCTCCTCTATGCAGCTTACACTCAGTCCGGATGAGGATGATTTGGCAATTTGGTCTCCAACTGCATCAGGTAAATTCTCTCTTGCTTCAGCCTGGAATATGCGTTAAATTCTCTCTTGCTTCAGCCTGGAATATGCTTAGACAGAAAAAAGAGGTGTCCTTTTGTAGATTCAAAGTGTGCCTTTTAAAATGGCATTTTTGATTTTGTATTTGTTTAAAATTGTAGAAATATGAGTTGTTTCTCTTCTTGCTAATGTTACTATATCTTTATCTTTTTGATATTTTTTTTTAAAAATTTTTTTTACGAATTTTATATTTTGTAAGAGTAAGAATAAGTTTCATTACAAATTATGTAAATTCTCATAATATTTTGTTGAGTTGTCCCACATGGAGGGATTTAAGGTCATTGGTCTTCTTATATGGCTTGGGCAATCCTCACCTCATAAGCTAGCTTTTGGGGTTGAGTTAGGCCCAAGGTCCATTCTTTTCATATTTGTAGTTAAGTCAATTATTTAATAATAATTTTTGTGTCTACTGGAGCAAAAAGCAATAATTATGAGTACATCTAACCAGAAGCTTTTTCCTTTATTTCTCTTTTGTTTTTCTTCCTATTCTGGAAAGAATTGTCTTTGTTAGAAAATATTTGTGCACAAAATTAATGATTATGAATCGAAGGAATGAGACAAATGCCTTTTAGCTTATTGATTTAAATGAATATAAATTTATTTTGTGTGCTATAATAGGAATTGATTCATCTGTGCTTGTGTTACTCATTAGTTTAGTTCTTTTAATAGCACAATAAGCATTGATCTCAAGGTAGAGATATCAAGAAGTAACTGAAAGAAAGGAAAAAATTGTGGTTAAAAGATGCCATAAATAAGATTCGCCAAATTCTAAATATGGTAGGAGAGTACCTAAAGTACAAAATCCATTAGGCATCAGAATGAGACCAACGTATCTGAACTTTAGCAAAGGGCTTACTGATTGGAAAAATAGAAATAAAAAGAAGGTGATTAAAATCACAAATTGAACAAAACTGATTCTAATGTAATACCATAGGCCAAAATTGCAAAACCCCAATTAATATAGACTATAGTTACATGTAAAAAATGAACCAATAAAAGCAACAAAAATAGGAGAAAACTAACGGTTGAACTACTCGATTAGCTTAAATGGATCCTAAATTGAGGTTTGAAAATCGGTCTTTCAAAAAATTCAAAATCTCCCTTTCGAGTTTCCACATATTGAAGTTGATATATTAAGCTTTTGAAGTGACAAACTATAAAAAATTGAGTGACAAACGAAAGAAACTCGTGATTCTAGAGGCTACAAACGGAAAGAAAAGGATGCGGTGGCTGAGAAAGAAAACAAACGGAAAGAAAAAAAAGGCCACGTATAGAGCTATGCTAAATGACTGAATTATCCTCGACTTTTTTTAAAAAGATACTAAACAAGCATGTCGAAAATCTTGCTCTTCTAAAGAAGAGAAAAAAATCGATACGTAAGAGATTTTGGTTTTTGTCTGTGTTAGTTTTAAGATTTTACTGTTCAAAGAAAAGTCTTCGAGTAACGATAAAATTGTCTTTGTATAACCTGTATGTCACGGGTTCGAACCGTGGAATTAGTTATTCATACTTGTATCAAGGTAGGTTGCCTCATCACATTCCTCCTAAATTTCCCGAAGGTAATGCCAACACTTTTTGAATACTGACGACTCTTGCTGCCAAGAAGGAGACCAACCAGACGAGATAGACCATTTGTTCATAGGTTGGTTATAAGCCCAGAAATCGAATGAGATTTTTTTTCAAGTTTGGTGTTTCCTCAGACCCAACATGAACGTTGAATGCTTCATGCACCAGGCTGCCCTTTATTTTCCAAATAATCTTAGCTAGCGTTTGACCATAAATTTCCTTTGGGTGAAGTTTGGTTTGAAAATGAAAATATGTTTGGACATAATTTTTCAAAACATATTTTATGTTTTTTGTTTTAAAAAAAATTATGTGATTTATATTCATAAGTTCTAAAAACTATAAAAAATATCAAACAATACCAAAGAATAAACTTGCAAATCTTGTATATGCAGAACCTTCATTGATGTCATTGATTATTATTATCACACACCATAGTCCTGAACATAAAAGTTTGGTACAAAAATATTATTTTTATAATGAACTATATAATACACTATTCTAAAACTATAGCATGATATTTTGCTTATAACACAGGTACAAGCTACTATAATTCGTCAAATTGCAATAATATTACAAGATTCATTAGTCAAAAAGAAATAATAGTAATTAACTAGTGGTTAGTTGGGTCATAATAGATGGTGGGTTTCTTTATAAAATACAAATGTTTGAGATAATTTTTTAAATTTAAAAAAAAAAATGATACTTTGGACCAAAACTAGGTCTAAAGCTAATTTTGAAATTTAAAAATTTTATTTTCAAAATCTGCCAAAACATGAATAAAATCTATAAACAAACATGGTTTTACCCTTTTTTTAAACGAACAAAAATTCTTATAATATTTTGATTGCTTTATTTGTAGAGTAATCTGGCCGTCTTCATGATATGGGAAATTGGAAGATACATGGAGTACAACGTTGCTTTTGCTTTAGAGGTGTCAACCGGTCCGGTCCGGGTCGATTTTTTTTCGACCCGTCTGGTTACCGGTCCGGGCCGGGCCGGTTACAAACAGTACCGGTTTTCACCGGGTTGGGTTAAGACAGGTTTAGATTGAACCGTACGGGTTACGGGTTGTAATGATCCGGGCCGGGTCGAGTTTCGTTATTTTGTATTTTTTTTTAGAATTATGTATAAATATTAAGTTATATTAATACTTTGTAATAATTGAATGAACACAACAAAAGATGGGAAAAAAATTGCACTTATTGCAAGTGCTACTTTATTTCTTAAATTCAAATCGAAAAACTAAAATGTATCTTAAGTAGTAAAAACTTTACATCTTTTGTAACAAGTAGTATATTAGTAGTAATCCGAATCATCAAATTCTTTGCATTGCCCTAGCAAGTTCATCGTAATCAATATGAACCGATTGACCTTCTTCTGGCGTGTTAAATTCGGATGGGTTTCCATGCGTTAATATATCTCCAAGTTCTACGTCTTCTGGGCTATCAAGATCTTCCTTTCCTTGATTTCTTCGTTCCGATCTAATCCAATCTCTTAAACATACTAAAACTTCCAAAGCATCGCTTCCCAATGAGTGGCGTGTGTCTCCAAGTTGTTGTCTTGCTTGGCTAAATGCACTCTCGGATGCAACAGTGAAAATTGGCACATTCAGGACATCCCGAGCCATAGCGAAAAGAACGGGAAATTGCTTTGCATTTTCATGCCACCAGCCTAACGGTGAGAATTCCTTGGTGCGAGGCTCCTTTTGCTTCTGCAAGTAAAATTGAAGTTCATCAATATTCCTGCAACTACTTTGAGTGTTAGAAAAAGTTGAAAAAATATTAAAACTATCAATGCCTTCTTCATCATCTACATTAGAACTGCTACATTGCATAGCGGGATTTACATATGTTGAAGCACGAGAATTATCACATTGAGTTGCATAATAATTATATAGATGTTGTAAATGTTCATTTAGCTGGTTCATAGAATCATACAAATTTGGGCTTTCAGTGGGCCCAATCTCCATATAAGTATATAAAGCATTCATTAATTGGTGACAATCAGACATTTTAATAGAAGGATTTAAAACTGCACCAATTAAGTAAACTGGAGGAATTGGAAAGAAATATTTTTTGAATTTCGCTTGCATATTTACAACAACATCCGTATATCTATCTTTCTTCTTAAATTCATATAGTAGCAAAGAAATTTTAGCTATATGTACTAAAGCCATAGTAACAGTTGGATAATATGCGCCAGAAAACACAACAGTAGCAGTATAAAATTTATGTAAAAATTTAACAACATCACTAATGACCTCCCAAGTATCAGTTGTTAACATACGCCTAGGATCAGTACAATGTGCATTAGCAACTTCAGTTATTGGAGATCCATATTTGTAGCAACATTTTAAAAATATATACGTATAATTCCATCTAGTAACTATTTCGTCTGGCATGAATCTAGGTGAAAGGTTATACTGCATACACTTATTCTTAAATTCTCTTATTCTAGATTGTCTATTATTTCCCTGAATAACTCCAACTGCTCTTCTAACTTGAGTAATCTCAACTGAAAATAAATCGAGCCCACTTTTAACAATTAAATTGTAAACATGACATGCACACCTAACATGAAAAATATCATCAAGAGGTGGTTGCAAATTCAATTTTAAAATTGAAACTGCAGCATTATTGTTTGAAGCATTATCAAAAGACATACACAAAACTTTTTGATTTAGATTATAAAATTCAACAACTTCAATAATTGTACTACTAATAAATGCAACAGTATGACTCTGATCTTCATCATATTTAAAAGCAATAATACGTTTTTGCATACAAGTATTATCATCTATCCAATGACATGTAATTGTTAAATAATCATTTCCATTAACAGCATGGCCAATATCAGAAGTTAGACATACTCTAGAAGGAAGGTGACTAAACAAATAACGTATGTATGTTTGATATTGGCCGTGAAGTCTAAAGATGTCTGCTCTACAAGTACTTCTAGGGATACCTTTAAACAAAGGATTGTATATCCTTTGAATATATATAATAAGATAAGAGGAAGAAGCAAAAGAAAAAGGTAGACAACCCAAAGCAATCATTTTCGCTAATTCCTCTCGATCCCTCATTTTATCATATTTTAGGAGACCTCCGGTAGTAGGGTTAATTGTTGTTTGACTTCCATCCCCATTAGCTCCCCATTCTATAGGATGGTTAGTCGACAGATGTCTAATAAGTGTCCCAGTCCCCCCTAAATTACCTCCGGTCAAATGTTTAAACGTTTCGTTACAAAGTTTGCACTTAACTCTATCAGTACCTTCTACTATATCAAAAAATTTCCAAACATGACTTCTTTTTTTACGAGTAGAAGTTGGAGCCACTGGTGGTCTTCTACCGCTTGTTGCACTAGCAACTCCAACTCCAATACTACCAACATTTCCACTACTAGGTGTAGGTGGTATCTAATCTGCTATTCCAATTTCATTATCTTCTATTCCGTAATCTTCTTGTAATTGTTCATAATCAATATCTACATCTTGCAAATTAGGCGATGATTCAGAAACATGTGTTATTAGGTCATTACTATTACTACCAGAAGCTACATGACTACCTCTTTTTTTACTTCCACCCCTACCAGTAACTTTTCTACACGCTCTTTTAGCAGCATTAAACATATTGTAAAAATGAAAATATAAGCTAAAATCAAATATGCAATTAAAATATTAAATAAGAGAAAGAGTTGGAGAGAGTGCACCGAATTCGACAATAAATTGAGCACTTGATTACGCAAATCCAGTGTTACCACGAACAAACGTCAAGCAAGTATTTCAATGTTGAACACTTGAACTTCAAGCTTAGAATTCCGATTTCCGAAGGAGAAATTACGATAAATTAAATTCGGGAAAACAAAGACAATAAAATTATAAAATTAGAATATGAATTCTTGAAATTGAAGAGAAGAGAGTGATTGATAATTTGAGAATTGAGAGAGAGAGATTGATAATTTTGAGTGAGGAAATGAAGAAGAGGGGAGGGTATTTATAGATTTTAAGAAGGGTTAATAATGTAATTTAATAAATACAAAAAAAACAAAAAAGTGGCCATTTCTGAAAATACTCCCGTTGGCCAACGGTCTGGACCGTTGCCAACGGTCCTGTGGGGCCCACATGCTCAGAATTTTTTTTTTTAAAAAAAATTTTGATTGTTGTACCGGTCCGGGTCGACCGGTTCAAGCACTGTTTTGCTTACCGGGCCGGTCCGGTCACGGGTCAAGACCCTAAAATCCTAACCGTTCTAACCCCTTCCCCCCCCCCCAAACCCAGCCCAGCCCACCCCTTGAGAACCGGGCCGGTCCGGTCCCGATTTATACCAGGCCGGTCCGGTTCGGTCCCGGGTCAACCCGGACCGGTTGACAGGCTTATTTTGCTTTATATATAGTGGAAAAGTGGATAGTCATTGGCTTGAATGTTTTTTGACCAGTTAAAATGTAAATATTTATCTGGTAAATTTAAAATCTATAATTACCAAAACAATGTTCTTTGTCTAACCAAAAATTAGTAGGAATAATTAAGATTACTTTACACTTTCTCATTTTGGAAAAAACTTTAACAAGTTATCTATGAAAAGGTTCAGTACTCAGTAGTATAATGCCACATCTACATTTGAGCTATCAAGTTGTATTATTATAGGAATATACAATACCCGCGCTTAAATTTAAAATAGCAAATTTTATATATATATATATATAAAATCAGTGAATAATCTATCCATACTTGCTAAAAAAGTAACTAATGAATCCAGTAAACTATTTATGCAAAAATTCCTTATTGTTTTTCAGAGGAATATTGAAGTTAACTTCTCTGGACCTCTTTCCAAGGAGATATCGGGAGAAATTAAAAAATAACCAGATTTATAAGTGGTCGTTTAAAATAGTCATGTTTCAAAAGTAAATGAAATTTAGCTGCTTTTCATGTAAAGATAAATCTGAACGAAAACGCTTTTCAAAATCCGAAAAAAAACTCCAGCATAATATACGGAGTTCCAGTATAATATATCGGTCCAACATAATATACTGGAGTTTGGAGTATCAGTGTTCTAGTCTCTAGTATGTTATACTGGAGCCATCAAAGTATATTAGTCCAGCATAATATGCTGGAAGTTCATACACAGATGCACCAAACTCTAGTATATTATGCTAGACAGATCTCTATTGCAATAAAATAGTAGCTATTTTTCAGTGACTTGATAAACGTTGCTAATTTTGGATGACCAATCCAAATGCTGGCTGACTGTGCTATTTTTGCAGAGATACCAGCTCACAGGCCAACTAGACTCAGCCCAACAAGCTACTTCTAACCGAGATTGAACTTAAAAGGTTGCGAATAACTAAGAGGAATCCATTATTATTTAGGGTTATTAATTTTCTATAGCTACTATAAAATAATTATTTGCTATAGCTACTATTAAATTATTGCGGTAGTGTATTTACTGTATTTGCGCTGTTGTATTCATGCATACAATAGCAAAAATCGCCTAAAACAGAGGAGTCCAACTGTACGTGACTGTATTTCATTGTATTCGCGTCATATATTCATGAATACACTAACGACAATCACCTTAAAAATAGGTTTGCACATCCGTCTAATAATGGAAATGAGAGATCAAATAGTGTGATACACTCATAATATGACTTAACAAAATCAATTCTAATACGCCTCATTATCAACCTAATTAATTAGCATATTTTTCAGACGCTAAACACAAAAATAGAGCATTGTATATTCAGCTTCAATATAACACAATCTGCAGAGCTTCAGAGATTTATTCAACTTTTTCCCCTGAGATAGTTCGAGGATTTGATTCAACCATCATTGATAGGAATTTTTCTGCCCGGCATTGATACAAGTATTTACAAAATATTAATAATTCGATTTACTAGATGACAAGCTTAACAATGCTAATTTGTCACTCTGGGTAGTAGAACAATAAAAATTGTTATGTCGATTATTCGATTGAGGGGATATTGATAAAGGAGTATACTTCGTACAATGAGTTAGTTGCTTCAATTTTGAAGCAATTTGACATGTATTTGAATTCCAAGTCAATTAAAATTGAATACAAAATGGAAGGAAATTGCACGCCTAGGGAAATACACAACGACATAGGTTTCAGGATATATGTAGAGTTGAAAAAGGAAAATAAAGAATTCGGAATGCATCCATTGTGTATAGTTACATCGGATATTGTAGAAGGAGGAAGTATAATTCAAAGTGACCTAATGCAACTTGACTCTGTAGATAGTGTGAATACATTTGATATACTTACACTTGTGTCTTTAAACTCAGGTGAACCAGTTGAGGTTTTCAAACCGAAAAGAGATTTGATTATTCAAATAATAATAATAAGAGGTGATGGTCGGATAAGTATTTAAGGATACAGCCACATTGAAGGCGATAATGGAGCAATATGTAATTGCTGAAAGATTTTAATTCTGGGTTGATAGATCAAATGTTATCGGGTCCGACTGCTATTACATGCTACAACTTCATACTGTATGTTGTATTCAACTGTATGTTTGTGTATTCATAATTGATTTATGTTGTATTCATAATAGCATCTTATGAATACAATATATATTGTGTTGTATTCATATAATATATGTTGTCTTTCATTGTATGTTTCTGTATCTGTGTTTGGAATAATATGTGCTGATCAATTATAGGAGTGATGAACCATCTATATTAATGTATTTATAATATATTCTTTTATATGTGCATTCAGCATTTTTCATGATGCATTCATGTGACATACATTGTGTTTTATTGTATGTTTTTATATTCAAAACTTTGTTGAAAAAAGAAAATATTGTGTGTTTGTGGTTGGAAAGCTATGAGCTGAATTAGATGTAGGAGTAATTCTCTGGCTGAATTAGGTGTAGGAGTAATTCTTTAACTGTATTCCAATATGCATAATACCTCGTTTATATAACTGTATTTAACATTATCCTGCCGCGATCTGTATATAATCTTCTCATATGCCAATATAACCAATTGTATGTGTAACAAAAATGTATTTGCAGTTATACCTTGTTATGTGTTTATAAGCATTGTGAACGAAAATTTAAGGCTTCATAAATGTTCAAAGTGAGGAAGTTGAATGATAAGTATATATGTCCATTGAAGGATAAGGTGTATGAACAACGTCAAACAACAAGTAAGTTGTTTGGGGGAATGATTAGGTCCAAGTTTACTAAAGAAAAATACACGCCAAATGATATAATTGATGATGTAAAATTGGAATTTGGTATCGGTGTTAGTTACATGTTGGCGTGACAGAGAAAAGGCAGTAAATTTTCTAAGGTGTGAACTAGCTGATTCATATAATAAATTACCAGGGTACTTATATACATTGGATATAAATTATACTGTTTCACATATTAGAATGAAAAAATCTCCTAAAAATGAGTTCAAGCATTTGTATATATCATTGTATGCTTTTATAAAGAGATTTGATTACTGTGTACCTATCGTTGTTGTGGATGGCATCCACCTAAAATCAACATACACAAGGATATTCGTTTTGGCTAGCACGTTGGATGGTACAATTTAGTCAATTTTTAAAAAAGTACATACAAGTTACACTAACATATAAACTGCTGATCTGATTATTTAATACAACCGTAATGATATTTTTTTATCTCCAGGCAATTGTATATACATGACATATACTTCCACTAGCATATGGTGTAGTTCATTCAAAGAATGATGCTACTTGGTTGTGGTTCTTTGAGCAATTCAAGGTAAATTATGGCAAACGGAAAAACATATGCATCTTTTCAGATAAGAATGAGAGCATCATCAAATTTGTATCCAGGTTGTATCATACCGTACCCAGCTTTTCTTGGATATGACATCTTTGGAACACCGTACACAAGAAATTCAAAAAGAGTAGTGAGAAGTTGAGTGAGGTATCCTTTTCAATGGCAAAATTATACACCAATGATTAATTTGATAGTCTAATGGAAAAAGGTAGACATTCGGGTGAAAGATTACTTGGAATTAGCTGGATACGAAAAGTGGGCTAGGTTGTATGTGTTAGATAATACGCTTAACGCTAGAGGGGGGGGGGGGTGAATAGAGTTATAATAAAATTTAGCGTAAACTTGCGGAAATTAAAATTTGCAGGAAATAATTAAGTGCGTTAAATAAACAAAAGGAAAGAACGCACCGATGTATTCTGGTTTACCACAACACGTGGCTAGTCCAGTCCCCGAGAGACTCTCTCGAGATTTTTCACTAACTTGTCAAGCTTACGGGTGCTCAACAAACCTTTACAACTTAAGGACACAAGCCTTAACACCTTTGCTCGGAGATACAACACTCCAAGACTTCAACCAAGGAAACACAAGTTCCTTACAACAAGAGAATCACAATTCTCTTACAAGTGTACAAAACACTAAGCACTCAAACAAAACGCTCCTTAATGAGTAGATATGAGTAAAAGAAGTAGGCTCAAGATTACAACAACTATGGACAAGACTTTAGCTCTCAAAAGCTTTATGAAATGAATATAAAATGATAAACAATAATATGCAAGCTTATAGCAATAGAATGATCAGTTGTTGTGTGTTGTTGTGTTTAAAACACTGAAATGAAGCTGTATTTATAGTTGAAAAACTTGCCATTACCGTTGCCTAATTGCCAATTAAGAGTTGCTGATTTTACTCTGTGACAATCGATTGTCAGGAAGCCACAATCGATTGTTTGTCAATCGTACCAAAAATCAATCCCAGATTTTACGCTTAACAATCGATTGTTCAAGATCAACAATCGATTATTGGCAACGTTCAAAAATTATTTCCAGATTTTTCGTAAAACAATCGATTATACCAAATCAATAATCGATTATTCAGCAACGTTCAAAAAATCTTTTTCAGATTTCAATATCAACAATCGATTGTACAAAATCAACAATCGATTACCTGACGGTATTTGAAAATTTTACGACAACAGTCAGCTTCACAATCGATTGTGCAATGTTAACAATCGATTATTTATCAGACTTTGAAAATCATTTTAGACACTGCCTCGTGACAATCGATTATTATATACTCACAATCGATTATTTAATAATTTTGAAAAAGTCTGGAAGTCACTGCCTCAACACAATCGATTGTCATATGTTCACAATCGATTATTTTGTGACTTTTAAAAATCTGATGGACACTGTCTCTTCACAATCGATTGTCATTAGCTTCATAATCGATTATTCTGAGTTTTGAAAAACTTTGATGTACACTGCCTCATCACAATCGATTGTCATAAGGTTCATAATTGATTGTCATGCAGGTTTGAAAAACCTGATCCTCACTGCCTTAACACAATCGATTGTCATTAGTTCACAATCGATTGTCATGCAGTCTTGGCTTAACATAATCGATTATCATAAGTACATAATCGATTATCTTAGTCCAGATTTTAGAGGCATGTTTAAAAATCATTTTGAATGAAGTAAATATGCATGATTTAAAATCATTTAGCATTAAATTAAATATGCATGATTTTGTAAAAATAATTTTACGAGAGAAGCCATGTCATGAGTCAAGTTGTCGGATCAAGATCACAATGAAGAACGACTCATTTAATCTATAAAACTTTGTCTTGTGCTTGAATCTCGTTATCCACCAATTATGCGCTTGTACTTGAACTTCGTCATATATCAATTTGTGCTTCGTTTGTCATTCATCAAAACCTACACATAAAAACACACGTTTTAGTATAAAGCCTTGAGAACGTGTTTCCAACAATTTCCCCCTTTTTGATAATGGCAAACTTTAAGCGGGATATGCAACTTAAACAATTTATAATGACGATTCAAGACACGTAAAGATATGCAATAAGTATGCGATTAGTTCCCCCTCAATATATGAATTCCCCCTCAATTTAAGCTTATAAATATTGAGAGTGCATACCCGTTATCTTCCCCCTTTTGCCATTAGTAAAAATAATATAAGAAGATGCCAAAAATATAAATAAAACTTGTTTATTTATTGGAAAGAAATTACAGTAACAGGGAAGACAATGCAACATATAAAAACAAACTTAAAAACAACAAACAAAGAAATTATTCATTTCCATCATCTCCCGCCTCATCATCCGGCACTGCTTCATATGGAACAAGACCCGCATAAGGATAATTAACATGGTCAAAATATCCATGGATCTCATGAGTTAATTGACCAAGAGAAGAGGTCAATGAAGCAATTTGGTCGGAAATTGATTGGAGGGTAGGCTCTTGAGCTGGACGAGTTCGACGGGTTGGAGGAAGAGCAGGCGCTGTATGATCACCGTCATGATGAAAGGAGGATTCTGAAATTTCCCACTTCTTGGTACTCTTTTTGAGAGGACCGTTGGAAGTGATGAATCCGGAGGCTTCAAGAAAGTTCATGATGAGGAGAGCATAAGGAAGAGGCCTATCATCTCCGATAGCGTCACGCATGTGAATCTTGACGAGCCGACACCAATTGATGTTAGCTCCGGCATGCATGAGCTTGGTGTCCTCTTGGGAAATGGTAGTATGGTTATACTTACGAGGCTTGAGGACTCGGGTGATGAAATAGAAAATCAACCGATAATTGGGATCCATTCCCGTAATTGTAGGACGACGGGAAGAAAGATTTGGATCATAAGAAGTAATGCCGGTTTGATGTAGGAGGGCTGTTTCATCAAAAAGGGCCCCGGCCTCTCCGGTGTACCGAAAAATGTCTTCACCATTACGAGGAAGATGGGCAATTGTATGGAGGTTTTCTTCGGAGATAAGAATTTGAACACCGTTTATATTTGTCACAAGATCACCGTCATCATCCTCATGGAGGTTGGAGTAAAATGCTTGAATTAAAGTAGTATTGATGTAAGGATGGGTAAGAAGTAAGAAGTCAAGAAGTTGACAATTTTTGAGTATATTTGCAGCAGGGCCATAAGATTCAAGATAATTGTTGGTTGAAAAACGGGGAGGAAGAATGTCGCGCTTTTCAAATTTTGTTAAAAATCGAGTAAGCTCGATGTCAGAATTAAAATAAAGAACGGAACCATCTTGGTAAGGATAGTTTGGAGCAGCAGAGGAGGATGCACCATGCCTAGCAGAACGGGAACGTTTAGAGTGACGGCCCGACATTTTAACTAAGTATTGCTGGAATTTGCAAGAGTTTTGAAAGAGTTTTGATAGTTTGAGAGATAAAATTGATGCTTGAGTGAGTAAAAATGAACATATATGGAGCCTATTTATAGAGGGGAGAAAGGCATTTCATTAATGGAAGAAATCTGCAAAAAAATTGAAAGCTGAAACAGTCAGAAACGGTAAAAATAAATCTTACTGACCGTTGGACAATCGATTGTTGGGGTGAGATAATCGATTGTCATTAAGATTTGACTGAATCTCGGAACTGACACAAATTGATTGCAGAACCAAACGGCAACAATTTTGAATTTCTGACATGAAATAATCGATTGTCAAAATATGGTAATCGATTGTTTTGTTCCAGTGAGCACAGTGATTTTCTGACTCGGAAAATAATCGATTATATATATGGAACAATCGATTGTTGTAGAAAAGCAGTACTGAATGGCTGAGACGGTAATCGATTAAACAACTAAAAATCGATTGTTAAACAAAACTTCATAATAAGCATAAACTATAAATGATCGATTAGTGATACTTGCTAATCGATTTTCTGCACAGTAAAATAATCGATTATTTGCAGTAACAATCGATTGTTTTATGCCATTTCTCTATAGTTCCCCCTAACTTTTGGGCGATACCTACAAAATGGAATTAGACGTCTCCGACGCTCAAGTCAGTAATTTGTAAAGAAATAGTAACTTAAACTAGTGTGGCCGAGTGAGAGCGTGGTCTCTTAAGAAGTGTGTCCTAGGGTGTTCTTAAGAGTGTTTCGGGTACTTACCTTTTCTCCGACGTCGCCAATTACCTGTTCGAGAGGGTGATCTTTAATTGTCCTCCACTCGTTAGGCATTTTCGTTTCATTCTCCAATTGTGGCGCTTCCTCGATTGGTTGTTTCAAAATTTCGTCTTGATTTTCTTTAGGCGTTTCCTCTTGTATTTTGTCTTTCAAGCTATCTAAAATACCTGCAAGATCAAAACCGGAATCCTTTCTCGCCAAGCGAGCATTATTTTCAGCAAATACAACATGAGGGGATTCCTCTACAGTTTCGGTTCTTTTATTAAAAACCCTATATGCTTTGCTACGGAGGAATAACCAATGAAAATTCCCTCATCGGACTTAGCATCAAACTTTCCCAATTGATCTTTGCCATTGTTATGAATAAAACATTTACAACCGAATACTCTAAAATGGGAGATATTTGGTTTCCTTCCCTTGTAGAGTTCATAAGGGGTCTTCATGAGTATTGGCCTTATGACTACTCTATTTAAGATGTAGCATGTGGTACTCACGGCATCCGCCCAAAAATGTTTGGGAATCTTAGCCTCTTCGAGCATGGTTCTAGCCATCTCTTCGAGACACCTATTTTTCCTTTCCACCACCCCATTTTGTTGTGGTGTACGTGGAGCGGAAAAGGTATGCTCGATACCGAGTTCGTCACAAAAGTCCGCAAAGAGATTGTGATCAAACTCTCCCCCATGATCACTTCTAATTGAAGTGACGGTTGTTTCCTTCTCGTTTTGAACACGCTTAAGAAAATATTTAAAATTCTGAAAAGCATCACTTTTATTGGCAAGAAATAAAGTCCAAGTAAATCTAGAATAATCATCAACAATCACAAAAGCATAACGATTTCTTCCTAGACTTTCAATGCGAGATGGTCCAAATAAATCCATGTGAAGCAATTGCAATGGTCTAGAAGTTGAAACACTATTTTTGGATTTGAAAGATGCTTTTGTTTGCTTCCCTTTTTGACAAGAATCACAAATAGAGTCATTTTCAAATTTCAAATTGGGAAGGCCAATAACTAAGTTTTGAGAAATCAATTTGTTCAAAAGATGCATGTTTATATGAGCAACTCTACGATGCCATAGCCAAGTATCATCCTCTTTGCTCATAAGGCAATCCACATATTCGGGTGAGGAATTAGCAAGATCAACCATGTAAATATTATCCACTCTAAAACCACGAAGGATAATTTTGAAATCACTACGTCTAAACACTAAGCATTCATCCGAATCAAATAGGGCAAGATTTCCCTTGTCACATAATTGACTTATGCTCAAGAGGTTATGCTTTAAACCTTTCACAAGTAATATATGCTTAATAGAGGAATTTTCATCCTTACCGACCGATCCGATGCCAATGATCTTTCCTTTATTGTTATCCCCAAAAATCACACTTCCTCCTTCTTTGTGTTCTAGTTGAAGGAATTTGGATTCGTCTCCCGTCATATGTTTGGAGCATCCACTATCAAGGTACCATAGTACACTTGATCCCTTCAAACATACCTACAAAACAAGTTAATGCGTTTTAGGTACCCATGCCATTTTGGGTCCTTGAGGGTTAGGCATATTATAATGATGCGATTGAGTGATATGTCTATGTCGTGTAAAGCATGCAGGGGCAATATGACCAATGCGTCTACAATAATGACAAGTCACATTGGGGTTATGCATCCTTCTAGGTTCATAGTAACTTGATGGACGAAAATGAATTACTCTATTTTCATTATGACTATTGCAGATTTCATGAGAACCATTTCTCCTACTATTAGTTCTAAAATGAGCAGCGTTTCTAGAGTAATGGTCATGTCTAGATGTTCTAGGAGGTTCAAAACTCCTTCTAGTGTTTGGCCTAAAATATGCATCATTTCTAGGGTAGTCATTTCTAGGTGGTAAGTCATTTCTAGGTCTTCTAAAAAGTTCAACATTTGGTCTACCATGCATATTTGTTCTAGGATTGCTCTTTCTAGGATAAGCATTTGTTTTATTAATCCTAGTTTGAGCCTTAGGTGGTTGGGGTTTGGCTTCAACCTTTTCTTTTGGCTCATTCTTAAATCCTATGCCATGCTTGGTTGACTTCAAATTAACAAGGACCTCATTCAAGTTTTTGTGAGAAGAATTAAACTTATCTAAGGTAAGTCTATCTACCTCATTTTCAAGATGCATGCAAGAAGAGCAATTTTTAATAGAACTTTCGGGCTTGTCGGCGCTTCTTTTTCCGAAAAACTTGTTTTCCTCTTTCAACTTCTCATTTTCTAAAATCAGTTTTTCTAAATCCTTTTCTTTTAAAGAAAGCTGTTTTTGAAAATCTTTTTCTTTTAGAGAAGCATTTTCTTTTATGCTCTTGACAGTTTTTGAAGCTTTAATAAATTCAGTATATAGCTCATCAAAAGCAGTTCGCATTTCTTCAAGAGTAAAGAAGTTTTTAGAAGAGATTTGACATACCTCATCTTGCTTGTCTTCTTGCGCCATAAGACAAAGGTTTGCGGCTTCGTCTTCTTCTTCTTCGCTTGACTCATCTCCGGAGTCTCCTCCCCAAGAAATGTATGCACGTTGCTTCTTAAAAGGTTTCTTCTCCTTTTTGATGTTTGGGCAATTTGATTTGATGTGCCCGGTTTCACCGCATTCATAGCACTTTATTTGCTCGCCTTGCTTTTTGCCCTTTCGTTCATACTCCTTTCGCATGAACTTTTGAAATCTTTTGATAACGAGTCCAAACTCGTTGTCTCCGTCCTCATCAACTTGAGGTTGGCTTGTGCTTGCCTTATGCGCTATTCTTTGCCTTCTTTGATCATCAACAAGAGGGTTAAGTATTGTAGATTCATAAGTCTTAAGGTTACCTCTTAATGCATCGATTGTGACATTTGAGACGCCAATGGATTCTTGAATTGCGTCGGCCTTTGATCGCCATGCCGGAGTGAGACTTCTAAGAATTTTTCGAACCAGTTCTCTGTCCGTGAATGTCTTCTTGAGGGCATGTAGGTCATTTACGATTATTGAAAATCGTTCGAACATTTCATCCACCTTTTCACCTTCCTTCATGTGAAATAATTCATAAGCATGGGTTAGGAAATCAATTTTAGCTTCCCTTACCTGGTCCATACATTCGTACGTAATTTCAGCTTGTCCCACATTTCCTTTGCCGTTGTGCAACACGATATTTTCCTGTAATCGTCAGCATTTACAGCACAATATAATAAATTAATTGCATTAGCATTATTTTGAACCTTTAATATCATCCGCGTCATATTCTTCTTCGGACTTGGGAACCCATTCGTTTTCAACCTTTTTGGTTGGAATTTGATTTCCCTTCGTTATCACCTTCCAGAGATGAAAGTTGTTTGCTTGAACGAAAATTTTCATCCTCTCCTTCCAGTACGTGTAGTTTGTACCGTTGAATAGAGGTGGTCGTGTGGAGCATTGTCCTTCATCAATTCCTGCAAAAGAGTCACGAGTAGAAGCCATGGATGGTTCTCTCAAACTGTTAAGTCTTCAGAGAGTTGGGCTCTGATACCAATTGTTAGATAATACGCTTAACGCTAGAGGGGGGGGGGGTGAATAGCGTTATAATAAAATTTGGCGTAAACTTGCAGAAATTAAAATTTGCAGGAAATAATTAAGTGCGTTAAATAAACAAAAGGAAGGAACGCACCGATGTATTCTGGTTCACCACAACACGTGGCTAGTCCAGTCCCCGAGAGACTCTCTCGAGATTTTCCACTAACTTGTCAAGCTTACGGGTGCTCAACAAACCTTTACAACTTAAGGACACAAGCCTTAACACCTTTGCTCGGAGATACAACACTCCAAGACTTCAACCAAGGAAACACAAGTTCCTTACAACAAGAGAATCACAATTCTCTTACAAGTGTACAAAACACTAAGCACTCAAACAAAACACTCCTTAATGAGTAGATATGAGTAAAAGAAGTAGGCTCAAGATTACAACAACTATGGACAAGACTTTGGCTCTCAAAAGCTTTATGAAATGAATATAAAATGATAAACAATAATATGCAAGCTTATAGCAATAGAATGATCAGTTGTTGTGTGTTGTTGTGTTTAAAACACTGAAATGAAGCTGTATTTATAGTTGAAAAACTTGCCATTACCGTTGCCTAATTGCCAATTAAGAGTTGCTGATTTTACTCTGTGACAATCGATTGTCAGGAAGCCACAATCGATTGTTTGTCAATCGTACCAAAAATCAATCCCAGATTTTACGCTTAACAATCGATTGTTCAAGATCAACAATCGATTATTGGCAACGTTCAAAAAATCATTTCCAGATTTTTCGTAAAACAATCGATTATACCAAATCAATAATCGATTATTCAGCAACGTTCAAAAAATCTTTTTCAGATTTCAATATCAACAATCGATTGTACAAAATCAACAATCGATTACCTGACGGTATTTGAAAATTTTACGACAACGGTCAGCTTCACAATCGATTGTGCAATGTTAACAATCGATTATTTATCAGACTTTAAAAATCATTTTAGACACTGCCTCGTGACAATCGATTGTTATATACTCACAATCAATTATTTAATAATTTTGAAAAAGTCTGGAAGTCACTGCCTCAACACAATCGATTGTCATATGTTCACAATCGATTATTTTGTGACTTTTAAAAATTTGATGGACACTGTCTCTTTACAATCGATTGTCATTAGCTTCACAATCGATTATTCTGAGTTTTGAAAAACTTTGATGTACACTGCCTCATCACAATCGATTGTCATAAGGTTCACAACCGATTGTCATGCAGGTTTGAAAAACCTGATCCTCACTGCCTTAACACAATCGATTGTCATTAGTTCACAATCGATTGTCATGCAGTCTTGGCTTAACATAATCGATTATCATAAGTACATAATCGATTATCTTAGTCCAGATTTTAGAGGCATGATTAAAAATCATTTTGACTGAAGTAAATATGCATGATTTAAAATCATTTAGCATTAAATTAAATATGCATGATTTTGTAAAAATAATTTTACGAGAGAAGCCATGTCATGAGTCAAGTTGTCGGATCAAGATCACAATTAAGAACGACTCATTTAAACTATAAAACTTTGTCTTGTGCTTGAATCTCGGTATCCACCAATTATGCGCTTGTACTTGAACTTCGTCATATATCAATTTGCGCTTCGTTTGTCATTCATCAAAACCTACACATAAAAACACACGTTTTAGTATAAAGCCTTGAGAACGTGTTTCCAACAGTATGCACCTATCAACCAGAGATAGACTATGATATCAAATATTGTCGAGTCAATCAATTCGGCACTTGTACCAGCAAGAGAATTGCCAATTTATAAATTCCTAGAAGAAGTTAGAAAGATGTTTTGTGACAACCCGGCCGGTCCTCTTAAGAAGTAATGCCCCGATCCCCTATTAACTGCTTTCTTCGAGTTTATTTCTGCTATACTGATTTGCCGGGATGTTCGATTTTGAGTTTCAGAGAGTTTTAGGACACTTAGTCCCTAATGAGAGCTTAAATATTGGAAAGTCGACTATAGTCAGAATAGTGTGAAGACCGCCTCGGAATGGAAATTCGATATTTTCGTTATCTCCATTGGGTGATTTCAGGGTTAGGAGCGTGTTCGGATTTTATTTTGGAGGTCCATAGCTAAGTTAGGCTTGAAATGCCGAGAGTTGAATTTTTAAAGTTTTTGATTCAACAATGAAATTTTTATCCGAGGGTCGGAATATAATTTCAAAAGTTTGAATAGCTCTGTAGTGTTAAATATGATGTGTGTATAAAATTTGAGATCATTCGGACGATGTTTGATAGACTTTTTGATCAAGAGCATATTTTTAGAGTTTTTATAAACTTAGGCTTGAATCTGATGTGTTTTGGTCGATTTGATATCGTTTGAAGTGTTATGAAGATTGGTACAAGTTTGAATAGGGTTTTGGGATATGTTGGTGCCTTTGGTTGAGGTCCCGGGGGCTTGGGGTGAGTTTCGGAGGGTTGATCGGACCATTTCATGCCTTGGAGAGTTGTAAATTTTAGAGTTCAGCTGTTGCAGAGTTTTTACTTCTCGCTATCGCGTAGGGGGTCTCGCGATCGTGTAGGGCTGTGGTGGGGGCAGTCCAATTTGTTCTTCGCGTATACGAAGGTGGATATGTGATCGCGTAAGGTGGTGGAGTTATTGATCACGAACGCATAGTGAGGGTCGTGTTCGCGTAGAGCTAAGTGAAACAGGGATTTGTGCTTGGAGTTCATTCTCTGCCAACGCGGTAGCCATTCGGCGATCGCGTAGGGTAAGATAATTGAGCATCGGATTTGTGTGGCATTTTATGTGTTTGGGTAGGGTTAATTTTGGGAGCTACGAATTTGTGCTTCGCGATCGCGAAGTATTTCTCGCGATCACGATGAAGGAATTTAGGGTTGGGCAGAAGGTTTAAAAGGCCGTCTTGTCCGCGAATGTGGGGTTTATTTCCACCATTTCAAATCGTTTTTGGAGCACTTTGAAGGGGATTGAAGAGGGATTCAAGGCAAATCACTTTTAGGTAAGATTCTTGGTCTTAAAACTCGTTTCTAGGGTGAAATATACCTAGTAAATCATGGAATCTAGGCCTAATATGGAAGAATTAGGGCTTGGGTTTAAGAGACTTTAAAATGAGAATTTGAGGGGTCATTTGGACTCCAATTGCAGTGTTCTTGGTATGTATGGACGTGCGAGAAGATAAAAATTCCGTTGATGTAATTTTTATCCAGTTTCAAGATGGGAGCCTGAAGGTCGTTTTGGTCATTTTACCTAATTTTGCGTAATTGCTTAGAAATTAAGTGTAGAATCAGTTACTTGAAGTGTTATTTACAATATGCAGTTGAATTGAATAGATTAGGGCCATTCGCAGTCGAGTATTCGTAGCAAAGACATGGTTTTAGGTTAATTTTGAGTTGGTTCGAGGTAAGTGGCTTGCCTAACCTTGTGTGGGGGACTTCCCTTTAGGATTTGGTATTGTGATATTTGAAATGCGTCGTAAGTGAGGTGACGAGCGCGTACTTGTACTAATTGCTGAAAATCCGTTTGCATTAAGTATTTCAAACTGTGTTTCCTTTTCTTTCTGTCATTACTACTTGAAATATAAACTTGTTGTTAGCTTAGGAAAGCATGTCTAAATGACTTAATTGTCTATTTGCTTAGATTGCCTTATTTGAATTATGTGCAGCATGCTAGGTTAGAAATACCTGTTTTGCCTTGATATGAAGTTGACAATTTATGACTATTCTTCGTATTGTTGTTGTGTGTTTACATTGAGACTACGGATGTGGGATTCTGGTAGATCCCCCTTGTTTGTTTATTTATGACTACGGATGTGGGATTCCGGTAGATCCCCCTTGTTTGTTTATTTGGGACTACCGATTTGGGATTCTGGTAGATTTCCCTTATTTGTTTATTTGGGACTTTAGATGTGGGATTCCGGTAGATCCCCCTGCACAGTTATATGGAACTACGAGAATGCACCCAGTAGATTCCCCCAGTACCGGGTATTCATATTTGGGACTGCAAATCGGGATTTCAGTAGACCCCGCACACTGATAGTTAGACTACGGGACGGAATCCCAGGAGGATATATATATATATATATATATATATATATATATATATATATATATATATATATATATATATATATATATATACCCCGGAAGATCCACATGATAGTTGTAATTGGAACTACAGAATGATATCTTGGAAGATGCAGTGGTTGTTATCTCTATGTTGAGAGCTGTATCTCTTTCCCGTAATTTATTTTGTCTCTGTTCTAGTTGTTGTTGTTCTTCCAGTTCTAAGTTATTTCTTACTGTTGCACTTATTTATACTGTTTTATTCTACACTGTTAACCCTTATATCTTATTTAACCTCAATAGGGCTCTGACCTTCCTCGTCACCACCCAACCGAGGTTAGGCTTGACACTTACTGAGTACCGCTGTAGTGTAACCGTGCCCTTTCTCCACATGTTTTTCATGTGCAGATCAAGGTACTTTCGCTCAGTCCTATCATCTTTGAGGCGAGACGCTTCTATAGTGACTTCGAGGTATATCTTCCGCGTCTGTAGACCAAGGAGTCCCCTTCTATTCCTTCTTTTTAGTATTTAGCCCTTATGTATTTTCTGTTCTTGTTAGACATTCCGGAGTTAGAGCTATGTAGTATTTATTAGCTTGTGATTCATGGGTTTCCGGGTCTTGGATTTATGTATTTGATTGAGATTTAAATTTGTGTATGCCGAGCGGCACTTCTAAAAGTTTTTTATTCCTTTATTTCTGCTACTGTTTTACTTCTGCAAGTTTGGTTTTTCTTTCGCAATTTAGGCTTACCTAGTCGTAGAGACTAGGTGCTGTCAAGATGGTTCACGGAGGGCGAATCGGGGTCAAGACAAGTTAGTATCTGAGATCTAGGTTCATAGGAGTCATAAATCACAAGTCGGTTTATTAGAGTCTCGCTGATAAATACAAATACGTCTGTACTTATCTATGAGAGGCTATTTAACCGTTAGGGAAATTTCACTTTATTCAATTTCCTTGTCGAGCTAGATTTTGACATCACAATCCTAAACCTTCTATCCTCTATTCTCTCACTCATGGAGAGGACCCACACTACTAGAGATGATCGGGCACCCGCACCCCTACGAGAGTTGCCAGAAGTCGGGGCTGGTGTAGATGCCGAGGACACGCACATAGTGCAGCCAGAGTACCCGCGGGAGCTTCCACTAAGGAGCCACCAGCAGTTCCAACCAGAGCCCAGGCACCAGATACGCCTACTGCTGCTACTACTCCAGCACTTCAAGAGACATTAACATAGTTCCTGAGCATGTTTGGTATATTACTTCAGGTGGGTTTGATTCAGGTTGTACCAACTACTTCATAGATTGGGGGAGGGATCCACACTCCCGTTGCCCCCATTCTAGAGCAGCAAGCTCCTATCAGTCAGGTTCCACGTGTCATAGCAACACATCTTGTGGCCCCAGTTCAGCGGGTGGTGAGGACCTCTCACTGAGTGAGGATAGGTGGGTCCAGGAGAGATAGCACATACGAGGTCAGGCGAGAGAGTATAGGGAAGTGAGGAAACCTCGTAGACTGGAGAGATTCACTGGTCTTTATTTTGGAGAAAGAGTACGGCTTGGTAGAGGTTTTGTGGGTCATCTCTGCTCAATTTGGAGTACCCGTACCGCACAGTTCCCATAGCCATGTCATCCTAGAGCTCATTTTGAGTGTGGTGACACATGTCATATGGTGAGGGATTGCCCTCACTTGGGAGGAGTGCACCTCCACAGACTTCTCAGCCATAACGCGCTCCGCAGAGTTCTCAGGCTATGATCGTAGCACCCAACCTACTCAGTCAGCTAGAGGGAAAGGCTAGGCTAGATATTATGATCTTCTTACCCGTACCAAGGCTGTTGCCTCCGATTTTGTCCTCATAGGTACTGTACTGGTTTGTCACCGAGATGCATCAATTCTATTCGATCCAAGATCCACTTATTCCTGTGTGTCTTCTTATTTTTCTCCGTATTTGGGTGTATCTCGGGATTCTTTGAGTTCTCTTATTTATGTTTCTACTCCTGTGTGAGATTCTCTTATTGTGGACTGCTTTTATCTGTCGTGTTTGGCTGTTCTTAGTGGATTTGAGACCAGAGCCGATTTAATGTTGCTCAATATGGTAGACTTTGATATTATCTTGGGCATGGACTGGGTGTCGTCCCATTATGCTATTCTTGATTATCACGCCAAGACCGTAACGCTGGCTATGCCAGGTGTGCTGCGTGTTGAGTGGATGGGTGTTTTAGATCACACTCCCAGTAGAATTATTTCTTTCCTTAAAGCTCAGCGTATGGTTGAGAGGGGGTGTGACACTTATCTAGCCTATGTGAGAGATGTCAGTATTGATACCTCTTTAGTTGAAACAACTCGAGTAGAACGGGACTCTTCCAGTGTGTTTCCAGCTGATCTTCCAGGCATACCGCCTGATAGAGATATTGACTTTGGCATTGATTTGTCGCCTGACACTCAGCCCATTTCTATTCCTTCTTATCGTCAGGCTCCTCCTGAGTTGAAGGAGTTGAAGGATCAGCTGTAGGAATTGCTTGATAAGTGTTTTATTCGACCCAGTGTATCACTCTGGGGTGCTCTGTCTTGTTTGTGAAGAAAAAGGATGGTTCTATGCATATACGTATTGATTATAGTAGTTAAACAAGGCTACAGTGAAGAACCATTATCCTTTACCTCATATTGATGACCTGTTTGACCCGTTTCAGGGCGCACGAGTGTTTTCTAAGATTAACTTGCACTCAGATTACCGTCAGTTGAAGATTCAGGAGCCAAATATCCCGACGACTACTTTTAGGACTCGGTATGGTCATTACGAGTTCCTTGTCATGTCATTTGGGCTGACCAATGCCCCAATGGCGTTTATGCATTCGATGCAGTGTGTATTCCGGCCATATCTTGACTAGTTTATCATTGTCTTTATTGATGACATTTTGGTGTATTCCAGGAGTCGGTAAGATCATGAACATCACTTGAGGAGAGTGCTTCATACTCTGAGGAAAAAGAAGTTATATGCAAAATTTTCAAAATATGAGTTTTGGTTGGATTTAGTGACATTCTTAGGCCACGTGGTATCAAGTAAGGGTATTCAGGGAGATCTGAAGAAGATAGAGGCCGTGCAAGGCTGGTCCAGACCATCCTCAGCTACAGAGATACGTAGTTTTCTTGGTTTGGCGGGTTACTACCGTTGTTTTGTTGAGGGGTTTCTATCGATTGCATCCCCTATGATCACGTTGACCCAGAAGGGTGCTACATTCCAGTGGATGGAAGAGTGTGAGGCGAGCTTTCGGAAGCTCAAGATTGCTTTGACTACAACCCTAGTTTTGATATTGCCTACAGGTTCTGGGTCTTATACAGTCTATTGTGATGCCTCGAGTGTTGGCCCGGATGGTGTTGATGCATGACGATTAGGTGATTTCTTACGCGCCTAGACAGTTGAAGATACATGAGAAGAATTACCCTATTCACGATCTTGAGTTAGCTGCCATTGTAAACGCCTTGAAGATTTGGCGCTATTATCTATACAGTGTGCCTTGTGAGATTTATACTGACCACCGGAGCTTGCAACACCTATTCAAGGAAAAGGATCTAAATTTACGCCAGATGAGGTGGTTAGAGTAACTGAAGGACTGTGATATCACTATTCTGGATCACCCAGGCAAGGATAATGTTGTGCCCGATGCTTTGAGTCGTCGAACAGAGAGTTTAGGGAGTTTGACTTATCTACGAGCATCAGAGAGGCTTATGGCGATGGATGTTCAGGCTTTAGCCAGCCAGTTTTTTAGATTGGACCTTTCGGAGCCCAGTCGGGTTCTAGCTTGCATGGTTTCTTGGTCTTCCTTATTTGATCGTATTAGGGAGTGACAGTATGATAGCCCTCATTTGCTTGTCCTCAAGGACAAGGTCCAGCATGGTGATGTCAGGGGTGTGACCATTAGTGAGGACAGAGTATTGAGGATGCAGGGTCGGATTTGTGTACCCAATGTTAATGGGTTTCGGGAGCTGACTCTAGAAGAGGCCCACAGTTCGCGGTATTCCATTCATTCGGGTGCCGCAAAGATGTACTAGGATTTGATACAATACTACTGGTGGAGGCGGATGAGGAAAGATATAGTTAGGTTTGTAGCTTGGTGCCTCAACTGTCACCAGGTGAAGTTTGAGCACTAGAAACCGGGTGGGTTGCTTAAGTAGATAGAGATTCTAGTGTGGAAGTGGGAGCGGATCACTATGGACTTTGTAGTTGGGCTCCCACAGACCTTGAGAAAGTTCGATGCTATTTGGGTGATTGTGGATCGGCTGACCAAGTCCGCTCACTTCCTTCCTGAGTGTACTACTTGTTCTTCGGAGCGGTTGGCAGAGATTTATATTCGGAAGATTAATCGTCTACACGGTATTCCAGTTTCCATCATTTTGGATAGAGGTACTCAGTTCACATCACGGTTCTGGAGGGCCATTCAGCATGAGTGGGTACTCGGGTAGAGTTGAGTACAACATTTAACCCTGAGACGAACGGGCAGTCCGAGCGCACTATTCAGATTCTTGAGGATATGCGAAGACAATCCTATAATCAATGAAGGATAATTACCTAAGTTCCTCCTAATCCCACCATAATCCTATATTAGACATCAAAAACCCCTCAAAAATATCCTACCCATGTCAAGACAAATTTCCACATCTTTCCATACTATCCGGGCCCCACTTCAACTTGTTTTTATATGCTTCCACATGCCTTCACATGCTTCGTTACATGCAACACAGTACTTTCACATGACGTCACATGCTCCCTCATACTTTTACATACTACACCAAGTATATTTCACCCCTTTCACATGTTTTCAGATGTTTTTTAGTTGTTTTGCCTAAAGTCCTTCATATGTTTAAAAGGACCCACTTGTAAGATAAGTTTGCCATGTAAGATATGTTTATTTTATCATGTAAGTTTATCTTGTAATAACCTTCTACTCCTATATAAAGGAGGTCTTGTAGTAGTTGGAAGATCATCTTGCAATCATCTTGTAACCTTTGTAAATCTTTTGTGATATATTACATATGAGTGCTTTCTAAATTTCCCTCTTGTTCTTTCTTTCGAATGGATGGAAAAGCCGGTCCATGTATGAAAATAGAGTATGAATACTCTGAGAAAAATAGCTTATCGTAGTATGAAAGTTTTCTGAGTTATAAACAGCTAAAGTTAGTCATAGTACACACGTTTTTTGAGTTGTGTAGCTTGTTTATGGGTTGTTGAAGCCAGCCTCTTTTGTAGGAAAACTATTGAACTATAAATAAATAAACTGTTTGTGTAGCTTGGCAAGCGGTCCCTAAGGGTTGTTGAAGCCAGTCTCCTTTGTAGGGAAACTTTTGTATCTATGGTTTAGTTTGCTTTCTTGGAGTCTCATGCTCTGTTCCTCTGTACTGTGGTATCAGAGCCAGCCCATCCTTTCGGAAGGAGGAATAGTTTACTAAATATGTCTTAGTCATTTCCATCATCCTCTTCCCTTGCAAAAATAAATATGTCCCCAACTCTATGTAAAACTTTGTACAAAAAATATGATTACCTCTATGAAGTAGATATACTACCTGATGACAAAAAGTATCCTCCACTGAACTACCCCTCATAAAGCCTTACTCAGCTTTTGCCAAAAAATCCTTTGCACCCTTGACCCGAATTCGTTCCTTAGTCCAACATAGACCAAAATGAGTTAAAGAATATGTTGTTGCTTCCAAACTTGACCATCATTCTATTCTCGCCACTCGAGAGGAACAATTTATCATCCTTCAAATACTGGATAATTTTCTTAGATAATGGAGAGATTATGGTTTTACCCATATCCATTTTTATGGTATCCAAATCGCTTTAACATATCATGGAAGAAAAGGTAAACCTGTCGTAGCTCGACTTTCTCTTATAGATACTAGATACTTGGAGTACCAACATGCAAATTTGGGTACTGCCGAATTTACCCTGAATGCTGGAACTGTCTTTATAACTATCTTTCCAAATTTTAACATATCCCTTAAAAATCCAAGTCCAAATCCAGGTAGCCCCACAAGGCAAAGATTCCATCCGAGATACCCTTCACCACCAAATGGCGTGGCGAGTCCAAAATCATGCCATGGATCTTTGCCTACCCGGAGGAGAAAATGTCTTACTCTTAAATATTGATGCTACCAAAGGAAACACCATGTGCACCCAAATACCCAGACAGATTTCCAAGGATGAGCTTGTAAAATCCTTCTTAATTCCTGGATGACAAATTACAAAAAGCTAAGAGAATCGGAGGAATCTCTGCAATGTGATGAACCAACTTTTACCAAAAGAAGTGACAAAACCGTTTCCATAAGCTTTGACTATTCCCATCTCAAAAAATCCAATAAAACCATCTTGTCTTGCCAAATGATTCAACCCAAAGATACAACAGACACATACCCTGAATCAGACAGAGAGTTTTCCTGGAATATACAAAGCATCATGGAAGAACATGACTGGTATCAACATTTTGACAAAAAAGGAAAAAAAGTTTGGTGGTTCAAATGTACCTTTATGAGATACTGCCCTTGGGATCTTGGTTGCGATTACCTAGACTATTTGGAAGATCCAATTGGAGAATATGATGAACACCACCTGCATCATTAGGAAAGGTTCGGCCTCAACAAAAACAAACCAAAATCCAAGAAAAAGGGAAAAACCACTGAAAAATATTTTCGGGCCAAATATGAAAATAAAGATCCTTCAATTGGCTCATTAAGCCGTCTAGGTAAATATGAACTTCTTGTCAGTTACAAACCCCAAGAATGGCCAAAATTACAAGAAAAATTACTCCAAGTTGGGAGGATAGTGAAACCACGCCCAAATCCAAACCAACATCACCTCTTACCCCAGAATCCAGAAAGCCACCTGAACCTAAAACTCTATCAACCCAAAAGTCCACACACCCACAAATATCCATGTTAAGACCTTCAAGTTCCAGCCACTCCCAAGATTTTCCTCCACTTCAACCTTTTGAAAAAGAGGGTATCAGTCATGCTCCAAAAATCCCCAAGAAAAACATAATACTACCTTATGGAGAAAAACCCCAACGAGTGACATCGACGCAATAATAAACTAGAAATCGGAAAACTCAATCTGCCAAAACAAAGTCCTGAACAACATTGGCAACACCATAAAGGACGTGCCTCATACACAGAACAAAATGATGAGCAAGATGGAAAAAATTGAGAAAAATATGGAGCAAACATCGTCTCACCATGCCGGACTAATCAAAGCCTTGGAACTAAGGTAGGCAAATTTACAATATGAGATTTGTCCGCCAGGAACTTCACTTTTCCCATTTTTCCAACAACAACAAAGGAGATGATTTCTATCAAGGAACAGATTCAACTTTTGAGAAATGACCACTTTGAGCTGCAAAAAACCCCAGTTTTCTCTTCAAAACCTACCCTCTTCCCTATGTCTCCACAAGCATATTCCTCGCCAAAATTGGACTACACATTTTCTACCTTTCCATCTACCTCAAAAATCTAATCTCTTTCACCCAACCATTAATAGAAGAAAATGATTTTGATATCGCAAAAATGGGATGGGAAAGAATAGATGCCCTTGCAGCAAAGAAAAACTCAAGAAAAGGCGAAACCAAGGAGAAAGTTCAAAAGGATCGAACCCAAAAATCTGATGCTTTCTGAACAGAAGACTCCAGACCTCTATGTCTCTCAGCCAAAATACATATCAGAAGAAGATACCCCATGGTCGGAATCCCTAAACTCATCAGAAGATAAAACAATAGAAGATAGCTCTCAATCAAGTAATACAACTATAATACAACTTTAATACAATTTTTTCATTATATTGTATGTCATATCTTCTTCTTCAATTTTCAATCAGAAATTCGGCCAAATCAAGTCTAGCCTTCACCAAACACCCTGAAAATTGAGACATAAATTCCAAAAGATATTCTCAATTGTTTGTAATAACATCCAATCAAAACAATAATAAATTTTGAAAATCCAAATTCGAATTCAAAGATTTGAAGCTTTTTAATGGTCGTCGATGGTAGAGAATCAAACATTTTCAAAATTTATTAATTGACAATTTTAATTCGAACATCAATTGAGCAATATGAAAGGAAATTGCTAAGTTCAAGCTCTATTAATAAGGATTGAAATCCAACTATGAATTCCACTAAAATTCTACGAATAAAAAAACAACAAAGGAAGAAAATTGGGGGAAACGACAATAAGAGTTAGGATATGTATATAACTAATACCCTTGCTTGGATACTATACGGGAATTACAAATGTGTTCTTGTTAATTTAAATTCCATAGGAATATAGACACTAAGTTAGCCAAATAGGCGAGTATCAATTCGAGAGAATACTACAAGTAATATTAATCATGTCAATCAATAAAATAAATTAATTAATTAGACAATTTAAGTGGAAGACTCAATGAGATTATTAGCTAATCCATAGCTCTAGAATATCGTCTCCCGTCGAATTCGTGTCTAATTTCTCCAACTTTTTTTCTTTAATCTCTTAGTTTGATACTCTAAATTAATTTTAGTTAAATATTCATACTTCAGAAAATCGCTTGGATGGATTAGTTATGTAAGTTTAATTTAATAAATAGTTCATCACAAGTCCTTATGAGTACGATATCAGGACTTACAATCCTATTTTACTTGTACCCATGTATACTTGCGTGTGTATTTAGGAGCAACAAGGAACATCAGAAACTGTTGATTTTTTCCCGAAGAATTCTCATCTTGACCTTGTTTCATAGGGTTATTGCGTATTTATGTTCGCCTCTCGGCTTCCATAGTTGCTGATGAACCTGCAAATTTAGGTTCCCCTTGAGTGATTTGTAAATCGAAAGATGGTCCATTAAAATTGAGTGCTTTAGTGGGTATGCCTTATGTAACCCTCTTCGGAGTTGTTGAATTAGCCATTGAAGACGATATTTGAAGTTTCTTGCTAAAAACCTAACAATGGTGAAAATTAGAAAAAAAAAGAGTGAAGAGAAAAAGAAGAATAACAGAGTAATTTGGTGTGAATTGGCCAAAAACTTTAACAATTACCATGAATATTTGGAGCAAAAATGTTGAATGTGAGAGAGAATCGTGCTTTAACAAATACCGCAATCTTGCTTTGTGTGTGTGTGTGAGAGAGAGAGAGAGATCATGGAAAGAGAAAGAAGAAGTATTTTGCTGAGATTTTGAGAGATAATCGTATGTTAACTGAAAGAAAAAGAGAGAAAAACATAAATAGCATATTTAACGCCTTAACGATAGAGTATACCATAAACACCCATTTTCTATAAAATATAAAAGATAGCTATAAAATAATATTTTAAAATGATTTTGATTTATAATTAATAGGGTATATATATTTACTATAGGAAGTAAAATTTTCAAGAGTTAATCAAAGTAAAAATGATACAAGGTAGCCACTCTAAAAGATTGCTATTTAGGAATTAGTGAATGATCCTGAATTTTAGTTGTTCAATTTAAAATTTTAGGACAAAAATGTCCTGAAGTTAAGATTTTTTTATTTAAATTTCAGAACAAAATAAATACTGATTAATCTCTGAATAGCACTCCCGAAAATGGCTATCTGTGCACTTGCCCCTTAATTTAAATAGCCACTCACCCAATCATTTAAACTAAAAAAAGACGGTAGATATACAATATATGTATTATCCATATATTATATATATAAAATTATGTAATTTATGTATACCGGCTAGAAAAAATAAATAATGAATTCAACCTGCCATTTGCATAAAAATCACAATGGTTGCTAAACAAACAAAAAAGAAGAGCTTAAACTGGTTAGAAAAACTCCCGGTTAGTAGTATTCAGCGGATTTGGAAATGTGTCCCGACTGTGATCAAAGTTCCATCCTTCTTGAATTGTATTTGCGCACATCTATTTACTGTTGCCTTGCCGGCAATTTTGATTGTATTGACTGCTTTTTCTATCTTTTCTACTAGTGTTTTAAGCTTAAGGTTTCATCTATTCATTTTAATCATGTGGTGTGCATAGGGATAGTTTCGTGGACATGATAGATTCATTGTTCGAGTGCCTGCTCGCGTGATTGTTATCGTAGTCGCTCCTTTGAGTTATTTTTAGCTCTCAGGTTCGTAGCCCGTAGTCCTTCATCCCCATTATTGGTTCTTAGTGGTAGTGTATACCTAATACCTTTTGTTTATAGTAACGGTAATGGACGATGTGAGAGTTAGGTCATTTCCTATATATGTGACACTTTATATATAGCACTAATTCTGGCATATGTAAGTTTAAAAGGTTATTGAGGGAAATGAAGACCTGAAGATAATTAGTCAATTGCTATTTTAACGGTTTATGCATAACTGTCAAGGTATTGTCTGCTATGGCTCAATCATTTCGGCCACGTCAAGATTTTGGACCTCGTGATTTTATCCTCTTGGACTTTAATCTAAAAGACGCATCAATGGTTGAATCTTGAACTTGCCCTTATATGACCTCTAACTTCCATTATACTTCCATTTTTCATGGTTTTTATGGTTAAGTAGTTGGTTAGATTGAGGGAACAGCAGTCATGAATTTCAATATCTAATGAGAAATATACAAGCAATAAGCATTAGTGGTCTAGTGGTAGAACAGTACCCGGCCATAGTGTACAATCACAGGCTAGCTATGATGAATATTGCCCTCAATGTCTCCACACTCTTCTGAATTTGCATAAGACGAGTTGTGCATCTGAGCTTCCCTCTAACTTTTTATTTTTTTTGTTTTTACTTCAAAAAACTTGACTAAAAGCTTCTCTCTTACATTAAAAGCTTGAGGATAGTTCACTAAGTTTTGTTTTAGTTTATAAGATTGAGGTATCGGTACATAAAGTATCTCGTTCACACTGGATCGGAAAAATTCTGAACATAACCTATTCTAATACAAGTATTTGTGGCTACTTTTACAGTTTGAATCCATAACTTGTACGTTACATGTAGACAACTTTATTGTTGCTCCAATATTCCCCTTAATAATATCTGAACTTCTATTATTTTTTTCCTCTACTGAGATAAAAGATTCTCTTTAAAAGCTTGAGGATAGTTCACTAAGTTCTGTTTTAGTTTATAAGATTGAGGTATCGGTGCATAAAGTATCCCTTTTACGCAGGGTTTTGAAAAGGTCTGAACATAACCTACTCTAATATAAGTATTTGTGATTGCTTTTATGATTTAAACCCGTGACTTCTACGTTACACATAAACAACTTTACCATTGCTCCAATGTTCCCCTACATAATATCCTAACATCTAAATATTCTTTGTTTTTCCTCTACGGCATAAAAGATTCTCTTGAAATATCCATCAGTTTCTTTTCCTTTTCAAAATTAACCACTTAAGTACAATCTATTGCTTTAATAGCCGAACTCAAAATAGTCACAAGAATCTTGAAAAAATGATTCAACAGCGCCTATATAAATCATTTTGCTTGTAAACAGATATATCAACATGCCAAAGATAAATGCAACACCAATTATACTTCCTTTTTTCATGGTTTTAGTGATGACTTTTTTCTTACTTTGCAACTCTTCATCTACTGGCAATTTAATGACTATAAGAGGTGATGAATCAACATCTAAAACTGTTGAAAACTACAACAATATTACTCTTGCATCAAACAAAGTTTCCAACGAGCTGCGACGACGACGACGACGACGAATGGAGCGTTGCCCTTGCTATCCCTGCTGTGCATTTCCATGTCCATGTTCTTAAAAATGGCCTTGCTAATAAACATGTTTTTTTTTATGGTTTCATGATCCTATATATATGTGTGTTTCATCATCTTTTGTTTAGAATAAGAGTGGAGTTTTATAAATAAGAATAAATGATCATGTTACCGGTGGATGTAATTTAAAAACTTATTTGGTGTAAACTTGAATGAATTCCGTTTGCAACATTTTTATATATTTTACATTGCATCTTTATTTTCTCTGCTTGTATTTTCTTTATAGCATTTTTTTTTGAAATGCTTACATAGAGTAGCAATTTATTCCTTTTTTTTTTGTCTCGTTAAGTATTTATGCAATGATAACAATTGATATCGTATGAGCTGAAGATCATGGATCCCGCGTATAAAAATAATTTATGGCAAAATATTAATATTTGACATTGCATCTTCATTGTTTTTCTGTATTTTCTTTATAATCTTTATTAAAACGCTTAAGTAGAGTAGCAATTTATTCGGGTATTTTGGTCTCGTTGAACCTTTTATGCAATGCGGCAAGAGTTGACATCATATGAACTTTATGGGTTCCCGTCATGAAAATAATTTGTAGCAGAAATGATGTCTATGTACAATAAATCCAACATGGCCCAATTCTCCCTCAAATCTCCCACGGAGAAAACATCTAATCATAAAAAATAATTCAATTAAACTAAAGGAAGAATATATTTAAACTAGATAGGAGATATATTTTCAACAAGCACCAGTGGTCTAGTGGTAGAATAGTACCCTGCCACGGTACAGACCCGGGTTCGATTCCCGGCTGGTGCAATTTTTGGGAGCTGTGATGAATCTTTGCGCTTATAAGGGTCGCCGGAGTTGTCTGAATTGGCCGGACGAAGAGATATAACGCATATTTTGTTTTAAATCTAAAAAGATTAGTTCTTTTTTAGTTTAAAAGCTTTAGGTATTAAAAATTGTAAAAATAAATAAAATAGATATTCTTACGGTTTATAATTTTTATGCACTATCCGATCAAGATGACCAAATATTTAAATATATAGTTTACCCATAAAACTTGTACCAAAATCCCAAGTTACATATTTTTTTCACGAATTTTTTTTATACACTTAACCTTTTAAAAGTGTATCGAAAATACACACTTTTAATTACGTTTCACTCGAGTATTTTTCACACATAAAAGGCGAGTGAACAATTAATTTTAATTTTTTAATGTAAAAAATTAGTTTATTAAGTTCTTTTTTAGTTTAAAAGCTTTAGGTATTAAAAATTGTGAAAATAAATATTCATACAGTTTATAATTTTTATGCACTATCCGGTCAGGATGACCAATAGCAACATATAAATACGTTTACCCATCACACTTGCATTGAATTTTCTATTACACACCTTTTTTTACGGATAACTTCTTATGTCTAAAGGCTCATTTTGACAGCACTTGTCCAGCCTTTTCATATTTTTATTTTTCTAAATCCTTTTCTTTATTTTTTAGAATAAAAAATCCACTATTATTTTCCATTTTTTTTCCATGACTGCACCATTGCCTCTTATACTACCATACCACCAAGCATTTTTGTCAAAATTTAGAGGAGGATAAAAAAAATCAGAGATTCATATTTAATATAGGAATGAATCGTTGAATGACGCCTTTAAGCAGCCATGGTGGCCAAATACTGAAGGAAAACTTCATGAAGTTCTTCTTATGTGTTTTGTGAGATTTTGTGGAGTTTCTTCCATTTCGGTCATTGATGGGTTGAGAGAATTTTGGGTTCTTGGGTTCTTTTTTGTTCTTATTATTGCTTGGTGTAAGCAATTTTGGTACTCAAACTATATAATCGGTTGATCAATTTGAAAGAGGGAAGATACAAATACAAAAGAATTTTATGGAAACTATTTAATCGGTACTGTGTTGTCATAGATTCAATGTTATCCTAATAATTTGAAAATTAAAATTTAACTTTGGGTGGGGGCGGGGGGGGGGGGGGGGGGTGGGGAGTAGCTATGGTGGTACAGCCTGGGAAGATAAAGAAGATGGAAATAATTGTAAATTTAAGTTTTTTGAAGTCAACATCATGTGTCACGTTATTATTGGTGCGCAATTATATTTGATGAGAAAAAATGGTCCAGTACTAAAGAAGTATGTTTTAGGCACACTTTTAAAAGATCGAGTGTATAAGAAGTTTTTCGTGAAAAAAAGATGTATAACAGGAATTTCGGTGCAAATGTAATAAGTAAACAATATATTTTTCTTATAAATTGTAAATAGGTAACATAGACAATGCAGTGAATAGATTGCTATAACCGATTAAATGTGATAATAAACGAAAATTACCCTATTAATTTACAACAACAATAACAACTACCTAGTATAGTCCCACCAGGTGGGGTCTGGGGAGGGTAATATGTAGACGAGCATTACCACTACCCGAAACGGCAGTGAGGCTGTTTCTAATCGACCCTCGGCTCATTGGAGAAAAGGAAAAACAAAAATAAAAACAAAAGAAAAACAATAAAGCATTAGTAACTCCAGCAGAAATAGCGTAAATAATTATCTAAACATAAGAAACATAAATAAAATAACATGCAATAATATCATACAGTAACTACCATAACTAACAGCCATAAGGGAGAGATAAGCCAAAACACAAATCATCTATGGATAGCCCTGCCAAGCCTCACCCAACCGCAGGTGAGGAGTACGAAAAACTCTAGGAGCCCCTATCCTACAACCCTGATACTAGACCTCCAGACTACCCTATCAAGGGTCATGTCCTCGGAAACCCGCATTCTAGCCATGTCATGCCTAATCACCTCTCCCCAATACTTCTTAGGCCTCCCTCTGCCTCGCCGAACGCCAACAATCTCCAGCCGCTCACAACTCCTCACCGACCGGAGCATCGGGACTTCTCCTCCGCACATGTCCGAACCACCTCAGCTTCGCTTCTCGCATCTTCTAATCCACCGGGGCCACCCCCACCTTCTCTCGAATAAATTTATTCTTAATCTTATCTAACCTGGTGTGCCCGCACATCCACCTGAGCATCCTCATCTCTGCAACCTTCATTCTCTGAACATGAGAGTTCTTCACGGGCCAGCACTCCGCCCCATACAACATCGCAGTCTAACCACGGCTCTATAGAATTTCCCCTTAAGTTTATGTGGAACTTTCTTGTCACACAGGACTCCTGATGCAAGCCTCCACTTAGACCACCCCGCTCCTATATGATGAGTGACGTCCCCGTCAAACTCTCCGTTCCCCTGAATCACGGACCCAAGATATCGGACACTGTCCCTCTTGGAGATGACCTGAGATCCAATCATCACGTCCCTGCCTACTTCGCTCGGCTCGGCGCTTAACTTGCACTCCAGGTATTCTGTATTAGATCTGCTTATTTTGAAACCTTTAGGCTCGAGAGTCTGTCTCCATACCTCTAACCTCTCAATAACACCGACCCTCGTCTCATCTATCAATACTATATCATCGGCAAATAACATACACCAAGGCACATCCCCTTGAATATGTCGGGTTAGAGCATCCATCACTAAGGCAAACAAGAGGGGGCTCAGCGCCGATCCTTGATGGAGCCCCATAACCACTGGAAAATGGTCTGAGTCGCCACCCACCGTCCTAACCCTAGTCTTAGCTCCATCGTACATGTCCTTGATTACTCTGATGTAGGCTTCCGGCACGCTGTTCGCCTCCAAGCACCTCCATAGCACCTCCCTTGGAACCTTGTCATATGCCTTCTCCAAGTCGATAAGCACCATGTGTAGGTCCTTCTTTTTATCCCTGAACTGTTCCGCCAGCCGCCTGACAAGGTGGATAGCCTCTGTAGTGGAGTGACCCGGCATGAAACCGAACTGGTTCCCAGATATAGATGTCATCTCCCTCACCCTCTCCTCAATCATCCACTCCCAAACCTTCATGGTGTAACTTATTAATTTGATACCCCTATAGTTGTTGCAGCACTAGATGTCCCATTTGTTCTTGTACAAGGGCACCAATGTACTCCACCTCCACTCATCCGGCATCCTTTTGGTCCTGAAGATCGCATTGAATAACCTGGAGAACCACTCCACTCCTGACCTACCCATGCACTTCCAGAACTCCACCAGAATCTCGTCAGGCCCGGTCGCTCAACCCCTACTCATCCTACGCAAAGCCCCCATGACCTCCTCCGCCCAAATGCGCCTGCAGTACCCAAGATCTCTATGTTGTTCTGAATTCCCCAGCTCTCCTAGCTCTATGCTACGATCCCCCTCCTCGTTAAGTAAGTCCCGAAAGTACGCCTGCCACCTCTGCTTGACTTGAGACTCCCCCATCAGAACTCTACCATCCTCGCCCTTGATACACCTAACTTGGTCAAGAGCACGTGCCTTCCTTTCCCTTGCTTTAGCTAACCGGAATAACTTCTTGTCCCCGCCTCTCTCCCCTAGTTCCTCATACATGCGACCAAACGCCGCGTTTTTAGCTTCCGTAACCGCCATCTTTGATTCTTTCCTCGCCACCTTGTAGATCTCCATGTTCGCTCTCCGTTCTTCCTCGTTTGTGCTCCCTGCCAACTTAGCGAACGCCGCCTTCTTCACCTCCACTTTTCCTTCGAATACATCGTTCCACCACCAGTCACCCTGATGTCTGCCTGAATAGCCCTTGGCTACCCCGAGCACGTCCCGTGATAACTCCCTAACCAAGTTCGCCGTCTCTGACCACATAGCGTCCGCTTCCCCAGAACTTCTCCAAGCTCCGCCCTCAGCTAACCTCCTTTCCAACTCATGTGCTTTCTCCTTAGTCAAAACACTCCATCTAATCCGCGGTTGTCCCCGAGCGCCCCTCATCTTCCTCTTCACCCAGAGGCCAACATCCATACCTAGGCGTCTATGAAGAGTCGAAAGGGACTCTCCCGGAATAACCTTGCAGTCCTTGCACATACCCCTATCACTCCTTCTGATGAGGATGTAATCAATCTGAGTCCTCGCCGCCGAACTCTTGAAGGTGACCAAATGCTCCTCCCTCTTCTGAAATGTCGAGTTCGCAATCAGAAGCTCGGAAGCCCTGGCGAAATCAAGCAGCGAAGTGTTAGAAACTACGCTTAACGCTAGAGGGGGGGTGAATAGCGTTTTAATGAAATTTAGCGTTTTCTTGCGGAATTTAAATTTTACAGGAAGTAAATAAGTGCAATAAAAATAACTTACACAAGGATATATCCTAGTTGGCCACAACAGTGGTTAGTCCAGTCCCCGAGAGACTCTCTCGAGATTTTCTACTAACTTGTTAAGCTTACGGGTGCTTAACAAACCTTTACAGTTGCTCGGAGATACAATCTCAAAGACTTCACTTGCTCGGAGGTTCCTCACCTCAAAGACTTCACTTGCTCGGGGATACAATCCCAAAGACTTCACTTGCTCGGGGATACAATCCCAAAGACTTCACTTGCTCGGGGATACAATCCCAAAGACTTCACTTGCTCGGGGATACAATCCCAAAGACTTCAACAGAGGAAGCACAAGTTCCTCAACACAAGAGAATCAAAATTCTCTTACAAGTATTTGAAATACTTGAACACTCACTTAGCAAAGGTACTCCTTGATGAGTAGATATGAGTAAAATAATACGCTCAAGATCACAACAACTTTGAACAATAATATGGCTCTCAAAAGCTTTATGAAATGAGTAGAAAATGATGAACAATTGAATGAAAGCTTAAAGCAATGTAATGATCAGTTAGTGTATGTTGTTGTGTTTAAAACACTGAGTTGAAGCTGTATTTATAGGTGCAAGACTTGGTCTTACCGTTGTCTAATTGCCAATTAAGAATTGCTGAATTTACTCAGTGACAATCGATTGTCAAGACCAAACAATCGATTATCTGCCAGTCAGATCAAAAATCAATCCCAGATTTTACGCTTAATAATCGATTACTTACAATCCATAATCGATTACTGGCAAAATTCAAATTCAGATAATCGATTATACCAAATCCATAATCGATTACTTCAGCAACGTTCAAAAAATCATTTACAGATTTTAATCAAAAACATCGATTATAGCAAATCAATAATCGATTACCTCATTAACGTTTTAAAAATTATTTCCGGATTTTGAGCAAAACATTGATTACAGAAAACCAATAATCGATTACTTTGAGGTATTTGAAAATCATTTGACAACGGTCAGCTTCAACAATCGATTGTCCCTTGCAACAATCAATTACTTGTCATTTTCTGAAAATCTCAAATCACACTGTTTCAAGCCAAAGTTTTTGCGACTAAGTATAAACTTTGACAATCGATTGTTGGACATAGACAATCGATTGTTAAACCCAGTTAACTCAACATAATCGATTACTATTAGTTACTAATCGATTACTTAAGTAATTTTAAAATCACTGGGAGACATCAACTCAACATAATCGATTACCATTAGTTCATAATCGATTATTCTGAGTATTGGAAAACTTTACCTCATCAATAACCGATTGTCTTTAGTTCACAATCGATTATCTTGCAGATTTGGAAAAACCTGATGTTAACTGTCTTATTCACAATCGATTATCATTAGTTCATAATCGATTGTTATGCAGTCTTGGCTTATAAACAATCGATTATCATAAGTACATAATCGATTATTCTTAGCCCAGATTTCTGAGGTATGTTTAGAAAACATTTTGTCTAATGTAAATATGCATCATTTAAAATCATTTGATACAGAAATAAGTATGCATGATTTTGGAAAATAGTTTTATGAGAGAAGCCATGTTATGGAGTCAAGTTATAGGATCAAGATCACATTTAAGAATAACTCAATAATAACAATTAAAAACAACGTCTTGGGCTTCAATCTCAACATTTGTGCTCTTGTACTTGAACTCCGTCATATATCAATTTGTGCTTTGTTTGTCATTCATCAAAACCTACAAAAGAATACACGTTTAGTATATCGCATTGAGAACGTGTTTCCAACACGAAGTGCCTCCTCCGTTCCTAACCCCAAAGCCGAAGCCACCGTGCACCTCACCATAACCACCAGCATCAGCCCCAATATGACCATTAAAGTCCCCTCCAATAACTAACTTCTCAGATTGGGGAATACTACTCACCAGATCATCCAAGTCCTCCCAAAAGTGCCTCTTAGCCTCCTCGTCTAAGCCCGTTTGCGGTGCGTAAGCGTTGATGACGTTGAGAACGCAACCCCCAATAACCAACTTAATTGACATTAACCTATCATTCACTCGCCTAACCTCGACCACGGACTCCCTTAGGTCCCTATCTACCAGATGCCTACTCCATTCTTATCTCTCATGACCCCAGAATACCACAACTTAAACCCATCTATATTCCTCTCCTTCGACCCTTTCCACCCAGTCTCCTGGACACATGCTATGTTAACCCTCTTCTTCTGAAGAACCTTCGCCAACTCAATGGACTTACCCGTCAGAGTGCCTATGTTTCATGACCCAATCCTTAATCTATGAGCGTCCGCTACCCTTTTCCCACCCTTACCTCCCGCCCTACCCGCAGGACCACCCCCTGCCCCCTACTCACCCCCCCCACCGCCCTACCCCCGAGGACATGAACTTACGCTATCATCCCCCGCCGAGGACATGACCTTACCCTATTAATTTATATAATTTAAATTCATAAATGAAAATATAGACTGTGAAATCCTATTCTTTTGAAAAAGGTTTTATCCACATTATATAGGGACGACTAAAAGATACAATCCTTTCTATCATTATTTTGATAATCATATTGTTCGGGCTATTTTGCGAGTACCTCAATTAATTTTAAGGAATATCTATTACATCCTATAAGTACAAATATTGAGAAATCACTTTGATTTTTCTTCTGATGGGTTTTGAACTTGAGATCACATATTTCTCAACCACTTTATTAACTATTAAATCACATCGTAAGTATTTTTTCATTTAATATATAATTTATTCAGCAGCCTGAAAGATTCTCTTGAAATCTCATAAGACAATTTTCACTTTGTATTCAAATTTTATTGTTGTATTATACCGCTAATTACTAAGATATATCTCTTGGAAATGACAAAATTTGGACCTTATCATAGCTATATAAACACTTGCATGAATGCTAAGATTATTCATCAATATAGCCACTCAAAATTTTAAACCATGGCAAAGAAGAACAAAATGTCCATATTTGCAACTTTTATGGTTTTTTCCCTTCTTTTCATTCTTTGTAATTCTTCTTCTGATGGTAATTATTTAAGTGATTCTATTGCAACTATAGACAACTATTTTACTCCAGTTTCAAAGGGCTTTTCTGCTGAGCTTCAACGTAGGAAAATGGAGATTTGCTCATGTACTCCTTGCTGTTACATATGTCCATGCCCTACTTCTTAAATTGGCTCTCTAATAAAGATAGAGTTAACTTATATACGTCGACAATATATATATTTTTTGCACTATCACATCACCCTTAATTACTTGTTATATGGATGATCTTTACTTACAGTTATCTTTCTCGTGATCTGATAGTGTAAAATTTTCTTTACGTTGTCGACGGATATTAGTCAAACTCAAACCATAGTCTACTTTGTATTTGTTTTTCCTTTATGTATTTCCCTATGTAATGTTGATGTCCTGTTAAAAATAGAGCTGATGGTACATAGATGAATAGTCTATAAACTATCAGTTCCAAGTGTTTGAATTGTATAATTAAGAGAATAAAACGTTTAAATCCTTTTATGTAGGAAAATTTGTTCTATAAACGATACTTTACTACACTATAAAACTTCAGATTTATCCGTGAGATTTACTTTGCCCTCTATATCAATAAAAGAGTGAGTTTTCGACTCAGTAAGTATCATAGACTCTCGTGAACAAATTAGCATACAATATTTTTTCTACTGTTATAAAAAAAATACTTAAAATTGATCGGACCAAACTGATATTTTAGAATTTTTATATTAATATAAAATTAGAATGGCATGTTTTGGCAGAAACTTATAACTATCTGATTATAATAGGTTAAATTTTAAATATAACTTTTTAAAAATACAGGACCGAACCTATATAATATACAATAATATGCACAAAATATTACTTTGGTTAGAGCCAAGCTTCGACCGTGCCACTAGGTCTTATCAATTCACATATGTACGATTTCCTAGGAACTTCTATTGCGCTCAATTCTCATGTAGCTATTTCCTAGAAACTTTAATTGCGCTCATATAGCTATATGTTACATGATCGTTACTATTATTTTTGTCTTTTAAATTATCAAATTACTTAAGTTACAATATAATTCCCCAATTTAACTCACCAAGGGATCGGGGCGTTCGTCGTTCGATATGGTAAGATATTTTGATTCGGTATTTTTAATTTTTGATTTCGCAAAATCCGATAGGTATGGTTCGGTTTTTCTTGTTTCGATCTCGGTTTATTCAGTTCGATATCTTCGGTTTATTCTGTTTGAATACGAACTAATGAATAAAGCCATACACTCTAATATTCTTAACTGAAGTACTCACAAATACAAAACTGAAAATATTTGTTCACAAAAAATTTGTCCAAAACTAGTAAATATCGACTCAAATAGAGAAAATTGTACATAAAAAAAATATTTGATCAGTAGAAATGTCTTGTTACTTGTTTAGAATTAATTGATAAACTTTGAGAATAAAGGAAAGTAAACTTTTAAATTTTTTATATTTATGTTATAATTGATAATATATATTTTGTGTAGTATAATATATATTTCGATACAGTATCGATACTTTGGTATTATCATACGAAATACCAAAATACCATACAATAAATACTAAAATTTTCAATTTTAATACGATCATTCGATATTTACCAAATTATGCCCGACCCTACCAACGGATGCTTTGTCGGCCTTCATTTCCTCTTTGACTAAGAGAGTATGACTTCTTGTTTTTTCTAATTACTAGTATAACAACATATGTTTTCCTAGTTGAATAAAAAAATAGTCGATGAGAGAAGTAAATGAAAAAATTATTAGGGGTTTGTCCAGATTTTCTTACTATGGAAATGACAACTTATTTATTATAATTGGAATTTTCTTTTCCTAGAAGGAAGATATAATTTTTCATGGTTAGTTCCTTTTCTTGTAGGAAAGGTTTGGACTTCTATAAATTTGTATACAGTCAAAATCGGGCCCTATTTAATCGAGAACAAGGGATCACATCGAGGGTCAGCCTTGTAATGGATCGGGCCAGAGCATGAAGACGAGCTGTCGAGTTCGAGAATCGAGGTGCCAGTCGAGATTGAGGCCAACAACGATCGAGACCAAATTTGACCGACTTCGAGCAAAGCGCAATAATGAAAATGCGAGACATTTGTAACCGGTCGAAGATCACTATGGAAATTCCAGAACAGATCAAATCAAAGGCGGTAATTTAGGCTAATCATGGGATTTACTTCTGTAATTATAGTTATATCATAATTAGGATTTCTCTATTATATAAAGGGGAGTCCCCATCATTTATAGGCACCTTACAAGGACACGGATTAAAGCAATACAATATTCTCTCTTTAGATTACATTCTCTTATTTATCAGTTTGTTACATTTTAATTGTTCTTGCATAACTAGCTCGAGGATATTCAAGCTCGAGGGCTTTGTTCATAATGCTGGTTTGCTTTACATTATTGTCAATTTGCATCACTTATCTTTGCGTTTATCAATTGCTATTAGGTGAAATCGCGTATCCTTAAAACCACCTTATAAGTTTAATTTTTATCCAATTTTTAGGGTAAATAAAATTAAGGATCATTCCTTCCACAATGTAGCCATAAGAAGTTTGAGAGTCGTGTTTAGGGGAGAACTTTACGGAGCAAGTGTTAGTGTGTCACTTGCATTTGCCTTTTCGTGGGGTTATTCTCTGGATATTTTGTACTCTCTTTATATGTAGTAGACTGATCATCTCCGCCGTGGACATATGTCAGTTGACCGGATTACGTTAAATGTTTGTGTCTCTTTTGATATATTTATCTTTTATTATATGATTTATCGTCGTTAAATGTTTGTTTTACTAGCTCCCGCATGACACTTGAGTTTTCGGTCCTAACAAAAATTGATACAATCAGAATTAATCATTGTAATTCTTGATCACCAATTTTTTTTAATTCAAATAAGCTATCTATGGAAAATTATAAGAAGTACTTCAAAAATAGGCATTCCTTGAAGTTTGAAGCACATACGAAAATCAATGAAATATTTGCAATTTTTTTAATTGTAAAAATATAAAAAAGTTAATCGAATCGTATCAATACTGCATAGTGCTTTTATAAATTTTTAAATCGTATTATAGTTAAAATTTTTTTGTATAACTAACTTTATGCATGGTTATGAAATTTGAGTTTCTGCCTAAAGCTATTCGATAATTAATTTCATATAATTTTTCTCATCAAATATTATCTGCACAACTGCACGACTTTTAATACTAATTATTTTAAAAAGATTAACATTAAAATTGTAGTCATAATTTTACTCATTAAAAAATAAAATGTTTTAGAGAATGCATTATATATCACAATTTGAATACCAATAAAATCAAACAAAACCTTCCATTAGGGGCAGGAAGAAATAAACAAAACTCGAGTCCATTAATTGAAGTTGCACTTATAAGTAGTGTACTTTAGAAACAGATAATTGAAGTTGTTCATGGAGAAAAGGAGGGTTGGAGACCATATTTAGCTAACTCTTACACAAAAGAGCGGACCTGGAAGAACATAATAAGATTAGGGTTAGCAAAATAGTTCAAAGAAAACAGTTAATCATCCAAATTATCCATTAAAAATGGGTTGGATAATGAACTTTTAAAAACGGGTAAAATATGGATAAGAACCATATTATTCATTTAGAAAATCAATAATCAATGAGTCTAACTTTTATATTTGTAAAGCCTCTGTTGGGAAATAAACCCCCTACCAAAATAATATTTACGGTAGTAAAAGCAGAATAATAATGTAGCACCGAGATACGGTAATTAACAAGAATAAAAGAGTAACAATGACACCAAGATTTTTACGTGGAAAACCCTTCTGAATAAGGGAAAAAACCACAGCCCTGAGAGGAGAAACTAATATCACTATAGTAAGGAATTTTACACTTTGTAGGCCCGAGTAAAATATTCCAAAGACCACTGCAACACTCAAAAGAAAATAACCCTCTTTTGATATTTTTCACCTCACTACAATATCGCTCATTCTCTATTTTTCTCACAGACTATTTTCTTATACCCTGTCTGTGAAATTTCACTCTTTTTCTAGCTTTGTTGGTTGATCAAAATGAGAGCCGAAGCTCTCATTTTATAGGGCAAACACTGCCAACCGAATTTGAAACTTTTCCTCTGCAAGCTTGCCAAAATTGACAAGTGCAGAAGACAACAAAACATGGGCTGCTGGGCAGCCAATATTGAGAAATGAAGAAAGAAAGGAAGAAATACATCTTCCTTAAGAAGGGGCTGGACCCCACAAATCTCCCCCTCCAGTCTCATTCACCTGAAGGGAATAACACCGCAATTTCTAGTTTGAGTGTATGCAGGCAAGTTCTTTGCATAGCTCAAACTTGTCTCTTGATATTACTTTGGTCAGCATATCCGCAGGATTTTCGCTTGTGTGAATCTTTTGGACCTCTAAAGATTCGTCCGTCACTTTCTCACGAATCCAGTGATATCTCACATCTATGTGTTTGGTCCTTGCATGGTACATAGAGTTCCTGCTAAGGTCTATTGCACTTTGACTATCACAATTGACGGTATACTCCTTCTGGTGCAATCCAATCTCTTGAAGGAACCGTTTGAGCCATACCAACTCTTTGCCAGCTTCAGTAGTGGCAATATATTCCGCTTCAGTTGTAGAGCGTGCAACACACTTTTGTAACCTCGACTGCCATGATATAGCTCCCCCTGAAAATGTAAACAAATATCCAGTAGTGGATTTTCTGTTGTCAATGTCACCTGCCATATCAGCATCTGTATAGCCCTTCAAGATTGGATAAGATCCTCCAAAGCACAAACAATCTCCCGTGGTGACTCTCAGGTACCTGAGTATCCACTTGACTGCTTCCCAATGTTCCTTTCCAGGATTTTCAAGAAACCTGCTGACAACACCAATAGCGTGAGCAATATCAGGTCTAGTACATACCATTGCATACATCAAGCTTCCGACTGCTGAAGAATAAGGAACTCTAGCCATGTCCCTTTCTCCTCCTCTGTTGTAGGACACATCTTTTTGCTCAATTTTAGATGACTAGCAAGAGGTGTGCTGACTGGCTTAGCATTCTTCATGTTGAAGTGTTCTAGTATACGTTCAATCTACTTCTCCTGATATAGCCACAACTTTCTACTTGTTCTCTCTCGAACTATCTTCAACCCTAGAATTTGTTTTGCTGGGCCCAAGTCCTTCATATCAAATGACTTGGACAGATCTCCCTTCAACTTTGCTATCAACCCCTTATCTTTTCCTACAATTAACATGTCATCCACATACAACAACAATATAATAAAATTATTCTCAGAAAATCATTTGAAGTATACACATGGATCAGAATAGGTCTTTATGTATGTTTGACTTTTCATGAATGATTCAAACTTCATGTACCACTGCCTTGGTGCCTGCTTTAATCCATAGAGGCTCTTATTCAATTTGCACACAATGTGTTTCTTTCCAGCTACTTCAAATCCTTCTGGCTGCTCCATATAAATCTCTCCTTTCAAATCTCCATGAAGAAATGCAATTTTCACATCCAACTGCTCCACTTCAAGATCTAGGCTAGCTGCTAAGCTCAAAATTGTTCGAATAGAAGTCATTTTGAAAACATGTGAGAAAATTTCATCAAAATCAATACCTTTCTTCTGTTCGAATCCATTAACCACCAATCGAGCTTTGTATCTGACCAGCTTTCCATTTCCATATTTCTTGAGTTTAAAGACCCATTTGCATTTAAGTGGTCTTTTACCCTTTGGAAGTTCAACCAGCTTGTACGTGCCATTTTCTGTGGAGATTCCATCTCTTCTTGCATGGCTTTCATCCACTGGTTCTTTTCTGGATGGGACAACACCTCCTTAAGACACTCTGGCTCCCCCTCATCACTAATGAGGACATACTCTGTGGAAGGGTACCTGCATGACTCTACCCTTGGCCTCTCCGATCTCCTCAAAGGTTGAGGTTGTTCTTCTTCCTGAGTGGGGTGCTCCACTTCCTCAACACCTTTATCAAGTTGCTCCCCCTACTCAATTACCTTACCAGGTTGCTGCTCGACAACCTGGTTGGTCGTACTTTCTGCACTTGTGGAATTGTTAGAAATAGAAGGAATAATAACAAGGTTAGGAATTATACCATTCTTCGCCTTTTCTGACATATCGGCAGCAATTCCAACTTCACTTTCTCGGAAGACTACATCTCTACTTCTGATGACCTTCTTCTTTACAGGATCCCACAATCTGTACCCGAACTCTTCATATCCATATCTGATAAATATTCAGAGAACAGATTTATCATCCAGCTTTGTTCTCTGCTCTTTTGGTACATGTACAAAAGCTCTACAACCGAACACCTTTAGATGCGAGTAGGAAGCCTCCTTATTGGTCAAAACTCTCTCTAGGATTCCAAACGCCAATGGAACTTATGTACTCCTATTGATCGGGTAACAGGTTGTTTGAACTGCTTCACCCCAGAATGACTTAGGTAGTTTAGCCATTCAGAGAATGCTTCTCACCTTCTCCACAATAGTGCGATTCATCTTCTCTGCTACACCATTGTGCTGTGGGGTTCCAGGAACTGTCTTTTCATGTCTGATCCCATGACTTGAACAGTACTATTCAAATTCCCTTGAAGTGTACTCACCTTCATTGTCACTTCGGAGACGCTTTAGCTTTTGACCTGTCTCTCTTTCTACTAGAGCATGAAACTTCTGGAAAACTTGAAACACCTGATCTTTGGTTTTCAAAATATAAACCCACAATTTTCGGAAAGCATCATCAATAAAAGTAACAAAATATTTGTTACCGCCCATTGATTCAATTTCCATTGGGCCACAAATATCAGAATATACTAAATCAAGTATATTCAATTTTCTTTCAGACGATGTCTGAAATGAAACTCTATGTTGTTTACCAAATAAACAGTTGTCACAGGGTTTTATTGTTGTACCTTTGGCATATGAAATAAGTGATTTCTTGGCAAGAATCTGCAATCCCTTCTCGCTCATATGACCCATTCTTTTATGCCACAAATCTACAGAAATCTCATCTTGTGCCGTATTCAATTCTCCTTGGCATATTTCTATATTTGTCCTGTACAACGTGCCACGAGCAACTCCCTTTGCAATCACCAATGGTCCCTTGGTGAGTCTCTACTTTTGATTTGCAAAATAGTTCTCGTATCCATCTCGGTCCAAAGCAATCCCCGAGATCAAGCTCATCCGCAAATCAGGTACATGCCGTACATCCTTTAGAACCAATGTGCATCCGTCATTTGTCTTGATACAAATGTCATCAATCCCCGCAATCTTTGAGTAACTCGTGTTACCCATTCTCACTGTGCTGAAATCACCTGCTACATATCTGCAAAAAAGATCTCTTACCAGTGTGGCATGATGCCGCTGTGTCAACCACCCATTACGACTCTGGTCCTGACAGGTGCATGCATTCCTCTTCCTCATTTATAAAGAGGACAACATTGTCATTGTTTTACACCATGGCAGTTGTGTTGTCGTCATTCTTCTGGCCACTAGTTTCACCTTTGCCCTTCCTTGGATTTGGACAATCTCTTTTGAAGTGACCTGGGATCACAGTTGTAGCAATTTCTGGCTTTTGATTTGGATCAATTCTTTGACTTTCCACGAGCTCCGGATCTACCATAGTTGCTCGAACTCCTTTGACAACTCCTGCCTCTACCTTCTGTTATAAGAGCTTGTCCTTGATTTTCAGGCTTCTTTATCATCTTCTCATTGAGTAAAAGAGCCGATGTGACATCTTTCAACTCAATAGTAGTCTTACCGTGCAGAATGGTTGCTGCCAAATTATCGTAAGAAGATGGCAACGAGTTCAACAGCAAGATGACTTTATCCCCCTCCTCGATTTTCACTCCGAGGTTGGCAAGCTGTGTGATTAGTCCGTTAAGCACATATAAATGTGACAAAAAATTCATACCTTCACCCATGTGTAGGGCGTATAACTGCTTCTTCAGGTACAATTTATTTGTCAGCGTTTTGGACATGTATAGGCTTTCCAACCTTGTCCAAATTAACGTGCAGTGTCTTCATCAGTGATGTTCTTTACCACATCATCCGATAAGTGCAACCTGATTGCACTAGCAGCTCTTTCATCCAAGTCAGCCTAATCCTCAGCTTTCATGGTATCAGGCTTTTTGGTATCAGCAACTAGTACGTTGTGTAATTCTTTTTGGATGAGCAGATCCCTCATCCTTCTTTGTCATGTTGAGAAACCGTTATCTACGTTGAATTTTGCTACCTCGTAATTTACTCCGGACATTTTTATTTTTATCGAGTATAGTACTACCGACAGTCAATAGTATTTAAGTGAACGAGTAGAACTTGTGCTATGATACCAGTTATTGGGAAATAAACCCCCTACCAAAATAATATTCACGGTAATAAAAGCGGAATAATAATGGAGCGCCGAGATACGGTAATTAACAAGAATAAAAGAGTAACAATGACACCAAGATTTTTGCGTGGAAAACCCTTCTGAATAAAGGAAAAAACCACGGCCCTGAGAGGAGAAACTAATATCACTATAGTAAGGAATTTTACACTTTGTAGGCCCGAGTAAAATACTCCAAAGACAACTACATCACTCAAAAGAAAATAACTCTCTTTTGATATTTCCACCTCACTACAATATCAAAAGAGGGTTATTTTTTTCACAGACTATTTTTCTCACAGACTATTTTCTTATACCATGTCTATGAAATCTCACTCTTTTTCTAGCTTTGTTGGTTGATCAAATTTATAGGGCAAACACTGCCAACCGAATTTGAAACTTTTCCTCTGCAAGCTTGCCAATATTGACAAGTGCAGAAGACAACAAAACATGGGCTGCTGGGCAGCAAATATTGACAAATGAAGAAAGAAAGGAAGAAAAACATCTTCCTTAAGAAAGTGACTGGACCCCACAGCGTCAAATTAAGGTTTATCGAGTTAGAGAGACTAAGAATTCTCTCAAAAGTGATCATATACAAGAAATCATTTCTAAAGAGATGAAATGAATTTGATTGTTGAATTTTTTTCCCACTTAAATACCATCATATAAATTCTCAAAAATATCCCTAGAAATTTTATAGGTATTTTGCCTAATATTCCATGAGTATTAATGTAGTGTCGAAAGTCGAAATTAGTAATCCTTTCATTCCAGATAAATTTACAATTTTTTTAACGATTTGCCTTCTAACCTGGTTATCTGTATTAAAGAAATCATTTTGGTGTGCATTGTGTGAGGGATAAAACGACATCTTTAAAAAAACAGTTGCATGAAAACGATAAACGCCCAACTGTTCACAAGCAAACAAAAAAAAACTATAAAAATGTTCGAAACAATGACAGGAAAAAACAGAGTACATTCAGTCATAAACATAATCGAAAAAAGCAAGAACTTTTTGTTTTAGTTTTTTATTCGATACTCAGTATTAAAGTCTCGATTAATTTAAATTTGATGCCGCATAAGGTCCAATAAAGAAGGAAGCGCTTCCTATGAGATTTTTTTTAATTCCAGAGAACTCGAACCCAAAAGTCTTAATTAAGATATCAGAATTTTAGCTATCTATCTCAGGGTAAAAACAACAACTTTAATTTGCCGAAATGGGCATCTATACATTAATACACATTTGAGAAAACGTGTCACTTTCAAATTATTTCCAAAGAAGAGACACAGAAATGCATGTGCTGAGAAATGGGCGGCAGACAAAGTTTTATTAAATCCCCTATATATATAACACCTACTTAAGGCATATTGCCATATCAAGATTTGGTCATTTCTCAAATATACAACAAAGTTTAATTTAAGCCATGGCCAAAATCACCCTATTTCCTATATACACACTTGTCATGATATTTGCACTTATTTGGAACCACGGAAATGCAACAACTCCTCGCAAATTAGGGGTACGCCATAACGCAGTTACAAGCTTGTCAAATGCAGATGAAGCAACTTTTGGTGGATCAAAACATCAGAAATCTCCCACTTCAAGCTCATTAGCTCATGCAAGTGTGATAAACCCTAAAGGTCCATTTGTACAAAATGAAGCAACTGCTCGCAAGCTTGAGACAGGCAATCCAATTATAGTTACGAATGAAGCAGTTGATTCTCATGAATCACTGATTCATTCTTTATCCTTTTCAAGCTCGCCAGCTCAAACAAATGTATTAATTCCTCGAAAATGGGGTGAGGGCAATCCTTTTCGTCAATTAGCAGCTGATACAGATGAAACAACTATTCGCAAAATACCTATGGCTGGAACCGATACGGTATTTTGAAGGAAATTCTCATAACTAGTGGCTGCTGAATCCCACAATAAGTAGATGCTCCGTGAGAGATCATGTTATGTACAACTATGCTACACTGCTATGTTTACGCACTGTCTTGTGTTAATATTATCTAATAATACACTATGTTTTGTTGTCATACATTCTACTACCATTTTTTCATTTCAGTATATCGCTTTTCATTTTTATTTTTATAATTTTTAAAAAGAATTTGTGCATGCGTGCATCTTTACTAATTAACATGTATCAGTACTTGCTATATTGATCTCAACACTAGTGAGCAGGATCTCTAGCCCGAAGCTAAGAATTAAGTCCTTTTTTTTGTTTAGGCAAAGCTCTAACAACAACATTGTTTACTCTTAAAACAGATAACAATCAAATTTGTACGTAGTTTTAATGATATATAGATTGATTCAATGCAAGTAATCAAGAATATTAGATAAAAGATTAAAGATAAAAATAAATAACCAAACTAGTTGTGACGTTAAAGCCGGGCTCGGACTTAAGGTGAACAACAATTTTGTCCTCAACTGGATATTCGGTTCGGAGCCAAATTTATATGAAGAACTACGATTAAATTAAGAACTTTTAAATAGCTAGAAAGCAGAGATATTGGTTTGTATTGCCTTGATATAAGTGTTACAATGTATCTATTAAATAAAAAGTTTCCCCTTTATATAGTAGGAGAGTTTCATTCCTAGTACAATTCTAAAAAAAGCTAAAATTCCTCATTTCTTATCAATTACTGATACACTACCGATATCGGGCAAGATTCCTTGTGATATCTGGTTGTGTGGATATTACGGCCCTTTGTTAGTCATGTGCAACTGTTTGTAGTGCTTTTTGAGGTGTTGGATCTCATTATGTGTTCAGGGAGTGTTGTCTTATCGGGCTCGGTGGTGAATACCTCGTTCCAGCCTCAATCCAAGGAGTTCCTAATTTCGATCTCGATCTCATACATTTATACTCTTACTTCATTTGTGTGCGCTAACCCCAAGTTCACCTGTATACAGATAGTCCCCTCGTTTCTCAGAGAGTAGGTTCATCGAAAAGATGGAAAATGATAGATGAACCCCGACTCCTTCTTTCGTACGTTACAACCAAGATAATGAATAATCCAAATGTTTCCATCAATCACACCGTTCTGTATTTGACATGTTGATCATCGGATGGTCGCCTCCCAAAATGAAACGTCACGTATTGGTTATATTTTCTCCAACAAAATCTTTGACATTTTGTACTTCTTCTACTTTCCGATCCTAGCTTTTACTTTCGAATTCTCTAGCGACTCTCAACTCTTTCACATCTTTATACCTTCATCTTTGATCTTCAAATCTTCGAAATTTTTCTTAGGTTTCTACCCAAATCTTCGTCTTACCTTCAAACCTTCATACTCTTTTTTTTTCAATCTTTATACTTATTCCTTCGAACCTACATACTTGTCCTTCAAATCTTCATTCTTTCCATATGATGATGGATATGACTTGAAAATCAGTTCCTCAGCAAGCTGCCTCTTCGTCTTCCCACCCGTCCATAGATGTCGATATGGTTGTTCTCAATGTGGCTGCTCCCGAGGATGCTGCTCCCCAGGTGGCTGCTCCCGAGGTACTGCCCTTAAGTGGCCCTAGATACCCTCTTGAAAAGCTTTATATCTAGGGCTATTCATTCGGGGATGACTTCAACGTCGAGAAGGCCTCATTCAAACAAGATCGAGGTGAAGGAACATGGAGATACATATGCTCTATTACAGAAGATACCCTTCCCATAGCCAAAGAAAACTATAAATGGGAAGGCAAGGACGTGGTAGTCCTCGGGCTTACATAAGATATCACTACCCATATGGAGGGGTATTGAAATGTTTACATTTACCCCTTCACGCTAGGCCCGGTGGTTCTGTAAGAGATACGAGGTGTGCCTTGGGCATATCCACCTGTCTCTTTTGAGGATCATGATCCTCTTATGTTATTTTGTGAACAACACTAAATCTCTTTGGTTCACCCTCGACCATCTTCTCTATCTGTAAAGTCCCTGAATTTTCCAAGTAGAACTAATTAAGCTCGTTCGTCGGGCCTGTAAGGCTCCCTTTTCAAGCATCGACGAGGATTACTGAGGCTGGGAGGGGCACTTTGTTTGGGTATAAACTGAAGATCCGGTCCCTCCTGAGTTCCTGCCATTTACTAAGAAGTGAAATGCATTTTATAAGTGTAGTGTTTTCTTACGTGTCAATATTCCTTTATTTTCTTTCTCATCATTAGTATTGTGGTCATCTAGCTATTGCACAGGTTCCCAACACGGTCCCCCGGCTCAATGATAAAAGGAATCTGCGAGCAGATGTCATACTTCGAGCATGCGCGGCGCAAACTTTTGAAGGGTTGATGGGAGGCCTGATCTTTTGGTAAGGCTCTCCTCTGAATAGTCACTACTATGCCCCAATATTACATAATACTGACCTTTTCTCTTTTTTTGCAGGTTTTCCTAAGACCACTAAACTTAGACCACTGGTATTGGATGAGGATGCGTGCTCATCCATTGATCCCTCCATTTCGGCAATACGGGGCTGCCACAAGGGAGAATAAGAGGAAAAGAGAGTCCTTGGGTTCCTTGAGTCCCAAGATGAAGCCAAAAAAGAGGCGGCTTCCCAGGATCGTAAACCCAAGAAGAATACTATGTCCCGAGTATCGGATTCCGGCTCACTTCGCCGGCTCAGGGATGAGTCTGAAGGAGATGACATCTTTGTCTCTCATGGATCAGCCTTACTGGGGAGTAGGAAACAACCGAGGAAAGGAGCCACGAGGCTGATTCCCCTCTGACTCGAGAGGCCAAAGTGGAGACATGGGATGTGACCTCCCGGAAGTCATTTCTGTTCTGAAGGAGGTGATCGGTGTGATAGACATCATTGAAATGCCCTCATAGATCGACTCCATGCTTGTGATGACCCAAAGGGTCATTTTCTATTTTATAATTCAAATATGTGTCCCGAGGCCTTAAAAACCTTATTTTATATCTTCTTGATTAGCGTTCATAGTCCAAACGTGTATCCGGAAAGCCCTTAGGTGAAAAATTTATGAAAGGATAATTTTTGGCCTAAAAAGTTAACTTTTGTTGACTTCGGTCAACGTTTTGACTAAACAGACCCGTACACATACTCCGACGATTCTGCAGGGTCCGTAGTAAAATATGGAACCTCGACATATACCCAAAATCCAATTCTGAGGTCCCTAGCCTGAGAAATGAATTTTTTAAGGAAATTGATAAGACTGAAAATGTAATAATTTAAAGGATTTGATCTTGTTGGTATCAGACCCATATTTTGATTTTGGAGCCCGGTACAACTCTGCTATTATATTTAAATCTTATTTGTGAAATTTGGTAAAAATCAAAATTGATTTGACATGATTCGAACCTTTAGTTAAGAAAATAAAAGTTCTAAAACTATATATCTTGAAAAGTTCATGCAATTTAATGTTAAATTCATAGTTCTAGGTGTAATTTTGACAATGCAATCGCATGAGCAAGTTCGTATGATAGTTTAAGATTTGTGTGCATGTTTGGTTTGGAACCCGGAGGGCTCGGGTGAGTTTCAGATAGGCTACAGAGTATTTTGGAACTTAAGAAAACTCTGCTGGTATTGCTGAACTTGTTGCAGGCCTCTGATCTCGCATTTGCGATGTCAGGCATTACAATTGCGAACCCTGCAGGTTTCGCATTTGTGAGGCTTCCATCGCAATTGCGATTATTAGTTGCGCCAGGCAGTCTTCATATTTGCGAAGATTTATTTGCATTTGCGGAGGTTCATGGTCGCAATTGCAAACATTACCTTCGCAATTGCGAAGACAACATGGGTGTGAAGGACCTCGCATTTGTGAGTAAGTGATAATGCACGAAAGCTGATGCAGTGCTATATTTTGCTAGTGTTAATGCACGAAGGACGATGTTGTACCATATTCTGTGAGTATTAATACACAAAAAATGATAATGAGAGAGTTGATACACTAAGGGTTATGTCGTGCGAGGCACCATACTTGTTAAACTTGAAGTTGTACCTATAGGGTAAATGGGGTCAATTTCTCTACCGGACAAGTAAGCACGTGGAAGGCTCGTGCTGTTTTTTTCTTCTTTTCTCACTACAGAGTACAGACAAGCTAATATTCATTTTTTTTATGCTGATCAATGCCTGCCATTATTCGTTCAGAATAATTGGTCAATTTCTATATTCGATGTCCACTTTATCGTGTAGTAACAATTGCCATTCGTTCTTAAGTATAAAACCGCATCCAACTGCTCATAAAGCAAACAAAACAAATCTATCAAAATGTCCGAAACAGAAACAATAACAAGGAAAATATAAACTTAGCTTTATGATCAAATCCAGTCACAAACTAAGCCTAAGTTTATAAGAAACTAATTAACTGCATATAGAAAACACGAACTCTTAATTCGCCGAAATTGGCATCTAAACATAATTTATTTACGTAGAGTGGCCATCTTTTATTATTATACGTAGCATCAAGACTTATTTCCCTATATATATAACAACTCTATGAGGCATTGCCATAGCAAGATTTGGTAATTTCTTACCTATACATACAGCAAAATTTTAAGCCATGGCCAAAATCAGTGACCTATTTTCTCTAGTTGCATTTCTCATGATATTTGCACTGTCTACGAAACAATCATCTGCTTCAATCTGTGTTTTGTTATCTTCCATTCTAGCTGCATTTTGCCGAAATTGGAATCTACGTTCACAATCAAATATATGTGGATATTGAACGCATTTCTATGCTACAGTCCCAAACAAGTTGAAATCGGCGATATGAATCCGCGAAAACTTAGGGGACAACAACTACTATTACTGCTTCTACGCCTCAGTCTTTCAACTATTGATAAATTTTGACTAGTCTTTGTGATAACTAAGCACATTTATCCTTCAATGAATTGAAGTGTGCACATTTATCCTACCATATTTGAGGGTAATATAATTCTAAATATAGTCCAATTAGTATAACATATTTCTTACGTATGGGGACCAAAAACACACATTTTAATTAATTGAAGTTTTAATGTATTGAGTCATATATTACAAGGACAAAAATAAGAATTTACAAATAATCGAGGGACCAAATTTATAGTCAGACAAATATTTAAGACTTACTTCAAAGAACAAGCTTCTAAAGTGTTACATGCATATAAATTGAAACGGGAAAAATTATACAAATATGCATTCATTATAATATAACTAATGCGCGAACTAAACTACCCAAAAAAAGGGATTTTAACATATTTGATTGGTCAGCTAAAAATAATTATAGCTACTAGTCAAATATCAAAAGTATATATTGATTATAATATATATATATATATATATATATATATATATATATATATATATATTATTTTGAGGCAATTATACCGTAGAATTCGAAATAAATTCCTTTCTCCCCCTTTTCCCTATTCTTCTCGATACGAAATAAGAATGCCACACAAATTTTAGAAATGGTTTATCCATGCCATTCGTTAAAAATTTGTTATTTCCATGTCATTGTCGTTAAAGAAATGGCTCATCCATGTCATTATTGACTAACGGCTCAATTTTTATTTGGCCCATCCATGCCACTGACGTTAGTCAATAATGATATAGATGAGCCACCTTTTTAAAGGCAGCAACATGAAATATGTGTCTTTTTAACGGATGACATGAATAGACTATTTCTGAAAGTTGAGTAGCATTTTTAGGCCTTTTCCGTAATATTAATTTGGAGTTGAAATAAAGAAGTGGACGCCACGACGTCGTATAATCTACTTGTGTTATTTCCTGCTGCTCTCTCTCTCTACTGAAGACTGAAACACAAAAACAAGAATTGCAGAATAAATATTTTGAGAGGAAAATGACGACTTCAAATTTGGAAGTTCCCACCTTTCATCATACCCCTTATTATTGGTAAACTCTCCTTTGTTTTTCCTCTTTTTTTTCGGGGAGGGGGAGGGGGAGGTGGGGTGGGTATATATGCATTCTTGAATATAGACATAGATGGCGATTGCTGTTTGTTTTTGAACTATGTACTGAGCATGTAAAAAATATATATACAATGCAATCATGCTATTATAAGGATTACAAGAAATTCATACGATAAGTTCTTGGTAATGTGTAAAGAGTTAAGTTTTAAACATTTATGATATAAAAAATATTAATACAATTAGGTCATTTAGAAGATAATTACATGATAAGCATTAATTGGTAACATGATAAAAATAATATATCATGTTAAAACACAGTGATAATAGATATTTTTTTGATAACTAACTTATTTTATTAATTACCAAGTAGAAATTACAAAACTATAGTACCACTAACACAACTTGCTATTCTTCCACATGCATTTCATGCTTTATTACCTAGAAATATAGGCTATAAACAAAAGACTTATTTTTAGGAGTAACTCTAACACTAACAACATAAGCTATTTCTTTTACAATTTGCTCCCATATTTTACTTTTTTGTTCAAAAATACGTCTGTTTCTCTACATCCAAATGTGATAAGAAACCTACCTCTGCATAGACCACTTTAAAGACCTGAGCATGCTGAGTTTTCCTTTTGGCACATAATACTGACCATTAAAGGAACAAACACTAGGTCATTCATTACACTAGGTTTGTTGTCGTTGTTCTAAAAGAAATAGACGAGATAATAACTTGTCAATCTTCTATTTGGGTGAGGAAGTTTAATGCACTAGCGCAAAATAAGTTGGAAGTATATTCAGGAAGAAATTTATCTCCCTTCGTAAATAAATGGGCATAGCAAGCAGGGAACTTTTGAAACCCGTGGAATCTCTTTATTTTGAATTATTCAACCTAAGTACTTTTCTTCTCAAATTTGACATGTCCGTTTTTAGTTTCCATTCACTTGATGCTAACGTACTGAGGATATAGAGGATTCATAACCGCAACTAATTTAGAATTGAGGCACGGTTGATTGATTGATTAAGATTATCTAGCACTAACAAGAAGTATTTTCTGTCTGTTTTCTGTATTTACTTTCGACAAAAGAATAAAGAAGGAAGAAAACTTTTTCCTTGATTAAAGGGGGCTGGACCCCATCATCATTGCCTGCATGTTACTTAAGGCACCTAAACTCTGGTTATCTATGCATAAAAAACTCTCTTTAAATTAACTTGCGTCTTACAGTAAAAAATAATGGCATTTCTTTAATGCGTTCTGCAGTTATGAAAATACTTGGGCCATTTTGAAATTCTTAAAAGTTCAAGGAACTTTGGTGATATCTCAAAACATACCTTTCAATGAACCTAATCATGGATCACCTTTTGAATTATGTTAGTTGAAATCCTCAAAGTTTAGCTTCTCAGAGTGTACCTGAATATGTTCTGTATATAAAGGTTCATTTAGGATCTATTGTTTCCTAAGTAGTTTACACATTACTTAGATAAGCTTAAACATCATTATATCTGGAGGAAGATTAAGGGTAGCCCGGTGCACTAAGCTCCCGCTATGCATGGGGTTCGGGGAAGGGCCGAACCATAAGGGTCTATTGTATGCAGTCTTACCCTACATTTTTGCAAGATGCTGTTTTCATGCCTTGAACCTGTGACTTCCTGGTCACATGATAGCAATTTTACCAGTTACGTCACGGCTCCCTTCTGGAAGAAGATTCATGCTAAAAAAACTCAGAGCTATGATAGTTGAACCTTAATTGATGAAACAACTTTATCTTAATTGGTGTATAATAAGTCGCAACGACTATGGTTGCTAATTTTGTTCTGCATTTTGCTTATACAGATGGAACCATACACAACCTGAAGGAGTACATTACAGTCTCGCCAGAGGATGTTGTGAAAAATGTCGGAGCTGATAATGTCAATGTTGTTTTCTCCAAAAAACTTGGCGTTGTAGTTGGTGGAAATGATTTGATGGAATTTTTCTCTTTGATTCCTAATGAGAGTTGAATAATGTACTAGCTGAAAGTTGAATTCATATTCTAGGATGTTTACATTTGTAAAAAGCGAGAAAAAGATCCTTCTGGGAATTTTGCAAATAGAGGCTGGTGTGAATTCCTCTCGAGCGGAGGGTCTTTTGGAAGGTTTGCATACACATTCCTCTCTCGAGAAATTACAATAATTTACTAGGCATATCCTCTCGAACTATGCTAGTTGGCTTTATCTAACTGCTCATTATGACCACGTCAAGGCTTTGTTATTTCAAAACCTACCTTTAAACTCGCTGTATTGATTTCTCACATACGTTAGGAGTGACGTTGTTCAACAACTACCTAAATGTGTATCCTTTCTCGAGCAACGCATAATAAATAGGCACAGTCAATCGATAATCATTCAATCAACAATAATATATACGTAGTTGAACAAGTAGAAAATTCAACGGCTCAATCATATAAAAAACATAACAAAAATTTATCCTAAAAAAGGTTTCATCAAAACCGTAGATAAAAAAAAATAGCTATTCATAATAGTATATAAAACTAAAATACTAAAATTTATAACCAACAATGAAAAAATAGGAAGAGGAAGCAAAAACTCGTGTCAAATTGTGTCTTTGTCTCCTTAGGTCGAATCTGTATCCAAAATCTGTCTCCTTTGCCTCTTTAGGTCTAAATTATGTCAATAATGTGTCCAACCCCCTAAAAATATTATTTTTTCATGTATACATACTAAGGGTCGGGCCCAAATAATTATACATTCTCCTAAGAAAAAAGGGACAATTTTTCACGTCTAGACGGCTATGGCCGCGGTCAAACCCCGGTACGAACGTGGTACATGGCAAGTATACTGCCTCAGACTGCCTCAAGTCCGCAGTCTCGATTTCGACTGCGTTTTTAACCATGTTCGTTTGGAATTTAGAAAAACGTAAAACATGAAAGATGTATCCCTTTGAATTATATTTCCAACCATATATTATGACGCCCAAATGGAGTTCTGAGCAAAGCGTTATGTATATTTTACTAGACAGTGGGCAATATACCTACTCGATTCTTTGTTTTGTTGCTTTATCATCTGTTGATCTCCGAATACGATCCCCGATTAATTACTTGGGCTTTTACTCAGACTTTAAAGCTCCAAATCACTTGAAGTCATTCCATAACATCTATATAGCTCGGAGTCACTCCTACAAGACATAAAACACACGGTTAGTGCATAACACTAGCGATTAAAGCGCAAACTCAACTAAAGTGTAGTAAATTAGAGAGTAATAAATGACTAAAATACGTAATTATAGTCGATCATCAGTGAACATTATGCTTGGTCTAACAAACATGATGGTTGTGACAAGATATGGAGCATAATTGATAGGATCTTTGGTAATTATGAATGGATGGTGTAATGGGGGCATCTCTTAACTATATATGAGTTGATATTCATTTCTGATCATGAAACCATGAGCTTAACTTTCAATGACCACCAAGGAAGTAGGAAAACTCCATTCAAATTCTTCAATGTCTAGGCAAATCATGAGAGGTTCTTATTTAAAGTGCAGTAAATTTGCCAACAAAGATTTCACAGAAAGAAGATCCAAGATGTGTGGATGAAACTCAAAGCATTGAGACCAACACTAAGGAAACTCAATCTTGAGGAGTTAAAGTTCATTAGACAGAAGATAGAGATAGCCAAAATTGAACTTGAAAAGGTATAAAAAAGCATTAATACAAGTTGTTCTGATAAGTTGATGCTGAAAGAAAAGGAGTTGATTCAAAATTTGGAGAAGTGGGATATGATGGAAGAAGGAGCTTTGAAAGAAAAATCCACAGCTGGGTGATTCTATTACTAAGTATTTATCAGTTGTAATGAAAGAAAGGAGCCAAATGAAGCAAATAGTGGAGTTGCAATCTATCACTGGCAGCAAAATAACTAATTCGGAAAGTATTAAAAAGGAGATAGTAGAGTTCTATAAATCACTAATGGGCATTGTTACCCATTAACTTCCTGTTATAGATAAATTGGTTTCGCACATGGGATCTAAGCTCAACCAATAGCAAAGGAGTGAATTGGGCAATGATGTGACTCCAACAAAGGTCTGTGTTCGATTGGCAATGATAAGGAACATGGTGTTGATGGTTAAAATGCATGCTTCTTCAAGAAAGCATGGCCTATTGTTAAGGATGACGCCACTGGAGCTGTTATGGAGCTTTTTACCATTGGAAAATTGTATAAAGCCATAAACTGCACATCTAAAACTGTAAAAGAGTTCAGACCTATTGCATGTTGCACTGTACTATACAAAATGATATCCAAGATTCTGGCAGTAAGGATACAAGGCATCATTAGTACAATCATCAATGAAGCTCAAGCAAGGTTTATACCTGGAAGAAAGATTGCAGATAATTTTTTATTGCCGCATGAATTGGTGAAGGCTTATACTAGGAAAAACATCTCTCCTATATGCATGATAAAAATAGATCTTTAGAAAGCCTATGACTTTCAGGGGCAGAGCTAGAGTGTTGAATACAGGTTCGACCGAACCCAATAGCTTTAGTTCTAATCCTATATTTATTTTTAAAATTTTTATTAAATATAAAAATTATTAATTTAGAACCCAGCAATTTCACACGATTATAATACCGAACCCATAAGTTTGAAATTCTTGCTCCGCTTCTGATGACTTTGTTGAATGGCCATATATGAAACAAGTTATAGAAGAGTTAGGATTTTCTCAGCTATTCACATATTAGGTTATGGAATGTATACAAACAGTTAACTACTCTATTGTAAATAAATGGTGAGCTAATTAAATCTTTCAATGCTGCTAAAGGATTGAGACAAGGTGATCATATGTCACCTTTTCTGTCTACCATAGCAATGGAGAACTTGAGCAGGAACTTAGCTAGTCTGATTATGGAGAATGAGTTTAAGTATCACCCTAGGTGTGCAAGAATGAGTTTAAGTATCACCCCAGGTGTGCAAAGCTAGGAATCACTCACCTTAAGCTTTGTTGATGATTTATTACTGTTTGTCAGAGGTGATCTGAAGGCAGTTCAAGTAGTGCAGCAGGAATTTCATCAATTCACTTAGGTACCAGGGCTACAAACAAACCTAAGAAAAGTTAAGGATATTTTGGATGAGTTCCTATGGAAGATAGACAATAAATTCTGCAGCTTTTGGGGCTTTCTAATGGTGGACGACCTTTCGAATACATAGGTGTGCCTCTATCTGCTAAAACAAAGTATACTACAATGTCGGTCCCTTATTGATAAAATGACTACAAGGATCACTTCATGGACTTCTAAGACGTTGTCATATGCAGGAAGAATACAATTAGTCCAAAATGTTCTGTTTGGTATTCAGGCTTTCTGGGCACAGTTGTTTATCCTCCCGACAAAAGTAATCAAGATTGTAGAGGGACTATGTAGATCTTATGTACGGTCTGGTGCAAATGAAATCACAAAGAAGGCCCTACTAGCATGGAATAGAGTGTGTCTACCTAAGGCTGGAGGTGGACTTAATATTGTTAATTTGAATTTGTGGAACAAAACAACTATTGCCAAAAGCTGCTGGGACTTAGCTCATAAGCAAGATAAGCTGTGGATCCGATGGATTCATACATATTACATTAAAAATCAAGAGTTGAGCACAATGCTAATACCTCAACAAGCTTATTGGATGATAAGGAAAGTGATAGAGGCAAATGAGCTACTGGAAACTAGACAGTATGTGCAAACTCATAACAGAAGCTTGATCAGACAAATATACTTGCACTTGGTTAGTGATTACAATAGGGTGGAATGGAAAACTTTGATGTTTAACAATGCAGCAAGACCAAAGGCAAAATTCATAATATGGCTTATGATGCATGGGAGATTAATGATTTGTGATAGAACCAGTAGCTGGAAGATTATTGTAAATACACAATGTGTAATGTATAGAAAGAGAGTGGAAACTAGGGATCATTTATTTGGGCAATGTGAATATGCTACGTAAATCTGGAGTAAAAGGTGCACCTCGATCAAAAAACAATATATGAGATTTATTGATTGACATTAGTTCATTTACAACAACAAGAACTACTACCCAGTATAGTCCCACAAAGTGGGGTCTGGGGAGGATAATATATAGACGGGCCTTACCCCTACCCGAAAGGGCAGAGAGGCTGTTTCCAGTCGACCCTCGACTCAGTGAAGGAAATGAAAAATAAAAACAAAAACAAAAGAGCACTAGTAAACCCGCAGAAGTAGCGTAAATAATTATCTAAACATAAGAACCATGAATAAAATAACATGCAATAATATCATACAGTAACTACCTAAATAACTACCATAAGGGAGACACAATCCAATAAGCAAATCATCTATGGATAGCCCTGCCAAGCCTCACCCAACCCCGGTGAGGAGTACGAAAAACTCTAGGAGCCCCTATCCTATGACCCTGATACTAGACCTCCAGACTTTCCTATCAAGGGACATGTCCTCGGAAACCCGCATTCTAGTCATGTCATGCCTAATAACCTCTCCCCAATACCTCTTAGGCCTCCATCTTCCTCGTCGTACGCCAACCATCGCCAGCGCTCACAACTCCTCACCGGGGCATCAGGACTTCTCCTCCGCACATGCCTGAACCACCTCAACCTCGCTTCTCGCATCTTCTCATCCATCGGGGCCACCCCCACCTTCTCTCGAATAACTTCATTCTTAATCTTATCTAACCTGGTGAGCCCGCACATCCACCTAAGCATCCTCATCTCCGCAACCTTCATTCTCTGAACATGGGAGCTCTTCACTGGCCAGCACTACGCCCCATACAACATGGCAGGTCTAACCACAGCTCTATAAAATTTTCCCTTGAGTTTCTATGGAACTTTCTTGTCACACAGGACTCCTGATGCAAGCCTCCACTATGACCACCCCGATTTTATATGATGAGTGATGTTCCCGTCAATCTCTCCGTCCCCCTGAATCACCGACCCAAGATATCTGACACTGTCCCTCTTGGAGATGACCTGAGATCCAATCATCACGTCCCTGCCTACTTCACTCGGCTCGGCACTAAACTTGCACTCCAGATATTCTGTCTTAGATCTGCTAATTTTGAAACCCTTAGACTCGAGAGTCTGTCTCCATACCTCTAACCTCTCAATAACACCAACCCTCGTCTCGTCTATCAAGTCTATGTCATCAACAAATAGCATACACCAAGGCATATCCCCTTGAATATGTCGGGTTAGAGCATCCATCACCAAGGCAAACAAGAGAGGGCTAAGCGCCGATCCTTGATGGAGTCCCATAACCACTTGAAAATGGTCTGAGTCGCCACCCACCGTCCTAACCCTAGTCTTAGCTGCATCGTCCATGTCCTTGATTACTCTGATGTAGGCTTCTGGCATTCTCTTCGCCTCCAAGCACCTCCATAGCACCTCCCTTGGGACCTTGTCATAGGCCTTCTCCAAGTCGATAAGCACCATGTGCAGGTCCTTCTTCTTATCCCTGAACTGCTCCACCAGCCTTCTGACAGGGTGGATGGCTTCTGTAGTGGAGCGACCCAACATGAAACCGAACTGGTTCACAGATACAGATATCATCTCTCTCACCCTCGCCTCGATCACCCGCTCTCATACCTTCATGGTGTGACTTATTAATTTGATACCCCTATAGTTGTTGCAGCACTGAATGTCCCCTTTCTTCTTGTACAAAGGCATCACTGTACTCCACTTCCACTCCTCCGGCATCGTTTTGGTCATGAAGATCGCATTGAACAACTTGGAGAGCCACTCCACTCTTGACCTACCCATGCATTTCCAAAACTCCACCGGGATCTCGTCAGGCCCGGTCGCTCGACCCCTACTCATCCTACGCAAAGCCCCCATGACCTCTCCGCCCTAATGCGCCTGCAGTACCCAAGGTCTCTATGTTGCTCTGAATGCCCCAACTCCCCTAGCTCTATGTTACGACTCCCCTCCTCGTTAAGTAAGTCTTGAAAGTACGACTGCCACATCTGCTTGACTTGAGACTCCCCCATCAGAACACTACCATCATCGCACTTGATGCACCTAACTTGGTCAAGATCACGCTAAGGCTGTAAATGGGGCGGTTCCGAACCGGAACCGGACCAGAACCGCGGCCCTGGCGGTTCTGCCGGTTCCGGCAGCCCAGTTCTGACGGTTCCAGTTCTGGCGGTTCCCGGGAACCGTGGCGGGGCGGTTCTACCCGTTGGAATTGCCAGAACCGGAACTGCCAGAACCGGAACCGGAACCGGACCAGTTCTGGCGGTTCTAAACGGTTCCGGCGGTTCTGTAACGGTAATTTTTAAAAAAAAAATTTTAAAAATAATTTCCAAACGGCTCTTTTTCAAAAGTAGCCGTTTGGAAGTTTAAAAAATAGCCATTTGGCCCCAAACTTTATATAGTTACACTATTTCCCATTTCTCTACTATAAATACCCCCTCATTCTTTCATTTTTATTTACCAATTCATCAATATCTCTCAATCTCTCTCAATCTCTCTTTCAATCTTTCTAGTGCAAGTGCTTAATTTATTGTTGCAAATTCGTGAAACATTGTGAAGTTGTTGAATTGAAGTTTTCAAGTGTTCAATTTCAACGATTTTCAATTTTCAAGAAGTTGTTCGTCAATCCGGTAAACTCGTTTCAACTCTTACGTGCTAAGAATATTGTTGTGTGTTGTTATTTTGCTTAATTATAATTATTATGGCATTTTCGTTGAAAAATATGTTCGGTAAAGGAAAAGCTAATGAAAGTAGTGGCCAAAACACTACCCCTCCCCCGGCTCCCCGACCTAGAAAAGATAAGCAAGTTCAAAGTAGTAGCCAACCTAGAAATCCTTCGGAATCCTTGATAGTGATCACCTGTGTTTTCAATTTAGCGATATTGATTTTCTACATGATGTAGCAGTTGGTGACAGAATAGACGATGATATTATGAATGCTCTTTATCCTAATGCACCTATCTTAGAGGGAAATGAGGATGATGATGATGATGAAACCCAAGCTCCAGTAGATTTAGATGATACACCTACTAGTCCTGCTCATAACTTAGGTGATGAACCGGCACACCCACCCGTACAAACTCCCACTTTTAGTAGACAACCGCCTAAACGTACAGAAACATCATTAGTTTGGCAATTTATTATTCAACTAAGAGAACAAGATAAGGCTAAGTGTAAATCTTGTGGGAAATTACTTGTTCATAGGTATACTGGAGATCGTAGTGGCACGGGTAGTTTAGTTAAGCATATAAGATTACACCCTAGCGATAAGGCTAGATATTTGCAATTGAAAGCACAACAAGAGGGGAGGACAAGTCCTTATGCTACAGTTAACCCAAGTACTAGTTCAAATCTAGTTCAACCAGGAATAAACACAGTCACCGGAGGTATATTATATTACGATCCAAATAAGGATCGTGAAGAATTAGCTAAAATGAGTACTGTTATGTGTTTACCTTATTCTTTTGCTTCTAATCCTGCATGGATTCATTATATTAGAAGAGTATTTAATCCCGTTCTTGCAAGGATGGATCGGGATGTTCTGTCGATTCAAGCGTCAACTGTTGCATCGAAGAGCGCTTTTATTCAAGCAAGACTACAAATAGGTGATCACAGAGCGTCGATGCGGGACAGCTTGGAAAAATCAGTGCTTTTTCGAGATTGGATCCGCGCAGAAAGAAGGAACTTTGGGCTAGCTGAATCACAACCAGAAATAGATGAGTGCTATGATGAAATGATAGCAGAACTTTCTCAGGAAGCAACTTCACCTGGAAGTGGTGATGAACAAGCTTCATTTCCACCACCGCCAACACAACCACCTCCAAACCTTGAAGGTTTTATGAGATTTGTTAGAAATAATGCATAAATTATTATGTAACTTGTACATTGGCACGTCTTCTTTTAGTTTTTTCCTTTTAATGGTGGTATTAGTACCATGTTGTGCTCATTCCATTGGGGGAAGGAAGACTAAGAAAGATATGCCATTTTGGTCAATAAATATGCTCTTTATCATATTGAATATCATTTTGTCTCAATATTACTTTGTCTTTACTTCTATATCAATCCTTGAATATTTATATAACATACAGTATATAATATACAACACAATATACTAATGACAACATTCTTTTATCAATATATACTATTTATATACAATTTATACTAATTACTAACTACAACACAATATACACTACTTATATACAATATATACTACTTAAAGACAATATATACTACTTATATATAAAATATATACTACTTATACACAATATATACTAATTACCAAACACAATATATACTATACTAATAACATAGTACACCATATAAAATATATTCTACAATATATTAATGACTACTATATAAGATATTGATTTAAAAAAAAAAATTCGGAACCGCCGGGAACCGCCAGAACCGGAACCGGATGGTACCCGGAACCGGATGGTAGCGGTTCCGGGTCCGGAACCGCCAGAACCAGAACCGCAGACCCAAATAGACCCAGAACCGGAACCGGATACAGCCTTAGATCACGCGCCTTCCTTTCCCTTGCTTTAGCTAACCGGAGTAACTTCCTGTCCCCACTTTTCACCCCTAATTCCTTGTACATGCGACCAAACGCCGCGTTTTTAGCTTCCGTAACCGCCAGCTTTGCTTCTTTCCTCGCCACCTTGTAGATCTCCCTGTTCGCTCTCCGTTCTTCCTCGCTTGTGCTCCCTGCCAACTTAGCAAACGCCGCCTTCTTCACCTCCACTTTTTCTTCGACTAGATCGTTCCACCACCAGTCACCCTGATGTATGCCTGAATAGACCTTGGCTACCCCGAGCACACCCATGCTACTTCCCTAACCAAGTTCGCCGTCTCTGACCACATAGCGTCCGCTTCCCCAAAACTTCTCCAAGTTCCGCCCTCAACTAACCTCCTCTCCAACTCATGTGTTTTCTCCTTAGTCAAGACACCCCATCTAATCCGCGGTTGTCCCCGAGAACCCCTCCTCTTCCTCTTCACCCAGAGACCGACATCCATCACTAGGAGTCTGTGAAGAGTCGAAAAGTACTCTCCCGGAATAACCTTGCAGTCTATGAACAATAGTTCCTTTAATGGTCAGTATTATGTGCCAAAAGGAAAACTCAACATGCTCAGGTCTTTAAAGTGGTCTATGCAGAGGTAGGTTTCTTATCACATTTGGATGTAGAGAAACAGACGTATTTTTTAACAAAAAAGTAAAATATGGGAGCAAATTGTAAAAAAAATAGCTTATGTTGTTAGTGTTAGAGTTACTCCTAAAAATAAGTCTTTTGTTTATAGCCTATATTTCTAGGTAATAAAGCATGAAATGCATGTGGAAGAATAGCAAGTTGTGTTAGTGGTACTATAGTTTTGTAATTTCTACCTGGTAATTAATAAAATAAGTTAGTTATCAAAAAAATATCTATTATCACTGTGTTTTAACATGATATATTATTTTTATCATGTTACCAATTAATGCTTATCATGTAATTATCTTCTAAATGACCTAATTGTATTAATATTTTTTATATCATAAATGTTTAAAACTTAACTCTTTACACATTACCCAGAACTTATCATATGAAATTCTTGTAATCCTTATAATAGCATGACTGCATTGTATATATATTTTTTACATGCTCAGTACATAGTTCTTACTTCTTAGTCTCAACACACAATTCCAAAATGTGAAATTGGACAAGTGTAGTAATTTTATTTATTTTTATACAATTTCCAACTCCATTTATTTTGTCTTTTTTTTTTAAAAAAACTTCTTGGTAGTTTACCTGGCAGAAGAGTAAGATACCTGGACCCATTGAGGTTCACATATAAAATATCATTTCCTTTTCACTCAGAGTCACAAACTCAAAAAAAACCAGAATCTTTACAAACAAAAAAACAAACTAAATGACTCACCAAAAAAATAAAAATAAAATCTTCCCTATTTCTCTCTCATCACAATCCACACTCCACACTCCCTCTTCTCTCTCTGCCCATTCCTTTATTTTAGGAAATCTAAACTGACCAATAGAAACTCAAGAATCATCATCAAACATGACCCCAATCAGATAGAAAATATAACAAAAAGTACAAAATCTCATTTTCCTACCTCTTAAATTTACTTCCAACTTTTTGATACATACCCTTCTTGCCACGTGTCCCTTTGTCTCACCACTAACTTAAACCCCCCCTCCCCTCTCAAATAAAATAAAAACAGTTATATTTTCACTCAACTTTCTTAACTTCCATAACAGCCACTACTCTTCACATGAAACTATAAACTTAGAACATTTCACTTGAAAAAAAAAGGGAGAGGAAAAAAAGTGAAAGAACAAATCTTTTCTCAAAACACAATCTATAGGAAGTTAAATTCAACTTCCACACTCCCAAGATTCTTGTTTCTAGTTTCTTTTAATCTTTTTTTCTTGGTTTTTTTGAGTTTTTAATTTATTTTTTTTATAGTTTTGTGTACATTTTGTGTAGAATCAAGAAACCAAAGAGTTAAAGTTTGAAATTTTTTTTACAAGTTTGAAACAATGGCTTCTTTGGTTTCTTCACCATTTACATTACCAAATTCAAAGGTAGAACACTTGTCATCCATTTCTCAAAAGCATTACTTTCTTCACTCATTTCTTCCCAAGAAAACCAACCCCACTTACTCAAAATCACCAAAGAAATTTCAATGTAATGCTATTGGCAATGGTTTATTCACTCAAACAACTCAAGAACTTAGGAGAATTGTGCCTGAAAATATTCAGGGACTTGCTACTGTGAAAATAGTCTATGTTGTATTAGAAGCTCAGTACCAAGCATCACTTACTGCTGCTGTTCAGACACTGAACAAGAATGGTAAGTTTGCTTCTTTTGAGGTTGTGGGGTACTTAGTTGAGGAGCTTAGAGATGAGAATAATTATAAAATGTTTTGTAAAGATCTTGAGGATGCAAATGTGTTTATTGGTTCATTGATTTTTGTGGAAGAATTGGCTTTGAAAGTGAAAACCGCAGTGGAGAAAGAAAGGGACAGACTTGATGCAGTTTTGGTGTTTCCATCAATGCCTGAGGTGATGAGGTTGAACAAGTTGGGATCTTTTAGTATGTCACAATTGGGGCAATCAAAAAGTCCATTTTTTGAGCTTTTCAAGAAGAAGAAATCTTCTTCTGCTGGTTTTTCTGATCAGATGTTGAAGCTTGTGAGGACATTGCCTAAGGTATTGAAGTATTTACCAAGTGATAAAGCTCAAGATGCTAGGTTGTATATACTAAGTTTGCAGTTTTGGCTTGGAGGTTCACCTGATAATTTGGTGAATTTCTTGAAAATGATATCTGGTTCTTATGTTCCTGCTCTTAAAGGGATGAAAATCGACTATTCGGATCCGGTTTTGTACTTGGATAGTGGAATTTGGCATCCTTTGGCTCCTTGTATGTATGATGATGTGAAGGAGTATTTGAATTGGTATGCAACAAGGAGAGATACTAATGAGAAACTCAAGAATTCAAGTGCTCCTGTTGTTGGGCTGGTTTTGCAAAGGAGTCATATTGTTACAGGTGATGAGAGTCACTATGTTGCTGTGATCATGGAATTGGAGGCAAAAGGGGCTAAAGTTATCCCAATTTTCGCCGGTGGGCTAGACTTTTCGGGGCCGGTTGAGAGATACTTCATTGATCCTATTACAAAGAAGCCTTTTGTGAATTCAGTAATATCACTTACTGGTTTTGCACTTGTTGGAGGGCCAGCAAGACAGGATCATCCAAGGGCTATTGAGGCTTTGATGAAGTTAGATGTGCCTTATATTGTGGCATTGCCTTTGGTTTTCCAAACAACAGAGGAATGGTTGAATAGTACTTTGGGGCTGCACCCTATTCAGGTGGCTCTACAAGTTGCTCTCCCTGAGCTGGATGGAGGAATGGAGCCCATCGTATTCGCCGGTCGCGATCCAAGAACAGGCAAGTATCTTTTTACTTTTTGTTCTTTCCCTTAGCAATGTTATTAGATATGAAATTCAAAAAAATATTTAGTTTGATTATTTTTCCGAACATTACTTGAAATATGCAGGGAAATCACATGCTCTTCACAAAAGAGTGGAGCAGCTTTGCACCAGGGCAATCAAATGGGGAGAGCTAAAGAGAAAAACAAAGGTATGAGTGCTGAAATATTGGTTCTTGCCCCCTAGTCTTGAAATATTGGTTCTTTTCATATTTGGTTTAGATTAAAAGATAAGATTTGTTTAGTGGTTTTAAGGTAATGCATTGGCTAATAGAAATAATGAAACACCTCAAAAAGGTGCTTAGACCAAGGGTAAATTTCACAAATGGTCTTATTCCAATGACCAATGATTCAATATGAGAAAGTGTAATTAACATTGTCAATTGCTTCCAAATAAGTTGTCTTAGAGCATAGGTCAAGTTGTTTCCGTGTCCGTGTGACCTATATGTCACGGGTTTGAGTCGTGGAATTAACCATTGATGCTTGCACTAGGGTATGCCCCTTTTGCCCTTCCCTGTACCCTGCACGATACATTGTATACCGGGCAGTCCAAAATCCTGATTAACATGAACCAATTTCTTTGAGTAAGTGGAAATTAATATGGACCATTGATTGAACTCTTTTATCGTTTACTTAGAAATACTATTTGATGTAGAGATGTTTAAGAGTTCCCTTCTTCTATTGTTTAAACTTTGATCACTTTCATTAGGACTTCAGCAAGTCTCATGGATTCTGAAATGACTGTTTTGATATTTTATCATGATCACAAGTTGCAAAGTAGGATAAAATTTTCGTACGCTACCAGGAATTTTCCATTTTTCTGTTTAGGGTCAGAATTGTACAATTTCTCTATCTTACAATGGTCATGACCAAAGGGACAACAATATGGAAACTTGGAGACCTGCGGTTCCTTTTCATAATTCTCCCTAAATTTGTATTATGATCTTCATTAGCTAGAATTAGAAGGGGAGCCTTGGCGTAACGGGTAAAGTTGCTGCCATGTGATAAGGAGGTCACGGGTTCGAGCGGTGGAAATAGCCTCTTGTAGAAATACAAGGTAAGGCGGCGTATATTAGACCCTTGTGGTCTGGCCTTCCCCGGACACCCCACATAGCGCGAGCTTAGTGCACCGGGCTGCCATTTAATTAGCTAGAATTATTCAGTGCATTTATAATCTAATTATGCTGCATTATAACAATGGTCAACTTATTTTCCGCTACTGATGCTTCATATGTAACTAAACAATGTGCAGGCTGAGAAGAGGTTGGCAATCACTGTCTTCAGCTTCCCTCCAGACAAAGGCAATGTTGGAACTGCTGCATACTTGAATGTCTTTGCCTCCATATACTCTGTGCTCAAAGAACTCAAAAAAGATGGCTACAACATTGAGGGGCTGCCTGAGACTTCTGCGCAAATGATTGAAGAAGTAATTCACGACAAAGAAGCTCAGTTCAGTAGCCCAAATCTTAACATAGCTTACAAGATGAACGTTAGAGAATACCAGAAGCTAACCCCCTATGCTACTGCTCTTGAAGAGAACTGGGGGAAAGCACCTGGTAATTTGAACTCTGATGGAGAAAACCTCTTGGTATATGGTAAACAGTATGGTAATGTCTTTATCGGTGTTCAGCCCACATTTGGATACGAGGGTGACCCAATGAGACTTCTGTTCTCCAAATCAGCTAGCCCTCACCATGGGTTTGCTGCATACTATTCCTTTGTGGAGAAAATTTTCAAAGCTGATGCAGTTCTCCACTTTGGTACTCATGGTTCTCTTGAGTTCATGCCAGGCAAACAGGTGGGAATGAGTGATGCTTGTTTCCCTGATAGTCTCATTGGGAACATACCCAATGTCTATTACTATGCAGCAAACAATCCCTCTGAAGCAACTATTGCCAAACGAAGGAGTTATGCGAATACCATTAGCTACTTGACTCCTCCGGCTGAGAATGCTGGACTCTACAAGGGACTCAAGCAGCTCAGCGAGCTCATCTCCTCATACCAATCTTTGAAAGACTCAGGCCGTGGCCAACAGATTGTGAACTCTATCATCAGTACAGCCAGACAGTGTAATCTTGACAAGGATGTTGATCTTCCAGAAGAAGGGGAGGAGATCTCGGCCAAAGAGCGTGACCTTGTGGTAGGAAAAGTATACTCTAAGATTATGGAGATCGAGTCTCGTCTTCTTCCGTGTGGACTTCACATCATTGGTGAACCTCCAACAGCGATGGAAGCAGTTGCTACTCTTGTCAATATTGCTGCATTGGACCGTCCTGAAGACGGTATTTCTGCCCTTCCATCTATATTGGCTGCGACGGTTGGAAGAAGCATTGAGGAGATTTACAGAGGAAATGACCAGGGCATTTTACGAGATGTGGAGCTGCTCCGTCAAATTACTGAGGCATCACGTGGAGCAATATCAGCATTTGTCGAACGTACGACAAACAACAAGGGTCAGGTTGTGAATGTCAATGACAAGCTAACCTCAATCCTTGGTTTTGGTATAAATGAACCATGGGTCCAGTATTTGTCAAACACCCAATTTTACAGAGCTGATAGGGAAAAGCTCAGAGTTCTATTCCAGTTCTTGGGAGAGTGTCTAAAGCTGATTGTCGCTAACAACGAGGTGGGAAGCTTGAAACAGGCTCTAGAAGGAAAATATGTTGAACCAGGTCCAGGAGGGGATCCGATTAGAAACCCGAAAGTTTTGCCTACTGGGAAAAACATCCATGCTTTGGACCCACAAGCCATTCCAACAGTAGCAGCAGTGCAAAGTGCCAAGATTGTTGTTGAAAGGTTGTTGGAAAGGCAAAAGGCTGACAATGGAGGTAAGTATCCGGAGACTGTTGCTCTGGTGCTTTGGGGAACAGACAACATCAAGACATATGGAGAGTCATTGGCACAGGTGATGTGGATGATTGGTGTTAGACCTGTTACAGACACGTTAGGACGGGTTAACCAGGTGGAACCTGTTAGTCTTGAAGAGCTTGGAAGGCCAAGAGTTGATGTTGTTGTCAACTGCTCTGGGGTGTTCAGAGATCTCTTCATCAATCAGGTATTGGTCTTCCTCTTTTTCTTATGATTTTACCTACGATTGGTGCAGTACTGCAATGTCAAGCTGTTCTTTTTACTTACTGTTTTATTTTCAACAGATGAATCTCCTTGACCGAGCAGTGAAGATGGTTGCTGAGCTCGACGAGCCAGAAGACCAAAACTACGTCAGGAAACATGCACTAGAACAAGCAAAAACACTCGGAGTTGATGTTCGTGAAGCTGCTACAAGGATTTTCTCAAATGCTTCAGGCTCTTACTCCTCCAATATTAACCTTGCTGTTGAGAATTCAACATGGAATGATGAGAAGCAACTTCAGGACATGTACTTGAGCCGAAAGTCATTTGCATTCGACTGTGATGCTCCTGGTACTGGTATGACTGAGAAGAGGAAAGTTTTTGAGATGGCTCTGAGCACAGCTGATGCCACATTCCAAAATCTTGACTCATCAGAAATTTCACTCACAGACGTGAGTCACTACTTCGATTCAGACCCAACCAACCTTGTGCAGAACCTCAGGAAAGACGGGAAGAAGCCTAGTGCATACATTGCTGACACCACTACTGCTAATGCTCAGGTGAGTGTTATCACTAGTTTGATAACTCGAAATATGTAACTCATTCAGTTCACAGAAGCTCTTTTACTTTATGTCTAATGCCTACTTACGTGATGATTCAGGTACGCACCTTGTCTGAGACTGTGAGGCTTGATGCAAGGACAAAGTTGTTGAACCCAAAGTGGTATGAAGGCATGCTTTCAACTGGCTACGAGGGTGTTCGTGAGATTGAGAAACGATTAACTAACACAGTGGGGTGGAGTGCAACTTCAGGACAAGTTGATAATTGGGTGTACGAAGAAGCCAACACAACCTTCATTCAAGACGAAGAGATGTTGAACAGGCTCATGAACACAAACCCAAATTCTTTCAGGAAGTTGCTTCAGACATTCTTGGAAGCCAACGGGCGTGGATACTGGGAAACTTCTGCAGAGAACATTGAGAAACTCAAACAATTATACTCAGAAGTTGAAGACAAGATTGAGGGAATCGATCGATAAATGTATAGCAAAAAGAATGATCTCTGATTATTGCTCATCTGTTTCCTAACTGTTTCTGATGTGAATTCCTTTTGACAGTCCCCAGTGTAATTTTGTTCATCTTTGGGGATGTCCTTCTACTTCTATGAGAAATACTGCTTCCATATACTCAAATTTGAGCTTGAAACTTGCAAAATTGTCTTCATCTTCTCAAAATAATTCTACAGTAGGTATGTATGATGGAAGTCATTTTTCAGGAAAATATTTGTTAATAGAAAATCATTTTCTGGTGATCGGTAACTAGAAATCATTTTTCAAGGAAAACATATCCATCAAAGAGGAGAATGGTCGGAAATCATTGTACTTATGATTATCTTGAGTATTTATTTCATATTATTTGTTCCAACTAACACTTAGACGTTATTATTAATAATTAGTACTCAAAAGAGTCATCATAAAACTCTCGGTTGCTAATAATATTATAGCTCTTCAATGTATATTTTTGCGCAAAATATGTTCCACTCACCAACCAAACAATGGAAAATATTTTTATTCGAACATCATCAACAACAACGACCGGGTAAAATCCCACTAGTGGGATCTGGGGAAGGTAATGTATATGCAGACCTTACCCCAACCCCGAGGGGTAGAGAGACTGTTCCGAAGACTCTCGGCTCAAGAACTGTTCGAACATCAAAAATTATATATATATATATATATATATATATATATATATATATATATATATATATATATATGAAAGCAATATTAACTTTCTCATCTGTATATATGCAAAGGACTGAAGATGTACAAAGAATGTTCTGTGGAACTTTAGCATATTCAAAAGCAAAATGAAAATCAGAAGAAAGCTGGTAGCACTGTTTTCTCCTTTAATTCTCTTGCCACAAAATTTTTTGAGAGTTAAAATAGTAGTACAACAAAAATCTACTAGAGCACAAAACCTTCCTTCACCCCATTCCCCCTACTAATGAATGGTATAAAAGAATAGCAGAATTCAGCTGCACATAAACTTTACATGTTTTACATTTTCCCTGTGGGACCCTTCAGTATCTTACTGAATCTATCATTACACTATACCATCTCCATTAACAGGGGATCACCTGCTGCCATAACTCTGATCAGCTTGATGAACTCTTGTTCACTTGATACTTTCCACGGGTGAATTGCAGGCGCTTCGGCTGAATAAAATGTTGTCAAATTACCCTGAGGCTTCTTCTTGTAAATCATTGAATTCAACACTGAATCAAAATTCTGTGGAGAATCCATAGCCATAAAAAACATTGGCACTGCAACCTTATGATGCATGTCTAGATTCCCCACTAGATTAACGAGGTCGACAAAATCGGATACAAAATGCCGAGGGATGTAGAATATCTCTGAACTGCAAATCACTAAGGTCTCCTCACCTTTTATCGACTCTTTGTAATTGACTTGCAAATGTGCTGGCATTGTCGCTACCACTTTCTTAACAACCTCTGCTTGCTTCACAAACCAGTCTGAATTTCCAGCAACTGAAACAGAGTGCCATGACTTGGATAACTGCATGAATAAGAAAAACATGAGACGACTATGAATAACAGCAAGAAGTACAAGTAATAACATAAGAAACGAGAGAGTGGAACAGTAAAATGCCTTCAATTAAACCATAAAAAGTAGTAATTGGCTAAATCTGTAACAAATAACAAAAAATAGAAACTCCCACTAACAAGAAGTTGATACCAAAATTAAGGACTTTATATTTTGTACTTACCTTGTTTGTTATCCAGAGCTTAGACTTGTCAGCTTGAAGTAAGTTCCAGTAATTAAGGATAGTATCGTCCTGAAGAAATAGAAAGCCTTCTGCACTAGAGTATCTGTCGAATAACTTTGGCGCATACCTGAAACAAAATTTGCCAACATTCTATTTAGTATTTGTGAGAAGGCACGGGAGAAGAATATATAATTGATATGTAAACATGATACAATGAGCCCTATATATAATACACATAACCTAGCCTACTCCTAATACAGTTTAGACTAGACTTCTAATACAGTTAGACTTCTAACACTCCCCCTCAAGCTGGTGCATATAAATCATATGTACCGAGCTTGTTACATATGTAGTTAATACGAGGATCAGTGAGGGACTTGGTGAAAATGTCTGCAAGCTGATCATTTGACTTTACAAACTTTGTAGCAATATCTCCCGAGAGTATCTTTTCTCTGATAAAGTGACAGTCAATCTCAATGTGCTTAGTTCTCTCATGGAACACTGGATTTGACGCAATATGAAGAGCTGCTTGATTATCACACACAAGTCCCATCTGACTAACATCACCAAATTTCAGCTCTTTGAGCAACTGTTTGACCCAAACAAGCTCACATGTCGCCATAGCCATTGCTCGATATTCTGCTTCTGCACTAGACCGAGCAACCACATTCTGTTTCTTGCTTTTCCAAGATACCAAATTTCCTCCTACTAAGACACAATATCCAGAAGTAGAACGTCTGTCAGAAGGCGATCCTGCCCAATCAGCATCGGAGTATCCAATAATCTGCTCATGGCCTCGATCCTCAAACAATAAACCTTTACCTGGAGTTGATTTTATATACCGAAGAATGCGAACAACTGCATCCCAATGACTATCACATGGCGAACCCATAAACTGGCTCACAACACTCACAGGAAAGGAAATGTCAGGTCTTGTCACTGTAAGATAATTTAGTTTACCAACTAACCGCCTATATCTTTCAGGATCGTTAAGAGGCTCCCCCTGTCCTGGAAGAAGTTTAGAATTCGGATCCATTGGAGTGTCAACAGGTTTACAACCTGTCATTCCTGTCTCCTCAAGAATATCTAAGGCATACTTCCGTTGTGAGATCACAATACCAGAGCTAGACTGTGCGACCTCAATACCCAGAAAATACTTTAGTGTGCCCAGATCCTTAGTCTGAAAGTGTTGAAAGAGATGTTGCTTCAATTTAGTAATACCATCCTGGTCATTGCCGGTAATAACGATGTCGTCAACATAGACCACTAGATAAATACAGAGACGTGAATCAGAATGCCGATAGAATACAGAGTGATCAGCTTCACTCCGAGTCATGTCAAAGTCCTGGATAACAGTGCTAAACTTACCAAACCAGGCTCGAGGAGACTGCTTTAGACCATAAAGTGACCGACGCAAGCGACATACAAGGCCACGAGACTCCCCCTGAGCAACAAACCCAGGTGGTTGCTCCATATAAACTTCATCCTCAAGGTCACCGTGTAAAAATGCATTTTTAATGTCCAGCTGATACAGGGGCCAATGGCGAACAGCAGCCATAGAGAGAAAAAGGCGGACTGATGCTATCTTAGCCACTGGAGAGAAGGTATCACTGTAATCAAGCCCAAATATCTGAGTATACCCCTTGGCCACAAGACGAGCCTTAAGACGATCAACCTTACCATCTGGACCAACCTTGACTGCATACACCCAACGACAACCAACAGTAGATTTATCCGAAGGAAGAGGGACGAGCTCCCAAGTACCACTCGCATGTAAAGCAGACATCTCGTCAGTCATAGCCTGTCGCCACTCTGGATGAGACAATGCTTCACCTGTAGACTTAGGGAGGGCAACAGAGGACAAAGAAGATAGAAAAGCATAATAGGGTGATGACAAACGATGATAACTTAAACCAATATAATGGGGATTAGGATTAAGGGTGGTCCGTATACCTTTCCGAAGTGCAATCGGAAGAGACAAGTCCGCAGTAGGAGCAGAGTCAGGTGCAGGAAGTGAATCAGCCGGGCCGGATGCTGGGCGAGGACGACGATGATATGTAAAGAGTGGAGTGTCTTGTGCATGGAGTCTAGGAGGAGCCACAGTAGGTGGTCCAACGTTCGGAATGGGTAAGACTTCTGTAGCGGAAGGTGAAGGAGGAGATATAGACTCCCTAAAGGCCGGTATAGGTAAAACTTCAGATATAGCCAGATGGTCAGAATGGTCAGAAGAGGTAAAGAAAGGCTTAGACTCAAAAAATGTGACATCGGCTGACATAAGGTACCTACGAATATCAGGTGAATAACAACGATAGCCCTTCTGAACACGAGAATAACCAAGGAAGACACACTTGAGAGCACGAGGAGCTAACTTATCTTTCCCAGGAGCTAAGTTATGAACGAAACAAGTGCTCCCAAACACACGAGGGGGGACAGAGTATAAGGGTGACTGAGGAAACAATACCTCATGCGGAATCTGATTTTGGATGGGAGATGAAGGCATCCGATTAACCAAATAACAAGATGTGAGAACTGCATCGCCCCAAAAACGCAGCGGAACATGAGATGCAATGAGAAGTGTGCGAGCAGTCTCAATAATGTGCCTATTCTTTCTTTCTGCAACCCCATTTTGCTGAGGGGTATAAGGACAAGAGGTCTGATGAATAATTCCATGAGAGGACATAAATTGCTGAAATTGAGAGGACAAATATTCTAAGGCATTATCACTGCGAAGGGTGCGAATAGAAACACCAAATTGATTTTTAATTTCAGCACAAAAATTTTGGAATATAGAAAATAACTCAGAACGATCTTTCATTAAGAAAATCCAAGTACATCTTGAATGATCATCAATGAAACTAACAAAATAACGAAATCCTAAGGTTGAACATACTCTACTAGGACCCCATATATCCGAATGAACTAAAGAAAAAACAGACTCTGCACGACTCTCAATACTACGAGGAAAGGAGGCGCGGGTATGTTTCCCGAGCTGACATGACTCACACTCTAATGTGGATAAACTGGACAAACGAGGCACCATCTTCTGAAGTTTGGACAAGCTAGGATGTCATAAACGACTGTGAAGTAGGTCTGGAGGATCTGCAGCTAGACAGGCCTTAGAGGATGTTAGGGAGTTAAGGTAGTAGAGTCCGTCTGATTCAAGTCCTGTTCCAATCGTCTGTCCCGTACTGCGGTCCTGCATAATAAAAGAGTCATCAATAAAGTATATTCCACAATGGAGGGCACGAGTCAAACGACTCACAGATGCAAGATTAAAAGGACAGCCAGGGACATAAAGGACGGAATCTAGAGTGACAGAGGGTAGAGGAGTTGCTTGTCCAACTCCTTTTGCTTTAGTTTGAGACCCATTAGCTAAGGTAACGTTGGGAAGAAACTGTGAATACGTAATATCTGACAAAAGGGATTTATTACCAGAGATATGATCAGAAGCAGCTGAGTCCACCACCCATTGTTCAAGAGGACTAGACTGGGAAACACAAGCAAAAGAATTACCAGCAACAGAAGTATCAGGCTGAGCAACAGTGGCTACTTGTGGAGACGTCTGCTTACTTGCTCGATATTTAAGGAACTCATTATACTCCCTTTCAGATACAGAAAATCCCTGGTTACCTGTAGGCTCGGTCTGAGCAACATAAGCATTTTTTGTTGGTCGACCATGTAAAGAATGGCACACATCACGAGTGTGACCAAGTTTATAACAATAAGAACACTTGGGTCTAGATCTTCCAAAACGACCTCCTCCTCGTCTATACTCCATAGTATGAGAAGCCCGATTGTCCACGGATTGGGAGACGAGGATAGATGAATCAAGTGTCTGTGATGAGCTCACTGGGTGACTTGGTGCTGCAGCAAGGCGAAGTAAGCGAGAAAATAAATCATCAACTGTGGGGACAGTCGGACTAGCCAAAATCTGATCGCGTACTGAGTCAAGATCATTAGGAAGCCCAGCAAGAGTAAGAACTAGAAACAGCTTTTGTCGTTGCTCTTGCTGCTTTGCAACGCTAGCAGAAACTGGCATCAACGTCTCAAATTCCTCTATAACTGCCTGCACTTGACCCAAGTAAGTAGACATATCCAATTCCTGTTTCTTCAAATTTGTCATCCGCGATATCACGTCATAGAAACGAGATATGTCATTAGTGTATAAAGTACGAGCCTTTTCCCAAACCAAATAACATTTTTGGAATGGACGAAACAAGGGCATCAACTTGGAATCAATAGATCGCCACAAAATACTGCATAACTGAGCATCAATCTTCTCCCAATGTGCTTTGGCTTTTGCATCTCCGTCACCAGACTCTTTGGTTAGATGATCCTGAACACCTTGGCCTTTACACCACAACTCGACAGACGAAGCCCAAGCTAGGTAGTTTGAACCTCCCATTAAAGGTTCTGAGGTAATCATAATACCGGAACTGCCAGAACCCTGGTTTTTAGGCCCGAAAGCATCTAGTCCCAAAGACATCGTTGGATTATCAACTGAAAACTCGCTGAAACTGAACAGAGGACTGAAAACTGGTGCTACCGGAAAACAGGAACACTGTAGCTGCCGGAAAGGCACTGTAGCTGCCGGAAAAGCACTGTAGCTGCCGGAAAAATTCAAAGTTGTCGGAATTGAAAAGTAAAAATATGGATAGGCTCGGAATTCAAGTAGGAGCAAACTGTCCTGAAGAAATATTGGCCGGAAAGTACTGTAGCTGCCGGAAAAATCACTGTAGGTCGCCGGAAAAAATCAAAGTTGTCGGAATCGAACAAAAAGTGGATGGGTAGGGTCGGAATTATATTCCGACTAAACTGTCCTTCTGGAGCGATCGGAAAAAGTGGCCGGAAAGGCTCTCACGCGCCGGCGCGTGGGCTTCACGCGCCGAGGGTCCTGCCGCGCGTGGGGGCGCGTGAAGCGTCGGTTTCCGGTAATTTTTTCTGGGGTTGGTCGGAATTCTCTCCCAAACCTCGTGGTGGTCTCGGATTTTGCACAACACCAACAGAAAAGGTAGTTTAGGTTACGGACAGCCTGTTAAGTCGCCGGAAAATTGCACGGCGACGAGGTCTTCTTCCCGGAAATAGCTGGAATGACGCACAGCTATACTATTCTCACCAAAGCTCTGATACCATGTGAGAAGGCACGGGAGAAGAATATATAATTGATATGTAAACATGATACAATGAGCCCTATATATAATACACATAACCTAGCCTACTCCTAATACAGTTTAGACTAGACTTCTAATACAGTTAGACTTCTAACAGTATTTAAATGAAGAATATCGGAACTTTCATGTAGCCAAGATAAAAAATTAGACAAACACGATTAGAATAGTTTTCGAATAAAAAGAATAACCAGAAAGTCATGGTATTTCTGCATATGCTATGGTAGGAGCATCTTCCATTACTGCTAGCACTGATTTACTGGTTGTTATAACAAGAGTCACAGATTGCAACAAGTGTTGTACCAAAGTTCTATCCAACACTGAATTATAATAGGAGCGAAGCAATTAGATGTTTAGAAAAAGCCTACGCTGTTTCATTTAATGAGCTTATCAACAATCAAAGGGTGGAGTTATAAGTTTGAAGCAAATTCTCCCTCAAGCACCAATTATAGCAGTAGGTCCTGTGTAGCACAAATATACCCACTTTTTTTCCGAGAAAGGTAACTAATAAGTATCACCACATTTACAGCCAGGCTTGATGCCGTTTTCCTCTCCAACACTGCATGTGGTGTATCCAAAAATATATAGATCACATATGTACTATCACTAGTCTGAAACTTCATTCACAAACAACTCTTTTTCCCCTTCTCCTCAACTACTCCTCTTCGCGCCGAACTATTTCAAATTGATTCACGTGATCAAGACTTCTTATCTTGTCTACGACCATCTCACCAAAATATGATCTTGAAGAATTTCGGCCACAGAAGCCTCCTGTTTGTACAGACCATTATATTGCAATCGTCGTATGCAATGCCAATCTCCTAACCCAACATATAGTGCAGCGGTCTCAGAACACAAAAATATTCTGCCCCCGGGTACGTTAATGGAGACGTATTAATATGCTAGATGCTACAAAATATTCCATGAATGTTTATTGACCTATTTCACATCAGTGCGAGTCGGATATTTTTATATTATGGAAAAGTAGTTGATGAATTTCAAGCAGTTACAACTTATAACTTAATTGTTTCAGGTCACACTCCAACATCATTTGCAGCAAATCCTCGAGTCAAACTCAACACTTTATGCTAGTAAACAGCTAAAAACATTCCAGAATAAAAAAGAAAGAAACTGGCAACCATTTTACCATCAAGTGCAGAAGCAGCCAAATGTCCAACGTGAATCTATCACAAACATAAAGCATGCATTTGCATGGATATACTAATGCATCCTGCATATCTAGAAATGATGAACATCTCATTAAATTGAGCTGCTACTGAAATCACTGGTGCACCATGCATTGTCAGTGAGATTCAAGCAGATAAGGTTTCACTTATACCCATGGATATAAACGTATAAGAAGGGCTGGATCAGAAGAAGAATGATCATCAAGCAACTAATAAAGAGCGAAGTAGGAAGACGCTTTTGGAAATTTGGTTTGGGGGGGGGGGGGGAGGAGCAGCGAGACGGGGGGGGGGGGGGGGGGGAGCAGCAAGACTGAGTACAAGAGCTTGCAGATTGAAGGTTGTGAGGTTTTGTCATTCTGTTTCCGTTTTCAGTTAGTTCCCCACCTTGATCCTTATATTAAGAGGAAAGAAAAAAAAAAAAGAAAAAAAGTTGAGTTCTCCTTCAAGTATGAGTTGAATGATTTCACTAATCAGGTGATATTTTGGTATCTTCGAGGTTGTGGTACTTTGAGTAGGAGAAAATGATTTGACTTAACCATACTATCCCATGAAAGCTTTCTCATCATACTGTAAAAAGAGGAATTCCTACCCTATAAGTAAGAGTTCTTCCTTACATCATTTTTTCAACTCATTTTCTTCTGTTTATAACGTTGATCTTTATGTTCTCTATGACTATGTACTTTTCTGCTTCTATTAATCAACTACAATTCTTCTTCGGGGTTATAACTATACAACAAAGTTTAAAAAAGAAGAAAAAGAAATTTCAGAAGATTTAGAGTGCATTGAGGAAGTGAATGGGTAACGGTGGGAAATGTCAAGGATATACTTCTTAGCTGGGAATTTTAGAGCAGAAGAAGGAGAAATAGAGCATAGGACATGGCCCTTCTAGCACTCATGTGGACCATTTAGAAGTGGGAAACCAAAGGTCGTCGGAGAGGATCTAAAAATATTTCACAGATTCTTAGTGTTGGACCAACGATGGTTAGACCAGCCATGTTGTATAGGGTTGAATGTTAGCCAGTTAAGAACTCATATATCCAGAAGATGAAAGTAGCAGAAATAAGGATGTTGAGATGGATATGCGGGCGCACTAGGATGGATAAGATTAGAAAGGAAGATATTCGGGAGAAAGTGGGTGTGCCTACCATAGATGACAAGATGCAGGAAGCGAAGTTTAGATGGTTCGGGCACGTACAGAGGAGAAGCCCAAATGCCCTGGTAAGGAGGTGCAAGCAGTTGGCGTTGGTGGTACGAGGAGAGGTAGAGGGAGGCCTAAAAAGTACTGGGGAGAGGTGATCAGGCGGGTATGGTGAGGCTTCAGATCTCCGAGGACATAACCCTTGATAGGAAGCTGTAGAGAGCACTAAGGTTGTAGGTTAGGAGGTAATCGAGCATATTTCTACTTCGTACTAGTGTGAGACTAGTCTGATAGGATTTTGTCTTAGACGGCTAGTGGCCAATGTTGTGTTCACACTACTATTCCGTTTTCATAGTGTCGAGCCTTATTTACTGGTTATTATTTTTGTTTTTCATCTATTTACTAATTCTTATGATGTTGTTATTATTTTTATGCTTTTTGTTTATGGTACTAACATATTGTCTCTTCTCGTCTTCTTGAGCCGAGAGTCTATCAGATACAGACTCTCTACTTCCTCCGGGTAGAGGTAAGGTCTGCGTGCACACTACCCTCCCTAGACTTCACTTGTGGGATTTTACTGGGTCGTTGTTGTTGTTGTATTCTAACCTTTTGTTATTTCTTGTAAATATTTGGAGCACTTATGAGATCTGATTAATAACATCATTAGTTCCTCTTTTACATATTTTTGAGATTCTCTACCTTTTCTATACGCCTTGTATACAGGGTCCTGAATTTTCCTATTATATCAGTACAACCATTGCTTAATTAGGAAGGCAGCATAGTGACTACTGAGGTTCATCAATAATTCGTTCTCACTCTTGCCTGACAACTCTCAGTGAGCTCACTGATTTATCTATTGATCACCTCTACCAAAAGAATGGAAACAAATGTATACCAAATAATAGTTTCTGAAAAAGGTAAACATTCAAAAGAAACCATAGACTAATTACCAAAAAGCTAAAAATTGAAAGAAAAAGGATATTGATGACTAACCTGTAAATATAATCCACATTTCCTTTTTCAACGGCAAGATCTACATTCTTCTGGTTGGACAATATGATAACCGTCTTAAATATCCTGCCGTAAAGCAATCTCCACTCCAAGGCAGTACGTTCAACAGGTCCACTACAAAAGATTACGAGCACAACATTGCCGAAATTCTTCCTCCACTTGATCAAATTGGCGATTTCATAATTCACTGTACCTATCTCTTCTACACCAAGATGCACAGATGGCAACTTCTGAGGTACAAATTCCTTCCTGTCGCCATGGCCTATACTTGCCCTTGGCCGATCCAACTCCAAAGACATTAGTCGCGGCTGCATATACCCAACAGCAAGCAGATCTTGAAGCCATGCAGCAGTAAACTTGACATCTTGCTCTGTCCAAAAGCCTTCTTCGGCCATTGCATAGCTTAACTCCAAAATCTTTTCAAACAACCTGTGTTTACCTGATCTCCATGCTACCAAAAACTTGGTTAAACGACCAACATTCACGTGTAGATCTTTCTCTTCTGAAAAAGGATATCCCTCGATTCTATCATACCGATGAATAGTGGGAGGATACACTACAATGTATCCACCAATCTCCCATAATAGCCTTTGTGCCCAATATCCTCTTAAAACATCTGAAGCCATTGTACTAACAGAAACTGGAAGCATCAAACCCCAAAATGCAGATGAATGAAAAATCGTATTAAACGAATTAACAGGCACCATCATACCCTGGGGCAATGCCACTTTCGGGGCATGGTCATCGAACCTAATATCAAATGCTTCAAGCCCTGACTTCCTAGTAAAATAAAATACTGAATCCACATCAGGTAAACCATTCGAGATCCCTTGCTGGATAAACTGCCGTCCACCAAAAATCTCAGTGTAAAACTCTTCATGTCCAAGCTCACCCACATTTTCCAATGGCAAACCTCTAGGCCAAACAGAACGTTGACCGAAGTGGATATACGGGTTCACCACAGTCCTATTAGGATTATCATGACTATACTGCAAAATCACCTCTTGCCTAGCACCCTCACCAATCAATTCAACATCAAAATGTTTACCAATATCATCATCAATCACAACACCGCGATCATCGACATCCAAAATCTTTTTAGCACCATGTTGTATAGCAAACAAATAACCAACACTTTTTCTAACATAAGAATCATAAGGCAAGTAATCAACAACCCTATATCCTAACTTAGCTTGCATTTCCAATGACAAGTAAATTGTACCTTTCAAAATCCAATCTTTAGGAGTTTTTGAATTCCCAATTGCAAGAACCTGCCACCCTTTGATCCTTACCAGCTTTTTAAGCTCTTCTGATGGATAATCTGAAACAGAAACCACAATCCATTTCTCAGATTTAAAATTTGCATAAGGTGTAGATTTATCTGATATTCTTAGTATATCATTCCACTTAATTCTGGGAAATTCAGGTTTAATAGAGTGAGTTTGAGTTGACTGCAAACAAAGGAGTGTAGTGGTGTCACCAGCAGCACTATGGAGGTAGAAAAAAATGGCAATTGTGGAGATTAAGAGTAAAAAGGTGACAACTTTATAAAGATTTTCAGAAACCCATGTAGAAAAATCAAGATTCTTGGCATTTGATGATACTGATAAGGGAATTGACGATCTTTCCCTGGTGGGTTTTGGTCCTTTAGGGGATTTAGGACCAGAACCCTCACGATCTTGGACTAACATTGAAATCCCACCCCCACAATTCACACACACACACACAGTACACAAAAATGTGACTAAAGTTTGAATCTTTATATGAGAAAGTTAAGTCTTGATTCTTAAATCTAGCATTTGACTAAAGTTTGAATCTTTGAGTATGTGAAATGTTACAAAATGAGTGTTTTTGTGTTAGCCGACAAGGGATGGATTGGGGGGTGGGGTTTGGGGGGTGGGAGGTGGGGTTGGGGTGAGAGTTGCTGTAGCTTGAAGGTTAACTTCAGTTGGAGCAGTTTGGTGAGAGGTATACTTGGACTCAAAATTTTCTATTTTTTTTTTTTTAAATTTGGATCTAGGTTTATTTTGTTTGTTGGGTAGTGGTCATTTGTTTATATTTTTATTTTTTTGTTACTTTATTTATGTTGATAATCTGGCATTGGGTGGCCAATAACTCAAGAATAGACAAATCAACAACTGAAGAGATTTCTGAAAAATGAAAAATCATCTCAATGGATTAAGACATAGAAGTCAAGAAAAGAATGGCAAAAGTGGACAAAACTTTAGGTGTAAGTTATTTGTTGAAGTTTTACCATAACAACGCTTCAATGCCAGATAAATTGAAGTAAGTTATATGAATTCTTATCGATCATATATTTGTATTTAAATTTATCTCAAGTCAGTATTATATAAAATAAAAATAAAAAATTTAGAATATACAAAATAAGGTTAAAAGACTCTTAAAAACATAGGATTTAAAGTAAATATAGCAAGATAACTAAAACATATTTCTAACTAATCGGACCTTCTATATAAATAGTTTATCTTTCATTGTGTTTTTTCTCTTATTTTTATCAAGTCTTTATGTATTTTAAGGAATTGTAGGTATTATTACAAGATAACTTCTTTCACGTAATCTTAGGTTTATCTTGTCCCTTTTTTAACAACTTCATACATAACCAAATGATCTCGATATGCATTCTCTTTTTGTCCCTAATATGTGCTACTTGCACCCTTTTACTTATTGGACAACGTTTACTTTCGTAATATTACTGATCTTACAATTATTTTACTTGTGAAATTATGGGCCTCGAAAATTAACATTTGAACCCAAAATCAAGATGAAAATTGGACAAAGTGAAAAAACCACCATTTTTAGAGATGCTATTTAGGAATTAGCCAGTACTTATTTTGTCCGAAAATTTTAACCTAAAAATCTTATTTTTCTGGACAATTCAAGACATTTGTATCCAAAAAATTGAACTAAAAAAATTAAAATTCCGGATGCATTGACTAATTCCTTGATAGCAGCCATTTAAAGTGGCTACCTAGTGTCATTTCTAAATAAAAATTGGTGAAAATAACACGAACTAGCTAGATTTCGGAGTGGTAGTTTAAACATAATAAGCGTTTTGCGAATTCATTGAAAAATAGCCAATACCAAAAGTTCCAGCATATTATATTGGAACTCCAGGAAAGAAAGTTCAAGCATTATATGCTGGATTATGAAGCTCCTGCATAAACACTTCCAGCTTATTTTGATAGAACTGAATCACATTATAAAATTTCAGCATATTTTTTTGTTAATTAAATGATTTTATTACCAAGTGTAAATATTTACATCATAAGAAAAAATTCCCATTGGACATGCAACCCCAGTTAGGCTTTTACTACCTTTCCTACTTTTCTCCTTCCCTGTAATTTGTACTATTACATTACATCAGGATACCAATTCAAACTGCTCATTGTCCTTGCTAGCCTAGGAAACATGATAGCTCTAACATGAATTTCCTGAATGATTGACCTAATTATTGCTTTGGCTGGTCTATTCTTCTGTTGGAATATAGCACTATTCCTTTCTTACCAAATATTGTAAACTACTGATATTAAGGACATTTTGCATAATTCTGCTTCTCCACTTCTACCTTTAGCTCTTTTTTCTATCCATGCCAATTCTTCCTTCCATCCTAGCTTTGTTCTTTGAAATCCTTGCCATTTTAAGAGTTGTTGTCATATGGTTGATGTCACCTCACATTCAAAAATAGACGTTGCACAGTTTTAGCTTCTCTTTGACATATTGAGCATGCGGTATCAATGTGTATCCCCCATCTTGCTAGCCTTTCTTTTGTTGCTAGCCTTTCCTGTATTGTCAATTTTAACATGAACTTCCACTTTGGTAATCCATAATTGTTGCATATTAACCTTATCCATGGTACTTTCTGAAAATCCCCTTGCATAGCTTTGTGTATGTGCTTTATAGAAAAATTTTCCATCTTTCTCACTTCCTCTTCTGTATATGCAGCAGTGTCAAAATACTTCCTTGTCTTGAAGATCTGCTGTATGACCCATGATGCATTCTTTGGTATTGTGTCTCATACTAGTTTCCCCTTTATGTAATATATGTTGACCTATTGAATCCAGAACTTGTCTTTCTTTTTGCATATATTCCATAGTAGTTTACATATAGCTGCTTTATTCCATATCTCTACATTGATGAAGTTTAAGCCACATGCTATCAATGGACAGCATAGTTTTTCTCATGCAATGAGTGCCTTATTTGTAGGTTCTGCATTGCCTGACAATAAGAATCTTCTATTGTGTCGATGAATTGTATGATCTTCTTTGGTAGAATGAAAACATGAGCCCAAAAGTTTTGGATTGCAACCAATACACTCTTAATTAACACTTCTCTTCCGGCATAGGGTAAAAACTTTGTTGTACAACAATGTATACTATTCAGCATTCTGTCAATTAGAGGCTCACATTTGATTATTGATAGCTTTTTAGTACTCAGTGGTACTCCTAAATACATGAAGGGTACCTATCCCTTGGTGTATCCAACATGTCCATAATTTTCTTTTGAGTTATGAAATCCACTCCATCAAAGTATATGCAGCTCTTATTTGGGTTTTCTATTAGCCCTTATGCTCTAGAGAAGATTTTGAATTGTTGGTGTAATGTCCGTACTGATTTTATGTCTTCCCTGCAAAAAAGTAACAAATTGTCAGCAAAACCTAAGTGCACTAAGTTGACTTAAGCATACTTAGGGTGGTATTTGAATTCTTTCCCCTGTTTTAAGGATTTCAGTAGCCTACTCAGATACTCCATTGCCATCACAAACATAACTGGTGACAAGGGGTCACCTTGCCTCAATCCCCTCTTTGCCCAAAAGGTTTTGTTGGTTGTTCATTTATTACTACAGTATAAGCTACTGTAGTTATACACTGCATTATCCATCTGACAAATTTCTCTGGGATCCTCAGCAGCTTCATCACTTGTTCAACATACACCCATTCCATCGAGTCATATGCTTTTTGCATACCAATTTTAAGCACATATCTAGGTGATATGCTCTTTCTCCCATATCATTTGATCAGTCCGTGCCCCGTAATGATATTATCAGTAATCATCCTTCCTGGTACAAAAGCTATTTGGCTGTTATCTATGATATCTGGCATGATTTCCTGTAGCTTTGCAGTTAAGATCTTTGATATCATCTTGTATATGACTATGCATCAAGATAAAGGCATGTACTCCTTGATGTTAGTTGGGTTCTTTACCTTAGGAATCAGAGTGATAGTTGCACAGTTTATAGTGTTACACATTTCAATGGTTACAAAAAACTCCAGCACTACATCAGTGACCTCCTCTCCAAGTATGTTCCATGTCTTCTTGAAGAAATGGGAGTTATATACATCATATCCTGGTGTCTTGCTATCATCAATGCCTTGCAATGCTTTGAGCACTTCCTCTTTTGTGATTGGTTTGATTAGCTGCATTAGTTGTTGTATGTTTAAAGTATGTCCATTCTACATCACATCTGGATCAACTATTAGTAGTGTTGAGGTTGTTGTACCAAGTAGTTCTTTTGTAAAAGCTTAGAATCTTCAACTATTAGTAGTGTTGAGGTTGTTGTACCAAGTAGTTCTTTTGTAAAAGCTTAGAATCTCCTCTTCTACCACCTTAACATATTATGTTGGAATCTCATATGTAATTCTTTTTAGCTCTAGCAAATTATGCTATAATATTTTCGGAATCTTAAGAGCGTTTTTTGTTTTACTTTTATCTTTTCATAAAAAGTGGATATATTTTGATTACTTTTGAAGTTATGGCTACTTTTCAATTACTAGTTGTAAATCCGGCTATTTATGATTTTTGAATTTTTTACCTCATATAGCAAAGGTCAATACTTTATTTATTTTAAATAAATACTATTTAAAAAATTATATTCTATAGATACCTTTTAAGGTTTATAGCAAAATATTTAATTTTGGTTTTCCTCCTAGACCTAAGCCACTAAATACGCTAATTAGTTACATTTTTTTCTTTCTCTCTATACTTTGATACATCCCATTCTCCAAAATTTTCGTGGACCTCTTCCTCTAATATCAACTCTATTTTCTCCCAAAGTTTCCTCGACATCTTCCTCTAATTTCTCTTTCTTTTTTCCAAAATTCTCATCTTTGATCAAAGAAAGAAGATATGAAGAAGATTAGTGCATACGAGAATTCATGGGTTGATCAGTGGGACTATAATAATACAGAACCACATTCCAAAGACACCAAAAAAAGTAATTCTGGTTGTGATGGCGGAGAGGCAAAGAAGGTGGAAGATTGTGCAATTAAATATAGCAATAGTTCGTTAAGCCTGATCTCACCAGAATTGGAAGATGTCATCTTGCTAGACAACTCAGAGTTAAATTACCACGAAGGCGGCGGGTTTTCACTACAGGCTTCCGGTAAACAGCAGATTCGCCGGAAATTATGGGTTGTTCTTGAACAAAAACAATAAAGTTTGGGGGCGAGCAACTTGATTTTCTGTTAATATATTCCAATGTATTTTCATGTATTTCATTGTATTCATTGTCTTTTTTTTCATTGTAATTCAATGTATGTCATTATATTCCATGTATTTCATTTTATTCTCTGTCTTTCTCATTGAATTTCAATGTATCCCGCTGTATTCTATGCATTTCAATGTATTTACTGTCTCGCTATATTATATGAATTTATTCATAAGTTTTTTTTAATTAATATAATTCATGTATTCATATGTATTACACAATTTCTCTAAAGATTGCTATATTTTTAGGTATTTTTAGTTAGAATTGTTTATAACTGAAAATACAAATTTTGTGTGTTATAATTGAGTGGGAGTTTATTATATTAATTGATTCAATTTCCATTTTAAAAACAGCATAATCCCCTATTTTACGCCGTGAATACAATCAAATACAATAGCGTATTTCCGGATTACTGGACTTTCCTGATTCACGCCTATTTTTGCTACTGTATTCAGAAAATGCTAGTATTCCGATCGATTCTGTTCCACTGCATGCTAAGACTGTTTCATCGACCAACAAGACCGACACTGTTCCATTGACTCCCAAGGCCGATACTGTTCCATTGCCATCTCCGTTTGCAAAGATGGTCATTTCCCCCATCTCTGAAAGTGTAGCTAAAAGTCAAGGACCTCCAGATGTACCATTGATTCCGATGGTACAACTTAATAGTGGAATCGAGCACATGCAGCACCAGCCACGACCTGCAATTGCAGATCCAGAGAAGAAGACCAAAGTGGAACCAACTAAGGGTTGGGCAAGTCTGTTTCAGAAGAATAGACTTGCTGCTAATGGCATGTCTCTGGAGTATATCCCACCAACGATTATTAATGGCAAACCAGTGGGTCAGTTGCTCAAATAAGAAGTGGTGGAAGAGGAACAAAAATGGAAGTGTGCATTAGTTGTATTTGTATTAGGAAATATTCCTGGATTCAATGCTATGAAAAGGTTTATAAACCTTCATTGGTCCCATGTGCCTGAACCGGATCTCTATTATCATGAAGAAGGTTATTACATTGCTAAATTCCAATCTCTTGATGATGATAAGGAAGTCTTATGTGCAGGACCATATTCTATTGCAAATAGGCCTATGATCTTGAAACAATGGTCGGCTGATTTTGATTATAAGGCTGCTTTCCCTACAGAAATTCCCCTGTGGGTTAAATTTCCTAATCTTCCTATGTCATGCTGGGGTAATAGGGCTCTTAGTCGAGTTGCTAGTGTTTTGGGTAAACCTATCTTTGCTGATGAGTGTACGACTAAACAAACTAGAATCTCATATACTCGGATCCTTATCGAGGTGAATGTCTCAAAAGAACTACCTAGTGAAATTGAGATAATGGATCCAGATGGGAAGCCTTTTCTGCAGGATGTTACCTACGAGTGGAAACCTTCCTATTATGGGAAATGCCTTACAGTTGGGCACAATTGTATGGCCAAACCTAACCAGCCTAACATCATACAGAAGCCTAAGGTGACTCAGGAATGGAGAGTTAAAGCTCAAGCTCATATTAATCAGAATAAGCAGGAAACTCATACTCAGCAACCAACTCTGAAAGAACAATGTACCACTGTGGTTACAGTTGAGGAATTGAGTAAACAGAAAGCTATTGGTACTCTTACAGCTCCAGTCTTTAACACTAAAAACATTCCACCCCTGTCTCCTGTTGTGATGTCAAATAGATTTGAAATAGGGTTAGTGAGTTGGGCAGATCACCTCTTAGATGAAGGGGGAACCAGTTATACCCAATGAAGTGGATATTTTGGAACATTAGGGGTGTAAATAAAAGGTTCAAGCAGAAGCAAGCTGAAGAATATTTTAGAGTCAATAAATTTGACCTTGTTGGTCTAGTAGAGACAAAAGTTAAACATGAAAATGCAGCAAAAATTTCTAGTTTCTTGTTACCTAACTGGGGTATGCTAGCTAACTACAATAGTGCCATAAATGGTCGAATTTGGATCTTATGGGATACAACCAAGCTCTTGGTTACTGGTGTTCAGGAGGAGGCTCAATACATCCAGTGTAATGTTAGGAAGCTCAATGATGATCTTATCTGCTTCCTCACAGTGGTATATGGCCACAATGACATTGTTCAAAGGAAATCACTGTGGACATCTATTCAGAATCTGGCTGCTGGTATCACTGATCCCTGGTTAATAGCAGGTGATTTTAATGCCATTATGTCTAGCAATGATAGAGAATCTTGTCATCAAGTTAAACAAGCTGAGGTTACTGATTTTATGCAATGTGTGCAACAGTCTGGCTTAACGGAACTTCCCTGGAAGGGAGACTATTTTACCTGGACTAACAAGCAAAGTGGAGATGATAGAGTGTCCAGTAGCTTTGGTAACTGTGAGTGGATGATGAAATGGAGCCATGTGCACACTGTATATGGAGTTCCTTTAATCTCTTATCATAACCCCATGTTGCTTACCTTGATAGATGATATTGTAATCAAGAAAACTCCCTTTAGATTCTTTAATGCATGGATACAGCATGAGGATTTCCAACATCTGGTCAAGGTTAACTGGAATTTCAATGCTCAGCCTACCCTTCAAGGGGTGTGGAACAACCTCAAGGCCCTTAAACCAGTTTTGAAGTCTCTAAATACTAGGGAATTTAAGACAATTACACAGAAGATTGAGGTCAGTCGAAAGGAGCTGGTAGATATACAACACCAAATGTCCATCTCCTATTCTGATTCATTACAACTAAGAGAAAAAGATCTGTTACTGCAATTGGAAAAATGGTCTTTGATTGAGGAATCAGTATTACAACAGAAATCTCGAGCAAGATGGATCCAGTTAGGGGATTGTAACAACAAATACTTTTCTGCTGTAATGAAAGAGAGAAACCAGTATAAGAGGATTACTGAGTTGATCACAGATGGAGGCTTGAGGATTACTCATCCAGATGATCCGAAGAAGGAAATCAATGCTTTCTACAAAACACTTATGGGTACATCAGCTCATTCCCTCCCAGCTGTTAACAGACTGTACATGACCAATGGTCCTACATTATCTCATCAACAGAAAATGGAATTGGCTGCAGACATCAGTGACACTGAGATCTTGGAAAGTTTAAAAGCAATTGGTAGTGATAAAGCCCCAGGTATTGATGGTTTCAATGCCCTATCTTTAAACAAACTTGGCACACTACAGGGAAACAGGTAATGCAAGCAGTCCAGAATTTCTTTGCAACTTCTAAAATGTATAGACCAACAAACTGTGCCTCCCTTACTTTGATTCCTAAAGTTCCCAACCCACAAACAGTCAAGGAATTTCGACCAATAGCTTGCTGTTCAGTTTTGAACAAAATTATTTCCAAGTTGCTGCCCAATAGATTGCAAAGAGTTATATCCAGTATCATATGCAATGCACAAGCAGGCTTCATTCCAGGGAGAAGAATTGCAGATAATGTCATTTTGGCTCATGAACTAGTCAAGCACTATACAAGATCTTACATATCACCTAGATGTATGGTCAAGATTGATCTCCAGAAGGCCTATGATTCAGTCGAATGGTGCTTCCTACAACAAGTAATGGAGGCCCTAGATTTTCCAACCAGATTTATAAATTGGATCATGGAGTGTGTGCAAACTGTCAGCTATATAGTGATAGTTAATGGGGAAACTACAGAACCCTTCCAAGCAGCCAAAGGTTTGAGACAAGGTGATCCTATATCACCATTCTTATTTGCTACAGTGATGGAATACTTAAGTCGATCTCTGGCAGAACTGAAGAAAGCTAAGGAGTTTACTTTTCATCCTGGATGTAAAAGGCTTGGAATTACTCATCTAAGTTTTGCTGATGATCTCTTGTTGTTCACTAAAGGAGAAAGCCAAGCTGTGAAGACTTTGTTTGCATATTTTTCCCACTTCACTGCAGCCTCTGGAATGAAAGCCAACATGCAGAAGAGTGCTGTGTATTTTGGAGGAGTAAAACCTGAACAGCAACAACAAATCCTTGCTCATCTTGGTTATGTACGTGGTGAACTACCCTTTAAATACTTGGGTGTCCCACTAGCTACCATAAAACTATCTGTGTTCCAGTGGCAACCACTGATCGACAAGATCACTGCCAGGCTTACATCCTGGACTGCTAAGCAATTGTCCTATGCTGGTCGAATGCAGTTGGTTCAGTCAGTTATTTTTGGCATACAATCGTACTGGGCTCAATTGTTTCTCTTTCCTTCAAAGGTCATAAAATTGATAGAAGCGATGTGTAGATCCTTTATATGGTCTGCCTCAGCTAATATTACTAGGAAAGCATATGTGGCATGGGACAAGATCTGTCTGCCAAGGTCTGCTGGAGGTCTGAACTTAATCAATCTTCTGCTGTGGAATAAATCTGCTGTAGCAAAACTGGCCTGGGACTTGGCTCACAAGAAAGACTTATTATGGGTAAAATGGATCCACACAGTGTATATCAAACAACAACAACTGGAATACATCAATATCCCCAAACAAGCTAGTTGGATGGTCCGGAAGATCATTGAGAGTACTAGGTTATTGCAACAATATCAGCTGTTGTATAACAATGCATGTTCTGTAGATTAATCTACCTTCAACAAATTGGTCAATTACCTAGAGTACCGTGGAAAAATTTAACCATGCAGAATGCTGCTCGACCTAAAGCACTCTTCAACCTCTGGCTGATGCTCCAAGACAGACTCCCTACTAAAGAGAGGTTGATCAAATGGCACTTGATAGTTGATGCTAATTGTGTTATGTGTCAACACACAATGGAGACTAGAGATCATTTGTTCCTGTCCTGCTCATTCGCTGAACAACTGAGATATCACATATTGCAATGGCTTGGAATATCTCAACATGCTGGACAGTCTTGGCCACAATATGTAAACTGGATCACTGAGAAATCCAAAGGAAAATCTCCACAAGCTCACATGTTCAAAATGGTATTTGCAGAGATGTGTTACGCCCTGTGGTTGGAAAGGAATGCGCGAATATTTAGAAACACTTCCTGTCCCAGTGAAGTATTACTTAGGAACATTGCTTACATTTGTAACGTTAGAGCAACCCCTAGAGTTAGGACATACCTTCAACAATATTTTTTGTAACTTTTGAACTTTAGGTATAGTCAAGTTAGTCAACTTTACTTGAATTTTTTGATAGGCAGTTTGGGTACATAAGTGACCTATGGAATTGTAAGGGAACACTTTGGTGATTAATATAAATTTTAATTACCAAAAAAAAAAAGAGTGTTCAATATTTCCGTTTTCGATTAATTTTCTGACATATTTAAAAATTCATAGGCGGTGCGAAGGAGACGATCTAAGAGCTCATGCATCTATGATTGCCTGAAATTCAGCTCCGGCAAGCCGGAAACTGCCACGTCAGCATCAGCGTCGTCGTGTGTGTCAATTGTTGACTCTGCTGCCTCCGGCGACATCTGAAGCCGTGAGAGAGACTGTTTGGAGGAAGATGAAGGCTATTGGCTCAGCGGCTCACATGCGGCGGAGAGCTGAAGCGATATTGAAGGTGCTGATGTGTCATGGTTGTGCTTCTGAAGTTAGGATTCATTGGTTGCTTGGTGATAGCCCTGATACCAGCAAAGCCTTAAGAATGTCTCTCTCTCTCACACACACACAGTGTGTTGAGATACATGATGTTGTATCATATTGTAATAGTGTATACATAATGTATTTATAGTGTATAGTTGGTATACAATTGGGCAATGATGATAAAACCTACATTTGGGCTTTTCCCGAGTCCAATACCGAGAGTCATATCTGAGCCCAGATATGTGACCCATCTGTGACCCGTCCATTCTTTATTAAAATGGGTCAATGACCCTACCCACGTGTGAAAATATAAATATAGGGGTCACCGACTTATGTGACCCCCGGACTTCATTTCTTTATTTTGGTTTCTCGGTTAATGTGATATTTTCTCTCTGGTATTCCAGAGTCTTCTCACCTACTCTCCTCATTCTCTCTACTTTCTCTCTCTATAATCTGTATGATTCTCTCGTATAATCTTGATATTAACATGGTATCAGAGCCTCCTAGACGATCCGATCATGTTTCTAAGTATTCGTGTTCATGGATGAAGTCTGTATAGAGGTTTTTTTTTTGGGGGTGATTTCTGAGACCGCTTCGTCAATGATGATTTTTGTCCATTGGAAACTTTTCTAAGTGTATCCGAGTGTGTTTTTCTCTATTATACACTCCGGAAAGACTTTGTGATGATTTTGGACGGTTGATTTTGATGACTTTTCGGCTTCTAGGGTTTCTGACGGTTTGACCTACGGTTTTACCGCATTCCGGTAGTTCGATTGTCATTCTCTGGACGGTTTGGGTGTTTTTCCGACCTCCTTCACCGACTCTCTGGTAAAGTGTTTTTGATTTCCAAAAATTTAAACCTAGGGTTTGAGACCTAGGGTTTCTCTGTGTTTGAAGGCCGATCTTCTCCGTTGCGAAGAAGGAGGGTAACTCTGTGTCCTTCTTCTCGATTTATGTGTGCTTATCTGACTTTGTAATTGTGAATATCTGGTGGTATCTTTGATTACTTGACCTGATTGTTGTTCATCTGTTGGTTATTGTGTTTGTACACTTGTTCTGCTGTTTGTTGACAAGTTATTTGTCTAAGCCGGTTTTATTATGGCTGCTAGCACAAGTACTGGTGCTTCTAATACTGTGGATTCCTCTAGTCCACTTTTTCTGTATTCATCTGATCTCCCTGGGGTACCTCTTGTCCCCATCCCATTTTCGGGTACTGGTTATGGAGGTTGGAGACGAAAAATTCTTGTTGCCTTGTCGGCTAAAAATAAAATCAGCTTTGTTGATGGCACCTATGCCCGTACCACTACCAATGTTCCTCAACAGAGGTTATGGGATAGGTGCAATAATATGGTGATCTCCTGGTTGATTGCCTCCCTTTCCCCTTCTATTGCTGAGTTTGTACAGTATACTGATACTGCACAGCGTATTTGGACCCAATTCCAAACTAGGTATGGGACTGCCAATAGGTCCAAAATATATGAGTTGAAGAGAGAACTGTCTCGTATCTCTCAAGGACCCTCTGATGTTGCTTCCTATTTTAACAAATTGAAAAGTGTGTGGGATGAGCTTGATTTTATGTGTGTCAATCATGGTATGCAATGTACATGTGGTGCTAAGGAAGGTATAGTTAAGGAATGTGATGATAACAAGGTGTTTCAGTTTTTGATGGGTTTAAATGAGGTGTATATGGGTGTTAAGAGCAATATATTGATGATGCAGCCTCCTCCTTCCCTTGACAGTGTGTACAATATTGTTTTAAATGATGAGATGCAAAGACAAGTACAGTCTCCATCTCAATTTGATCCTGCCTCTGTCTCCTTTAATGTGCACACAAATAAGCAGCCTGTTGCATTCAACAAGGCCACAGTGCCTGCTGCCCCTCCTCCTTTCAGACAGAGGGTTAATTTTGATCAAACAAAAGGGACTTTGTTCTGTCGATACTGTAAGAAGTCTGGACACTTAATTGATAAGTGTTTCAAGCTACATGGGTATCCACAGAGTCCCACATTTAACAAGGGAAGGAGGTCTGCTGCTGCCCATCTGAGTAGTGATTTGGATTCTAATAATTCTGATGGTATTTTGCCTGTTCCTCAAGGGAATGCTTTTGTTGACCATCATTCTGCTACAAGCTTAAATGGTCCAAGCTCTGTGATCCCTGGGTTGAGCAAGCATGATTATGACCAGCTGATGATGATGATACACCAGTCCAAGCTGGGTGAATCCACTGCTCAAGCTCCCTCTCCCTCATATGCAAACTTTGCTGGTACATTGTTGACTGAGAATCCTGTATCTGATTCCAAACTTTGTTTGCTCACCCACATTAATTCTATCACATGGATAATAGATTCAGGCGCTTCTAATCATATGACTTATGACAAAAATTTACTTTTTAATATTGTTCCTTTACCTCTGCCTTACCTTGTTAGTCTTCCAAATGGTTATAAAGTTAAAGTAACCTGTACTGGCTCTTTTGCCTTGACTCCCTTCATTACTCTTCACAATGTGCTGCTTGTTCCATCTTTTAAACACAACTTGATATCTGTTCACAAGTTAGTGAAGCAGTTACATTGTATTGTCATGTTCACTGAACATTCCTGTTTTCTACACATGATACAGAACCCTTCTCTGAGGAGGCCACTGGATCTTGGTAGACATTCTGCTGGACTGTATAAACTAGATTGGTCTCCTTCTTCCTCTACTCCTTGTAATCCTGTTTCTGTTGCTTGTACTACTAGTAATAAACAAGCTATTTCTTGTAATGCTAGTAATAAACAAGTTGTTTCTGCACCTTCTTGTAATGATGATCTTTTATCTGAACAAATGACTGTTTCTATGCATTCTCATGTTAATAGTTCCAATTGTAATAATGATTTTAAATCTGATATGAATTACACTTGGCACTTGAGACTTGCACACATTCCATTTGCTAACATGAAATGCGTTTCTGGTCTTCCTTTCCAATGTGCTTCCAAACAGTCATTTCCTTGCTCTGTCTGTCCTATGGCCAGACAAACCAGGCCTCCTTTTTCTGATAGTTCTATTAGAACTTCTAAACCTTTCCAACTGATTCATGTGGATACCTGGGGACCTTACCATACTTCAACTTCTTCTGGTTGTAAATACTTTCTTACCATTGTTGATGATTATTCAAGGGCAACCTGGACACATTTGTTAGGCTCCAAAAGTAATGCTTTTTCTATGCTGAAATCTTTTATTGCCATGGTTAGAACTCAATTTAGTTCTGTTGTTCAGACTGTTAGAAGTGATAATGCTTTGGAGCTGGGTTCTAGCACTAAGGGGATCTCTTTCTTTAGCAGTCAGGGTATCATTCATCAAACATCTTGTCCTCACACACCTCAACAAAATGGTGTAGTTGAGAGAAAACATAGGACCCTTCTTGAGGCTTGTAGAGCTTTGCTCTTCCAATCTGGCTTGCCAGTATCCTTTTGGGGGGATTGTTTACTGACTGCTACTTATCTCCTTAACAGGGTCCCAACCAGATTACTACATAACAAGTCTCCTCATGAGATTCTGTATGGCCATGTTCCTTCCTATGCTCATTTGAGGGTCTTTGGTTGCCTAGCTTATGCCACTGTTCCTATCCCTCAAAGGGACAAATTGAAACCTAGGGCTATTCCTTGTGTTTATCTGGGATATCCTTTTGGTAAGAAGGGTTACAGACTTTATGATTTTACTTCCAAGAAGTATTTAGTCTTCAGGGTTGTCCAGTTTCATGAATCAGTTTTTCCTTTCAAAAATGGCTCTCTCTCTGTTCCTCCATCCTCTCCTACTTTTCCTTTCATCCATTCTGGAGAACATGATGATAACTCTAATGGTTCTGATTCTCCTATTCCTTCCTCTCCTTCTGCTTCTGATTCACCTGTCCATCCATCTTCTTCTGTTCCTATCTTGGATACTATTTCTGTTCCAGCTCTTAGGAAATCTAGCAGAATTCATAATCCTCCTTCCTACCTTAAGGATTATGTGTGCCAACTTCCTGCTTTCTCTGGATCTTCTTCCTCCTCTTTGGAAGTTGAACCTCAATACTATTCTCAGGCAGCATCTGTTCCAGCTTGGCAAGCTGCCATGAGATAGGAGTTTGAAGCCTTGGACACAAACCAGACTTGGGATGTTGTTCCTCTTCCTCCTGGTAAGAAGCCTATTGGTTGCAAATGGGTTTACAAAATCAAATATAAGGCAGATGGCACTGTTGAAAGGTATAAGGCCAGGTTGGTCATAAGGGGTGACACTCAAGTTGAGGGGATTGACTTTACTGAAACTTTTTCCCCTGTGATAAAAATGACCTCTGTCAAGTGTCTCATTGCTGTGGCTGTCAAAAACCACTGGCCCCTATTTCAGTTGGATGTGAATAATGCTTTTCTTCATGGTGATTTGGATGAAGATGTTTATATGAAACTTCCTCCTGGTTTGTCTATCTCTACTGATTCTGGTTCTCCTTCTTCTCCTTCTCCTCCTTTGGTTTGCAAACTCAAAAAATCTTTGTATGGGTTAAGGCAAGCCTCTAGGCAGTGGTATGCTAAGGTATCTTCTGCTCTTTATTCCAGAGGTTATCATCATTCTCTCAATGATTACTCTTTGTTTCTCAAAGGTAAACCTGGATATTTTGTGGTAGTTGCTGTGTATGTAGATGATATAATTCTGACTGGGGATGACAGTGATGAATTGACTGTTTTGAAGCAATTTCTTGATGCTCAGTTCAAAATCAAGGACCTTGGGTCCTTGCATTATTTTTTGGGTCTTGAAGTGTTTTCTGTCCCAGGTGGGATGCACCTTAATCAGCACAAGTATATCTCTGATTTGTTGCAGCAATTTGACTGTGTAAATGTGTCATCTGTTGTATCTCCTTTGGACATCAATGTGAAATTACATGCTGATTCTGGTGATCTTTTGCCCTCTCCTGATCAGTACAGGAGCCTTGTTGGCAAAATGCTCTTCTTGACTCATACCAGGCCTGATATTTGTTATGCAGTTCAACATCTGAGTCAATTTCTTAAGTCCCCCAGACTTCCCCATATGAATGCTGCCTTACATGTGTTGAGATATTTAAAAGGCACTCCCTACTTGGGTTTATTCTTTTCTGATCATGCTGATTTTTCTGTTACTGGTTATTCTGATAGTGATTGGGCTGCCTGCCCCGACACTAGACGTTCTGTTACTGGTTTTTGTGTTCTTTTGGGTGGTTGTTTGGTAAGTTGGAAATCGAAGAAACAGCCCGTTGTTTCTCTTTCCTCTGCTGAGGCAGAATATCGTGCCCTGAGCAAGGTTGTGGCTGAATTAACTTGGCTGTGTCGCTTGTTGGGTGATCTTGGGGTTCTTGTTTCCACTCCTATTTCTGTTTATTGTGATAGTATGGCTGCTGTGCATATTGCTAACAATCCTGTTTTTCATGAACGCACGAAACATATCGAGGTGGATTGTCATTTTGTGCGGGATTTGTTGCTTTTTGGTTTCTTGCGGTTGCTTCATGTGCCAACATCTCGTCAGCTGGCTGATTTGCTCACCAAGCCACTTCCGGGTACTCTATTGGCTCTGCTGCTTTCCAAGTTGCAAGTGGTTCCCCCCTTCCAACTTGAGGGGGGGGGGTGTTGAGATACATGATGTTGTATCATATTGTAATAGTGTATACACAATGTATTTATACTGCATAGTTGGTATACAATTGGGCAATGATGATAAAACCTACATTTGGGCTTTTCCCGAATCCAATACCGAGAGTCATATCTGAGCCCAGATATGTGACCCATCTGTGACCCGTCCATTCTTTATTATAATGGGTCAATGACCCGACCCACGTGTGTAAATATAAATACAGGGGTCACCGACTTATGTGACCCCCGGACTTCATTTCTTTATTTTGGTTTCTCGGTTAATGTGATATTTTCTCTCTGGTATTCCAGAGTCTTTTCACCTACTCTCCCTCCTTCTCTCTACTTTCTCTCTCTATAATATGTATGATTCTCTCGTATAATCTTGATATTGACATAGTGCACATAAAACAATTGCATTGATAGTCTAATTTTGTGAATTTTTTGTATCTTTGGTTTATGTTTCAGATTGTTGAGACTAGATGAAGTGAAGAGGACACGGGCAGGAGGTCGCACAGATCCTTATGTTTATGTGGTAAATTAATTAGTTATGCATTAGTTTATGGGTCTAATAACTTTATTTGAGATATGGAACAATTAATTTGACTGCTTTTAAGTTTTTCCTTTTAAATACTCGTCCATTTATAAGTTTGACTTAACACAATTTCTAAGAAAGAAAAAAAAATGGAACATGCTATGGTATTTGTGATTTACTTTAAATTGCATCTCAGTACCATACCAGTATATATTCTGACAATACTATGAAAACTTTCGAACGAATTACTATGCTTCTTGAGTATTATGTGGTAAATTAATTTGGGAGAAATTAAAAATAGTTAGATTTATAAATGATCGTTCAAAAATAGTCTAATTTTAAAAGTAATTGAAATTTAGCCATTTTTTATATAAAGATAAATTTGAGCAAAAATACTGTTCAAAATTCAAAAAATACGCCAGTATATTATGTTAGAGTTCCAGCATAAGTATACTTGAACTCCAACATATTATACTGGAGTTCCAGGATAAGTATGCTGGAACTCCAGCATAATAGGATGGAGTTCCATCATAAGTACACTAGAACTCCCGCATAATATACTGGAATTCTAGCAAGTATACTGGTCCAGTATAATATAATGGAGTTTGGAGCACCGATGCTTCAGTCTCTAGAATGTCAGACTGGATCTACCAAAGTATACCGATCCAACATAATATATTGGAGTTCATACATAGGTGCACCGAACTCCAGTATATTATGCTGGACCGGTGCATAGTAACTATTTTTTATTGAATTGGTAAACGTTGACTAGTTTTGGTTGACCGATCCAAAATCTAGCTATACCTAGCTATTTTTACAATTAATTTGCATTATCTTTTGGAAAAATAAGGCTTAGAACCTTTTGCCATCCAAAAATCTTATGTATAAGCGATTCCGTTGTTATTTACGTCAAAAACAAATTCTGAATTTGAACTTTATGCGTTTAAATTCAAAATTCAACCACAAACCACTGGATTTACCTAGTTTGAAATATATTATTTTATATTTATTTCATGCATCTTTTAAAACATATCGAAGCTAATAATATAGTGTTCTATGTTGAGTAAACTGCATTGCCTTTATGACTAGCAAATATATAGGATTAATTCCGTTCAATATTATATGTATGGCCGCAGCTTACAATTTTAATCTAGATTATTATACTGTATTATTGACCAAAATCTACGTCGGCTTATATGACATCTCAATTTGACAAAATCTTTGATACTGTGACCCGCCATATATGGAGAAGTCATAATTAACAAAGTCAAAAAGACTCCAAACCATGGGGAAAGGGCAACAAAAAACTCTAATGTCAAATCCATTTTGAAGAAACAAAAATTTCAAACTCCCCTATAAATTTTTTATATACTCAGCAAATTCCTCTCCTCCTTTTGTCAACTATCTTTAAGAGCTCTTGCACTTATACTTCTCTCTCCAAAATTTCCAAAAATCCATGGGGAAATGCATGGAAATGGTGGATGTAGGTGTAAGAATAGTAGCTAGGTTTCATTCTCATTGCCCTCAGACTGGTCGGATGTATTATCACCCACCTTCCAACATCAACAACAACAACATACTCAGTGGAATTCCAACCTCCAACATTCATGACAATAATGCTTCCGATTTTCGTCGTCGTGGCCAAAATGAGAAACTTGGGCTGATTGATCATCACCATGATCAAGAAAGTTCAAACTCTATAGGAAGTTGTGGTGTCAAGACTACTAACATGCATGTTGATACTGCTGATTTCATCGTTCACACTTTGGACTAAGCCTATGTATGTAAGAATTGTTTATTGATGGTAAACGATTGAAAGAGAAAATACAGTGGTTTGGGATCTTCTATGTCAGTTTATATAAGTTAAAATCCTTGTTTTATTGTGTGGTAATTATTGTGTAGAGTGCTTATGACTTGCAGGTTTGATTTCATGTTTGAAGGAATATGAAAGAAAGAAATAGAAATTAAGAGAAGATCGTGTGACTTGATCAACGTTAACTCTATGTACATACAAATTGTATGAATTGAAATGTTTTGTGCTTTATATGACGATATGCTTCTTGCTCCAATAGTTGCTGCTCTTTTTCTTTTTTTTCCTTTTCTTGCTCCATTGCATGCATACAGTAAGAAATCAACTATTCGGACTGGAATTTTCTTTTTTCAGATCACAACTAAGTTGCAGCTGATTAGAAGCCATAAAAAAGAAAAGAAAAGAAAAGTAGAAACAACAAGCACAACCATCATTCATCAAGTATCAAGCATAAAATCAAAAAGCACATAAAGTGCAAGCTAAATACGGACTCTGATTAATCTGAAATTTCGTAGGTCCGTAGTAAACGGTCTAGTAACCAATACTCATTGCTTCACTATGACTTCGGGTTCATTTTTTGATTTTTTGGATTCATGCAACCTTAATTTGTGATTATATCCACTTTTTTCATGTACATGCTAATTTTGTAAATTTTTTTTGACATACACCAATTGCCCTGAAATTTCATATATTTATAGGAAATGATCTAGTGATCAATACTGATTGGTTCGCCATGACTTTCATGATTCATTTTATGGCGTTTTGTGATCATATAATACAAATTTATGATGATATTCATTTCTTGTGTATTAGTACATACCTTTCTTGAGCTTTCCTTAGATTAATACAACATCACAATATTTCTAGCGAATTCAATCTATAAGAATATAGGGAATAATCAAATATTAATTGGAAGGATTCTCATGATATAACTCTCTTGGGAATTTCGAGTAAAAATCTAATGCAAGGCTCTACAATGGTAATCCCTTCCTCCCTCAACCAATTCAACAAGAAACTACCCGAATTAGTTCAACAACTCCACATACTACCACCTATTGGCACATGCATGGTCTATCTCCAACCCCACAATATACTTAGACATATAACATCTTGCAGGAAAGCTTAAAAGAAGGACTTACCCAGACAGATAATGGTTTAGCGAGTGACTTCCATGATTCTTGAAGATTGGGGCAAGATTGGATAAGTACAATTGCTACGTCTTCTCTCTCCCTCTCTCTGTATCTCTCTCTCACACACACACACACAGATACTCTTTTCTCTATAAACATCTAATTTTTTCCTTCAAAACAAGCCCCAAAGACTTTAAATCAAAATGAGGTCGGATTATAAAAATAAAAATAAACCCTCCAAACTCAACTTTACGGTCAAAGAGTGGACCGCAGAATAGATATGCGGCCTGCAAAATGGACCGCAAAAATCATTCCAAAAACTGGACAAGTCTGCGGTCCACAAACCAGTTATGCGGCCCCGAAATGGACCTTGCGAACTCAACTTTGCGTTCACAGAGTGGACCGCAGAATAGATATGTGGCATGCAAAATGGAACATAAAAACGATCCCAAAAACTGGACAAGCCGGGACAAGTCTGCGGCAGGTCTGCAGTCCACAGACCAGTTATGCAGCCACGAAATAGACCGCAGAACTACCCTCCAAAATTATTCATGCTAGATCTATGTCGGCAGTTTGGATTGAGAAATGGAAATTCGTGGTGCCTTTGTTGTATCATTTTTGTGTGTTAGGTATGTTAGGTGAGAACATTAAAAGCCCTTATTTATTGTGGTTGTAAATGCATTAGGGTTTCAGATTCAAATCGATGGTGGAGAATGACGAAGGAATGGTGATGTAAGCACAATCGAGTGAAAGTCTTAGAGAAACAGAGGGAAGTCAGTAGCGATTTTACCTAAGCATGGCAAATGAGAGACCAGCCGTTGAAGCATGAGAGACCATCAGTCAGAATCCTAATACCCAAAGGTCATTGCATTTGACCGATGGATATCGAATATTAACGGTGAAGCTAGCTAACGTCTTCATTCCTTATTCGATTTGAAAGAATGAAGGAACAAGTGAGATGAATTGAAGTTTCACATTTCGGTCTAGGGTTTAAGATTTGGGATTTTGAAATCAAATGGTGAAAACGGAAAAAGCAATGAGATCTGAAGTACATGAGAAAAATAGATAACCATGCATGCCATGGATTTGAAAGATCAAAGGCAATTTGAGGTTTCATATTTGGGGCCAGGGTTCAGATTTGGGGGATTTCAAACTTTATTGATGAAAGATGAAAGATTCAGTGAGAATCACAGATATGGTAGATGGGAGGATGAATCTCTAGATAAATTAATGACCTTGCACGAATTTGTACAACGTCTTTTGATTGATTTGGCTGTGAGGTTGAGAGAAGTGAGAGAGAAAGAGTAAAGAAGGGCGGCTGGGTAGGGGATATGATTTTTAGAGTTTGGATATTAGGGTTGGTCTTTGAGGTTAAAGATGAGAGACGATATCTGGGCCGTTAGATATGATGTCCAATGACCCTGATAATGCGAGCATTTAAGGGTTTTGGGAAGGAATTTTGGTGGCCGTCCAATTATAGGATTTTGACGATGGAGATGATATCTTTGGGCGAGTGTTTAAAAAACCTACTCCATTTGGATCAGAACATTCATGTAACTTCTAGTAAGATGGAAAAGATATTTCCATGTGGATTTTTTGATGTGATTGAACACCTTCCAATCCACCTTGTACACGAGGCGCGACTTGGAGGCCCTGTTCAATGCAGATGGATGTATCCCTTTGAGAGATAATATTATAAGTTTGATGTAATTTTCTGTTTTATTTGAATGTTATGGGCTAACCTGAAATTATGTAGGATAATTTGCAAATGCAAACAATTTGTTAAGCAGAGGAATAGGATTGAAGTATCTATATGTGAAGCTTATCTTGCCAAGGAAAATGCTCATTTTTGTTCGTATTATTTTGAAAGCAATGTGCCATGTTCTAGGCTAGGCCCAACAAACACACAGTCGACCTTATGAATGATCCATTATATCTGTCTATGTTCATATTCAATCTACCAGGCCGATGTTCTAAGGATGTTATAAAGAGAAGTTAGAGTGATATGGAGTACAAGTGAGCTACACTTCATGTGTTACTAAATTGTCCCGAAGTTGTACCAATTCTCAAGTAAGTATTGATTTAGTAATTATCAAAATATAAAATTTTGCTATGATTATATCTCAATGCAACTACTAAAAATATTTGATGTGTCACAGTTACTTCGTGGGTCAATTTATCCATGATGTTGTATATACGACATTTGATACATGGTTCAAACAATTTATAAGTTTATCCTTAAAATATTCGAACACTATGTAGGTAAATAATGTTTGGAAGTTATACTAACTTATAAGTTTTTTTAACAATATATAGGTTAATGATCCAAATAATGGTGTAAATCAATTTTTGAAAGATATATCTTGGGGCCCTGGGGTTCATGTCACAACAATGTCTAAGTATGTTGTGAATGGTTACAAGTTCATACAGAGGACTGCTCTAAAAATTAAAAAAAAGCAACAACAGTGGGGTGTGGGTTCAAGGTGGTGATGGCAACCAAGTTGGAGATATTGATTATTATGGTGTGCTCAAAGAAATAATATAACTAGAATTACAGGTTGGCCATATAAGAAATTAATACTCTTTAGATGCAAGTGGTTTGACTCAAATCCAACAAGAGGTCAAGAGTACACAATCAATACAACATAATTTAGGTTAATTATACGAGGGAGTATGATCTCTATGATCCTTTCATAGTTGCACATAATGTTAGGCAAGTGTATTATGCTCTTTATCCATCGCGGCGGAATAAGTCTGATTGGTGGATTATAATCAAAACTAAGCATGTGGGTAGGGTCGAGTTGAGAATGTTTTAGATGTTGCAAAACGATATCTCCAGTGTTCACCAAATAGTGGATGAACTTTTAGAAAATGATTTAGAACATCTTGAACACATATTGGAAGAAGTTGATATAAATGAAGTAAGAATCATAGAAAACGAGGAAGAAGAATCAACCGAAAGCTCAAACTAGTGAGGAAGAAGAATTCTTTGACGAGGAACAATACGTCAATGAGCTTTAAAAAGTTGGTTTCTTTAATAACTCTCGTTTATAGCTAGTTTATTTATATGTTTCAATCTAAATATGTATTATATTATGCATATGACATGCAAGGGTCGAGGTAAAAATGACCCTAGTAGTTCTCGGGGTCGAGAAAAAGCTAGGAAGCCAAGGAGGAGGGTAGAAGATAATACTCAATATTTTCTACCCTTTTCTGATGTGCCTATGCCTATGTCTTTGCCTCCACTCCGAGGCTATTCTAAGCTTCCACAGCATCACACGCGCTACACCTTCATACAGACCCCAGGTCTTTCGTCACAATAAGACTATACGTCCGACATACAGTCTACCTACCTCACTACCACATGGATCACACCCATCAGTATCACATGGATAGCATCGGTCCATGTCACATCCACATGGATAACAACCATCAGTGTCACAGCCACTTGGGCCACAACAATCAGTATCACAGCCACTTGCGGTCCATCCAGCTATGTCGCAGTCACAGGGATCGCATATATCTTCATCAAGGACCCATCTAGTTCAGGTCTTCGCCTGCGAGATACTAGCACTGACCCCCTACACCTTCCATACATGCCTCTGATGTACATATTTTGGCCGGTGAAGCCTATGTTGACGAAGAGGTGCATTATAATCAATATGCAGGATCATCATAGTCCCTGAGGGTGATGGGTAAGAGTTATTTGTTATTTTTACGTTTATTACTTTGTACAGTTTTTACTAAGATATTAATTTGTTTTTTATTAACTTGTCGGTTCATCCCGAGTAATATTACTATGGGGATAATCACTAAAGCAACCAGAAAGCTTTATAATGACATTCTCGCTGAAGGAGCAAATTTTCAATGAATTTAAGGTATAAATGTTCCTTTAGGCAATATAATTATTTATATTTATGATATTTTCATATAGTATTTAACTTTTGAAATACAGAGCAAGTGTGTATGGTAACACCGCTATAGCGCAGACATGGCGGCAAATTTTAATCTCAAAGCTCGCAAGCGGTTGTCACATACTTTCTCCAAAGCTAGAAAGTTGACCCGGAAGCCTGACTGGTTACTTCAAAATTTATGGGAGGATTTGCAAAGGCAATGGCTTACTGCAAAGTTCTTAGAGAATAGTGAAAAAGGAAAGAAAGCTCGCGCATCTGAGAAGGGAGGATCTTTGCACACTGGAGGTGAGATCAACCTAGGGACAATAAAAAGAAGAATGGTACGTAATAGCTTAATTTACTTTAATTTTCAAAGTATATCTATTCTATTTATTAACTAAAATTTATGAGTTTTCAGAAAAAGAAGTTGGGGCGTTCGATCAACCAAGATGAGCTATTCAAGGAGACTCATATTGTGAAGAAGAAAAAAGACACAGATCAAGAAAAGTGGGTCGAGGGACGAGCCTCGACTGTACATGTAAGTTTTCACTTTTCATTAAGTATTTTTATTTACTTTTATATACATTTCGAAATACTAATTCAATTTACTTTTTCTTATAGGATCGCTTCACAACTGAAGTGGAGGAATTCATACGGATTTTTCTATTGGGCCAATCCTATGTTGGTCTGATACGAGTTGCTTCGGAGCAGCTTTGGTGGTACGAGTTTCACTCTTTAGATAGGCTAGCCTCAGTCAGCCACCTAATGAGTCGGGCGAGCCAAGCCAACCTCCAAACGAGGATGCTGAAAGAATATGGACGGAGGCTGTAGGCGGTCCAAAATGGGGGAAGGTATACGGGCTTCCTAATAAGAAATTACATCACTATAGGTGTAAAATGCAAGGAATAAGGACTTCCTCGCAAGCCGGGAAACTTGATGGGAAGAGCCTCTCCGCTATGCAGGAGATTGTGATAAAGCTTACATCCGAGCTAGAAGCGGCCAAGAAAAGAGAAAAGCTTAGAGATGCTCAGTACATTGGCATGAAAGCTCAGTAATAGGGCATGCAGAGCAACTCAAATCTCTCCTAGCTTTTACAGCTTTTCCGATTCCCCGGTCTCATGAGTCATTATCAGAGGCTCGCCTTCCACGTGCTCGTTCCTCCCATCCTCCAAGTGCTCGTTCCTCTCGTCCTCCCCGTGATCGTTCTTCCCGTCCTCGACAAGTAGACCCTTCTGAATACTGTTATGGTGATGAAAATTCGTTAGACGGATAACGATGTACACGAAACTCATTACTTTTAGACAATTGAACTAGACAAATACAATTGGTTTTCGAATGGGCTCGTAATAAGAGTTAACTTAGTTTGATTAGCTTAATGTGGTAATTCTATTGAACTTTAACCTTTGTGTTTTAATGTTGTTTTTGTGTTGTAATTGTTGTTGTTGTTGTTGTTGTTATTGTTGTGCTGATGTTGGTCTTTTTGTTGGAATTGTTGTTGTTGTTGTTGTTGTTGCTTGTAATAGGGTTTTGGTATGCCTGGCAGGTAGTGTAGCTGCCAAAACAGGCAGTTTCGGCCAAAATAACACACAAAAAAGCGACCAACTTTGGTCTCTATTTGGTCGCTTCTCATTTAAAAAAAAATTCCTGGGAAATAGTGACTAACGTTGGACGCTTTTTACCTAGATTTCTAAAATAGCGACTAATCTTGGTCGATGTTCCATTAAAAATAATAATTTCTGAAAATATACCGACCAATTTTAGTCGCTTATATTTTTAAAAAAATTAAATTCTTGAATTTAGCGACCAACTTTGGTCGCTTATCTTTTAAAAGAAATAAAAATTTAATAAAGAAACGACCAATCTTGGTCTCTATTTTTCAAATTTTAAAACATAATATTTGGATTAGCGACCAAAGTTGGTTGCTTTTTAATAATTAATAATAAATAAATAAAATTTATTTTACATTTAGAGACCAACATTGGTCGTCAAAATTATATTATTAAATTAATAGAGCGACCAAAGTTAGTCGCTATAGTCTTTACCAGGAATATTTGGTCCTTTTATCTTAGAGATCAAAGTTGGTCGCTAATTTCGACCAGACCTGTTTGATCGCTTTTTGGTCGCTTTTTGGCCAATAAACAACTAACTTTGGTCGCTTTTTGTGGTCACATTTTTTTCGAATTTCTAGCGGTGACTGGTTCTGAATCCACTGCTATAAATACTTGGTGCACCCGAGCTGTCATTTAGTTTGCCATTTGTTGCGCATATTATTGTAGGTGGTGTTGGGTGTTTACAGCTTCTTGGTGTTGAATAATAATGTTGTTGTTAAACTATTAATCTTGCACTCGTTCATTGGCATCTTATATTGGACTACGTAAATTCCTTTGTCATTTCTGTGGATAAGATCCTCAAAATCCTTGCTGCTGGAACTACCAAATATGGTAAAATTACGAAGCAGTTGTTAAGCTGTTAGAAATGAGACTAAGAAAAGAACTTCCACTGTTCATGTAACTTCCAACCAACAGATCCTTAAGTTGAACTCTATGTATTTCAAGTAAGGTTATTAAATTTTTAAGGTAGGACACGTTTAGGTATTTTCTGGAAAGTTACCATACGAGTTTTAATCAAAATGTAATTCTTGGAAATGCATGTTATATTTCGGGACCTTCTTAACGAGGAGGGGGATCGGAGCATAGAGCTAGGGGAGTTGGGGCATTCAGAGCGACATAGAGACCTTGGGTACTGCAGGCGCATTAGGGTGGAGGAGGTCTTAGGGGCGCTGCGTAGGATGAGTAGGGGTCGAGCAACCGGGCCTGACGAGATCCCGGTGGAGTTCTTGAAGTGCATGGGTAAATCTGGAGGGGAGTGGCTCTCTAGGTTGTTTAATGCGATCTTTTTAAGACTAAAAGGATGCCGGATGAGTGGCGGTGGAGTACAGTGGTGCCCTTGTACAAGAATAAAGGGGACATCCAGTGCTGCAACAACTATAGGGGTATTAAATTAATAAGCCACACGATGAAGGTTTGGGAGAGGGTGATTGAGGCGCGGGTGAGGGAGGCGTCAACTATATCTGGGAACCAGTTCGGTTTCATGCCGGGCCGCTCCACCACAGAGGCTATTCACCTAGTCAGGCGGCTGGTGGAACAATTTAGGGATAAGAAGAAGGACCTTCATATGGTGCTTATCGACTTGGAGAAGGCGTATGACAAGGTCCCGAGGGAGGTGCTATGGAGGTGCTTGGAGGCGAAGAGTGTGCTAGAAGCCTATATCAGAGTAATTAAGGACATGTACAATGGAGCTAAGACTAGGGTTAGGACGGTGGGTGACGAATCAGACCATTTTCCTGTGGTAATGGGGCTCCATCAAGGATCGGCGCTGAGCCCCCTGTTGTTCGCCTTAGTGATAGATGCTCTAACCCGACATATCCAAGGGGATGTGCCTTGGTGTATGCTCTTTGCTGATGATATAATATTGATAGACGAGACGAGGGCCGGTGTTAGTGAAAGGTTAGAGGTATGGAGACAGACCCTCGAGTCTAAGGGTTTCAAAATAAGCAGATCTAAGACAGAATATCTGGAGTGCAAGTTTGGCGACGAGCCTAGTGGGGTAGGCGGGGAAGTGATGCTTGGTTCTCAGGCCATCGCCAAGAGGGACAGTGTCCGATATCTTGGGTCTGTGATTCAGGGGGACGGAGAGATTGACGGGGACGTCACCCATCGGATAGGAGCGGGGTGGTCGAAGTGGAGGCTTGCTTCAGGGGTCATGTGTGACAAGAAAATTCCACACAAACTTAAGGGGAAATTCTACAGAGCCGTGGTTAGACCTGCGATGTTGTATGGGGCGGAGTGCTGGCCCGTGAAGAACTTCATGTTCAGAGAATGAAGGTTGCGGAGATGAGGATGCTTAGGTGGATGTGTGGGCACACCAGGCTAGATAAGATTAAGAATGAAGTTATGCGACAGAAGGTAGGGGTGGCCCCGGTGGACGAGAAGATGCGGGAAGCGAGGCTGAGGTGGTTCGGGCATGTACGGAGGAGGGGTCCCGATGCCCCGGTGAGGAGCTGCGAGCGGCTGGAGATTGTTGGAGGTCGGCGAGGTAGAGGGAGGCCTAAGAAGCATTGGGGAGAGGTGATTAGGCAGGACATGACTAGAATGCAGGTTACCGAGGACATGATCCTTGTTAGGGGAGTCTGGAGGTCTAGAATCAGTGTTGTAGGCTAGGGGCTCATAGAGTCCTTCGTACGCCTCACCCGGGGTTGGGTGTGGGATAGTAGGGTTACCCATAGTTGACTAGTGTTTTAGCTTATGTCCCCTTATGGTGTTAGTATGGTAGTTACTGCTTGTTACTATTGCATGCGATTGTATTTATGTTTCTTATGTTTACATAATTATTTACGTTATTTCTGCGGGATTACTTATGCTTTATTATATCGTTTTGTCTTGCTTTGGTTTCTAATTTTGTCTTTGTTTTAATGCAGTTTTTCATTTTATCCTATGTGCCGAGGGTCGATTGGAAACAGCCTCTCTGCCCCTTCGGGTAGGGGTAAGGCTCGTCTACATATTACCCTCCCCAGACCCCACCTGGTGGAAATATACTGGGTAGTTGTTATTGTTGTTGTTGTTGCATGTTATATTTTTGAGACAAAGTGAGAGAGGTATGAGATTGTTCCATTTGGTCGTTATTGTAGCTACACCTACCTGTTTTAGTCTGTAGTAATAATAAGTAACCATATTAATTAAGATCCAAAAATAATAGCTATTATGGGATATACTATCTAAAACTACTAGCTAAGAGCTTCTATCACTATCTTGCAAATAACATCTTCTAGATATCCACGAAAGGAGAACAATTTTCATCCATTTAGAAAAGAAAATAGAAGAATGAAGATAAACATGCAATACATATATACATATATATATATAAACAACTGACGTAGCATGGATAACGTCAACTTAAATAGAGTTTGATCAAAGCAAGAGAAGTTTCAACTGATATAAGAACACACTAACAAAATAGTGAAAGCTAGAAAAAGATAGTATAATGCTTTGTGTTGCGTAATTGTGATTGTGTTTTACAAATGATCAGACCCCATTTATATAATAGGGGAGGCCTACTTTTGATATAGTTCTAAATGAAGTAAGAAATCTCATGATTAGCTAATTAATCGGCCTATTCTTGATACTTTCCGAGATCTCTATCGTGATATACGCCCGATTGTAGATATTTCGCCATTCTATTATCCGGCTTAGCAAATTTCCCTCGATCTCGCCTGACCTCGATTTTGTTCGGTCCTTGGGCCTTGAGCTTGACGATATAACTTTGCACTTCAGTTCGATATGATTGGAGGGCAAACCTTGATCTACCACATTCCAGTCTCAATCAGTCACGTAAGGGGCGAGCCCAGTTTTGACCATAGACAGATAGTCCCCTCGTTTCTCAGTGAGAAGATGACGCGAAACGATATGAATTTTCGAATCTCGTCTCGATAGTCCATGACATAAGCAATGATCGGTCATTGAGACACCCGATTGTGATGTAAGCGACAAATGGATCCCAAAACGTTCTGTCGGTTCAGTTACCAAGGCATTAAATGCATATCAGTTGCTAGTCGGCCACTATGAATTCTGAACCGTCACCAGTAAGCTATAAGTACCCCAATTTTTCTTCATTCAAACCTCCTCCCATTCTTTTCTTTTTTTTCAAAAAATTCCTTTGCTGCAATTCTTGTAACCAAATTCCTTTAACCTTTAGCAAACCGCATACCTTTCTAATTCCCTTTTCTTCTGTTTTACAATGGCAAAAACTTCTAAAACAGTACCACAAAAGGAGGTCGCCTCTTCATCACAACCTTCTGGCGATAGGGTTGTGGCGGAACCTCGCCCTAAGGAGTTCGTTCTGATGAGGTGCCCTACATTGCCGATTTCAAATTTGAAAAGAGTTCCTCGGTATCGGATTGATGCGAGCCGATCTCGAGATACATATGCACAATAAATCTTCTCACCAAGGTTAAAGAGGACTACAACTGGACCAATAAACATGTGGTGGTATCTTGTCCAGATCCGTCCTTCCTTCTGGAGAATAGTGATTCTCCTCCAATTCTTCGTCAGCAAAACTGAGAGGTGTCCCTTCACCCTCAATCACCTTATGCGTCTCTACAGCCCCCTATCTATCGGGGGTCTGATCAAACTTGCTCGCCGGGCCAGTAAGGCCCCGTCCTCAAGTATAGATGAGGCTAGGAACCGAGGATGGATGGGCCGTTATATTCGAATAAGGACCTAAGATCTGATCCCGATTGAGGACATGCCATTTCCCAAGAAGTGAAACATGAAATGTAAGTACTATTTTCCTTAAAGATTCAATCTTGTTTTTTTTTTTTCACATCTCTTTTCCTCTTATCTTGTTTTTCCTCTTATCTCTTTTCTTATCGATGCCTTTGGTGTTGCAGATTTGGCCCAGATGTACGTAGTAGTTCCCGAACTAAAGGAATATGTCAAGGGCCTTGTGTCACAGAGGCCATATTCCAAGTGTGCTTGAATGGAACTATCGAAGGGTCGATGGGATGCCCGTAATCAAGGTAAGCTTCCTTTCCTGATGCAATAATGTTTAATCTCTTCCTTTCGCTATCTAATTCTTATCCATTTTCTCCTGTATGTCTCTCCAAGGACGTTGCTATGAGGCATCCATCCGGTGGTGAGGATATGCCTCTTGGTTCCCTTGCCTCGAGGCAGGGTGATGAGAATAATTAAGGCTCGGAGTTCCCCGAACATGGAAACGAGAAAACCCAAGAAGAGGTCATGCAAGCCCAAGGGAAATACGGACGATCTATCGTCAGAATCAATCCATCGGCTGAGGGATGAGTCTGAAGAACAGGAAGAAGAAAGATCCAATCTGGTGGCCCATGTGCTGGCAGGTGTCGTGATACAATGGCCCTCCGAATCGGAGGAGGTCGATGAAGGAGTTTTCGCCGAAGCTCCTGAACCAGAAGGGGTTGAGGCTACTCTGCCCCAAGCTAGTGAGAAGCTACAGGTCGAGGTAGAAGAAACTCGGAAAGATCACCAAGTAATACGAATATTCGATCTTAACAATGATGATTCAGACACTTTGGCTAATGGCCCAAAACTACAGGAATAATCGATACTTCATATTATTTGTCTCTTTAATGTTTTTGCATACCCCTTATATTGACCTTCAAGAAATGTGATTGTAGCAAAAATTTGAAAAAGAAACTTTTTCACAAGTCACCCTAACAAAAACAAAAACAAATGGTGTGTTTGGTATAACAGAAAATATTTTGTTGAAAAACAAATAGTAATCTTATTCATTTCCCGGTGTTTGGTATACAAATTAAGGAAAATAACTTCTTAAATGTATTCATATATAATTTAGATACAATAAACATGAAGCCATAAACTTTCGAATCTAACAACCTTCTGAATCTATATATTTGATAAACTTCCGAATCGCTAAACTTTGAAATCCGCAAACTTTCGAACCCATAAACTTTATAACTTCTCAACCCGTAAACTTCCAAACACATAAACCTCCGAACTCATAACTTTGAAACTTGTAAACCAAAAGAAAGAAAAAAAACTAAAACTGAATTTAAAGAAAAGTTTGGGGGGGGGGGGGGGGGGGGGGAGGTGTGCAGAAAAAATAAGAAATAGAAATTTGAAATTATAAAAAAAATTAAAAAAATATTATTGTGGGGGGGGGGGGGGATAAAGGGGGCGATAGGGGTGGGTGACGCAGAAAAACGAAAAAAAAAAATATGAGTAACAAAACAAACTAAAGTTTAATGCAGTTTATTCTTCCTATAAAAACCATGAATGAATATTTACCCTTCCAGATTTCATGCATGCCTCTTATTCTCTTCTAATACAAATTATTCAGCAATCAAAATAGAATTAATGTTATAATGAGTACATTTACTTGTCCAAATCTCTAAGCAATCCATCATCAAATCAGTTGACATAGCTTAATATGAGAACTGTTTTGCAGATCAACTGCTCTTTGATGGACTCGCTAACGCAACATATCAACTCCATTCCGATTTCCGGGGCCTTCTCTTGACCACATATAGCACTCAAAGCTGCTACGCTAACCTCTTACAATCTCACGTGACCAAAGCCTCCTTTAAATGAACCATAAAGAGGCCGAGATCGTCTAAAGCTAAATATGTCTTCTATTTGAACTGCATTTGGTTCGATCTGCTCGTTCTTATGTTCTTGGAACTGAGAAGAATGTGAGCTTCCATAGACTCTGACACTTAAAGCCTTCTTCTGAGGTACACCAGCCTTTATATATTCGTCGAAGAAATCAGTCAGCTCCTTCAGCGTCAATTGCTTCAGTGCTTCAATCTGTTTCACCAATATCACCAAAATGATTAGATACATTTTTCCCTACGATTTTGAGAATGTTCTCAATTTCTTTTTTCCCTAAGATTATGGGAATGTTCTCAATTTCTTTCAGTTGTCATGATATTTCAGAAGATATTTTTTAACAACAAATAGGGTCGTATCAACCTAAGGTAGGGGTAAGGTCTGCGTACAAGACCCCACTTGTGGGAATACACTAGGTTTTTTGCTGTTGTTAAATAGGGTCGTATCATATAGTACTTGGATAGATTTGACCTTTTTCAGTTTCATTTTGCGCAAAAGCAAAACATAAAGCATTAGGAATATTATTACTTATCAAGCTCATGAAATGAAATTGAGCTTGAGAGACAATTACAATCTTCATACCTCACATTCTCTTCTATCAAACTTGAGGGTCGCATCTGAAATCTCCCTCCAGTAAAATCGAGATTCCTCCTGTAAATTCTTGTGTTTCTCAAGCTTCATATCAATAAGTGCATTCACGTTGCTCTGGCATAAACGGATAAAAGTTAGGGACAAGAAAGCTATACTGGAAAATTATCCATGTATAATACAGAAAATATTAGCCCAGCATGTACTGCAGACATGATACTTTGACAAAACCTATATTGTATTGTATTCTATTGATCAATAAGCAACAGTAGCTAGCTAGGTACACAATCGGGAATGTTTTAGTTGAAAATTATCTTTTAAATGTCAAAATTAAAAAACAGTATAGAAAAAGATAATTACAGAACCAGAACTGTATTTACTTGCCACCTGACTTGAAAGTTATATGACTTGCCAGCTACGAATATATTTACTGACGAATAAAAAAGGGGAAAAAAGTGAGGTTCAGTACATAGGTAAATAATAATACTCGATAAAATTGAGAACCATGAGTTCGAACTTTTCCCTGCTAACTGCTATGTCCAGAAACCGCTCTATCAGTAATTGTCAAACCACACAACAACAAGAAAAACTATGTGAGGATTTAGATAGAAAAGAGAAATGATGTAAATACAAGTTATACTTATTTATAGGTGTCACACATTACACATAAGATAGTCAACATGGAACAATATCTAACTTAAAAGACACTTTGTAGTAGTAAATATTTAAATTTGAATGGATTAAAATATAAAAGGAATTTGGATTATGTCCTAAATTCAAACCATATTAGTCCCAAGTAAATATTGTTGGATAATATAATTAGACTAATTATTTATGTCCAATATATATATTGATTTAATAAAAAATCCTTTTCATTGGGTTAGACCATTTCATTGGGCTAATAATAATGGACCGACTTTATTAATCCAAGGTCGACCGGATGTCATCTTATCCAAAAGGCCCAAGTTAGTGCCACGTGTCAAGTAACGTGGCCGAGTCAAATGAAGTGGTCAATTTTGTGGATAAGGATTATCCTTAAGAAGATAGTCCTAAGATTAAACAAGTGACAGATTACTGGATCTTCCTGAGAATACTTGTACTGAATCAGTTGCTAGAAGTTCTTTTCATTGGAAAAAAGGTAAAAAGTGTTACTAAGCTGACCTTGAATTCATCACTAGTCATCTCATAAAGTTTGCTCTCAAACATCTTCAGAAATAACTCCACTCTTGAGTCAATGTATTTGGGATCCTGCCAAACAGCCAGTAGATTGATCAGCCATACTCGAGAGAAGCAAAATGCCTGATCTCATTTCATGTAACCGTATCCATAATAAAACCCCTTACCTTTGCAGTTGACTGAATGATAAACTGCACCCCGTGAACACCAGAGTCACTCCTAGAAAGAGAGTTGTAGTTAAGTTCAGGTAAATAGAACCTTTAAAGATGAACAGCAAACAACTTGCAGAACAATATTCAGTAATAAAAACATTATATACCTCTGCATGAGGACGGTGATATAACCAAGTTGCTCAACTGATCTAAGCTGGTGGAAGGCTGGCTGCTTTGCTATGAGAGCAAAAAGCTGGAGTTTGACATTCAGCGTAAAATCATCCTGATGTACCTGGAAACTCGAGCAAAATTGTTTAAGAAGCAAAGAACCAGGAAAAGGCTGATAACACAATTCATTGATAATGCATTGAGCATGCTTCTTTACCATTTAGAAAACAATAACCAAATGTACAAAGAATCTTGCAGATCAATTGGTAAAGTCTCTACGGGCTTATGTACATATGAGGAATAGCCTCCTATTTCTAGCTTCTCATTCCATGCACGTTCCTTTAACCTAAGATGTACCTGAATATAATGAAGGAGAGAAGAATTTTCATCATTTGGATTTAGGCCCTCTGCAGCATAGAAGTAATTTACACCTCTTTCAAGATTAACTACTCTGTTTGTCAGATGCTGAGATGCAAATAGAGGCTTGGATATTGGCTGCGGACCGTTGAAGAACACATCCTCAATAAGTTGTGTCATGGACTCTGCTTCAGCTTGTTCAATGTTTCCTGAGATGAGCAGTGAAAATCACAAGTTAAGAGATACAGAACGAAAATAACTTAAAACAGTCATTGAGAAAAGTTACCTGCTACATAGCACTCTAGAAAGGACCTTGCCAGCAAAAGTGGATAGAATTTAACCAGATCATCCTCTTTAAGATGTGGAAGAACTTCAAGTTCATCAGTCCAAGGCCATGTGTTTTCTTGCAGCAGTAATGAGCAGTAATACATAGCCTGCTGATATGGCTGTTGGAACTTGTAATTCTGAAATTGCTTTGTCACTAATTCCTATAAACAAAAAAGAGAACAAGAAGCAAATAGTGTTGATGCTCTTGATTAGTAAATAGAAAGAGATTAAGAAGGAAGAAATAAAGACAAGTGGTAAAATTCATGAGTAAACATGGACCCTGAACAATAGAAAATCTAAAAGGCTGGCAAACATCGCAGGTAATGGTGACCTTATGAGAGAACAGACAAACCAATATCGCAGGTAATGGTGACCTTACAAGAGAACAAACAAACCAATATCGCAGGTAATGGTGACCAAAACTTCTCACATCTAGATTACCAAAAACGAATTCACGTAAAAGGACCCAAAAATAGAAAAATGACGTGTATAATCTCCTATTTGTTTCTTTTGAATTAACACTGCACGACATAATCACAAGAAAAAGTGGAGGAACTAAAGAAAGAAAATCAATTTGTGTGTTACTCCTTCGATGCCAAAAACAATGACCTACTTCCCTTTTTTGGCTCATCCAGGCAAACGAACTCTTTCCTAAAATGGCACCCATTATAAGGAATATACATTACATTATTCCAAGTTGAGGTGACACCTTTTTACTAATTGTTCCACCTTATTATGTTTCAAAGTATTATTTTGAATACTTGTTTAGCAAGTTCAACATAATAATCTATTCAAACAAGTTAACAGGCCAAGAGTACAGCATTCATTCCTGGGACAGAGATCTTAAAAATAAAAAGGAGAATATCATAAGGTTGGCATTCAACTATTTAATGAGACTCCTTTCTTGAGAAACCTTTTTTTTAATTTATGCAGCTGATTTCTTATACTCCTTACCAATCCATTTTGGCAATCTGACTTAAGTTAATCCTGCTAGTATATATGTCTGCATGTATTCAAATACATACTAGTGCATACTAGTGCATACATAGAACAAGACAATTTACAAGTCCGCGCAGTAGTACTCCACTACTTACAGGTGTTATGTCATTTATAACGCTGTGGGAACATATTAAGCAACGGGAAAAGAAGACACTGATCATATAACACAACATTGTCTGGTATAAGCCACAAGGTGACTGAAAAACTTCAGATTGATACATCAAATATAAATAATCACGATTCATTAGTATGTATGGTACAATGAAGACCAATTTAAATTGAAGGTAGAGATAACTGGCAGAAGTGTTGATGCAGACAATAGTACCAAAAAGCAGACTAGATAGATGCAAATAAACCAATAACTTGACAATAAATTTTCTCTTTAATAACAGCAAATGAAGTGATAAGTGCCCAACTGCAATTCTAACAACGCTTTGACACAAGAGAACAGGATTTTATTAGAAAAAGTAAGTGAAATGGGGAACTTGAGAAGAACTTTGTTATTGATTACATGAGGAAACGGTTCAGAGTTGTTAGCTGTGAACAGTGGAAAACTTTGTTGAGAAAATGGATCTTCAGAATTTTCTTACATTCTTCTTAAGTTATGATTGTTTACCTAGCCCAGACTATAGCATACTAGGATCCATTATGTTAAAGCCAACTGCCACAGGGTAACATTTTGGCTTGACGAGTTATGCATTCTTGCAGTGTGTGCATAAGCAGAAAAAAAATTGCAGCTCACCTTGATCACAGAGAACCTGTCCGGTTTTACTTCAAATTTTGTGATTTTCTCAACTACTGCTTCCAGTAAGACTCTTAACTTGTCGTTATATCCAAATACCGTCAACTGCAGAAAAGAGAGGATGAGAGGGGCAACAAATGAAGGAAAAATAGATAGTATCATATTCAGGTCTAACTTTTAGAATTATTAAAACGCCACAGCGAATGCAAGAAGCTCAACAGACAATGAAGTAGCACTATCAGTCAGGATGAAGCAGATAATTCATCTTTTCATGGCATCAAAAGATAAAATATCTTCGGGCCAGCAGGAAAGAAGTTTAGTTTAGAAAAGCAAACAAATATGGGTTTAATGGATGTAGCAAATATTCATTTTATGCATGAAAGAACTAAACTTGAAAAAAGAAAAAGGTTAAGACTCCCACAAAATAATCAACATAAAAACGCTCTTCACAAGTTTGTACACAGAGACAGGAAGCAAGATGATTACCTGAAAGCCATTGTTTGTTTTGTTTATACCATAATAAAGACCCGCGACTTGTGCATGATAAGCTGAAAGAAGCAAAAAGAGAGATTTACAGAAGTGTTATACCTTACGGAGAAAAAGCACAAAATTGACATTGCAAATAATATATTGACAACAAGAAGTGGTGAATGAAAAATATATTAACATGAAGTTAAGTCCAGATTAATAGTAGAAGAGTTGTCCTACGGTGGGTAACTAGTGAACAATATTTCAGACATACCATATTCATTCAAATAATCCATCAATAGACGTGTAAAGATCTCCGTAAGAACCTCGGCTTCTGGAGAATGTCCACAGAATGGGCAACTAAAATCGATCATAACATAGGCTTTTGGAGATGAAAATGCTGTATCCGGCTTATACCATAACCTTGAATAAGGTGACTTCCGCAGCAGTACTGGAACTTTTGTCTGTTTGACAAGATACATATAAGAAAAGCCGTGACATCAAAATTATACTCCCTCCATTCTACTTTACATGACGGCGTTTAATTGGGCACGGTGTTTAAAAAAGAAAAAAAAATTCACACATATTTAAAGTACAGCTAGAACTTGTGGCTTACCCTACCATGCCATGACATTTCTATAGCTATTAACGGGTAAAATGGAAGTTTTAAAGTTAAAGAGTTCTCAAATAAAAAGGTATCACTCTTTTGGAACAGACTAAAAAGGAAACAATATCATATAAAATAAAACGACTGGGGTAATAAATAAGTTCCAAATTAGCACCTTCTCAAAGACAGGCTTAAGTGATAAGTCAGTTGGTATGAACACATTAGGAGCGGGGAGATGCAGATCTTCACTGGGCGCCTGCTTCATCCAGTGCTGCAAAAGTAATTGTCATATCAGTAAATGTTTAAAGAAAATTGTTTTGGTCTCTGCAATAATAATATAATAATTCAAGACTTATTTAATGAGAGAGTGCTGTCATCAGACCTGGATAGTGGCACCAGTAACTTTCTCTATAGAATACGCAGTTCCATACCATGGCTCAGTCATGCTAGTATTACCCTCAAACTTTGTCGACTCCCAGAAGATCCTGTTTGGAACCAAATTTCATTGAGAACTTTCAGATTTCCCAAAAATAAATAACTGTGCAAACTGGGAACTAAAATCATATGCAGGCTAACTCTTTGGGCAACAGTAGCTAACCTGACATTGTCTGGATTGAGTTCATTCAAGAATGACTGAATGATGCTAGGATTAAACTTTGAAGGCAAAGAGGATCCCACCAACCAATCTTCTGGAGGATAGTGCTGACAAGTAATACCACAAACTTACTAGGTTGTTCTTTCAATGTCAATATTCTACCAAAAGTTGCCAGGTCAAAACTGAAAAACTTAACAACCATTGTCGACTTTATCCAAGTACATATTTTGTGCATAAATGACATATCATACATACAGATACAAAACTTTTCCAGAAAAAAAGTTCACTCGCCTACCAAAAACTGGAAAATAAATGGTTTTCTCACTTATTGTCCAGGAAAATATATTTTCCGTGGAAAATTTCCTGCATACAACACACAACTGGTAGTTATGATGGTCTGCCTTCAGCTATAAACCATTAATGACTCCAAGAAACTGCATATATTTTTCTTCCCTTTTGTCTCAATATAATAAATATAATTGGCATAGATACATTAATCCAAATAAAAATAGGAATAGATGTTAAAAGATACCTGCATATTCATTGCAACATTAACCACGTAATCACTTGGTCGAATCTTGTCTTGGTAATGGAAGGCAGTCTCACAAATAGCTGAAAGCTTAACAGATAAATTTTATCTCAAAATTAATTAGAATAAATAACACCAGATTAAGAAAAACGTAAATTCATTAAGAGCAATAATGACTAAGACACAACAAGAAAAAGAAGGCCAGGAAAAAGCCTGGTCATACTACGTGCCAAGATTAACAAAAGAAATTTACAAAAACAAGATTGGAGAAGAGATGACTATGTAAGAGAGCTAAAGCTCCATTTTTTGGGTCAATCATAGTTTTGCAATCTATCATGCTAAAATGGGTAAATGAACAAGGAGTACAATGCGGGATGATCTGATTGGGATCCTAACCACATTGATAAGATGAGGAATAGTGTACATGCAATGTAACACTATTCCTTTCTGGGACCCCATTAGTGACCCTCCATTTTAGGATAAGAAGCTCTTCCTTCTAGGTTCATGAAAATTTTAAGAACTTCACATGAATTTCAAGATAGTAAGGATAGAGATGTGGTGGCATGGCCTAAGCTCATTTTAGATCGCAGGTAAGAAATCGAAAGTATGAACTGGGAGTTCATTTTTTCTGTTTCCAGCAAGAAAAAATAAAGAGGCATAAGGAGTGAATATTAAGAACTTTGGTTTCACATGCTTAAACCAACAAAGAAATTTTTCCTTTCAAATTAAGGATACATACATACTAATTATGTACCTTAAAACTATTTATTAATATCATCTATAACAACGTTATTACCGTAATACGGTCAGACCTCTCTATAACAGCATCTCTATATAACAACACTTCACTATAAAACTCAAGTTTTTCCAGAATCAATTTTCATGTTAAGTTATAATATATGTTCTATATAACAACACTTCGCTATAACATCCAAAAATATTCGGAACAAACGAGGATGTCATAGAGAGGTTTGACTGTAGATGCAAATGACATATAATCCAGTCACAAATATCAAGCCATTGACCGGCATGCACGAGGATGCAACTAACAATACCTCGTCAAATATCCATTTGCAGCCACCGGCCTGTTGTAGGAGATGAATATATTTGAATAGCAGACCCACAATATCTTCAAAATGCTCTGGAAATAAATAATGGACATAAATATCAATATCCCACGTAAAGTTAAGGAAAAATTCCACCTTTAGCTACACGCAATAAAAACTACTGTTAGCGGGGGAACAAATAGGGGTTTGGTAACATATTAAGGTTCAACACAGAAAAACAAGTACCTTGACCAGCATCAGTCAAATCAATACCCACATTAAAAAAAGAGAACTCATCAGTCCAGTCTGATTCCCCAGCAGACAAACTTGTAGCCCAACCTGTAACAACAACCAAATAAAAGTACCTTTCAGAATGTTAAAATAGTTTGAGAAGAGAACGTTCGCGCACTTGAATGACTATAATAGCATTGTCAAGGATAACATGTAATGAATTCCAATGCAAGATCCAAAAAGAATGAACTGAAGTCACAAAATTGTATGGCATTTTAGCTTCTTAAAACATTGATTTTATCATTCAGGCATATGTGAAACCACACTTTATCACATCGACCAGATAAAAATTATTTCCCTGAACTGCTGAATACATGTTCTCTCATAATTGTCCTAAATTAAATGGTTGGTTGCAATAGTAAATATGAAGGGCTTAACATTGACATAAGCATGTAGGCACAAATGTCACAACTATCATATCAGCAACTCAAGGATGAAACAAGTTATAAGTGTACAGGTTGTCGTCATGTTTGCAAAGTGGCAGACAACCTACATAATTATTAGCTATATTAGGAATTTCTACTATAAGCATTTCCTATGATCAAAGAGATTCATCCTCAAGGGTACTGTTTCAGAGTCCTAATAATAAGAATATCTTTTACAGTCAAAAGAAAAGGACACAAAAGTTTTTGCCTATGATTTGTCCTTTCTATTTCTAACTAAATTAAAAATATGGGGAAACGTGAGTTGAAGCCAAGAAATGAATGAGGTAAGGATAGGACAGATAAACGGCATACAATTTTTTAGTTGAGAACTCACCTAAATTTTTCAAAATAAAAAACAACGATCCTTCGCCTTCATGGCCAATCAAGTGGCCCAGGTACCTACTAGGCCCTTCCTTGTAGTGACGTATTCCTGGGGTTACTGGCCATACAATTTTCAGTTTGTGACCTTGTTTAATTGGAACAGCTCGAACAAGAATCTGAGAAAAAGACGTAACAAAACAGAAATATTAAATGGACAATAAACAGTAAATTCAGTTTGATAATCTGCAGAATATGGCACTCATCAATTGCTCTTCAAATCTCTGAATTATTTATAAATTACTGAATTTTTAGTTATTTTTTGAATGTTATCCAATGAGTTATCTATTCCTATACAACAACAACAACAACAACTACCCAGTATAGTCCCACAAAGTAGGGTATGGGGAAATTAATATGTAAAACTTATTAAAGGAAAAACAAAATATACGAGGCATATGCAAAAGACAGAGGTACACAAATATGACTCTACAAGGAGCACCCACGTGTACACGAGCACCCATGTGTACACTAATCAGAATCTCATAGTACTCCAAATATTGCATAAAAAGAAAGTTAACTTTTAATCAGTAAAAGGCATTTCATTAATGTCAAAACAGCACTAAGGCCAATTTAGCTGAGGAGGAGCTTTGATTTTGGCCTCCAGTTCAATAAAAATGAGTTATATTTTCTTTTTTATTTTTGAAAGTAAAAAATGAGTTATATCTTAAACAAGTTGAACAAGTATATTCAGACAACAGACGTCATGAACAGATCACTTGTCGAATTCAACAGCTCAACTGAAAGAAGCCAGTTCAAAACCAGCCGAGTAAAAAAGGAAAAGAAAGGTAACACATCTGTGCGTTGTCACTTGGATACCTGGATCAGACAACAGACATTATGAACAGATCATTTGTCGAATTCAACAGATCAATTGAAAGAAGCCAGTTCAAAACCAGCCCAGTAAAAAAAGGAAAAAGAAGGTAACACATCTGCGCGTTGTCACTTGGATACCTGGAGATGTTCCGTTGTGCAAGGCTGACCAGTAAAATGAATTTGATTACGATCAATGTTTGGGATATCCTGAAATTTGCTCCGTACTAGCTGCTCAGCTTTATCAAGACTATCTGAAGTATAATTATGGAATTAGCAGTTGTTAATTTGGGCCACCAGTAATGTATTTGCAAATAATTATCCATACCTTTTGAATAGACGACCAAGTGCATGAGGTTGGCTGAATAATTTTCTGAATAAAATTTAAGAAGCTCCTGTCTGGTATCTATGCCTCTTTCTTTTGGCCTCACTTCTAATGTATCCCAGCTGCCTATGCACAATGATGAGTGATGTGATCATTTCTTTTTCTTGGGATAAGTAAAAACTATAATATGATCATTTTTTATGTCAGCATAAAAATCTTCTGTGATATGAGCATATAAAAAGAATCCAGTATGCTTAGTTCAATACTGAATTTCAAAGAAATGATTTTATAAAAAAAAAACTAAAGGAAATCCACAGACTAAACTCTGAAATCCAGTAATTTAAGAAGTATGATTGAGACACTAAAAAATATCCAAGGGTGAAGGGGAAATAACTTGAACAGAAAATCAGCTGATAATATTCGAAGTGTTCACAAAGAAGGCAAAAGCACTCGCATGGCTGCAAACATTCAAGATGAAGGCCCCTACAGTCATCAAAAAGATCAAAAAAATTGCGCAGATATCTATCGGCACCAAGGATGTAAGAGGGGATCTGAAGCTGAACATGTATGGAGCAGCGGCCTCCAAAGCGTTCCCAAGAGAATGATGATGAGGATACAAAGGAAGGATTACTGTTGCAAAGATCGCGCCAGAGGGATTGAAGGGTCTAGGTACCTGTAAATCTGATCCATCTTCCTCCCCACACTTGTTTGACAATCACTCTAATGTCCCCCTCTAGTTTAGTCTCTTGGAATCATATGATGTCTGCTTTCCAAGCAACTACCAAACTCTGCAGAATTCTCCTTTTATCCCCATCATTCAAACCCCTTACATTCCATGAAACTATTTTGAACTGCATGGATCCACGGTAAGCATCTTCCTCCCCTTACTCCTTTCCCCTTGCTCTTGAATTTAACATTGAAAGTAACTAGACCTTTTAGTTCTTGCTCCCCTTTGAATCTTGTCTTCTTACACACACTGTCAAAACTCCATCTTTCTAGCTTGTCTGCAGCTATCTACTTGTAACAACAATTCCAAGGCCTCCTCTTCATGCCTCTGGAAATCTACCCCAAGTAATTTGCCCAGCTTGATCAAATTCTTTTGGACCCATAGTGATGTCTCCCTTGCTATCACTTCAATGGCTTGTTGTTGCTGAATGAGAAGAGGTTCAGCCTCTTCCACTTCCCAATTTTCTATAGCTATGATTGTATTTTGTTGAGCTAATTCCAAAGTTTGTTCTTCCATTCCCCCTGCTCTCATCTTCTCTCTCCTCCAAATATTCTGTTGCCCTAACTAAATCTAGAGCAGATCCCCCGAAAACAGCATTTGTTATGGCCGCATTTATCTCTGCACAGTTTCCTTGAAAATCTGCACTTTGAGACTTTGAGACTTTGCATGCACCAACTTTTGGGTGGAATAAGGTTCTAGAGCTTCAACAAAGAGATCGTTGGGTAGATCTTGTGTATTGGGACCTTTTAAGTCATTAAAAATGACTTGGCCTGCAAAGTCTGGCCCAAAAGAATTATTAAAAGCAGCCTCCTTATTGGGCTCAGGTTGCTGGCCCAATTTAGTTGCTTCATTAAACCCAACCACCTGTTTCTCACATGCGCTTGTTTTCAAAAATCTTCAAGCTGTCAAAGAAGTACCACCCACATGTTTTCTGTCTCTGAAGCCCCTGTAAGAAGGGGATTTTTGTACTTCAGCACAGTTGGTAACCCTATTTGCCCTCTGGGTAAAGGCAATAACTGGTTCTTGCACTGTATCTTCTTCTCCGATGCCTCCCTCTGCTAATTCCGGTGAGACTTCATATCTTGTCTTGCTTTCCGGCCAGATTGGCATGTGATGAGTGATTCCGTTACAAGTTATGGATACCTCTCTTTGGTAGATTCCTTCCATTGTTCCTTGCCAAAATTCTGGCCCACTTCAGATGATTTTTGAGCTCTGTTTCTTCTTCAATAGCCATCCATCCTCCACAGAATTCGCTAATTTCTTGGAAAATTCTTTGCGTCCACAGATGAAGGGGGATTCCTACAGCTTAAATCCAGGTTTCTTTGATTTCAATAGAATTTGAAATACACCCTACCATGGGGTTCCACCATTCTTATTGCAACCTAAGCTTTTTCCAGAACCACTGCCCTTGAATGGTCCTTTCAGCCATGTATCTATTAGGGAATTCAAATAAGAACAAATCCCCATACATCTCATAGATGTTTACCCCAAAAACATTTTTCCAAGTTGAAGTTGACCACCTTCTTATGCCAGCAAGTGTGGGTTTTTCCTTCGCCTCTTCTCCAAAACTCCCCACTAAACATCTCATCAAAGGCCCATTCTCTTGTAGATTAGCAGATTCAAAGATATCAATATTTTCACTGTTACAAGTCACCTCTGCTTCATGAAGACTCCTAGTCTACCATTTACTATCTTGTACAACCATCTTATAAGGATAGTTGGCCTCATTTAGTCTTGGAGGAGCAACCACAACTACTTTTTTTGAGTATTTAATGAAGTTATTAATCTTAAATGCTATCTCATTCCAACCTGCATTAAAGATTGGTTCAGAAATAATAAGTAGATCTTAAATTTCCTGGTGCAAAAGTGCTCCGAGTCCTGCTCTGAAATTTTCCATCTCCTGACGACTCTATTTTGGTCCTTTGAGGCCTCTTTTAAGAGTGAAGCAAATCCATTCCATGATTTTTTTGCTCATGGTCGATCTCCTCATCATCTTGCTACTTCTCTCAACCCATTCGTACCATTCTGAGTTGCTAGCAGACCACCTGGTAATATCAAAAGATTTGAGCCCAGCATTAAAGTAAATCCTATTCTCCCCCATTCCAAAACCTTGGAGAGGGACAAGAACGGAGAAAGCAACCACAGAAGGTGATTCCTTGAAAAGAGAGAACAAAGGGAGGGGAAGAAAACAAAGAAAGAGGGGCGTCTCCGATGGAAGAAAATCGAAAAGGAGAGATTCTCCCCCCTAGAGGGGAGGAGAGAGAAGAGTCTCGAAAAGAGTGCCTGAGAGCATTTCAGAGACAAAACACACAATGTTTTTCGAGTCCAAATATATTTTTAAGGAAAAATTGTTTTTAAGCGGTGACTTGGCACACCGAGATTTATGTCAAGTGGCGACGTTGGAGATACCTTTTTAAACACAATGTCACTTTTCAAATTGAAACCCTTTTGAGCTTTAAAACCCATTTTATCTATTTTAAAAGGGTTGAGGTGAAATGAAAAAAAGGGGTGTGAAAGTACCAAACTCATTGAAGCTTAGGATTATGGAAAACTTGGGGAATTGAAATCTTTTAGATGAGAAAAAATAACTTATAAGGGGAAAAATGAAGAATAGAAATGAAGGGCCAAATATGTCCACAAGGGACAAAATCAGAATATATGAAACAAAGTAAGCTCTAGAAAGATAGATTTAGTTAGGAGGGTTCATAATCTTCTGTACTAAGTTGATTTTACTAATACAAGAAATATATCACCTTCCAGAATTAGTCTGTTTTCTGTAAGATTTGCTTTCAAGGGAACTCTACTTGTTGAAGATATATTTTATGCTTTTTTCAGCCAAAGCGAACTATATCTTGATTCTTCACTTTATTTAACAGTGTTAACTGGGAACAACTCCTCCTGTGGTGTTATGATGTGCTTTTCTCCATCTTAGAGAGAACAACTGCAGTTTTATTTCATGAAGGAGAAACTTTCTGACAGGATTTTGTTCAATGTATAGTAAACTAGTCATATTTGTTCATGTAACATAGTAGAGAATCACAAAGCAGACATTGAACAATTAAAACCCTGGTATAAATATTATAACAAAAAACAAATGACAAATCCAAAACCATAATCGGACCTCTTTTTTGATAAGAAAAGCCATAATAGAACCTAAGAATATGCATCATTGAAAGTTGTGCAAACCTGTGCTGAACTTATGGTATGGATAATTTTTCGCACTTAGATGTTTTTGAAGCTGCACAGAATAGTATTTGAAAGTTAAAACCTCTTCACCAAAGAAAACAGTTGCAAAAGAAATAATCCAGACAACTTTGACATCATGAGACTTCTAATATCTAGATACTGAAAATTCTTTGATATTGTTGTCAAAAGATGTAGTACTCCTTAAAGCTTTTCTATATTCAAGGAGAGACTGTGTTTACTTGAAAAAGTCGCCACTCTTACTATTTGCTTTAAAAAGATAAATGAAAGTTCAAACCACTACCTATCCTTCACATAGGCCCATTGTAGCAAAGCTGTCAACCTACTCTATGTATTTTGTTCTATATGCATTTTCTTGACGCCACTAATGACACTACAGACTTCATAAACTGAGTGATGAACAAAGGTCAACACATTGGTGAGGGAAACTAAGAAGTCTTTTTCTTCTTTTTTTTGCTTTTTCTTTCTTTTCGGGCCAAAGAAAACTAAGACTATTCATAACATATGCTCCTGGAGTTTATGTAAAAGAATCTTGATTTAATCAGACAGTTCCATTTAGCGCAAAAGTTGGTGAATGATTTAGAATACACTTCTTACTAAGCATCTCATTGTATGCTTGTTGTCCTTATCCATCAAAAAATAAACATATAAAAAAATTATTACGCAATTAAAAAGAGAATTCTTCTCCTAGTTACTATCTCTCTTGAACAAGTTTCTTTTTCCTTTTATTAAGTTGGCGAGTGGGAGAGGCTTTCTCCAAGAACAAAATCAGATAAAGCCAAATTCACGTTCAAGTCACGTCGAGGTACTGCAAGGAAAACAATAGCAAAATTCAATCCAATTTATCGTAATCGATTAGTTAACATGTTGGTTAACCATATTCTGAAACACAGAAAAAATCATTGGCTTATCAAATTATCTATCGAACCGTAAAATAGATTCAACAAAAGACAGAAACAAATCCATTATCCATTTTACGTCAAGCAAGACATGGAGTAACTCCCGATATAACAGTAAAAGCAAGACGAGTGGGTGGATCGACTCATCAAGTTCCCATTGAAATAGGATCCACACAAGGAAAAGCACCTGGTTTATCCTTGTCCAAAAAAAGGGTCAAATACCTGGTTCATTCTCCAAGCATCAGAGAGTAGATTCTTCTGGTGTTCTGCATTGGCAAAAGAGTTATGCGATGATTAATTACTTAGAACATGTACAGCTAGCAAATCAATTAATATGCATTGGAAACACATGTACTGACCAGAATCAACAGCTTTAATTTCTCGAGTGGTAGCATCTGATGACATCAATGGTTTGATAAAGAACTGGGCAAATCTGGAAAAGTAAACCGAATAAATCAGCTGTGGAGTCTTTAAAAATACTAACATGATACACTTACCAAAAAAATTACTAACATGATACTTAGCCATATATATTAAACAATTTACCTGTCCAATGCTTCTTCAAAACCATCAGCATTTACTTCAAAATAGTAGTTGGTGTCCTCAGAAGATGTAAAAGCATTTGTACTACCTCCATTCTAATCAAGAAAAAAAAAAGGACTCGTAAAATACGACTATTTTGTTGAATCAATAGGAAAAATAAGAGCGTGCAGAAGCAATAAAGGATTTTATGCTATGTTGCTTGGACTCGAGTGTGGGTCTCCGATACGGGGACGGATCCGAGTATCAGATTCGGCAAAATCTAAATTTTAAGATTCGGTGGTGCGGATCCGGATATGGATTCGGGTGCGGGGATTATGCTAATAAAAAATAGAGTTATAAAAATATTGTAATTTTTTAGAGATATTCTGTGAAAAATTTACATGCATATGGTAGAATTCAATCTTTCATTCTCCAAGATGGACATTATTCTTTTATTCTCCTAAATCTGTTTTAGTTTTGATTTTGAGAAATCAAAATCTCAATTTCCTTCCAAATTTGTTGATGGACTCCGGTCAAAGTGTCCGAAATGAGTTGACTGTATTCGGGATGTATCCCGCTCCCGCTCCCGCTCCCATCACGGTCTCGTATCGGGACGGGGACCGCACCAAAATCGAAGAATCTGCGCAACTTAGATTTTATGAAAGAATGAATTACAGAGTTGTTACCTCTGTGATGTACTTCGAATAACTGTCCTCTACAAAGAATGAATTACAGAGTTGTTACCTCTGTGATGTACTTCGAATAACTATCCTCTACAGGATACTTCTCACTTGCATAAAACAACATATGCTCTGGCATGTAACAGAAAAAAGGCCAAATGAAAAAGTAAAAGAAGACATATTAGACAATTCAAGGAAAGCAACAGAAACCTCTAAGCAAAGAATTAGAGCTAAGAGTTGCACAGTAGCACACCCTTAGCAGTTACTACAGCCAATACGGTTTTAGTGCTTCCTAGCAATCTACTAACACATATCCTCTACATAGATGATTCCTTGTGCAAGTTTGTTTCAATTGCCACAATTCATCATTCACCGTTTTCTTAAATGAAAAACTATCCTTATGTCCCTAGATATGCATGTCTGCATGGAAGAGACAATTGAATAGACCCAAAAAAACATTTAGAGCAAGAATTTAAAAAATAAAATCATGACAGAAATATTTACAATTTGTTTTTTATAAGGTAAGATTTATTAGAAAGGTACCAAGATAGTACAAGGTACATCAGTCCAACATCTGCCGCTAACATGGCAACAACAAATCTCCTATCTCTTCTACATATTTCATGATAGAAATGTTTATGATGTTTACGCACAATGAAACCAAATCGCCTGCAACACGATTAATAAACTGCACCTTATCTAGTCCATCTAACTACATAGATCCCATCAGAAACTATTATGTTTTACCTGACCACACTGGATTCAAAGAACCATCCTCCACATGTGACATGTGGCTAATCCACCAACAATCATCAGTATTCTGCAACAGCACTTCTTGGTACCATATCTTTTTTTACATTTTTTAATAATGGTGGTGGAGGAGGAGTTTGGTGGTCCCGTTGTACAAGAACAAGGGTGATATCCAGAATTGCAATAACTATAAGGTTATCAAGCTGTTGAGTTACGCCATGAAAGTTTGGGAGAGGAGGGTGAGAAGGAGTGTATCAACATCAGAGAACCAGTTCGATTTATGCCAGGACAGTCAACTACAATAGCCATTCACCTGGTAAGGCGGTTCAAGGAGTAGTAGGGAGAAGAAAAAGGACTTGCATATGGTGTTTATTGACTTAGAAAAAACCTACAATAAAGTCCCTAGGGAGGTTTTATGGAGATGTTTGGAGATTAGCGATGTTCCGGTAGCTTACAATAGGGTATTTAAGGACAAGTACAATAGAGCAAAAACTCGGATGAGGGCTGTGGGAGGAGACTCAGATTATTTCTCAGTGGTGATAGGATTGCATCAAGAATCGGCTCTTAGCCCATTTTTATTTGATGAATGTGCTGACGCGACACATTCAAGGAAAGGTGCCATGGTGCATGTTATTTTGCAGATGACATAGTGCTGATTGACGACACGCGTTGTGGGGTTAATGCTGGGCTAGAGCTATGGAGACAGACCCTGCAGTCTAAAGGTTTCAAATTGAGCAAGACGAAAACAGAATACTTAAAGACTGGAGTGTAAGTTTAGTGTTGGGGCTCATGAAGCAGAAGTGGACGTGAAGCTCGATATACAGAGAAATAGTTTCAAGTCTCTGATACAGGGTAATGGGGAAATCGATGAGGATGTCGCACAAGGTATTGGAGCGGGATGGATAAAATGGAGGCTCACTTTTGGTGTGTTTTATGTGACAAGAATGTGCTACCTAGTCTTAAGCAAGTTCCATAAAGCGGTAGTTAGACCGGCCATGTTGTATGGAGCGGAGTGTTGGCTAGTCAAGAAATCTAATGTTCAGAAGTTTAAAGTAGCAGAAATGAGGATCTTGAGATGGATGTGTGGACATAATAATAAAGATAAGACTAGGAATGAGTATATTAGGGACAAGGTAGGCATGGCTCCTATAGAAAATAAGTTGCGGGAATCGAGGCTAAGATGGTTTGGACATGTGAAGAGGAGAGACCCTGATGTCCCGGTTAGGAGGCATGAGAGGTTGACCATGCCGGGTCAAAGGAGGAGTAGAGGGAGCCCTAAGAGGTACTGGAGTGAGGTGATTAGGCAGGACATGGCGCTACTTCAGCTTACCGAGGACATGGCCCTCGATAGTAGGTGTGAAGGTCGAGGACTAGAGTTGTCGATTGACATGCATTCTAGAGCTTCGTCTAGTGTTTCCATTAGTATTAGTACTAGTCTTGTATTATCCTATTCCTAGCCCCTTGCTATTACACAGTGTGTCATTATTTCCAACAGGGTTGACTCTATTCTTATACTGTCTTAGATCTTTGTTATTGTATGTTGCACCATTTGCTTCCTTGTCTTATTACCATGTTTTTTTTATTTGTACCGAGTGTCCGAGTCTCTTCGAGCCCCAACTAATCTCGGGGGTGCACAAGCCCTTGGCAAGAAGTTTCCCGCAAGTGCACCACGGTTAATTCAGGTTCTACCTGTCCGATGGCCCTCAGAAATTTTTTGCACCCAATGGATTTCGAACTTGAGACCTTGAAAGGGAGCAAAACCCCAAGGCTCAAGTCAATTGCCACCTGACCAACCCTTGAGGGCTTCTTATTACCATGTTGTTGTTTCTGTCTGTTTACTGCTTCATTTTCACTTCTCTTGAGCCGAGGATCTTTTGAAAATAGCCTCTCTAAAGTCATAAGATAGGGGTAAGGTCTGCGTACAGTTTACCCTCCCTTGACCCCACTTGTGGGATCCCGCAGTTTTTATAACAATGGTGTGCAAGCAAGCTTGTGCCCCTCGACTATTCCACAGGGTACTTGCTAACTTTCACTAGCACAAGTAACGGGTAACTCTACTCACTAAAGCTTAAGCACATGAAAAGAAATCACCTTTTTATTGAGTACAGCTACCTCGCACCAGCACAAGTATCGGGTCACTCTGTCACCAAAGCTTAAGCAAATAGGAAGAGATCACCTTATCACCTAGTGTTTTTTTCTTCCATTGAGATCTGAAACTAAGACTCCATGGTTCTCCTCCACTTCCTTGTACTGATTCATTATATCTCAACTATTTTTCATCAGGGACATAGTTTTCTACAACTTAAATTTACCAGTTCAAAAATCCCAAACCCTTATTTGAACAAAATACTTACTCTAGTAATACTGAACCATGAAACTGACACAGAAATAGAAATTGGCATTTAAAATCTGATTTCCATCTTCAAATACCTTAACCACAGCGGCGGAGCTACCTTTGGTGAAGGGAGTTCCATTGAATCCCCTTCACCAGAAAATTGCACTGTGTAAAAAGGGTAAAAACGTACTTTTTGTATATAACTACATATCTAAACTATTGAATCTCTAGACATAGGTTCATATCGCAGGTGTGATATTTTTTACATTTTTTTTTTTTGTATTCCCCTTACTCAAATTCCTGGCTCCGCTACTACTCAACCAAGTCTAACTCTATTGCTGTGAAGATTACAGTGCGGAATGGTATTTCAAAAATTAAATCAAATTTTAGTCAAGCAACTTATTTACTCAAATTTAAGGCTAAAAATAAGGCAAAACAATAGACCCAATTAAGCACATAAAGAATAATTTTTTGCCCCAAAAAAGAATTCATACCAAGAAAATGGGCAAGGCCTTCAAGTCCCTCAGGATCGCTAAAAGCACCAACACACACATTCATTGAAGCTGCACACTGATAACAAATATCCCCAAAAAAATAGAAAATGAAATTAATACGATTTTAATAAAACCAAATAAATTCAAGCTAAGCCCATATTTAAGAAACATATAAAAATATAATATAAAATGAATAAAAGTAATATACTTTATCAGTTTCTGGGTCACTGATGAGAAGGATTTCAAGATTATTTTGAAGAACAATTCTTCTGTAATCCCTTTTGTCAGTTCGGGGTTTCACTATCTCCACTCCCATATTTTCTTCCTTTCTTCCAACTGCCATGATTTGCTCTGTGTTTGTGTGTGAGAAAGAGAAGAGATTGCCTTGGAATAGAGTCTTGGAATTTGGTTATTATAGGAAGAAGCATGGAAATTGCAGCCTTGGAAAATCAGGGATGTAGTCCTAGTTGTACCTTTTCTTTTATTTGTTTTTAACATAAAATCGAAAAGGTATTTGTACCTTTGCGTTATTTCACTTTAAAATAAGTAATTTATTTATAACGATCCCTTTGTTATTAGTTATCTTATAACTTGCTATAATTATAATCCTCACGTAACAAGTTAGTGAACTAAGATGTCGTTTCGCTCATCTACCCAAATTGCGCGCATGTACCCATTTCAATGAATAACTCAACAACAACAACAACCCAATATAATCTTACTTAGTGGGGTTTGGGAAGGTTAGTGTATACGCATAACTTACCCTACCCTGAGGTAGAGAGGTTGTTTCCAAATAGACCCCCGGCATCCTTCCCTCCAAGAACTTCTCACCTTGATCTTGGGGAGACTCGAACTCACAACTTCTCGATTGGAAGTGTGGGTTGCTTACCATCAGAGCAACTACAATGAATAACTAAATAAAAAAAATTAAATACAATGAATAACTCCATAAAATAAATTAAAATTGAACTTCTCTTTCTTTTTGAGAAAAAAAGATTGACGCTATAGCTAAATGGATAATTAACTTAATATTTTATAATAAATAACTTAATATATAAAATATATAGCGAGTTATTAGTTATTGAAATAAATTTATAATAATAAATACCAACTCATTTAGAATATTTTTTGTCTTTTACTATTCCATTTTTATTGCTTCAAATTTGTATATTAGCCGGTTTGACTTTCAATGCTATAATTTTACCAATTTTACTTCTATTCTTTCACCGCTAATGCTCTTGCTATCGGAACAAATTTTAAGAATTTTCTCAACCTAAAATAATTTTACTGATATGTCAAATTTTAAAAATTATTAAACTAGATTCTTTTGCTAATAAGTTGATTTTAAGACATAATTATTTTTTTCCTCAACCTTGAAGGAAATACTTAAGTTTTTATTAATTCAGAATTTTCATATTAGCTCATCCGCAGTTTTAAATATTTAATGGTAATTATAAACTTTATTAGATAAAAATTATATTTTTAAAGTGTAAACCAATAATTGATATTTCACATTTGACTCTTTTTATTTGTAGAATTATTAATATCATTGACTTTTGTCTACGACATTTCTTCCTCTCTCACTCTATCTCTTTCTTTTATACTGAAAATATTTTGTTAGTAATTGATTATATTTTGATCAGTGTACTTTTTAAATAATATATTATATTATTTTTATTATTATTATTGTTAAAAGAAAAATTAGGAAGAAAGAATGAGAGAAAATAACATTTTCTTGGTCGGCGCATGTTATGTGAGGACTACTAACATGTGCCATTGATCATAAATGGTGAAGAGGAAGAGATAGGCTGCTCAGGTGCCGACCTCACGAAAAGCTAACAAAGGAATATCTAGGCAAATAACACCAGAATCTAGTGTCCCCCAAATTCTAGAGCCGATTCAATTGATGCAATGGATGCCAGGGATGGAGAGTGCGCCAACAGTAATGCAAAGGGCGATTCCACCAAGACAGGAAGAGACTCCACTAAATCCAGATGTAGGAGCTTCAAATGCGGCAAGTAAGCTCACTTTCTCTGTCAAATCTAATGAAGTGAAGCCTACTATGGCAGAAATGGTTAAGGAAAATCAACAGCAGCAAGTGGGATTGAAACTTGACTACTTTCAACCGGTAATGAAGGATGGTGTGAAGGTAGTTAAACTGAATCCAAAAGAAATTGAAGAGCAGAACCATAAATGGAGTCTAGCTCTAATTGGGTATGTCATTGGAGGAACCCCTATATTTAAGGAGATGCTCAAATTCGTATATGGAGTATGGAATACAGTCAATACCCCTCAGGTATATCTCCATAACGATGGGTATTTTCTATTCAAATTTGACCGTGAGGAAGATAAGGCTACAATTCTACAGAATTGGCCATATACCTTTAACTACAAACCTCTTGTGCTGAAGAAATGGTGTCGAGATTTTTAGATGAGTAAGGAGCATGATCAAAACATTCCTATGTGGGTGATGCTCCCAAACATACCAATCTAATTTTGGACTGCTAGAAACATAGGAAAAATAGCCAACTGTTTAGGACGACTAATTTGTACCGATAAATTGACAGCACAGAAAAACATAATTGCTTATGCTAGGATGTTAATTGAAATGGACATATCACAATCATTACCAGATGAGATCCCATTAAAGATGCCCAATGGACAATGTCGAATGTAGGTTGTGAAATATGAATAAAAACCCCTATTCTATCAAGACTGTCTTCAAATAGGACATGTCACAGGAAGCTGTAAAAAAATCTAATGACAATGTCAATTGGAAACAACAACAAGTGAACAAAGAAAGGAAAAATCAAAAGAATGAATGAAGAACTAAAAATGATTCAAGCAAGGAAAAAGGGAAGAACAAGAACTAAATCCAGTAGCTAGGGCTTCAACAGTTGAACAACCTGAGAGCTCAAATGATGCATTTAATTCGATTATAGCTTGGTACCAGTCTCAAGACACGCCAATGGAGAGAATTAACAATAATGATAGAGGGAAGCAAAGACAAAATAAGTTTAGTGCCTTAAGATTGATACAGAGAAACCCAAAAGCAATGTGGTAAGGGTTCCTAATTCAATCAATAATAACCCTCCATGATTTTTGGATCATGGAATATTGGAGGGTTGAATAAGCCCTACAAGCAGAAATAGTTTAAATCCTTTCTACTCAAAAATCTTTAGATCGGGTTACACGCCGCAGCAAAAGATATATATATATATATATATATATATATATATATATATATATATATATATATATATATATATATATATATACGGATCGAGATGCACTACAGAAAATAATTGGAGATTTTAACACAATTCTGTCAGTCCATGATAGATTTAATGGGGCTCCTGTCCAATAGGCAGAAACACAAGATTTTCAGAAATATATATATGAGATTGGCCTTGGTCAAATCAGAAGGAAGGGATGTCAATATTCATGGAGCAACAAGCAAGATCCCGATGATAGATTTTATAGCCTAATTGATTGGGCTCTTGGCAAAGATCAGTGGTTTGTTACTATGGCCATCTGGAGGCTTGCTATCTAAATCCAGGATGCTCAAATCACTCACTTATCCTTATATGTACTAGTGTACCAAGGCAACAAATACCCAAGACCTTTAGGCTGCTGAATATGTTATTGTAGCAGCAATCATTCAAAGAGGCCACTCAAAAAGCTTGGGAGGTTGAGATCGCAGGTCAAAATATGTACAGAGTTTGCAATAAGTTGAAACATTGAGCAAATAACTAAGACCATGAACAAAGAAATTTCATCCCTATATTATAAACTAGAGGGACTTCAGTCCAAGCTTAGTGAGATACAACAGGAATTGAAAAATGATCTATACAATACTCAATTGATTTCGGCAGAAAGAGAGATTCTGAAGTATCTAGAGAAGTGGTCTATTATACATGAAAGAGCGCCTAGAAAAAAGTCAAAAGCTATTTGGATTAGTCATGGGGATTCCAATTCGAAATACTTTCATGCTCAACTCAAAGCCAGGCAAGGGAGGAACACTATTGTATCTATATGGAACGAGCAAGGAGTGAAATTAATAGAGCCGGTGCAGATGCAAAAGGAGTCCACAGAATTCTTCCAAAAGCTACTAAGAACAAGTGCTCAAGATATGCCAAGCCTAAAAAAACACCTATTATACCAAAGATGGACTATGCCTCAATAGGGAGCAACAACAAGCTCTTGTTCAGCCAGTCAGAAGTAGATGTACTACAAGCATTGAGGAATCTAACTAATGATAAATCTCCTGGAATTGATGTATTCGCTGCAGAATTTTTTAAGTAATATTGGGGTACAATAGGAGAAGAAGTTACTGAGGCCATTCTTCAGTTCTTTGACAATAGGAAGCTATTAAAAAAGATTAATGGCACTACTATATGTTTTGCGGATGATCTTATAATATGCTATCAAGCAGATAGAGTTTCCATTCATTTGTCGCTGCAAGCATTCAATCATTTCTCTGAGGTTTTTGGTCTTAACGCAAACCTGGACAAAAGCTCCTTGTATATCACTAGCGTCTCAATGGAGCTAAAGGAGCAAATTTTGAATGAAAAGCAGTTTACTCTACGAGAACTGCCTTTCAAGTATCTAGGTATTCCTCTATCTTCCAGGAAACTTACCATATAGCAGTGTATGCCAGTAGTTGAGAGAATGATATCAAAAATCAAATGTTGGACTACGAAGCTGCTATCATATAGTGGAAGATTGCAACTGATCAAGAGTGTTCTGTTTGAGGTGCAAACATATTAGGCTCAAGTATTTCTATTACCAAAGAAGGTAACTCAACTGCTAACAAGTATTTGCAGAACCTTTCTTTGGACAGGAAGTTGTGAGGCATCAAGGAAGGCATTAGTGTCATGGGATCAGTTGTGTATGCCCAAGTCAGCTGGAGGGTTGAATCTTACCAATTTTCACACATAGAACAAGGCAGCAATATGTAAACTTCTCTGGGGAGTAATCACAATAAAAGAGACTTTTTGGGTATTGTGGATTCATGGGTTCTACATAAAGAAGAGAGACTTAAACAATATGTCAACACCTAAACAAACATGCTGGCTTGTGAGAAAAATCTTTGACGTAAAAAACTAGTATTGGGGCAAGGACTATACAAGGGAGCTGAAGAAATAAATTACACATAGAGGTTTCAGCTTAAAAAAGGCATACCCATGTCTATGCCCACAATATCAGAAGGTATCTTGGAAGTATGTTACCATGGGAACACAACTACTGCCAATATATCAATTCATACTATGCCCACAATATCAGAATGTATCTTGGAAGTATAATTCTATGGGAACACAACTACTGCCAAGACATCAATTCATACTATGGCTTGCAGTTCGAAAAAGACTTGCTACCATTGATAGGCTGGAAAGATAGGGAGTTCATGTCCCAGAGGAATTTATCTTGTATAACTCAAAAGGGGATGAAGTTTTCTCACAATTGTTCTTTGGATGCACTTATTCAACCAAAATATGGGCTAAACTATTGTGATGGATAGGTGAACCTAGACAAATATCTACATGGGATGAAGAACTTAGATGGGTGACCAAAAGAACAAAGGGAGGCAGAGCAAGGCAAGAAGTGGTGAGATGGTTGTTTGCTGCTATTGTATACCACATTTGGCAAGAATGGAATAGTCAAAGATTTCAGCAGGAAAAGAAAAAAAGTGACTACGGGATAAGGGAAATTGTCCTCCAACTACATATCAGAGAGCAGAGGTACCACAAATGGAAGAAGCTATTAGAGAGTCTAAACAATTTTCCTATATAGATTCAGTAGGTTAATAGATGATATGTATAGGTGAGATGTTGAGTGGATAAATATTGACTATAGAGAACTAGCCCTAGAGTCCAAAAAGGATTAGCAGTTGTAAATATACAAAATTGGTTATAATTTTTTTTTATTTTGACCAAAAAGAAAGAATGAGAATACATTTAAAATTTAACGGGTGCAAACACAAGTTATTTCAAACCTCCAAGTTTTCTGGTTTCTTACGTGCCTTATCATATTCATAGTTGCTACACCAAAATTACTAACGAGTGATGAGTCTCAAATATTATCTAAATTTTATATTTTGACGTATTGGTAAACTGTTCTATTCTAATAACTTGGATAGTTTATATAGGATCAAAAGTCTAGATATAACTTCAAAGACCAGAATGGAGTTGACAACACTTCAAAAGAAAATACAGCAGAGGTACTCTAACTCTTTGGTTGAACAAGAGAAGCTATGCCTAAATCAATTGGAGAAATGGTCGATGATCGAAGAAAGTGTGGCGCAGCAAAAATCCAGAGCTATATGGATCAAATTAGGTGATTCAAACACAAGGTATTTTTCAATTTTAATGAAAGAAAAACAACACCCGAAACACATTCTGGAGATTACTTCACTGTTAGGCCTGAAGCTAAAAGATCCTGCAGCAATCAAGGAGAAATTTACATATTTCTATAAGTCATTGATGGGATCAGCTGCAAACTCTCTTCCTGGAGTTAATATGAGGGTGATGAGGAATGGACCCCAATTGTCCCACTCCCAGCAGATTGAGTTATGTGCCAATGTTACTGATGCTGAAATTTCTGAAGCACTTGGTTCAATTAGGGATCACAAGGGTCCAGAGATTGATGGTTTCAATGCTACCTTCTTTAAACAAGCTTGGCCAATCATTAAAACTGAGGTATGTGATGCTATTAGAGAGTTCTTTAACACTGGAATCATGTTTAAAGCTATTAATTGCACCACTCTAACTTTGCTTCCAAAGATTGCAAATCCTAATACTGTGAAGGACTATCGACCTATTGCTTGTTGCACAATGATATACAAGTTGATTGCAAAAATCCTTGTGGGAAGAATGTAGAAAGTCATGAGTTGTATCATCTCAGAAGCTTAGGCAGGTTTTATTCCAAGAAGAAAGATTGTGGACAATATTATACTTGCACATGAATTGGTTAAATCATATGGCAGAAAGCACATCTCTCATAGGTGTATGATCAAAGTTGATTTGCAAAAGGCATATGACTCTGTCGAATGGGTTTACTTGAAACAAGTGCTTGAAGGTTTGAATTTTCTAGAAAAGTTTGTCAAATGGCTAATGGCTTGTATGAAAACAGCCAACTATACCATCCTATTGAATGGAGAATCTCTGGAACCATTTAATGTTGCTAAAGGCCTTAGGCAAGGAGACCCAATCTCCCTTTTCCTGTTTGCCATAACTATGGAATACTTGAGCAGACTTCTTAATGAGCTACACCAAGATAAGAGGTTCAAATACCATCCTAGATGTAGCAAATTAAACATAACCCATCTAAGCTATACTGATGACTTGTTGTTGTTTGCTAGAAGAGACACTTCCTAAACTCAAAAGTCACATGAATGTTTCACTACATTCTCAAGAGCTTCAGGATTGCAAGTAAACCTAAATAAAAGTGCTATATACTATGGTGGTATGAAAAGAGGGATTATAGATGCAATATGCCAAAATATGGGATATACTCAAGGACAACTATCTTTCAAATACCTAGGAGTGTCATTGGACACAAAGAAGCTGAATATATTACAATGGCAACCTCTCATCACAAAAATTGTAGTAAAGATTACTTCATGGACTGCAAAAAAGTTGTCTTATGCTGGAAGGGTCCAATTGATACAGACGTGTTGTTTGGCATCCCATCATATTGGGCTCAAATATTTCCATTACCAGCCAAATTGATTAAATTAATAGAAGCTTATTGCAGAAGTTACATGTGGTCTGGTGGGAATGAAATCACAAAGAGGACCCTCATTGCTTGGGATAAAATATTTCTACCAAAGACAGTAGGTGGGCTTAATCTAATCAACCTGCACACCTGGAATACTGCTGCCATTGCCAGAACTTTCTGGGACTTATCTCACAAGAAAGACAAATTATGGATTAAGTGGATCCATACTGTATACATCAAGGAGCAGAACATATACTCTATACATATCCTTATAAATGCAAACTGGATGATAAGAAAGATATTGGAAGCAAGGAAGACCATAATGCAGCTGCAAAAGGTCATTAGAGACTAAGAAAAGCATCATTGAGTAGGTATACCTTCGATTGATTCCACTATTACCCAAAACTACCTAGAGAACTCTAATATGTAAAAATGCTGCCCAGACCAAAGGCTATAATCACAATGTGCCATCAATGCCAAGGAATATTACTTAGTGTAGACAGGATTAAGACATGGGGACTCAATGTAAATGACTCATGTGTGTTATGTCATGCCAATTTGGTGACAAGGAATAATTTGTTTGCTGAATGTGACAATGCTAAAAGACTGTGGTACAGATTGAATCAATGGGAAAAGATTCAGAATAATGTTGGTACAACATGGGAGCTACAACTACAAATCATTAGTTAGCACACAAGAGGCAAATCAATTGTTGCAAAACTTCACAAGATACTGTATGCAGAATATACTCATGCACTGTGGAAAGAAAGGAATCAGAGAATATTTTAACAAACATTCAGAGGTTACACAAGCTTGGCAAGAGAGATAGTCTGCATATGTAATTTTAGGACCAAAGGGAATGTAGAGACACTGGTACAAAAGTTGTATTTCTAGCATAGATCACAAATAGTAATTTTAGCATGCTAAGATAGTATAGTCTTTCCTTTGTATACCTCATGAGAACTTAAGCTAGCTGGGAGCATCAAAGCTCTGCTATGTAATGTTTCACTTTTTGTGATTAATAAAAAAAATTAATTACCAAAAAAAAAGTCTAGATATAAAATCTTTAGATGAGTTAAGTTCTTAAATATTAGGTATTTTCATATCGTTCAAATAAGAAAATATTTAGGGTGTGTTTGGTTATGAAGGAAATATTTTTCGGAAAATATTTTCCAATTTTCCCATGTTTGGTTGACTTGAATTTTTTGAAAAACATTTTTCTTATGAACTCATTTTCCTTATCTTCCCCACTGTTACAGGGCCAACTATTTGTAAAGATTGACACTGCACGGCAGCGGTAAATCACAACCACTCAGCATTAACTTTTTCGCACACACACAGCCTGAGTTAGAATTTTCAGACTTTAGCCAAACTAAGAACACACACATAATTTACGGGTAAAACCCCAACCTTTATTAATTCTCGAAGATTATACAAAGGACTCATGTTTAATACTTGGCTCACATATGTTATGCTACTTGCCTTCGCCAAAACACGCAATACAACATATAACAAGGGGCTGCCAATGGCAGTTTACAAAGGGGCAGTTATGGGCAGTTTCTACCATGTGCCATGCACATGTCTTAACTGAAATAAGGAGCCAAATATGTTTGAATTCGAAATTAAAACCTTTCCCACGAAATGGCCTTATCTTAATTTCTTTGTAGCCAACAGCTCTTGTGCTTGGCACATGCCTTGCACACCACTTCGTCACATGCCATGCACAATTGCCTCCAGCTTTGCCCACGTTTTTTGTCTCCAGCCCAGCTTTGCCTTGGACCTTGCCTCGTCCTTAATTTCATAGCCACGCCCTGCTATAAATTAAGTCGTCCCACTGATCCGCGCATGCCTTTGTCAAGTGCCATGCTTCCGTTTGCCATTGCCGATGCCCACGAACCAAGGCTGCCTTGCCAACACTCAAGCTGCCTTGCCTAGCTGCCTTGCCTAAGTCCATCACCAACTTAGACACACGTCCAACCTTGCACATTGCTTGCCAATACTTCAACGAACCCATGTCAAGGGGCAATGCACAAGCCCTTGACATGAATTCTGCCCGACATACTTCAAGTCTCAATATTAGGGGCTTACAAACCACCCCCACTAGTTGAACTCGACGCCCTCGTTGAGGTTGACCTCAAGTAGTCCTCCATTTGATCTTCGAATTGCCACAATGAATTCCTTTTCTCCCAAGTTTCTTCTAACTCGGGCTTGCTTTTCCATTGAATCAAAGACTCTGTTCGCCTATTCTTTTTGTTCTCCCAAGTATCCGGTGGTCCAGAATTTTCTCAATCTCGTCCTCAATATGATTGCACACTTTAGGAGGAGCTTTCTTGATTTTGTGCCTATCCGGATCTTCAGGATCTTCCACATAAGGCCGCAAGTAACTCACATGGAAAGTAGGGCAAATCTTCATTCTTTCTGCCAGCTTCAACCGGTAAGCAACTTCGCCTACCTTGTCAACCACTTCGAATGGACCATCATTTCTCGCAACCAAGGCTCTATGCCTTACCATGCTGTCTATCTTTTTCCATATTTGCGTAGTAAGTTTCAGCAATACCTTGTTGCCCACTTTGAACTCTAACAGACGCCTATGCTGATCACCATATTTCTTCATGCGTTTCTTTGCCACTTTCAAACTGTCTGCAGCTTCATCCATCATCATTTGCCTATCAAACCCATAACGATTGCCGCAGGATATTTCTCACCAGTCTTTTGTTGTACCATCTTCGTAGGTAGCCTTGGCTGCCTGCCCAAAACAATCTCAAATGGACTCTTCTCCGTGGATGAAGACTTGTGCAAGTTGTAAGACATCTGTGCACAATCTAATAACTCTGCCCAATTTCGTTGACTCGCAGTACAAAATGCCTTAAGTACTCTTCTAGCAGATGATTGATTCGTTCGGTTTGGCCATCAATTTGGGGACTGTTCGTCATTGAAAACTTCAAATTCGTACCCAGCAAATTAAACAAGTCCAAAACCTGCCTGTGAACCTTGCATCCTGATCACTAATAACATCCTTTGGCATACCGAAATGTTTCACCATATGCTTGAAAAACAATTCTGCAGCAACTTTAGAGGGACATTCCGTTGGAGTAGCTATAAAGGCAACATATTTCGAAAACCTGTCGACCACCACCATAGTCGAAGATAGACCATTGACTTTAGGAAACACGCTAATAAAATCCACTGAAACAGATTGCCACGTCTCTTCAGTAATTGTCAAAGGTTGCAACAACCCAGCTTCTTTCTTCCGTTCAGTTTTATCAAGTTGACAAACAAGACAGCTTTTCACATAAGATTCAACATCTTGTTCCATCTTTGTCAGAAATAATATCGCGACAGCAGCACCATCATCCTCTTAATGCCTGGATGACCAGCCCAAACTGTATCATGCTTCTCTTTTAACAACTCACGACGGAGTCCGTCACCAAGTGGTACAACGATTTTCCCTCCTTTGAAATGGATAAGATCGTCCTCGATCCAATACCGTCTCACAGTACCTTCCTTCACATGATTCATTGTCTTTATGTACAATGGATCATTCATAGCAGCTGACTTGATATTACCAACAAAATCTGACTCAAGTCTCGTAATGGAATAAACAGCAGCAAAGACTTCCTTTCGACTCAAGGCATACACAACTTGGTTGTGCTTTCCCGGCTTATGCTCCCACAAAAAATCATATTCTGCTAAAAATTCCTGCCAGCGTGCTTGCTTTGGACTCAATTTCTTCTGATTTTTGAAGAAAATATTGCCACACTGTCTGTCCTTACGACGAACTTTGTTCCCAACAAGTAAACACGTCAGATTTGTAAGCAATGAACATCAAAAACCATTTCTTTTTCATGAGCCGAATACCTTTTCTCTGCTTCATTCAACTTTCTGCTTTCAAAGGCCACAAGATGACCTTCTTGAACCAGCACGCCTCCAACAGCCTTGTCGGACGCATCTGTATGCACTTCAAACGGCAACTCAAACTCAGCAAGCCGCAAGATTGGTTCCGAGGCAATGGCTTCTTTCAACACACCGAATGCAGCACAACATTTTTCCGACCAATCCCATTTAACGTTCTTCTTCAACAAATCCGTCAAAGGAGCAACTTTCTTTGAGTAACCAGCAATGAATTTCAGATAATAATTAACCAACCCGAAAGATCTCAATTCTTTCACTGATTTAGGCGCCTGCCACTCCACAATGACCTGCACCTTGTTCGGGTCCATCCGCAACTGATTTTGACTCACCAAGTGCCAAGAAATTTTATCTCCTGTTTAGCAAATTCACACTTCTCCATTTTCACATACATCTTGTACTCCCTCAACCGAGACAACACTTCTATCAAGTGTGACATATGTCCATCCAAATTCTGACTATAGATAACAATGTCGTCTAAGTAGACAACGACAAAGTCATCTAAGTACTCATACAACACATCATTCATGAGGTTGCAAAACATAGCAGGGGCATTTGTCAATTCGAACGACATAACAACGAATTCATATGAGCCATACCTCGTATCACAAGTAGTTTTAGAGTCATCACCTTCATCTATTCGTACCTACCAATAACGAGACCATAAATCAAGCTTCGTGAACCATCATGCCTTGCTCAATCTGTCCATCAAGTCTTGCACCAACGGAACATGATATTTATTTTTCACCGTCACCTTGTTCAACGCCCTATAATCAACACACATCTGTAGCGTCCCATCCTGTTTCTTTTAAAATAAAACAGGTGCACCAAAAGGAGCTTTAGATGGCTGAATCAGCCCCACATCAAGCAACTCGTTCAATTGTTTCTGTAATTCAGCCAACTCTTTCGGCGCCATACGAGAAGGAGGTTGAGCAGGAGGCATCGAACCCGACATCAACTCTATCTTGTGATCAATAGCCCTCCGTGGTGACATATTTTTATGCAACTCTGGTGGCATCATATCAGCAAAGTCACTCAAAATTTGAGCAACGCAGTCCGGCACTTCAACCTTAACATCAGGCTTCACTTCAACCATAGCAGCAAGGAAAGTCTCATATCCCGTCTTCAAACCTTTTTCAACCATCATGGCAGAAATTAACAAAGCCTTTCGTTGAATTTCTTATCTTCCATAAGGATAAACAACTTTCACAAAACTAGGAGCAATATCATTCATGATCATCACTCCGTCCAAGTGAGGCATTGGAATAAAGCGATGTTTCCGCATGAAGTCAATTCCGAGGATCACCTCAAACTCTTTTAGAGGAATCACCATCAAATTGACCTTCCCTTTCCAGTTCCCAACAGAAATAGGAACATCATAAGCCATACCCACAATGGCTTGTGCTTTGGCATTAACAGCCTTCATGTAAAAGGGACATTTCGACACTCTTAATCCGTACTTATGCACCAAATTGGAAGAAACAAAGGTGTGAGTAGCGCCAGTATCTACCATAGCTATCACACTTTTGTCCCCAATTCTCATTTCGATGTGCATCAATTAGGAATAAGCGTTCATCTCGTTACTTGTAGCATTCACCAACGAGATAACATTCAACAATTGTAAAGTATTTACTAAGACATCAACAACTTCTTCGCCTTCTCCATCCCGATTATTTTCTCTAGCAAGAAAAGCATGTACCCGCGCCCGATTCGGATAGTTTTTGGCAAGATGAGGTCCTCCACACGTACAACAACCATCAGTTTTTCTGTTTGCGACGGCTTTGTAACAACCCCATCAATAGCCTTGCCCTTTTCAACAACTTCTTTTCGAACTTCTTTCCTCCATTCCCCTTTCTTCTCCACCCGTTTCTTAGGTTTTGAAGTAGAAGGAATATCAGAAAGAGTACGGGTGCTGCGATAATCCACCAAGGAATCCGCTGCAGCAATTGCACTTGGGAGATCCTTCACGTACTGTCTCCTAAGTTCATTTTGCGCCCATGCTTGCATTCCAGAAATGAAGTTATGCAATTTATCATCCTCCGACATGTTTTGAATATCCAGCATTAAGGAAGTGAATTCCTTAATATAATCCCGAATAGATCCTGTTTGCCGCAAGCGTTTCAAACGATCTCTAGCAAGCCATGATGCGTTGCTAGGCAAGAAATGGTCCTTCATTTCTTTTTGGAGTTTCTCCCATGTATCAATTTTCGGTCTGCCCGCACTTTCATCGTCCGCCATACGAGTTCTCCACCACAATTTAGCATCTCTCGTTAGGTACATGCTAGTAATTGTGACCTTCTCCGCATTTGGAACTTTGGCAGCCACGAAATATTGTTCCATATCCCACAGAAAATTTTCCAACTCTTTTGCACTACACGTTCCACCAAACGCCTTTGGATCAAGAATCTTTACCTTCGAGCGTTCTTCGTTGCCTTGGCCTGGAGCAGCCAATGACCGTTGAAGAACAGTGATTTCGGCGTTCAAGTTTTCGACCTCCTTCTTCAGGTCTTCAACTTTGTCATCCGTTGCCTCACAAGTCTGTTGGATCCCATCGCGAAACTTATCTTCCCCGTCCTTTAGACGGTAAATCTCTGTAATTAGATCCGCCAAATCTAAAGGATCATCATTCACGCCGATTAGCGCCTCCAACCATTGCAGTCTATCACGTAAGTCTGAAGTAGACCCACCAGCCATGGCCACAAGTTACAACCAAAGCTCTGATACCAGTTGTTACAGGATCAAATTTTCGCAAAGATTGACACTACACGGCAGCGGCAAATCACAGCCACTCAGCCTTAACTTTTTCGCACACACACAACCTGACTTATATTTTTCTGACTCTAGCCAAACTAAGAACACACACATAATTTACGGGTAAAAACCCAATCTTTATTAATTCTCGCAGAATATACAAAGGACTCACGTGTTAGACTTGGCTCACATATGTTATGCTACTTGCCTTCGCCAAAAAACGAAATATAACATATAACAAGGGGCTGCTAATGACAGTTTACAAAGGGGCAGTTATGGGTAGTTTCTACCATGTGCCATGCACATGTCTTAACTAAAATAAGGAGCCAAATATGTTTGAATTCGAAATTCAAACCTTTCCCACAAAATGGCCTTATCTTCAGTTCTTTGTAGCAAACAGCTCATGTGCTTGGCACATGTCTTCAACTTCCAAGCACATGCCTTGCACACCACTTCGTCATATGCCATGCATAATTGCCTCCAGCTTTGCCCACGTTCTTTTTCTCCAGCCCAACTTTGCCTTGGACCTTGCATCGCCCTTAATTTCATAGCCACGCCCTGCTATAAATTAAGTCGTCCCACTGATCCGCGCATGCCTTTGTCAAGTGCCATGCTTCCGTTTGCCATTGCCGATGCCCACGAACCAAGGCTGACTTGCCAACACTCAAGCTGTCTTGCCTAAGTCCATCACCAACTTAGACACATGCGCAGCTTTATACATTGCTTGCCATCACTTCAACGAACCCATGTCAAGGGGCAATGCACAAGCCCTTGACATGAATTTTGCCCGACATCCGTCAAGTCTCAATATTAGGGGCTAACACCCACTCTCACCATCCACTCCACCCCCTCTCTCCAAAAAAGGTCTTTTTTGTCAAATTTTAGTTTTCCGTTACTACTCACCATATTACCCTCAACCCCTCCCCCCACCCTAGCCCCACCCTTACCCTCCTCTCCCTCCCCACACACAAAAAAATTTATTATTTTTACCTTATTTTTTTTTGCAATTTAAAATTTCTATTTTTTCGTTTTTCTACACCACCCACCCCATCCACCCCAACCAAATTCCCCCCCCCCCCCCAAGAAAAATTTACTTTTTTTTGTAATTTAAAAATTTTATTTTTCCATTTTTCTGCCCCCCCCCCCCCCCCCCCCCCCCCCCCCCCGAAAAGTTTTTTAATATATTTTTCAATTTTAGTTTTTTTTATTGGTTTAATTGTTCAAAATTTTACAAGTTCCAATGTTATGAGTTTGGAGGTTTATGTGTTGGAATTTTACGGGTTTAGAAATTATAAAGTTTACGAGTTTGAAATTTCACGATTTCGGAGGTTAGCGAAAGTTTATGAAAAATGTGGATTCGAAAGGTTCTTGGTTTGAAAGTTTATGACTTCATGTTTATTATATCTAAATTATTTATGAATACTCTTGAGAAGTCATTTTTCTTAATTTGTGTATCAAACACCAAAAAATGAATAAGATTACTACTTATTATCCAAAAAAATATTTTCTTGAAAATTACTTTTCACGGAAAATATTTTTCGTTATACTAAACACATCCTTAATAACTAAAATTTTAGTTGATATGAAAGTCCTAAATGTTAGGAAAATAATTAAATTATAATTTTAGAAAAATAATTAAATTACTATTTTATCTAATATGAAACTTATTTTTATTGGTAAAAAAGGCGAACGTCATTTCAATAGGGTCTTCATGCTTTTAATATAGTATAGATTGATATAGATATTAATTCCGACATAAAATCTCACATAAGATAATACATTATTTGTTTTAGCCGCATAAAATAGCTACATAATTATTATTTTGGTTGGAGGTACTAAATATTATAACTGCGTGAAATAATATAGGAACTTACATATTATTTTATACATGATATAATGAGTAATAAGAATATATGCTTGTGATGACCTTTTCATCACTTGTTTTAGAAATAAACTCTAGGTTCTGAGGCATTAAAAGTTTCTTTCAGCATCACTTCGATTTGCGTGCATAGTCCAGCGCATAGCCGGAAAGCCATTATGTGAAAATATGTGAAAAAGATGGATTTTTTCCTTTAAAATGAATTTAAGTTAACTTCGGTCAGCATTTTGGGTAAACGGACTGGACCCATAATTTGACGGTCCCGGAGGGTCCGTAGGAAAATATGAGACTTGGGCATATGCCCGAAATCGAATTCCGAGGTCCAAGCTCGAGAAATAATTTTTTAAAGAAAATTATTTTCTGGAAAATATGTGAGTTTTTAGAAATGAAAAATGTTAGGAAGTTGTTGTTATTAGACCCGTATTTTGGTTCTGGAGATCGCACGGGTCTTATATGTGGTTTAAGTCGAGTATGTGAAATTTGATAAGAAACGGAAGTTGTTTGATGTGATTCGGACCCGTAGTTGTTAGAATTGATACTTTGAAAGTTTTGAGATTTTTCTTAGTTTTCTATGCTAAATTCATTGTTAAAGATATTATTTTGACGATTTGATTAGAGGATAAGTTCATATAATATTTTTGAGTTAGTATGCATATTTGGTTTGGAGCCCTGATGGTTCGGGTGAGTTTCAGATAGGTTTCGGAAGGTTTTAAACTTAGAAAAGAGTTGTAGGTTTGCAGTTTCTGGTGTGTTGTTCTTCGCGTTCGCGGAAGGACTCTCGCGAACGCGATGGTAAGTCAAGCTAAAGGAACTTTCCTTCTATGCGAACATGAGAAACAACACGTAAATCGAAGCCTTGGGGGTGTTTCCTTTCGCGGACGCGGACCAGCTATGCGAACGCGAAGGCCTTTGGGTCTAGGCAGGGGGAAGGGGATTTTTATCTACGCGAACGCAGCCACTGGCCCGCGAACACGAAGGCTCAACGAGTCAAATCTCCGCGAACGCGAGCATCTGATCATGAACGCGTCAGACCTATTGCGAACGCGATAAAGGTCTACCAAGTGATTTTAAAACATAAGCAAAAACAGGCAAACCCCATTTACTTCATATTTTCGAAATTTGGGAGCATTGAGGCGGTTTTCAAAGAACTATTTCTTCCTCAAAATATTGGTAAATGATTCTAAACTTTTTGCTTTCGATTTCCCATGGCATTTCATCAACTTTCATCCTAAAATATAGGGTTTTTATGGTAGAAATTAAGAATTCGGCCAGAGTTAGGTCTTTTTGATTAATTGGGATCTGGACCTTTTTTTTGGTCGAATTTCGAAACTAATTGTATATTTGGGCTCGTTGGTGAATGGGTGATTGGATTTTGGTCCGAACCTCGAGTTTTGACCAAGCGGGCCCATGGTCAATTTTGGACTTTTTGGGGAAAATCATAGTAAACATATAATTAAGCATTGAGTATGAATTCTTTAGCATTTATCGAAGTTGTTAAATCAATTTGGACTATATACGAGTTGTTTGGAGGCGAATTTTAAAGGAAAACCGGTGTTTGAGGCTTGAGTTGGTTGTGGAAGTTCGAGGTAAGTGTTTGGTCTAACCTTAGCTTGAGGGGTTAAGAGTTGTGTCCTATTTGCTACGTGTTACTTGTTGAGTACGATGTATAGGCATGGTGACGAGTCTCTATACGTTGGTGTCAAGCATGACCGTGAGTCTTAAAGTGAAATTGTTGTATTCTTAATAAATACTATGAATGCCTAGGTTGTTGATTCTCTGTGTTGAGCAAGTATTATGATTATTCTCGTGGAAATTACTTATGATTGAGTATTGGAGCTAGTTTAGGAAGTTAGATGTTGGAACCAGTTTGGATATAGCTGATTTTTCCTTGCGGAGACGTATTTGCTTATACTGTCGATTCCCTTGCCAGGACAGTGCTGTTTCTTTAGTTATACCTTGCTGGGACTCCCTTTGTGATTTGATGTTGAACTCTATATGTGGATCAGGTTGCACGCCGCAATAATAATATAATTGGATCGGGTTACACACCGTAATAGTGATAAATGATATGGATTGGGTTATATGCCGCAACAGTATTTTTGAGATTTAGAACGAGTTGCGCGCCACAATAATAGATAATAAAAAGTGCCCATTGATTGGTTACAAGTTCCTTACTCTTTTGCTGCAAATTCTATATAATCTTTATGCTATTCTCTTGAATAACTATTGATAAATTACATTCCCCTGTAGCATATCCCTCATCCTATTTTTACTTGTTATTTCTGTTTTATTTTTCGTTGTATATTACATAATTGTACAAGTTTATTTGGTAGTCTAGCCCTAGCCTCATCATTACTTTGCCGGGGTTAGATCAGGTACTTACCAGCACATGGTTGTGCTGATATTATACTCTATACTGTGTGCAGATCTCGGAGTGGACACTTTTGGACCATAGCTTTGGGTGGCTGCCTTCGGTCCAGTCAGAGGTCCCGACTTAGTCTTGCAAACATCTGCAGGCCTCGACGTTCTCTTCTATCTTTATATTCTTTTTTATTTACTTCAGAGACAGGTTGTATCTTTTTTTTCCAGACAATTGTCTGTAGCATTCGTAGAGGGTCCGTGATATTGTGACACCGGTTCCAGGTAGAGATGTATTTGGTATTATCGTACTGGTTTTTGGCTAAGTAATCAGAATACGTCTTCCATATGTATTTAATTATTGTTAGTATTCACCGTTGACCGCATGTTCATTTAAACTGTTAAAAAGGGGCTAAATAACAGAGTTACTGAATCTATAATACTCGACCCGCCTATCTTTCAAAAGTAAACGCCATTATGAATCCCGAGGGTGGGAAATTCGGGTCGTGACAATATAGTTGTATCTAAACATAAGGATGCATTTTTAAAGTAGGTAATATAGACAACAATAGGTTACTTAAAATTCTCGGGGAGTCGTTGTGACTTTAAGTATTGTAGGAAGATTAGAGTTGATGAAGTTGAGGGTGCTATGCGTAAGATGAGCAGAGGCAAAGAGACCGGGCCGAATGAAATCCAAGTGGAGTTTTGGAAGAATGTGGACAACACGGACTTGGAGTGGCTCACTAGGTCATTCAATGTCATTTTTTCTTCGCGAACGCGACCACTGGCCCGCGAATGCGAACGCTCAAGGAGTCAAAGCTCCAAGAACGCGAGCATGTGATCGCGAATGCGATGGCCACGAATGCGACAGACCCATCGCGAACGTGATGGAGATCTGTCCAGTGATTTTAAAATAGAAGCAAAAACGGGAAGAACCCATTTACTTCATATTTTCGAAATTTGGGAGCATTGAGGCGATTTTCAAAGAAAAATTTCTTCCTCAAAACATTGGTAAATGATTCTAAATCTTTTTCGTTTGATTTCCCATCGCATTTCATCAACCTTCATCCTAAAATCTAGGGTTTTTTATGGTAGAAATTAGGAACTCGGGCAGAGTTAGGGCTTTTTGATTAATTGGAATTTTTGGGTCGAATTTTGAACTAATTATATATTTAGGCTCGTGGGTGAATGGGTGATTGGGTTTTGGTTCGAACCTCAAGTTTTGACCAAGTAGGTCCGGGGTCAATTTTGAAATTTTTGGGAAAATGATAGAAAACCTATAAATAAGCATTGGGTATGAATTCTTTAGAATTTGTTGATGTTGTTAAATCAATTTGGACTAGATATGAGTTGTTTGGATGCGAACTCTAAAGGAAAAGTAGTGTTTGAGGCTTGAGTTGGCCATGGAAGTTCGAGGTAAGTGTTTGGTCTAACCTTAGCTTGAGGGATTAGGAGTTGTGTCCCATTTGCTACGTGTTACTTGTTGAGTATGAAGTATAGGTATGGTGATGAGTATCCATACATTGGTGTCAGCATGACCGTGAGTCCTAAAGTGGAATTGTTGAGTTCTTAATAAATACTACGAATGCCTAGGTTGTTGATTCTCTTTATTGAGCAAGGATTTCAATTATTCTCGTGAAAATTACTTATGATTGAGTATTGGTGCTAGTTAAGGAAGTTAGATGTTGGAACAAGTTTGGTTATAGCTGATTTTCCCTTGTCGGGATGTATTTACTTATACAGTCGATTCCCTTGCTGGGATAATGTTGTTTCTTTATTGATCCCTTGCTGGGACTCCCTTTGTGATTTGGTGTTGAAGTGTATATGTGGATCAGGTTGCATGCCGCAACAATAATATAATTGGATCGGATTGGACGTTGCAACAGTGATAAATGATATGGATCTAGTTGCACGCTTCAATAGTATTTTTGTGATTTGGATCAGGTTGCGCGCCGCAACAATAGATAATAAAAAGTGCTCATTAATTGGTTACGGTTTCCTTACTCTGTTGTGAATTCTAAATTGTCCTTATGCTTTTCTCTTGTATTATTATTGATAAATGATATTCCCTTGTAGCATGTCGCCCCCTCCCATCTTTACTTGTTATTTTTGTTTTATTTTTTGTTGTTTATTGTATAATTGCACAGGTTTATTTGGTAGTCAGGTCCTAGCCTCATCACTACTTCTTCGGGGTTAGGCCAGGCACTTACCATCACATGAGGTCGATTGTGCATATTCTACACTCTGTACTGTGTGCATATCCCGGAGCAACAACTTTTGAACCATAGCTTTGGGTGGCTGCCTTTAGTCCAGTCAGAGATCCTGAGGTAGTCCTGCAGGCGTCCACAGGCCCCAACGTTCTCTTCTATCCTTATATTCTATTTTCATTTGTTTCAGAGATAGATTGTATCTTACTTTTTCGATAATTTTGTAGACTTCGTAGAGGGTCTGTGATATTGTGACATCGGTTCCGGGTAGAGATGTATTTGGTATTGTCGTACTGGTTTTTGGCTAAGTTATCAGATTACGCCTTCTACATGTATTTAATTATTGTTAATATTTCACTATTGATTGCATGTTGATTTAAACTGTTAAAAAAGGGCTAAAAAAAAGAGTTAGTGAATCTATAAAACTCGGCTTGCCTAGCTTTCATGAGTAGGCGCCGTCACGACTCCCGAGGATGTAAAACCTCGGTCATGACGAAGTAGTATCTAAAAATAAGGATTCATTTTTAAAGTAGGTAATATTGATAACAATAGGTTATTTAGAATTCTCCGGGAGCCGTTGTGACTTTAAGTATTGTAGGAAGATTAGAGTTGATGAAGTTGAGGGTGGTGCTATGCGTAAGATGAGCAGAGGCAAAGTGACCGGGCCGAATGAAATTTGTTGAAGTGGCTCACTAGGTCATTTAATGTCATTTTTAGAACGAAGAAGATGCCTGAAGAGTGGAGGTGGATCACGATGGTTCCTGTATACAAGAATAAGAGTGATATCCAATATTGCAATATTATCGGGGTATCAAGCTGCTTAGCCATACTATGAAAGTTTGGGAGAAAGTGGTAGAGCTAAGGGCTAGAAGGAGTGTGACTATTTCTGAGAACCAATTTGGGTTCATGCCAGGGCATTCGACTGTAGAAGGCATCCACCTTGTTAGGAGATTGATGGAGCAGTATAGGGAGAGAAAGAAGGACTTGCATATAGTGATCATTGACTTAGAAAAGACGTACGATAAAGTTCCAATGGGGGTTTTGTGGAGATATTTGGAGGCTAGAGGTATTCCTGTTGCATACGTTAGTTTGATTAAGGACATGCATAATAGAGTAAAGACTTGAGTGATCACCGTGGTGGTGGAGAGGGGGGACTCCGACCATTTTTCAGTTATGATGGGGTTGTATCAGGGGTCAACACTCAGCCCACTTGTTTGCTATGGTGATGGGCGTATTGACGCGCGGCAAGACATTAGGAGGGGAAGGGGAGGTGAGACTAGACTCATAGGCCATCCCTAAGAAAGAGAGTTTTAAGTACATCGGGTCTATTATTAGGGGAGTGGGGAGATTGATGAAGATGTCGTACATCGTATTGGGGCGGTATGGATAAAATGGAGACTCACTTTCGGTATTTTGTGTTTACAAAAAGGTGCCACCAAAACTTAAGGATAAGTTCTATAAAGTGGTGGTCAGACCAACAATGTTGTATGGGGCTGACTGTTGGCTAGTCAAGATTTCTCATGTTCAAAAGATAAAGCCGCCAGCTATGAGGATGTTGAGATAGATGTGCAGGTACACCAGGTTAGATTGGATAAGAAATAAGGTTATTTGCGATAAGGTGGGGATGGCCTCTATTGAGGACAAGATACAGGAAGAGCGGCTTAGGAGGTTTGATCATGTGAGGAGGAAGAGCATAGACGCCCCGATGAGGAGGTGTGAGAGGTTGACATTGGAAGGTCTACGGAGAGGTAGAGGTAGGCCAAAGAAGAAGCGAGGAGAGGTAATTAGGCAAGACTTGGTGCATCTTTCAGCTGACCTAGGACATGACCCTTGATAGGAAGATACGGAGGTCGAGAATTAGGATAGTAGAGTAGGTACTGTGGAGTGTTCATAACATTAGTACTGGCACGCAGTTTCATAATCTGTTGGTATTAAGTTTTTATGACTAATCGTTATTTTCTTTTATTGTTGAACACTTTACTATCTGGTTGTGTTATTTTGCTTTTATATGGCTTGTTGATATTATACCTCCTTTCCTATATTTTCATTAATGTGGTACTTCTACTATCTGGAGCTGAGAGTTTATTGGACATATTCTCTCTATTCTCACAAGGTAGGGGTAAGGTCACACTACCTTCTCAAACTCCACGGTGTGGAAAAATGTTGGACATGTTTTTGTTGTTGTTGTAGTAGTAATATATATAATAGTCTTCTCATTACTAATTATGACTCCCTTAATTATTTAATGGTAACGTGATTTTGAAGTTTATTCTAACTCATTTGGCTTAAGAATTTTGAGTGGTAGAATTGAATTCATAAATAAATAGTTACACGTTTGTAACATATAGATGTATTGAAATTCAAAGTTAATAACTTTTCACTGCCCCATATAAGATGTTTAAGTTGTATCGTACAAATGTATGCTCTATAAAAATGATATTGATTTCTATGTGTCAAAAAATACATGTAACTTATTTAAGTTTGAAGAGCCCAACGTACGATTTACAAAATTAGATTTGAACTTCAAACGTGATGTTCAAGTCTTATTACCACTTTCTTGATTGATATGGTAATCATCAACCCAGTTAAACATAAGGAAATGTTAATTTTGTTCTTAAATACTTCATTCATTCAAATAGAATGTCCAAATTCACTAGATATCTAGGACAAAATTATGTTTTTAGGAAAATAGACCTTAAAATTACTCTATCTCAAAAGCTAGTTTATTGGATGATTAATGCTCATAATTATATAAAGAGATAACAATATATTTTCTCAAACTAATATGGAATACTGTGACAAACCCTATACTTAGTGGAGAAATTAAAAAATAACCAGATTTATAAGTGGTCATTCAAAAATAACCATTATTTCAAAAGTAAACAAAATTTAGCCACTTTTTAAAGATAAATATGAACGAAAATACTGTTTAAAATCCGGAAAGATACTCCAGCATTATATATTGGAGTTGTAGTATATTATACTGGAACTCCAACATAATATACTGGAGTTCCAGTATAATATATCGGTCCATCATAATATATTGAAGCCTGCAAAATATACAGATCCAACATAATATGCTGGAAGTTCATACACAAGTTCACCGAACTCCAGTATATTATGCCGGATCGGTCTCTGTTGCAGTAAAATAGTGGCTATTTTTCAATAACTTGGCAAATACTGGTTATTTTTGAATAACCAGTCGAAAAATTAACTAACCCGTGCTATTTTAACTATACTCAGACTAAATATTTAGAGCGTGTACAATATAATATGGGACTTAGACATTTGGTAAATCAATATTAGAGATCAGTCTAACTCAAATACTATATTATGAAAATGAACCTCAAACCTAACTCAACTATTTTTAACAGCTTAGACTCTCTTTGAGTAGGTTAATTATTTAACAATCCATTTGGATGTCAAATTTTGGGGGTTAATTTCTTGAATTGTCACTCAATTTTTACTTTATTGCACCAAAATTTCTTAACTCTTTCTTTAAATAATTAACAAAATCACTATACTATTCTTTCAACCAAAAACTCACTCAACTTTGTGTATCACATAAAATTACTAGGTGGAAACAAAGTAGACACTTGCGAAGATATTTATGCAAAGTAGAATGACTTTTTGGTTAAAAAAATATTCAGTCATTTTTATGACACTTAGGTAAAATTGAGCAACTTTTTCTTTACAAAAAAATAATCCAATAACTTTGATGTAATAAAGTAAAAAATTAAAGTGATCATCCATAAATTTACCTCTGTTTGTTATTGACTCCACATGCTTTACGTTTAGACAAAAAAATTACTACTCAAGGCGTAATATTAATTCACTATACACAAAAAAATCAGTACATAAATATTCATGAGTTTAAAAAGGATAGCATGGTGCATTAAAATCTAAAAATATCCATGAGTTTAAAACTAAATTTCTTCTTTCTTTAGAACTGCATTTGAAGTTACACCAGAAATGTAGCTTGTTTTCCCATAAATAAAGCAATAAGAGTGCTTCAACAGTCGACACAATCAAGACATTGGAACAAGCAGATAGGAAAAAGCTAAAAGCTGAAGACAGTGGAAATTGATAAAGAACATGATAACCAACCAAGGCATGAAGGAAGCAAAACGAGGGACCATATGTACATAGACTATAAAAAAAGGCAGCTCAGTGCACAAAGCATCCCACGTTCATGTAGTGGCGGCGGAAGGACCGCACTCCAAGGAGGTGTGAAGTAGGCAGCCTGCCATGACCAAACATCAGTGGTTGATTTCACAGCTCGAACCCGTAACCTATATATAGACTATTTGGATAATTGGATCAGTTCTCCATTGATTTGAGCCTCAGAAATGATGAGATATCCTACCCGAGCATTCTGAACTCAAGATCAGTCAGTCATCGATCCTAAGTACCTTCAGGTTTGTGAGGCAACTCATCCCCTTGGACAATGAAAATAACTTACCGCACTTGGAAATTTCAAGTTTTTCAAGTGCGGTGAGATTTTCCAGCCACTTTGGCAATGCTGCATAATTGGGGCACCTTTCCACCCTCAGGTATTGTAGAGTAGCACTGGAGCCTTCAAGCCATCGGGGCAAAGTAACTAATTGTGGTAACCCGGCAAGCATCAACATCTTAATGTTCCCGAGGCATTGAACATCTTTTGACTCCAATCCGTCCAATAACCAGTTACCGGATCATCCTAAGTCCTTCAATATCTTGCACTCCAACAATGTAAGCTCTTCACAGTAAACGATCAACAGGTTCTCTAGAGCAGTAAGGTGTTTCATAGCACTTGGGAAAAAGGTCAGTCTTGGGCAACGGATAATTGCCAATGTGCGAAGGCTAGTAAGATACTGCAGGCCTTCAGATAAAGATACGAGATTCGTGCAGCTATAAATATACAACGAACGAAGAGATGATAAGCAGCCAATTGCTTTATCAAGTGTCTTAAGCTGATCAGATTTCCTATATCTTTAGGTAGCCCTTCAAGTTGTGGACAATGAGAAACTCGAAGTGTCTGTAGGCTCAGCAGCTTGTTAATCGAATCAGGTAACTCTTTAATGCCTGCCATTGGAGCTTATGTCAAGATATCTTAAGTACTTCAATTCGCCAACAGAGCAAGGCAGCTCATCAAAACATGAATCAAATATATCTAGGACCCTAAGTTGCGTGAATCTTGCTATGCAGTTCTCAACGAACATTGTACTCATCGGCCCTACTCCATCAACAGAGAAGGATATGGTCCTCAATGTCTGGTTATTGAGAAGGGATGCTGGCAGTTCCTTGCCTGACAAATCATAGTCAGAAAATACCATATGTCTGACCTCATCAGCAATGCTTTGTGTGTGAGAGGCTACCGTACAGAATTCAACCCCTGCTGATGACAATGCAAGATCATGTACAAGGTCATGCAAGCTACAGAGTGAGGTAAAGAAAGAACGATATTCTTCAACTTCTTGAAAAAAGGATCTCGACAACAACTCTTGGAAATATTAATCCCAATGTGTTCAAGATCTTCGGATCCATTAGGCTGATGCACGAGACCTTCTGCTACCCACAACTGTATCAATTTATCTACTTCAATCACACAGTCCTTGTGTAATATTGAGCAGTAAGCAAGACAAACTTTAAGATTAGACGGCAGTCGCACATAGCTCACTCTCAGTGCACGTGGAATTTTGTCATTCTGATTTGAGTTCCATATCTCATGATTTTTAACTATATTCCACTCCCATTCCTTAGTTTCAACTCTACAAGGTGGCGAGGAAAGAAGCAAAGCTGACGGTTACGGAAGCTAAAAACGCGGCGTTTGGTCGCATGTACGAGGAACTAGGGGAGAGATGCGGGGACAGGAAGTTATTCCGGTTAGCTAAAGCAAGGGAAAGAAGGCACGTGATCTTGACCAAGTTAGGTGCATCAAGGGCGAGGATGGTAAAGTTCTGATGGGGAGTCTCAACTCAAGCAGAGGTGGCAGGCGTACTTCCGAGACTTACTTAACGAGGAGGGGGATCGTAACATAGAGCTAGGGAGTTGGGGCATTCAGAGCAACATAGAGACCTTGGGTACTGCAGGCGCATTAGGGCGGAGGAGGTCATGAGGGCTTTGCGTAAGATGAGTAGGGGTCGAGCGACCGGGCCTGACGAGATCCCGGTGGAGTTCTGGAAGTGCATGAGTAGGTCAGGAGTGGAGTGACTCTCCAGGTTGTTCAATGTGATCTTCAGGACCAAAAGGATGCCGGATGAATGGAGGTGGAGTACAGTGGTGCCCTTGTACAAGAACAAAGGGGACATCAAGTGCTGCAACAACTATAGGGGTATCAAATTAATAAGTCACACCATGAAGGTCTGGGAGAGGGTGATCGAGGCGAAGGTGAGGGAGATGACATCTATATCTGGGAACCAGTTCGGTTTCATGCCGGGTCGCTCCACTACAGAAGCTATCCACCTTGTCAGGCGGTTGGTGGAGCAATTCAGGGATAAGAAGAAGGACCTGCACATGGTGCTTATCGACTTGGAGAAGGCGTATGACAAGGTCCCAAGGGAGGTGCTATGGAGGTGCTTGGAGGCGAAGAGCGTGCCAGAAGCCTACATGAGAGTAATCAAGGACATGTACGATGGAGCTAAGACTAAGGTTAGGACGGTGGGTGGCGACTCAGACCATTTTCTAGTGGTTATGGGGCTCCATCAAGGATCGGCGCTTAGCCCTCTCTTGTTTGCCTTGGTGATGGATGCTCTAACCCGACATATCCAAGGGGATGTGCCTTGGTGTATGCTATGTGCTGATGACATAGTCTTGATAGATGAGACGAGGGTCGGTGTTATTGAGAGGTTAGAGATATGGAGTCAGACTCTCGAGTCTAAAGGTTTCAAAATAAGCAGATCTAAGACAGAATACCTGGAGTGCAAGTTTAGCGCCGAGCCGAGCGAAGTAGGCAGGGACGTAATGATTGGATCTCACGTCATCGCCAAGAGGGACAGTGTCAGATATCTTGGTCGGTGATTTAGGGGGACGGAGAGATTGACGGGGACATCACTCATCATATATGAGCGGGGTGGTCAAAGTGGAGGCTTGCATCAGGAGTCCTGTGTGACAAGAAAGTTCCACATAAACTCAAGGGAAAATTTTATAGAACTGTGGTTAGACCTGCAATGTTGTATGGGGCGGAGTGCTGGCCAGTGAAGAACTCTCATGTTCAAAGAATGAAGGTTGCGGAGATGAGGATGCTCAGGTGGATGTGCGGGCTCACCAGGTTAGATAAGATTAAGAATGAAGTTATTCGAGAGAAGGTGGGGGTGGCCCCGGTGGATGAGAAGATGCGAGAAGCAAGGCTGAGGTGGTTCGGGCATGTACGGAGGAGAAGTCCTGATGCCCCGGTGAGGAGTTGTGAGCGGCTGGCGATTTTCGGCGTTCGGCGAGGCAGAGGGAGGCCTAAGAATTATTGGGGAGAGGTGATTAGGCATGACATGGCTAGAATGCGGGTTTCCGAGGACATGACCCTTGATAGGAAAGTCTGGGGGTCTAGTATCAGGGTTTTAGGATAGGGGCTCCTAGAGTTTTTCGTACTCCTCACCCGGGGTTGGGCGAGGCTTGGCAGGGCTATCCATAGATGATTTGTGTTTTGAATTGTGTCTCCCTTATGGTAGTTATTTATGGTAGTTACTGTATGATATTATTGCATGCTATTTTATTTATGTTTCTTATATTTAGATAATTATTTGCGCTATTTCTGCGGGAGTTACTAATGGTCTTTTGTTTTTGTTTTTGTTTTTGTTTTTCCTTTCCTTCACTGAGCCGAGGGTCGATTGGAAACAGCCTCTCTGCCCTTTCGGGTAGGGGTAAGGCTCGTCTACATATTACCCTCCCCAGACCCCACTTTGTGGGACTATACTGGGTAGTTGTTGTTGTTGTTGTATTCCTTAGTTTCCATGTGCAATGAAGATCCTAAAATCATTAAGAGTAAGGGATTTCCCTCACACTTCTGCACTATATGTGATGCAATCGCAACAAGATTTGGATATAGTACTTCTTGACCTTCTTCAAAGGCCTTACTCAAGAACAAAGTCAGAGAATCTTCACCTGATAATCCCTTCAAACAGTATGCAGGAACCGTCCACATTATCGAAGCTACTGCCTCATTCCGCGTAGTTACAAGAATCTTGCTTCCACAAGCACCCACCATCAACAACTTCTTCAATTCATCCCACTTCACTGGATCCTCATTCCACACATCATCTAGAACTATCATATACTTCTTTTCATACAAAGTCTCACGAACTAGAGTCTCCAGTTCATTCATATCACGATTCTCACGTAAATCTTCTCTAACTGAATTCACAATTTGTTCCAATAATTTCTCTACTTTAAACACACGAGACACACGAACCCACACACGCAGCTGAAAATGACTAACTATCCTTAGATCATTATACACCAGTTTCGCAAGAGTAGTTTTCCCAATACCTCCAAATCCAACAACAGGATACAAAATGGGCTGCTTCATTTCCTGATTTTAAAAGCATTTCAACGACGATATCTCCATCAAAGTCCCTCCTCACAACACCAGAGTCATGCACATACGCACGTGTATGCATAAGCCCCCTTACTCTGTGAGGACTAGGAAAGCCACAATATGACATCCTCGCAAAAAACACTCGGTTCCTTTTCCTACTTATCTCATCCAATTTCTTAGTCAGCCTTCGCAGTACAAGACACAATCGAATCCTATAGGCAAAAGTGTTTGATGTAGAGAAGAAAAAGCACGCACCTTTGCTGATGTTGAATTGGGAAGCAATTGGTTTTGAAGAGAGCAAATTTCATGCTCTTCAATCACATGTTCAGCTTCATAAAAAGCGGGCTTTAGCATCTCAGCTACCTCATGATCAAAGAGATCATTAGATTCCGTGACTCTAACAAAGACCTCTAGTTTTTTGAGTTGGGAATGCATTTTCAAAGTCCTTGCAATGTCAACAACAGTGTATAATTTCACTAGAAGCATATCAACTAGTACCTTCATATCCATGGTAATGGAAGGGAAAGTTGCAGATTCTTGAAGCTGATCCATAGAGAAAGATTGGTTCTTGATTTACAACTTTCTTTTAGCAGAGGAAGTAAAGGAAGTACAAACTAATTAATAAGTGCAAAGATTGGTACTTTAATAGACTACAGGATATCCTTGTGAGAACTGAAGAGCGTTAGCTTCTTGTTGATTTCTAGGGAATAAAATTAAGTTATAATCAACAAACTAGGAAGTTTCTTCGCATCAACAAGTTGGGGAAAAAGAAAAAGAGGACAAACTTTATAGTGTTGACTTGACATTGAGCTAACTAATATGTCACTGTAGCAGTACTTTTGTATTGAAAAATGACTATATAAATATATATATATATATATATATATATCACTAACTTTTAAAAATAGTTTATTCATGTCATTTAAAAAATTATTATTTTCATACCATTATCGTTAAAGAAATAGCCCATACATACTATTATTGACTAACAACTCTATTTTTATTTGGCCCATTCAAACCGCTGTTGTTAGTTAATAATAACATGGATAGGCCATTTCTTTAACGGCAGTGACATTGAAATAATAATTTTTAAAACGAATGATATAAATAGACCATTTCTGAAAATCGTATGGCCTTTTTAGACTTTTTCTATTTTTATATTGATAAGACCATAGGGATTGTTGCTGTGGTAAAATACTTCCACTTTCAACAAAGATGTTGTAAGAAATTTTTGGAGGGAAGAATAACCGCGATTTATTTGGAAACAATTTCTCTATCCAAGGTAGGAATAAAGTCTACGTACGTATTACTCTCTTCAAATTCTACTAAATAAAATTATACTAGGTCTTCACATTCGGAATTAATTAGGTTATTATTATTGTAATTGATGATTATTACAATGGTAGAAGTGGTGCAAACTTGACATGCTTGCCAGTTGTTTTAGAGGTCCAACGCTCTCAGCAGACATTTCACAAACAGGTGGGGAGCTTCACCTTCACCGCACTGACATCCTGTGGGCAATGTGAAAAAAGGCGGTTCAAATCAAATTTGACTAGTATTTTCTTTTTAGATATACTAATTTCTAAATACATGTGTTGCGCATAAATCTTTTTATGACTAGGCATGCAAATTTCAAACTTACACAAGTAATATTTAAAATTATGTTTTTGTTATGAAATAGAAGATTCTTACACTTCTATTTAAGGTGAATGTCTTTAATGTATCTAATTAGAGAGATTTTAGAGTTCTATTAGTGGTAGCTAAGTCTTCCTCTCCCCTATAAATAGAGGTGCCCCCTACCATTGTAAATCATCCCTTGAGACCCCTCTCAACTCAATAAGAAGAACTCTCTCTACTCTTCTCTCTATTGCTATTGTTCTTGTTCTATTGTTCTTGTCTTTTGCTTTAGTTTATAACACGTTATCAGCACGAGACTCTACCGTCTCAAGTATCATTCTCGAAAATCCAAGGTATTTTCCCTCTTCCTAATTTAATTTTCGAGTATGTCTGACATTATGAAAAGAAAGTTCGTTGCCCTTGAAATTTCGGGCAAGAACTATATGACATGGGTGTTGGATGCTGAAATCCACCTAGATGCTATGGGTCTCGGAGACACCCTCAAAGATAAAGAAAAAGCATCCACCCAAGATTGTGCGAAGGCCTTGATTTTCTTGCGCCACCACCTTGACGAAGGTTTGAAGATTGAATATCTCACCGTCAAGGATCCACTCGTTTTGTGGAACAGCTTAAAGGAGAGATATGACAACCTGAAGTTGGTCACTCTGCCACAAGCACGATATGATTGGGCCCATCTGAGGCTACAGGACTTTAAGTCCGTTTCTGAATATAATTCTGCTATGTTCAGAATTACTTCTAAACTGAAGCTATGTGGAGATAACATCTCCGATTACGATATGCTTGAGAAAACGTTTACAACGTTTCATGCCTCCAATATGGTACTGCAGCAACAGTACCGAGAGAAAGGCTTTACGAAGTACTCTGAACTGATTTCTCTCTTACTAGTGGCTGAGCGAAATAATGACCTGCTCATGAGAAATCACGAAAATAGACCAACTGGGTCTACACCACTGCCTGAAGCAGATATGGTGCACTCGCATTATGCCAAACATAAAAGGGACCATGATCACGGTCATAAACGGGGTCAAAGCCAAGGACGTGGACAAGGAAGAAATTCCAAAGAAGTCCGTCACCCCCCCAAAGAGAGATAACCACCGAAAGCAGAAACGGGATCCCGAAGATCCTATGGCAAATAGTTCAGAAACTATATGTTATCGTTGCGGTGGGAAAGGGCACTGGTCAAAGATTTGCCGTATACCAAGACACTTGGTTGACCTTTATCAAGCATCTCGAAAGAGAAAAGGCCCTGAAACAAACTTTGTCTATGACGACAATGAGGACATCACCCACCTGGATGTGGCAGACTTCTTTGAGCAACCCGATGGAAAAATAGACCACCTAATCGGCGATGGATCCGTGATGAAAGAAGATGGAGTTATTTGATTTTGTTCTACTTATTTGTATTAGTTAGTGAATAATCTAATAGTCATTAGTATTAGCTCGTATTAGCTAGTTCATGATGCAATGTTAGCAGTAGTTCTTTAGAATATCTTCAATATGCTCAAATATCAATAAAACTTTTATTTTCCAGTGGGCGTAATCGACTAGCCTGAAAAACTAGTCGATTATCAACTATTTTTGCATTAAAGTTGAAAAACAATTGATCAACAATCGATTGTCTTTGGCTAACAATCGATTGTCTTGAAACAGTGTGTTCTGGAATTTTTCAAAAATAGCCAACAATCGATTGTCTTTGTCTAACAATCGATTGTCTTGAAACAGTGAGGTCTGGAATTTTTCAAAAATCACCCACAATCGATTGTCTATATCTAACAATCGATTGTCGTTAGGCAGTGTAATCTGGAATTTTTCAAAAATCATCCACAATCGATTGTCGATGTTTAACAATCGATTGTCTTAAGACAGTATGCTACGAAGTTTTTCAAAAATAACAAATAATCGATTGTGTGTGTTTAACAATCGATTGTCTATGTTCCAACAATCGATTGTGTGTGTTTAATAATCGATTGTCTTATGAAAAACGCTGAAATTTTCAAACTGCAAAGGAATTGATTATGGATAACATATCTGATTTTGTTAGCCAACTGTTAGTAGCAGATTTTGAAGATATTATGTGACACAAAAGAATTGAACTTGTTTATTCTTATGTTCATGTATTCCTTTTGTATGTCATACCATGGGAAGTAAATTGATTGAAAGGCTCCGGAAGAGCAAATGTAACTCTGCCCAAAGGCATGACGTTTATCTTAGAGAATGCAATATTCTCCTCCAAGTCTAAGAAGAAACTTGTTGAGTTTTAAAGATGTACGCCGGAATGGCTACAATATTGAGACAATGGATGAAGATAATCTTGAATATCTCGTCCTCACTTTAAAGAATGTCTCCGGCCAAAAGAGGGTTATTGAGAAATTCCCGTCTTTATCTTGTGGCCTGTATTGGACAAGAATTAGTGCAATTGAGGCACATTCAACAGTAAATCTAAAGAATACTGAGTCCAATACATTTGTACTTTGGCATGATCGACTGGGTCACCCAGGATCAACCATGATGAGACGGATTATAGAAAGCTCATATGGGCATCCGTTAAAGAATTTCAAAATTCTTTCAAGTAATGAATATCCTTGCACTTCGTGTTATCAAGGCAAGCTGATTATTAGACCATCCCCAACAAAGGTTGGGACTGAGTCACCCCAGTTTCTGGAACGTATACAAGGGGACATTTGTGGACCTATTCACCCACCTAGTGGGTAGTTTAGGTATTTCATGGTCTTGATAGACGCATCCTGTAGATGGTCTAATGTGTGCTTGTTGCCATCACGCAACCTTGCGTTTGCAAAGTTAATGGATAATAGATGAGAATAATCTTGAATTCTTCATGAAAACGAGGCTGCCCATTTCGGTTTGGGTTCACGCCATTTTGCATGCAGCAATGCTACTTTGTCGGCTGCCCGCTTCGGCTTAGGGTCACGCCATTTCGCATGAAGCAATGCTAGTTCGTCTCTGACTGACGAATTATCACAAATATTCCCTATTGCAATTGGTTTTGGGTCATGAACCCAATATATCCCATTTAAGAAGCTTTGGATGCGCAGTATAGGTGCCTGTAGCACCGCCATCCCGTACCAAAATGGGTTTGCAAAGAAGGTTAGGAATATATGTTGAGTATGAATCGTCCTCCATTATTCGCTACCTCGAAACATTGACAGGAGATTTGTTCACTGCACTATTTGCAGACTGTCAATTTGATGAGACACTTTTCCCAAAATTAGGGGGAGAAGTCGGTGAAACCAAATGGGAAATTTTGTGGAAAAATGTATCATTATCTCATCTTGATCCACATACCTCTATTTGAAAGAAAGAGGTACAAAAGATTATCCATTTGCAAAGAATAGCAAATCAAATGCCTGACGCATTTACGGACTTGAAGAGGATAACGAAATCACACATTCACGCGGGAAAAAGTTCCGATCTGTATTGAAGTCCCTATTGGACAAATATCTAGTGTCATATCCAATGAGTCAAATGCACGCCAGAAGCGTGGCAGACCATTAGGTTCCAAAGATCGAAATCCTAGAAAGAGGAAAAAGAACGATCTAAATGACACTATGAAAGAATCACATGAGGACGCTCATGATTTGATTAATTCCGAGATTCACGAAGAATCTATTGAGCCTGAGACTCTTGAAAATACGGAATGCAAGAATGTGAGGATCTCGAACCTCAGTCTGTGGTAGTACAAAATTAATTGAGAGCTCTCGAAGAGCCAATTATTACTATGTTGGAGAAACACAATTGAGTATTGTGCTGTAGTAAGTCTCAAAGAAACTTATCCAGTTTCCAAAAGTACACGCGAAGGCGATTGATGATATTGAGACTATAAATAAAGGAAGGCTTTGATTCTCCTATTACTACAACTTGTAGCGGGGTAATTTGTATATGAAAAGCTACCCGCTTTGTTCTCCAGTTTGTACTACACAAACGAAAGAATGCCACAATAAAGTGGATATCTATTGGTATAAAACCCATGTCATAATAAACCCGAAGTTTATTGATAAGTGCACATGTCATGGTGTAAATTTGAAATTTACCAATATTGATAATTTATTCAGTTGATATTCGTGTTAGCCATCTCATTTGAAGTATGATGTGCAAATTCACATAGGTGAATATCAAAGAACTAGAAGTTCTTGTTATCAGTAATGAACTGACCAACTAAAGAGTTCGGGTTGAAGCCCCTTGATTCTGGAAATATCAAAGGTGAATATGGGCCCATTCACCTGCCATGTATACCACATATGATGCATCTATGATATGGTTACATGCGCCATGGTTATTAACCCGCAGCCTGGCAGTGCTTGCGAGGTAAATCGCTCAGTAATCTAACTTCGAGCATAGTTTCCAGATTCTCTACTCAAGACAGTTCATCTTGATAAGTTGGTTTATATCAAAGTTGGTTTAGCAAGATAATTATTGAGTGCTTCCACTTAATAGCTAAACTGTTCCTTATGAGAACGAAGTTGTATATATCAGTTTGATATAAGTTGTATACGAGAGTATATTCTCCCCTCACAAGTGGTTCAAGGTCAGGAACCAAATAATTTCATCTTATTACTAAGGTGCTGTGTATATTGACATAATGCACAAAGATGATTTCCCAAAGTTGAGGAAACATGTTAGCTTTACTAACATGAGGGGGAGACATGATAAACACTTGAGAAAATGTTACATGGGATGAATTCTCATTTGTATATGTATATCCCCGAATATCATGATATGAACCTGTAGTTCATAAAAAGGGATAATTCAAATTGCAACATATTGCAAAGCATGCTTTACGCATTTACTGACTCAAAGAAAGTAACTAAATGGAAGAGATACAATTCAAGAAGAATTGATTCCATATGAAAGACATGTAGCTTTGAACCTATAGTTCATATGCTTGAAAGTATAAAGGCAAAGGTATGTATAGTCAATTTTTCGATATCTTATTTGTTTAGCATGACATGAAACTTTGATATGCAGCTAAAGTCTATTATGTGACTTATATGACTTAACTTGAAAGATTTAAGTTGCTTGAAGCATATGCAATTCTTGGTCCTGAAGTACCACATCCTAAGTGCAATTTGTGTACATATGTATCTTGCTATAACTATAAGCATGATGGCATTAAGAATGCATCTATGGAGATATTGAAGAGTTATTCCACGACATTATATGAAGATGTTCATATCTATCAAGAATGATGATTTCAAGATGATGCACAAGATTGGAATGCAAATGCTCAAGGATATAAATCAATGTACTCATTAGGGGGAGTCAATGCGCGTTGCACTCTTTTTCCCTTACAAGGTTTTGTCCCACTGGGTTTTCCTTGCAAGGTTTTTAACGAGGCAACCAATAGGCGCATATTCAAACATGTGTACTCTTTTTCCTTACTTTAATTTTTCCCATTGGGTTTTGGTTTTAAGGTTTTATGAGGCACATCATTGAATAGACATTCAAGGGGGAGTGTTATGAAATAGAAGATTCTTACACTTCTATTTAAGGTGAATGTCTTTAATGTATCTAATTAGAGAGATTTTAGAGTTCTATTAGTGGTAGCTAAGTCTTCCTCTCCCCTATAAATAGAGGTGCCCCCTACCATTGTAAATCATCCCTTGAGACCCCTCTCAACTCAATAAGAAGAACTCTCTCTACTCTTCTCTCTATTGCTATTGTTCTTGTTCTATTGTTCTTGTCTTTTGCTTTAGTTTATAACAGTTTTAATTTATAAATACAAAGTAATGCATAAAAGTAAATTCTTACAAAATAATATATATTGATCCTATTTAGCAAACTCAAGCAATGAGAAAGCCACGATACTATTATATGTCAGGATAATGAATTCGGTTGCATAAACAATATATTATATTTGTCGATCTCTATGTGATGGTTTTTACAATTTAATAACAATAGTTAATTGAAACATACTTCGCATTAGTATATGAAGCAAGATTCTTTTGTATATAAAACTAGATACTTAGAACATGTGAAGTAAATGTTGTTCATACATAGGAACGAAGATAGAACAATATATTCACTATGAGAAATTTGAAGGTTAATAGTTATGAAGATATTACAAGTTTTTCTTAGTAAAAATAATTTCAAATAAATTTGTTGCAAAATCATAAAACCATTTTAAATATTAATTAAGTAGAAAAAGCAACTCTATCTCTTCCTCTTCCTCCTCTTCTTCCTCCAATATGTGGATTATAAAAATAATAATTAGCTAAATAATATTTCCCTTAGTGGGGTTTGGGGAGGGTAGTGTATACGCAGACCTTACCCCTACCCTTGGATAGAGAGACTGTTTTCAAATAGACCCCCAGCATCCTTCCCTCCAAGAACTTCCCACCTTGCTCTTGAGGAGACTCGGACTCACAACCTCTCGGTTGGAAGTGGGGCTTGCTTACAATCAGAGCAACCCCTCTTGTCTCTACTACTAAGTTTATCATTGTTTTAATAGGTTGGAGACAGTTATAGAATCTAAAATTTATTCAACTATCCTATATATAGAAAAATATAAAATATTTAATGTATTTATCTCTATATCTATATTTACAAATGATTAATCGGGATATTGATTTCAAAATTAAAAGCAAATCCTTCGTAAACTCATATTTAATTTGAAAGATTATTTGCATAATAAAAAAAATTCGAACCATACCTTCTCACTACTAAAATAAAATATATGTCTTGTCCTCACATTCTTTCTTTTGCGTTGCTATAATCTTTCTCTCTCTGCGCATCTATCTTAGTAATATTATATTATAATTTTTTTCTATTTCTTTGCTTCATATCAATTTATCATTTCATATTTATCTTGACCACATCAAATATATAGTAATATCAAGCAAAAAAAAGAGGGATGAAAGAAATAAAACTCAAAGTAACAAATGCACTAGGTATAAATCAACGAAAGTCGGGGACATGTACTCATAATAATAGTTTCTAACAAAACAATGCGACAACAATATTAGAGAGTTACCTCGTCTTAGTTGACGACCTTCATCGAAGTACTTAAGATAATGCTAATTACTTGCCGTCTAACATTGGCATGCCAATAACTGCTGCTTTTTCGTCTTCTTCCTGTCAAACTGATTTAGAAACTAATTTTATATATCAATAATATTATCGGTTGAGAAACGGTACAGGAATGTCAAGAGACTAATTTAAAAAATATATAATTTTAAATTTATTCATGATAATAAATTCTCTAAAAACCTCTTTATTGGCCATTTTTTTTGTATTTCTAGATGGTATTTGCATTTACGTCTTTGTACAAAAACGGTTTTCAAAATAGTGTTCGGGTAAAGGGCAAAACAATCATTCAACTTTTGATGTCTATTTTGGTCTTTTAACTCGACCTTTTGGACTTCATACTTACAATATTGTATGATAGATTTTTTTGGGCCCATTTTTTTTTTTTGCCAAAAGGATTTTTGGTCAAAACTTGTGTTTGGCTAAGCTTTTGGAAGGAAAAAAGTGCTTTTGAGCAAAAGCAGTAAAAGCAGAAAAAAGTAGCGTCTCTCTAAACATGCTTTTCTGAGAAGCACTTTTGAGAAAAAATATATTTAGAAGCAGTTTTCAAAAGCTTAATCAAACACTAATTACTAAGTGCTTTTCTAATTAATTATCCAAATACAAATTACTTCTCACAAAAATATTTTTTTAAAAGTACTTTTGAGAAAAATATTTTCCAAAATAGATTGATTTTAGAAGCTTGACAAAATGGGCTATTAGTACCGACACTTTGTTTAATTAATTGAATAAAATAGGATACATTTTTTCTTAGTGGGCGTTTGGACATACATATAGTAAAATTTGCGAAAAAGTGTTAAAAAAATATTTAAGTGAAAATGATATTTGATATTTTGTATTTTGTGCTTGGATATAAATATAATTTGGGTTATTTTTAAATTTTTGCAAGTGATCTGAAGTGATATTATTTTGGAAAATAGCCTTTTGGAGTTTTTCAATTTTTTTTAAAATTTCGAAATTCATCTTCAAGTAAAAAATTAAAAATTAATTTAAAGTGCAATTTATGTATTTTCCTTCTATAATATACATCGTGCGAAATAACATATATTGATTTAACTTGTGCACGAACTAGTGTAGAGAATAAAAAAAACAGTATTTACATTACACAAGATTCGGGGAAGATTCTAGGAACGTGAAATAGACAATCTACCCATAAAATAAAAATTAGTTTTAAACCTAACCTTTAATTAGAAATGTACTCGCAACAACAACAACAACAACCCAATAATAATCCTATTTAGTGAGGTCTGGGGAGGATAGTGTGTACGCAGACCATACCCCTATCCCGGAATATAGAGATTGTTTTTAAATAAACTTTCGGCATCCTTCCTCCTAAAACTTACCAGCATACATTTGAGAAGACTCAAACTCACAACCTCTTAGTTAAAACCTTCTTAATGTCAAAAGCCAAATAGTGTATTAATCATACAGCAATTAACTAATGCAGAATTTTGTACTTCATAACAAATGCAGTAGAAAATAATACTCTTCGGTCTTAATTTATGGATCATATTTTTCCTTTTAGTATGTATAGAAATATTTTCTTCTTTAAAAATAATTTAACTTCAAATTTAATAATTTATTTTAGTGAGATAATTTACAACACAATACAAATATTTATGAATTATACTACACAAATTTTAAAAGTGATTCTTTTAAAAAAAAATCGTGTTCAATCAAATATAGAGTATGAATTTTTATACCATTGATTAGTTTTGCTTATACCTATAGCCAAACGTGCCTAATTTTGTAAACCCCAAAAGTCAAGTAGTCAACTCCCATACATCAATCCAAGGGCGAAGTGCCAATAACCACTTTAAAACCAGTTATTTAAAATATATTCATATTTTATAATATATTTGAAAATTTAGTCAATTTATTCAAATTCCAGGATCAACTAAGATTGGTATTATGAATTTTTAAGCTGCTAATTTAAAATTCAGGATACTTCTAAACTAAAAAGGGCACTCATGTGCATTAAGCTCCCGTATACGCGGATTTTTGAGCTGCTAATTTAAAATTCAGGATACTTCTAAACTAAAAAGGACAGCGCGGTGCATTAAGCTCCCGGTGCACGCGTGGTCCAGGGAAAGATCGGACCACAAGAGTTTATTGTATGCAGCCTAAAGCTGTCTAATTGGCAAGTTAGACCCGCACCAGACCGGCCTAGACAAGTACAAACCGAAACCGGACACGCCCGGTTCATAATGGGCCGGGTAGGGTGGGTAGGGGGTACGAGGGGGTTGGACGGTTTAAAGTTTTTTATCGGGTAACCGAACCCATCTAAACCGGTAGGTGTGAATAGTGTCTTAACCGGTTAAACTGGACCGGAACTGGCCCGGTTCAACAACCCGATTTTTTTAAATTTTTTTTGAAGTTTTCAAATTCGACGGGGCCCACTATCCATTGGTTTAGTCAGATATTGCAACTGATCCGTTAGCCGACAGATCAAATTGATCAAATAACCAATTTTTTTTAATTTTAAGTTTTTAACCCTTTTTAAATTTACAAAATTAACTTTTTTTAAAACTATAAATACCCCACTCCCTCCACTCCCTATTCTTCATTTCTTCATTCAAAAGTCAAATCTCATTTCTCAATCTCAATTTCTCTCATTCTCCAATTCTCAATCTCACATTCTCATTTCTCAAATTTCAAGTTAAATCATGCCCCGTACTTCAAGAATGCGCTCACATATTTGGCAACACTTTGATGTGGTAGAAGAAAATGAAGAAGGTAAGAAATTAAAGTGCACGAAATGCGGTCTAGTCTTAATATTTCATTCAGAGTGTGGCAGTGGCACAAGCAGTTTAAGAAGGCATATAAAGTATTGTCTTGAGCGTTCTTCGAAAATTCGTATTTAAGATTTTTCGATAATTGTGTTATTTAAAATTATTAGACTCATTTATGCTTAATATTTTAGTTTGTTAGATTAATTTAAATTTTTGAAGTATTTTTTTTTATAATTAAGTAGTATTATTATTTTATTATACATGAAAATTTAGTTTTACTATTTTTTTGTTAATTTACTTTTTAAATGCAAACTTTTAATTTTTGATTTTTGAAATAAATGTAGTACTTGCATATTATAAGTGCAATTTTTTTCCATTTTCCTTGTATTATTTAAATTTATACAAAGTATTAATATAACTTACAATAGTTATACAAAATTCAAAAAAAAAAAACTAAAAAAATACTAAACCCGGTTCGGCCCTCTCAACCCGTAACCCTTACGGTTCAATTTTTACCCGGATGAACCCAAACCCGTTAAGACCAAGCCCGGAACCGGCCCGAAACCAAACCCGTACGGGTCAATAAAACACAGGCCCGGCCCGGCCCGACCCACCCATTAAACACCTTTAACACATTCTTACCTTATATTTTTGCAAGAAATTGTTTCCACAGTTTCAACCTATGATCTCCTGATCGTAAAGCAATAGCTTTATCGTTTACGCCAAGTCTCCTCTTATCTGAATTACTGAACTATTAATTTTTAACACATAAGATTTCAACTTCTGAATATAATTTTTGAATTTTAGGATGTAATGTATTGAAACTTGAACTTCCTACATTGAATCCTAAACTTGGAACAAAATTGACTAATTTTTAAATATATTATAAATTGTAAATATATTTCAAATATATTGTTGCAAAGTCATAGGAACATCAAACTTTCTCTATCCAGCTTTTTTCCTAGAAAGATTTTCACAGAGCCAAAATTTCTTTCCCTTTACCTTTTCACACCTTGTGAAAAACTATGGTACCAGAATATTTTCTCTTCAACATTGCAAATTCCATCTTAGGAAAACTAGGATCACATGCACTTCAAGAATTTAACTTAATTTGGTGTGTTAAAAATGACCTTACCAAATTAAAGAAAACATTATTACCATTAGAGATGTACTCTTGGATGCTGAAGAGAAACAAATCAAGAATCATGAGTTGACAAATTGGCTTGAGGAACTCAAAGTTGTACTTTATGTTGCTGATGATTTTCTTGATGAAATTCAGACTTATGGTCAACAAAGGCAAAGGGTTAAATCCAAGGTTGGTCTTTTATTCTCACCCTTTAAAATGATTCTTTTTAGATACAAAATGAGTCATAAGATAAAAGAAATAAGGGGGAGATTAGATAGTATTGCAGCTGATAAAGCTAAATTTCACTTATCTGAGAGAAGTATTGCATAAATGATTTGTGTATTGGATTGTGTCTCCCTTATGGTAGTTATTTATGGTAGTTACTGTATGATATTATTGCATGCTATTTTATTGATGGTTCTTATGTTCAGATAATTATTTACGCTATTTCTGCTGGAGTTACTAATGCTCTTTTGTTTTTGTTTTTGTTTTTCCTTTCCTTCATTGAGCCGAGGGTCGATTGGAAACAGCCTCTCTGCCCTTTCGGGTAGGGGTAAGGCATGTCTACATATAACCTCTCTAGACCCCACTTTGTGGGACTATACTGGGTAGTTGTTGTTGTTGTTGAGAGAAGTATTGCCTTAGAAATGAAAAGGGATTTGACATATTCCTTTATACTTCCATCTGATGTTGTTGGAAGGAGGAATGAGAGTGAAGAGATTGTTGAAGTTCTAATGCAAGAAAATTGTTTTGGTGAGTGTCTCTCTGTGGTTTCAATTGTTGGAATTGGAGGTGTGGAGAAACTACACTTGTTAAATTAGTGTACAAAGATGAGAGGATAGTAAAGAATTTTCCTTTGGTGAGTGTCTCTCGGTGGTTTCAATTGTTGGAATTGGAGGTGTGGGGAAACTACACTTGTTAAATTAGTGTACAAAGATGAGAGGATAGTAAAGAATTTTCCTTTGAGGATTTGGTTGTGTGCCTAATGGTAAGCAACCTCCACTTCCAACAGAGAGGTTGTGAGTTCGAGTCTCCCCAAGATTAAGGTGGGAAGTTCTTGGAGGAAAGGATGCCGGGGGCCTATTTGGAAACAGCCTCTCTACCCAAGCGTGGGAGTAAGGTCTGCGTACACACTACCCTCCCCAGACCCTACTAAGTGGGATTATACTGGGTTGTTGTTGTTGTTGTTGATTTGGTTGTGTGCCTCATCACGGTCGTGGCCGAACAGTGCAACGCCAAAGAGTCCAGGGACTTAAGTGTAAAACATGGGAAACTTGTCCTAACCCTATTTAAACTCAATAAACTCGCCCAAGTCAGACGTTGGACATACTCTTGACATAACTTAGACCTAGGATAAGACCAATTTTGGACAAAAATTCGACCTAAGGAGGCAGAGACACAATAGGAGCAAGGCAGAGAATTCTTCTATGAGTGTTTCCTTCCTCTTCCTATTTTTCATTGTTGGTTATGAATTCTAGTATTGTAGTTTTACATACTATTATACATAGCTAATTTTTTATCTAGGGTTTTGATGGAACCTTTTGTAGGCTAAATTCTTGTTATGTTTTTATATAATTGAGACGTTGGATTTCTCTACTCGTTCAACTACGTGTTCATTGTTGTTGATTGAATGGTCATCAATTGACATTGCCTATTTATTATGTGTTGCTTGAGAAAGGATGCATATTTAGGTGGTTGTTGAACGACATTACTCCTAATGTATGTAAGAAATCAATACAACGGTTTTAAAGTTAGGTTTAGAAATAACAAAGCCTTAACGTAATCATAATGAGCAGTTAGATAAAGCCAACTAGCGTAGTTCTAGAGAATATGTCTAGTAAATTATTGTAGTTTCTCGAGAGAGAATTAAGACACCTAAAGTGCTCATGATGAGTAGATAATACATAGGCAAAATTGCAGGGAATATAGCGGAAGGATTCCAACAATTGGGGAAATCATTACTCTAAACCTTCTTAATCTTGTCTCTAACCTTTAGTATCTTTGTTGCTAATTTATTATTTTAATTTGTTATTTAATTATATAGATATAAAAATCTTATTATTATAACTTAAAATTGTTCAAACTTGTCTTCTTTGCGATATTGAACAAGTATAGCGAAACCTTAGTTCTCTGTGGGATTCAACTCCGGACTTTTAGACCGGGATCAGATTTGCAGCAACCGCTTATCTTTTTTAGCATTAGAGTTGGGCATGATCACTTGTGTGCAAAGTTTGAGGTCGATCGAATGTGATTTTGTAGGTTTCGGCATCGAATAAAGAAGTTTGAAGTTCTAAAGTTCATAAAGTTTTAATTGGCGTGTGATTCGTGGCTCCGGTATTGTTTTATGTTATTTAAGGCCTCGAGCAGGTCCAAGTTTGTTATGGGACTTGTTAATGTGATTGGATGGGGTCCCGGGGATCTCGGGTGGATTCTAGGTAGTTAACGGATCGAATTGGAATTTGGAGGAAGAGCTGAAGTTGTTGTCTTCTGGTGTAACATACATATGCGATACTTGGACCTACAGAGGCACAGAAGCGTCCCTTGGGTCGCATAAGCAAAATGTACTAGCGAGGTTGGGATTGCAAATGTAGCGATTTTCTCGCATGTGCGTGACCACACCTGTGGAAGGGGTAGCACAGATGTGGAAGCTGGGGATAGGAGGAGGGCCGCAGGTGCAGATGGTAGCTCGCACCTACTGAACCACAGAAGCAGTTAAGTGAGCACAGGTGCAGAAATGCTAGAAGCAGTAAGGTTGTTTAAATCGGGAGTTTAGCTCATTTCAACCCCATTTTTCTCCATGGGAGCCGATCTTTGGGTGATTTTGGAGCTCCATATTTGTTAGCCATGTCGCGTTTTGGAGCGTTGTGCATCAATTTAAGTCTTCGAAAGGGCGTGGAATGTCGGTTATGGAACTTCGGAGTAAGGTGAGTCTCCTTTCTAACCTTGTAAGAGGGAATTATCCCTATAGATGAAATAATTGTATTTGTGCTCCTATTTGTGGGGGATATGTATGCACGAGGTGGGGAGAGCCCGTGCATAGCTACTATTATGTATAAGTTCGAGTAGTCCCAAAAAGGATGCTATAATTGGAATGTTTGCAATATTATTGACATCTTGAATTTCTCAAATCACATTGAATTAGTAAATAAATTTCTAAAAAGATTAAATTTCGTTTTCTTGAATTGTTAAAGAGAATTGGCTTATATTTGGATAATTGTTCTCTGATGAATTCTTTATTGACTGATTATTGTGTTTGTTTATATTTGGCCACGTCACACGTATGAATCGCGAGCGAGGTAATAGATGCATCTATGGTCCGCGACATTCGACCCTCTAGCAGTGCACAATTTAAATATTGTTGGATCGGGTCGTACGTCCTCGATATGATTTGCACATGCTTGTATTGCTTGCCTTGGGATTTATAGACATTGATATTTTCTCTCTCTGACTTGAGGTAAATGTATAAATGATGAAAAATGAATTTGGACATCTCATATTAACGACCTTCATGCTATTGAGTTATTAGCCATCTTTATGAAAATCCATGATTTACTATATTATTGGTATATTATTATTATTATTATTATTATTATTATTGTACCACTAGTAAGAGCTGAAGTCGACCTCTCGTGTCTACTTTTTCGAGATTAGACGGGATACTTACTTGGTACACATTGTTTTTGTACTCATACTGCACTTGCTGTGCATTTTTGTTGCACAGGTTCATGTGTGACTAGTGGCTTAGTGCCATAGCAGCATGGTTGATACAGAGACTTAGGTGATCTGCATTACTCGAGACGACCCGCATCCAGCAGAGTCTCATTCAGAGTATTGTATTGTGTTTTCATTTCTGTCCACTTGTGTTCTGGACAGTTGCTTTATTTTATTTTATTCCCTAGTAAATGCTCATGCACTTGTGATATCAGGTTCTGGGATGATTATGGGGTATGTTGTATTAACTTCTTAACGTTTATATTGAATCTTAAATGATTACCTTTTTATAGTAAAATTGAAGGAAAATCATAGTTTTCAAAATTATTACAACGATAATTTAATTAAGTATTTTTGGTTGGCTTACCTGACAGTGGTGTACGGTGCCATCACGACCCTTGGTGGATTTGGGTGATGACAATATGGTATCAGAGGACTAGGTTCCCTTAGGTCTCACGAGTAATGAGCAAGTCTAGTAGAGTCTCACATCGGTATGGAGATGTCTTTAATTATCTTGGGGAGGCTACAAAGCTGTTAGGACTATCTCCCTTCTTGATTCCTCATTGTGCAGTTTAATTCCTCTGAGGCTTGTGCCTTTATTTCCTTCCTATTCAATCTTTTGTGACATGAAGCGCTTATTATAAATCAAGAATTGAGAAATTTTAAAGGTACTATAGAGGTGGTGCGGGATGTTTCTCCCTACGTAGTTTATCTGACTATTGTCGTCGCCTTGCGGAAGGATATTTTATCATTTCATCTCAGTAGATGTACTTCTTAGAGCTCTGAGGCTAGGCACAAGTTACCATGATGCTTTGAATGGTTGTTGCACGGTATTGATGTGATGGTAGAATGCTTGCCTACGTGACAGAGCAGTGAATGACTTTGAGGGAGGTTTACTCAGTGCATGATTTAAAGATTCAATATTTTATTTCTGGCGCGGGAAAGGCAACCGGGCTACGAATGTTCAGATTTGGATTGATGGAGTAACGATGCTCGGTATTTGCGAGCATGGTGGAATTTTCATCTGTGATGAGGTGTTATTGCCCTTGTTGAATGTGCTAAGTTCGCTGCTGTTAAGACTATCTACAATTCGCCTTAGGACAGGATATTTCAAGGTAGTATTGGAGAAACGGTTGTCAAAGATCACGGGGTGCATTGGTTCAGGATTGAATGTGTATTTCTAATACTGACGGCTCGAGAAAGATGATCTTCGAAAAGGTTTAAAAGTGAGTAGCGGTCTATTGGTTCAAGTGCTACCGAGATAGATTTTTATCTAAGGTATTAGCTGAGCAGCAAAGGATGATTAAGGACGTGTGGAAGTGTCATGCTTTGGTTAAACTTCCAGAATGCCAGGTGTAAGAACTGTCGGTCGAGTAGTTTCTTAACGAAGTGAGTCTGCCCAAAATGGGAAAGTGGTAGACCGGTAGAGTAGTATGTTTATCCAGGGCCTACATACTTAATTTGAAATATCGACTATTATATGGTGGGGGATTTAATATAACGAAAAGGAGCTGCTTGATATAAAGGAGCGTACAACATAAGTTGGAATTGGAGGATATTGTCGCACATTTAGTTGATTTCCACGAGGAGTGAATAGACTTGTGAAACTGATGAATGAGCGCAAGCTCATGTGGGTTATCCTGTGAGTAGATCAGCAGTCACGTGGTTGGCGAAGCTTCTGCGAGAATCCTACTAGCTATCTGGTAAAGGAGTTGCGCATGTGAATTTGGTAACAATTCAGAGTATTCATAAATGGTTTTACAGAAAGATTTTGAGGAGCTTGGGGGTTGGTTGTGCTAGATCATATCAACAATGAAAGAAGAATCTCACTGGATTCCAAAGTTGTGTAATAGTGGCTTCAAGCTAAGTGGGAGAGTCCCACCGCCTACAGTTGGATTGCTTGGTCGTCTATTTGTGAGATTTCTAGTTATTAGAATATTGATGGGTTACCGCAACTAAGGAAAGATAACATCAGTGGTAATTTGAGCAAAGGAATTGAAGAATCAGTTCTATAATTGGCATCATCGATTAATGTTCGGGTATTAGGAAGACTGGGGAATTATACTTCTCGTAGAAGTGAGTTGCAAGGAAGGTGTTCAGCCGGCTGCTTCTTTGAGAGGATGGTCATATGTTAGTGGAGCCTTGGAGTTGATTATATTTGGGACCATGACAAAGTGGGTGACTCTCAATAATCGCATGCTGGCTTGTTAGGTACAGTGAGCAGTATGAATTTTGAAAGTGAGGATCAATGTTACAGTTTGGTGTTGACAAGGATGTAACGAGCTCAGATGAGCATGAAAGGGATTTGAACTTAGAGTAAGGTGGAATTTTCCTCAGCATCACCTGAGATCGGTGTTTTGTGAAAAAGGCTTTGCATCCTGGTTATGGATTCATGATCTTTTTTCAGCGTTAGTGCGGCCAATGGTATGGATGTGCAGACTTGCTATCTATTATGGAAGGTCGTGGGGGCGTGCCCCCACCTAAAGAATGTATAATCATGGCATGTAGTCACTAGATTGATTGAAGAGTGAAACCAGGTATGAAGATTGTGGCGATATCGTTAATTTGAGAACTTATGTCTAGAGGGCACTCAGTTTATTGGGTTATGGACTATGGAGGACTACTTCGGTTAGATTGGTTGTATTTGTGAGTTATGGAAAAAAGGAGTTATTATGGACCCAGGATATATTATTGGCCTAGTTCGGTACAATCAAGATCGGCTTAAGGTCTGTAAGTGGTTTTAAAGATGAATACAAGCTCTATATCAGGCCAGATGTTTTCAATTCATCATAGCACTCCTTATAAAGGAGTATTCGAGCGTGGGATGTTGTTTCATCATTGGCTATCTCATAAAATATTATATTTTATCGTGTGAATTGTGAACGGCTTGATAATTTTCTTATGTGTTACAGTTTAGCATTGCGGTGGTGTTATGTCTTATGTGTTACAGTTTAGCATTGCGGTGGTGTTATGTGATCAGGATGGCTCTTTAGTTTCAGAACATATATCGCACCTCAGTTGTGCTTGAGTTTGTTAGATTATGGCGTGTCTCCCAAAAGATAGTATTATGCACTTAGCGTGCTTGTGACCGATATTCAGTATTTTGTTATAATGAGAAATTTAGCTTGGTGTGTATCTCCTTATGTGAATTTAATGCATAGATCGGGTGGCACATTGCCATGGGTATGTTTTTTGGATTGGGTTGCACACCGCACAGTGTGACGTTTAGTACAGTTCCCTATACCTGGTTTTATGTGTCTTGTTCCCCATTTGTTGAGAAAAGTTCATATTAGTTGTGTGAGTTGAGTAGTCCCTTCGTGAGTTTGTTATCCTTATGTATCACATTCGATCTTGAAGCTATTGGCAAGTTATGACATCATATGTGACTTTTGATCATGACCGGGGTGGCTTATTGCTTGAACAGTTCATAATGGGTGAGAAGAGGTTATTGGATCTAGGATCGGTGCAGTCGTATTATATGAAGTACATTAACGAGCAAAGATCATTATTGTATTCAGAACGAGGTAATGGTTCTTGTCTGAAGTATAGACTCAATGATTTGTTGACTTGGCAGCTGGTTATAAATTTCTACACATCTCTTCTATCGTTGTGGTATTGTGAGAGTCAGAACATGACTTATATATATATCTTGAGGTGCGTTGTGAGCATCAGATTCAGGGAATGTTGGTTATTATGATCATAGAATGTTATTATGGTCCTGTGAATGATGTGGTGCATGGTGAGAATTCAAAAAAGGTATGTAACCATGTTCTGGTACCTCGTGTAGTGATTGATACAATGTTCATATATTGGGAGCAGGCTTGGATGACGAGATTGGGCTCTAATATTATTTGCTTGAATAAAAGGGAATATTTTCAGAATTTATCGAGCTAATGTTTTGAACTGGGTTGTAGTAGAACAGATAGGTGCACAAGGTGTTAAATAGTGATTTTAAGCAACTCCAGCGCAGTTCTTATCACGTTCGAGGACGAGCGTATATTTAAGTAGGAGAGAATGTAATGACCTCACCGATTGTTTTGAGCTATAGCGCATAATTCAGCAGTTTAAGGCCATGATCAACTTCACTTCACGTAATATGACTTGTACGTATGGTCGAAATTGAATTTCAGGAAGTTCGGAGTTCAATTGGAAATATAATTCTCATTTCGGAAGCTTTAAGTTGAAAGAGTTGGCTAGTATTGGATTTTTGAGTAAACGATCTCGAAATCGAGATTTGAAGGTTCCAGCAAGTTTGTATGACGATTTCAAACTTAGGAATATGTCCGGATCGGGTTTTGGCTGGGAACATTTCAGCACCTATTGTAGAAGTTAGCATTTTTGGAAGAATTTCATAAGTTTGGTTGGAAAAGCTTTAAGTGTTATCAATGTCTCTTTGGAATCTCGAGCCTGGGAATAGCTTCGTATAGTGATTATAGTGTTAGGAGCTCGATCGGAAGTGAATTTGGAGGTCCGTGGATCATTTTGGAGTCATTTGGCTAAAGATAGAAATTTGAAGGTTTTTGAGGAGTTTGACCGGAAGTGAACTTTTTGATATCGGGGTCGGAATCCAATTCCAGAAGTTAGAGTAGGTCCCTAATGTCAAATATGGCTTGTGTGCAAAATTTGAGATCAATCGGACGTGATTTGGTAGGTTTCAGCATCGAATGAAGAAGTTTGAAGTTCTAAAGTTCATAAAGTTCGAATTGGGGTGTGATGGTTTGAGCATTGTTTGATGTGATTTGAGGCCTCGAGTAGGTCCGAGTTATGATATGGGACTGGTGATTGGATGGGGTCCCGGGGGCTTCGAGTGGATTTTGGGTGGTTAACGATTCGAATTGGAATTTGAAGGAAGAGATGAAGCTGCTGCCTTCTGGTGTAACCGCACCTGCAAGACTTGGGTCTCAAGTGCGGAGCCGCAGAAGCGGCCCTTGGGTCGCAGAAGCGAAAATGGGCCGGCCAGGTTGGGACCGCAGATGTTGTCGATTTGTCGCAGGTGCGCGACCGTACATGCGGAAGGGGAAGCAGAGATACAGAAACTAAGGCTAGGAGGAGGGTCGTATAAGCGAATAGTAGCTCACACCTGCGGAACCAAAGGTGCGAAAATGCTAGAAGCAGTAAGATTGTTTAAATCGGAGGTTAGATCATTTCAACCCCATTTTTTTCATGGGAGCCGATCGTTGGGCGATTTTGGAGCTCCATCTTTGTCATCTATGTCAAGTTTGGAGCGTTGTGCATCAGTTTAAGTCTTCTGAAGGGTTTGGAATGCCGGTTATGGAACTTCGGAGCAAGGTGAATCTCCTTTCTAACTTTTTTTTTATTTAAAATTTTAACATTTGGCTTTCATTGATATCAACAAATTTACAATGAGGAGTTCATAGTAGTAGTATAGACTAACTACTACTGTACAAATTCATACAATGCTACTACATCACTTAACTACGACTAAGGGTAAAGATTGAGGTGTCGCAGTCCCGTTTGCCATCGCTTACATTTTCTGCCCCGAACATGAATAAGCATTGCAACCTCTCGATAGAACTGATTTTCATCGAATGATTTCCCCTCAAATCTAATGACATTTCTACTTCTCCAAATGAGTGAAACTATTGTAACAAAAGCAGTAGCCACCACAGCCTTATGCCACACTTTGCTTCTAGCTAGGCAGCAAATCCACTGGATTTCAGCATTCCATTGACCTATTGATCTGTTATAGCCCAGCCAACTACAGATTCTATGCCACAGTCTACTAGTCACTGGACAAGTGAAATACAGATGGCCAAAGTCTTCTACTTGTTGATGACAGAAAACACATTTCTCCTCCACATTCACTCCAATCTTCAGTAATCTGTCGAAAGTAGGGAGTCGACCTTGTACAGCAAGCCAAGTAGTGAATTTATGTCTAGGCAGGACATTGGTTGTCACCATAAGATTCTTCCATTCCACACTAGGGAAGATAGGGAGCATAGTATGATATAGTGACTGTATTTGGAATTTGCCTAACCTGCATATTCCAGCCAGTCATTGCATAAGATCCCCTTGCAATCAATGATCATCTACAAGTGGAGCTCTGCATTCTATAATTTTCCTAACTACCCAAGAAGCATTCTTGGGAATGGTCATTATAGCAATCCTTTCTAACTTTGTAAGAGGAAATTGTCACCATAGGTGAAATAATTGGTTTTGTGCTCCTGTTTGTAGGGGCTACGTACGCATGAGGTGACGAGAGTCCGTGCATAGCTACTATTATGTTTAAGTTCGGGAAGTCTAGGACCCAAAAGCATGCTATACTTGAAATATTTACAATATTAGTGATAGTTTGAATTGCTTAAATTACATCGAATTAGTAAATAAATTTCCAAAAAGATGAAACTTCGTTTTCTTGAATTGCTAGCAAAGGGGCATTCCAGCTGGAAACCATAGAAGGAAAAACGCTCTAAAACAACTGGAACGTTGCCCACTTCAAGTATTTCCACTTCTGAAAGGTGTCTCCCGAGTCGTACTTTTTTTCTCTTACCCATGTTTTGTCCCAATTGGGTTTTCTTAGGGAGGTTTTTAACAAGGCAGCAGAGGAGACACTTGGAGATATTTGCGGCACAAGTTTACCATATCAGCCTCTCCATACGACCTCTAGGCCAACATGATAAAGGGACTGGACTAGCTTGATCTCCAATGTATGAAAGGCTAAGGCCATCTCCAATGTAACAAAAGGCTACGACCATCTCTAATGAATGAAAGGCTACGACCATCTCCAATAAACAAACGGCTAAGGCCATCCCTAATGTATGAAAGGCTACGACCATCTCTAATGAATAAAAGGCTACGGCCATATCCAACGAATAAACGGCTAAGGCCATCAACAAGTTATGACCAAAGGTCATGGACTTCATCATGGCTAAGGCCATCACTGCCAACGGTCGACCTAGTTCGACTACAACAAGCAAATGATTCGACGACGATCGAAATCAAACATATGGCCAAGGCCATCAACAAGCTATGACCAAAGGTCATCGACTCTATCCTGGCTAAGGCCATCACCGCCAACAGTCGACCTAGTTCGAATACGGCAAGCAAATGATTCGACGACAATCGAAATCAACCATATGGCCAAGGCCATAAACAAGTTATGACCAAAGGTCATCGACTTCATCATGGCTAAGGCCATCACCTCCAACGGTCGACCTATTTTGACTACGGCAAAAAAATGAATCAGTGACAGTCGCAATCAACCATATGGACATGGCCATCAACAAGCTATGACCAAAGGTCATCGACTCCATCATGGCTAAGTCCATCATCACTAACGGTCGACCTAGTTCGACTACGGCAAGCAAATGATTCGTCGACAGTCGAAATTAACCATATGGCCAAGGCCATCAACAAGCTATGACCTAAGGTCATCGACTCCATCATGGCTAAGGCCATCACCGCCAACGGTCGACCTGGTTTGACTACAGCAAGCAAATGATTCGACGAAAGTCGAAATCAACCATATGGCCAAGGTCATCAACAAGCTATGACCAAGGGTCATCGACTCCAACATAGCTAAGGCCATCACCGCCAACGGTCGACCTAGTTCGACTACTGCAAGCCAATGATTCGATGACAATCGAAATCAACCATATGGCCAAGGCCATCAACAAGTTATGACCAGAGGTCATCGACTTCATCATGGCTAAGGCATTTTAACTATGACAAGCAAATGATTCGACGACGGTCGAAATCAACCATACGGCCAAGTCCATCTATAACCAAAGATCATCAACCTCATCATGGCCAAGGCCATTGCTGCCAACATTCGACCTAGTTTGACTACGGCAAGCAAATGACAACGATAGTTAGTCACCTATATGGCCAAATGCCAAAGTCGTCGACTCCATCAAGACGAAGGTTGTTAATCTAAGCCTGGCTAAGGCCATCAGCTTCATCAAGACTAAGGTTGTTATTCTAAATCCGGCTAAGGTCGTCAACTCCAGTAGTTTACCTAGTTTGGCTGCAACAAAAAAGTAATTCGATGAACCACCCATGCCGACCAAGCCTAAACTACGCTGGGAAGCATGAAAGCAGCAATCAGAAACACAATAAAAGCTTTAAGAGATAAAAGAAAAACAATAATAGCAAAAAGTCATATTCCATTATCTCCACAAGTATACATACATCTTACCTTAGTAAAAGGCCCCATTTACACAAAAATATATATACAAAGTCTTAAGAGCCTTCACCACTACAGCCATCAGGACCAGCCTGATCGTCGTCCGGTCCATTACCATCTCCAGGATGATAAGTCTTGAAAATCCATGAACTTGAGTCCAAACGGTTGACGTCCTCAGAGTTATAGCCTTCCCTACTTAGCGAGTCAGAGTTTTAATCGGCTGCTTCACGGGCAACATGAGCTAAGTGTCGTTGCCTTTGGACTTCCACCTTAGAAGCCCGACTTGCCGCCAAGTACTCCTCAAATACAACCAACCTGGCATCATGGTACACCCACATCTCATCCGAATCACGATGCATAACATCTTGTGGGGAAGTTCGCCTGAGGACTTCAACCTCAGCCGTCCTAGCATTAAGCTCGGCTGTGAGGGTCATGACATGGGTTCGCAGTTCCGCAGCCTTCGCTGCTACCCCATGACTTATCTCCAATTACTCCTCTTTTGACTGAAGGAGAGTCTCCAGCTCGATGTTTCAAGCCAAAGAAACAATTAGCTACTCATCAATCTCCTCCAGCTCGGCCGCTCTCTTCTTTAACAGAGCTTTCGACTCCTCAAGACCCTCACGGAACGTCCGAAACTAAGGTTCCTACTTGAGTACATCTACCAACGCCTGATGCTTGGCACGAAACTCCTAATATTTCTTCGCCATTTTATTGAAGGTGGCCGCCTTCTTTTGTTCACGCCACCTTCTCTCTACTTCCAAGATGATTGTCTGAAAAGAAGAGAGGAAACACGTCAGAACATACCAAAGTCACTTTTATGACTCAAAAAAAAAAACTAAAATACAAATCCTTTTAACTAATGCTTTTCAGCGTTTCATGCTCCGTAACCGCACATAACAAGGTCATATCCGTTGCCGTTTGCTCGTTGTCTTCTAACAAACTATATCCGCCAGGGATCACGATTCGGCGGGTAGACCTACCCGCCCTCATCTCCACGTGGGTTGAGTCCCCCTATTGCTTCTCCAAGAGCGGTTTCAAAGCCCGTCCTCTCACTTTCCACGCCCGCTCTCCTAACTGCAGAAGATGACCCGCCTTCTGGGGCACGAGCCGAGCGGACAACAACGGTTGTTACCCGAGGATCCAATCTCCATGAACGAATGGCCTCAGCCATAAAAACTGTCCTCATGATGTTAATAAATGTCAATACCACACAATAGGGGGTGATTTTTGTGGTACCTAATTTTTGTTTTAGAAGAACCTGGTTCTAAGTGTTCTAATTACAGTAGTTTGCGGAATAATAAAAATTCAAATTAAAGTGCACAGAGATTATTTTTACGTGGAAAACGCCTGGATAAAAAGGTGAAAAAATAACGACCTACTACATAGTAGGATTTTCCCAAACTCCACTAAAAATCAATGAGCCAACAGCATTTACAAAGACTCTTTGTAAACCTAAGGATTATACTCTAATCCCAGTGTGGCACACAGCCTCAGCTGCTGCGTCACTATCAAGTTAACTTTAACTTGATTACACAAGGTACATAATATAATTGCTTCTAGTAAAGATGAAAGGTACAATATGAAAACCTAGATGGAACTGGTTAGTCTCTCTTAGTTCATGCAGCTTCAGGCATACACACTTGTATCTTGCATATATTGCTTGCAAACCAGACTCGCTTATTTGCTCTCAAATATGCTTTACTTCTGCTTGTGTGTGTCCAATAAAAAAGAACCAACACAATAATCTATTGAATTAGTAGCTAGAGTTTGATTACAACTGCAATTCTTATCCGTAGTCCATTTAAGTTCTTAGCCAATACAAACTCAAACTCTTATCCTAATTTAGGATCAAGTTCTCTTTACATAAGGAGACTGTCCTCCTTATCCCAAATTCAACTTTTTCGATTACGTTCAGAAGATATTGATGCGTGATCTTTAGTGCATATCTTCCTCACGTGCTTCATATGTACACTGGTTGATTCAGACTGTGTAGTACAAGATGGACCAGGTCCTTTCATAAGTTCATTTGTCAATCTTCAAAAACTGAAACTGGGCCAACAATTTCCCCCTTTTTGATGATGACAAACTCTCTGCTTATTGTGATCAGGAAATCTGTGAACTCAGCTGAAACTCAACACTTAGAAAATTGTAACTTATCATCAAGGAGGTCAGATTTAGGTCATAAGCATCACTAGTTTAGATAATGAATTTTAAGCACAATATCGTTCTTCCCTCTTTTGGCATCATCAAAAAGTTGCATAAATACTGTGAATCCTCGAAGTTAATTAATACGCATGGCCACTAGGGAAACTGCAAGTGCATGCATGGTCAAGTTAATCACAAATCAGCTTAAAAATAACTAGTTAGAACAAATTCAACAAGAACAAGAAAAGTTTCATTCATTGATTAAATGGGTGTTTCTAGAATGCAGTCCACAAACAAGAAAAACAAAATATCCAACCATGAGCAAAAAATAGAATAAGAACAGAACAAGAACTTCATAAACTTGGAAACTGGAAACTGGATTGGACACTAAGGACATGAGGACTAAGGCTTAGAAGAGCTGGAGGGTTGGGCTTGCGGTATATTTAGTATTTGTTATAACATGCCTTCATTTTTCTCCTTTTCCTTGGCAAGATCTACTCTAAGCCTATCCCTTTCTGCCTCCAATTCAGCAATTCTGTCATTGAGCCTTGCTATTTCAGCATCCTTAGTCCCAACCTCCTGAACCAAGGCTCTGACCTTGTTGTTCACAGGAGTCTTAGCAGATGAACCAGGTTCAACAGGGGCTGAACTGAGCATATAGTCACAGGCTTGAAGGGATTTGATGCCAAAGTGCTCTTTGATTGAAGCCATTTCCCACTTTGTCAAGGGAACATCAAGTCGTTCAAGCACAGTTGTCAATAAAACCATAGGGAATGGCATGAGCCTTGGATCCATTGATCACCCTTTCTAGTAGCTTCACAATGAAGGCAGGCCAGTTGATCTGCTTGCCTTCATTCATACATTGCATGAGTACCAGATCTATATAATTTGCTGCATGCCTTCTCCCCTGTCTGGTCATAAGGCATTTGTTGACAAATTCAAAAAACACCTTTTGGTCTGGCCTCATTTCACTCTTCTGAACTGCGCTGGCTTCAGGCACCTCCTCAGCTGTTTGAGTGTCATAGAAATTTCTGGGAATTTGCAGATCAGAAGGCAACCCATCCAAGCAAGGCCACCTCTGCCTTGTATAATTAGCATACCCCTCACAAGGGATATCAAGAATCTTTCCCAATTTTTTAGCATTGAATTTCGCTTTACACCCGTTACTGTACTGGTCACCTGACCATTCTTCACTTTTCCATTGGCCATGAACTCCACAAGTTCCTTCCGTGCCAATTTTCCATCAATCTGAAGGACCATGTCCTTCCAGCTTTGTGCCTCTAGTGTTGTGACAAGTTTTATCATGCCTGGCTCCTCCAGGTCTTTCAGCAATCTTCCCTTCAATATCTTTCTTTTGCCATAGTTGGCATACATATCATGTTCTTCTTCAAACTCACCTTCTTCTTCTGCTTTTTCACTCTCATCATCATCATCTTCTTCTTCTTCTTATTCTTCTTCTTCTTCTTCTTCTAAGGCTACTTTCACTTGTTTGCCCTTAGAGGTTGATCTTGTTCTCTTGGCAAGAGAGGATTCAGCAGGAACTGGTTTTGAGGGCTTCTTAGAGGAATTCCTAGTCTCCTTTGATCTTGCAAGTGGAGCCTCCATAGTAGTATGTCTTTCTTGATGGACCAGTTCCATCTCCTCTTCCTCCTCCTCAGCCATAGCTTCTGAACTTTCATCCACCTTCCCTCTCCCCTTTTCTTTTCTATTTCTCTTACTCTCATCTAAATCTGTCTTCAACTCAGCTTCACTTTCCCTAACCTTGCTTCTAGTTGTTCTAAACCTAGGAGCAGACTTGGGTGTTGAGGGTTTGGATTTCTTGGTTGGTTTGGATGCAACATGGGTCCTTTGTGATGAAGCCTTGCGTTTCTTGGGATCATAACTAGCCCAAGTCATCTTCATCATCTCAACAAGAGTTTCCTCCACAGATATACCATGTTCATCAAATTGTTTGCTCAAACCAACTAACCTTTCAACAGCCTCTCCTGATCCACTTCCCCCTTACTTAGAGACCCCTTCTTCCCCACTCCCATATATAACTAGCACCTTCTTCCTCTTATTCTTCCTCAATTTCACAGAATCACCCCAGACACATCTTTTGCAGCCCCTATCAGAACATACCTATTTTCTTCCCTTTATCCTACATCATCAGAAACAACACTTGGATTACCCTCTTTTGGCGTTTCTTTATGTGTGACACTGTCAGAAGACCCAGGTTTATCTCTTTCACTTGCAGAGATTCATTGATCAGACTCAGAACTGGAAGCAGTTCCTTTTGCTGGGGATTCTTTCCTTTGACTTGCCCTCAATATATTGTTTAGAACTTTCCTCAATGGACCATACACAAGAGTTTTTCTTACTATCATTTTTGGCGACGAAATCTGGGCTTTGGGGATTCACTAGGAGGTGTGGAAGATGAAGTGGTGTTAGGTGACATTGGTGGTGGGGTTATAGGATTATCTTGGGGATTCGTCATTTTTTGTGATGAATTTCTGAAAAGCTTGAGAAAATTTTGGATAATTTTGGAGGGTTTGGAGAAGAGATTATATGATTAGGGGTTTTGAGATAAGGTGACGGTTATGAAATGATTAGAGGGATTTTTAAAGAGAGGTCACTATAGTTTCAACAACTGCAGCTTTTCAGGTGTCAGTAGAGGTTTAATCATCTTATAGTTCTGGTCTTCCTGGTGATTAATTAGGATTAATTAGAATTGCTAAGTTTTAGGAGATAGAGTTCCGTTATACTTAGAATTCTAATTTCATTGAAACTGGTTCAATTAGCCTCAACGAATAGAATTTTGAGACGATTGGTGTTTATAGGACTTTTGCTCATGATTGAAAATTAAATTTTTCTATTTGTGCAAAGTATAGAAACATACCTGACCTTTCTCTTGAGCATGCATTGATGAACTAGATTCTTCAAATGAAACTTCTCTTGATTAATGCCTCAAATGTTAGAATAGAGGATTTGTAAGAGATGAGTGAATCATATAACTATATGTCACAGGAGTATACTATTTACAATATTGTACTGAGTAGAAATTAGTATAATATTCACAAGAATTAAGAACTCCTAGCCACATAGAACAATTTATTTTTTCATTTTTTTCCATTGTGCATTATGAACTTGACCTTTTAGGTGATCTTAATCATCCCTAATTTCAACATGCTCCTTTCAAAGTTTTCCCTATTTAGTGCTTTGGTGAAGATGTCAGCTATTTGTTTATCAGCGGCATAGAATTCTATGGAGATTAACCTTTTTTCATAGTTGTCCCTTAAGAAGTGATGTCTAACATCTATGTGCTTAGTCTTTTTATGATGAACATGGTTATTTGTCATACTGATTGTACTAGTGTTATTATAAAATATAGGTATGCATCCCACTTCAATTCCAAAGTCTACCAATTGTTGCTTGATCCACAATAACTGAGCACAACATGAAGCAGCATCAACATACTCAGCTTCAGCAGTAGAGAGTGCTATTGAATTTTGATTTTTGGTAGCCTATGATACAAGACAAGATCCTATGAAGTGTGCCATACCTGAAGTGATCCTCCTATCCACTATATAACCTGCATAGTCAGCATCATCATATCCAATTAAGTTAAAATTGCTACCTTTGGGATACCATAGACACCGATCAGTTCTGCCCTTCAAGTATCTTAATATTCTTTTGACAACTGTCAAGTGTGACTCTTTTGGATTTTTCTGGAAACGAGCACAAAGTTCTACACTGAAAACAATGTCACGTCTGCTGGCAGTGAGATATAAAAGTGAACCAATCATACCCCTATACAACTTTTGATCAATTGATAAACCTGGTTCATCAATATCTAGTTTTTTGGTAGTTGCTATAGGTGCATATATTTCCTTAGATTCTTCCATTTTAAACTTATTGATTAGTTCCTTTGTATACTTCTGCTAATGGATAATGGTTCCATCTGGACTTAGTTTAATACGTATTCCCAAGAAGAAATTAAGCTATCCCATCATGCTCATTTCAAACTCACTCCCCATTACGTTAGCAAAGTCTTTACTCAATCTATCTGTAGTGGCCCCAAATATTATGTCATCAACATATATTTGTACAACAAGAAGATCTTTACCTTTTCCCCTTAGGAACAAGGTGCGATCAATTTTACCTATTTTGTACCCATGCTCTAGAAGAAATTTTGACAATCTTTCATACCAAGCTCTTGGAGCTTGCTTGAGACCATAGAAAGCTTTATCTAGCTTGTATACATGGTCAGGACATTCTTTGCTTTCGAATCCAGGAGGTTGCTTCACAAACACATCTTCTTTAAAATAACCATTTAGGAAGGCACTTTTGACATCCATTTGATGAAGAGTGAATTCCACATGTGCCGCAAAGGCTATGAGTAGTCTAATTGCTTCAAGTCTAGCAACTGGAGCAAAAGTCTCATCTTAATCAATGCCTTCCTCTTGACTATAACCTTGAACCACCAACTTTTCCTTGTTTTTTGTAACTGTTCCATCTTCATCCAGCTTGTTCCGGAAGACCCATTTTGTCCCAATGACTGACTTGTCCTTAGGTCTTGGAACCAAGTGCCAGACTTGGCTTCTTTCAAACTGATTGAGCTCATCTTACATATCATTGATCCAATCTGCATCTTGTAGAGCTTCACTCACATTTTTAGGTTCATTCAGGGACAAAAAGGCATCAAATGCACACAGGATCTTCAGTTGTGATCTAGTCTTGACTCCAGATATTGAATCATTGATTATGTTCTTAGTTGGGTGAGAACTCAGGTACTTGTAAGATTTCCCCACTAGCTCGTTTCTGCTATCTTCTCCTTCATTGTTATGTTATAGAGGAACATGTTCAGGTACATGATCCTTTAGAGAATTTTGTACAGTTTCTCTCATTTTGGTTCCACCTTCAGGTTACCCTGGGTGAAAGGACTCGTTCCATCACTTTCTCCTTCCTTGGATGCCTCCTTGACGTGTGCTATAACTTCAGTCAATTGTCTCACTAGTTTAATGGCTTAATCTTCATGTTCCTGTCTCTTAGAAAGAGTGTTAGATTCATCAAACACAACATGTACACTTTTTTCAACGCATCAAGTTTTTTTATTAAACACTTTATATAATTTGCTATATGAATAATATCCCAATAATACTCCCACATCACTTATGAGATCAAACATACCTAGGGAGTCTTTGCCATTATTGTGCACATAACACTTGCAACCAAAATCCCTAAGATGGGATATGTTTGGTTTTCTCCCTTTGAGTAACTCATAAGGAGTTTTCTCTATAAGAGGTCTGGTCATGCATCTATTAATTATATAGCAAACAGTGTTTATAGCCTGTGCTCAAAAGCTATGAGGTAGTTTGCTGGAAAGTAACATGGTCCTTGCTATATTCTTAAGGGTCCTGTTCTTCCTCTCAACTACCCCATTTTGCTGAGGAGTCCTAGGGGCAGAGAAATTATGATATATTCCATTTTCATCACAAAATTCAAATAACTTTGCATTTTCAAATTCAGTTCCATGATCAGACCTAATGGATGCAAGTTTATTTCCTAATTGTTCTCAGTTTTTCTAACAAAAGCAGTGAACATTTCAAATGCTTCATCTTTAGAAGCTAGAAACAGCACCCAGGTAAATCTAGATTAATCATCAAAAAGCACCATAATATATATTTTACCACCTCTACTCATGGATCTCATTGGACCATAGATATCCATATGAACCAGTTCCAACGTCTTGGACGTACTTACCATTTTCTTAGGTTTGAAGGATGACCTTACCTGCTTCCCCCTTGCACGTGTCTCACAAACTTTGTCTTCCTTAAACTTGATATTAGGTAACCCTATCACCAAGTCCTTGGAAACTGATTTGCTTAATTGATTTAGACTAGCATGACCAAGTCTTTTGTGCCAAAGGAGGGGATCATTAATATACACTCAAGCAAGCGAGTTCAATTTCAGAAAGAGTCGACAAATCTACAATGTAAATATTGTTAACTCTTCTTCCCTGCAAAACAATCTTGTCAGTAGTAAGGCTAATCACAAAAAATTTTATGGAAGTGAAAGCCACAAGTTTACCTCTGTCACACAGTTGTGACACACTTATCAGGCTATATTTCAAGCCATCTATCAAATAGACATTCTTAATAGAATGAGAGTTTGTCTTTCATATCTTTCCAACTTCTATGATCTCACCTTTCTTTCCATTTTCAAAGGAGAGATTACCTCATTTAGGTTCTCAAGTGAAAGAAACTGGTCCTTGTTACCAGTCATATGTTTTGAGCAGCTACTATCCATGTACCATATTTGGCTACTTCCTTTCAGTTGGACCTGCAAAATGAAATCAGGGGTTAATCTTAGGAACCCAAACTAGTTTGGGTCACTTTCTATTGGCAAAAGGATGAATTAAATTTTTCTTTGCCCAACCAGGCAGTTTGTGTTTTTCTTCAACAAAAGTTTTATTCTTTTGACTGGCCTTTTCTGTTGCATTGCATTCATTTTTGTAATGGCCAGTCTTACCACAATGTGTATAGATCTTATTCTCAAGAAGAGTGAGGTACTTGTTTTTGGGATCCCATTTTGGAGCTTGTGTCTCAAGCCCAAGTCCTCTATTGTTGTTGTTGTGATTATCTTGTAGCCAGGAGAGTGCATCAGAAGCCTTGTTCCATTTACATGTTCTGTCTAGTTCATGTTTCACCTTTCCTAGTTCTTCTTTAAGGACCTTGATTGATTCATCTTTCTTATGCATCTCATCTTTCATTTTCCCTAAATTTTCTTCTAGTGTGAGAAATGATTGATCAGCCTTTTTCTTTCATGTCCCTGTTTTCAGTTTTAAGTTTTCAGACCTGAGTTAGGACACTATTTTCCAGTTGAAGAACCTTGTTCTTCAACTAAGTATTTGAGCTATTACTCTCATCAGCCCTAGACTCAAACCTTTTGCATTTTTTCTTCTAGTATTGCACAATCCCTAGATAAAACATCTTTCTTACTGTTTATTATTTCAGACTCATCTATGAAGTCTATCAAGAGCTCAACCAACTTTTCTTTATACAGGAATTTTATCTTTTCATTAAGATGTAGAATACTTACCTCCCGTTCATTTTCTAATTCTCCTATGGCCATAAGAGCTTGCTCGTCTTTAGCTTCATTTTCTGAATCTTCATCTGAGGTATCTCCCCATGTAGCAACCATAGCTTTGGTTGTTCCTTTGTTCCTGCTTGGTTGAACCTGTTCCTTTTGTCTGCCATTTCTTTCTTCCACTCAATCTCGCATTGAGGGAAGTTTTTGATCATATTATCTGTCTCTCCATATTTAAAGCAATCATCGTTTGTCAGTTTTTCAGAAGCCCTAGGTTTGTTGAATGTTGATCCTCTTGAAGGACCCTTTCCTCTCATAAGATATTTCTTGAAATCTCTAGTTATCATAGCCATTTCATCATCTTCAAGATCTGATCCTTTTTAGATTCTAAGAGCCAGACTTCTTTCTTTCTTTGGAGCATCCATCTTCATGGTTTGCCTTCTCAATTCATAGGCAGTCAAATTTCCAATCAGTTTATCCAATTTCAAAGTAGCAATGTTTTTGGATTCCTGAACAGCAGTGATTTTGTTTTACCAGAAGATCGGCAGAACTCTAGTTAGAATCTTCTCTACCTTATCTTCTTCCAGACTAACCCTTCCAAGAGACTCAAGTTCATTTGTGAGTATAGTGAACCTGGTATACATCTCTTGGATAGTTTCACAATCCTTCATAATAAAACTCTCATATTGAGAATACAGTAGTGTTCCTCTTGACCTTTTCACCTGAGATGTTCCTTCATGAGCCACTTGTAAAGTGTCCGAAATCTCCTTGGCAGTTGTACAACCTTGAATCGTACTGTACTCATCAGGACCAAGTCCACACACTCGCTATTTTTTGGCTTTAGCATTTTTCTCCCACTTCTTGAGGTCTTCAGCAGTACAATCCGCTCTAGTCTTAGGAACATCCAATCCTTCAGCAGTTTTCTTGGTTGTGGCTAAAGGACCATCAATAATGATGTCCCAAAGCTCATAGTCTTCACCCATGATGTGTTCTCTCATTTTGTTTTTCCACCAAGAGTAGTAGAGACTGTTGATGAGTGAAGGCCTGGCAGTAGACTGTCCTTCCTAATTCCCAGGTGGTGCACTCATGTTGATCTTTTCCTAAGGTGTTAACCTCTTCAAGAATAATCCGCTCTGATACCAATTGATGTTAATAAACGTCAATACCACACAAGGGGGGGGGGGGAGGGGTGATTTGTGTGGTACCTAATTTTCGCGTTAGAAGAACCTGGTTCTTCTAAGTGTTCTAACTACAGCAGTTTACGGAATAATAAGAACTGAAAGTAAAGTGCATAGAGATTTTTTTACGTGGAAAACACCTGGCTTAAAAGGTGAAAAAAACACGACCTATTACTCAGTAGGATTTTTCAAAACTCTACTAAAAATCAATGAGCCAAACAGCATTTACAAAGACTCTTTGTAAACCTAAGGATTAAACTCTAATCCCAGTGTGGCACACAACCTCAGCTGCTGCGATACTATCAAGTTAACTCTAACTTGATTACAAAAGGCACCTAATACAATTGCTTCTAGTAAAGCTGAAATATACAATATGAAACTTACTACAATTGAACTAGAAATAAACACAGATGGAACTGGTTCTTCTCTCTTAGTTTATGTAGCTTCAGGCGTACACACTTGTATATTGCATATATTTCTTACAAACGAGACTCGCTTTATTTGCTCTCAAATATGCTTTACTTCTGCTTGTGTTTGTCCAGTAAAAGAGAACCAACACAATAATATATTGAGTTAGTAGCTCGAGTTTGATTACAACTACACTTATTAGCCGTAGTCCATTTAAGTCGTTAGCCAATACAAACTCCAACTCTTATCCTAACTTAGGATCAAGTTCTCTTCACATAAGAATGACTGTCCTCCTTATCCGAAATTCAACCTTTTCGATTACGTTCAGAAGATATTGATGTGTGATCTTTAGTGCATATCTTCCTCACGTGCTTCATATGTGCACTGGTTGATTCAGACTGTGTAGTACAAGATGGACCAGGTCCTTCCATAAGTTCATTTGTCAATCTTCAAAACTCTAACTGAAACTTGGGCCAACGCCTCGGCCCTCGGCAGGGCACACTAGGCCTCATGCCCTCAGTTGCAATTCCCTTGCCGGTAATCAGTCGCCGCCTCTTTCTCTCCGGCGGCTCTTCATCTTTAGAAGTTGCCTCTGCTGGAGCGGCTTCAGGCACCGACACAGGCACGGCCTCAGGCGTCGTTATCGGCACAACCTCAGTTATCACCATTTGAGCAGCCTTAGGCACCGCCTCAGATGCAGCCACCGGCGCAGCCCCCTGCTGTAAGGTCAAAAGGGCGCTGTCTTTAGGCAAGCCTCCCACAAATATATCTCTCCAATCGGAGTCAGACTGTGCCCTAGACGGACCAGCAGTGGTTTTCTTCTTCTTCACCTTTGTAGAAGCGCCCGACCTGACAAATGAGAGTGCATTGAATAAAGGGGTCTCCAAGCCAAAACATAGTGAAAGAGAAATGAACAGGACAGATTGTTACCAGTTGTGCCATACAATTAACGAAACTCAGCCCATGTACGGCATTTTTCCGCATACGGTATCAGCTCCGCCACCCACGACCTAATGTCGTCAACGGGACGAGGCAAGCGAGCACCACTACAAAAGGAAGGAAAGCAAATCAGAATGATTTCGAAGCAAAGTGTCACGAAATCACACACAAAGATACTTACATCCCGAGTTACACGTCTCCGGAAACCCTTCGAGGTTGGATACCAGATGGCTCGTCCTAATATAAGTGTGTTTGCGCTAGAATTTACGGTTAGCTTTGTCGTCAGCCCTCACCACGAAGCTCTTTTTATCACGACTCCTCAATTGGAGCATGATACCTCTCATGTAGCTAGGGCTGAACATCTGCAGCAGGTGATGAAAAGAAACGACATTTCCGGCCTCGCCCTCAAGCGTGGTGAGAATTCGACACACTTTCAGGCATAAGGAGTGAGTTGAGCCGGGAACACGTGATAAAAGCGGCAAAGCTCTTTCGCTAGAGGGTTAAGAGGAAAGCTGTATCCGATCCTAAGCGCATATTCGTAGAACGTACATAACCCGGGCCTATGCACATTGGCATAGTCCGTCCTGGCCGGAGCCATTTCAACATGGCCATGGATGTTGTACGTAGTTCTTAGGGCGTCTAGGTGAGACTGCAATAACTCACTGTGCTCCCAAGGAAAAGAGGGGCATGTCGAGTTGAAGTCAGTTCGAACACTCAGGTTCTTCGGAAGAATATTATCCACCGTTAGGGGGACAAGGGTTCTCTCCACTTCTTCCTCCTCATCATCGGAAGAAGGCGAAACCCTAGAAGGGGCATTATCCTTGTTCCTTTTACTGGCTTGACGACGCTTCGCCATGATATAGTTTCTGAGGAAAGGTGTCAACGACGAGATGTACAATCCCCAAAAATGGTAGTTCTCAAATGAAGCAACAATTACCTGAAAGAAAGATGAAGAAAGAAATAAAGGGAAACTCTCCAAAGGTTCGAAAGATGAATCCTATTAAACCACTCCTCTATTTATAGGGAAAGGTACGCGAAAATCGAAAAGGCACAATTCGGAAACTGATGCGGGAAATCAAAACGTCACGTCATGCTCTGAACAGTCTCGGGAACAAGTATAATGATGACGCACGTGACCAATGACGTGATTCTAGAAAGGGTCGTATGTCAACGGCTCAACAATATTACACACGTGCATGTCCTTTGAAAAAGACGCCTATGGATGCGGCCAAATTTCCATAAAAGTGAAATATGCATGCCCGTCCATTGAAGACGGTCATCGAGCACGTCTCCAATGAACTGAGGGACTAACTGCATAGGGTGAAATTTGGTTCTTAACGCCCCCACGCCGAGTGGGTACGTCCATTATGATAAGGTTGACCCAAGTAAGGGCACGACCCAATTAGTAAAGTAGAAGCGACGACGTCTAGTTTCTAAATTCTTTACTGAGTGAAAGCCACCAACTTTTGTACTTTTTGATTATTTCGAGAAGAGTCTCCTACTATATAAATGAGACATTCACATTGTAATAGGCATCATTATTCTTTCGAATAATATAACTTTTCTCTCTATCTCTTTGTAGGTCTTCAACTATTGTTTATCTCTTAAGCTAAGTTTATTTTCTTCATATTTTCAGGTCTACAACGATGTTAATACCTTAATCGTCTCTAGGACTCGTTATATTTGATTACGATTTATCCTTATATATTTTTTAATTATTTTTAAGCTTAGTGCGAGTAAAAGTTTTGAACTAACAAATAACAAAATGGGACATCAATTATATACTCAAACAAAATCTGTTATCGGAATTGGGAAGATGTCTTTTTACGGCTCGCCGGAAACTACCAATCACCGGCTACTTCTTCTCCATCGCCTTCCGAGGTTCAAAACCACGTTCTTGTCCAAGATCCGAACCAGTTACAGAATTCTCGACCCGTTGGACGAATTCGACCCATCATTTCTCTACCTCTCCAGCTCGGTTCGGCTCATGCTCTGTGTGGGTCCCAGTCCCGTCACTTCCGAAACCTTGGATACTTACCCTTCATTAGAGTGCATCGTGGGTACTAGCGCCGGCTTTGATCACTTTGACCTCTCCGAGTGTTGCCGCCGTAACATCCGCATTACCACCGCTGGAGATTCATTCTCCGATTTCGCCGCTGACTACGCCGTCTGCCTCTTGATTGATGTCCTACGTGGCGTCTCTGCTGCTGACCGGTTTGTTCGTGCCGGTTCTTGGCCTGTCATAGGAGAGTTGAGTCCTCTCGGTTATAAGGTCGGTACTGTCTTTTTACATGCTGGAACAACTTTATAATCCATGATCAGGTCCTGTTTCTCTTTATTTTTAATTAAAAAATTAGATTCTCTATTTCTCCAATGAGTTTTAATTCAAAATTGAATCTTTTCCAAAGCATCAACTTAGTTAAAAAGTGTGCCATTGGCTTATGTTTCTTTTAAAAAATTAAGCAGGTATCAAACTGAGTTCAATAAGATATTGTAAATGGTGAACTAAGTAAAATGAAGATATTCTCGTGTATGTTTTTGTATATCGTTTTACTAATGTGCTACTTGAGCTGGTAAAGGAGTTGTGGTTTTCTTACACAGGTTGGTGGAAAACGAGTAGGCATTGTAGGTTTAGGGAGCATAGGTACAAGGGTTGGTAAGAGACTAGAGGCCTTTGGCTGCAGCATTGCCTACACCTCGAGAAGGATGAAGCTTAATGTTCCATTTCCTTTCCATTCTAATATTCACGATCTTGCCACTAACAGTGATGTTCTGATTCTTTGTTGTGCTTTAACGGAAGAAACACACCACATAATTGACAAGGAGGTGCTGACTGCCCTCGGGAAGGAAGGGATCATCATAAATGTTGGACGAGGGGCGCTCGTTGATGAGAAGGAATTGGTGGAGTTTCTGAAGAGAGGTGATATTGGAGGTGCTGGTCTTGATGTTTATGAAAATGAACCCCATGTGCCAGAGGAATTGCTCGGGTCGTTGGATAATGTGGTGCTGTCTCCACATCTTGCTGTTTTACCTCCTGAGTCTATGGAAGCACTTGAAGAGCTATTTACTTACAACTTAGAAGCTTTCTTTTCAAATAAACCCTTGCGCGCACAAATTGAATATGAATGATGGAATATTCTGTTCAACATGTAAGTATACATTCCCTCATGGGAAATTTACTGCTGTGGTAAACTTCATTAACTTTCTGCATCAAGTTGAGCATCACTCTACTCTCTAAAGCAACATGCTGAACATGAGAAAAATGATGTATGTGTGTGTGCGTGAGGGGGGTAATGTTTCTTCTTTTGTTGATGAAGCAAATGTAGTTTTATTGATGAAAGCATCCAGGGGTTGCACAAAAACTGGTGTAGCTCCTATACAAAGGAATAATATTTCTTGAAATTTAACAGATATACAACAACAACAACCCAGTATAATCCCACTTAGTGAGGTCTGGGGAGGGTAGTGTGTACACAGACCTTACCCCTACCCTTGGGTAGAGAGGCTGTTTCCAAAAAAATAGAGCCCCGACATCCTTTCCTCCGAGAACTTCCCACCTTGCTCTTGGGGAGACTCGAACTCACAACCTCTTGGTTGGAAGTGGGGGTTGCTTACCATCAGAGCAACCCCTCTTGTCTTAACAGATATGTTTACTAAATAAAGACATTGCAACAACAACAACAACTACCCAGTATAGTCCCACAAAGTGGGGTCTGGGGAGGGTAATATGTAGACGAGCCTTACCCCTACCCGAAAGGGCAAAGAGGCTGTTTCCAATCGACCCTCGGCTCAGTGAAAAAATAAAGACATTGCAGAGGACACAAAATCATGGATCACTTGTGACTTCAGGACAAGCATAAAATTTTTGAAAATTTCTTCACATAAAACCATCAGAATGACAACAATAGAAGCTATTTAGATTCTTCAGCAGCAGCATCCTGATTATCCTTCTAGAAGACTTTGTGCTCAGCAGCGGCATCCTGTTCATCCTCCTTGAGGACTTTTTGCTGAGCAACAGCATCCTGATCATCCTCCTTGAAGGGTTTGTGTTCAGCAGCAGAATCCAGGTCATCCTTCTTGGAGACTTTGTGTTCAACAGCAGCATCCTGATCATCCTTCTTGAAGAGCTTATGGGCCATATGCTGTGCAAAGGTGCGAGGTGGGAATCGAGTTGGCCCAGCCTCAGTGATAATCTCAGGTAGGGGCCTAAGGATGATCTTCTCCTTTGGCGGCTCACAAAAAATCGCCCATGAGATTCTTACTCTCTTTATTCACAACCCCTCTGTGAAGAATGCTCTTGTACTTTCCATTGCTTAGGATTTCAAGGGTGTCCCCAATATGCATGATTATGGAATTAGGCACACATTTTGCCTTTACCCACTGTCCTTCATAGAAAAGTTGTAACCCAGGCACCATATTGTGGATGATAAAAGTCAGTGCACTGACATCAGTATGAGCTTCGACACCAAGTGCTAGTTCTGGTTGGGGGCATTTGGGATAGTAATTAATCTTCATTTGAAGCAGCAGGTCCTCCATGCCCCCGACTTCCTTCTCTAGTCTTCCTTCTTCTAGTCCCAACCCAATAGAAAGCACTGCCAAAATCTTTGTTGCTAGATTCCTGATCTGCTTGGCATATTCACTTGTTGCTGGACTGCAAATTGGAAATGTTAAGTGGTCAGTGGAGTGGGAAAGGAAAAGGCCCATACACTAGGTGATTTCATCCTACCTACCTTAGCCTTAGTGGTCAAAGTTACATTGTATTTATGCTGGTGGGATTTATTAGGTTATTGGTGGATTAGTCGCACTGTGCGTAGGCTGACCCAGACACCAGCTTTACCAAAAAGAAAAAAAAAAGATTGAAAAATCTGCAATTATGAAATTATTGAAGAAGCTTACATGTAGTCACAGTAGGGGTTTTCGGCCAAATGGATAAGTCATGCTTGTCCTCAGGGAAAATACAATGGAAGAAATAATCCTCCCATTCAAGCTGACCACAAGCACTATTTGCTAGCTTGCTGCCATAGCCTTGGACATTGCCAGAGGGTTGGTCATTAGCATACTTCTCCTTTTCTTCAACAGGTTGATCAAAGAAGGTCTCTCCGGCAAACTTGACGCGATCAATTAGCTGATCTGATATGCCATGGTTAACAAGGTGCATAACACCCCATTCCACAGCTGCTTTCTTCAACTTTTGGTGGCATTTGTCTCGAATTTCCTTGTCCTCTGAGTCGATTTCTTTCAGTTCAGTTGTCGGTACTTGAGGTCCTTCATCTTTCTTCTCTTCCTCAAATATGTTTCCTATTCCATTTAACTCTTCTTGTGGCCTCACATACTCTTTAGGGATGGCCTGAATTCCACTTTTAGCCAAGCTTTCAACTCTTGAAGGAGTTGGAACTACTGCACTTATCACCACCATCTCTGTATTATTCTTGATTTTTCTATCTTTCCCTTTTATTATAGTTTGATGCTGTAGTTGAGGTTTATATATGGATGGGATAAAAGGGTAGGTTCTCTTGAGTTGACTGGAAAGTAAAGCTTAAGATTTCTTGTAGATATAACATGCATGTTTTGTAGAATTCAACAACCAAGCATGCACGTGACTCATATCTAACCTAGTTTTGGTTAAGGTTTTTAGTTTACCTCACAAATCTCTATGCTAGGATTAGAATGGTGGTTGGGACACAATTCTATGATGTGATGTTTACACACAAACGACTGGTGGCTGGGAACTGCAGCTCCATATTTATTCCCTACACTGTTTTTCATTGACATACTTGCTTTAGTTTAATTCTTTCTATTGCAGGTCCACATAATATGTTTTTAAAGTTCTTGCGCACTCCTTAAAAAAATATTAATAGCCTTAACTGTATGTGTTTTTGTCTAAATTACCCTTGATCTCTCGTTATGCATCACTTAATTGACAATTCATTAATTGGAACAGTAAGAATAACCTTTGTTGTTGTTACTGTTCTATTGTTTCTTTTTCATTTTCTTGAGCCGAGGATTAATCGGAAACAACCTCTTTACCCCCAGAGTAGAGTTAAGGCTTGCGTGCACACTTCCCTCCTTATACCCCACTTATAGGATTATACTGGGTTGTTATTGTTGCAACACTAAGAATAAATTTGGTGAAAAAAGTAAAAAAAAAGTCATCTTGTTTTCTAAGATGTTGTAAAAGCCCGTTTGGATTTGCTTAAAAAAAGTGGCTTATTTTATAAATTAGTAGTTACATGTTTGGATAAAAGTGCTGAAGCTTAAAAAAAATTGTTGGAAGTGTTTGGCAAACAAGTGGTGGTAGCACTTTTTCTTATTAAAAAGACAAAAATATAAAAATGTTGGTATTATAAAAATGAAGATGAAGAGGAAAAAAAAGGGTAATTTTGGTATTATAAAAATTTATAAAGGCAAGAATGTAATTTTATTGGTCAAACTAAAATAGCTTTTAAGCCAAAATCAAAAAAGTTGGGGTCAGCCAACTTTTTGCTTTTGGCTTTTTTTAAGCAACTTTTTTTTGTTGCCAAACACTCCAAAAAATAAAAAAATGCCACCCTCTAAAACATATTCAATTTGCCAAATGACTAATATATGGGACCACAGGGAGTATACAATAATTATCAAGTTACTTGAAAGTCCAATGCCAGTAACTTTTATAATAAAGTATGCAGGTAAGATGGTATAAAAGGGTAGTTTGCATGTAATAAATCAATAAGATCAAATTGTTTTTACACTAGACTTTATTTAGTTCAACAAAGGAATAGTTTCCAACATGGCCAAGGCACTTTCTATGCAAGAAAGAAACATGTTGAGCCAAAAACGAGGTTGATATAGGGGTCGGAATGAAATTTCGAGAGTTGCAATAATTTCGTTGTGTCATTTGGACGTGTGTGCAAAATTTCAGGTCATTCAAACGTGATTTGGTTGGAAGGTTTCCAACAATGTATTTTCCCGTAAATTAAAAATAGTTGACGAATGTATAACATATGTAAAATTTATATATAATATGTGTATAATTAATGTATAATTTATATATAGGGATTAGAAAAGTAAATAGTGAATCACACCGGCTATTTGTGTAATAATCCCTTTTTAAATTTTTTTTCATATAGAAACAAAATAAAGTGGCCTCCCCTCTCCCAGTAATCTGTCCATTTCATGCACTCAAAGTTTCTTCGGGGTATTATATGAGCCCGCTTGGATTAGCCAAATAAAAGTAACTTTGAAACATTCGGCTTAAAAGCACTTTTAAAAATGGCCTAAACTGTTTTGATAGCCAGTTGATGTATGAACTGGGCTATGGAATTGTACGGTTAACACTTTGATGATTAATACAAAGTTTAATTAAAAAAAAAAATGGCCTAAACTTAAACTAGCACTTACCATCGAAGCTCATAGTGATGTGAGTGCACTGAACTTACTTTCATTCTCCACAATATAATATAATTCTGCAAAACTCACCATAAAAAGTTATAATAAAGAAGGCCAGTAGCACTTTCTTCTGGTACAAAATATATATTCCAATATTCACAAACTCACCACCATCTCTGTATGAATATTAAGTTCTCTCTTGCCATTAGATCTTTCTCTTACTTTATTATACTTTGGTGTTTTATATAGTTGAGGTTTATATTATCGTTGACTCATAGCTCTAACCTTGTTTTGGTTAAAGGTTTCACATAATTGTTAATAAATTGAGTAGTAGATGTGGCCGTATATAGTGCGGGTAAAATTATCAAGTATGTTTAGGAAGCCCTATAAATGGTTTATACATTTCGGTTAATGCTTATACAGTACTATTAAATACTCTATCATCAATAATTATCTTGTCTCAGAGCCGATTATACATGGTTACATTTTAAAGGGGTCGTTTGGTATGTGGGACAATTAAGGATAATAATTCCGAGGTTATATGTGAGATTAAGGATTAATATCCCGTGTTTGATTGAATTTTCTAATCCGGGATTACAATCTCAAGATTAATAAATCCCACTATGTCAATGGTAAGGAGTAAACAAATGAAGATAATTGCTATTTACAAAATTTAGAAGAAAAAGATATTGAAAGTGACAATCTATATTTAACTGTAATATTCACAATTCAAATAAGAGCGTAACACCTTCTCATCTTTTTCCTTTCCCCTTTATTAATATGCTCATATTTTTATTTTATTTTGAATGTTCCCTTAAGTAAAATTTTCACTATCCTATCTTAGTAGGAAATAAAAAAAATTCACTGTGCCAATTTACTAGGAACAACTATTTCCAATATTATAAAAAATTTATGAATTACAAAATTGTATGTGTTCTGATTTCTCAATATATAAATTTCATTTAAAACTTAGAAACAAATTTGAGCATTGTACTCATCATTCTTCGAAATAGATTTTTTTAAATATTCATTTTAAAGTTTAATTTGAAAAGGACTGAAAATTGTGGTTACTATTTAGGACGATATTGCGAGAACTACAATAATATTTCAGTATAATTTCACAAGTGAGGTCTGTAAAGAATAATATCTGCGCAAACCTTATTTATACTTGAGGGGCAAAGAGCCTGTTTCAAGAAGACACTCGACTCAAGAAAGCAAGACGATATGTTAGTACTATCGTGACTAACGCACGAGAATTCAATTGGGCAAACAATCCCACGTGACAAACGCATGAACAAAACAAGCCTTCACGTGTCGAGGAAATGTAGGTTCCTAGATTCTGGTGTTGAACCACAGGAAGCTGACATGGCAGATTTTATAACATCAATAACTAATGTAACTGGGAAGAACATTTAGCTGAAGAGTAAATAAAGAGAAAACAATTAATTTCCCTCCACACAATAGCCTTATCTTGAATTGCTCTCATTTGTTGCCACTCTTTCTCCTCTACCATAACCATCACATTTCATGATTTCCCACAATGCACAGAGTTTTTCAACTTCTACTTTCCCTTCACTTCTGCAACCGCCATTTTTGCCGCCACAAAATAAAATGGCGACCAAACTTGGGTTCAGTATAAGCCTGTCAACTGGTCCGGGTTGACCCGGGACCGAACCGGACCGGCCCGGTATAAACCGGGACCGGACCGGACCGGTTCTTAAGGGGTGGGCTGGGCTGGGTTGGGGGGAGGGGTTAGAACGGTTAGGATTTTAGGATTAAGACCCGTGACCGGACCGGCCGGGTAAGCAAAACAGTGCTTGAACCGGTCGACCCGGACCGGGACCGGACCGGTACAACGGTCAAAAAAAATTAAAAAAAAAAAAAAATTTTCTGAGCATGTGGGCCCCATAGGACCGTTGGCAACGGTCCAGAACCGTTGGCCAACGGGAGTATTTTCAGAAATGGCCACTTTTTTGTTTTTTTTGTATTTATTAAATTACATTATTAACCCTTCTTAAAATCTATAAATACCCTCCCCTCTTCTTCATTTCCTCACTCAAAATTATCAATCTCTCTCTCAATTCTCAAATTATCAATCACTCTCTTCTCTTCAATTTTCAAGAATTCATATTCTAATTTAATAATTTTATTGTCTTTGTTTTCCCGAATTTAATTTATCGTAATTTCTCATTCGGAAATCGGAATTTTAAGCTTGAAGTTCAAGTGTTCAACATTGAAATACTTGCTTGACGTTTGTTCGTGGTAACACCGGATTTGCGTAATCAAGTGCTCAATTTATTGTCGAATTCGGTGCGCTCTTTCCAACTCTTTCTCTTATTTAATATTTTAATTGCATATTTAATTTAAGCTTATATTTTCATTTTTACAATATGTTTAATGATGCTAGTCCTGTAGCTTCTGGTAGTACTAGTAATAATGATCACCCGACTTCTAATCGTAAAAGAAGAAGTCGGGTATGGAATTTTTTTTGAAATAATAGAAGGTACTAATAGTGTTAAGTGCAAATTTTGTAACGAAACTTTTCAATATTTGACCGAAGGAAATTTAGGAGGGACTGGACCATTTGCAAGACATATGAGAGCTGTCCATCCTATAGAATGGGTCAATAATGATGCTAATCCTGTAGCTTCTGGTAGTACTAGTAATAATGATCACCCGACTTCTAATCGTAAAAGAAGAAGTCGGGTATGGAATTTTTTTGAAATAATAGAAGGTACTAATTGTATTAAGTGCAAAATTTGTAACGAAACTTTTCAACATTTGACCGAAGGAAATTTAGGAGGGACTGGACCATTTACAAGACATATGAGAGCTGTCCATCCTATAGAATGGGTCAATAATTATGGGAAGCAATGATTTGTAAGTTTTAGACTTTTAGTATGTTTGACTGTTTGTACTTTGTTTCAGAGATTAGATTAGATAGATCGAAACGAAGAAATCAGGAAAGGAAGATGTTCACACTTCACAGTTCATACTTCATAGCCCAGAAGACGAAGAACTTTAACTTGGAGATATTGATTATGATGAAGATGAAGTGATGAACTGATGAAGTGATGCAAAACATTTGAAATTACTACTTCACTATAAAAAATGTAAACATTTCATTATCTACTTATTAATTTGAAATTGAGAAATAAAGTAGCACTTGCAATAAGTGCAATTTTTTCGCCATCTTTTGTTGTTTTCATTCAATTATTACAAAGTATTAATATAACTTAATATTTATACATAATTCTAAAAAAAATACAAAATAACGAAACCCGACCCGGCCCATTACAACCCGTAACCCGTACGGTTCAATCTTAACCCCTAACAACCCAGCCCGGTTAAACCCGGCACTGTTTGGACCCGGCCCGGCCTGGACCGGTAACCGGACGGGTCGAAAAAAAATCGACCCGGACCGGACCGGTGGAACCGGTTTACAGGCTTGGTTCAGTATGACAAGTTCTCGGCTCTTTCATGCCCCCTTTTAAAAGACCATATTTTTCTGCTTCACTACCAACTTCTTCTTCTTCTTCTTCGCCAAGGCTGCCATTGATCCCTTTTGGTGCCAATAGAAAGTTTTCTATTCGAAAAAGGTTGATGGTTCTCTCCCCTAAGGCCACTACTGATCAGCCAGGTTAGGCTTTAAGTTTTCATCTTGGGTTCTATTTAATTATTATGGTTACTCGATAATCTTACTGGGGATCAAATCCCTTAGTTTATTGTCCACTAGTTACATTATCCGTGTTGGGCCTAGGACCTCACGACTTTAAAACTTGTCATTAGAGTGTAAGGCTAGTTTACTTGTATAGCCAACATTTATCCCGTGTTTGATTGGCCCAACATCTATCCCGTACTTGATTCACCTAGGATGTCACATCACCCCTTAGGGACTTACCGTCCTCGCTAAGGTTTGCCCTATCACAATTCAAGATTCCCAATATCTATCCCGTGTTTGATTTGCCTAGGATGTCACATCACCCCCTTAGGGACTCAGCGATGCTGAGGTTCGACCCACCACCGTTCAAGGTTAAGATTCCCAGCATCTATCCCGTGTTTGATTCGCCTAGGATGTCACATCACCCCCTTAGCCACTTAGCGTCCTCGTTGAGGTTTGCCCCACTATCGCTTGAGGTTGCACACTGAGTGGTTCTGATACCATATGTAATAGCCCAATTAACTAGTGATATTGTCCGCTTCGGGCCTATGTCCGCACGGCTTTAAAACGTATCACTAGAGTATAAGGTCAATCTACTTATATACCCAACATATCTCCCATGTTTTATCGATATGAGATTCGCGTAGGGTGTCACATTATTTTAGGGATATTGGCCAAAAATACCATCTTGGCTACACCAAATATCTTAATTCTGCCCATCATTATTGTAAATGTAGACTCTCCTCAACAATTAGTTCTATTTACTTGCTGTCAGAAAAGGAGTATTTCAATTGAGTACTTCTAACAATCCTGTGAGAGTGAAGAAGTTCAATATTTCTAGCTTAATGCCACATTTCAAGATTCAAATTTTGTTTCAGCAAAATGGAATATTGGCCTAAATGAGAAGGTCTGAGTTTCATTCATAGTGCTGTAAAGAGTAGCGAAGCCAAAATTTGAAGCTAATGGGTTTGAAATCTTATTCCTTCTAAGTTATCGAGTTCTAAATTAATAATTTGTACATACTTAATCAACTTTTAAAGACAAATATAGAGTTTAGACCGAAGTTACTGAGTTCGGCTAAATCCGCGCCCGAAGCTGTAGCTCTACCCCTGGCTGTAAAGGCTTGTAGATTGTGAGATAGCTACGACAGAAATTATATATGCTAATAAGAATTATGTCACCAGATAAGTATATATGATTGCCCACGTGAGCTTGCTCATATTGCTGGTCCCAAGCTAGTCAATTTATGATGAATTCTCATAATACAAAATAGTGAAAAATAGGCTTTACTTCAAATTCTGTTTCGGTATAAGGTAGCCATGGCCTAAATGAAAAATTCTGGCTCTCTCTTTCAAAGCTGTAAAACCACAGTTGAGAGACCCAAGATTGTAGATCCTTTTGGACAGTATTTTTCCCCCTCAATTCCGACCAACTCGGTGCTTCCGGAATATTCCCCTGCTCACTTCATTTTATACTGTCCACTTAGCCACCTCATTTTTCTCACTGCTTACCACAACAGATTCCGGGCTGCCCAGAGGTCTGGGATTTTTGTTCTCGCCGGAAATTTTTCTGGCAACCCCTGCACTTTTCCTTTTATTCTCTCCTCTGCTTTTGTGGGTGTATTTTGTTTTCTTGGACAGGTGCCTATTTCTCCGGCGAGGATCTCCGGCAACTCTCGTTCAGACTCGCGGCAGGACGCAATAGAGCCGCACACTCTGCTAAGATTCAGGAAAACTTGGGCGCAGCAAAGCACACTTTCAGGTTTTTCCACCGGGAGTTGGTACCTCCCGCTCTCTTGTTTACTTAGTGCACCTTTTTACGTATTTTAGCTAGCATTTCGAGTGTGGTCTATTCTGTTGTGATCTAGTTTGCTACATTTGCGTTTTTCGCTATAGCGCGTGTGTGTGCCACTGTACCCCTTATCGGTTGGTGGGATAGTGGCCGCGGCGGGGGATGATAGCGTAAGGTCATGTCCTCAGGGGGTGGGGGTGGTCGCGGGGGTAAGTAGGGGAGCAGGGAGTGGTCCTACGGGCAGGGCGGGAGGTAAGGGTGGGAAGAGGGCAGCGGACGCCCATAGATTAAGGATTGGGTCATGGAACATAGGCACTCTGACGGGTAAGTCCATTGAGTTGGCGAAGGCTCTTCAGCGGAAGAGGGTTAACATAGCGTGCGTCCAGGAGACTAGGTGGAAAGGGACAAAGGCGCGGGATGCTGATGGGTTTAAGCTGTGGTACTCTGGGCTCGTGAGGGGTAAGAATGGAGTGGGCATCTTGGTTGATAGGGACCTAAGGGAGTCCGTGGTCGAGGTTAGGCGAGTGAATGATAGGTTAATGTCTATTAAGTTGGTTATTGGGGGTGGCGTTCTCAACGTCATCAGCGCTTACGCGCCGCAAGCAGGCTTAGACGAGGAGGCTAAAAGGCGCTTTTGGGAGGACTTGGATGATCTGGTGGGGAGTATTCCCCAATCTGAGAAGTTAGTTATTGGAGGGGACTTTAATGGTCATATTGGGGCTGAGGCTGGTGGCTATGATGAGGTGCACAGTGGCTTTGGCTTTGGGGCCAGGAACGGAGGAGGCACTTCGCTGCTTGATTTCGCCAGGGCTTCCGAGCTACTGATTGCGAACTCGACATTCCGGAAGAGGGAGGAGCATTTGGTCACCTTCAAGAGTTCGGCGGCGAGGACTCAGATTGATTACATCCTCATCAGAAGGAGCGATAGGGGTTTGTGCAAGGACTACAAGGTTATTCCGGGAGACTCTCTTTCAACTCTTCATAGACTACTTGTGATGGATGTCGATCTCTGGGTGAAGAAGAAGAGGAGGGGCGCCCGGGGTCAGCCGCGGATTAGATGGGGAGCTTTGTCTAAGGAGAAAGCACAGGAGTTGGAAAGGAGGTTAGTGGGGGCGGAGCTTGGAGAAGTTATGGGGAAGCGGACGCTATGTGGACAGTGACGGCGAACTTGGTTAGGGGGGTAGCACGGGACGTGTTCGGGGTAGCTAAGGGATATTCAGGCAGACATCAGGGTGATTGGTGGTGGAACGAGGTAGTCAAAGGAAAAGTGGAGGTGAAGAAGGCGGCGTTCGCTAGGTTGGCAGGGAGCACAAGCGAGGAGGAGCGGAGAGCGAACAGGTTGATCTACAGGGAGGCGAGAAGAGAAACTAAGATGGCAGTCACGGAAGCTAAAAACGCGGCGTTCGGTCGCATGTATGAGGAACTAGGGGAGAGAGGTGGGGATAAGAAGTTATTCCGGTTGGCTAAAGCAAGGGAAAGGAAGGCACGTGATCTAGACCAAGTCAGGTGTATCAAGGACGAGGATGGTAGAGTTCTGATGGGGGAATCGCAAATCAAACAGAGGTGGCAGGCGTACTTTCGGGACCTCCTTAACGAGGAGGGGGATCGGAGCATAGAGCTAGGGGAGTTGGGGCATTCAGAGCGTCATAGAGACCTTGGGTACTGCAGGCGCATTAGGGTGGAGGAGGTCTTAGGGGCGTTGCGTAGGATGAGTAGGGGTCGAGCGACCGGGCCTGACGAGATCCCGGTGGAGTTCTGGAAGTGCATGGGTAAATCTGGAGGGGAGTGGCTCTCTAGGCTGTTCAATGCGATCTTCAAGACTAAAAGGATGCCGATGAGTGGAGGTGGAGTACAGTGGTGCCCTTGTACAAGAACAAAGGGGACATCCAGTGCTTCACCAACTATAGGGGTATCAAATTAATAAGCCACACGATGAAGGTTTGGGAGAGGGTGATTGAGGCGCGGGTGAGGGAGGCGACAACTATATCTGGGAACCAGTTCGGTTTCATGCTGGGCCGCTCCACCACAGAGGCTATTCACCTAGTCAGGGATAAGAAGAAGGACCTTCATATGGTGCTTATCGACTTGGAGAAGGCGTATGACAAGGTCACGAGGGAGGTGCTATGGAGGTGCTTGGAGGTGAAGAGTGTGCCAGAAGCCTATATCAGAGTAATCAAGGATATGTACAATGGAGCTAAGACTAGGGTTAGGACGGTGGGTGGCGAATCAGACCATTTTCCTATAGTAATGGGGCTCCATCAAGGATCGGCGCTGAGCCCCCTGTTGTTCGCCTTAGTGATAAATGCTCTAACCCGACATATCCAAGGGGATGTGCCTTGGTGTATGCTCTTTGTCGATGATATAATATTGATAGACGAGACGAGGGCCGGTGTTAGTGAAAGGTTAGAGGTATGGAGACAGACCCTCGAGTCTAAGGGTTTCAAAATAAGCAGATCTAAGACAGAATATTTGGAGTGCAAGTTTGGCGACGAGCCAAGTGGGGTAGGCAGGGAAGTGATGCTTGGTTCTCAGGCCATCGCCAAGAGGGACAGTGTCCGATATCTTGGGTCTGTGATTCAGGGGGACGGAGAGATTGACGGGGACGTCACCCATCGGATAGGAGCGGGGTGGTCAAAGTGGAGGCTTGCTTCAGGGGTCCTGTGCGACAAGAAAATTCCACACAAACTCAAGGGAAAATTCTACAGAGCCGTGGTTAGACCTGCGATGTTGTATGGGGCGGAGTGCTGGCCCGTGAAGAACTCTCATGTTCAGAGAATGAAGGTTGCGGAGATGAGGATGCTCAGGTGGATGTGCGGGCACACAAGGTTAGATAAGATTAAGAATAAATTTATTCGTCAGAAGGTGGGGGTGGCCCCGGTGGACGAGAAGATGCGGGAAGCGAGGCTGAGGTGGTTCGGGCATGTACGGAGGAGGGGTCCCGATGCCCCGGTGAGGAGCTGCGAGCGGCTGGAGATTGTTGGTGGTCGGCGAGGGAGAGGGAGGCCTAAGAAGCATTGGGGAGAGTTGATTAGGCAGGACATGACTAGTATGCAGGTAATCGAGGACATGACCCTTGATAGGGGAGTCTGGAGGTCTAGAATCAGGGTTGGAGGCTAAGGGCTCATAGAGTTCTTCGTACGCCTCTCTCGGGGCTGGGTGTGGGATAGTAGGGTTACCCATAGATGATTAGTGTTTTAGCTTATGTCCTCTTATGGTTGTTAGTATGGTAGTTACTGCTTGTTATTATTGCATGCGACTGTATTTATGTTTCCTATGTTTTCATAATTATTTACGTTATTTCTGCGGTATTACTTATGCTTTATTATTTTGTTTTGTCTTGCTTTTGTTTCTAATTTTGTCTTTGTTTTGATGCAGCTTTTCATTTTAGCCTATACGCCTAGGGTCGATTGGAAACAGCCTCTCTGCCCTTTCGGGTAGGGGTAAGGCTCGTCTACATATTACCCTCCCCAGACCCCACCTGGTGGGAATATACTGGGTAGTTGGTGTTGTTGTTGTTGTTGTTGTCTATAAGTAATTAACAGATTCATGCGATGGCTATGACAGAAAGTATATATGCTAATAAGACTAAAGTGGGTCACCAATCTCAATAACTATAATGCATCAAGATATTTCAGCTTTTATACTAAGTGAGATTATACTGGGTTGTTGTTGTTGTTGATTTGGTTGTGTGCCTCACAGGATTTTGATGTCATAAAGTTGGCTAGGAACATTGTTAATTTGGCGAGTGGTGTACCGTGTGATAACTTTAATGTTGAACAAGCGCACGCTTCGCTTCAAGATGCATTGAGGGCGAAGAGGTTTTTACTCATCATTGATGATGTTTGGAGTCGGGATCATTCAAAGTGGTTAGAATTGAGAAGTTTGTTGATGGTTGGAGCGGGTGGAAGCAAGGTTGTTGTAACCACTCGTAGTGATTATATTGCCTCGATGATGGAATCTGTAGTTACATACAGCTTGAAAGAACTACCGCATGAGGATTGCTTCTCTTTGTTTCTGAAATGGGCGTTTAGAAATGGACAAGAGAGGCGTTTTCCGAACCTAACTAAAATTGGAGAAGATAATATAAAGAAATGCAAAGGAGTGCCTTTGGCAGTGAAGACTCTAGGTAGTATGTTATATGCGACAACTGATGAAAGGGAATGGTTAAAAGTGAGAGATGATGAGATATGGCAACTAAAGCAGGAAAATGATGATATCTTACCTGCACTTAGGTTAAGCTATAATCGGTTGCCATATTACTTGAAGCAATGCTTTGCTTACTGTTCAATATTTCCCAAGAGTCAAGCCGCGAGTATCATGCTGATTCAATTGTGGTTGGCGCAAGGGCTGATACATTCTTCTAATGAATGCCAAGAGTTGGAAGATGTTGGTGTCCGCTACGTGAAAGAGTTGTGTTCGAGATCACTTTTTGAAGAGGTTGAAGCATACGACTCATTCGTAACTTTTAAAATGCATGATCTTGTTCATGACCTTGCAGTACTAGTTGCACAAACAGATTGTTGTGTCATAAAAAACAACACAGATAGTATAACTGAGAAGGTTCGTCATGTAACGCTTTTCAGTTATAGTCCTTCAGAGAAAAGCATTCCGGAAATTTTATGCAAACAAAATAGAATTCGGACCATTTTTGCTCTGTCTGAAGGATTTGAAAGGTCTGCTGCTCTTTTGGTTGGTAAATGTATTTCCAGATTCAAGTACTTGCGGGTGTTAGATTTACGCCATTCAAGTCTTGAGACGTTGCCAGATTCCATTGGAAACATGAAGCATCTAAGGTACATTGATTTTAGTGGCAACAACAACATCCAGATGCTTCCCACTAACATTTGCAAGTTGCCGAATCTGCAAACTTTGCGACTTGTTCTTTGCACGAAACTTCAGAAATTGCCAAGGGAGCTGGGAAATTTGGTCAGTCTAAGACATCTGTACTTGACAACCAAAGAGCAGAATTTTCCAGAGAAAGCATTGGGATCCTTGGCTCTTCTTCAATCCTTATCAATATTTGGATGTGAAAATCTTGTATCACTATTTGAAGGAATACAGAAGCTCACAGAACTTAGGACTCTAGTGGTCGGTGATTGTCTGAGTTTGACTGCTTTGCCAAAAGGCATAGTTCACTTATCAGCCTTAGAGAGCTTTATGATTGTCAATTGTGAAGCGCTTATGTTGTCCGACTGGCAAGATATTCAAGGTCTAAAGCGAATACGGTCACTGGTGATTGGAGGACTTCCACATTTGGTGGCTTTGCCTGAGTGGTTGAAAGGGGATTCTAATAGTCTAAAGTTCATTCGCATCTCGACTTGTCCAAGCTTTGTTGCATTGCCTGCTTGGCTGGAGAATGTCACAGCCCTCGAGAAGCTTGAGATTACAGGATGTCCAAAATTGTCATCTCTACCGAATAGCATGAGTTCTCTTACTACATTGAGGATGCTGAAAATCCAGAAATGCCCTGGATTAACTAGAAGATGTGAAAAGGATACAGGAGAGGATTGGTCAAAGATAGCTCACATCCAAGAAATTCATCTTAATGATATCAGAATATACAGTGAGGTACAACTTTCTTTTATTCTTCCTTGATTCCTTTCTCCTCCCACCCCATTAGACCGCAAAAAACTCTAGGAAAAGGTCTTAAAATTGAAATTTGAACTTTATTCATGTATATACTTTATGCTTAGTCTAGTACTCTTTGTCTCTTTGTTGACTGGTATAGGTTCCAGAATCAAAAGAATTTTCAATGCCCTTCGATGAATCTGTCAAAATAGTCCTTTCGACGGGCTACAATTTTTTCCAAAAGATTTTTGTCTGAATTATGAGGATTCTTAAAAAAAAAATGATTAGTTTTAGGCTGGCTGTCAACCTACTGCAACCCTCCACCTTTATCTGGTTTGTGAAGGTCAAAGTGAGCAAGCTCACACAAAGCGAGTTACATTTTAGTTTGTTTAATCCAATATGTTATACTGATTGCTCTTTATTAAGAACTATATCAACTGATAAAATGCACCACGGAGAATGACTCAAAATCGACCTTATGTTGGCCTGGTAACTTACTGGCTTCCTAGAGGATATTGAGGCTCGTTACTAGCTGCTTCAAACAACATGATGAATTGCTTCTAGTAGTAGTGTTTTGAATGAACTGCAACGGTTTTGAGTTGAAGGTTACATGACTGAATATGAAATTCTTATGGTTAGTGGTTACGTAGAGCCAAAATACTTTTTGATTATCCCTCAAGTGCCCATTTTCCTTAATGAATCTGTGCCTCTCACACACACACACAAAATTGAAGAAAAAACTATGCCTGAAGCCATATTCGCATATGAAACCAAGTTCTTGAATGTCTGTTAACGAGCTTTGTCTGTTATGCTGTGTTTTCTCTTGAGTTCATTTGCCACTTCCACAATTACAGTCCAACCACGTGCATCTAAAGCAACTTTAACTAAGACCAATGTAGTTGTACCAGGGGCGGCTCAACATCATCCGAGGCCTAAAGCAAAGCCTTATTAAGAGGCCTATATATATTTATATATAATTTAATGAGCGTCGTTTTTAGATAAAAATTAGACAAGTGAGGATGTGAATTAAAAAAAATGAGAACTTAGTTTAATAAAGTACAAAAAAATTGAATGAATTCAACTTTGATTGCATCACAACTGAAATGGGAGAACCTAGAAAACATACTTCCTTTGTCCCAAGTTATATGACTCCTTTTTTTTTTTTTTTTTTTTCTGTAAGTCCCTTTCTATATTTGGTAACAATTCAACTTTAGATTTTTTTTTTATCCTTAATGAGATGATTTCTAGCGCACAAATTTCTATGATTTATTTTAGATTGCAAGTTTCAAAAGTCTTCCTTTATTTTGTAAACTCCATGTCCAATCAAATACTTTCATATAAATTGGGACAGAGAGAGTATAATTTATGTAAGGAAATAAATAATAAGTTAGATTATCAGCTATAATTACGTCACTAACTAATGAATAGAGAAATATAACTTAGTAAAAACGTAAAATAAGATTGACAAAAAACTATTTTGATAATATTAATTAGAGGAAGAAATTGAGCTATCAAAAATTAATATGACAATTTAAAAAATAAATTTATCAATAATAAAAATAATTATATAAATAATATACTGCTATATAGAGAAATGGTAATTTTGGGGCTTTAAATTTTTGGGGCCTAAAGCAAGTGCTTCACTTGCTTTAGGGTCTGGCCGCCCCTGAGTTGTACGTAAACCAAGAGCAATAGCATAACAACAAAAACAAAATGATCCTAGTGCGGGTCCCATAGGTGGGGTTTAGGAAGGATAGTGTGTACGCAGACTTTATCCCTACTTTGTGAAGATAGAGAAGTTGTTTCCCATAGACCTTCGGTTCAAGAGAAACATATAAAGAAAAGAATCCATGTAAAAAGAAGCAGTAACGATAGTCAAAATATATAATTACTGAAGCAACACCAAGAGCAATAGCATAAAAAGGGTAGCCAAATGCACTATATTCCCGCTATGCATGGGGTCCGGAGAAGAGCCGAACCATAAGGGCTATTGTACGCAACCTTACCCTGCATTTCTGCAAGAGACTATTTCTACCGTTTGAACCCGTGACCTCCTGGTCACGTGGCAACAACTTTACCAGTTACGCCAAGACTTCCTTTTTCAAATGCAATAGCATGATGAACCAAAAAGTGGCCTATTGTTAAGAATAATGAATTACTATCTTGTCTGCATTATGCTGATTTCTTACATCATATATCAGGCGTAGGACCTATTGCTAACAGGTTATTTATACATTTCTGTATAAATGTTAGTCCTTAGATTTCAATGCAACATAACTCATCAACTTTTGATGTAGGTGAGATGAATATGTCAAATTTATGATGGATGTCCCACATCACATGGCAGTTAAGAGATCAGAGTTCCAGGAGTAAATAACCAATTGTTGTATGTGAGATGAATGCATCCAATTTATGGTGAATGTATCATAACACATGGGAGTTTACAGATGACAGCTCCAGGACCTACTCATTGACCATGTTCTCTTTTAGATGAAAAAAGACTAGTAGAAATTATAGTATGTCTACATACCTTATTAGCATGAATCCATTGATCCATCTGAATGGAAGTTGCTTCAATTAGCTTAGGATCAGTCAACGCAAAAGCAACTCCATGTATATCCAAAATAAAACGCACCCGTTTCTGCCAACGGTTAAAATTATCTCCACCAAAAACCTCAAATTTTGAAACATCTGGAAAAAGTTTGGCATAGGTAATTGGTGATGGAACAGCAACAGAAACAGTTGGTACAGCTGGTGTAGTAGAATTAATAGCAACATTATTCTCCATAATAACTAAGTGGAAATATCCTTAAGATTGTTGGAAAAATTTGGAAGATTACGGAGAATAAAATGTTTAGCTTGAGGTGTGTCAAGGATACTGTCCTTAAGGATATTTCACCCACACCAAGATGAATAATATTAGGCATACCCCCAGAATTCAACAAGCCCTTTTAGTATAACTAAGAGCAGAAACAACAAAGATTTATGAGAGAAAAACCCAATACTAAAGAAAAGGGAAAGTTTTTTAACTTTTTGCATATACTTTAAGGGATAGAAACAACAACAACAACAACTACCTAATATTATTGGTGACCAACGGGTGGGCCGGGCCGGGTCCGGGTCCAAATTTTATGACCCGTCCGGGTCCGGGCCGGTCCGATCCGGGTTCAATTGGGGGCGGGTTGCAATTGGGCTGGGTTGATCCGGTCCGGGCCGGGCCGGGCCGGGTTTATCTTTTTTTTTTTTTTTTGAATTACGTATAGTATAAATATTAAGTTATATTAATACTTTGTAATAATTGAATGAACACAACAAAAGATGGGGAAAAAATTGCACTTATTGCAAGTGCTACTTTATTTCTTAAATTCAAAATTTCAAACTGAAAAACTAAAATGTATCATAATTAGTTTACAATTTACATCAAATGGCTTGCATTGCAATAGCAAGTTCTTCCATATTAATATGAACCTCTGGACCTTCTTCTGGAGTGTTAAATTCGGATGGGTTTCCGTGCGTTAATATATCTCCAAGTTCTTCGTCTTCCGGGCTATCAAGATCTTCCTTTCCTTGCAACAGTGGAAATTGGGACATTCAGGACATCCCGCGCCATAGCGTAAAGAACGGGAAATTGCTTTGAATTTTCCTGCCACCAGCCTAACGGTGAAAATTCCTTGGTGCGAGGCTCCTTTTGCTTCTGCAAGTAAAATTGCAGTTCATCTATATTCCTACTACTACTTTGAGTGTTAGAAAAAGTTGAAAAAATATTAAAACTATCAAAGCCTTCATCATCATCTCCGACTACATTAGAAGTGCTACATTGCATAGTGGGATTTGCAGCAGTTGAAGCACGAGCATTATCACATTGAGTTGCATAATAAGTATATAGATATTGTAAATGTTCATTTAGTTGGTTCATAGATTCATACAAATTTGGGCTTTCAGTGGGCCCAATCTCCATATAATTGTATAAAGCATTCATTAATTGTTGACAATCAGACATTTTAATTGAAGGATTTAAAACTGCACCAATTAAGTAAACAGGAGGAATTGGAAAGAAATATTTTTTAAATTTTGCTTGCATACTTGCAACAGCATCCGTATATTAGACAACCCAAAGCGATCATTTTCGCTAATTCCTCTCGATCCCTCATTTTATCATATTTTAGGAGACCTGCAGTAGTAGGGTTACGGGTTGTTTGACTTCCATCCCCATTAACCCCCCATTCTATAGGATGATAATTTTGCATATGTCTAATTAGTGTGCCAGTCCCCCCTAAATTACCTCCGGTCAAATGTTTAAACGTTTCGTTACAAAGTCTGCACTTAACTCTATCACTATCTTCTATCTCATCAAAAAATTTCCAAACAGGACTTCTTTTTCTACGATTAGATTTAGAAGTTGGAGCGACTGGTGGTCTTCTACCCCTTGTTGCACTAGCAACTCCAACTCCAATACTACCAACATTTGCACTAGTAGGTGTAGGTGGTATCTCATCTTCTATTCCAATTTCGTTATCTTCTATTCCGAAATCTTGGTGTAATTGTTCATAATCAATATTTACATCTTGCAAATTAGGCGATGATTCAGAAACATGTGTTATTGGTTCATTATTACTATTACTACCAGAAGCTATAGGACTTTTTTTACTACTTCCACTACCACTTCCACTCCTACCAGTAACTTTTCTACACGCTCTTTTAGCAGCATTCAACATATTGGAAAATTTAATATATAAGCTAAAATCAAATATGCAATTAAAATATTAAATAAGAGAAAGAGTTGGAGAGAGTGCACCGAATTCGACAATAAATTGAGCACTTGAACAGTTGAACTTCAAGAATGTTGAACACTTGAACTTCAAGAATCAAGCTTCGAATGCCGATTTCCAAATAAGAAATTACGATAAATTAAATTCGGGAAAATAAAGACAATAAAATTATGAAAGTAGAATATGAATTCTTGAAAATTGAAGAGAAGAGAGTGATTGATATTTGCTAATTTGAGAATTGAGAGAGAGATAGATAATTTTGAGTGAGGAAATGAAGAAGAGGGGAGGGTATTTATAGATTTTTAGAAGGGTTATTAATGTAATTTAATAAAAAAAAAAAAAACAAAAAAAAAACAAAAAAGGGCCAAAAATGCAAAAAGACCCGTTGGCCAACGGTTCTGGACCGTTGCCAACGGGCAAGTGGGCCCCAGCAGTTAAAATTTTTTTTTTTTTTAAAAAAAAAAAAATTTTACCGTTATAACCGGTCCGGGCCGGTCCGGGTTGGCCGGTTCGCCCGGTATTTCTCTTCCCGGGCCGGTCCGGTCCGGGTTAATTGCCCGGTAAGGCCTTACGTCCCAACCCCCTTCCCCCCCCTAACCCAGCCCGGCCCCCCCGCGCTAAACCGGTCCGGTCCGGGCCGGTTTTGACCGGGCCGGTCCGTGCCGGTCCCGGATCAACCCGGCCCGGTTGACACCTTTACCTAATATAGTCCCAGAAAGGGGTTTGGGGAGGGTAATATGTAGACGAGTCTTACCCTACCCGAAAGTGATAGAAAATATAAATATATATAGTCCAAACTAAATGGACTCTCTGATTGGAAACGTGCAAAGCCATAATGGCTTTTCAAAGCAAAATGACTGTTACATAGAAACATACGTTTTCATTTGAGAATTTAAATTATTTGAAACATCAATACAAAGACTAATTAGTCTGTTTGCAACTGACTTAATAACGTCTAAAAACATTACAATATGAAGGAACAATACGTTAACAATCAAAATAAGCCATTAAAGCTTTCTGTTACAAAATAATCCATTAAAACCAATATGTTAAAGCAATACGTTAACAAGTGACAGTAACGTATAATAACTTACAAATCCATACTAATTGGTATTCAATTGTCTAATTTATTTTGCCCCAAATTGATTACAAAATTAAACTAATTTTCAGTTACAAATATACTCATTAACATAATATCAAAAGAATGAACCTAGACATCAATTTGAAGATTTCGTTTTGAGTTATCAAAATTTTTCAACAACAACCATAGTAACTTTATAAGATGTTTAAGTTGTATGGTACAGAAAATTAACTCTAGGAAAATCATATTGATCTCTAAATATCAAAATTCATATTTTATTCAAAAGCGTATCCAAGTTGGAATAGTGCAACTTTAGAAATTATTACTCCAAGTCAACATGCAATCAGTAGAGCTCAACTAAGAAAGTAGATTTTCCAGCCATTTCTGCAAATTGTAAAGTTTGCAGAAACCAAGAACCAATCTTTCTCCATGGATCAGCTTAAAAAATCTGCAACTTTCCCTTCCATCAACATGGATATAAATGTTCTATCTGATATGCTTTTAATGAAACTTTATTCTGTTGTTGACATTGCAAGGGCTTTGAATATGCATTCCCAACTCAGAAAACTAGAGCTCTTTGTTAGAGATTCAGAACGTAACGGTCGTTTTGGTCATCAGGTAGCTGAGATGCTAAAGCGAGCTTTTTATGACGCCGAACGTGTGATTGAAGAGTATGAGATTTGGTATCTTCAAAAGGTACATGGTTTTTTCTTCTGTAGATCAAACACTCTTGCCTATAGAAGTCGAATGTGTCTTGAAATTCGAAAGCTGATTAAGAAACTGGATAAGATAGGTAACTACAGAAAGTTTTCAATGATGGTGATTGGATTTGGGGGCTATCATAGTCCTCACAGAACAAGAGCGCTTACGCATACACGTGCGTGTGTGCATTACTCTGGTGTTGTTGGAAGGGATTTTGACAGAGATATTGTTGTTGAAATGCTTTTAAAATCAGGAACTGAAACAACCCTTTTTGTATTTCCCATTGTTGGAGTTGGAGGCATTGGAAAAACTACTCATGCTGATTTGGTGTATATCCAAGGGTAGTTAGTCATTTTCAGCTGTGTTTGTGGGTTCGTGTGACTCATGTGTTTAATGTAGAGAAATTATTAGAACAAATTGTCAATTCAGTTAGAGATGATTTAAGCGAGAATCTTTATATGAATGAACTGCAGAATCTCGTTCGTGAGACTTTGTATGAAAAGAAATATTTGCTTGTTTTAGATGATTTGTGGACCCAATGAAGTGGGATGACTTGAAGAAATTGTTGATGGTGGGTGCTTGTGGGAGTAAGATGTAAGATATATGGATTTATATCTAGATATATGGACTTATATGTACACACATATGAACAATATATGGATAATTATATGTTATGTGCTATTTTTTTGGTTTGGCCTAATTATGTGGTCTTATGGACATTATGTTAAGGGGGCCAATGTATTGTCATACTAAAGTGTAGGACTAATGTGTAGATACCCAAAAGGGTAACCTTAGTTTATGATGGGCTAACTAAGGTTACATATGTAACTATGGTTACATGCTTGTGACTCTTGAGTTATGTAACTCTTGCAAGACATAACTCTTGTAACTCTTGTCTCTTGGGTTATGTAACTCATAGAGTTATAAAGTGGGGGTTATGGTTCCCACATTAGTGAAAGACAAGTTCTTCTTCCTCCCATTGAATCATGAACCAAACAATCCATTGTCTTGCAAATAGTGTGGAAAACCATAAGCCAAATTTTGATTATTGTCATAACACTATTATTGTGAACCTTTCATATATTGTTTTAGTATTGTGGATTCATTCTTGTGGTGACAATCATACTTCAAGAAAACTTGATGGAAGGCTAAAGGAGTTCACAACAACTCAAGGACAATCATCAAAAAGAGGTTCATCAAATTCCACATATGGATTCAGGTTAGCTTCCGCTCATGTAGTTGTAATTCCAAATTATTCAATATGAAGGTTATTGTCTTTATTAGGAATCATAATACTAACAATTGGTATCAGAGCCACCCTTCATTTTGGATAATTTGGATGATCAAAAGGTTCATGTTATGTTAGAAATCATGTTTAAGTTTAATTAGAATTTTGTTTATAAAATTCTACCATGAAATAGCATGATCTTATGATTGTTATGTTTTAATGTATTTGATGTTAAAACATTGTATGATTCAGCATGATTTTAGTTGGTTAACAACATGTTTTTTATGTTTAAAATCCATGTTGAAAATCATGTGTTATTCTGAAAATTATTTTTTGGTCACTGCCAGTCATTCTGGCAGTTATTTTGGAACACCAGACAATCGATTGTTAAAGCTTGACAATCGATTGTTCTAGTCCAGTGAGTTGAAACGTTTTTTAATTATACCATACAATCGATTATCTATTTTAGATAATCGATTGTGATGGTCCAGAAACTGAAATTTTTTTATAAAAACCAAAACAATCGATTGTCTGGTTTTGACAATCGATTGTCATGGTCCAGTAACTTAAAAATTTTTCATAAAACCACAACAATCGATTGTCTGGTTTTGACAATCGATTGTCATGGTCCAGTAACTTAAAATTTTTTTCATAAAACCAAACAATCGATTGTCTGGCTTTGACAATCGATTGTGGATGGTCCAGTAACTTAAAAACTTTTTCAGAAAACCAAACAATCGATTGTCTGGTTTTGACAATCGATTGTGTTGGTCCAGTAAGGTTAAAAACGTTTCAACTCTCTTAAGTTTCATTGAATGTTAATTGTTTTAAAGTACATCAATTCTTATAATATAAAGAATTGTCCGATTCAGTAAACAACGATTAATATTCAAGTGTTACACATCAAAATATGTAACACATTAAGTTGAGATTCATAAAATGGCTTAAGGAACTAAAGTTTATAGCATCTAATATTTTAGTTATTCAATTGAAGCACTATGTTGCCAAAGTAGCCTCTATTGTGTAGATTGATTAATTTTAAAATATAAGATGACTGTGGATGTTAGTCTTCCATGCGTTTAACACCGGCCCAAAGGAAGGTGTTATTTGGCAGGAATTCGAACATTCTTGTGGTGGTAAATATGAGACGATTGTTTGGTTTTCCATGTGAATATTAAATCGGCCCAAAGGAAGGTTTGTTTATTGTCTATGTTTGATCACTACACCAAGAGTACCACTTACAAGTTGTTTTTCTGTCCAAAGACTAAAATCAATGTTGTGCTAGGTATCTTGTAATGGGAATTGCCTAATTTTGAATCTATAAAGTTAAAGTTCAAGTTTATGTAAGCATGTATTCAGTAATCCTTTTGTTCTATTTTCAGTAAATTCTTCTGCTTCTACGATCTCTGCCAACATCAATAGCATCCCTGTGCTTAACGGCACTAACTTTAAGGAATGGAAAGAGAACGTCATGATCGTTCTCGGTTGCATGGATCTTGACTTAGCACTTCGGACCGAGCAACCTACTCCTCTTGAGGATACATCCTCTCCTGATGACAGGAGGGTGATGGAGAAGTGGGAACGCTCGAATCGCATGAGTCTCATGATCATGAAGCGTGCAATCCCAGAATCATTCAAGGGCACTATGAATGATGAACCTAATGCCAAAGTTTTCCTTGAAAACCTCGAACAGTGTTTTATTCAAAACGAAAAGGCGGAAACAAGTACACTATTGAGTAAACTTGTTTCCATGAGGTATAAGGGCAAGGGAAACATTCGGGAGTACATTTTGGAAATGTCTCATCTTGCTTCGAAACTTAAGTCACTCAAGCTGGATTTACCTGAGGAACTACTTGTGTACTTTGTTTTGATATCTCTTCCTGCACACTTTAATCAGTTTAAGGTCAGTTATAACTGCCTGAAGGAGAAACAGTCTCTTAACGAGCTCATTTCACACTGTGTGCAAGAAGAGGAAAGGATAAAGCTAGATAAGACAGAAAGTGCTCATTTGGCATCCTCTTCTAAGGAAACTAAGAAGAGGAAGGGTAAGGAAGTTGCGGTTGCAAAGACCAAGAATAAGCAACATAAGGAACCTAAGGTTGAAATCACTGCATTAGGTTGCTTCTTCTGTAAGGAGACTAATCATGTGAAGAAGGATTGTACCAAGTACCATGCCTGTCGTGCAAAAAAAGGTACACTTCTTTCTCTTGTTTGTTCTGAAGTTAATTTAATTTCAGTACCTAAGGATACTTGGTGGGTAGATTCTGCTGCTACTACTCATATAAGTATATCAATGCAGGGTTGCCTGAACTGCCGAAAACCAAATGATGGTGAAAGATACATCTATGTGGGTGACGGCAAGAAGGAGCAGTTGAAGCTATTGGCAAATTTAGGCTGTTGTTTAAAACTGGTTTTCATTTAGATTTGGATGAGACTTTAATTGTACCGTCTTTTAGACGGAACTTAATTTCGGTTCCCCAATTGGACATATCTGGTTATAAATGTACATTTGGGGATAATAAAGTTAGTCTCTTTCAGTGTTCAAATCTTATTGGTACTGGTGTTTTATCAACATTTGATAGCTTATATTTGGTTGATACAATAACTTCAAATAAAGAAACTTTGCATACAAGTTTAAGTGGTACTAAAAGGAAATTAACTAATGAGAATTCTATATCACTCTGGCATAAACGTTTGGGTCACATATCCATTCAAAGAATTCAGAAACTCGTGTCAGATGGAATTCTTGATTCTCTTGATACCTCAAATTCGGAAATTTGTATTGAGTGTATCAAGGGAAAACAAACAAACAAGACTAGATTAGGTGCCAAGAGAGCTTCGGACGTCTTAGAATTGATACATACGGATATTTGCGGGCCATTTCCTACTCCTTGTCGGAATGGTCAACAATACTTTATCACATTCATAGACGATTACTCTCGTTATGGGTACCTATATCTTATTCACGAAAAGTCCCAATCCATAGACGTGTTCAAATCATTTAAGGCTGAAGTTGAAAATCAACTAAGCAAAAGAATTAAATCCGTTAGATCTGACCGTGGTGGTGAATACTATGGTCGATATGATGGTTCCGGTGAACAACGTCCAGGGCCTTTTGCTAAATTCCTAGATAAGTGTGGGATCGTCCCTCAATATACTATGCCAGGAAGTCCTACGATGAATGGTGTAGCTGAGAGACGAAATAGGACCCTTAAGGATATGGTAAGAAGTATAATTTCTCGTACTTCTTTGCCAGACTCACTCTGGGGTGAAGCATTAAAAACTGCAACTTATATTCTAAATAGAGTTCCAACTAAAGCTACAATCAAAACCCCTTATGAACTTTGGACTGGGCATAAACCCAGTATCCGGCATTTACACATTTGGGGTTGTCCAGCTGAGGCAAGGCCTTATAGGCCGAATGAAAAGAAACTGGACGCTAAGACGGTTAGTAGCTATTTTGTTGGATACTCTGAAAAATCCAGGGGTTTTAAGTTTTATGATCCCACATCACGAACTATTTTTGAGACGGGAAATGCTAGGTTCTTTGAGGATATTGAGTTTGGGGGGTGGGGAGATAAAGTTGTTAGAGATTTTGTCTTTGAGGAAGAACATGTGTCTTTCCCTCAAATTGTTGATCTTGGTCTTACTGACTCGGATCACACAACTCCGGTTCAAGACAATCTCGAAAATCTCCCCCATCAGGAACCTGATATAACTAATGAAAATCAAACTCAACAACCTCAAGTAACTGAAATGCCATTAAGGAGATCCACTAGAGAGAAGAGAAATGCAATTTCGGATGATTATTATGTATTTCTCCAAGAACAAGAAAGTGATATTGGACTTGAGGAAGATGATCCAATCAACTTCCGTCAAGTCATTAAGTGTTCTAACTCTCAAAAGTGGATTGATGCCATGAATGATGAGATGAAGTCTATGAGCGATAATGACGTTTGGGAGCTTGTTACGTTGCCCGAAGGTACGAAACCTATTGGTTGTAAATGGATTTTCAAAACCAAAAGGGATTCAGGGGGCAATGTTATTAAGTACAAAGCTCGTCTTGTCGCAAAAGGCTACACTCAGAAAGAAGGCATTGATTATAAAGAGACTTTCTCTCCAGTTTCATCGAAAGACTCTTTCAGGACTATAATGGCATTAGTAGCACATTTTGATCTTGAGCTTCATCAAATGGATGTTAAGACTGCTTTTCTCAATGGTGACATTGAGGAAACAATTTATATGGTGCAACCTGAAAACTTTGTTTCGGATGAATCAGAGAAGAAGATTTGCAAATTAAAGAAATCCATCTATGGGCTCAAGCAAGCTTCTCGTCAATGGTATTATAAGTTTCATGCAGTCATTACATCTTTTGGTTTTGAACCGAATATTGCTGATGACTGTATATACCATAAGTTCAGTGGGAGTAAGTATATTTTTCTGGTTTTATATGTCGATGACATACTGCTTGCCTGTAACGATATAGCATTATTACTTGAAACTAAGAAATTTCTTTCAAAGAAATTTGAAATGAAAGATCTTGGTGAAGCTTCTTTTGTATTAGGAATTCAGATTCTGAGAGATCGCTCCAAAGGCGTTCTCGGTCTGTCACAAAAGGGCTATATCGATAAGGTTCTGAAAAGATTTGGCATACAGGATTGTAAACCAGGCGACACCCCTGTTGCTAAGGGAGACAAATTTAGTCTCAAACAGTGCCCAAACAATTCTTATGAAATTTCGAAAATGCAGAAGACACCTTATGCTTCGGCGGTAGGTAGTCTGATGTATGCTCAGGTATGTACACGACCTGATATAGCATACATTGTTGGGATGTTAGGCAGATATCTATGCAATCCGGGAATGGACCATTGGAAGGCAGCCAAACGGGTCATGAGGTACTTACAGAGAACAAAGGATTACATGCTTACATACCGGAAATCGGACCAGCTTGAGATCATTGGGTATACCGATTCCGATTTTGCTGGATGTCAGGATAGTTTGAAGTCTACTTCAGGCTATATTTACATGCTTGCGGGTGGTGCTATCTCTTGGAGAAGCATTAAGCAAACTCTTACAGCCACTTCTACCATGGAAGCGGAGTTTATGGCATGTTATGAAGCATCCAATGAGGCATTATGGCTGCGGAATTTTGTTGGTGGACTGAGTATTGTTGATACCATTCAGAAGCCTCTTAGGCTATTATGTGACAACAGATCAGCAGTCCTTTATGCTAATAACAACAGTAGTTTGACGAAAGCAAAACATATGGACGTCAAATTTCGGGTTGTTAAAGAAAGAGTACAAAATGGACAATTGTGCATTGAGTACATTAGTACAAACTCCATGCTTGCGGATCCGCTAACTAAGGGATTGACACCAAAAGTATTTCATGGGCATATTGCTTGTATGGGTGTCAAATCAGATAAGGATTATGTATTTTAGTGGGAGTTTATATTGCACATTTATGTAATTGTTCATTATATTCAGAAATTAAGTAATTCAGTTATATCTGCAGATATTCAGTTTTAAAGTTTTTGTACTCTTACAGTTTATGTTTGATCTCAATAAAGAGAACCAGTTGGAAATAGACATTCTATTGACCACACTTTATGTTATTTCCATGCTACATACCTACACTTGATCCATGTCGTTGGTTATATTGATATACGTGATCTATGATTGGTTCTAGTTACGAATGAGTAACGACGAGCACTTAGTTCCTATGTTGGTATGATTGATGGACCGGATTGTTCATGACAATTTTATTGTGATAGCAATTTTGTGCACCTAAGGTTTGTAACATATAATATTAAGGTTTGTACATATGTATGTATATCTCGTCCAAGTGGGAGATTGTAAGATATATGGATTTATATCTAGATATATGGACTTATATCTACACACATATGAACAATATATGGATAAATATATGTTATGTGCTATTTTTTTGGTTTGGCCTAATTATGTGGTCTTATGGACATTATGTTAAGGGGGCCAATGTATTGTCATACTAAAGTGTAGGACTAATGTGTAGATACCCAAAAGGGTAACCTTAGTTTATGATGGGCTAACTAAGGTTACATATGTAACTATGGTTACATGCTTGTGACTCTTGAGTTATGTAACTCTTGCAAGACATAACTCTTATAACTCTTGTCTCTTGGGTTATGTAACTCATAGAGTTATAAAGTGGGGGTTATGGTTCCCACATTAGTGAAAGACAAGTTCTTCTTCCTCCCATTGAATCATGAACCAAACAATCCATTGTCTTGCAAATAGTGTGGAAAACCATAAGCCAAATTTTGATTATTGTCATAACACTATTATTGTGAATCTTTCATATATTGTTTTAGTATTGTGGATTCATTCTTGTGGTGACAATCATACTTCAAGAAAACTTGAAGGAAGGCTAAAGGAGTTCACAACAACTCAAGGACAATCATGAAAAGGAGGTTCATCAAATTCCACATATGGATTCAGGTTAGCTTCCGCTCATGTAGTTGTAATTCCAAATTATTCAATATGAAGATTATTGTCTTTAGTAGGAATCATAATCCTAACATAAGATTCTGGTAACTACGCAGAATGAGGCAGTAGCTTCAATAATGGGGACGGTTCCTGCATATAGTTTGAAGGGCTTATTAAGTGAAGATTGTCTGACTTTGTTCTTGAGAAAGGCCTTTGAACAAGGTCAAGAAGTACTATCCAAATCTTGTTAGGATAGCGTCAGATATTGAGCAGAAGTGTGAGGGTAATCCCTTAGTGTTAATGATTTTAGGATCTTCATTGTATATGGAAACTAAGGAAAGAGAGTGGAATGAAGTTAAAAGTGAGCTACGAGCGATTACCATCTAATCTCAAAGTTTGACTTGCTTACTGCTCAGTATTTCCCAAAGGCTATGTGATTGAAATAGATAAATTGATACAGTTGTGGGTAGCAGAAGGTCGCATTAGTCAGTCTAATGAATCAGAAGATCTTGAGCACATCGGGGTTCAATATTTCCAAGAGTTATTGTCGAGATCCTTTTTTCAAGACGTTGAAGAATATCGTTCTGTTTTTACCTCACTCTGTAAATTGCATGACCTTGTACATGATCTTGCACTGTCAGCAGCAGGGACTGAATTCTGTACCATAAAGTCTCACACGCAAAATATTTCTGATGAGGTTAGACGTGTGTCATTTTCTGATTATGATTTGTCAGGCACGGAACTGCCAGCATCCCTTCTCAATAACCAGGCATTGAGGACTATATCCTTCTCTGTTGATGGAGTAGGACCGATGAGTACAATGTACATCGAGAACTGCATAGCAAGATTTGCCCAACTTAGGGTGCTAGATATAAGTGATTCATGTATTGATGAGCTGCCTCGCTCTGTTGGCGAATTGAAGTACTTAAGATATCTTGACATAAGTTCTAATGGAATCATTAAAGAATTACCTGATTCGATTTACAAGTTGCTGATCTTACAGACACTTCGAGTTGCTCATTGTGCACAACTTGAAGGACTACCTAAATATATAGGAAATTTGATCAGCCTAAGATACTTGCATATAACCACCAAGCAAACATGTTTTCCTGATAAAGAAATTGGCTGCTTATCATCTCTTCGTTCTTTGTATATTCATAGCTGCATGAATCTCGTATCTTTGTCTGAAGGCCTGCAATATCTGACTAGCCTTCGCACATTGGCAATTATCAGTTGCCCAAGACTGACCTTTTTCCCAAGTGCTATGAAACACCTTACTGCTCTAGAGAACCTGTTGATTGTTGACTGCGAAGAGCTTACATTGTTGGAGTGGCAAGATATTGAAGGACTTAGAATGATCCGGTCACTGGTTATTGGAGGCTTACCCGGATTGGAGTCAAAAGATGTTCAATGGTTCAATGCCTCGGGAGTCTTAAGATGTTAGTGCTTGCGGGGTTGCCACAATTAGTTACTTTGCCGCGATGGGTTGAAGGTGCCAGTGCTACTCTACAATACCTGAGAGTGGAAAGGTGTCCCGGTTTTTCAGCATCGCCAAAGTGGCTGGAAAATCTCACTGCACTTGAAAAACTTGAAATTTCCAAGTGCGGTAAATTATTTGCATTGCCCGAGGGGATGAATTGCCTCACAAAGCTGAAGGTACTGAGGACCGACAACTGTCCAATCTTAGGTTCAGAATCCGAAGGCACTCATATTTCTGAGGCTCGTATCAACAGAAAACTGATTCAATGATCCAACTATCTATATCTTTGCCTATTGTTTATACTTTTAGCCTTTTGCATCTGATAATCATGTAAAGCACGTGGCGTCATCACAGCCAGAGGTACTCTAAAATATATCTAGGCATGATGAGTACTAGTTTCTTTCCGAATGTATTGGTAAAGATTATGCTATGTCCTAAAGCTCTACCTTCCCATGCTAGGGGTAAGGTCTGCACACACACTACCCTCCCCAGACCCAACTTGTGGTATCGCACCGGGTTTGTTGTTGATGTTCCTTGTTGCTAACAAAGCCCGATAGTCTGTATGTACAGACTGTAACATCTCATGCAGCCAACCACCTGGCTGCTTGCTTTCTGGATTATTTTACTTGGTTTAACCATCCAGAGTCCTTATCCCACTGGGCTCGACTAATCCGGATTGCATGGGGTAGGCTGTCTAACCAAACAAGTTCGTCAGTACCATGACTCTAGTTTCGTCTTTGATTTAATTTCCTATTACGTATACTCCTTCCAAGAAAAAGCTCACAGGATAAAAAAAGTTGATGGTACCATCAGATTTAGAACCAAGAGAATACATGATTAAGCGGAAGGGGAGGAGAGCCTTGGCATAACTGGTAAACTTGTAGCCATGTGACCAGGAGGTCACGGGTTCAAAACGTGGAAACAACCTCTTGCAGAAATGTAGGGTAATGCCGCGTACAATAGACCCTTGTGATCAGGCCCTTTCCCAGACCCCGCGCATAGTGGGAGCTTAGTACACCAAACTGCTTTTTTTAGAATATATGATTAAGCACTTTATGATTTCTAGAGGAAACAAGAAAGGTATGTCACTACTTTTATTGGATATGCCATTCTTGTTCAGAATGAAACTTAAAGAAACATAAAAACAATGGTAGATTTCACTACCCTTCTTCACACATGTGTTCACTTGCTTGAGTATTAAAAATTATCTTGAAAAGAGAAAAATCTATTCCTATTGAAACTTGTCTTGAAATTGACCTTTTCTGAATATGCTCATTTGCTTCTGCTTATTTATGGACATGAACAAGACTAACATCATCGATGACAGGTCCACACATATGACCAAAGTCATGTATCTTCGTGTGATAGTATGGACTATAGAAAGCTATTGTTGTCCTACTCGTATCCGCCTGGAACTTGAAGCTTGCTTTCTTGTACCATCCTTTTCCACTTGATACAAAGGAAACTTCTGTACTGGCCTTGCCAGCAAATGCTTGAACTGTCATTGATCCGTGGCAGTCATTGTTGGCATCGCCAATGGTGAAAGTCAGGTTGTAGAATTGTTTGGGGATTGTCCTTACTATCTGTGCTATGCCTGTTTCCCTTCCTCCTACCAATTCAACAGCTCCATATCCTGAAGGCACTAAGAAATGCTTCGAGTCGATGTATTTTGCTGGTTTTGCAAACTGAACCATCCATCCGGGAATTGGTGAGTACATGTCATGTTTCAGAGGCAGGACGAGCACCCCTGTCGAGAAGTTCTTGAATACATGAGGACCATTTTCAAATCCACCGTTTTTCACCAAGTTACCTGCAAGAAAAGGTATTGCATCAGAATCTGATTTTATATACACCATTCTATTAAGGTGAGAATTTCACAATGTAGTAGGCGCATTTGCACAAATGGCCTTTTTTGAGGCCACTGTTTAAATTCCGCCGCAGTTTATAGGACTATGGTCGTAACCATTGGTTTGGCCAATTAGACAGTTTCGCTTGGTTGAGATTTAAGGTTGCTAGCAAGATTCAGGTCAAAGCCACACGGCATTGTGCTGAGATGTATCATCCAGCTACTTTAACAAACGGGGAGGGATTTTAAAAAAAGACAGTCTGGTGCACTAAACTCCCGCTATGCATGGGGTCTGGAGAAGTGTCGGACCATAAGGGTCTATTGGTTTCCCCGACTCGAACCCGTAATATCCTAGTCACATGACAGTACGCCAAGTAGGAAGAGCTTTTAAAGAATGGCCTATAAAAGGCCATATGGTGCAAATTATCCAATATATTGTAGGGTTGAAACTTACCTTTAGTATATGTTGCCGGGCTCATTTCCTTGATTGCAACATGGTCTATAAGTGGTCCACAAGTTGGATCTTCTTGGATGCCAGGGTTGTGAAATGTGACCTTAACAAGATCAGAATTTGCTTTGAAAGCCCAAGCATAAGTATCACCACCATCAGCACTATATAGTGTCTGAATGGGAAGATCACTCGACATTCCTGCAGCAGAGACGGTAAGGACCTCGTCTTGAGCACAAGTTCTGGTGGCTCCAAATGTGAGGGAATATGTTTTGTTTGGCGTCACTTTTACATATTGAGAGATAGAAGCCTCATTCCCTAACCGAGCCGCGTGGGCCCCACGAGGGATCGGGAAGTAGAAGCCGCCTGGCTGGGGCCCACCGGATACCCATTCTACTATACCCTTTTTTTCCCATTTGGGCAAGGAGTATTTGCCAATGATCACTGTTTTCTTCATATTTGATGGTTTTGGCCCTTGTTCAAAGTTTCCATTTTGCAATAGATCTGTGAAATATTAGAAAGAGATTGAAATCATCTCTCAGCTAGCAGTATATTGGAGATAAGATTCACCCAAATATTCAGAATGATTAGTCATTTCACGAAACAAATAGTTCAAGAATTTCTTTTGCTGTGACTTATAGAACTACAAACTTGTAAAATCCATGCATATAGTCATGTTGCTCGGCCTCTTCAAAAATGCAGACGCATGCGTGTTGGTTCTTCCAAAAGTAGTGCATATTTGGAGGATCCGACATGGGTGCGGCATTATATTTGAAGAGTCCGCACAACATAGCATACAGTACAAAAATGCTCATCAAATGCAATCTTATTGGCTAAGGTCTAAAAGTTGCTACAACCACAACCTGATCTATTTGCTACTCTTCTAGCACAGTGGCGAAACTACGAATTTGGCAAGATTTAACTGATATGCATAAAAAGTAATATCATTGTCACGAGTTTGAGTCGTGGAAACAGCCACTACTGCTTGCATTAATATAGGCTGTCTTCGTCAGTCATCACACCCTTCGTACGGTCTTTTGTGGGTCCGGGGTGAATACGGTCTTTTGCGGGTCCGGGTGAATACGGGATGTCTTATGCACCGTGCTGCCTATACAATGTACCGGGCAAAAGGTGTTCAACTGACTACCCCGTATTCACCCCGGACCCGCAAGGGTGAATACGGAATGTCTTAAGTACTACTCATCTTTATAGCAGCTAGAGTTGCTCACTTTTAATAACATTCAAGAAAGTAAATAAGAACTTACATAAGAGTAGAACTTACCATCAAGATATGGAACAGATGTTGCAGAAGCAAAGTTGCTGTACAATGAAAACATGCAGAGAATCGGAGAAAATTTAGAGAGAGAAAGTAGAGAGAAGGAGGAGAGAATAGAAGAGTCTCGAAGAAGACTCAGTTCCAAAAGAACCAAAATGACCCCTCTGAAGGGTCGAGTTAAGAGAGAGAGTATATATCAGATATACTCATTACAAGAATAGCCTATTTACAAATACAACCTATTTGCACACATAGCCTATTTTACAAAAGAATACAAAAGAATAAAGGAATTACAGAAGTAGCCACAATTAAGGAAATGACCAATTATTAGGCTCAGAATAGTGTATCATCATAGCCAATATCTCAACACCCCCCCTCAAGTTGAAGGGGGGAAACCACCTTTAACTTGGACAAAATAGGAGAAAGAGCAGTCCCGGATAAAGGTTTCGTCAACGGATCAGCCAACTGTTGAGAAGTGGAAACATGAGAAAGTGTGAGAAAACCATTGCGTATCAAAGTACGAACGTAATGACAATCCACCTCAATATGCTTAGTACGCTCATGGAAAACTGGATTATTAGCAATGTGAACAGCAGCTTGACTATCACAAAACACAGAAATAGGAGAGGAAACAGATACCCCAAGATCAGTAAGCAGACGAGATAACCAAGTGAGTTCAGCAGTAACTTTGCTTAAAGCCCTATACTCAGCTTCAGCTGAAGAAAGAGAGACAACAGGTTGTTTCTTCGACTTCCAACTTACCAGGCTGCCACCCAACAATACACAAAAACCAGTAACAGAGCGACGAGTGTCGGGACAAGCTGCCCAATCACTATCAGAGTACCCAGACAAAGAGAAGTCAGCAGCATCAGAGTAAAATAGACCCAAAGAGGAAGTGCCCTTAAGATACCTCAAAACATGCAAAGCAGCAGACATATGGGGAACCCTTGGGGATTTGAGATACTGACTCAGATGTTGCACGGCAAAGCATATATCAGGTCTAGTATGGGTTAAAAACAATAATTTGCCAACAAGACTCCTGAACTGATCAGGAGCGGGTAAAAGATCACCAGAATCAGCATGTAATTTTAAAGAAATGTCCAGAGGGGATACAACAGGGGAAACAGATACACAGTCGAAATGATGCAACAAATCATGAACATATTTATGCTGATTCAGATGAAGCCCACCAGGGATTTGTTTAACCTCAAGACCCAAGAAATAATGCAATGACCCTAAATCCTTTATCTTGAAAGTATCATCCAAGAAGGCTTTTAAGCCTGCAATCTCATCACAGTCAACCCCAGTAACAATTATATCATCCACATACACAGCCACCACAACAAGGGAATCAGGATTACCTTTCAAGAACAGTGAATAATCATTTAAAGAATGCCTGTAACCTCGAGAATGAAGGGCAGAGGACAGCTTAGCATACCACTGCCTGGAGGCCTGCCTGAGCCCATACAAAGACTTCTTTAGTTTACAGACCAGAGGAAGAGAAGAAGAAGAAGAAGAAGAAGAAGTAGTAGAAGAAGAAGTAGAAGAAGGATCAGACACCACCAAACCTGGAGGAAGTTTCATATACACTTCCTCATCCAAATCACCATGAAGAAAGGCATTGTTAACATCCAGTTGGAACAATGGCCAGTGATTTTTAACAGCCACTGCAATGAGACACTTGACTGAAGTCATTTTGACAACAGGAGAAAAAGTGTCTGTAAAGTCCACACCTTCAACCTGTGTGTCACCCCTAATAACCAACCTGGCTTTGTATCTTTCAATAGAGCCATCAGATTTATATTTGATCTTGTAAACCCACTTACAGCCAATAGGTTTCTTACCTGGAGGAAGAGGCACAATGTCCCAAGTGTGGTTAGCATCCAATGCATCAAATTCCTTCCTCATAGCATCCTGCCAAGCTGGTACAGAGGCAGCTTGAGAGTAAAACATAGGTTCAGATTCCAAGTGAGAAGAAGAGGAGCCAGAAAAGGCTGGAATTTGACAAACATAGTCTTTGAGGTAAGAAGGAGGGAGATGTGATCTGGTGGATTTTCTGGGCAAGGAAACAGGCTGGGAGACAGGCAATGTAGGAGGGGAGATGTCATGACTGAAAATAGGAGAAGGAATAGACACTGGAGAATCAGGAGAAGGGTGAGGAGAAGAAGAAGGGGAAGATTCATGGGAAGATGGTAGGGTGAAAGGTTGAGGGAGAATGTCATCAGAAAATGGAACAGGTGGAGGAGAAGGAGAAGAGGGAGGAGGAGACTTGAATGGAAAGTGAGTTTCATGAAAAACAACATCTCTAGAAATAAAGCATTTCTTGGAATTTAAGTCATAAAGTTTATAACCTTTCTTACCAAAGGGATAACCAAGGAAAACACAGGAATGAGCTCTGGATTTCAGCTTATCCCTATGAGGGATAGGTACAGCAGCATAAGCCAAACAGCCAAAAACTCTCAGATGAGAATAGGAAGGGGGAGAACCATGTAATAATTCATGAGGAGATTTGTAATGAAGCACCCTGGATGGCAGTCTATTAATGATATATGTTGCAGTTAACAGACAATCACCCCAAAAAGAAATAGGCAAACCAGACTGAAAGAGAAGTGCTCTACAAGTTTCAAGTAAAGACCTGTGCTTTCTCTCAACAACCCCATTCTGTTGAGGGGAATGGGGACAAGTTGTTTGATGCACAATCCCAAGTTTACTAAAATAGGAAATCCCTTCAGCACTGGAACCCAGTTCCAGGGCATTATCACTTCTGACAACTTTGACCAGGGAATTGAATTGAGTTTGAACATAGGAAATGAAGGATTGTAGTAGAGGGAATGCATTACTTTTAGAACCCATTAGATGTGTCCAGGTAGCTCTAGAAAAATCATCAACTATGGTGAGGAAATACTTGCTACCAAGAGATGTAGGGGTATGGTAAGGACCCCAAGTATCCACATGAATAAGTTGGAATGGTTTGGTAGTGCTAATGCTACTGTCAGGAAAGGGCAATCTGGTTTGTTTAGACATAGGGCAAATTGAGCAAGGAAAAGGTTGTTTAGCAGCAATAGAAAAAGGCAAATTAGAAACATGTTTCATATTAGCAAAAGATGTATGTGCTAATCTCAAATGCCAAATATAGTTCATATCATCAGGAACAGCATTATTACAACTAGAAGATTGAATAACTGAGCTAGAATGTTTGTTATCAGAAACAATGTCATCATTACAAACATCTGAGTCACTATGCTCAAGAGAAGAAGGCTTGGAAGAGGCAGAAGAGGAAGAGGGTGACCAAGAGTACTTGTACAAGCCAGCCTCCTCTTTACCAAGATCCAGAAGCCTCTTCAGAGAAAGGTCCTGTAACAGGTAAAGAAGGCATGAGGTTGGTGTAAACAAGACTAAACAATTCAATTGTTTCATCAACTTATGAACAGAGATCAAATTATGTTTGAAAGAAGGGACTAGAAGTACATTATGAAGAATGAGGTAAGGAGTTAATGCAAATGATCCTGTACAAGTAACTTTGACTTTATATCCATTAGGAAGTGAAACAAGGTAAGGCACAGTTAGGGGTATAATGTCAAACAATAAATTTTTATCATAAGTCATATGATTGGAAGCTCCTGAATCAATGATCCAGGTAGCAGAATTTATGTGTGTAAGCATGCATAACTTGGAATCAGAAACAAGACTCTCAGACATTAAAGTACCAGCAAAATTAGCAGAACTCATGGAAGAAGAAGTTTGATCACTGGTTGAAAGTGTTTGTTGAATCAAGCTCACAATCTGATCACATTGTTGTCTGCTCAACCCTGGTATCACAGGTTGACTGGCAACAGGATCCCCTAGAGGAGCAGACACACCTGAAATTCTTGAATCAACAGATACACAATCAGTACTAGTGGAAAGATGAGCAGCAGATTTCCTTCCCTTGATGTAAGAATTGCTTTGAGGAAAACCATGGAGTTTGAAACACTTATCAATTAAGTGTCCAGACTTCTTGCAATATCTGCAAAATAAGTTTCCTCTGTTTTGTTCAAAATTGACTTTAGGTCTGAAATTAAAGCCAGACAATTTCCCTTGGTTGGACCCAGCAGGGGGCCTATCAGTGTGAGCATTAAAAGACATTGAGTCTGGGCTCATATGGGAAATGGACTTGACCTGTCTTTGCTTTTCATCATTCAACACAATATTATAGACACTGTCAAGGGAAGGAAAGTGTTGCATCATTAACAAATTGCTTCTTACACCCAAATATGTCTCATTTAGTCCCATAAGGAACTGATAAATCTTGTTCTCATCATCTTCCTCAATGATACCATTCTTAGCAGCACAGGTGCACTTCTGCCCATGGTTTGGGACCATTGTCCCTAATTCATCCCACAAACTCTTGAGTTTATTAAAGTATGAGGCTACATCAAGGGAACCCTGGGAAGTTTGGGAGAGTTCTCGCTTTAATTCAAAAATTTTGGTTTTGTTAGGAGTACCATATCTCTTCTCAAGTTGAGACCACATGCTTCGTGCAGTGTCAGAGTATTGAACACTGTCAGCTATTTGAGATGACACAGAAGAGGTTAACCATGACATAACAAGCATGTTACATCTATCCCACAACCTTTGCAAACTCACATTATTACTAGGTCTGGAAAAGGAACCATCAATGAAACAAATTTTATTTTTAGCAGATAAAGCCATAGTCATTTTACGCTTCCATCCTCCATAACCACTTCCTGAAAAAGGAGTGGGGACTAAAGATGCACCAGGAACATCAGAAGAATGCACAAATAATGGATTGGAAGGGTCAATAGGACCGGAGTTAGCACCAGAACTACCAGCATTCATGTTAGCAGCCATGCTCAACAAATGAATCAAATCTTTTGAAAACACAATATCACCAAACAATATTGACAGTCTACACACTCAATATTCTCAAGTTAAATGATTTATTCACAAATGGACAATCATATATACAAACAAGGAATCACAACCAGAGAATAGGAACGAGGTTACCGTCCTTCTTCGCAACCGGAAGATCGGCCTTTAACAATAGACAAAACCCTAGGTAGTGAAACCGTCAAAATTTTACCACAAACGTTGATAAAGATGTCACAGCACCACCGATGATGACCAAAATTTCAGCAAAGTAAGTATCAAACCACCGGATGGTAATCAAACACTCGATTTGACCACCAGAAAACCCTAGAGGTTGAAACTCACCGCAAAATCTCCGAAAGACTCACAATAAACGATTGAACCGTTCAATACAGAAGGAACAAACGTAGATCGTGAAGATAAATGGACCGAAGAACCCTAACATGGTTGAAACCATCATCGATCTTTTCGATCTCAGAAAAATCTCAAATTTTGTTAAAAAATAGTTCAGATGAACTATTGATTCACACGATAAACATCACCGGATCATTGTACCTGCTCTGATACCATGAAAACATGCAGAGAATCGGAGAAAATTTAGAGAGAGAAAGTAGAGAGAAGGAGGAGAGAATAGAAGAGTCTCGAAGAAGACTCAGTTCCAAAAGAACCAAAATGACCCCTCTGAAGGGTCGAGTTAAGAGAGAGAGTATATATCAGATATACTCATTACAAGAATAGCCTATTTACAAATACAACCTATTTGCACACATAGCCTATTTTACAAAAGAATACAAAAGAATAAAGGAATTACAGAAGTAGCCACAATTAAGGAAATGACCAATTATTAGGCTCAGAATAGTGTATCATCATAGCCAATATCTCAACATACAAACTATAAATGAGTACAAACGAAAGAGCGAAAAGGGAGGCCATTTTAGTTCAAAAACTTAGTGAAAAAGAAGTATATGTCAAATAGAATGAGGAGAAAAAGCCGAGAACATGTCAATATTTGAAGAGTAATGAAGCGAAAAGTATAAAAATTTAGTAAAGATAAGATTAAAAAGAAAAAAGAAAAGAAAAAGAAAAAGTGTATAGCCATTACATAGTGCCACTAAATTAGCCGTGAAATGTGTCGGGTTGTCTCATTTTCTTTTTTATTTGATTGAAAACTTGATATTAGAAAGTGAAATATAACGGCTACTATTACTTATAACCAACACTTTATTGTAAGTGCCTCTGATGATAAGCAACCTTCACTTTCAACCGAGGGGTTGTGAGTTCGAGTCTCCTCAAGAGCAAGGTGGGAAGTTCTTGGAGGAAGGATGCCGGAGGTCTATTTGAAAACAGCCTCTTTACCCTAAGGTAGAGGTAAGGTCTGCGTACACACTACCCTCCCCAGACCCCACTAAGTGGGATTATACTGGGTTGTTGCTGTTGTTTGGAAACAGCCTCTCTGCCCTTTCGGATAGGGGTAAGGCTCGTCTACATATTACCCTCCCCAAACCCCACTTTGTGGGACTATACTGGGTAGTTGTTGTTGTTACTTTACTGTAACTGCCAAGTGCAAGGCAAGGAGTTTTTGAAGGGGAAATATCGATGGTCTATCTGAAGTAATCTCTCTATCTAGAGTAGGAGTAAGGTTTGCGTACACGCTATCCTTCTCAGATTTCACCGGTGAAATTATACTGAATTCTTGTTCTACTTTACTGTAATGGCAAAATATATTTTGGAATTAATTTTTATATTGTGTGTGATATATACTCTTTATAATAGCACTTCGCGTAATAGTTAAAAAAATTCGAAACAAACAAAATTACTATAAAGAGATTTGACAGTAATTTCGTACTATATTAGATTAACTATTGACCTATAACAACCAATAGCATAGAAGTTTGATTTGACAACTTGAGAAACATAAAAACATATTATATTCAGTTAAATTATATGGATAGTGTAAAATATTTTTACAATATTATATAGTATACGTAACTTAAATTCTTGCCACCAACAGATATAGTGAGATAATTGGAAACTTCTTCCTCTTAACTAGATGTGAGATAATTGGATTTTTTCTTCTAATGTCGGAGCAATGTTTTTTATAAGTAAACACACAAACAAGTTAAGAAGATAAAATATTAACTATTTATGCATAAAAAATAATTTTAACCTTATATATATAGTATAATTTTTTGATAAAATAAGTTCAAATGGACTCTCTTCCGACACCCTAGCTCTACTCCTGCCTAGGGATATTCATATAACCCCGAAAAACTTAACCAAACCGACCAAAAAAATTGATACTTTTTGGTTTGGTTTGGTTTTGGTTTTGAAATTTAAAAATCAATCAAATTTGGTTTGGTTTTGGTTTGAATAAAAAAATAACCGAAAAAACGAACCAAACCGACTATAAAAGTTAGCTATTTTAAAATTATTATTATACCTATATATATATATGTAAATTTTTGTACAAAGTTTCTAAAATTTTGTGGTATATGTTAATCATTTACACTTTAGTACAATTCTTTGCCTTTACATTCTAGTTTGATTGGTAATTTTCTTTGCTAAGTATAAGAATTCATTGCATGTTAAAAATAATTTATTTTAATTAACTCTTTATGTTATTCATCACTATTTGATTCAATTGTCATAACTCATAAATATATCTTGACAAATGATAGAATTCTCAAAGTGTAATTGATTTGATAGTGTTACGTTGAATATATAGTAGCCGAAATATGTGTTTGGTAGTGTATGTCTCATTTTAAAAAAAATTGCCAAATAATTGAAAAATCAAAAAGCCCGACATAAATCGAATCGATAAAAAACCAATTTATTAATTAGTTTTGTTTGGTTTTAATATTTGAAAAACCGACTTACTTGATTTAATTTTTTTTCATAAAAAAATCAATTCAAATCGAATCATAAACACTTATACTCCTGCCTTTCGCTTAACTAGAGGTTTTTAGTTGGCCATCGAAAATGAAAAACTTCTAAGAGCATTTTACCCTCTTAATGAGCTTACTCAATGCATATTTAAATTAATTGTCCATGATTTCAGATATCGAATAATTAAAAAAAATTATTAAATTCTTAATTAGTTGCCGTAATTTCCTCTGTGTCACTTGGAATAGTTGAAATTTGTAGATTTCAATGAAGCTTCCTTTTTGTTTATTCTTCTACTTCACATGATATCTTAACTTAGCCTTTGACTTATAATCCAATGAAACGAATCTGTACAGACAAGTACAAACTGACTTTTCACTAATCATTTAATTTCATTAATTGATAGAACATGTTTGCGTAATACCGTTTGAATTTTATTTTATACCATACTTTTTGCTTTTCGAGTTTTTACCGTATTTGAACGTAAAATCTTTAAGTTTGTCAAAGTTAAATTTACATATTTGAAAATTACGTAAAGGCACTAAAAATTACAATAATTATTTATTTTAAAATATTTAAAAGGCATGAAACAATTATATTCAGAATATAATTCTTTTGATTTAAAAACCGAAAATCGTCACATAAATTGGAATGAAAAAAGAGATTATAAAATATAAGTTAGGTCCCTTTAAGTTATGGTTGATATTTATGATTTGCATGTGAACCATCATCTCAAATAGTACAGAGTATGGTTCACATTCTGCTTATCATTTTTTAGGGTATTATCACTTTTAACCTTTAGCTCGCATAAAAAATTATTTATATTTATTAGCCGAAAAAGTGTATAAAATTTATATTATATATATATATATATATATATATATATATATATATATATATATATATATATATAATATTTAGAGTAGCTATACAATTCCATTTCCTTTTTTTTCCTTGTTGATTAAGAGAAGCAAAGGTTTATAGTATTATATACCAATTGGTGAAAATTGAATATCTATAGAGTGTACTAACAAATTCATAAAATTTATATTCCTTGTCATTGGTATGCAATCTGTTTATTTTACTAGTATTTACGATTACCTCGACAAAAGAATGAACAGTTGAAATATAATTAAATTATGAAAAAAGTCTAAAAATGTCACTTAACTTTCAGAAATAATTTATTTATGCTATCTGTTAAACAATTGCTATTTCCATGCCATTGTCGTTAAAAAAATGACTCATCCATACCATTATTGACTAATGACTAAATTTTTATTTGGTCCATCCATGCCACTGCCGTTAGTCAATAATGACATGGATGAGTCATTTCTTTAACGACAGTAGCATGAAATAAATATCTTTTTAACGGATAACATGAATAAACCATTCCTAAAATTTAAGTGACATTTTTAGACCTTTTGCGATTAAACTAATAGAGGAGCTTTTTACTCAGTGCAAACCTTTCTAGTTCTTCAACTCCTAATATTTTCTTTTTTCGGTCGAAGGCGAGTGGCTATCACTAAATTTTATTCACTATAATAATAACGTCATAAAATAAATTTTTATTTATTTATTGGAATAATAAAGTTACAAAACTATTATTATCACATAAAATATCTGGACTTTTATTATAACAGTAACATTTCAAAGCTTTACATGTTATAATAGTAAAACCACTTAATGTGTAGATTATATATGTCACTATAGTGGGTAATATTTAGTTACTTTTATTGTTAATGAGTTAATGATTTTACTATTATAGGAGATAAAATTCAATTGCTTTAATATGACATAAGATATTTTTGTAATTTTAATTCTATGGCGGATAAAATTTACGTGAAATTAAGCCAAAAAGTGAGTTTTCTCACGTAACAATTTCAAAATTTTATGTAGGATTTGCATTTTTCTAGAATGTTAATATTTCTTTAATTTTAACTGAATAAACAAAGAAAAAAGAAATAAAATTATTTTTAATTATGGGATAAAGTCATGTTTGTAATTTTTTTAATTCTAAAATCCATCTTGTCCCCTTTGGTACGCCGGTCGGTACGGCAAGTGCGGTGCCCATTTCACTTGCATGTGCGATCATAAGTTCCCTTGATTATAATTTGGTCTATACGCACTGAATTTTTATTATTTTAAAAATTCCTTTTCACACTTATTGTCATTTGTTAAATTTTTTGTCTAACGAATCTTGTACCTGCCGTGAGAAAAATTCTCATTTTTGTCCCATCAACTCATGAAGAAATTCCAATGTGAGTAATTTTAAATTTGAACGACATATTTTTAAAAAAATTTAGTGCATAAAGTATCCCACATTCACGCATGGTCAGAAAAAAGACCGCACTTTAAGGGACAAAGGTGGCTCAAAAAATTTAGTGGCCTAAAGCCAAATTCTAATAATAGGCCTTAGTTTTAAATATACATAAAAATTAAGCACTATTCCAAAAGCTTTTTTTTTCTTTCCCTTTTTATAATTTTTAGGAGTTTTTATACCATAATATTTACTCCGTTCATTTTAATTCGTATAAACCCATTTAACTGGGCACAAAATTTAAGAAGAAAAAAAGATTTTTGAACTTGTATAAAATAAGGCACATATATTTTATGTGGCTATAAATTATTGTATAAAAGTAAATTGTTTCCAAATTAGAAAAGATACAATTCTTTTTGGCACGGACTAAAAAGAAAATAAGTTCATATAAATTGAAACTGAGGGAATATTATTTTTTAAGAAAATAATAATATACACATATACCATTATTAGGAAATGGGGCCCCTCAAAAGTTGGGGGCTAAAGCAACAGCCTTAGTGGCCTCCCCCTCTAGCCGACTCTGCCAAGGGAGTGTAATGTAGGTAAACTATTCTGGTGCAAACATGAATGACTGGTTTCATGGCTTCAATTCGTAACATGTAAGTCATACAAAAATAACTTGATTGTTACTCCAAAATTTCCCTTTAAATTTGAACGATAAAGATAATACTCTTTTTCTCAAAGATTTTGGTCAAGTCGAGTCCACCTATTTTTAGGTGTTTATGCTCAAGTTAAAGGTATGTTCTTTTGAGAAATTGGAGATTTTATTGAAAATATACTAAAGTTGTCCCATAGTATTACATGCCACAGTGATGCCTTCTAAGGCATTATGATTGCCACGTTCGGCTAACATCCTACAGTAATAACCTGTAGTCATGAATTAAGACATCGTAAGTAGGACATTCATGCTTCAAGTGTTTTATTACCTCAGTTGAGTCAATTTCCACTTCTAGTGGTGTGAGATTCATTTGCATAGCCACTTGGAGACCTTGTCTGAGTGCCAAGAATTCTGCTTGCAAAGGAGAAATAGCTTTGGAATAATCATAGTAGCCCACTACCCAGTCACCTTTACAATTCCTTACTGCACCTCCTATTCCACAATAAAATTTGTTGACATTGAAGGCAACATCGGTATTTAACTTGTTGTTACGATTCCAGTTCTTCCTCCGTGAACTATCGTAACGGCACCTAGTCTCTACGACTAGGTAGGCCTAATAAATTGCAGAAAAAGAAACAACAGAATCAGACAAATAAAAAATTGCGGAATAAATATAGTGAAGATTCAAAAATGCCGCTGTCACGCTCGTAACCTGGGCTTGGACGTAATGCGGCATTCGGTGCCGGATTACATGTGACCGAGCAAACCAACTGGCTGGCTAAATCAACTGTGATATCATAACATACTGAATGCGAAAGATAATCTAACACATGTTGATATACTGAAAGTATGAATGATATAAATCAAAGTATGAAAATACTAATACAAATTCTGAAATGTATTTGCAGCAAACGTAGCTTAACATGAAAATCTTGAGATCTGTTTAACTAAGTCTAATCTATGAAGCCTCTAATGAAGTACGGAAAACACTGACTGTCTGTAAATACTGAAAGACTGTAATCAACTAAAAGAAAGAACTGTAAATTCTAAAACTAATACTGAGCTGATAACTGATAATTGAAAATTGATAACTAAAATGATAACTATTGAAACTGAAACTGAAATGGTAACTGATAGATAATAACTGATAGCTGATAACTGAAATGTTAACTGATTGCTGATAACTGATAACTGAAATGATAACTAATAGCTGAACTGGACAAAGGAAGTAAGATTACGAATACTCCATCTTTTGAATGATGAACAACCTGTTTATCTAAATAAGCTACCGCCTCGGGCCCAATATATATATATATATATATATATATATATATATATATATATATATATATATATATATATATATATATATATATATATGTATATAACTGAAATGATAACTAATAGCTGAACTGGACAAAGGAAGTAAGATTACGAATACTCCATCTTTTGAATGATGAACAACCTGTTTATCTAAATAAGCTACCGCCTCGGGCCCAATATATATATATATATATATATATATATATATATGTCTATATATATATATATGTATATATATGTATATATATGTATATATATGTATATATATGTATATATATGTATATATATGTATATATATGTATATATATGTATATATATGTATATATATGTATATATATGTATATATATATATATATCTATATATATATATATATATATATATATATATATATGTATATATATATATATATATAGATATATACTCCATCTTTTGAATGATGAACAAACTGTTTATCTAAATAAGCTACCGCCTCGGGCCCAATATATATATATATATATATATATATATATACATATATATATATATATATATATATATATATATATATATATATACACACACACAAAAGCTATGACCTGAGGCCCAAGTATATGTATACAAACTGGGGCATGGTCCTTTGACTATTCTTTTTTTTTTTCACTTGGACTTTCTAAGAATTTTCCCAGTTTGTACTCTGGGGACATGGACTTTTTCTCTTTTTTTGTCGTTATTTTACTCTTGATTCTTAACTTGATTCCAAAAGAGGGTGGTTAAAGAAAATAATACATGCTCAAAAGGGGTAGCGAAGGATATAAAGTGTTTGGGGGTAGCAGAAAAGGGGCCTCCCAACCTCGAGAAAGCCAAACATAATATCTTTTTTGCGATCACAGCATTGACGAACATGTTTGTCTTCTTGGTGTGTTATGGTCACAAGACACTTTCCTTCCCTTACTTTACAACAAAGTTCTATTGATTAAACATCCTCAAGCGTGATCTTCATAATGATTTGAAGGTGAATTTTACTTGACCTTAATTCCAAAGTATTTCAACTCTTTATTCATCCTCAAAAGTATTTTTATTATTATTTTTTTCTTCAGTTATCTAATTCCAGATTAAATTAGATTCTAAGATCTAGCCAAAATTTTCGCATGCATGGAATGTCATTAGAACTAGCGAGAAAAAAACTAGGAATAGAATGACACGAAATGACAAATCGTATTTTATTGAATGAAGGTGGAAGGTTTTGACAACTAAACAAGTAACCTAAGATCAAAGTTACAAACCTAAAATAACCCGGATAATGAAAATAGCAACAAAATAGACCGGCATGACTCATACAAACAACATAGAAAGATAGAAGGGTTTGGCTTAATAAAACAAATAAAATCTGGATCACAACCCTGAAATAACCCAGATAACAGAAAAAATATCAAAAGAAGCTGCCAAGGTTCCTTCCTAGTGAGGAAGGAATGTCTTTTCAATTGCTAATCCTGACATTTAGCCACAAATTTTCTCATTAGAATCACCATGGCCTTCTCTAATTTCAGTCCGCAAGTTCTCGAGAGGATTCTTTTACTCCATGTCACCAGGCATCATCCCCACAAAGTGTGCATCATCATATGCCGGTAAAGGATTATGCAAGATATGCTGGGTGTCACTGTCTTGGATTACAATCAATTTTTCCTGGATCATCCTTTCTATTTCTCTTTTCAAATCCTGATAACTTTCAATATTGTGTCCATGGGCATTGAAATGGTATTCACACCTCTTAGAAGGGTCAAAGCTTCTTGCTCGTGGGTCCACATGATTTGGAGGAATGGGTGCAATCATGTCATAATGCTTTAACTTCTCAAATAAGCTTGCATATGACTCTCCTATTGGTGTAATATTATCCCTCAACCTTTGTTCCCTTCAATACCCCTGGCTTGGATGTAGGTTATAAGGAAATTGAAATTTTTGTGGAGGCTGGTAGAGATTTTGCGCTGCTTGTGCTCACCTTCTAGGGTGTCTTGGTGGCCGGGTATCATACTGAGATGCAACAACAGAGTATTGAGGGTTCTAATGTGGATAATATTGCTCAGGGGAGTCATGGAAAACCTGAAGAGGCTGATCATACCTTCAGAGATGTTCTCTGGGGACGTCTTCTCGACCTTGATGTCATCATGATTTCTTCAACCTTCTCATTCATGTCGCCAATATTATCGGATTCAATTTGGTCAACCTGAGTTGCGGCTTTGAGAACTGCTTGACTTATATTTTTCCTGTCTTAAGACCATTCTCAACCATTTCCCCCATTTTGATTGCTTCTGAGAAGGATTTACCCACAACGGATATCATGTTTTGAAAATAATATTGCTCTTGAGCCTAAAGAAAGACAATGATTAGCTCGTGGTCATCCATGGGTGGCTTAACTCAAGCTGCTTGTTCTCTCCATTTAATGGCATATTGCTTGAAACTTTCAGTTGGTTTCTTCTTCAGGTTTGAAAGGGAATTGCGGTCTGGGGCAATGTCAATATTATATTGGAACTGTTCGACAAAGGCCTGTGCCATGTCATCCTCGACATACCAGCGAGACGTGTCTTGATCCATAAACTATTCGGAGGCTACTCCCATAAGGCTTTCCCTAAAATAAGCCATCAACAATTGTTCATTTCATCCCTCTCTTCTAAGTTGATTGCAATACCTTTTCAGGTGGGTTGTGGGGTCTCCATGTCCATCATACAAATTTGGAGTCTTGAAACCAGGCGGCAAGTGGACATCAGAGAACATACATAGATCTTTGAAGGCAACACTCTTTTGACCTATTAACCTTTGCATGTTTTTCAACCGTTGTTCTAAGCGTTTCACTCTTTGGGTCATTTCTTCCTGTACCATCTTTCGGGCAGGCTTCTCAATATTTGCAGGAAGATGAAACGAGTACGAGTGATACTCAGGGGAGTGGTATTGCTCTTGCTGTGTAGTAAATTGTGACTCATGACGAGGCTATTTTTGACCACTGGCCCATGCTTGACATATTTCGGTCATTGTTTCAGTATTCTTATTTTCTCAAATGCAGTTGACTCTTGTTGAACTCTCTGACCCTGAGTCTTTTGAGCACTTATAAATGCTTCATTTTTCCTTGAATCTTGTGTTGTCTGCTTGCCACAAACCGACCACCTCTTTCTTCACAATTCAAAACAAAAGACATGTTAGAATGGACTCAGCCAGTCCATATTATTATCAATATTTTTCACTTTTATTTATTTCTTCTTCTTCTTCTTCTTCTTCTTCTTCTTCTTCTTCTTCTTCTTCTTCTTCTTCTTCTTCTTCTTCTTCTTCTTCTTCTTCTTCTTCTTCTTCTTCTTCTTCTTCTTCTTCTTCTTCTTCTTCTTCTTCTTCTTCTTCTTCTTCTTCTTCTTCTTCTTCTTCTTCTTCTTCTTCTTCTTCCATTTCTTCTTCTTCTTCTTCTTCCATTTCTTTTTCATTTTTTCCCATATTCTTTTTCCATGGTTGATTGAACCTGATGTGGGTTGCCTACATATCATGACACCACATGAATCAGATCTTGCGTAGTTCAGGAAGATTAGGAATAAAGAAAATAAACTAAATTTATATTTTTCTAGATTTTGAATTTTCTTATTTTTTCACTTATTTTCAAAAGAAAGACTTATAAACAAGAAAGAGAATATTTTTGGATTTTAATTTTTCTTCAGGATTTTCGCAAAGGAAGACTTCTAAAGAAGAAAGATTTTTTTCTTTTTGTTTTTTTGAATTTTGACTTTTTATTGTTTGTTTTTCTTTTTGGAATTTCAAAAGAAAAATATTTTTGTATTTATGGATTTTTGTTCCGAAGTTAGGAAAGAAGGACTTCTAAAGAAAAAAAGTATTTTTGAATCTTGAATTTTCTTTTTAATTTTCGAGAATGAAAATATTTTTATTTGTTTTATTTTGAGAAGAAACTAAAACAAAATATTTTTTTGTATTTTTAAAAATTAGGGTCTCAAAGAAAAACTTTTCTAAAGAAGGAAGTAAAAGAAATTTTTTGGATTTTTGAAAATTAAAGGCCAGAACTAATGAGATTTGTCTACGTATGTCACATCCGATAAGAATTAGACACGCGTAGTTCTACCATTTTGACTTAATTGAAAAAAATATGATATTGACTCTCTTTCATTATTTTTTGAAATACATTTTCCTTTTTTTTCTTCAAAATTTTGGTAAAGTTTCGGGATATCTTCAAATACCGAGATTTTTAAAACCGGGTAAATTCTCTATCCTACCTCACTCTTGGTTTTTCTCTTTATTTCCTTTTTCTAGCCGGTCAACATGCAAGCCAAAATAAATAAATATTCACATAGCACGTAGGATGCATCAGGATGATCTTTATTTTGGGTACACCTGCCCTAGATGGACCCAACCCCTGTGTTGAGTCTCCTAAGTTAAATGCACATGATGCAGACAAGAGTTCCTTAGGGATTCAGCATGAATTTGTATTATTGTAAGGTTAAATCCTAGGGTTGTGTCCTAGACTTGGGTTACCCGAGCGGACAACTAGGGCCGAAGAGGGGCGACGTACCGGGAGCATTAAAGTCTACCCGGCCTTGTCGCTAGCCCAACCTCGTTCTATTTGGTATAATTTTTACAGAAAAAGCAGACCACGCGAACGTGTGCACCATTTTCAGAAGACTCATAGGAGTAGCGTAAGAAGACAATTATATAAAATTAAAATAATATCAACGCGGTAAATGGACAACAATTAGCACAAAAGGTTCACAAAATACAGTAATACCAACAATAATAAACCCAAGTAAAAATCATATTAACAAGCTCGAATAATTGAACCCTAAATCAGAAGTTCTGGTTCTTGTCCCCAGCAGAGTCGCGAGAGTTGTCACACCTCCTTTTTACTATACCCCTAGAAGGGTGTATAAGGGTGTTTTTTCGACTTAAAGTGACAATCGAAATGGAATTATTTTATTAAAAAATTCAGAGTCACCACTTAGGATAATTTATGGTGTCCCAAGTCACCGGTATAAATCACAAATCGAGGAAAAGATTGACTCTGTTTCATAGTACGCGAACTCAGAAATTCGGGTAAGGAATTCAAATAATCTGAGATAAGGTGATAGGCATTCCGGGGTTCTGTGGTTCTAGCACATTCGCTTAGCAATTTATACTTGGCTTAATTGTTCAACCACTTATTTTTAAGACCTATGTGCATTTACCTTTTGAACCGCTTTTAATCACTTGATTTATTCGTAATTAAAGAATTGAGTTACGCGTACGTATACTATTTTTATTGGTGCGTCAAAAATTAGTTCAATCGAAATTGTCTACGATTAATAATGCTTTGTTTATTTTATTAAAAAAAAGTTTGGTTGAAGTTGCGTGAAAGCATCTCTCGAGTCATTTTTAGAATTAATTTTTTAATTATGTTACACGAACGTATACATAATCGTAATACTAATCTAAATTGGGCCTCAAGCAAACTACAAAAGTTAATGGCTTTTTCTACACTAATTAAGATATCGATGTGAGGGCCATAGACTAGACGATTGGATGACACGCCTCAATTTTATTAAAGGAAAAATATTTAACTACGGATGATCATATTTAAAACTAATTTGAAATTAAGTGTCACAGCCACGCCATGGGAACCATACCCGCAGTTGTGATGATTATTATTATCGCGCCTAAAGCAACTATTGCAGTTGAATTATTTTTCTAATCTCTAAGATTGTTGTGATGCCAAATTTATGAACAAAATATTATCGGGGGCAAATAGGCTAGCTAACATTATCTATTACTTGGAAAATTCCTTATGGTCTAAAATTCGCCTTATGGCTCATTCTTATTCCTTGCCAATAATGAAATAAATCTAATTTTTTCATCTACCGATTAAAAGAAATTATTCAAGAACCAAGACTACATACATCACAATTGAAATAAAAATTAATTAAAGCAATTTAAATAAAAACTAAGATACGCTACTCAAACATAGTAGAATCACAAATCAACCAACACGTACACCAAGCTATCATAACACAATGAAATGAGAATGAAAATTGAAAAATGGATCTTTTGTGTATGAACAAAGCTGAAAATTTACAAGTCAATCGACTAAACAAAGCACAATCCTTGAACTGCAACACCGGAATCACATCGGAAGGCTCAAACTCGTCAATAATTGGGTTATAAATAGTCCCAACTATTGAAATATATTCAATTATGAGACCGATCGATACACAGACAAATGAAAACCCACGCACAAAATCAATCATTACGTCAGTCAGCTCAAAATTGCTGCAAGCAGCAATTGTGCAGCAATTGTTGCTTCGCCAATGAGCTTATAGCTTCGGAATTGTTGCTTGAGATCATTAAAAATAAGATCCTCTCATGCCTTATCATTCTCGATGAGTTTGATAAGGCATATGATTTTTGGCTTAACAATTGATTTCAAGTGAAGTCCTTTTGTGGACTTTATGGCAGAAGTATAAAACTTTTCAGGAAAAAGATTTCAAGTCTGCCATATTTGCTTTAGAGTTGTAGGTCTAGGTTTTGCCTTTCAATATAAAAAAGTGTTTTAGAAAAGAGGGTATTGGGTATGGTAGATTGGGCTGGTTTTGGCTTTAAAATGGCCCAAGTTTTGAATTTAAACCCAATTAATTAAAGGAATTTTTACCTATCTATACCATATAGCAAATCTTATTACCCCCATGTTTAAGGTTTGTGTTTGTTACATTTAAGCATACCAATTTCAGTTTATGTACCATAATTCAAATTAAGGGTATAATTATTGCTTTATTTATTCTAGGCATGATTTTAGGAGCATATATTCCTTTTCCTTTTTTTTTCCTCCTCTTCTCTTTAAAAATCCCATGTAAAAATCCCTCCCCTCCCCAGAACATTCTCACCGTACTAAAGAGGAGGGGCAGTTGCGCATGTATTTTATATGAATGCCTTTTCGACGAAATTACCATACCTTGAAAGCTACATATTGGTCCGTGATATTTAGCTAGCACATGAACTTTGTTTCTTCACCTCAACTAAAAGCAAAGATAAGAGTTAGAAGCGCATCCTTTAATCCAAAAAGAAGTACAAAATAATTGGCAACCTATTAAAAATACACATGGCAACTTAATTTAATAAAACTTAATTTAATAAATATTTATAAATATGTGACTAAGAATCCAATTGTTATTAAAGAAATCAAATTGAAGGCGTTGTAGAAACTCATACACTTCAAACTCATACAATACTTCTTCAAGTATTGTATTTAAAGAAGATTTTTTCAAAATTGAAATTTTGAATATTAAGAATTGATTAAATTTTGTATGCTTTAATTTTTTTGACACAATATTGTAATTTAATTGTAGTAAATGTAACAATACAATTTAACTACAATTTACAATTTATCTACGAATTATCTACATTTTATCTACAATTCTACAATTTAACTACAATTTAACTATAATTTCTCAAAAGATTTGTCTTCTTCTTCTTCGACGAGTTTCAATCTGAAATTCAGTCAAAACCAAGTCTAATCTTCACCAGTACCCCTAAATTTCCAGAGATATAAACTCCTAAACATATTTTGAATTATTTACAACAACACCCAATCCAAGGAATTTTCAATTGTAGCATAATTGGCATTTTCGACGTAATTGTAGAAGACTTGTAGAAGTTTTAGTATTCCCAATCTACAATTTATCTACAACTTATCTACAATTTATCTATATTTTATCTACAATATATCTACAATTTTACAATTGAACTACAATTTAACTATAATTTTTGAAAAAATATGTTTTCTTCTTCGACGAGTTTCAATCTGAAAATCAGTCAAAACCAAGTCTAATCTTCACCAAAACCCCTCAAAATTGAGATATAAACTCCTAAACATATTTCAAATTATTTACAACAACACCCAATGCAAACAAATAATAATTTTTGAAAATCCAATTTTGAATTTAAAGCTTTCAAGCTTTTTAATGGCTATCAATGGTGGAAAATATATGGAGAATGATAATATTACGCTGCAATAGATATTCAAGTTTCACCTTTTACAAGAACAGGTCGAAAATTGATTAAGCAACAACCGCAATTGCTTTTTTAATTTCTTTGTACTAAAACAAACCCACAGTCACAAAGCAAAATTTTTGTTATTTTATTTTTCTTCCTTTGTGAAGAAACAATTAGATAAATAAGCCCCTCAACATCTCTCCTCAGTCCTCTCCCATGCGTTGAAATTGATCAAGCATATTCCAGTGATAATAGCTAACATTAAATGTGATTCCTACAAATTTGGAGCCTTTTTAGGGTAGAATCTATCTATTTTTGGTTTGGTACAATTTTTGTAATGAAAATATGGTATAGGTAAATACCAAACCATGCACAATTTTGGTAATAAAGTTTGCTATACGGTATATATAGGTAAAAATCCCTTAATTAAACTCCTTGTTTCCTTTTCTTTCTTTTCTTTAATTAAAAATTATAGAAAAATCCTAAAGTATCTAAATTATAAAATTAAAATAATTAAATAATTATAAAAATTATAAGCAACACTTAATTCTATATTAAAAGTGGAAAATCAGTAAACCAAAATTAAAAGACAAAAAATGTAAAATGAGCTATTTTTGTCATTTTCAAATTTTTATAAAGCAAGTACTTACTAATTAATTTTAAAATATAAAAGAAAATCCTGAATGTTTTGATATTTTTTCATGATTTAAATAAAACATAAACATGCGCAAAAATGCAAACAATTAAAAATTCTACAAATTTTCCTAAAATGGCAAATAATTAACAAAAATCTATTATTCTTTGGATTTTATAGGAGTATTTCATATAGGGCAAAAATCATGTGCTTACATTCAGGATTTGCCTGAAAGCGAGCAGAAAGTCCTTCACTGAAAATAATGTCAAGTCTACTGGCAGTAAGAACCAATCATACCCCTATGCAACTTTTGGTCAACAGATGAACCAGGTTCATCAACATCTAATTAGTAGCAATTGCAATGAGTGTGTCTATTTTCTTTGATTCTTCCATTTTAAACTTTTTGATTAGTTCATTTGCCTTCTTCTGCCCGGCGGATCATGGTTCCATTTGGACTCTCTTTGATTTGTATGCCTAAGAAGATGTTAAGTTCACCCATCATGCTCATTTAAAACTCACTCCCCTTTAATTTTGCAAAGTCCTTACTTAGCTTATCAGTAGTGGCCCCAAAGATTATATCATCAACATATATTTGTACAACAAGGAGATCCGTACCTTTTTCCTTTAAGAATAAGGTACTATCAATTTTCCCTCTCTTGTAACCGTGCTCCAACCGAAATTTTGACAATCGTTCATACCATGCTCTTGGAGCATGCTTGAGTCCATAGAAGGCCTTGTCTAACTTGTACACATGCTTAGGACATTCCTTGCTCTCAAACCCTGGTGGTTGTTTCACAAATACTTCCTCTTTCAGGTAGCCATTTAGGAAGACACTTTTGACATCTATCTGATGCAGAGTGAATTCCATGTGTGATGCAAAATCTATAAGGAGTCTGATTGCCTCTAATCTTGCAACAAGACCAAAAGTCTCATTATAGTGTATGTCATCCTCTTGGCTGTAACCTTGGACCACTAGTCTTGCCTTGTTTCTTGTTACTATTGCATCTTTTTCAAGTTTGTTTCTGAAGACCTATTTTGTACCAATGACATATCTGTCCCTCGGTCTTGGAACTAGATGCCAAACTAGAATTCTTTCAAACTGGTTGAGTTCATCTTGCATAGAAATCACCCAATTTTCATCCTACAAAACCTCGACAATATTTTTAGGTTCAATAAGAGACACAAAGGCATCAAACACACACATATTCTTTAGTTGTGATCTAGTTTTAACTCCAAATGTTGGATTAGTGATAATATTCTCAATGGAATAAGAACTTTGATACTTGTGAGGTTTCATAACTAACTGGTTTCTGCTAGATGTTTCTCCCATATTCTGTTGCTGAGGAACATGTTCATGAATAGGTTCCTTCAAGGGATTTATTTCAATTCCCCTTTGATTAGTTCCCTCTATCAGGTTGCCCTGGATGGAAGAACCTGCTTTATCACCTGTTCCTTCTGTTGGTGCCACTTTGACCTGAGCTGAGGCTTCAGTCAAGTCCTTTACTAATCCAATGGCTTCATCTTCATGTTCTTGTCTCTTCGAAAGAATGTTAGTTTCATCAAATACTACATGTACACTTTCTTCTACACGTAGATTTCTTTTATTAAACATTTTATATGCTTTGCTATGTGAAGAATATCCCAAGAATACTCCCTCATCACTTCAAGGATCAAACTTACCCAGGGAGTCATTTCCAGTATTGTGCATATAGAACTTGCAACTAAATTCCCAAAAATGATATATTTGTTTTTCTCCCTTTAAGTGACTCATAAGGAGTCTTCTCTACCAGAGGTATAGTCATGCATCTATTGATTATGTAACATGCAGTGTTTACAGCTTCTGCACAGAAGTTGTGGGGCAATTTACTAGAAAGCAATATGGTTCTAGCCATGTCCTCAAGAGTCTTATTCTTCCTTTCGGCTACTCCATTTTGTTGAGGAATCCTAGGGGCAAAGAAATTATGATCTATACCATTTTCATCACAGAATTCAGCAAACTTAGAATTTTCAAATTCAGTTCCATGGTCAGACCTAATGGATGCAAGTTGATTTCCTAATTGTTTCTGAGTTTTTCTAACAAATGCAGTAAATATGTCAAATTCTTCATCTTTAGAAGTTAGAAATAGAACCCAGGTAAATCTAGAATAATCATTAACAAATACCATTACATATTTCTTTCCACCTCTACTCATGGTTCTCATTGGACCACATAGACTCATAATGACCAGTTCTAACAACTTGGTTGTACTTACCATTTTCTTGCTTTTGAAGGATGATCCTACCTGCATCCTATTGCACATGCCTCACAAACTTTGTCTTCCTTGAAATTGAGCCCTATCACCAAGTCCTTGGAGACTAATTTGTTTAGCTGGTTTAGACTTGCATGACCAAGTCTTTTATGCCACAGGAGGGGATCATTATCCAACACACCTAGATAAGTTAGTTCATTTTCTGAGAGAGTGGAAAAATCTACAATGTAAACATTGTTAACTCTCTTTTCCTGCAAAACAATCTTTTTAGTGGTAAGATTAATCACAAAACCTTTAGTAGAGGTGAATGCTACAAGGTTACCTCTATCACTCAATTGTGATACACTGACCAGGCTATATTTCAAGCCATCTATTAAGTAGACATTCTCAATGGAGTGAGAACGCTCTTACCTACCCCCAATAATCTAAATTTTCTTCCCATTCCCAAAGTAGACATTGCCTCCCTTTAAGTCCTCAAGTGAAAATAACTGGTCATTGCTCCCAGTCATATGTTTTGAGCAGCCACTATCCATATACCATATTTGGCTACTCCCTTTCACTTAGGAACCCAAACTAGTTTGGGTCCCTTTCTATTGGCAAAAGGATGAATCAGATTCCTTCTTGCCCACCCAGGCATCTTACTTTTCTCTTGAACAAAGGCTTTGTTCTTTCGACTGTCCTTTTCTTTAGCATTACATTCACTTTTGTAATGGCCAATATTCCCACAAAGTGTGCAAATTTTATTTTCAAGAAGTTTGAGGTACTTGCTTTTAGGGTCCCGCTTTGGTGCTTTAGTCCCATATCCAAGTCCTCTTTTGTTGCTATTGCGATGCTCTTGCAACCAAGAAAGTGCATTAGAAGCCTTGTTTCATTTGCAAGTTCAGTCTAGTTCATGTTTCACCTTTCCTAGATCTTCTTTTGGACGTTAATCAATTCATCCTTCTTATAAATCTCATCCTTCATTTTTCCTAAGTTTTCTTCTAAAGTGAGATATGTGTCATCAGCATTCTTCTTTCTTGTTCCTAGTTTCAGTTTAATGTTTTAAAATCTAAATTCTAGGACACTGGTGTCAAGTTTAAGAACCTGGTTATTCAACTCAACATTTTTTCTATCACTCTCCTTAGCCCTAGACTTTAGACTTTTGCATTTTGCTTTTAGTATCTCACATTTCCTAGACAGATCTTCTTTCTCATTGTTAATTATCTCAGACTCATCAATGAAGTCTAGTAATAGCTCAGCCAGCCTTTCCTTAGATATAAATTTAATCTTGTTTTTGAGAGGAAGAATACTTACCTCTTGCTCATCATCTGATTCTCCGATAACCATAAGGGCCTATTCATCTTCAACTCTGTTCTCTGAGTCCTCATCTGATGTTTCTCCCCAGGCAGCAACCATATCTTTTGTTGATCATTTGTTCCTTTTTGGTTGAACCTATTCCTTCTTCCTGTTTCTCCATTCAGCCCTTTCTTTCTTCCACTCAATTTCCCATTGAGGGTAGTTCTTGATCATGTGATCAGTCTTAACTTGTAGCAAACATCATTGTTCTGTTTCTTAGGAGCCCTTGGTTTGTAGAAGGTTGTACCTATTGAAGAACTCTTTCCTCTCATCATTTACTTTTTGAAATCCCTTGTTAGCATAGGCATTTCATTATTCTCTAGATCTGAACCTTCAGCAATTCTGAGAGCAAGAATACTTTCCTTCTTGGGTGTGTCTATATTCATGGTTTACCTTCTCAGTTCATAGGTAGTATGATTTCCAATTAGTTCATCCAGTTTGAGGGTTGCAATATTCTTAGATTTCTGAATAGCAGTGATTTTGCTTTCCCATGAGACTGGTAGAACCCTTGTCAAGATTCTCTCAACCTTGTCTTCTTCAAGAATAATCCTTCCAAGAGACTTAAGTTCATTTATCAATGTGGTGAACCTAGTATATATATCCTAGATAGTTTCTTCTTCCTTCATCATAAAATTCTCATATTGAGAATACAATAGTGTTCATCTGGACCTCTTCACTTGAGGTGTTCCTTTATGAGCCACTTGCAAAGTGTCCCAGATTTCCTTAGCAGTGGTATATCTTTGGATCCTGTTGTACTCATCTGGACCTAGTTCACACACAAACCATTTCTTGGCCGTAGCATTTTTCTCCCACTTCTTCAGGTCTTAAGCAGTGCAGTCAGCTCTTGTCTTCTGTGCATCCATACCTTCCTCATTCTTCATTGTAGTTGCCAAGGGACCATCAGTGACTATGTCCCAATGTTCATAGTCATCTCCAATAATATGATCTCCCATCCTGTTTTTCTACCAAGAATAGTACTGTCTAAGATCGGAGGCCTTGCAGTGGATTGCGCTTCCCAGTTCCCAGGTGGTGCACTCATGTTGATCTTTTCATAAGGTGTTAGCGTCTTCAAGGATAACCTGCTCTGATACCAATTGACGCTCTAAACGTCCATACCACATAAGAAACGAGGTGATTTGTATGGTGCCCAATTTTCTCTCTAGAAGAACCTGGTTCTTCTAGGTGTACTTCTACTACTGTTTGCAGAATTAAAAGTACATAACATAAAGAACACATATATTTTCACGTGGGAAACTCCTGGCTCAAAAGGTGAAAAAATCACGACCTACTACTCAGTAGGATTTCCCAAACTTCCACTAAAATCACTGAGCCAAAATAGCATTTACAAAACTCTTTGTAAATCTAAGGATTAACTCTAATCCCAGTGTAGCACACAACCTCAACTGTTACGACACGTTCAAGTTAACTTTATCTTGACTACTCAAAGTAATAGTACAAATGCTTTTATGAAAGCTGAAAAGTACAACTTTAAATCACCTACTACAATTGAATTAGAATAAAAGATAGACACAATGGAATTGTTTCTTCTATCTTGTCCAAGTAGCAAGTAGCAAGTAGCTTCAGGAATGCACACTCAAATCTCACATAAATTGCTTGCAAAATTACCTCGCCTTTTTGCTCTCAATTTAGTTTCACTTCTGCGTTTATGCAATACCTGTAAAAGAGAACAATTACTATTATTTAATGAGTTAGTAGTTAAAGTTTGATTGAGACTCAATTGCTGATCTTCCAACGAAGTTGAGTCCTTGAATAATACAAACTCCAACCCTATCCTTTGTCTGGTTCTATATTCTCTTCTCATAAGGAGACTTTCCCTCCATATCCAATATGCAACCTTTTCGATCAGTTAAGGAGATATTGTTGCTTGACCAATGGGACTTGTCTCCTTCACGTGCACCTCATATGTATGGGTTGACAAACACTGTGCTTCACCGATGGACCTGGTCCATGGCAGAGTTCATTTGTCATTCTTCTAAATTACACCGTTTCTTGGGCCAACAGATATAATCTTAGTAAATGTTACAATGATATAATCTTATTATAATATTATTATGAGGATCTCATACATTTTTTGATAGGCCAGGTACTAAAATTTGTTGGTCGTGAGTTGAACAAGGGTAGTACTACTTGCAAAATGTCGGATGGTTTAAATCTAAAAATTGAATATGTTTGGGATGGGAGACTTGAAGAAGTAGAAGATGTATTGTCCCGCTTCAATATGACGATAGCTGCTAGGAGGAAGTCATCATCGTCCATAATGCTGTAGTTGCAGCTACCAGAGAGAATGGACATAGACGGCGATGAGTGATTTTTTTTGACAAACTTGGGATGACGGTGGGGAAAAAGATTTTATGCCTGCCTTTCTTACATATATTTCATGGAGATTGCATCACTAACTGGTTAAACAAGAAGCATACTAGTCCCATTTGCCGTTATGACATGCCTACTGTGCTCTCATTATTAGATCTATGTTGCGCAGATTTTTCAAAATAGTTGTCGTACTAGTGTCAGATCCTCCAAAAACTTCAAAAATATATTCTTTTTAGAGGATCCGACGCTCACCCAAAGATATTTTTGGAAAGTCCAAGCTACACAGAATTAGATTCATTGATGTTATTAAAGAAGCGGATACAACACTTTGAGAATTCCAAGCTCACTCATTGACGTTTTTGTTTTACATTCTATGGTATAAACTTGTTAATTAGTCATGTTGGCAAATTACAAACTCTTCTATTTGATGTGAAGACCTTATGTTTCTCACTCAATTATTTTAAGAATTTTATGCCATATCAATTTTTCTATTATTTACTCCCTTGTATACAACCAAGCCTCTCTATAACAGCCTAGTTTGTTCTCGATATTTTTGGATACTATAGTAAATTGCTATTATAGAAAATATATCTTATAACAGAACATGAAATATGATTCCGGAAAAAATGTATTATAGTGAGGGTATTGTTATATAATGATGCAATTATACTTTTCGAAGTTCTTTGTTAAAACATCTTGAAATCTTTCATGATACTATGTTTTGTTTGTTATGTAAATTAATACACAAGTTTCAATATAACACAATTGACTAAGATAGAATTTAAACATTTTGTAAGGAAAATGAGTAGATAATATTGACTAGGAACAAGAAGGATAGAAGACTACAACTATCAAAGATATTGTGTCTTGGAAATCCACTGCCTTGAAAGTGATTTCGGCCTGACTAGGTGTAAATCGTTAAGGCCGGTCACTCCCGAAGGTTTCACAACACCTTCAAACACGTTCACTCATGGCTGAAAGTTTAGAATTTGCACAAAGCAATTGCCCAGTAAGAAGAGATGATGAAGGTATTTTATGTGTTGGATAATTCACCAGAAAACTAGGAAGAAAGGAATGATTAGCTAGACTAATTCTTGGTTAAGAATTGAGTGATTATGATGGCTAATCCATAACCTATTTATAGGCAATTAAGGAGGTTGCATGTATGACAAGTATCGAGAGACTTTTAACATTTGTCCTATTATAGTAGTCCACTTGGCTTCAATATTGACAAGTATATCTTGTCTTCCATGCATGACAACATATGGTAGATTTGCATAGCCATTCAACACTTGGCTTGAAGGCTTCATACCACTTGGAAATAGATAAAAAAAACTCATGACAATTGGTTGTAAATGGAATGTCAAAAAGAAATTTTTGACTTTGCATTATGAATAATTCCAACAATTCCCCACAAATGCAAAGACAAAAATAGAACAATTCTGGAAAAAAGAAGGAACACGAACTTAAATGTCAATATCTTTCGGTTTGAATTGACATGTAGTGAAATGAGGGAACAACTAACATCCACAAAGTGAAGTACTCTTGAACTGAATGGAAATTAATTGAGACCCCCACAACACATATTATATCTTTAATTTTATGCAAACTCTACGATACTAACAAAGTACTTTTATGGTCATGCACATACCTTGGGTCTCATGAGTGCTCTAGAAAGACATCTCAAGTCTTTCATAAAAGGCAACCACCCCTTTACACTAATGTAGGTGATTCCATCAAGTCTTTCTACACATAGACTACCTTAAGGGTATGGAATCATTAAAAGCAAAACATGATCAAACCTTATAAAGAATTACCACACGCCATAGGAATAGGAAATGTAGTGCATATTAAGGTCTCATATGGCTTCGTTTGACCACAAATGGGTATCCACCATACTTCCTCAATTCATGGGCTTAGCCCCATCTCCCTTGAAATTTCAAGGATAACTGTCCTTGCCAAACCCTTGGTTAAAGGATTCGCCAAATTTCTTTCAGATCTTACATATTCCAAGGAAATAACACCATATTTCAACAACTGTTTTACCGCAACACTGCCTGTGAGTCACAATGTAGAGAAACTAGTGAAGTTTGTCTTCCCCACAAAGGCACATTTGCCAAAAAGTTTCTCAACCACTTGGGTTCATGTGACGACCCAAAGGGGGTCATCACTTATTTTCTTACCCATTCTATACTTCCGAGGCCTTTAAAACCTCATATAGGGTTGCCTCGATTTACATACGTAGTCTGGGTGCATAACCGAAAGCTTAGATAAGAATCCTGTGAGACAAATGCTAAATTTTGATATTAAATTGAATAAATTTGACTTCGGTCAATATTTTGGGTAAATGAACCCGGACCCATGATTGGATGGTCCCGGAGGATACGTAGAAAATTATGGAACTTGGGCGTATGCCCGAAATCGAACTACGAGGTCCCAAACCCGAGTAATGAATTTTAATGTGAAATTATTTTCTGGAAATAATTAAGGAAATTGAAATTTAAATTTGATTAAAGGAGTATGGTATCGGGCCCGTATTTTAGTTCAGACGCCCGATATAAGTGTTATATATGATTTAAGCACTTTCTGTATAATTTTGTTGAAAACGGACGTCGTTTAACGTGTTTTGGACTTAAGAGGAAAAATTGATGTTTTATGAAAACTTGGAAGAAATTATGAATTTTGAGGCTTAATTCGATGTATATGATGTTATTAACGATTTGATCGTGTGAGTAAGTCTGTCGGATGTTTTTGAGATGGTGCACATATTTGGTTTAGAGCCGCGAGGGCTCGGGTGAGTTTTTAATAGGTGTTGGAGTGCATTTTGAACTTGGAGAAAAATCTGGTCTTCAATTCTGGTATCTTCGCAAATGCGAAAATAGATCTCGCAAATGCGAGAAAAAGGGGGAATTGCACAGGGTTGCAAATGCGACCTTTAGGATCATAAATGCGAGAGAGATTAGGTCGCAAATGCGACCTTTTGTTTGCAAATGCTAACACTGGCTTTTCATTTAGCGAACCCCGGTTCGCATGTTCCATAATTGCGAACCCCAGTTCGCAATTCCCACATCTGAGACCCGCATATTTTACATTTAGCCGAGTTTTTGATCCATTTTAACATTTTTTAAAAACACAAACCACTTTAGGCGATTTTCCAAGAAATGACTTCTTTCAAATCATTTGTAAGTTATTTTTTACTCATTTCTTTCAGTATTTAACATTATTTAACATGTTTTTAACTTAAAATCAAGAATTTTCATGGGTGAAATTGGGGGTTTTGGGTAGAACCTAGGTTTTTCCAAAAATTGGGGATTTGGACCTCAATTTGAGGTCCGATTTCAAAACAAAACATATATTTAGGTTTGTGGGAGAATGGGTAAGCGAGTTTTGGTTTGAACCCCGGGTTTTGACCAAATTGGCCTGATGGTATTTTTGGTTATTTTACCTAAATTTGCGTCTTGGCTTTAAATTAAATAGCAGAATCGGTTGCTTGAGATGTTATTTAAAAGATGTAATTGAAATGAATAGATTTGGGCCATTTGTAGTCGGATACTCATGGCAAAAGTGTGGTTTCAAGTTTAATTTTGATCCGCTTTGAGATAAGTGGCTTGTCTAACCTTGTGTGGGGGACTTCTTCCCCTTAGGACATGATGTTTGGTATTTGAATGCCTCGTACGTGAGGTGACGAGCGCAGACTTGGGCAAATTGTTGGAAATTCGTTTTTTACTTGAAGTATTTAAATTGAGTTTTCTTGCTTACCTGTTTATTTTAAATTGCAAGTTTATTCTATGCTAGTTTAGAGAAGCATGTTTATTTGACTTACTTGCCTAAGTGTTTAAACTATCTTGTTTGTGCTCCTTATGTTTGGATAGGATTTTCTATTTCTTGTCCTGATTTTAGTATCTCTCCTAATGTTTAGGTTGCTATTGTGTTTTTTAAAATTGGGACTACGGGTTGGCCTCCCAGGAGTTCCCCATGCACTTGATATGTTCTGGACTGAGGGTGCGGGATACAAAGAGATCCCTGGCATATAAAATTGTAAGTTTTGAGAATACCAAGAGATCCTCGGGGTACCGAAAGACCCCTCATCTATGTGGTAAGGATAACAAGAGATCCTCGGGATACCAAGAGATCCCCGGTTCTGGTTCCTTTTGTGAGTAGTATTTACCAGTATTGTCATGTTTTTCTGCTTTCTATTATTGTTTCCATATTTATCTTGTCTAGATTCTCACTGTGCACTTTATCTATACTATTTTCCCTCATTTTATTATTTATTATGGTATATCTCAGTAGGTCCTGGACCTTTCCTCGTCACTACCCAACCGAGGTTAGGCTTGGCACTTACTAAGTACCGTTGTGGTGTACTCATGCTTCTCCTACGCATGTTTTTCATGTGCAGATCCAAGTACTTCATCTCAAGCACACTACCCTTGAGGCAGGGAGGGCTACAGAGACTTTGATGTACTTGTGCAGCGTCCATAGATCAAGGAGTCTCCCTCTTTACTCTACCTGTAGTATTTAGCCTTCTTTTGTACTTTGTTTAGACAAATTCTGGAGACTTGAGCCGTATATTACCTTCCATTAGCTTGTGCTCCCCTAAGTTTTCAAGTTTTGGGGTGTTATAGTAGACTTCCACGTTTATTTTGATTTGTATATGCCGAAAGGCACTTATATACTGATTTTTTTAGTTGTTCAGTTTTAATTAATTATTCTGAAAGTTGTGGTGTTTTCCACATTGTTAGGCTTACCTAGTTATAGGAACTAGGTGCCATCACGACATGTTCATGGAGTGAACTGGGGTCGTGAAAATTCTTTCCCTGCCAACTCAAGAGCAATGAATTCAGACTCCACATTAATCGTGCTATACAAGTCTGTTTTCAAGACTTCGATGAAATAGCACCTTCACCCAAAGTGAACACATAGCCACTAGTGGAGCTAACTTCATCCTTGTCAGTAACCCAGTTTGCATCACAAAATCCTTCGAAAACAGCAAGAAATTTTTTAAAATGCAAAGACCAATCCATAGTACCTCTCAAATATCTTAGAAAACAATGAAGAGCATTCCAATGTTCACTACTAGGATTGTGAGTATATCTACTCAATCTACTACCATCATAAGCAATATCAGGTCGTGTATAATTCATGATAAACATTACACTACCAATTATCTTAGCATGCTCAGTTTGAGAAATACTAGATTCCTTATTCTTTTCAAGTGTATGCTAGGATCGTAAGGAGTTCTCACGGGTGCTACATCAAAACAATGAAAACCCATTAAAAGTTATTCTGATTTTAACCCCTAAAATCATATGTGCTTCTCTAATGTCTTTATTTCAAATTTAGAAGACAAAAAATTCTTAGTCTCATTAAAAACATTCACATTAAGGCCAAAGATTAACATGTCATCCACATACAAACATATAATAACAAAATCTGATCCTATCACCTTGGAATAAACACAAGTATCAGATGCATTGACAACAAAATCATTATCCACTAATGTGCTATTAAACTTTTCATACCATTGCTTAGGTTCCTGCTTTAGACCATACAAATACTTTCTTAATCCGCATACTTTATTCTCCTGTCCTTGGATCATAAATCCCTCAGGTTGAGACATATAGATCTCTTACTCTAAAGTACCATTTAGGAAAGCCATTTTAGCATCCATTTAATGTATTACTAAATTATGAATAGCAGCTACAAATACAAAGAGTTCTAATAGTCACTATCTTAGTCACAGGAGAATAAGTGTCAAAGTAATCAATGTCTTTCTTTTGATTAAAACCCCTAATAACAAGTCTAACCTTGTACTATTAGGTCTCAATTTCTTCTTAAATATCCACTTGCTACTTATAGGTTTACAACCTTTATGCAAATCACACAAGTCCCAAGTATGATTAGAAACTATAGAGTCTAATATTCACTTTTAATGGCCTCTTTACAAAAACTAGAATCTATTGACCTCATTGCTCTATTGTATGTCTTAGGGTCTTCTTCTATTAAATATATTGACATTGATTCATCACTCAAAACTTCAAGATCAATATTTTCACTCAAGAAAGCAATGTCAGGACCAAAACTAGCTTAAATTCTATGCCTCTTGCTTCTTCTAAGTTTATTTTCATCCTTATTAGCAGTAACACTAGAAGAAGGCACAATATGAGAATTAACAGGCATAGATGTAGAAGCATTATAAGGCACATCACTAGGAACATTATTTTGCAACAGAAAAATATGCTCGAAAAATTATGTATCTCTAGATTCACAAATAGAACTATCATTCAAAGACATAAATCTATATGCAACACTATTTTGAGCATAACCAATGAAAATCGTATTAAAAGTCTTGGTCCAATGGTTACTTGTTTAAAATCAGGTAGACCAACCTTAGCCAAACAGCCCCACACTTTCAAAAATTTTAAGTTAGGGGCAAACCCTTTTCATAAATCATATGGAGTTTTATCTAACTTCTTGTGATGGACTTTATTGAGAACATGACATGGAGATAAAACAGCTTCCCTCCATATAGTACAGATATACCTGAACTCAAAAGCATAGAATTCATTATTTCCTTAAGGGTTCTATTTTTCTGTTCGGCTATACCATTTTGTTGGGGAATATAGGGAACACTAATCTCATGTATATTACTATTTTTATCACAAAAGGCTTCTAGAGTATTATTATTATATTCACCACCCCTGTCAGACTGAAGCCTCTTGATTTTTCTATCTAATTGATTCTCTACTTCTGCTTTGTATTTTAAAAACATGCTTTCAACTTCATCTTTTAACTTAAGAATGCATACCTTAGTGTATCTAGAGAAGTCATCTACAAAGGTGATGTAGTATTTCTTTCCACCTTTACTAACAATGTTCTTGAAATTTGTTAAGTCTGTATGTACTAATTCAATTAATTTTGGTTTTCTACTAGTTACATTTTTAAAAGGCTTTTTGGTATGTTTTGCTTCTACACAAACAGGGCACTTAGAAAAATAATCAACATTAACTGCAGGAATTAATTTCATTTTTCAAAGTCTTTTAATAGAAGCAGTATTAACATAACCTAGTCTACCATGCCACAAATCAATACACTCAGCAATATAAGCATAATTGAAAGTACTAGCATCATCAGTAATCTCTTGAGCGATGTTCAGTACAAATAAATACCCACTAAGGTAACACTTCCCAACAAAGTCTCTCCCATGAGAAATAAAAACTTTATCATATTCAAAAACAAGTTTAAGACCCACCTTGTTGAGAAGCGCATCGGCAACTAAGTTTCTACGAAGGGAGGGTACACAACAGAACATTGTTCAAAGCTAAAGTTTATCCAGAAGTAATTTAAGTAGAGTTTTTCCTTTACCCATAACTCCAATTTTAGTGGAGTTACACATGTAGACACACTCGCCATAAGCAGGTTCCTCAAAGTCGTGAAATAGCTCTTTGTTGGCGCAGTGTTTGCCTCAACAACCACAGCAACAATGACATTACCACCCTCAAAAAGGTTGTCTTGGACTAGAACTTTTCCTCCATTCTTTGAGCTTTGTCCTTGTCTCTGGTTTCATTGAAAAGCTTTGTGACCAATTTTGCCGTAGACATAGCCAGGTCCTTTCGACTTTTGAATATGGCTCTCTGGCTTATTGAAGTAATTCTGCTTCTTCACATGTCTTTTCTTCTAGCCTTTCTTCGGTTTTCCTTTAAACCTGTCGTTCACAAAAGTACTAGAAGATTCCACAAGGTTAGGTTTAGAAGAATTAAGAGAGAGAGATTTCATCTTATCCTTAAGCCATTCAGACTCCTCATCTTTGAGACGGTTTGCTTCCTCAGTTCTCATGTGACTGATTAGTTATTGAAGAGTTAAGTTTTTTCTTCTTATGTTTTAGTTGATACATGTAATCACTCCGGGAAGGTGAAAAGTTTTCAAGCAAAACATTAGCCTGAAGAATCTCTCAGATCTCCATGCCCTCGTTCAAAACATCAGCAGTTAAGTTCTCATACTCGTGAACCTATTCCATGATTGGCTTATTATAAACCATCTGAAACTTGATCCACTTCCCAACGACATACTTTTTTTCATGCATCATCAGCACCATATTTCTTCTCCAAACGGTCCCATATGCCCTCGTTCAAATTGTAAGAAAAATGAGTAGATAATATTGACTAAGAACAAGAAGGAAAGAAGACTACAACTTATTAAAAATATTGTGTCGTGGCAAACCACTGCCTTGAAAGTGATTTCGGCTCGACTGGCTGCAAACCGGTAAGGTCGGTCGCTCCCCAAGGTTCCACAGCACCTCCAAACATGTGCACTCATGGATGAATGTTTAGAATTTGCACAAAACAATTGCCCAGCAAGAAGAGAAGATGAAGGTATTTTATATGTTGGATCATTCATAAAGACGACTAGGAAGAAAGAAATGATTAGCTAGATAAATTCTTGGTTAAGAATTGAGTGATTATGACGGATAATCTAAAACCTATTTATAGGCAATTAAGGAGGTTGCATGTATGACAAGTGTCGAGAGACTTTTGACACTTGTCCCATTATAATAGCCCACTTGGCTCCAATATTAACAAGCGTATCTTATCTTCCATGTATGAAGACATATGGTAGATTTGCATAGACATTTATCAAAGCCATTCAACACTTGGCTTTAAGGCTTCACGTAAGGGGCCATTTGAAAATATATAAAAAAACTCATGACTATTGGTTATAAATGGAATGTCAAAAAGAAATATTTGACTTTGCATTATGAAATACTCCACACATTTTATTCCAAAGATTTTTTTTAGAAATATAAGAAAAGATGAAACGGGAACAAATTAATCATGGGAAGGAAAAACTGAAGAGTGCCAAAAAATCCAATTAGTTTGAATTAATTTGATGCCTCGTCAGAGAAGCATATGCAAATATTTTATGCATTATGATAGCAAATAATGTGAATAATCTGAGTTTTGGTGACATTTCTAAAAGTGAGAATATCCATTCATATTTAGTTGAGAATATATTTGCAATCCAAGATTATTTCCTATATTAATGTGTTTTTGTTGGCAAAATGAATTATTTTTTAATTCCACATCAAAAAAGGTCAGAAAACTAAGATTATAGAACCCACGGGAATATTTTGTGCGCCGGACTTCCCTTCATATACTTTACTGAATGAGGTAAACTTATTTCCAACAGAATATAGGAAACAAAGGCGGCTTGGATTGCAAATATATTCTCAACTAAATATGAACGGATATTATCACTTTTAGAAATATCACCAAAACTCAGATTATTCATATTTTTTGCTATCATAATGCATAAAATATAAACATATGCTTCTCTCACTGAGAGCATCAACGAGGATCAGAGGACAGCGAACAGAGAAAGATATAAGATGGCTAGAAAGGAGGCAAAAGTAGCGGTCACAAAGGCTAAGATTGTTGCTTTTTGTCGCCTTTATGAGGAACTCAGGGGCAAAGGTGGGGATAAGAAGTTATTTCAATTGGCAAGAGCGAGAGAGAAGAAGGATCGCGACCTGGATCAAGTGAGGTGCACCAAAGATGAGGATGGTCGAGTATTGATGGAAGAGGCCCATATTATGCAAAGATCGAAGTCATACTTTCATAAACTTCTCAATCAAGAGGAGGATAGCAACATCGTGTTAGGGCAACTGGTGCACGCTGAGAGTCACGAGACTTTAGGTATTGTAGGCGCATTAAGGTTGAGGAGGTCGTGGGTGCAATGAGTAAGATGAGTGGGGCAAAGCGACTGGACCTAATGAGATTCCAGCATAGTTTTGGAGATATGCGGGTAGAGCAGGCTTGGAGTGGCTGACTTGATTGTTTAATGTTATTTTCAGGATAAAGAGGATCCTAAAGAGTGATAGTGGAGTACAATGGTTCTGGTGTACAAGAACAAAGGGGATATCCAGAATTCTAACAACTATAGGGGTATCAAGTTACTAAGTCATACCATGAAAGTCTGTGAGAGGGTGGTGGAAGTGAGGATAAGGAGTCAGTGTCTATATCCAAAAACCAGTTCGGATTCATGTCGAGTCGTTCTACTACAGAAGCTATCCACCTTATCAGGAGGTTGGTGGAACTATAGAGGGATAGGAAGAGGGATTTACATATCATGTTTATTGACCTAGAGAAGGCATATGAAAAGCCCCTAGGAACGTCCTTCGGAGGTGTGTGGAGGTAAACATGTATGTTGGTGGCTTACATTAAGGCGATAAAGGATATGTATGATGGAGCTATTACTCGGGTTAGGACTGTGGGAGGTGACTCCGAGCCTTTTCCGGTGGTTATGAGATTACACCAAGGATCTGTGCTCAGCTCGTTCTTATTAGCTCTAGTGATGGATGCACTGACACACCATATCTAATGAGATGTGCCATAGTGTATGTTGTTCGCTGATGATATAGTTCTGATTGATGAGACGTGAGGCGGTGATAATGGGAGACTGGAGGTATGGAGGCGGGATTTAGAGTCTAAAGATTTCAAGTTGAGTAGGACTAAAACAGAATATGTGAAATGTAAGTACAATGACATGAGGTGGAAGTGGATGTGGTAGCCAGACTTAATTTACAGGTCATCCTCAAGAGAGAAAGTTTTAAATACTTAGGGTCAATTATCCTTGGAGATGGGGAGATCGACGAGGATGTTACCCACCGTACTGGAGTGGGGTGGATGAAATGGAGGTTAGCTTCTAGAGTCATGTGTGACAAGAATATTCCACCGAAACTCAATGGTATGTTCTATAAAGCGGTGGTTAGACCGGACATATTGTATGGAGTTGGAGTGTTGTCCAGTCAAGAATTCACATATCTAGAAGGTGAAAGTAGCAAAAATGAGGATGTTGAGATAGATGTATGGGCGTACTAGGCTGGATAAGATTCGAAATGAAGATATAAGGGAGAGGATGGGTGTGGCTCCTGTAGACGACAAAATGCAGGAAGCGCGGCTTAGATGGTTCGGACACGTGCGGAAGAGAAGCATAGATGCACCGGTTAGGAGGCATGAGAAAAGGCAGAGGGCGGCTATTGGGGCGAGGTGATCAGGCTCGACATGGTGCGGCTTCAGATTTCCGAGGACATGGCTCTTGATAGGAACATGTGGAGGTCGAGCATTAGGGTGGTAGGCTAGGGGGTAGTCGAGAGTTCTTTCCTCTTTGTACTGGCTAGTCGAATAGAGTTTTGTTTAGGTTTGTTTGCGGTATTTGTTGTATTCACATTATTATTTTGCATAGTTTTGTGTTATTTTCCTTTCACTTATTTGCCGTGGTTATTTTCTTTCTAGTCTCTTTAGCTGTTATAGGTCTTTTCTCTTATTTCTTTTCTGATATTATTGCCTCTTCAGTTGAGCCGAGAGTCTCCTGGAAACAACCTCTCTGCCTTTTTTCGGGGTAGAGGTAAGGTCTGCATACAATCTACTCTCCCCAGAAACCACTAGTGGGATTTTACTGGGTATGTTATTGTTATTTTATTTAGGATTCAAATCTTTAAAAGTTACTAATAATTTGCCTTTTAAACTTGTATACGGTAGAAACCGACGCAAATATACACCCCGATTCCCAGTGGGTCACACGAAGTAAGAGTATGAATACATGTAATCGAAATCGAAGCTAGGAACTTCTTGTATAGAGGCCCGTACAAATTGCTTGCCATCAGACCTGATAAAACGATGCATCCGGGACCCGGGACGAATTCTGAGACTTAGGGAAGGGCAAGAACGGTTGTGAGCAATAGATAGAGGGTTGTGATATCTGGAACCAACAGGATATCATGGCGCGCATCTCGATCGATGGCGGTTACATATCAGTAATTAACGAGAGATGAGGATTTTTATATTTTTTAGACTTATACTAAGGGTGAAACTCTCCTACTATATAAAGAGGAAGTTTTTCTTTGATAACACACATTGTAACACACAAGCCAATGCAATACAAGTTCATTTTTCTGCTTAGCTATTGCAAAGTTATTTTATTGTTGTTTTTTATACATAACTGAGGAAATCAAGGGAAAGTGTTGTTTTAGAAGAAAAAAAATACAATAGTTCTAATTCCTCCGAACGTATGGGTCAATTACCGGGGTAACCAGTCGATCAACGCTAAGCTGAACTTCCAATGAAAACTAAAGCCTTATAACTTGGCTTTTTTCTTTATTTCAACTAGCTTTGAGATGCCGGGTGGGAACGCTGAACATAAATACTTATTTTGGGCATAGTGTCTTTATTTGCTTTCTTTAATTATCGCAAAAACTTGTTAGGAACTGTATTATTAAGATCTGTTCTATGTTGTAATAACTCTCTTTAACTTTTTGGTTAATAAAATCGCGTCGTTATAGGGGAAAAAACTGGCTTTGAGATAATTTTAGCCATTGAACCGACTAACAGCTTGTTTGGATGATTGTTACTTATTGTATCGTATAGTATTATTACTTTAAATATAATGTTTGTTTTAATTTTTACTTAAATTTTATTGTATCATATCGTTAAATTTGTCGCTACATAAAGATGAAATGTGTCACTTTATGTAACGATCGATTGCGTCATTTCCTTGTCTTTTTCTCTCAATCTTACCGTTCATTATTATTAAATAATTTTATTTTATCACGTACCCTACATTTTTATATATTGTATCATAATTTTTCTTTATATATTACAAGTTTATTTATCATATTACTAGTGCATGAGACCATGAAACGAGGGTAAAACGACACAATTTATCCAAACATAATATTCATCAAACGATATAGTACAGTACAGTACAATACAATATGGTACATTATAAAACGATACGTAACAACCATCCAAACAAGCCGTAAATGAGCACTTCGGAAAGGTCGGGGAGGGAGATCTCGATTCTTTTATGATTTAATCCAAAATAAAATACTTTATTTTTTAATTTTTATTTTTAACAGAAAAAATTCTTTTTATTTCAAAATTTTTATATAGGACTAGAAGAAACAAATTCCTGATTCTCTACTGTATATCACGCCTAAAGATATGGATATAGTTAGCCAATAGTTTGATTTTTCACCGAGCATTTTCTTATTTAGTCCTTATTTATTTATCTTCATGTTATTTTGGTTAGTAATTGGGAATTGACGAAAAAAGAGAAAATCATTTTTATATTCACTTGTTAATTAAAATTAATTTTATTGAATAAATTAATAAAAATTCTTTTAATTCAACAAAAAGACTCTCATATTCCTATAATTTAAGCAGATGCAAGATATATAAATTGTCTTTTCCTAATTGTTGAAGCTTCTGTTCTTGGATCTTTTTTTTTTTTTGGTAATTAAACTTTGTATTAATCACCAAAGTGTTACCTTACAATTCCATAGCCCAGTTCATACCTCAACTGGTTATCAAAACTGAAACAAAACTATCCTAGTATTAAAGCAAAAACTGATTAAGTAAGATCCCTAGCCTAGGAGGAGCTCTAACATTACAATTATAAGCAATATTCCTAAGTAGTTTGTCACTGGTACAATATGTATTTTCGAATACTCTCGCATTCCTTTCCAGCCAAACAACATAAAACATCTCCGTCATTGTCATTTTGAATATGTAAGCTCGAGGGGATTTGCCTTTAGATTGCTCAATGAGCCACTGAACAAACTGAAGCCAGTTTTGTCTAGTAGGTTGCTTAACTCCAATCCAGTGCAACATGTGAGTTCTCAGTTCAGTTGCATAAGAGCAGTGCAGGAATAAATGTTCCCTAGTTTCCACAGCTTGTTGGCACATGACACAAGTGTCTGTTACATCCAGATACCATTTGATCAACCTTGTTTTGGTGGGCAGCCTATCTTGCAGGAGCAGCCATAGGTTGAAGATTGCTTTGGGTCGGGCAGCATTATGTATTGTTAAGTTCTTCCATCTGACTCTTGGTGCCTCTCCTATCTGCTGTAGGTAGAGCTGTCTAATAGTGCACACAGATTTATCCAGCATTTGGTGTTGCTGCAGTAATTCAATGCCTTCAAAGATCTTCCTTACCATCCAACTAGCCTGCTTAGGGACAATGATGGTCTCCAATTGCCTCTGTTTGATATACACTGTATGAATCCATTTCACCCATAGAGCATCCTTCTTGTGTGTCAAATCCCAGCTGAGTTTAGAAATAGCAGCCTGTATATACTCGAATAAGAAATAAGAGTGGTAAATTATATTAATAAAATAAAAAAATAAAAAAAACACGTTCGCTATATTTTAAAAATATATACTAAATGTTTTATCACTTTCCTATCCCACCAAAAATTTAGAAATTCAGTTTGTATTCTAAAAGGCTAAATCATTCTACTTGGTTTCTTTTTCTAAAATATCGTCCAATATTATGACATCAAAATTATATTTTCTCTGCCTGTAATATCTAAAAATCCTTTTACCTTCTATTTCTTATATTTGTTTTTCTTTATGACAACATAAAACTCATATATAGAATTTACACTAAAAAATTAAGTAGAATTTGCATTAATATTCTTACAAATATTACTACGTCCTTTATCATGGAAAATACCTATTAATCATATATCATGTGTATATATAATTCCTTACTCTTTTTCCTTCTTCCTTAATATAATTCTCATAATATTAAGAGCATAATTATTTGCAGATATGGAGATTAACAGAGAAAATTATAATCAAATATTATCATATGAACAATTTTTTGACTCAATTCCAATAGGTTATAGGTTTTTACCAATAAATGGAAAGCTCGTTGAGTTTTATTTGAAGAAGAAAATTAATGGTGAAACTTTGCCAAAAAATAAAATTCGCGAAATATGTATCAATGAACATCATCCTCGAGAACTTTGCAGTAAGTCTTTTTTCTGAAATTTTTACATAGCCTTTTGTTTTTCCTTTTGTTTGTTTTCTTTCGGTACGTAGTCTGGACCAGTTTGTGCGCGTCTCGATTATTGATGTCTGAGCTAAGCCTCGACTATTTCATTGGATACCTACTACCTCCTATCAGCAAAGGTACTAGATAACGTACTTTTCTCATTACGGCTTGAACGGATGAGAAGAAATCACTTGGTAATTTTTGCTTATGTTGAAATTTGAACCAGAGAATTCACGGTTCTCCTCTACCTTCATTGGCCACACCCTCGAGTTTTGAAAAATTAATGTCTTTTCTTTAAAACCGTAAAAAACGATGTGCAAAAACTTTACTATCAAAACCCTTATACTATCTGGTGCAATATCGGTTGAAATTTAAACCCGAGAACTTATAGTTTTCTTCCACCTTCTTTGATCACTTGGTCATACCTTCAGGTGTTGAAAAATTAATATGTTTTCTTTTATAACGGTAAAACAATGTGAAAAAACATTACTATCGAAACCCTAACTATATTATCTGGTGCAATATTCTTTTACCTTACGTCGAGATGTTAGAGATAATAAACAAGATTACTATTGAAACGTGTAAAAACACTTTCTAAATATTAATTCTCTAGGGCTAATGGGTTTAATGTTAAAGAATAGGAGTAAACAATTTTCCCCATTATTTCCTCTATTTTCTTTTCCTTTCATCACTCTCTCTTCTTCCTCCCCCGAGCCGCCGGTGCCGCCCATCGTCGTCGCCAGGAATCGCCCACCGGCGGCGGCCGACCTCCAATCCGCCCCAAAATTTTACCATGTAATTTCCACCGCCTCCTTTTTCCATATCTTCAAACCAAATCCTTCAGAAAACTCTCAAACTCCTTGAATCTTAGATCTAAGAAACTTTCCCGTCACTTTTTCGCCCAAGTTACTGAAGTTCCGTCTACTACCACCCTACAATACATACATCAACGGATAGGTCTCCTCAAGACCTAGCTATTGATGTTAATTCTACCTCAAAAATCCGGCGACCAAAATCCGGCCAAATTTCGGCGACCTCCCCGAACATCCTTCTTGGCACACCGCCATTTTTTCGGCTATTTGAATTGTAAAATGGTACACCACTTTGAATCACTTTTATGTACGCCTTGAAGATGAAATGAAATGACAGAAATTTATGTACTTAGTTATAGTACATTTGTATTTTAGTTAAATATTAATTATATATTTTCTTGCTATAAAAAAATAATAAAAAAATTTAAACAGCTGCACAGTTTCAAAAGGTTGTTAATTACCAATAAGGAAAGAAAGTTATTTTGCTAGTAATACTCAATAAAATTAAGAGAGATGGACTAGTAAAATCTACTAGTAAACTGTGTTTTCCTGAAGTAGACTTCACTAAAATATTTGTGACGATTTTATGACAGAATTCATTAATGTTGCCTATTTCGAAAAATAATATGCCGCAGATATATTTTTTCTTATAGTCATGATATTAACTGTCAGCAGTGGGGAAGCACATATATACATCCCGCCACATGCCCTTGGTCAATTTAGTTAAAACTCTTAGTCCAAAATCGTACTATATATATCAATTTTCAGAAGGTCGGGAGTTTTGGCATAACTGATAAAATTATTATCACATATTTAAAAAGTTACGGATTTGAGACGCAAAAACTGACTTATAAAAATAAATGGTAAAACTGCATACAATAGACCTTTGTGATTCAGACCTTATTCGGAACCGCACATAATATGAGCTTAGAGTATCGGAGTGCCCTACATATATCAAATTTCAATCATTCTTAGCGAAATTTTTCGTTTTACCAATGGTTGTTGGTCCATATAAGTTAATCCTGATATTTTGCTGAGGGTCTATCAGAAATAACATATTTATTTTTCTTAAGGTAGGAATAAGGTCTGCGTATACATTATCCTTCACAAATACTATTTATCAAATTATATTAGGTATGTTATTATTGTTACTGCAAAAGTAACCATTTTTAAATAATTTTTTACTTCGCATATCTTTTTTACAGATAGGCCACAAAGAGAGAAGAGTTGGTATTTCTTCACCGGAAGGAAAAGAAGGTGCAAAACTGGAAGAAAACCAAATAGAGAAGTGATAGCCAATAAAGGGTATTGGAAATCTACAGGTGTTTATTCAGAGGTTAAATACAATTGCCAAATTGTTGGCTACAAAATGACACTTGATTTTTATGAACAAAATGGAGTAAAATCTCAATGAAAAATGCATGAATATCGACTTGATCGTAAAAGTTCTCCACCTGATGCAAATACCTTTATTGAAAACCAAGAGGTTAGTAATATATTTATTCTTTTGCATAATATATACTGCATAAAGAAATTTTTTGTCATGATCCAGATTTCTCATCATCGAAAGTCGTGATGGCGCCTACTAATGAGAGTAAGGCAAGCCAATCCTTAGCTACAATAACAAGAAGACATCAGAACTTTGAATAATTAAGCAGAAGATAACAATATTTTTTTTACCTGAACATGAATTTCTAATACAACCATTTGAATTTCGACTACCAAGAACTGGTGTCACAGTTTTACAAACAGTCTAAGAGTACTACACATAAAGGTCTGAAAGAAATAAACTCAACACTGTCTCTAGATTGCATGAAAGAAACAGGAGTGTAGATGAAAGGAGACGCCAGGGCCTGCGAATGCCTGTAGGACTACCTCGGGTCGCCTGATGAATAAGATCCAGCAATCTCACTGCGGTCCAAAATCTACAACACTGGGTCTGCACAAAAGAGTGCAAAGTATAGTATCAGCACAACCGACCCCATGTGCTGGTAAGTGCCTAGCCTAACCCCGGCGAAATAATGACGAGGCTAGACCGGACTACCATATAAACATGTGCAGTAATATATATATATATATATATATATATATATATATATATATATATATATATACAATGGGAAAATAACAAGAATAACTATTTTAAATGGGAAGGAGACATGCTTCGGGGATAACAGATAATACAGAAATTCAAGAGAATAATAAGGAACATCAATAAATTATCCCTAACACGGATAAAGAAAATTAAAGCAGACTTCACTGTCTGTACACATCTCGTTGCAGGCGTGCAACCGGATCTCATTTCTCAATGTTTCCGTGATAGGCGTACCACCCGCTCCCATTTCATCAAACCTCATGGTAGGCGTACCACCCACTCCTATTACATTGTATCAACAGTTCTTCCAAATGAAATTTACTCTAATGACTCAACAATTAATACGAATTCACAAGACAACAAGTACACATTAATTATGATTCACTGAGAAAAATAAATAATGACAAGTAGCAATTAATTATGGACTTTAAGGAGCAATTAGGAAATTTAGTATTTAATGTGTCGAATGTCGAGTAGCAATTAAGTCACATAATCATGTAGCAATTATGGCATAAATTCAAGACATGACGTTGCACAAGGATACTTTCACTCAATTATACAAGTAACACAATAAAGGGAGATGTTAACACAAAGAATCACAGTCATAGTGGAATAAGACAATAAAATGCACTTGAACTGATAATAATAAGAAATCATAACAAATGGCAATAGGTGCACGGAATCACCCTTCGTGTTTTAACTCTCATCCTTACCAAGTAATGATATGATAAAATGTGCACGGCATCACTCTTCGTGATTTTACTCCCTTCCTCACATATAATTAATAGAATCGGTACTGAATGGTACATCGTGCGGCACGACATCACCCTTCGTGCTTCACCTCACATAATGATGGCGCGAAATGATCGTTTGTGCATTAACACTCATATCATGGCACGAAATGATGTGCATCAGTATTCAAATCATGGCACGGAATGTTCCTTCGTGCTTTAGCATATTCTCATCATAATCATGCACGGCATCACCCTTCGTGCTTTATCACTCTTCCTAACCTAAACCACAATCACAAACACTGGGGCGAGGGAATGACAACAATCATAGGGATCCCGGCAAGGGAAACTCAAGTTACAATTAAATCCCGGCAAGGGAGCAACAACAACAATAACTTTCCATTACACGAAAACAACCCGGTAAGAGTGCAATTAATGATCTTTCCATTTCCTTTTATTTCCTACATATTCTTTCCATTACCACTCGAGCAAATGCTCAAACAAGTACAACATTTCATAAGCTCTTCAATTCATCATATAACATGAGCCAATGCTCTTTCATATTTCAATTCATGATCCTTTCCTCGTATATTTCACAACAAGTAGAATTTATCTTTAAAGGAAGAAATGTACATCATCACTCAAATATCTACAATTCATCGACTCACAGCCATGCTAGACACCAACGTATAGATACTCGTCACCGTGTCTATACGTCGTACTCCATATAAAACAAGTAGCAAATAGGACTCAACTCCTAATCCCTCAAGCTAGAGTTAGACTGGACACTTTCCTTGATGCCTTGAACTCAACTCAAGCCTCAACTATAGTTTTACCCCGTGATTCCACCTCCAACCCGCTCGAATCTAGTCACAAGTCACTTAATTACTTTAATAAACACTAAATGAATCAGTTTGAATGCATAAAATGAATTTCCAAAGTTTTATCCAAAAAGTCCAAAAAAATGCCCCCGGGCCCACGTGGTCAAAACTCGAGATTCGAACTAAAATCCGGTTATCCATTCCCCCAAGAATCCAATTATGTGATTTATTTTGAAATCGGACCTCAATTGAGGTCTAACTCCCAATTTTGGCGAAACTCTAGGTCCTACCCAGTATACACAAATTTTCCCATTAAATGTTTGATTTAACATTGAAATTATGATAAAAGGTGTTAAGTAATGAAGAAAATGAGTTAGAAATCACTTACCAATCGATTTGAAGAAGAAGAATTGCTTATAAAATCACCTATTATGTTTTGGGTTTTTGAAAAGTGAGAAATAACTGAAAATTCTCTGTATTTTATACTCTCTGACGCGCAAGCTCGGACAGCGCAAAAAGGATCGCGGTTGTGCTGGTGGAACTGAAGACTGCTGGCTCTCTGAAGTTTTCCCTGCGGACCGCGCTAAGGCGACCGCGGCCGTGCAGCACACACCGCAGACCGCGTTAAGGCTACCGCGGGCGTGCTGGATCCTGCAACTTTTCCTGTCTTGCATTATCTGGTGTTTTTATGTCTACGACCACCTGGAACAAACTCGAAACTCACCCGATCCCTCGGGGCTCTGAACCAAACGTATGCACAACCTCAAGTACACCCTACGAACTTATCAACGCGATCATATCGCCAAATAATATCATATACATCGAATCAGCCTCAAAGCTCATCATTCCTTCTCAAATTTTTTTCATATGACATAAAATTCCCATTTCGGGTTTGAAACACGTCAAACGAGGTTCGTTCTCAATCAAACTTTACAGAAAGCGCTTAAATCACAAATAAGACTTGTACCAGATGTCGGAATCAAAATACGAGCCCGATACCATAGTCTTCTGATCAAATCCCTTTTCCATTTTCCTTAATTAATTCAAGAAAAACATTTAATTGGGACCTCGAAATTCGATTCCGGACGTACGTCTAAGTCCCATATTTTTCTATGGACCCTCCGGGACCGTCAAATCACGGGTCCGGGTCGTTTATCCAAAATGTTTACCAAAGTCAATATTAATCATATTAATATCAAAATTCATCGTTTTTCTCAAAAAATTCATAATTAAGCTTTCTGGCTACGCACCCGGACTGCGCATGCAAATCGAGGCAACCCTCAACGAGGTTTTCGAGGCTTCGAAGATACAAAATAAGTAAGAGCACAGATGATGACCCTTTAGATCGTCACATTTTTATTCTATTATGTCACCTAATATAATATATCATGTATCATTACATTGCTTTATTTTCAAGATTACAATTTTTTTTGTCAAAGTCTTCTTACCTATAGATATCATTTGGATGACTTGATAGAGTAAATTCTTTTTTATACAAATAGTGTATATAAATTAAACTCATTTATATTAGTTGGGTTTAAACAATCATGTAGCTCACTTAGTGATAGAAAGATGATTTACTATAATGATTCGGTTTCATTTCATTTGATACAATTATTTTTTAGTATGTTTAAACAGAAAAGTCACCTTTTTGTATTTGGAAACAATATAATTTTGAACTTCCTATTTGCATGTAGTGACATATTATTATAGCTACAAAAAAAATTATATTCTTAGTATGTCGCCATAAATTTCAAAAACAAAATTTCTTAAATATCATATCTAGTCAAACATAGTTACATAAAATGAGATATAAAAGTGTGTCTGCACACATGGAGACACATATTCTCATGCATATGTGTGCATGTGTGTGTATGTGTGCGGGTGTTGAATTACATATTGTTAGTTTTGTAGTATTTCTTATGCATAAATAAAGAAGAATGATATTCTTACATTTGTTTTTTTTCCCCTTGAACTGTGTGTAGTTGGACAAATATGTGTTGTACCAGATTTATATCATGAACACTAAGGCTAAGAACGTCAACAGAAGAAGCAAGAGAGAAAACAATAGTGAAGATTTGACAACAGAAGATGATGAGTTTATGAATTCTCTCAACAATGATAACATTTTTGAAGATACTGATTCGACAGAACTCAGTAACTACAGCTCAATCTTGCCCGAGATCATGAACATGTATCCTTACGTAGCAAAAATGGAGCATGAAAATACTATAGGTTTCAAGAATAACATGGAGTTTGGCGATCAATTTATCCAGGAAATTGTAAGATATATGGATTTATATCTAGATATATGGACTTATATCTATACACATATGAACAATACATGAATAATTATATGTTATGTGCTATCTTAAGGTTTGGCCTAATTATGTGGTCTTATGGACATTATGTTAAGGGGGCCAATGTATTGTCATACTAAAGTGTAGGACTAATGTGTAGATACCCAAAAGTGTAACCTTAGTTTATGATGGGCTAACTAAGGTTACATATGTAACTATGGTTACATGAATGCTTGTGACTCTTGGGTTTGTAACTCTTGCAAGACAAAACTCAAGACATAACTTTTGTCTTGTAACTCTTGTCTCTTGGGTTATGTAACTCCTAGAGTTATAAAGTGGGGTTATGGTTCCCATTCTTTAACAAGACAAGTTCTTTCTCTATCCATTGAAGTAAGAACCATTTGTCCATTGTCTTGCAAATAGAGTGGAAAACCATAAGCCAAAACCTTGATCATTGTCATAATACTATTTTGTAAACCTTTCATATATTGTTATTGTTGAGGATTCATTCTTGTGGTAACATACAAACCACAAGTCATTCTTGAAGAAATAATCAAGAGGTTCAAAAGCTCAAGGACAATCATCAAGAAGGAGGCTCAACTTTTCCACATATGGATTCAGGTTAGCTTCCGCTCATGTAGTTGTAAATCCGATTATTCAAATGAAGGTTGTTGTCTTTAGTAGGAATCATAATCCTAACAATTGGTATCAGAGCCACCCTTCATTTTGGATAATTTGGATGATCATAAGGTTTATGTTATTTAAGAAATCATGTTTAAGTTTACTTAGAACTTTGTTCAAGAATTTCTACCATGAAATAGCATGATCTTATGATTGTTATGATGATGATGTATTTGTTTATTATATCATTGATTCAGCATGATTTTAGTAGGTTGACAACATGTTTATTATTTTTAAGATCCATGTTGAAAATCATGTGTTATTCAGAAATTTTTTTTTGTCACAACTAGTCAGACAATCGATTGTCAGGCTAGACAATCGATTGTCTGAATCGTTTAAAATTCTGGCAGTTAACTTTTGTGAGTTGAAACGTTTCCAGACTGAAAAATTTTTCCAGAAAAAATTCAAACAATCGATTGTCTAGCCTGACAATCGATTGTTGGATGATCCACACTTAGAAAAATTTTTCCTTGTCAATTACAGAGACTTAAGTTTTTCAGGAAAAACCAAACAATCGATTGTCTGGTTTGACAATCGATTGTCTGGTCTAAAGACAGTATTTTTCAGAAAACGTCAAACAATCGATTGTCTGTTTTGACAATCGATTGTCTGTCCCAAATGACTTAGAAAAATTTTTCCTCGTGACTTCCAGTGACTTAAAAAATTCAGAAAATGTCAGACAATCGATTGTCTGTTTTGACAATCGATTGTCTGGTCCAGTAATGTTTAAGAAAAATGTTTCAACTCTCTTAAGTTTCAGTGAATGTTAATTGTTTAATAGTCCATCAATTCTTATATATCTAGAATTGTCCTATCAAGCAATCAACAATTAATATTCAAGTGTTACACATCTAATCTTGTAACACATTAAGTTGAGATTCATAAAATGGCTTAAGGAACTAAGATTTATAGCATCTTATATTTTAGTTTTTCAATTGAAGCATTAAGTTGCCAAAGTAACCTCTATTGTGTAGATTGATTAATTTTAAAATATGAGATGACTGTGGATGTTAGTCTTCCATGCGTTTAACATCGGCCCAAAGGAAGGTGTTATTTGGCAGGAATTCGAACATTCTTGTGGTGGTAAATATGAGACGATTATTTGGTTTTCCATGTGAATATTAAATCGGCCCAAAGGAAGGTTTAATGTTTGACAGGAGTTTATTGTCTATGTTTGATCACTACACCAAGAGTACCACTTGCAAGTTATTTTTCTGTCCAAAGACTAAAAGCAATGTTGTGCTAGGTATCTTGTAATGGGAATTGCCTAATTTTGAATCTATAAAGTTAAAGTTCAAGTTTATGTAAGCATGTATTTAGTAATCCTTTTGTTCTATTTTCAGTAAACTCTTCTGCTTCTACGATCTCTGCCAACATCAATAGCATCCCTGTGCTTAACGGCACTAATTTTAAGGAATGGAAAGAGAACGTCATGATCGTTCTCGGTTGCATGGATCTTGACTTAGCACTTCGGACCGAGCAACCTACTCCTCTTGAGGATACATCCTCTCCTAATGAAAAGAGAGCGATGGAGAAGTGGGAACGCTCGAATCGCTTGAGTCTAATGATCATGAAGCGTGCAATCCCAGAATCATTCAGGGGCACTATGAATGATGAACCCAATGCCAAAGTTTTCCTTGAAAACCTCGAACAGCGTTTTATTCAAAACGAAAAGGCGGAAACAAGTACACTATTGAGTAAACTTGTTTCCATGAGGTATAAGGGCAAGGGAAACATTAGGGAGTACATTATGGAAATGTCTCATCTTGCTTCGAAACTAAAGTCACTCAAGCTGGATTTACCTGAGGAACTGCTTGTGTACTTTGTTTTGATATCTCTTCCTGCACACTTTAATCAGTTTAAGGTCAGTTATAACTGCCTGAAGGAGAAATGGTCTCTTAACGAGCTCATTTCACATTGTGTGCAAGAAGAGGAAAGGATAAAGCTAGATAAGACAGAAAGTGCTCATTTGGCATCCTCTTCTAAGGAAACTAAGAAGAGGAAGGGTAAGGAAGTTGCAGTTGCAAAGCCCAAGAATAAGCAACATAAGGAACCTAAGGTTGAAATCACTGCATTAGGTTGCTTCTTCTGTAAGGGGACTAACCATGTGAAGAAGGACTGTACTAAGTACCATGCCTGGCGTGCGAAAAAAGGTACATTTCTTTCTCTTGTTTGTTCTGAAGTTAATTTAATTTCAGTACCTAAGGATACTTGGTGGGTAGATTCTGCTGCTACTACTCATATAAGTATATCAATGCAGGGTTGCCTGAACTGCCGAAAACCAAATGATGGTGAAAGATACATCTATGTGGGTGACCGCAAGAAGGTGCCAGTTGAAGCTATTGGCAAATTTAGGCTGTTATTTAATACTGGTTTTCATGTAGATTTGAATGAGACTTTTGTTGTACCGTCTTTTAGATGGAATTTAATTTCAGTTCCCCAATTGTACATATCCGGTTATAAATGTACATTTCGGGACAATAAAGTTAGTCTCTTTCGGAATTCAAATCTTATTGGTACTGGTGTTTTATCAACATTTGATAGCTTATATTTGGTTGATACAATAACTTCAAATAAAGAAACTTTGCATACAAGTTTAATGGTACCAAAAGTTAACTAATGAGAATTCTATTTCACTCTGGCATAAACGTTTGGGTCATATATCCATTCAAAGAATTCAGAAACTCGTGTCAGAAGGAATTCTTAATTCTCTTGATTCCTCAAATTCGGAAATTTTGTATTGAGTGTATCAAGGGAAAACAAACAAACAAGAACTAGATTAGGTGCTAAGAGGGCTTCGGACGTCTTAGAATTGATACATACGGATATTTGTGGGCCATTTCCTACTCCTTGTCGGAATGGTCAACAATACTTTATCACATTCATAGACGATTACTCTCGTTATGGGTACCTATATCTTATTCATGAAAAGTCCCAATCCATTTTAAAAACCGTAACTTATATTCTTAATAGAGTTCCAACTAAAGCTACAATCAAAACCCCTTATGAACTTTGGACTGGGCATAAACCCAGTATTCGGCATTTACACATTTGGGGTTGTCCAGCTGAGGCAAGGCCTTATAGGCCAACTGAAAAGAAACTGGACGCTAAGACAGTTAGTAGCTATTTTGTTGGATATTCTGAAAAATCCAGGGGTTTTAAGTTTTATGATCCCACATCACGAACTATTTTTGAAACGGGAAATGCTAGGTTCTTTGAGGATATTGAGTTTGGGGGGTGGGGAGATAAAGTTGTTAAAGATTTTGTCTTTGAGGAAGAACATGTGTCTTTACCTCAAATTGTTGATCTTGGTCTTACTGACTCGGATCATACAACTCCGGTTCAAGACAATCTCGAAAATCTCCCTCATCAGGAACCTGATATAACTAATGTAAATCAAACTCAACAACCTCAAGAAACTGAAATGCCATTAAGGAGATCTACTAGAGAGAGGAGAAATGCAATTTCGAATGATTATTATGTATTTCTCCAAGAACAAGAAAATGATGTTGGACTTGAGGAAGATGATCCAATCAACTTCAGTCAAGTCATTAAGTGTTCTAACTCTCAAAAGTGGATTGATGCCATGAATGATGAGATGAAGTCTATGAGCGATAATGACGTTTGGGAGCTTGTTACATTGCCCGAAGGTACGAAATCTATTGGTTGTAAATGGATTTTTAAAACCAAAAGGGATTCAGGGGGCAATGTTATTAAGTACAAAGCTCGTCTTGTCGCAAAAGGCTACACTCAGAAAGAAGGCATTGATTATAAAGAGACTTTCTCTCCAGTTTCATCGAAAGACTCTTTCCGGACTATAATGGCATTAGTAGCACATTTTGATCTTGAGCTTCATCAAATGGATGTTAAGACTGCTTTTCTCAATGGTGACATTGAGGAAACAATTTATATGGTGCAACCTGAAAACTTTGTTTCGGATGAATCAAAGAAAAAGGTTTGCAAATCAAAGAAATCCATCTATGGGCTCAAGCAAGCTTCTCGTCAATGGTATTATAAGTTTCATGCAGTCATTACATCTTTTGGTTTTGAATCGAATATTGCTGATGACTGTATATACCATGAGTTCAGTGGGAGGAAGTATATTTTTCTGGTTTTATATGTCGATGACATACTGCTTGCCTGTAACGATAGAGCATTATTACTTGAAACTAAGAAATTTCTTTCAAAGAAATTTGAAATGAAAGATCTTGGTGAAGCTTCTTTTGTATTAGGAATTCAGATTCTTAGAGATCGCTCCAAAGGCGTTCTCGGTCTGTCACAAAAGGGCTATATCGATAAGGTTCTGAAAAGATTTGGCATGCAGGATTGTAAACCATTCAACACCCCTGTTGCTAAGGGAGACAAATTTAGTCTCAAACAGTGCCCAGACAGTACTTATGAAATTTCGGAAATGCAGAAGACGCCTTATGCTTCGGCGGTAGGTAGTCTGATGTATGCTCAGGTATGTACACGACCTGATATAGTATACATCGTTGGGATGTTAGGCAGATATCTAAGCAATCCGGGTATGGACCATTGGTAGGCAGCCAAAAGGGTCATGAGGAACATACATAGAACAAAGGATTACATGCTTACATATCGGAGTTCGGACCAGTTTGAGATCATCAGGTATACCGACTCCAATTTTGCCATTTATGCTAATAACATATGTAACCATGGTTGCATATGTTAATAACAACAGTAGTTTGACGAAAGCAAAACATAAGGACGTCAAATTTCGGGTTGTTAAAGAAAGAGTACAAAATGGACAATTGTGCATTAAGTACATAAGTACAAACTCCATGCTTGCGGATCCGCTAACTAAGGGATTGACACCAAAAGTTTTTCATGAGCATGTTGCTTGTATGGGTGTCAAATCAGATAAGGATTATGTATTTTAGTGGGAGTTTTGTATTGCACATTTTTGTAATTGTTCATTATATTCAGAAATTCAGTAATTCAGTTATATCTGCAGATATTCAGTTTTAAAGTTTATTGTACTCTTACAGTTTTTGTTTGATCTCAATTAAGTGAACCAGTTGGTAAATAGACATACTATTGACCACACTTTATGTTATTTCCATGCTACATACCCACACTTGATCCATGTCGTTGGTTATATTGATATACGTGATCTATGATTGGTTCTAGTTACGAATGAGTAACGACGAGCCCTTAGGTCCTATGTTGGTATGATTGATGGACCGGATTGTTCATGACAATTTTATTGTGATAGCAATTTTGCGCAACTAAGGTTTGTAACTTATAATATCAAGGATTGTACATATGTTTATATATCTCGTCCAAGTGGGAGATTGTAAGATATATGGATTTATATCTAGATATATGGACTTATATCTATACACATATGAACAATACATGAATAATTATATGTTATGTGTTATCTTAAGGTTTGGCCTAATTATGTGGTCTTATGGACATTATGTTAAGGGGGCCAATGTATTGTCATACTAAAGTGTAGGACTAATGTGTAGATACCCAAAAGTGTAACCTTAGTTTATGATGGGCTAACTAAGGTTACATATGTAACTATGGTTACATGAATGCTTGTGACTCTTGGGTTTGTAACTCTTGCAAGACATAACTCAAGACATAACTTTTGTCTTGTAACTCTTGTCTCTTGGGTTATGTAACTCCTAGAGTTATAAAGTGGGGTTATGGTTCCCATTCTTTAACAAGACAAGTTCTTTCTCTACCCATTGAAGTAAGAACCATTTGTCCATTGTCTTGCAAATAGAGTGGAAAACCATAAGCCAAAACCTTGATCATTGTCATAATACTATTTTGTAAACCTTTCATATATTGTTATTGTTGAGGATTCATTCTTGTGGTAACATACAAACCACAAGTCATTCTTGAAGAAATAATCAAGAGGTTCAAAAGCTCAAGGACAATCATCAAGAAGGAGGCTCAACTTTTCCACATATGGATTCAGGTTAGCTTCCGCTCATGTAGTTGTAAATCCGATTATTCAAATGAAGGTTGTTGTCTTTAGTAGGAATCATAATCCTAACAGAAATTACTCCTAATTTCTTGTCATCAAGTAACTATGATTCACCCCCGATCTTGCGTGAACATAAAATGCTCTATGCATCGAGTTGCTAAAGTAATTATGATCAAATTTCAAATTTTGGTGATGGCAATTTTCATGGCTTCCAGGGTTTTGATGAGCTTGGTGCAATGATAAAACATTTGGTTCCAGAGATGAAAAATGAAAAGAGCACATAGTGTTACTTTTTTCTCTAGGCTAATTAACATACTTTTCTTAGCACATGTTATTAAACTAATAGTGATAAAACACTAGTATTAGTATTAGTATTAGTATTATTTTTCTTTGGTTTTATTATCATTACTGTTTGTTATGTTATTACTATTTTTTTCATAGTCGGGAATCTATCGAAAGCAGCATGTATACCTTCACAAGGTAAATGTAAGATTTGCGTTCACACTATTTTCTAAACTTGAGAACTTTAACGTAGCTGATAATATAAAGTTGTTGTCATGTGATAAGGAGGTCACGGATTTAAGCCGTGGAAATAACCTCTTGCAAATAGGATAAGATTGCGGATAATAGACCCTTATAGTCCAATCTTTTTTCGAATCTTGTATATAATAGGAGCTTAGTGCACCGAACTTGCTGTTATTGTTATTGTTTAAAGAAGTACGAGATCTTAAGCCACTACAAGGCCAAGAGTGGGGTACACCCATCTTCTCCTTTCTTTTCTTTTCGTTTTGTTTTTGTTTTTTATTTGAAAGTGAATTATTTCATACTCGTATGTCTAAAGTTCACATATTATGATTTTGGGTCTGAATTTCTTATTTCCAAAAAGCTAAGTGAAATTCAAACTCAGAGCTGAAATTTTATACTACTATTAATGTTATGCAATCAGATCTCAGGTCTGAACTTCTCATTTCTGAAAAGTGAACTTCAGACTCGGAACTACTTTGACTATTGGCTACCAGCTGCCATATTATTTTGGGCTACATTTGCAAAACAAATTTCTTGGCTAGAGGTAACGAGTTGTACTTTTGTGTCATTTTTTAATAATAGAAAGTTGATGGGTGTACAGGTTTTTGTTGATGGCCCGTTCTAGGCCCAAAGACATTGTTTTGGGCTCAAAATTAGTCAAATCTTGTAGGAATTTTAGGGGATTTGTATCTATACTTATTTTTTGAGTCACGTTTTAATTTGTGTCTGTTTTGTAAAAAAATACAAGTATACTTACTTTTTCGCATAACTTCAGCATACGGGGCTGTAGTAGCAAAGGCAATCACGCAAAACTCCAGCATTCTAGTGGACGGGCCTGAAGTAGCAAGTATGCTGAACCAAGTGCGATGAAGTTTTTGTTCGTAATTGTTGAACTTAAGAATAGTAGCTGAAGTTTTATTCTCTATTTGCTGAAGTTTTTGTTTATAATTGCTGAACTTAAGCAAAGTAGCTGAAGTTTTGTTCTCTATTTGCTGAAGTTTTTGTTTGTAATGGTTGAACTTAAGCATAGTGGTTGAAGTTTTATTCTCTATTTCCTGAAGTTTATATTTGTAATTGCACTAAATAAGCTGACCTTTTTTTGTCCTGTAATCATTAGTTTTGTTAGTAAGCTTTTTGTAAAACTTCAGCAGAAAATGCTGAAGTTATTTAGTTTATTTATAAAAACATCAGCACTAAATAAGCTGAAGTTTTTTGTCCTGGATAAGCTTTTTCTAAAACTTCAGCAGAAGATACTGAAGTTATTTAGTTCATTTGTAAAAATTTCAGCACTTAAAGTTGAAATTTTTGTCCTGGATTCATTAGTTTTGTTGTAAAGTTTTTTCAAAAACATCAGTAGAAGATGATAAAGTTATTTAGTTCATTTGTAAAAACCTCAGCACTATATAAGCTGAAGTTTTTGAAAAAAAATTCTAACATACTAGATAAATAATCAGATTGCTAACAGTATCTAAATCATAAATTTTGGAAATAATAAATATGAAAAAAATAAAATTATCATTATCTACTAACTTACGTACGTGAAAATATTCACGAATTATTGTCTACTAACTTACGTAATTATTTATATTTTATTTATAAATAATATAATAAACATATTTATGGTAATTACCCCATAAATTGAGGTTTCATAGCAGCGCCAACAGAAGAAGAAGAAGAAGAAGAAGAAGAAGAAGAAGAAGAAGAAGAAGAAGAAGAAGAAGAAGAAGAAGAAGAAGAAGAAGAAGAAGAAGAAGAAGAAGAAAACGAATGAGAAAAAAGATGAGGAGAAAGGGAGATGAAGTTGTTTAGTGGGTATAAGTTAAAACTTCTTTAAATAAATGGGTATAGATTAAATGGGTGCGACCAAACACTATTAGAAATTCGGAAACAACGACGATGAAAAGCGACCAAACTTGGTCACTTATTAGACAAAAAGCGACCATAAAGCGACCAAACATGCTTGGACGATATTAAGGTGGTCCCTTTACCTTAGGGACCAAAGTTGGTTGCTAATTAACGATAAACCTTGGTCTCTCATGTAAAAGGACCAAATTTTTCAGGTAAAGAAAATAGCGACCAACTTTGGTCGCTACATTATTTTAATATTATAATTTTGGCGACCAAAGTTGGTCTCTTTATGTAAATTATATTTTTTTATTTATTATTAATCATAAAATAGCGACCAACTTTGATCTGTAAAAGAAATTCTATTTTAAAATCGGGAAAATAGCGACCAAAGTTGGTCGCTAAACTATAAATATTTTTAATTTTTTTTAAAAATAATCGACCAAAGTTGGTCGCTAACTTCATGTATTAATTTTTTTTAGCAATAAGCGACCAACTTTGGTCGCTATATTTCCATAAATTGGTAATATTTTGGGAAAAAGCGACCAAAGTTGGTCATTTTTTGTGAAATCTGAGTTATATAGCAACAAACCTTGGTCGTTATTTCCCAGAAAATTATTTTTTTAATAGAAATGCGACCAAAGTTGGTCGCTTTTCTTGGTATTTGCTGGCAGGAACTGCTTGTTTTGGCAGCTACACCACCTGTCGGCTTATCAAAACTCCTAAATAGGTATTTTATGCCAACAACAACAACAAGCAAGCAACAACAACAACAACACAATAACAACATTATAACAAATAAAATATAAAGTTAAATAGAACTTTATACTTTAAGCTAACCAAACTAATAACTTAACTGTTATTACAAAACCATTCGATAATGATCGTATTTGTCTAGTATAAACTAATAAGTTCAAAGATTGTTCTATACATTATTATCATCACCGTCTGATGAACTTTCTTCACCATGACGGTATCCAGAATGGGCTATTTGTGGAAGATGGGAAGAACAATCACGGAGAGGATGGGAGGAACGAGCACGGGGAAGGCGAGCCTCTGGCGATGACTCGTGAGACCGGGGAATCGGAAAACTGCCAGAAGCTAGGAGATATTTGAACTGCTCTTGCAAGCCCTTGTACTGAGCTTGTATGTCAGAGTACTGCATATCTCTAAGCCTTTCTCTCTCCTTGGCAGCTTTCAGCTCGGATGTGAGCTTTGCCACAATCTCCCACATAAAGGAGAGGCTCTCCCCATCAAGTCGCTCGGCTTGGGAGAAAGTCCCTATTCCTTGCATTCCACACTTATAGTGATGGAATTTTTATAAGAAAGCTCGTATACCTTCCTCCATTTTGGACCAGCAGCCGCATGCGTCCATATTTTCTCAGCATCCTCGTCCGATAGTTGAATTGGTGCGCTCGACTCATTACGTGGCTGACTGCGTATGAATTGCTCTACTTTAGCTGTGAAGCGGCCCTATAAGAAAAATTACATTGAATTACTATTTCAAGACTTATATAAAAGTAAATCAAAATTCTTAATGAAAAGTGAAAACTTACATGTACAGTCGAGGCTCGGCCCTCGACCCGCCTTTCTTAGTTCATCTCTTTCTTCTTCTTTACAATATGAGTCTCCTTGAAGAGCTCATCTTGGTTCATCGGATGCCGCAAACTTTTTTCCTGAAAACTCATAAATTTTAGTTAATAAACAAAATACATATACTTTGAATATTAAAATAAATTAGGCAATTACGTATCATTCTTCGTTTTATCGTCCCTAGGCTGATCGCACCTCCAGTGTGCAAGGATCCTCCCTTCTCAGATGTTTGGGCTTTCTTTCCTTTTTCGCTCTTCTGTAAGAACCCTACGGTAAGCCATTGCCTTTGCAAATCATCCCATATATTCTGAAGCAACCATTTAGGCTTCCGGTTCAACTGCCTAGCTTTGGAGAAACAATGGGACAATCGCTTTCGAGCTATTAGATGGAAATTTGCAGCCATTTCCATGCTGTAGCAGTGTTCCCATACACACTTGCTCTGTATTTCAAAAGTCGAGTATTTATATGGAAATATCATATTTAGATGGAAATATCATAAAAGCTATAGTCGATATATTATACTTAGCTTTTATTATCTAATAATTATTCAAAATTGAAGTGCATTAACTGCTTATAATATAGTATATTAGTGAATTAGCTAATATATATATATATATATATATATATATATATATATATATATATATATATATAATAAAAGCTAAGTATTAATGCGCTTAACTTGTGATTACTTATGTATTAACGCACTAAGCTTTTATCGTATATATATAAAAGCAATATTCGTGTCACGGCCCTAGTTCACTCTCCATGAACATGTCGTGATGGCACCTAGTTCCTACAACTAGGTAAGCCTAACAAGCGAAAATTAATATAACTGCGGAAACATTTAATTAAATTAAGCAAAACTAGAAGAAAAACGGTGTATAAGTGCCACTTGGCATATACAATTCAAAAATAGATGCGGAAGTCTACAACTCAATCCCAAAATCCGGAAACTCACAGGAAATACATGCTAAAGGGAAAATACTATAAATGCTCTTGTCTCCATAATGTCTACATCAAAAGTATGATACAATCTAAACACTACAGATAGAATAAGGAAGGAAACTCTATAGTGTGCAGACGCAGTAAATATACCTCAAGTCTCTGCTAGATCTCTCTGCCTCGATGATAGCGCACATGAGATGAAGTAACTGGATCTACACATGAAAAACATGCACAGAAGAGGCATGAGTACACCACAGCAATACTTAGTAAGTGTCAAGCCTAACCTCGGTCGGGTAGTGACAATGAAGGTTAGGGCCCTACTAAGTAATATAATAAATATGCTAGCAACAATATGAAATAAGAAGAAATAATGGAATCCTACTGTGAATTAAGTCAGATTACACAAATAACAATCAACACACCGAGGGTAAGATAACACAGAGTAAGATAGCTCAATATCAGCACCAATTACGAGGATCTCCCAGGATATCATCCTGCAGTCCATTCCCATGTCAATACCAACAACAAGGATCTCCCAGGATACCATCATGTAGTCCATGTCCACATCAATACCAATAATGGGGATCTCCCAGGATACCGTCATGTAGTCCATTACCATGTCAATATCAATAACGAGGATCTCCCAAGATACCTTCCTGTAGTCTATTTGCATATCAATACCAATAACGAGTATCTCCTAGGATACCGTTCTGTAGTCCATTACCATGTCAATACCAATAAAGAAAATCTCCCAGGATACCGTCTTGTAGTCCATAATATAAACGTGCAGGGAGATATCCCGGGAATCTAACGCGTAATCCAAATATAAATGTGCAGGGGGATCTTTCGGGAATCTAACCCGTAGTCCCAAATATAAATGTGCAATGGGGTCTCCTGGGAATCTAACCAGTAGTCCCAAAGTAAATATGCAGGGGGATCCCCCGAGAATCTAACTTGTAGTCCCAAATATAAATGTGCAGTGGGATATCCCTGGAATCTAACCTGTAATCCCAAATTAAATGCGCAACCACAATTAGAGAATATTCATAAATGAAGTACAACAATACAAACAACATATAGTTCTAGCCTAACATGTCTCATATAGTGCATTTAAGGAAACTAAGTAAGTAGGCAAGTTAAATCAACTAAACATGTCCTTCTAATCTAACACAAGCTATAATTTCAAGTAAGATAAAGCAAGTACGAAAGAAACTCAGTCTCAATATATTAAGTAAAAATCGGAGTTCCAACGATTAGCTCAAGTATGCGCTCGTCACCTCACGTACAAGGCACTTAATTACCAAATAACATATCCTAGGGGAAAGGTCCCCCACAAAGGATTAGATAAGCCACTTACCTAAAACCGGCTCCGATTCAACTTGAAACCACACTTTTGCCATGAGTATCCGACTCCAAATGGGCCAAATCTATTCATTTCAATTATATCTCGTAAATAACATCTCAAGCAACTAATTCTATTATCTAATTTATAGCTAAGACGTAAATTTAGGTAAAATAACCAAAATACCCCTCAGGCCAACGTGGTCAAAATTTGAAGTTCGAACTAAAATCCGGTTACCCATTCCCCCACGAATCCAATTATATGATTAGTTTTGAAATCGGACCTCGGATTGAGGTCCAACCCCCAATTTTAGCAAAACCCTAGGTCCTACCCAATATACTTGAATTTTCTCATTAACATTGTGAGCACGTGATTTTTGCCTCGCTTGAAACGTTCCTATAAATTAGTAAACATGGATTTTCTTTTATTATTTGTATTTTAGGAATAATTATGTGGTTTATGTTTATTTGCATTTTTAGGAATTAATATTTGATTTGTGTTTATTTGCATTTTTCCTTATTAATTGTGTGATTTGTGTTTATTTGCGTCTTAATTTTTGGGAATTTAATTGCATGTGAGTGCATTTTTAATTCACAAAACAAATACAAAAATAATAATAACAGTATTTTATTCATTAGCCCAATTTTAAATTTTTAAATCGAGTTTTGTTAATTTGCTAATTTAATAAGGTTTGGAAAGGTGGCCTTGATCTAAAAGGAAAATTTAGGCCATTTTTACAAGTGAGACCAGCCCAAAGGCACACCTCCAACCAGCCCAATTGCTCCTCAAACCAGTCCATTCATGTCTATGACCAAAACGACGTCGTTTGACGATGTTTGATCCTGGCCGTTTATATCCCTGATCCAACTGCTCAAATTGGGCTTTACATTTTAAATAAAAATGTCCAAAGCTTTGTAATGGCTTCATAGACAAAATGTATCCTCCTCGTACAGTTCAGCCGATAATGTAACGCCGCCCTCGAACAACAACCCCACCGTCCGCCGCCGGCGGAAAGTCTCCAAGCCATACCAAATTAACACCACATACGCATCTCAACCTCCTCTATCCAAATATCCAAGTCTCGGCCCTCGATTCATCTCTGAACTCCTCGAATATTCGAAGAAATGATTGCCCACTCCGCCGTGTTCGGCGGCCCTGCTTCCAATCCCCCCCCCCCCCCCCAATATCATACACGAGGGTCTCCCCATCTTCCCCTTCCCAAATCAAAGACCCATTTCTCTTAAAACAAACCAGAACTACGCGAATTCTAGATCTAAGGTCTCGTTCAAAAAACAAGTCAAACTTTCAAGGTGCCGGCATTTGAATAGGGGTTCCAAATAAGGTTATATGCTTGTTCTTGGAAAGAACAAGCATGCAATATTATTTGGAGACCCAATTCGAGGTCAGTCCAAACGATAAGCCAAACTGTGAGTTTCTCAATTTTTTTCCCTTTGTTTGTTTTTCTTTCTCTTTGCATGAGTAATATGTTTCAATTGCATACTATTCTGTTCTAGTACTTCTTTTGTTTTGATGTGAGTTAGGGTTCTTTGATTGAGGCTTCTGATTTTTGAACATTACAATCATATGGCTTAGTTCGTATTCGATTGTGTGTTTGTTTCGAATTAAATAATCTAGGATTGTTGCTTTTAGTTTTATGTTCTGCTTCTAATTAGTAATTCTAGGAATCCTGAACGTCTATTGTGAATTTTTTAATTGGTAACTTCTGTTCTTTTGTACCATGCTTGATGTAGGCTTAATTTTTAAGTTTATGCACGAGGCCTCAAATTTCTGAAATCCTCTTAATTTTTTATTCTGATTATTGGTTTAAATTCACATGACATGGTTTTGATTATTTGATTTGTTAGCATGACAATTACCACGTTTGTCCATTAATGATAGTAATCTCTTGATTATTTAAGTTTAAGTGTCGATTAATGGCTCACATGTTTTGAAGTATCAATTTCTGAGTTTGAATGATAACCTTTCATGTATTGGACTTGGTTTCTAACTTGATTACTGAGGGTTGATTGGTGTTTGTCCTTGAGTAGTATCATTTGGATTGGTTATAGTTGTTATGATTAGGAAAATTAGTTTTAGGAGTTAGTTTTGGCACCAAATAAATAACTTAAGGGTAGTATAAGGTTCTCCTGCTTAATTCTGATAATTTTAGGGTAATATAGAGTTTTCAATTTGGTTATGGTAATATTAGGAACAAATAAGGGTAGTATAGGTAGTATATAAAGGGTAGAAAAAGGTAGAAGCCTTTAGACCCTTCTAGAAGGGATCCTTAATACAAAATCAGTAGTATTATTGCAGTAACTTGGGAAACAAGTCAAGAAATGAGGGTCCAAATAGGTAAAATCTGAAAAATTGAAGAGGGACCTTTCGTTAAAACAAAATAGTAGTGATGCTCTAGCCTTTGGCTATAAAAAGGGACTAAAATCACTCAAAGGGGGGTGGGACAATCTGAAAAGGAACTCTATAATTTTCCCAGAGTCTGAAGCCTAAAATATATCAAAACTACCTAAATACTAGCAATTTTACTGTTCCATTGCATATTTTTAGTAGCTTTTGGATCAATTCAATTGCTGAGACAATTTTGAATCAAATGATATAGAAATAGGTGAATTAGGATTAAAGTGATGCGTGCTACGCTCGATTAGGGTTTTATTTTATTGTTTTATATCCAAGTCTGTGTTTGAAAGTAGGCCATTTGAAATCTACTGTGTTTCAACTTGGTTTTGGAGAATAAATTTGGGTTGCTGAATTGTTTTATTCATTTGGATTGCTATAACTTCAATGCTGGTGTTTAAATTTGTTGTTGACCTCCCTTCCTTCTATTTTGCATTCAATTTTCAAGTACATATTCTAACTTTTCCATATGTAAAAGTGGATCTGAAGATGGAATGGAAAGCCTATTTTCTCAATTTTTGTTCGTTAGTTTCAGTTTTAGCCTGTTTTTATTTGAGGTGTATACTTGGACATTGAACATTTAATTCGAATAAGGCAGAATAGTATAATGTGTAGATGTGAGGTATAGAAATGTTGTATAATATGTTGTTCGAATAGTATGAGGTGAACTTGCTAAGTTAGTTTTATTTGAGTAGGTGAGGTGTAGAAATGTTGTTTAATATGTTGTTCGAATAGTATGAGGTGAACTTGCTAAGTTAGTTTTAGTTAAGTAGATGTATAGTGGAGAAGTACTGTTTAATATGTTGTTCATTTAATAAGTGGGCTTGTAATTGAACTTAGGTGATGTCATTAGTTGACATGTATACCTTGCCCATATGCAAGGATGCCATCTCACATGTTTGGCTCTTTAGAACAGTGTTGAGATTAACATCCGTGCTAAGTGACTTTTATTTGCCTTTGAATTTGCGATCAATCAACTATGGGTCAAGGAATTAGTTCTCAGTCCGATTTGTTTCTCGTTCAGCATGGTTCACCAACCCTGAACAAGGCCTTAATGAGGCCATCAGCCTAAATTAAAAGGATGTCTCGAGCACCAAGGACTGGACCGCCAAGCTGGGCTTCGCTTGAGGCCCAACTATTACATGAACTAAATCCATTTAGATGTAGTATTGACAATGAACCCTTATAGCTGTACGTTACAGTCGTGACAAAAAACAAATAGTTATTTAATCATCCCTTTTAAAATACTGAGTTTAAAATGCTTAGAATTTGAGACGAGCCGTTTAGCGAATTTTCATGGTCTCGTAAAGATAATAAGGAGCTAGTCGCTTTAGGGCACGTCTTTAATAATTTTATCTCCTTAAACACGGGTGCGCATTTATGTGACCCAAATCTAAATCCCAACAAAGTTAAGAATGTGTCAAAAATCATGGGTGCATTAATGCGACGTGGTTCGCTGCACGTTTGACGGCGTTGCAGTTTTCTTTAAAAAAAACAATAATCATAAAAGAGATTTAAAATGCACATAGGTTCATAACTGAATAAATCAGACAATTTAAGCCAAATATAGCAGTTGAGTGACCATGCTAGAACCATGGAACCCGGGAATTCTTAACACCTTCTCCCAGGTTAACAGAATTCCTTACCCGGATTTCTGGTTCGCAGACTGTTAAACAGAGTCATTCTTTCCTTGATTCGGGATTCTAAACAGTGACTTGGGACACCATAAATCTCCTAAGTGGAGACTCTGAAATCTCTTAAATAATTGAATCTCGTTTCAATTGTCCTTTAATTGAAAAAACTCCCTTATCTACGCCCATTCGCAGGGTTGCAGTAGCCAAAAGGAGGTGTGACAAACATCTTCGATTTGATGTTGAAATTATGTTAAAAGGTGCTAAGGAGTGAAGAAAATGAGTTAGAAAACACTTATCAATTGTTTTGAAGAAGAAGTATTGCTTAGGAAATCGCCTCTCATGTTATGATTTTTTGAAAAGTGAGAAATAACTGAAAAATCCCGAGTATTTATACTTTCTGACGTGCCCATCGCGAACTGCGCAAGGATGACCGCGGCCGCGCAAGTGGAACTAAAGGCTGCTGGCTCTCTGAAGCTTGCAGCGCAGACCGCACAAGGATGACCACGGTCGCACTGCTCACACCGCAGACTACGCTAAGGCAGCCGCGGCCACGCAGTGCACACGGCGGACCGCGCTAAAGCGATCTCGCGCGCGGTGGAACCTGCAACTTTTTCCTAACCTGCAATACTGGTGTTTTTAAGTCTAAGACCTCCCGGAACCTACTCGAAACTCACCCGAGCCCTCGGGCTCCAAACCAAATATGCACATAACCTCACAAACATCCTGTGGACTTGTCCGTGCGATCAAATCGCCAATAATAACATCATATACATCGGATAGAGCCTCAAAAAATCATGATTTCTTCCAAATATTCATAAGACATAAAATTCTCATTTCGGATCCGAAACACGTCAAACGACGTCTGTTATCAACCAAACTTTACATATAATACTTCAATCATATATAAGAGTTGTACAGGGCACTAGAACCAAAATACGGGCCCGATACCCTAGTCTTCTAATTAGATTTCGTGTCCATTTTTCTTAATTATTTCCAGAAAACAATTTCACATAAAAATTTATTTCTCGGACTTGGGACCTCGAATTTTATTCCAGGCATACGTTCCAGTCCCATATTTTCCCACAGACCCTCCGGGACCTTGAATCACTGGTCCGGGTCCGTTTACCAAAAATATTGACCAAAGTCAAATTTATTCAATTTAGTATCAAAATTTAGCATTTTTCACACAGAATTCATATTTATGTTTTTTCCGGTTACGCGCTCGGACTGCACACGTAAATCGAGGCAATCTGAGAGGAGGTTTTAAGGCCTCAAAAGTACATAACGGAAAATAAATAAGTGATGACCCAATAGTTCGTCCTCGAACGCACAAAAGAAAGAAGTACCTGAGTTGGGAAAAAGGTGAGAATAATGGCTCCGCATATCAGACTCGGACTCGCAGGTCAATGCCTCAGGAGGCTGACCTCTCCATTGGACACGAACAGAAGGAAATCTCTTGAACCTCAACTGACGAACCTGCCAGTCTAGAATGGCTACCGGCTCCTCCTCATAGGACAAGTCTTTATCCAACTGGACAGTGCCGAAATCTAACACGTGGGCTGAATCGCCATGATACCTCCGAGTATGGATATATGGAAAACTAGATTCACGGTTGATAAGCTAGGCGGTAATGCGAGTCTACAAGTCACCTCCCCACTCTATCAAGAATCTCTAACGGACCAATGTACCTAGGGCTAAGCTTGCCCTTCTTCCCAAATCTCATCATGCCCTTCATCGCCGATACTCGGACCAATATCCGCTCCCCAACCATAAATGCTACATCTCGAACCTTGCGATCTGCGTAACTCTTTTGCCTAGAGTGAGCTGAACGGAACCTATCCTGAATGATCTTGACCTTGTCCAAGGCCTCCTGAACCAAATCTGTACCTAGCAACCGAGCCTCCCCCGGCTCAAACCATCCAACCGGTGATCGACACCGTCAACCATATAAAGCCTCGTAAGGAGCCATCTGGATGCTTGACTGGTAGCTGTTGTTGTATGATAACTTCGCTAATGGCAAGAACTGATCCCAAGACCCTCCAAAATCAATCACACAAGCACGGAGCATGTCCTTAAGGATTTGGATAGTAAGCTCGGACTATTCGTCCTTCTGGGGGTGAAATCTTGTACTCAACTCCACCCGAGTACCCAACTCCTGCTACACGGCCTTCTAGAACCACGATGTAAACTGAGTACCTCTGTCTGAAATAGTAGAAACTGGAATGCCATGAAGTTAGACGATCTTCCGAATATAAATCTCTGCCAACCGCTCTGATGAATAAGTGGTACACACAGGAATGAAGTGAGTGGACTTAGTCAGCCGATCCACAATGACCCAAATGGAATCAAACTTCTTCAAGGTCCGTGGGAGTCCAGCTACAAAATCCATGGTGATGCGCTCCTATTTCCACTCCAGAATCTCTATCTGCTGGAGCAACCCACCCGGTCTCTAGCACACTTCACCTGTTGACAGTTGAGGCATCTAGCTACATATCCAACTATATCCTTCTTTATCTGCCTCCACCAATAGTGCTGCCTCAAGTCCTGATACATCTTCGCGACACCCGGATGGATGGAATACCGCAAACTATAGGCCTCAACTAGAATAAACTCCCGTAGCCCATCAATATTGAACACACAAACACGACCCTGCATCCTCAACACCTCGTCATATCCAATGGTCACATCTCTAGCATCACCACACAGAACCCTTTCCTTAAGGGCAAGCAAATAAGGGTCATCGTATTGTCATCCCCTAATACGATCAAATAAGGAAGACCGGGAAACCACACAAGCTGGAACCCGACTGGGCCCCAAAAGATCTAATATCACAAGCTGACAGGCTAAGGCCTGAATATCCATCGCCATAGGCCTCTCTGAAGCAGGTAAATATGCCAAACTCTCCGCTCGGTGACTCAAGGCATCCGCTACCATATTGTCCTTGTCCGGGTGATACAGAATAGTGATATCATAATCTTTCAGCAACTCTAACCATCTCCTCTAGCGCAAGTTTAGGTCCTTTTGCTTGAACAAGTGCTGTAAACTCCGATGGTAAGTATAAATCTCACAAGGCACACCATACAAATAATTATGCCAGATTTTCAAGGCATGAACAATAACAGCTAACTCAAGGTTGTGGACAGGGTAGTTCTTCTCATATATCTTCAACTGTCTGGACGCGTAGGCAATCACCCTACCATCCAGCGTCAACACCACTACAAGGCTAACTCTCGAGGCATCATAGTAGACAGTATAAGACCCTGAACCGGTAGGCAATATCAAAATTGGGGTTGTAGTCAAAGCTGTCTTAGGCTTCTGAAAGCTCGCCTCATACTCCTCTGTCCATTGAAAAGGGGCACCCTTGTGGGTCAATCTAGTCATAGGGGTCGCAATCAAGGAAAACCCCTCCACGAAATGATGATAGTAGCCCACCAAACCAAGGAAACTACGAATCTCTATAGCAGAGGAGGGCCTGGGCCAACTCTGCATGGCCTCTATCTTCCTCGGATCTACCCCAATGCTATCGCTCAAAATCACATGGCCTAAGAATGCCATTGAATCCAATCAAAACTCACATTTTGAGAACTTCGCATATAACTTCTTATATCTTTGGATCTGAAGCATGGTCCTCAGGTGCTGCTCATGATCTTCCCGAATCTGGGAATACACCAAATATCATCAATAAAAACAATAACTACTGACTCAAAATATGTTCTGAATACACTGTCCGTCAAATGCATTAAAGTTGCTGGGGCGTTGGTCAGCCTAAATGACATAACAAGGAACTCGTAATGACCATACCGAGTCCTGAAGGCAGTCTTCGGGATATCTGGCTCCCGAATCTTCAATTGATTGTACCCTGAATGCAACTCAATCTTAGAAAACACCCTTACACCCTGAAGCTAGTCAAACATATCATCAATACGAGGCAAAGGATAACGGCTCTTCACTGTAACCTTGTTCAACTAGCGATAATCAATGCACATATGCAAAGAACCATCCTTCTTCATCACAAAAAAATAAGAGCACCCCAAGGTGAAACGTTGAGTCGAATAAAACCCTTATCAAGTAATTCCTACAACTGATCCTTCAACTCCTTCAACTTAGGAGGATCCATACGGTATGGAGGAATGAAAATGGGATGAGTGCCTGGAAGCAGTTCAATGCCAAAATCAATGTCTTTATCGGGCAGCATGCCTAGAAAATCAGCTGAAAACACATTGGGATAATCCCGTACTACTGGAACTAAATCGACAGAAGGGATATCCACACTGATATCTCTCACATGGGCTAAATACATTGCATACCCCTTCTCAACCATACGCTGAGCTTTAAGAAAAGAGATAACTCTACTGGGGGTGTGATCTAAAGTACCACTCCACTCAACATGCGGACTACCTGGCATAGCCAGCATCACGGTCTTAGCGTGACAATCAAGAATAGAAAATTGGGGTGACAACCAGTCCATGCCCAAAATAATTTCAAAATCAACCATACCGAGTAACAATAAATCCGCTCTAGTCTCAAAACCACGAATAGTAACTAAACATGATCAATAGACGTGGTCCACAATAATAGAATCTCCCACAGGAGTAGAAACATAGACGGGGGCACTCAAAGAATCCTGAGGCACACCCAAATGAGGAGAAAAATAAGAAGACACATAAGAATAAGTAGATCACGGATCGAATAGAACTGATGCCTCTCTTTGGCAAACCAATATAATACATGTGATAACAGGATCGTAGCAAACAGCCTCAGCACGAGCAGGAAGGGCATAATATCTGGCCTGGCGTCCCCCTTGAGGGTGCCCTCTACCTCCTCGGCCTCCACCCCTAGTTGGCGGAGCGGGTGGGGCGGCAACTGGGGTTGTAACCATAGCCTGAGAGCTCTGCGGGGCAGGCTGTGGCCGAGCAGTCTGTGAAGATGCACCCTTACCCAGTCTGGGACCGACCCTAACCATATGGCTTGTATCACTACACTCAAAAAAAGCTCTGGAAGCTTGAGGTGCATAGTAAGGCTCCTGAGGTGTAAGTGGATCTGGAGCACTACTGGCTACTAGGAGATCTCAATGAACAGAGCGACCCACAAAACCTCTACCATGTCGACCTGTTGTTGGGGTACGGACACCAGAACAGTGGCTCGCTCTCGAGACCTCTAGGCCCCTCTCTCCTCTCGCCCTCTAGCGTGCATACTCTCGATCCTCCTAGCAATGCTCACCCTGATAATAAGGAATGTCAATCTCCAATTCTCGAGCCATGCTAGATCTGATAGGTGGGATAAGATCCTCAGTGAACCTGCGAACTCTCTTGCGGACTGTAGCAACCAAATCTGGTGCATGCCTGGCCAATCTGATGTAATGGATGGCATACTCTGAAACTCTCATAGCATCCTAGTGCAAATGCTCAAACTCTACGCAACATGCGTCCCTGAGACTCTAGGGTACAAACTCTCTCATAAACATATCCAAGAACTAGGTCCAAGTCAGTGAAGCAACCTCGACTGGATTGTCTATCTCATAAGTGTGCCATAAGTCATAGGTGGCTCCTCGAAGCTGAAAGGCAGTAAAGGAAACCCCATTGGACTCTACTATACCCATAGTGCAGAGAATACGGTGTCACTCCTCTAGAAATCCCAAGTCATCATCTGTCACTAGTCCACTGAAAATCGGAGGATCGTACTTTTTGAACCTCTCCAACCTCCGCTGCTCATCCTCAGAAGCAGCTGACCCATCCACGGGCTGAACTGGCATTGCAGGCGGAACATGAATGACCCCTGGAGCCTAGTCAACCTGCATTTGTTGCTCAGGAGTGCAGACGGGGGAGTCTGTGCTCCTCCCCCGGCCTGGGATGTGACCACAGCAAGGGTAAGCAACCCTGCCTGAGCCAAGGTGGTATACATAGACATGAACTGAGCCAACATCTCCTGAAAGGCTGGAGTAGTAATGGCAGTAGTAGGCGTGCCAGGTGCCTGGGCTCCGGCTGGACCTACTGGTAATGCCTCGATGGCAGCTCGCGCAGGTGCTCTGGTTGCACCACGTGCGCGTCCTCGACCTCTACCCCGGCCCCGGCCCCGACCTCTGACGGCTACAATAGGGGGCACAGGTGCCTGATCATCCATAGTAGTGTGTGTCCTTACCATCTGTGAGAAATTAAAAGACAGAAGTTTAGATCTGATGTCAAAATATCGCACGACAAGGAAATAAATGAAGTGAAGATTTTTTCTAATAGTTACATAGTCTCTCGTAGATAAGTACAAACATCTCTGTACCAATCAGGGAGACTCTAATAAATCGACCTGTGTTCCGTGACTCCTATCAACCTAGAGCTCTGATACCAACTTGTCACGACCCTAGTTCACCATCGATGAACATGTCATGATGTCACCTAGTTCCTACAACTAGGTAAGCCTAACAATGTGGAAATTAATACAACTGGCGTAAACATTTAATTAAATTAAGCAAAACTAGAAGAAAATGGTGTATAAGTGCCACTTGGCATATACAATTCAAAAATAGATGCGAAAGACTATAACTCAATCCCAAAACCCGAAAACTCATGGGAAACACAGGCTAAAGGCAAAATACTATAAATGCTCTAATCTCCAGAATGTCTACATCAAAAGTATGATAGAATCTAAACACTACAAATAGAATAAGGAAGGAAACTTTTTGGTCTGCGGACGCTGCAGATATACCTCAAGTCTCTGCTAGATCTCTCCGCCTCGATGATAGTGCGCATGAGATGAAGTACCTGGATCTTCATATGAAAAACATGCGCAGAAGAGGCATAAGTACACCACAGCGGTACTAAGTAAGTGCCAAATCTAACCTCGGTCGAGTAGTGACGACGAAGGTCAGGACCCTACTGAAATTAAGAAATATAATAAAAATGCTAGCAACACTATGAAATAAGCAGAAATAATGGAATACCACTGTGAATTAAGTCAGATTACACAAACAACAATCAACACACCGAGGGTAAGATAACACAGAGTAAGACAACTCAATATCAGCACCAATTCGAGGATCTCCCAGGATACCATCCTGTTGTCCATTCCCATGTCAATACCAACAACGAGGATCTCCCAGGATATCTTCCTGAAGTCCATTTCCATGTCAATACCAATAATGAGGATCTCCCAAGATATCATCTTATAGTCAATTTCCATATCAATACCAATAATGATGATCTCCCAGGATACCGTCCTGTAGTCCATTACCATGTCAATACCAATAACAAGGATCTCCCAGGATATCGTCCTGTAGTCCATAATATAAACGTGCAAGGGGATCTCCCAGGAATCTAACTCGTAGTCGCAAAGTAAATATGCAGGGGGATCACCCGGGAATCTAACCCGTAGTCCCAAATATTAATGTATAGGGGGATATCCCGAGAATCTAACCATAGTCCCAAAGTAAATATGTAGGGAGATCTCCCAGGAATCTAGCCTGTAGTCCCAAATATAAATGTGCAGGGGCATCTCCCTGGAATCTAACCCATAGTCCAAAATTAAATGCGCAACCACAATCAGAGAATAATCAAAAATGAAGTACAACAATACAAACAACAGATAGTTCTAGTCTAACATGTCTCACGTAGTGCAGTTAAGGAAACTTAAGTGTGTAGGCAAGTTAAATCAACTAAACATGTCCTTCTAATCTAACATAGGTTATAATTGCAAGTAAGATAAAGCAAGTACGAAAGAAACTCAATCTCAATATCTTAAGTAAAAACCGGATTTACAATTATTAGCTCAAGTACGCACTCGTCACCTCACGTACAAGGCACTCAATTACCAAATAACATATCCTAGGGGAAAGGTCCCCCAAACAAGGTTAGACAAGCTACTTACCTCATATCGGCTCCGATTCAACTGGAAACCACACTTTGCCACGAGTATCCGACTCCAAATGGCACAAATCTATTCATTTTAATTACATCTCATAAATAACATCTCAAGAAACTAATTCTACTATTTAAGTTACTGCTAATACGAAAAATTAGGTAAAATGACCAAAATACCCATGAGGACAACGTGGTCAAAACCCGAAATCCGAACTAAAATCTAGTTACCTATTCCCCCATGAATTCAATTATATGATTAGTTTTAAAATCGTACCTCGAATTGAGGTCCAACCCCCAATTTAGCAAAACCGTAGGTCCTACCCCATATACCCAAATTTTCCCATTAACAACTTCGATTTGATGTTGAAATTATGTAAAAAGGTATAAGGAGTGGAGAAAATGAGTTAGAAGTCACTTACCAATTGTTTTGAAGAAGAAGAATTGCTTAGAAAATCGCCTCTTATGTTTTGAGTTTTTGAAAAGTGAAAAATAAATTAAAAATTCTATGTCTTTATACTTTCTGACGCGCCCAACGCGGACCGCGCGAGGACGACTGTGGCTGCACTGCTCACACCGTGGACCGCATAAGGCGTCCGCGGCCGAATATCGCACACCGCGAACCATGCTAAGGCGATCGCAGGCGCGCTGGATCCTACGGATATGCACACAACCTCACAAACATCCTACGGACTTGTCTGTACAATCAAATCGCCAAAATAACATCATATACATTGGACCGATCCTCAAAAACTCATAATTTCTTCCAAATTTTTGTAAGATATAAAATTCCCATTTCGGGTCTAAAACAAATTAAATGACGTCCGTTCTCAACCAAACTTTGCAAAAAGTTCTTCAATCATATATAAGACTTGTACCGGGCACCGGAACCAAAATACGAGCCCGATACCCTAGTCTTCTAATCAAATTTCATTTCCATTTTCCTTAATTATTTCTAGAAAACAGTTTCACATAAAAATTTATTTCTCGGACTTGGGACCTCGGAATTCGGTTCCAGGCAAACGCTCTAGTCTCATATTTTCTCACGGACCCTTCGAGACCATCGAATCACGGATTCGGGTTCGTTTACCAAAAACGTTGACCGAAGTCAAATTTATTCAATTTAGTATCAAAGTTTAGCATTTTTCACATAGAATTCATATTTAAGTTTTTCCGGTTATGCACCTAGGACTGTGCACACAAATCGAGGCAGCTCGAGAAGAGGTTTTAAGGCCTCGGAAGTATAGAAGGAAAAATAAATAAGTGATGACCCCATTGGGTTGTCACAATTTGTTATATAAGCTAAATTTGATATAATTCGATATATATAAGCTAAGCTATATTTTATAATAGATATTTAGATGAAAATATCATAAATATAAATAATTATACTCCTTAAAAGAACATTTATACCTTAAATTGATTGAAGATTGCCTCCTTCAGTGAGAATGGAAATTCACTCCAAGTCGCATAAGGACCATCATAAAGCTTTCTGGGGGTTTTTATCATGGTCCTTAAAGTAATATTACTAGGGATGAACCTGCAATTTAATAAAAAACACATATTATCTTAGTAAAACTGTACAAAACAAAAAAAGTAAAAATAACAAATAACACTTACTCGTCACCCTCAGGGACTATGATGATCCTTCCGTATTCATCATAATGCATCTCCTCGTCATTATCACCATTAATTTACGAAGCACGTATATGGGATGCATGTGTGGAAGGTGTAGGGGGTCAGAGCTAGTATCTCGCAGGTGAAGGCCTGCAATAGATGGAGTCCCAGATGAAGATGGCTGTGAGGCTAGGGAATGCGAGCCCTGGGAGTGCGACATAGCTGTATGGGCTGCAAGTGGATGAAACACAGATGGCTGTTACACGAATGGTTGCTGATGGATGCGATCTATGTGGTAGTAAGACAGGTGGACTGTATGTAGGTCGTACAGTTCTGTGGCCCTGTGAAGAAAGACATGGTGCCTGCACGAAGGTGTAGGGCTGGTGATGCGCTGGCAGCTCATAATAGCCCTAGGGTGAAGGCCCAGACATAGGCATAGGCACACGCATTTGTGAAGAGGCAGGAAGGGATTGAGTAGTATCTTCTACCCTCCTCTTTTGTTTCCTAGCCTTTTCTCGACTCCGAGAACCAGTAGGATCATTGTTACCTCGGCCATTGCCTGTCATCTGCATAATAATACATAGTTAGAATGAAACATATAAAGAAAATAGCTATAAACAAGAGTTATTAAAGAAACCAACTTTTTAAAACTCATCGACGTATAGTTCCACATCCGAGAATTCTTCTTCCTCACTAGTTTGAGCTTCATTAATTGATTCTTATTCCTCGTTTTCTATAATTCTTACTTCATCTATATCAAATTCTTCCAATATGTATTCAGGATGTTCCAAATCATTTTTCTAAAACTCCGTCCACTAGTTGGTGAACACTGGAGATATCCTTTTGATATGTAACATCTACCACGTTCTCGACTTCTACCCTACCCACATGCTTAGTTTTTATTACAACCCATCAATAATACTTATTCCGCTGCAATGGATAAGTAGCATAATATACTTGCCTAACATTATGTGCAATTATAAAAGGATCATAGCGATCATACTCCCTCGTATGAAACTTATAACAATTCACAACATACTTAGACATGGTTGTGATCTCAACCCCAGGTCCCCAAGATACACCTTTCAAAAAATGATTTACACCATTATTTGGATCATTTACTTACAAATCATTAAATAAATTCATAAGTTAGCATAACTTGCAAACATTGTTTACCTACATAGAGAATATTTTAAGGAAAAACTTACAAATTGTTTGAATCACGTATCAAATCTCGTATATATCAAATCTCGTATATACAGCATTATGGCCAAATTGATCCACAAAGTGACTGTGACACATCAATATTTTTAGTAGTTGCATTGAGATGTAACACAGTAATTTTTAGATTTTGATAACTACTAAATCAATACTTACTTGAGATATGGTACAACTTCGGGATAATTTAGCAACACCTGAAGTATAGATGACTTGTACTCCATATCACTCAAACTTCTCTTTCTAAAATCCTTAGAACATCGGCCTGGTTGATTGAATATAGACATAGGCGGATATAAGGGATCATTCCTAAGGTCGATTGTGTGCTTGTTGAGCCTATTCCTAGAACATGGCACATTACCTCAAAATAATAAGAACAAAAATGGGCAGTTTCCTTCGCAAGATAAGCTTCGCATATAGATCCTTCAGTCATATTCCTCTGCTTAACAAATTGTTTGCATTTGCCAATTGTCCTACATAATTTCAGGTTAGCCAAGAAAATTTGTTTAAACTAGAACATAAAATTACATCAAACCTAAAATATTACCGCTCAAAGGGATACATCCATGTGCATTGAACAGGCCCTCCAAGTCGTGCCTCATGTACAAGGTGGATTGGAAGGTGTTCCATCACATCAAACAACCCACATGGAAATATCTTTTCCATCTTAGTAGAAGTTACATGAATGTTCTGATCCATCCGGAGTAGATTTTCTTCCCTTAATGTGGATAAACACAAGTTTTTGAGAAAAAAAACTAATCTCTGTGATGGGTCTCCAGATTCGTTCAGGCAAACCACAAAATGCATAGGCACTAAGGTCACCATGAAAACATGACAGTCATGACTTCTCAAATGGCTCAACTTCCCTACCTCCATATCAACTTTTTCCCAAAAATTCGATGCATAACCCTCAGGCATCTTCAATTTCATTACCCAATCACAAATTTGCCGTCTTTCCTCCAAAGTGAATGTCTAACTTGCTTTAGGCTTGAACACATTACCATTATTTTTTGTCTGCAAGTATAATTCAGGCTGCCTGCAATATTCTTGTAAGTCCATTCTAGCCTTGGGGTTATCCTTTGTCTTACCATTGACATCCATTACTGTGTTGAACAAATTGTCAAAGTAGTTCTTATCAATATGCATGACATCAAGGTTGTGACGGAGAAGATTATCCTTCCAATAAGGAACCTCCCAAAATATACTATGTTTCGTCCAATTATGAGTAACACCGTATTCGGGGAATCTATAAGGTGGAGTTTCAGTAACTTTACTGAAGTTCTGGATCCTCTCCCAAATTTCCTCACCTGAAAGTATCGGAGGTGGGAAATCATATTTCATTTATTCTTTTCAAATGCATTTTTCATCCTTCTAATCTCCTGATCAGGAGGCAAGAATTGACGATGACAATCAAACCATGATTGCTTTCGGCAATATTTCAAAGTGAACGCTTTACTATTTTCCATGCAGTAAGGAACAGCTAGCTTCCAACGGTCATCTACCTAGACAACATTCCATACGCAGGAAATCGTTAATTGTCCACATTAAGTTAGCACGCAAAATGAAATTATACTTGGTTGATATGTTATATGTTTAAACACCATCGTACTACAATTGATTTAGCACATCAATGAAAGGTTGTAAATATACATCAATCAAACTTTTCAAATTACGTGTATTGGGGATAAAACAATTAGAATATATATGGACTAGTCATGCACAACACGGGTGGTAGATTATAAGGTATAAGAAAGACAGGATAACATGAATATGGTGTGGCAGATACGGAAAAAGGCGTGAAGCCATCCGCACACAGACCTAATTCAGTATTCCTTGGTTCACTAGCAAAATATGGATATGTCCTGTCAAAGTGCTTCCAAGCTTCTCCATCTGAAGGATGACACATAACACCAGGTGGTCTTCTATTTTCAAAGTGACATATCATATGAGGAGAAGAAATCATTGACGCTTATAACCTCTTTATCCTAGGTATAAGAGGTAAATAATGCATCGACTTGATAGCGACCATATTCCCACTGGAAAGCCTCTTGAAACGAGGCTTTTTGCAAAATTTACCATTGTCCAAACCTACATCATCTTTATAATATAACATACAACCATCTTCACAACAATCAATTCTTATTGACGAAAGTCCTAACTTATAAAATAATCTCTTTGCCTTGTATAAATCACTTAGTAATTCAATATCCGGGTCAACTAGTTCACACATAAGGTCAATAAAAGAGTCTGTGGCTCCTTGAGAAATATTCCAATCAGATTTCATACTTAGTAATCTGACTGCAACAAACAACCCAGAGTGCGAACTTCCGTTACGTAGTGGATGACTTGCTTCCTCTAAAGCTTCATAAAAACGGTTTGCGTCATCATTAGGAGTTTGTTCAATATTTTCATTGGGCTCACTCCCCAAGTGCATCCCAAAAGCATCCGCAACTATATCTGAATTCTAGAATCATGATTTGTATTCTCCACCGACCTACTACTTTCACCCACAATCATGTTTTGAAATATCTCATGGCTACCATCGATCTCTCCAGGACTAGTCCAAACAAAGTAATTCACTATAAACCCCTTACTAGAAAGATGAACCTTAACTTCCTCTGGTTTTCCAAACTTCATACAGTGGCACCCAACACAAGAGAACCTAATTACTCTTTCATTTATGTATGGCGGAAGTGACATTGCATTTCTAATAAATTCATCAACCCCTTCTACAAAATTCTCCCGCAATCCCCGCCGACTAGGATAATTCCTATTGTACATCCAAGTACGATGTTCCATCTATATAAATTAAGCAAGAATAAATTAATTTAGTTAATTCAAGTATTTACAATGTATTCTAATTTAGGACAATGTGTACAAGTACTCTTATTTAGGTATTGTTAATGTATGAATTATTTCTTTTCACAATTTAACTCAATATAAATTAATACAAGAACTAAAAGATCATAATTTTACCTTAATTTCATAATCTAATGTAGTTCAAACCAAAAACCCTAATACTAAATAGATAAAAATTCTGAAAATTTACATAAAATTATATTGCAAAAATTAAAAATTAAAAAACTAAGAAGGTAGATTACTAACCTTGGTAGATTAAAAGGAGTATTAAAAAGCAGTGGTAGAAATGGGTGGGGGACAGCGGCTCCAGCGACAATAGTAGCAAAGGCTCCGGCGACAGTGGCAAGGGGTAAGGGGATTGATTTGTGTAAGGGAAATAAAGAAAGGGAAGAGAATATGTTGAGAGAGAGTTTGGGCAATTTTTGGTAAGAAAATAAGACATTGGGAGGGCTAACTTGATTTTGAATATGGATTTAAAAATAGCGACCAACTTTTGTCGCTATATTTGGTAGCCAATAAGTATTGACTATATTGACCAAAATAGCGACCAAAGTTGGTCACCACTTTTTGACCGTTTGACCAAAATAGCGACCAAAGTTGGTCGCTATATATAAAACAAAAATAAATTATGTTTAGTTCAATTTAAAGTTATGCACATATGTAGTACAAATTAGGGGGTTTTAATTCATTTTAAGCTATATATATATACATATATATATATATATATATATATAATATTTTTTAATAATTATTATATATATATAGATACACACACACACACACACACACACACACACACATATATATATATATATATATATATATATATATATATATATATATATATATATATATATATATATATATATATATATATATATATATATATATATATATATATTATAGTGTATTATATGTACTAAGTGTTTAGTATATATATGTAGATATAGTATAGTGTATTCTTACTGTATATAATACACTATACTATATCTACATATATATACTATACACTTAGTATATATAATACACTATATTTTATATATATATATATATATATATATATATATATATATTTATATATCTTATTATATATAATACACTATACTATATCTACATATATATCTTAGTATGCGTAATACACTTAGTATATATAATACACTATACTATATCGACATATATATATACTATACGCTTAGTATATATAATACACTATACTATATCTATATGTATATACTATGCACTTAGAATATATAATACACTATACTACATATATATAATATATAATACACTTAGTATATATAATACACTATAATTTACCTACATATACATACTATACACTTTGTATATATAATACAATATACAATATCTACATATATATACTATACACTTAGTATATATAATACACTATACTATAGCTACATATATAGCTTAGTATATATAATACACTATATGTACTATATGTACTATATATCTATATATATATATATATATATATATATATATATATATATATATATATATATATATACCATTTAAATAATGCATTATTTCCAATTTAGATTTCTTCCATCTCGTAAAGCAGCAACAAAACTTTCAGGTAAGCCTTTTAATGTTAATGGCTTGAAAGCAACTTGAACTAACCCAATATGCAGATAATTGAAATCTTTAGATTTATAGTAATCTATATCATTTTGAGATAATAGTTTAAAAACTCCACTATCTTTATCCATTGTAAAACTTAATTCTATTGTTTTCACAATAGTTTTTCCAGCAAATCTTTCAAAAGTTCCCAATTTATATATAGTCTCTATATTGACCTTAGGAATTACCCAAGTATTCAATAAATCTTGTTGAACAGGGAAATCAACTTGTTCTTTAATCATATTTTTAATAAAATTTGGTTTATTAAACCAAGACATAAGAACTCAGCAATTTAAGTGTTGAATAATAACTTCCAAAGTATTGAGTAGATCTTTCATGGCTCTGTTACCAAGTATTGAGCAGGACCTTTTTAGGGCTATAGGGACTTTTACAAAGCTGGGATTTATTCAGTTTAATCTATTTTATGCAAACCGCAAATTATTCGTTATAAATCCAACCGGGAACATCCATAGGCGATTCAACCTGCCATACAGGACTTACCAACGGAATCACGAGGTTTATACCCGATATAATTCATCACAAACCATGTCGGGAACACCCCTTTTAGGGCTTACCAACGCCATGATTTAAGCTTAGTTTGCTATAGAATTATTTAAACTCAACCCATGCTAAAACCTTAACCCCTTCAAGGCAAAGCTCTTATGTTAGAGTCATCACCTTTCAAGACCTTCCTCAAACCATGTCAGTTATTATTCAACACTTAAAAACTTAGCCCATCATTGGGCTACCTATAATAACACAAAATGTTGAAATATAAACAGAAAGTAAAGTAATACCTAGCTAAGTTTGCAGAACTCTTGATTTTATTTCTTCACAAATATATTACAACGGAGTTACAAAGATAGAAAGAAGGGAGAGAAATCTTAGAGAGAGAGGGGAGTTTCTGAAAGCCTGCCCTCTAATAAAATCTATATCCCTTATATAGAAAATTAGAATAACTAAAATCCAAAATCATACAGTAAGAGTTGGTCCTAGTTGACCCCACCACCATCTTTTGTCGGGAATCTCATTATTTTTTATGTAAATCTTCTTCTTCTGCTTTCCTAACAATCTCAGCCAATTCTTCAGAGTTAACACTATTGATACTTTGGGAGTCTTCAAAGTTGTTATCTCCCATTGAAATATCATCTCCAGTTGTAATCTGTCTCTGAATGTCTTGCTTAACTTGTTCCATGTAGACAGCAATTAATTCCTCTTGAGATAAAATACCACCTTTTTTAATCTGTATTTTCTTAGTAATTTTAGCAAAATGACTTTCTTCTATAATAGGAGTTTCTGAAATATTTTTGATGTATCTGGTCAAAGCAGTCTGAATAGAGTCCAATAATTCTTGACCAATTAATTTATCATCTGGTCCTTTAGAATTTAATTTAGGCCAGAATTTAGTATGAAATCTTCTGAATAAACAAGGCATATCATCTGAATCTGTTCCCACTTCAATAGTCCATCGGAAAATCCAAGGAATAGAGAATTCCATAAAAAAAATTCATGATTGGAGTCCTGCGATAAAGTCTTTCTTCTTTGTCTATTTCATTAATCTTTGGAGATACTTCGACCCATTTGGTGTATAAATCTTGTAATTGCGTAGTCAAAATATTTCGAGACGGTCCGAAAAAAGACCACCACTTTATGAACCAAGTTGGAATCTGTGTGCTTCTAAAAACTTGTGCACATATCTTGATGAACCAAGAATGTCTGTGGTCATCATTTTCATAAAATAATGTCTTTGAAAAATCATCAACATAATCCCAATAATTGTAGTTAATGGAAATCTTTTGTACTGGATGTACATATTGACAATCTTTCAAAGTACTTAGTCCACATTCTTCTGGTAAAATAATTCTTTTAATAATCATCTTTGAGAAAGAAAAATAGGATTTATTAGGAGCACCAGTATTGTTATGAGTAATCTCAACAGACCCTGTAGATGTTAGAATCATCTCGAAATGTAATCTGGTTTTATAAGTTTGCATTGGAAATAATGCATTATTTAAATATCTCTTCATGACAATCCATGGATTGTGTTTCCACTGAAAATCTTTGTGATCCACATATAATATAATCTCTTTCGTGGAATTCGTTTCAAAAATCTCACTATCAGTTTTGCCTGTTATTGAGGCATAAGAATCTTCATTATCAATTTCATAATCTTGATTGTTATTCTCAACATAAGTGGGTTGAATATTGCTGGTAGTGAAATCTTTATATATTTGAGTAGTTCCAGCATTGGTGGCAATGAAATCTATATATTTTTGATAATCTGCAAATGAAGGTCTCATATTAGATGAAGATCCTTCTTCAATAAATCTATTTTGAGCAGGAATATGCCCAAGGTTTGAAATCTGTTTTGAGTAGCTCCTCTGCCTCTTCCAGAGGAGGCTCTTGGCCATCCTGGCCTCATCCTGCAAAACTTAAACATTAAGTATTAATCAAATATTCTCGAGTAAGAAAATCTGGTAAACTATTATCAATTCCCTTTTTATATTCTATTTCAAAATCAAATGGAGCTAGTAATGCTTGCCATCTTGCAAACATTTGTTTGGACACATTATGCTTAAAATCATTATTAAACATAAATTTAGCAGCTTGACAATCTGTTTTTATCAAAAACTTTTGATTATACAGATCTGTTTGGAATTTTAAAACACACCTGACAATAGCTAAAATCTCTTTTGCCACAGTTGCATAATTCTTTTGGCTATCATTCCATTTTCCCGAATAAAATTGTATAATATAATCTTTTTTCTCAATAGGGGACTATTGAGTCAGGATGCCAGCATAACCTATTTCTGATGCATCAGTTTCTACAGTCTTTTTCCAATTTGGGTTTGCTAGAGTTAAACACGGAAGTTCTTTTACTTTAGATTTAATCTTTTTTACCGCTTCAGTATGTGAATTATTCCAAGCAGGTGGATTCTTTTTTAGTCTTTCATAAAGAATAGCAGTGTCAACAAATAAGTTTTTGATAAATGGAGAAACGTAATTTAAGCTTCCTAAAAATCTTTGTAATTGAGTTTTGTCTGTTAAAACATCAGGAAATTTTGATGCAAATTCAATAGTTCTATTAATAGGGGTAATTGTTCCTTTTCCAATATTATGTTCAAGAAATCTAATATTACTTTGGAAAAGACACATTTTAGGTTTAGAAATAACCAATCCATTTTGAATAACTATTTTCTGAAATAATTCTAAATGTTTAAAATGTAATTCAATATTTTTAGAGAATACTAAAATATCATCTATATAAACTATAATAAAGTCTGTAAAAGGAATGAATATATTATTCATAATCTTTTGAAATTCTGAAGGATCATTCTTTAATCCAAAAGGCATAATATTCCATTCGAATTATCCTATTGAAACATTAAAAGCAGTCTTATATCTATCTTGTTCAGTAATCTGTATCTGCCAATATCCTGATTTTAGGTCAAATTTAGAGAAAACTATTGCATCATATAATCTATCCAATAAATCTTTTTTATTAGAAATAGGATATCTAATCCATTTTAAAACTTTATTAAGGGGCTTGTAGTTTATAACAAGTCTAGGTACTCCCCTTTCCTGTTTTGCATTTTTATTAACATAAAGTTGTACAAGACCAAGCAGAACTGGAATGTCTTATTAAATTCTTCTTTAACAAACTAGTAATCTCATTTTTGCATAAATATAAATAAGCAGAATTCATCTGACAAGGTCTTGCTTTAGTAGGAATATTACTTTCGTCAAAACAATCTTCATATGGTAATGGTACTACATGTTTTTTCCTATCCCAAAAAGCACTAGGATGATCATCACAAATATTAGTAATAAACTAATTTTTTAATAATTCAATTTTCTCTTTTAATTTAGGATTGTTTAACAGAACATCTATTTCTAATAAAGTAATTTCTTGTTTTATAAAATTGACCTGTTGATTTTTAAGAATTAGTCTTTCAACAATCTGGTTTATAGATTTTGTAAAAGGTTTGGCAATAAACTCTAATCGAAAATCTTTATCCTTATAAGTTCCTATTATTTTAGTATGATCCCACCATTTTAAAGGAAATATAGAATGCATGAATGGGACACCTAAAATAATTGGACAAGAAATATCTTCTACAATCATAAAACTTTGAGGTAAACAAATACCTTTGTTACATAAAAATGCTTGTGGTAGTTTATAATTCAACTTCATTCGACTATCATTAGCAGATCTTAAACAATGAGTTGTTTTATGAAAATATCTAGAAGGAATAAGTCCTTCCTGAATACAATTTACATCAACCACACTGTCAAATAAATCAATGAATTCCTTTCTAAAATTGTAATCAATTTGTAAAGTAATTTTAGTATAAAACTTTTGAGATGTAATAATACTCATTTTTTGTAAAAATTCATTTTTATCCTCACTGAGGATGTTTGTCAAAAAAGAATTTTTTGTAATATCTAAATTTTTTGCAAGATCTTGGCTAGTGTTTTCACCACTAGCAGGTTTAGAAATCTCGGTCTCATTTGCTCTAGAAGCCTTAGCATTATTAGAAACTTCAGTTTTATTTGTTTGTAAATGTAAATCAAAAGTCCTATTATCTTCCAAGCTAGAAATTCTTCTATCATGAATTTTAGACTGATTTTTTAAATAAACAATTTCTTCCTTTAAATTAAGGAGTTCTTGTTTTAAATCAGAAACAGTAATTTCTTTTTCTGGAAAATTCCTTTGAGTTAAAATCCTTTTTAATTCAGCAGTCGAATAATAATCAGGCTGTTTCAAGATAAAATTAGAAGAAGGAAATATATTATCTTGCTTATCGTTTTTGAAATCAGCATTGAAATCATCAGTTAAAACAGTATCTAAAATTTTATTCCTTAAATCTTTATCTTCTATTGTTTTTAAAATTTTCATTATTTTCTCGTCATTGATCATATTCACATTCATATCTTGAAAATTAGAAATTAAATCATACAAACTATCATCTTTCTTACAAGCACATTCATCTTCTGAAAAAGATCGATCAGAATCAGAATATAAATCTTCATCATGTAAAATCCTTATATCTTCATCAGAACTATAATCATTAGAGGAAAAATCAGATACTTCAGTACTAAAATCAGAAATTAGTAATATCTTACACAAAGAATCTTTTATTTTTTCATCTAAATCTAAACTCTTAATCTTTTCCTGAGTTTTACACTCATTTGCATAATGACCAAATTTACCACATTTATGACATCTAATCCGTTTTTTGTAATCTTTATTACCTTTCTTTTTATAAGTCTTCTTATCTTTTTTATCCCAATATGTTTCATCACAAGATTTAAACTTTTTCTTATACTTTCTTTTTCTATCATCTTTAGAACTAGAAATCTTCTTTTTTTCTTTTTGAAGAGTCAGGGATGTCAAAAGCAAATTGATCACAAAATTCTCCTAATTGCTTTCTTTCATTTAATCTATTCTTTTTGATATGATAATTCATCTTAATATCATTACAAACAGCTAAACCTTCCTGTGTGCAAACACTAATAATTTTTCCATAAGTAAGAGAATCATAAGGAATATCTTGTTATTAGTTCCACGTAAATGCTTTCTAACTCTTTCAGCAAAAATCGAAGGTAAACCATCAATAAACTTAGACTTCCAATGTTCATGACTACAATCATGCAATTCCATAACACGACTCAAAAATACATCTTTATACCATCTAAAATCAGATAATTGTCTACAACATAGATTTTGTAATGTTGTTCTAATAGTCTCTGCCTCATCTGTCCACCTACCACAAAAATGTTCTACCATGGTAGTGATTAAAGTATAAATAGCATTTTGTTGTACTTGAGAAGAACTAATAGAATCAACAGTTTGATATGCTAATTGCCCTTCAATCTTATGAACACTAGTAGTATTCATAATCGTAATCTTTTGTTCTTGAGTTAAAAAATTATCCCACCAACCTTTTAATTGGCCAGCGAAACCAGCTACTATCCTAGCCGCAATATCTCTGTCTTGATTCTTATTAATCTTACAAATGGTACTATACATCAACATTCTATGAACAGTAGTAAAAATCTGTTTATCATTAAAACCACTAATATTCCATTCATAAATTTCTTTGCTACTGTAACTATTGTTAAAAATCTGATCTCTTTCTTCATTTAAAACATCCATGGGGGTTGGTCTATTGTAATAATACATTCTTTGAATGGGTTTATCAGCCCATTTAGTATTGATTTTGTTTAAAAAATCATCCTGTGAAACATTATGAGTAATAAAATCTTCTTGCCTTGCAGATAAAACAGGTTGAGGTTGCAAATTTATTCCAGTGATATTGGAAGAAAAATTAATATTTTTTAATTTTCTTTTAAAAGCTGTTCAATTTCTTCAGAAGAATCAGTTTTGAAATTTTTTATTTCAGGAGGAGGTTGTAAAGTATTTTTAACAATTTTCAATTCTTGTTTTGGTTTGTGAAAAGCTTCTATTTTTTCTTGTAAAACCTGAGTTTGTTTCAAGTAATTGTCTAAATTTTTATGCAATGTCATAACATGCTCTCCTAAAATGTTTAAATAATAATTAGCATAATTTTGCTGTTTAAGAATCAAATTGACTTGTTCACAAGTGACTATAGCTCCTTTATTTTCAGATAATTTTGCAAAAGCAGTAAAATTAATAGTTTTACCATCTTTGTTGATATCAAAAGACTGAGTCGGTGGTAAAGAAGAAATCATTATATCACCATTAGACAAATGATATTCATGTTCAATGACTGATAGGTAATATCCCACATATTTAATCATGAACCAAGGGACGAATGGTAATGAAACATTACTTTTCTCTAAATCTTTATAAAAATCTTTAGAAAAATATTCTGTTTCTTCTCCATTAAAAGCAGAGAAAACCCAATTTCTAAATTCTTCCCATTTTGGACTATAAAATTCTAAAGAAATCTTTTTTCGTGCCAGAGAACCTGGACTAAAATTAATTTTTGTACTATCCACGTAAACCTGTTGGAAAATTCATATCAGAATCTGTAGGATCATTAAAATGATCTTCACCTTTAGCAATATTATTATTGTCTAAAACAATTTTATCAAAATTTGTTTCTCTAATCTGAGAAGTTGATGCTCTTGTTGGAATATCTACAATATAATCTACTGGTGAAATATAAGAGGATACATATCTGGTTAGTCTAGAAGAAGAATCTGTAATTCTAGGAATATCCTGGGTTTTAAATCTTAAAGTTACATTACCATCTTTACTCTGGATAATTTCATAAATCTCTTCATTAGTAATTTCTTGAGGTACTGCCACTTCTTCAATAATCCACTCACTAGGAAAATTAATTTCTTCCCACTTAATTAATCTTCGAGTAATAATTTTAGATTTAAAAAAATTATTTTCAAACAAAACAGTCTCGTTATTTTGTTCAGAAATTCGACATCTAGAAGATAAAGTATAAAGAGGTCTATAAACAATTCTAGTACAAATACACATAACTTTTGTTCCAGGTAAATAATCATATCCGTTAATCTTGATGTTCAAAATCAATGATTGTAAAATATTCACATCAGTTAAGGCAATATTCAAATTTGGATAAGCATTAAAATATATTGCACCATAAGCCAAAGTCGATTGTATAGAACCAATCTAAGAATTTTTTCAAATTATATCGGGTATAAATCTCGTGATTCCGTTGGTAGTCCTGTATGGCAGGTTGAGTCGCCTATGGATGTTCCCGGTTGGGTTTATAACGAATAATTCGCGGTTTGCATAAAATAGATTAAACTGAATAAATCCCAGCTTTGTAAAAGTCCCTACAGCCCTAAAAAGGTCGTGCTCAAAGTATTGAGTAGATCTTTCATGGCTCTGATACCAAGTATTGAGCAGGACCTTTTTAGGGCTGTAGGGACTTTTACAAAGCTGGGATTTATTCAGTTTTATCTATTTTATGCAAACCGCGAATTATTCGTTATAAACCCAACCGGGAACATCCATAGGCGATTCAACCTGCCATACAGGACTTACCAACGGAATCACGAGGTTTATACCCGATATAATTCATCACTAACCATGTCGGGAACACCCCTTTTAGGGCTTACCAACGACATGATTTAAGCTTAGTTTGCTATAAAATTATTTAAACTCAACCCATGCTAAAACCTTAACCCCTTCAAGGCAAAGCTCTTACTTGGGTAAAACCTGGCTCTGATACCAAGTATTAAACAGGACCTTTTTAGGGCTGTAGGGACTTTCACAAAGCTGGGATTTATTCAGTTTAATCTATTTTATGCAAACCGCGAATTATTCGTTATAAACCCAACCGGGAACATCCATAGGCGATTCAACATGCCATACAGGACTTACCAACGGAATCACGAGGTTTATAACCGATATAATTCATCATTAACCATGTCGGGAACATCCTTTTTAGGGCTTACCAACGCCATGGTTTAAGCTTAGTTTGCTATAAAATTATTTAAACTCAACCCATGCTAAAACCTTAACCCCTTCAAGGCAAAGCTCTTATTTTATACCATACACTTAGTATATATAATACACTATACAATACTATACTATACTATACTATACTATATATATATATATATATATACTATACACTTAGTATATATAATACACTATATTATATCTACATATATATGCTATACACTTAGTATATATAATACACTATATATACTATACACTTAGTATACATAATACACCATAGGATATCTACATATATATCTTAGTATATATAATACACTTAATACATATAAGAACCTATACTATATCCATATATATATATATATATATATATATATATATATATATATATATATATATATATCTTAGCATATATAATACACTTAGTATATGTTATACACTATACTATATCTACATATATATATCTTAGTATATATGATACACTTAATATATATAATACACTATACTATATCTACATATATATACTATACACTTAGTATATACTATACACTATACGATATCTACGTATATATTTGTAACGATCTGATCGGTTGTTTTGCACTTTAATCGCCAATTCTCGGGCATGACTTGTCCCGTGTAACGTATTATAACTGATGTAGATCATTGGTTTTGGTTTTCAGGAAAAATTTGTAATAAATTTGAAAGAACAGTCTCAGCTAAAATCTTTGAATTTGAAAGGTTTGACCAAGGGTTGACTTATTCGTATATGAGCTCGGATTGGAATGTTTTATGATTTGGTTAGCTTCATTGGGTGATTTATGACTTACGAGTATGATCGGAATTGATTTAGAGGTCCAGTGTAGAAATAGGCTTGAATTGGCAAAGTTAGTTTTGGCGAATTCGAGTTGATAGGTGAGATTTTGATATGAGGGTCGAAATTGCAGTAGCTTCATTATGTCATATAGGATGTGTATACAAAATTTCAAGTCATTTGGATGTCGTTTCGTCGGGTTTTTTATCAAATGCGTGTTTCGGAAGTTTTAGAAGAACTTAGGCTTGAATTTGATGTAATTCGATGGTTTTGATGTTTCTTGATGTGTTTTAATGATCGGAATAAGTTTGAATGGTGTATTAGGATGCGTGAGTGCTTTTGGTTGAGGTTCTGGGGGCCTCGGGATGATTTCTGATGGTCAATCGGACCAAGTTTAGCATTTGAAAGTTGTAGGTTTTTCAGCCATTTTGTTGCAGAGATTTTGTTCATTGCAATCGCGGGGGTGACGTCACAATCGCATAGAAGCAATTGGTGAAGGCAAGAGTTTGTTCAACGCGATCGTATTAAGGTGGTCGCAATCCCGTAGGGTTACTGGGTGAAGCTTTGCGTTCGCATGAAGAGATCCGCGTTCTCATAGGTTTGGGCAACAAGTCTTCGCGATCGCATGGGCTTGGCTGCGATCGCACAGGGTTAAAGTTAGAGCTGAAAATTTTGTGCATCGCGATCGCAAGCCTGGAGTTGCGATCGCATAGAAGGAAATCTGAGATGAAAGAGGGGCTTTTAAATTTATTATGTTCTGCGAGCTAAGTTATTTTTCCACCATTTTTTAGCATCCTTGAGAGCTTTTGGACGGGAATTGGAGGAGATTTTGACCAGGATTGCTGGGAGGCAAGTCCTATGAATTAAAAACACGATTATTATGTGAGATTAACCTAGAAATTCATGCAAATTGAGCGAAAAGGGCAAGAACTAGGGCTTGAATTTTTAGTATTTTAAATTGGGTTTTGAAGGGTCATATGAGCTCGGATTTGGGAGTTCTTGATATGTATAGACTCGTGGCGAGTCAAATAATCCGTTGTTGCGAAAATTTTTGAGTTTTCAAAAGTGGGCCCGGGGCTCAAATTTTGCCAATTTCGGAATTTTTGATATTTTTCGATTGGGTTATGTTCCCTTAGCCTACTGTGATGTATCCGTTGTGGTTTTTATCAGATTTGATGCGTGAGGAGGCCGATGTGAGAGGGAAGGGAGCCGCGAGCTAGGAATTTCACCAGTTCGAGGTGAGTAATGATTGAAAATGATATCCTGAGGGTTTAAAACCCTGGATTTGCACAACGCAATGCTATATTGAGGTGAAACACGCGCTTAACGATAAGCGCGGGGTTGTTTACTACTGGCGATGTGACTTGGTCCATCCAAATTGATTTTTTACTGTGTATTTGACTGAGATATGTTTGTTATCAATATGATTTGGGCTTATTGCCATATTTTAGGCTTTATGCCGACTACTTGAGTCCTTCGTGAACGTAATCATTGTTTCCTCACTATTTTATATACTATTTGAACTCAGTCCTGTTGATAATACTGTTTTATTATCTCAGCCACTTTAATTGAATTTTGATACTTAAATGATATTTCCACTGTTGTTTGGGCTGAGCACTACTATTTTATTAATGTCGGGGGGCTTACAATGTTTTTCTGGACTGAGTGAGGCTTTCCGGCCTTATGAGTGATATGAGGAGGCTTTCAGGCCTCGTGAGTGCTGTGAGGAGGCTATCAGGCCTCGTGAGTGCTGTGAGGAGGCTTTCAGGCCTCGTGAGTGCTGTCAGGAGGCTTCCAGGTCTCGTGAGTGATCTGAGGAGGCTTTCAGGCCTCGTGAGTGATGTAAGGAGGCTTTCAGGCCTCGTGGGTGATGTAAGGAGGCTTTCAGGCCTCGTGAGTGATGCAAAGAGGCTTCCAGGCCTTATATTGATATAGCGCTTCGGCCGTATGGGACCTTTACGGAGTCTGCACACCCACAGTGAGCGCGAGTACCCACGTGATGTGATATTGAGCACAAGAAGCTTATATTATGTTGAGTGACTGATAGAGAGCTCGAGGGGTTGATGCTATGCTAAGTGACTTACACTGAGCCCAAGGGGTTGATATTGTTCTGAGCGATTGATATTGAGCCCGAGGGGCTGGTACTGTTTGATATATTCCCGAGGAGCGAACTTTTATGTGCTCATCCTGCATATTTACTTGTCTTTTTACCTGTTATACCGTGGTATTTGTGCCCTAGGGGCGGATTTTCTGTGCTTATCGGCACTAACTATTTTGAAATCATCTCTTAACTGTTGAAAGAATCATTTTCAAAAGAGATTTAAACTTAGCCAAGATATTTTCAAAGATTTCACGGCTTCACTATTTTTCTCAAAGGATTGTACACTGCTTCTATACAGCATGATGGAATGCTTTACGTGATTTCTTACATCTCAGTTATTATTAACCTTTATTACTCACTGAGTTGGAGTACTCACTCTACTCCATGCACCTCGTGTGCAGATGCAGGTATCTATTCGCCCGAAAGCGGGTTTTGGCCGATCAGACGCAGAGTTTTATGAGATAAGGAGGTGACTGTCAGCATTCGCAACATCATGTTTTTCCCTCTTTTGTTCATTATAGATTTTGTATATTTAGACCTTGTAGTGGTCTTACATTTTGATATATGCTCGTGACATGTGACACCCCCGATTAAGGCTGTGTTGGATTGTATTACTGCTAATTTATATTATTAAGTCATATTGTACATGTTTATTCATGTTTAAATTATTTTTGGAAAAACGAGTTGGGTTAGTTGGCTGGCCTCGTCTTCACGAGAGGCGCCATCACGACCAATGCAGGGTTTGGGTCGTGACATATATATAATACACTATATATAATATATCTACATATACATACTATACACTTAGTATATATAATTTTATATATATATATATATATATATATATATATATATATATATATATATATATAAAACGCTCGGAACACAGGACCGAGTTCATTTAGGTATTTATACACTTTTAAATTGAATTAAAATCCTAAATTTATAATATATATATATATATATATATATATATATATATATATATATATATATATATATATATATATATATATATATTAGTCTATTCATCCCTTGTATTACAAAAGTGTTAACGGCTTACATTTATATTATTTAGATAGTAAATACAAAAGTTATTTTTAATTATGACCAATATTGACCCGAAAGAGACCAACTTTTGCCGCTAATTGCCCAGGAATTAACATTGGCGACAAAAGTTGGTCGCAAAATTTTTAAATCAGATTTATTTTGTATTTTATATAATTTTTCGAATAATAATATAATTGTAAACGTTAGAACTGGGTCCTACGGTAGCGACCAAGGTTGGTCTCAATATCTTAAGCGACCAACGTTGGTCCCTAATTTAGCATTATAGTTATTTATATTTGATATATTTTTAGAATAATAATATAGTAATTAAAATTTTATAATTGGGTCCTAGTTTGGCGACCAAAGTTGGTCTCTATCTGCTTTACCTTTAGGAAGCGACCAACTTTTGTTACCAAATTTAAATTTTATTTATTTATATTTTATAATTTTTTAAGATTAAAAATATAATAAATTAAATTTTATAAGTGGGCCCCGGTTTTGCGACCAATGTTGGTCGCTAATTTGAGTATTTCTTTGACCAAGAAAGTCTGACCAGTCCGGTCAACATTTTGACCAAAGTAGCGACCAAACTTGGTCGCTATTTTATTTAGAATTTATTTTCTCCATCTTGGCGACCAACGTTGGTCGCTTTCGCTTTCCTTTACAGACCAACGTCAGTCGCAATTTTTTGGTCGCTTTTTTCCGGATTTATAGTAGTGAAATATGGTGATCGCGCAATTTTTACAAATTTTTATCTCCTATAACAAATGTTAATATTTTATTTATTTTAAATAAATATTATGTTTGTAAAAAGTATATTCTGTAGATATCTTTTAATGTTTATAGCAAAATATCTAATTTTGGTTACTCTCTACCTCTAAACCACTAAATATGCTATTCAGTTACATTATTTTCTTTCTCTCTCTCCCTGAAAATACAATGCTCGATCACAAAATTTTTCTCCTCCTCATTACCTATCATTATTCAGAAACAATTATTTCAAGTTCACGATATCTCATCACGGTGGTAAAAGGAACACTGAGAAATCTCATGTTTGGTATCTCTCATCCTCGTTTTCAATTCCATCATAAACTCTAATTTTGCACATCTTGTCTTCGCACCAATGCAACTGTTCATCATTCAGTTCACTCATTCTCAATACTCTTGACATCACTCTATTAATCCTGTCAATATCTCCATCTCTTCCTCTTCTTTTAATCGTCTTTTACCCAAGCTGCATTTTCCTGACCAATGCAGATCTTTCACCCTTGACTTTTCTGCACATCAAAATTATTTTAATTTTCAATTTGTTTTAAAAGAAGAGAACAGATAATTAATATAGACATATATCTCAAAGCTCTTGTCACCGAGCTGCTCTCAAAAGTCGCTGTCTATGTTGATCCGAATTTTGGCTAAGTGAGATTCAGGGTTTTTATTTGATGATGTATTCGTCGGAAATTAGGGTTTGTTTTTGAACAAAGACGACGAAGACTGGGGCTAAGTAACTTGATTTTCGGTTAATATATTTCAATGCATTTTCAACGTGTCACACTATATTTTCATGTATTCATTGTAATTCAATGTATCTCGCCAAATTACATGTATTTTATTCTATTTACTGTCTTTTTTCATTGTATTTCAATGTATCCCGATGTATTTTATGACTTTATTATATTCACTGTCTCGTTATATACCATGAATGTAATCATATATTTTTTTAGTTAAAATATAATTTATGTATTAAGATGTATTATATAATTTCCCTGAAGATTGCTATCTGTCCGGAGTATTTTTCGATTGAGAATCTTTTTTATGACTGAAAATACAAATTGTATGTGTTATAATTGAGTTTGCTGAATTATATTTGGAGTCTATCATGTTAATTGATTTACTTTCCGTTTAAAAACAGTGCAATCCCCTGTTTCGCGCTGCAAATACAGCAAATACAATAATCTATCTAGCTGTAATCACATGTTTCACACATTGAATACAGTCGAATACATTCGAATATAACAACTGATTAGCTGGACTTCCTTGATTCACGCATATTTTTGCTATTGTATTAATGAATACAATAGTTCAAATACATCTGATACATCTTGTAAAAATAGAAAACATATCTATTATCCGTAATATAGAAAATATTATCTATAGATAGCTAATTACCACTAAAAGATAGTGTTTTTTATGAAAATTTCTCAATCTTGTACTTAAATGGGCCTCTATCCAAATAATCGCACACTCAATCACTTAAACTAAACATAGCCGACTAAAGTATAATATATGTATATTTATATATTATATGTATATAACTACATCTATTCATTATATAATTTATGTATATGGCAAAAAAAAAGTAAACGATGAATATCCCCAGATATTTGCATAAAGATCCCATTTTATATGCAATATACTTTCAAGAATGTTGTTCACATATTTAATTTGATCCTTTTCATTTTCCTTTTTTTCCTTTTTTGTTCGTTTAGTGAATCCATTTTCTAGTAAACATTTAGCAATAAAAACAACAACAAAAAGATCTAGTATATTCTTCTCTTTTGGACATAATGCTAGACTTTAAAGTTTATTGAGTAATACACCTGGCAACCCACAAAGAATTTAATTGTTTATATTAAAGAATGAGCTTAGCAAATAAAAAACCTACCTATGCACTCAAATGTAAACTTTACCAATTTTAAATGTACTCAGAAACAGGAAAAACTATTTGTGGGAAATTTCAACTATGTCATTCTATCATAGCGAGAAACAACAACAACAATAACTATCCAGTATAGTCTCACAAAGTGGGGTCTGGGGAGAGTAATATGTAGACGGGCCTTACCTCTATCCAAAAGGGTAGAGAGGCTGTTTCCAATCGACCCTCGGCACAGTGAATCTATTATAGCGAGAAAAATTGATAAAAAAAAATTATTGAAAAAAGGTAGAAACCCAAATAGAAGATAGATAATAAAAAATTTAAAAATAAAAGGAGAATTTTTGTTCTTCTCCTTTTGGTTTTTTAGGGGTGGGGACCGTAGCTAGGTTTTTTATAGCAAGACAGTGCATGATATAAGAGTCATGATTCATGTCTAATAAAGAGAGCCAAATCTCAATCAATATTAGATCCCATTTGCTTTATGACAAAACTTTTTAATTTTTTGTGTTTTTCTCCTTTTTTTTATGGATTATCTTGAAGAGAAATAGGTAAAAGAGCAACGACGCAGTCGATTAATATAATAAACGGTCAGTTTCCAAATCTAAGAAAAAATAAAAGATACTAAATAATTTCTTTTTATTTGTTTAGGTTTTAGTAGATCAAATTAGCTGATACTCTACTTCAATTTAGGGGTATACATAAAAACAAAAAAAAATAAACCAAATTGAATACGAAACCAAGTCGATCAAACAAAATCGATACATTTTGGTTTGGTTTGGTTTTGAATTTTAAAAATCGATCAAATTTGATTTGATTTTGATTTTAATCAGAAAAAAATCAAAAAAAAATCGAACCAAATCGATATAGTAGTAGTTATTTCAAATATATATATATATATATATATATATATATATATATATATATATATATATATATATATATATATATATATATATATATATATACAAAGTTCCAAAGATTTAATGGTAAAATATTAATAGTTTGCACTTTAGTATAGTTCTTTATCTTTACATTCTAGTTTGATTGGTAGTTTTCTTTTGTTAAGTGTAAAAATTTATTTCGTGTTAAAAATAATATATTTTGGGTCCTTAAATTAGTCATCACTACTTGATTCAATTTTCATCAATATATCTTTGTAAATAATAAATTTCTCAAAGAACAATTGATTTGACAGTGCTACGTTGAAAATGTGATCGCGGGAATATGTGTTTGGTAGTTTGTCTTGTATTTAAAAAAACTGACAAATACTCGAAAAGAATAAAAAATTGACAAAATCCGACATAAATTGAATTGAGAAAAATATCGACTTAATTAATTTAGTTTGATTCTAATAATTAACTTACTCGGTTTAATTGTAATATTCTATGAAATAGTCAAAATATGCTTGACCCGAATACTACTATTACTAAAAGAAGGACAAAACGGGCCCACATACACCATGACTACCGCACATGTTATTGGTGGGAAGAATTGAGAGTGGGGTCCTGTCTTTAGTCCTTTTTGTCTTTGAAAAAGTATAGTAAAAACTTAGAACATGGGATTTGGTTGTTCTAATCTATGTAGTTCAAACATAGACAATAAGTTCTAAGTTTAAATTTATCCTTCAACTTTTTTATTATATCTTAAGGGGACAAGCGCAAAACTAAAATTTTATTATACCAAAATTTAATGACAAGTAAAATTTAGCAATTTCAGATAGTACATGAATATAATTTGACGTTTTTCTCCTAGAAAAATGATATTGTATAGCCGCTGTAAAAAATAACAGCCGAAAAAATGAATAAAATTTGTATCTTTTTTGTATATATACATATTTTATATGTCATATACAAAAACTATATACAAATAATTTTTGACACGAACTAAAAATGATAATATCTTTTTCTCTTTGTAAATTGAAAAGATGAATTGACATACTCATGAATTCGTTTGGTTGCATGAGCTTAAATCCATAACCTTCGAATTGGTGCTCTTTTAATTAAAGTACAATAGTAATTTAATTATAAAAAATTAATCAACACACTAATCTAATACTTAATATCTTAGGAAACTTGCAAATTGGATTAGCATATTGGTGTTTATCTTTAACCTAACAGGAGGGGCTAATTAATCAAAAGTTCCGGCGTTTAAAAGCTGAATGATTCGGTGTAGTATTGACTAATTTTTTTCTAAGTTATATTGTATACTTATATATATGGAAAATTGTAAATACTCCATATTAATTAATAAATTTCCAGAAGATATGCTACAAAAGCTGTAATGAAATGATTAAAGTCTGTTGACAATGATAAAAGAGATATCATCATTGTCATATGCAAAGTGCCACTTCCATGATTTCTGTTAATTTTCTGCTGAATGTTTATAAAATTCTTTTAGTTTCCACTTTTTTATCTCTTTCCAAACCTCATGATTATAAAAAGTTGCAAAACAAATGTGATATACTTTTTTGGTATAACCATTCTGAGTCATCACAAATTCGAATCGTAAAAATAATTTATTATGAAAATGCAGGATAAGATTGTATATAATAGATTTTTGTAGTCCGATTCTTCTCCAAATTTTATGCATAACAAAAGTTTAGTGCATCATACCCTTTTTCATTGGTGAGTTAGTAACTAATTAATTTAAATTTATATCGTATAAGACCTATTAAAGGTAAGAATGTTTCGTATTATACATATTTTATTTAAAACTAGAATGCAAAACTTTTTAATTAAGTGTCCGAAACTTAAATAATAATTAATTAAATAAAAAATACATTATTAATGTTAAAAAAAGGTTACAAAACTAGGTAATTCACAATATTATACTGCGAATTACGTTGACGGAAATTTACCGTTAAGTGTAAATCGCAGTATAGTACTGCGAATTACACAATAAAAAAATTGTGTATTTCGCAGTTCTATATTGCGAATTCAATTAAATTTTTTTGTAAAAATGTAATTCGCATAATAGTACTGCGATTTACATATTTGGGCCCACCAATAATTTAACTGACATAACAATAATTCATATACATAAAACGTAGTATTATACTACGAATTCCTTCAAATATTGCTTATTTATAGGCGTTTCAATTTTATGAAAATTCATTCAATACTTAACTTCAAACATACATTCATACTTCTCTCCTTTTCTTATACATCTTTTTTTTACAATGCCTGAAGTGCCAAAAATAAGGATTTCACTATATTGGGGGGAGGGGGTGAGATTGTTAAATTGTCTCTTACTATGGAGTACGATACATTGGTATCGTTGTTATGTAAAAAAATGAGTGAGAGAAGGCATTCGGTTAACCTTAAGGTAACCGGTATATTTCCGTCTTCAGTGACTCCGCAGGGGTTTGCTTATTATTCTGAGTTTAACATCGCGTATGATGGAACTCTTAGAGATTTTTTGCAGATTTCTGATCAATACATGGAATTTATTGTAATAAAATTATTGGAAATGTACGTCAAGGTGGAAGACGTTCCCAGTAATGAGGGCGTGGATAGCAGGGATAACCCCTATCATAGAGTGGTTATTCTGGAGCAGTTTTCTCCGGACAGATTGCTAATGAAAGAGCTTGCCTTGATTTGAGTATGTCACCACCGGCGAATGAGCAGCCACAAAATAATTTATCGACATTGTATAATCAACAAGAGGACTGATGAGCTTCACATTTACTTTGCTTTAGCGATGTTTGTTTTATGTTTTAATTGGATTTGTATTAACACTCATTTTCACAGGGGGTACCGTCCGGATATGAATTTTACAAGTTATGACCCCGCCCCTAGTTGAATTATGCGTAGTTCTGGAGTATTGGACCACGCTGGTCCATCCGGGAGTCATGACCACTTGTAAGTAAAGTGATATAGCGTTATCTAAAGTATTTTTCTAGAGGTTTGAGTAACTTATGTTTTTGTTCTTTTTGTGCAGTGAAACCAACTTCTTGAAGCTCCTGACCTCGCACAGTTACCCATAGACGACGTATTAACTCGTGATTTGGCAGATGCGCAGAGTCAGGAAGATGATAATGATTATGACAATAATGCAGATGAGTCTGGGGATGACACATCCTTCCATGATGAGGGTGATGATGAGGAAGAGCAAGTGAATGTTGAACCTGAGCCGATGAGGGAGCAAGTTCGTCCACCTCCCGCTAGACCAAGATTATACGAGTCCCACGTGTCATTTCATGAGAGGAATATTCCGTACCTTTATAATTTTGCAAGCATACCAAACGTGGATGCCCTCACAAGGGATGATGATGAATTTCAGTCACAGATGTGGGATGAGTCTAGACTAGCTGTTCTGACAAAGCGCATGTATTCCCCGACAAAGCTCGCTTAATTAGGGCTGTAAAAATCTACAGTATAAGAGAGTGTCGTGAGATGAGAGTAAGCGAGTTAACTGCGGAGAAATACAAGGTTGTATGTCGTAGGTGGTTTTTGGGTTGTCACTGGATGTTGCGTGCCACCAAGAAGAAATCCGGTTTGTGGAAAGTTGGTAAATTTATTAGTGAGCACATATGTTAAATGGACACATACAATGAGAATCACTGCAACTTGGATATGGACTTGATTTCTCTTGTCTTGATTCCATAGTGTCCATTAGGTTCAAGATTAAAGAGTGTATTACAGTCGTCCACCAGGAGTATGGTTGTACTATAACTAAAAGAAAGGCATATCTTGGTCGCAAACGTGCCTTTGAACTTATTTATGGCGACCGGGATAAGTCTTTTTCAAATTTGCCCAGGTACATGGCCGCACTGCAACACTTTAACCCCGGGAATATTGTTGAATTGAGGCGTGAGCGGAGTCCGGACAGATCCGAATGTATTTTTAACTATGTATTCTGGTCATTTAAACCGTCAATTGATGGTTTTGTGCATTGTCGTCCTGTTATTTCCATAGACGGTACTCATGTCATTAAGCTTTTGATTGCAGTTGCAATAGATGCCAACAGGCAAATATTTCCATTAGCTTTTGCCATATGTGCCAACGAAAGCGAAGAGACGTGGACTCTTTTTTTGAACCACTTAAAGCAACACGTCGTCAAACATCATTCAGGTATTTGTCTCATATCTGATCGGCATGATGGTATTTTAAGTTATGTGCATCACTTGCCTGAATGGCAGGAACCATATGCATACCACCGTTACTGTGTGCGGCACCTGAAGGCCAATTTTTAGAAAAAATTTCCTGACAAGACCTTGCATGACCTAATGTGGATGGCTGCAACTGAGCACCAGCAGTGCAAATTTACGAGGCGCATGGAAGGGATTCGGCAGTTAGAACCAAGAGCCTATACTTGGTTGACGGGGAATGAGCTTCACATGTGGACATTGCACGCTGATGGCGGCAGATGATGGGGAGCCCTCACAACCAACGTGTCTGAGTCATTCAACGGCTTGTTGAAGTCTGCCCGTGGATTTCCTGTCACTGCGATGGTCCACATGACATTCAAACAGATTGCGGAGAGGTTTGTTGAAAGGCATGCGACTGCCTCAGTATTGATGGACCTAAGTGTTGAATTTATGCCAATACCCATGAGAAGATTTGGAAGGTCCAGGAGGCGAGCACAATGATATTCATTTCTGCAGTACAATCATGAACCGTGTGTTTTTGAAGTTAAGACAGCTATCAGCGGACACCGTGGGAATAATCTACATACGGTGAATGAAAATAGAAAGTTGTGTTCATGTGGAAAATGGACCATCTACCACACGCCGTGCGCACATGCGTTGAAGTGCTTTCAAGAAGTTGGATATGGGGTAACAAACTATATTGATAGGCAATACAGTGTTGCTGCATACGTAGACACTTATAGCGGAAAGTTGCAGGCAGCTGAGCCAGCAACTCGTCGTTGTACGACATCCAGATGAACTACCAAATAATAACATAAAAGTTAGTACGTGCAACGCAACTCAATTTAAAATAAGCAAGTGTAGGTAGATATTTACCTGTCTGTCCACCAGCATATCTAAGACATCCCTAAGAAGGGAGAGATTATGATGCGCATCGGTCCCTCGGTAGTTCGCACGCCGGAGAATCCACTTGGCAGCTAGAGGTAGAAATGGATAATCCTCACCGGGCAGAAGTGGTGGTAGAGGTGGATACAACAGCATGATCCGCTGCCAGGCCCAAACCTAAGATAAAAGGTTGATGTACATTTTATGAGTCATTTCACGGTATATAATTCAGAGTAAAGAACAAAGTATTCGGAAATTTTGTCACCTTTATAAGGGGAAAAAAACCACATATATCCACCGTTGGACCTATGCTCGCCCAGCACATGCTCCTATACAGGTATGCCAGAACAGCAGCACCCCAGCTGTACTGGGGTAACTCATCCAGCTGGTGAAGATAATGGAAAAAGAGCATACTCATTCTACTCCCCGATGTGTCTGGGAACAAGACACGCCCAAAAAGAAGGAGCAACGCCAGCCACGTGTACTATCAATCCAAAGATCGTCTGTCTCGCCAGTAATGTCTAGGTGCAAAACCACCATCTGATCTCTAATGGCTAACAATGGAACGTGACTGCCTCCAGCGCCACCCTCTGGCCTAAAACCAGTAAACTCCCCCATCATATCCACAAACTGGGCACGCGTCATGCCTCTAATGTTGTGGGGCAGTGCCACGGCGCGTCCATCTACGCGCAACCCGTATAAGACCTGAACATCCTCCAGTGTGATGGTGGCCTCTCCAGTGGGCAAGTGAAAAGTATGTGTCTCCGGTCACCACCGCTCTATCAAGGCCGTGATGAGAGACCAATCAAGTTGCATCCGTCCAAGCTCAAAAATCGTATATAACCCTGTAGCCTGGAGGCGCGCTACTATGCAATCATGGAAAGGATGCGTCGCGATAAACTCCCACAAATCTTCAGGTCTCCTGGGGCGGAGAGCCTGCATCGACAGTTGTCCCTCCCATACAAATGAGGACCTATGGTCACCCTGCAGCACTAATAACTGATCCTCGACAGGTCCATGATGCGGAGGCAGAGGAAAGACCATGTCGTCTACTATAATTTAAACAAAAATAATTATTTGTGTTAGTTTAATAAATTGAATAATTAATTATTCCATTCTTGATTTTTGGGGCACGGTAGCACCGAATTATCCTTAATTATTATGCGTGTCAATTTCAATAATTTTTATAATTTTGTAACCTTAAAGAATTAAATAATAAATTTTTTGAGTTACTGCGAATAATTATGGATGGGTTCCATGCTTGATTTTTGAGGCCTGGTAGCACCGAGTTATCCTTAATTATTATGCGTCTCAATTTTAACATATTTAGAATTTTGTAACCTTAAAGAATAAAATTATAAATTTTTTGAATTACTGCGAATAATTATGTATGGGTTCATGCTTGATTTTTGGGGCCAGGTAGGACCGAGTTATCCTTAATTATTATGCTTCACAATTTCAACATTTTTAGAATTTTGTAACTTTAAAGAATTAAATTATAAATTTTTTGAATTACTGCGAATTTTTGAGGCCCGGTAGCACCGAGTTATCCTTAATTCTTATGCGTCTCAATTTCAACATTTTTAGAATTTTGTAATCCTTTTTTTGGTAATTAAACTTTGTATTAATCCCCAAAGTGGTTGCCGTACAATTCCATAGTTCAGCTTTATACACAGCTGACTATCAAAAGATAAATAAAATCTGACTAAACTATACTATACCTAAAGTTCAACATTACAGTAGATAATGTTGAAGGTGTACTCTAACTCTAGGAGGTGCCCTTACATTACAGGTGTAAGCAATGCTTCGAAGCAGTTTATCGCTAGAACAGAAAGTATTTCCAAATATTCTCGCATTCCTTTCCAACCATAAGACATAGAACATTTCTGCAAAGGTCATTTTGAATATATGAGCTCGAGGAGATTTCCCTTTAGCCTTATCAATGATCCAGTGGACAAACTGTGGCCAATTTTGTCCAGCAGGTTGTGTTGCTCCAATCCACTGCAGTGTGTGATACCTCAGCTGAGTAGCAAATGGGCAGTCCAAGAACAAGTGGTCTCTGGTTTCCTCTGTTTGTTGACACATGACACAAGTGCCATCCACAGTCAAGTTCCATTTGATCAACCTATCTTTAGTAGGAAGTCTGTCTTGTAGAAGCAGCCAAAGGTTGAATGTGCTTTAGGTCGAGCAGGATTCTGTATAATTAAGTTCTTCCAAGAGACTCTAGGTAACTGTCCAATATGTTGAAGATAAATCATTCTTATAGAACAATCAGGCTTATGTAACAGTTGGTATTGTTGCAATAGAACAGTGCCTTCAATGATCTTCCGAACTATCCAACTTGCTTGTTTAGGAATATTTATGGACTCCAACTGTTATTGTTTGATATAAACTGTGTGAATCCATTTCACCCATAATACATCCTTCTTGTGTGCCAAATCCCAGCTTAGTTTTGCAACAGCAGCCTTGTTCCACAATAAGAGATTGGTCAAGTTTAAACCTCCAGCAGACTTTGGCAAACAGAGCTTTTCCCAGGCCACATATGCTTTCCTTGTTACATTACCTGAGCCAGACCATATGTAGGATCTACACACTGCTTCTAACAGTTTTATAACTTTGGAAGGAATGAGAAAGAGTTGAGCCCAATAAGCTTGAATACCAACGATTACTGATTGAACTATCTGGATTCTACCAGCATATGACAGTTGTCTGGCAGTCCAGGAGGTAATCCTGGAAGTAATCTTGTCGACCAGTGGTTGCCATTGGAAAACAGACAGCTTCTTGGTAGATAGTGGAACACCCAAGTATTTAAAAGGTAGTTCTCCACGTACATATCCAAGATGTTCAATAATTTGCTGTTGGTCTGCAGGCTTCACCCCTCCAAAGTAAACAGCACTCTTATGCAGACTGACCTTCATAACAGAGGTTGCAGTGAAATGAGAGAAATATGTAAACATGGTACGTAGAGATTGAACTTCTCCTTTGACAAACAGCAAGAGGTCGTCAGCAAAGCTTAGATGAGTAATTCCTAGTTTTTTACAACCAGGATGGAATGTGAAATCTTTAGCTTGCCTCAGTTCTACCAGTCGACTTTAGTATTCCAACACAATAGCAAATAAGAATGGAGATATGGGATCTCCTTGTCTCAAACCTTTGGCTGCTTGGAAAGGTTCTGTTGTTTCTCCATTCAGAACCACTGTGTAGCTGACAGTTTGGACACACTCCATGATCCATCTTGTAAACCTGGTTGGGAAATCTAGAGCCTCCATTATCTGCTGCAAAAAGCTCCATTCAACTGAATCATAAGCTTTCTGTAGATCAATTTTGATCATACATCTAGGAGATATATGTGATCTTGAGTAATGCTTGATTAATTCATGTGCCAGAATGACATTATCTGCAATCCTCCTTCCTGGAATGAAACCTGCTTGTGCATTACAGATGATACTGCCCATAACATTCTGTAGTCTGTTGGCCAGAAGCTTGAAAATTATTTTGTACAGCACTGAACAACAAGCTATTGGTCGAAACTCTTTGACTGTTTGTGGGTTGGACACTTTAGGAATCAAAGTAAGGGAGGCACAGTTTGCTGGTCTATGCATTTTGTTAGTCTCAAAGAAATTCTTGACTGCTTGAAGAACCTGCTTTCCAGTAATGTGCCAAGTTTGTTTAAAGAACAGGGCATTATAACCATCAATTCCTGGAGCTTTATCATTACCAGTTGCTTTTAAACTATCTAGGATCGCAGTGTCACTGATGTCAGCAGCTAATTCCATCTTCTGGTGGTGTGTTGGGCTAGGTCCATTGCTCATGTACAGTCTGTTAACAGCTGGGAGGGAAGTAGCTAATGTCCCCATGAGTGATTTATAGAAATCCTTGATCTCCTTCTTCAGGTCATCTGGATCAGTAAGAATCTTCAAACCTCCATCTGTGATCAGTTCAGTAATCTTCTTATATTGGTTTCTCTCCTTCATTAGAGCAGGAAAATATTTGTTATTTGAGTCCCCAAGTTGGATCCATCTGGCTCTAGATTTCTGTTGTAATACTGACTCTTCAATCAATGACCATTTTTCTAATTGCAGCATCAGTTCTTTTTCTCTAAGCTGTAAGGCATCAGTATAGGACAGATTCATCTGGTGTTGGATATCTTCCAGTTCCTTTCTGCTAGTCTCAATCTTCTGTGTAATATTCTTAAAATCTCTAGTATTTAGAGACATTAAGGCTGGTTTAAGGGACTTGAGATTGTTCCACACCCCTTGAAGGGTATACTGAGCATTGCCATTCCAGTTGTCCTTGATCAGAAGTTGGAAATCCTTATGTTGAGTCCATGCATTGTAGAACCTGAAAGGAGTCTTCCTGAGTTTGTTATCTTCTGCCAGGGTTAGCAACATGGGGTTGTGGTCAGATATGAGTGGCACTCCATATACAGTGTGTACATGGCTCCATTTAATCATCCACTCATAATTACCAAAAACTCTGTCCAGTCTGCTGCACACTCTATCACTACCACTTTGCTTTTTGGTCCAGGTAAAGTATTCCCCCTTCCATGGAAGCTCTACCAGACCAGCCTGCTGGATACAATTAGTAAAGTCTGCAACCTCATCTTGTTTAACTTGGTGAACGGATTGTCTATCATTACTAGACATAATGGCATTGAAATCTCCTGCTACTAGCCAGGGGTCAATAGTAACAGCAGCAAGGTTCTGGATTGTCTTCCACAGTGTCCTCCTTTGATCAATGTCATTGAAACCATATACCACTGTGAGACAGCAGATAAGTCCACCAGTGAGAGTCCTAACATTACAATGGATGTATAGGCCTCCTCCTGAAAACCAGTGACCAAAAATTTTGTAGCATCCCATAGGATCCAAATTCTACCATTCATGGCACCCCTGTAGTTAGTTAGTATACTCCAATTAGGTAATAAAAACTTAGATATTCTCTCTGCATCTTCTGTTTAACCTTTGTCTCTACTAGACCAACAAGGTCAAATTTATTGATTCTAAAGTATTCTTTAGCTTCCTTCTGTTTGTACCTTTTATTTACACCCCTAATGTTCCAAAATAACCACTTCATTGAGTATAGCTGGTTCCCTCTTCATCCAGGGGATGATCTGCACAACTCACTGACCCTACTTCAAATCTATTAGACATCACAATAGGAGATAATGGCGGAAAGTTCGTAATGTTAAAGACTGGAGATGCCTGTGTATCAATACCTTTCTGTTTACTCAACTCTTCAACTAAAACTGCAGCGGCACGGGGTTCCTTCTGAAGGATTGGCTGCTGTATGTGAGCTTCCTGCTTACTCTGGTCGACATGAGCTGGAGCTTTAACTATCCATTTCTGTGTCACCTTAGTCTTCTGTATGGGATTAGATTGTGCAGGTTTGGCCAGACAGTTGTGCCCCACCATAAGGTATTTCTCACAATATGATGGTTTCCAATCATAGGTCACATCCTGCATAAAGCTCTTCCCATTTGGATCCATTAGCTCAATCTCACTAGGCAATTCTTTTGAGACATTCACCTCAATAAGCATACGAGCATATGAGATTCTAGTTTGCTTAGTCGTACACTCATCAGCAAAAATGGGCTTACCTAACACACTGGCAATCCTACTCAAAGACCTGCTGCCCCAGCATGACATAGGAAGGTTAGGGAACTTAATCCACAGAGGGATTTCCGTAGGGAAAGCAGCTTTAAAATCATCAGCAGACCATTGCTTCAAGATCATAGGTCTATTTGCAATGGAGTATGGCCCTGCACAAAGGACTTCCTTGGCATCATCAAGGGATTGAAATTTAACAATATAATAGCCCTCTTCATGGTAAAAGAGATCAGGTTCAGGTACATGGGACCAATGTAGATTGATAAACCTTTTCATAGCATTATAACCTGGGCCATTCCCTAAAACAAAGACAACTAGAGCACACTTCCATTTTTGTTCTTCTTCCTCCACTTCATCTTTAAGCAATTGACCCACTAGTTTGCCATTAGCCATCGTTGGTGGAATGTACTCCAGAGACATGTCGTTAGCAGCAAGTCGATTCTTCTGAAATAAACTTGCCCACCACTTGGGTGCTTCCGTTTTAGTCCCTTCCTCTATGTTGGCCTTTGTCACAACTGGTTGTGGAAGTTGCTGCATGTGCTCGATTCCCCTATTTCCTTGTACTATCGGTGCTATCGACGGTACAATCTTAGGGTCTTGACTGTTGTCTACATTATCAGTAAGGGTAGAAAGCAAAGACACCTCAGATGTGCTTGATTCTGCAACTGCATGAGGCAATGGAACAGTGTCGACACTGTTTTGCAATGGAACAGTGTCGGGTGGGTTATCAGCACTTACTGGTTCTTTGACGATGGGAATAACACGATCTATGAGAGCAAGTGGAACTTTCCGAGGTCGACCTCTCCCTCTCGCCATGGAAACACCCTCGGCGAATTCCATGTAATCTTAAAGAATTAAATTATAATTTTTTTGAATTACTGCAAATTTTTGAGGCCCGGTAGCACCGAGTTATCCTTAATTATTATGCGTGTCCATTTCAATAATTTTTATAATTTTATAACCTTAAAGAATTAAATTATAAATTTTTTGAATTACTGCTAATTTTTTAGGCCCGGTAGCACCGAGTTATCCTTAATTATCATGCGTCTCAATTTCAATATTTTTAGAATTTTGTTAGCTACTAAAACTCTACGCTAAAAGGCTCTACATTTTACTACGCTAAAAGGCTCTATATTTTACTACGCTAAAAGACACTATATTTTACTACGCTAAAAGACACTATATTTTACCACGCTAAAAGGCTCTACATACAAATTTATCAACAATAATATAAACATAACTTTAACAATACAAATAAAACAAAGAAACAATACAAATTCACAAAAATTAATAAACCAATCCGGATATATAAAAGATACAAAATTAAACATAAAATAACATAAATTCACATGGAAGCACACTAAACAAGACAAATATGCATGTATTATACGATTTTTGAATATACCTCGATTTAAAATTTTTGAATATTATTGAAATCGAATTTTCCCGAGGTCCCGGAATTAAATTTTTGAAGAAAATTATTAAACTGAAAATATAATGTTTTTTAGCATTTTAATAATGCTTGATCTTGTTGGCATCGGGACCGTATTATGCGTGTAGCAACAACTTTTATAATTTTATGCATGTCAATTTTTGTTTTTGAGGTCCGGAATCACCGAGTTATCCTTAATTATTATGCGTGTCAATTTCAACAATTTTTATAATTTTGCAACCTTAAGCAATTAAATTATAAAATTTTTGAATTATGCAAATAATTATGTATGGATTCCATGCTTGATTTTTGGGGCCCTGTGGCACCGAGTTATCCTTAATTATTATGCGTGTGAATTTCAACAATTTTTATAATTTTGTAACCTTAAAGAATTAAATTATAAAAATTTTGAATTACTGGTAATTTTTATGTATGAGTTCCGGGCTTGGTTTTTGGGGTCCGGTAGCACCGAGTTATCCTTAATTATTATACATTTCAATTTCAACAATTTATATAATTTTGTAACCTTAAAGAATTAAATTATAAAAAATTTGAATTACTGCGAATTTTTATGTATGAGTTCCCTGCTTGATTTTTGGGGCGTGGTAGCACCGAGTTATCCTTAATTATTATACGTGTCAATTTCAATAATTTTTATAATTTTGTAAGCTTAAAGAATAAAATTATAAATTTTTTGAATTACTGCGAATAATTATGTATGGGTTCATGCTTGATTTTTGGGGCCAGGTAGGACCGAGTTATCCTTAATTATTATGCGTCTCAATTTCAATATTTTTAGAATTTTGTAACTTCAAAGAATTAAATTATAAATTTTTTGAATTACTGTGAATTTTTGAGTCCCGGTAGCACCGAGTTGTCCTTAATTTATGCTCTCAATTTCAATATTTTTAGAATTTTGTAATCTTAAATAATTAAATTATAAATTTTTTGAATTACTGCAAATTTTTTAGGCCCGGTAGCACCGAGTTATCCTTAATTATTATGCGTGTCCATTTCAATAATTTTTATAATTTTGTAACCTTAAAGAATTAAATTATAAAAATTTTGAATTACTGCTAATTTTTTAGGCCCGGTAGCACCGAGTTATCCTTAATTATCATGCGTCTCAATTTCAATATTTTTAGAATTTTGTTAGCTACTAAAACTCTACGCTAAAAGGCTCTACATTTTACTACGCTAAAAGGCTCTATATTTTACTACACTAAAAGACACTATATTTTACTACGCTAAAAGACACTATATTTTACCACGCTAAAAGGCTCTACATACAAATTTATCAACAATAATATAAATATAACTTTTACAATACAAATAAAACAAATAAACAATACAAATTCACAAAAATTAATAAACCAATCCGGATATATAAAAGATACAAAATTAAACATAAAATAACATAAATTCACATGTAAGCACACTAAACAATACAAATATGCATGTATTATACGATTATTGAATATACCTCGATTTAAAAAATTTGAATATTATTGAAATTGAATTTTTCCGAGGTCCCGGAATTAAATTTTTGAAGAAAATTATTAAACTGAAAATATAATGTTTTTTAGCATTTTAATAATGCTTGATCTTGTTGGCATCGGGACCGTATTATGCGTGTAACAACAATTTTTATAATTTTATGCGTGTCAATTTTTGTTTTTGAGGTCCGGAAGTACCGAGTTATCCTTAATTATTATGCACGTCAATTTCAACAATTTTTATAATTTTGTAACCTTAAGCAATTAAATTATAAAATTTTTGAATTATGCAAATAATTATGTATGGATTCCATGCTTGATTTTTGGGGCCCTGTGGCACCGAGTTATCCTTAATTATTATGCGTGTGAATTTCAACAATTTTTATAATTTTGTAACCTTAAAAAATTAAATTATAAAAATTTTGAATTACTGCGAATTTTTATGTATGAGTTCCAGGCTTGGTTTTTGGGGTCTGGTAGCATCGAGTTATCCTTAATTATTATACATTTCAATTTCAACAATTTTTATAATTTTGTAACCTTAAAGAATTAAATTATTAAAAAGTTTGAATTACTGCGAATTTTTATGTATGAGTTCCCTGCTTGATTTTTTGGGGCGTGGTAACACCGAGTTATCCTTAATTATTATACGTGTCAATTTCAATAATTTATATAATTTTATAACCTTAAAGAATTAAATTATAAAACTTTTGAATTACTGCATTATTTTGAGGCCCGGTAGCACCGAGTTATCCTTAATCATTATGCGTGTCAATTTTAATAATTTTTATAATTTTTTAACCTTAAAGAATTAAATTATAAAAATTTTGAATTACCGAGAACTTTTGAGGCCCAGTAGCACCGAGTAATCCTTAATTATTATGCGACTCAATTTCAACATTTTTAGAATTTTGTTAGCTACTAAAACTCTACTCTAAAAGGCTCTACATTTTACTACGCTAAAAGGCTCTATATTTTACTACACTAAAAGGCTCTAAATACAAATTAATCAACAATAATATGAACATAACATTACAATACAAATAAAACAATTAAATAATACAAATTAACAAAAACTAATAAACAATCCGGATATATAAAAGATTCAAAATTAAATACAAAATTAAATAAATTCACATAGAAACACACTAAACAATACAAATATACATATATTATATGAGTTTTGCCATAATCTAAATCGAAATACCTCGATTTAAAATTTTTGAATATTATTGAAATTGAATTTTTTCACCCGAAAAACGGAATCCAAACCTTCTTTTGTGTGTGGAGCCTTCACACCTTGCTTTTAGATGACAGGTGGGGCCGAAATTATTTTTTTTATATAGCACGGGGGTGGAGGGGGGGGGACCAGAATTTTTTAATGGTGGGCAACCAGTTCTGTCGATCGAAGAAGAAGAAGGATTTTTATTTTTTAATGGTTGTTCGAAATATAATACTGCTAATTAGTAAATCGCAGTACTATACTGCGAACAACCATTAAATTCTTTTTTATTTGTTCGCAGTATAGTGCTGCGATTTACACTTAACGGTAAAATTTCCGTCAACGATATTGCGAACAACCTATTTTTGTAATTTTTTTAACATTAAAAATATGTTTTTGTTTAATTAATTATTAATTAAATTTTGGACTCGTAGAGGAATATATGGTGTTTATTTTATATATATATATACATATATATGGGTACCCCTAATATCATAGAGACATGTTATGACCCTACTTGTCTGTGAGAATATTATTTCTGTGTCCCACAAACCTCTTTTTCCTAATTTGTAGGTCCATACACATTGTGAAATAATTCAATTCGCCTTCATATTCAAATGTGTGAAGAAATTCAGTCCTTCAATCCTACATGTACAAAGTCATGAAAAAAAAAAAGGATACTCTTTACTGTCCGTTTCAATTAATTTTTTTGTCTTTTTTATGTATAATACTTATTTTTTTCAAAAATCAAGAAAAAATTATTTTTTTTTCAAAATTGCCACTAAAGTAAAGAGCCCATGAATATTTTTTGTTTTTAACAAATTAAGGCTAATATAATTGATTATATTATTAATTAATGATAAAAAATTGATTTTTTAACATGTGTGAAAATAATCAAAAATCATTTAAAATGAACTAGGGGAGTAGCGAAGAAGCCAAGAAACAATAACACCATCAATAAAATTATGTGATTTTCAAAAGTTTTTTACCACAAAAGTTGTAGTGGTGTTATTAATATCCTTTCCTTCTTTACCAGTTAGTTTATTCGAGTCTTGAGTAGAAAATCATCTTTAATAAACAATATTTATCTCTAAAGTAAAATTAAATTCTCTAACGTGAATTTGAATTAGTCGGAGATGAAATACTCAATCAAAAACTCATACAACAACAACAATAACTATCCAGTAATATCCCACAAAGTGGAGTATGGGGAGGGTAATATGTAAACGAGACTTACTCCTACACGAAAGGACAGAGAGACTGTTTCCAATCGACCCTCGACTCGGACAAAAAAAAATCAAAAACTCATAATAAATAAAATAAATAAGAAGACAAGCATTGGACCTACCACACCACATCAGCTTAGGTGGGTCTATTTCAAGAATTATTGTACTGTCTCTGGTCTATTCTGACCCACTGGCAAAGTGTCAATTAAAATTTCCCTTTCACAAACTCTCCCCACCACTCCAACCCAGCCCCTACCCCTTGAAAATATTGAATCTAATACAAGTACCATAGTCTACAGAAATACTAGCATATGATTTTGGTAAAAAAATATACGTGTACATAGCAAGTTGGTTTGGTCTACTTTTTCAAACACAAAATATTTTGAGTTCATACAAATACCAAAAAAATCGTATTCCATAAAATTCTGATGTATGTACCTTATCCCGATGCAATACATAAAGTGTTCATGTGGACACTTTAGTAGGCCGCAACCACTAGAGAATGAATTACTACAATGTACATGGCCGGGTTGGTTCAAATTTTATAATTACTAAATCAAATCAATTATGTCGGATTATTAAATCTAAAGATCAAACGAAACCAATAAAACTCGGGTTTTTAAATATCGGTTTTAATCGGGTTTTCGGTTTTTTCGAATTTTTTTCCGATAAAATTTTCCTAGAACAAAACATATAACGTATGCTCAAAATATTTCTTTAATTCTAGTAAGATACAACTATATAGAGTATTTTTCAAGAAAATAATACAAAATATGAAATGTTTCATGACATTATCCTAAAATATTCAACAATAAAGACAATAAGATTATGTAATATAAATATTACTAAATTAAAAAGTCATAATTAAAATAAACATAATCTAAAAGTACTAAGTCATGCTAAAATAAGTAGACTAATAAGGAAGTATTAATTACATGACTAAAAGCTAAAGCAAAATAAAAATATGTTATGCATTTTTATCTAAATTATTGCAAAACAAAAATAGATATCCAATACTTTCTCGTTTGTAATATTGAATTGAATGTCTTTTGTTAACATTAGTATTGATTGTTAGCATTATTTAATTTACTAATATTAGTGGCTATAAAACTTATTGGAGCATTCAAAAGTTCTAAGTCCAACCTTGATATAATACCTTAAAAGATAAAATTATGAAATTTTTTAAGAAATATTTATAAATTACATTACAATAAATATATTTATATATTAATATATCTAAAATTTCTATATATCTAATGTCGGGTTGGTTTGGTTTCGGTTTGACTTTCTTTAGTTAAAACCATACCAAACCAATTATGCTCGGGTTTTTTTCCAACACCAAACCAAGTCAAACCAAACCATAGTCGGGTTTTTTTTCTCGGTTTGATTCAGATTATCGGGTTGGTGCGGTTTGTCGGTTTTCTTTGTACACCCCTAACTACAACAACAACAGCCCATTATAATCCCACTTAGTGGGGTCCGGGGAGGGTAATATGTATGCAGACCTTACCCCTACCCTGGGGTAGAGAGACTGTTTTCAAATAGACATCCGACATCCTTTCCTCCAAGAACTTCCCACCTTGCTCTTGGGGAGACTCGAACTCACAACCTCTAGGTTGAAAGTGAGGATTGCTTACCATTAGAGCAACCCCTCTTGTCTAGATAATGAAATACAAGTTATGAAATTTACACCAAATTTAGGTTAAATACATAGACAACCTCGTATGCATTTAAAGTTCGTGCATAGTGATCTTTTTACGGGTTACTATAGAAAGGTTTAAAAAACACATTTCAACTTTACATAAAGTGTTCAAATGGAAATTGGCCAAGTTAAAGTGTCGAAATGAAATTTTGTGTTATCTTTGAGGGGCTCCCTATGTATTTACAACACAATACATCGGTGTAATCTCATATAATGGGTAGTGAAATATTTATACAAACTTTATCTCTATTTTATGAAAATAGTAAAGTTATTTCTAACTGATTTTCAGCAAGTTTAAAGAGTAGGACAGTAATGAAGAGAACATGCTGAGAGCTGTCTATGAATTTGGCCATCTATAATACAGAACCATTACAATTCCGTTACAAGGATTGAACATCTTTATCCTAAATTTCAAATAAGAACAACTCAGCACTGTATTGTCCTAACTGGAAAAAGAAGAAATTTTGTAACCAGCTAAGGAGGCAGACTAACAGTTACAGTAGACTTAAACAGTTTCATTGACTCGTGACTCCTCATTTTCTGTGATACTTCTAGGTAAAGTTTTTTTGTATAATTTATAAGTAGCGACGAAATTAGAAATTTTTTAAAGAATATTTAAATTTGAAATATAATGTGGTTTCAACAAGAGTAGTCAATTAATTATTCTTACTAGAATGTAGCTTCGCACTTAGGTTATCGATTCGAGAAGTAAAATCAGCTACTGATACTTGTATTAGAATAAACTGCCTAAGTTACACTCTTTTGGAGTACAATTTATACCCGAATCTCCAATCTTGCCTTTTTTCGTTTGGTTGGAATATAATTTATACCGGTATAAGTTATATTGAGATACGTTATGCTGAGATTGTTGTTTATTGATTATTTGGTATATTGTATTAAGAATGACAATTGCATTAGTTTTAAGAAGAAGATATAAATTATACCGGTGCTAATTACTTCACTTTCTATAAGGTATAAGTTGTCCCAATATTAAAATTAATGCCGAGATAATTTATACTTAATTCGTTAACCAAATAAATTATTAAGATAATATTAAATTTTTATAATGTCCTTATACCTTCTTGTTCCTCGTACCAAACGAACCGGCGAACTTTCAATATGGGATGATCGTATTACTCACAGATTTCTTTATTTTAACCTTTTTTCAGAAATCCCAACACACTTTTCCCTCTTTTTATGTCACTCCTTTTCTCTATACAAAGCAAAAATCACAAGAGACATAAAAACACACGCAAACACCTGACCCCTTGAAAATCAGTTACATAATCAACGTTGTACCCATTCCCCACCCCGCCCCGCTCACTGCTCACAGTCTAGCTCCATGTTTGTCCTTTGAAAATCCTTTTTTTTTCTCTGCAACCTTAATCTACTCCAATTTTGTTTTTCTGAATAACTTAGTACTACACTAACAATTAGTCACTTGTTTCTTTTATACTCTTTAAATATTGTTTTCAGCTCAGCTACTCTAGCTCCGTCCCAGGTTTTCTGTGTCCCTTTGTTTTTTAGTGTTTGTTTTCTTCTTCTACACACACACTGTTTACTTCATTTCTGACATGGGTTTTTCTCAGTTGGTACATTTTATTTCCTAAATTTAAGGGCTTTCCAGAATTTTTTGTTGTGTTCCATTTTCAAGATTGCTCAAATAAACTAACTCCAGTTACAAATATTCACATTTCTTTAACATTTCAAGACTCAATCTTTTTGTCTCTAAAGCCCCTTTTTCTTCATTAATGGCTTCTTAATTGTTGCTTTAGAGAGCAAAGGAAGGAAAAAAAAGAAGAAGAGGAAGTGAAGAAAGAGTGCTTTTCTATATAAATAAATAAATAACCCAAAAATGTCAATTTTGAGCTTTCTTGTGCATTTCAAGACTCAATTTTTTTTTGTCTCTAGAGCCCCTTTTTCTTCACTAATGGCTTCTTGATTGTTGTTTTAGAGGGCAAAGGAAAAGAAAAAAAAAGAAGGAGAAATCGAAGAAAGAGTGTTTTCTTACATAATAAACCCCCAAAATGGCAATTTTGAGCTTTCTTGTGCTTTTCAAGACTCAATCTTTTTGTCTCTAAAGCCCCCATTTTCTTCATTAATGGCTTCTTGATTGTTCCATTTGGTTGTTTTAGAGGGAAAAGGGAAGAAAAAAAGAAGAAGTTGAAGAAAAGGTGGTTTCTTGAAGGGAAAAAACCCCCCAAAATGGCACCTTTGTGTTTGTTAATAACTGTGTTTGTAGTGTTGTTATTATTAAGATTTCAACTTGGGGATTCCCAAATAGTTTTTAATGATCAGAATGTAGTGGAAGCAATTGGAAAAGAGCTATTAATACCAGGGTGGGGTGTGAACACAACTGATTTTTGCTCTTGGGCTGGCATTAGTTGCAGCTCAAACAATTCAATGGTAGAAAGACTTGATCTTTCTGGTTTTAGATTACAAGGTAATGTGACTCTAATATCTGAGCTCAAAGAACTGAAATGGCTAGACATTTCTCATAATAATTTCCATGGTTCAATTCCACTATCATTTGGGAATTTGTCTATGCTTCAGTATCTTGATTTGTCTTTTAATAAGTTTGAAAACTCAATTCCTAGTGAATTAGGTAAGCTTAAAAACCTTAAGGCATTGAACGTTTCAAACAATTGGCTTACTGGAGTTGTACCTAATGAGCTTAAGGGGTTGGAAAATTTGCAAGATTTTCAAATTTCTACCAACAGTTTAAATGGTTCTATTCCATTTTGGGTTGGTAATTTGACCAATCTTAAGGTTCTTGCAGCTTATGAGAATGAGTTTAGTGGTGATATTCCATTTAACTTAGGCTTAAACTCTGAGCTTTCTTTGTTGAACTTGCATTCAAATCAGCTTCAAGGCACTATTCCTGAGAGCATTTGTGCTAAAGGAAATCTTGAATTTCTGGTTTTGACTCAGAATAAGTTGAATGGAACCATTCCTGAGTCTATTGGGAATTGTAAAGGCCTTTCAAGTATTAGAATTGGGAATAACGAGTTGATCGGTGGCATCCCTAAAGTAATTGGGAATATCAGTAGTCTTACTTATTTTGAAGCAGATAGTAACAGTTTGTCTGGTGAAATTGTCTCAGAGTTTGCCAAATGCTCTAATCTTACACTGCTTAATTTAGCGTCGAATGAGTTTTATGGAACTATTCCTCCTGAGTTTGGTGACCTCAACAATCTTCAAGAATTGATTGTTTCTGGTAATAACCTTTATGGTGAGATTCCAACTTCAATTCTTAAGTGCAAGAATCTCAATAAGCTTGACTTGAGCAACAACAAGTTTAACGGCACGGTACCAGCAGATATATGCAATACCTCAAGATTGCAATATTTGCTGTTGGGGGAGAACTCAATTAGAGGAGAGATACCTCATGAGATAGGGAACTGTGTGAAATTGCTTGAGTTGCAAATGGGGAGTAATGAACTAATTGGAAGTATCCCTTCTGAGATTGGTCATATGAAGAACTTGCAGATTTCATTGAATTTGAGTCATAATCATCTCCGTGGTCAATTGCCTCAAGATTTAGGAAAACTGGACAAGTTGGTTTCTTTGGATGTCTCTGATAATCAGCTATCTGGGAATATTCCGTCGGCGTTGAAGGGCATGCAGAGTTTGATAGAGGTTAATTTTTCAAGCAATCAATTCACTGGACCAATACCTACTTTTGCACCATTTCAGAAAAGTCCTAATTCAAGCTTTCTTGGAAACAAAGGCCTCTGTGGTGATCCCTTGAGTGGTGGTTGTGGAGATCTAAATAGTTATAACCACAGCATTTACGGTCACAAGGTTTCTTACCGAATCGTTTTGGCTGTCATTGGTTCTGGTTTGGCAGTTTTTGTATCTGTTACAGTGGTTGTTCTGCTGTTCATGATGAGGGAAAATCAAGAGAAAGCAGCTGCCAAAGAAGCTGGAATTACCATTGAGGAAACTTCTAGCAAACCAGTGATACTAGCGGGAAATGTCTTCGTTGACAATCTAAAGCAAGCGATTGATTTTGATGCTGTTGTAAAAGCAGTCATGAAAGACTCAAATAAGATTAGTGTTGGTACTTTCAGCACTATCTATAGAGCAGACATGCCTTCCGGGATGATATTGTCGGTGAAGAAGCTAAAGTCTATGGACAGAACTATAATTCATCACCAGAGTAAGATGATCAGAGAGCTCGAAAAGCTTAGTAAGCTCGTTCACGATAATCTGGCTAGGCCTATCGGGTTTGGGATCTATGAAGACGCCGTTCTTCTGTTGCATCAACATTATGCCAATGGGACGTTGGCTCAATATCTTCATAACTCTGGCCAGGAAACTGAATATAAACCGGACTGGCCAACAAGACTTGCCATTGCCGTTGGAGTTGCAGAAGGACTGGCATTCCTCCATCACGTGGCTATCATCCATCTTGACATTTCTTCGGGGAACGTGCTTCTCGATTCTAATTTCAGGCCTTTGGTTAGTGAAGTTGAAATATCTAGGCTTCTAGATCCATCTAGAGGGACTGCAAGTATCAGTGCTGTTGCCGGCTCATTTGGATATATTCCGCCAGGTATTCTATAATTCAAACACATACTTATCGTTCTCTTTTTTCCGTTTATAGAGATTGTACCTTTGGTATTGACTAGTTTTTTCTCTCTCAACAGAGTATGCGTACACAATGCAAGTAACAGCTCCTGGAAACGTTTATAGTTATGGTGTTGTTTTGCTCGAGATCCTGACCACCCAATTACCTGTTGATGAAGATTTTGGTGAAGGAATAGATTTGGTTAAATGGGTACATGGTGCACCTGCGAGGGGGGAAACACCGGAGCAGATACTCGATGCAAGGCTCAGCACCATTTCATTTTCTTGGAGAAAGGAAATGCTAGCAGCGCTAAAGGTCGCGTTGCTGTGCACTGACGTGACACCAGCAAAACGACCAAAGATGAAGAAGGTGGTAGAAATGCTGCAAGAAATCACAGAAAGCTAAATGAAGTTCGCAACATCAATGTATGTCTTGATTTTGTTCCTTCATTTGAATGCTCTTGTGAAAATGCAAGTGTACGACATACTTAGTCGAGAGGACAGAATGGTCGAACTCTATATACTGGTCGCTGATAGCTGGTTTACTGATGGTCTTACTGTTTTCTACTGGGGCTTCTATCATTTGATCAAGAGTTCTCTTTCTCCAAAACATTTAAATGTTGGTGAAACCGATCAATATCTTACTAGGATGATATGTTTGCAAATAGCATTTAACTTTCCTTTTCCTGTCCTCTTTTCTGGTACATTGCTTCCAAATTAAGTATAGATTTAATCATAGTTAAAGCACCCATTTAACATGCAACTCATTTTCTATTTTATTCCATCAATATTAAGAGATAAGTAACTCACTATATAAGGCCTTTAACATCTTTTGTTTCTAGTTCTTGAGCCGAGGGTCTTTCGGAAATAATCTCTCTACCTTCATAAGGTAGGGGTAAGGTCTGCGTACACACTACACTCCCGAGACCTCACTAGTGGAATTTCATAGGGTTTGTTGTTGTTGTAACTGCTTTTGTTTCTAGCTGATATCTTATGAGAATACTAGTTTGTTCTTCAAAGCCTAGCAGAGACAAAAAATACTAGTTGATTTCTTCTTATCTGCCTAGTCTTGGTGGACAGAATTATCTGGTACCTGTAGTGGTGGGAGGTAGTAGGTGTAAAATAGTCGAGGTGCGGTCAAACTGGCCCTTACCCCACGTTATAAAAGAAAGAATGCTAGTTTGTCCTTTATTTTAGCAAAATATCTGTTGGTGCAAGTTTAACTTATTTTCACTACTACTATTAGTTTATTTTGGCATGAGGATGATATGAGTATAGCTTAAAGAAATAAGTGAGTATTTATATTGCCGACCCCAACTTTGTTTAGGACTAGTTGTTGTTTGTTGTATCTGTTGGTTCAAGCTCCAGGAGAAGGCCAAAATACTGCTACTTCCCAACCCAAGAAGCTAGATTTGACCTTTGGGGGCAAAGAATTTGCATTAGTCTAGCAGGTAAGAGGGCAATACATGATGTGTAGGTTAGACGCCTGTCATGGGTTCAAACTCTGCCCCACACAAAAGCTTTAAATAGAGAAGGTTAGAAGAGCGAACCCATCATCCACCAAGTTTCAAACATGTGTCACTGACCCTCAGGGCTTTCTCGGTTACCAAAAGAAAAAAAGTAATCTATCACGTATATTTGTCGATTCATTAGATGTTTGGAATCCAAGTCATTTTTCTAGCCCTTCTTCAATGCATACTTAGAACATAATGTGCACAGAATATAACAGTGTACAAACCATGATAAGTTGATATGATTTGGTACAAACGCTGATTACAGAGTCTGCATTTTCCATAAATGGAAGTTAAAGTTCCCATTAAGCGGATGGTGGCAGGTTGAGAACTCCAATTTCCTTAGCACAGCTAATATTATCATCCAATATGATCTTCATATCTTTTTTATACACAAAACCCTTATCTATAAGCTTCTTTGATCCCCACTTCACTTCTCTCTTTGGATCATCCAAGTACCTGTTTAATGTGAAGAAATGAAAAAAAAAATCAAATTATCACCGTTAGCAGAAATGATCCTATAAGTATATATAAGTGAGCATTTTAGTCTACTTTTACGAATTTATATACCCACCAATAGTGTCGAAAAAGTTTACACTATCAGTGTTGTTTCTGACTATAGAAAGGCTTAAACTGCCAGACAAAGACGAGCTAGCTGAACTCTAACGTAATTGAGTATCGAAAGAGGAATCGTCTTACTTCCTGGCAAAAGCTTGACAAGAATATATCGATACCGCCTCCTCATACTTAGAGAAGGCAGCATATAAGATGAAGAAGTTCGAGGCACTGGATCTTGGTCCAGCCTACTACGAGGATCTCGTATCCAGCAACCTAACTTATACAAAGGGGCTGTTGACTAGGTTGGAGCTATAAAGTTTGCTATGTTAAAGTAGTTCCATGTTCGCTGTATACGAGTTAACTTGTCACTGACTTTTAACTGACCTGATAGTGTAAAAACTTTTAGCGTTCTAAGTGCATATCAGTTAAACTCTTGTTTTACTTATTCTATAGCCTTCAAATACCAAGCATGCACAATGAAAATTCAAGTCTCCTTTACATGTTGATAGCATTAGTACAATTCTCGTATTTTCATACCTTATTATCCGTAGATTTCTTTTACTATATATCGGTTCGGTTGCCTCAATTATTCTACCCCTTTATCAAATTATTCCGTTGTTGTTACTATTTGTTGTTACTATTTGTTGTGTCTGCTTCTTTTTCTCTTTTACCTTGAGCGGAGGGTCAATCGGAACAGTCTCTCTACCTTCTCAAGGTAGGGGTAAGGTCTGCGTACACTCTATCCCCAGACCCCATATTTTGGGATTACATTCGGTTTGTTGTTGTTGCACAAAGAAAATTCAACAACTACTACAACAACACACAAACAAACAACAACAAACCAAGTGAAATTCCACAAGTAGGGTCTGGTGAGGGTAAAGTATACGCAAACCTTACTCCTATTGTATGACTGTAGAGAGACTGTTTCCTAAAGACGCTCGACTCAAGAGAAGTAAAAATGAAGCAAATAAACAGAAAACAACAACAACAACAACTAAACTATTACATCAATGAAAGAAAGTTCAATTGAAAGATAGAGTTCTAATAATTACCTTTGGTTGGCATGAAATTCTGGGTATTTTTCTTTGTAATAACTGGCAATTTCTGCAGAAGAAACGAAGGCGCTCGCGCACAAGAAACGACCATTTATAGAAGCAGTTTCCATGCCAAAAATATGAGCTTCACAAACATCTTCAATGTGTACAATTGGAGCTTTTCCATCAACTTCTTCTATGAACTTGAGTTGTTGGTAAGAAATTTCATCACCAGTTACAACTGATAATATAGCAGCCATACTTGATGAAATATTTGACAAGAGTGTATCTCCACCCACAATACCAGAACCTAAGCTCACAACCTCAAAACCATTTTGGCCTAAGTTCAAGATTTCTTTCTCAGCCGTTGTCTTTGCTTCCACATAAACCTATACCATTCAAAATGAAAATGTCATTTTCAAGTGCGAGTCTGATCCTTTTCACGGGCCAAACACGTATTTTTCTGAATTCGCGCCTTTTTACCTGCTATGAACATGTCTATCGTGCTAGAACTTTGGGATTATGAAAAAATTATGATCCGCTATTTAGGTTAATTTGTTTTTTTTTAAAAAAGTCGAGGCAAGCAAGACGGGACAGTGCAGGTTAAAACTTTGAAGAGTAAGCCTCACCTGCCCCACCCCATCTTGCTTGTATTTCTATAATTTATGAACAACCTGGTGCACAAAGTATCCCGCGTTCACGCAGGCTCTGGTAACGGTCCGCACCCTAAAGGGTGTGATGTAGACAACCTATTTAATGCAAGCATTAGTGGCTACTTTCACAGCTCGAACCCATGTCCTATCGGTCACATTGCTCCAAAACTCCCTTCATTTCAACAGTTTTATATAGTACACAAAACTTGTTCAATTTTTAAGCATGTTTTTAATGTTATCTTTTATTGCAATTGAAAAGAAAAGATAATGAGAAACAAATATTTACCCTAAGAAAATCGTCACTAAAAGCAAAGTGGATATTGAGAGGTGTCCAACATGTTTCATCCATCAATTCCTTGAAACCATTGCCATCATCCTTCAATGGTGAAGCAGAAAGCACAGTTCCTGTATAAATAAGCCTCCTCACTGTCCCACTCTTTATACAAGCCATTCCAATATTTTTCACTGAAGCAACTGTTGCTTCTACCTTATTCTTGTACTGTTACATTCAATCCCACAAAAATAAATCACTCAAATTCAAGATTTTGATCTCTATATGTATAAAAATAATATTTGACATATATATATATACAGGATAAATTTTAGGCTAGGGGTGTTCAGTTGATCACCTTTCATCGAATATAGCTTCGACAAGCCCTAAGGTGGAACCTAACAATCAATGTAATAGGTGAGAATCATGGGGGATCAGGTACTCGGTGATATAGTATAGGTGTAAAAGCTTAACCTAACTCTAGTGGCTACATACAATAAAGTATAATCGGTTGAACACCCTTTATCGAAAACTTATACTTCCTCGATTTCAAAAGATCGGCATAGTTCGGATACGAGGGTCAAAGTACTTAACTTTGACTATGAATTTGGACATAATTCTTCAAGTTTTTGAAAATAAAATTTACATTTTCGGAAACTAGGTAAAAAGTATTATAAGTCAAAATAATTCATAATTTTAAAATATTTAAGAAAATGTGGTCAAAGACAAGAGGGGTTGCTCTGATGGTAAGTAACCCCCACTTCTAAGAGAGAGGTTGTGAGTTCGAGTCTCCCCAAGAGCAAGGTGGGAAGTTCTTGGAGGGAAGGATGCCGGGGGTCTATTTGGAAACAGCATCTCTGTCCAAGAGTAGGGGTAAGGTCTGCGTACACACTACCATACCTATGTAGAGAGTTTTGGAGAAGTGAATTGGTTTGAGGCTTCTCACAAAATATATTGTTTATAAAGGTATATATAGAGTACAGAGAGAAACCAAATCCTACCAACTATAGGACTGTACAATAATAAAGGAAATCAAATCCTACCAACTATAGAACTGTACAATATATTCTAATACGCCCCCTCAAGATGGAGGGCCAGAGGACACGCCAATCTTGGACATCAACAGAAGAAGCCGAGGAGGTCGTAACCCGTAAGAAGGGTTCGGAATTGGAATTTCCACGCCAGGTAATTAGTGGAATCCAATTTAAGTGGGATCTGAGCCGATGCATTGATGGCAATCGGCTGGAGAAGATCGTTGGATGTCGTAGCGGCCATGAAGCATGGGCAAAGGAGAGGAGGCGCTAAACGACGTCGAGAGAGAGAGAGGGCTGCCGGTTAGTGCAGCGCCTGCGCGGCAAGATGCCGGAGAGAGGCGGTGGGCCGAGAAGGTCGGCGGTGGCTGGCTGCCGATTAGTGCAGCGGCGGTGCGGCAAGATGCCGGAGAGAGGTTTGCTTCTAGAAGACGAAGCCTCCATTGTTGTTGTAGATTTACAAAGTAAAAAAAAAAATGTTGATAGGAAAAAAAAAGGAATAATTTTCTGAATTTAGAAGAAATACCTTGCTAGTGCCGATTATGTAGAAGGTCGGCGGCGGCGGGCTGCCGATTAGTGCAGCCGCCGCAGCGGGTAGGGGAAAAAAAATTAGGGTTTGTTTGGCGATAAGCCACTGGTGTATGATACCATGTAGAAAGTTTTGGAGAAGTGAATTGGTTTGAGGCTTCTCACAAAATATATTGCTTATAAAGGTATATATAGAGTACAGAGAGAAACCAAATCCTACCAACTATAGGACTGTACAATAAACCAAATCCTACCAACTATAGGACTGTACAATAATAAAGGAAATCAAATCCTACCAACTATAGAACTGTACAATATATTCTAATACCCTAGACCCCACTAAGTGGGATTATACTGGGTTGTTGTTATTGTGGTCAAAGAACAACCTCGTAGACTTCCCAAATAGTAATGGTGCCAATCTTTTTGAAACTGAGGGATGAAGTATTATGTATGTAAAAATCCATACTGCGTATACAAAATCAAAAATCACTTCTTATAAATATTTATTAAATCTTGAACACCTTTAGCGAAATTTCTAACTTTGTTACTGCCTAACTCCACCGTTTAAAAAAAATATATAAATGGTTTATGTGCTAGTGAACGGTAACAAGTTTGAGGCGAAACAGTTGAGGTGCACGTAAATTGATTCGAACACCACTGTTAAATTAGAAAATAAAAATACATACATACACTGATGGAAAGTAATAAGAACTTGGTAATTTTATCAAGGAACGTACAAGTTGACTCGAACAACACCATTATAAAAAAGAAAATGAAATGGGTACCTGAAATCCCTCAGAATGTAACAAGGGAGTGGCAACATGGAATACAAATTCACAGCCTTGAATTGCTTGCTCAAACTCTTCTGGTCTGTAGATATCAGCTTGAAATAACTTCAATCTTTCCTCTGCATTGGGAAGCTCTTCAACAAGCCTACTTTTGATTTATCCTCTGCAAAATTATCAAAATTTTAATTTTCTTTTGTTCAATTTCAATATTAACCCTGTTTAATGTGGATTCGCGCCTCATAAGGCTCATTAAAAGAGAAAGCGTTCCTTACTAGAAATTTTTTCATTGGAAAGAATCGAACTTGATAATAACAACAATAGCACCATACCCCTTCAGAACTTATAGATGGGGTTGGGGATGAGAAAATTTTTCATTCGCAAGAATCGAACTCGGTAGAACAAGAACAACAACAACATACTTATTGTATTTCCACAGATGGGGTCCGGGAAGAATAAGGTATACGCATACCTTACCCCTACCTTGTATGAGGTAAAGATACTATTTCCGATAAACCGAGTACAATTCAACAGCAACATAATATCCGGTGTGAACCCATAGGTGGGGTTGGGGAGGAGAAAGTTTTTCATTCGCAAGAATCGAACTCGATACAACAAGAACAACATACTCATTGTGTTCCCACACGTAGGGTCTGCGGAGGCTAGGATGTATGCATAGCTTACACCTACCTTGTGTGAGGTAGAGAGACAATTTCCGATAGACCAAGTTTGGTTCAACAACAACAACAACAACATATTCGGTGTGAACCCATAGGTGGGGTCAGGGGAGGAGAAAATTTTCCATTTGCAACAGGGAGGGATGTTAAGCAAAATATGGGGCACGTGAACCCATGGTCTTTTCGTAAAATTAGATATTTAATATACATATTTTCTAAAATTGGTATAATAATAACTGTTGGCACCTATGCTCTAAGAAGATTGAATGGGCGCTTAGTTAAAGGTTGAATTATTTACCGAGAGGAATAGTGATCAATTCACTCTTGATTCATTTTTTCTCCTTTTATTTAGTAGTGCACTCATGTATTAGAAATCCTAGATCCACCTTTGATTTGCAATAGTCGAACTCAATACAACAAGAACAACAACATAATACTCATTGTGTTTCTATAGGTGGGGGTTGGGGAAGTTTGGGTGTACGCATACAGTACCCGGTGCCCCTACCTTATGTGAGATAGAGAGGTTGTTTTTGTTAGACCCTCGGCTCTGAAATCGAACTCGTGTCTTCTGGTTACGATTCTAGGGATCTTGCCCATTCCACTAAGTGTATAATTCATGGATAAAAAAGCAAAATAAATATTACATACCTAAGTTTCTCAGGGTGGCATGAACTTTGTACCCTTTTGTCAAAAGTTTCTTCACCAGAAAAGAAGCAATATATCCTGCACTACCTGTAACACAAACCAGCTATGAACTTTTACTGTTGTTCTCCTCCATTTCTAGATTCTTATTCTGCTTTTCTTCTTTTTTTTTTTGGTAAGATCAAATTTAAAGCCACATGTTTGGTTTCATTGCACGGATAACACTTTGTACTACTTAAAGCCAAATGGTTTTTGTTTGGTCTTTTTTATGTTGCATTTAATGACAACAACAACAACCCAGTATATTCTCACTTAGTGGGGTCTGGGGAGGGTAGTATGTACGCAGACATTACCATTACCCGTAGGTAGAGAGGCTGTTTCCAAATAGACCCCCGGCATCCTTCCCTCCAAGAACTTCCCACCTTGCTCTTGGGGAGACTCGAACTCACAACCTCTTGCGTTTAATGACAGTATAACAAAATTTTGTATTATCGGTATATTTTAACATGTCGTAGAAGGTAATTTTCATTATTTTCAGGTTGTTGATCTGAATTCTATGAAGAGTTTAAATTCTAGGCATTGACGGTGAATTTAAAAATGAACAACAACAACAACAACAACAACAACCTAGTAGAATCCTATCTCAATGGGGTCTGGGGATCAAATGTACGCAAACCTTACCCTTATTCTGGAGGGATAGATAAGTTATTTCCGGGATGTCGGTGTAAAGCAAATTCACAAAATTAAGTAAATTAAAAGATGACTTTGGGAAATTCGCATTAATAGCATTGATTCATAACCTAAAATAAATGATAGTAACTTCCGATGATAAATTCAGTTATACAAATAGTGTAACCAATTAATTACGTTGTAGATATATGATATATATGATTTGTTCTATAAATGATTAGCTGTAATTATCTTTTAAATAACTTGATGGGTAAATAATGTAAATATGTGAAATTTATTCATTTTTCAGAAGAAGTCTTTGTTGGAGAAATACATGTTGTGGTTTCGTTTTTGTATAAGGGTACTGTTGATAAAATGGTCCAACTTTTGTTGTTTTTCTATTTTTCATTTTTTTTGGGTCGAATCCTTGTGATTTTTTTTTCTTTTTACAGTTGGGAACCTCAGTTTAAGTTAACTCATTCATTTTAGAAAAAGTTTTTTCCTTTTGGGACATGGAGTCCGTTTGGATTGGTTTGTTTTAAGTGCTTTTAAACCAAAATAGCATTTAAGTCACTTTGTAATGTTTGTATAAAATAAAAAAATACTTTTAAATACTTCTTTTTAAGCTAAAATAACGATAATAAGCCGAAAGCTAAAAATTCTAATTTATGGCTTAAAAACTACTTAAAATAAGCTCATTCAAACGGGTACGGATTGCCGTTTTCTTGGCAATGACAGTCAATAGCATGCTGTTTGATAAAATGGCCCAAACTTTTTCTCTCTTTTTCATTTTCTTTATCGAGTCATTGTGATCTTCATGGATATTTAGATTCTTGATTTGAGTCATTCAACTTTCACTTTATTATATCGAAATCACTAAATTATTTTCCCCTACGAAATATAAACTCTACTTTAGATAAGTATCTTAAAAGTTATTCTATTCGTTTTAAAAAGATTATTTTAATTTGACTTAACATAAATTTTAATAAAAAAAATAAAGAACTTAATATGTGGTTAGCATAATCATAAAACTTTTAAATCTTAAATCTGTCATTACATTTTTATAATAATAAATACTTTCTATTAAAAAAAACTGAAAAGTGTCAATCAAAATTGGGTAGCAGCACACAAAAAATCACCAGCAGCATCTCTAAACATCACAGCAGCTCCACAAACTTACTTACTCGTGGCAACCTTCCGGTCGCCCGACGACCTATAACGCTAGTCACTACTCCCACTAGGGCTACGTCTTTTTTTCTTTTGAACAAGCCTTCTAAATCCATTTTTTTTTATATTTGAGTTCATAATAACTGGCGCATTTTGAAACAGACTAACAAAAAAATAATGCCAATCTTTTCAAAACTGAGGAAGTACTAAACTATATTTTTGTAATAAAAAAGTAACTCAACTTTAGCTAAATATCAGTCACTTGGAGAAAATAAATGAAGGTAATAATTTAGTTATTTTTTGTGAGATTTAAGTAAAGTTAACTGACTTATTTGTTAATTAAATTATTCAGTGGCTTTCTGTAACAAAGTAGTGCAGATAGCCCAGAATTGACATACATAGTCAGCACCTTCCAACTACAACCCAAAGATGGCGGGTTTGAGTCATCAAAGGAACAATAGTTCCAACAAAGGGGATGAGCAGAATTTAAAAGAAAAACTCAATTATGCAGAATTGATCATAAATCCCTCACAAACCGATCCATTATATGCAAAGGGAATGAATACTCATGGATACACGAACTGAACAAAAAAATTTTATTATAACATGTCAACCCTTCTTACAAGGAAAGTGAGATAAAATGACTTGGAATCGTCTGAATACAGCATCAGAGCATATCCTTTGCTCAAACACAAAAATGGTTTCAATTTCAAATGAATTCTTTTCTGGCAGACACAAAAACAACATAACTGAACTTCCTCAATCAAGATTAACAATATAATTCTGTCGGCTGATGGGGTTCATAACGATTGGGGGACCAGCAGTGCGAGGCCACGCCTGGAATTTCTTGTCTGTTTCTTTCGACCAATCATTGTTAGCAACGGTGCTTGGAGTAGTACCTGTTTCCAAACACCACAAGTAACTGTCAGCAGAGCACAGGCTATTTCTTGATCAAACGACAACAAGAAGCCCATTATATTCCCACAGGTGGGGTCTAGGAAGGGTAGTGCATACGTAGACCTTACCCCTACCTAGTGAAGGTAGATAGGCTGTTTCCGATAGACCCTCAGCTTAGAAAGAAAATTTCATGATCAAAAGAACTAACAAAAAGAACCAGAACTTGCCTCCAAATAATTTCCCGTCAGAAATAACAGTATCACAAACATATGCAACTGCAAAGGATGCGACAATAGAACCAACGATGTGCTTGGTAGCCATCTTCGAGCTCCTAAGACTAGAAGATAACCTAAAACCACCAAGTAAGAGAACAAATTCTTATCTATAAAAACATAAAAGCATTCAGTTATATAAATAGCATCTCAAGACAGCTCGTATATGATCTTTCTAAAACCATCATGAGGCTTCGAAAGCAATGGTGTACAATTTAGAGATTATCTCAAGCTATACAAATTAGTATCTCAAGATACAGTCTTTGTTTAAGCTTTCTGCCACTATCAAGTGGTTTCCGAGGCAATGAAGTATAATGTACAGATTTCCTCAAGCTACATTTTAATAATATTGAGCACTTCTAAGCCTACAGTATGATATACCATTTGAATCTCTAAATACACGTACATACAGCTACAAACTTCAAACATTCAAAACTGAAACTATTTTAATTTATATTACTCTAACAAAATGTTTATTCAGAAATGCAAGGCAAAGGGTAGTGTGGAGGGAAATAAGCTGTTGAACTACAAACCTTAGAAAAAGCATATATCCTTCGGTTCAAGATACTCGGTACAAGTGAAACGAAAGAAGACATCTATTTCCTCTTTCTACCAGACCTTTGGGATGGGCTGAAATATTAACATGAGTATGTTTTGTATCTTTCCCATTTTAGTTCCTCAAAGGTAGGGGGACATTGCGTACCATCTATTAATCCTCTTCTTTCCACAGTTCTACTAAAACATATCATAAATCAATTCTAGAATAAAGAGCGGAACTCATCACCAACACTAAATTAGTTCACGTCTGCAAGCCATTAGAAATCAACTGGATTACCACATGAAAGAGGGGGAAAAGAAAAAAGGATAAAGAAGATAATAAGAAACATATGCACAGACCAAAGTGACTTCAAATTTTTCCCCAAATACACCAATGATATGCTGCAAGAACTTCCAGGAGTTCATAGCTCTTCATATAGTATTTCAAGATATACCATCAATAGAATTTGATCATTCTTTGGGAGGTTTTATATCGTTTTGTTTTTGTTATAAGGTTCATTTTGAATATCAAATCTGAGTGTTTAAACCTATACACGTGGCACAACTAGATCAACAGTTCCTTCCAAATCAATATTTTAATCCATCTTAAAATTCTGCAAATGCTCCTATAAATATATGTTCTACATTTAATGGTGAAGCTTCTTTTTGAACAACACAAATATCAACACCAAATCACAAAGAGATCAGTAAACGAAGCAACTAGCTACTATTAACACTATTCCATTTCCTCAAATCAAGGAGACAATCACTTCCATAATATTTCGTTCATGAAATCGCTTTGGTATGAAAAAAAGGCAATTACCCGTTAATCCAATCTTCCCTATACACATTATTTGATGCATTTCTCTTTTATCCACGTGTACATCAATCAGTTGATACGGGAACAAAAGGAACGATGACCCATTAATCCTAACTAATCAAATCCCACAGATAACGTTAAAACAAATAAAATCAATTAAACAGAGCCCTTCAGGATGCTTTAACCTATACCATAAAATTAGAGGTGGATCAAAGATTTGAATTTTATGGGTTCTACTTCGGAATTCTACCACATCCAATCTAATTTTGTGAGTTCAAAATCTACTGTTTACACTTATTTATGAATTTTCTAACACATATAATGTCTAAGCTAAAGCTGCTGGAGTCATATGAACCCGTAGCTTATTCATTAGATCCACCTCTGCATAAAATATTCATGCCAAGAATCAAGCTTGGCTTCAATACGAACCAAACAGATCATGACCCATTAGTTCTAACCATTCAAATCACACAGATAGTGGTTAAAAATTAATCAAATCAAATCATTCAACCGCCGCTTCGATATGAAGGAAACAAGAATAAACAATTAATCTAAACCGTACAAATCGCACGTAAAATGCTAATCTGTCTCTAAGAAGCATTAACTCAAATACCCTTACTGTAAAATTCATCTCAACCATTAAAAAACATGGTGGCACAAGATTTTCCATAAATTTATACTACATGAGAGGAGAAAAATATGGGGTGGGGGTGGGGCGGGGAGATTAGGGGGTGGGTGGGTGCTTACCGTGAAGTGATGAAGAGCAGAGAGATTGGGGAATCGAGAAGACTGCACAGGTATGAAAATTTTCTTCTACGCTGAAATGTTTTGGAGTTATACTTTTAAGAAGGGTTTTTGGAGGTTAGAAACGACAGTGTTTTGGCGTTTATTTTGTAATATCGCGTCGTTTTGAACGTGGCGGCGCTGTCGTTTTAAGATGGATCAACCATGTACGAAATGGATTTCGAGATCAGGTTTTGGGCCTCGGCCCAGATTTTATTTTCTTAATTTCTTGTTTATTTTGTGTTTTTTTTCAATTTATGTGTCTAATTTTAAAAGGGAATTTTTTTATAAAGCACCATCTTTAGATCTAATTAGCCATTTAGAGATACTTTTGCTATATTACGTATTATAGATATCTTTTTATATTTTTATACCATGTATTTCATCTATTTAAGTTGTTGCATTCATTAATACAACAAAAAATAGGCGTAAAAACGGAAATTCTAGTTAAGTTTGATGTGTATTTAGCTGTATTCAAGCGACATTAACATTAAATATAGTAATGTATCAATGCAAAATCTGAAAGGTTAAACTGGTTAAAAACGAAAGGAAATTAAATCACATGATATTCTCCTAATTTAACTCAACAACTAAATCAACCCCTCATAAATCTGTATTCTGCTCAAAGAAAGAAACTCAAAAATGCAAAAAAAGCGAAATAGCAGAGCAACATATGATCGATATTCTGCCATTCTCTTCTTCTTTTTTTCGATTGATACAGATTATATACGAAATAAGGTATAATTCTTCTATACATATGGCAAGTTTAACAGTTTTGTTGCGTCATTTTGGAAAGTGGAATGATGAGGACAATTATATCGATTTTCAATTGGGGGAATACTGATAAAAGAGTATGCCTCCTTTAATGATCTGGTTGCTTCAATTTCTAATCAACTAGGCGTAGATTTGAGCTCAAAGACCACTAAAATACAATACAAAGTAGAAAAAAATTGCACGCCAATGAAAATACACAATGATATGGGTTATAGAGTATATGTAAAATTTAAAAAAGAAAACAGAAAATTTAGAATGTATCCCTTGTGCATAACAACTATCGAAAAAGATCTTATATCTGGAGGTAGTTTGAATCAGGACGACATTGTGCAAATAGATAAAGCAGTCAAATGTACGATTCCGATACATATGAGATAATGGCTCAAGATTTTGTCAATTCAGGAGAAGCAAATGGAGTGTTCGAACTCCACAAGGATTTGATAATTTCAAAAACTAAACAAAAGGAGGTTATGGCTGGACAATTTTATAAGGATAAGGCTACATTGAAAGAGGTGATGGAGAATTATGCTATAGCTCAAAGTTTTCAACTCCGGGTTGATAGTTAATGTTGTCAGGTTTGCATGTATTCAAAAATATTTTACTTTGTATTTTCTATTATTGGATGGTGATGTAAGTTTAACGTTGTTGTATTTATACGTATTTGTGTATTTCCTATTGGTGATCACACTTGAAGTAAACATATGTTTGTTTAGTGTCATTAAATACATATATTCAAATATATTTTACTGGTATAAATATCCATCAGGGGCTCTAATTTCTTATCAAGGTCTACTGTGGTATTAAGCGTATGCATATATAACCAAGTGTATTCAAATGTATTCATTGTATTTAAACGCATATAACTATAATGGAATTCAGTAGTATACAAATTTTTATATATGTAAATATGTATCTGTGTCAGATTGTATTTGTCTGTATATGAGCTATATTTACTGTAAACACATGTTATCAAATGTAAAATGATTAATTCGTTGCAGCTATGCATTATTATGTATTTCAGTAGATTGTGAATGGAGGTTTAAGGCCTCAAGCATTAACAAATCATAACTATTCAAAGAGAGAGAATTTAATGATAACCATACATGTCCGCTGAAGGACAAGATGTATGAGCAGCGACAGGCAAGTAGCAGCCTTGTAGGGGTATGATAAGGCCTAAGCTTACTAACCACAAGAGGAAATACACCCCAAGGGATATAATTGATGATGTGAAATCAGATTTAGGTGTAGATGTGAGCTACATGTTAGCGTGGCGGGCTAAAGAAAAGGCAATGAATTTTTTGAGAGGGGAACCAACTGATTCATACAAAAGCTTACCAGGATACTTATATACAATGGATATGGCATATCCAGGTTCCCATATTAGAATGGTAAACTAGCCAAAAAATGAATTCATGTATGTGTATATATCCTTGTATGCCTTTATAAATGAGTTTGATCATTGTAGACCCATTGTTATTGTGGATGGAAGTTACCTAAAATCTTACTACACCGGAACATTCATTTCGGCAAGCACATTGGATGGTGCAGGTTAGTATCTGAATTTTAATACAATCTATTAATAATTTCGATATTGAAATACATGTTTTAAAAATAACTATATTCAAGTGTATTTGTAGGTCATATATTGCCACTAGCATATGGTGTTATTGATTCAGAGAACGATTCTTCTTGAACGTGGTTCTTTGAGCAATTCAAGATAGCATATGGTGACAAAGAAAAGATGTGCATCATTTCAGATAGAAATGAGAGTATCATTAAATTTGTATCGAGAGTGTATCCAGATGTACCGCATTTTGCTTGTATTTAGAATCTATGGAACAATGTATATAATAAATTCAAAAAGAGCCATGCCAAGTTGAGGGAGATATACTTCTCTATGGCAAAAGCATACACACAAGCTGAATTTGACAGTCTGGTGGAGAAGGTAGATATTATGGTGAAAGAATACTTAGAGTTAGCTGGTTACGAAAAGTGGGCTAGGTTATATGCACCTGTTAACATGTGATGGACAATGACGACAAACATTGCTGAGTCAATCAATGTCGCACTAGTTTCAGCAAGAGAATTCCCAATATACGACTTCCTCGAAGAAGTTAGGAAGATGTTTGGATGTTGGAATTGTAGTAACCGCAAAGAAGCTACACAGATATACACGATGCTTGGGAAAAAATACTAGGAGATGCTGACTTTGAATGAGGCAATGTCTACACGTATGAATGTAAGTTATATTTTAATGTCATTGTTGTATATAGCTTAATTATTTTCTGAATTAATGGCATAAATACAACTGAATTCAATCATTTTTTAAGTAGAACTACCATTAATACATATGAATACAACTATATTCAAACACATAAAAGACATATTTTTCCATAGATCTAATATGAATACAACTGAATATAACTAAAAACATGCTCCAAAAACTATTGGAATACATCAAAATACAACTAACAACGCTGTATTATATGTAATTTTTATATGTATTGTGAATATGTATGATTCTAATGCTTTTGTTAGCATCATGTTGCATAAAGTACAACAGATTTTTGAGAAGATCTGCACTTCTCACAGTTGATATTCTGCTGGTCTAAATATATGATGTATTCATATATATGCAAATACACCATTTGTATGTACCTTATTAATTCAGCATTATACATTTGGTAATTCAGGTATATGTGCTCAAAACTTATATTTCTATTTTTAAATTTAGGTGGTACCATTAACTGAATACTTACATATGGTGAACGATGGTAAACGGAATTACACAGTCTGCATGTTAGAGAGAAAATGTGTTTGTGGGAGGTTCCAAATTGATGAATTGCATGCCCACAGCTTGAGCTATATTAAAGAGCAAGTTTCTAATGCCAGAAGAATATTGCTCTAAATATTACAAACCAAATACAATTATAATGACATACAATGTGCCAGTGTACCCGCTACCGGACAGAAATGACTGGAATATACCAGCACATATTGCAGAGGAGGTTGTACTACCACCCAAACGGAAAAGACCTCCTAGAAGGCCAAAGAAGAAGCGCGATAAAACTTTAAGTGAATTGATGTAGCCGAAAAATTAACATTCATGTAGCATATGTGGTCAGGGAGGACATAACAAGCGAACATATATAAATTCTCCACGTAATATATAGTTAACACTCTGACATGTATTGGTGCTTCAACGGGTTTTCAATACTTATGATGACATTTTGAAGTAATAAATTCTCATTTTCTGAATACATATAATTGGATACAATCGAATATAACCTTGTCCACATATACTTTGACAGTTTATTATAGACAGTGCCTGAGTTATATACATAACTATTCAGAATTTACCGGAATACATCTATATACTCAGCTAAGTTATAACAATTTCAATAAGTCTGAATTTATATTTTCTAACTAGACAATAACCTATTTAATAAATCTGAATTGATATTCTTTTTCAAATATTAACTGAATTTGAAAGATACATAATATATATTATTGCTGAATAAAGAGAAATACATATGAATAATACAGTTGAGTAGAATTGAATAAAATAGCTAAATATATGCTGTATAAAATAGCTAAATATAACCAACTACAACTGAATACAGTTGTATAAAACACTTGAATACAACTAAATTCAACTGAATATAGCTGAATAGTACTATTGAATACAACAAAATACAACTAACTTCTGCTGTATAAAATAGCTAAATATAACCAACTACAACTGAATACAGTTGTATAAAACACTTGAATACAACTAACTACTACTGAATAAAATAGTTAAATACAACTAAACTCTTGAATACAAATGAAGAATAAGCACGAAAACTTAAGAACAAACCAGTGAAACAGCTATTGAAAAGTTGCAATTGTCATGCACTAACACAATTGATAAAATGATAAGTTTTTCAAAGTAAATACCATGTTCACCAAAAAACTACTCAAAACAGTATTATTTTTCAAACTACATTCCAAGACTACATTAACCTAAAGCTACTCTAATACTATCCGCGTCTTTGAATTTGACTCCGTTATTTGCCTAGCAATCTTTGAAGGTGCTTCATTATTGCTTATGGCACCAACGTATATCTTCTGCATAGCATATTTCCAGAGAAGGGCACCATATCTTTGACGGAGTAGATTGAAATTAAATGTTATTTGTGTAATCTCACCAAGAGTGCTCAGAAACTCTACATATGTTGCAACATGCACCCCACAATCCCTAAAAAATAATTGATTGAAACAATTAAAAATAATTCATACAATTAGATTTGTATATAACATACAAGAATGATGATTGAATACTTACACGCTCCCAGCTTTCTGTTGAGGCAGATCTATTATGAAAAAACTTCAAAGGGATCGTTATGTGACCTGTCAGTGTATGCTGAGTAAGTAGACCAATCTATGCCTTGACTATCTCTATAAAAGCCATTAATTGATAGATACAGAGGTAGTAGCTTAGCTAGCTTATCAAACTCAGAAGCTACATAGGCATCATGACCTACAAATCTGTACGAGTCATACACTTTGATACATCTCTCCTCGAATGAGACAATAGCCAATACCCAGTGTCGTTTGTCCTTCAAGTTGACTGGTATCAATACATTATCCACAGTATGTCATGGTACGTTAGCTAGAAATCTGTAGCCCCTTATGTACTCACATACCACATCCTCTTCTTTGGCTACATTAGCATTACTATCTGTATCAGCATACCTGTCGAATATTTCAGCGATTTTGTCTTGAATATACAATCAACAGTTATATACTTGAAGTTGGCTATTGGGTTGTACTTTTCCTTCTTTCTTAAGTAAAGATGGTATCAATATGCTACATTTAAAATAGAATACACAACGTCAATACACTGAATGGTATTCAGAAAATATTAAATGATGTCAATATAAGTGAACACATGTAGTTGTATGTATTCTACTAAGTGCTGAAAAACAGATTTGTACAATTGTATGTTAAATACATGTATGCATATGATAGAAGTGTAGATCTAACATACTAAATTTGGAAGGAGCCTTACATTGTCATTCCATACTTTGCCGTCAGATGAGAGAAGGTAAAACCAATTTTTTGAAGTGATTTGATCAACGCTAAAATCCAACGGTATATGCAGTGTTGACTTACTCTTTTTGTAATGGTCTTCCAAATCACTTCTACAATGAATTTCAAAATACAATATGTCTATTATTTAAATTATCAATGTATTGAATAGACTAAAAAACTTACTTTTGGTAAAGTTTAGCAAGAAGACCTTCACGAACCCATTTCTCATACTCTTGAATGACTAATGTAGGATGTGGTCCCTAAAACAATCATCTTCAAATAGGTGTTTCTTGTCGAATATGGGATTCAGCGTAACTGAGGTGCCTATTGTTCAGGAAAGTCATGAATACAAACATTTAATTTTGTAAACAAGGGGTAAAGAGATCATATATTGATAATTCATTTTTTTTTTAAAAATAACTTACTAACCTGTGGAGTCAAAGTTTGACTCGTAAGGCGAAGAATACCACCTACTAGGACAGTGATTCCTATGTGAGGCTAATGGGGTTGCATCTGTTGATTTTTTGCTGCATGGTGTATCACAATTCTAGCTTCTGGAATTTGACTTGGAAGAAAATGGTCCAGCAACTCAAACTGTGATGCATGTACTTTTTTGGATACACATTTGGATAGTATGATACAAAACATCTCAGATGTATTATTTCCATCAACCATTGCTTCATCACAAACATGATTACCATCTGTATTATGTAATGTATGCAGATGTATATGAGTGTTCTAAGAAGGTTAAAAATTAACAGACTGTATTATGTTTTTCTGGTAATGTATACAGATGTATGTGATGATTAACAGTTGTATGCAGATGGTGTATTCAGATTTATATGATGAACTTTAGTTTGTATGCATCTGGAACATAAAATATATATTAACAAAATACAACTTGAAATTAAGTGTTTATACAACTACATACATGTCTCAGTTCATCTATTTATCTATATAAAATTAAATAGGTATTTATAACTTAATTAACATATGTTTACTTGTATTTTAAAATATGTATGGTGTATTATAGATGATTAATGTGAATAAATAAGAATCATGAACTAACAAAGGTTTAAAAAATTGTTAACCTCAAAATTCTCTCCTCCAGTTATATCACTCTTTGGCTGGCCTTTTGGATTATCTTGCAAGCCGACATCATGCGACATTTGAATACCATCATCACGTGCCACAGTGGGTTGATTTGCTTTAATCTGTTCATAAATTTTGTTGAAGTTTTTATTGATCAATGTTCTTAAAGCCGTGAACTCGCCCGTCACCTAAGAAAAACATAAAGAATTAGATAGATGTTGGAAAAATATATGAATGTTACATAACAAAATTGTATTATGTACTAATGGAATACAAAACTCACGTAGTCTTTGAATTTAGATCATTCCTCAAAGAAGATGGTTCATCCGCTTTAGAATTTGCCAGCTTCTTATCATGCACCATATTTTGATTGATTTCAGATACACCAGCATAAGGAGTCTTGGGTTTAGTCCCTGCCTCTGAGTGATCTATAATCTGCTCTTTGCGCTTCTTGTGGGGCGGAGATGAAGAAGGTCTAACACTTGCATCATATTTATTCTTAGGTTGATGATGTGGTGTAGAACTAAAGTCATCCAAATCATCTTGGTCATCTGCATGCTTGTCTGAATGAGTATTGGTAGCTCTGGTATCTACCTCAACGCCTTCCAGAGGAAGTTGAATAACAGCAAGCTCTACATCGCTTGGTTGGATGCCTTTGAATACAATCTGGAAATTGCAAAAATGAATGTTATATCCAACCTATATTTAAAGTTGATCACTGTCTAGAAATGTATATTGTGTGCAACTGTAGGCCATAACAAAAGGAAAGTATAATCTGATGCAAATGAAGGTGTATTGCATATGGATAATATAGGTTGTATTTACATGTATATTGTATGGAAATGTATGTTGTATATATCTAATAATGTATGTATATGTATGGAAGATTTGGGTGTATGGAACCTGAATATACACTACATATTCATATGTATGTTATAAGCAGAATAGGCTAATACTTAGCAAATATTGTATGCAAAATTGAATTTCAGAAACTTATGAAATATTAATTTACCTTGTTTCCCTCGCCCGTGAACATGCCATTCGTCAGATAAGTAAATGTTATTTGATTTATAATGGTTCTCCAGTTGAGAAATCTAGGTACACGATTACCAAGGCGCTTTGCAATTTTAGGGTCAACCTTGGAGCAACACTCATAAAACCAAACTTGCATTGCGAGTGGCGTACCATCAATCCTATAGTACTTTTTTTGAAAATCCATTTTCTTACTAATAGATGTAATAAGGCTGCTGAATGCAAGAGTACCCCATGGATAATCAGAGAATCGCCCACTCTCGACTAAGTCAAAATGTAGCCGTGAGATTGTTGTGGTTTTCTTCTCTGATGAGAATATCCATGTTTGTATGAGATACATCAATGATATCTTGATGGCATCCCCATCGTTGCCATCACCTCACTTCTTTTCATCAAAGCATGACAATAAAGCTTCCTTTTTAACCAGCTTTGAACCACCAACATATGTATGAACAATACGGTTTGGCAGCTTTGTATTGAACTTAAAAGACGTAGGATCACCTTCACATTTGAGACCAGTGACGAGGGCAAACTCTATGATTGATAAGGAAATTGTTGTACCATTTAGGTGTATTGAAAATATGTCATCAGTACTTCCTTCTAACTGCTTAAGCATGAAACACCTGAAGAGCCGATGTTGTACCTCGCACTGATCCATATCAAGGAGACTTCCAAAACAAGTAAAACTTAATAGTTTATACTGTTCTGGAATAAGCTTTTTTTTTAGATCGGATACTATATTTGTGTTTGTATATGAACAAATATGAGGTGAATATTTTGGTAGTTGTTTCACAAATAGTTCATTTCCCTGCATACAAACAAAAATTTTAAAAATGTTTCATATTCATCTTCAATACAGTAACTCATTTTGTATTATGAATATATCTAAATACATTTAAATACAACATATAATATTCAACTTAGCACAACTCAGATATTGACTATATGAATGTGCAAATGAGTTTTAATACTTATGAATACAACTAGATACATATGAATACAACATAATACATATACAAAAATGAAATGTACATTAATACCAAATAGTACAAAAATGTGAATATATACATACAACATACAAGGAAAATTGAAATAAGTACTGAAATACAGAGAATGTAAAATTGAATATATCTAAATACATTTAAATACAACATATAATATTCAACTTAGCACAACTCAGATATTGACTATATGAATGTGCAAATGAATTTTAATACTTATGAATAAAACTAGATATATATGAATACAACATCATATATATACAAAAATGAGATATACATTAATATCAAATAGTATAAAAATGTGAATAGATACATACAACATACAAGGGAAATTGAAATAATTACTGAATTACAGAGAATGTAAAATTGAATATATCTAAATATATTTAAATACAACATATAATATTCAAGTAAGCAGAACTCAGATATTGACAATGTGAATGTGCAAATTGTTTTAATACTTATAAATGCAACTAGATACATACGAATACAACATCATACATATTAAATAACTTGAATAATTATGAATACGTACAAATTTTTGTGAATTCATATTGATACAATGACAATTACCTATTCGTGTCGTGTATACAGTAAATTTTTTTTGCATAAACTTCCTTAACATTGATGCATGAAGAATCATTCAAAGGCTTTTTCCGCTGTGAAGCAACTGAATTTTTTGTTTCTTTTGAAGATTTCGCAACTTGGACTTCTGTCGATTTGTCATTGTGTAATTTAGTTCTTCTCTCTGAAGTTGTATTTGCTGATAAACCTGCAAAATTCGACTCTGCTTGTGTTATTTGCAACGAGAAAGTTTGCCCATCAAAATTGAGAATTTTGGTGGGTATACCTCTTGTTATCATCTTGTGTGGCGTTGAAACCTCCATATGAGAGAAAAATGAAAGCTTCCTGGCGAGTAAACAATAACCATGGTTATTGTTTAAGAAAAAACAAAACTATAAGAATTAAAATCAGAAAAATAAATAATGAAACAAATAAATTCGTCTATTGATTAACAAATATAAACCTTCCCTCTAAAAGGACAAGGACTAAGTAGAAGCAAACTGTATTCGTCGTGATTGGCTCAAGGAGAAAGATTCTCTTTGATGTTAATCAGAAACGCAAATAATTAAACAAACAAAAAAAACTAAAAATTGCACACCTCCCCATTGCAAAAATCTGTACCAAAATCAGAAAAGCAAAGTAATAATATCAAAATCTACGAATTAAACTTACCCTAAGCGATTGTAATGGAGTGATAATGGAGGAGAACTGGAGAATTTGGGTGGGAGAAGAGGTATGAATCGTGGGCTGAGGGAGAAAGAGCAACGTGTATGCAAAAATAGAGAGAGAACGTGGTTAGTCAATTTTACGGTGATTATGTGAGAGAAAAGACTAAAAAGGAGAGAGAAAAATATTATTTAGCATATATGGTACCTTAAATGTAGGATGTAGCTTTAATTAGATATTTGGCTATACAGTATAAAAGGTATCTATAGGATGTAATATTTTAAAATGGTATTTATTTAAAATAAATAGGGTATTAAGGTTTTTTATAAGGTGTAAAAATTTCATTTTAAAAAGCCTCCTTTGTATATTTAGTATAGCTTTTAATTCCAACAGTCCTATTTTACACATGTTTTATCTTGTTAGTGTTACTGCCTGTTGTTGTTACTCCTTTTATTCTTAAGTCGATGGTCTATTGAAAATAGTCTTTCTGCTCTTTTAGAGTGGGAGTAAGGCTGCGTATATCTTAACCTGCCCAGACTCCAATCGTAAAATTCACTGGATTTGTTGTTGCCTATTTTACTGATAATGACACTCCTTTTATAGAAACGACATGATATGATATGGTCGAGATCACAAAATTCAAGCTTACTTTTAGTATATTATAGACCTTTAGTTTAAGTTTTTAACACCGGCAAAATGGCTTAAATAGCACCTATAACGGTCCTCCTACTTCACTTTTTTTTTTATCCAGACACTTTAACTTGTTCAAAATTATTATTTTAAACCCCTCTGGCATGGACCATGAGTGCGAGATTTTTCCTATTTCGTCCAAGATAAGGTTATTTCATCCCTACACGGTCCCAACTTGTATAAAAGAGATTCTAAACCTAAGTTGGAGGAGACCTAACATACTTTGAAGGAGAAATCACGTGAGGGAACACAAACCACGCTTGAAGGAGGCTTCTAACTAGTTTTTCTTCTCCTCTTCCTTTATCTTTTATAGTTCATAAGTTCTAAAGTTGTGGGCGCTACATGAACATTGTTGTTTGAAATTTGAATTGTTCTTATTATTTTATCGTATTGATTTATATATTCAATCTTGCACTTAATTATTTGATTGTCTGATCACCAATTTAATATTATCTACAAATCTAGGATTGAACTCGGGAGAAGGAATTTTAGATTGCATATAGGATTGAGTAGAGCAAGATTTTGAATCTGAGCATCGGGAAGGGAATTGGCAGTTAGGATAGAGATATACCTAATTGCCTTGCATAGTTACTATACATATTAATGTGTTCTTGTTAATCCTAATAATTAATAAGAATATAGGTGTTAGGTTAGCTTGAATAAGCGAGTAGTACTTCGGGAGAATACTATGAGTAATACTAACCCTGTACAAATAAACTAAATAAATTAATTAAACAGTTAACTCATCGGGATTGTTAGCTAACTCATAGCTCTAGAATATTGCCTCTTATTGAGTTCGCCTATAATACTACTGACTTGTTTCTTTAATTTCTTAGTTTACTGTTCTAGATTAGTTGTAATTAAATAATCACACCTAAGGAATCGCTTGAATAGATTAGTTGTTTTAGTTTAATTTAGTTGATAGTTAATCACAAGTTCATGTGGGTACGATATTTGGACTTACAATCCTATATTACTTGTACGACCACGTATACTTGCACGTACGTTTGGGGGTAACAGTATACATGGCTCGTGGACTCTACTCCCACTCGATGTTTAATTTATGCAATAGAGTGTAAAGACACATGTCATATATTTATTGGAATTGATATAAATACCACATATACATAAATACACTATAAGAGTTCATATCTCATAGCATATGGAGTATATGCCAAACAACAACTACTACATTTCAATCCCAAACAAGGTTAGATTGACTATATGAATCCTCATTTATTTCTTTAAGCTCAGCTCATATTGCCAAAATAAAATAAGAGTTGACAACATAAATAAAAAGAAAATTTGAATAAACCAAAGTGTTTTTTCCATTTCAAATAGCAGTATCTGCATACCAGAGAGGGGAGCATAGCTCCATCTGAGATCACTAAAAAGAGAACAGGAAAAGCTACATTTGATCTTATACACAGTAAATGGCATTGGTTAGGACAGCAAAACCTAACATCTGAGCCATAACTCTTCAAATCCTTAGAGAGGAATATCTGCAATACAAGCCTCCTCTCCACCTCCAGTATAGTAACATATCGCCTCATAATAGAATAAAGAGGGGTTGCTCTGATGGTAAGCAACCCCTACTTCCAACCGAGAGGTTGTGAGTTCGAGTCTCCCCAAGAGCAAGGTGGGAAGTTCTTGGAGGGAAGGATGCCGGGGGTCTATTTGGAAACAACCTCTCTACCCAAGGGTAGGGGTAAGGTCTGCGTACACACTACCCTCCCCAGACCCCACTAAGTGGGATTATACTGGGTTATTGTTGTTGTTGTATAATAGAATAAAGAACAAAAGAATGAACAACTTTGATGTGTATGAGTTACAAACTATGTTATCTACAGCCCTGGCGCCGACTTCCTTTCTATGCCGGGTGTTGCATGAGGATCTTCTGATTCTCAGTAGCAGAAAGCTCTCTGTATTAGGCTTTAGCCGTACAACGTCACCCTGCCATCAGGATTCAGGAGGGGAGTTATCTCAACCTTTTCTGTTCGGTATGACTCCACGCTATCTACCATCCTGCGGCTTTCAAAAAATTATCATATGGACTTGATGCTGGTAGTCTGAACGTCTCCAGATTACTTTGACATTGAGCTCCACAATGCCAATCGACAGTTCCGGGTGATGGTTTTTGAGAAACATTGGCCACTTTCTGATCTACGAGTTGGTTTTTAACCTGCCCCTATAAAGTATAGTGAAGAGTAAGTTTAAGATCAAAGTGGATCACAAAATGTGATTTCGCACAAGTTATCGGAGTATTACTTGAATCTTATAAATGAGATTACAGCATGTAACAAGTCTAGAAATGCAAGAAGCTGGATTATACTACAACAATAACAGTGGCCCCAGTTCTAATCCCATAAGTGAGGTATGGGAAGGGTAGTGTGTACGCAGTTGAGAAGCTGTTTCCGGTAGACCCTCGGCTCAAGAGAAGGTGAAGAAGAGAAGGAAGAAGGGGAAGAAGAAAAGAAGAAGAAGAACAAGAAAAACAAAGGAGAAGAAAAAGAAAAAGATGAAAAGGGAGAAGTAGCACCAAACGCTTGAACGAAACAATCGGGTGTAGATAAAGCTCTAAGAATATGAAAATACAAAAAATGTAACATGATAATAGAGACATGAACTAGCGGTACAACATTCAAAAAGTTGCAAGAACCTGGAGATATGTTTTAAATAAAGTAAGTATGAGGAGAATTCAAATAATACGATACATACATAAATTTGGTTATACCATGCTAATCGAATTTCTAATTATTAAAGAGTATAAGTTAACTTGTAAAAACAGTCCTAAATATCAATAATAAATGAAACTCATTTCAGAATGGTCATGCAAGATTTGAACTACTGGAGTTATCATGCAAAGCAGGAAAATTGTAGTGCTACATCTACTGTAAGTTCGTTTTAAAGATATAACCAGCTATCCGTTTTGCCAAAGTAGGACAGAAACGGAAAAGCAAATGAATAAGGGAATGGGGGAAAAGGAGAAAAAAAGAAATGGTTAGTTTATAGAAACCAAAAAAATAAAAAAACTGCTGAGACCTGGTTATCGGAAGAGCTTTCTTTGTCCTGTTCACTGGAATTCTGTGATATTCTGATCAATGCACTATCTTGTCTATGTTGGCTATTCATCAAATTGTATATCCTTTGTTGTTTTCCCGTTAAAAGTGCCTCACAATGATGAGTCATTTCTTTGTAAGAAAAATCAGGTTCATTGCTCAAAGATATTCTCCCTACTTGATGTGCCGTCTCCAAAACCTTCATTTGGTGCAGACAAAGTTACTTTTAGATGATCAAATCAAAATACAAAACTAAAAAAAACATTGGCCACAAATAGTTGTCAAGACAAGACGAACTAAAGAGTCATCAGATGAGGTTGGTTTTTCTCATAAGCACAGAAAGGAGGCATGAGAACATGCAAGTTCGCTAGAGGTGAGAAATGCAGAATAGCCACATGCACACAAAGAAAAGAAATCCATTTCACAAGTACAGCTAGATGTAAAGCTTTTTGTCAGAGATCGTAGTGCAGAAGCAATAGGTTAGACAAATTGTTATTACTCCCCCGTTTAATTTATGTACACACTTTTCTTATTAGTCAGCTTAAAAAAGAATGACGTATTTCTGTACTTGGAAACAATTGAACTTTAAACTTTCTATTTTACCGTTAATAAGAAACTTTTATAACCAAAGACAAGAGGGATTGCTCTGATGGTAAGCAACTCCCACTTCCAACCGAGAGGTTGTGAGTTCGAGTCTTCCCAAGAGCAAGGTGGGAAGTTCTTGGAGGGAAGGATGCCGGGGGGTCTATTTGGAAACAGCCTCTCTACCCAAGGGTGGAGGTAAGGTCTGCGTACATACTACCCTCCCCAGACCCCACTAAATGGGATTATAATCGGTTTTAAAAAAAAAAAAAAAACTTTTATAACCACACAAAAGTATAGCCCCTGAAAGCTTTTACCCTTTAAGCTTTTAAGACCAAAAGTTTCAAAAATCTCTATTTTTCCCTTAAACTCCATGCTGAGACAAACTACGTCCATAAATTAAAATGCAGGAATCATTATTATTGTATAATAGGGTCTACGATGAGATTAAATGAAGCGGCATGGATATAGAGGACATCCCTTACTTGCTTGGGACTGAGGTGTGGTTGCTTTTGTATAAATAAACGGTTAAATAAACATTATATTCGAAAGCCACTTACAGATTCTAAAAGTTGATTGACACTCAACAGAGTGGGAATTTCCATGGGGGAATGTTCATTTTGTTTGGAACTGCTTTGAGATAAATCAGGACCATCATCGTCTAATATGGAGGATAGCTGCACAACAGTAGAAAGAATGATCAAATAAAAAAGATGAGGATAGAAGAGTATACCGAAATAAATTTCTCCCTCCAGAGACTTACATCAACTGAATTAGACTGCTGAACTCTATGTTGAGCATCAGCGAAAAATTGAGACCCCAAGGAATCTGAATCATCCGGTGAAAATTCCTTAAGCAACTCTTCCCTTGTAGCTGACACTTCAAACTACGTGCCAAAATAAGTTATATTAGGGATCAATGCTTAAGCAGGGAACCAGTATATGGTTGTGAAAATTAACAGTGAAATATTTACATCCAGTAGATTAGATAAGCTCTTCAGGATTAAAGAAACCAAGGATTCTGTTGACTGTTCTTCGGTGATATTTATTTGCGAGAGACATTTCTGAGCAGAACTATCATCTTCTTTGGATCCATATATAACTTTTCCATAACCAGAACTTGAATCAGCAGCTTGTAGTTTGCTATCTTCAACCAAATGTAAAAATGGATCAACCTGAAAAATGAAATGAAAGATTCCTAATACTATAATAATACTGAAAAGGAACAATAAATTACATTAAAAAGTAGTTTTCATCAGTTCAGCTGCTAGTAGGAACCAGGCTGACATTCAATAGAAAGAACAAAGACCAACCGTTTTATCTGAAAGTGTAGCCTTGACACAGGGAATGAGAGAAGGTATATTATATGCCTTTGATGAGAAAAGAATCATTGATGTCGCCAACACAAACAGAGATCTTTTACGTGATGGTGGTAGTGACCCTGAAAAAAAATCATATGAACTTTGATCAGAAGATCCTTGAAATAAAAAAAATGTAGAAGGAAGCATGCAGAAGGGAGAACAAAATCTCAAAACAGATAAGCTGAAATAATTAAAAATGGATCACGTTAACTCAAAAGATACTAAGGGATATAAGAAATGTGGCAAGTGATATTTGTTCTCATGTTCCTAAAGCTCCAATGACACAATTACTTACCACTCCCTCTCAGAATAATGGAGGAATGAATTAAAGGGAAAGAAAAATCTTAAGCAGTTCCACACCACAGAGAGCATATATGATGTGGCACTTTTACCTCCTTCAACGAGCGCGACATTTCTTAACGAAAATGCAAGCTGAAAGCTTTGCACTAGAGCTTCACGGTATGAGTGCTGCACAAGTACATGAAGATTATTTTAATTAAGAGACTGTAGGAAAGGATATACAGATACATACCAACACATGTTTGTTCACACTTAAGTTCCTTTACCGATTTAACATGACATAGAAAATTGCCTCATCCAATTACCTTTGCCCTAGAAAACAGCAAGACCAGGCTAAATGTGTGAGCAATGGCCTCATAATTCTCAGGCATATTTGCTGGAGAAATGGACTGTACCCATAGAGAGGAGAGCAGGAGTATGATTTGGTGGCTGCTGAGTCTTAGAGAAATAGGACCCTGAGGATCACGAGGAAACTAATTTTCACTACTTGGTAAAGTCAAATGAAACAGGATCAAATATCATTACTACATTGTATAGCTTCCAATCCCAAATTTAAAGACATGTTTTATATTACAGTTATATCAGCAATGCTAATCAGAATGAATGGCTGAGTCCAATGTCCAATATATCCACTATATGTGTGTTCAGAATATACGGATGTTAAGATGGATACACGATTAGAAAAGATTAGAAACTTTTTCATGTAATGTGAATGAATGTTTGAACTCTAATTCCCAACATATCCACTATATGAGTGTCGTAATATACAGCTATTATGATGAATGCACAATTAGAAAAGAATACAACTGATTACATTTGATAGAAGGTACAAGTAGCACTATGGAGACCTCCATATACAACGATATGTCGGTGAGCCACTACAATGATAAAAGGTGTTAAATGGTGAGGAGGTGGACTAAAATCATATACTTACTCCATCCCAATTTATGTTAATCTATTTCCTTCCTCGTCAGCTTCGAAAAGAATGACCCCTTTCTTAATTTTGAAATGATTATACTTCCTACTTACCCTTAATGACAAGCTTCTATAGCAACGCAATGTTAAGGCATGTTTAAGATCAAAAGTTTCAGAAGTCTAATTGCCAAGCAAAAGTTAAGGCATGATTAGGACCACAAGTTTCAAAACTGTTCCTTTCTTTCTAAGGTACATAATATGATAGAAGCAAAAGATTCACATAAAAATATACAAACTAATTAGGCTTAAGGCTTCGCCATGTTGGTACACGTACCAGGTTAATGTTACGCCAGGAGTCTTTTTAATTTTTTTGTAGACTTAAGAAATCTAGGAGTAACAAGAGTATAATACTGAGATGTGAAGATGGTTACAGAACCTACCGCTTCCTTATTTGGTTTGTTTGTACACTCTCCAACAGGTGCAGTTGAGCCTATCGTGTTATATACCCCACTATATGTTGATTTTATTCTGTTGAGCATCCCGCTGTTGTTATCTTTCTGTTCCATCTCAAGAGTAATATTCTCCGTTGAAGAAGACCTCTGGTCTTTCAGCTTTCCAAAAAGAGCAGCTGAAGATGAGAAGACGGAAACAGTTCTAGAGAGTGCTCTTGAAAAATCTGTTGCCTTCCTTAGGTGGGTTTCCTCCGGTATGTTCTGAGGAGAAACAGAAGATGGAACAAGGACAACAGAAAAGATTCGATGAGCTCCAACTCGTGTTTCATGATCAGGGTGGACCATAGCAGGGAGTAACTGATGAAATAAAGCCTCTGGGAATGCCTAAATATATAAAGAAAAGTCAGATTCTTAACTCAATATCCGTCGGGAAAAGCTGCCAAAGCAAGTAACAGTCTAGTAAATTCAAATGTCAATCAGCCTTACTTTGTTTTGATATGGCAAATTTGGCATAGAAGCTATGATTTGAGAAGCACGGTAAACAGCAGCAATAGTAGTTCTTGCTATCACTTTGATACTCGAGATGTTCTCTAACATTACTGCCATCACATCAAGAATAGGGCCTGCATCTCCAACCTAATAGTCAAGGAAATAAAGAATCATGACTTCTGAATACCGATCAATAACAAGTTTGGTTAAGACAGCTTCCGACAAAGTTACATAGAATGCAACTTATTTGATATTCAAATCCAATGACAGATTAACTGCACCTTATTTGATAACTCCACGAGGCACTCGTCCACTGCTTCCTGGAAACTTCGGTTCCACTTTATTAACTCGGCTCCCAGCTTTGCGTCGTCAAGAGTATAATGTATACTTTTCCGTAAGTGCCTCATGATATCAGTCACTGCACTGACCAGAGCCATGGAATGATGAATCTTTGTGGTTTGAGCAAGCGAAGTCACCACCTGAACAATGTCAAGCTGCATTTCAGGTTGTTTAAGAACATTTTTGTGATCTAGGTGCTTGACTAATATTGACAGCAGAAGATGTGCATTCTCTCCTGCATAATTGAATAGGGGAATGAGAAATCAAAAAAGTGAGAAAAAAGACATTATGAATGTTATCTACAAGGAAAATGTAATACTAGTAAGAGTAGAACCAAAAGTAATGAAATATTTTTGAAATGAAAGATAACAACGAGCAAATGAGAGTGCCAAAGAATAAAAAGAAAATAAAATAAAGGACTAACTTCTCCCTTTCTTTTTTCTCTTTCGACAGGTAAAGGGAGTAACTACGAACCTGATGCATCCATCGTGTCCTGCATATCCTTTAGAATAGGTAAAGCAATTCCAGTTTCAGTAGGCCATAAATTGTCTTCATCAAAGTAGCGGAATAAAGATTCCAAAACTCTCCGTGTGGTTGTAGCCTCCTTACCTAGTTTGGCAATGTTATGGAGGCAAATCCTGGACCAAAACGATGTGTTTTCTGCATCCTCCCTGTCACGAGGGAAATTAATATGCACTTTAGGACACCACATACAGAAAAAGAAAAAATCCACCTGACATTCAGTGTAAAATATTAACTTTGAAATATTTAGTTCCCCTTTCTCATTCACAATGATTCTCCACGAGGGAACCTTCGCAATGACATCTGGGGAAGGAGAAATGTGGCCCTCAACTTTGCGCACTTCTTCCACCCACCTGTTCTGATTTGAGTTTTGAGTTTCCTTTCTTGGCCTTGGATAATTTTCCAACACTACTGAAACAACCTAAGAGATAGGATAAATATATTAATAGAAGCAATAGAAACGTCTGGGAAAGTAAGATGAACACAGAGTTTAAGCTACTGCCACAAAGTAGTGCAAAATACACTACTGAGAAATACAAAAGATCTATTTCAAGGTAATATCTTGCAAGCGATACAATTTCTGACATGTAACCACTTCATCACTTATTCCAGAGATCAAAAGATTTAAGCTAGCAATTTTTAAATTTGACAATAAGAAAATAAGGTGGAAAGAATCTGCTTACATTGTCAAACTCGGCTGAAACATGAGAATATTCACCCATGAACCAAACCTGCGACACAGTTAAGTTCTTGTAAGAATAACAATGTAACAACTAACTCTAGGATCTACATTTGATTGCAGGTATCAATTAGTCATGGTGTTATATGATTAATCGTAGCAGTTACTGGTATAGAATTCAATTGAAAACAGAATCAGGACTTCGAGAATACAAGCCATACACTTAACCGATGTAGGATTTAATAACGGCTGATTACTGCTTACTCTAGATTCCTTCCTTGTAGAATTCTATTTTGTAGTTACTGATCTTTAGGAATTTATTGTAACTCTCTCCTCCTATTTAGGCTCTGATAGGTGTTATCTTTTACAAGTTTATCTTGTTGCTGCATTTGCTATACATATCTGTATAAATAGTTTTCCATACAATAAAATAAAACAACAGTATTTTCTCTTCTGCTTTCTTCTCTTTTATGGTATCAGAGTGACACTAAACTCCCACGAGTTGATCCTCTGTTATTCTTTCCCGCTTACTAGCCCAATCACTCAAATGGCCACCAATATTTCTGTGACCAATGCTGATGGAGTCAACAACGCCATTACTATTGCCCAATTCAAGCCCCTTACGCAACTGCCCATAAAATTAACTGGCAGTCATAATATTTCTCTGTGGAAAGCTCAAGTTTCAATGCTTATGCGTGGCCACAATCTCTATGGGCATCTCAATGGCTCCATCCCTGCCCCTACATGCACTATCTCTCAAAACAATCAAGATGTGAATAACCCTGCATTTGTTCCTTGGTATCGTCAAGATCAGTTAATTCAAGATGCTATCTTGGCCTCTGTTGATCCTACACTTGCCCCTACTGTTGCTGTTGCCTGTTGCAGTCTCCGCCAAAGCTGCCTGGGATGCTTTGCATACTGCGTATGCGAACAAATCTCAAACAAGAATTTTCAGCTTGCGAGATCGATTGGCTCGCCTCACTAAAGACTCTCGTCCGGTCACCGATTATCTACATCAAGTTCGATCAATCTGTGATGAACTTGCAACTGCTAGTGCCCCTGTATCAAACGCCGAACTCATCGTTAAAATACTCGGTGGACTTGGATCTGAATTTCACGAACTCTCTGCTGCCATTCGTGTTCGGGATTCTACAATTTCCTGTGAAGAGCTTTATGAAAAGCTTCTGGATCATGAGTTTTTCCTAAAGCACGAGGAAGACAAGAAGCCGTTGTCCACACCTATTACCGCTGCTGTAACACAAAAGACTACACCAACTCCTCCTCGTCAGGGTAATAATCCTAACTCCAGCAATCGTCGTCCAGGTCCAAATGCACCTGCCAACAATCAGCAATGGCAAACACAACCATGGCGCCCACGAAGAAACAACCAGCAACAGCCCTTTGACAAAAACCTCCGCTGCCAACTATGTGATCGTGTAGGTCATTCTGCTAGAGTAAGCAGATCGCAGTCACATGATCATCTGCAAGCTCGGGCAAACTTTGCTGCTCGTCTTTCTCCTCAAATGACCTTGTGGATCGTGGATAGTGGAGCCATTCATATATTGCATCTGATGCTCAAAGCCTAACCACGGTACATGATTACCACGGCACCGAAGAGATAACTATGGGCAATGGTAACACCATACCAATATCTCATACTGGTAACTCTAACATAAGTGCTTCAAATCATAATTTTAAACTTCTCAATACCTTATGTTCTCCTGCCATAGAAAATAACCTTATTTTTGTTTCTAAGTTTTGTCGTGATAATCATTCATCTATTGAATTCTTTCCTTTTCATTATCTTGTGAAGGATCTGAGAATGGGGGCATCTCTAGTTTGCGGGCAGAATAAAGATGGGTTCTACGAGTGGCCACGGGGTTTGTGCACACCGTCCTCCTCAATGCAATGTTGGTTGTTCCAATTCACCTGTGATATCGACGTTTAGGTCATCCTAATCGTCGCGATTTAAATACTATCTTGAATAATTTTTCCCTTCTTGTTTCAAATCCTAAAGCTAGTTCCATTTGTAATTCCTGTTATTCAAATAAAATGCACAGGTTGACTTTTTCCGAAAATTCATTGCAAAGTAACAAGCCACTGCAAATCCTTTATAGCGATTTATGGGGTCCGTTTGCAATTTTGTCAATTGATAAAAGAAGATATTATGTGTTATTTGTTGACCAATTTTCAAAATACATGTAGTTGTTCACTTTGGAATCAAAAAATGAAACGCTTGAAGTTTTTCAAACTTTGCATCCATTGCTTGAACGCAAATTCAACACCAAAATTCAATCTCTTTACACTGACGGTGGTGGTGAATTTCAATGTTTACAGTCCTATCTCAAAACACATGGCATAAAACACTTAGTGTCACCCCCATATACTCCGCAAATAATTGCTCTAGTCAAAAGACGACACCAACATGTTATTGAAACGGCTAGAACCTTGCTGCACCAAGCATCTTTACCCTCACACTTTTGGAGTTTTGCTTGTCAACAAGCTTGTTTACCCTCGCCCAACACTTTTGGGTGTAGTGAGCCTGTTTATAAAATAAACAACCTCACTACACCCAATCTTCAGCATAAGAGCCCCTTTGAAATTTTATTTCAAACTATGCCCAAGTATGACTCTATTAAAGTATTTGCATGCTTGTGCTATCCATGGCTCAAACCTTATGCCAAAAGTAAATTAGAGCCCCGTTCGACACCATGTGTTTATTTAGGATTTTCAAATAAACATTACTGCCATCAATGTTTTGATCCTTTAACTTTCAAAATTTATTTATCACGTGATGTCTTATTTCTGGAAAATCAGTTCCCATTTGAAAATATTTTTTTCCATTTGAAAATTACACTTAATAAAAGTGTATCTTGGGAGATTTGTTCAACTGAAAAACCACAAATGAATAATACTTTGAGTTCAAATGTCTGTTATGAGCTTCCTACTCGGAATATACAACAGCCCGTGGACATGCACTCACTTGTCTCCTCTGCCCCAACAAGAGCCACCATCTCAGGTAATTCGGTTTCTCACTTATCTAAAACTTCCTCTCCTTCTCCAACATCTTTGCTGCCCCCTACTCTTGCCATACCAAACTCAGTTGCCAGCCATGATTCCTCTCAACCAAATCGTCCTGCCTCACCAGTTCACCCTTCTCCCCATTTTAATGTTCAGCCTCAATCCACAATAATCACTTACCAGCCCCGAAATAAGTCCACTGGACCTTTGACCCAGAACCCTATGATACAACCTTCTTCATCGTCACCTGTCCCACCTTCCATCGCCTCACAACCTTCCCCTGTTGCCTCTGAATCTACATTGACATCCACTCATCATATGATTACTCAGTCTAAAACCAACAGCCTTAAGCCCAAACAATTTCACACTGTTGTTCAAACCTCTTCCTCCATACCTAGAACCTTTAACCAAGCTCAACAAGTACCGCACTGGCATGAAGCTATGAAAAATGAATTTGAAGCCTTAGTTAGGAACCGGACATGGGATCTGGGTACCATGTGATCCTTCGAAAAATGTGGTGGATTGTAAGTCGCTTTTTCGAGTTAAATATCATCCTGATGGTTCTGTTGACAAGTACAAAGCTCGCCTAGTTGCCAAAGGGTTCACACAACGACCTGGCCTTGATTTTCAATGTACTTTTAGTCCTGTGGTAAAGCCCGCAACTGTTGACTCGTTCTTGCAATTGCGACACAACAGAGCTGGCCCATCAGTCAACTTGATATCAATAATGCCTTCCTACAAGGTCGACTTGACGAGGAGGTCTATATGCGTCAACCACCTGGTTTCGAAGCTTCTACATATCCTACACATGTTTGCAAGCTGCACAAAGCTATATATGGCGTTAAAACAAGCTCCCAGGGCCTGATACACTGAACTCAAAAATTATCTTGTTACTTTGGGATTTATCAAATCCCAATCTGATTCATCATTGTTCATCATGCATAATTCTGAGTTTACTACTTAAATACTACTTTATGTTGATGACATAATTGTTACGGGCAATCAAATTCGTGGTGTTTGAAGCATTATTGAAAATCTTGCAACCCGATTCTCACTAAAGGATCTTGGTCAACTTCATTATTTCCTTGGTGTTAAAGTCTTTTCTTATCCAGGTGGTGTTTTGTTGTCTCAAGAAAAATACATTATAGATCTGTTACAGGAAGTTAATATGCACAATTGCAAGGGTGTTCCAACGCCAATTGCTTCTACTGTTATTTTCCCAGAATCTTCTGAAGATTCTCTAGTAGATGGCTCTCTTTATAGGCGGATAAGTGGTAAACTTCATTATCTTTCCTTTACACGTCCGGACATTGCTTTTGCAGTTAACAAACTCTCACAGTCCATGCACCAACCCTTAATATCTCATTGGACAGCCATGAAGCGTCTCCTTCATACCAGACATCTTCGTTTGGTATCCGAATTGTTAAAGAACGTGATCATCGTCTTCTAGCCTACTCGGATTCTGACTGGGCTGGAGATCCTCTTGATCGAACCTCCACTACAGGTTATGTTGTTTACCTTGGCAGCTCTCCGATATCATGGTCCTCTAAGAAGCAAAGATCTGTTTGCCGTTCCTCCACAGAAGCAGAATATCGGGCTGTTGCAGCTACTGTCTCTGAGACCAATTAGCTAAGAAGTTTGCTCAATGAGCTTCGCTTCCGTATATCAGCCACTCCTCAGATCTTTTGTGACAATGTCAGTACCACCTACATTTGCGCCAACCTGGTGTTCCATAGTCGCATGAAGCATATTGCTATTGACTTTCACTTTGTTCGTGAACAAGTTCAAAACAAGGAAATCGAAGTTCAACACCTTCACTCGGCTGATCAAGTGGCAGATATACTTACGAAACCACTTCCAAGAGCCTCATTTGTCAAGCAATTTTCTAAGTTGGGTGTTGTTGACACCACCAACTTGCGGGGGCGTAATAACGGCTGATTACTGCTTACTCTAGATTCCTTACTACTGTAGAATTCTATTTTGTAGTTACTGATCTTTAGGAATTTGTTGTAACTCTCTCCTCCTAATTTGGCTCTTTTCTGATAGGTGTTATCCTTTTCAAGTTTATCTTGTTGGTGCATCTGTTGTACATATCTGTATAAATAGTTTGCCATACAATAAAATAAAACAACAGTATTTTCCATCTTCTGCTTTCTTCTCTTTTAGGATTCTACCTATTCTAGGATTTAATTATTTAAGAGTTCCATGCTATAATTATTTTTGTTCACTTGAGCAATAATTTTCAAACAAAACTGTGCAACCTACTCATGGTAATAACCATTAAACAGTACAACGATGTGTTTAGCAGAAAATGCTAAGAAGCAAACAAGGAGAGAAGTCCATTAGAGTCTTAAGAATACTCTGTAATGTCTTAGTCTATATTTTGACTTCTGTATTTGTTGATGATATGATTTTGACTTAATTTTCTTTTGGAACTGATGAAAACAAACTTTTATGTCGTTTGTATATAACTGTAACCAATTGCTTCCACAGTTTGTATCAAAAGCACAAAGTGCATAGACTAAACAGTTGGCAAAATCAACATGAACTCTGTACCATTGCAGAAAGTGCTTTCAGGCCAATTGTGCGGAGATGTTTTGCATTTTCCTCCTCTCCTATTTGCTGTGCCAGTTGACACAGTTTTGGAATAAAACCATCTAAATGAAACATGTAAGTACCATCTTTCTGCATAAAACAATAAAGTCAAGAAGGTATAAAATATTGCAAAATTTATAAGGTATCATTGATGCATAAAGATGAACAATAAATAACACCTATAGTCTGAACGACCCAGTCTAAAGTTGAGGACAACCCCAAAGCACCAACCTGATTATTTACAAAATCAAATAGTGCTTCACATCCAACTATCAGCATGTCATTCTCTCGCGACTGATCGAGGAGAGTTTGTATGATGCTGAGCAAACTATTTGCAAAAAGTGGCCTGACAGAAAATGATGAGATGAAAATTAGAAATGCATCTGTTTCTGGCCAACCCAATATATATATAATTGGTTTACGACGAAACCTAGAAATCGATCACTGATCCAATTTGAGTACCTCTGCAGGATAGACCTCAACAGAAAACGGAAGCCGGGCGTAGCACGTTCTTTTTTGGGACACATAGGCTATTACAGACGCATCAAAAAAGACTTTTCGAAGCGCGGAAAAATAAGGGGAGATCTGCTGCTTACTGCTCACGGAAACATCCGACCTATACTCACTCGCCATCTATTTTCATTGTTCAAATCTTTGACAACACGAAAAAACCATTGTTCAACTCTTTGACAACATGAAAAAACCAAAAGCTCTGCCCTCCCTCTCTATCTATCCAAGGGATGGAAGGGCAGAGGCCTTTGGTGTCCCCTCCAGTCAAGAATTGGGGCCTCACAATCACTAGCCAATATGCTTTTCTCTCATGCCTTTCTTCGTTCATGGTTCGAAATTCTGGATCATCTTCTGGAATCGTATAACTGTCAAAAGTGAGTGACTGTTCATCGGAACTGTTATAGTCCGAATACTCATAAGGTAGGGTCCACGAAGAACGAAGAAGCAGACTCACTTGAGATGCAAACAAAAACGGGGAACTTTCTCGAAAAAAAGTCCAATCCAATCAACCAACAAGGGATATTTAGCTTAAGGCAGTCGGAGACCCGCGACGCGGGATTTCACTCTAGGCTCGGCACTATGGGAGATAGGTAAGGGTTCTCTCGAGAATTCGGTCACAAGACCTCTCTTTTCTCCAAGTGGGGCGTGGCAGGGGAATGAAGGCTATCCAGTTTTTCATTTCACTACAGTAGATCTTGCTCTTGGCGCTCTTTCCCAGGTTCCAAAGAAATAAATTCTCATAAGCGGGAATTACCAAATCGTGAAACGAACGGTAACAACTTATCGCATCTGTCCTCCAGCTCCTGCCCGTTTAACTACTCCTCGAGACATTTCTGCTGATGGGCCCTTGAATTATAGCAGGAGCAACCTCAATTGCCGTACCCAGGCGCCGGTCTCTAGAAGCTTCTGGAATGTTCAATTTGTATGGCCTCAGCGATGAGGCCGGATAAAGGTGCCACGGGAACGGAATCAGGAGCAGGGCGGGAAGCTTAAGACAGAGATCCGGGATTCCCACGAAGCTAACTAAAGAGAAAGGGCATACCCAGATCGAGTAAAGGGACTCTATTATGATCTTACGAATCTAAAGATCTCAAAATGGAAGAACGAGCTCTTTTGCTCGCCCCTATCTCTAAAGGGGCGTAAGCACTTCACTCGCTAGGGGATGGGATTCATTCACTTGCATTCCTGCTAGCACTACAAAAAGCCTGATTTCGTTTTGCTTCTCCCGATCGTCGAGCCTGATCGACTCGACTCTTTTCCCTGCCTTTGATGTCTACTCAATCTAAACGTTGGGAACGACTGAAAGCGGCTGCTTCTAAACCCTATGGTTCACATCGATTGCCCTTAGAATTCAGGTTGGGTAGGGGGTCTCCCCCCTGTAACTTGATAAATCATAAGAGAAGAAGAAATCGTTGCGTAGAAAGTCTTGCTTACTATCTCCTCCATCTAAGTTATGTAAGAGGAAATGAGAGGCATAGAGAGGACTCAAGGACAAGACACGACTCAGACCCCGGTAAATTTGATCTTCATTGGCCTTGCTGTCCGCAGATCGATTACTCTCCTTTGAAGGTGAAGCCCGTTTGAAGGCAAGTCATGGTATTCTTGCACAAGCCATTCAAAGAACTGATTCTAGCAAGACCTATTCGTGCACAAGGGAATCTGTCCATTTACAGCAAGCAAGCCGCAAAACCAAAAGAGTAAGAAATAAAGGAAATTGATGATAAAAGTTGTACATATCTATATAATATAGAAAGAAGAAAAGAGAGAAAGAAAGATTCTTTCCGCCGGAGGGGTTTGTCTCCATGGAAAAAGTATTCACTACTGCTTACAGCGCCTTCATTCACTCGTCTTGCTACTTCGGGGCCAATAAAAGAGAAAGTTTTCGCATGGGCTCATCATCTGATGCAGAACCGATGCGAGAGGGAGAAGCGGGGATTGATAGCTTTCAAGAACCAGTGGAAAGGAAAGACTTCTTCCCTGAGGGCAATAACATCCGAGCAACGCAAGCCCTAGAAATCGGCAGGGTATGAATTTCTCTCCTTCGGTGCCTTGTAGCGATCAATAGTCCCATCAGACTTTGACTTTCTCTTGTATAACCACTTGCGAGCTGCCTGGTGACAAATCACCAACTCAGGAGTCCTTGAAAGCCTTGATCTACGGAACTGACATATACTTGTGCCCAATGCATGCATCATCAGAAGTGGCACACAAAATATTCTCATCGCTGAGGCCATACAAATTGAACATTCCAGAAGCTTAAGTATACCATCAGTGGGAACTTTGCTTTCTGGTTGGGAAGAATTGCAACATCGGCATTTCTTTCCTTCCCTAAATCGATCCACTAGTAGGTAGCGGTAGGAGAGATCCATTATGGTGGGATGGACCGTTCTCGAATTCCGGCCGGCATTTCTGTCAATCGGCGGTATATATATATATATATATATATAAATATATATAAATATATATATATATATATATATATATATATATATATATATATATATATATATAGCTGAAGAAGACCAATTTATACTTTTTTTAAGCTACAGAAACTTACATGTGTTCCTTGCATGAAACAACCAACTTTTTGTATATACACATAACAACCTTTGCTGACCGAAAATTCTCATTTCTCAATTCCTTATAACACCTCTCCTCAAGCGACTTTGTTATCTGTTCAGCAGATCCAAGAAAGGTTAATGACAAAAATGTAATAGAAAATACTGACTTTAAGCATGAAGCAAAAGAGAAGATTTCTTCTAAACAGGGAACTATGAATGAGGTAGTTTCCCAGATTTTTTCAGTTTACCAAAATACGAATTTCATTAACAGACAAAGAAACTGCAGAGAGTTGAATAAAGTTATCCTGCAGATGAGAAAGCAAAATAATGTTTTACAAACTTTCAGGAGGTTTCTCATGGATTGTTTTAGAGGGCTCATAATTTTCATGAACACTGCGAATGAATATACCTTTGGAATGCGAAAAGGATTTTTTGCAGCATATTCACAAAGTTTTCCCATCTTCCTATCATTGGGTTCTTCCTCCTGCGAAGTGAATGCACAAATGTCATATACGTGTGTTTGTAGCACATAAATACAGCAAGTTTATTTGTTGTCAAATTGTCAAATACCACTCTTTCTGGAGTTACTCCATACCTCATACAAATTCACTGCTGAATGTACCTTAAAATCATTTGAACTCGCAAAACTAATGTCAACAATGTAAACTAAAGGTAAAATAAGCTTGACAATTTTAAATGACATCAATTTCAAGCACAGCAATTATTCAAATCTAATGCACATTAGTGTTATTGACGGGCTAAGCTTCTGCATTGTTGCAGCAAGGTAAGACAATTTAAGGAACAGCTAGTTTACATGTTAGTATGGTTAAACTTGAGCTGGATCTAATCTATCATTCCTTATGGCAGATATAGTTGATGCTTCACAATCAATTAGTATAGAAATTTCTTATATCATGCAGAAGTTGAAATAGTAAAATCCCGATTCAGCTTTCTTGGATCAGCAAGAACAATCACACAAATTCTGCATATGTGCTCATGTGCGACATCATAGCCAATAGACTAACCAACTTCCGCCAAATTCATATATTGTGAGGCTTCCCTAAAAATCAGCAAGACCAAAATCGGATGCGGCTGCTCTAAGAAAACCTAGAAATTTTACTTACAGTTCTCCACATGGACAATGTAAGGGTGGGGGAGTTAATCCCGTGCACAAACTTGTTCACCCTTTTGTTAGATACAGCTAATAACGAGTACTAGTTGATTAGGTAAAAACAACCAATGCTTCTTACTAACGGCCATCTAAATCTAATATAAAGCAAAAGATGATGACTTCAAGAATCCCTATTAAGTCAAAAAGTCAAATGCTCTATTGCTACGGAGAGAAACTTATATATAGATTCCAAACACTGATTTAGGGAATTTAACACATAAAGAGGAACCAAGCAGAAGATGGTATTTGGTTATATTCACTATACAATCCTTGACTAACCTGAGAGCGAGGGAAAATGTCTGAGATCAACTTCTTATACCTCTTAACAGGCTGCCTTGATCTAGTCCGCATTGCAGGGCAGAAGAAACAAAGATTGCCACATGCTGGCAAGACTTGCCTTGAAATCAAACCTGATACACCGTTCATTCTTACTAAAGATTGAATCAAAAATTTGTCCTTTTCTTTAACCCAATTGAGTTAGCTCATAAAGGTAAATGCTTTCTTTCCCTCCCTAACCTCTAATAATTCCAATATTCCTAAACCCTCAAAAATCAGAAAGGGAAAGAAAACAACTCAGGAGCTTGCAGGTACTCCTCCTTTAGTCCTGGTTTTCAGCCTACAAATGTAGAATTCAAAAACCACTTTACATCAATATCTCATTAAACCATCACATTCAACAATCTACAATGGCAATTTCATCGAAAGTGTATCTCAATTCTGTCAACTAATCAAGATCATAAACCAACCTTTTCATTTATGGGGCTCTAGAAAACTAGACAAATTAAGAAGAAGGGATCATAAACCAACCTTTTCATTTATGGGGTTCTAGAAAACTAGACAAATTAAGAAGAAGGGTATCTGGGAATTTGAAAAAGACCAACTTTTAAACCAAATTGAGCTTCAAGAAAACTAGATAAATTAAGAAAAAGGGTGTATGAAAATTTTAAAAGATCAATTTTTTTAACCAAAATGGGGTTCAAGAAAACTAGAAAAACTAGACAAATTAAGCAAAAGGGTATATGACAATTTTAAAAAGAAATTTGTTAAACCAAAATGGGGTTCAAGAAAACTGAAAAACTGGACAAATTAAGCAAAAGGGCATATAAAAATTCAAAAAAGATCAAATTTTTCAGATGAAGTTGATGATCTGCTTATCAAAGATTTGTACAGCATCAAATACCCTAATACATACATAAGACTATATATATATGTACATTTATATATTTTGTATATATATATATATATATACCTTCAAATAAATGCCTGTAAAGTACAATTCTGATGAAAAAATTAAAGCTTTACAACAATGCACTGGATCTCCTGCATTTCTTCCCTTTCTTCGACAACCCTTTCACCAAATAATTTGACTCTCTCTCTCCTCTCTTCTCTCTCTCTGTATACACAATTTACAAAAATTTCTTGAAAATAATTTAGAAAAAAAATGATTCTAAATTTAAATGGGGCTGGCCGGACACTAATTAATAATTGGAAATATTAACACACACACGCAGTAAATGTATAAATATTTATTGAAATGGAAACGAGAAATGATGGAATATTTGACTTACTGACATGGGGATTTTCTTATGCTTCCAGTTTAGCAATTGTTTTTACAGCTTCACCATTTGCAATTTTTGAGAAAGTTAAGGATGAATAGTTTATTTATTTATTTATTATTATTATTTGTAGAAGAATTCAGAAAAGACAGTTGACCGTTAAACGGTTTTTTTTGTAAATGGACGTATTTCTTTTGAGCCCCTAGATCTTTTTGATATACTAATCATTTGGTACTAGGAATAAGGTGGGATAAGACGTGGATTAAATTTATATCGTATTTGGTTGACGGTATAAATCCAGACTTAATACAAGATATCACATATAATCTCACTTTATCTCATTAAACTTGGGATTATTCTATTTCACCTCTCATATGATACAAATTTGTAACTCGAAATAATTTATTTTGCGTATCAAACGACCCGTTAGAATATCGTGAGTATTAGACTTTAACTTATGTACAATAATAATATAAAAAAAATTAGGTCACTTCTATCTATTATATTTATATATATTTATATATATATATATATATATATATATATATATATATATATATATATATATATATATTAAAAGCTAAGGAACATCTAGTACATGGTTAACATAACTAGCATCACGGATGATGCATTTGTTTCCTAAGCTTGCTAGCACATTACAAGCTTCATTACACATGAATTTTTCATGACAGGGTGATTCAAGTTGTCACTTTCAACAAAATGTAGTACATCAAAAGGTAGTACGACAAAAACATTTTTGTAGATTTCACTGCTTTGTTGCTTCCTGCCAATCCCTGAGATTTGTTTTCCCTTCCTAGAACTTCTTTGGCTAGTTGGTGGGCAATCCTATTACTCTGCCTGAAAGTGTGCTGGAGAGTAACCCTCTGTTGGTGCATTAAGGACCTGCAATCATTAACAGTTTTGTTAAGTAATTTGTTTCCATGTTGTATTGCCTTGATGACCTCTAAGCAGTCTGTCTCAATCTCAAGTGAGAAGAGATTCCATTCCTTTGTTGTTCGTAGCCCTTCTCGTAGCGCTTTTAGTTCTGCTGCAAGGGAGCCATTTGCATGTGCTAGTTTTGCAAAACCAACCACCCAGTAGCCGGTTGCATTTCTAAAGACACCTTGCCATTGCTTTGAAAACTCATATCCACATTCAATTTGTACCATTCCCTATGGGGTTAAACCAATTTTATAAGGGATTTGGGATGGTGGATAAGGAATTTTTTCGTGAAAAGTTTAAATTCCAAAGCCTTTAGCGTGATTTGGGAACCCCTTACAAAATTGTTCGTGTTGTTAATGTTATTACTGTTTCTATTAATCCAGATATGCCAGATGAGGAAAGAAATAAGTTTTTCCCATCAATGAGGTTGTGATTTAGATGGATATTGAGATCCCTTACTTGGAGGAGCCAGTGCTTCCCGCATTTTACGATTTACTGGGTTGCTTGCTTCTCTCTCCAAGGATTACTGACAACTCTTCAATCTAGGAAGATACGTTCAATTGACTCTTCAATATGGTTGTTGCTAATGGGACATTTGAATCAATGTTTAGTCCAATCTGCGAAAGGTACATCTTGCAAGGGATTCGATTGTGAATACATTGCCATAAGAAAATTTTAATTTTGTTAGGGCACTCCAGGTGCCAGATCTAATCAAAGTCAAGATTAGATCCCTTTGGAGATTCAAGTATAACAAGAGGTGATGGTAAAGACTCCTTTGGTGGTCAGGGACCAAGTAGGAATATCAGTGGAAATGCCTTTTTGGCGGATTTTTGTTTTGGATATGGTTGCTAACACATCCAGAGAGGGAGGGAAGTTTAAAGAGTTTATGTTCCACATAGTTCCATAAAAAATTCTTTGATTTTTATAGAGAGGTCTTTGGCAGAAGAGGGGGCTGTAAATAGGTTCCTTAGGCTACCAATATTTGGTATCCAATTCCCCCCCCCCCCCCCATAATTTAAGGTTGGAGTGGATGTAAAGGGACCATGTGATGCCTTTGGAACAGATTTCCTACCCTCTGTAAATGTTTTTCCAGAGGAATGAGGTTCTATTTGCAGAGGAACTATTGCAATAGTAAGAGATGATTAGTTTTGACCTAGGAATTAGGGTATTAGTAAGGAGTCTCCAGCTTAAGCTGGACAGGGTACACAGGTTTTTATTGAGTGCATTATGGATCCCCAGTCCACATATATTTTGGTTTGGCATATAGTAGACCAGCTTACTAAGTGAAGTTTCTTTTCTTCAATTGTGCTACCCCAAATCGAATCCCTTTGAACTTTATCAATCTCTTTATGGGTTTTAGTAGAGAGCAGGGTGTACTGCATGTAATGGTTTGGGATGGTGTTAAGGCATGATGATGCAAGAGGTGTTCTTTTTGCTAAGCTAAAAGACCTCATTTTCCAGGATGCAAGTTTGGTTCTTATTTTTTCTATAAGGAATTGGTAATCTCTAGGTTTTGGGTTGTGATAAAGGATGGGAAAATCAAAATATGTGCCAAAGTTGCTACTCACTCTTTTTAATACCAAGAGAAGTGGTAATGTTGGTAATGATCGATTGATTACAATTTTTTGAAAAAGGGATCTTTGATTTGGTCAGATTGACGTTTTGACAGATAGAGAGCAAAATATGTCAAGTCCATTTTTTATGCCTGGCAGGATTTAGTATTCGCCCTAGCCATGAGAGAAAGGTCATCAGCAAATAATAGGTGGGAAATCTTTGGACATTTATATCTTAGGGAAATGGGGTCCCAGTTTTTGATATCTACTTAGTATTCTATATATCTGGGGAGCATTTCTAGGCAGAGGATAAAGATATATGGGGAGATGAGGTTGCCTTGTCTAATACCTCTACTTGATTGGATATAGTTTGTAGTAGCTCCATTGACTAAAATAGCTATTTTGATGGTAAAGATGAAATTTAGCAGGAGTTTAGAGAATTTGGGATGGAATTTGAAGAAATCCAAGTGTGACGAATGAAAGACCATTCAAGGCAATCGAGAGCTTTTTCCAAGTTAATTTTCAGGATCATATGGCCTTGCTTGCCTTTGAGCTTAATAAAGGCTCTTCTGATTTTGATAAAGCTAGCGTGGGAAGGACTAATTAGCTGGTCTAGGAAAGGTTTGATACGATTGGCTAGAACCTTGGTAATTATTTTATAGATAATATTACACAAGCCAATAGGTCTGAAGTTTTTGATATTATTTGCATTATGGAATTTGGGAATGAGGCATAGGAGAGTCTTGTTAATATTTGGAGGGATTATTTGGTTATTGAAGATGTTGTGACAGAGATTTTTGACAAAATCCCCTATATGGAACCAATATTTTTGGAAGAAAAAGGGGTACAGACCATCTAGACCGGGAGATTTGAATGATTTGAAAGAGAAGATTGCACTTTTTATTTCATTATCCAGTAGGGGAATATCTAGTTGTTCTAGGTTGATAATTTTGCAACTGGATTGATTATTAAGGGGGTTAGCCTAGGAAGAGTGAGTATGGGAAGAGGTAAAAGTAGAGGTAAAGTAGTTTTGGACATGGGTCAGAATAAGACTATGGTCATTTATCCAATTACCAGCATCGTCTTAAAAGAAGGTAATTTTATTTCTTCTTTTTCTATTAGTGGCAGAAATATGGAAAAACCTAGAATTAGTTTCACCATCATTAAGCCACATTATCCTGGATTTAAGTTTTCAGTAGTCTTCTTCTATTTTCAGGATATCATTAAACTCTTGACGAAGAGTTAGTTCCAGATTTATTAGGAAAGAACTGGTAGCATAGTTGTTAGAATTTTGAATGCCTTGAAGTCTAGCTAAGAGTTTTCTCTTCCTACCCATGATATTACCAAAAGTTCTATCTTTCCAAGGTTTTATGTTATCAATAAAATTAGATCTAGCCTTAAAGTAGTCACTGTTATTCCAGGTGTTTTTAACAATAGATTGAAACTTCGGATGTCTACACCAGAAGGTTTTCAACCTAAAGGGGACCTTATGAGGAGTTCTCTTTCTACGAATTAATTCCACCACGATAGGATTATGGTAAGAGTGAGTTCTAGGGAGATGGATAATAGAGCTTTTAGGAAAGAGTTCTAACCATTCTTCATTCACAAAAACTTTATTCAAGCCTTTCCTAAATAAGGCTCTTATTCTTATGTCTATTATTGGTCCAGGTCTATTTACTTCTCTTGAAACCTAGGTCAACTAGGTTACAGTTATTAATTTTGGACCAAATATATTTAGCTCTACTATCTTTGATTGGTTTACCTCCAAATTTTTTGCTATTAGTAAGAATATTATTAAAATTACCACCTACTAGCCAAGGTCCATTATAAGAATTACTAATATTTTCTAGTTTATCCCACATAATATTTCTAGAAAGAATATTGGTACTAGAATAACTAGAAGTAAAGATCCAAGGCTTACGTAAAGGATGTACCTTTATGGTTGCATAGATTTTCTGGCTCTTCTAACAGCATTTTGGACATTGATAATATCATCCCTCCACATCATGACCATACCTCCTAATTGTCCCTCTGAAGGAACTTCTATCATCTCAGAGAAACCAAATTCATTGAGCAAGGTAACATGGTTTATCATCCTTGTTTCCAGCAAAGTAACCAACAAGCATGCCCTATGAGTGTCAAGCATCTCCCTGAAGTTCCTCATAAAGTTGTCATTGTCCCCCCTCTCCCGGTATATTCCAAATAATGAAAGTAGTAGCCTGATTCATAGCTAAGTCAGTGTTACTCATTTCCCTATTTTCCCTTATTCCCCCGCTTGGACAGGGTTCCTCCTCAACGTTGGAACTAGTATCATAGCCTTGTTACCCACAGTAGGGTCGTGTGGAGGGCGTATAACCATCGAGCACTTGCATAAGACTAGTGGGCAACTGAGAACATACCTCTTCTCGTGCCTTTCCGTGAGTAGAAATTTTTTTTATTCCGTTTAGGTTTGAGAGCTCTAGGATTGGCCCTAAGTAAGGATTTAGGGGGACATCATCCTCCTCCATATCTGCCTCCACTGGCCATGGTATGGGGTCTTCTTGCTGTGGTAGTGGGGAGCTTGAGGTGGTTAGGGGGGTACATTCCCTTGGTTCCCTAGTTTGACATCCTAAAGGAGAAAGATGGGGTTTAGGTAGGTGTACATCTCCGTTGGAAAGAAAGGGAGATCTAGTGAAGCATTGAGAGGATGTATGGGGTTGAATTAAGGGGTATTCCATTGATCTCTCATTGATTGGACCATTTGAGGTTTCAACGATGGTGCCATTGGGTGAATGGTATTGTTGAGCCATACTTGGTTTAGATAGTTGTTCATCGCCAGTCTCATTCCATCCGTGATAAGTTGAGCTAGGTATTAAGTGTTGTTCAATATTACTATGGCTTCCTGGACATTGATAAGTACTATGAACGAGAGTGCATGGCCCATGAGACCTAGTTCCATCCAACTCGTGGGTTGGTAATCTTGAGCTTGGGTGAGGGGGTTGAGCGTAAATGATTTGGGGCTAATTTTGGGGATGTTTTCCATTTGGAGAGGGTGACATTGTCTCAAGACTTGAACTAGACGAGTTCTTCTCCTTAGCGATGATGGAACTTTTGGCATTTTGGTTAAGACTAGGTGAATTAAATGCACTAGAAGTTGGCGTGGGATATTGGGTAGGAGGAGATATTAGCCGATTGGTGGGGAGGTGATTATTGCTTTATTTTTATCTATATCATTTAGTTTCTCTAGGTTACTTTTAAAGGAGTACTTAAATGCTTGGATTGGTTCATACTTGGGAATGTCCATTTGAAAAGTTTCTTCTATGGCCTTAGCCATTTAGCAACATGCATGGATGGGAAGATTATGGAAGATTCTATGTATATGGGGAGATTTTGGAAAGATTTTAGGTTAATGAGGGGTTTGAGGCAGTAGGGAGTGATTAGTGATCGGGGTAGAGTTGTCCATACAATTGTCATTTTGCGTGGCCTTGGATTGCACTAAGGATTTAATAATATAGGATGCCACGTTGGAATCTTGCATACAAGTGTCTTGTGTGTTAAGATCCAATTAATTGTTTAATTGATTAAATCTATTATTGCTAATAAAATTCTCCTTAACCGAAGTGGTTTGAGTCAAAACCTTTTGCCTCTCTTCTAAGAGGTGGTTTTCCATATTAGAGGTAGATTGTTTGGAAGAAGGTTTAGGAAGAGCAGTGACAGGAAGATGTTGATTATTAATGAGATTGTTTTTTGTTTTATAATAGAGTGTTTGGGTAAACAAGAACTTACCCGTATTAGCATTAAATAGTTTTACCGGAATACTTGGACCTTGGCTTCCATTAGCTTGGATTGTAGGCACTTGGGTAGGAGTTTTTTTCCTTTATTTTTTCTCTTGTTAAAGGAGAAGCCACATGCTTCTTGTGGAGTTCCTTGGTGTTGTTCTTGTCCTGCATGGTGAGGATCCAAGTTTTGTATCTTGATATAGTTGCATTATCTTTGAGTGTGACCAAAGCGACCACAATTTTGCAAAGAAAATCCTCCCCTTCATAGAGTATATCTTGCTTATGATCTCCAAAGTATAGGAAAGGCTGAAGTGGAATTTCCAAAGAAATTTCAACACAAATTCTTGCATAACGACCTCATAGATAGTTGAGGTGCATGTATCGATTTTTCTAGGATTTTTCCATCATAGAACTTAGTTGGTAGTTGAGGTAGTCTTATCTTACCCAAACAGCTGAGGGAGTTAGTTTTGTATTTTTGGCCACAAAGTTGGGTTTCCATTTGAAGATAGACAGGAAGTGACCATTGATGAACCATGGTCCTAGGTGAATAGCTTTATCCATATTTTCTTTCTTTGTGAACTTGATTATATAGTAGTCTTCACCAAGATCAATTAAAGAAAATTCTTCTATTGGTTTCCATAGATATTGAATCTTCCTCTTTAAGTAGTGGTGTAGCATACGTTTCCCTACTAACTTAATTATAATAGAGAATTTCCATAGCTCATAGATACAATGTTTTTCTTCCAATGAAAGGGAGAATTGTGTAGCTTCTCCTAGATTGTTTCCTTGATTACTTTCTATTTCTACGTCTTCCACTGTTTTTGATGACTCAGACATCTTGTCATAATCTATGGAATGGGTGAATATTTTTAGGTTAGTCTTCAATAGTTGATATTTAAAGGAAATTGGTCTTTCCAGATTGTTTGGTATTAGGGGGGTTGGGTTAAATCTGGAGGTTTGGGAGGGATTGATATTTGCTTCTCAAGAGGTTGAGAATGCATTCTGGAGAGGAGGAGTTTCTCTCACTAAAAAGTAATCGGGAATGCTTCTCTATCTATTGTAGATTATATTTAAACTAAACTTATTAGGTCAAATTTAGTCGATGAAAATTTTTGCACCGTCGGGTCCATTTTTACCTACTGACTATTGTAAAGGCAATAGAGCAGCTCAGTGTACAAAGTATTTCCCGTTTATACAGGATTTGAGGAAGGACCACATCCTATGGGGTACAATATAGGCAGTCTACCCTAATTCAAGCATCAATGGCTGATTACATAGCTTGAACCCGTGACCTATAGGCCACACAAAGATAACTTTACCATTATTCCAAGGCTCCCCTTCGACTACTGTGCGCACGTGATTTTTGTCCCATATGAATTATTCCCATAAATTCAAAACAAAATAATTTTTTTCATTGTTTTGTAATTTTGTGGATTTTGTGGCTTTTTTTTGTCAATTGTTTGCATTTGTCTGTGGCTTTCTTATTTTATTTAGTTAATGAAAATACAAAAACAAATATGTATACATTTGAATTTAGGATTTAATTTAACATTTAGGATTAATTAATTAGTTGTTTCACAAAAAGGAAAATCAAAAATAGTTTAACTTGCACTTTTATTTTTAATTTCGAACTGTGAGTAGTTTTTTTAAATTTGTTTCTTTATTTGTGGTAATTATTATTTAGGTTTAATTAGTTCTTTGATAGATTAATTAGGTTTTAGAATTTAATTTAGATTTAGATTTAATTTTGAAAAAAAGAAAGGGAAGAAAACAAAAGGAAATTACAAAAATGATGTGAAATAGGATAAGGAAAAAAGAAATCCCAGTTGGGCTAGAATCAATTCTCTATACCAAGCCCAATTTGTTTCCTCGGCCTAACCCATTCAACAGAGCCCATACTTGCCCCATTATCCGGTCTCACTCACTAATGACTCAAACGACACTGTTTAAATTGGAACTAATCCATGCCGTCGTGGTTAGATAATCGAACGGTTGAGAAGTGGGTTGGTCATGATATTTAAATGTCCAAACGCCCCTACCCCTCCACCTTACTAGAGACCCCCTCCATCGCCGCGTCCGCCACGATTGGAAATCGCCCCACGGTGGCAGCCGGTGGCCAATCCCCTCAAAATTAATACCATAGATTCTTCTCCACTCCCTTATCCCAAATCTACGCTCCGTTCCTCTCAAATTCCACCGGAAAGTTTTAAATTTTAAAAACCTAGCAGCGCCACAGTTCATCCGGTGGCAGCGGCGCCTCTAAATGCACCCAAAATAACACCAGGTCTCCTCCTCGACCCCTTATTCCCAAACCTGAAACCAATTTCTTTTAAATATCCTCAAAACCCGTCGAATATTAACTTGAAGATTGAGGGTGAAGTGTCAAAGTCAGAAGTTGGGAAGATCGGGACCAGGATGGACCTTAGTTATGGGTTTTTATTTGAGAACACACGACCAAGGCCCTTTCTGGTCAGAATCATGATTTTAAAAGAAGAACCACAGGATTGGCTCCCATTTTAGGTATTTTCTTTTATTTTTTGGGCCTTGCATGTGTTCTTTTTTTTTTCTTCATTATGGATTACATTTTTATTATTTCATTGTTGTATTTGTTTTCAACCTTTTCATCTGCTTCTTCTGATTTCGTTTGTTCTTGCTAGTTTCTTAAGCGATATTTTGTTAGGCATGATAACATCTCTTAGTCCATTCAGGTTTTAATTAATGGTAGTCTGTTTCAATGTGTTAACTCCGAGTTTTAGTTTGTTAATTGAATTGCCGAAATTAATTCTGCTTTAGGTTTTGTTTTCCTATATAACTCAGCGGTAGAGTGTCACCTTGACGTGGTGGAAGTCATCAGTTCGAGCCTGCTTATCCCTAAGCCCAATGTGAGTTTTTCTAGTTGGATTTGCTCCCCCGCCGTCGTTCAATGAGAATGGATAAGAGGCTCGTGGGATTGACGTGAGGGGGCAGGGATGGCTATATTTCTGGGAGCGAACTCCGGGCGAATATGAAGCGCATGGGTACAAGTTATGCCTTGGAATGAAAGACAATTCCGAATCCGCTTTGTCTACGAACAAGGAAGCTATAAGTAATGCAACTATGAATCTCATGGAGAGTTTGATCCTGAGCTAGGGTCATGCCTTTAGATATTAGAATCTTGGTTTGGGGTGGGTTTTCGAATGAATGCAGCCCAGGGTCAATTTGACCCACACCCGTTTGGGCTATTTGGTTAATTAACAAGGTTTTAGGGATAGTTTGAAAAGTTTGGGGTGGGAATCTTTTGGTAACTAATTGAGAAGCTTCAAGGAAGCTGGGTGGGGGGGATTTAACTTGATTTTCAGATCTTTAACTAAGGCTATCTAGGCAAAAACAAAAATTTAAAAAGGGTTTAATTGCAAAGTTAAAATTTCTAGGCTGCTCTACTTCCCTTGCCTGTAAAGGCACACTTTCTTGCCTTTCAAGGCAGGAAAAAAAGATGTAGAAATCAGGAAATAAAAATGGCTAGACTGTTTACTGATTCATTGGCATATTTTCGGTGATTTTGATTTCTTTTTCAACTTTTGAAACCAATTTTAACTCATCAATGGATTGAACTTGGTCGTCAAAGTTTGGCTTAAAGTTTTGCTGGGTTGTTGGTTGGTTGAACGGGCTATTCTGGGCTACTACGCATCATTTCTGGGTTTGAAGTTGTTTTGCTGCTGCTTCCTACTATTTTTTTTTTACTGCTGATTCTTCACCCTTATTTCCAGGTATTATCGATTCTCCATGCATGAGATGCAAGTTCAGAATGATGTAACTAAATGGTGGTTTCAGAAATGAATACACGTTCTTCTTTTCAAGGGCTGTTAGCTAGCATTTTAGGAGTTTCTGAAGTAGGGCTATGCAATCAGGATTTGTGATACCCATTTCTATTCTTATATTGCATTTCAAGCATACCCATTTTTCTGCATAACTTCAGCACACCGGGGTGAAGTAGCAAAGACAATCACGCAAAACTTCAGCATTCTAATAGCCGGACTGAAATTCAACTCTAAAGCTGAAGTTTTTGTGTTGTAACTGGGAAACTTCAGCTCTAGAGCTGAACTTGTGTTTACTTTAAAAACTTTTCTTGAACGATCTATTCATATTCATACAGATGGATGTTCTTTTCGAGACATACCAATTCCAGACAGTCAAAAGTTTGACGGAGACTGTATTAATCCTATAGGTTTTATGCATACCATTTTAGATAACTATATGCACGGTCGTAATTGCACTGTGTAGACCACAATAAGTTTTGTCAAGCAGCAACGAGGTTATCAGATGCACTCTACATACCACAATAAGTTCTATACACAGCAATGTAATTGTTAACCGCCGGAGAAAACAACTAAAGCTTATTAACATAAATGGGATTTTATCATCATACTTAGAGCTAAAGTTTTTGTGTTGTAACTGGGAAATTTCAGCTTTAGAGCTGAAGTTTTTATATTGTAACTGAGAAACTTCAGCTCTAGAGCTGAAGTTTTTGTAATGTAACTGTGAAGTTTTAAATGACGTTGCAATTTTCAAATAAAAGAGGTTAAAGTTAGATTTAAAATATTTAAAATCAGATAATTAGGCAATAAAACCACATAACTCGAGAATGCCTAATATCTTCTTCCGGATTAACAGAATTCCTTACCCGAATTTTTGGTTTGCGGACTGTAATACAGAGTCAATCCTTTCCTCGATTCTGGATTTGAACCGGTGACTTGGGACATCATAAATCTCTTAAGTGGCGACTCTGAATTTAATAAACAAATAATCTCATTTCGATTGTTCTTTAATTGGAAAAATTCCTTTTTACGCCCTTCTAGGATGTAGTGGAAAAAGGAGGTGTGACAATTACTATAAAGATGTATCTAATTTCACTTTATATGAAGAGTTATCTTTAGACTTTTCTGGTAAAGCATTTTTATAATATTTAGCTATTTAATATGACAAGGGAAATATACTATTTGGAAATATATATGCAAAGAACTTTGAAAGGCTTAATGCTAAAAACTCTTTAAATTTTGGTTAAATTTGCAAGTTGCAGACTTAAATTATGTGGGGTTCCTATTACATTTGATCTACAAGATTGGTGTTTATTATAAATATTCTAATCTTGTCATGCTTTTTCTTTTTTGTTGACTTCCTCATCCTAGCCAAGTCATGATATGTCTCTCAACATTGGTCAGTAAGAGATCAATCATTAAAGTATCTTATATTTAAAGAAAAGAAAATTTTGTATTTACAGCCATTCATTTCTTTCAATAGTCTAATTACTAAATCTTGTTTAAGCTTTAAAAATAAAATTATTAAAAAAATCGTAATCATTTGTGTTCCTTTTAATTTACTGGCTCTTTCACATTACTTTACAAGTCTTCTACAACTTAAGCAGGTGTCATAGTTATAAAAATATCAAGTGAAATATTGAATGGCTTTTTAAAATGAAATTTCAAGAAAATATTGTCCTCTTTCACTTGGAACATATTATTGGCCCATGCCTTTTATTATTGATTGTGTTTTTGTTTTTAATTTTTCATTATGTCTTCTTAATGTTCCTTTATTCTAATTTGATATTCTCAAGGTTTTGGTGATTCGCCAAATTTCATAGAAATCTTGGAATATTCTATCCTTCAACTAAGTGCATATAATTTTAGCCAGCGTTTGTACATAAATTTAACTTAAACTTAAAAAAAAGGAGTTTTTGAAGATTAGATGAAAAATGATTTGTTGAAAGTTAAAATTGTATTTGAGACATGCATTTTACCTGAAAAAAATTTGGAGATTTTAAACTTCAAAAACTATTCTAGAACTGTATTTGGGATTTGATTTTTTTTCTTCAAAATCTGTCAATAATTAAAAAATCACTTATTTTGAACTGAAGGAAATAATTTTTTTTTAACATTTCAAATTAATTGTGGCCTTAATGCAAGTGCGGACACCAGGTGAAAAAACAAAAAGATTATTGGCACATGCAAAAGTGTTAAGGTTTTGAGAGATCAAATAGTTTTGCTTAGGGTTTTCAAGAAAATGCAAAGTAATAATAATAATAATAATAAACTCAATGTAATATTACGAGTGTGGTATGAGGAAAGTGTACACAGACCTTACACCTATCTTGAAAAAGTAGAGAGGCTGTTTCTGATAATCCCTCGACTCAAGAAAAAAGGAAAACTAAAGTGAATCGACTAAAAATTTTACATGCATTTAGTGGGTGTTTGGACATAAGAACTGTAAAATTTCAAAAAAAAAAATGTGAAAAAAGAATTTCAAGTAGTATTTGAAAATTAGAGTTGTGTTTGGACATAAATATAATATTGGGTTGTTTTTGAAGTTTGTGAGTGATATGAGTGAAAATTTTAAATTTTTTTTTTTGAGTTTTTAAAATTTTCAAAAAATTTCAAAATTCATCTCCAAGTATAAATTGAAAATTCTATGGACAAACATTAATTTCGACAAAAAGTAAAGATTTTTCTGAAAAAAATGTGATTTTTTTTAATTACCATACATTATGAAGACAATTGTCAAATGAGTATTTCCCTAGATTATAAGTTCGTCCATTTGTTTAATCTTATTAAGCATATATTAACTTATTATGGAGTACTTTACCTGTGAACTCCAATAGATTTTGAATGGATTCCATTTGCATTCCATGTTTTAAATTTAAAAAAAAAATTGCTTCCTTTGCATACCAATCGGATGTGTAATGAAACAGAAGATAGTGAAATACAATAGTAAAATCCAGTTTGTAAAAGAATCAGTCTTGTGTTCACAAGAAAATTTAGTTGTAAGAATAAATAGACTTGTTTACAACAACACAACAACCCAAAATAATTCCACTTAGTGGGATCTGGGGAGGGTAGTATGTACGCAAACCTTACCCCTACCCTAGGGTAGAGAGGCTGTATCCAAATAGACCTCCGGCATCCTTCCCTCCAAGAACTTCCCACCTTGCTCTTGGGGAGACTCGAACTCACAACCTCTCGGTTGGAAGTGGGGGTTGCTTACCATCAGAGCAACCCCTCTTGTCTTAATAAATAGACTTGTTTATGAAAAAGAATTAACAAGAAAAAGGTATTATGTACTTTTGCTTCTCTACATGGACCTCCATCTCTAAGCCTTAGAAGTTCCTTTATGTTCCCTTTCAACATGTTCCACAAGGGCCACAGGATCTCGAAAACCTTTACTACACCTCGGGCAGACATCGACTGCCAAGTTCATGACACCGTTCTTCTCGTGGATTTTCTGCACGTGATCGATAAGAGCTTTGACGGTAGAAAATCTAAGATGACATTGTGGGCATTGCTCTACTTGACTGCTGGTGTTCGTGCTGTGGCTGGTGGCACGGCTGCTTTGAACCGTCTGCTGTGTTTGACTAAATTCATTGCTCAACTTTTCCTTTACAGATGATACTACCTTGAATAGGCTCGTGGTCCATCTTGAGGACGACGTGGACTGAGCTTTCTTCGGCTCGTCTTTACTTCCATTCAGAAAGTTCATGAACGGGAAAGCAGCTTCTGGTTTCTTAGGTCCAGGGCAGTTGTGATCAGGTCCAAACCGGTGCTTCAAACAATGATCGATAGTACAATCCCGGCATTTGATTGTGTTGGAGAAAGTCAAGAGCTCTCTGCAGCGCGGTACAGGACATTTCTTTTTCTTTGTGGCTTTTTCGTAGTTTGATGGATCGCACTCGGTGTTCACATGTGATCCCCAAGTTATGTTGGGGTCTTCGTCAGGGATAAGGCGTACGCCTTTTGCACAGAGAGGGCAAATGACCACTGTGACATTATTCTTATTAGCTGTTGGACAGTCGTGTCTATTATAGCTCCGATGTTCAAGACAAAACACCTGCAAGGAATTATTGTAATTTAACACATACTCAGTATTCGAGTCCAGAGATTACAATCAACGATCAAATTATGGTAATTTTAAAGTCATAACGAAACCAACAAAACAAAGAAGAGAAAAATACAACAGCAACTGAGCCCCTGAAGAAAACTATGCAACGCAAGACGAGAAATTAGTCAAATGAAACCCGAAGGCAAAATCTACAAGCCAAAATACGGAGAATTCTTTTTTTTTTTAATCCCATCAGTGTTGGTTCTCTTTTCAAACTTGTAATCAATGGGTGTCCATATTTTTGTTCCGCAACATAAAAGAATATAAATAAAAACCAAGGAAAGATATAGATGAAAAAATAGGATGAGGAAGCAGGACAACACATACTTTTGTGGTGCGGAAATGGCCCTCATATAGACAAAGTTGAGTCCATCATACTGAATACCATCTACTTTCATTTTGCCCCTAAAAGATTTAAAACTTGTGATACTCACCCAAAATCCACCAAAACAAACTCTATAGACAAATTCCGTTCAAAGCTAGTACAATAGGAAGGGTGTCTCAAAGGGAAAAACGCCATCTCTTAAAACATTCTAGCAGGCTTCAGAATATTTACACATTAGAAAATAATGAGGACTTATTTTCTCACTTTTGGCAAGCTAAAAGCAAGTGAAGCATCAATTGCATTGATATGACACAATTAACTACATAAATATAGGATACATCCACCTTAAAACTAATAAAATAGTAGTAAATCCATGTTTTCTTTTACTGTTACCTACTATATCACTAAATCTATCCCGCCACTAAATTCAAGTATATGAAGCAATATTTTTCAATATGAATAGAGGAATTGTACGCTTGAGTGAGAAAAAGAAGATAGAGGTTGACCAAATTTTAAGACATGCACATGTATAACTGAATCATAATATGCCATTTAAAGCAGTAACTTCCAAAGAGAAAGTTGCTAAAACACAAGCAGTATATAGAGCTTAAAACCAGTACATACAAGTGGGAACTTTAACGATGAAAGAAAATGTATATTCTGTTCTATGCTTCATCTGCCTAGCCTATCTACATCCACTACGGGCTACTCAAGTTTAGATTTTTAAATACAGACTTGAAATCAAACCAGATCAGGCAAGAGAATAAAAATAGTCTTTACAGAAGAAATCAAAGAAATGCTTTCTCTTCGCGGTCATAAAGCAACGGGACCAATTTTCACCTAAAAGTAGAGAGAATAACTCCTGAAGTCTCCATTGCGAAAGCCACATTAGAAGTTTGGGTTTGGGAACACTTCACTTTAAAATTCAGAATAAATACAGACACAGAGGTAAAAGTTTAATCAACCATTGAAGCACGTCAACTACTGGTACTCCAAGATGCACATTACACGAGAGTAATCTTGGAAATACTAAGATCAACTGTCTGATATTCTAAACCTCATCCGCTATTGTTGCATCATATGAACAATTGAGCATAAGCTTATATAGAATAACTGATTTAATTGTTTTTCCTTCTTATATTTTGATATGGTAAAGCCCAACCCGCAAACTCTCCTATTCAGGAGTCTCAAATATGGTCATTTTCCATTTTGCTACTCGATTCTCAACCTTATAGTTGGCAGTGGAGGGTGCTAACTGCTGTTAAAAATTCAATATCTGATTACCTCATGTTTTATCTTTAACTGTTTCAACAGCTTTCAACAGCTGCCTAATTAATTGCTACAAATATCCTCATCAATATAGCAGATTGTGCCATAAGTTGGCTCCTAGGCTTTCAATGGAAGGAGGATCAGTGTTAACAAAGGCGAAAATCGCAAAAAAGCTCTAAGGTCCATCAGGGCTTTAAGCGCAAATCCCAGGGATCAAGTGTGAGTTTTAATCAAGAAAAGCGCAAATGGAGAAAAAATATAAATATTCATGTATAATCCAAGATTAATAATTATACAACAACAACAACAACCCAGTATAATCCCACTTAGTGGGGTCTGGGAGGGTAATATGTACGCAGACCTTACCACTACCCTTGGGTAGAGAGGCTGTTTCCAAATAGACCCCCGACATCCTTCCCTCCAAGAACTTCTCACCTTACTCTTGGGGAGACTCGAACTCACAACCTCTCGGTTGGAAATGGGGGTTGCTTACCATCATAGCAACCCCTCTTGTCAAGATTAATAATTATAAGCATGAATAATTAATTTTTTTACAATAAAGTAAAATATTAATTGTTTAGGTCTGCCTCTTCATGATTACGCCCATTGACAAGGAAAAGTATGTCTTAGAGCGTTGATGACAACACTAAAGCGTCTGCTAAGCAAGGCAAGGCACTCAACATGTTTTGAGCCTCATTTTAGCACTTAAGAGGGCCTTTGACAACACTGAGCAGGAAAGGCATAAAATGCTCGACATTGAACAGAAATTCCTTCACATTTCCTTCAATACAATTTCTCCCACAATACAAATCTTCAGCAATTTTTTGTCCTCCTTCCACCCCCACCACAACCAAGCAACTATACAACAAACAACAACTACGCCTACAAAAAGATTGTAACTTTGATAAAAACCCAAATTAAAAAAACTCAAAAGACAAAGATTTCAACACTAAATTGACCACACAAAAAAAGTAAATCATGTATAAAACGAAAATGACACAAATAGTATACAGACAAAGATTGAAACTTTAATAAAACCCAGATCGAGAAAACATAAAAAGCAAAAGTATTTCAGCTCAAAATTGACAAATAGACAGTCAAATCATATACTACAAAAGAAAAATGGAACAAATGGCACAACTGTACCAAAAAAAGAAAAGTAACTCAAATGACCAAACCTAACAGCTTAAATTAAAAATAGCTGACAGATGTATAATAAGTTATAATCATATGTAATTAAAGTGTAATCTATGTATACCGACTGGCTATTTGTGTAATGATCGTTTAAAAAATGGCACAAATTTTTAAGAGAGAAGAAAGGAGAGGAGGGTTACCTTGTGACAGCAATCGCAGGTGAAAGGCAAGAAATCGATGAGCCGGCAATCCTCAACAGAGCAATGCTTTCCCAGATTTGGGAATGCCGGCGTTCCCATTTAATTGTAATTAAACCTTTTTAATGCTCAAAATAAGGAGAGAAAAAAATTAAAAGAGGCAAAAATCAGATCGATAAATTGTTAGTTCTTTTTACATATCACTGGAAATGGGGTTTCCTTTGAAGATCTCTGTGGATACAGGTCGGAGAGACAACGGTGGAATGTTTGTGAAAAGTTCAATGTTGTCTGTCCTAAACTGGCTGGCAAATGCGCGACTTTTCTCTTCTTCTTTTGGTCTTTGGGGGGTGCCGGGGAGGGGGGGGGGATGGGGGGTTTGAAGGGGATAATCGGGTTGGAGGTAGGGGTGTTCATTGGGCGGATTGGGCGGCTTTTTACTCTAACGATTTGGCTTAAAGGTTATCGGCTTTTAAATGTATTTATCCGTTAGCCACCCGATAAGATATCGGGCGGATTGGTATCAGGTTAGCTCTTATCGGGCGGTTACTGGGCGGTTTATCGGTTTAATACCTAAGGTCTCAAATGTATTCTGTCCCCACACTGCATTCAATTTATAATGCAAGGCTGCAAGCTCAGTAGCTCACGCCTCACTGTCCAGTTTAGTACATCAGCAGACACTTACAAGAATCAATTTGCCACACACATATTTACTAGTATATTCAAACTTCTCCAAGTTATGTTGGATAGGAAGTAGATCTGGGAAGAAACATTCCTAGGATAGGAAGTAGATCTGGGAAGAAACATTCCTAGGATAGGAAGTAGATCTGGGAAGAAACATTCCTAGCATAACAGAATATTAGATAATTAGTTTTGTGGTGGGGTGGAGACAGCACACACTACACTGTACAGCACATACGGGTGGGGGTATTTGTTTAATTATTTTTGTAATTTGGTTTTTTATATTTAATATATATATAATTATATAAATAAAAATAAATTTTATATATATATATATATATATATTCTTAACGGGTTAACGGATTACCCGTTAAGAAAATTGAATAATCCGCCCCCAATCCGATAAGCCGTTAATAAAAAAATTTTAATCCGTTCCCCGTCCGTTAAGCCGTTAAGCCGTTACCATTAAGCCATTAAGCTTCGGTTCGGTTCGGTTTTCGGTTTCGGATCGGTTTTGAACACCCCTAGTTGGAGGAGGGTGGCAAATGGTGAAAATATATACTATTAATTAAAATTTAACGATAATTATATTTATGAATATATGTGTTATGAGAGTTTTTAAAGAAAAATTCGACGTTGTCTGCCCTAGCACCTTGCTTGGATGGTTGTTACATTGTATTGTATCACATTATTATTTTAAATATAATATTTATTTAATTATTATTTCAATTTTATTATATAATATCGTTAAATTTGTTATTACATTACGACAAAAAATATCAATATATATTCAACGATCGATTGATGTGATCGCATTGTTACTTTATCTTTAATTTTTTTAATTTATAAATTAATAATTGTCACACAATAAAATATATAAGATGCATTACAAGTTGAAGAAAACTAAAAATACTTCAAAAACTCATATAGAATAAAATATTTAGCATATTTTACAAGTATAAATAAAACAATACTGTTAAAATTACTATGAAATATAAATTAACTCATTTTCAAATAATTTAAAAATTATAATTTCTTAAAAAAAATTTACAAGCTACATATTTTAGCTCTTTAAAAGTAAATACACGATAAATTTTATCAATATTGTAATTTAAAATTATGCTTTAATGAGTAAATATAAAATTATTTTAAAATAATAAAATAAGAAATGTATGGCAATTTGAAATATAGAACCAATACATGAAGATCTATGAAGTGAAGGTATAAGTTTTGGTTATCTATTTATAGAAAAAATATTTAAATGATATTTACCCTTACGATATTCTCAATTAGTAAATATACAATAAATGGTTTGTTATTTGACTTATTCACAATTTTCATATTTTTAAAGATAAAATGAACTTTAATCATTCATTTGTAGATGAATTTTGAGAGTTTACAGTGCAAATTAGTGAATTCAACACATGATTTGCGTAAGAACTGCTGAGCGAGTCTCGAGCGTTGAATGTTAGGCATATTTAGAACGTACCATCGCGTGTTTTGGGCATAGGGCTCACAGAACTAAACATCAGATATGAATCCCAAAACATTTTAATAGTGTCCCGCCCGGGCAAACCCCGAAGCGAGTCCTAGAAAAGTCTTTTAATATAAAAACCCTTCAATTTTGATTACTTTTAGTCATGCCCATGTGCAAATATACAATAGAAATTCAAAAATAATTATATCTATAAGTGGTCATTCAAAAATAGTTATTATTTCAAAGTAATCGAGATTTAGTCACTTTTCATGTAAAGGTAAATTTGAATGAAAATATTGTTCAAAATTCGAAAAATACTTTAGTATAATATAAATATAATAAATTATACTGGAATTCCTATATAATGTACTGATCCAGCATAATATACTGGGGGATTGGAATACCAATATATTATATTGGAACTTTCCGTGTGTTGGAGTTCCAGTATAATATGCTGGAAGTTCGTACACATGCGCACCGATCTCCAGTATATTATGTTTAAACTTTTTATATTACAGTAAAATAGTAACTATTTTTTAATGACTTTACAAACGCTGATTATTTTTGAATAACCAATCCGAAAACTGATTAACCTGTACTATTTTAACCAAATAGACAAGTCGCCCATTGTATTAGCGCCCTACAGTTTAATTAACTGTATAATCCTTCTCGTGAAGAATCAACAGGTCAGCACTGATGGGGCCCACAAATTCCAATTATTTTTGCAGTCATACCACCCTTTTTTATCATATAGATCCTATCTGATTATATACAGTGATACCTCTGCGCAAACATGTAGGTCACCTGTATAGGAAGCGACTACTGTTGGAGTAGTTTGTTTTTTGCAATATCAGTAGGTCAGTATAGGTGGGGCCCAACAACAACAACAATTACTACCCAGTATACTCCCATCAGGTGGGGTCTGGGGAGGGTAATACCTGTGCAGACATATCGTGAGTACAACATCGATCTACTGTTATTAATTTTTTTTTTCTTTTTGTGCAATATAAATAGATCAGCATAAATGGGCACATTACTTCTATTTATTTACAGTCATACCCTTCCTGCTCTCTCTATACTTGTCAGCTTCTTCTGTATTTGATTGTATTATTTAAGAGACAACAATGACAAACACATTGGAATGAAGACAAAAATGAAAATTTTCATATTTGAGGCTTTCTCTCTAAGTTCTCGGCGCACATTATCCTGATGTATGCCATTTGAGAAGCAGCCATGGTGAGAAAGCGATGACGATCTAAACGAGAATCAATCGTGACGGTCGGCGAAGCTATTAGTGCAACGGTAATTACAGATACTTTAGCTAAAGAATCCACTCAACAAGTAACAACACCAATTTCACATCAATTTCAGCCTAATTCTCAGAAATTAGGATCACCTTGTAACAATAAGGGACCGGCAAAAAGGATAGATCTTAGATGAATGTGAAGATCTACATGCGAAGGCACCCCAACAAGTACAATTAAGGAGTTTACAAAGAAAAGGAGAAAGCAGCAACAGCTGAGCTGAATGTCAATGGAACAGTAACAACTAAGCAAAAGGATGAGCTAACACCACATGCAACAGCGCCGGAGAAGGAGAAAACATAGGCAAACATGTTCGCTGGCAACAGATCTTCAGAAAACGGTATGGTACTATCATATATTCCACCAAAAATTGTTGATGGCAACATTGTGGTAAAAGTAGATAAGGAAGAAATTGAGGAACAAAATAAAAAATAAGAGTGTGCCCAAATTATCTTTGTAATTGGGCATACACTAAGGTACAAATTCATGGAGAGATATGTAGTTCATACCTGGAGTAGAGTGAGTATACCATATTTGTATTTGCATGATGAAGGATACTATATAGCAAAATTTGATACAATATGGGATTTTAAAGATGTAATCTATGGCAGGCCTTATACTATTAATGGTAGCCAATGATATTGAAACAATGGATTCCAGATTTCGACATTAAGGCAGAGTTCCTGATGGAGATTCCTCTGCGTATCACTGTACTAATTTGCCTATAAGTTACTAGGTAACAAGACATTAAGCAAGCTATCAAGTGCTATTGGTAAGCCACTCTTTGCTGATGAATGTACCACTAAGCAGACACGTATCTTATATGCTAGGATTCTGGTGGAAGCTAATGTGACAAAAAGGATCCAACATAATTGACATTACAAGAACCATCAGGGAAAAAGATTTAGCTGCTGGTGGAGTATGAATGGAAACCCCAATATTGTATAAACTACATGAATATAGGACATGACTGTACATTAGAGAAGAAAGAGAACAAAGAAGAACAATAAAGAGGAAAACAAAAGCAGGGAAAACTACTACAAGATGGAAAGTTAAAGGACAAGGACAAGGACAACAACAAACAGAGCTAAATGAGGGAGCAAGAAAACCAGTGAGGCAAGACAATGAGAATGTAGTCACAACCACTGAAAGTGCTAGAAATCCACAGGCAACAAAGGAAAAGGAAAAGGAAAAGAAATGTAGTATGCTGACCCAAGAGAGGAGTGGCCAGCTCTAGCTAGCAATAGCATAAGGGCATTGGGAACTACAACAATAACTACAAAAAATGTCTTTCAAATATTGCAACATAAAGAGGGAAGAATGGAGGAAACTAGACCACCAGATTTGGGAGGTGGAATAATCATTCACTATTGACTTGGCTAATATGGAACATTAGGGGACTGAATAAGAGATATAAGCAAAAGAAAATGCAGTAGTACATAAAAGAAAAACACACCAAGCTGGCTAGTTTAGTTTAAACAAAGGTGAAAGAAGACAAAGCAAGGAAGGTGATTAGTAGAATAGTGCCTGGTTGGAATTGGATAACTAATTATGAGTATGATGTGAATGGAAGGGTACGGTATATGGGATGGGCATGTATGTATAGTACAACCACTAGACAAACAAGATCAATTCATTCATTGTCTAGTAACTTGGAAGCTGAATGGGATGTATTGCTATCTCAGATTGGTGTATGGCCATAATAATGCAGATTAAAGAGAAATCTAGGGGAGCACATTAAAAGATTAGCACAGAATACTTCAGGACCTTAGTTAATTGGGGGAGACTTCAATGCTATTTTTCAATGTCCAAGATAGACTCTCTAAAGTACCTGTGGAAAGTGCTGATATAAAGGACCTTGCTGAACTATGCCATGACATTGGTATTGCAGAATTACCATGGAGAGGAAATTATTTTACATGGACCAACAAGCATCAGGGTGATGATAGGGTGTTGAGTCGTATAGATAGGGTGTTTGGGAATGGAATATGGATGATGAATTATAGTCACATGAGCACTAAGTATGGGGAGCCTTATATTTCATACCATAGTCCCATGTAAGGTTGTATCCGGTTTCGGTTCTGGGCCTATTTGGGTCTGCGATTCCGGTTCTGGTAATTCCGGAGCCGGAACCGCTACCATACGGTTCCGGGTACCATCCGATTCCGGTTCTGGCGGTTCCGGTTCCGGCGGTTCTGAATTTTTTTTTTAAAATTAATATCTTGTATAGTAGTCATTAGTATATTGTAGAATATATTTTATATGGTGTACTATGTTATTAGTATAGTATATATGTGTTTGGTAATTAGTATATATTGTGTATAAGTAGTGTATATTTTGTATATATTGTATGTAAGTAGTATAATTGTATATTGTGTTGTAGTTAGTAATTAGTATAAATTGTATATAAGTAGTATATATTGATAAAGAAATATTGAGACAAAAGATATTCAAGGATATGATAAAGAGCATATTTATTGACCAAAATGGCATATCTTTCTTTGTCTTCCTTCCCCCAATGGAATGAGCACAACATGGTACTAATACCACCATTAAAAGAAAAAAAAACTAAAAGAAGTCATGCCAATGTACAAGTTACATCATAATTTATGTATTATTTCTAACAAATCTCATAAAACCTTCAAGGTTTGGAGGTGGTTGTGTTGGCGGTGGTGGAAATGAAGCTTGTTCATCACCACTTCCGGGTGAAGATGTTTCCTGAGCAAGTTCTTCTAGCATTTCTTCATAGCACACATCTATTTCTGGTTGTGATTCAGCTAGCCCAAAGTTCCTTCTTTCTGCGCGGATCCAATCTCGAAAAAGCACTGATTTTTCCAAGCTGTCCCCCATCGACGCTCTGTGATCACATATTTGTAGTCTTGCTTGACTAAAAGCGCTCTCCGATGCAACAGTTGACGCTTGAATCGACAGAACATCCCGAGCCATCCTTGCAAGAACGGGAAAATGCTTTTCCCTTGTCTTCCACCAATCCAAAAGGTCGAAAGAGCCGTCTGGATTCTCATTCTCTAGTCCCTGCGACAAATAAATTTGAAGCTCATTTAGATGTGAAATTTCATCTAAATTTTCCCCTTGAGTACCCTTGAACTCCGTCCATGATTTAAGAGCTGTTAAGCCAGCAGCTCTTTTAGGCGCCTGTGATGTAGACGAAGTAGGGGTTGGAATATTAGGCCTAGCATGCTCTAACGCCTATTTATAAGCATTATAAACAGTTTGAGCATTCACTTTAATTGATGCTTTCGCATCAGATAGTGTAGCCATTTCTACTTCTGAAAGATCTAAAGCTTGATAAATAGTAGAATACCAAAAGTGAGGACCTCCTAATTTCATTGTGGGATTTAACATAGCAGACACACCAAATATAGGAGGGATTGGAAAAAAAATATTTTCTAAACTTCTTTTTCATTTCAGTTATTGCAATTTCATAAATTTCCCCTCCCTCGTTAAAATCAACAAACAAATTAGCAAGTGCGGCAATATAAACTAAACAGTTAGAAATAGTTGGATAATAGATAAAGCACTTGTAGCCACATGAAAATGTTCTAAAAAATCTAAAAGAATTTTAACGTTATTCCAATCTTGTGTAGTTAGCATGTCATTATCTTCCTCCCCACAATCCCGGGAATTATACGTAGCGTTAATTGGGTTTCTATATTCGTACGCTACTACTAATCTTTCGTACATGTAGTTCCACCTAGTAGGGCAAGGTTTAGGAACCTTTCTTTCTCTAAGGCCATATTCGTCACACTTTTTAAAATATTCTCTAAGTCTACTTCTACGGTTTGAATAAAATAACCAATTAAGAGCCATTTTAACCTTTTCAATTTCTATGTTTAATATTCTCATACCATCACCAACAATTAAATGATAAATATGACAAATACATCTAATATGGAAAATATTAGTAAAAGCAGGATTAAGTGTTTTAGTTAGCATACCTATTGCACTAGTGTTGTTAGAAGCGTTATCTATGGAAATTGACATTATTTTATCACTAAAACAAAAAATATCTGCATACATCTGAAACAGTGTTAGCAATAAACCTACCCTGCCGTGAATTAATTATCCTATATGCAATAATGCGTTTTTGCATTGTCCAGTCTTCGTCTATCCAATGACTGGTTACGGTTAGATAATCACAATCATTATTACTTCTACCAATATCAGTTGTAATAGACATACGATTAGTTATATGGGTAAATAAATAGCGCAAGTATTGTTCATATTCATGCTTGTATTTATAAATATCGGCTTTAACTGTGGCGCGAGGCCAACCTTTATACGTAGGATTAAATACTCTTCTAATATAATGAATCCATGCAGGATTAGAAGCAAAAGAATAAGGCAAACATATAATAGTAATCATTTTAGCTAATTCTTCACGATCCTTATTTGGATCGTAATATAATATACCTCCGGTGACTGTGTTTATTCCTGGTTGAACTAGATTTGAACCAGTACGTGGGTTAACTGTAGAATCAGCAATTGTCCTCCCCTCTTGTTGCACTTTCAATTGCAAATATCTAGCCTTATCGCTAGGGTGTAATCTTATATGCTTAACTAAACTACCCATGTCGCTACGATCTCTAGTATACCTATGAACAAGTAATTTCCCACATATTTACACTCAGCCTTATTTTGTTCTCTTAGTTGAATAAAAAATTGCCAAACTAATGATGTTTCTGAACGTTTAGGAGGTTGTCTACTAAAAGTGTGAGTTTGTACGGGTGAGTGTTCCGGTTCATCACCTACGTTAAGAGCAGGACTAGTAGGTGTATCATCTAAATCTACTGGAGCTTGGGTTTTGTCATCATCATCATACTCATTTCCCTCTAAGATAGGTGCATTAGGATAAAGAGCATTCATAATATCATTGTCTATTCTATCACCAACTGCTACATCATGTAGAAAATCAATATCGCTAAATTGAAAACACGGTGATCACTATCAAGGATTCCGAAGGGTTCATTAGGATTTCTAGGTTGGCTACTACTTTGAACTTGCTTATCTTTTCTAGGTCGGGAAGCCAGGGGAGGGGTAGTATTTTGGCGACTACTTTCACCGGTTTTAGATTTTCCTTTACCAAACATATTTTTCAACGAAAATGCCATAATAATTATAATTAAGCAAAATAACAACACAGAAAAATAATCTTAGCACGTAAGAGTTGAAACGAGTTTACCGGATTGACGAACAACTTCTTGAAAATTGAAAATCGTTGAAATTGAACACTTGAAAACTTCAATTCAACAGCTTCACAATGTTTCACGAATTTGCAACAATAAATTAAGTACTTGCACTAGAAAGATTGAAAGAGAGCTTGAGAGAGATTGAGAGATATTGATGAATTGGTGAATAAAAATGAAAGAATGAGGGGGTATTTATAGTTGAGAAATGAAAAATAATATAATTATATAAAGCTTGGGGTTAAATTAAAGTTTGAGGGCCAAATGGCTATTTTTTAAACTTCCAAACGGCTACTTTTGAAAAAGAGCCGTTTGGAAATTTTTTTTTAAAAATTTTATTTTAAAAAATTACCGTTACAGAACCGCCGGAACCGTCTGGAACCGCAAAAAATACAGCCTTAGTCCCATGACCATCAACATAAGGCAACCTAAGAAGCTTATCAAGAGCCCATTCAGGTTCTTTAATGTATGGGCAAGCTATCCTGATTTTCAAATGATAGAAAAGGAAGAATGGAGCAGCAACAAAGTAACAGGGGATATGGGGAGTATAAGGGCCAAGCTTAAAAAGATGAAAAGCCAATTTAGACAACTGAATGAAGCTGAGTTCAAAGGAGTAGCTGAGAAGATAGATCAAGCAAGACAAACCATTTATCACATACAGAACCAGATGCAAAATAGCTATAATGCCCTACTGCAAGGCCAAGTGAAAGAATGATTGCAAAAGCTGAAAACATGGTCAATTGTGGAAGAGAAGATACTACAGCAAAAGGCAAGAGCAAATTGGATCAAGTTGGGTGATTCTAATAGTAAGTTCTTTTCTACAGTAATAAAGAAGAGGCAACAGAGAAAACAAATCGTTGACCTATAAAGACTATCAGGAAGTACCATAACAGAACAATCAACTATAAAGGAGTAGATTGTATCCTTCTACAAAAGCTTAATGGGAACTAGTGCACATGTACTTCCAACTGTAGACAAGATGGTTATTGAGAAGAGGACCAACTTTAACAAAACAACAACAACAAGACCTGATTGTTGAAGTTACTAGACAAGAGATAGACGGAGCTCTAAAGCGAATAAGAAGTGATAAAGCACCAGGCATAGATAAGTACAATGCAGAATGTTTCTAGAAAGCATAGCCATTGATCAAAGAAGAAGTGTATGCTGCAGTGAAAGAATTTTTCCATACAGGGTTGATGTTCCCAACAATCAACGTTATCACTTTGTTGTAAAAAATTCCTAATTCAGTGACAACTAAAGATTTCAGGCCTATTGCTTGATGCATTGTGTTATAAAAGCGTATCTCCAAGTCATAGCTAGTAGATTACAAAAGATCATGTCATACATCATATCTGAAGCTCAAGCATGGTTCATTCCTGGGAGGAAAATAGAAGATAACATCATTCTTGCTCATGGGCTAGTTAAGGCCTATAGCAGAAAACAGATATCTCCTAGATGTATGATGAAGGTTGACATGATGAAAGCATATGAGTCAGCTGAATGGGTGTACTTGGATCAACTGTTAGAATATCTATGCTTTCCCATAAAATTCAATAACTGGGTGAGAGCTTGTGTATCATCAATGAGTTATTCAATCATGATAAATGGGGAACTGACAAAGCCTTTTGAAGCTGCTAAAGGACTCAGAAAAGGTGATCCTATATCAGCATTCTATTTGCAATTGCAATGGAATACCTAAGCGTGTTGCTCAAAGGATTGAAACATGTTAAGGAATACAGGTATCACCCTAGATGTGGTAAGCTAGATATAACTCACCTCAGCTTTGCATATGACCTACTGATGTTTTCTAGGGGTGATATCAAGTCTGTCTCCACTCTACATGCTTGCTTTATGTAGTTCTCTGCTGCATCTGGACTGCTAGCTAATCCCCATAGGATTGCAATATATTTTGGAGGAGTTGCTCATGATACTAGACAGGAAACTCTACAGCAGACTGGATACTCACTTGTACAGTTACCTTTCAAATATCTGGGCATCCTACTGGATACAAAGAATTTATCAGCTATGCAATGGCAACCGCTAATTGACACAATAGTTGCAAGGATTTCCTCCTGGACAGCTCGAAAATTATCTTATGCTGGAAGGGTACAGTTAGTCCAAACAGTGATATTTGGTATCCAATCATACTGGTCCCAAATATTTATTTTACCAGCTAAAGTGATGAGGCTAATAAAGGCATATTGCAACAACAACAACAACAACTACCCAGTATAGTCCTACAAAGTGGGGTCTGGGGAAGGTAATATGTAGACGGACCTTACCCCTACCCGAGAGGGTACAGAGGCTGTTTCCAATCGACCACCGGCTCAGTGAAGGAAAGGAAAAACAAAAACAAAAACAAAAACAAAAACAAAAACAAAAGAGCATTAGTAACTCCAGCGGGAATAACGTGTATAATTTTCTAAACATAAGAACCATAAATAAAATATCACGTTGTTGTTGAATATCAGACAATAACTACCATAAATAACTACCGTAAGGGAGACACAATCCAATACATAAACCATCTATGGATAGCCCTACCAAGCCTCACCCAATCCCAGGTGAGGAGTACGAAAAACTCTAGGAACCCCTATCCTACAATCCTGATACTAGACCTCCAGACTTTCCTATCAAGGGCCATGTCTTCGGTAACCTGCATTCTAGCCATGTCATGCCTAATCACCTCTCCCCAATACCTCTTAGTCCTCCCTCTACCTCGTCGTACGCCGACCATCGCCAGCCGCTCACAACTCCTCACCGGGGCATCAGTACTTCTCCTCCGCACATGCCCGAACCACCTCAGCCTCGCTTCTCACATCTTCTCATCCACCAGGGCCACCCCCACCTTCTCTCGAATAACAATAAAGCCATATTGCATGAGCTATATATGGTATGGCTCCAATACAATTAGAAAGAGAGCTTTAATAGCATGAGATAGAATGTGCTTACCTAAATCTACTGGGGGTATAATCTGTTGAATATCAGAGTGTAGAATATATCTGCTATTACTAAAGTATATTGGGATCTAAAGAAGAAAAACAAAATATGGATAAAATGGATCCACATATACTACATAAATGGGCAAAGGATAGTGAGATTAATATAACCCAACAAGCGATTTAGATGGTGAGGAAGATCATGGAGGGAAGAGAGGTGATGCAACAAACACCTATAGTATAACACATGTATAATAGTATCGAGTAAATATACTTAGGCATTTAGGAAAATTACAGCAAGGTGGCATGAAGAACCTTAATGTTCCACAATAAATCTAGGCCCAAGGCAAGATTCACTATGTGGATGCAATGTCATGGGAGGTTGCTGACAACAGATAGGCTTGCAAACTGGGGGATTCAAGTAAGCTCAAGATGCTGCTTATGCAATGGAGCAGATGAATCACATGCACATATGTTTGGTGAATGCAATTTTACTAAAACAATATGGGAAAGGCTTATGCAATGGATATGAATTGATGTGAATTCAATGCAATATTATACTCCGAAGATGGCATGGGTAGTAACACAAGCTAAGGGGAAATCATATAAAGCTAGAATAATGAAAATGATATATGTAGAACACATCTATGGGATATGGAGGCAGAGAAACAATAGTATATTTGAAGAGAGAACAAGGAATGCAGATCAAATAACAAAAGAAGTGGTATGTGTTTGTACTATTAGAGCTCAAGGAGGGATGAGGGCACAAATGCAGCAGCTTATGTTTTGAAAACAATATAGTAACTAAATAGCCTCTTGTATAATATTCTTATGTACTGCTCATACTATAGGATAGAGTTAGATATATGTAAAGATTAAGTGAATCGAGGATGACTCTACTATTTTGTAATGACCTCTTTGGTGATTAATGAAAATATAACTACCAAATAAAAGAAGACAAAAATGACACTGCTGTAAGATACTATGATCGAGCCTACGACTTTCATATCACTTTGATCACCACTCCTGTTTGACGAAGAGATATTGAATTTCTTTATTAAACCAATTAATAAAGATGAAGAGGTAAATCTTAGTCAAGCCTAATAAAATCCAGATTTATAAACAAATCAGAATAAGATGAATAAGATAAAATAAGGGTGATCAATCATATTGATGTTTTCCCTTTCTTCTCTCACCTATCGATGGAGATAATCAGTTTACATAATCTCCAGAAGATTGTTTTCTTTTTTCTTTTTGCTTAAGAAGATTATAGAGGAGAGGAAAAAGAGAAAAAAAGCCCCTTCTCCCCCCCCCCCCCCCGAAGAAGGTTCCTTCCCCAAAATATAGTCATAGAGTCTTTGCTATGTTTTTGGGTTAAGTCACCTTCATACTGCCCAAAGGGAAGTGGTCGAGCCGCCACAAGGTGCTCGGTCCGCATGTAGAAGTAATTCTCGTAGAAACGACGATTGGCTCTTCCATCCATCTTCACGACTAGACTCTTCGTCCCTTTATGGTGCATATGAATCATTGTGCCACGAATGAGTTGAGGAGCAAAGATATTGAGCATATGCCTCAAAGTGATCTCACGACCAGCAAGCTCCACAAACTTGAGCAGCATGAGGAACAATTTATATAGGTACAACGTAAGTTGAGCTAGGCATACCTCGTAAAAACAGCAAAAATCTACCATCAAAAAAGAGAGAGAGAGAGAGAGAGAGAGAGAGAGAGAGAGAGAGAGAGAGAGAGAGAGAGAGAGCGTATCAACAATAAAGGGGTAGGCATAGAACGCGCACTACCCTGGATAGTCAAAATGGACTATGTCGTCCCCACCACCGGCAACATTTCGACATGGTGAGGGATTCCCCATCCGGCCTTTAATCCCCTCCACATTTATAATAGAAGGAGCATTCGGCTCTTCCCCGGCGAGATGTGGAAATCGTTCCATGGTCTCCCAAGCGGAGAAAGATCTCAGCTGCCGTCGGAACCTCCCACTTTTACTCCTCCAGTGGCAAGAACATCGCTTTCTGGCATCGGAGTTGTGGCAGGCTGATCAACACGAGAAGAATCACCAGTCATTTGTATCAATTTGACTAAACAAAGAGGAATAAGAAAGAGGAAGAGACTGCAAGAATTCTTGGTTAACTGGAGAAAGTAAAAACTCCAAAGTATCAGGAGAAAAGATAACTCACAATTTTCTTTCAAGTAAAGGCAGAGAAGTGTGTCAATCGCATGTTACCTTCCTTCTATTTATAAGCAACATAAATTCTCTAAGCACGAATTCCAAGAGTCGCCAATCGAAGCTGATCGGGCATGAAACGGTTCAATCCCCTGGGGCGTGTGTCATAATGGTGGTAACCACGAATGGCGTTTCAAGATAAATGATGCTTGGGTTTCGAAACTACCGTAACGGTCCAAAGGCATCACAAGAGCGTCGTCAGATTTATCTTAGATGAGCAAAAATCATAATCCATCTACCGGGCTCTACAAGAGACGACCCCGGCAGATGGAAGGACTAACTGTATTGGTCAAAATTTGACTGATGTGGTCTACCCAACTAGGAACCCGTCCAAGCAACAGGATAAGGAAAGATGCCATGATCTGCTCCAAACCATGCATTATCAGTGCTCGCTAAGTCGAAGAACAATACCTAGGGAATGACGAAAACGGACGTGGTATGAAGGTGACTTGACCTGGAAACATAACAAAGACTCCATGACTATATATAGGGAGGGAACCTTCCCGGGGGGGGGGGCTTTTTCTCTTTTTCCTCTCCTCTATAATCTTTTTAAGAAAAAAGAAGAAAGAAAAAAATCTTCCGGAGATTATGTAAACTGATTATCTCCATCGATAGGTGAGAGAAGAAAGGAAAAACATCAATGAGATTGATCGCCCTTATTTTATCTTATTCATCATTTTCTGATTTGTTTATACACCTGGAGTTTATTAGGCTTGACTAAGATTTACTTCTTCATCTTCATTAATTGATTAATAAAAAAGGTTTCAATATCTTTTGGTCAAACACTCGCCACTAGGCTTTTTCTCTTTTTCCTATCCTCTATAATCTTTTTAAGCAAAAAGAAGAAAGAAAACAATCTTCCGGAGATTATGTAAACTAATTATCTCCACCGATAGGTGAGAGAAGAAAGGAAAAACATCAAGAGATTGATCGCCCTTATTTTATCTTATTCTTCATTTTCTGATTTGTTTATAGATCTGGAGTTTATTAGGCTTGACTAAGATTTACTTCTTCATCTTCATTAATTGATTAATAAAAAAGGTTTCAATATCTTTTGGTCAAACACTCGCCACTAGGCTACCTTTCTCAATTGCGTCAAGCGCACCCAAGATTTACTATATATGTATAAAGTACTAATATTTGACCTATATATATAGTATAATTTTTTGGCGAAAGTGTTCGACTATACGCCCTTTGGCCACTGTAGCTCCCCTATTTGATTGTACTATTTAAGATAACACATTGAGACAACAACAACAATGACAAATCTAGTAAATTTTCACAAGTCGGGTCTAGGGAGGATAGTGTGTATGCAAGCCTTACCCCTATCTTGAGAGGGTATAAATGTTTCTGATAGACACTCGGCTAAAAGAAAGATGAAAAGAAGCGGTGACAATAAGTTGTAACAATAATAAGATATTAAGAAAACCAAAGTGAAAGATAACAATCAACAGTGTATAGTAATAGCAATCTGCGAATAAGAAGGATACCATATTAGTACTAATGTTACTTGCCTGAGAAAGAAAAAGAAAAACGTACAATTACGTACTAGCCTTCTACCCTAATCCTCGACTTCCACACCCTCTTATCAAGGTTCATGTAATCGGTAAGCTTCAACTGCGAAGGTAACACATTGAGACAAAACAAAAAATTTCATTTCCATGACTCCAATTGTCAAAGTTTCTGACATTGCCTCTGTTACATATTTAATCTTTGCTAAACTCAATCATAAATAGGTAATAGCTATGTATATTTGGACCTCTTGTCTGTGCGTGTGTGAAAAAACAGCTGTTTCATTAGTAGGCCTGGGTTGGTTCTGTGGTAAGTCCAAATCCAAAAGAGAATAAAGGGTCATAATGTGGATCACCAACATTCATAGGAAGTTGATCAACAGTCTTGAACCAAGTCCTAGCAAGTTTACCAGTGAAACCATAGTCACCAAATAAGACATCAGCTATACCTTGCCCTTCTGTTCCTGGTAACCAAGCAGCAACAAGTGCATCAATTTGAGCTAGGTATGGTTGAATCATGACTGGCCGGCCGGTGAGGAGCACGACCACGCATTTCACCGAGGCACAAACTGTGGTCATGGTGTCCGGACCAGGTGCGGGGATGGTTAAGTTTAGGCTGTCACCAGAGCCTTCTGCGTATGGCGTCTCGCCCACCGCAACAATGGCGTAGGAGAAGTTGTTGGACTTGATGAATTCAGCATCTGGATTTTCCTTGAACACAACTTTTGTTTCTGGATCAACTGTATTCTCTATGGCTGAGAGGATTGTAGTACCTAGTCAAAAAAAGTGAAATTGATTAGTGTACAACAGAGAGTTATGGATTTGATCAATTAACTTTAAAAACTTCGCTGAGTCAAAATAGGTTAAACAACAGGTTGTAGTCTGACCCGGCTAACTCGTATTTGGAAATATAACACTTATGGTTAAAAAAGATTGACATTCCAAGTTTTTCATTCTTTCTTTTTTGGGAGGGAAGATTGACATTCCAAGTTTTCCATTCTTTCTTTTTTGGGAGGGTTACCGTCTGACGATAGGTTACAGGTTCGATACTTGTAATAACTCATTAGGGTGCAGCCCTTTATCGGACTCTGCATGAAATGCAAATGCTTCGTGCATCGATCTTCTTTAGGTGATTCGAGGTCAATCGCTCGAATTCATAAAGACAGCTTGGACATTAGCGCACGAAAAATTAAAAATCATACTGAATTCCTATTTTATGAACCTAAAACGTCAAAAAACAAGGAACGGTCATATCAAGACAATGACTATGGTTCATTAGGTTGTTTCTGATGGGCTTACAAAAATTTAGGCGATTCAGGTCCGGTTACCCAAATTCATGAAGATGGCATAGACATTAGCACACGAAAAATCGAAAATTCCTATTTTATGAACCTAAAATGTCAAAAACGAGGAACGATTAGGGAGATGTTGGGTGTTTGAGCAGACAAGGAAATAATTTGGGGGATGAAGAAATGTACCAATTGTTGTATTTCCACTAAGTCCTTGCCATGTAATGGTCCAACCACCACATTGGTAGCCCATATTATTAGCGTGAATTCCTGCAACTAATATACTTGATGTCTTCTTTGGAAGTGGTAAAACTGGTTCATCTGCATTTGCACCATTCTTTAACAAAACAAGTGATCTTCTCACTGCTTCTCTTGCCAATTCTCTATGCTCCTGCAATATTATAACACAACAAGCTGAATTAAGATTCCATTTTTTCTAATTTTATAGTAACTTGTTATTTCGTTTATCTCTAAATGTTGAACTCACCGCGCTTCCTAGATATTTCACCATACTATAATCAGCTAGAGGGCTCTCAAAAAGTCCCATTTGGAACTTTACTCTAAGGATTCTCTTAACTGCATCGTCGATTCGGCTCATTTGAACAAAGTTGTTCTTCACTAAATAGGTTAGACCATCAATGAACTCTGTAGTGTTGTAAGGCAACATTACCTGCAACATACAACAACGAAAGAACACCAATTAGCTCTTTAGAGGTCATGTAAATCGAGTCGAAACTCATTCTTGAGGTTCTACGATCGTGTGATTGTATGAGGCAGATCCAAAATTTAAACACCTATTATAGATATGGTTGAGTCGCCCACAATAGTATCGATTGTGAAAAAAAAAAGAAGGTAAACAACATGCATGAATTATTAAGAAAAAAAAAAACAGTTTGGTGCACTAAACTCCCGCTACGCGTGAGAATCAACAATCTGCGCGATTATTGAGGAAAAAGAGGAAAATGTCATGCATTTTGAATAAATGATTAGGACTAACCATGTCAATGCCAGCATTAACACCTTCAAGAATGGAATATGTGTAGTTTGCATGCCAAGGATAGGTAAGCTTGTCAATTCCTGCCCAATCTGAAATAACAAACCCCTGAAACAAATTCCAAAACATTCACAATATTAGTTTGAAAAATCCTCATCTTGTTGCATCATATGTTGATCGAGTCCTTCAAAAATGTCGTTGCACCCGTATCAGATCCTTCAAAGCACCTATATCAGATTCTCCAAATTTTCTGGAGGATCCGGTATAAGTGCGACAACATTTTTTGAGGATTTGAGCAACATAGACTGCATCTACTAAGCACTAGAATGTTGCTCAAATCCTCCAAAATATTACCGCACCTAGTAGAATCCTTCAAACTAAATACATTTTCAGACGATCCGACGTAAGTGCTACAACATCTTGAGGTTTTGAGCAACATAGAGTGCATCTACTGAGCATTAGAATATTGCTTAGATCCTCCAAAAATATTACCGCACCGAGTCGAATTCTTCAAACTAAATACATTTTCGGACAATCTGATGCAAGTGCTACAACATCTTTGAGGATTTGAGCAACATAGACTGCATCTACTGAGCACCACAATGTTGCTCAGATCCTCCAAAATATTACCGCACCGAGTCGAATCTTCAAACTAAATATATTTTTGGAGGATCTGACACAAGTGCTATAATATTTTTGAAGAATTCGAGCGATGTCTATTGAACACAACAAAGCCAAAATTTGAATAGAGAATTGGGGAGTTTACTCTGAAACGAAGTGTGCCTTTAAGAAAACCAGTGACCATTTCTCTATTACCATGCATTCTGACACCATTCCAACTTGAATAAGAAACCATAACAGTAGCCACACCTTTGATAATTGAATTATAGTAACCTGCCATATGTATACTAAGCAAACCATGTCTATCAATTATTGTATTGTTTTCATTGATGCCTTTTACTGTCCCTCCATCACCTACATAATGCTTGGCACAAGCAGCCACCTTTTGCCTGTATAAAACCAGTAATGAGTCAACTTGACGAATGGCAAAATCAGAAAATTCAATAAAGGTATTGAAAACCCTTAGCCAGTGAACTATACAAGGATATTCACATTTAACCTATACACAATACAATCTTTCGGCGAATGGTGTTCAACTTACCATCCTTGGCCACACATAGCTTCGCCCCTAAACATGACATAGTCAGAATTTCTACACTTCAACTTTGGAGAAGGCATATTACCTCCTATATTTGTAATTTCACGTATAGTTGACGGACTTTATCCATAATAAAAGAGAAGTTATAAAATTATTTGTCACATTAAAGTAATTGAATTTATTTACTATAACAATAAAGTCGCCAAACTTTACTATGATAACAGTTACGTTAAAGAAACTGAATTTAACCATTATAACGATAAAGTCATTAGACTTTACGCCTTGTAGTACAAATATACCATCAAAGTGAATGTATATTTTTATATAATGAGTAAATTTTTGTGACTTTACTGTTTTAATAGTTGAAGTTCAATTACTATGACAAAATATGCTTGTCGTGATTTTACCTTTGAAGCATGTAAAGTTTAGCATCAATATGTGAAATTTACCCGCATACATGCAGGGGCAGAGCCAGAGTGTGACATACGTGTTCGGCCGAATCCAGTAACTTTGATTCAAATCATATACTTGTCATAAACAATTCATTGCATATGTATAAATTATTAATTTAGACCTCAGTAATTTAAAAGAATAACAATCCCGAACCCATTAGGTTCAAATCTTGACTTCGCCTCTGCTAATATATATATATGTATATATACAAAATTTCTACTGAAGTTTACATCATGAATACACATAAGTCCGCCTCTCTTCACATTGTAACAATGTCATGTCATAAAACACTTTAAAAACACCATACCCACAACACATCCACATGCTACAACTAATTAATTGTTTACTACTTTCTAACATCAATTATATACATTATATATTTTTTATTTATTTATGTAAAATTGAAGAATAATGTATTAGGCATAAATCTTGTGCTTTTGATATAACAGGTCACCAAATTAAATTGTTTAAGGCTGAATATTTACTTATTATTTTTACCTTGTTTTTTGTTTTTCTTTTAAGTTGGTCTCTAATAAGTGGAAAAGGTGGTCCATGTTAGTAGGCCCATGGCATGCTACAAAATCCCATACGAGAAAGATGCCTTTGTGTCATAAATCAATTCAAATGATAAGACTTTAATCCTCAACGGGACCAAAATGAAATACTGTACCTTGTTTTGTTTCAATTCTTGTCTTTTTCTTATTGGCTTTTTTATCATTATCACATGGATCACGAAAATCCTGTATCCTACCAAATAACTCCAAATCACATGCCAACTTAAATATCAATTATGCCACTTTTTTCCAACTTCTCTTTATATAAATAATCGATCAGATTTAGTGTATATTTTTCTTAACTAGTATAAATAAATTATATAATATTATACTTATATTATATATGTATTATATATTCACAAGCAATTTTTGATTTAAGCGATAGGATGATCGACTATTTAAGTTTAGTCTTCTAACAACAATCGCCACATGAATATATTTTCTTAAAGAAAAGGGTAATTCTTAGCTAGCGTTTAGCTATAGATCTCAAATTTATTTTAAAAATTTTAATTTGGGTAAAATATATGTTTTCAAAACACATTTTCCAATTTTATTTTGGAAAAATATGTATATAATTTTCAAGTTTTGTGATTTTGATCCAAAATCAACAATTGAGGTGATTTTGGGTTTTGGCCAAAATATGGCAAAATTTATGGCTTAAAAATAAAATTTAAATTTATTTCGGCAAAACTCATTATTAAACGGGACCTTAAATTCGCTGTCAGCTGCTCACATTGTCAGTACTGAATTCTGACAAACCAACATAAAATTAGTTAATTTATAATAAATTTTCACAGTAAATATATAAAAAAATATAATTAATTAAAATTTATATAGCGAGCTTTAACTATTTTGGAACTGAGGCGTAGTCGTTGCTTTTGCAAAGAAAAGAGTTATTCTTGCATGTTGCCAAATCCCAAAAATTATCAAATCAAAATCTCCACCTATTTCCAATAAAAAAAAAAAATAAAGACAAGAAATCCTTACAAGTCAAAGAAAAAGCGCGTCTTAGTATATGCATGTGAGTTTCAGAATATGACTGAATTCAAGATTATGACTTCTGTGAGATCTTTCTGAATCAATATCATGATTTATAAACTCAATAATTTTTAATTTTTATTTTTTTGCTAAGGAACTCGGTAATTAAATAGTAAATACTACATGACCAAAAGTGACCCTTGATAGGAAAGTCTGGAGGTCTAGTATCAGGATTGTAGGATAGGAGCCCCTAGAGTTTTTCGTACTCCTCACCCGGGGTTGGTTGAGGCTTGGCAGGGCTATTCATAGATGATTTGTGTATTGGATCGTGTCTCCCTTATGGTAGTTATTTATGGTAGTTATTATCTGAAATTATTGCATGCTATTTTATTTATGGTTCTTATGTTTAGATAACTATTTATGCTATTTCTGCTGAAGCTACTAATGCTCTTTTGTTGTTGTTTTTGTTGGTTGTTCCTTTCCTTCACTGAGCCGAGGGTCGACTGGAAATAGCCTCTCTGCCCTTTCGGGTAGGGGTAAGGCCTGTCTATTTATTACCTTCCCCAGACCCCACTTTGTGGGACTATACTGGGTAGTTGTTGTTGTTGTTGTTGTACATGACCAAAAGTGAAGTAGCTTTTTTGTGTGCTTTAATGACATATAATTTCCACATTAAACAAAGATAGATCAACAAAGACGCAGAATTTAAAATTTATGAGTTTAATATTCTAATTCTATTAAGTTATTAAGTTCTAAATTAGTGATTTGTGCATAATTTAATATTTTTTAAAGACAAATACAAAAATTGGACAAAGTTATTAAGTTCAACCAAACCCGTATCCAAAGGGGTCGCTCCGTCATAGAATAACTAGTCAAAAAATATTTAACTTAATTCTATGCGCTTACGACAGGTTAAATTGCACTAATAATATAAAAGTTTCAATGTACTATTAGTGGATATAAATTAAATCCAAAAGGGAAAAATACTTACTTGTTAGCAACAAAAGGAACTCCTAATCTGCCATTAGAAGGAACATCTCCTTGTAAACCAGGAACCATTTCACTCATTGCCCTAACAATGTTAGGATCTTCACTATAGCTTTCATAACATCTACCCCATCTTGGATCTCTGCAAACCTGATCAAGAATTTGGATTAATATATAAAAAGATTTACATTATATACACTGATAATATAATATTTGGAGTCTCTAAGTCACACGTTCAAGCCATAGAATCATCTATTGATATTTGCACCTATCTACGTCACACCCTCTAGGGATGCAGTTGGACCTTGCGTAAATGCAGGATCGGTGGTGGAGCCACTAATTGTCAAGGGGAGTCAATTGACACTCATTCATCCGAAAATTATACCGTGTAACTAGGTTAAATATTTTATTTTTATGTATATATACAATTTGTTGACTCTCCTTAATTTTTTTCATATGCTTACTTGTTTATGTTTTGATACCCCTTAAAGAAAATTCTGGTTCGACCACAGTACAGGATGCTTCATACGTCCGGTTGTACTTGTACACTGATAATGTAGTGTAAATATGCATTACCGCAAGACAAGGTGCAAAAACATAAGGAATCCCAGTTGCTCTAGCTTCTAATGCAGTTGCAGCTCCAATCTTCTTGATCAGTTGAGGATCCCTATTAATTAAAAAAAAAGGAATATTCAAGAACTCAAGCAAAGCAATCAAAAAAGTGATGAACTTTCCCAAGGAGGTTAATCCAAACTCCTAGACACGAGGGGTTGCTCTGATGGTAAGCAACCTCCATTTCCAACCGAGAGGTTGTGAGTTCGAGTTTCTCCAAGAGCAAGGTGGGAAGTTCTTGGAGGGAAGGATGCCGGAGGTCTATTTGGAAACAGTCTCTCTATCCAAGGGTAGAGGTAAGGTCTGCGTATATACTACCCTCCCCAGACCCCACTATGTGAGATTATACTGGGTTGTTGTTGTTAATCCAAATTCCAAAGGTAGCTTAATTACAAACACAAAAAACTGACATAGAGTAAATTGTTACTATGGAATTTCTCCACCCCTAATTAGAGGTATGGGGATAAAAGGGCAGTCTGGTAGACAAGGTATCCTGCATTTATATATGGATCGGGAAAAGGTTTCACCTCAAGAGATATGATGTAGACAGACTAACCTAATACAAACATAAGTGGCTACTTCCACGGCTCGAACACGTGATATATAAGTTATACGAAAATAACTTTACCATTGCTCCAACACTCCCTTTTTAGAGGTGTCAGGGAAAGAGCCCTGAAAAAGAAAAGGTCTTGGTAAGGAGTGCTCGCCCTTTAATGGGCTTTCGCAGCGCATAAACTGAATTAGTCGGACCAATGAATACCTAATACCAAATTGTTAAAAAAACATAAGGTATATCATCTCAAGTTACCTGGTTACTCCAAGACCAACATTGTGAGGGAAAATGGTAGCTTTATATACATTATTGTTGCCATGAACTGCATCAATCCCATAAATCATTGGAATCCCAAGACGAGTTGATAGTGAACCCTTTTGAAATCCATTTATCATATCAATCCAATTTTCTGCTGATGCTTCTTTCTTTGGCACACTTCCTCCTCCACTCAATATACTCCCTGCTCATAAAAGATTACCAAGAAATCAAATTAAGTTCACACATAGTATACAAGAACTCAGACAACAAAATGTTGAAAAATGGACACTTATGTTCACAGCGACAGATTCAGGATTTATGATCAGCCATAAATTTTAAAAAAAGGGTAGCCAAGAAATTAGTGGTGCACGAAGCATCCTGCATTAACGCGGGTCTAGGAAGAGTCACATCCTTGAGGGTGAATTCAGGATTTAAAATCAACAATGAATTTCTGTAAAAAAAAAAAAAAGGTAGGGCGATGCACGAAGCATCACGCATTCACGTAAGATCCGGAGAAAGACCGCATCCTAAGGATGCATGATGTAGACAGGCTACCCTAATGCAAGCACTAGTAGTTGATTCCACGACTCGAACCCATAACCTATAACACGACTCGAACTCATGACCTATAGGTCATACGAAGACAACTTCACCGAAATCAGCAGTGAATTATGTTCTTTATATAGTCACTGACGAAGCCACATTGATACGAGGGGTTCGACTAAATTTGCAGAAGAAAAAGTTTGAAATATGGACACTACTATTTACAGTGGCAGATTCAAAATTTAAAGTTAGCGGGTTCGATTTAACCCGTCACATTTACCTATATAATACTTCTTCATGGCCTCAGGAGTAGCAACTGTACGATCAATTTGTATCATTTGGCCAATTTTTTCTTCTAAAGTCATTCTGCTCATTAAATCCTTGATTCTTCTGCCTAATGGCTTGTTTGGATCTTTGTAAGTCATATATTCTGCTTTTACTAATATCATCCAACAAAAGATCACTAGAATTCTCATCAAAAATCCCATTTTTATCCTCTGCATTTCTCCTTCAAGAAAAAATTTAAAAAAAATGAATGAGAATTCAGATATATAGAACTAAAAAACAGAGCAAAACTCTGTGTTTTCTTGGTATATTTTCAGCAGAAAAATGACAAAATATGGAAATATGGAAGAAAAAAAAGAGCTTACTGAAATTATTATGAAGCCTCCACAGCTTATTTGCTTTTTTCTTCTGGTTGATTTTTTGAAGATAGAATTTGGGTGTTTTTTTAGTTGAGGGAAATTTTTGGACTGTTTAATTGAATGGAATGCTTAGGGGAAAAAGCATGGTAGGGGGACTACTTTATAGGAGTTAGCTATTGTTTTTTTTTTTCTTGGGCAAGTTTATATTTAGCTGATTAGTCAAAAATAATTATATTTGTCAGTTAATATATATTGATTGTATATATACATATTATACATTAATATACAAAAAAACATGCATTTTAATATTATTTTTTTGAAAATACAATAAAAACTTTCCTTTTTTCATTTAGTATCCGATATGCTTTTTAAGTCCAGACTAATACAGATTGCGTCACTTAAAGCTCAATGACGGAGCCACATGTATTCAAGGGTGTCGGTTAGGAATGTCATCCGATATTTGTTCGTCCAAAAACTATATTACGTAATTAGGTAACTTTTTTAATGCGTACATAATATATATATTAACGCGTGTTGACTTCTTCGTGGGTTAATTTCTTTATATTTTAACCCCTTTAGTGATAATTGTTGCTTTGTCATGGTTAAAATTCAATAAAAGAGAAAGTAATTGCTGTAAGAACTTTTTTATTCTAAGAACTTGAATCCGAGACTTTTAGGATTCGTTTGGTCATGAATTTGCTAGAATAAATTTGGAATTTATTTGGCAAACTCATGTTTGGCCATAAATTTTGCTCACCTTTTGGCAAAACCTCAAATCCTAAAATCACCCCAATTATCAATTTTGGATAAAAATTTCAAAACTTTGGAATTAAATACATATTTTTTCAAAATAAAGTTGGGAAATATATTTTAGAAACATATGTTCTAACACATTTTCATCTCCAAACCAAACTTCACCTAAATTAAATTTTTCAAAAAATATTTAATAATTTATGATCAAACGCTAACTTAATTAAAAGTATAGAACTCCTCTCCATTCCACCACAATCTTGATGGGTTTTTTTGGAGTTGGCTTCACTTAATTTATTTTGTTTTTTCTAATTTCTTGTCTTGGTGTTAATCGTCATCCCTTTTTCACTGCTGGACTATTCTGATGTTGTTCTTTCCTTGTCCAGAGGAGAAGAGATGGAGTATTATTTTAGGGTCGTTTGGTTGGAATAAGATTAATATTGGTATAAGTTATATTAGAATTAATTATACTGAAATTATTATTTATTCATTGTTTGGTATGTTGTATTAAGAATGATAATTGCATAATCTCTAAGAAGAAGGTATAAGTTATACTGATACTAATTACCTCACTTTCTATAAGGTATAAGTTATTTTAGTATTAAAATTAATACTGTGATAACTTATACCTAATTTACTAACCAAATAAAAATTAAAATAATATTAAATTTTTATATTATCCTTATGCCTTCTTATACCTTATACCAAACTCACTCCTCGAAGCACAAAAAAATGACAATGAAGTGAGTACAAAGTTTTAAAACTTTTCGTCTCTATACTTTTTACTTTTCTATTTATTCTATAAGTTTGGTCATTTCCCACTTCCTAACTATTGGTGTAAATATGTAACTTAAAGAAAGAAAAGTAAATAGAAACAAAATAATGCAAAATTTAAAAAAATTTAATGCGATAAATAGTTTGAATTCAGTGAATATTAAATTATATCAGTGTTCCTATTGAGGTTTTTTTAATTTTTATATTAACTAGGTAAAAAGATAAAAAAAGAAACAAATCACATGATATTTCGTTGGTGTAGGCCATGTATATTGTGTATATATAACTTTTTTCTTGATATTTTCAATTATAGAGCATCGTTATTTTGTCCATACAAATGAAAACAAAGAGTTAAGCCAAGTTGTCTAATTAAATATATATGATAAAGCAAAATGAATAAATAAGGAGTACTCATTCTAGACAATGTATAACTAAACAACGATATACATGTGACACTGGCTGTCATGATAATTGTTCACGAAAATTTATTATTTGTTACTTTGAATTTGGCCTTGTTACTAGCTCTATTTATACGTACAATTAATGCTATATATATATATTATGAAATTTATATAAATTTTTTTAATGATAACGTTCGATTCAACTTGTGACACGTTAATTATTTTCTGAAAGATAAAATTTATTCAATCAATAGGAAAAAAGGTGTACATTTTGAAGCCAAATGCTCTTGGACATGCAAATGAATAAGAGGATAAATATGTACAGAGGCGGCTCAACAAAATTGATGGTGCTCAAATTTATTTAATAAAGTTGTATATATTTATAATTTATTTTCTTTTTTGTTATGTGATAATAATTTTATGAATACATATTTTGTCCCTTTATTTGGTTACCTGCTAGCTTCTACCATCGATGATAGAAGCAAGATGCAAATGAGATGACATCGCACCAAGATACAGTAGCAAGGAAGCTTGATTTGCCTTCAGTAGTTCCGAGTGAAGTCGATCTGGCTCCACTAGTTCCGATTGAGGTGATTTCAGACCCATTGAAAGCATCAACTAGTGGAATAGTAGCCATCCAGCAGTCTATTCAAAGTCAACCAGCTATGGAAGTAAATGAGAACCTGGAAACTAGCAGAAATAGTTTGGAGAAACCCAAAAGAGTTGGTCTACTCTATTTCAGGAAAATAGGTTTGCGACACATGGAATGGAGTTAGATTATATACCTCCTGTAATGGTTGATGGACAATCTGTGGTACAATTGAACAAATCAGAGGTAGACGAGGAAGAGATGAAATGAAAATGTGCTTTAGTTGTGTACATTATAGGGGTGTGCCTGGTTTCAATGCGATGAAGAGGTTTATCAGTCTTCACTGGTCACATGTCCCAGAACCAGATTTGCATTATCATGAGGAAGGGTATTATATAGTTAAATTAAGAACGATTGAAGATGCTAAGGAGATCCTATGTGCAGGGCCCTATTCAATTGCTAACAGACCTATGATCCTTAAGCAATGGTCACCAGATTTTGATTTTACAGAGGAATTTCCTACTGACATTCCTCTATGGGTAAAATTTCCGAAGCTCCCAATGTCTTGCTGGGGAATGAGATCACTAAGCAGGATTGCTAGTGTCTTAGGGAGATCTATTTTTGCAGATGAATGTACAGTTAAACAGATAAGAATTTTCTACGCCCGTATGCTTATAGAGGTTAATGTCATTAAAGAGTTACCAAGGGAGATATGGGTAATGGATCCAAATGGAAGGAAGTTCTTGCATGAGGTGGTGTATGATTGGAAACCTTCCTAGTGTGAAAAATGTCAAATGGTTGGTCATAGTTGTTCAGCAAAGCAGAATTTCAACCAACCTAATGTGAGGAAGGCCAAAGTGGTTCAGGAATGGAGGACTAAACTTCCTGCCCAAACTGTGCCCATACAAAGAGAGACAATAGTGCAACAGATTGTGCCAACTGAAGCTCCTACAGAGGTTATTGTCTCTCAAAATCTGGTGACAGAGAAAGATAAGCAAGAAGACAAGGGGAAGCAACCTCAGAGTCCAATTTTCAACTTCCTTAATTTCCCACCACTGACTCCCATCACTGTTAGTAATAGATTTGAGGCAGTCTCTGGTAGTAAACATGATGATCCACCTGGGGAAAAATGGGGTACAAGTTTTCATCAATGAAGTGGTTATTCTGGAACATAAGAGGTGTTAAGAAAAGATACAAGCAGAAAGAGGTTAGGGAGTATATTAGGAGAAATAAAATTAGTCTTGTTGGTTTGGTAGAGACTAAGGTTAAACAAATAAATGCTAGTAGAATTGCTAAGCTACTGGCACCTAGATGGGGTACTCTAACAAACTATGTTTCTGCTCAAAATGGTAGAGTATGGATACTATGGGATCCAAACATATTTGAAGCTGAGGGTATCCAGGAGGAAGGTCAATTGATACATAGCAAGGTTAGTAGCAGAACATGAGATATTACATGTTTTCTTACTGTGGTGTATGGATATAATGAAATGGAACAAAGAAGATCTCTATGGAGTAGTTTACAGACACTTTCATCAGGGATAACGGAAGCATGGGTAGTTGCAGGGGACTTCAATGCTGTTTTATATGATAAGGATAGACAATCCTGTAACCCTGTCAGATATGCTGAAATTCAAGAATTTAGTCAATGCATTTAACAAGCCGGATTGTTAGAACTACCTTGGAAAGGTGACTACTATACCTGGACAAACAAGCAGACTGGAATAGACAGAGTTTATAGCAGATTGGATAGAGTTTTTGGAAATTTTGAGTGGATGATTAAATGGAGCCAAGTGAAAACCTTATATGATCAACCACTAATTTCTGATCATAATCCCATGATAATGACATTGGCATCTTCTTCCTGGAAAGGTAAGATCCCTTTCAAGTTTTTCAATGTCTGGACTGAACATGAGGAGTTTTACCAGATTGTGGCCAGTGTCTGGTTTTCTGATAACCCAGGAACTATGAAGTCAGTATGGTTCAAACTCAAAACATTGAAAGGTCCCTTAAAGACCTTAAATGTTTAGGAGTTCAAGACTATCCCTCTGAGGATAGAACTTTGCAGAAGAGAACTGATAGAAGTACAAGAACAAATGACAAAGGTATATTCTGATGAGTTGCAGCAGAAAGAGAAAGAGATAGTTTTGAAACTAGAAAAGTGGTCACTAATTGAAGAAAGTGTCCTACAGCAGAAGGCTAGAGCAAAATGGATACAACTTGGAGATACTAATACCAAGTACTTTACTGCAGTCCTGAAGGAGAGAACTCAGAATAAACAGATCACAGAACTTATAAATGTAATGGGAATCAAAGTCACCATAACAGCGGGTATAAAAAAGGAGATCACTGGTTTCTACAAGACTCTTATGGGATCATCAGCTTCTGTCCTTCCAGCAATAAATAGAAGGTACATGGCAAATGGCCCAGTCCTAACACAATAGCAAATAAGGGACTTATGTGTGGATATCACTGATGCTGAAATTGTGGAGAGCCTAAAAGTAATTGGAGATGATAAAGCCCCAGGAATTGATGGTTATAATGCTGTTTTTTTCAAGAAGTCTTGGAACATCATTAGCAAGCAAATTATTTCTTCCATCAAAGAGTTTTTCTTAACATCCAAGATGGACAGGCCTATAAACTGTGCAACCATCACTTTAATTCCTAAAGTATCCAAGCCTAGTACAGGTAAAGAGTACAGGCCAATTGCTTGATGCCCAGTCCTCTACAAAATGATTTCAAAAATATTGGCCAACAGATTGCAAAAAGTAATATCGAGCATCATCAGTGAAGCCCAAGCAGGTTTTATCCCAGGTAGAAAGATAGCTGATAATGTCATCTTGGCACATGAGTTAGTCAAAAGCTATACCAGAGCAGATGTGACACCTAGATGCATGATTAAGATTGATCTCCAAAAAGCCTATGATTCAGTTGAATGGATTTTCCTACAGCACATTATGGATGAGATTGGCTTCCCAAGCAGATTTACCAACTGGATTATGGAATGCATCAAAACAGTGAGGTATTCAGTACTGGTTAATGGAGAGGCAACAGAACCCTTTGATGCTGCTAGAGGACTTAGGCAGGGGACCCAATTTCCCCCTTCTTATTTGCCCTTGTCATGGAGTACCTGAGCAGATTATACAATGAACTAAAGAAAGACCCAGCTTTCCAGTTCCATCCTACACACAAAAAGCTAGGAGTTACTCACATGTGTTTTGCTGATGACCTATTACTGTTTGCTAAAGGAGAGATTGCATCTATCAAAGCCATATTCACATGTTTCTCACAATTCTCTGAATCCTCTGGTCTGCAAGCAAACCTGAGCAAGAGCTTAGTATATTTTGGTGGTGTATCACTGGAAATGCAGAAACAAATTATAGATTACCTGGGTTTTGGAGCTGCCTTTTAAATATCTAGGTGTGCCTCTTTCCACCAAGAAGATTGCCTTGATCCAATGGCAGCCTCTAGTGGAGAGGATTACTGCTAAGATTACTTCTTGGATTGCCAAGAAACTATCTTACACTGGAAGGATTCAACTAGTCCAATCTATCCTATTTGACATTCAAGCATACTGGGCACAGATATTTATTTTTTCTGCTAAAGTACGTAAGATAATTGAAGCAATTTGCAGAAGTTTTATCTGGTCTAGTATAAACTCCATCACTAAGAAAGCCTATGTATCTTGGGACAGAATGTGCACCCCCAAATCAGCATAAGGGATGAACCTTATCAATCTTATGCTCCGGAATAAAGCTGCAATTGCAAAGACTTGATGGGATCTTGCTCACAAAAAGGATAAACTGTGGATAAGATGGATCACTGCTTATTACATAAAAGACAAGCTGATAGAGGACATGCCAATTCCTACACAAGCCAGCTGGATGGTCAGGAAAATTATAGACTCTAGAGCTATTCTGTAGACTTTCCAACACTGGAGGAGTCAGAACTGTTCCATTAGACAACTATATCACTTGCAGCTAGGAGACCTGCCGAGAGTTCCATGGAAGAATCTGATCATCAACAATCATGCTAGACCAAAAGCAGTCTTCTATTCGTGGCTGGCTCTACAAGACAGACTACCAACAAAAGACCGATTGGCAAGTTGGGGATTGGGTGTTGATCAGGAGTGCATACTGTGTCATAACCACAGAGAGACCAGAGATCATCTTATGTATTCATGCCCTTTCTCATATGATCTTTGGGGGCAATTTATGCAGTGGCTACATGAGAGTCTTCCTCAAGCATATACTTAGGATAAAAAAACTACAATGGTTCATAAGTAAAGCAAAAGGAAAATCTTGTCGAGCAAATATCTTCAAAATGGTAATTGCTGAAGTCACATATGCTGTCTGGATGGAGAGGAACTCGAGAATTTTTAACAACACTTTTCGTAATTGTGTAGTTTTATTGAGGGAGATAGCATATATTTGTAATGTTAGAGGTACCCCTAGAATTAGAAAAGTATTGCAACAATTTAACATTTAGTATCATTAGTAGATAGTGTTGATTCTATGTAGTGAGTGTTGACGAATTAGAGATAGTCAGTTGAGTATAAGCTAGACTATGATTTTGTAATGTATATATGTTGGTGGTTAATAAAACTTTAATTACCAAAAAAAAAGTAGATTTTTAGAATAATTTTATGCATTTGAAATAGTTGAAGTTTATTTGAATTAAAAAACATGACTTGATCTACACTTTATAAGAAATAATTTATTTTAAAAGATATTACAAGAGATTTTATTTTTCTTTTTTTATTATCAATGTCATCATCAAACTGTTATTTGCCATAATGTATGTTTATTATGAAATTCAAATATTTATTTAAATAATCTTTTTTTAAAATAACTGCTATATCCAAAAAGGAAAGATATCTTTTTTTTTATAATAATCATCATTTAATAATATAAATTTAACTTAATAAAAAAAAATTAGGGCTTTCATTTGGGGGGTGGGGGGGAGGGGCTTTCAATTGCTTTAGCTGCCTCCCCTTGGGCCGGCACTGAATACGTCCTTTTTCCCTCCTGTGTAATGAATGCACAGTCAGACCTCTCTATAATATTATTCATGTATGACAACTTTTCATTATAAAAGTCAAAATTTAACGTTATGTTATAATATTTATTTTTTATAACAACATTTCACTACAGTTGAGGTCAACCTCGTGATTTGATATAATTGACATGCATAATTTTCTCTCTTTATTTATTTATTTGTTTTGACCAAATTTTGGCTCATCAAATTCTTTATTTATTTGCTTTAGAACATCACAATGGAGAATTTTGTGATTTTGTATAAATGTTGTTTAAGATGGATCATTTGATATTCCTTTTCGTTGTGATGGAGTGTAGGAAATCTCATTTGTGTATTCTAGTATACTTTTTTGTATGAAAAAAGGTATAATTAAATAAGAGAAACTTGATCGAATAAATATTATATTAATTTTAAATAATTATGATGTTCGATTCAACTTATTAGATCAATTAATGAGTAAGTAAATGGACCAAACAAGCAATCATGAAACTATTTGGTCCCAATAGTATTTGGCCTAGAACTTGCACTAGTTATGCTTTTGTTGTTGGTCCCCTACCCACCCTCCACAACTTTGATCAATTTAATTTGGTTTGGACAGTATTGCAACCAAAATATCTATGATTATCCATATTGTTTGTTCGAAGTAATTTTTTATAACAACAACAACAACCCAGTATAATTCGACTTAGTAGGGTCTGAGGAGGGTAGTGTATACGCAGACTTTACTCATACCCTGGGGTAGAGAGGTTGTTTCCAAATAGACCCCCGACATCCTTCCCTCCAAGAACGTCTCACCTTGCTCTTGGGGAGACTCGAACTCACAATCTCTCGGTTGGAAATGGGGGTTGCTTACCATCAGAGCAACCTCTTGTTCGAAGTAATTTTTTACATTTTAAAAAATAGTACAAACTTGTCATCTTAATTAGATACAATATGATTAATTTAGACATTGTTTTCTCTGTTGATATTTTGGTATTACTTATCCGTTATCTTCATATTTTTCTTCTCTCTTCCTTTCTTGCTCCTCCTCCTTCTCTTCGTCTTTTTCTTCTTCTTCTTCTTCTTCTTTTTCTTCTTTTCACTCTTTCCGAACTGAAGGTTTGTTGGAAACAATTTTTCTATCTGTATTAGGCCGGAATAAGGTCTTTGTACAGATTGCCCTCTTCAGATTCCACTTGTCGAGAATATAGTGGATTTATTATTGTTGTGTATGGTTATTTTTTTATATTATATATTTTTCTTAAAATTATATTTCTATTATACAATGTGCAATGTCAAATGTAAATAGTTGTGCCAACCATAACGGAAAGAGACCTAACAAGGGCGAGTTAAAAAGGACTGCAAGCTTTTAGGCTGGTAAATTCCTAAAAAAAGCACACATAACAATTTAGGCAAATTCACATTAGAGAAGATGATTTGAAGAATTTTATAAGTCATAATACAAGTTCACATTGTATATGTATTTTTGAACTTGATAATGACGAGCCCAGGTATAAACTCATAAGATCCATTGACCCAAACGGACAAATATGTGTTATGAGTTTGAGTCGTGATAATAGTATAACATATTGTTGGAACTTACATTAATTTGTTATTGTTATAGTTATTTTGTTTTTCGGATAATTTGCTTCACAAAATTTTAATATAAAATACATACAATTTTTTTATATAAAAAAAATAAAAGAGGGAGGAAAAAGAAAAGTATGTGGGGTTAAAACTTTGATACGAGCGATCACTTCGAGCAATGGAGTAAAGCTCAAACAACAAGGCACTTTTTGTTTTTGGTACATTCTCATATCACTCAAAATTTTAAAAGAATATTGAATATTTTATTTATCTCAATTTATTAATTTATCTGAGAAGAAATGTTTCTGTTACTTTCATTTTATATTACTCACTATTTAATTTTTTTAAATACAAACCTTGATCATGTGATAGGCACATGTGTCCAAATTTTTAGTACAAAGAACAATATAAAAACGGAAAGAGCAATATCTTAGTGAAACATAAAAGAAAAAGACTTTGAGTTTTCGTGAGAGAATATGGTGAACAAGAAATCAGATTTCATGGTCATCAATTATGTAATTAATTCCCCATCTATAATGTGAGGATCCAAGATCTCATGGTCATCAATTATGTATTTAATTCCCCATCTATAATTAATTTTAAAAAATTCCGATTTTTTGATTTAATCCTGATTTTGGGAGAGGGAGGTAATGTACCCAAATTGTCCTTAGAATACGTTTGGTACATGAAATAAGAATAGTAATTTCGGGATAAAGTTTGGGATTAACTTTATTCCATACTATTTGATTTGGGATGTTAGCTAGTTCTGGAATAACGTTTACACTAAAATGGTAGGACTAGTTATCTCATATAGAAAGTGAATAACTAATCCTATGGATATCGCATCCTATGGGCTTAGCGAAGCCAGGAATTTTTTGAAAGGTGTTCAAACCTGAAATAAAAAAAAATGACAAAGGATATTCAATATATATTTTGTACCTCTAAAATTTAATATTTTTCTTATAGACGCAGTGTAATTTTCCGACGACGGGTGGTCAATTGACCAACCTATCCTAAGTGTGGCTTTACCCATGCCCGTGGGATATCCCACCATTGCACCAATGATGCCTTATGGGTCGTTTAGTACGCGGATAAAATTATCTTGGGATTATAGTCCCTTAAGCTAATTTATCCCACCTGAAATGTGTGATAATATAATCCTAAGTTTAATGGGATAAGTTGAAATATCTTGTATTAAGACTGGAATTAAATTTATATCATATTTGGTTGACGGTATAAATTATACCGTCAACCAAACATGATATAGATTTAATCTCCCACATTATCCTGCGTACCAAACGGCCCCTTAAAGTGTTTATTCCCTACTTGCCTCATGGGAAGGTTTAACAAGTTTGCTCCTTGCTTGCTCCACCGGCATTACTTAACTTTTCACTTTGAAGTTTTGTACATGAGCAAGCAGCGTCAAAAGTTAAAGACCACCCCAAAAAAATAATAAGTCGTAGAAATATGAGTTTTGGGGATGATTTTTAATTTTTGACATCTACCTGCCTTAGATAGAATTTTAAAATTTAAAACTTAAAATATAACCCATGAATAAGCAGAGAGCAATACTTGTTAAATGTTATAAACAATAATAATAGAAGAGAATATTGCAGAGCAAAGTAGAGAGAGAAAATTCTTATTGAATTGTGGGGTGATTTACAATGGGGTAAGACCCCTCAATTTATAGGAGGAAAAATAACTTAGCCTCAAAGTAAAACTCTCTACAAGATAGACATTCACTCTATTTAGAATTCTATTCTTAACACTCCCCCTTGAATGTCTACTCAATAAGTAATGTGCCTCGTTAAAACCTTAACTAAAACAAAACCTAATGGGAAAAAATTCTAGAAAAGGAAAAAAAGTACACATGTTTAGAAATGCGCCTATTGGTTGCCTCGTTAAAAACCTTGCAAGGAAACCCAGTGGGACAAAACCTTATAAGGAAAAAAGAGTGCAACGCGCATTAACTCCCCCTAAATAGAGCATCAATTCACATCCTTGAGTATTTGCACACCATCTTCAAAAGATCTTTGGTATAGATTTGATAAATAAATCAGCCATATTAACTATAATGAATATTTGCACCTTGAAATCATAACTCGTGATATATATATAATGTCTTCACAAATATCTTGGAATGGCTCTTAACTATCTCCATAAAGGTATCCTCGCTCACATTATCATGCTTATAGTTATAGCAAGATACATTTGTGCATAAATTACACTGAGGAAGTGGTACCTCAAGATCAAGAATTGTAGATGCTTCAAGCAACTTAAATCCTTCATGGATTGTCATATAAGTTAAGCCATATAAGCCATCTAAAGAGGCTTGTGCATATCAAGTTTTTATGTCTTGCATAGACATATAAGATATTGAAAACTGATTGCACATACCATTGACTTTACACTTTCAAGTATTTGAACTACATGTCCAAAACTACATGTTTTTTATATGGAATCAATTCTACTTGAATTGTATCTCTTCCATTTGGTCAATACTTTTGTCTGTATTCGACAAACTTAAGATCCTCATCGATATTTAGCGCTATGATAGATGTCGTCGACGAACATGCTATATCGGTTCCACTAAATTTTCATAAAGACATAACATACAGATCTCTTCATTCATATATCCAAGTACCCGAATCTCTCATGAGATTTTATGAAGTGTTATGTCATGTGACCGTCTAGATCACTTGCCTCCTTATTATGATCACTTTGATCATTTTCTCATATTCTTTATCAAGAAATTCTATTTGAAACTGATGTGTCCATACGCTTTAAGCGTACCATAGATTTTTTCCTTCTAGGACTTAATATGAGCATTTGCAATGAGAATATAGTTACTTTCTATAGGTCAATAAATGTGTATGGCATGATTTGCAATATATTGCAAACGAATTATCTTTTTATGAACTTCAAGTTCATATTATCCTATTCGAGGATCTATATGTATAAATAATAATTTATTTCATGTAACTTTTTTCTCAACTGTTGTATCTTGTCTCCCCCTCATATTAGAAAAACTTACTTGCTTCCTCAACTTTGGAAATTCATCTTTGTGCATTATGGTGTTAATGAAAATATACACCGCACATCAATAATAATAAGATGAAATTATTTGGTTCCTGACCCTGAATTATTTGTGAGGGGATAATGCAATATACTTTCGTATATAACACATATCAAGTTATATATATAACTTTGTTCTCATAAGAAACAATCTAGCTATTAAGTGGGGGCACTCAATAAATTATTTTGCTAAACCAACTATGATGTAAACCAACTTATCAAGATGAACTATCTTGAATAGAAAATCTAGAAATTGTGCTCTAAGTTAAATTATTGAGCAAATTACTTCGCAAACACCAAGTTGCGGGTTAATAATAATCGCACATGTAACCATCTCATAGATGCATCTTATGTGATATACATGGCAGAAGAATGAGCCTATATTCACCTTTGATATTTCCAGCATTTATGGGATTCAATCACAATTTTAGTTGGTTTATTAATTAATAAGAACAAGCAATGTAAGAGAATTCGTAAAGAGCTTTCTAGTTCTTCAATATTTACCAATGTGAATTCTCTTTTATTTTTGCACATTATAATTAAATTGATATGACTAAACCAGCTATGCCAATTGGATAATAATTAACTCTAAGTTTATTATGATATGAGTTTTATGTCAATAAAGTTCTACTTTATTGTGGCATTCTTTTATTTGTGTAGTACAAAATGGAGAGTAAAGCGGGTATCTTTTCGCATACATGTTATTCCGCTACAAGTTGTATTAATAGAAGATATCAAATATTTCCTTTATTTATAGTCTCAATACAATCAACCGCTTTCGCATATACTTTGGAAACTGAGCAAGTTTTTTTGTGACTTACTACAACACAATACCTTATTGGTAATCAACTGTGTTTCTCCAAAATATTATAATTGGTTCTTGCAGAGTTCTCTCAATTAATTTGGTACTACCACATATTCATGAACACCCATATGGTGAATATCTCTTTTAAAGAGAAAGTTATACCATAATGGTTATGGTCAAAATTATATGCAAGATATATTTCTTGCATTATTGTTGTCCTTTAATAATCACATTGCCAAATATTTTGGCGTCCAATAGGTACGTGATCAATGACCATTCATGTCATAGTAATGACATTATTTTCTTATATCATCTCAAACCTCCTTCTAGAGGCGTGTGTGGTATATTCATTACCACTAGCACGTTCATATTCTTCCAAGAATGAATATATATTCATAAATTAGATGTTGTCACACTCACATCATGAATGAACCATAATTATCTATATGCGCTTTATAAAATCTCATATTGTCAGATTTATGACAAATATTACTTTCACAGAGTGAAGGATTATTTTGAGAATAGTTATTATTCTCATTATCACAATGATGACGATTATAATTTCATCTATTGCCATGTCCACATCCATTGATACCTTTACGGTAATTATTTTGTCTTCTTTCAGACTTATCCCATACCGCTATCACATTCTCTATAGGGAATGAGAATAGAGCAAATTCAATGGGATGTATTTTTATTCTTTGCCCACAATCATACATGAATTTGATCATGGCAAGATATAGAAAATCTACCACGTTGGGTGGTTATAATATCTTTCAAGCTACCTTAAAGTTGCAATCAAAATTTACCGTCTATGATTGTATTTAAAATCAAATTATAGAATTTTAAGAATTTGAAAGAGAAAAGTAAAATACTTACCTTAAATCCAGAATTAATTTTGAAGGAAGTTTACAGAACGATTAACAATTATTATGCTCAATATTATGTAAAAATTGAGCATCGTGCGTGTATCCAAAGCCATAGTTTTGAAGATTTGCGTGAGTCCCTCTTATGGAGATAAGCGTAATATTCTTCATGAACGTCCTCCTAAATTTAAGACTGACATTCCAAGCCGTAATTCTTTTGTTAAATATGAGCTTTTGAGTTTTATACTCGGGAGATCTCAAAGAAACAAGACCATGACGTGACCACGATGAACCCAGACCTCGGCGGACAAAACTCGAATCAGCAATCAAACCTTCACATCGAACGAAACGGGATTCTATTGAAGCTGCAACTCATTATAGTTGTGTCAAACAGACCCAAATTCCTCATGAAAGGTGCTGGGGAAGGCCTTCGAATTAGGTGCCCTAAATCTTGCATGAAGAAAGGTGGAAAGAACATATATAGCTAATGAACGTAAGACAATCACGAAGTCACAAGGAACAAACCAAAGGGTGAATCTCGCTAGAGAAAATACGATGCCGACACAGAGCTTTGACTATACGATTTTGGATGAAGATGTTGTCGACGATCAGAGAAGAGAGGTGTAAAGACTGGTTTCTTCTTTATTCTCTAAGTTTCAGAAGACCATCTCCTGAAGACGAAGAGCTAAGGATGGCGAAGGCTGGAAGTGTTTCCGGCCTTGGAAGTGTTTTCCGGCGAGAGAAGAATGCCGTTTTGAGTTATTTAGCCGGGTTTCATGGTGTTTCCGGCAAAGAGGGGTGCAAGCGAATCACTTTACGTTCCAGCAGCTGAATGACGTTTAAGCCTTCTTCATTTTTGTTCAAAACGGAGGATTGTCTGTCGACCCTTAATCTTCTCAAAGAGCTTCTTGACACGGTAGAGCTTCTTGACACGGTAAAGTCTCGTGCTGATAACGTGTTATAAATAATAATAATAGAAGAAGAATATTGCAGAGCAAAGTAGAGAGAAAATTCTTATTGAATTTTGGGGTGATTTACAATGGGGTAAGAGCCCTCTATTTATAGGAGAAAAAATGACTTAGTCTCAAACTAAAACTCTCTACAAGATAGACATTCACTCTAATTAGAACTCTATTCTTAACATTAAACTTAAATTTTTGCCCACGTGACAAGCGGGAATTTTTTTTAAGATCATCCACTTTACGGGGCCATTTGTGTACTTCACTCCCCCTAGGAGTGTCATATTCCTCCAACTTTTTGTATAATAGGCCTCTGTTAAGTATGGGCCTTAAGAAAAGTGAAATGATGTTCATAAAGATTTGAAAAGCGAACTAAATTGAAAATCAAATTAAATTGATAAAAAAATTAATATTTGTTAATTTGATTTAATTTTAGTTTTGAAATTTAAAATCGATTAAATTTAGATTGATTTTGATTTTAATAAAAAATCGTACCAAACCGAATATAAAAGTAGCTATTTTAAATTTATTATTACATATATATATATATGTATATTTTATACAAAGTTTCACAAAATTTATACTAAATATTAACCATTTCGGTTTTTGTACAGTTCTTTACCTTTACATTCTAGTTTAATTGGTAGTTTTCTCTTGTAAAATATAAGAATCTATATAATGTTAAAAGTAATATATTTTTTTAACTGAGTCCTTAAATTATTAATCACTATTTGATTCAATTATCAGCAATATATCTTGGTAAGTAATATATTTATCAAAAGGGCAACTGATTTGTTAGTGTTACGTTGAAAATGTGATCGGCGAAATATGTTTGTTGGTAATGTATATCTTTTAATTAAGAAAAAACCGACAAATAACCGAAAAAATCAAAAAATCAACATAAACCGAATCGAAAAAGAACTGACTTAATTGGTTTAGTTTGGTTTGGTTTTAATATTTGAAAAATCAACTTATTTAATTTGACTTCTTTTAAAAAAATACAATCCAAATCGAACCATGAACACTCCTAATTATCAATCTTACTTCAAAAGCCACACAAAAAGAAAAGAAAAATTATAGATAGATCTTTTCATGGAAAAGTTTTTAACAGTCCAATTTTTCCTTAAAAGACAGACAATTTTTCCCCAAATAAATAGTTATGCAAATCCAGGGGCATAATTTCTGGCAGATTGCAGTCCAAAAAGGAATATTTGAGCATTAATAAAAAAAGAGAATATTACTAGGGGTCTAAAGCCAGGCTACTTGCTTTTGTTTGACGGAAAGTATATTTTCCTTTTTAGCTTATTGCATACTATAGAAAAAAATTAATATAAAGATAGAATTATCAGAAATTTCTCCCCTACAATTAGTGCATAACACTTTTTTATTCGTTTGACCATCATCTGTCATATTACGACAAATACTTACTCACATCAATATTTACATCAAACTAAATAATATAATCATAAATTATGGTACATACAATATAACTAGATATTTACATCAAATCATATAATATAATCATAAATTATGGCACATATTATATAACTAAATATTTACATCAATCATATAATATAATCATAATTATGGTGCATGTAATATAGTTGAATTAACTTCAACGAATTCGAATTTCACCATGCCAATTCAAAATTTACATTTTTAATACAAAATTATCAACAAGACATTTGGTTTAACCTAGTTAAGCTAAGAAAATAACAATTTTTGAACTTTCAGTTAGGAAAATAAAAGAAAACAAAAGCAATAAAAGAAGTTGTCTAAAGTTTGAATTAAGTGGGCATTAGGACATAAGAATAGTAAAATTTCGGAAAAAAAGTAAAAAAAAATAAGTAAAAATTATATTTGAAAAGTAGACTTGCGTTTGGACATAAATACTAATTTGGACTATTTTTAAATTTTTGTGAGTGATCTGAAATAAATTTTTTTGGAGTTTTTCAAAATTTTAAAGTCCATCTTCAAGTAAAAATCAAAAATTTTGTGGTCAAATATTAATTTTTTAAAAAATAAATAAATTTTTATGGTCAAAGGGGCCCTAAAACAAGGACATTTCTGTTTCAGATTTTATACTATTTGTTGTGTATAAGCTTTTCAACCATATGTTCCAAGACAAATGTTATATAGAAAAACAGCAATGCTGCAGATAACTTTATGGAAATGTAACTATATATATATATATATATATATATATATATATATATATATATATATATGTCAATAGGATTGGTTCAGGTGAAAATGTTACATCACATCAAATTTATTACAAGTTGCCAAAATAGCCAACTGGGTCGAGAATGACATATACCCTATGTATAAATTATCTTTATTTTTAAACCAAAAGAAAAATTGGAAAATTGCTAAAAACAGAAACTGTGAACAAAGAAATAAAGGTAGTATATAAGGACTTGGTGTGATAATTGTTTTGTAAAAAATGTCCAAATGTATCCCTCAAAATTTTACCTATAATCTTTACTGTAATTTAATATCCTTCTTATGTTGGAACATTGTTAGGAATTAAGGGCAAAAATGTAACTTTCCTAATGTCGAGAGTGATATTAGATTAAATGAGTAATACGACGACGACGACAATAACAACAGTGTAGTATAATTTCATAAGTGGAATCAGAAGAAAGAGGGTAGAATATATGCAATCTTACCCCTACTCTAAAGAGAAGAGAGATTACTTGCGATAGATCGTTGACTAAAGAAATTAAATATTTAATAGAGGACAAAATTATTTAATTTTTAATATTACAGGAGCAAATTTAAAATAGGAAAATTACTAAAAAAGGAAGTGGAAAATTTTCTACAAAAGAAAAAGTAAAAAAAAAAATAGTATATATAATAGTGAAACTATTCAATCAAAATCTTGGGGGTCTCACTTCATTTTCAAAGGCAAACATGTGATACCAATGAAGACAAAAATTCCACCCCCTCTACCCCCTCCTCATAAAAAGAACTTTTGGGAGTAGCCACATAAAGAAATATATTATTAATTATTATTCACCACTGACATTATGACAGTACCTTTTTCACTTGTATTATAAAAAATAAAAATAAAAAACACTATAGTGTATTAATTAGACTGCAATGACATTTTTGGACTTTAAAAATGTTTATTACTATAAATTCAGAATCTACACTATAGTGTATTAATTACATACTATTCTTGAGCCGGGTTCTACCCAGAAAAGAAGTCAGAATTTGAAATTTATGGATTCAGTATTATAAGTCTTTTAAGTTACTAAGTTCTAAATTAATAATTTGTACATAATTCAATAGTTTGTTATAGACAGAAACAAATTTCGGGCAAAAGTTACTCGGTTAAGCCAAAACTATATCCGAAGGGTTGGCTCAGTCCCCGAGTATATCGAAAACAACATTTCTACGTTTATAAGGTATGAGTAAGGTCTACATATACACTACCCTCTCAAGATCAAGCTTTTGTGACCGTATGTAATATGTTGTTAGTGTTGTTGAAAAATGAAACTTTTACACCAGAAAAGACCAAAACCAACCTTAAATTGATTACCAAAGTGGAAAAAAAGTTCAACGGGCAACTAAATAGTTCAGAAATTATAGCATTAAAGAAGATCCCAAAATCATCAAAATAAGGTTAAAAGTGGTGGCCTTTTAAAGTAGGTACTTGGATCTAGGCCACAATAAAATCCAGTCATACTATAAATTCAAAATTATTTCAATTTAGATAGTCTGAAATTTTCTAATATATTAACCTAAATGACTATGCAACTAACTTGTAAATATTCCTGCTCCTATTATGTAGTGGACTACCTATTGAAATTTTCACATTTTCTATTGATGACATTTCTTTTACCATATTAATTATTATTTCAAAAGTGTACATGAAAATCCAAATTTCTTGTAAAAACAAATATTTCCTTTGTTTAACTTTACTTGTTCATAATGGACTTTGCATACCCTTTAAAAAATAATAAATAAAGTACATGTTTTATTATAGTACCTATAATACAAACAACAACAACAATAACTATCCAGTATAGTCTCACAAAGTGGGGTCTGAGGAGGGTAATATGTAGACGAGCCTTACTCCTACCCGAAAGGAAAGAGAGGCTGTTTAGAAGTCATAGGAAATAATTTGTGAAATGAATAATTAATAATATGAGTAAAATATAAAAAAATATATGAGCCGAAGGTCGATTGGAAACAACCTCCCTGCCCTTTCGGGTAGGGGTAAGGCTCATCTACATATTATCTTCCCCAGACCCCACCTGGTGGAAGTATACTGGGTAGTAGTTGTTGTCGTTAATTAGTTAAAATTGACAAATAAACGTGAAATATATTTTTAGTATAGTGAATAATAAAAAAAGGAAGGAGACATACTTACTTAAAAGTATGGATATCTGCTCTGTGTCATGCAGCTCAAAATTTGTACTTGTTTTTGACATTAAGCAGAATTATATATTCCATTGCAATACATTATAATTGTACTTAAACAAGGGTAACAAAGATATTATCCTAATCCTAATTTTCAAAAGATAAAAAGAAAGGTGCATATGTAGGGCCCACTGATTAGGCAATATCTTAGTTCTAAACGGGATGTAAAAAAATATAAAAAGATTTGTCAAAACATTCATTTAAAAGAATAACTCCAATACTTTGCATATTTTAACTTTTACACACACGTGTGTGTATATATATATATATATATATTAAAATATTAAAAAATCTTACAATTTATTTGTAAAACTCTATGCCTATTTCAACTTTCGCCCACAAATTTTTACTATCTACCATCAAATAAAGTTGTTTTCGTATGACCTACAAGTGATGAATTCAAGCGGTGGAAGTAGTCACTAATGCTAGTATTATAATAAACTGTTTACATCGCACTCCTTTAGATGTGGACCTTCACCGGACCCTACATGAACGCATGATGCTTTGTGTACCGAACCGTCCTTTTTTCTTGAACTTTATGCTAGTTCGTGTTTTACTATATACAAGTTACAAATTGGAACTGTAGCATCAGAGTAAGCTGCCTATATCACACCCTTAAGGATGCGGCCTTTCCTTCAATCCTGCACAAAATACTTAGTACACCAATCTACCTTTTTTAACTTTCGCCCACAAATTTTACTACATATACCATCAGCCAACCATATATAGTTAAAAAGAGTTTTTCTTTTTCCAACTCAGCCCTCTCTAACACTCTAATAAACTCTCCAAGGACAACCCAAGACTTCTCTCAAACTCATTTTCACACTCTCTTTCAACCCTTGTCATCAATTTTCACCTCACCTTAAAAAGCTTCATTTTGTCATAGTTTCAAAAACTTAATTTTTTTCAATGGAGAATGAGAAAGAGCTGCCACCATTAGTGGAAGCGCCGCCGGTGGCGGTGGTAATGGTGGAGGAAAACCACTCAACACATACATCAATAGAAACACTGTTAGTTGTATTAGCAGTAATAACAATACTTGGTGTTATTGCTGGTATAATTGCTAGGCTATGGTGGTGGTAGACATTTTAGTGGTTCAGGTGAAGATGATATTGAAGGTTGGGTTGAGAGGAAATGCAGAAGTTGTATTGATGGTGGTGTTTCAACTGCGCCGCCTCCTCCGCCGCCGCCGCCGCCACAAGAAGAAGCTAAACCAGCAGAAGCAGCTGAAGCTGCCACTACAACAGCAACAGAAGAAGCAAAGAAGTAAGAGAGAAATAGGAAATAGTTGTAGTAATATAGTTCCATTTTAGGGTAGTTGTAACTAGTAACTATTCTTCAGGCTTCTCTCTTTTTTCTTTCTTTTTTAAAACTGCGTTACTTTGATCAATTTGTGTGCATCTCAATTATTTAATCGAATACTTATTATCTTCGTATCTTAAACAGATAGTAAAAAATCATCTATCATATTTTTCTATATTTTTATTTTTATTTTTAATTTTTTGGTTTGTGTTTCGAGGGGTGGTAGGGTGGGAGGTTTCTCATCAGGTAGATTAAAGTTGTTGACTATAAGTTTCTTTTTTCTTTCCCTCCATGTGAAGTGAAAACAAATTTCATTTTTTTTGTTTTTATTTTTTGTTTAAGGATTGTATTGTCTACTAAAAGGGTTTATGTATATTTAGTGTTAGTTGGAGTAATATTCATAAATATTCATTTTTTTTCTTTAATTGATATACTAATAGTTTTTATACCTTTTTGTCTTGTTTATTTCTTAGTAATGTTTTTCAAACATATGTATACCTATGGCATTTAGAAGTTACAATTTTCTAATGAAACTGCCTAAATGAAGTGCTGATTTAGTTTTGATACGAAAGCAAGTTCATTATATAAATTTATGACTTAGAAAGATCATTGTATATATCACTTCAATTGAGAAAAATGTGAGAATTAATTCCAAAAGATTTATACTATGAGATTATTTCAAGAAAGGTACTCTTTAATCAATTGAAATAATCTAAAGCAAATATGTATTCAAAACAGATAAATCTTATGCTTCGCAACAAAAATATCACATTCAAATGAACCCAGTATTATAAAGCTAAATTTGCCACTAATTTTTACTTGTTGTAGCAGGTAATCTGGCTTACCTTCAAAATAACAAATGCCACATTTTAATAAGATTTTATAGATATCTTTCGGTAACCTGATAATGCGAAAAATTATATGACGTATATATTTTAATCTTTTCTGGATAATGGTGTAACTTTTACAAAAAAGTTACCTCTTAATGATGAAAACTCCTTTAATGTCTGGCAAATCCAACCGTTTAGATAACCAAATATAATTATTCTCTTTGCATACAAAATTTTGCTACTTTAACCCTTTTTGTCTCTTTTATCAAAGGTTCTTGAGACAACCGTTGCATATAATCTGAGCCTTTTCAACTAAAAATAAATTTGGAGGACAAAGCATAGGGACACAGGACACTAATGGCACTTTGTTGTCCTTTTGATGGATCCCATGACATCTAAAGTAGGGACTACTCATAAAATTCCATAGAATATGCCAATGATGGAGGGGGGGGGGGGGGGGAGGGGTGGAGATCTTCACTTCATTACATGAATATCAAATCTTCAACTCATTATTTAAGCATTACAACAAATTCTTGAACATAATATCAGAGTAAGACAGGGTTAAATCAAGCGACATGGACAATAAGGATTCAAATAGTCGATTTTAGTTGCCTCTTGAGCTCAGAGACCTAATATGAAAGCAAACTACAAACATACAAACCACCACAGCTTCTTGAGCTCAGAGACCTGATCAATTTGCTGACCTAATATGAAAGCAAATTAAACGTACAAACCACCACAGCTCCATTCAGCCGCAGTCATCCTATATATTAGCTTGACTTAACCCTCACAGGTTTACGATATCCTGCCAACTCGTTTCAATAACACGTACATAAAACTAAAAAAAACAGAAGGATACCTGGGGGAAAATAATTAGTCAAAGACATGGACTATACTAGGCTCAGGAGGCGGCAATCCCTGTAAACATTGAAAGTACCAAAGAAAGTAGAAACAAGAAAATTTCCAATTGCATGCAGAATTACAACAACAACAACAACAACCCAGTATAATCCCACTTAGTAGGGTTTGGGGAGGGTAGGGTGTACGCAGACCTTACCCCTACCCTGAGAACTAAACCGAACTCCTTTCCTAATGCAGATAATTCTTTCTACTGAAGGAAAATATATAAAGGCGTCACTCTACCATTACCAACCAGCTTGATTTCAGAACGATGGAAATATAACAACTGCACTAATAGTTCAAGGCTGGTGTTGACAAGTTTACGAATTGGATCTGCCCTTTGAAGGCCAATACCAACCTATGGGAACAAAAGTGTGAAGAACAAGCAGATTTACTTGACAGTTCAACAACAATAACAACTACCCAGTATAGTCCCACAATGGGGTCTGGGGAGGGTAATATGTAGACGAGCCTTACCCCTACCCGAAAGGGCAGAGAGGCCGTTTCCAATCGACCCTCGGCTCAGTGAAGGAAAGGAACAACAAAAACAAAATTACTTGACAGTTCCTCGGCAAGAATTAAATTAAGTTGAAACGCATGCGACTATATGACCATATGATACACTATATACAGATGCAACACTCAAATTATATCATGCCCCATCAAATTCTGATATAAATCATATGTTCACACTTTAAGTTAGATCATTACCAAGATATTGAAGCTCTCCTATAGCTTTCCAATACTTTTTGACAGTTATTTCAGGTTTGTAACTATTGCTGCCACAGCATGCTTGCTTGTCCTTTCCAACTTATTATACCAAGTTTCATAGGAATGATTTCTTTGAAAGATTTAGTATTTCCAATTCTTCGTAGTTTGTTCTATGAAGTGGCTCCAATAAGAGTTCTGAGAATTAAGAGTTACACTCTTGACTCTTGAGTAGAAAAAGTGTCGCTGAACATTTATTTCTAGCACTTCAGCGCCTTCCAGATGCATATTCATTAGCTTATTAATAAATGTATCAATAATTTTACATTACGCACTGAGAGGGTCTAAAAAGTAGGTGAAATAAGGTGTGCATTACTGAAAGCAACCTAAATTATTCCCATACTAAGAGAAACAAGGTTCATTTAAGAGTTTTATTGAACTGAAGTAGCAACTTAGATCATTGCTATACTAAGAGCAACAAGGTTCATTTAAGTGTTTTATCCTAATGAAGCAACAGCGTTTCTTTATTGTTGATAGAGACAAGGGCTAGCACCAATTAGAGTCTAAAATGTGAATGACAGAGGGAAACACGAATACGAAACAAAGAGATTTCATACCTCAAAATGGTCTGAGAAGCTTCAGCCAATAGCTTTAGCAATAAAGGTGGAATTACCTGTAGAATGGGGATACAGCTCCAGCATTAACTGCAGCAAATGTTTCTTAACAGCCAAAAGTCAGATGCATCGCAGTTTAAGAAATTAACAATCAGATAATGAGAATACGAAGAGCAGGGGAGTTGGACTTCTACATACCCAACAAAAGAAAAATAGTTCCTCAAAGTTCTTAATGAAGTTGGGAAACTAACTTCATCAGCTAAAAGGTTCTCGACATTAGGTTATGTCTTGATAATGTTAAAGGGTAGATACGCAAGCAGACCTCCAGATTTCCTTTTGGGGTTGGGGGGTTTTTTTTTTGGGGGGGGGGGGGGGAGGGGAAGATGTTGGCAGAGGTAAAAATGCATAAAACATTGTAGTGATGTTCAGTCACCATTTTCATCTGTAATCGTACTGACAATTTGATCAAGCATAACTATGTTCTATAAGTATAGAAAAGTTTGCTCCAAACAGCTTTTAAAATTCGAGAATTCTACAGTAGGACAGTCAAAAGCATAACTTTGTTCGGTTCTAAAGAGCGACTTAATTATACATAGGAGAACCAAAAGATTGTACATACATTTAATAAGAAAAGGGATGTCAACTATGATTTTGACTATTTATGAGACATGGGAGAACACTGGCCTACATGTATATAAATCGTAAAATTTCTTCTTGACGGTATGCTACCTTGTGCACTAAAACCTGATAACACTTAAGGATTACGAGTCTCCATTCTCCACTTTGTTCAGATATATCATATGCATGCAATCTGTTCCTTAGATATACCAAAGATAATTCCAAAGCGGCCGCTTCTCCTCAATTATTTATGAATCTAGAATAGCAGGACGTATCCAGACAGGTTTTACATTTGGACGGGCTCTCGTTTTAGGAGTTTATCCTTCAAATGAGCTATCCGTATGTGGAAGTGTTGAAGGAAACCCAAAGTCTGCAAGTAACAAAAAACAGAATAGGATAATACTGACATAAACATGTTAAGAAACAACAACAACAACCCAGTATATTCCCACTTAGCGGGGTCTGGGGAGGGTAGTGTGTACGCAGACCTTACCCCTACCCTTGGGTAGAGAGGGTGTTTCCAAATAGACCCCCGGCAGCCTTCACTCCAAGAACTTCCCACCTTGCTCCTGGGGAGACTCGAACTCACAACCTCTCAGTTGGAAGTGGGGGTTACTTACCATCAGAGCAACCCCTCTTGTCTAAACATGTTAAGAAACAGAAGCTCAAAAATAGCAGGTCAGTAACAAGACAATTTTATCAAAGATGAGTATGAAATCATTTACCAAGCAATCCTATCGTCAAGTTTTAGAAACATATCCTTTCCTGCAATAGAGCTTATGAACCGTAATTGGTAAAATAATTCATTCTATGGTTTCGTGGATGCACTAGTAAGCTAACTTAATCTTCTAGAGTTTGAATTTATAGATACATACATCATAACAGTCCATAAAAGAACAATTTCCAGAAATTACATATCGAAATCTTCCTAGCTTCTTCTAAAAGCAATTTTTGGATTATAGATTTGGTAATTAAATTGAAGCAGTTTATAAGGTTCCAAAATCTGCACATATCCACACACGCAAAAAAAAAACTCATAGAACAGGATAAGAATCACTCAAAGGGTTAATCAATCTAGGGTTCTAAAGAAAAAAAAAACAATTTCACCAACTCAAAAACATCACTGAAATCTTGAAAATCAGTGAAAGTGCTCCAGCTACAGCGCCGGAGAAGTACCCGATCAATGACCCATTCCGTTTTCCAACTCAGATGAATGGAGGTCCACTCACCAGTTGATAATATTTTCCATGCTATTAGAGGAGAATCACAAGCCTGACAAATGTGTCTTTATCAAAAAAGCGATAATACATATTTTTCACATACAGGGCATTCTTTTGTAAATGAAATGGCAAAAATTATCTAAACACCAGGAAATACTGTATTCTTTCTTTTAGAGATGGTCACACATATTTGTCAGGTTTGTGATTCTCCTTACATATAACATGAAAGATTATCATTCGATGAGACGGACCACCATTTCTAGCATCCAAGAAAGAAAAAGGAACGAGATTGACCGATATGAAAAAAACTAAACACATGTGTTAGGATATGATTTTTTCACCATTTATAACCAACCAGAAAGTGAGATATGATGATGCGTTCACTTAGTAATAAATGCATTTTACTACTTTTGAATAATAGAAGATTACATTAATTGAGGATAAACAAAGAGAAGATTACAATAATTATTTGGTTAGAGGGCACAGATAGTTATTGTAGACAAATACAAAAACGCAGAGATTACAGTAATTCGTTGGCACTTCATTTACAACAACTTCAGACACTGTTCACACTAAACAGTTTGGTTTGACTCAATTTTACTTACAAACAACAACAAATCAATAACAACAACTAACCCAGTATAAACACACATAGTGGGGTCTGGGGAGGATAGTGTGTACGCAGACCTTACCTCTATCTTGTGGAGATAGAGAGATTATTTTCAATAGATCCCCGGGACAGTGAAACATAAGCACAACAATAATGAAAAGAAAACAGGCAGAAACAATAATATGCCATGGAAAAGAAGCATTAAATAGCAAGATAGTAAGATAACCAAAACGAAAGCAACACCAGGCAATAATAGAAACCTAAGACTAAAAGCAAGACGAGAGTATGTACTAATGCTACTAGTGAGACCAAGAAAAACCACTCGACCACCTAACCTTCTACCCTAATCCTTGACCTCCATACCTTTCTATCAAAGGTCATGTCATCGGTAATCTGAAGCATGACCATGTCTTGCCAATTTTACTTACAAAGAAAACATAAATTAAATTATTCCTATGCTAGGAGCAAGGTTCATTTGATAGTTTCATCATAATGAACCAATACCTTAATTGTTGCCCAGGCATCTAATGCTATTTCACACTGACTACTACTATTCTATGAAGACTCTAAAGACTGTCCAATTGTTTAACCCAAAAGGAAAGAAAGGACTTCAAACCTCAAAGTAATCTGAGGATCATCAGCCTATAATTTCAGCAAAAAAAATGGTGGAATTACATGCGGAGGAGGTTATTAGCTCAGAACTATTAACATTATGTCTCTGGAGGAATATTTTTTGATAAGATAACTAAGTCTCTACTCTCTAGAGGAATAAATGTTCCGTAATAGCCATCATAAACACCTTCAACGGGATAGTCTAGAAGTCGAAGAGAAGAGTAATGACCTTGGGAACCAAGGCTTGAATCTTAACATAGGCGATACTATGTGAATTCTTCTTCTCTCCCCCACTCTCTCTACAAATAGGATTGCATAAGCACTGAGTAACTATTACTGTTCATTGCTAACTCTTATCCATAACATTCTAGGAACGAGTCCCTCAACAACAATGTTAGTTGAAAAGCTTGCAGCTTTTTTGTCCGTGTGACACGTTACGGTTGTTGTTGTTAACACGTTACGGTTGCAACACTTGCAAAAATTTCATGACCTAATCAAATTGCAGTAACAGATCACACCTTCAGATTTTAAGTTTGAACTTTGAACATTACCCGAGTATTGAAGTTCTTTAAAAGGTCTCCTAATAACTTTCCACTAATTGCTGCTTGTTATTTCTAGTTTTTAAGCTTTCTGCCACAACATACTTGGTTTTATCTTGTCATACCAAGTTGCATAGAGTGACTTCTTTGAGAGTTCACTAGTTTGATTTCTTAGTAGTTGTGCAAATTGGCTCCAGTATGAGCACGACAGTCAAGAACTAATAGTCTTGAGGCAAGACATGTCACCAAGATTCTATATCTAGCTCTTCAACTAGCTTTCTAGATGCAAACGCACTAACAACAACAACATACCCGGCGCATACTCACTAGTAGATGTAATAAAAAAGGTAATTGCAAAAGATATGAAAGAGGCTATCATATAAGTAAAATAAGGCCCATAAAGTGTGAAGAACTGAAAACAACATATTTTATTCCTATTCAAAGAGCATGGCTCATTTAAGAGATTCCTCGTCATGGAAGTACATAGACAACAACAACAATAACAACTACCCAGTATAGTCCCACAAAGTGGGGTCTGGGGAGGGTAATATGTAGACGGGCCTTACCCCTACCCCGAAAGGGCAGAGAGGCTGTTTTCAATCGACCCTCGGCTCAGTGTCTCTGGAAGTACATAGACACAGACACAAAAAACAAAAAAGCTTTAGAACATAACAATGATTAGAAGTTATAGTTGTCAGTGCCAATCAGAATAATTAGAAAATATGGAATGTCTCCGACAAGGAATTGTTAGCATAAAAAAACCCAACCAAAGGGGGAAAAAAGGCATTTCAATCTTCAAAGTGTTTGAGAAGCTCCAGCCAATAAATTCTTTTTGTTTTTTTTTTTATTGCACCGGGTGTCCGAGTCTCTTCGAGCCCCGACTAATCCCATGGGTGCACAGGCCCTCGGCAAGGAGTTTCCCGCAAGTGCACCATGGTTAATTTAGGTTTTACCCGGTCCGATGGCCCTCAGAAATTGTTTGCACCTAATGGGTTTTGAACTTGAGACCTTGAAAGGGAGCAAACCCCAAGGCTCAAGTCAATTGCCACCAGGGCAATAAATTTAGTAAGCACAAAGGTGCAATCACCTGTAATCATCTTTATGAATAATGTTCCTTAATGCCATAAGTCTGATAATCACCAGGAAATGAGAAAATAAAGGATATGGTAGTTCTATGCTTCCCACCAAAAGAGAAAGAGTTCAGCGAGTTCTAAGGAACTTAGGAACCTGACTTCTTTTAAAACTGTTACGTTAGGTTTTGACTAGATATTTGCAGGGTCACAGGGGATAGGTGCCGAAGCTAAATTCCAGGTTCCGGGGGGGGGGGGGGGGGGGGGGGGGGGGAAGTTAAGAAGGTGGTAGAGGTAAACATTGCATAGATCTAGTGAGGCAATATCATATTAATTCTGGTATGCAATTGATGCATATGTAGATGCAATCATACTTCTTTCGCTCATTTTCATCTACACATCTTATTGTCATAATAAGATTCTATAGTAGGATAAGTTTATTCCATTCTAAATATCTACTTATACATAATTGTATCCATACTTCAACATATATTTAATAAGAAAAGGCACGTCAACTATAGTTTTTACTATTTCTGAGACATGAGAGCACACAACCTCCTTAACTTATTGACAAGAAATAAATGGGTAGAATCACACAATACTTCTCCCCGACAGGACGCTACATTCTGCACCATAACAGGTATAACATGTAATTAAACAAGCCGATTTCAGCAAATATGAAAAGTAATCAGTAACTAAGAAATCCTATCATGAAGCTTAAGAAATGTTTCCTGCACCTGCAACTGAACTAACTAATCACTTGGAATCATAAAGGATTTAAAACCTAAAAAGTTCAAACTTTAGGAAATAAATGAAACTAATCATTATAATACTGAAGACTCGCCAAAAACTAGTGCAAAAGAAGTAAAAATGTGAAAACTAAATTAAAAGTGAACATTAAAGCAGCTTAATTAGATGCTTCACATAGCAAAAGGTTATTTATTAAAATCAGAAATGCTTGTTAAACTCACAGCACATATAAAAAAAAAGACTAAACTTTCTATAAAAAATTTACCAGGCAATTTAGTTTCTACTTAGAAGAAAAAAATAAGTCCAATCAATTAAGAACAGATCTAGCAATCTCTTAATGGTCTACTAGTTACACAAATTTAGGGTTCAAATTTTGGGATTTAAACTGAATAGGGTTTCTAAAAGCTGAGACATACTCACGAAAAACCAACAAGATTTAATTCGGAGGGATAATCAATTTAGGGTTTTAAATAAAAAGAACAACTTTGTTAAAAAGCATCACCGGAAATCCTGAAAAACCGGGGAAAGATCGCCGGCACCGGTAAAGTGTCGGATCAAATACTCGTTTCTTTATCCGACTCGGACGCATGGAGATCCGGTTACCGATTGGTACCATTTTCTGTGTCATCGAAGGAGAATCACAAGCCTGACAAATATGTCACATTCCAAAAACGGAAAGAACATGTCTTTTTTAAAGAAAGAACTTTATCAAGGAAATCGGCGTGGCGCAACTTATTTGTCAGATTTGTAATTCTCCTTCAAATAACAAGAAAATTGTATCTTTTGATAAGACGGATCACCATATCTAGCATCTAAGCAGGAAAAAGAAACAAGAATTGATCATTGAAATACTTTTTCTAACATAAAATGGAAAGAATTTGATTGTTATTATAATGGTTCAATCATATAAAGGATTGTGGTAGATGGATGAGATATATACTAAGCTCTAGAAAGTAAAAGTAATAAATGAATATTTCTATTCTTAAAAAAAATATCAGCTAGTCGTATTAATTGTTATGTTTTATCGGTTATTGTTATAAAATAATAAAATAATAAGAGTAATATTGTAAATAAAGAGAGAAAATTCTTATTAAATTTTAGGGTTATTTATAAAGGGGTAAGACCCTCTGTTTATAGGAGGAAAAATAACTTAGCCTCAAAGTAAAATTTTCTATAAGATAGACATTCACTCTAAATACAATTCTATTATTAACACTCCTACTTGAATGTGCACTCAATAAATAATGTACCTCGTTAAAACCTTAACTAAAATAAAACTCAGTGGGAAAAAAATTCTAGAAAAGAAAAAACAACAACAACAACAACTACCCAGTAATGTCCCACAAGGTGGGGTCTGGAGAGGGTAATATGTAGACGAGCCTTACCCCTACCGAAAGGGCAGAGAGGCTGTTTCCAATCGACCCCCGGCTCAGTGAAGGAAAGGAAATGCGCCTATTGGTTGCCTCGTAAAAACCTTATAAGGAAAACCTAGTGAGATAAAACCTTGTAAGGGAAAAAGAGTGCGACGCGCATTAACTCCCCCTGAAGAGAGCATCAATTCACATCATTGAGCCTTCGCATCCCAATCTTGTGAACTAGCTTCTTGAAGGTTGACGTCGGTAGAGATTTTGTGAACAAATCAGTCATATTATCACTTGAACGAATCTGTTGCACATTGATATCACCATTCTTCTGAAGATCATATATGAAAATAATTTTGGTGAAATATGCTTTGTCCTATCTCCTTTTATGATCCTCCCTTCAATTGAGTTATGCATGATGCATTATCTTCATACAAAATCGTGGGTAGTTTGTCACATTACAAACCATATTTGTCTCGAATATGATGTATTATAGACCTTAACCACACACACTCTCGACTTACTTCATGAATAACAATTATCTCAGCAAGATTAGATGAAGTAGACACAATTGATTGCTTAGTCGATTGCCAGATATGGCAGTGCCTCCACAGGTAAACACATAACATGTTTGAGATCGAGCCTTATGTGGATCAGATAAATACTCAGCATCAGCATAACTAACAAGATCATGACTGCAAATATTGCCATAAAATAAGCCCATATCGGCAGTCCCTTTTAGATACCGTAATATATGTTTGATTCCATTCCAATGTCTCCTTGTAGGAGCAGAGCTATATCTTGCTAAGACATTAGCCGAAAAAGTTATGTCAGGCCTTGTAGTATTTGCAAGATACATTAGTGCGCCAATTGCACTAAGATATGGTACTTCAGGACCAAGTAGCTCTTCATTCTTTTCTTGAGGTCGGAATGAAACCTTATTCATATCAAGTGATCAAACAACCATCGAGTACTTAAAGGATGTGCTCCATCCATGTAAAACCATTTCAATACCTTTTCTATATAGGCAGATTGATGAACAAAAATTCCGTTTGCCAAATGTTCAATTTGCAAACCAAGACATAATTTTGTCTTTCTGAGATCTTTCCTCTCGAATTTCTTCTTTAAATAATCAATTGCCTTTTGGAGTTCTATGGGAGTTCCAATAAGGTTTATGTCATCAACATATACGGCAAGTACAACAAATTCTGATGTTGTTTTCTTTATAAAAACACATGGGCAAATGGCATTATTTATATAACATTCCTTTAATAAATACTCGCTAAGATGATTATACCACATTCGTCCTGATTGCTTTAGACCATAAAAAGATCTTTACAATTTGATTAAAATATTTTCCGGGACTTTGAATTATGTGTGTTTGGCATTTTGAATCCATTGGGAATTTTCATGTATATCTCATTATCAAGTGAGCCATAAAGGTAGGCGGTAACCACATCCATTAAATGCATGTCAAGCTTTTCAAGAACAACAAAACTAATGAGATAACGGAAAGTTATAGCATCCATAACGGGTGAATATGTCTCTTCGTAATTGACACCAGACCTTTGTGAAAATCCTTGTGCAACAAGGTGTGCCTTATATCTTTGTATCTCGTTTTTCTCATTACTCTTGCGTACAAAAAACCCACTTATAGCCAACAGGCTTAACACCATTAGGTGTTTAAACTATAGGCCCAAAAACTTCACGTTTTTCAAGTGAATTCAATTCTGATTGGATTGCTTCTTGCCATTTTGGCCAATCAAGTCTTTGTCGACATTCTCCAACAGATTGAGGTTCAAGATCCTCACTTTCTTGCATAATGCTAGATGCAACAATATATGCAAAGACATAATCCACCATTATATCCACTCGATTCAGATTTGTCTCAATATCGATGGGATTTATTGATAGTTCCTTATTTTCTTGAGTCTCGGGCTCAATGGATTCTTCACGAATCTCAGAATTTATTAAATCGTGGATTTTCTCATGATATTCTTTCGTAGTGTCGTTTTGATCATTTGTTTTCCTTTTTCTAGGATTTCAATCTTTGGAACCTAATGGTCTGCCATGTTTTAGGCGCGCTTTCGACTCAATAGCTATGATACTATAATATTGTCCAATAGGGACATCAATTCGGATTGTAACATTCTCTGGGGATATGTGATTTTGTTATCCTTTTCAAGTCCGCAGTGCGTCTGGCATTTGATTTGCTATTCTTTGCAAATGGATAATCTTTTGCATCTCTTTTTCACAAATAGAGGTACGTGGATCCAGATGAGATAATGATGGATTTTTCCACAAAATTTCCCATTTGGTTTCACCAACTTCTTCCCATAATTTTGGAAAAAGTGTCTCATTGAATCGAGAGTCTGCAAATCGTGCAGTGAACAAATTCCCTGTCAATGTTTCGAGGTAGCGAATAATGAAGGACGATTCAAACCCAACATATATTCCTAACCTTCTTTGTGGACCCATTTTGGTGCGATATGGCGGTGCTACAGGTACATATACTGCGCATCCAAAAATTCTTAAATGGGATATATTAGGTTCATGACCCAAAACTAATTGCAACGGGGAATATTTGTGATAATTTGTCGGTCTGAGACGAACTAGCATTGCTGCATGCAAAATGGCGTGACCCCAAACCGAAGTGGGCAGCCTCGTTTTCATGAATAACGGTCTTGCTATCAACTGTAGACGTTTAATTAAAGACTCTGCAAGACCATTTTGAGTGTGAACATGAGCTACATGATGTTCCACTTTTATCCTAATTGATAAGCAATAATCATTAAATGCTTGGGATGAAAACTCAGCAGCATTATCTAGTCTAATAAACTTAATTGGATTATCGGAAAATTATGCCTGTAATCGAATTATTTGTGCTATTAATTTTGCAAACGGAAGGTTGCGAGATGACAATAGCCACACATGAGACCATCTAGAAGATGCGTCTATTAAGACCATAAAATATCTAAACGACCCACCAGGTGGTTGAATAGGTCCACAAATGTCTCCTTGTATACGTTTCAAAACGCAGGTGACTCAATTCCAACCTTTGTTGGTGATGGTCAAATAATTAACTTGCATTGATAACAAGAAGTGCAAGAAAATTCATTATTTAAAAGAATCTTTATATTCTTTAATGGATGCCCATTTGAGTTTTCTATAATCCGTCTCATCATAATTGATCCAGGATGTCCCAATCGATCATGCCAAAGTACGAAAGTATTTGAATCAGTAACCTTTTGGTTTACGATAGAATGTGCCTCAATTGCACTAATTCTTGTCCAATACAGGCCACAAGATAAAGATGTGAACTTCTCAATAACCCTCTTTTGGCCAGAGATATTCTTTGTAATAATGAGATATTCAAGATTATTCTCATCTATTGTCTCAATATGATATACATTTCGACGGATATCTTTAAAACTCAACAAGCTTTTCTTGGACTTGGAGGAGAACATTACATTTTCTATGATAAATATTGTTCCCTTAGGTAGAGTTATAGTAGCTCTTCCAGTGCCTTCAATTAATTTACTACTACCAGAAATTGTAGTAACATTTACTTCAATGAGAGAATTATTTCTTCTCTTTGAATATTGTATGTGTGGTACATGAATCAATTAAACAAATATTTTTACAATTGAATTTTGATCCAAGTTTGTTTTGTGAGTATTCATATTTGCTTCCCATGATTTGACATACAAAAGAAATATATGAATAAATATTAGTATTTTCAGAGATAAAAAAACAAAGTGAAGTTAGTAACTCAATAATGACTTATAATGCAATTTCGAAACAAACTTTGTTTATGATACAAACAATTCATGTTAATAGGTTGTGGCTGAAAATTACAAAATTTAAAATTTTCAAAAGAAGACATGTATTTTCCCGTCCCGTTAATAATTGTCAATTCTTAACATTTCAATTTGTTTTCTTTCACAGTAACCAATAAAGTATATTCTGATAACTAAATACACCCATGTCATCTTGGTTTAGTACTTTCTTTCACGTTAACAAATAAATCCTATTCTGGATTTTTATTATTCATAATTCTTTAGCAAATACTACTTGATTATTATTAGTTAGCATAAAGAGGCCAAAAGAAAACAAAATGGCAAAGTTTCACGAGATATCACTGGAATCACAATCAATTAAAAGTTGTTGATCTAATTAAATGACCACCTCATAAGTATGATATTGTGAACCGTATTTTGCTGTTTTCTTCATGCTTTTGTTGATAGCAGGTATTGGATCGTTATCTTCCACGTCTAAAAATATGTACTATTATTGATTTAAAAAAAAATACTAGAACTATATTTAATCAAAACGAACTAACACTATTTCATAAAATAAATAAAACTAACGACTATTATGAATAGGCAAAAATAAAAATTAAACTACTCAATCATCTTTAACCACGGATCCATCACCGATAAAGTGATCTATTTTTCCATCAGGGTGCTCAAAGAAGTCTGCCACATCCAAGTGGGTGATGTCAAAATCATTGTAAGAGACAAAATTGGCTTTAGGGCCTTTATTCTTTAGAGATTCTTGATAAAGCTCAACCAAATATCTTGGTACACGGCAAATATTTGCCACTGCCCTTTTCCACCGCAACGATAATATTCAGTTTCTGAACTATTTGTTTTTGGCTTCTCATCTTTCCCTTTCCGCTTTTCGTGGTTATAATTCTTTCGGGGGTGATTGACACCAGGAAAATTTCTTCCTTGTCCACGGCCACGGCCATGACCACGACAACGACCACGATTAGAGTCATGGCCTTATCCACGCTTGCATAATGGGAATACACCTCATCCACTTCATGCAATGGTGTAGACTCAGTGGGTCGATCTTCATGATTTCTCATGAGCAAGTCATTGTTCGCTCAGCCACAAGGAGAAGAGAAATCAACTCAGAGTACTTCTTGAAACCTTTCTCTCTATACTGCTGTTGCAGAACCATATTGGAGGCATGAAACATTGTAAAAGTTTTTCCAAGCATATCATAATCAGTGAGAGTATCTCAACAAATTTTCAATTTAGAAGTAATTCTGAATATTGCAGAATTATATTCAGAAACAGACTTAAAGTCTTGGAGCCTCAGATGAGCCCAATCAAATCGTGCTTGTGGAAGAGTGACCAAATTTAAGTTGTCATATCTTTCTTTTAATCCATTCCACAAAATAAGTGGATCTTTGATTGTGAAATATTCAATTTTCAACCCTTCATCAAGGTGATGGCGCAAGAAAATCAAGGGCTTAGCACAGTCTTGGGTGGATGCTTTATTTCTGTCGTTAATGGCTTCTCCAAGACCCATTGCATCTAAATAGATTTCAGCATCCAACACCTATGTCATATAGTTCTTGCCCAAAATTTCAAGGGCAACGAACTTTCTTTTCATAATGTCAGTCATAATTAAAAAGAGGAGAAAAATTACCTTAATCTTCTCAAAGAGCTTCTTGAGACGGTAGAGTCTCGTGCTGATAACGTGTTATAAAAGAATAAAAGAATAAGAGAAATATTGCAGAGAAAGAGAGAGAGAGAAAATTCTTATTGAATTTCGGGGTGATTTACAATGGGGTAAGACCCCTCTATTTATAGGAGGAAAAATGACTTAGCCTCAAAGTAAAACTCTCTACAAGATAGACATTCACTCTAAATAGAATTTTATTCTTAACAGTTATATTTTTTTATTTTCATAAGGTACGAGTAATATTTATATATACATATTTTTTCTCTGACTTTACCAAAGTAACATAAAAAATCACAAAAAAGGGTAATCCAACTTTACCAAAGTATCATATAAATTGTCTCTTTTGTTTCTCCTAATGTAATATTTGCCAAAATAAAGTAGATTTTTTTAATTAAAAAAATAGTAACATTCGTAACATTTAGGTAAAATGGAACTTTTTTATTTTCAAAAGGATAATTTAATAACCTTAATGAAATAAAGTGAAAGTTAAGTGATTATTCACTAAATTAATCTTCAGTTGGTAAATTTAAAAGAAATTGTACCACTAGTTTTTTAATATGCTTACAATACACAACTAAAATAAATAAATGCATCTGAGCAATTGTACCCAGATCGTCTAAAGTTTACCCATAAAAATGATCTATGAAACTATAGTCATCGTATCGCTGTTGAAACCTCATTTTTCTCTGTATATTTTTATAGGCAAAATACTTTCAAAATAATATGTATATATATATATATATATATATATATATATATATATATATATATATATATATATATATATATATATATATATATATATATATATAGTCTTACTTTACCAGTACAAAAACCAATAATTATTCCTCAAATTATCATTTTAATCATTAATCTATGTTATTCTCATATTTATGCCAATATACAGCTAAGGTAATTTTTGCACATTTTAGTAAATTAATTTGATATTTTTATAGCTAAGTTGCACTAAATTATAATTTTAGCCTATTTTAAGATCTAATAGGGTTTATAATTATAAAATTTATTCCAGTATTTTTAAATTGATATTTATATATTATTAATTAATTTAGTACCTTTAATTTATTTTCAAAAATTATTTTACTATTTTCTACAAAATAAAAAAGGAAAAGTGGCTATTTAAATACTAGCCCTATTTCGTTTTAATTGTAGCCAAAATTGAAGTAACCAATTTCAAATTCTAAATTACCCGGTCTAATTACAATTTAATCAGACCCCTGACCCATTTATCCAACTCGCTCGACTCCCCTTTTGATCCATGCCGTTGACCATTTTGATCAACGACCATGATTTCCTGTGTCTTTTTAATTCCCCAAACCCTCAACCCTAAACCATTCTCATCAGAGACGCCGCCCTTGAAAACCCTCTTCTCTCTCAGATTCTCTCGAATCTTCCTTAACCCTAGTCGCCTCTTATCATTCCCACCTCGAAACCCACCGGAAACCATGGCTTCTCCAGCCATGGGAGTCTGGCCATGAGAGTCTTATACTCACATCCTATTGCTCCTATGTGCTTGATACTCAAAGATTCAAGGCTAGACCTCGAAGGTCGTCACTCAGACCTTTGCAGATTCGAGGTCTCACGGCCATCGCCGACCTTGCTTCGGCGTATCTTAGTCTTTAGAGCCTGATTCTAACTTCTCCGACTCCGATTAGTGACCTTTTCAAAGCCTTCTCATTTTAGGGTTCTTCTGAAACCCTTCAAGGTTTTATTCTCCGATCTTCTTAAATCTGCTGTGTGTCTATGCTTTATTTGAGGTTTCAAATGATCTCTCCAATTTTTCTCTCAAAAGTTACTTTCCAAGGTATTTTTATGATCTAGGGTTTTTCTGGAAAAATGTTCGAATATTTTATGATTTTTCTTTTTCATTTATGTGTATTTGTCTCTAATCATGTTCTTAGATGCTTCTCTTACTATGTTTTCCTATATTGTGGTCTCGTATGACCCTACTGTGTTCTTATGTTTTTCTTCTAACATGTGTGTTCCTCTACTGTATTTTCTATATTATGTTTTCTACTGTGTTCTTGTGTTTTCCTTTTATCATGCTCTTATACGTTTATCTTACTATATTTTTCTATACGCTTTTCTGCTGTACTTTTTCGGTGTTCTTCTGTTCTTCTACTGTACTTTCCTACTAAGTTTTAAGTTTCTTTGTTGCCTTCTACTAACCCTGTTTAAGTTTCTTCCCAGCATGCCTTTTCTACTGTTTGTATCTATATTTGCCGCTATGTTCTTTGAATCCTACTATTGTGATTGCATGTTACTTTGCTATCATATTTTTCATAAGTTCTGTTGTTGAAAAGCCTGTCCTTTTTCTAAAACTTCTGAACATGATTTGGATTCAATCGTCTGCCCTCTCATCCTTGCTTTATGGTTTGTTTGAACTAGTGTTTCATTTCAAAACCCTAACTCTGTCAGACTAACTTTGAGTCTCTGCACTGATTTTACACTTTTGTTTTCATACAATGTCGAACCTTTTGCTAAACTCTTCTACACTAGATTCTTTCTACCGATTTTACAAGGGTAGGACAAGTTTCCTTCATGTTTAACGTGTCTGTATGCTTTATATGTAATGAATCTTTCTTCAAAAAGGGTTTTCAAACTTGTGAATTGATTCCAAACTCCTTTTATAAGACTCTAATTGATTTGTTTTCTGTATTTTCTTAAGTTAAAAATCTTTCCCTTCTTTCTGACTTGGTTCATTCATACAAAATCTGTGGCTTCAGATTTCTTGGCTTTTAATTGATTTTCTTTCCTTAAATTGTACAACCGTGTGTTTCAAAGACCTTGTCCTTAAATAGCCTTTATGTATTTGCCCCTAATTTACTACTGTGCACAAAGTGTTTATTTAAATATTTACCTTAAATGGTGTTACCCGTTTGAATTTGAATCCATTAATTAGAGGGAGTCTTATGTAATTGATTTACAATTAGGCTTCAATTATTTTCTTACCTTATTTTCTCATGACTTTCACACTATAAATACATGACTCTTTTCTTTCACACTAGATACAATTTTTAATCCTCCAATACTACAATTTACAGTTCTTCTGAACTCTTAATCTTACATATAAGAACTCACTCTTCTTGTCTGCATCATGACTTTCACAAGACTACTACTTTTTCTATTTTTTTCTTTGAAACTGTTACATCCTAACTTAAGCTTTAGCATCTCTACAATGTGTTTACTTATAGCTTTCTGTACCCATGTCTCTTTACTATTTCTGCACGTTTAAATACTTAAACTAGCATGTTGATTTCTTTTGTTTGTTTTTGTTATGAAATCATCTTCCCTATTCACTTTATGTGCTTTGAGTTACAGTTTGAAACATGAAAATATGCAAGTTATTATTCATGGTTTGAACTTGATCCCTTAGGGGATCCTAATCTCTGAAACAATATGTTATAACAGGCTTGTGAGGTGTGCCAGCATTTTCCATTGCTGGGTATACCCACTAGCATATCCTTGCCTCTTTACCACTTCCCCATTTCCTATACCCCTATGTGTATCTATGTGTATTGTTACCCTTCCCCTTTCCCCTTTTTTAGAACTTTGCACCTACACTCTCTCTTAGTTCCTAAGTTCTGTCCCTCTCTTCTGAGCCTTGCCTTGTGACCTTGCGTTCCCTCTGAACTTGGACACTTGAGGGCCGGCCCTTCTACACTACATTATGTCTTGACCCTGTAATGTATTGGGTGGAGCACTACCCGGAGTCCATATGAGGCTCTTAGGTAACTCTGACACATCCGAATGAGAGAAAGACTTTGAAATATTTGATCTTTGGAGTTGGTTTACTTATAAATCAGACAAGAAGTCAGAATCACGCTTTCCTTGGTTGTATTTTTCAAATTTCTGATGTATTTTCTTTACTTTATTTTTTTCTTTGGACTGTAATAACTTTGTATAACTTTTGTGGATGATTAGTGAAAATGGAGGGGTAACTATGCATGTATATGGGTAGAAAACTTGCTTATAGGAATCTCTAATTTTTGCATTTTTTCACATAGTTACCATACTTACATGAATCTCTAATTTTTGCATTTTTTCACATAGTTACCATGCCTACAGGAATCTCTAATTTCTATATTTTTTTTCATGTAGTTATCATGCCTATAAGACTTTTGCATTTTCATATAGTTACTATGTCTATAAGACTCCTGCATTTTTCATGTAGTTACCATGTCTATAAGACTTACGTATTTTTATGTAGTTACCATACCTATAAGATTTCTGCATCTCATTTAGCTACCATGTTTATAAGAACTTCAACTTTTCATTTAATTACCATGTTTATAGGAATATTATATTTTCATGTATATACTAGGTCAATAGCTCCTATACATGCGCATAGAGAATATGCCTATAGGTCCTCCTTTCTGATTCTAGCACACCCTCTTTTCCTAGGCAAACTTGTCTATAGGTCCTATAACAAAAATGTGATCAGATAGCACATAATGCTTGGATAATCATGTTATAGAATCTATGCACTCTTCCATGTATATAACAATGTTTTAATATTGGCAACTATATAGAAAGCATGCCTATAGGAGTTCTAACTCCAAGATGAATAGCCTCGCTTGTTTTCAAGTTTGAATTTTCAGTAGTAATACATTATCAATTGCTGAACTTTTACTCCTTTTATTAAAATTAGCAACCTTTCCTTAAATCCACATGTAATCAGTTCATACTCCTACTTCGGGAATCTGCAGATATCATGCCTATAGGTTTTCATCTATCACTTAGGTAAGCCTTAGGGTAAACTTATAAACTGAATCCGTTTTTTTATTAACTATAACCAGCGGGAAGGCCTGACTCAGGCTTCCTATCTGAATTATGTAATAGATCAGTCTGCCTCAAATCTTTAAGTTTTAATTAGACCTTAAACAGTACGTGTAAGACATGCTTAACTATGTGCTTTCTATGGTTTTAAGAAGGTTTATCTGAGCCTTGTTATTTGATTATATGCTCTCCCCCAAACTTGATATGTGTTTTGTTTGTCGCCTTAGTATTTTAAACCTTTTGAAACCACAAATAAGCCAATGTATCCTCCCTTTAGGATTAGTAATCCCAAATACCTTCGGGATTGATAGATTTGGGACGGGTAATAGCATGCGATAAGTAAACGAGACTATTTTGCGCTTTAGTACCTTAACGGGATGGAAAAGGGTAGATATGGATATGATGAACAATGCGTTAATACCACACATAGCCTCTCTCTGAGGAGTGATTACCGGGTATTGCATTGACATGATCCATATTATTAATAAACCTAGGATCCCTCTCCCTTTGCTCTTTGTTTCTTTAAATCTTTAAAATGCTTCTTTTAAGTCAACTCTCTCCTATGCCTTCCAACTTTGTTTATTTTCTACCTTTATGTGAAAATCCCCTTTTATGTGATATTCTTACTTTCTTATGTGTTATTTATGTTCGGGTCACAACAATAGCTTGGCGGGAACCACACTAGTGGATTCTGAGCGGTGCCTAACACCTTCTCCTCGGGATGATTTCAAGCCCTTACCAAATCTCTAGTTATCTAAATTGAACCCTCCTTTGTGTCCTAGTGCACTTAAATTATTAGGTGGTGACTTTTCAATTCTCTTAAACCTAATTACCAAAAGGGAACGAGTTGTCTTCCCAAATATCGAGAAGCCTAAGTCACGATAAAAAGGGGGTGCGACAACATGGCGACTCTACCAGGGGAATTTCTTTAGGCTTTTACCATTTCAAGCTATTACTGTGACTTTACGTTTCTTATATGTCTTTACTTGTCATATGCATTTAATTCCCTCTTCTACTATGAAACTGACTTGTCTCTTTGTCTCTTTTCTTTATTTCTTTACCATTTTCCTTTACTGCATTCCTTTATTACTATTTTAAATTGTTGTAATTATGACCGTACAAACATGTGGCAACTTGTTTTAATTATTGTTACTGTATATTTTCAACATCATATTCCAATCATTCCCAAATACCATAGCAACGCTTATAATTAGTGGTTGCACCATTCCACTATTATTACCCCTTAAATTCGGCAAAGGCATATTTGCGGTAAAACCAGTCGATCAACGGTGTAGTCGATGGTTTCGCGCCTTTCCCTCTTGAGTTGTCCGCTCAAGGGTACCAGTCTAGTACTCCATAGAAACCTTACTCTGTGATGCATGCTCATGGTGAAACCTAGCCGAGTTCGTTATATTGTCCACATAATGACTCTTTAAGAAAGCCTTGTCCAAAGTCCACTGGATTTCCCCAAAACCAAAACAGACACTACCACGTTTGTGCATTTATTTGGCAAACTAAATGCTTCTATGCCAATTATTGATATTTGGTGGTCGAGTTTGGTAGGGGTAAGGGCCTAACCCTTTATTTTGCAGAAACATGAGGCATGATGTCCCCAGATTCGATATGGTCACCAACATCCACCCCAAATTGCTAAGCTGGTGGAAGGATTTCACTCCAATGATCAGACACTCGTCTGAAAATATTTAGGGAGCCTATCCTCTCTCTTGTAAGTTCAACCCAACAACAAAATCATAGAATCTGCTACTCTATATTTTGGATTGTGATAGGTCTGTGTTCCGCTTCGAAGATATTGAAATGACACCCCTGCTCGAGGAAATATGAGGACTGGCTGGTATACCGTAGGAAACTCCAGGTTTATTAATGTCAGAAAACCGCAAAGGCAGAGGTTTTCTCAAAATTATAGTTCTAAAGAAGAATCTAGACTTGACATGTTTGAAGGAGTCATACATACACTTTGACTACTTGTACAAGAAGTACGGTCACAACAAATCTTACCGTACTTATCCTGATGAGTTCGCCCTTACTTCATTGGGGTACATTCACCATAGGGTATTTGTCTTCATGTTCTATTTCTTGGGGATGATAGTATTTCTAATGAAGAAAGCAAGGATACATACCAGGCTAGCGATGCTCACCAAAACTCTTATGGAGGGAATTGATAGACAACCATTCAGTCTCGTACCAATGATCGTTGCATAAATATACCGAGCCTTGGAAAAGTGTCAATAAGGAGCTAGACACTTCGAGGGTTGTAATCTGCTACTTCAACTTTGGCTCGTGGAACATCTCCTAAAGGGTGAGTACTGATAGGAAATCCATCGAAGGGATTGGAATGATCATATTGCTTTATATCACCCAAAGCGAATGAATTACGTGCCCAACATGTTTGCCCAATCAAGAATGCTAGAGAATGGGTCGAACTCTTTGAAAATCTGACTGAGGACCGAGTACAATGGATGTTCGAGTGGTTCCCAACTGAGGAGTTCATCGTCCAATCCATGGACGCACCTTTCCTAATACTGATTGGCTTAAGATGAACGTACACATACACATCTCTTCGAGTCATGAGACAGGCGGGTAGGAAACATGTTATACTAAGGGTCGATAAGATGAGTCACTTCCGAGCTGACTTCCAGAATGAAGATAGCCCTTACTGATTCCATGCTCAACATATGTGGCATTGCAAAATCATCATGGGAAGGACACTATTGAACCAGACAGATACCACGCGGGCTATGACCCCTATTATTCAGGTTGGTTAGAGGATAATCATAATGGTCTGGGTCAACCCGGGTTTGTTCGAGGTAACCGGATCATAGATGAAAAGGCCGAAGCACGGGTCAAGTACAACCATCTGCACAAATGAATCCGAGAATGCAAAAGCGAGCACCATGAGATACAAGAAGCCAATCAGAATATAATTGAAGAATGGAAGGATATGGCTGTCAGCGCCAATAAATATTTGGTCTATTTGGAACGAGGTATAGTAGAGTTGGAAATGAAGTTCCTGAAGAGGGTCGAAGACTACCGGACTGCTAAAGGAAATTAAGGAAGTAAATGAAGGCGGATATCCGTCCAGAGCCTATTTGATGCTGGGACTTCGTGCGATAGGGAAGCAGTTCGACAGAGCCGATGATTCCGAGTCTGGGGAAGGTCCCTGTAGGACCAAATAATAGGAATTTCCATTTTCACTTTATAAAATGTAATAAGGCCAATGGCCATTAGTGATTCTTATTTTTGTTTAGTGTCGTTTTGGGATTCGTCTACTTTTATCTATGAGATGAGGCATTTGGCATTCTAAGTTCTCCAAATCAACTTGTCGCTAGGCATACCTCAGGCACAACGAGTCCCCCAAAAATTAGGACGCGCCTTATGTCTCACCATTACATGTTTAAATATCGCAACATTTTTTCTAATGATCTTTACTGACTTGTCACCTTTTTTTGTTTATTTCCCTCCCTAAAGGTTAGTTCGCAAATTCTGGCAACATCATCATATTTTACGAGATCCAGGGGCCCTCCACCTACTCATCCTCCCAGTACTTTCAGACACAAAAACAAAAGAAAAATGGAAGATTTGAGAAACTCAACTAAACAGGTACGGTCACTCATGGTGCTTTGGTTCCTAAGGAAACTACATACCAATTGGAACAAAGTTGCTGAAGTTTCAGGAAGAATTGGATGAGTCCGAAGTCTGTCATTTTCCCTCATCACTCTAGAGGTTACTTTCCCAGCTACTCAGAACCATGTATATCCACAAAACATCCCAAAGCAACAAAACCACCCCTCTCCTCCCCACCACTACAATACCTGCCTACCGATCATCCCAGAACTCCAAAACTCCACAAATGACCATTTCCACACCCATAGCAATACCCCCATTTACGTGGAGACTGTCCAACCCATCTCAAGCACACCTGAGTCTGATGATAAAGACTCACTCATCAGGAACCTGTCTGTAGAACTCAAGAAATTGACTAGTTGAATTCAGGGTGTTGAAGAAAGTAAAGGGATTGAAGGATTGAACTACGAAGACCGTCGCATACAACCAGATGTTGGACTGCCCGAGGGGTACATTACTCCTAAATTTGAGATGTTTGATCGTACAAGGGATCCGAGAGTTCACCTGAGAATATACTACGACAAGATGGTCGGACTAGGAATGACGAAAAGATTCACATAAAGCTTTTCATGAGAAGTCTGAAAGGAGATACTCTGTCTTGGTACATTAGACAAGTCCCGAAGAATTGGTCAAATTGGGTGAGTATGGCGTCAGATTTCATGGACAGGTTCAGGTTCAATATAGAAAATGCACCGGATGTGTTCTACATTCAAAACCTAAAGAAGAAGCCACAAAAACATTTCACGAGTATGCCACTCGCTGGAGGTCAGAGGTTTCTAAAGTCAGGCTTGCACTAGAGGAGAACAAATGAACAAGTTTTTCGTCGGGGCTTAAGATCCCCAATACTATGAAAGACTGATGTTGATTGAAGGCTAGAAATTTTTCGACATCATCAAGCTAGGTGAGAGGATCGAGGAACGCATTAAAAGTGGTATGGTCACGAACTTTGAAGCTTTGCAAGCCACCAACAAAGCTTTACAGTCTGGTGGTACGTCTAATAAAAGGGACGTGTGTGTCGTAATAGTTGCACTGAGGACCAAATACCCTGTCAAGTACCAAACCTACCCAATACCTCCTATCACATATCATCCTATCACAAATTACCAAGCACCCTTACCCTCTTATAATACTCCACCGCCTACTTATCAGTCATCTCCACCTCCCACGTACCAACCCACTCCACCCAAATACTCCAAACCAGCACATGTTTACCAAGCCTACAATGCTCAACCACCTCACTATCAATCACCTTTCCCGCGTCAAAACTTCCCTAGACCTCAAACAAGTTTTGACCGCATACCTCATAAATAGTATACCCCATTGTTGAACCAATTGACCAGCTGTACAAAAGACTTAAAGTTGTTGGTTATGTCACCCCTATCCTTGCCATAACCTAGAAAACCCTTCTCAGTGGGTCAATACAGATAAATCATGTGCATACTATTACAACATGAAAGGACATACAATTGATGAATGCCGCTCTCTGAAGCATAAGATTCAGACTTTGATTGACAATAAGATCATTGTAGCAAAGGAACCTGCTCTGAATGTCTGCAATAACCCTCTGCCGGACCACAAGGGTGGAGGTGTTCATATGATCGAGATAGAGGATGATTGGAACCCCAAGGGATCGATCGTTTTGATCACAGAACGCGATGATCCCAAGAATCTAGTAGTCACCCTCATTCCGATTGTGGTCCAAATTCAGCCTTCTGCGTAAGCCGAGGCAAACATGTCCATGCCACTCGATTTTGAAGCACCATCCTCTGCAAAGATGCCAGCGCCGATTGAGGTTGAGTTTATGTCACTGGCAGACACACCCATACCCTTTGAAGTTCTAGTATTACCATCTAAGGGTCCTGCTCCTTTCGGAGTAGAGATAGCCACACCAATTCCAGTGGCAATGTCAGCAATAACACTATTTCGCACCAATGCCATACCTTGGGACTACAAAGCCGAGGCCAGAAGAAAGGGGAAGGTCAAGTTTGGGGAAGCCGTTGCGGCATAGGGTATGACAAGAACCGGCAAGATTTACACCCCAGAGTATTTGGCAAAGTCGAGCAAGCAGGCCTCAATCGGCTGACTATCATTGAAACTGGGCCCGATGCTCTATGCAGAAAGATACAAGCCAAGGAATACCAGTCATTGATCAACTAAACAAAATGCCAACATACATCTCTATCGTGGCTTTGCTACAAAGTTCCGATGCACACAAGAATGCTTTGCTAAAAGTGCTGAGTAAGGCATATGTACCAAGTAACATTGCCAGAGAAGAAATAGAAAACATGGTAGGGCAATTATTGGATAGTCACAAGATCACTTTTCATGAAGATGAGCTGCCACCGGAAAGGTTGAGTCACAACAAGGCATTGCACATCACTATGCAATGCGAGGATTATTTTATCACCGGGATCCTGATTGACAAAGGGTCCTGCCTCAATATTTGTCCGTTGGTAACACTTAGTACATTAGGAAAGGGGTTGTATGGGATAAAGGATGGGGCCATCAGCGTCAAAGCTTTCGACGGATCCCAAAGGTCCACTATTGGGGAAATTATCTTGTGATTGAAAATGGGGCCTACCTGGTTTGATGTTGATTTTCCAGTGATAAACGTACCGGCATCTTACAATCTATTGTTGGGACGACCATGGATTCTTTCCACTGGGGTTGTCGCACCAACATTACATCAGGCAGTGAAATTCGAGTGGAACCACCAAAAGGTGATCATTCACGACGACGGTAGCAATCCCATATACAGTCGCCAGACTATCCCGCCAATTGGAGGCAGAAAAAGGATCGATAGGGAAACTTACCACCACATCGAGCGAGTCAACGCCGTTGATAAAGACAAATGGTGGGATAACAAGATTGAAAGTATATTGAACTGGAGAGGATATGAATATGACGAGGGACTTGACAAGAATCTCCAAGGAATCACTAAACCCATCAAGCTCAAGAATCACGACACCACTTTCGGATTAGGATACGAGTACACCTTGGAGGAATTCAACCATTGGTCGCCACCATGGCGTTGTACTTACTATCCTTTGGAGCAACCCATACCCTATTTGGAGCAGACTTTCCAGCCGGGCAAGGTTTTTTACGGGTAAGAAGAAGAGGAAGCACTGGCAGCGATGAAGAGTTTGTTCCTTGAAGACGATAACATGGACTGTTGTGTCATTTTCAATGAGGAGGGGGAGGAAGTCCCTTACATACAAGATGTAGGTAGAAGAGCATGCCTTAATAACTGGACTATTAGAACCACAAAAGCTTGGCGAGCCTTGGGGTAGCAAGCTGAGCAAGCATCATGCATTATTTTTATTTTTACTAGTTTACTTTCCTTTCACATTTTCTATTTTTCGCAAAAAGGAGCTCCGATGATCAAAGACAATTATGGAATTTATCAAAAGCATTTCGTCTTCTTACAAATTTTACTCTTATTATTTCTTCCATCATTTTAGTCATACAAAATTACTATTACTTATCTTGATGAACCAATGACTGTGACACACAATGAGATAATGCAACAAACGGGCATAGATGATATTCTAGAAGAGATTGTCAAAGAAGTTGAGAATTTTGAGAACAGACCTAAGTCCAACATGGACAAGACTGAAATTGTTAACCTAGGGGATGCAGAAAACATCAAAGATACACGAATAAGTATTTACTTGTCACCATTTGAAAAGGAAAAGTACACAGAATTCCTGAGAGAGTATGAGGACATATTCGCCTGGTCATACGATGACATGACTGGTCTGAGTACATCTATTGGGGCACACAAACTGCCGACCGATCCGACATGTCTACCAGTAAAATAGAAGCTCAGAAAATTCAAGCCAGATATGAGTCTGAAAATCAAGGATGAAGTCACTAAACAAGTCAAAGCTAGAGTTCTCAGGGTAGTTAAATATCCAACTTGGTTAGCCAACATTATGCCATTGCCAAAGAAAAACGGGAAGGTTAGAGTCTGTGTCGACTACCGGGATCTCACCTGGGCTAGTCCAAAGGACGACTTCCCCTTGCCGAACATACACATTCTGATTGACAATTGTGCTAAGCACGGGCTGCAATCATTCGTAGATTGTTTTGCGGGGTATCATCAGATTTGGATGGATGAGAAAGACTCTGAGAAAATGGATTTCATTATGCCATGGGGGATGTACTATTATAAGATGATTCCATTCGGGTTAAAGAATATGGGGTCACCTACATAAGGGCCATGACTACCATTTTGCATGATATGAAAGAAGATCGAACTGTATGTAGATGACATCATTATCAAGTCCAAGAAAGCCAACGACCACATGGAAAATTTGAGGAAGTTATTCAATAGACTAAGAAGGTACAACCTGAAACTGAATCCCACAAAGTGTGCATTCGGGGTTCCAGCCAGAAAATTGCTTGGGTTTATTGTGAGTCTCCCGGAAATAGAACTGGATCCATCAAAGATCAAAGCCATTCAAGAATTACCACCACCGAGGACCAAGAAAGACGTAATGAGTTTCTTGGAGAGACTCAATTACATCAGCCGGTTCATAGCATAATCCACTATCATCTATGAACCGATCTTTAAGATGTTGAAGAAGGACGCTGCTACCAAGTTGACCAACGAATGAAAGAAATCTTTCAACAAAATCAAGGAATATTTGTCAACACCACTAGTCCTAGTCACGCTTGAACCAAGGAGTATTGGATGGTGCCTTCGGCTGCGTCCTGGGGCAGCATGATGAGACAGGAAAGAAAGAACAAGCCATCTACTACCTCAGCAAGAAGTTCACTCCGTACGAGGCCCGGTATTCTCTGTTAGAACACACCCGTTGTGCTCTAACTTGGGTATCCAGAAGCTGAGGCACTACCTCTGTGCCTATACTACATATCTCATATCAAAGATGGATCCTTTGAAGTACATCTTCGGAATGCCATGCCCACTAGTAAGCTGGCCAAGTGGCAAATCATGATTAGTGAATTTGAAATTCTCTGTGTGATTCAGAAAGCAATCAAGGGACATGCACTAGCAGATTACCTTGCTGAGAACCCTGTGGACGGAGAATACGAACCCCTGAAAACATATTTTCCAGATGAATAGGTATCATTCATAGGTGAAGATATTGCATAATCCTATGGCAGATGGAGAATGTTTTTTGATGGAGCGCCAAATTTTAAAGCAGTCGGCATAGGAGCGGTCCTGGTATCAAAAACCGGTCAGCATTATCCGGTATCCGCCAAACACAGATTGCCTTGCACCAATAACATGGCCGAGTACGAAGTCTGCATCTTAGGGCTCAAGAGGGCCATTGGCATGAATATCCAAGAGTTGCTAATAATTGGAGACTCATATTTTCTTATACATCAAGTACGAGGAGAATGGGGGACCAAGAATTCCAAGATACTCCCTTATATGCACTATGTGCAGAAGTTGAGGAAAAGGCTCACAAAGACAGAGTTCCAACATGTTCCCAGAATCCAGAATTAGTTTGCTGATGCATTGGCTACCCTATCATCTATGATACAGCATCCAGATACAAACTTCATTGATCCTATTCCAGTGAAAATCCCTAATCACCAGCTTACTATGCTCATGTCGAAGAAGAAGCAGACGGAAAGCCTTGATTTCATGATATCAAGGAATACTTGGAAAAAAGAAAATATCCAGAACTTGCAAACCCTACTCATAAGCATACACTTCGGCAGTTATCCAACAATTTCTTTAACAACGGAGGAATCCTGTATAGGAGGACTCTGAATTTAGGATTATAAAGGTGTGTCGACAAAAAAGAAGCATTCAGGCTACTAAAAGAAATCCATGCTGGGACTTGCGGACCATATATGAATGGTTTTGTCTTAGCCAAGATAATCCTCCGGGCTGGTTATTTTCGGATGACTATGGAAACAGACTGCATCTAGTACATTCAGAAATGCCACCACTGTCAGGTACATGCTAACATGATCAAGGTACCCCCAACGAGCTTAATGAAACAAGCTCACCATGGTCGTTCGCTGCGTGAGGAATGGATGTTATTGGACCAATCGAACATGCCAATTCCAACGAACACAGGTTCATCCTAATGATTAAGAAAGTTGTGATGACTTCGTCCACGACCATATTGTTTGTCAGTTTGGAATTCTGGAGTCAATCATTACTGATAATGGTTCCAATCTCAATAGTGACTTGATGAAAGCTATGTGTGAGACCTTCAAGATCAAACAACAAGAATTATACTGCCTATAGACCTCAAATGAACGGAGTTGTAGAAGCCGCCAACAAAAACATTAGGAAGATACTAAGGAAGATAATATAGAAGCATAAACAGTGGCACAAAAAACTATCATTTGCTTCATTGGGGCTACCACACCATAGTCCGCACATCAACAGGGGAACCCCCTACTTGCTGGTATATGGTACAGAAGTAGTCATTCCCGCAAAAGTAGAAATTCCTTCCTTGAGGATCATACAAGAAGCCGAGCTCGACGATGCAGAGTGGGTAAAGAGCCATTACGAGAAGCTAGCTCTTATAGATGGAAAGAGGTTGAATGCAATTTGGCATGGTCAGCTTTATCATAATTGAATGTCCAGAGCCTTCAACAAGAGATTCAAGCCAAGATGGTTCACACCCCGACAACTGGCGTTAATGAAAATTTTCCCACATCAAGATGAAGCCAAAGGAAAATTCTCTCCCAATTGGCAGGGCACATACATGGTTCATCGGGTTCTAACAGGAGAGCCCTCATACTTGCGTAAATGGACGTAGAAGTTTAGCCAAAACCAATTAACTCAGATGTAGTCAAGCGTTACTACGTGTAATCTTTATGCTTTCATACATGATGTAATTTGAACTACGTCTAACTTTATTCTCGTTTAAGAGGGGACACGTAGGCAACCTTATGGGATTTCCCCCGCAAATTGGAAACTGGGGCAGAATTTTGACAAGCTCATGCATATTTATTGTTGAAATCGCTTTGTTCAGAAAGCTACCCTAATGATACGTACAATATCGCCATATCAGAACCAACCCGGTCAAGCATAGTCAGCAGGAACACAGACTAACCTCTCCCCTTTACTAAACTCACGATTTTTCTTTGGATGTAGGCAATCAAGTTGCAAAATCCTATCATACGTACTGTTCAGGAATGAAACCTTCAAAGCCGTCACCATTACTCGCAATCGCTATCCGCACTCAATATCCCCAATAGCCGCAATATCACAATCAGCTATCAGCTATCAGCTAAGAAATTTTATTACTATTCTCCTTTTATTTCCTGCATAAGGTTACCATTTTGACTTTCAAGACTAAGCACTGTCTCCATATGCATTCGTATATTGCATAAGGCTACTATTTTGCCTTTCGAGATTTAGCACTGTCTCCACCTGCATTCTTGCATTGCATATGGTCACCATTCTACCTTCCGAGGTTAAGCTCTATCTCCATATGCATTTCCTGCATTGCATAAGGCTACCATTCTCCTTTCCGTGGTTAAGCTCTACCCACATATGCATTTCCTGCATTACATATGGCTACCATTCGGCCTTCCGAGGTTAAGCTCTACCTCCATCTGCATGGTTGAAATACCACCACTTTTATTTATATCTTGCATAGCTTAAATATCACCACTTTACTTTTTACTTGCATTGGCTGAAATATCGCCACTTTATTTTGCACTTTCATGGCTGAAATATCGCCACTTTATTTTACTTCTTGCCTCGGCTAAAATATCACCACATTATTTTACTCCTTGCACGATTGAAAATATTGGTGCTTTATTTTTTTTACTTGCAGCGGCTGGATATCGCCACTTATTACATTCTGCATTGGTTGAAAGATCGCCATCTTGTTTACATCTTGCGTCGGCTGAAATATCTCCACCTCATTTACATTTTGCATTGTCTGAAAGATAGCCACCTCATTTACATTTTGCGTTGGCTGAAAGACCGCCACCTCATTTACATTTTGCATTGGCTGAAAGATTGCCGCCTTCTGTATCTCATAGGCTGAAAGATCGCCAAACTTTCCAAAGGCATCAATGTTCGGAGGCACCATCTTCATAGCCCAAGAACGCCATGCCATGGCCTGAGGACCCCTTTTATCTCTTGCATATTCAAAGGCATTATAGCTCAGAGGCATCATCCTTAAATCCCGTGAGCATTATTTCATGGCCTGAAAATCCTTTATATACGCTTCATGGCCCAGGACATCATGGTATAAGGACGTCATCCTAACCGTCCAAAGACAATATTCATTGTCCAACGGTAACTTGCATCACGTTTAAATTTATGCACAACATATGCTTGTATTGCTTATTTGCAAGTAAACTGGCAAGGAACAATGGTCTCAGCAGGAGCGATCCCGCTCCAGTTCCCGCAGCCCAATTAGACCTTATCCATCCATCCTAACCTAAACGTTGCGCCCGTTCTTGGAAAACCTCAATCGGCATACTCCGCCGACGGATCCTAAACTACATATGGCCTGATTTCAATAAGACGAAGGATATGTAGGCAACTTAGGAACCAGAGCACGGTCAACCTTTTCAAACCATTTCGCCCGGTAAAAAAATTGGCCATCATATCTTTACCCGACAACTTTTTCATCTTTCCCGGGTAAAGAGGGGCAGCTGGTGATACCTAATTTTTTCCGATATATTTTTCTAGGCAAAATACTTTCAAAATAGTATATATATATATATATATATATATATATATATATATATATATATATATGCATATATAAACATGTCCAAGTGTTTTATTAACTTTTTAATTTTTAAAAGATTTTTAAACCAATTTATTGTCTTACTTTAACAGTACAAAAACCAATAATTGTTCCTCAAATTATCATTTTAATGATTAATCTATGTTATTCTCATATTTATGCCAATATATAGCTACGATAACTTTTACAAATTGATTTGATATTTTTAAAGCTAAATTGCACAAAATTGAAATTTTAGCCTATTTTAAGATTTAATAGCGTTTATAATTACAAAATTTATTTCAGTATTTTTAATTTAATTTTTATATATTATTAATGAATTTATTGTCATTAATTTATTTTCAGAAAATATTTTACCATTTTCTACAAAATAAAAAGGGAAAAGTGGATATTTAAATACTAGCCCTCTTTCGTTTCAATTGTAGCCAAAATTGACCACCCAAGTAACCCAATTTCAAATGCTCAATTACCTGGTCTAACTACAATTTTTAACCCAATCTCTGACCCATTTATCCAACCTGCCCGACTCCTCTTTTTATCCATGTCGTTGATCATTTTGATCAACGACCATGATTCCCCTTGCCTTTTTTAATTTCCCAAACCCCCAAACTTACACCATTCTCACCAGAGATGCCACCTTTGAAACCCCTCTCCTCTCTCAGATTCTCTTGAACCTTCCTTATCCCTAGACGCCTCTAATCGCTCCCACATTGAAACCCACCGGAAAACATGGCTTCTCCGGCCATGGGAGTCTTATACTCACATCCTATTGCTCCTATGTGCTTGATACTCAAAGATTCGAGGCTAGACCTCGAAAATATTCACTCTGACCTTTCCGATTCAAGGTATCACGGCCATCACCGACCTTGCTCGGTATATCCTGGTCTTCTGAGCCTCATTCTAGCTTCTCCGACTCCGATTAGTGACCTTTTCAAAGCCTTTTTCATTTTAGGGTTCTTTTGAAACCCTTCAGGGTTTTCTTCTTCGATCTTCTTGAATCCATTGTGTGTCATTGGATTCTTTCTCACTGGATTCTTTCTACTGATTTTACAAGGGCAAGACAAGTTTCCTTCATTTTTAACGTGTATGTATGCTTTTATATGCGATGAATCTTTCTTTAAAAGTGTTTTCAAACTTGTGAATTGATTAAGAATTCCATTTATAAGACTCTAATTGATTTGTTTGCTGATTTTCCTTAAGTTAAAAATCTTTCCCGTCTTTCTGACTTGGTTCATTCATACAAAATCTCTGGCTTCAGATTTCTTGGCTGTTAATTAATTTTCATTCCTTAAATTGGTTAACCGTGTGTTTCAAATACCTTGTCCTTAGACAGCCTTTATGTATTTTCCGCTAATATACTACTTTGCATAAAGTATTTATTTAAATCCTTTCCTTATATGGTCTTACCCGTTTGAAATTGAATCCCTTAATTAAAGGGAGTCTTATATAATTGATTTACAATTAGTCTTCAATTATTTTCTTAACTTATTTTCTCATGACTGTCACACTATAAATATGTGAATCTTTTCTTTCACACTAGACACAATTTTTAATCCTCCACTACTATTCGTTTTGTTCATTATCGCGGCTAAGGGGACGTGTTCGCATAGTTGAAGCAGTTGAAGCTTCGTGTTCGAGGGTAAGACACCGCGTTCGCGAAGGGTAATTTTGGTCAGGGTAAATGTTGTGCATTGCAAACGTGAGAAGGCCCTCACGTTCGCATAGAAGAAAACCATCAGCTGGGCAGAAGGGTTTAAAACATTTCATCTCGCGAACTAAGTCATATTTTCCTCCATTGTTGGACATTTTGAGAGCTATTTGGGAGAAATTGAAGAGGGTTTCGAAGAGGATTAGTTGGAGGTAAGATGTATGAACCTAAAAAGGGACTATTATGTGAAATTAACCTAGAAATTCATGGAAAATTAGCTAAAATTGGAAGAACTGGGGCTTGGAATTTGAGATTTAAAATTGGGATTTGAGGGGTCATTTGGACTCCGATTTTGGTGTTCTCTATATGTATAGACTTGTGGTGAGATAAGGAACCCGTTGATGTAAATATTTCCGAGTTTCGGGAAGTGGGATCGGGGCTAGAGTTTTGCCAATTCAGAATTTTTGATATTTTTCGATTGTTTTCAATTCGGTATTGTTTCTTTGGCGTGTATTTATGTACTCGTTGTAGTTTTTGTCAGATTCGATGCGCGAGGAGGCCGATTTTTAGGCAAGGGCATAGTGAGCTAGAGCTTTAGCCTGTTCGAGGTGAGTAATGATGTTAAATGATGTTCTGAGGGTTTGAAACCCGATATTTTCACATCTTAGTGTTATATTAAGGTGACTTGCACGTCGGATAGCGAGCGCGGGGTAAGGAACCATTGGGAATTGTGAATTGGTCCGTCCCAATTGATGAATTTAATATTTATTTGGCTGAGACTTACTTGTTATCATGATGATTTGTGCTAGTTTCCATGTTTGGGGCCTTGTGCCGACCTGTAGAACCCTTAGGGGAATTTTGACTGATTATTTTCCTCAAAACTTGTTAAAAATCATATCCTCAATCATGTACCTAATTGTTTAAAACATTATAAATCAGTTTTGGAAATGCGAATCCTAAAGGAAATAAACATGTGGGCTGAGATCCCTACCTTATATTTTTGTGCTGTGAGGCTGTAATTATAATGACTGTGAGGGGTTGAGAACCCAATAGTGAGAATGTTAAGTATTTTATGGATCGGGTTGCACGCCGCAACAAATATTTATGCTCCCTGCACCTCGTGTGCATATTCAGTTGTTCCCGAGGCATAGTGGAAGTTTCTCTTGCCGATTATCACCCACTGGAGTCATCGAGGTAGCTGTATGGCATCTGCAGACCCGATTCTTCCCTATATCTTCTACCTTTAAGTATCTTAGACTATCTCTGTATTTGACAGTTGAATCCTTGTAATAGAGGCTCGTTACTTTTGACTCTGGATCACTGGGCTAGTGTAGGGAGTATTGTTATGTTTTCCACACATCTTATTTATTGCAGCAGACTTTTGTTATGTTAATTGGCATTCAGAACTCTGATAATTTGTAATATACTCTATGAGAGAGAGAGGTTGTGATTGATAATTGGTCGGGATTTCCTAGGAATGTGTTGGGCGCCATCACGACCGAGGTTGGGGTCGTGACAAGTTGGTATCAGAGCTTAGGTTCCTAGGTCTCGCGAGTCATGAGCTGATTTAGTAGAGTCTCGCCGCTCGATACAAAGACCTTTGTATTTATACTCGAGAGGCTGTAGAACCTTTGGGAAAACTTCATATTCTTGTCGTGCGACTTTGTTGGACCAAGAACTAAACTTCTATTATTCTATTCTCTCACAGATGGTGAGGACACGAGCTACTGGATGAGGTGGAAATCCACCAGTGCCACCCACTGAGGCCACCAGAGGCCGTGGACGCGGTCGTGGCAGAGGTAGAGTAGCGTGGGTAGCATCTGTTGATCCACCAACTGCCCCAACTCCGGATCAGACTCCAGCTGCACCAGTTCAGGCACTGACTATGCCCATCATGATTTCAGGTCTACAGGAGACCTTGACAGTTTGCACTAGCCTGGCTCAAGTAGTTTCAGCCACCACAACAGCAGCTACTTCATAGGCTGAGGGAGGCATTCATACCCTAGCTGCTCGCACACCTGAGCAGGTAGTGCAGAGACTTCAGACGCTAGAGGCACCCCAGCGCAACTAGTTGCACCAGTGCAGGAGTTCAGGGTTCCAGTTATGCCGGAGGATGAGCAGCGTCATCTTGAGAGGTTTGGTAGACTCTAGCCTCCGACGTTCAGTGGTGCTGAGGGCTAGGATGCCCATGGTTTACTTGACAGGTGTCAGCAAATGCTCTATACAATAGGGATTCTTAAGTCTAGTGGTTTTGCATTTACCACCTTTCAGTTTACTGGGGCTGCCTTCACTTGGTGGGAGGCGTATGAGAGATGTAGGTCGGTTGGTGCAGCGCCCCTTACTTGGCAAGAGTTTTCCACTCTCTTCTTGGAGATGTATGTACCGCAGCCCCGCAAAGAGGAGCTGCACAGGCAGTTTGAGTGGTTGATGCAGAGAGATATGACCATGACCCAGTATGAGATGAGGTTTTTGAAGTTGGATCGTCATGACACATAGATGATTCCGTCAGATTGTGAGAGGATTAGGATATTTGTGGATGGCCTTAACTACCATCTCCGTTTTCTGATGACTAGAGAGAGAGTATTGGGTGATACAGTTTGTTTTCGGGAGAGAGAAGAGTGGGAGGCCAAAAGGCCTCGAGGTTCTGGAAGTTTTAGTGGTGCTCCCTCGAGGGGCCAGTCTCAGCAGGGTAGAGGTCATTTTTTCAAGCATGCCCAGTCGGCCTGTCCAGAGTTCAGAGTGGCATCTTCAGGCCGTGGTCATCAGGGGTTCCGGTAGGGTCAGCCATCACTTAGTGCCCTCCCAGCTCAAAGTTCATCCCATGCCCTATCAGCTTAGGTTTCTTCTGCGAAGAGCGCATTTGCTAGTCACTTCGGTGTGGAAGTTCCCTTCAATCCCCATCTCAGGCACCGAGTAGTTGTTATGAGTGCGGAAAGTTTGGACATATGAGGAGACAGTGTCCTAGACTTTGTGACGGTGAGTTCCAGCAGAGGGATCAACCCTTGACTTCTGCTCCAGCTACTTCACCACCCGCCCATCTAGCTAGGGGTGGAGCTCAGGCAGCCAGGCGTCGGCCCATAGGAGGAGGCTGTTCAGGCGGTGGCCAGGCCCACTTTATGCTCTGCCAGGCAGGTCAGATGCTATTCTTCAGATGCTGCCATTAAGGTATTGTCTCAGTCTGCCACAGAGATGCCTCTGTATTATTTGATCCCGGTTCCACCTATTCATATGTGTCTTCATATTTTGCTCATTTTTTAGGTATGCCCTGGAGTCTCTTTCTTTACATGTTCACGATTCTACCCCGGTAGGCGATACTGTTGTTGTGGACCGTGTGTACCGGTCATGTATTGTGACTATTGGGGGTCTGAAGACCCGATTTTCTCTATTACAATTGAGCATGGTGGACATTGATGTGATTTTGGGCATGGATTGTTTATCTCTGTGTCGTGCTATTCTAGAAATTCATTCTAAGATAGTCACCTTGGCCATGCCGGGTGTACCGCAGATCGAGTGGCGTGGTGTGACTAATTATGTTCCCAATAGATTTATTTCTTTCTTGAAGGCCCAAAGTATGGTTGGGAAGGGTTGTCTATCATATTTAGCCTTTGTGCGGGATGTTGGAGCTGAGACTCCTAGCATTGATTTTGTTCCGGTCGTGAGGGATTTTCCCGATGTGTTTCCTGCAGACCTGTTGGGCATGCCACCAGACAGGGATATTGATTTTGGTTTTGATCTAGTGTTAGGCACTAAGCTCATTTCTGTTCCGCCATATCGTATGGCACCAGAAAAGTTGAAAGAATTGAAGGAGCAGCTTTAGGAACTCCTGGATAAGGGATTCATTTGCCCAGTGTGTCACCGTGGGGTGCGGCGGCGCTGTTTGTAAAGAAGAAGGATGGAACAATGAGAATGTTCATTGACTATTGTCAACTGAACAAAGTAACAGTGAAGAACAAGTATCCTCTGCCTGACATAGATGATTTATTTGACCAGCTTCAGGGAGCGAGGGTATTTCCCAAGATTAATCTCCATTCGGGCTATCACCAGTTGAAAATCAGGGATTCAGATATTTCTAAGACTACTTTTTGGACTAGAAATGGTCACTAAGAGTTTGTTGTCATGTCTTTCGGGCTGACCAATGCCCCATCAGCGTTCATGCATCTGATGAACAATGTATTTCGGCCTTATCTGGATTCGTTCGTTATTGTATTCATTGATGATATTTTGGTGTACTCATGTAGTCAGGAGGAGCACGCGGAGCATTTGCGAGTGGTATTGCAGAGATTGAGGGAGAAGAGGCTTTATGCAAAGTTCTCGAAGTATGAGTTTTAGCTCGGGTCAGTGGCTTTCTTGGGGCACATGGTGTCCAATAAGGATATTATAGTCGATCCAAAGAAGATAGAGGCGGTTCAGAGTTGGCCTAGTCCATCTTCAGCCATAGAGATTTGTAGTTTCCACAGCTTGGTAGGTTATTATCACCGATTTGTTCAGGGGTTCTCTTCTATCTCATCGCCCTTATCCAGGTTGATTTAGAAGGGCGTTTCATATGTGTGGTCGGACGAGTGTGAGGAGAGCTTTCAGAAGCTCAAAACAGCTCTGATCACAGCTCCAATATTGGTTCTGCCATCAGCTTCCGGTTCATACACAATATATTGTGATTCTTCGAGAGTTGGGATTTTGCTATGTATTGATGCAAGAGGGTAGTGTTATTGCTTATGCTTCTCGTCAATTGAAGCCCCATGAGAAGACTTACCCTATTCATGATTTGGAGTTGGCTGCTATAGTTCATGCGTTGAAAATTTGGAGGCATTACTTGTATGGCGTATCCTGTGAGGTATTCACTGATCACCGCAACCTTCAGCATTAGTTCAAGCAAAAAGATCTTAATTTGAGTCCGCGTAGGTGGCTAGAGTTGCTTAAGGACTATGATGTCACTATTCTGTGTCATTCGGGAAAGGCCAATGTAGTGGCCGATTCTTTGAGCCTAAAAGCAGTGAGTATGGGGAGCTTGGCGTACATTCCAGTTAGAGAGAGGCTATTTGCAGTTGATGTTCAGGACTTGGCCAATCGGCTTGTGAGATTAGACATTTCAGAGCCCAGCCGGGTGTTAGCTTGTGTAGTTTCTTGGTCTTCCTTATATGAACACATTTGAGAGCGTCAATATGATGATCTGCATTTGGTTGTCCTTAAGTACAAAGTTCAGCATGGAGATACAAGAGATGTGACCATTGGCGAGGATGGAGTGTTGAAGATGTAGGGCCGGATTTATGTGCCCAATATGGATGGGCTTCGGGAGTTGATACTGGAGGAGGCCCATAGCTCGCGGTATTCCATTTATCAGGGTGCCGCAAAGATGTATCAAGATCTTAGACAGCATTATTGGTGTCGGAGAATGAAGAATGATATTGTGGGGTTTGTGGCGCAGTGTCAGCAAATGAAGTATGAGCATCAGAGACTGGGTGGCTTGCTTCATCAGATGGATATTCCCGAGTGGAAGTGGGAGAGGATTACTATGGATTTCGTAGTCAGACTGCCTCAAACTTTGAAGAAGTTTGTTGCTATTTGGGTGATTATTGATCGGTTGACCAAGTCTATGCACTTTATCCTTGCGTGTACTACCTATTCTTAACAGCATTTGGCCAGGATTTATATCCGAGAGATTGTTCAATTGCATGGTGTTCCTGTTTCCATCATCTCAGATAGAGATACTCAGTTTACTTCGTAGTTTTGGAGAGCCGTGTAGAGAGAGTTGGTTACTCAAGTGGATTTGAGCACATCGTTTCATCCTCAGACGGACGGACAGTCCGAGCATACCATCCAGATATTGGAGGACATGTTGCGTGCTTGTGTCATTGATTTTGGAGGTTCGTGGGATGAGTTTTTGCGCTTGCAGAGTTTTCCTACAACAACAGCTATCAGTCCAACATTCAAATGGCACCGTATGAGGCATTGTATGAGAGACGATGTAGATCTCCAGTTGGTTGGTTCGAGCCCGGTGATGCTAGTCTATTAGGGACAGAGTTGGTCCAGGATGACTTAGAGAAGGTGAAGGTGATTCAGGAGAGGCTTCGTACAGCGCAGTTACATCATAAGATCTATACGGACCGAAAGGTTCGAGATGTATCCTATATGGTTGGTGAGAAGGTCTTGCTAAAGGTTTCGCCTATTAAGGTTGTTATGAGGTTTGGAAAGAAAGGGAGAGGTGGCTTATATGCTTGCTATGCCACCCAGTTTGTCGAGTATGCATCCCGTATTCCATGTTTCTATGCTTCGGAAGTATGTTGGGGACCGTCTCATATAGTAAACTTCAACATGGTTCAGTTGGATGATGATTTGACCTATAATGTGGAGCTAGTGGCTATTTTACGTCGTCAGGTTTGAAAGTTGAGATCGAAGGATATAGCTTCAGTGACGGTGCAGTGGAGAGGTCGGCCTATGGAGGACTCCACCTGGGAGACCGAGTGGGAGATGCAGAGCAGATATCCTCACCTATTTGAGGCATCAGATATGTTCTTGACCCGCTCGAGGATGAGCATTTATTTAAACTGGGGAGGATGTGATGATTCGACCTGTCGTCTCGTGAGTTACTGCCCCGTTTTCCCCATTTTCTGTATCTTTATGCTTCATTAGCCATGTCATGTGTGATCGAGTTAGTTTGGAGTGGTTTCGATAAGAAATGAGATACTTAGTCTCTTTTAAGAATGCTTAAGTTGGAAAAGTCAATCGGACATTTACTTATGAGTTAGAGGGCTCGGATGTAAATTTCGATGGATCAGTTAGCTTTGGGGGATGATCTGTGACTTAGGAGTATGATTAGAAGTGGTTTTGGAGGTCCGGTGTAGGATAAGACTTGAATTGGCGAAGTTAGTATTTTGGCGAATTTTGGTTGATAGGTGAGATTTTGATCCGAGGGTCAGAATGGAATTCCGAAAGTTTCTGTAGCTGCTTTATGTGATTTGGGACGTGTGTGCAAAATTTCAGGTCATTCGGAGGTGATTTGGTTGGGTTTTTTATCGAATACGTGTTTCGGAAGTTTTAGAAGAACTTAGGCTTGATTTCGGTGTAATTTGATGGTTTTGGTATTGTTTGAGGTATTTTGATGATTGGAGCAAGTTTGAATGATATTTTAAGATGCGTTGGTGTTTTTTATTGAGGTCTTGGGGGCCTCGGGGTGATTTCGGATGGCTAAACGAGAGGTTTTGGAATTTGAGTATTCCAGAAATTGCAGCTGCTGTGCAGGGGTACTTGGGTCATCACGATTGCGAGCCTGAGGCCGTGATCGAATAGAGGAGTTTTGGTCAGGACAACTTTTGCTCTTCGCATTTGCGACCATAGTGTCGCGTTCGTATAGTATTGGAAGATAGAGCTTCGCGTTCGCATGGTATAGTCCGCGTTTGCATATGAGGAGTTGGGGCCCCAGCATATTTGTTCTTCGGGTTCACACCATCTGGACCGCGTTCGTGTAAGTAGAAAATTCAAGGCTTCACGTTCGCATTGAGTTATCCGCGTTCGCATAGAAGGGTTTGAGGATATGTTCATTTTGGTCATTGCGTTCACGGCCAAGGGGATGTGTTCGCATAGTTGAAGCAGTTGAATCTTCGCGTTTGCGCGTAAGGCACCGTGTTCGCGAGGGTAATTTTGGTTATGGTAAATGTTCTGCATCGCGAATGCGAGAAGGCCCTCGCGTTCGCATAGAAGAAAATCATCAGCTGGGCAGAAGGGTTTAAAACATTTCATCTCGCAAACTAAGTCATATTTTCCTCCATTATATGTATAGACTCGTGGCAAGATAAGGAACCTGTTGATTTAAATATTTCCGAGCTTCGAGAAGTGGGCTCGAGTCTTGAGTTTTGCCAATTTCGGGATTTTGATATTTTTCGATTGTTTTCCATTGGGCATTGTTTCTTTGGCATGTAGTGACGTATTCGTTGTGGATTTTTTATATTCGATGCATGAGGAGGCCGATTGAGGGGAAATGGAATAGTGAGATAGAGCTTTAGCCGGTTCGAGGTGAGTAATGATGTTAAATGATGTCCTGTGGGTTTGAAATTCCGGATTTGCACATCGTACCGCTATATTGAGGTGACTTTCATGCCCGATAGCGAGCATGTGGTAGAGCACCGTTGGGAATTGTGACTTGGTCTGTCATGGTTGATGAATTTACTATTTATTTGGCTGAGACTTACTTGTTACCATTATGATTTGGGCTAGTTGCCATGTTTGGGGCCTTGTGCCGACCTGTAGAACCCTTAGGGAAATTTCGACTAATTTTTTTCCTCACCTTACTTGTTAAAAATCATATCCACAGTCATGTATCTAATTTTTTAAAATAGTATAAACTAGTTTTAGAAATGCGAATCCTAAAGGAAATAAACATGTGGATTGAGATCCCTAGCTTATATTATTGTGCCGTGAGGTTAAAATTATAATGATTGAGAGGGGTTGAGAACCCAATAGTGAGAATGTTATATATGTTATGGATCGGGATGCATGCCACAACAAATGTTTGTGTGGATCAGGTTGCATGCAGCATCAATATAGCGCTTGGGCTGTAGGAGCCCTTCCGGAGTCTGCACACCCCTAGTGAGCGTAGTCGACTATCTATATGGATCGGGCTGCATACCACAGTGATGTACAGATCAGGATGCACGCCGCAACAGTTATTCTAATTTCTGTTACTATGAGAGTATACGAGTTGAGTGCTGAGATTGAGTGCTAAGTTATGAGAATGAGTCCGAGGGGCAGATTCCTACTTATTATTACCTGTTAAACTACCTGCCTTACCTGATTTGGAGATGTTCTTCTTCGCTGGTTTACTATTTAAGTGATTTTACTGTTTGATATAGAATTGCGTTGTGCCTTTAGGTGTTTTCATTCTTTCAGTCATTATTTACATTCATTACTCACTACGTTGGAGTACTCACATTTCTCGCTGCATCTCGTGTGCAGATTCAGGTGTTCCAGAGGCATAGTGGGAGTTTCTCTTGCCGATTATCACCCACCGGAGTTATCGAGGTAGCTGTATGGCATCTGCAGACCCGATTCTTCCCCCTATCTTTTACCTTTCAGTATCTTAGACTCTCTCTATTTGATTGTTGAATCATTGTAACAGAGGCTCGTGACTTGTGACTCTGGATTGGTGGGCTAGTGTAGGGAGTATTGTTATGTTTTCACACATCCTATTTATTGTTGCAGACTTTTGTTATGTTAGTTGGCATTCAAAACTCTGATAATTTGTAATATATTCTACGAGAGAGAGGGAGGTTGTAATTGATAATTGGTCGGGCTTGCCTAGAAGTATGTTGGGCGCCATCACGACCGGGGTTGGGGTCGTGACAAGAACTCAAACAAGGTCCAGTAGAAGGCAAACAAAAACACTTAAGAACTTAGTAAAGAAAATAGAGTAGAAGAACACAAGAACAACAGAAAAGCATAAGAAAAGAACATATAGGAAAACACAGTAGGAAAAACATATAAGAGCATGATAGAAAGGATCACAAGAATATAGTAGAAGAACGGGATATAGAAAATACAATATAGGGAAATAAGAGCACAGTAGGGTCTTAAGAGACCACAATATAGGAAAACATAACAAGAGAAGCACATAAGAACATGATACAAGAACAAAATAGAGAAAAACACACATAAACGACAAAGAAAAAATCATAGAAACATTTGAACATTTCAGAAACTCTAGATCGAAAAGAGGCGATTTTTTGAAAGTGATTTTTTTAAAAGCAAATCCAGGAAAAGCATTTGAAAACCAAATAGTGAATAGATACACAAAAAATCTAGAAAGATCAGAGGAAAACCTCGAGGGGTTTCAGAAGAACCCTAAAATGAGAAAGGCTTTAAAGGGTCGACGATCGGAGTTAGAGAAGCAAGAATCAGGCTCAGAAGACCAAAATATGCGGGAGCAAGGCCGGCGATGGCCGTGAAACATCAAGCCGGCAAAGGTCTGTATGCACACCTTCGAGTTCTGGCCTCGAAGCTTCAATTATGGAGCACATGGGAGTAACAAGAGCTGAGTATAAGGTTCCCTTGGCCTGAGAAGCCATGGTTTGCGGTGGGTTTCAAGGTGGGAGCGATTAGAGGCGGCTAGGGTTAAGAAAGGTTCGAGAGAATGTGAGAGAGAAGAGGCTTTTCAAGGCAGCATATCTGAGGGAAATGAATTAGGGTTGGGGGTTTGGGTAATTAAAATGGTAAGGGGGCATCGTGGCTGTTGATCATTTTGATTAACGGCCTGGATTTATTAGGAAGCTGGCGGGTTGGATCGGATGGGTCAAGGGTCGAGTTAAATGGCAATTGGACCGGATAATTTAGGATTTGAAATTGGGTTATTGGGGTGGTCAAATTTGGCTATAATCCAAATAAATTAAGGCTATAATTTAAATAGCCACTTTTCCTATTTTATTTATAGAAAATAGCAAAAATGATTTTCGACACAAATTAAAGGCACTAAGTTAATTAATAGTATATAAACACTAAATAAAAAATACTGGAATAAATTTTGTAATTATAAACACTATTAAATCTTAAAATAAGCTAGAATTGTAATTTCGTGCAATTTTAGCTTAAAAATACCAAATCAATTTAAAATAATTTGCAAGTTACCTCAGCTATTTATTGGGATAAATATAAGAATAAAAATAAATTAATCACAAAAATAATAATTTGAGGAACACTTATTGGTTATTGTATTGCTAAAATACGGTAATAAATTGGTTTAAGAAATCTAAAACAAATAGAAAAAATAAAAATAAAATACTTGGCCATGCTTATATATGCATATATACTATTTTAAAAGTATTTTGCATATAAAAAATATACAGAAAAAAATTGGGTATCTTGTTCACCTTACTATCATGGTCATTTAGTACCTTATATGATACTAGTCCATAAATATCGGTTATTAACGCTCAGCCCGTATTTTATCCAATATGCCAACCTTGGTTGAAAATTTCATTTTCTTTGACTTGTTACCCTTCTCACCATCACGAATTTACTCATTATTTGTTTAAAATAGCATAATCTTTATAATCTCCAAATAACCTTTTTCCTTGGACTAATATCAATTACTTTACAAAAAATTCAACGTACAATACTACAGAGTGCAACATCATCGTAATTTAATATTGCAAAGCGTTCATCATCGTAATATAATATTGCGGGATGTAATATTGCGGGGTGTAATATCATTCCCCCCTTTGGAATATTCATCCTCGAATCTTGACTGATGCTCTTATCATTCTCATAACCCATATGTCTTACAAATACTTTACTACTCGTCTTGCATCTAGGCGACTGTTCTATGAATGAATCCCAAAAGCCAGGGCATTTCCCCCTTTAAGCCTCTTGCTCACACCACGACGTGTAGTCAGAATCCTTTAATCTCGTAATTATTGCTACCTTCTATCATGCAGCCTTTACGATTATAACTTTGTATGAGTGCCTGACTCTTATATTCTCTCCTAGCTTTTAGCCAATCTGTAGGCTTTACTTTGTGAACATATACAAAATATATTAAGCTGTCCCACTGGGCGTCATTAGCTTTACTACATCTAAGTAGGCCATATTATACCAAAATTCTTACTTCAATTTATCGATACCGAGGTTTGCTACCGAACTCCAGTTTACTCTTGTTGATTATCCTAAATGCATAATGCTAGATCCTTTAACATTCTTCATTACTATTCATCTTAAGACTGTGGCCCAATCTCATCTCGTAATTTGCAATTTTTACCCATCCATTGTTGATTCACCTCAATGTTGATCTACAACCATCCATTGGTAACTTAAAATTTCTTATGTAATATATTGCCACTAGGGATTATATTACTTGTATCATGGAATACTTGAAGTGATTTTTCTGATCCACCTGGGTGATACGATATTATACTTCCATAACCGTATTTCACAGCAACCCAATGTGATTCACCTTACGTGGGTATTTTAATCATGTTCAATTCATGAGATCCCTTTATTTTCTTCCTCAGATCATTACTCATATGATCTTGGATATCACTTCTGATTTTACTTCCCGTTCATTATCAACGGTAGGTTCCATTTTCTTATGGAGTGCATACAGTTATTGCGAGACAGTTGTTATAAGACCATTTCATCCTTAGGTCACTGAGCTTAGATTGAAGCATTCTTCCTTACTTTCCCAGCTAGTTTTTCATTGTAGTATTTAGGGAGGACCATCTGACTCTTGTAAAGCGGTGAGCTTATTATGGACCTTTTGATGTCCTTCCTTGACTATAATTATTCGTTGTTACTTATCCCTACGCCCCTATGCTTGTTAGGTTTCCTCTGAACTAGTATTTTGACTATACTCCCAGTCTCTTTTATTCTCATAAGGCACCTTTAACTACCCCTAACTCTTATCTGAATATTTTTCAAGTATTAAAATGCATTATTGCGAGGCTGAATTCACTATATTGGTTTTACTATGTTTATCTTGCACGATTTGTTGACTCGCCTGTAACCTCCTGTTTAGCCATAACTAGGATCTTACTGAATCATATACCTTCTAATCGTTGGCCCATCCTTATATCAATATTCCGCATAATATTTCTTGGTTTATTTCCTTTGTCTTAACTTGCCTTTCGCATTGGATCCTTATTTAATTAATAACATCCCGTGAAGGAACCCTTACTTACTTTCCTTGACGTTATGTTCTCATAATGTTCTGGAATCATTTCATATCTGTAGGCTTTGAATAACTGCAACCTCATCATTTTCTCATTTTTATCGCATTCTTCTTTCACTATTCCATAATTAACTTTGACTTAATGCCATTATCACTCCATATTCCACCTTTATGGGGTACTAAGAGTTGGCACTACGACAACTTATCTACAGATGTTTTACCTCATCTTTGGAATCCTTTCACATCATCGATGACGCCTTGCGATAATTCTTCTACACGAAGGAGAACAAAATTCCTTACTCACGAGGGTGAGACTTACTGAAACTAGCACATACGGTCCCATAAGCTTAACTTTTCTCATATTAAAAATGCCAAAAAAGATGAAAGACCATGACGAAGTGATGTCTATGGTTGTTTAGGTTATTTTTTATAGGCCGACAATAGTTTAAGTGATTCGAGTCTGGTTGTGGTTATATAGCACACAAAAATCTAAAATCGAGAATAATTTTAGTTTTATAACCCTAATACGCCAAAATATGAGGAAAAGTTCTGGCGAAGCAATGACTATTATTCATTAGGTCATTTTTTATGGCCGAAAATTTTTTAGGCGATTCGGGTCTGAAAGCCTAGATGTATGCAAAAGGAATGTGCTATTGCATTCAAAAATTTGGAATTCGGGCGGAATTCTAGTTTTGTGACCCTAAAATGCTAAAGATAAGTAATGTTCATGGCAAGACGGTGATTATTATTCCTAGGACGTTTTTGTTGGGCCGACAAAATTTTAGTCGATCTAGGTTCGGGGGCTCAGGCCCATGTAGAAGATGTGGGTTAGCACACAAAAATCTGGGAATCCGACATAATTCTAGTCTTATAACCCTAAAACCCCAAAATAAATGAGGAACATTCATAGCGAAGCGATGACTAATGTTGCATAGGCCATTTCTTATAGGCTTGCAAAATTTTAGGCGATTCGGGTCCGATCGCCCGGATGCATGCAGATGGCATGGGCTATAGCATATTAAAATCTAGGAATCGCGTGGTTGTCACAATCTGGAATTCCCACCCTCGGGGGTCATGATGGGTGCCTACTCGTAGAATCAAGAAAGCCATGAATCCTTGAAACCATTAACCCTTTCGTTTTAAAACTCTATACCAATTATATTAATAAGAGAATAAATAGTTAAATAACAGCGGATAAAATTTAGCGAATATTAACCAAAGTCAACCTAATTCATTTTAAAGGTAAATTTCATCATTTTCACAGATTTTTACATATTGGCTTTCTGGCTACGTGCTGGGACTGCACACGTATATCGGGGTAAGATAGAAAGAGGTTTTAAGGCTTCAAAATGCAAAATTTTCTTTTAAAACAAGTAATGACCTTTTGGGTCATCACATTCTCCACTCTAAATGAGGTAAACTCGGCAAGGCTAAGGTTACAGTCTTAGCTTGACAGCCTAGGATAGCCTGGTAAGGTGATAACCAGTCCATCCCCAATATGACATCAAAATCAACCATATCCAAAAGAAGCAAATCTTGACGAGTCTCAAGACCTGAATCACAACTACACAAGAACGATAGACTCGATCTACCATAATAGAGTCACCCACCGATGTAGACACATAGACAAGAGCACTCAAAGAATCACTAGGCATGACCAGATACGGAATACAATAAGATGACACTTAGGACTATGTGGATCCTAAATCAAATAAAATTGAAGTATCTCTATTACAAACCAGAACAGTACCTGTAATAACTGCATCGGAAGCATGAGCCTCGGTCCTGGCTGGAAGAGCATAACATAGTTATTGGGGCTGGGCCCCACAACCCTAAACTACATCTCTGGGACGGCCTGTTGCTGGCTGGCCTCCACCTTTAGCGGCCTGAGCTCCACCTCTAATACCTTTACCTCCACCTCTAGAACCTCTACCTCCATCTCTAGCTGGGTGGGTGGGATGTGGTATACTCGGTGCCTGAACCATGGCACGGGAACCCTGATGCTTGTCACACCCCTTATTTAACCCCCGAAAGAATATGATGTGTGTTACTGATTATTTTATTATTCGGAGTCGCCACATGGAAATGATTTTTGGGTGTTCCAAGCCATATTTTATTTGAACCCCTTATACAAAGAAAATTTTGACTCTTTTATTATTGGTCTGCAAAAATAAAGTCCCGGTAAGGAATTCTGTTGACAGGAGAGAAGGTGTAAGTCATTCCCCGAGTTCCGTGGTTCTAGCAAGGTTGCTTTATTGACTTAAAATTTAGCTTAAATCAATTTTGGACAAAAAATGATTTATATGATTTTTCATGTTTTATCTATCCGCTTTTATTTCTTGTTTATTAGAAAAATTAAAGAATATAATATCACACTACGCAAGCGAATGCGTGATCGAGACGAAATTTATTGACTTGGTCATAACAGCGCTACACAAGCGAATCCACAGTCATAAACAAAGATTATTAGCACGCTATAACTTTTGGATAATTTACTACATTTGATAAAAGAGAGAAAAAAAATATCTGGACTTTATTAAATGTCAACTACCGCCTACTAATTGTCTAGCGTTTAAATTAATTATTAAAAAAACTAAATTACAAAGTTATTTAATTTTAAAAAAGAAATTTTTGATTTGTTAATTGGCAAAAGAAACTATGTACACGAAAGTTAGGCCCTAGCTTACAATAACCAAGACGAGTATCCCTGACATTAGTTCAAGCGCCGAACCCAAAAATGGAGCCTACTTGAAGTTAATTAAAAAAAAATTAATTACTTGAAAGAATTGAAACAAGACGTGTCCTTACAAAATTATTCATCTTAGCTAAGACGAATTACTATAGGGATTAGATTATGAAAAAGAAAAAAAATAATTGTTCATCTTTATAGTAAAAAAATCTTATTTGTAGCTTAATAGTAGTAAGACGATGCATAAAACTTAGTTAATATTGAACCTATTTATAACCTTATTCTTATTATTGTAGTCATTAATTAAAATGATGAAACTAACATAAAACTACATTTGTTCCTAAAATTCGCCTATCGCTTAAATTAATTCATTAGTGATTTTCTTTTAATAATGATACCTAGTATATAAAAAACTAACTCCAAAACTCATTTATAACTTTAAACTTGATAGAATTAAATTTTTAATAGCCTTGATGTTAAAGAAAGAGAAATGACTTGGAAACTTAAATTATTTGATAGAAAAATCTCCATTGCAAAGTTTAAGGGTTACCTCGGTCGCAGAATTACAAAAATACAACACTAGAATGAGCAAGAATAGCAACATAAACAGTAGTAAATATAGCAGAAAACAACAACAAATCAACAGTAGCAACATCCCAAGAATACCCAAGAAAAATCCAGTAAGAAGCACTAGAAACTAGAAGCTAGTAACTCCGTAAATTGCCCAAAAGTTTCTTTCTATTTTTTGTGAAAGATTTTATACTCAAATAATACTAACAAAACTCCAAAATTTAAGTTTGCTATATCTATTAAGTTGCTGGTTTATTTTCAAAGATACGTATCTTTTTCAGAATGTAAAAGATGGTGGCCAAGTGTATTAGAGTGTGTGTTGAACTCCACCTCTTAAATGAAAGAAAGACCCTCTCTTTATAGGAGAGGGAAGACCCTGAAAGTAATTCAAAGTTGCACCAAAAATCTATCCAAAATCATGATAAAGGGCTGTCTTTTTTCACTAAAATTAGACACAAAATGAGTAGTTGTACTCTTAGCATGGTTGGAATAGTACAAGGAAACTACTATGTACCTTTAACTGATTATGCCTCTATTACCCGTCCCTCAATCTTTCTGCTCAATTCAAAATCACATAACTAAGCAACTAAAAGACTATATGTTACCAACTTGAACAATTAAGAGCCACACAAAGGCTAACATTGCAAAATATTTAACTAACTAGTCAAGGAACTATGCTAAATAACTACCTTAAGAGAAACAAATGCTAATTAAATCAACTAGTTCGAATTGATTTACACGATTAAGCATAAAACCAAATAATGCTACTAGTTGCAAGCTAACAGAGGTGAACTAAAAGTACGACAAATGATACAATTCACGCTCAATTACTTTGTTTGATCAAATTAACACACAATTAAATTAAAAGCAAAAATCAGAAACGAATCAGAACCAAACAAAAAAATGAGACATCACTTCAATTCCACGCTAAAACTAAAACACAAAGCAAGAACAAAAGATAAGATAAAAATAATTTTTTAAAAGCTGAATTAAGGAATATCATAAGCTCGAGTCCGACACAAAGAGCACATTTTTCTTTGAGATGAAATACCACTGTAATTTCCTTGCCACACGGCCATCGAAACTAGCATTTTTATCTCAAAGAAAAATGTGTCTAGGTCGAGAAAATGGCTTCGGACAGTTAGGGTGGTCGCCAGAATTCGGCCAGATTTTCGGCCAAAGTTTTGGCTTGAGACCAATGTCAAAAAATAATCCTCGTCGAAATATACACGTCTATGTAGGCGTTGGATGCAGTGGATGGCTCAATATTCACGAATTTAAAGAAAGTACAGCTAGGACTTTCCTAGATCTAAAATTCGTAGAGTTTGAGGGGTTTTTGGAGGTTTGGGTTTGGATATATGGAAAAGGGAGAGTAAGAGGATGAGATGGTGAAGTTTTGTGGTTGTTTGGACGCCAATGGACGGCGGCAGGCGGTGGTGCCGCCATACAGAGAGGCGGCGATGGCATATAAGAGAGGGACAGAAGAGAAGAGGTCTAGGGTTTGGATTGAGTTAAAAGAGGGACAAAATCTGATTTTACGGATTTTATAGGGATTTTTACATATACATCCCATATAGCAAACCTTATAACCACTTATGTTTAAGGTTAGTATTTATTACATTTTAGTATACCACCTTTCAATTTATGTACCAAAACTTATCTTTAAGGTTTAAGGATCAACTATTAATTAGAGGCTTGATTTGTGGAACAAAATCTTTTCATATTAGAGGCTTGATTTGTGCTCTATCTTTTCCTTATATTTTAGAACATTCTTCCCTCATATGCAACATCGAATCCATTTTATCATTGACATTTCCGGTGCCTCTATTTGAATGATTTTTTATTTTTTTTTACTTGGACGGCTTCCCTATAGTTAAATTATATTTTATTTTATTATTATAATTTTAGTTCACTAATATTATAAATGGTATAATTCTTTTATGCTTGTAAAAAGATCTACTGTTATTTTCATGATTATTATTTTAAGTATGTTTTTAAGTCTCACCTTTGCTTATTCTTTGCTGTGATTATCATTAATAAAATACTTTCTAATATAAATATACAATTTATTGAAAGTATAAATGGATAATCTTTTAATATTATTAGGTTATAAAAATAACAATTTTCATAGATATACCGACAAAAATTTTGAGAAATCAACATAAGACATATGACTGCTATCGAATTGGGAATCGTGGGTGCGAAGATCGCAAAAGGGGAAAGAGATTGCAAATGTTGTTCCTGGCTCGCAGAAGCGGAAGATGAGTCACACTTGCGAGCTCTCAGATTCTGTGGTCTAACCGTAGGTGCGGGAAGAGATTTAAGTAAAATTCCAAAGATGCGGATGTTTTGTTGACTCAAATTTGATCACAGTTACCATATACTCTTCCCATTCTAAGAAAAGTAATTTTTTATAGAGTTTATGATCACAGTTGACTCAAATTTGATTGGCAAATTATACTGTTGAATTAAATTTGTAGTTAATTGTAATTTTTTGTAGTTTAATGTAGTTTCATGTAATTTTTATTGGAACACTCACTGTTGACTCAAATTTGATTGGCAAATTATACTGTTGAATCAAATTTGTAGTTAATTGTAGTTTTTTGTAGTTTAATGTAGTTTCATGTAATTTTTATTTGGAACTGTCACCGTTGACTCAATTTTGTAGTTAATTATAGTTTTTGTGGTTTAAACATACAATGTGCCGCTTCACACAATCTAACACAGTGTGTATATGATCTGTTGAAGCCCTCACCTACAATTCAAGACCAAAAAGAAAATAATAAGGTGTCAATAAGTTTCAACTATCAGTTAACTACAAATCAGCTACAAACAAACGGCATATAAACGTTCACTACTATTAACTACAATTATCTACATTTTTAAAACTCTATGTAAATACTTCATAACTACATTTAACTACATTTAACTACAATTATCTACATTTTAAAACTCTCTGGAAATACTTCATAACTACATTTAACTACATTTAACTACAATTATCTACATTTTTAAAACTCTCCGGAAATACTTCATAACTACATTTAACTAAATTTAACTACAATTATCTACATTTTTAAAACTCTCTGGAAATAACTTCAACATCTACAACTTTTTTTGTTTTTTTTTTCCTACACCAAACAAGAATATATTAAACTACGATCTATGTTGAAAAAAAATGTTGACAACAAAATTTTCTATTCATCTACAAAATTTCTAGAAATAAACTACAAAATCAATTTTAGTACTGTATAAAGTTGTATTGTTTTTAAGGGTATCTACAAAATTACTAATACTACAATTAAACAACAATCTATGTTGAAAAAAAATATTGATTACAAAATTTTCTCTTGACCTACAAAATTTCTTCAAAAAAATTACAAATAAAGTTATATTATTTTTAAGATTATCTATAAAATATTATATTTATATTATAATTAAACAATAATTTATATTAAAAAAATATTGACTATAAAAAATTTCTTATGTGATATAGAAATGTAAAAAAGCCCCCCAAAAATAGGGTTTCCATATTGATAATAGAGCTACCAATGTGCAGAAACAAAAACAAGAAAAGATGAAAAAACAGAAAGAAGAGAAGAAGGATTAAAAGATGAAGAAAAGAAAGAAGAGAAGAAGCTGGACAATATGGACGAAAATCACAATTATTTTTGGTTTAGAAGAGATATATAATACATTAAATATGTTACCTTACATGATCTAGACTTTAAATGGTAGAAAATCAATCATTAATTCCCAACCTTAATGTGGGGCGTTATTTTTGGTCTAAATTTATTAAGATTCTGATTTTGTATTAATTGTGTAGTCTTAATTTAGGATGGAAATTTAGTTTGGTACATATTATGTAACAAAAATATGGGATATGAGTGTAATAAACAAACCATGCACAATAATGATAGTAAGGTTTGTTATATGGGATGTATAGGTAAAAATCCCTTTTATATTTTAGTCATGGATAAATGTTGACCATTAGATTAAAGTGGAATGAATGGCCATGATAAATATTCATTTACTTAACCAAAATGATGCAGTTTAATCTTGAAACAACGTCGTTTTAAATCCTCCTGTGCCAACCCCTTGTATTGCATTCTTGGCCATTTTATCTTTCAAATTTGGCCCAATTTTTTCCTTAGTACTACTTATTAAACTAGATTTATACAAACCAATAAATTAATTAAATAACTTATTGAAATGATCAATCAACTAGATTAATTCACCAATTCCTAAAATGCACAAAAAAATGAACTATTTTTTGGTATTTTATGATTGGAATTATGCAATTAAAAACACAAAATTGAGAAAAACAATTAAAATAACAAAATACTAATAACTTTAGGAGGTGTTAAAATAGTTCAAAAATTAGGTATTCACAATGCTGAGAGTTGCTCGATGCCCGAGGGCAATACCAAGCAATATGACTCATATCATCACAAGTGTAACAAGCCCTCGGCTACCGACACTGCTGACCCTGACGACCTGAATGACCAACCCCGAAACGGCGGTGCACTGATAGGAGCTGGTGGTGTACTGTAGGACTGTTGATAAGAAAACTACATATGGGAACCACAACCACCTAAAGCACTGTGAGAAACCTGAAGTGCTGACTGAAAAAGCCTAGGAGGATGGCCTCTACCATACGAATCCCTACCTCCATACGAGGTACTATCGAATCGTTCTGAATGAAAAGGCCTCTTGTGAGACCCCTGACCACCTTCTTGTGACAAAACCATCACTCTCCTAGCCACATTGGCCACCTCCTAAAAATAAATCTCACTCTCAAATTCCTTGGCCATCTGAAGTCGGATAGGCTGGATAAGTCCCTCAATGAACCTCTTTACCCTCTCTCTCTCTCTCTCTCTCACAGTGTGAAGTATGATAAGAGCATGACGAGCCAAATCGATGAACCTGATCTCATACTGAGTAATGGCCATAGAACCCTACTGGAGACGCTCAAACTGCCTCTGATAGGCCTCTCTCTGAGTTATGGGGAGAAACTTCTCAGAAATAGCTGAGTAAACTGCTCCCAAGTCAAAGATGGTGATCCGGCTAGTCTAGCCAAGCTATAATCTCTCCACAAGTCTTGGCAGATCCAGATAATCGAAAAATGGCAAAATCAACCCTATTTTTCTCTACTATCCCCATGTTCCTAAGAACCTCATGACAACTATCTAGATAATCCCGGGGATCCTCAGAAGATGCACCCCTGAAAGTAGTAGTGAGGATCTTAATTGAACCTGTCCAACCTCCACAAAACATCAGCAGACGTAGTTGCTCCATCACCGGTCTGAGCTACCACACCCGGTTGAGCTGCTCCAACTAGCTGAACCGTTGGAGTCTGAAATTGGAGAGCTACCTGCTCCAGAGTGCGAGTAGCAGGAGTCTGGACTCCTCCTCCAGCCTAAGAGATGTCTGGTGCTACAGGAAGCAAGCATGCCCGAGGGACACTCTCCATAAGGTCCACTAGACGGACCAGAATGTCGTGGAGTACAGGGGTAGCAATAAACCCCTTTGGGACCTGAGCTAGGCCTACCAGAACTATCGCGGCCGCAACCTCATCATCAAAGTCAACTTAAGGCACCGCCGCTGGTGATGCTGCTCTAGGCTGAGCTCTGCCCTTACCTCGGCCTCGGCATCGCCCTTTTCCCCTTGTGGGAGCTGCTGCTGGGGGCTTGAGCTGCTGGTAAGTAGATGAGGAAGCACATGTTCTTGCCATCTACGAAAGAATAGAGTAGAGATTCAATTAGCATTGAGAAACCAAACCGCACGAAAGAAGGGAATAAATGTGAAGTTTTTCCTAACTCTGTATCCTCTAGGGATAAATACAGATGTCTCCGTACCGATTTCTCAGAATCTACTAAGCTTGTTTCTGAACTGTGAGATACATGTAACCTAGAGCTCTGATATCAGCTTGTCACAACCCGGATTTCCCACCCTTGGGAGTCGTGATGTCACCTACTAATGCGAGCGAGGCAAGCCGACTGTTTGGACAATTTACCTTTTTACCTATGTTATATTCTTTAACAATTACAAAGTAATAACGTGTAGACAACAAAATTTACAATAAGCATAAGAAAAGTAATAAACTATCTGAACATGAATCAAATACAAATGTTTGAGTCTCGACTACCTATAACTGGTGTCACAATTTCATAGACAACCTAAGAATATTATATACAAAGTATGAACGATAAAAGATACATTGTTTCTGAATCAAGTAAATGAAACAGTAATAAAAGGGATAGAGGTAGACGCCAAGGCCTGCGGATGCCTGCAGGACTACCTTGGATCTCCATGTGGACTAAGGGCAGCCACCCAATCTAGGTCCAAAAGATGCTGCTCCGGAATCTGCACACAGTGCAAAGTGTAGTATCAGCACAACCGATCTCATGTGTTTGTAAGTCCCTAGTCTAACCTCGGCAAAGTAGTAACGAGGCTAGGACCAGACTACCTAGTAAACCTGTGTAATTCAACTATATACAGCGAAAAAGAAGAACAGTAATATATGATCAAGTATGGGAGGGGGAAACATGCTACGTGGAAACATCAATTAAGAATAGAAAGATAGCGGTAATAAGAGGAACAACACATCTCAACTATCAACAAGAATCATAAATCAAACAAGTGCATGGCATCACCCTTCGTGCTTTTACTATCGTCCTCACCAAAAGAATCAAGTAATGAAAATGTGCACGGCATCACTCTTCGTGTTTTTACTCTCGTCCTCACCATATAATCAATATAATCGGCAATGGAATTTGTATATCGTGCCGCACGGCATCACCCTTCGTACTTTACACTCTTTCCTCACAAATCATACACAGCATCACCCGTCGTTCTTTAACACTCTATCACCAAAATAATACACGACATCACCCTTCGTACTTTAACAATCTTCCTCACCTAAACAACAATTACAAATAATAAGGCAACGAAATAAGTGAAACTACAACAAGAATCCCGGTAAGGGAATAATAGTTCAACAATCAAGTCACAGCAAAGGACAACGTCAAAACAACAACAATATCCCGACAAGGAAGTCAATGTAATGATTCTTTTATCTTTTTCACTTTTACTTCACAACTCACTTTTTAACTTGAGACAATGCTCTAAAAGGTTAAATTACCACTTATGCTTTCACAATTTGTTATACAACTTGCACCAACACTCCTCAATGTTCAAACGTCATAATTACTTCTACAAACTTTTCTCAACAAATAGAAATCATCATCAAAGCATGAATAATACAACAAAGTCATGGTAATAACAATATAAGGCTCACGGGTATGCTTGACACCAACGTATAATACTCGTCACCATGACCATACGTCGTACTCAACAATTACAATATAGCAAATAGGACTCGACTCCTAATCCCTCAAGCTAAGGTTAGACCAAACACTTACTTTGATGCCACGAATACAATTCACCTTTCAAATATCGCTTTATCCCTTGATTCCACCACCAATTCGCTCGTATCTAGCCATAAGTTACTTAATTACATCAATAAATGCTAAATGAATCAATTCCAATGCACAAAAATAAGTTTTCTAAAGTTTTACCCAAAAAGTCAATAATTGCCTCCAGACCCACAGGATTAAAACCCGAGGTTCTAACCAAAACTTGATTATCAATTCCCCTACGAACCCAAATATATAATTTATTTTGAACTCGGATCTCAAATTAAGGTCAAATTCCCCAATTCTTAAAAAACCTAGGTTCTACTTAAAACATCCAAGTTCCCCATGAAAATCATAGATTTTAAGTTGAAATCATGTGAAAAGTTGTTAATACTTAAAGAAACCGAGTTAAAATTGACTTATAATCAATTTGGAAGAAGAGTTGTCTTTGAAAAATCGCCCAAGAGTGTTCTGGTTTTGAAAGAGTGTGAAAAATGAAAGATTTCCAACTAAGTTATGAACTTGCAGGTCGCAGGTATCGCAATTGCTATCGGGGTTCACAATTGCGAACCCAAGCTCTGCTAAGCTTGTATTTGCGAAGCAATGTTCGTATTTGCGAAGTCGGAATTGCGAGCAAACAGCCGCATTTGCGATAATAAGCGCAAATGGGGAGCATCGCATTTGCAGAAATGGCTGGCCTGGGCTGTTTTGCATTTACGACTCAGCCCTCGCATTTGCGAGCCAAGCTTCGCAAATGCGAAGCCTGCAGGGCTGCAATGAAACAGCTGAAGTCTGCAATTTTTCAAGTCCAAAATCCATCCCGTGGCCCATCCAAAATTCACCTGAGCCCTTGGGGCTCAAAACTAAACATGCCCACCAACCGAAAAATATCATACGGACTCGCTCGTGCATTTCAATTAAAGTAACATCAACAACTATGAATTTAGCATCAAAATCATGAAATTTCTTAAGAACTTTAAATTTGCCAATTTTCTCAAAAACGATCTGATTCACGTTGTTTCAAAGTCTTTTTCTTACAAAATTTCACAGACTTATCTTAAATCACATGTAAGACCTGTACCGGGCTCCGAAACCACAATACGGGCCCGAAACAATCAAGTTTTAAACACATTTTATTTTTAAAACTCATAAATATTCCAGAAAATAATTTTTTTTGAAAAATCATTTCTCGGGCTTGGGACCTCAGAATTCGATTCCGGGCATACACCCAAGTCTCATATTTTCCTACGGACCCTCAGAACCCTTAAATCGGGTCCAGTTCCGTTTAACCAAAATATTGATTGAACTCATTTTAATTCATTTTAAAGGTAAAATTCATCATTTTTCACATATTTTTACTTATTGGATTTCTGATTATGCGCCCAGACTGGACACCCAAATTGAGGTGAGATAGAAATAAAAACTTTAAAGCCTTGAAACGCAGAATTCATTTTTAAAATAAATGATAACCTTTTGGGTTATCACATAAACACACAAGTTTGATTAGCTATCACTTCTGCAGATTAAACCTCTTTAAAAGTAAAATTTGTGAAGTATTTTTTAATATTTTTAATTTACACTTTCTTTTGATATTCTTTTGGAATGTGTTCATATCCACTAATGATGCAAACCAATTAATTAAATCACGTTAAATTTTCGTGTTATATATATATATATATATATATATATATATATATATATATATATATATATATATATATATATATATATATTATATATCCAAAACTTACTTTTTTAGCTTTCACATAACATTTGTTTATTTTAATTTCACGTGACCCATCACTAATCTTAGTTTAATAAATATTGGGCTCCGATATTATATTGTTTGTACTACATATGTTCAGCCTTAGACGTGGATCACTCGCAGTATACACCTCACATGCAGGAGAATATATCATTGTTTTCATCTCCTCATCAAAATTGAAAGACAAAGTATTTCTTTAATATAGGTCTCCAACTTGAGTAATTACAACAACATTTGTTTATGAGAAATATAAAAAGAATATCATATCATATCATACAACCAATTTAATTATTTTTATTTCATATGTACCAAAGAATATCATTTGAACACAGGTCATCTCCTGTTGTATTCTAACACTTAGTGTTTTCTATCCTTTTTTTATTCTATTGAAACATTTACACCTACTAATAACCAATACCCTATTAAAAATCCCATGGACTTAATTACACAAAAGAAACATTGAAAATTAATTCATTTGAGGACATTTTGGAGAGACAGCTGAAATGTTGACAAAATTGACATGGTTGCACACAGCTTTTGAAGTTTCATCATTTTCCCCAATAAAGTTTACATTCTGCAACATAACTCTTTGACATGGAAAGTTTTTGCTGCAGTCAAAATTTATAGCTTCATTCGTCGCGCTTGTACCTCTGATGTTTTGATAAATCACATTTTTTACTTGAACTGCTGAATCCTGTAATGAATAATCAATGAGAGATAATCAATAGTTAATACTATCAAATTAACTTTATTTCTGATCTAATAGTGTGTTGTTGTAAACTACATATTCACATTCGGGTGATTTTGACCATTTCTACGTTCTTGTGGGGAGCTTTTGAATTTATATAAAGTTGAGGGTCGAAATTGGTTTTGGTATAGTTAGATATTGGAAAATTAAAAGGATGTAGCAAATTATATTGATAGTGTAAAAAAAATTTATAATGTTAGTATATATTAGTTGATTTTTTTTAAACCAGTTTAACTTCTATATATTGGCATAAGTATTAAACTACTATGGTAGTGCAAACAACTTTGAACGGTTCATTTATATAAGTTAAATCCAATTTTATTTAGAAGAATTGACCTAAATAGTTGTTTATCCAATCGATTAAATTAAAAATAGTCAGCGATTACAGAATATATGTGTAAATTATGTATAATATGTGTATAAATATATATACTTTGTGTATAATTTATGTATGCCGACTAGAAAAATAAACAATAAATTTAGCTAACTCTTTGGGTAAAGATCCCTTTTATTTACCTGTTCTTTGCACGGAGAATCTTGATCACAGTAGTTTTGGTCTATAATAATGGGGTTTTTGACACCATTCATCATCACATTTTCAAACTTTATGTTGCTTGCACTTCCAGATCCTCCCTGTATTAATAAATCAACTTTATATAAACCAACGTCGTCTTTGTTAGAAAGTATTTTTCATTTTTTATGTGAATTCGTATATAATTCGGCTCCAATATAGATACCAACATTGGTGAAACTAAAAAAAATGTCTAACCATCTTATGTACATAGATAAGCAAAGTATTTTCTTAAAGAAGTTTAAAATATGTACTGGTAAAAAAGGTTAGTTAATTTACCTGCCAAGTCTTGATCCTAAGTCCATTTGTGGTTCCAGTGAGCTTAGCTCCATTCACTAAAATATTAGACACATGAGCTTCTGAATTTCCATCTCCCAAACTTCCAATACTAAGCTCACCAACAAGGAAAAAGAAAATTACATAGTTAGATTTTAAAATTTTCAAAATAATTTAAATAATTAAGGAAGAAAAAAGGGTTGGTGGTGGTACTATTAAACTCTAAGGACTCGTTTCGTAGGAGGGAAAAAGAAAAATTAGTCTTGGGACAAAATTTAAAAATAATTTATCCCATATTTTGTTGGGAAAAATTGTGATATAATTAATTTCAAAATTAATTATTTTGATATTATAATATTTTTTATTCCGTAAAAAATGAAATAACTAATACAAGATAATTAATTTTAAAATAACATATTTTCAACCAAACGACTTTAAGTTTATTTTCAGTACCTTATTCCATGACCTGGTCCACAAGTAATGTCTTTGGCTTGAACATTTTTGGATCCACTCTCAATTGAGATGCAATCATCACCTGTCCACCAAATTAATTTCCAAAATTAATCACAGAAAATAAAAAGAAGCACGCCTTATTTTATTTGTTTGTGTGGCGGAAGATTCGGTATATAGACGTTGCAAGTTCTGAGTTAAAAAATAAATTTTTAAAGTATGTCAAATTCTATATATTATTAAGATCTGGCATTTATTATCTTGCCAAAAGCTATTGCAAATAGCAAAGACACAACTATATTTCTTAACCAAACTCACCAAGCAAGTGCTATGCTCGATTATGACTCTAACCCGAGCCACACAGGCCACCCCAGTCGCCTCGTGGGCCTTGCCATAGGGAGGATATTGGCATACCCAATATTTTCCTCCCAACACTAGCCTCATGCGGCATGTTGCTCTTGGGAATCAAGTCTATCAAACAAGTGCTATGTTCGACCATGACTCCGACATGATCCACCTAGCCAGCCACATGGGAAACACAGCCGCCTCGTGGGCTATAGACAAGATGTTGGCGTTACCCAAAAATCTCCTCCATCCCCCAACACCCACCTCATAACGCATGTTATTCTTGGGAATCAAGCCCATCAACAAATGTTATGTTCAACCATGACTCCGATCTGAGTCACCTGGGCTAATCCAGTCGCATCGTGGGCTATAAACAGGATGTTGGCGTTCCTAAACACCTACCTCATGCAGCATATTGTTCTTGGGAATCAAACTCATGACTCATTAATCATGGTTGATCCGCCATTTTGTCTCGGGTGTGTGTTTTGTTTTAGATTTAACTTATGTTCACTGACAATGTAAAACTTTTTATACTATCTATTTAATTTAATTTGTTATAATATGTTACCCTTCTTTTTAAGGTTATTAATCCCATCTTATGATGGACCATTACATGTTGTCTATATTGATCAAACTTTCTAAAAATGATGCGATATCCGTATAAGATTTTCCAAAAAATATATTACTTTTGGAGGATCTGATACACACCCGTCAACCTAATAACAAACAAAGATATATACCTGTGCCAATGGTACAACCAGAAATTAGGATTTTTTGGGTGTTTGTTATATGAATGCCATCAGTGTTAGGGCTATTTTCTGGAGCACTCACAAACAGTTTTGTAACTTCAACTCCAATGCATCTTTCAAATGAGACATGCATCTGTTGTGCATCTTCTATTTTAAGGTCCCTCAATTTCAAATTGTTGCAGTTGTAGAATGTTAGGGCCTGAGAGACAGAAGAAAAAATTATTTTAAAAAAAATCACAATTTAATTTACATAAATAATCGGCCAAATTTAATTACTTTTTATTTTTCCTAATTGGTATACATTATAAATAAATAAATAAATAAAAATTAAATGAACGTACCGTGGGTGCATGCTTGCACGGCTGCGAGATGTAAAGTTAAAAGAAAAAGAAAAAAAAATTAGTTATATTATCAAAACATTACGTCTGAGGAAAAAAATTAAAATATTAAGATTGCTTATACTAACAGTGCATATAAAAATTAAACTTATAGTGAAGAAAATTTAAGCTTTTGAAAAATATGTTAAGCAAAATAAGAAATACCAATTTTTTATTAATCTTGCAAGAATTTTGCCACCAAATTTTTCCATTGCCGTTGATAACTCCTTCTCCTTCAACAACCAAGTTTTGAACACTATCAAATTGAAGCCAATGTCTGTTGAGATATTGGCTATGATGATACACTATTCTGAGCCTAATAATTGGTCATTTCCTTAATTGTGGCTACTTCTGTAATTCCTTTATTCTTTTGTATTCTTTTGTAAAATAGGCTATGTGTGCAAATAGGTTGTATTTGTAAATAGGCTATTCTTGTAATGAGTATATCTGATATATACTCTCTCTCTTAACTCGACCCTTCAGAGGGGTCATTTTGGTTCTTTTGGAACTGAGTCTTCTTCGAGACTCTTCTATTCTCTCCTCCTTCTCTCTACTTTCTCTCTCTAAATTTTCTCCGATTCTCTGCATGTTTTCATGGTATCAGAGCCGGTACAATGATCCGGTGATGTTTATCGTGTGAATCAATAGTTCATCTGAACTATTTTTTAACAAAATTTGAGATTTTTCTGAGATCGAAAAGATCGATGATGGTTTCAACCATGTTAGGGTTCTTCGGTCCATTTATCTTCACGATCTACGTTTGTTCCTTCTGTATTGAACGGTTCAATCGTTTATTGTGAGTCTTTCGGAGATTTTGCGGTGAGTTTCAACCTCTAGGGTTTTCTGGTGGTCAAATCGAGTGTTTGATTACCATCCGGTGGTTTGATACTTACTTTGCTGAAATTTTGGTCATCATCGGTGGTGCTGTGACATCTTTATCAACGTTTGTGGTAAAATTTTGACGGTTTCACTACCTAGGGTTTTGTCTATTGTTAAAGGCCGATCTTCCGGTTGCGAAGAAGGACGGTAACCTCGTTCCTATTCTCTGGTTGTGATTCCTTGTTTGTATATATGATTGTCCATTTGTGAATAAATCATTTAACTTGAGAATATTGAGTGTGTAGACTGTCAATATTGTTTGGTGATATTGTGTTTTCAAAAGATTTGATTCATTTGTTGAGCATGGCTGCTAACATGAATGCTGGTAGTTCTGGTGCTAACTCCGGTCCTATTGACCCTTCCAATCCATTATTTGTGCATTCTTCTGATGTTCCTGGTGCATCTTTAGTCCCCACTCCTTTTTCAGGAAGTGGTTATGGAGGATGGAAGCGTAAAATGACTATGGCTTTATCTGCTAAAAATAAAATTTGTTTCATTGATGGTTCCTTTTCCAGACCTAGTAATAATGTGAGTTTGCAAAGGTTGTGGGATAGATGTAACATGCTTGTTATGTCATGGTTAACCTCTTCTGTGTCATCTCAAATAGCTGACAGTGTTCAATACTCTGACACTGCACGAAGCATGTGGTCTCAACTTGAGAAGAGATATGGTACTCCTAACAAAACCAAAATTTTTGAATTAAAGCGAGAACTCTCCCAAACTTCCCAGGGTTCCCTTGATGTAGCCTCATACTTTAATAAACTCAAGAGTTTGTGGGATGAATTAGGGACAATGGTCCCAAACCATGGGCAGAAGTGCACCTGTGCTGCTAAGAATGGTATCATTGAGGAAGATGATGAGAACAAGATTTATCAGTTCCTTATGGGACTAAATGAGACATATTTGGGTGTAAGAAGCAATTTGTTAATGATGCAACACTTTCCTTCCCTTGACAGTGTCTATAATATTGTGTTGAATGATGAAAAGCAAAGACAGGTCAAGTCCATTTCCCATATGAGCCCAGACTCAATGTCTTTTAATGCTCACACTGATAGGCCCCCTGCTGGGTCCAACCAAGGGAAATTGTCTGGCTTTAATTTCAGACCTAAAGTCAATTTTGAACAAAACAGAGGAAACTTATTTTGCAGATATTGCAAGAAGTCTGGACACTTAATTGATAAGTGTTTCAAACTCCATGGTTTTCCTCAAAGCAATTCTTACATCAAGGGAAGGAAATCTGCTGCTCATCTTTCCACTAGTACTGATTGTGTATCTGTTGATTCAAGAATTTCAGGTGTGTCTGCTCCTCTAGGGGATCCTGTTGCCAGTCAACCTGTGATACCAGGGTTGAGCAGACAACAATGTGATCAGATTGTGAGCTTGATTCAACAAACACTTTCAACCAGTGATCAAACTTCTTCTTCCATGAGTTCTGCTAATTTTGCTGGTACTTTAATGTCTGAGAGTCTTGTTTCTGATTCCAAGTTATGCATGCTTACACACATAAATTCTGCTACCTGGATCATTGATTCAGGAGCTTCCAATCATATGACTTATGATAAAAATTTATTGTTTGACATTATACCCCTAACTGTGCCTTACCTTGTTTCACTTCCTAATGGATATAAAGTCAAAGTTACTTGTACAGGATCATTTGCATTAACTCCTTACCTCATTCTTCATAATGTACTTCTAGTCCCTTCTTTCAAACATAATTTGATCTCTGTTCATAAGTTGATGAAACAATTGAATTGTTTAGTCTTGTTTACACCAACCTCATGCCTTCTTTACCTGTTACAGGACCTTTCTCTGAAGAGGCTTCTGGATCTTGGTAAAGAGGAGGCTGGCTTGTACAAGTACTCTTGGTCACCCTCTTCCTCTTCTGCCTCTTCCAAGCCTTCTTCTCTTGAGCATAGTGACTCAGATGTTTGTAATGATGACATTGTTTCTGATAACAAACATTCTAGCTCAGTTATTCAATCTTCTAGTTGTAATAATGCTGTTCCTGATGATATGAACTATATTTGGCATTTGAGATTAGCATGACATATGGACCATTACATGTTGTCTATATTGATCAAACTTTCTAAAAATGATGCGATATCCGTATAAGATTTTCCAAAAAATATATTACTTTTGGAGGATCTGATACACACCCGTCAACCTAATAACAAACAAAGATATATACCTGTGCCAATGGTACAACCAGAAATTAGGATTTTTTGGGTGTTTGTTATATGAATGCCATCAGTGTTAGGGCTATTTTCTGGAGCACTCACAAACAGTTTTGTAACTTCAACTCCAATGCATCTTTCAAATGAGACATGCATCTGTTGTGCATCTTCTATTTTAAGGTCCCTCAATTTCAAATTGTTGCAGTTGTAGAATGTTAGGGCCTGAGAGACAGAAGAAAAAATTATTTTAAAAAAAATCACAATTTAATTTACATAAATAATCGGCCAAATTTAATTACTTTTTATTTTTCCTAATTGGTATACATTATAAATAAATAAATAAATAAAAATTAAATGAACGTACCGTGGGTGCATGCTTGCACGGCTGCGAGATGTAAAGTTAAAAGAAAAAGAAAAAAAAATTAGTTATATTATCAAAACATTACGTCTGAGGAAAAAAATTAAAATATTAAGATTGCTTATACTAACAGTGCATATAAAAATTAAACTTATAGTGAAGAAAATTTAAGCTTTTGAAAAATATGTTAAGCAAAATAAGAAATACCAATTTTTTATTAATCTTGCAAGAATTTTGCCACCAAATTTTTCCATTGCCGTTGATAACTCCTTCTCCTTCAACAACCAAGTTTTGAACACTATCAAATTGAAGCCAATGTCTGCTATCTTTGCTGTAATCTGAAGTCTTATCAGATGCTAGTAGAGTTCCAGAAATCTGCATAAATATTTCACAACAATATTGAAGAAAAATTTTGTAAAATTTAATGCAACTTATATGTATAAACAGGGGCAGATGTAGTGTGTTATCGACGGTTCAGTTGAATTCCCAGTTTTCGATCCGGAGTAAAAATTTATTAAAATTGCAAAAATATAGATATGAATTAGTCCAATGCTAAAAAATTTAAAAGTCGAACTCATAATGTTTAAATCCTAAATCCACCTCTGTATATAATCATATTTCCTGTCAAGTATTGGGTTCGATTAAAGTCACCTAATAAGCTAACATCTGTCGCTGCATATAGCTAGTGATCATATTATTTTATTTTCCTATATAGAAGGATTTAAATTATGTAACATTAACCATGCTAAGAACTTTTGCCACTATCAATATATAATTGATTATATAAAAAAATTATTGCTTTATTTTTCAGGCAAACATATTTTGCTTGGAACTATATATGAAGTGTTATATGTTATTGTAAATCAACATAATTCGATAAACTCCAATGCCAGTAACCCAATACCTGCATTGAAATGAAAGATTTGCATGGCCCAGAAAATTTAATCTGTTTGAGAAGATATTTCTTGTTTTGGGGTACCATAAAGTTCACTGCAGTTGAAGACAAACAAACCACTTTCCATGCTTTTTGAAATGCCTGAAAAGATCAATTTAATACGTTAAGAACAAAAGAAAAGAAATAAAACCGAATAGTGAATGATGGTTCTAATAAAATCGTAGAAGCAACTCCAATCTCTATCTTTTTTCATCTACATATTTGCACCACAATAAGCTCCGATGCCCATTCGGTGTTTGGTAACTGTATTATTAAGGTTTAACTAATACAGATTCTTATTGTATTAGGTCTACTGAACGGAAAAAATGCTCTTTATCAAAGATTTTTCTAATCTTAGGATTCACCCTACCAGAACTTTTTTCATTCTAATTAGGGTTTGAACCTGAAGTTATGGACAATCACTTTTAATAATTAAGATGGCTTCACAGTTAAAAAATTCCTTTATACTGTGATTATATAGAAGTTAAACTCATTAGATAAAATATTTTTCTCCGGCCCATTTATCTTATACTTGTTGTCACTCTTTTTATATTCATCTATGTTTCGAAAATAATATATACTTAAACTTCTTATTTTACTTTTAATGACATACTTTTACACCACAAAAATATCATGTCATGTTTAAGATTATAATGTTTTAAAGTCTTGCTTTTTTTTCTTTAACTTTCGAGTTCAATCACATACCGCCATCTGTATGAATGAAACAGTACTTATAACTGTTTGAAAGAGTTATTCTTCTTCTCTTAGAGTAAATAGTAGGAACCCAAGGAAATCCATTCTAGGAGTGGTATTTGCTGTAACTGTATATAATATCTGGATGGAACGGAATGAAAGAAGATTCAGAAAAATGAGCATGAAGACTAAGATTAGAGCAAGATTGATTGCACAGCAAGCGCACATCACTGGAAGGAAGATGAACAAATGGCAGCCTACTCTACAATACTTAAATTGTTACCCACTTTGTAATCCTAGACTATAGTCACAGTTTTGTAGAATAGAAGTTAGTTCAACGGCCTTCGGGTTGTATAGTGGATAGTTAATATATTTTTTAGAGGTGTTCTATAGTCCCAAAGAACACGCGATGTACAGTTACATTGGTTGTAATACAATTTTTCATTTTGACAAAAAAAAAAAGTGTTATTCTTGAAGAAAAAATTAAATTTTTTCTTTGGAATTCGGAGAACTTACATTTGTATCATCTGTATTTCCATCACCTTTGGCTCCAAAACTCTCCACATTTATTGTTGTAACTCCAACTGCTTCATCTTTCTCCAAATTCTTGAATCTATTAAATCTACTAAGTAGATCATCAATATTGTTGTTATCTTCAAGATCAATGGTGTTGAAATAATTAGAAGGATAAGCTTGAAAATCATAACCAAATTCCTTTTCAAGATTCATGTTATGGTCTTGCGCTTCTCTTAATATATCTTCATCATAGAATTTAATGTTGCTGCTGCAAGATGAAAATGATATAATAATCATTAAAATGGTGAATAATATGAAGAAATTTCTTAGATGGGCCATATTGGTATTTTCTTTTTCTTTTTTGTGAAAGAAAGGACAAAAAGAGTAATTATGGAGGAAAGTATGGGGGGATAAATTATTAGTTAGATTAAAAAAGAGGGTACGGAAATAATTGATATGACAAACTGAGGTGGGGGAGTTTGTCTATTTATAGAATTTAGGGGATTTGTTGGATCCTTTTCATTATGGAGATAACTTATGGTATGGTTTTTTTTATGTGAGAGAGAGAGGTTTAGACGAAAGTATTTCTTGGACAATTTGCTGACTTCTTACCTCCATACTTCCTTAGGAAACAAGATCTACAAGAAAAATGAATTATTTTTAGTTTAAACACTATCTTTTATTTAAGTAGTAGTATTAGGCATCTTCGGGTGGGGAGCATTAGCGTAACTGGTAAAGTTGCTATCATGTGACCAGGAGGTCATGGGTTCGAGCTGGGGAACTAGTCTCTTGCAGAAATGCAAGATAAGATTATGCGTACAATAGACCCTTATAGTCTGGCCCTTCCCGGACCCGTGTATAGTAGAAGTTTAGTGTACCGGGCTGTCCTTTTTTATTAAGCATCCCGGTAAGCGTGGTTATCCTACATTCATGCAGGGTTCGAGGAAAAACCGTATCCCAAGGGGGTGTGATATAGATAGTCAACCCTAATGAAGCAATAGTTATTGGTTCTACAGCTGAAACTCATAACCTCTAGGTCACACGAAAACAACTTTATCATTATCACGTGCGTCTCTGCTTCAGAAGCTTACTAGCTTAGAAGTTTTCTTTCTTTTGACCTATCTTTATCGGTCCGCCATTTGTCATAACCGTCACACAGTGGCGGATCTAGGAATTCAAGTTTGTGGGTGCTGAATTTTTTTTTTTGTACATAAAATTAATGGGTGCTTTTGTAAATTTTTATACGTTTACTCAAATTTTCTGTATAACTATACATATTCTGTGTCGAGATTAATGGGTGCTCGAGCACCCAAATTTAATGTGTAGATGCCCCTGCCGTCACATATTATCACCCAAATAAATTTGACTTGCTTGATGGAATCCTTTTGTCTTAACCAGGTTTAGGTTTAAGTCCAGTAAATAATTTTTAATAAAAAATATTTTTATACAAACTCTCGCTACATGAATCTGAATTAGTCCAATCATCCGGTAAATGTTGTAGTCATTGCTAGTGCCATATTATTATTACTTCCTCCAGTCGTTCTATTGTGAACACATGTTGCTTGTTGACCAAAGGAAAAAACACACATGTTGCTTTTGAAATGAAAGTCATTTTAAGTATAGCAAAAAATTCAGATGTATCACCTACTTGATGTACTCCTTTTCGAAATTAATAAATAGGCACCATATCAGAAGGTTGATTTCATTTATTTAAAATATTTAAAAGATCGATGATCACATGTTACTTACAGAATAAATCATTAATTAAATGTCCAATGTGTGATTTTCAAGAATGGCTACTTAAAATGTTAAGCAGAATTAGCATATTAGTTAAACTTGACCTTTATCTAAAGAATTAAAGAATAAAAGACTAGTCCAAATGATATTAATTATAGTAAATCCCTTTTTTCATTTAGAGACAGGGAAAAGTTAACTTAAGATAATTATTTAAGCAAAAAAAAGATGGGGAAAAGAAAGAAAAACCATAAGCAATGTTGATTTGTCTAAATTGGAAATTCTCGTTGCTCGTTTTCTGAAAATGGCTGCTATAGTTTATTTTAAGAAAGTTTGTGGTATTTCCTTAGTTATGGGCTTTGGAGTAAACCATTTAGATTTCATTGTCTACCATATAAATTCTATTTAAAATTCAACATTTTATCTTTACTTGCATGGATATGTTTTGTCGTTTATTTGACATCAGAAACTATATTTTGCATGTGTTTGTAATTATAGAATTTAGGTGTAATTAATGAAAAACAATCAACCTAAGATTGACATATCAAATATTGTGGCTAGTTTGTTTTCGAACCGACAATTACAAAAAGGCCAACGTTTGCAAACTATTTTGCTACAATATGAAAGGTTCTAGAATAATATACTGGAGATTGTTGCACTTGTTTATCAACTTGCAGCATATTATGCTGGAACTCCAGTATACGGAAAGTTCCAGCATTATATACTGGAGATTGGAGCATATGTATATGAACTTCCAGCATATTATTCTGGACCAGTATATTATATTAGAACCCCAGTATATTATGTTGCAAGTTCACATATAAAAAATTCGAAATCTAGTATATTATGCTAGAATATTTTTCGTTTTGAGTGGTGCAAATTTATCTTTACATGAAAAGTGGCTAAAATTGAATTACTTTTGAAACTGCGGCTATTTTTCAATTACCACTTGTAAATCTAGCTATTTTTAAATTTTACTCTTTGATTAGTCCTACATAAATTCCTAAATCTCCTTAATCTTAAATCATATTCAGTAACGATAATAAAAATTTCATCAAGGCGATTCAGAAATTACTTTTCTATATTTATAGAATTCAATAAGTTTTTTTATCTATATATACAATATAATTCTTGGATGAAAGAAAGATTCAAACTTTTAATAAACGTGACATGCAGTCGATCATATCCTCAAGAATTCTTTAGTCTTGACACATGATTTGTTTTTGACAAAATAATCATTTCATAAATAGACAAGAAGTTATGGAGCTGCAAAAGGATTTGAATGAACAACCTTAACTTGTTCAACTTTGATAAGTTAGTTAAGTGAAAGTAATTAATTAGTAACTTGTAGAAGATTAATTAACTTAAATTCAAGATTAGTAGTTTGCATTTATCTTCAATCAATTATGGCCATGCATGTAATTGTGATTTAATTCATATTAATCACATTATTGTCTTGTTGGTTCAGAATTTTTGTTACATTTGACGGTATTTTTTGCGGTTTTAAATTAACCAAACCCAGATTTATTCCTCTGCCAAATATTGGGACGAAGAAGAAAAGTGCATGAGTTTTTAACTTTCAAAATCAGAACTCTGCATCAGTCGTCACCCTCCACCAAAGGGCACCATTTTCGTGAATATTTATCTACATCGAGTATATACACGTAAATAAATAATTAATTTTCAGAATTAATAAATTAAAATAAAAATACATTATTTAACCATGATTGAGTGTTGAAATTATGCATATGTTAGATATGTCTAATCTTTATTGGTTTAATGTAAATATTCGATGACAGTAAATTTTTACCGCATAAGGATTAGGGATTATCAAAAATAGCTTGGTCTAGCTTGACATAAATCTTGAAATTCCACTTGAATATATTTTTATTCTAAACTACTCAAAAAAAACATAATTTCTTTCTTTATCTCTTAAAGCAATATGCAAGTATCCTCTTATAAATCACCATTTAGATTTTGTCTCTATTTTTAAGAAATATATAAATCTAACCCTTAAGAAATTACCCTTTCGGACAACGTTAGATTCAGGTTTAATGGTTGCTTGTATATTGCTCAACCTTACAAACAAGCCATTAGATTGTCGTCCAATGTTTGTAACAGCTTACAAAAGTTTAATTCTCAATTTCTCGTTTATGATAAGATTTTGAGTTTACTCGAAAAGAATTTTTAGATTATGATCTAAAAGGTCCAAAAGTTGCAGATATACAATTTATCGAGTTGAAGAATTAACCTAAATAGCCATAAAACGAATCACTTAAACTTGCTGATGAATATATAATATATAATAATCCATAAATAATATATGCAAAATCAATGTATAATTAATGCATATGAACTAAGAAAAATAAATAATGAATATGAATAACTATTTATGTAAAGATTCCGAGTGGACCGACAGGGCTAGTAATTGGGTCGTACCATGATGTATGTGGCCCATTAATTTCACTTCGATTGGGGTCCAGGACTTTAATAGATGAAGTTACAAATATGGACTTTTTTCTATTTATACCATATATGAAATTTTATTATTAAAATTACGAATATTTTTGTTATTAGCCGTTATGCTTATGTTTTTCCCAAAAAATTTATACTATTCATTAAATACTCAATATTAAGAACTGATTCCTTTCAAATTAGGCGCTTACAAATCTGGGATAAATATTTGAATAGCTTATTCCTTCTAAATTAGGCGGCTAAAAATTTGGGACTAAATATTTTTTCATATTCATATCAGATTTGTTTCCTCTTTTTTCTGCAGGCTTTTCTTTCCTCATTTTTCACGTATTTATGTTTCTCTAAGTATATACCAGTCTTCCCTTTCTAAAGCTCAGGGTCTTTTTGATTTGGTTCTTCTCTTCTTTCGTTTAGGAATGTCTGAGCATATTTAAATATGCAAGGCTCTGTTTTCGTCAACTATTCGAAGGGAGGAGCTCTTGTTCTTGACGTGAGTGAGTTGATGCGCAACTGCTTGGGTCAACAAATTTTCTACAAAAAATCTAGAAATAAATTACAAATGAGTTTTAAGTATGTAAACAACAATATTGTTTTAATGGTATCTACAAATTACTATATTTATACTACAATTAAACTGCAATCTGTATTGAAAAAAATGTTGACTACAAAAGTTTCTCCTAATCTACAAATTTTCTACAAAAATCTATAAATAAACTACAAATCAGTTTACGTATGTATAAAGCAGTATTGTTTTGAAGGATATCTATAAAATTACTATATTTATACTAAAATTACACTACAATTTATGTTGAAAAAAATGTTGACTACAAAATTTTCTCTTTATCTACAAAATTTCTACAAATAAACTACAAATCAGTTTAAGTATTGTATAAAGTTGTATTGTTTTTAAGGGTATCTATAAAATTACTACATTTATACTACAATTAAACTATAATCTATGTTGAAAAAGGGTTAGCGACAAAATTTTCTCCTCATCTACAAAAAAAACTACAAATCAGTTTAAGTATTGTATAAAGGTGTACTGTTTTTAAGAGTATCTACAAAATTAGTACATTTATAATACAATTAAACTACAATATTATGTGGAAAAAAATGTTGACAACAAAATTTGCTCTTCGTCTATAAAATTTCTACAAAAAATTACAAATAAATTACAATTGCACCCACACTGTCACACTTATATTGGGTCAGATGTTTGTTAGCTAAGTTTTTTCTAGTTTGGTCAAGAACTTGTGTGTCAATGCCGGATAAGTGTGACATTTGAAGAATCTCTACCTTTAAAGAACCTCTAAATTGCCTAAAAAGATAATTTATTTCATATTGAAATAATATAGACAAAATGGAGCCGGAGGTTACAGAAGATTCATATGGCTACCCCACAAATTTACAATTGAGAATTGTTGATTGATCGATTGAGGAAGTCTTCTATATCATACATCTACTCTCGATCTTGTAGTTGTTAAAATTCAGAACAATATCTGACAATTACCAAAAATTACTATAACCGAAACAATGGGTTTCATATTGAATCTCTTTGGCTAAAAATCTGATTATACTCAATGGGTCTCATCTCTGTATTTTTTGAGAAGAAGAAGAAATGGAGAAAAAAAAGAAATGTGAGGGGGAAAACGACGTTGGTCAGATCTTAAAAATTAAGGGGAGAGAGAAACATGGGATATATGGATACCTTTAACTAAGGAGTAAAAATTATCCATTAATTAAACTCTTAATTAAATATAATATACGAATTTGTAATCAAATCAAACCTTAAATATGAAGGGTAAAAAGGTTTCATATGTGGTATAGAAATATAAAAATTCCTTGCAAATATAGACTACAAAATGAGCAAAGTCATTAGAAGAGAAGGCCAAGAAATTAAAGTTCTGGTGCTATTGGATATGGATATTTTTGGAATGTAATTAGTACACTAACAATTCAAATTAAAGATAATCAAGAAATAATGCAACGTATAATTGACGATATTATGCTTTAACACAGTTTAACATGTATTATAAATTGCTCGTAGTATTGTCTACCGAGACGTATATACTTTGTCCTATACGGTATAACGAGATACTGTTTTGTTGAAATTTCTTAGTACTAGATATGGATAAGAAGAATAAAAATATTAGGAATAAATATAGAAAATAACACTGCTTCCTATTATAGTAATTTATTTATATGTCTGTTTCTGCAAATTATGACACCGATTATTAAAAATCTTATGAACACTACTAATTGTATATATTCTTGTCGTAGACAAGTGCTTCCTCTGTATCCTCCATTTTCTTTCATTATCTTGTCATTAACTAATTAAGTAAAGCATTAGTGGGATTTGATTTAATATTTCCAAATTTCCCTTTATGCTACTTTACACCCTTCCTTTTCTTTTTATTGTGAATACTAATGACTCACTATGTATTAACAAATTAAGTAAAGCATTAGTGGGATTAATTAAAATTCCATGTGTTGTTTTACACAATCTCTTTATTTGTTTGTTACTAATTATGACAATTCATTAGGTTTAGTGCAAAATCTCACTTTATGCCCATTAATTTTAAGGAATTTTTACATATATATACCATATAGCAAACCTTATTACCAAAATTGGGTATGATTTGGTATTTACCCGCATATACCATGTTTTGTTTACAAAAATTGTACCAAACAAAAAATAGATAGATTCTGCCCTAAACAGGCTCCAAATTTGTAGGAATGGTGATTCTATCACCATTAATTTCGAGATTTAAAACGGAAGAAAATCTATTGCAGCGTAACTCTCTCCTTCTCCATATATTTTCCACCATTGATAGCCATTAAAAAGCTTGAAAGTTTTGAATTTAAATTTGGATTTTCAAAAATCATTATTTATTTGGATTGGGTGTTGTTGTAAATAATTCGAAATATATTTAGGAGTTTATAATTTATATCTCAATTTTGAGGGGTTTTGGTGAAGATTAGACTTGGTTTTGACTGATTTTCAGATTGAAACTCGTCGAAGAAGAAGAAGACATATTTTTCCAGCAATTGTAGTTCAATTGTAGAATTGTAGATAAATTGTAGATAAATTATAGATAAATTGTAGATAAGTTGTAGATAAAGTGTAGATTGGGAAGACTAAAACTTTTACAAGTCTTCTACAATTATGTCAAAAATGCCAATTATGCTACAATTGAAAATCCCTTGGATTGGGTGTTGTTGTAAATAATTTGAAATATGTTTAGGAGTTTATATCTCAATTTTGAGATGTTTTGGTGAAGATTAGACTTGGTTTTGACTGAATTTCAGATTGAAACTCGTCGAAAAAGAAGAAGACATATTTTTCCAGAAATTGTAGTTAAATCATAGTTAATTGTAGAATTGTAGATAAAATATAGATAATTTGTAGATAAATTTTAAATTATAGTTAAATTGTATTGTTACATTTATACTACAATTAAACTACAATCTTGTGTCAAAAAAATTTAAGCATACCAAATTTAATCAATTCTTAATTTTCAAAGTTTCAATTTTGAAAAAATCTTCTTTAAATACAATAATTGAAGAAGTATTATATGAGTTTGAAGTATATGAGTTTCTACAACGCCTTCAATTTGATTTCTATAATAACAATTGGATTCTTAGTCACATATTTATAAATATACAAGTTATAGTAAAATGAAGGAAAACGAATTATAGTACTAGCTAGTACCATTGAAATATGGCAGCAACGAGAATTGATCAAATTTAAATATATTTTAAGATGATAAAGAAGAGATTAAACATCTTGAGCGAAATATTTTTACTAAATTTCTTCGACAAACGTCAACCTCTTTGCCAATCATAGTTTAATACTTGTCATTGTTAGTGTGCTGTTATTTACCGTTTTTACATGGGATTTTTAAAGAGAAGAGGAGGAAAAAAAGGGAAAAGGAATATATGCTCCTAAAATCATGCCTAGAATAAATGAATCAATAATTATACCCTTAATTTGAATTATGGTACATAAATTAAAATTTGGTATGGTTAAATGTAATAAACACAAACCTTAAACATGAGGGGTAATAAGGTTTGCTATATGGTATAAATAAGTAAAAATCCCTAATTTTAAATTACTTACCCTTTAGTGCTCAGGCCCAAACTATTTATACTTTTATATATGCGTCCCTGTTATGAAATAATATAAAAGACAAGAACAATAACTCAAGAACAAGAGCAAATATAGAGAGAATAGGGAGAGAGAGAGAAGTATTCTTATTAATACTTGGGGTTATTTACAATGGGGTAAGACCCCTCTATTTATAGGAAGAGGAATGACTTAGCTTCAAGCTAAAACTCTTAGACATTCACTCTAAATAGACTTCTATTTTATAACACTCCCCCTTGAATGTCTATTCAATAATGTGCCTCATAAAACCTTAAAATCAAAACCCATTGGGAAAAATTAAAGAAAGGAAAAAGAGTACACATGTTTGAATATGCGCCTATTGGTTGCCTCGTTAAAAGCCTTGCAAGGAAAACCCAGTGGGAAAAAACCTTGTAAGGGAAAAAGAGTGCAACGCGCATTGACTCCCCCTAATGAGTACATCAATTTATATCCTTGAGCATTTGCATTCCAATCTTGTGCATCATCTTCAAAACGATCTTTGATTGATAAATCAACCATATTGACTTGAATAAATATTCCGTACCTTGAAATCATCATTCTTGATAGATATGAACATCTTCATATAATGTCGTGGAATAACTCTTCAATATCTCCATAGATGCATTCTTAATGCCATCATGCTTATAGTTATAGCAAGATTCACATGTACACAAATTGTACTTGGGATGTGGTACTTCAAGACCAAGAATTGCATATGCTTCAAGTAACTTAAATCTTTCAAGTTAAGTCATATAAGCCATATAATAGACTTTAGATGCATATCAAGTTTTCCATGTCATGCTAGACAAATAAGATATCGAAAACTGACTATACATACCTTTGACTTTATACTTTCAAGCATTTGAACTATAGGTTCAAAACTACATGTCTTTCATATGGAATCAATTCTTCTTGAATTGTATCTCTTCCATTTAGTTACTTTCTTTGGGTCAGTAAATGCGTATAGCATGCTTTGCAATATGTTGCAATTGAATTATCCTTTTATGAACTTCAGGTTCATATCATGATATTCGGGGATATACATATACAAATGATAATTCATCCCATGTAACCTTTTCTCAAGTGTTTATCATGTCTCCCCCTCATGTTAGAAAAGCTAACTTGTTTCCTCAACTTTGGGAAATCATCTTTGTGCATTATCATGTCAATATACACGGCACATTAATAATAAGATGAAATTATTTGGTTCCTGACCTTGAACCACTTGTGAGGGGAGAATATAATATACTCTCGTATATAACGTATATCAAACTGATATATATAACTTTGTTCTCATAAGAAACAGTTTAGCTATTAAGTGGAAGCACTCAATAATTATCTTGCTAAACCAACTTTGATATAAACCAACTTATCAAGATGAACTATCTTGAGTAGAGAATCTGGAAATTATGCTCGAAGTTAGATTACTGAGCTATTTACCTCGCAAGCACCGGCCAGGCTGCGGGTTAATAACAATTGCGCATGTAACCATATCATAGATGCATCATATGTGGTATACATGGCAGGTGAATGGGCCCATATTCACCTTTGATATTTCCAGAATTTATGGGCTTCAACCCGAACTCTTTAGTTGGTCAGTTCATTAATGAGAACAAGTGATACAAGAGAATTCGTAAAGAACTTTCTAGTTCTTTATTATTCACCTATGTGAATTTGCACATCATACATAAAATGAGATGGCTAACACGAATGTCAACTGAATAAATTATCAATATTGGTAAACTTCAAATTTACACCATGACATGTGCACTTATCAATAAACTTCGGGTTTATTATGACATGGGTTTTATACCAATAGATATCCACTTTATTGTGGCATTATTTCGTTTGTGTAGTACAAACTGGAGAACAAAGCGGGTAGCTTTTCATATGCAAATTACCCCGCTACAAGTTGTAGTAATAGGAGATATCAAAGCCTTCCTTTATTTATAGTCTCAATATAATCAATCGCTTTCGCGTGTACTTTGGAAACTGAATAAGTTTCTTTGAGACTTACTACAGCACAATACTCAATTGTGTTTCTCCAACATAGTAATAATTGGCTCTTCTAGAGCTCTCAATTAATTTTGTACTACCACAGATTCATCAACATCCATGTGGTGAATATCTTTCTTAAAGAGAAAGTTATACCATTATGGTCATGTCAAACTTATATGCAAGATATGTTTCTTGCATTATCGTTGTCCTTTAATAGTCATATTTCCAAAATACTTTGGCGTACAATAGGTACGTGACCAACGATCATTCATGCCATATATCATCTCAAACCTCCTTCTAGGGGTGAGTGTGGTATCATCTCAAACCTCCATCTAGGGGTGAGTGTGGTATATTTAATACCAATTTCATCTTCATATTCTTCCAATAATGAATATGTATTCGTGAATCAAATGTTGTCACATTCACTTCGGGGATATGTGACTTTGTTATCCTTTTCAAATCTATAAATGCGCCAGGCATTTGATTTGCTATTCTTTGCAAATGGATAATCTTTTGTGCCTCTTTCTCACAAATAGAGGTGTGTGGATCAAGATGAGATAATGATGCATTTTTCCACAAAATTTCCCGTTTGGTTTCACCAACTTCTCCCCCTAATTTTGGGAAAAGTGTCTCATCAAATTGACAGTCTGCAAATCGTGCAGTGAACAAATCTCCTGTCAATGTTTCGAGGTAGCGAATAATGGAGGGCGATTCAACCTCAACATATATTCCTAACCTTCTTTGCAGACCCATTTTGGTGCGGGATGGCGGTGCTAAAGGCACATATACTGCGCATCCAAAGATTCTTAAATGGGATATATTGGGTCCATGACCCAAAACCAATTGCAACGGGGAATATTTGTGTCAATTCGTCAGTCAGAGACGAACTAGCATTGCTGTATGCAAAATGGCGTGACCCCAACCCGAAGTGGGCAGCCGACGAACTAGTATTGCTGCATGCAAAATGGCGTGAACCCAAACCAAAGTGGGCAGCCGACAAACTAGCATTGCTGCATGCAAAATGGCGTAAACCCAAACCGAAATGGGCAGCCTCGTTTTCATGAAGAATTCAAGATTATTCTCATCTATTGTCTCAATATGATATCCATTTTGAATGATATCTTTAAAACTCAACAAGTTCTTCTTAGACTTGGAGGAGAATATTGCATTCTCTAAGATAAACGTCATGCCTTTTGGGCAGAGTTACAGTTGCTCTTCCGGAGCCTTCAATCAATTTACTTCCCATGGTTTGACATATAAAAGAAAATATACGAACATGAGAATAAACAACTTCAATTCGTTTGTGTCACATAATATTTTCAAAATCTGCTGCTAACAGTTGACTAACATAATCAGATATGTTATCCATAATTGATTACTTTGCAGTTTGAAAATTTTCAGCGTTTTTCATAAGACAATCGCTTATTAAACACACAATCGATTGTTTGAACATAGACAATCGATTGTTAAACACACACAATCGATTATTTGTTATTTTTGAAAAACTTCAGATCACACTGTTTTAAGACAATCGATTGTTATACAAAGACAATCGATTGTGGATGATTTTTGAAAAATTCCAGACCACTGTTTCAAGACAATCGATTGTTAGATAGAGATAATCGATTGTGGATGATTTTTGAAAAATTCGACCTCACTGTTTCAAGACAATCGATTGTTAGTCAACGACAATCGATTGTTGATCAATTGTTTTTCAACTTTAATGCGAAAATAGTTGATAATCAACTAGTTTTTCAGGCTAGTCGATTACCCCCACTGGAAAATAAAAGTTTTATTGATATTTGAGCATATTGATACATTCTAAAGAACTAATACTAACATTATGTCATGAACTAACTAATACGAGCTAATACTGATGGCTATTAGTTTATTCATTCACTAATACAAACAAGTAAAATAAAATCAAATAGCTCCATCTTCTTTCATCACGGAACCATCACCGATTAGGTGGTCTATCTTCCCCTCGGGTTGCTTAAAGAAGTCTGCCACATTCAAGTGGGTGATGTCAAAGTTGTCGTCAGAGACAAAATTCGTTTCAGGGCGTTTACTCTTTCGAGATGTTTGATAAAGGTCAACCAAAAGTCATGGTATACGGCAAGCCTTTGACCAGTGCCCGTTTTCACCGCAACGATAATATATAGTTTATAAACTATTTGCTTTTGGGTTCTTATCGTATCGTGCTTGTGGCAGAGTGACCAACTTCAGGTTGTCATCTCTTCTTTAAGCCATTCCACAAGATAGGTGGATCCTTGACGGTGAGATATTCAATCTTCAAACCTTCATCAAGGTGATGGCGCAAGAAAATCAAGGCCTTAGCATAGTTTTGGGTGGATGCATTATTTCTGTCTTTAATGGTGTCTCCAAGACCCATAGCATCTAAGTGGATTTCAGCATCCAACACCCATGTCATATAGTTCTTGCCCGAAATTTCAAGGGCAACGAACTTTCTTTTCATAATGTCAGACATAAAACAGATTTACATCAAGAGCGTGTTCATACTTACGGGCTCTATTACAATTATCACATTCACTTCAGGGAATGGATCAAAATCATGTGCTTTACACAATCTCATGTCAAATATTACTTTCATAAAGTGAAAGATTATTTTGAGAATCCTTATTGTTCTCATTACCACAATAATGACGATTATAACTTCGTCTATTGCCATGTCCACATCCATTGATACCTTTACGGTAATTAGTCTTCTTTCACACTTATCACATACTGCTACCACATTCTCTAAAGGGAATGGAGCAAATTCAATTGGACGGAATTCTTTGCCACGTCCACATTCATTGATACCTTCGTGGTAATATTTTAGTCTTCTTTCAGACTTATCATATACTGCTTCCACATTCTCTAAAGGGAATGGAGCAAATTCAATGGGACGGATTTTCAATTATTTGCCCACAATCATACATGAATTTAATCATGGCAGGACATAGAGATTTTACCACTTCGTGTGGTTATAGTTTCTTACAAACTCCTTTAGAGTTATAATCAAACTTTGTTTGTATATTCAATCAAATCGTAGAATTTCAAGAATTTGAAAGGGAAAAGTAAATTACTTACCTTTAAGGTATACCAATTATATTTTCAATGTTTTCTTCCTTTTCTCTTTGTTTTTCGTTTCTTTTCCTCCCTTTTTTTTTTCGTTTCTTTTCCTTCTTTCTTCATTCTTTCTTTGAAGCAAAACCTTGCACAAACAAAAGTTAGGACAATCGAAAATTAAATTAGGAAGAGGGAAATACCTCAGATTTCTCGAGAATGGTTCTTGAGACGGTAGAGTCTCGTGCTGATAACGTGTTATGAAATAATATAAAAGACAAGAACAATAACTCAAGAACAAGAGCAAATATAGAGAGAATAGGGAGAGAGAGAAGTATTCTTATTAATACTTGGGGTTATTTACAATGGGGTAAGACCCCTCTATTTATAGGAAGAGGAATGACTTAGCTTCAAGCTAAAACTCTTAGACATTCACTCTAAATAGACTTCTATTTTATAACAGTCCCAAACTATTTACCCGTCTTTATTATGTTCCTCTTCTTCGTTTTCCTCATTTAACCTTCCTCCAATTTTTAAAGTTCACAACTGTATTTGTGTTTGCATAGGCGGTCACTCTTTTAAGTATATTGACAAAGTCTTAGGTACCAAGAAAAATAAGAACTCACAAGAAGAAAAGGTGGAGAAAAAAATAATAATTCTTTTGGAAGCTTCTATAAAACTAATACTATTTTGCTAACCACTTTAAGTCGTTTTCTTAATCTAACGTGCTGACGTTTTGAAATTACACATTTCCTCATAGGAAGAATAAATCAATTTTTGGAATTCCATACGAATGATTCAAAATGCCAGATCTAATTTTTTTTTATAGTTCTTTACTATTGAAATTCGTTAATTATTGGTTTTTGATGCGTAGGTTGTACCTATGATGCTGGTTTTTGGAGATTTATTGTACGAAAATTTAAATCCACCATTGAAGGACCTTGAAGCTTGTAACTCATAACTTGGTTTGTTTGAGTTTTTAATTGTTTTAATCCGATCCCGTATGGATTTGTTTGGAAAGTTGATTGGAGGTTATATCTAAAGTTTTAGTCAATTTGGTGGAGATTTTGTAGTAGATTTTATTAATTTGGATTGAAGTATAATTGAACCAGAGAAGAAGTCGAATTTGTATTGTATAACTAAATAATATATAAATATACCATTTCAGTATACAATTCATTTCAACTATATACCCTATTAGTATAGCTATATATTATATTGGTATCATATGCTAGTTGAATCATTTTTTGGTGATATTAGCTACATTTAATTGGTACAATATTTAATTTTCTTTTAGTAATAGTAATATAGTACAATATCTTGAAATACTTTATTTTATTAATATGTGGTACACTAAGTTTTTTGTTTTTCTCTTTATGCATATATGTTATGTAATAGTAGTATGGTCATACAATTGCCAGGAATTAACTAGTAAAACTATATACCATGTTGGTATAGTTATATGCCATATTGATATCGTATGGTAGTTCGAACATTGTTTTGGTTGTTTTAGCTGCATTTATTCTATTATGAAACTATTTATACGAACATGAGTTCAAGCTGGAATTTTTATGTGCCGATGAATATAATTTATGTGTATTATGCAATAGTTTTTATAGTTATAGGCAATTGTTGGAACGGCCCCATAAAACTATATACCCTCTTAGTATACGAAATGAGCAAGTTGTTTTGCGAATATTTAGCTTGCAATACGAGCATGTAATTTTCTCATACTTTTATTGTGTCCTTTAATGTTTTGGTACAGTAGTATAGTCGCAGATAGTTGTAGCAATATTATAAAAAAATCATATGCTCTGTTGGTATATATATATATATACCATATTGGTATCACACGGTACTAGAAGTCTTTTTTGCTACTTATACTTTTGTTGTATTTTTCAATATTTTATTATCATTTTTTTATTCTAACTAGTATGTGTGTGTGTATATATATATATATATATATATATATATATATATATATATATATATATATATATATATATATATATATATAGAGAGAGAGAGAGAGAGAGAGAGAGAGAGAGAGATCCGATTGCCGTAGATTATATTTTCTTGCTCTATAACTGGTAGTGTTACTGCTAATGGTAGAGTGTGTACTGATATTTATAGTGCATGAAATCAAGGTTTGCATGGCAATCACGTGTTAATTCTGAAAATCTGATTATGTAATTTATGGTGCTCAGCAACAATCAATGTGAATTAGATCAAGTGACAACTGATATTATTCAGTTTAATAATTAAATTTAAAAATAAAAAAGAAAAAATAAAAGGCATATTGTACTAGTTATATTAAAAAGGGTAAATAAATATTTACTATATCAATTATTTTTTCTTATTGTATAAAAAAGAAATAACAAAAAATAGTACAAAAAGTAAAGAAAATTAGATTATGAAGTGAAAAAAATATTTAAAAAAAAATTAGAAAAGGAAAAAGGAAAAAAAATCAACAAAAAAAGAAAAGGAGAAAACAAAAAGATTAAAAAAAGAAAAGAAAAGAAGCATAGAAATAAAAAGAACTAGAGAATAAAGAAAAAAGTTCCCACAAAAAATATTATGGATAGAAAATGTAATTAGTTTATAGGTAGAAAAACAAATGGGTAGACACGGATAAATAATTTTATTTTTGTGGGTAACTATGGCTTTCGCCATTCTCCCTATAAAGATTAATAAAGAGAAAGAGTTTGGGAAAATAAGCGTATATGTTTTTCTACTATTCTTATTCTTGTTTACATAGATTTTGTACATCTTTGAAGATAAATATAAAATTTCAAAATCCTTATCTAATACCTATTCTAAAGGAAAGTTAAGCATTTTGTTACAATGGATAAGCTACAACAATAAAGTTCTAGATAGACTACAATGTGAATTCAAAAAGAAACAAATGATACACTCTAATAGCCCCCTGCAAGATCATGTGCGGGATCGAACCATGAGCTTGGATCGAAGGTTGAGAAATCGAGTTGTTCCAACAACTTTAGTAAAAATATTTGCTATTTGATTTTGAGAGGAAACATAGTGAACCACTAAAGGTTGATCTTCAACCTTCTCAAGTACAAAGTGATAGTCAAGACGGCTATGCTTTGACCGTTGATGGATAACAGGATTTCGAGATAAAAAGTGTGCACTGAGATTATCACAAAGAACTATAGGAGATGAAGTGAGAGGAGCACGTAGCTCACTGATAAGTTGCTGCACCCAAATTATTTCAGTAGTTGTAAAGGCTAAAGCACGATACGCGGCTTCAGTGCTTGAGCGGGCTGCTGCCTTTTATTTTTCGGAAGACCAACTAATCAAGTTACCGCCATAAAATTGTGCAAAACCATGTTGTGAGTGACTATCGTCAAGGTCAGATATCCAGCCACCATCCGAGAAAGCCACAAGGCTAGAATCAGACATAGGTCGTAGTAAGAGACCGTCATTAATGGATCCTTTTAGATATCGAAGTATGCGTTTGATAACTGACCAATGAATAATGGTAGGGGATTGCATAAATTGACATACTCGATTGACTGTGTAGGATATTTCTGGCCTACTGATGGTAACATATTGAAGGTCACCAACAACACTACGGTATAAATGAGCATTAGGTAAGGGATCACAAGAAAGAAAAAGTCTAGATCCAGGTTCAATCGGACTAGAAATTAGTTTAGCATAAGAGGAGGTGGCTCGAGTTAGGTGACCAAGAAGAGGATCAGAAATGATTTGACGAAGCCAAATTAGAATAAGAAGATCGCTACGTCACCATTCCTCATAGGCAGGGTTAGAAGTAACTACTTATTGTGCTTTGGGGGAGAGGAATCTGTATTAGAGGGTAGATTTGTAGCTGTAGTGACTGAAGTAGAGGTAACACTAATGGTTTCTGGATGAGGATTATAACCGAGAACAAAGGAATCAAGCGAAAAAGGCTTTGAGTATGTCCAAGGTTTTTTCTTTTCAAAGACAGTAGCTGTTTCAGTCAAGTTTGAGAGAAAAATTTAGTAGTTGAATAGTGGTGGAAGAACTGGACCGTTTTGCAAGGGACAACAGGTTGCTGGAATTTTGAGGAGAGGCCATAGGATCGATGGTAGCTCTGATACCATATAAAGATTAATAAAGAGAAAGAGTTTGGGAAAATAAGAGCAGATGTTCTTCTGCTATTCTTATTCTTGTTTATATTGATCCTGTACATCTTTGAAGATAAATATAAAATTTAAAAATTCTTATCTAATGCATATTCTAAAGGAAAGGTAAGAATTTTGTTACAATGGATAAGCTACAATAATAGAGTTCCAGATAGACTACAATGTGAATTCAAAAAAAAATAATAGATACACTCTAATACTCCCATACCAAAGAGCCATTTCCATAGTACATGTATTTTTCTTAGTTTTTGGAATATGAAATTTCCAGCCCTGCCATTTAGAAGGGAAACTTCGGCGCAACGGCAATATTATTTTCATGTACTTATAAGTTACGTGTTTGAGCCGTGAAAGCAGTCGTCAATGTTTGCATTAAGATAGAATATCTACATCACACTTCTACGAGTATGGCCCTTCCCTCGACCCTGCGTGAATTCAGGATACTTTGTGCATCGGGCTGCTCTTTACTAAGATTCTTCAACTGAAATCAAGTGGTGTTATGAAAATCATATAGCCGACTTCAACTTATTTGGAACTGAAACATAGTTGTTTCTGTTATTTATGGCAATGTCAAAGATTGAATACAAGTGTTTAAGGGGCGGGGAAATTTATGTAACATCCAAAAAACTGTACAAAGTGTTTCGATACTATAATTCACTCACTCACCAAACTTAGTGACGGATCCAACCATGAGGTTGTGGGTTCGGCTTAAACTTAGCATTTCAGGTCTAACCCTTTAAATATAAAGAGAAAATTCGATATACATTTCAGAACGCACTCTTTAAAAGAAGGAGCGTTTGGCTGGAGCTCTGCCAACAGCTCTCATTAAGTTGGCTAATTCAAGAACTCTAGCTACTTTTGTTCCTCTTTTAGCTTCAGCTGATGCTCTTCTTTCCTCTGCTTTTCTTCTTGCATTTGCTACGTCATTTTGCATTTTTTCTAGTGCTTTTGCTCTTTTCTCCTCTAGCTTCCTCTGGAAAAACATATTACAAAAGTAAAAAATATTATTCTTTGTGTGTGTGTTTAGATGACTAGATCCTTTAAAAAGGTAGTGTATTTTTTAGGAACCAACACGGCTGCTGGAGTATTTTTGAAGAGTATGAGCAATATATATATGGCGGTACAGTAACAGATTCAAGATTTTGTACAAGCGGGTTCAATCTTAGAAGTACATAACTTTAGTAATAACATATAGTTGTCAAGTGGGTTCAAATACAATATTTATATAAAATTATGTAGCTTTAAACATAATTTATACATATATACAGTATTATTTTTTGAACGCGCTTGCCGCCACGTGTGTCCCCTATTGTGGCATTATTTGATTGAGCATCAAGTTTCAGAAAGAAAGAACTTTCAACCAATTAAAATATCCCGGAACCTATGATCTTAAAGAAATGACGCTTTTATGGGCTATAAGAACATATATACAAATAAGGATAAAATGAGAAGTTTAAAATATAAGGTTTCTAAATATATAAATACGGAACATACAGAAAAGGAAAGAGCAACACATCAAAAGTTCCTTTAGGACTTGTAGTATTAAACAACAACAACAACAACAACAACAACAACAATCCAGTATAATATCACTTAGTGGGGTCTGGGGAGGGTAGTATGTACGCAGACCTTACCCTACCCTTGGGTAGAGAGGATATTTTCAAATAGACCTCCGGCATCCTTCCCTCCAATAACTTCTCATCTTGCTCTTGAGGAGACTCGAACTCACAACCTATCGGTTGGAAGTGGGGGTTGCTTACCATTAGAGCAGCCCCTCTTTTCACTTGTAGTTAAGGGTGTACAAAGAAAACCGATAAACCGCACCAACCCGATAATCCGAGTCAAACCGAGAAAAAAAACCCGACTATGGTTTGGTTTGACTTGGTTTGGTGTTGGAAAAAAAAATCCGACCATAATTGGTTTGGTTTGGTTTTAACTAAAGAAAGTCAAACCGAAACCAAACCAACCCGACATTACATATATAGCAATTTTAGATATATTTTATATATAAATATACTTATTGTAATGTAATTTATAAATATTTCTTAGAAAATTTTATAATTTTATCTTTTAAGATATTATTTCAAGGTTTGATTTAGAACTTTGGAATGCTCCAATAAGTTTTATAGCCATTAATATTAGTAAATTAAATAATGATAGCAATCAATACTAATGCTAACAAAAGACATTCAATTCAATATTACGAGCGGGAATGTATTAAATGTCTATTTTTTATTTTGCAATAATTTAGATAAAAATACATAACCTATTTTTATTTTTCTTTAGCTTTTAGGCATATAATTAATACTCCCTCATTAGTCTATCTAGTTTAGCATGAATTAATTCTTTTAGATTATGTTTATTTTTATTATGACTTTTTAATTAGCAATATTTATAGTACATAATTTTATTATTTTTTATTGTTGAATATTTTAGGATAATGTCATGAGTCATGACATATCTCATATTTTGTATTATTTTCTTGAAAAATACTTTATATAGTTGTATCTTACTAGGATTAAAGAAATATTTTGAGCATACATTATATATTTTGTTCTACAAAATTTTAAAGGGAAAAAAAATCGAAAAAATCCGAAGACCCGAAAAAACCCGAGAAAAACCGATACTGAAAAACCCGAATTTATTGGTTTGGTTTGGTCTTTAAATTTAATAACCCGACACAATTGGTTTGGTTTAATAATTGTAAAATCTGAACCAACCCGGTCTATGTACACCCCTACTTGTAGTATTAAACATATTTTGATATTTCTATAGCTATAAGATCATGACGTCAAGAATAACATGAGAAGTTTAACGTTAAAAAAGTTTCTAAATATAAAAAAAGGTGTCAATTTTTCGGAATATACAAAAGAAGAAACAATAATATCAATATACAATAGAACAAAAAGAGTATAAAAACCTATTAGACTTTCTGATCCAAACACCAACCTCATAATAGAGGCAACGAAACCAAATAAATCTTGTTCTTCTTTACTTTTGTCTGTTGGGGGATTGGGTTGGGGGGGGGGGGGGTGGAGAAGACACGACTAAAGCAAGAAAATTTTCACCTTTGAAATGAACATATGGATATATGCATATTATTTATTTGTTAATTTTTTTAAACCCTTTTCAAATTAGGAGAATTTATTCACATTTCCCCTCCAACGTAACTCGAATCCAGAATCTAACGGTCGTGACTAAAGGTGCTTTTACCCATCGAGGATATATGCATATTGTGTTTGTCCTTTAAAGTCATATGGACATAATTGATCATATTCAACAACTCAAAGAAATGAATTATACTGTCGTAATATTGTCGGATGAGGCTGTTCACCAAAGATGGATCATAAATTATTCAATTACGTACCTCTGTTTACCTGTCTGTAGAGTCTAAAAATGCTACATTTAGTGGAGTTCTATCACTTATAAGTTTAAGTTTTATGGACGGACAGTATAATAAATATTTAGTACATAATTTACTTAATATGTAATTGTAGATTACTTTATATGTAGTAGTGATCGATAAATTATCTGTTATAACTGATTAGATTATGTCGATAATATAAAAAATCATTACGCATACCTTAATATTATTTATCATATGGAGCTATGTCATGCTCTTTGAGTACCAAGATATGTTATTGTTTTTGTTTTTGTTTTTGTTTTTGTTTTTGTTTTTCCTCTCCTTCAATGAGCCGAGTGTCGATTGGAAACACAGCTAAGTTAAGAGATAATTGAGCATGCCATGACGTTGTTAGGATCTCATATAGGCCTTTATGGCCCTGACCTGTAAATGGACCTTTATGAGCTTCTAAAATATCTTTTAGTCCATGACCAATACCCCAGTTGGTCATATACATGTGACCCGCTATCAGGAAAAGAATTGCAATAGCTAAATGGTGATATGCAATATCAGTCAGCCACAGACCCCCAATTACTGGATCTAATCCTCCACGAAAAGTAAGAAAGTCCGCCTCTCTGCCCTTTCGGGTAGGGGTAAGGCTCGTCTACATAATACCCTCCTCAGATCCCACTTTGTGGGATATTACTGGGTAGTTATTGTTGTTGTTGTTGTACAAGTGCATACAACTTAAAATTTAGCCATTGTATGTATTTCAAACCTATTAGCCCGACTAATTGAGATTATGTCGTATATGATCTATTAAAGTACGAATCACTTTTAAATATACGTTTTTTATTTTCAAAACTCGAATTTAAAATCTTCTGATGATTAAAGTTACGAAATGACTCAAAATATTAGATAAATATCCTTAAAAAGCACGAAAAAATCTTAAAAGACAAATAATATAGACAGAAGATCGGGAGTACATACCTCAACTTTCTTCATCCAAGAAGTTGCCTTTTGCACCTCTTCATTTTCCCAACCATTAATAACAGCATCTTCTCTCTTAAACCTATTATTAATTTTAGCAATTTTAGCAGTTTGCCATGCATTAATCTTTGATTCAACTTCCTCTTTTTTCACCCTATGTACTGTCACTTCTCCTTGTAATTGGCTTACACTCATATTTGAACTTTCACTAGTCCCACTAGTAGTACCATGTGCTCCAGGTGATGGACTTGGATCCAAATGAATATTATTATCTGCTACAATAGCTAAAGGATTATTTTCTTCTTCAAAAATCCTTCCCAGGTTGTTATGACTTGTACCTTCAGCTGCATGATTTGTACCATTGTTGTTATTTGTAGTAGGAATTGAAGATCCAGCTAGAACCAAGGCATTGAACTCTCTACTCATGGTTGTAAAGTTCTCACTTGGAGCTCCTCCTTCTGAGGACAAAGATGATGATCTATGGCTACTTGTTTCCCAAGTTTCTCTTCTACGATTACGATTAATATTCGTCGATAGTGGTTGCCTTGGTGGTGTTAGAGCATGGATGTCTCTAATATGATCGTCTCGATGATCTTGATCTTGATTTTGATCAGCATGTTGATCGTCTTGATCAATTTCTATGTTATTGTTGTTGTTGGTGGTGGTGCTATTATTACGCGTGTTTGCTATAACTAGACCTCTTTGATCATTCAACATGTCAAGATTCTTGTTGATTTCTTGTAGGATCAAGAATAAGAAGAAGATGATGGTGGTGGTGAAAGAAGGACAAAAGGAGAATAGAAGGCTGAAAAAGAAATAAAGAGCACCATAATCTTGATTTTTTAAATTTTTTTAGGGCTAAAATTATTTTAAGAATGGTCAAAAGTGATATGAGCCACACATGCGCGTAGGAGTAGTAATTGAGGAATGAGATGAGTTCAAGAAATTTGTACTATGGTTTGAAGTGATGGTTCAATAATTTACACATACAGCTAAATAAAGTAAGAAATATACAACTAGAGAAAGAAAAAGTGGTGTTAGGCTGATTATGATGAGGTTTTTTTTTTTGGATCTTTTTTGGCTTGAAATTTCTAGTTGACCCCCTTATTTCTTGCTAATTGATGTTTTTCTCTACGATTATATGAAATATCTTAATTTTCCCATGCCTCCATTCTCATGGTGAAAGTATCAACTATAGTATATTTTGAAGTTTATTCCTATGAGTTTAAGTAGGCACTAGGTATACACAGGAGATCAGTCCTGAATGTATTTATGGCATGAAGCAATTTAGTATGAGTCTAGCTTGTTGCTATGTTCGACAAAAACTTAACTTAAATCTACTCATCTTTTTTTTTATCAAAAAATCTGTGTTCAAAAATTTAAATATCTTGAGCATGGGTTTTAATGGATTTAAGATTTGAACTTTATGCTTTCGTATTTGAAATTCTACTACAACTCATCGGATTTAAAAATTTCAAAAATTAATTATTTGTACTTATTTAGCAAACTTCTTAGCATATATACAAAGTCTAGGTCGAAGTTACAGGATTTGAATAAACTCATAATCAGGGGCGGATTTATGCTTATCGTGACACCGCTTCGTCGATTTTTTTACTAAATATATGTATTTTTACTATATGGAAACAGATAAGTAGGAAAAAATAATATCACTTGACATAAATTGTATCTCGATGTATTGGTAATGTGTTTGATTTTTCTCTAGGAGGTTAAAGTTCAAACTTCAACTAGTACATTTTTCTTTTGTAAATACTCAGGACCTTTAGTAACTTAAGACTCAACAAAATCCTTAGACTAAGGTTATTTCTTGTCTAAAGGTATGATAATCAAAATTATATTTTAATTTTTTTATAAATTTTGACACCGCATATAAAAATTTCTGCGTACGTCTCAACTCATAATTACCTTCTACATCCACTCTTACCGAACACTGATAAGCATGGGCAAAGCTAGAGTGGCAGTAAGGAATCTCCTTCGCGAAAAAATTATGTTGTAAATGCATTATTAAAAAAAATTGTGTAATATATTAGTTGTAATCCCCTTGATTTCTTCGCGTGTACTTTTTAAAAAATAAAGTGATAATATTGGGACCTATAGTACAAAATAGTATAATTGTCAGTCTCGTATAACTAGGGGTGTTCATCGGGCGGATTGGGCGGCTTTTTACTCTTAACGGTTTGGCTTAACGGTTATCGGCTTTTAAATGTATTAATCCGTTAGCCACCCGATAAGTTATCGGACGGATTGGTATCGGATTTGCTCTTATAGGGCGGTTAATGGGCGGGTTTATCGGCCTAACATACATGTTCACTAAATATCTCTTATTCTTCTCGTCTTAGAAATAATGAATTGCCATAAAAATAATATTTTAGAGGCAATATGATGCATTCAATTTTCTTTGCCAGAGCCACTCAATTTGATTTTCGTGATTAGGAAATTAGCTTTACCATCTCCGGCGTGTTGCCAAACAGGAGGATTACAACTAAAAATAAATTAAAAATAGAACCAAAAAATTTCTAGATCTCGAGAATAAAAATGCTTAGAAGTAGAAATAAACTTTTGTTAATCATTTTCAAGGGTTTTATTTTTTTATATTTAATATATATAAATAATATATATATATATATATATATATATATATATATATATATATTCTTAACGGGTTAACGGATTAGCCGTTAAGAAAATCGAATAATCCATCCCCAAACCGATAAGCGGTTAATAAAAAAAATTCAATCCGTTTCCCGTCCGTTAAGCCGTTAAGCCGTTACCAGTAAGCCGTTAAGCTTCGGTTTGGATCGGTTTTCAGTTTCGAATCGGTTTTGAACACCCCTACGTGTAACTTAAATCTTGACAAAGAAAGACCAAATCCATAAATACTCTAAACCATATGCACTTAATTGCAAATAAAAATATCACTTTCGACTTTTGTCTCAAAGTGGTGTCGGCCAAAGAAGATCCTACATGTGCGGGACCCACCAACATTTGGTAAATAGTGTTGGACCATACACAATCTACACACGCGTCGTAGGCTAACAGTATCATCCCAAATTAAAAATAGCCACGTGAACACATACTATTGGCTAAAAGGTACTCAATCCCTTATGTCATTTTCGCTCATGCATTGATGACCTGGCAATCGACAGATCATTGACACGTGTACGGAAGAATAACGAATAAAATATTAAGGATTTCAAGATGCCCACGTCTCACGTTATAATTAATCAGCATTATGAAGCTCTAAATTATAGTAGTAAACCATTGATTAACTAATGATTTAGACATTCATTAAGATCATCAATAATTTTGAACCTTTTCACTCTTAGTCAAAGATTTCACGTTCGAACAATGAATACAAAACTCTTTATAAAGAGCATATTTCCAGCTAATGAACCGTAGAGCCCTGAATTTGAGATAGTCAGGCCTAGTGAAGGAGGAAACATATTCACGAAAGGGATTAAAAAAATTAAGTAAAGAAGCAAAAAAGTCAAGAGAATTCAACATTTATTATATATATAGAATTTTATTTAGAGTGAATGTCTATCTTGTAGAGAGTTTACTTTGAGGCTAAGTCATTTTTCCTCCTATAAATAGAGGGGTCTTACCCCATTGTAAACCACCCCAAAATTTAATAAGAATTTCTCTCTCTTTCTCTGCAATATTGCTCTTGTTCTTTTATTATTTTATAACACGTTATCAGCACGAGACTCTAGCTAATTGAGTAGAGGGTGGTTGTTTATCAATGGCTGAAGTGTACGGAGTTTTTTTCTACAGTGACCAAATAGAGGTTACTGTAACCAAGAATGCAGTCGTGGTCAATGACTGGATTTTGCATACTATTCATATTCATAGGCCAAGACTCCACAAGCTTCTTATTGGTCTTGATATCGAGTGGCTCCCCTATTTCAATCCAAACACAAACAACCAGTTGCTCTTCTCCAACTTTGTGTAGGCCGATGTTCCCTTTTTTTTCAACTCCTACACAAAGATTCCATGCCCGGATACCTGGCACAATTTCTGAGTAACCCTAATTTCACATCCGTTGGAGTCGGGGTTGAAGGAGATGCCGAGAAGTTGATGTGTGATCATGGGCTTTTCGTGGCGAATACTGCTGATTTGAACCAACTTGCGTTGTTGTATTATGGAGAATACGTTTATGGAAAAATGGTTTTGAAGAGAATGGAAAAAGCAGTACTTGGAAAAATAATGGAAAAGATCAAAACTTTGTAAAGGCTAGGAATAGCATCAGGCATTATTCAGGTCACACAATAGAAGACTGTAGAACTGGAGGATGATCTCGTGGATAGTTTCGTTCTTGCTTAGAGGCTTCTCGCAATCGCAGTCACGCTTTAAGAGATTCTGATGCTAGGAATTACGGCTTGGAATATCAGTCTAAAATTTAGGAGGACGTTCATGAAGAATATTACGCTTATATCCATAAGAGGAGCTCACTCAAACTTCAAAACTATGGCTTTGGATACATGCACGATGCTCAATTTTTACATAATATTAGCATAATGATCGTTAATCGTTCTATGAACTTCCTTCAAAATTAATTCTGGATTTAAGGTAAGTATTTTTACTTTTCTTTTTCAAATTCTTGCAATTCTATAATTTGATTTTAAATACAAGCATAGACGGTAAATTTTGTTTGCAACTTTAGTGTATCTTGAAAGATATTATAACTACCCAACGTGGTAAAATTTCTATGCATTGCCATGATCAAATTCATTTTGTTGAAACACGTTCTCAAGGCACTATACTAAACGTGTGTTCATATTTGTAAGTTTTGATTAATGACAAACTATGCGCAATTGACATATGACGAGGTCCAAGCACAAGCACGAAATTGATACATAACGAGATTCAAGCACAAGACCAAGAAATAAAGTTATTCATGAGTCGTTCTTTAAATTGTGATCTTGATCCGATAACTTGACTCAAGACTTGGCTTCTCTCGTAAAAACATTTTTATCAAATCATGCATATTTAATTTAGAGCAAAATGATTTTAAATCATGCATATTTATGTTAGCCAAAATAATTTTTAAACATGCCTCTAAAATCTGGACTAAGATAATCGATTATGTACTTATGATAATCGATTATGTTAAGTCAGCTGCATGACAATCGATTGTGAACTTATGACAATCGATTGTGTTGAGGCAGTGTACATCAGATTTTTCAAAGCCACACAATAATCGATTGTGAACTTATGACAATCAATTGTATTAAGGCAGTGTCCATCAGAGTTTTTCAAAGCCACAAAATAATCGATTGTGAACTTATGACAATCGACTGTGGTGAGGCAGTGTCTATTAGATTCTTCAAATACTGATAAATAATTGATTGTTCTCATAGCATAATCGATTGTGTAACTGACCGTTGCCAAAATATTTTCAAACACCGTCAGGTAATCGATTATAGATTTCTAATAATCGATTGTTTTCAAGTAAAATCTGAAAAAGATTTTTTGAACGTTGCCAAGTAATCGATTGTATAATTCTGACAATCGACTGTTTTAAGTAAAATCTGGAAATGATTTTTTGAACGTTGCCAGAAATCGATTATATGTCTTAGATAATCGATTGTTATGCATAAAATCTGGGAATGATTTTGGAACGATTGGCAAACAATCGATTGTATCATTTTGACAATCGATTGTTATAATATAAAATCAGCAATTCTTAATTGGCAATTAGGCAACGGTAATGCATGATTTTGACACTATAAATACATCTTCAAATCAGTCTTACAAACACAACAACTGACAATATTATTGCTAAAGCTTGCATACTCTCTTATTCATCATTTTCTATTCATTACATAAGTTTTTGAGAGCCAAATTGTTGACGAAAGTTGTTGCGTTCTTGAGCGTATTTATTTTACTCATATCTACTCTTAAGGAGAGTCTTGTTTTGAGTGCAAAGTGTTTTTATACACTTGAAGGGAAAGTTGTTCCCTTGTATTGTAAGAAGGAACTTGTGATTCCTTTGGTTGAAGTCTTGAAGTGTTGTATCTTCGAGCAAAGGTTGTTGAGGCTTGTGTCCTCAGTTTATAAAGGTTTGTTGAGCACCCGTAAGCTTAACAGTGTTAGTGGAAATCTCGAGAGAGTCTCTCGGGGACTGGACTAGCCACGGGTTGTGGTGAACCAGGATACATCGGTGCGTTCGTTCCTATTTATTTACTTATCGCACTTATTTAATTCCTGCAATTTTTAAATTCCGCAAGTTTATGCTATTTTTTTATTATAACGCTATTCACCCCCCCTCTAGCGTTAAGTGTATTTTCTAACAATTGGTATCAGAGCCAAACTCTCTGAAGACTTAACCGTTTGAGAGAAACAATCCATGGCTTCTACTCGTGACTCTTTTGCAGGAATAGGTGAAGGACAATGCTCCACCCGACTACCACTATTCGACGGTACAAACTATACATACTGGAAGGAGAGGATGAGAATATTTATTCAATCGAATAATTTTCATCTCTGGAAGGTTATAATGAAGGGAGAACAAATTCCAACCAAAAAGGTTGAAAACGAATGGGTTCCAAAATCCGAAGAGGAATACGATGCGGATGATATCCGAAAAGTGCAAAACAACGCTAAAGCAATTAACTTATTATATTGTGCAATAAATGCTAATGATTACAGGAAAATATCATGTTGCACAACGGCGAAGCAAATGTGGGACAAGATGTAAATCACGTACGAAGGAACGGACCAGGTAAGAGAGGCTAAGGTTGATTTTCTAACCCATGCATATGAACTGTTTCACATGAAGGAAGGCGAAAAGGTCGATGAGATGTTCGAACGATTTTCAAAAATCGTAAATGACTTACATGCTCTTAAGAAGACCTTCACGGATAAGGAACTTGTCCGAAAGATTCTCCGAAGTCTCACTCCGGAATGGCGCTCCAAGGCCGACGCGATTCAAGAGTCTATTGGCACTTCAAATGTCACAATCGACGGATTAAGAGGTAACCTTAAGACTTATGAATCTACTATACTTAACCCTCTTGTTAATGATCAAAGGAAACAAAGAATCGCCCTCAAGGCAAGCACAAGCCAACCTCAAAATGATGAGGACGGAGACAACGAGTTCGGACTCGTTATCAAGAGATTTCAAAAGTTCATGCGAAAAGAGTATGAACGAAAAGGCAAAAAGCAAGGAGATCAAATAAAGTGCTATGAGTGCGGAGAAACCGGGCACATTAAATCAAATTGCCCAAATATCAAAAAGGAGAAGAAACTCTTCAAGAAACAACGAGCATACATATCTTGGGGAGGCGACTCCGGAGACAAGTTGAGTGAGGAAGAAGAAGACGAAGCCGCAAATCTTTGTCTTATGGCACAAGAAGACGACCAAGAAGAGGTATGTCAAATTTCTTCCAAAAATTTCTTTTCTCTTGAGGAAATGCAAAATGCTTTTGATGAGTTGTATGGTGGATTTATTAAAGCTTCCAAAACTATTAAAAGCATAAAGGAAAATGCTTCTTTAAAAGAAAAAGATTTTGAAAAACAACTCTCTTTGAAAGAAAAAGATTTGGAAAAACTGATTTTAGAAAATGAGAAGTTGAAAGAAGAAAACAAATTTTTCGGCAAGAGAAGCGCCGACAAACCCGAGAGCTCTAGTAAAAGTTGTACTTCTTGCATGCATCTTAAAAATGAGGTAGAAAGACTTAAGGGCACCCTAGATAAGTTTAATTCTTCTCATAAAAATTTGAATGAAGTCCTTGTTAATTTGAAGTCAACCAAGCATGGCATATGCTTTAAAAATGAGCCTAAGGAAAAGGTTGAAGCCAACCCCCAACAACGTAAGGCTCAACCGAGGATTAATAAAACAAACGCTCATCCTAGATATAACAAACGTAGAAATGGTTTTCAACAATCGCAACCTAGAAATAATCATTCTAGAAATAACGCATATTCTAGGCCAAACACTAGAAGGAACTTTGAACCTTTTAGAACACCTAGAAATAGCTTTCAACCTAGAAATAACTATTCTAGAAATGCTGCATATCCTAGAACAAATAGTAGGAGAAATGATTTTCATGAATTGCGCAATAGTCATATTGTCAAGAATAGAGTAAATGAATTTCGTCCGTCCAATTACTATCAACCTAGACGAATGCATAATCCTAATGTTGTGTGTCATTATTGCAATCGAATTGGACATATTGCTCCTGCTTGTTTCACTAGACATAGACACTTAAATGTATGTCAAGCACAACAGCATGTTACACCTAACTCTCAAGGACCCAAAACAGCTTGGGTACCAAAGACTCATTAATTTGTCTTGTAGGTATGTTTGAAGGGATCAAGTGTACTTTGGTACCTTGATAGTGGATGCTCCAAACACATGACGGGAGACAAATCCAAGTTCCTTCAACTAGAACATAAGGAAGGAGGAAGCGTTATTTTTGGTGATAACAACAAAAGAAAAATTATCGGCATCGGATCGGTCGGTAAGGATGAACTTTCTTCCATTAAGCATATATTGTTAGTTAAAGGTTTAAAACATAATCTCTTGAGCATAAGTCAATTATGTGACAAGGAAAATCTTGTTTTATTTGATTCGGATGAATGCTTAGTTTTTCGCCGTAGCGATTTTAAAATTATCCTTCGTGGTTTTAGAATGGATAACATCTATATGGTTGATCTCGCAAATTCTTCATCTGAATATGTGAATTGTCTTATGAGCAAAGAGGATGATACATGGTTATGGCATCGTAGAGTAGCTCACATCAACATGCATCTTTTAAACAAATTGGTTTCACAAAATTTAGTTATTGGTCTTCCAAATTTGAAATTTGAAAAAGACTCTATTTGTGATTCTTGTCAAAAAGGGAAGCAAACAAAAGCATCTTTTAAATCGAAAAATATTGTTTCAACTACTAGACCTCTGCAACTACTTCACTTGGACTTATTTGGACCATCTCGCATTGAAAGTCTTGGTAGAAATCGTTATGCCTTTGTTATTGTTGATGATTATTCTAGATTTACTTGGATTCTATTTCTTGCTCATAAAAGTGAAGCTTTTCATAATTTTAAATATTTTCTTAAACGTGTTCAAAACGAAAAGGACACAACCATCACTTCAATAAGAAGTGATCATGGGGGAGAGTTTGATCACAATCTCTTTGCGGACTTTTGTGACGAACTCGGTATCAAGCACACCTTCTCTGCTCCACGTACACCACAACAAAATGGGGTTGTGGAAAGGAAAAATAGGTGTCTCGAAGAGATGGCTAGAACCATGCTTGATGGGGCTAAGATTCCCAAACATTTTTGGGCGGATGCCGTGAGTACCGCATGCTACGTTCTAAATAGAGTAGTCATAAGGCCAATACTCATGAAAACCCCCTATGAACTCTATAAGGGAAGGAAACCAAATATCTCCCATTTTAGAGTATTCGGTTGCAAATGCTTTATTCATAACAATGGAAAAGATCAATTGGGAAAATTTGATGCCAAATCCGATGAAGGAATTTTTATTGGTTATTCTTCACGTAGCAAAGCATATAGAGTACTCAATAATAGAACCAGAACTGTGGAGGAATCCCCTCATATTGTGTTTTCCGAAAATAATGCTCGCTTGGCGAGAAGGATTCTGGTTTTGATCTTGCAGGTATTTTAAACTCACTAAGTCCTCAAGACAAAGTACAAGAGGAAACTCCGAAGAAAACTCAAGATGAAATCTTGGATCAATTATCGGAGAAAGCGCCACAATTGGAAAAAGAAACGAAACTACCTAACGCATGGAGGACAATCAAAGACCATCCTCTCGAACAGGTAATTGGCAACATTGAACAACAGGTAAGTACTCGAAACACTCTCAAGAACACCTTAGGACACAATTCTTAAGAGATCACGTTCTCAATTGGCCAACATCTTAACTTCACATTGATCTAAGTCATTAATTCTTTACAAATTACTAACTTGAGCGTCGGAGACGTCTAATTCTCTTTTGCAGGTATCGCCCTAAAGGCAGGGGGAATTATAAAGCAATGACATAGAACAATCGATTGTCACAGCAAATAATCGATTATCTTTCCTTATGTCTCATGTTTACTGTGCCAGACAATCGATTAGCAAGTATCACTAATCGATTATTTACGTTTTATGCTTATTATGCAGGTTTTAATTAATAATCGATTTTTTTTGTATAATCGATTACCGTCTCAGGCATTCAGTATTGCTTTCCTAAAACAATCGATTGTTTCAAAAATATAATCGACTATTTTCCGAGTCAGAAAATCACTGTGCACACCGTGTCACAACAATCGATTACCATAATTCAACAATCGATTATCTTCTGTCAGAAATTCAAATCCTTGTTACCGTTTGGGTCCTACCAGATTCCCACAATCGATTTTTGTAAATTCCGAGTTCAAGTCAAAATTCCATAACAATCGATTATCTCGATTCACAATCGATTGTAACGGTCAGTGAAAATTTTTCTTACCGTTTCTGACCGTTTTGGCTCTTAATTTTCTGCAGATTGTTACCTTAAATGCAATGTCATCTTCCTCATTATAAATAGGTACCATATGCCTTCAATTTCTTCACTTGGTATCAATCTTAGCTCCCAAACTTTCTAAAATCTCTCAAGTTTCTTAAAAAGGCCATTACTACTTATTGAAAATGTCAAGCAGACACACTAAACGTCCCCGTTCAGGTAGACATGGTGCATCTTCTTCAGCTGCTCCTCCTCCTCCAAATTTCCCTTACCAAGATGGGTCTATTTTACAATTCAATTCTGAAACCGAGCTAACTAGATTCTTGACAAAATTCGAAAAGCGTGACATTCTTCCTCCTCGCTTTTCTACAAGCAAGTATCTTGAATCATGCGCCCCTGCTGCAAACATGCTTAGGAAATGCCAACTTCTTGATTTCCTATATCTATCCTATCCTCACATTAATCCTCTCTTGATTCAAGCCTTCTACTCTAATCTTCATGAGGACGACGAGGGTGAGCTTGTGACAAACATTAATGGTGTTGAAATTCTTTTAACCAACGAAAACTTACATTCTATTTCTCACCTCCCTCGAAGTGGGGAAAAGATTTCTCTCTACATTAGAGAAGCCGGCGCATTATTTGATGAACGAATTCTCCTAAACCAAATTGGACTTGGAGCTTATGATCCTAATCTGTCCAATCGCCGTCCTACCATTACGGGAATGCTCCCCGAATATCATTTGATTTTCTATTTTATAACCCGAGTCCTCAAGCCTCGCAAACATAACCATACCACTCTCTCCCAAGAGGACGCAAAACTCATGCATGCCATTATAACCGGAGCTCACATCAATTGGTGTAAGTTCGTCAAGATTCACATGCTTGATGCAATTGGCGGCGATAGACCACTTCCCTATGCCCTTCTCATAATGAATTTTCTTGAAGCCTCCGGGTTCAACACCTCTATCGGCCCGCTCAAAAAGAGCACCAAGAAATGGGAAATTTCCGAATCCTCTTTTCCCCATGACGGCGAACATGCAGCTCCTGCTCCTCCAACTCGTCAATCGCGTCAGCCTCAAGAACCTACTCTTCAATCTATTTCCGATCAACTTGCTTCTTTGTCCACCTCTGTCAATCAATTGACATATGAGATCCATGGATATTTCGACTATGTTCATTACCATATGCTGGACTTGTTCCCTATGAAGCAGTGCCGGATGACGAGGCGGGAAATGATGATGAATAATTTCTTTATTTAGCTTATTGTTCTATGTTTTATTGTCTTTCTTTTGTATTCGTATTTTTGGTTAATAAATAAACAAGTTATTTACTTATGGCATTTTTTTGCTAATGGCAAAAGGGGGAAGAATAAGGGGCTATGCACTTAATATTTATTGGCATAAATTGAGGGGGAATTCATATGTTGAGGGGGAACCAATTACATATCTATATACTTGTTGCATATCTATACTTGTCTTGGATCGTCATTATGAATTATCTAATATGCAAATCCCGCTTAAGGTTTGCCATTATCAAAAAGGGGGAAATTGTTGAAACACGTTCTCAAGGCACTATACTAAACGTGTGTTCATATTTGTAGGTTTTGATGAATGACAAACTATGTGCAATTGACATATGACGAGGTCCAAGCACAAGCGCGAAATTGATACATAACGAGATTCAAGCATAAGACCAAGAAATAAAGTTATTCATGAGTCGTTCTTTAAATTGTGATCTTGATCCGATAACTTGACTCAAGACTTGGCTTCTCTCGTAAAAACATTTTTATCAAATCATGCATATTTAAATTAAAGCAAAATGATTTTAAATCATGCATATTTATGTTAGCCAAAATGATTTTTAAACATGCCTCTAAAATGTGGACTAAGATAATCGATTATGTACTTATGATAATCGATTATGTTAAGTCAGCTGCATGACAATCGATTGTGAACTTATGACAATCGATTGTGTTGAGGCAGTGCACATCAGATTTTTCAAAGCCACACAATAATCGATTGTGAACTTATGACAATCGATTGTATTAAGGCAGTGTCCGTCAGAGTTTTTCAAAGCCACAAAATAATCGATTGTGAACTTATGACAATCGATTGTGGTGAGGCAGTGTCTATTAGATTCTTCAAAGACTGATAAATAATCGATTGTTCTCATAGCATAATCGATTGGGTAACTGACTGTTGCCAAAATATTTTCAAACACCGTCAGGTAATCGATTATAGATTTCTAATAATCGATTGTTTTCAAGTAAAATCTAAAAAAGATTTTTTGAACGTTGCCAAGTAATCGATTGTATAATTCTGACAATCGGTTATTTTAAGTAAAATCTGGAAATGATTTTTTGAACGTTGCCAGAAATCGATTATATGTCTTAGATAATCGATTGTTATGCGTAAAATCTGGGAATGATTTTTGGAATGATTGGCAAACAATCGATGGTATCATTTTGACAATCGATTGTCATAGCACAAAATCAGCAATTCTTAATTGGCAATTAGGCAACGGTAATGCATGGTTTTGACACTATAAATACATCTTCAAATCAGTCTTACAAACACAACAACTGACAATATTATTGCTAAAGCTTGCATACTCTCTTATTCATCATTTTCTATTCATTACATAAGTTTTTGAGAGACAAATTGTTGACGAAAGTTGTTGCGTTCTTGAGCGTATTTATTTTACTCATATCTACTCTTAAGGAGAGTCTTGTTTTGAGTGCAAAGTGTTTTTATACACTTGAAGGGAAAGTTGTTCCCTTGTATTGTAAGAAGGAACTTGTGATTCCTTTGGTTGAAGTCTTGAAGTGTTGTATCTTCGAGCAAAGGTTGTTGAGGCTTGTGTCCTCAGTTTGTAAAGGTTTGTTGAGCACCCGTAAGCTTAACAGTGTTAGTGGAAATCTCGAGAGAGTCTCTCGGGGACTGGACTAGCCACGGGTTGTGGTGAACCAGGATACATCGGTGCGTTCGTTCCTATTTATTTACTTATCGCACTTATTTAATTCCTGCAATTTTTAAATTCCGCAAGTTTACGCTATTTTTTATTATAACGCTATTCACCCCCCCTCTAGCGTTAAGTGTATTTTCTAACACATTTATGATTGTGGGCAAAGAATTGATAACCCGTTCCATTGAATTTGCTCCATTCTCATTCCCTTTAGAGAATGTGATAGCAGTATGTGATAAGCCTGAAAGAATACAAAATTATTACCGTGAAGGTATCAATGGATGTGGACGTGAGAATAGACAAAATTATAATCGTCATTATTGTGATATTGAGAATAATAACGAGTCTTAAAATAATCCTTCACTATGTGAAAGTAATGTTTGTCATCAATTTGACATGAGATTTCGTAAGCACATCCATATGACTAAGGTCCATTCATGATGTGAATGTGACAACATCTAATTTATGAATACATATTCCTTCTTGGAAGAATATGAACGTTCCAGTGGTAGTGAATATACCACACTCACCTCTAGAAGGAGGTTTGAGGGAAAATAAGAAAATAATGTCATTATTATGGCATGAATGGTTATTGATCACGTGCTTATTGTGATTAGCCAAAATATTATGGCAATGCGATTATTACATGGCAAAAGTAATTGAAGCAACATATCTTGCCTATAATGATTTTGACCATGATCATAATGGTATAACTTTCTCTTTAAAAGAGATATTCACCATATGGATGTTCATGAATATGTGGTAGTACCAAATTAATAAGAACTCTGCAAGAGTCAATTATATTATTTTGGAGAAACACAATTGATTACCAATAAAGTATTATGTTGTAGTAAGTCTCAAAGAAACTTATTCAGTTTCCAAAGTATATGTGAAAGCGGTTGATTATATTGAGACAATAAATATAGGAAAGATTTGATATCTTCTATTACTACAACTTGTTGCGGGATAATCTGTGTATGAAAAGCTACCCGCTTTATTCTCCAATTTGTACTACACAAACAAAAGAATCCCGCAATAAAGTGGATGTTTATTGATATAAAAATTCATATCATAATAAACTTGGAGATTATTGATAATTGCACACGTTATTGTGTAAATCAGGAGTTTATCAATATTGATAATTTACTCAGTTGGCATAATTGGTTTAGCCATATCAATTTATGTATGATGTGCAAAAATAATAGAGAATTCACATGGTAAATATTGAAAGAACTAGAAAGTTCTTTACGAATCCTCTTGTATCGCTTGCTCTCATTAATTAATAAATCAACTAAAATTGGAATTGAATCCCATGAATTCTGAAAATATCAAAGGTGAATATGGGCCTATTCACCTGCCATGTATACCACATAAGATGCTTCTATGAGATGGTTACATGTGCGATTATTATTAACTTGCAACATGGTGTTTTGCGAGGTAACTTGCTCAATAATTCAATTTAGAGCATAATTCGAGATTTTCTATTCAAGATAGTTCATCTTGATAAGTTGGTTTACATCATAGTTGGTTTAGCAAAATAATTTATTGAGTGCCTCCACTTAATAGCTAAACTATTGCTTATGAGAACAAAGTTATCTGTATCATTATGATATACGTTAAATACGATAGTATATTATATTCTCCCCTCACAAGTGGTTCAGAATTAGGAACCAAATAATTTCATCTTATTATTATTGATGTGCGGTGTATATTTTCATTAACACCATAATGCACAAAGATGAGTTCTCAAAGTTGAGGAAACAAGTTAGTTTTTCTAACATGAGGGGGAGACATGATATATAGTTGAGAAAAAGTTACGTAGAATGAATTATCATTTGTATATCTAGATCCTCGATTACGATAATATGAACTTGAAGTTCATAAAAAGATAATTTGTTTGCAATATATTGCAAAGCATGCCATAAGCATTTGCTGACCCAAAGAAAGTAACTATATTCTCATTGCAAATGCTCATATTAAGTCCTAGAAAGACAAAGTCTATGGTAGGCTTAAACCATATAGAAAAATCGATTTCAAATAAACTTCTTGATAAAGAAGATGAGCAAATGATCAAAGTGATCATAATAAAGGAGGTAAGTGATCTAGAAGGTCACATGACATAACACTTCATAAAATCTCATGAGAGATTCAGGTACCTGAATATATGAATGAAGATCTCTATGTTATGTCTTTATGAAAATTTATTGGAACTGATATAACATGTTCATCGACGATATCTATCATAGCGCTAAGTATAGATGAAGATCTTAAGTCTATCGAATATAGACCACAAAAGTATTGGCCAAATAGAAGAGATACAATTCAAGTAGAATTGATTCCATATGAAAGACATGTAATTTTGGACATGTAGTTCAAATACTTGAACGTATAAAGTCAATAGTATGTGTAATCAGTTTTCGATATCTTATTTGTCTAGCATGACATGAAAACTTGATATGCATCTAAAGTCTATAATATGGCTTATATGACTTAACTTATATGACAATTCATGAAGGATTTAAGTTGCTTGAAGCATCTACAATTCTTGATCTTGAGGTACCACTTCCTCACTGCAATTTATGCACAAATGTATCTTGCTAAAACTATAAGCATGATAATGTAATAGCGAAGATACCTTTATGGAGATATTGAAGAGCCATTCCACAATATTTGTGAAGACATTATATATCTATCACAAGTTATGATTTCAAGGTGCAAATATTCATTATAGTTAATATGGCTGATTTATTTATCAAATCTCTACCAACGATCTCTTGAAGATGGTGCACAAGATTGGAATGCGAAGGCTCAAGGATGTGAATTGATGCTCTCTTCAGGGGGAGTTAATGCACGTTGCACTCTTTTTCTCTTACAAGATTTTGTCCCACTGGGTTTTCCTTGCAAGGTTTTTAACGAGGCAACCAATATGCGCATTTATAAACATGTGTGCTCTTTTTCCTTTTATAGAATTTTTTCCCATTGGGTTTTGTTTAGTTAAGGTTTTAACGAGGCACATTACTTATTGAGTAGACATTCAAGGGGGATTGTTAAGAATAGAATTCTATTTAGAGTGAAAGTCTATCTTGTAGAGAGTTTTACTTTGAGGCTAAGTCATTTTTCCTCATATAAATAGAGGGGTCTTACCCCATTGTAAACCACCCCAAAATTAAATTTCTCTCTCTTTCTATGCAATATTGCTCTTGTTCTTTTATTATTTTATAACATATATAACACACTAACGTTATAGATCTTGTTATTTTCCTTTTCCCCTAGCTCTGCCATTAGGCCCAATATGTTAATATTTGGGGTATTATTACTTTTAACCTGCGTCAGAAACTATTTACACTTATTAGTCAAAAAAGTATATAAAACTTGTATAATTTTTGTATAACATGCAAAATGTGTATATATACAAAAATATATATAAATTTTATATATTTTTTCGGCTAATATATTTACTGCTGCTATACTTGTCCCTTTTCCTTTATATTCAATGAATGTAGAACAGAAATCAACGAAGAAAAAGAAAAATTTAATAGCTTATTTTTTACTTTTTGGTTATATTATTCTAAACTCTTTTTTTTGTTTTGTTTCTTTTCCAATTAAAATTAGTGATGTAAATGTGAGTGGGGAACAGCGGGGCTGGAATATGACATGTTACCATTGTTCTATTTTGCTTTTAATAAATAGAAAAATTAGATACAGGTGTTTGCAATCGTATTGGAACAAATAGGTTTTGAAAAGGATGTGTAGTGATTAGTTCTTTTTTATCATTTTATTTATTAAAACCTAGTCTGTGATTTCCATCAACGACTAAGTATTTATGAAGTTCTACTTTTGATGTTGATGCTTTTGACATTTTAATAAATCAGATTTTTAAGTATTTGCTTGATACATTGTATTATACTCCTATCTCACTAGGAACAGTTCGATAATTAAAAATTTTAAAATGGAACTGCAAAAATAAAAGTATAAATTATATTATTTATGGTTCATATTATCTGATCTCTTAAAAAAATCGCACTTAATATTAATAACCTTTTATTTACCTTGATTATAAGAGTGTTTATTGAGCCGAAGATCTTTCGAAAATAGTCTCTCTACTCCCTCGGGATAGGGGTAAGATCCACGTATACACTACACTCCCAGACTCCATTAATGAAATTTTACTAGGTCATTATTGTTGATTATAAGAGTATTTGTCTAAATTATCATTTTTCTATTTTTTAAACGTCTCACTTAATCATACACAACTAATTGGAGCAATAAGGGTGTACTGGAGAAAATGTAACAAATGCTGTTATTTTTCTAAAAAAAAATATATGCTTTTGAATAAATTTATGTTGCCAACGACTAATATGATTGAAAGAATAAATAAGTCACTCACAAATAAGTTCAATATTAAAGAACAGAGTACTCAAGTAAGCACCATGAAGATATCTATTCAACTTTTTTGGCAAAAAACATATAAAGTATCTCTATAAAAATTAGAGTTTAAGTTTCATGTACTAACGATATAAAAATTTTGCACAATCAAAATACTTTACAAGATAATCGCAAGCAGATCTCTATGATATGCATTACTAATTAGTAGTCTAGTAAAAATGGTAACTGACCTGTTATCATAGATTAAACTTCACCGAAAACGTAAATAGTGTTTTAAATATTAGTGTATATATACATAAATCCTAAAGAGCAGCCCGGTGCACTAAGCTTCTGCTAAGTGCGGGGTCCGGGGAAGGGCCAGATCATAACGGTCTATTATACGTAGTCTTACCTCATTTCTACAAGAGGCTGTTTTCGCGGCTTGAACCCGTGATCTCTTGGTCACATGCAAGCAACTTTACCAATTATGCCAAGACTCCCCTTCATATAATTTAAATCCTTAAAAAAAGTAAGGGGAAAACTGGCCTTCAAGATATCTATACATTTGGCCTTGATGGATGGGATATCATCAGTAACGTCTCCGCACAACTATTTTCTTGACATGTTAAGGGGTTTTCCTCTGGCTCAGCCACAACACATAAATTCTCTGGTGTCAAATCTTCATTTAGGCGAGGAGAAATCTCATCTTCATTTGGGCCAGGAGGATAATCAATCTCGGAAGCACTTAAATCAAATATAAAGACAGAGAAGCGAGAATTTCCAGTATATCGGAAGAGTAAAAAGTAACCGCAACCAATTGAATAGTACTCCTTGAATTTATTCCAGCCCTCCTTAAACCATGCCATGCCACTACAATTATGCAATTTTACTTTCCATATTGCACCATTTGGGACCTCAAGCGACACAAGATCTTGCAGATTGTCCCCATACTCCATCATAAATTCATCAGGGATGTGCTGAGGATACCAAAATTGGAAAGAGATGAATAAAACATAAGAAAGAGAAGAACAGTAAAAAACAAATGGAAAGATAAGGAAACCTTCAAACTAAAAAGTTGGTCTAAGACAGCTGAAGAAGCTGTAGTCAAGTTTCAAACCACATATTGCTACCAGCAAGGTGAAAGAAAAAATGATAGCAAGATACTAAGAATGAAAATCCTGTACCTACAAAAAATAAATACTGAAAGTGACTAGTACGCTCGGGTCTAGTATCTGTCAATCAAGTAGTCTAGTATCTGTCAATCAAGTTTGCGTGACTGAAGCTTTCATTTCATTGACTTAAGTTGGGCCTTTGTTTTCCGTTGTAGGATGTTAATCTTGGTGCTGGCTTCTTATCACATATATTGCACAAACACTAGAGTTTCTCGTCAAATAACTTTTTGCAGAAATGCTGCATTGCCCAATGTTGATTCATCTTCAATGAGTTCTATATGCATGAGAATAAAGAATTTTTTTTTTTGGGGGGAGGAGGGGCGAGACAATTATGTATGAGAATATAAATATTTATTTAAACCTCTTCTTTCTTTCTTTCTTTTTATTTTTCCTACGGAAAATATTTTGATCAACCAGAACATATCAAACGTGAAAGTCAAACAGTCTTTGATTAACCAAAACATATAAAAAAGTAAAAAACGAAAGACAATATAGCTTGTCCATTGTTAATCCTCCTCTTTTTAGTCAATATCCCTTTGCTGTAAAGCTGATCAAAGGTTTTATGCAATCAAATGCTAAGAAGAGCAGAAACCTATCTAGTTCTGAATTTCTTCAATTCAAAGCATTCATGTTAGTCATTCTCGTTATTGCTTAAAGCAGGGATCTTTTTTAGATTGATTTACATTCAATTTAAGGTTTGCCAAATACCTTCTGATCTCAAGCTTTCCACACGCTCAAGACCCCTCATTTATCTAACCCCATTTAATTTGCAGCATCTTTAACTACACACCATGGTCTCCTTCGACAACTTGACCACATATATATCAGTTTCTGCACGAGATGTTGCATGAAGAGGTACTTCTGAAACCAGCTATTTCAAAATTGTATGAGTTTGAGAACAGTTATTCTAATATCAAAAGTTGGTTAATTATTTAGCATTACCATTCGAAACAAGACATGGTATTGACTTAACACCACCCACCCCCTTGTTATTCATGACAAATTCATAATCAAAGAAAGCTCCATCCTACATCTCCCTCTCATGCCATTTGAAGTCACATTTTTACTCCCCGAATTTGGTGTCATTTCATTACAGAAAATGACATCACCAAAAAAGTAGACGTATCCCAGTAGTACACTTGTTAAACAATGTATTGGTCCGATTTAAGTTTCTGAAAATAAAGTTGGAATTCAAATGGATCATAAAATTACAGGGGCTCTTAAGATCATCCACATACAAGACGATGACTAGGAGAAAATGCGGAATCCCACCACCTTCCCTTCTATCAACATTCCTTTAGACGAAATACCCCTACTTATGGCAGGAAACTATTTGTTACAAACCAAGAGGGGAATTCAAAAACCTAAAAATCTACACAAACTTAAAGAAGAGAAAGAACAAATGAGGAGAACAAAAGCCATACAACTAGAAACAGAAACGAAAGATATAAGATGAAAATGCCTCATCATAAACCAATTTGCAGAACTTACTAATTTAGAGGCATGGGGAGATAGGATAACTTTGAAGAACTGAGGTGGTGTCTCCAGGCTTTTTACCGGTTTTGGTTCCTCTGGCAGGTGTCTCTCTACCTTCTCTGTCGTCTGCTCTTCGTGTGGTAAGGTAACGTTAAAGTTTTGCTTATTGAGACTGCAGCGAGAAAAATCAATCCCCTCATCTGGACTGCATTAAAGATGTGACAATAGATTTAGCGACATTAATCTTTGAAACATGTAGACAATGATATTAAAGCTCAATCCTAAGTGGAGTCTTTTATTTTTGCTAGAAAAACTAAAACAATGAATATATAATCCACTTGAGAATATTTATTCCTTTTAATTCGCTTTCCATTATTCCTTTTCTTCCTTTCTTTAATAACTGATCAATCCCAGGGCCAGTGGCACATAGTTGTGAAAAATGGACCAGCCCCCTACCTTAAAGACCAGGCTTTGGTCTGGCAGGTCCGAACCCACAACATACGCCTAACCCACACATCACACACTGGGTTCAATAATTCGCTCCACTTTATTTCCATTATTCTTTCTCTTCATCTTTTTAAAATAACTGAAATCCCTTGGGATAGTTGTGAACAATCAAATTTAGCGGATAATGAGTCCAGCCCTCTGACCTTATCCACTTATACTAGCTTCTATCAGTGGCAATGTTCGAACCTAGGACGTGCGCCTAACCCACACATCACGCATTGCACTCTTACCGCTAAACAAAAGCCTGGGGATATTCCTTTCATTTATCTTATACCTAATTTTTGTTTCTTTGCGCCTGTAGTTTAGTGATTTTGTTCATTAACAAAATTTATCTAAAAATAATTTTACACGCTAAGACCATAAACACAACTATTTCTACCTTACAAAACACAGAAATTCCTCTAATTCAGCAATACACAGATTTAAAGCAAATCTAGCATTTACCTCATTGGCCGAAAGCTGCTTGTAACTAAAATACTCAATAAATACTTCAATTGGTTAGAGGGGACAAGACTCAGTGTTCCACTAACGGGTCAAAATAGAAACCCGAATCAGAGCTGACAGCTAATGCAAATCGAAAAATAGATTCCAGTTCTAGAGAATTTGAGTGCGGGAGATTCGAAGGGACTTATAGGGCCGAATACACAGACCCGTTTTAGAACCCGAACTTGACTGAGTTTTAGGGTTTAAGGGGAATTTCTCCCAATTTCTACGGTTCTTTTTAGGTGGATTAGATTTGGGTTATTTTGTGGCTATTATAAAACAATAAAAGAAGAATAATATTATTGCAAATAAAAGTAAGAACAGAGAATTTTTATTAATATGGAATAATTTATAATGGGGTAAGACCCCTCTATTTATAGGGGAAAAATAACTTAGCCACAAAGTAAAACTTTCTATAAAATAGACATTTACTCCAAGCTCGGCGTCACTTGAATTTATTTACTATTAAAAAGAATAATCAGAGAATTTATAGAGATTGTACACTTAAATATTCGAAATCAAATATTACGATCATTGCGATATTTCATTTTCTAGACACAATTTATTGTCTACAAATATGTTAATATTACAAAGAAAAATCATAGTATTAAGGAAAGTCGACTTTATTTGCGAATAGAAAGGGTTAACTGTTAATAAAACTGTGAAGCTATTTGCTAGTTCCAAGTAATTACTAATCAACAAGAAAAAGACACTTTACAAAAAATTCTTAACTCAAATCATGGACAAGTGCTAATCAAAATATACCTACTCAATGATCACATACATATAGAATATGATTAACAAGAAAAGAAAAAAAAATGAAGGGTTCCCAATAAACCAACACGGACTAAATATTTTAATTTGATAAAATTAATTTGTTGCTTCAGCAAAGTCTGTACAGAAACACAAGAATTAATTCCAATTAAGAGATAAAAATCATATTCCAATAACTCACCTCAAAAGAATCATTGTTTAATTGTTATATGCAAGTATTAATACTTATCTTTGTGACCATTTCTTATTTTTTTAATTTTTAAATTCCAAGCTAAATTCTTTTTGGCTCGGCTCAGCCTTAGTCGAACATTAAGGGCCGACGAGCTGATTTAAATCGGGCTTATAAACCTCACTTTTAAATGGACTAGAAGAATTTTATCTAAACACGACTCAAGTAACAACCTGGGTTAAGCTACCTTATGGGTCAAGGCTATTTTAACGGTTCTACGTCCAAGACAAAATATAGTTTGTCAATGATAGTAGTATACTTTTTTTTGCCCTTGCATTGACTCCCTCTCTCCCTCTTGTAAGATATATGGACTTATATCTACATACATATGAACAATATATGGATAAATTATATGTTATGTGCTATTTTTTGGTTTGGCCTAATTTTGTGGTCTTATGGACATTAAGTTAAGGGGGCCTGTGTTGTCATATAAAGTGTAGGACTAATGTGTAGATACCCAAAAGGGTAACCTTAGTTTATGATGGGCTAACTAAGGTTACATATATGTAACCATGGTTACATGCTTGTGACTCTTGAGTTATGTAACTCTTGTAACTCTTGTGACTCTTGGGTTATGTAACTCTTGTGTTATAAAGTGGGGGTTATGGTTCCCACATTAGTGCAAGACAAGACTGTTCTTCCTCCCATTGAATCAAGAGCCAAAATACTCCATTGTTGTCTTGCAAATAGTGTGAAAAACCATATACCTATTTGATCATTGTCACAACATTATTATTGTGAATAATTCACATATTGTTTAAGGTTTGTTTCTTGCATACTTGTGGATACATATACAACTTCAAGACATTCTTGAAGGAAGGCTAAGGAGCAAACTTCATAGAGACATAAGGACAATCATCAAAAGGAGGTTCAACAATTTCCACATATGGATTCAGGTTAGCTTCCGCTCATGTAGTTTAATTCCGGATTATTCAATATGAAGGTTGTTATATTTAGTTGGAATCATAATCCTAACAATTGGTATCAGAGCCACCTTCATTTTTGGATAATTTGGAAGTTCATATGGTTCATGTTATGTTAGGATTCATGTTTAAGTTTAATTAGAATTTTGTTTATGAAATTCTACCATGAAATAGCATGATCTTATGAATGTTATGTTTTAATGTAATTTGATGTTTTAATATCATGTTAAAACATTGTATATAGCATGATTTTAGTTGGTAAACAACATGTTTTCTTGTTTAAGATGCTTGTTGAAAATCATGTTTTAATTCTGAAAGTTGTGTAAAACAGTAAGGTTCACTGGTCTAAGATAATCGATTATTCCTGGACAGATAATCGATTATCTTAGTCCAGTAGAGATTGAAACGTTTTTATATATACCAGAATAATCGATTATCTGGTTGTAGATAATCGATTATTCTGGTCCAGTGACATAATTTTTTCTTAAAAACCAAAATAACCGATTATCTGGTTTTAGATAATCGATTATTCTGGTCCAGTAGCTGAAATTTTTTTTAAAAACCACAATAATCGATTATCTGGTTTTAGATAATCTATTATTTTGGTCCAGTAGCTAAAATTTTTTTTTATGTCGAAGATAATCGATTATCTAAATGCAGATAATCGATTATTTTTGTCCAGTAAGGTCAAAAACGTTTCAAATCTCTTAAGTTTCAGTCTTTTAATTGACTTATTATTGTTCAATTAAAATATTTAAGTGTTTATTATTAATGTAGAATACATTAATAATTAAGTTATGAATATTGATTGGTTAAAGTCCTTTTTTTTTAATATTTTGGAATTGTCCTATCAAGTATACAACAATTAATATTCAAAGTGTTACATATCAAAAACATGTAACATATTAAGTTGAGATTCATAATAAGGCTTAAGGAACTAAAGTGTTTTTAGCATCTAATATTTTAAATTAGTCAATTGAAGCATTATGTTGCCAAAGTAACCTCTATTGTGTAGATTGATTAATCTTGAAATATAAGATGGCTGTGGATGTTAGTCTTCCATGCGTTTAACAACCGGCCCAAAGGAAGGTTGTTATTTGGCAGGAATTCGAACATGCTTGTGGTGGTAAATATGAGACAATTATTTGGTTTTCCATGTGAATATTAAATCGGCCCAAAGGAAGGTTTAATATTTGACAGGAGTTTATTGTCTATGTTTGATCACTACACCAAGAGTACCACTTACAAGTTGTTTTTCTGTCCAAAGACTAAAATCAATGTTGTGCTAGGTATCTTGTAATGGGAAATGCCTAATTTTGAATCTATAAAGTTAAAGTTCAAGTATTTGTAAGCATGTATTCAGTAATCCTTTTGTTCTATTTTCAGTAAATTCTTCTGCTTCTACGATCTCTGCCAACATCAATAGCATCCCTGTGCTTAACGGCACAAACTTTAAGGAATGGAAAGAGAACGTCATGATCGTTCTCGGTTGCATGGATCTTGACCTTGATCTTCGGACCGAGCAACCTACTCCTCTTGAGGATACATCCTCTCCTGATGAAAGGAAGGTGATGGAGAAGTGGGAACGCTCGAATCGAATGAGTCTAATGATAATGAAACGTGCAATTCCAGAATCATTCAGGGGCACTATGAATGATGAACCTAATGCCAAAGTTTTCCTTGGAAACCTTGAACAGCGTTTTATGCAAAACGAAAAGGCAGAAACAAGTACACTATTGAGTAAACTTGTTTCCATGAGGTATAAGGGCAAGGGAAACATTAGGGAGTATATTATGGAAATGTCTCATCTTGCTTCGAAACTAAAGTCACTCAAGCTGGATTTACCTGAGGAACTTCTTGTGTACTTTGTTTTGATATCTCTTCCTGCACACTTTAATCAGTTTAAGGTCAGTTACAACTGCCTGAAGGAGAAATGGACTCTTAATGAGCTCATTTCACATTGTGTGCAAGAAAGAGGAAAGGATAAAGCTAGATAAGACTGAAAGTGCTCATTTGGCATCCTCTTCTAAGGAAACTAAGAAGAGGAAGGGTAAGGAAACTAAGTTGCGGTTGCAAAGCCCAAGATTAAGCAACATAAGGAACCTAAGGTTGAAATTACTGCATTAGGTTGCTTCTTCTGTAAGGGGACTAATCATGTGAAGAAAGATTGTACCAAGTACCATGCCTGGCGTGCGAAAAAAGGTACATTTCTTTCTCTTGTTTGTTCTGAAGTTAATTTAATTTCGGTACCTAAGGATACTTGGTAGGTAGATTCTGCTGCTACTACTCACATAAGTATATCAATGCAGGGTTGCCTGAACTGCCGAAAACCAAATGATGGTGAAAGATACATCTATGTGGGTGACGGCAAGAAGGTGCCAGTTGAAGCTATTGGCAAATTTAGGATGTTGTTTAAAACCGGTTTTCATTTAGATTTGGATGAGACTTTTATTGTACCATCTTTTAGACGGAATTTAATTTCGGTTCCCCAATTGGACATATCCGGTTATAAATGTACATTTGGGGATAATAAAGTTAGTCTCTTTCAGAATTCAAATCTTATTAGTACTGGTGTTTTATCAACATTTTATAGCTTATATTTGGTTGATACAATAACTTCAAATAAAGAAACTTTGCATACAAGTTTAAGTGGTACTAAAAGGAAATTAACTAATGAGAATTCTATTTCACTCTGGCATAAACGTTTGGGTCACATATACATTCAAAGAATTCAGAAACTCGTGTCAGATGGAATTCTTGATTCTTTTGATTCCTCAAATTCGGAAATTTGTATTGAGTGTATCAAGGGAAAACAAACAAACAAGACTAGATTGGGTGCTAAGAGAGCTTCGGACGTCTTAGAATTGATACATACGGATATTTGTGGGCCATTTCCTACTCCTTATCGGAATGGTCAACAATACTTTATCACATTCATAGACGATTACTCTCGTTATGGGTACCTATATCATATTCACGAAAAGTCCCAATCCATAGACGTGTTCAAATCATTTAAGGCTGAAGTTGAAAATCAACTAAGCAAACGAATTAAATCTGTTAGATCTGACCGTGGTGGTGAATACTATGGTCGATATGATGGTTCCGGTGAACAACGTCCAGGGCCTTTTGCTAAATTCCTAGATGAGTGTGGGATCGTCTCTCAATATACTATGCCAGGCAGTCCTACGATGAATGGTGTAGCTCAGAGACGAAATAGGACCCATAAGGATATGGTAAGAAGTATGATTTCTCGTACTTCTTTGCCAGACTCACTCTGGGGTGAAGCATTAAAAACTGCAACTTATATTCTAAATAGAGTTCCAACTAAAGCTACAATCAAAATCCCTTATGAACTTTGGACTGGGCATAAATCCAGTATTCGGCATTTTCACATTTGGGGTTGTCCCGCTGAGGCAAGGCCTTATAGGCCGAATGAAAAGAAACTGGACGCTAAGACGGTTAGTAGCTATTTTGTTGGATACTCTGAAAAATCCAGGGGTTTTAAGTTTTATGATCCCACTTCTAGAACTATTTTTGAGACGGGTAATGCTAGGTTCTTTGAGGATATTGAGTTTGGGGGGTGGGGAGATAAAGTTGTTAGAGATTTTGTCTTTGAGGAAGAACATGTGTCTTTCCCTCAAGTTGTTGATCTTGGTCTTCCTGACTCGGATCACATAACTCCAGTTCAAGACAATCTCGAAAATCTCCCCCATCAGGAACCTGATATAACTAATGAAAATCAAACTCAACAACCTCAAGTAACTGAAATGCCATTAAGGAGATCCACTAGAGAGAGGAGAAATGCAATTTCGGATGATTATGTAGTATTTCTCCAAGAACAAGAAAGTGATATTGGACTTGAGGAAGATGATCAAATCAACTTCCATCAAGTCATTAAGTGTTCTAACTCTCAAAAGTGGATTGATGCCATGAATGATGAGATGAAGTCTATGAGCGATAATGACGTTTGGAAGCTTGTTACATTGCCCGAAGGTATTAAACCTATTGGTTGTAAATGGATTTTTAAAACCAAAAGGGATTCAGGGGGCAATGTTATTAAGTACAAAGCTCGTCTTGTCGCAAAAGGCTACACTCAGAAGGAAGGCATTGATTATAAAGAGACTTTCTCTCCAGTTTCATCGAAAGACTCCTTCAGGACTATAATGGCATTAGTAGCACATTTTGATCTTGAGCTTCATCAAATGGATGTTAAGATAACTTTTCTCAATGGTGACATTGAGGAAACAATTTATATTGTGCAACCTGAAAACTTTGTTTCGGATGAATCAGAGAAGAAGGTTTGCAAATTAAAGAAATCCATCTATGGGCTCAAGCAAGCTTCTCGTCAATGGTATTATAAGTTTCATGCAGTCGTTACATCTTTTGGTTTTGAACCGAATATTGCTGATGACTGTATATACCATAAGTTCAGTGGGAGTAAGTATATTTTTCTGGTTTTATATGTCGATGACATACTGCTTGCCTGTAACGATATAGCATTATTACTTGAAACTAAGAAATTTCTTTCAAAGAAATTTGAAATGAAAGATCTTGGTGAAGCTTCTTTTGTATTAGGAATTCAGATTCTACGAGATCGCTCCAAAGGCGTTCTCGGTCTGTCACAAAAGGGCTATATCGATAAGGTTCTGAAAAGATTTGGCATGCAGGATTGTAAACTAGGCAACACCCTTGTTGCTAAGGGAGACAAGTTTAGTCTCAAACAGTGCCCAAACAATACTTATGAAATTTCGGAAATGCAGAAGACACCTTATGCTTCGGCGGTAGGTAGTCTGATGTATGCTCAGGTATGTACACGACCTGATATAGCATACATTATTGGGATGTTAGGCAGAAATCTAAGCAATCCGGGAATGGACCATTGGAAGGCAGCCAAACGGGTCATGAGGTACTTACAGAGAACAAAGGATTACATGCTTACATACCGGAAATCGGACCAGCTTGAGATCATTGGGTATACCGATTCCGATTTTGCTGGATGTCAGGATAGTTTGAAGTCCACTTCAGGCTATATTTACATGCTTGCGGGCGGTGCTATCTCTTGGAGAAGCATCAAGCAAACTCTTACAGCCACTTCCACCATGGAAGCGGAGTTTATGGCATGTTATGAAGCATCCAATGAGGCATTATGGCTGCAGAATTTTGTTGGTGGATTGCGAATTGTTGATAGCATCAAAAAGCCTCTTAGGCTATTATGCGATAACAGATCGGCAGTCCTTTATGCTAATAACAACAGTAGTTTGACGAAAGCAAAACATATGGACGTCAAATTTCGGGTTGTTAAAGAAAGAGTACAAAATGGACAATTGTGCATTGAGTACATTAGTACAAACTCCATGCTTGCGGATCCGCTAACTAAGGGATTGACACCAAAAGTATTTCATGAGCATATTACTTGTATGGGTGTCAAATCAGATAAGGATTATGTATTTTAGTGGGAGTTTTGTATTGTACATTTATGTATTGTTCATTATATTCAGAAATTTAGTTATATCTGCAGATATTCAGTTTTTAAAGTTTTTGTACTCTTACAGTTTATGATTGATCCCAATAAAGAGAACCAGTTGGAAATAGACATTCTATTGACCACACTTTATGTTATTTCCATGCTACATACCTACACTTGATCCATGTCGTTGGTTATATTGATATACGTGATCTATGATTGGTTCTAGTTACGAATGAGTAACGACGAGCACTTAGTTCCTATGTTGGTATGATTGATGGACCGGATTGTTCATGATAATTTTATTGTGATAGCAATTTTGCGCACCTAAGGTTATTTTGTAACATATAATGCTAAGGTTTGTACATATGTTTGTGTATCTCGTCCAAGTGGGAGATTGTAAGATATATGGACTTATATCTACATACATATGAACAATATATGGATAAATTATATGTTATGTGCTATCTTTGGTTTGGCCTAATTTTGTGGTCTTATGGACATTAAGTTAAGGGGGCCAATGTGTTGTCATATAAAGTGGAGGACTAATGTGTAGATACCCAAAAGGGTAACCTTAGTTTATGATGGGCTAACTAAGGTTACATATATGTAACCATGGTTACATGCTTGTGACTCTTGAGTTATGTAACTCTTGTAACTCTTGTGACTCTTGGGTTATGTAACTCTTGTGTTATAAAGTGGGGGTTATGGTTCCCACATTAGTGCAAGACAAGACTCTTCTTCCTCCCACTGAATCAAGAGCCAAAATACTCCATTGTTGTCTTGCAAATAGTGTGGAAAACCATATACCTATTTGATCATTGTCACAACATTATTATTGTGAATAATTCACATATTGTTTAAGGTTTGTTTCTTGCATACTTGTGGATACATATACAACTTCAAGACATTCTTGAAGGAAGGTAAGGAGCAAACTTCATAGAGACATAAGGACAATCATCAAAAGGAGGTTCAACAATTTCCACATATGGATTCAGGTTAGCTTCCGCTCATGTAGTTTAATTCCGGATTATTCAATATGAAGGTTGTTATATTTAGTTGGAATCATAATCCTAACACCTTTCTCTATTACTTCATCCTATTTGTTTACTATTAATTAATAACATTCTTCTTTTTCCTATTTTTGTTAGTTACTAATTTGAGACAAGAGGGGCTGTTCCGATGGTAAGGAAACCCCACTTCCAACCTAGAAGTTGTGAGTTCGAGTCTCCCCAAGAGCAAGGTGGAAGTTCTTGGAGGGAAAGATGCCGGGGGTCTATTTGGAAACAGTCTCTCTACCCAAGAGCAAGGTAGAATTTTTACAAGTAAAATTATTTTAAAGCTCAAAATTCATTGCCTTTAGGCTTTAGCCCTTTACATTTATCCCAAAGAGAGAGAGACTTGATACAATTCAATTCACTTTAGGTGTGTAAAGATTACGGTTGGAAAAAAGATTTTTAATGTGTAAAATATTTCCCGCAGAATTGGACTCTATACTATACACTGATCTACATCTGCCGCCAAATATAATAATATAGGATATTTATATTTAACGAAAATAGATACTGGATATCATATCAATACATGCTTAGAAAATTATAATATAATTAACTCAAGAGCATTAAAAATATTTCATCCAATTAAACTTCTAAGCATATGTTGAGTCTCATAAAACCTACTAGTATAATAAAATAAAGCAAATTAACATGCAGAAATTTTTTTAGACATAATATTAATCGTTCGTCTTAATTAAATTTTTAGCAGTGAATGATTATCACAACATTAATCAAAGAAATAAAGATTTTTTTTTTGAAAAATACAGCATTATCATGTACTAAAAGATTTCTTAGTTATATGTTAATCTTGATAATAACATTATCAAATACCAACAGAATGATGATAACTTTAAAATACAGGATATAAATCTATCAAAGTTTGTAATTTTTACTATCGCTTATCCAATTATTATCATCTATATAAATTCCTCTAAAATCAAAATCTTTTCATCAACTTGAAAAAACACAAAAACCGACTAAGAAAAATGGCAAAGTTTAGCTTTTGTTATGAATCTCCTATTTAAGGTGAATGTCTATAATTAGAGAGATTCTAAAGTTCTATTCTTGGTAGCTAAATCATTCCCCTCCCTATAAATAAAGGGGTCTTCTACCATTGTAATACATCCCTAACAATCTCTAAGTATCAATGAGAATACTCCTCTCTCTCTATTCTCTCTATTGCTCTTGTTCTTGCATTATTGTTCTTGTCTTTATATTATTTCATAACACGTTTCTTCATTTCTCCACCATTTTAATTTTTTCCTTTCTCATTTCAAGAATTTCTGCTAGAAATACTGCATGCAATTCTTCAATTACAGCCCTCAATGATCTCACGTATAACCAAAACCGACGTGTTTGTGATACTCGAGGTTTGCAAAGTTGGGTTTGGACATGAATGATTTCGCGTACTGCGACAAGTCCCTTCCCTACGCCGTTAGGGTTAAGGATTTGATTGACAGAATGACGTTGTCTGAAAAAGCGCGACAAATAGGAGATACTGCTTTTGGAGTTGCTAGGATTGGTCTTCCTAAATATGAATGGTGGTCTGAGGCATTACATGTTGTTTCTAATGTTGGACAATATTATAGTTTAGCTTCGTTTTTTGACAAAGTTGTTCCTGGGGCTACAAGTTTTCCTACTGTTATTACTACTGCCGCATCATTTAATGAGTCATTGTGGAAAAAGATTGGCCAGGTAAATTAATTAAATCATTTTTCCTTTTGGTTTTTTTGAAACATTTATTAAATTTTTATTTATAAAAAACTACATTATGTGTTAACTGTTTAGAAGCAGAAAATTTATGAATTATTACATCGATCACAAGTTAATATACAATAATTATATACTAGATTGACCATATTGTTATGAAATAATATAAGAACAAGAACAATAATACAAGAACAATATAGAGAGAAGTAGAGAGAGGAGTATTCTTATTGATACTTTTGGATGATTTACAATGGGAGAGAACCCCTTTATTTATAGGGAGGTGGTGGCTTAGCCACCAAGTAGTAAACCCTAGAATCTCTCTAAATATAGACATTCACCTTAAATAGAGTTCTATTTATAACACTCCCCCTTGAATGTCTATTCAATAATGTGCCTCGTTAAAACCTTAACTAAAACAAAACCCAATGGGAAAAAATTAAAGAAAAGGAAAAGAGTACACATGTTTGAATATGCGCCTATTGGTTGCCTCGTTAAAAACCTTGCAAGGAAAATCCAGTGGGACAAAACCTTGTAAGGGAAAAAGAGTGCAACGCGCATTAACTCCCCCTGAAAAAGCATCAATTCATATCCTTGAGCATTTGCATTCCAATCTTGTGCACCATCTTCAAAACGATCTTTTGTAGAGATTTGATAAATAAATCAGCCATATTGATTTGGATAAATATTCCGCACCTTGAAATTATCATTCTTGATAGATATGAACATCTTCATATAATGTCGTGGAATGACTCTTCAATATCTCCATAGAGGTATTCCCGATGCCATCATGCTTATAGTTATAGCAAGATACATATGTACACAAGTTGCACTTAGGATGTGGTACTTTAGGACCAAGAATTGTATATGCTTCAAGAAACTTCAATCTTTCATGGATTGACATATAAGTTAAGTCATATAAGCCATATAATAGACTTTAGATGCATATCAAGTTTTCATGTCATGCTAAACAAATAAGATACCGAAAACTGATTACACATACCATTGACTTTATACTTTCAAGTATTTGAACTACATGTCTTTCATATGGAATCAATTCTGCTTGAATTGTATCTCTTCCATTTATGATCACTTTGATCATTTGCTCATCTTCTTTATTAAGAAGTTATTTTGAAACCGATTTGTTTATACGCTTTAAACGTATCAAAAACTTTGTCCTTCTGGGACTTAATATGAGCATTTGCAGTGAGAATATAGTTACTTTCTTTGGGTCAGCAAATGCGTATAGCATGCTTTGCAATATTTTGCAATTGAATTATCCTTTTATGAACTTCAGGTTCATATTATGATATTCGACGATCTATATATACAAATGATAATTCATCCCATGTAACCTTTTCTCAAGTGTTTATCATGTCTCCCCCTCATGTTAGAAAAGCTAACTTGTTTCCTCAACTTTGAGAGTCCATCTTTGTGCATTATGGTGTTAATGAAAATATACACCGCACATCAATAATAATAAGATGAAATTATTTGGTTTCTGACCCTGAACCACTTGTGAGGGGAGAATATAATATACTCTCGTATACAACATATATCAAACTGATATATATAACTTTGTTCTCATAAGAAACAGTTTAGCTATTAAGTGGAGGCACTCAATAATTATCTTGCTAAACCAATTATGATATAAACCAACTTATCAAGATGAACTATCTTGAATAGAAAATCTGAAAATTATGCTCGAAGTTATATTACTGAGCAATTTACCTCGCAAGCACCGACCAGGCTGCGGGTTAATAACAATCGCACATGTAACCATATCATAGATGCATCATATGTGGTATACATGGCAGGTGAATGGGCCCATATTCACCTTTGATATTTACAGAATTTATGGGATTCAACCCGAACTCTTTAGTTGGTCAATCAATTAATGAGAACAAGTAATATAAGAGAATTCGTAAAGAACTTTCTAGTTCTTTAATATTTACCCATGTGAATTCTCTATTACTGCACATCATACTTAAAATGAGATGGCTAACCCGAATGTCAACTGAATAAATTATTAATATTGATAAACTTCAAATTTACACCATGACGTGTGCAATTATCAATAAACTTCAAGTTTATTATGGTATGGGTTTTTATACCAATAAATATCCACTTTATTGTGGCATTCTTTTGTTTGTGTAGTACAAACTGGAGAATAAAGCGGTAGCTTTTCATATATAAATTATCCCGCTACAAGTTGTAGTAATAGAAGATATCAAATCTTTCCTTTATTTATAGTCTCAATATAATCAATCGCTTTCGCATATACTTTGGAAACTGAATAAGTTTCTTTGAGACTTACTACCACACAATACCTTATTGGTAATCAATTGCGTTTCTCCAACATAGTAATAATATTGGCTCTTCTAGAGCTCTCAACTAATTTTGTACTACCACAGATTCATCAACATCCATGTGGTGAATATCTCTTTTAAAGAGAAAGTTATACCATTATGGTCATGGTCAAAATTATATGCAAGATATGTTTCTTGCATTATCGTTGTCCTTTAATAGTCATATTTCCAAAATATTTTGGCGTACAATAGGTACGTGACCAACGATCATTCATGCCATAACAAATGACATTATTTTCATATATCATCTCAAACCTCCTTCTAGGGGTGAGTGTGGTATATTCAATACCAATACATCTGGCATTCGATTTGTTGTTCTTTGCAAATGGATAATATTTTGCACCTCTTTTTCACAAATAGAGGTATGTGGATCAAGATGAGATAATGATGCATTTTTCCACAAAATTTCCCGTTTGGTTTCACCAACTTCTCCCCCTAATTTTGGGAAAAGTGTCTCATCGAATTGACAGTCTGCAAATCGTGCAGTGAACAAATCCCCTGTCAATGTTTCGAGGTAGCGAATAATGGAGGGCGATTCAAACTCAATATATATTCCTAACCTTCTTTGCAAAACCCATTTTGGTGCAATATGGCAGTGCTACAGGCACATATATTGCACATCCACAAATTCTTAAGTGGGATATATTAGGTTCATGACCCAAAACTAATTGCAACGGGGAATATTTGTGATAATTCGTCAGTCAGAGACGAACTAGCATTGCTGCATGCAAAATGGCGTGACCCCAAACCGAAGTGGGTAGCCTCGTTTTCATGAGTAAATGAGGTATTCAAGATTATACTCATGTATTGTCTCAATCTGATATCCATTTTGAATGATATCTTTAAAACTCAACAAGTTCCTTTTAGACTTGGAGGAGAACATTGCATTCTCTAAAATGTTGTTCCTTTAGGCAGAGTTATAGTTGCTCTTCCGGAGCCTTTAATCAATTTATTACTACCAGAAATTGTAGTAACATCTGCCTTACACATACTTAGATGAGAGTATTATCTCTTCTCTTTGAATATCGTATGTGTGGTACATGAATCAATTAATCAAAAGAGATATACGTATATGAGAATAAACAAATTTAATCCGTTGGTTTCACATTTAAACAATATTTTCAAAATCTGTTGAGGTTAGTTGACTAACTAAATCAGATAGTCGATTATATGTTTTCCATAATCGATTACTTTGCAGTTTGAAAATTTCAGTTTAAGCACTGTCTCAATGTAATCGATTGTTAAACATACATAATTGATTATTTGCTATTTTGAAAACTTCACTGTCTTAATATAATCGATTGTTAAACATACATAATCGATTATTTGCTATTTTGAAAAACTTCAGACCATACTGTCTTAATATAATCGATTGTTAGACATACATAATCGATTATTTTGCAGTTTTAATGCGAAATATTATATAATCGACTAACTGTTAGGTTAGTCGATTAACTCTACTGAAAAATAAAAATATCTTTGAAACTTAAGCATATTGAAACATTCTAAAGAACTAACACTAACATTATATCATAAGCTAACTAATACGAGCTGATACTAATGACTATTAGTTTATTCACTAACTAATACAAATAAGTAAAATAAAATCAAACAATTCCATCACAGATCCATCACCAATTAAGTGGTCTATTTTCCCCTCAGGGTGCTCAAAGAAGTCTGCCACATCCAAGTGGGTGATGTCAAAATTGTCGTCAGAGACAGAATTGGTTTCAGGGCATTTACCTTTTAGAGATGCTTGATAAAGCTCAACCAAATGTCTTGGTACACGGCAAATTTTCGCCCAGTGCCCTTTTCCACCGCAACGATAATATATAGTTTATGAACTATTTCCTTTTGGATTCTCATCGTATCGTGCTTGTGGCAGAGTGATCAACTTCAGGTTGTCATATTTCTCCTTTAAACCATTCCACAAGATAGGTGGATCTTTGACTGTGATATATTCAATTTTCAAACCTTCATCAAGGTGATGGCGCAAGAAAATCAAGGCCTTAGCATAGTCTTGGGTGGATGCATTATTTCTGTCTTTAATGGTGTCTCCAAGACCCATTGCATCCAAATGGATTTCAGCATCCAACACCCATGTCATATAGTTCTTGCCCGAAATTTCAAGGGCAACGAACTTTCTTTTCATAATGTCAGACATAAAACAAAATTACATCAAGAGCGTGTCCATACTTACGGGTTTTATTACAATTATCACATTCACTTCAGGGAATGGATTATAATCATCTCATATACAATCTCATGTCAAATATTACTTTCATAAAGTGAAAGATTATTTTGAGAATCTTTATTATTCTCATTATCACAATGATGACGATTATAATTCCGTCTATTACCACGTCCACATTCATTGATACCTTCATGGTAATAATTTTGTCTTCTTTCAGACTTATCACATACTGCTACCACATTCTCTAAAGGGAATGGAGCGAATTCAATTGGACGGATTTTGTCTTCTTTCAGACTTATCACATACTGCTGCCACATTCTCTAAAGGGAATAGAGCAAATTCAATTGGACGGATTTTTTTTTTAATTCTTTGCCCACAATCATATATGAATTTAATCATGGCAAGACATAGAAATTTTACCACTTTACGTGTTTATAATTCCTTACAAACTCCATTAGAGTTATAATCAAACTTTGTTGTCTATGTTTGTATATGAAATCAAATCGTAGAATTTCAAAAATTTGAAAGGGAAAAGTAAATTACTTACCTTTAAGGTATACCAATAAATGTTGTGATATCAAATATACCTCTTGAGTTTCCATCCCGTTGCATTATTTTATGATGATACCATCTCTTCTATTTTTTCGTATAGAAATTAGAAAAGGGCGGCGATTGATTTGAGAGAGCAGAGTCGGCTATGAAGCAAAACCATTCCGCTAACAAAGCTCAAATCTCCTTTAGAAGAATTCGACCAGCAACCTGTGCACAAGAATCAGTCTTCTCTTCTTTTCCTTTCCCCATGTCTCTTTTTGATTAGCAGGCCGTAGTTAGAAACTTGAAAAATATACTAAGAATAAAAACCCTACACAAACAAAAGTTAAAACAATCAAAAATTTCAATTGGTTAGAGACTCGTGCTGATAACGTGTTATGAAATAATATAAGAACAAGAACAATAATACAAGAACAATATAGAGAGAAGTAGAGAGAGGAGTATTCTTATTGATACTTTTGGATGATTTACAACGGGAGAGACCCCTTTATTTATAGGGAGGTGGTGGCTTAGCCACCAAGTAGTAAACCCTAGAATCTCTCTAAATATAGACATTCACCTTAAATAGAGTTTTATTTATAACATATATATATATATATATATATATATATATATATATATATATGTGTGTGTGTGTGTGTGTGTGTGTGTGTGTGTGTGTGTGTGTGTGAGTGGGTGCATATATATAACGCTTTGAACAAATATTACTAAATTTACGTGAACCCATAGATTATAACAGATCCACCCCCGGCTGATCCTACGAACTTGATTTAGTGCATGCCTTAAATAGTACTCATTTTTAATTAGTTTGTTAAAATTCATGTTCTCTGTTATGAAATAGAAGATTCTTACACTTCTATTTAAGGTGAATGTCTTTAATGTACTTAATTAGAGAGATTTTAGAGTCCTATTATTGGTAGCAAGATCTTCCTCCTCCCTATAAATAGAGGTGCTCTCTACCATTGTAATTCACCCCTCTCAACTCAATAAGAAGAACTCTCTCTACTCTTCTCTCTATTGCTATTGCTCTTGCATAATTGTTCTTGTCTTTACTTTAGTTTATAACACGTTATCAGCACGAGACTCTACCGTCTCAAGTACCATTCTCGAAAATCCAAGGTATTTTCCCTCTTCCTAATTTAATTTTCGAGTATGTCTGACATTATGAAAAGAAAGTTCGTTGCCCTTGAAATTTCGGGCAAGAACTATATGACATGGGTGTTGGATGCTGAAATCCACCTAGATGCTATGGGTCTCGGAGACACCCTCAAAGATAAAGAAAAAGCATCCACCCAAGATTGTGCGAAGGCCTTGATTTTCTTGCGCCACCACCTTGACGAAGGTTTGAAGATTGAATATCTCACCGTTAAGGATCCACTCGTTTTGTGGAACAGCTTAAAGGAGAGATATGACAACCTGAAGTTGGTCACTCTGCCACAAGCACGATATGATTGGGCCCATCTGAGGCTACAGGACTTTAAGTCCGTTTCTGAATATAATTCTGCTATGTTCAGAATTACTTCTAAACTGAAGCTATGTGGAGATAACATCTCCGATTACGATATGCTTGAGAAAACGTTTACAACGTTTCATGCCTCCAATATGGTACTGCAGCAACAGTACCGAGAGAAAGGCTTTACGAAGTACTCTGAACTAATTTCTCTCTTACTAGTGGCTGAGCGAAATAATGATCTGCTCATGAGAAATCACGAAAATAGACCAACTGGGTCTACACCACTGCCTGAAGCAGATATGGTGCACTCGCATTATGCCAAACATAAAAGGGACCATGATCACGGTCATAAACGGGGTCAAAGCCAAGGACGTGGACAAGGAAGAAATTCCAAAGAAGTCCGTCACCCCCCAAAGAGAGATAACCACCGAAAGCAGAAACGGGGTCCAGAAGATCCTAAGGCAAATAGTTCAGAAACTATATGTTATCGTTGCGGTGGAAATGGGCACTGGTCTCGGACTTGCCGTATACCAAGACACTTGGTTGACCTTTATCAAGCATCTCGAAAGAGAAAAGGCCCTGAAACAAATTTTGTCTATGACGACAATGAGGATATCACCCACCTGGATGTGGCAGACTTCTTTGAGCAACCCGAGGGAAAGATAGACCACCTAATCGGTGATGGAACCATGATGAAAGAAGATGGAGCTGTTTGATTCTACTTGTATTAGTCAATGAATAAATTAATAGTCATTAGCATTAGCTCGTATTAGTTAATTCATGATATGATGTTAGTATTAGCCCTTTAGAATGTTTCAATATGCTCAAATATTTTTATTGTACAGTAGAGGTAATCGACTAACCTAAAAACTAGTCGATCGTCTAATATTTAGCAATAAAACGAACTTTTTTCCGCTAGGCTAGATATTCGAATATCAGAGTCTGATATTCGAATATCTGGGCCAGATATTCGAATATCAGAATTCCTATATTCGAATATCTGGCAAGATATTAGAATATGTGCTTAAATATTCGAATATCTAATATTTTTCGCATTAAAGTATTATTTTTTCCGCAAGGCATTATATTCGAATATTAGAATACAATATTCGAATATCCTAAATAACTGCTTCCCAAAACGCTGTTTAAACGCGAAACAAAAGAATTGAAGTTGTTTATACTTATATTTATGTATTTTTTTTTTGTATGTCAAACTATGGGAAAGCAAAATGGATATCTCACAAAGCGAACTTGGATCAACATCCAACTGTAAAAGTATTTGCCTAGTTGATTCATGTACTACACATACAATACTCAAAGAAAAGAAGAGTAATTGTGTAAGGCAAACATTACTACAATCTATGGAAGTAGTAAATTGATTGAAAGCTCCGGAAGAGCAATTGTAACTCTGCCCAAAGGCATGACGTTAATCATAGAGAATGCAATGTTCTCCTCCAAGTCTAAAGAAGAACTTGTTGAGTTTTAATGATATCAATCAAAATGTTCTCCTCCAAGTCTAAGAAGAACTTGTTGAGTTTTAAGGATATCATTCAAAATGGATATCAGATTGAGACAATAGATGAGAATAATCTTGAATTCTTCATGAAAACGAGGCTGCCCATTTCGGTTTGGGTTCACGCCATTTTGAATGCAACAATGCTAGTTTGTCGGCTGCCCGCTTCGACTTGGGTTCACGCCATTTTGCATGCAACAATACTAGTTTGTCGGCTGCCCACTTCGGTTTGGGGTCACGCCATTTTGCATGAAACAATGCTAGTTCGTCGTCTGCCCACTTCGGTTTGGGGTCACGCCATGTTGCATGCAGCAATGCTAGTTCGTCTCTGACTGACGAATTGACACAAATATTCCCCATTGCAATTGGTTTTGGGTCATGAACCCAATATATCCCATTTAAGAAGCTTTGGATGCGCAGTATATGTGCCTGTAGCACCGTCATCCCGCACCAAAATGGGTTTGCAAAGGAGGTTAGGAATATATGTTGAGTTTGACGCGTCCTCCATTATTCGCTACCTCGAAACGTTGACAGGAGATTTGTTCACTGCACTATTTGCAGACTGTCAATTTGATGAGACACTTTTCCCAAAATTAGGGGGAGAAGTCGGTGAAACCAAATGGGAAATTTTGTGGAAAAATGTATCATTATCTCATCTTGATCCACATACCTCTATTTGAAAGAAAGAGGTACAAAAGACTATCCATTTGCAAAGAATAGCAAATCAAATGCCTGACGCATTTACGGACTTGAAGAGGATAACGAAATCCCACATTCACGCGGAAAATGTTCCGATCCGTATTGAAGTCCCTATTGGACAAATATCTGGTGTCATATCCAATGAGTCAAATGCACGCCAGAAGCGTGGCAGACCATTAGGTTCCAAAGATCGAAATCCTAGAAAGAGGAAAAAGAACGATCTAAATGACACTATGAAAGAATCACATGAGGACGCTCATGATTTGATTAATTCCGAGATTCACGAAGAATCTATTGAGCCTGAGACTCTTGAAAATACGGAATGCAAGAATGTGAGGATCTCGAACCTCAGTCTGTGGTAGTACAAAATTAATTGAGAGCTCTCGAAGAGCCAATTATTACTATGTTGGAGAAACACAATTGAGTATTGTGCTGTAGTAAGTCTCAAAGAAACTTATTCAGTTTCCAAAGTACACGCGAAAGCGATTGATTATATTGAGACTATAAATAAAGGAAGGCTTTGATTCTCCTATTACTACAACTTGTAGCGGGGTAATTTGTATATGAAAAGCTACCCGCTTTGTTCTCCAGTTTGTACTACACAAACGAAAAAATGCCACAATAAAGTGGATATCTATTGGTATAAAACCCATGTCATAATAAACCCGAAGTTTATTGATAAGTGCACATGTCATGGTGTAAATATGAAGTTTACCAATATTGATAATTTATTCAGTTGACATTCGTGTTAGCCATCTCATTTGAAGTATGATGTGCAAATTCACATAGGTGAATATCAAAGAACTAGAAGTTCTTGTTCTCAGTAATGAACTGACCAACTAAAGAGTTCGGGTTGAAGCCCCTAAATTCTGGAAATATCAAAGGTGAATATGGGCCATTCACCCGCCATGTATACCACATATGATGCATCTATGGAATGGTTACATGCGCAATTGTTATTAACCCGCAGCCTGGCCGTGCTTGCGAGGTAAATCGCTCAGTAATCTAACTTCGAGCATAGTTTCCAGATTCTCTACTCAAGACAGTTCATCTTGATAAGTTGGTTTATATCAAAGTTGGTTTAGCAAGATAATTATTGAGTGCTTCCACTTAATAGCTAAAATGTTCCTTATGAGAACGAAGTTGTATATATCAGTTTGATATAAGTTGTATACAAAAGTATATTCTCCCCTCAAAAGTGGTTCAGGGTCAGGAACCAAAATAATTTCATCTTATATTAAGGTGCTGTGTATATTGACATAATGCACAAAGATGATTTCCCAAAGTTGAGGAAACAAGTTAGCTTTACTAACATGAGGGGGAGACATGATAAACACTTGAGAAAAGGTTACATGGGATGAATTATCATTTGTATATGTATATCCCCGAATATCATGATATGAACCTGAAGTTCATAAAAGGGATAATTCAATTGCAACATATTGCAAAGCATGCTATACGCATTTGCTGACCCAAAGAAAGTAACTAAATGGAAGAGATACAATTCAAGAAGAATTGATTCCATATGAAAGACATGTAGTTTTGAACCTATAGTTCAAATGCTTGAAAGATAAAAGTCAAAGGTATGTATAGTCAGTTTTCGATATCTTATTTGTTTAGTATCACTAATGAAAGATTGATATGCAGCTAAAGTCTATTATGTGACTTACATGACTTAACTTGAAAGATTTAAGTTGCTTGAAGCATATGCAATTCTTGGTCCTGAAGTACCGCATCCTAAGTACAATTTGTGTACATATGAATCTTGCCATAACTATAAGCATGATGGATTTGAGAATGCATCTATGGAGATATTGAAGAGCTATTCCACGACATTATATGAAGATGTTTATATCTATCAAGAATGATGATTTCAAGGTGCGGAATATTTATTCAAGTCAATATGGTTGATTTATTCATCAAGCATCTATCAAAGATCGTTTTGAAGATGATGCACAAGATTGGAATGCAAATGCTCAAGGATATAAATCGATGTACTCATTAGGGGGAGTCAATGCACGTTGCACTCTTTTTCCCTTACAAGGTTTTGTCCCACTGGGTTTTCCTTGCAAGGTTTTTAACGAGGCAACCAATAGGCGCATATTCAAACATGTGTACTCTTTTTCCTTACTTTAATTTTTCCCATTGGGTTTTGGTTTTAAGGTTTTATGAGGCACATCATTGAATAGACATTCAAGGGGGAGTGTTATGAAATAGAAGATTCTTACACTTCTATTTAAGGTGAATGTCTTTAATGTACTTAATTAGAGAGATTTTAGAGTCCTATTATTGGTAGCAAGATCTTCCTCCTCCCTATAAATAGAGGTGCTCTCTACCATTGTAATTCACCCCTCTCAACTCAATAAGAAGAACTCTCTCTACTCTTCTCTCTATTGCTATTGCTCTTGCATAATTGTTCTTGTCTTTACTTTAGTTTATAACATTCTCTAATTTATTTATTTTATTTAGTAAAACAATGGTCAAAATATTTGTCACTTTATAATGCCAAGAAGCCATTAATTATGTTTTTTTTTCAATTGTACAATTTATTCAAATATCTTATAATTAATGTTATTAGTGATTTTCTTACAGTGTGTGCCAATACATTAAAATATAAATAAAAAGAATTGGAGGGAGTACTTTCATCGATATATATTTACCATTATTTTCTAAAAAAATTGTGTATTAAGTTTTATTGATTGCATCAGTCGTGCAACTAGCCACCGATACTTAATTACATCGGGATACATGCTTATATCACATCCTCTTAGATTGCAATACTTTTTGGACTCTATACAAATGCGGAATATATACTTTATGCGCCGGACTGTCAATTTAAAGCTTTTTTGATGATGTATAGCAAAAACTTAATTTGCAGGCAGTTTCAACAGAAGCAAGGGCCATGTTTAACCTAGGACATGCTGGTCTAACATTTTGGAGTCCAAATGTTAATGTAGTAAGAGATCCTACACGGGGAAGAGTTTTAAAAACACCTGGAGAAGATCCTTTTGTTGTTGGAAAATATGCCTCTAATTATGTTAGAGGTTTACAAGATGTTGAGGGCATGGAAAATGCCAAAGACTTGAACTCAGAGACCTTTGAAAGTTGCCACGTGTTGCAAACATTATGCAGCTTATGATGTTGATAATTGGCTTGGCGTTGATCGCTACCATTTCGATTCACGAGTAATTAATCATCTTAGCCTTTAATTTATTAAGGTGTGTTGCACTAAATTTTTGCTATGCGTAAACTGTTGTATTTACTGTTTTTTTCCCCGCAATTTCTTGAAGGTGACAGAGCAAGATATGATGGAAACATTTCTTAAACCCTTTGAAATATGTGTTAAAGAAGGTGATGTTACAAGTGTTATGTGCTCATATAATAGGATTAATGGAATTCCAGCATGTGCTGATCCAAAGCTTATAAATGGCAAAATTAGAGGAGATTGGGATCTTCATGGGTAATAATTAATTAATCAAGTTTGATTTGTTAAAATTAAAAAAAAAAGTGTAATTGTCATAATTTTTTCTTGTTTTGATATTATTTTCAGGTATATAGTTTCAGATTGTGATTCCATAGAAGTTATGCTTCATGGTCACAAATGGTTAGGAGATGAACCTGAAGATGCTGTTGCACAAGGCTAAAAGCAGGTAAATTTAACCACATCTCTTTTACGCGGATTTAAATTGAACTTATTGTTTTCGATATATATATATATATAGACACACACGCATAATAAGACTATATTTATTATGAATTTTAATTTGTGGTTTTAATTGAGCTAATTATATTTTGCTCGAATTAATGTACACATATCAAGTAAAAAAAGAAAAATTTATAAATATAATATGATCACACTTATTTTAAACCTTAATTTTGTAGTTTCAATAGAATTCACTGTCTTTTGGATCAAACTTTGTATACATATGAAAGAAAAATTAAATTTTTTATGTTTAATAAAATCACTCATTTTGAACTTGTCAACTCTAAATCTTAACTTGTTCTTTTTTGACAAAACATGATATATACCAATTGCTTATGTACCTGGAACCGTTTCGGGCCAGTTCCAGCTTCAGAACCGCCAGAACCGGAACCGCCAGACCCAGAACCGCCAGACTCAGAACCGCCAGAACCGGAACCGTCAGAACCGGAATGTCAGACCCAAATAAACCAAGAACCGAAACCGGATACAGCCTTAGTTTTCCTGAATAACTTTCCTTTGTTAATGTATCTTTTTTATTTTTCCTTCTAAAACCTCACTTTTTATAAATTTATTTCTTAAAAAAGCTTTTTAGATTTTTTTTGGTTGCAGAATGGTACCATTAAAAATTATCTCTCTTTTCCAAATCAAGAGTTAGTTCAAAAACTACTTTTTAGATTAAAAATGAGTCGAAAAAGAAAAGTATTTTTTTTTCTTTAAAAGAAAAAAATGGTTTTAAGAAATAAATAAAAAATAAATATAGCATAACTCATCTCAGCCGATAAAAAGGGAAAAAATAGAAAAATTATCAGCTATGTTCATTTACAAGTAACTCATTATTAAAATTGGTTAATTCATAAAATATTATTAAAATTGGTTAATTCATAAAATATTATTAAAATTAGCCAATTAGCTATTTGTAGCAAAAAAATGTATATTCATACTGTGTATCATTTGTATATCACATATGTATCATGTTTGTATCAATTGTGTATCACATGTATATTCATATGCATCTGTGTGTGAGATACATGTGTGATATATGTTTGATACATATCGTAGAAGAATTATTTGAACTCATTTTGATACAAAACTAGTTCAAATCACCTCCAATTTTATATATCGATTTCTCTATATGTTTTTAATGAATTTTAATAATACCCATTGAGAATTTTCATTTTTTGCTTAGTTTTTTGCAATATTATAGTGTACTTTTTATATATCATCACCTTATTTGTTATCTCATTCATGAAATTTCCTTTCCGTCTTGCATCTAATTTTAATAATCACGCTTAAAATTATGGAAGGTAATTTTTGTATGTCGTTCTTTGAGAAAAAGAATCTTATTTGTTTGGTTTTTAAATTTTTATATGTGTTTGCCTAATTTTAATAAATCTTTGACTAATAACTAAAGTTGAGCAAGTTAAGACTTATTTAGGATATTGGTGTAAGTTTACCAACAAAATACCTCAGCTCAGCCCGAAAGTGAAATGGATTCTGACCCGATTCGCTAACTGATACTACAAATGTGACACCTATTCCCTCCTCAAAACTCATTTGAATTACAAATCCCTTCTTCTCCAAATTACTTTGCAAAAATGGCTACCAAAACTCAAATTCAGCCTTCAAAACCCCCAAAACAACCACCAAAAACCCAACAAAAACAGTGGTCGCTCGACGATTTCGAAATCGGGAAACCGCTCGGCAAAGGCAAATTCGGTCGTGTTTACCTTGCTCGCGAAGTTAAGGTAATTTGAAATCATTATTATCTATATACTTAAATTTACACATATATGAAAATAGGGAAATTTTAGACTCTGAAATAGTGATAGATTCTGATTTTGAAAGATCCTTATCATATTTGATTAAGCACATTTAATCTTCAATTAATCAGGATGTTTACATTTGATCATTGTGAATCTTCACTAAACTTGAAGGAATTATTAATTAATTCACCGTCTAATTATCCATTTCTTATGTTAAGTTTGTATTACTACTTTTTATGTGTGAGCTTGCCCACATTGTCGGTCCCAAGCCCGGCCAAAGGAGGAGGGTTGCCGTAGGTTGGAAGCTAGCTTAAAACTTGCCAATTTATGATGAATCCTCATAATATAGTGAGGGTGACACAGTTGTTTGGGACTCAGTAGTAGCAGTAGTATGTTCTAAAAATAATCCAAGTGTAACATATTTGTTGTATAAAAGGACCAACGACATACTGCATTTTAATTAATTCACAGTTAAATGTGCGTAGTTAAAAATCACAAGGACCAAAATATTGATGAATAATTTGATTTGATGGGAATATATATGTACATCAAATGCTTCTCTAGTTCTAATATTAGTAAATAAGGCCTTGTGAAATTATTTCTTGAATACTTACTTTGTATTGCACCTTTTATTGCCATATGTACATTATACTATTCATAAGAAAAAAAGAAGTGGGTTTTGATGTTCTCGAATTTTGTGGCACATGGCCGGAGCAGAGTGGGTTTATAGTTGCATTAAAGGTGATATTCAAGGAGCAAATAGAGAAATACAGGCTGCACCACCAGCTGAAGAGGGAAATGGAGATTCAAACGAGTCTTCGACACCCGAATGTACTGAGGCTATATGGCTGGTTCCATGATGATGAGCGGATTTTCTTGATTTTGGAGTATGCCCACGGCGGTGAGCTCTACAGGGAGCTTAGGAAGACTGGTCGCCTTTCTGAGAAACAAGCCGCCACGGTATGTCATATCATACTCCCCCCCCCCCTCACACACACAAAAAAAAGAACGAAAACCATACAAAAAGAAAATAAAAATAAATTTGGAAATAAAAGCACACATTTCATTGCAGGCTTATGATTTATTTTTATACTTTATTTAATTTGTCATAAACATATATTCATAACCTCCGCTTAGCAAAACATTGGATATAGGCGATACATAGTAGTTGAGAATATGTTTTAGACGTTAGCACTTTTACTGTAGGTCCTATGCTTTTTACGAGTGGTTTAGTTTTTCAAAGATTTATACATTTAGGACATATGCGGAACTTCTAATACTACTTTCCATTTGTATTTGCATAATATTGTTGGCATGAGATGAGTTTAGATGCAGAAAAGTGGCTAGTGAGGAGTCATATAGCTGACCCCAACTTGTTCGGGACTGAAGCTTAAGTGTTGTATATATTTATAACCTCTAGTGTTAGAGACCTCCAGATTATTGAGTATTGGAATGAGACAGGTCCAAATGGAGCGAAATGGATTGCGAGGATTCATGTTGCCGACTCAACTGGCTAGGGATTGAAAATGAGGCATAGTTTCTTTGTTTAATTGTGAGCTATATACTGTGTTAATAAGAACTAATTCTTTCTCCCCGTACCCAAACAAAGAGGATAGAGATTCAATGTTTTCTTTATCTGTTTCCTGCCATGTAAGGTACGATCTTATAGTAGTTCCTTGAAAGATGTTCGCAGTTTTGGGATGAATTTGTACCAGTTTCTGTTTTCTGTTTCATGGTGCATTGCTTGTGCTATTTCCTCTGTGGTTAATATTGAATAATGAATTAATAATATTTTCTTGTGTTTTGAGACTCCAGCATTTATCTGAAGATCCTTTATATAATTGTTGAACGCATTGTTATATTTCTGCAGAGAACATTATTGTTAGTTTTCATCTTCTTTCTTGTTGCTTTAGGTTATTCTTTGACTTTTGATACTTTGGTTGGTTCTGGTGTAGTATATTGCAAGTCTTACACAAGCGTTGGCGTATTGTCATGAAAAGCATGTCATTCACAGGGACATAAAGCCAGAAAACCTGTTACTTGATCATGAGGTAATATTTTGATAACTGATGGTCTTCCTTTGCCATGGGTGCCAAGTTTTGTGAACACCATTTCCTATAACAAGAAAAAAGAAAATGTTACATATAGCTAATTTGAAAGTTATATTAGTGTTCTTACTGGAGAAAACAGTATGAGCAATCCACCTTTTCATTTGTCAACAGTGAAATACAAATCAATTTTAGGAGCAAATACAGATCAACTTTAAATTCATATTTTTGTTTAGAGACAACAGTGGGATACAAGGAAGTTCTCCCTCTTGTTGATGGCCAAAATTCTTTTCTAACAGAGCTAAAAATGCTTTCAGTCGCTCAATTCTAAAGCTGGAGATTGGCATGCAAATACCTTACTTTTATTTGTTGATTTGTTTCTTCCAACTGTGGTTAACAAAATAATAAGACACTCTGAACTTTTCCTATTGTTGAGACCCTAAACACTTTGCTACAGATGCATATACAATCACAGATTAGAATATAATTCGATATGCTCTCTATAGCTGAAGTTCGGCATCTAGAAAATGTATAGCCTTCATCGTGTTTCTTGCATTAACATGTACTGTACTAAGCTTTCAAATTACATGAATTTTTGGTTTGAATTAATTACAAGAGAAGTCTTTTCCTTTTTCTCAAATTGGTTAGTCCTTCCAATTTTCTTGTTGGGTCATTTTTCTTTCTTCCCTTCATGAGCCAAGGGCTCCTGATATTATTGGGGAAAAGATGTCCCATTTTGAAATTCGAAGTTAACCATGCAAGCGATCTTTATTTCTATCTGAAACCTTCATAGGTGATCAGTCGTTCCTGTATGAATTGCCATCTTTGTCTCTGTTATAGTCTCAGAGGTTGATTGTTTCACTGCTGTCAGACATCCTCTGAGGTTTCTTAGAGACCTTCATAGGTCCCTGACATCGAGAGACCATTGATCTAACCAGATAATAGGTACTATCCTTCATCTCTGTCTTTCCTGTAAAATTCAGTCAGCTTATGTCTTTGATGGAAAGCTAAAAGCAGTAGAGCTTCGTAGAGTGTTGGTACTTCAGTTTTGGTGCAAACCTTCACCCTGTAGTTGCCTAGTCGTCTTTTATTCCTGCTCCCTGATCAAATCAGCTTCCAGAACAAGCCTACAGAAGCTCTTCTTCTGTTCAGTCTTGTTTCCCATATGCCATGGCCTATCTTTTTGTGATTTTATATATATATATATATATATAAAATGTGTTACCTGTTTACCGTTATATAATGATTCTTTTCGTTGTACGTCATGTCTCTGTATTACTAGGCTCAAGTAAAGTAGTGATCACTGACTATTTACTACTATGATTTTTAGCTATAGTTGTGAATGTGTGAAGTTCAGTTTTACATGTGATCGTCAGAATGATGATCACTGGAGCTTGCACCACCTTTAACTTTGCTCCATCTATCTAGTATTTTTTGACATATTTTAGCCCGTTAAAAACATAAAAATAAAATGTCTAGATGGTAAGTTTGCTATCTTCAAAAGATTGCTAATATATTTAACTAATGTTAAACTTGATGTGATGCCATTGTATCATTTTCAGGTTTTTCATCTAATATATCATCGCATGTTCATTGAACTCTAATATAATTCTAATGTTCTTTTTCCTTTGGAAAGTCAACTACGATAATGACAATGGGGACTAGTGGAGTATGTCTGTAGGTGTTATAATTAAGACTACATATAATGGAGTGCTTAGCTAGCAAGATTATGTATATAATGTAGTGCTTGGGGTCATCCTGCTAACATATTGAAGCGATTTTATGGACATCCCAATTTAAACTGGATTCCGTTGTCCAACAACTGCAGCTAATTCCGACATGGGAAAAATAAACACTGCATAGCAGGAGTAAAGTATTAATTCGATTATCACACGAAATGTAGGGGCGCTTGAAGATTGCAGACTTTGGGTGGTCTGTACAATCTAGAAGCAAGAGACATACAATGTGCGGAACTCTGGACTATCTAGCACCAGAAATGGTGGAGAACAAAGCTCATGATTATGCAGTTGACAATTGGACTCTGGGGGTTCTTTGTTATGAGTTTTTATATGGCGGGCCTCCATTTGAGGCCGAGAGACAGACCGACACATTCAAAAGGTAAAGATCGGCCTGCTTCTATCATCTTTTAATTTTACAGGAATCAAGATGTACTAACTTAAAGTAATATAGAATTATGAAGGTAGACCTCAGCTTTCCCCCAACACCTGAAGTGTCGGTCGATGCTAAGAATCTCATTAGCCAGGTAAATTGATTAGTACTTTCCTATGCGTTCCTGTACTCAAATGATTGTTTACCGTTGCCCTTTGCAGCTTCTTGTGAAGGACTCTTCGAAAAGGCTCTCTCTTCGAAAGATCATGGAGCACCCTTGGATAATTAAGAATATCACTGCTTAGTTAAAGCCCAGTGTAGTGAATGTAGCAGATCCCACAAGGTTATTCACCTTCTGGTGTTTCAACTCTTTTTCGTAGACGTATGAGATCTTGATTTTAATAGTTTGTATCAGATGGAGTGTGAAGATTTGTTGGTGGACATTGATATTGATTCGTAGAAGGGAGCCTTGGAGCAACGGATTCACGGGTTCGAACTAAAGGTCATGGGTTGTAAAGTTGTTCCGTGTGACCTGTAAGTCATGGGTTCAAGCCGTATAATTAGCAATTGATGCTTGAATTAGGAAAAGCTACTTATATCACACCCCTTTTGGATGCGGTGCTTTTCCGGACCTTGCGTGAACACGGAATGTTTTGTACACTTAGTTGTGTATCTTTTGCATATGACATTTCTGGATGTTCTATTATGTCAAATCTCAGTTTATGATCTTCCTTCTCCATTTTTGTGTATTTATTATCATTTATTTCTTTTTATGGAATGCCTAACGATTATGATGCGACTTAAAAGTATTTGATCGAAATTAAAAGAGAAAATGTCACCCCAGTCAATATAATTGGGATGCCCTGAACCTGAAATGTCACCTGGCTCATTCAAAAATTCTAACTTAATTAACTTCTTAAACAACCTAAATCCTTATGTTTAGTTTAAACCCAAGATAGTTTTCTTTCCCAAGCTTAAACCGAAGTAATGGGTACATCAAATTGATAGCCTATCAATTAGAAGAATCAAAGCATGAAATCAAACAATTACTACAGATTGAATATGTAGAAAATTTCCTAAACTAGTAAAACAAAATTTTATTTAGACACCTAAATTGAGGCGATTTGATGTTAATCATCGAACGTATATCAACATGTGCCTATTAGACACGAGACGGTGATATGACACAACATGAGACTCACATATCTTGAGTGCGTGAACTTGTTCAAATTTAAAATAATAAGGATTTTATTAAAAATAATGGTTTACAAGCCTAATTTGTTGGACAATAGGTCACGACTTCATTGGATGCGTCTAAAAGAATTTTTTTGACAAGTGTGAAAGGTTGTTGATCGGCTCCAACCCTATATCACTATAAAATGGCAAAATGATCGATTCAGTTTTTACCCGAAAGGTTGGGATCGATATCCACAAGGAGCTAATATTGGTTGGGAGTTGGATTTCTATCCAATCTAGCTATGCAGTTGTTCTTAATTGTACTTCTAACCATGTTTGATTTTATTTCCATTCTATTTTAATGCTCTAAATGCTGAAAATAATCTAAGTACAATTTTTTTGTAGGGTTTTTCTCAATCGAAAAAAGGCACTAGGGAAGTGACTTACACCTAGGCGAGTATATAATGGAGTCTAGAATTTAAGACAAGCTTGTTATATTTAGGGTCATGATATAACCTTTACACATAATTATTCACTCTAATTTAGATGCGGACTGCGCTCCTCAGTTAGGCTCAAGTAACAGGGTCTCTGAACTTTGGTCGATGCTCTCAGCGGAAATGCCACCGTGGTCGTGTCAGGTATTCCGCGGCCGTGCTTTTTCATCACGATCAGTGGTCTTTGTTGCACCCAAAACATCTTCTCTGAATTTCACTTCCACGGACAGTATAGTTGTGGCCACTTCAACAGTGAACCTTACGCGGCTGCTTTTTTCCTTCGAGGTCAGCGCTTTAGTCACATCTTTGAACTTGTGCAATTTTAACTCCTTCATGAGTTGATTTTGGCTTTCTTGCCTCATTTTGTCCTAACCCTGTAGACATGCACATTAACTCAGATTTCGGAAATACTTTTATCCATTTTGTATCCAAAACTGAGCATAATAGGCTAAAATCCATAGTTGTCAGTTGTATATATGTTTTCAGCCATTAATCCAAATGCTAAACGCAAGAGTTACATAAAAAAGCATGAGGTCAATTTGCAGGTACGGTTGACAACTATATTATTTATTTAGAAAATGGATAACCAATAGATAATTAATAGGTTTAGCTTTTGACAAAATACATAGTTTACCCATCAACCTTTCAGCGAAATCCAGAAATCCCTGTTGTACACCTCTCTTTCACGGAAGACCTTGCACACACTCAACCTTTTAGATTTTGTTGGTTTATTGTCAAAATATTGTGAAAACTATTTATTTGTCAAAGATTTAAAAGTTTTTACAGCAGTATTGAAAGTTTGGCTAAAAAATCTAGAATCCAATATTGTTGAGGTATCGAAAAAAGCTTGAAAATTTAATTGGGTCTTATTGGAAACTTTATGACAAACAACTATGGTGGTAGCAATAATGGTTTTTAAGATAGAAAAGAAAAAAATAATGAAGATGGTTTTAATTTTAATTTCTAATATCTTTTCCTTTTTAAAGTCTACATACTGGGTAGTTGTTGTTGTAAAGTCAATGACACATGTCATGACCTTATTGGGGCGTGACTTTCACGTTATTGAAAAGTTGGTCAAAGTACAAAAGTGATGTATCTTAGACATGCTTTTAAAAGGTTGAGGGTGTAAAAGTTTTCCGTAGAGAGATGTATAACAGGGATTTAGGTGTAATGTTGATGGGTAAACTATGTATATTGCGTTTAACTTTTATATTTGTAAAGTCTCAAATTGGAGGTTCTTCAAGTTTGAGAGACAAATAATTTTGCCAGAAGTGCTCATATTCAAGAAGTCGTGGATAATGTGGTTGCCCATATTATTCGTCGGTTAACCCGTTTTTTATCTGTATTAAATTTAGGTTGGGTTGGATAATTTATCTATATTTTATTACCCATTTTCGACTCATAACTCAACCTGCATGTTTGCCACCCCCACACATAAGTTAATAAATATACTACAAGTTGGTACATGGAGTTAGAAGGAGCGATATGGGTATGTGCAAGGACTGCAAGGTTATTCCGGGAGAGTCCCTTTCGACTCTTTATAGACTCATAGTGATGCATGTCAGTCTCTGGGTGAAGAGGAAGAGGAGGGTGCTCCGGGACAACCGCGAATTAGATGGGGTATTTTGACTAAGGAGAAAGCACAGGAGTTGGAGAGGAGGTTAGCTGAGGATGGAGCTTGGAGAAGTTTTGGGGAAGCGAACGCTATGTGGTCAGAGACGGCGAACTTGGTTAGGAAGGTAGCACGGGATGTGCTAGGGGGTAGCCAAGGGCTATTCAGGCAGACATCAGGGTGACTGGTGGTGTAACGATGTAGTCGAAGGAAAAGTGGAGGTGAAGAAGGCGACGTTTGCTAAGTTGGCAGGGAGGACAAGCGAGGAAGAATGGAGAGCGAACAGGGAGATCTACAAGATGGCGAGGAAAGAAGCAAAGCTGGCGGTTACGGAAGCTAAAAACGCGACTTTTGGTCGCATGTACAAGGAATTAGGGGAGAAAGGCGGAGACAGGAAGTTATTCCGGTTAGCTAAAGCAAGGGAAAAGAAGGCGCGTGATCTTGACCAAGTTAGGTGCATCAAGTACGAGGATGGTAGAGTTCTGATGAGGGAGTCTCAAGTCAAGCAGATGTGACATGCGTAATTTCGAGACTTACTTAACGAGGAGGGGGATCGTAACATAGAGCTAGGGGAGTTGGGGCATTCAGAGCAACATAGAGACCTTTGGTACTACAGGCGCATTAGGGATGAGGAGGTTATGGGGGCTTTGCGTAGGATGAGTAGGGGTCGAGCGACCGGGCCTAACGAGATCCCGGTGGAGTTCTGGAAATGTATGGGTAGGTCAGGAGTGGAGTGGCTCTCCAGGTTGTTCAATGCGATCTTCAGGACCAAAAGGATGCCGGAGGAGTGGAGGTGGAGTACAGTGGTGACCTTGTACAAAAACAAAGGGGACATCCAGTGCTGCAACAACTATAGGGGTATCAAATTAATAAGTCACACCATGAAGGTTTGGGAGCGGGTGATCGAGGCGAGGGTGAGGGAGATGACATTTATATTAGTGAACCAGTTCGGTTTTATGCCGGGTCGCTCCACTATAAAAGCTATCCACCTTGTCAGAACGTTAGTGGAGCAGTTTAGGGATAAGAAGAAGGACTTGCACATGGTGCTTATCGACTTGGCGAAGGCATATGACAAGGTCCTAAGGGAGGTGCTATGGAGGTGCTTGGAGGCGAAGAGCGTGCCAGAAGCCTACATCAGAGTAATCAAGGACATGTACGATGGAACTAAGGCTAGGGTTAGGATGGTGGGTAGCGACTCAGACCATTTTCCAGTGGTTATGGGGCTCCATCAAGGATCAACGCTTAGCCCTCTCTTGTTCGTCTTGGTGATGGATGCTCTAACCCGACATATTCAAGGGGATGTGACTTGGTGTATGCTATTTGCTGATGACATAGTCTTGCTGGACGAGACGAGGGCCTGTGTTATTGTGAGGTTAGAGGTATGGAGACAGACTCTCGAGTCTAAGGGTTTCAAAATAAGCAGATCTAAGACAGAATACCTAGAGTGCAAGCTTAGCGTCGAGCCGAGCGAAGTAGGTAGGGACGTGATGATTGGATCCCAGGTCATCGCCAAGAGGGACAGTGTCAGATATCTTGGGTTGGTGATTAAGGGGGACGGAGAGATTGACGGGGACATCACTCATCGTATATGAGCGGGGTGGTCAAAGTGGAGGCTTGCATCAGGAGTCCTATGTGACAAGAAAGTTCCACATAAACTCAAGGGGAAATTTTATAGAGCTGTGGTTAGACCTGCCATGTTGTATGGGGCGGAGTGCTGGCCAGTGAAGAACTCTCATGTTCAGAGAATGAAGGTTGCGGAGATGAGGATGCTCAGGTGGATGTGCGAGCTCACCAGGTTAGATAAGATTAAGAATGAAGTTATTCGAGAGAAGATGGGGTGGCCTTGGTGGATGAGAAGATGCGAGAAGCGAGGCTGAGGTGGTTCAGGCATGTGCAGAGGAGAAGTCCCGATGCCCCGGTGAGGAGTTGTGAGCGGCTGGTGATGGTCGGCGTACGGCGAGGCAGAGGGAGGCCTAAGAGGTATTGGGGAGAGGTGATTAGGCATGACATGGCTAGAATGCGGGTTTCCGAGGACATGGCCCTTGATAGGAGAGTCTGGAGGTCTGGTATCAGGGTTGTAGGATAGTGGCTCCTAGAGTTTTTCGTACTCCTCACCCGAGGTCGGGTGAGGCTTGGCAGGGCTATCCATAGATGATTTGTGTATTGGATTGTGTCTCCCTTATAGTAGTTACTGTCTGATATTATTGCATGTTGTTTTATTTATAGTTCTAAGTTTAGATAATTATTTACGCTATTTCTGCTAGAGTTATTAATGCTCTTTTGTTTTTGTTTTTGTTTTTGCTTTCCTTCACTGAGCCGAGGGTCAATTGGAAACAATTTCTCTGCCCTTTCGGGTAGGGGTAAGGCCCGTCTACATAATACCCTCCCCAGACCCCACTTTGTGGGAATATATTGGGTAGTTGTTATTGTTGTTTTGGTACATGGAGTTAATACTTACCTTATTCAACATATGAAAATATTGCAGTAATATAATTTTATTTAGCACATTCACATAGTTCATTTAAATTACATGGTAACAGAATCTAACATATCCTGCACTTTTGTTACTAAAATTATTAAAGCAAGTATTATCAAGTATCAACTTACCTTGAAACTTATAATCTAACATGTAGATTGAACCCCTTTTCACTTAAGTAACTAGGTAGAAATACAACTATGATTGCAAGCTAAAGAAGGAAAAAATTAAATTAATTTCTATACATGCAATAGATACTTGCTGTATAGATAATAGAGTTACAAAATTGTATATTTGTGTTTTTTCCTATTTTGCTCCTTGGCTTTCTTTTATATATATCCACTTGCATTCACTTCAAAAATGCAAATTGAAATTACTAGAGAAAATGACTTCTTTTGCTTCATATTTCCTTCTTCTAGCACTTGTTGCAAACTTATTCTACTTCAAAACTTGTTTGTGTGTCGACGCCGATGGCGAGGCACTGATAGCGGGTATATGTAGAAAAGTGCAAGATGCTACATTCTGCTTGAATACTTTCCACCAAAATATACCTAATCATCCATATACTCCTACTGAAGTAACGCGTGTTGCTATAAGCCAATCATTACAACATGCTACTGACAATCGCATTTTCATAGAGAGGTCCAAATCAAATTCAACAGATACAGAAATCCAGAACTTGTATGCTATTTGTGACAGTGGCTATGGATTCTTGTCAACCGAACTTCAAGATGCTACCCTATCATTAGCTCAACAAAATTATAATGCCTTGGAAAATTCACTTTCTAAGTGTCCCAAATTTGTAAGCGACTGTCATGATGCATTTGGTGATAAAACAACGCCTGAATTATTGGACAGGAATAGAAAACAACTAGATCTTGTATTAATGGCAAATTTTGCTGAAGGCCTTATTCAAAAATAAATGTTCTTAAGTGATAGTTAGAAATTAACTTTCCTTTCTTGAAAGTTAGCAGTTAATAATGAGGACATAAATCTTTCAATAAAATCGTTCTAATTTCTCCATTGACTTATTTCATGTTGATTTAAGCTTATCATTTTCAGTTCAGCATTGGCATATTCATGTAGACTACTTGTGTAAAGAAAATCCAACTACTCATTTGTTACAATTTTACTATCTTAATTGGGAAGGTATAAGTTAAGAAGGAGCCTCAAGATATATCATATTCATAAAATAATGAAAAACAAGGTGCTAGCCTCAAATTGTTTAAAAATGTAAATAAGGGAAAGACATATCCTTTTTCTTTCCAAGACTCTTGATAACCCATAACATAAAAAAGTGGAGTATATATAAAGCCCCTTTAGAGATAGGGGCGGCTTTCTTGTGGAACTAACTAATTGTAAATGAGCAAGTAAGAGGAAGCAACTAAAGAGGTAACATAACTAATGAGATATCATTGGATTCGAGAAATAGTAGATGATGAATCTCTAAAAGTCTTGAAGATTTCCACAAGTGAATCCCGCAGATATGCTGACCAAGGTGGTACCAAAGAACAAGTTCGAGCTATGCAAAGAACTTGTCGGCATGAACTCAAACTAGAAGACATTGCTACCTCCTCTAGATGAACGAGACTGGGGGGGAGGGGGGAGATTGATGATGTCCATCTCATTGAATAAGTATTAGGCATGTGCCTAATAAAAGTTTCTTTGGTTTGGTAGCCAACCTTGTTGACTTGGTTTGGTTAGGTAGCCAACTTTGTTGAATTAGTTTGGTTTGGTAGCCAACCTTGTTGAATTTCTTTGGGTTGGTAGCCAACCTTGTTGAATTGTGAAAAGTGTGTGTAAATTGTCAAATATTGTAGGCTTTAGAGAGTGAAGCTTTGGCTATAAAAGGAGAGCATGAACTCTCATTTCTACACACCAACAAAGAGACAGAGAGAGAAAGAGTGAGGTTTCACAGACAAGGTATAAGAAAATAGTCTATGAGAAAAATAGAGAGTGAGCGATATTGTAGTAAGGTGGGAATATCAAAAGATGGTTGTTTCTTTGAGTGTTGTAGTGGTCTTTGGAGTATTTTACTCGGAACTAAAAAGTGTAAAATTCCTTACTATAGTGATATCAGTTGCTTCTCTCGGGGTCGTGATTTTTTCCCTTATTCAAAAGGGTTTTCCAGGTAAAAATTTTGGTGTCGTTGTTACTCTTTTTAATTATCGTATCTCGGTGCTACATTATTATTCCACTTTTATTACTGTGAATATTATTTCTGTGGGGGGTTTATTCCCAACAACTGGTATCAGAGCACAGGTTCTGCTCGTTCACTGAAATATTATTCATTATCAGTAGTACTATACTCGGTTAAAATAAAAATGTCCGGAGTAAAGTACGAGGTAGAAAAATTCAACAGAGATAACGGTTTCTCAACATGGCAAAGAAGGATGAGGGATCTGCTCATCCAACAAAGATTACACAAAGTACTAGATGTTGATGCCAAAAAGCTGATACCATGAAAGTTGAGGATTGGGCTAACTTGGATGAAAGAGTTGTTAATGCAATCAGGTTGCACTTATCGGATGATGTGGTAAATAACATCATTGATGAAGACACTGCACGTGGAATTTGGACAAGGTTGGAAAGCCTATACATGTCCAAAGCGCTGACAAATAAATTGTAACCGAAGAAGCAGTTATACGCCCTACACATGGGTGAAGGTATGGATTTTTTGTCACATTTAAATGTGTTTAACGGACTAATCACATAGCTTGCCAACCTCGGAGTGAAAATCGAGGAGGAAGATAAAGTCATCTTGCTATTGAACTCGTTACCATCTTTGTACGATAATTTGGCAACAACCATCCAGCACGGTAAGACAACTATTGAGTTGAAAGATGTCACATCGGCTCTTTTACTCAATGAGAAGAACAGAAAAAAGCCTGAAAATCAAGGACAAGCTCTTATCACAGAAGGTAAAGGCAGGAGTTATCAAAGGAGTTCGAGAACCTATGGTAGTTATGGAGCTCGTGGAAAGTTAAAGAATAGATCCAGATCAAAAGCCAGAAATTGCTACAACTGTGATTAACCAGGTCACTTCAAAAGAGATAGCCCAAATCCAAGGAAGGACAAAGGTGAGACTAGTGGACAAAAGAATGACGACAACACAACCGCCATGGTCAAAACAATGATAATGTTGTCCTCTTTATAAATGAGGAAGAGGAATGCATGTACCTGTCAGGTCCAGAGCCGGAATGGGTGGTTGACACAGCGGCATCTTACCATGACACACCGGTAAGAGATCTTTTTTGCAGATATGTAGCAGGTGATTTCGGCACACTGAGAATGGGTAACATGAGTTACTCAAAGATTGCGGGGATTGGTGACATTTGTATCAAGACAAATGTCGGATGCACATTGGTTCTAAAGAATGTGCGGCATGTATCTGATTTGCGGATGAACTTGATCTCGGGGATTGCTTTGGACCAAGATGGATACGAAAACTATTTTGCAAATCAAAAGTGGAGACTGCAAAGGGATTTGCTCGTGGCACGTTGTACAGGACAAATGTAGAAATATGGCAAGGTGAATTGAATGTGGCACAAGATGAGATTTCTGCAGATTTGGCATAAAAGAATGGGTCATATGAGCGAGAAGGGATTTCGGATTCTTGCCAAGAAATCACTTATTTCATATGCCAAAGGTACAACAATAAAACCATGTGACTACTGTTTATTTGGTAAGCAGCATAGAGTCTCATTTCAGACATCGTCTGAAAGAAAATTGAATATACTATATTTAGTATATTCTGATGTTTGTGGCCCAATGAAAATTGAATCAATGGGCGGTAACAAATATTTTGTTACTTTTATTGATGATGTTTCACGAAAATTGCGGGTTTATATTTTGAAAACCAATGATCAGGTGTTTCAAGTTTTCCAGAAGTTTCATGCTCTAGTAGAAAGGGAGACAGGTCAAAAGCTAAAGCGTCTCCGAAGTGACAATGGAGGTGAGTACACTTCAAGGAAATTTGAAGAGTACTGTTCAATTTGTTGAAACACGTTCTCACGAGGCACTAAACTAAACGTGTGTTCATATTTGTAGGTTTTGACAAATGACAAACGATGCGCAATTGACATATGACGAGGTCCAAGCACAAGCGCGCAATTGATACATAATGAGATTCAAGCACAAAGACAAACAAAGATCAAGATTAAGCAAAGAAATAAAGTTATACATGAGTCGTTCTTTAATTGTGATCTTGATCCGACAATTGACTCAAGACTTGGCTTCTCTCGTAAAATCATTTTTATCAAATCATGCATATTTAATTTAAAGCAAAATGATTTTAAATCATGCATATTTATTTAACCAAAATGAGTTTTAAACATGCCTCTAAAATCTGGACAAAGATAATCGATTATGTACTTATGATAATCGATTATGTTAAGGCAGCTGCAAGACAATCGATTGTGTACCTTATGATAATCGATTGTGTTGAGGCAGTGTCCATCAGATTTTTCAAAGCTGCAAGACAATTGATTGTGTACCTTATGATAATCGATTGTGTTGAGGCAGTGTCCATCAGGTTTTTCAAAGCTACAAAATAATCGATTGTGCACCTTATGACAATCGATTATGTTGAGGCAGTGTCTATTCGATTTTTCAAGACTGTAATATAATCGATTATATATATAGCATAATCGATTATGTAAATGACCGTTGCCAAAATATTTTCAAATTCTGTCTGGTAATCGATTGTATGATTCTGATAATCGATTATCCTAAGTAAAATCTGAATATGATTTTTTGAACGTTGCCAAGTAATCGATTATATAATTTTGATAATCGATTGTTTTAAGTAAACCCTGAAAAAGATTTTCTGAACGTTGCCAGATAATCGATTATACGATTTAGATAATCTGGTAATGATTTTTGGACGATTGGAAAACAATCGATTATGGAACTTAGACAATCGATTGTTTTAGCACAAAATCAGCAATTCTTAATTGGCAATTAGGCAACGGTTGTGCATTTTTTCAACACTATAAATACATCTTAAAATCAGTCTTTTAAGTACAACAACTGATCATATTATTGCTAAAGCTTGCATACTTTCTTATTCATCATTTTCTATTCATTACATAAGTTTTTGAGAGCCAAATTCTTGATGAAAGTTGTTGCGTTCTTGAGCGTATTTATTTTACTCATATCTACTCTTGAGGAGAGTCTTGTTTTGAGTGCAAAGTGTTTTTATACACTTGAAGGGAAGTGTTAATCCCTTGTATTGTAAGAAGGAACGTTGTGATTCCTTTGGTTGAAGTCTTGAAGTGTGGTATCTTCGAGCAAAGGTTGTTGAGGCTTGTGTGACTCAAGTTCTCAGTTTGTAACGGTTTGTTAAGCACCCGTAAGCTTAACGAAGTTAGTGGAAATCTCGAGAGAGTCTCTCGGGGACTGGACTAGCCACGGGTTGTGGTGAACCAGGATAACATCGGTGCGTTCGTTCCTCACTATTTACTTATCGCACTTATTTCATTCCTGCAATTTTTAAATTTCGCAAGTTTACGCTGTTTTTTATTATAACGCTATTCACCCCCCCCTCTAGCGTTAAGCGTATATTCTAAAAATTGGTATCAGAGCCCAACTCTCTGAAAAACTTAACCGTTTGAGAGAAACAATCCATGGCTTCTACTCGTGATTCTTTTACAGGAATAGGTGAAGGACAATGCTCCACCCGACCACCACTATTCGATGGCACAAACTATACGCGATGGCACAAACTATACGTACTGGAAGGAGAGGATGAGAATATTCATTCAATCGAATAATTTTCATCTGTGGAAGGTTATAATAAAGGGAGAACAAATTCCAACCAAAAAGGTTGAAAATGAATGGGTTCCAAAATACAAAGATGAATACGATGCGGATGATATCCAAAAGTGCAGAACAACGCTAAAGCCATCAACTCATTGTATTGTGCTATAAACGCTGATGATTACAGAAAAATATCATGTTGCACAACGGCAAAGCAAATGTGGGATAAGCTGGAAATCACGTACGAAGGTACAGACCAGGTAAGAGAGGCTAAAGTTGATTTTCTAACCCATGCATATGAACTGTTTCACATGAAGGAAGGCGAAAGGGTAGATGACATGTTCGACTTACATGCTCTTAAGAAGATCTTCACGGATAAGGAACTTGTCCGAAAAATTCTCCGAAGTCTCACTCCGGAATGGCGCTCCAAGGCCGACGCGATTCAAGAGTCTATTGGCATTTCAAATGTCACCATCGACGGATTAAGAGGTAATCTTAAAACTTATGAATCTACTATACTTAACCCTCTTGTTAATGATCAAAGGAAATAAAGAATCGCCCTCAAGGCAAGCACAAGTCAACCTCAAAATGATGAGGACGGAGATAACGAGTTCGGACTCGTTATTAAGAGATTTCAAAAGTTCATGCGAAAAGAGTATGAACGAAAAGGCAAACAACAAGGAGATCAAGTAAAGTGCTATGGATGCGGAGAAATCGGGCACATTAAATTAAATTGCCCAAATGTCAAAAAGGAGAAGAAACCCTTCAAGAAACAACGAGCATACATATCTTGGGGAGCCGACTCCGGAGACGAGTCAAGTGAGGAAGAAGAAGATGAAACCGCAAATCTTTGTCTTATGGCACACAAAGACAATCAAGAAGAGGTATGTCAAATTTCTTCCAAAAACTTCTATTCTCTTGAGGAAATGCAAAATGCCTTTGATGAGTTGTATAGTGAATTCATTAAAGCTTCCAAAACTGTTAAAAACACTAAGGAAAATGCTTCTTTGAAAGAAAAAGATTTTTAAAGACAACTCTCTTTGAAAGAAAAAGATTTGGAAAAATTGATTTTGGAAAATGAGAAGTTGAAAGAAGAAAACAAATTTTTCGGCAAGAGAAGCGCCGACAAACCCGAGAGCTCTAGTAAAAATTGTATTTCTTGCATGCATCTAAAAATTAAGGTAGAAAGACTTAAGGGCACCCTAGATAAGTTCAATTCTTCTCATAAAAATTTGAATGAAGTTCTTGTTAATTTGAAATCGACCAAACATGGGATAGGTTTTAAAAACGAGCCTAAAGAAAAAGTTGAAGCCAAACCCCAACCACCTAAGGCTCAACCTAGGATAAATAAAACAAATGTTCATCCTAGAGATAACAATCCTAGAATCAACATGCATGCTAGACCAAACACTAGAAGAAACTTTGAACATTTTAGGACACCTAGAAATGGCCTTCAACCTAGAAATAACTATTCTAGAAATGATGCATATCCTAGACCAAACACTAGAAGAAACTTTGAACTTTTTAGGACACCTAGAAATGGCTTTCAACCAAGAAATAATTATTATAGAAATGCTGCATATCCTAGAACAAATAGTAGGAGAAATGATTTTCATGAAATGCGCAATAGTCATATTGTCGAAAATAGAGTAAATAAATTTCGTCCGTCCAACTACTATCAACCTAGACGAATGCATAATCCTAATGTCATTTGTCATTATTGCAATCGAATTGGACATATTGCTCCTGCTTGTTTCACTAGACATAGACACTTAACTGCATGTCAAGCACAACAGCATGTTACACCTAACTCTCAAGGACCCAAAACAGCTTGGGTACCAAAGACTCATTAATTTGTCTTGTAGGTATGTTTGAAGGGATCAAGTTTACTTTGGTACCTTGATAGTGGATGCTCCAAACACATGACCGGAGACGAATCCAAGTTCCTTCAACTAGAACACAAGGAAGGAAGAAGCGTTATTTTTGGAGATAACAACAAGGCAAAAATTATCGGCATTGGATCGGTCGGTAAGGATGAACCTTCTTCCATTAAGCATATTTTGCTAGTTAAAGGTCTAAAACATAATCTCTTGAGCATAAGTCAATTATGTGACAAGGGAAATCTTGTTTTATTTGATTCGGATGAATGCTTAGTTTTTCACCGTAGCGATTTTAAAATTATTCTTCGTGGTTTTAGAATGGATAACATCTATATGGTTGATCTCGAAAATTCTTCATCTGAATATGTGAATTGTCTTATGAGCAAAGAAGATGATATGTGGTTATGGCATCGTAGAGTAGCTCACATCAACATGCATCTTTTAAACAAATTAGTTTCACAAAATTTAGTTATTGGTCTTCCAAATTTGAATTTTGAAAAAGACTCTATCTGTGATTCTTGTCAAAAATGGAAGCAAACAAAAGCACCTTTTAAATCGAAAAATATTGTTTCAACTACTAGTCCTTTGCAACTTCTCCACATGGATCTCTTTGGACCATCTCGCATTGAAAGTCTTGGTAGAAATCGTTATGCTTTTGTTATTGTTGATGATTATTCTAGATTTACATGGACACTATTTCTTGCTCACAAAAGTGAGGCTTTTCATAATTTTAAATGCTTTCTTAAACGTGTTCACAATGAAAAGGACACAACCGTCACTTCAATAAGAAGTGATCATGGGGGAGAGTTCGATCACAATCTCTTCGCGGACTTTTGTGACAAACTCGGTATCGAGCACACCTTCTCTGCTCCACGTACACCACAACAAAATGGAGTGGTGGAAAGGAAAAATAGGTGTCTCGAAGAGATGGCTAGAACCATGCTCGATGAGGCTAAGATTCCCAAACATTTTTGGGCGGATGCCGTGAGTACCGCATGCTACGTTTTAAACAGAGTAGTCATAAGGCCAATACTCATGAAAACTCCCTATGAACTCTACAAGGGAAGAAAACCAAATATCTCCCATCTTAGAGTATTTGGTTGTAAATGTTTTATTCATAACAATGGAAAAGACAATTTGGGAAAATTTGATGCAAAATCCGATGAAGGAATTTTTATTGGTTACTCTTCACGTAGCAAAGCATATAGAGTATTCAACAATAGAACCGAAACTGTGGAGGAATCCCCTCATATTGTGTTTTCCGAAAATAATGCTCGCTTGGCGAGAAAGGATTCTGGTTTTGATCTTGCAGGTATTTTAAACTCAATAAGTCCTCAAGACAAAGTACAAGAGGAAAATCCAAAGGAAATTCAAAATGAAACCTTGGAACAATTATCGGAAGAAGCGCCACAACTGGAAAAAGAAACGAAACTGCCTAACGCGTGGAGGACAATCAAAGACCATCCTCTCGACCAGGTAATTGGCGACATTGAACAACAGGTAAGTACTCGAAACGCTCTTAAGAACACCTTAGGTCATACTGCTTTCGTCTCTCAAATTGAACCCTCAACCATCTCCGAAGCAATTGGGGATGAATTTTGGACCTTGGCAATGCAAGAGGAGCTTAACCAATTCAAACGAAATGACGTTTGGGATTTGGTGCCAAGACCCGAAAATCATACCATAATTGGTACGAAATGGGTTTTTCGAAATAAATTAGATGAAAATGGTGTAATCACTAGAAACAAAGCTAGGCTTGTAGCAAAAGGTTGTAATATAGAAGAGGGAATTGACTATGAAGAAACATATGCACCCGTAGCAAGGTTAGAAGGTATTCGTTTATTACTTGCTTTTGCCTCTTCTATGAATTTCAATTTATATCAAATGGATGTAAAAAGCGCTTTTCTAAATGGTGTCATTCAAGAAGAAGTTTATGTTGAACAACCCCCGGGCTTTGAAGATTTTAAATCTCCCGATCATGTTTTCAAGCTTAAAAAGGCACTTTATGGTCTTAAACAAGCTCCCCGAGCTTGGTATGAACGATTGAGCAAATTTCTTTTGGAAATTGAATTCATTAGGGGAAAAGTTGACACCACTCTATTTGTTAAGCATAAAAATAATGATATTTTATTAGTTCAAATTTATGTGGATGATATTATTTTTGGTGCTACTAACAATGCTTTGTGCAAGAATTTTTTGATTTAATGACAAGCGAATTTGAGATGTCTATGATGGGTGAGCTAACCTTCTTTTTGGGGCTGCAAGTAAAGCAAATGGAAGAAGGAACCTTCATTTGTCAAGCTAAATATTGCAAAGAATTGCTAAAACGATTTGAAATGAGCAACGCAAAAGCAATGGCCACTCCCATGAGCACATCCGACCATCTAGACAAAGATGAGAAAGGTAAGGAAGTCGACACCAAGAAGTATCGAGGTATGATTGGATCTCTCCTTTATCTTACTGCTAGTAGACCGGGCATCATGTTTAGCGTGTGCTTATGCGCTCGTTATCAATCATGTCCTAAGGAGTCTCACCTAACTGCGGTGAAACGGATATTGAAGTATCTTGTTGGTACTGTAAATGTGGGTCTATGGTACCCAAAGGTTCTTCACGCCAACTTGTTGGCTATTCCGATTCCGATTTTGCTGGATGCAAATTGGACCGCAAGAGCACTAGTGGCACTTGCCATTTGCTCGGTAGCTCTCTAGTTTCTTGATTTAGCAAGAAACAAGTAAGTGTTGCGTTGTCCACAACCGAGGCTGAATATGTAGCCGCGGGGAGTTGTTGCGCTCAAATCCTTTGGATGAAATAGCAACTCTTGGAATATGGCCTAAGTATCGATCATATCCCTCTTAGATGTGATAATACTAGTGCCATATGCTTGACGAAGAACCCCGTTCTTCATTCAAGAACAAAACACATTGAAATTAGGCATCATTTTATAAGAGATCACGTCCTCAAAGGTGATGTCGAAATTGAATTTGTTGAAACCAAACATCAATTGGCCGACATCTTTACAAAGCCTTTAGAGAAAGAGTCCTTCTTCCGAATTCGTAGTGAACTCAGGATTCTTGACTCCACGTTGATCTAAGTCATGTATTGAATTTTCCCTTTCACATAATTACTAACTTGAGCGTCGGAGGAGCCTAACTTATTTTTGCAGGTATCGCCCTAAAGGCAGGGGGAATTATAAAAGATTGGTGCAGAATAATCGATTCCTCTTCAGAATAATCGATTTCTCTTTAATATATAATCGATTATCAAGTATCACTAATCGATTATGTTGACATTATTTGTTTATTATTCCTTTTATGAAATTGCAATTCTAGTTAATCAATAAACAAGTTATTTGCTTATTCTTTTTTTGCTAATGTCAAAAGGGGGAAGAATAAGGGCTATGCACTTAATATTTATTGGCATAAATTGAGGGGGAATTAATTGCATATCTATTTACTTGTCTTGGATCGTCATTATGAATTATCTAATATGCATATCCCGATTAAGGTTTGCCATTATCAAAAAGGGGGAAATTGTTGAAACACGTTCTCACAAGGCACTAAACTAAACGTGTGTTCATATTTGTAGGTTTTGATAAATGACAAACGATGCGCAATTGACATATGACGAGGTCCAAGCACAAGCGCGCAATTGATACATAACGAGATTCAAGCACAAGACAAACAAAGATCAAGATTAAGCAAAGAAATAAAGTTATACATGAGTCGTTCTTTAATTGTGATCTTGATCCGACAATTGACTCAAGACTTGGCTTCTCTCGTAAAATCATTTTTATCAAATCATGCATATTTAATTTAAAGCAAAATGATTTTAAATCATGCATATTTATTTTAACCAAAATGAGATTTAAACATGCCTCTAAAATCTGGACAAAGATAATCGATTATGTACTTATGATAATCGATTATGTTAAGAAAGCTGCAAGACAATCGATTGCGTACCTTATGATAATCGATTGTGGTGAGGCAGTGTCCATCAGATTTTCAAAGCTGCAAGACAATCGATTGTGTACCTTATGATAATCGATTGTGTTGAGGCAGTGTCCATCAGGTTTTTCAAAGCTACAAAATAATCGATTGTGCACCTTATGACAATCGATTGTGTTGAGGCAGTGTCTATTCGATTTTTCAAGACTGTAATATAATCGATTATATATATAGCATAATCGATTATGTAAATGACCGTTGCCAAAATATTTTCAAACTCTGTCTGGTAATCGATTGTATGATTCTGATAATCGATTATCCTAAGTAAAATCTGAATATGATTTTTTGAACGTTGCAAAGTAATCGATTATATGATTTTGATAATCGATTGTTTTAAGTAAAATCTGAAAAAGATTTTTTGAACGTTGCCAGATAATCGATTATACGATTTAGATAATCGATTATTATGCGAAAAATCTGGGAATGATTTTTGGACGATTGGAAAACAATCGATTATGCAACTTAGACAATCGATTGTTTTAGCACAAAATCAGCAATTCTTAATTGGCAATTAAGCAACGGTTGTGCATGTTTTCAACACTATAAATACATCTTAAAATCAGTCTTTTAAGTACAACAACTGATCATATTATTGCTAAAGCTTGCATACTCTCTTATTCATCATTTTCTATTCATTATATATGTTTTTGAGAGCCAAATTCTTGACGGAAGTTGTTGCGTTCTTGAGCGTATTTATTTTACTCATATCTACTCTTGAGGAGAGTCTTGTTTTGAGTGCAAAGTGTTTTTATACACTTGAAGGGAAGTGTTAATCCCTTGTATTGTAAGAAGGAACGTTGTGATTCCTTTGGTTGAAGTCTTGAAGTGTGGTATCTTCGAGCAAAGGTTGTTGAGGCTTGTGTGACTCAAGTTCTCAGTTTGTAACGGTTTGTTAAGCACCCGTAAGCTTAACGAAGTTAGTGGAAATCTCGAGAGAGTCTCTCGGGGATTGGACTAGCCACGGGTTATGGTGAACCAGGATAACATCGGTGCGTTCGTTCCTCATTATTTACTTATCGCACTTATTTCATTCCTGCAATTTTTAAATTCCGCAAGTTTACGCTGTTTTTTATTGTAACGCTATTCATCCCCCCTCTAGCGTTAAGCGTATATTCTAACACAATTCATGTTATCAGACATGAAAAGACAGTTCCTGGAATCCCACAGCACAATGGTGTAGCAGAGAGGATGAACTGCACTATTGTGGAGATGGTGAGAAGCATGCTCAGAATGGCTAAACTACCTAAGTCATTCTGGGGTGAAGCAGTTCAAACAACCTGTTACCTGATCAATAGGAGTCCATTAGTTTCATTGGCGTTTGACATCCCATAGAGAGTTTGGACCAATAAGGAAGTGTCCTACTCGCATATGAAGGTGTTCGATTGCAAAACTTTTGCATATGTATCAAAAGAGCAGAGAACAAAGCTGGATGATATATTTGTTCCCTGCATATTTATCGGATATGGAGATGAAGAGTTCGGGTATAGATTGTGGGATCCTGTAAAGAAGAAGGTCATTAGAGCAGAGATGTAGTCTTCCGAGAAAGTGAAGTTGGAACTGCTGCTAATATGCTAGAAAAGGAGAAGAATAGTATAATTCCTAACCTTGTTACTATTCCTTCTACTTCTAACAATCCCACAAGTGCAGAAAATACGACCAACGAGGTTGCCGAGCAGGGGGAGCAACCTGGTGAGGTTATTGAGCAGGGAGAGCAACTTGATGAAGGTGTCGAGGAAGTGGAGTACCCCACTCAGAAAGAAGAACAACCTCAACCTCTGAGGAGATCGGAGAGGCTAAGGGCTGTCATGCAGGTACCCTTCCACAGAGTATGTTCTCATCAGTGATGAGGGGGAGCCAGAATGTCTTAAGGAGGTGTTGTCCCTTCCATAATAGAACCAGTGGATGAAAGCTATGCAAGAAGAGATGAAATCTCTACAGAAAAATAACACGTACAAGCTGGTTGAACTTCCAAAGGGTAAAAGACGACTCAAATGCAAATGGGTCTTTAAACTCAAGAAAGATGGAAATGGCAAGCTAGTAAAATACAAAGCTCGATCGGTGGCTAAAGGCTTCGAACACAAGAAAGGTATTGATTTTGACGAAATTTTCTCACCTGTTGTCAAAATGACTTTTATTCGAACAATTTTGAGCTTAGCAGCTAGCCTAAATCTTGAAGTGGAGCAGTTGAATGTGAAAACTGCATTTCTTCATGGAGATTTGAAAGAAGAGATTTATATGGAGTAGCCAGAAGGATTTGAAGTAGCTGGAAAGAAACACATGGTGTGCAAATTGAATAAGAGTCTTTATGGATTAAAGCAGACACCAAGGCAGTGGTACATGAAGTTTGACTCATTCATGAAAAGTCAAACATACATAAAGACCTATTCTGATCCATGTGTATACTTCAAAAGATTTTCTGAGAATAATTTTATTATATTGTTGTTATTTGTGGATGACATGTTAATTGTAGGAAAAGACAAGGGTTGATAGCAAAGTTGAAGGGAGATCTGTCCAAGTCATTTAATATGAAGGACTTGGGCCCAGCACAACAAATTTTAGGGATAAAGATAGTTCGAGAGAGAACAAGTAGAAAGTTGTGGCTATCTCAGGAGAAGTACATTGAATGTGTACTAGAACGCTTCAACATGAATAATGCTAAGCCAGTCAGCACATCTCTTGCTAGTCCTCTAAACTTGAGCAAATATATGTGTCCTACAACAGATGAGGAGAAAGGGAACATGGCTAGAGTTCCTTATTCTTCAGCAGTCGGAAGCTTGATGTATGCAATGGTACGTACTAGACCTGATATTGCTCATGCAGTTGGTGTTGTCAGCAGGTTTCTTGAAAATCCTGGAAAGGAACATTGGGAAGCAATCAAGTGGATACTCAGGTACATGAGAGGCACCACGGGAGATTGTTTGTTCTTTGGAGGATCTGATCCAATCTGAAGGACTATACAGATGCTGATATGACAGGTGATATTGACAACAGAAAATCCACCTACTGGATATTTGTTTGCATTTTCAGGGGGAGCTATATCATGGCAGTCTAAGTTGCAGAAGTGTGTTGCACTTTCAACAACTGAAGCAGAGTACATTGCCGCTACAGAAACTGGCAAGGATATGATATGGCTCAAACGGTTCCTTCAAGAGCTTGGATTGCATCAAAAGGAGTATATCGTCTATTGTCATAGTCAAAGTGCAATAGACCTTAGCAAGAACTCTATGTACCATGCAAGGACCAAACACATTGACGTGAGATATCATTGGATTCGAGAAATGGTAGATGATGAATCTTTAAAAGTCTTGAAGATTTCTACAAGTGAGAATCCCATAGATATGCTGACCAAGGTGGTACCAAGGAACAAGTTCGAGCTATGCAAAGAACTTGTCGGCATGCACTCAAACTAGAAGACATTGCTACCTCCTCTAGATGAATGAGATTGGAGGGGGAGATTGATGATGTCCATCTCATTGAATAAGTATTAGGCATGTGCCTAATAAAAGTTTCTTTGGTTTGGTAGCCAACCTTGCTAACTTGGTTTGGTTAGGTAACCAACTTTGTTGAATTACTTTGGTTTGGTAGCCAACCTTGTTGAATTTCTTTGGGTTGGTAGCCAACTTTGTTGAATGTGAAAAGTGTGTGTAAATTGTCAAATATTGTAGGCTTTAGAGAGTGAAGCTTTGGCTATAAAAGGAGAGCTTCAACTCTCATTTCTACACACCAACAAAGAGAGAAAGAAAGAGTGAGGTTTCACAGACAGGGTATAAGAAAATAGTCTGTGACAAAAATAGAGAGTGAGCGATATTGTAGTAAGGTGGGAATATCAAAAGAAGGTTGTTTCTTTTGAGTGTTGTAGTGGTCTTTGGAGTATTTTACTAGGAACTAAAAAGTGTAAAATTCCTTACTATAGTGATATCAGTTGCTTCTTTCGGGGCCGTGGTTTTTTCCCTTATTCAAAAGGGTTTTTCGCGTAAAAATTTTGGTGTCGTTGTTACTCTTTTTAATTACCGTATCTCGGTGCTAAATTATTATTCCGCTTTTATTACCATGAATATTATTTCTGTGGGTTTATTCCCAACAAAATATGTGGAGAATAGAAATTGGCATGGTTTTAAGTATGTGAAGAATGTTGAAGATTGAGAATTGGGTAGTAAGCTTTGTGGTACAGTGGAAGTTGAACAAAACCCCATTTTTATAGAATCGAAGTTTTTGATTTAGGATTTTAGATGAAGCAGAGGAAAGGAGAGTGAGTGTTCTGTTCAGTTTGCTGTTGCTGTTTAAACGTATTATCTATTTTTCTATCTTCTTTGATTTTCTTTTTCTTTTTATTTTTTCTGTCTATTTTCTCTGGTCGTGACGTGACTTTCATTTGATTTGAGTATGAGGATTGGACACCTTCGGGTCGATCCGTAGGCCGTAATTGTTGAAAGCGGGTTATCCGGCCCTATACAAATATGGGCCAGTTAATAGTGATGAGGGACAAGCGTACATATAGCCATTCCCAGTAACGTTATTCAAACATTAGTTATTATCTATTTTGTCCAAAAATTTTAAACTAAAAATTATAATTTTATGACAAATCAGAACATCTTTTTTCTCGAAAGATTGAAATTTAGGGATGCACTGCTAATTTCCTAGGTAACAGCACTTTAAAGTGGACACCTCGTGTTATTCTACTATTTTAGCAGCATTTGCATTTATACTCGCTTTTTAGGTCACGTTTTAACTTGTGTTCGTTTTGCAAAAACTATTGCAAGCATACTACTTTTTTGCGTAATTTCAGCATATTGGATTAAAGTAGCAAAGGCAATCACGAAAACTTCAGCGTTCCAGTAGACGAGCATGAAGTAGCAAAGGCAATACGAACTCCAACAAAAGATACTAAAGTTATTTAGTTCATTTGTAGAAACTTCAGCACTAAATAAGCTGAAATTTTTTTGTCCTGGATAAGCTTTTTCAAAAACTTCAGCAAAAGATGCTGAAATTATTTAGTTCATTTGTAAAAGTTTCAGCACTAAATAAGTTGAAGTTTTTTTGTCCCGAATAAGCTTTTTCAAAAACTTCAGCAGAAGATGTTAAAATTATTTAGTTCATTTGTAAAAACTTCAGCATTATATAAGCTGAAATTTTTGAAAAAATTTATATAATTTTTTGACACCCATACAATCACTATAGTGGATCTTCGTTTTTTTTTCTTCTTTCTGAACATTTTCTCCAATTAGTGATTTAGCTATTCCATGCCAAGCAAAAGCTACCATAGCTAGTAGACTTACAGTATGATTCGGTGTACATAACTCATATAAAAAGGAGGCGTATATAACTCAAAGTGTGATTGGTTTAGCTTGGCATGTGAAAATATTCACGAAGAAAATGTTGTGGAAAATTATTTTTTCATTTTTTCTGTGTCAATAACTTTGTACAGTGTTCTCTCTATATACACTGTCATGTCTCTAACGTGTATTACTCTAGGATCCCTTCTATCCTAACAAATTAGGGGTGTTCAAAATCGATCCGAAACCGAAAACCGATCCGAAACCGAAGCTTAATGGCTTAGTGGTAACGGCTTAACGGCTTAACGGACGGGGAACGGATTAAATTTTTTTTATTATCGGCTTATCGGATTGGGGGTGGATTATTCAATTTTCTTAACGGGTAATCCGTATATATATATATATTCTTAACCTGATGCAAGTGTAACACCAGCACCCAGTCTTACTTGCGACCAGTTCGTATTACCTCTATGAAACTTTTGCTTTGACTAGGTTCTGTTATTAGCAAGGTTGTAGTTCTCAGACTAATATATTATGAGGCTTTATCATCTTCATTTTATTATGAGAGAGTTAACTTGTGTCAACTTTGGTTTTCGTTGCAGGAGAAGTGGGGAAAGAACCTCTTATCTTTCTTGCCTATGCTATGGGCGCACTGTATCTTGAAAAATTTATGACCAATTGTTGTAAACCTGACAATGTATTTATCTTCTCTTTTTCTTTGTTTCATTGTCAATTGTAAAATCCATGGCAAGGTCAGATGCTTTGAATGTCATGCACAGGAAATTTTAGTTATGTCCTAGTGTGCGGACAAAATATATTTGAGCCCTTAGGTATTAAACCGATAAACCGCCCAGTAACCGCCCGATAAGAGCTAACCCGATACCAATCCGCCCGATATCTTATCGGGTGGCTAACGGATGAATACATTTAAAAGCCGATAACCATTAAGCCAAACCGTTAGAGTAAAAAGCCGCCCAATCTGCCCAATGAACACCCCTATAACAAACTATGTAACTTACTAGTACAGAAAAATATAAAAAATTTATTTACAGGTATCCGCACTATTCTAAACTCCTAGAAGAGGGACGTTGGCTTTATCTTGACCATAGATCTAAGGCATTGAATGCGTGACATGCGTCTATTCAATGAGACCAAGATTTTAACATTTTGGTCATCTCACTTGACATAACCCAAACACAATCGAAAGAATCTAAGAGCCCGTTTGGACAAATATTTTTTTTGCATTTTTAAAAAAAAATTTGAAAACAATAATTGGACATACAATTTATATCATTTTTCCTTTTTCACTTGAAAATCTATTTTTAAATTTGAAAAAGTGATTCTCACAACGTCTTCAATTGAAAATGGGAATTTTTAAGTTTTAGATTTATACATTTACCCCATATTTTTTAACAATGGTATTTTAATTGTTTATGATATATCTTTTGTTGATTTTCTACGCTACTACTTCTTTTTCTTTGTAATTTCTTGCATCTTCACGATGCTTTGGCTAATAATATTCACTTACTTCATCAAAAAAAAAAGTAGCATTTTGATTATTCATTTCAAGTAGGATAATCAAATTGGGGTGATTTGTTATTTTTTACAAGGTGTGGGGTATTAATCATATTTTATGATTTAAAAAAAAAAAAGACATCCAAATATGTTGCAAAAATTATAACCAAAGGCTAACTTCATCTTCATTTTAGTGAAATTTCAAGTTTGAAAAAAAATTGAAATTATGTCCAAACGCCTGCTCTCTTCTCCTCCATCATCTTCCTTATTTTTTGTACTATCAGTGAAGATGTTATTTCTAACAATACACCCCCCCCCCCCCCACAAGTGGGAGGCAGGAGCTCGGACTCCTAACTTGTAAAGAAGAGACCGATGTAATGGACCTGCAAGAGCTTTCATGAACAAATCAGCGAGTTGAGACGAAGATGGAACAAAGGACAGAGAAATTAAGCCTTCAAGCAGTTTTTCACGAACAAAGTGACAATCAAGCTCGATGTGCTTGGTTCGTTCATGAAAAATGCATTCTTTGCAATATGAATCGCCGATTTATTGTCGCAATGGAGAGGAACTAGTAAAATAGGAGAAGCACCAATATCATAAAGAAGACACACTAGCCATGTAATTTCCGCCACCAGTCGTCTCATAGAACGGTATTCCGCTTCCACAGAAGAGAGGGCAATAGCTGGTTGTTTTTCGACTTCCAAAAAATAGGACCGCCACGCAAACAATAAAAAATCCGCTCACCAATCTGTGAGTATCAGTGCAAGATGCCTAATCGGAGCACAAAAGGCGAAGATATGTAAAGAAGACCCCGGAGATCTGAACAAACCAAGGTCAGGATCTCTACTGATGTGTTTGAGAGTACATAAAGCTACTTGAAAAATGGCCATTGTGTGGAGATTATATGTATTGACTCAAAGTCTGAACGGCATAAGAAAGATCGGGTCTCGTATTGGTAATAAAATTGAGCTTTCCAAGTAATCGTCGGTAAACCATGGGATCTGGCAAAGGTACACCCTTTGTGGATTTCAGTTTAGAAGTAGGTTTAAGAGGCGTGGAGACTGACCGACAACCTATGCAGTTGAATTCTTCAAGCCACTCTAGGGCAAATTTGCATTGGGTTACAACCAGTGCTGCTCATTCCCGTATTAATTCCATACCCAAAAAATAGTGAGCCTTTCTTAAATCCTTAATTTTGAACTCGGCATAAAAAAACTGCTTGATTTCACTAACTTCTTGTGTATTGTTACCATTAATGAGAATGTCATCAATGTACACTGCAAGGAGCGTAATCAAATCCCTAGTCTTTTTGAAGAACAAAGAGTAATCATTTAGTGAGGAAGTGAATCCTCTGGTTGCGAGCGCGGAGGACAAATGAGCATACCATTTACATGAGGCTTGCTTTAAGCCATATAAGGATTTCTAGAGTCGAGACACATGAGAGGGAGAAAGAGGGACTAAACCTAGAGGAAACCTCGTATAGACTTCTTCTTGCAAGTTACCATAGAAGAATGCGTTGTTAATATCAAGTTGGTAAATCTTCTAATCTTTCTTAACTTCAAATACTAAGATACATTGTATAGTTGTCATTTTTACAACAGGAGAAAAAATCTCTGTATAGTCAATACCCACACGTAGTGTATCCCCTCTGGTTACCAACCGTGCTTTCAGTTTTCCAAAGATCCGTCTGACTTCAGTTTTTCTTTGTAAATCCACTTGCAAGCTAAAGGTTTCTTGCTGTTTGGCAATTGAACCATGTCCCATGTTTCTTGGAATTCAATGCCTCAAACTCTTTATCTATGGAAACTTTCCACCCAGGATGCATCACAACTTATTGGTAAGATGTTGGATCAGTAATTTGACAAGTTGAAGTAATAAGTATCTGGTTTTGTGGTGTCATTAAAGAAAAGGATGAATGATAAAAAAGAAGACAAGGTGGATTAGGTGACAGTAAAAGAAGCGTCACATATGTTATCTGATATATACTTAGGTGGATTATGATCCCTTTGTGATCTCCTCAGTTGATGCTCAGGTTCTGAAGGCAAAACTTCTCCACTAGAAATGGATTTGTAGGATTATTCAAAATAGGAGAAATAGAGGGAGAAGGTGAGTGAAAAATAGGTGACCTTACCGCTGAGATGTAGAATTATTAGGAGAAACTGCAGTAGAGGGAGAAGAAGTTACATGCTTATTAGGGGATGAAAAAACATACTCAATAGGAGACGGAAGCATACTGGAAAGAGTTTAGACAAGGAAAAGGGAAAGATAGTCTCAACAAACTTGACATCTCTACGAAGGATCACCTGACTTGTTTGTAAATTTAGAATCTTGTATTTTTTTTTCAAATGGATACCCTATAAAAACACCAGGAAAGGCTCTAGGACTCAACTTGTCTCTATCTCTGGAGAGAGTAGAACTGAAGCATAGACAACCAAATGTCTTAAGGAATGAGTAATCTGGATCTGTCCCAAATAGAACATGGTAGGGAGATTTAAGTTGAAGAACTTGAGAAGGAAATTTGTTAATCAAATGGGTAGTTGTAAGTAAACACTCCCCCACCCCCCAACCCCCAGTATTTTTTAGGAACATGTGATTGAAACATCATTGCCCTACAAGTGTCTAACAAATGTCTATGCTTTCTTTTAACTACCCTATTTTGTTGTGGGGTTTCTACACAACTAGTCTGATGGATAATTCCTTGAGAATTGTAGTAATCCATTTGAATATGTCATGTCCCTCTTTCAAATGCATTATCTAATCTGATCATTTTTACTTAGGTGGAAAACTGTCTTTCAACAAGGGTTAGGAAAGCTTTCAAAGTAGGAAATGCATTAGATTTGGTGGATAGCAAGAAAGTCCAAGTACTTCTAGAGAAATCATCAACCACAGTTAGAAAGTACTTCTCCCCTTTATATGTTGGTGTGTTGTATAGTCCCCATATGTCTATATGTATCAAGTCAAAAGAATACTTGGATATAATTGTGTTTTTGGTAAATAGTGGTTTAGACTGTCTTTCCGTAGCACACACTTGTTAAGAGAATTTGTTGTTATTTGTAGAAGTAACATGTATTGCTTTAATATATTTCATAGCATCATATGGTAAGTGTCCTAAGCGAAAATGTCATATTTGTTTGAATCAGTCACATTCATGCCATCATTTGAAATAGAAACATTAATATTGATATTTTCATTTAAATTTGATGGACAAAGAGGACTCAATAGAACAGGACACTTTGCCCTTTCACAAACAGACTCTGAATCAGAAGACAATGACCCTAGCAGTCTATGCCTACTACTAGAAGAAAAAGAAGCTTAAATAGGTGATTTAATTGAGTGTATTCCCAATGTAGAAGTGTAATCCTTGAGAACACAGAGACCAGTTGTGGTTTCACCAAAGAGAGGCTCTTTTCCCATTAAAGAGGCCTGCAAAATGCATCCCGCCTTAGTATACAACAATTTATAATTCATATCATTGACAAACTAACTTACTGACAAAAGATTATGCTTGAAATCAGGCACATGTAACACATGGTAGAGTTTTATCCCTGGAGGAAGAACTATATTGCCTACAACATAGGCTTTTACTTAACAAGAATTGGCCAAATTGACTAGAAGTGGCGTGGGAAATAACCTAAGATCATGCAACAAGCGTCTTTCGAAAGTCATATGTTGTATAGCACCACTATCTGGAATCCAAGGATATTTGGTTAAGTTTGAAAGAAGTGAGGTAAGGGAAAGCAAAGCATGTTGCATACCAACTAGATTTGTGGCTGCAATAGGTTCAGAGGAAGCTGTAGAGGTTCCTTGCAGAGATTGAAACATTTGGATCAACTAGTCACACTGCTCCTTGGTGAATCCTTGTGCTCCAACCAAAGTGGAAACACTTTCTCCTGCCATTCCTGAGCTTAAATCCCTTCCAGTTATTTCCATGTTAGCTTGTGTAGTAGAAGGTAGTGGCTTCATCATCAAGATATTTGCTCTCACACCAGAATAGCATCATTAAGTCCCATAAGGAGTTGAATCAATTTTTGATACTCATTTATCTTAACGTTGTGGGTCTTTTCTCCACACTTACAATCACAATTGCATATCATAAAATTGTTGAGTACATTCATTTGGTCCTATATCCTTTTGAGCTTTGTGAAATATCATGCTATGTCACTTGTTCCTTGACTAATATTATTAAGTTCTCTTTGCAGTTGGAACAACTTGGTACCATCTGATTGACCATACCTCACCTCTAGTTCATTCCAAAATTCTTCAGCCGTCTGTGAATAGATTACACTTTCTTCAATATCTTTACTAACAAAATTAAGCAGCTAAGCAATGACCATGTCATTGCACCTCTTCCACTGATCAATCAAAGGAGAATTAGAAGATAGACATGGGAAAGATCCATTGATAAAACACAATTTATTTTTAGCTGACAATGAAATCAGTACTCCCCCCTGCCAATTTGCATAGCTGGTTCCATCAAAATTGATGTTGATTGTGACGACCTGGCCAGTCGTCTCGTGATTTACTGTTCCATTTCCACTATTTATACTTCTTATTGCTTTGTCTATAGTTTCTATATGTTATCGGGCTGGTTGGCCCGGTTTGGGGAGGTTTTGATAAGGTTTGAGGTACTTAGTCTCTTTTAAGGAAGCTTAAGTTAGAAAAGTCAATCGGATGTTGACGTATGATTTAGCAAGCTCGGATGTGAGTTTTGATGGTTTGGATATCATTAGGAGGTGATTTGGAACTTAGGAGCATGATCAGAATATATTTTGGAGGTTCGGAGTAGATTTAGGCTTGAATTGGCGAAATTGGATTTTTGGCATTTTTCTGTTGAACGGTGAGATTTTTATATTGGGGACGGAATGGAATTTAGAGAGTTGAAGTAGTTTCATTGTGTCATTTTAGATGTGTGTGCAAAATTTCAGGTCATTCGGACATGATTTAGTATACTTTTTGATCGAAAGCACCATTCGGAAGATTTTGGAAACTTAGGCTTGAATCCGATATGTTTTGGTTGATTCGATACCGTTTGAGGTGTTTTGAAGATTGGTACAAGTTTGAGTAGTGGTATATGATATGTGAGGGCCTCGAGTGATTTTGAATGGTTGACGGAAAGAATGGAAGTTTGAACGACAGCTGAAGTTGGAATTCTTCTGTCATAACTACATCAGTGGTTGGGAGGCTGCAGGTCTGACCCCCCCCCCCCCCCCCGATGCGGAAAAAAAGTCGCAGAAGTGTAAAGGAGCTAGAAAGGTTGGAGTCGCAGAAGCAGTTGAGGAGTCGCACCAGCGATAGCATAGGTGCGGGTAGTGCATCCAAGATGCGAATATTGTGGGCTTAAGTGAAAAACGTAAAAGCAGTTCAAGGACCGAAAATGCAGTACCACAGAAGCGGGAATTTGGCCCGCAAATGCGAAATCCCTGGGCCAGAAGATATAAGTTATTTCCTTCAAGATTGTTTGAGCTATTTCACCATTTCTAAGTTGGTTTTTGGAGCTTTTTGGGCGATCTGAGGAAGGATTTCAAGGGGACTTCATTGAGGTAAGGATTTTGGACCTAAAACTCATTCCAATGGTATCATTTCAAGATTAGGGCTGTAATTAATGGAATTTAAGGATTAAATTTGGGGAAACTAGGGCTTGAAAACTTAAACCCTTGATTGAGGATTTGAAGGACCATTTGTGGTCGGATTTCAGAATTTTTGATATGTATGAACTCGTGGGGAGATAAGGAATCTATTGATGTGAATTTTATCAAATTCTGAGATGTGAGACCGGGGGTCGGGTTTTGGTATTTTCGAGATTTATATTGTAAATTGATTATTTCCACTTGGGCTTTGTTCCCTTAATATATTTTGACATCATGATTCTGATTTTGAATTGATTCGACGCGCGTGGAGGTCGACTCGAGGGGCAAAGACACCGGTGGGCTAGAGTTTGGATTGGATTGAGGTGAGTAATAATTGTAAATATTGTCCTGAGGGTATGAATCCTCGGATAGCACATCGTAGTGCTATATTCGAGGTGACACACACGCTAGATAACGAATGTGGGGTGGTGCACTATTGGGTATTGTGACATAGTCCATCCCGAATTACTGTTTTACCGCGTCTTTGATTGAAAACTATTTGATCATTATGTTTTGGGCTGAATGCCATATTTGGGCTTCGTGCCAACTATTTGGACCCTTAGGAGATTTTTATTGATATTCCTCACTGTCCTGATTTTATACTTGCACTTACTAATGTTATTTACTATTGTTCATAACTTAGCCATTGCCTACTCTATCTTAATACATTAAATGATATTTTTAATGATGATTAGACTGAGCATCATGTTTTACTGTTGCCCGAGTGGCTTATGAGATTCTGACTAAGTAAGGCCGAGCGCTTGTGTTGTGAGGATACACTGATTATGATGATGAGGCTGAGAGCCTGAGATTTTATGCTACGAGGTGTCTTGTTGATTATGAGGAAGAGGGCTTGAGATTTATAGGCTACGAGATGGCTTGATATTGTGTTTGGGTCGTAAGGGGCCCTTCAGGAGTCTGTACACCCCCAATGAGTGCGAGTACCCATCGTGATGTGAGATATATTGCCCGAGGGGCGAATTTATTGACATTATTCCCCAGGGACGATCACTTATGTGTTTATATTTCCTAATTGCATGTTATTTACTTCCTTAATTGCTAGAAAGGCATTTTTATGAAGTTTGAACTGAACTTAGTGACCTTACACTTCTTTGCTGCTTCACTATTTCTACTGGTTTTTACTGCTTCCTTATAACCTGTTATGTGCCTTACGTGATTTCGTATTTCTCACTCCTTATTTATGATTATTACTCACTGAGTTGGAGTATTCAACTTGCTTCCTGTACCTCGTGTGCAGATTCAGGTGTTGTTGATCCTGCTTGCGAGGGTTAAAAGCTCCATGCAGATTTCGAAGTTCACGAGGTAGCTGCTTGGCGTTTGCTGCCCTGTGTTTCTCCCCCTTTATCTCATTTCTTTTCATTTATTAGTGATTCTATAGTAGCTTTGTAGACTCTTCAAATTCGTAGTATTTTGATAGATGCTCATGACTAGTCACACCCAGTATCGAGCTGTGTAGGGTTTGTTTTCAGCAAATCATACTATTAACTACTTATTTTTGAGATGTTATCATGTAGACTTAATTACTTATTATTTTATTTCTTAAGATTGAAATGGAAATGTGCCGGCTGGTTTTGTCTTCACAAGATGCATCATCACGACCCGGTTCGGGTTTAGTATCGTGACAAGTTGGTTACATAGGTCTCACGAGTCATGAGCAGGTATAGTAGAGCCTCGCGGATCGGTACAGATACATCTGTATTTATCCTCGAGAGGTTGCAGAACCTTTAAGAAAAAATTCACTTTCTTGAAAGTCTTATTGTGCAAATTTATTGATTCGAGTACTAAACTTATGTTATTCTATTCTTTCACAAATAGTGAGGACACGCGCTACCGGTCAGGATGTACAAACCAATACCACCAACTGTAGACACTAGAGGCCGAGGACGCGGTCGTGGTCACAGTAGGAGCAGGGGTGTGGCCCACACAGCAGCTTTGGGTAGCACCTACAGATCCACTAGCCGCCCCAGTTTAGGATCAAGTCCCAGTTGTGGACACTCCAGCAGCACCAACTCAGGCACCAGCTGTTCCCATTGTGATTCTGGGTCTTCAGGAGGCCTTGGCTTAGATTCTATCGGTATGCATTGGGCCAGCTCAGGCGATTTTAGTTACTACAGCCGCAACTGCTTCTTAGGCCGGGGGAGACAATCAGACTCCCGCCGCTCACACACTTGAGCAGGTCGTGCAAGGACTTCAAACACCAGGGGAACATCCACCCCAGTCGGTTGCAATTGCTCAGGATTTATGTAGCTCCTGCATGTTAGAGGACTAGCAGCGCTGGTTCGAGAGGTTTGGTAGACTTCAGCCTCCGACCTTCAGTGGTGCAGAGGGCAAGGATGCTCAGGGTTCCTTAGACAGGTGTTAGTGGATTCTTCACACAGCGGGTATTTTGGAGACCAATAAGGTTGCTTTCACTACTTTTTAGTTTTCTGGAGCTGCCTTCACTTGGTGGGAGGCGTATGAGAGGCGTAGGCCTGTTGGTGCAGCACCCTTTACCTGGCAATAGTTCTCCATTCTATTTTTAGAGAAGTATGTGCTGCAACCTCGCAGAGAAGAGCTGTAAGAAGTTTGAGTGGTTGCATCATGGAGAGATGATTGTGATGCAGTATGAAATGAGGTTCTCCGAGTTAGCTCGTCATGCTATTTGGTTGGTTCCGACAGATAGAGAGAGGATAGGAGGTTTCTTGTTGGCCTAACTTACAAGCTTCATATTCTTATGACCAGGGAGAGGGTGTCTGGTGCTATATTTGAGAAGGTTGTAGACATTGCTCGAGATATTGAGTCAGTTCGTCGCTAGGAGTGAGATAAGAGGGAGGGCAAGAGGCCTTGGGGATCTAGTAGTGGTGCTTCTTCGAGAGGTCAGTTTCAGCACGGTATAGACCGTCTATTCGGGCATGCGCAGTCAGCTCGCCCAGGCTATCATGAGGCGTCATCGTGTCATGTTCCCATAGTTCTCAACAGGGCCCGTCATCACTTAGTGCCCTTCTAGCTCAAAGTTTGTCCCATGCTCCATCAGTTCAGGTCTCTTCTATGCCAGGTGAATCTGCTAGTCATTCCGGTGCTAGGGGTTCCCTTCAGTCCCTGTCTCCAGCACCCGGGAGTTGCTATGAGTGTTGAGGGATGGGTCATATATGGAGACAATGTCCTTGTCGTCTTGCGGGTCCATACCAGCAGAGGGATAAGCCGTCGGCTTTATAACCAGTTGCTTCAGCACCTCCTACCCAGCCAGTTAGGGGTGGAGGTCAACCAGCTAGTTGTCGCCCTAGAGGAAGGTCATTCAGGTGGCGGTCAGGCTTGTTTTTATGCACTTCCAGCTAGACTTGATGTTATTGCTTCCAATGTTGTTATTACAAGTATTGTTTTAATCGACTACAAAGATGCCTCTGTATTATTTGATTCCGGTTCCACTTATTCTTATGTGTCATCATACTTTGCTCATTATTTGGATACGCCCCATGAGTCTCTTGTTTCACCTGTTCATGTATCTACTCTGGTAGGTGATACTGTTATTGTAAACCGTGTGTACCAGTCGTGTATGGTGACTATTGGAGGTTTGGAGTCCTGAGTGGATATTTTATTATTGTGTATGGTGGATTTTGATGTTATTTTGGGCATGGATTGGTTATCTTTGTGTCGTGCTATTCTGGACTGTCATGCTAAGATAGTCGCATTGGTTATACCGGGTGTGCCATGGATTGAGTGGCGAGGTTTATCTGATTATGTTCCCAGTAGGGTAATTTTAGTCTAGAAGGCATAGCGTATGGTTGGGAAGGGTTGTCTTTTATATCTAGCCTTTGTGAGGGATGTCGGTGCAGAGACTCCCAGTATTGATTATATTCCAGTTGTGAGGGATCTTCCTGATGTGTTTCCTACATACCTGCCAGGCATGCCACCGGACAGGGATATGGATTTTGGTATTGACTTTTGAGAACTCAACCCATTTCTATTTTGTCGTATCGTATGGCAACCAACGGAGTTGAATGAGTTAAAAGAACAGCTTTAGGAGCTCCTTGAAGAGGGGTTCATTCGGCCTAGTGTGTCGCCTTGGGGCGTGCCGGTTCTATTTGTGAATAAGAAGGATGGAACTATGAGAATGTGCATTGATTATAGGAAATTGAACAAAGTAGAAGTTAAGAATAAGTATCCTTTGTCTCTCATTGATGATTTATTCGACCAACTTCAGGGAGCGAGAGTGTTCTCCAAGATTGATCTCCGTTCAGGTCATCACTAGTTGAAGATCAGGGACTCAAATATTCTTAAGATAGCTTTTAGGACCAAATATGGTTATTATGAGTTCTTGGTGATGTCTATTGGGCTGAATAATTCCCCAGCAGCGTTCATGTATTTGATAAACATCATGTTCCATCTGTATCTCGATTTATTTGTCATAGTCTTCATTGATGATACTCTAGTATACTCGTATAGTCAGATAGAGCACGCAATGCATTTGAGAGTTGTGTTTGCAAATATTGAGGGAGGAGAATCTTTATGCAAAGTTCTCCAAGAGTGAGTTTTGGCTCGGTTCAGTGGCATTTTTGGGGCACGTGGTGTCCAATGAGGGTATTCAGGTTGATCTGAAGAAGATAGAGGCGGTTCAGAGTTGGTCTAGACCGTCCTAAGCCACAGAGAGTCGTAGCTTTCTTGGTTTGGTGTGTTCTTATCGTCGTTTTGTTCATGGATTTTCATTTATCGCATCGCTTTTGACCAAGTTGACTTTTAAGGGTGCTTCATTTGTATGATTGGATGAGTGTGAGGAGAGCTTTTAGAAGCTCAAGACAGCCTTGACCACATCTCCAGTGTTAGTTTTGCCATCAACTTCAGGTTCATATATCGTGTATTATGATGCTTCTAGAGTTGGTATTGGTTGTGTATTGATGCAGTGGGGTAGAGTTATTGCTTATGTTTCTCGTCAATTGAAGCCTCATGAGAAGAACCACCCTGTTCATGATTTGGAGTTGGCTGTTATTGTGCACGCGTTAAATATTTGGAGGCATTATTTGTATGGTGTGTCCTATGAGGTGTTTACTGATCATTGCAGCCTTCGACACTTGTTCAAGCAGAAGGATCTTAATTTGAGATAGCGGAGGGGGTTAGAGCTGCTGAAGGATTATGATATTACTATTTTGTACCATCCGGGGAAGTCTAATGTGGTGGCCGATGCTTTGAGCCGAAAGATAGAGAGTTGGGGAGTTTGGCATATATTTCGGTTGGGGAGAGACCTCTTGTAGTTGATGTTCAGTCATTGGCCAATCGGTTCGTGAGGTTAGATATTTCGGAGCCTAGTCGAGTATTGGCTTGTGTGATTTCTCGCTCTTCTTTATGATCGCTCAGAGAGCACCATTATGATGATCCTCATTTGCTTGTCCTTAAGGATAGAGTTCAGCACGATGATACTAGGGATGTGTCCATTGTTGATGATGGGGTATTGAGGATGCAGGGCCGGATATGTGTGCCCAATGTAGATGGCCTTTGGGAGTTGATTCTGAAGGAGGCCCATAGCTCGATGTATTTCGTTCATTCAGGTGTCGCAAAGATGTATTAGGATCTGAGGCAGCATTATTGATGGAGGAGAATGAAGAAAGACATTGTAGAATTTGTAGGTCGGTGTCTCAATTGTCAGCAGGTGAAATATGAGCATCAGAGACCGGGTGGCTTGCTTCAGCGGATAGATATTCCAGAGTGGAAGTGGGAACGGATCACCATGGACTTTGTAGTTGGGATCCCACGGACTTTGAAGAAGTTCGATGCTATTTGGGTGATTGTGGATCGGCTGATCAAGTCCGTGCACTTCATCCTTGTGCGCACCACAAATTCTTCAGAGCGGTTGGCAGAGATCTATATCCGGGAGATTGTTCATTTGCATGGTGTCCCAGTTTCCATCATTTCAGATAGGGGTACTCAGTTTACTTTTATGTTTTGGAGGACTGTGCAGCGAGAGTTGGGTACTCAAGTTGAGTTGAGCACAACGTTTCTCCCTCAGACGGATGGGAAATCGGAGCGCACTATTTAGATATTGGAGGACATGTTGTGTGCTTATGTCATTGATTTTGGAGGGTCATGGGATCAGTTTCTACCGCTCACAGAGTTTACTTATAACAACAGCCGGGTGAGGCTAGGCTATTGGGGACACATTTGGTGCAGGATGATTTAGATAAGATGAAGGTGATTCAAGAGAGGCTTCACACAACGTAGTCGAGACAAAAGAGTTATGCTGACAAGAAGGTTCATGATGTGTCCGACGTGGTTGGTGAAAAGGTTCTGTTGAGGGTTTCTCCCATGAAGGATGTTATGAGATTTGGGAAGAAGTGTAAATTGATTCCTCAGTTTATTGGGCATTTTGAGGTACTTTGGAGGATTGGGGAGGTGGCTTATAAGCTTGTTTTGCCACCCAACTTGTCGAGTGTGCATCTGGTATTTCATGTCTTTATGCTCCAGAAGTATATTGGTGATACATCTCATGTTCTGGATTTCAGCATGGTTCAGTTAGATGGTGGTTTGACTTATGATGTGGAGCTAGCAGCTATTTTGGAGCATCAGGTTTGAAAGATGATATCAAAGGATATAGCTTCAGTGAAAGTGCAGTGGAGAGGTCGGCCCGTGGAGGAGACTAACTCGGAGACCAAGCAAGAGATGTGGAGCAGATATCCTCACATGTTTGAGTCTTCAGGTATGTTTCTTGACTCGTTCGAGGACGGTCGTTTGTTTAAGAGGGGGAGTATGTGACGACCTGGCCAAACATCTCATAAGTTACCGCTCTGTTTCCCCTGTTTCTACTTCTTATTGCTTTTTCTATCAGTTCTATATATTATCGGGTTGGTTGGCCCGGGTTCGGAGAGGTTTTGGTAAGGTTTGAGACACTTAGTATCTTTTAAGAAAGCTTAAATTGGAAAAGTCAACTGAATGTTGACTTATGAGTTAGAGGGCTCGGATGTGATTTCTAATGGTTCGGATAGCTTTGGGAGGTAATTTGGGACTTAGGAGCGTGATCGAAATGTATTTTGGAGGTCCGGAGTAGATTTAGGACTGAATTGGCGAAATTTGATTTTTGGCATTTTCTGATTGATAGGTGAGATGTTGATATATGGGGAATGGAATTTGAGGGTTGCAGTAGTTCCGTTGTGTCATTTGGGATGTGTGTGCAAACTTTCAAGTCATTCGGACATGGTTTAGTATATTTTTTGGTCGAAAGCGTAATTCGAAAGATTTTGGAAACTTGGGCTTGAATCTGATGTGTTTTGGTTGATTCGATGTCATTTGAGGTGTTTTGAACATTGGTACAAGTTTGAGTAGTGGTATATGATATGTTTGTACTTTTGGTTGAGGTCACGGGGGCCTCGGGGTGATTTCAGATGGTTGACGGAAAGAATAGAAGTTTGAATGGCAGCTGAAGTTGGAATTCTTCTGTCATAACCGCATCTGCAATTGGGAGGGCGCGGTGCGGAAAATAAGTCACAGAAGCGGAAAGGAGCTAGGAAGGCTGGAGCCGCAGAAGTGGTTGAGAATCCGCACCTGCAATGGCGCAGGTGAGGGCAGTGCATCGCAGATGTGGATATCGTGAGCTTAAGTGAAAACTGCAAATGCGGTACCGCATAAGTTGGAATTTGGCTGCAAATGCGAAATATATGGGCCAGAAGGTATAATTTATTTCCTTCGCGATATTAAGCTATTTCACCCTTGCTAAGTAGGTTTCTGAAGCTTTTTGGGCGATTTGGAGAAGGATTTCAAGGGGACTTCATTGAGGTAAGGATTTTGGACCTAAGACTCGTTCCTATGGTATTATTTCACGGATTAGGGTTGTAACTAATGGAACTTAAGGATTAAATTTGGGGAAACTAGGGTTTAAAAATTTAGACCTTTGATTAAGGATTTGAAGGACTATTTATGGTCGGATTTCAGAACTTTTGATATGTATGAACTCATGGGGAGATAAGAAATCTATTGATATAAATTTTATCGAATTCTGAGATGTGGGCCCGGGGGTCGGGTTTTGGTAATTTCAGAATTTATGTTGTAAATTGATTATTGTCGCTTGGGCTTCGTTCCCTTAGTATATTTTGACGTCGTGATTTTTATTTTGGATAGATTCAACATGCGTGGAGGCTGATTCGAGGGGAAAAGGTGTCGCGAGCTAGAGTTTTGACCGGATTGGTGAGTAATGATTGTAAATGTTCCCCTAAGGGCATGAAACCCCAGATTGTACATCGTAGTGCTATATTGAGGTGACGCACACGCTAGATGACGAGCTTAGGGTCATGAACTATTTGGGATTGTGACATAGTCCATTCCAAATTACTATTTTACTGTGTATTTGATTAAAAATTATTTGATCATCATATTTTTGCTGAATACCATATTTGGGCTTCGTGCCAACTATTTTGACCCTTAGGAGTTTTTTATTTATATTTCCTATTTGCCCTGATTTTATACTTGCACAAAGTCATGTTAGTTACTATTGTTTTCATAACTCAACCATTGCATACTCGGTCTTAATACATTAAATGATGTTTTAAATGATAATTGGGTCGAGCATCATATTTTACTGTTTCTCGAGTGGCTTATGAGATTCTGACTGAGTAAGGCCGAGGGGATGTGTTATGAGGATACATTGATTATGATTATGAGGCCGAGAGCCTAAGATTTTACGCCACAAGGTGGCTTGTTGATTATGAGGCCGAGGGCCTGGGATTTATACGCTACGAGATGGCTTGATTTTGGGCTTGGGGCAGTAAGGGGCCCTCCAGGAGTCTGCACACCCCTAGTGAGACAAGTACCCATCGTGATGTGTGATATAGCATGAGGGACTAGTATTATTCTAAGATATTGCCCGAGGGGCGAATTTTTGATATTGTACTCGAGGGAAGATCCTTTATGTGTTTATCTTTCCTAATTGCCTGTTATTTGCTTTCTTAATTGCTAGAAAGGCATTTTTATGAATTCTGAACTAAACTTACTGACTTTACACTTCTTTACTATTTCACTGTCTCTACTGGCTTTTACTGCTTCCTTATAGCATGTTATGTGCCTTACGTGATTTCATATTTCTCAGTCCTTATTTATGATTATTTTTACCTGAGTTGGAGTACTCACTTTACTCACTGCACCCCGTATGCAGATTCAGGCGCTGCTGATCCTACTTGTGAGGGTTGAGAGCTCCCGGCGAATTTCGGAGTTCACGAGGTAGCTGCTCGGCATTTGCTGCCCCGTGCTTCTCCCATTTATCTCATTTCCTTTCCCTAATTAGTGATTATGTAGTAGCTTTGTAGACTCTTTAGACTCGTAGTACTCTGATAGATGCTCATGACTAATGACACCCCAGTATCAGACTGTGTTGGATCTGTTTTCGCAAATTATATTGTTAACTGCTTATTTTTGAGTTGTTATCATGTTTAATACTTTAACTACTTATTATTTGGTTGCTTAAGATTGAAATGGAAATATGTCGATTGGCCTTGTCTTCACGAGAATCGTCATCACGATCTGATCCGGGTTTAGGGTAGTGATATTGATCAGGTTAATGCCTGGATTATCCAAAGATGTCAAAAAATAGGGATGACAAGGATCAACTTATTGAGAAAGGGATGAAAAGATATGTGAAGTCCCATCTACTATGGGGGGTTTTGGGATCAACATCAGTCTCTCCCATGGTTATTCAAAAAAAAAAGATCGAGGAAAAAAAAGGAACTGGTTTTTACCGGTGCTCTGATACCGTAAAAATATTCAAGAACAAAATGGCTGTGGAAAATTATTTTTCCATTTTTTCTATGTCAATTACTTTGTACAGTGTTCTCTATCTATACATTGTCATGTGTCTGATGTGTATTACTCTAGAATCTTTTCTATCGTAACAAACTGTGTAACATACTAGTAAAAATAAATACAAAGAAGTAACTGTTATGAAATAATATAAAGACAAGAACAATAATGCAAGAATAAGAACAATATAGAGAGAGAATAGGGAGAGAGAGAAGTATTCTTATTAATACTTGGGGTGATTTACAATGGGGTAAGACCCCTCTATTTATAGGAAGAGGAATGACTTAGCTTTAAGCTAAAACTCTTAGACATTCACTCTAAATAGACTTCTATTTTATAACACTCCCCCTTGAATGTCTATTCAATAATGTGCCTCATAAAACCTTAAAACCAAAACCCATTGGGAAAAATTAAAGAAAGGAAAAAGAGTACACATGTTTGAATATGCGCCTATTGGTTGCCTCGTTAAAAACCTTGCAAGGAAAACCCAGTGGGAAAAAACCTTGTAAGGGAAAAAGAGTGCAACGCGCATTAACTCCCCCTAATGAGTACATCAATTTATATCCTTGAGCATTTGCATTCCAATCTTGTGCATCATCTTCAAAACGATCTTTGGTAGACGTTTGACAAATCAACCATATTGACTTGAATAAATATTCCGCACCTTGAAATCATCATTCTTGATAGATATGAACATCTTCATATAATGTCGTGGAATAACTCTTCAATATCTCCATAGATGCATTCTCAATGCCATCATGCTTATAGTTATAGCAAGATTCATATGTAAACAAATTGTACTTGGGATGTGGTACTTCAAGACCAAGAATTGCATATGCTTCAAGCAACTTAAATCTTTCAAGTTAAGTCATATAAGTCACATAATAGACTTTAGATGCATATCAAGTTTTCACGTCATGCTAGACAAATAAGATATCGAAAACTGACTATACATACCTTTGACTTTTATACTTTCAAGCATTTGAACTATAGGTTCAAAACTACATGTCTTTCATATGGAATCAATTCTTCTTGAATTGTATCTCTTCCATTTAGTTACTTTCTTTGGGTCAGCAAATGCGTATAGCATGCTTTGCAATATGTTGCAATTGAATTATCCCTTTTATGAACTTCAGGTTCATATCATGATATTCGGGGATATACATATACAAATGATAATTCATCCCATGTAACCTTTTCTCAAGTGTTTATCATGTCTCCCCCTCATGTTAGTAAAGCTAACTTGTTTCCTCAACTTTGGGAAATCATCTTTGTGCATTATCATGTCAATATACACGGCACATTAATAATAAGATGAAATTATTTGGTTCCTGACCTTGAACCACTTGTGAGGGAAGAATATACTCTCGTATACAACTTATATCAAACTGATATATATAACTTTGTTCTCATAAGAAACAGTTTAGCTATTAAGTGGAAGCACTCAATAATTATCTTGCTAAACCAACATTGATATAAACCAACTTATCAAGATGAACTATCTTGAGTAGGAAATCTGGAAATTATGCTCGAAGTTAGATTACTGAGCAATTTACCTCGCAAGCACCGGCCAGGCTGCGGGTTAATAACAATTGGGCATGTAACCATATCATAGATGCATCATATGTGGTATACATGGCAGGTGAATGGGCCCATATTCACCTTTGATATTTCCAGAATTTATGGGCTTCAACCTGAACTCTTTAGTTGGTCAGTTCATTAATGAGAACAAGTGATACAAGAGAATTCGTAAAGAACTTTCTAGTTCTTTGATATTCACCTATGTGAATTTGCACATCATACTTAAAATGAGATGGCTAACATGAATGCTAACTGAACAAATTATCAATATTGGTAAACTTCAAATTTACACCATGACATGTGCACTTATCAATAAACTTCAGGTTTATTATGACATGGGTTTTTATACCAATAGATATCCACTTTATTGTGGCATTCTTTCTTTTGTGTAGCACAAACTGGAGAACAAAGCGGGTAGCTTTTCATATGCAAATTACCCCGCTACAAGTTGTAGTAATAGGAGATATCAAAGCCTTCCTTTATTTATAGTCTCAATATAATCAATCGCTTTCGCGTGTACTTTGGAAACTGAATAAGTTTCTTTGAGACTTACTACAGCACAATACTCAATTGTGTTTCTCCAACATAGTAATAATTAGCTCTTCTAGAGCTCTCAATTAATTTTGTACTACCACAGATTCATCAACATCCATGTGGTGAATATCTTTCTTAAAGAGAAAGTTATACCATTATGGTCATGTCAAACTTATATGCAAGATATGTTTCTTGCATTATCGTTGTCCTTTAATAGTCATATTTCCAAAATACTTTGGCGTACAATAGGTACGTGACCAACGATCATTCATGCCATATATCATCTCAAACCTCCTTCTAGGGGTGAGTGTGGTATCATCTCAAACCTCCTTCTAGGGGTGAGTGTGGTATATCTAATACCAATTTCATGTTCATATTCTTCCAATAATGAATATGTATTCGTGAATCAGATGTTGTCACATTCACTTCGGGGATATGTGATTTTGTTATCCTTTTCAAATCTATAAATGCGTCAGGCATTTGATTTGCTATTCTTTGCAAATGGATAATCTTTTGTGCCTCTTTCTCACAAATAGAGGTATGTGGATCAAGATGAGATAATGATGCATTTTTCCACAAAATTTCCCGTTTGGTTTCACCAACTTCTCCCCCTAATTTTGGGAAAAGTGTCTCATCAAATTGACAGTCTGCAAATCGTGCAGTGAACAAATCTCCTGTCAATGTTTCGAGGTAGCGAATAATGGAGGGCGATTCAACCTCAACATATATTCCTAACCTTCTTTGCAGACCCATTTTGGTGCGGGATGGCGGTGCTAAAGGCACATATACTGCGCATCCAAAAATTCTTAAATGGGATATATTGGGTCCATGACCCAAAACCAATTGCAACGGGGAATATTTGTGTCAATTCGTCAGTCAGAGACGAACTAGCATTGCTGTATGCAAAATGGCGTGACCCCAAACCGAAGTGGGCAGCCGACAAACTAAAATGCTGCATGCAAAATGGCATGAACCCAAACCAAAGTGGGCAGCCGACGAACTAGCATTGCTGCATGCAAAATGGCGTGAACCCAAACCGAAATGGGCAGCCTCGTTTTCATGAAGAATTCAAGATTATTCTCATCTATTGTCTCAATATGATATCCATTTTGAATGATATCTTTAAAACTCAACAAGTTCTTCTTAGACTTGGAGGAGAATATTGCATTCTCTAAGATAAACGTCATGCCTTTGGGCAGAGTTACAGTTGCTCTTCCGGAGCCTTCAATCAATTTACTTCCCATGGTTTGACATATAAAAGAAAATATACGAACATGAGAATAAACAACTTCAATTCGTTTGTGTCACATAATATTTTCAAAATCTGCTGCTAACAGTTGACTAACAAAATCAGATAGTCGATTATATGTTTTCCATAATCGATTACTATGCAGTTTGAAAATTTCAGTTTAAACGTTTTCATAAAACAATCGATTGTTAAATACACACAATCGATTGTTGAGCATTGACAATCGATTGTTAAACATAGACAATCGATTGTTGACAATTTTTGAAAAATTCCAGAGTACACTGTTTCAAGACAATCGATTGTTATGCATGGACAATCGATTGTTGGCTATTTTGAAAAATTCCAGATTACTGTCTTAACGACAATCGATTGTTAGACAAAGACAATCGATTGTGGATGATTTTTGAAAAATTCCAGATTACACTGTCTAACGACAATCGATTGTTAGACATAGACAATCGATTGTGGATGATTTGTGAAAAATTCCAGAACACACTGTTTTAAATACAATCGATTGTTGATCATTGACAATCGATTGTTTTGCAGTTTTTATGCGAAATATGAGATAACCGACTAGTTTTTCAGGTTAGTCGATTACCTCTACTGGAAAGTAAAAATATTATTGATATTTGAGCATATTGATACATTCTAAAGAACTAATACTAACATTATGTCATGAACTAACTAATACGAGCTAATACTGATGGCTATTAGTTTATTCATTCACTAATACAAACAAGTAAAATAAAATCAAATAGCTCCATCTTCTTTCATCACGGATCCATCACCGATTAGGTGGTCTATCTACCCCTCGGGTTGCTCAAAGAAGTCTGCCACATCCAAGTGCGTGATGTCAAAGTTGTCGTCAGAGACAAAATTCGTTTCAGGGCGTTTACTCTTTCGAGATGCTTGATAAAGGTCAACCAAATGTCATGGTATACGGCAAGCCTTTGACCAGTGCCCGTTTCCACCGCAATAATAATATATAGTTTATAAACTATTTGCTTTTGGATTCTTATCGTATCGTGCTTGTGGCAGAGTGACCAACTTCAGGTTGTCATATCTCTTCTTTAAGCCATTCCACAAGATAGGTGGATCCTTGACGGTGAGATATTCAATCTTCAAACCTTCATCAAGGTGATGGCGCAAGAAAATCAAGGCCTTAGCATAGTTTTGGGTGGATGCATTATTTCTGTCTTTAATGGCGTCTCCAAGACCCATAGCATCTAAGTGGATTTCAGCATCCAACACCCATGTCATATAGTTCTTGCCCGAAATTTCAAGGGCAACGAACTTTCTTTTCATAATGTCAGACATAAACCAAAATTGCATCAAGAGCGTGTTCATACTTACGGGCTCTATTACAATTATCACATTCACTTCAGGGAATGGATCAAAATCATGTACTTTACACAATCTCATGTCAAATATTACTTTCATAAAGTGAAAGATTATTTTGAGAATCCTTATTGTTCTCATTACCACAATAATGACGATTATAACTTCGTCTATTGCCATGTCCACATCCATTGATACCTTTACGGTAATTAGTCTTCTTTCAGACTTATCACATACTGCTACCACATTCTCTAAAGGGAATGGAGCAAATTCAATTGGACGGAATTCTTTGCCACATCCACATTCATTGATACCTTCATGGTAATATTTTAGTCTTCTTTCAGACTTATCATATACTGCTTCCACATTCTCTAAAGGGAATGGAGCAAATTCAATGGGACGGATTTTCAATTATTTGCCCACAATCATACATGAATTTAATCATGGCAGGACATAGAGAGTTTACCACTTCATGTGGTTATAATTTCTTACAAACTCCATTAGAGTTATAATCAAACTTTGTTGTCTATGTTTGTATATAAAATCAAATTATAGAATTCCAAGAATTTGAAAGAGAAAAGTAAGTTACTTACCTTTAAGGTATACCAATAAATTCTTGGAAGCATTTAAGCCGACGCGATTCCACCGCGAAGCCGCCGTTTCCGGTTTCAAGTAATTGAAGAAAGAAACAGTACCGTGATTTAACCGTGCATAATCTATTGCTGGCCACCTTCGACTTTTGTTAACTATTTCTTCAACTTCTTTTGACACCCTTTGCAACAGTAGACATCAAATTTCACAAACCCCATCATAACGATTCATCCGTCAAGACAACATAAGAAAACAAACACAAGAAGCTTAATTGCTGAATATTAAATTCAATTGGTTAGAGACTCGTGCTGATAACGTGTTATGAAATAATATAAAGACAAGAACAATAATGCAAGAATAAGAACAATATAGAGAGAGAATAGGGAGAGAGAGAAGTATTCTTATTAATACTTGGGGTGATTTACAATGGGGTAAGACCCCTCTATTTATAGGAAGAGGAATGACTTAGCTTTAAGCTAAAACTCTTAGACATTCACTCTAAATAGACTTCTATTTTATAACAGTAACAGACTAGTAAAGATAAATACAAACAATTTTATTTACAGGTATCCACACTATTCTAAACTCCTTCTAAAAGAGGGACGTTGGCTTTATCTTGACAATAGATCTGAGGCATTGAGCGCCGTGTGTCCATTCAATGAGACCAACATTTTAACATTTTGGTCGTCTCTCTCTGACATAACCGAAACATAATCAATAGAATCTAAGTCTCTTTTTCTCCATCATCTTTCTTATTTATTGTACTATCGGTGAATAGATTATTTCCAGCAAAAGCATGCAATATCAATTGTAAAGAAAATGATGGTTTTAAGGACACACACGTCCACTGCAATCCACTTCAATAGGCAAATGGAACCATTTGTTGTATCCATGAATTAAAATGCTATGTTAAAAATAATATTTGATGAATTACACTGTCCAGTAGTGCTGCTTTGAGAAAATTCAAGTGTGTAAAAGTTGATGCTTCTTACCTAAGCTATCGTCCGATGAAATATGTCTCTGAAGACCAAATGCTAACTTGTGTTATCGTACTGAAAATATTTTAAGAAAACGAGGGAGGAGAAAAGGGACTGAAGTTATTTAAAAAGTGGGTACAAGTTAAAAAAAATTTAAAAAATAGGTATAAATTAAATGGAGGCGACCAAATAGGGCGCCCCGTACAATTTTTACTACTATTTTTTTAGAGATGCTACTTATAGATTAATCAGTACTTATTTTGTTCTGAAATTTTAAACTAAAAATTAGGACAATTCAGGACATTTTTGTCCCGAAAATCTGAACTGAAAAACTGAAATTCAAGTGGCTACCTAGTGTCATTTCTACGTAAGTAATGAGGAGGTGAAGAAGGATGATTTTGACAAATAGCCGCTTCTACGGCTACTAATTGAAAAACAACCACCGTCACAAAACTAATTCTTCTCCCCGCAAAAGCGTTTCTTCTCATTTTCCTTCTCCTTCTCCTTCTCCTTCTCCAAGACAATGGTCTGATGTTCAGTTATAGAGAGATTGAATTTCACAACGTTGTCCTGAAGTTTCAGTAGTAGAACTTGAACCTTCACAACAAAATTCTAAGTTTTAACCAATAATAATAATAGGATTATTTATTTATTTTTCCGCCAAACCACACTATATTATCTTATATATGTGGGATTGTATGTCGCGATTAACTCTTTTAAATCATCAACCAAACTATCCTAAGGACTAGGAGCAAGGATAATACGTAATTAGCACCCCCTAAATTGCCCTTAATTATCAACTAAACATAAAAATTACTGTAGTCTCATTACGCCTTGTCGAAAACATGTCATTCCCATGCACACAGCAAAAACCACTATAAAGGTAGTCGTTGTTAGACACACGTTGCCTAGTGTTAAGATGTTAAAAAAGGAAAAAAATGATTTTCAACATTAAGTGTTTGAACCCACTTCCATTCCCCTAATCTGTTTCCTTCCTAGCAAACAATGTACATAGTTAAGTTTTGAAGAGTTAACCCAAATAATTTTCCATCCCATCGCTTAAACTAAAAGTAGCCGTGAGATGTATAATACATGTACAAGCCACATTACTATGTGTATAATCATATAATAATTAGTATATAATTTATATATAACAGCTAGAAAAAAATAGCAAATCCCATCTCTTTGTGTAAAGATCCCAAAAGCCAATTTTGAATCTCAAACCTTCCTTTTTTGGAAAGTAAAAATCCTCATCCTTAAACATCTCCTTTATGTTGATGCTTGTAATGATTTGGTTTGGATTTTAAGTGTTAACTACTAATTATACCTGTAATTTGTCATTTGCTGGTTTTTTGAATGTTTATTTGAATTCTTTTAACCATAGTACAGCTTGTCACTCGACTGCTTATTGCAACGTCTTTAGTACATTCAAGAAACAATTGCATGTTTGTGCAGATTCTTTTCACTACTGATCTTATACAAACTCTGTATAAGGGCAGTTACAAACTTTTGTGATGATATAATGGTAACCCCGACTGCCAGTTTTGCTGATTTGAACTACTGAATGAAACCAGACCATTCGACTTGACATTTGCACTCTCCTAGGGTGCGATAGTAGGAAGCTCTATCAGGGAATGTAATTCTCCACTAAGACAGACTGATAAAAGGAGAACTAATAGAGAATATTTTTGTGGCAAAAATCATCTCAGCAGAGCAATTATAATGCATCATAAGTAATGCACAAAGCATATAGTAAAATACTCTGCATAAATTGCTCCACTATGATACTTCTCTTGGCACTGTAACTACCGGAAAAGGAGAGCACCAGAGCAAGTATAAATTTTCACAAAAGAACAGAGGGCATCAAGGGACATATTAGGCCATCTAACAGATTAAAGATCTAGACATTCACTGTACACAAACCAAAAAACAATACCAAGAGAATTTGCAAAATTTCAAAACCTAAAGAAATATAGAAAGCTGATCACCTTTCCCCCAACAATGATTCAAGAAGAGCGGCCTCTTCTTCCTGCAAAATGAGAGATCGAATTAGAGCATTCAGTAGTTGAAAATTTATATACTAACTAAATTATAATTTACATACCACTAAGGCATTAAATTCAGTTTCCTCATCTATGGCGCTGATAATAGCTGGGTCTTCCAAGAGTTCCTGTTGCAGGAAAGTGCAGTGACATTGTAAAATACACCCTAAATGGAAATTCAAGCTAAGAGAAAAGTGCACGAACAAGAAACAATGGCAGCAATTAGCTGACAGAAATAAGCTGCACCAAGAAACAAGGATTGTTATAAGCGCTCATATGCAGCAAAAGCATGATTTTGAGTGTTTGACAAGCAACTTTTAAATTTTACCACCATAGTGTTCTGCCAAGTCCCCCAACTATATGCTAAATTGATTAGGTGCAATACAGCCGTGAATGTTGAAACAGTAGGCTCCCAAAACTTGGGCCATCTGAAAATATAGCTTTTGCTTATTATGACGGATAGAGAGAGTGAGGACCTCCTTGTTCTCCACGTATCTTTTGCAAAGAGACTCCCAAAGAAGCCACGTTGACAATAGCATTGTTCGAAAAGGGAAGACAAAATATATCTCGCCACTGACCTTGATATACAACAACAACAACAACAACAACAACTACCCAGTATAGTCCCACAAGGTGGGGTCTGGGAGGGTAATATGTAGACGAGCCTTACCCCTATCCGAAAGGGCAGAGAGGCTGTTTCCAATCGACTCTCGGCTCACTGAAGGAAAGGAATAACAAAAACAAAACAAAAACATTTAGCAACTTAAGATATGACAAACCTTTTTAATGAATGAGCAAAAAGATGAGACTCTTTCCAAAAGAGAAATCACAATTCTTCAACAAACTCTGTAGTAACAGAAACCCTAGAACTTTCTGATATAAAATCCTCTACAGAAACGTTTAGATTAATAGAGATGGTTAACCTTTTTCTGGTATTTCAGTAGAGAACTAAGGGAGCTCGTTATCAGTGTGTGATGAAGTCCAATAAGAGTGAACATAAGATAACTCATATATGTATATCCCTACTTAGCAAGAAAATAAAATCTATAGCAACAAATTGCAATTGAAAAGATATAAATAGGCCATGAGGGGAATTTCAATGCTTACATCATCAGCTATCTGCAATAGACCATCTTTGCCCTGCAATAATAAGTTACACAAAGGAATTCTCATAAAATTATTAGAACAAGGTGAAACAAAGTGAAAATTATCAAAATTAAAACAAGAGGAAAAAACAGAAGGGGAAACCAGCAAAGCATACTGGACATAGCAAAAGACGAATTAGCTTTTACAACGAAAGCTGAAAACCAGAGCTTCTATATACAAATGAGAAATGACTCTTTACCTTCACTGCGACAAAGAGAAGTGGGTCTGAAGGTGTATAAATCATGTAGTGGGAACCATCCTGTGGAGAGGAAATCAATATCAAGATACATGCGAAAACACTTGGCAACGAACTACTTAAAATGAGGCACACAAAGACAGTTTTTGAGCTGTTTAAGAAATTCGTTGAAAACCATGAACAACAACGACCCAGTAAAATCCCACTAATAGGGTCTGAGGAGGGTAGTGTGTACGCAGACCTTACCCCTACCCCGAGGAGTAGAGAGGCTGTTTCCGAAAGATCCTTGGCTCAAGAAGACGAAAAGAGACAATATCAGTACCGCCAACAGATACGATAGGAAAAATTACATCATCAAAACCAGAAAATAGATGCAAAGCAAAAATGATAACCGGTAAGTAGACCCGGCACTATGAAAAACAAAAGAGTACTAAGACACAACATTGCCACTAGCCGTCTTAGACAAAAACCTTACCAGCCTAGCCTCACAAAGGTACGAAATAAGGAAAGACTCAACTGCCTCCTAACCTACAACCCTAATACTCGACCTCCACATCTTCCTATCAAGGGTCATGATTTTTACAGTTCATTGCCATTAACAGTGATAATAAAAATAAGAACTAAATTGGAGGAAAGAAGCTAGAACATGGAGTCCTTACAAGCAGAAAATTTTCAAAAATTCCAGTGTAAAATGAATATTAACAACATAGATAATTTTACTCCAATATACAGTGTTAAACATGGAGAAGAGTGCCATAAGGATAGCTTACTGTCTTTGATTGTTTTGCACCCATTAGATTCCTATTTGTACAGATGATTGGGTATCTTTGGTAGAGAATCATGTATTGATATAGATTCTCTACTTTTCGGTATACCTACTGTATGCGGGACCTTTTTCCATTTATTAATAAAATGATTTACCTTATCAAAAAAAAAATACCATGAGGATAAGGGATACTATTTTGACATGATGACGACAACACTGACAGCTATTCTTTTATATAGCTAGGTAAATTAACTAGTTGTTTGCAAACTGTATTCTAATCTTTAATGCCCTTTAACATGGTTTCAAAAAATAGAAAAAATTGGTCAATTGATAAATCATTAGAACCAATAGATTGAGTTGCAAATTTCCATTATCAATTTGAACAAAAGAGTAACTTCAAAAACTTTGAAGGTTCTTATGCAATCAGTTAAGAGAATCAAATTGAAGATAACATATAGCAAAGGGATAAAAATGAGCTATTACCAGCAATCAAGACAGATAAAAAGGAGCAGTAGTTGTCCACAAGTTAAAGTGCATAAGTACACCAAGAGAACACATTATTGTTCAATTATTATCCCAGCTTGATAACGATCATTTAACACAATGGACAAATGATTATTTACCATGTGGAAGCATGTGATTTCTATGCCTTCACTTGGCAACCCATCTACATCGTCACCATCATCTGAAAAAGTGCAACAACCTTTAGAAACAGTTGAATTCTGTTGGACATTATCCAGAAAAGAGATGATGAACTACAAAAGAGATATTACTGTCATAAACAAACAAGCTTCACTCTAGCATACAATGAACTATGACCCATCTTGACAGATCCAGATAAGAATACAAAGAATTGATCAGGTGAAAGTCCACAATGCAATGACTTGAAAACCAAAAATCCATGGGTATAAGGCATTAGCTCATGTTGCATGAACCCTAATTCCTTCCACACCATCTACCATCCCCAAAAAAAATTGGAGAACGCCCAAATCAGTAGGGGGAAAAAAGAGGGGCCACAAAGAACTCAAGCCTTGGACTATGGTCCTTTGAAACCTGCAGACCTTATTTCAGCTGTAAGTAAATTCATAGTTCCCCACAGTGTCCTGAAATAGATTATTCTGCCACCTATACAACATCCAATGAACTATCTCAAGAAACACCTACAGACTATTGTTGATCCAAGATAGACTGTAAAGTCTTTCACTAGATCTTAAAAGTCAAAGGCAAAACTTCACAAGTGACAAGAAATTATGTATGTTATTGCTAGCATCTCGTCCTATATAAGAACAAGAGAAACATAAATCCTCGTCCTAAGTTAGACTATAAAGCCTTGCTACAAAGTGATACCAATCAAAAGAGGATATAATGACCTAAGTCTTTTTAACCAACTAGGAAAGTAATAGCTAAAGGAAAAGCTAATGAATCAGATCCAATTTTGAATCACTTATTTTCGACAAGATTTAAAAGGGTAAAACAACATTAAGATGGATCGGAGGTAGTAACAATATTGACTGCAGTAAGACGTAGCTTTATAAAGACGAGAACATTGCCTGTTCTGAATTCAAATATGTCGTCCTCTGTGTAGCAAAATCCTCCACGTGCTGTGTAACAGAATCTGATAGAAAATTGCTAGACAACATCAGAACATATAAAAATAAAATCAGTTTTGATACATGCAAGGAGGAGGATAACTGAAATAAAGAACAACCATACTTTAAAATCGAAGGTCTAGAGATTGTACCCACTGTACACAAGATGCATGTGTATCTTGGCTAGAGCATAGGCTGCAGTTGGTAGGATAGCTTCCACTTCTTCATCACTTACCTACAAAACAAGCGTATAAATTAATAATATATTGCGATATGATTTATAATATGTAAAAAATATTTATTCCCTTTCTCTCTTTTATAATTTCTAACAAGCGGGTGCATGAAGGGAGAAAAGCAGGTCAAAATTCCAAATATGAAAATATTAAAGGTGACTGACTTACTTAGAAAAGCATTATTCATACTAGTAATTACTAGTATTACAACAACAACAACTACCCAGTATATTCCCACCAGGTGGGGTCTGGGGAGGGTAATATGTAGACGAGCCTTACCCCTGCCCGAAAGGGCAGAGAGGCTGTTTCCAGTCGACCCTCGGCGTATAGGATAAAAAAGGGGAAGCTGCATTAAGAAACAAAGGTAAAATTAGAAACACAAGCAAGACAAAACAAAATAATAAAGCACAAATACTCCCGCAGAAATAACGTAAATAATTATGGAAACATAAGCAACATAAATACAGTCGCATGCAATAATAACAAGCAGTAACTACCATACTAACAACCCTCTGGGGACATAAGCTAAAACACTAATCACCTATGGGTAACCCTACTATCCCACACCCAACCCCGGGAAAGTAATTACTAGTATTATGCAACAGAATAAAGGGTACAGAAAAGATGCAAGAATAAGAGGACACTGACAATGGCCTACCAGTGTTCCTTGCTTCTTATGAGTTAATTGGTTAGAATGTATGTTTTCCAAATGCCAATGACTGACAGAAAACCACAGGGTTTCAAATTAATCTGCTCTCATCCCAACACCTTAGTAGTGAAAAGAACAAAAAAGAAAAGGGAGAGAGAGAGAAGTGGGGCCAAATGAACACTATCAACAACGTGTAACATTACAAGACAGCCCAAAATTTTTCAATAGGATCCTCAAGCAAGCAATTCCTGAGTTCTCAAATGGAGGAGGCATGTAAATTGAAAAATTAATAGATCCATCTGAACAATGATCGTTGGTTTAGAAAGATAAATGAGATAGACAATCAAGACTCTCTTGGCAAGTTTCCACAAACATAACAGAAAATCAAGTTTAGTTCAGACTTCAGACATACAGCAGACCATCCCTCGACATTTGTGCTCTTTAAAATCTGAACAGGCCTGCAAAAACAAATACATCTATTTAATGCACCACCAGAAAAGGAAAAGATATCAAATGATAACTACAAACTTCACTTACATATCAACAGGGCAGAGTAGTAAACATTCATCTTCTCGTAAACTTCTAAAAACCCTCCTGATGATGCATTCCAGCGGAAAATTGTTCGTAGAATCAACCTGTTGCTGGCCTTTTAGATAACTAAATTGGAAGAGATAAAAGAGAACGAAACATACAAAAGAAAATACACAAGTATATGAACTAATTTAGAAGTGACTGAACAAGTTGCTCAGACAAGTCAAATTTGAGGAGGTGATTTTGCACCAATGAAACACCAACTTAGGTAGTTGCACACGTGAAATACGATTAAGAGGTAACAGAGATGTTGTATGTGTCTGCAAAGTCGCTTTCAACTTTCAGGAAATTAAAAACCAAGCTCTCTATACATACATTTTCTTCTTCCTTTTGTGAGGAGCTACTAAATCCTATAAGACACCGAACATGGACCTCAGAAAAGAGGAGCTGTTTTCATGTGATACTGTCCTACATGATGTTCCAGCAGACTAAAGTTGGGCAAATCCCTAGAACTCTGCTAAACCTTCGGTAAATTGAAATTGACCAGGCCAACTCTCTTACTTTTCTTACTTCAAAAGAAAAACAAAAGGAAGCAAGAGAAAAAAGAGAGGATGATCTTTTTGCTTTCTTTCATCAGTTTCTCCCCGAATGTCTTGCATTACTCATATTGACATGGAGTGTCAAAGGTATGTACTGTAGCAATTTCATGTTGAGTTTTCTCCAGATTCAAGGTGTATTATATCCCTTTTTCAGTTTAATTGAAGACTCCAAGGCTACTACAATGACTTTACTTGATTGTTATCTAGAAATTGCCCTTATCTTGTTAGATCAGTTAAATATGTTTTTTTGAGAATAGATCAATTAAATATGTTTTTTCGACAAGGTAAGATTTTAGATCAATTAAATATGTTTTTCTAGCCACTTTATGACATTTTAATAAAAAGGTATCCAAAAGTTCAACTTGCAGAAAGGAATTTCTGCAAACACGTTGCAACATGAAAAACAACGATTATGGGAAGTATGAATTCATATAACAATGGTAAAAATTCTCAAATTTAGGCTCATAGACAGGTTGCCTTGTTGAGAGTTATTCTTCCCTGTTTGTTCTCTGGCAAAGGGAAAATTGTCCAGTGAGCATTTGACATCACAAATGTCCAATGCACGTGAGAATAAAAAATAATATATAAGTCAACATCCGTCAAGTTTCTGTAATAGGAATGTGCCTTGAGTGTTTAGTTTAGCTGCAAATTGGCTAAGTTCCTAATATGCTGCTTTTCTACGAGACTGCAACTAGAAATCACATTTCCTTTAGACAAATCTAGTTCAATATCACATTTTTATTTTGCTCTAATGTGTTCCTTTTTTTCTAAATGATGTGAAATACGTCACCTTCACTTCTCCTTTTTTTTAAAATAAGGATGTGCAATACATCCCTTCTTGAAAATGGCAGAACGCTAAACCCGAGATCCCAAAATTTATAAGTAAAACAGAAGTGGAAAACAGAACTGAAAAAGAATTCCCTATGCCGGCATTTACAGGCAGAATTGTCCTTCTTGTATTAAATACTGTATCACGTACTTTGGCCATTAGCAAACATATTTAACTTATGTACATATGTACATAGACAATATAAATCGTTACATTATCATTGTAATTCAACCTGCTCGAACCCCAGGGCTTTGGTCTAGTGGTAAGAGCGCAGTGATGTGTGAGTTAAGTGCACAACAGGGTTCAAACCTTGCTGCTACAACAGATAAAAGACTGGTATTTAAGTGGAGAAAAGTCCATTATCCACCTGAGTTTCGAACCATTTCCACTGGTCGGGATTTTTTGGTTATCAAAAAGAATTCAAATTGCTTTCCTCTTTGACTCCCTTCGTATTAATTCATATGACACATTTTCCTTATTAGTATGTTCCAAAAAGAATGACACATCTCTATATATTAAAATAATTTAACCTTAAGCTTTCCATTTTACCCATTTTAACCTTAATGAAAAGCTTTTATAGCTTCACACAACTCCACAAATCTTTTTACCTTTAAGCTTTTAAGACCATAAGCTTCAAATGTAACTTTATTTTTTTCTTAATTATGTGCTAGCTAAATTAAAACAAATACAGTAATAGTTACCGACCCATGTTAACGAAATTTGATTTTAAATGACCTAATTTTGTACATACGGTTTTTTTAAAACTGTCTGTTAGAATAATAGTGTAAATAGGAGTGAATAACCCTAATCCAATATGTATTAGGAATAGGATATGTTATATGTGTATATATAGGGCTCATTGTAGCATTGTAAATAATATATCAATAATATTTTCCTTCCATGCATTCTCACACGGTATAAGAGCAACCGGGAGAAATTTATCACTGTGCATCATTCCAGCGATATGCGGGAAGAGAGAACTAAGTCACCGTGAAATTTTCTGATTACCTAAGTGACTAATTGCGTCAAGTCACTCATTATCAGTGTTGCGCAAAAATCTAACACCAACACAAGGTTCCCATGAGAGATCTGACCAAACCCCATAAAAAATCACCGGAAAATAGCCATCCACGCGCCGTCACACGCCTGCCGGAGATCTGCCGCCGCCGGCGCGTCTGTCCCACGCGCCGGCGCGTGAGACCTCTTCCGGTCAGAATTTGAAAAAGTTTCTTCGGAACAGTTTGGTCGCCTACTAATTCCGAGCCTACCCATCCTGTGTTTCGTTTGATTCCGACCACTTTGAGTTTTTTCCGGCGACTACACTGATTTTTCCGGCAGCTACAGTACTTTTCCGACAAAACACAATGTTTCATTCATCTGTTCAGCAAATTGTGAGTTGATTTTTTCTATTATTCGGTGATAATCCAACGATGTCTTTGGGAGTCGATGCTTTCGGGTCTAGAAACCCGGGTTATGGCAGTTTCGGTGTTATGATTACCTCAGAATCTTTAATGGGAGGTTCAAACTCCTTAGCTTGGGCTTCATCTGTCGAGTTGTGGTGTAAAGGTCAAGGAGTTCACGATCATTTAACAAAAAAAGCTAGCGAAGGTGATGAAAATGCCAAAACACTGTGAGAGAAGGTTGATGCTCAGTTATGTAGTATCCTGTGGCGATCTATTGATTCCAAGTTGATGTCCTCGTTCCGTCCATTCCAGACATGTTATTTAGTTTGGGAAAAGGCTCGTAATTTATACACTAATGACATATCTCGTTTGTATGATGTAATATCGCGAATGACAAGCTTGAAGAAACATGAATTGGATATGTCTACTTACTTGGGACAAGTACACGCAGTCATGGAAGAATTTGATACGCTGATGACAGTTTCTACTAGTCTTGAAAAGCAACAAGAGCAAGACAGAAGATGTTTTTAGTTCTTACACTAGATGGACTCCCTAATTACCTTGATTCAGTACATGACCAGATTTTGGCTAGTCTGGTTGTCCCCACAGTTGATGAACTATTCTCTCGATTACTTCGCCTTGCTGCAGTACCAAGTCATCCAGTGAGCTCATCACAGACACTTGTCTCATCTGTCCTCGTATCCTAGTCAGTGGACAATCGAGCATCTCATACTATGCAGAGTAGACGAGGAGGAGGTCGTTTTGGAAGATCTAGACCCAAGTGCTCTTATTGTCATAAACTTGGACACACTCGTGACGTGTGCTATTCTTTACATGGTCGCCCACCCAAGAATGCTTATGTTGCTCAGACTGAGTCTACAGGTAACCAGGGATTTTCTTTATCTGAAGGGGAGTATAATGAGTTCCTTCAGAATCGAGCAAGTAAGCAGACATCTCCACAAGTAACTTCTGTTGCTCAGACTAATACTTCTGTTGCTGGTAATTCTTTTGCTTGTGTTTCCCAGTCTAGTACTCTTAGACAATCAGTTGTGGACTCAGCCGCTTCTGATCATATCTCTGGTAATAAATCAGTTTTGTCAAATATTGTGTATTCACAGTCTCTTCCCACTGTTACTTTAGCCAATCGGTCTCAAACCAAAGCAAAAGGAGTTGTACAAGAGACTCCCCTACCCTCTGTCACTCTAGATTCCGTTCTCTATGTCCCTGGCTGTCCTTTTAATCTTACATCTGTTAGTCGTTTGACTCGTGCTCTCCATTATGGTATATATTTTATTGATGATTCCTTTATTATGCAGGACCGCAGTACGGGGCAGACGATTGGAACCGAACTTGAATCAGAAGGCCTTTACTACCTTAACTCACTAAAATCCTCCAAGGCATGTCTAGTTACAGATCCTCCGGACCTAATTCACAGACGTTTAGGACATCCAAGCTTATCCAAGCTTCAGAAAATGGTGTCTAGTTTGTCTAGTTTATCCACATTAGAGTGTGAGTCATGTCAGCTCGAAAAACATACCCGAGCCTCCTTTCCTCGTAGTATTGAGAGTCATGCAGAGTTTGTTTTTTCTTTACTTCATTCTGATATATAGGGTCCTAGTAGAGTCGGTTCAACCTTGGGGTTTCGTTATTTTTGTTAGTTTCATTAATGATCATTCAAGATATACTTGGATTTTCTTAATGAAAGATCGTTCTGAGTTGTTTTCTATTTTCCAGAATTTTTGTGTTGAAATTAAAAATCAATTTGGTGTTTCTATTCGTACTTTTCACGTTATCCTCTTAATTTCAGCAGTTTATGACTTCTTAATGAATTATTCATCAGACTTTTTATCCTTATACCCCTCAGCAAAATGGGGTTGCAGAGAGAAAGAATAGACACATCATTGAGACTGCTCGCACACTTCTCATTGAGTCTCATGTTCCACTGCGTTTTTTGGGGCGATGCAGTTCTCACAGCTTCTTATTTAGTTAATCGGATGCCTTCCTCTCCCATACAGAATCAGATACCATATGCAGTATTGTTTCCCCAATCACCCTTATACTCTGTTCCCCCTCGTGTTTTTGGGAGCACTTGTTTCGTTCATAACTTAGCCCCTGCGAAAGATAAGTTAGCTCCTCGTACTCTCAAGTGTGTCTTTCTTGGTTATTCTCGTGTTCAGAAGCGATATCGTTGTTACTCACCTGATCTTCATAGGTACTTTATGTCCTCTGACGTCACATTTTTTGAGTTTAAACCTTTCTTTACCTATTCTGACCACATTGATATATCTGAGATCTTACCTATACCGACCTTTACGGAGTCTACTACTCCTCCTTCACCTTCCGCCACAGAAGTCTTACCCGAGTCTACTATAGCTCCTCATTTACCTTCCGCTACTGAAGTCTTACCCATTCCAACAGTTGAGGAGTCTAGTGTGGCTCCTCCTAGACTCCCTGTCATGGGAAAACTGCTTTTGACATATCATCGCCGTCCGCACCCAGCATCAAGCCCGGCTGATTCACGTCCGGCACCTGACCCTGCTCCTACTGCGGACTTGTCTCTTCCTAGTACACTGATTGCACTTCGGAAAGGTATACGGACCACCCTTAATCCTAATCCCCATTATGCCGGTCTGAGTTATCATCGTTTGTCATCACCTTATTATGTTTTTCTATCTTCTTTGTCCTCTGTCTCCATCTATAAGTCTACAGGTGAAGCATTGTCTCATCCAGGATGGCGACATGCTATGATTGACGAGATGTCTGATTTACATACGAGTGGTACTTGGTAGCTTGTCCCTCTTCCTTTAGGTAAATCTACTGTTTGTCGTTGGGTGTATGCAGCCAAGGTTGGTCTGGATGGTAAGATTGATCGTCTTAAGGCTCGTCTTGTTGCCAAGGGATATACTCAGATATTTGGACTCGATTACAGTGATACCTTCTCTCCCGTGGCTAACATAGCTTCAGTCCTCCTTTTTCTCTCCAAGGCTGTTGTTCGCCATTGGCCCCTCGATCAGCTGGACATTAAGAATGTTTATTTACACGGTGACCTTGAGGACGAAGTTTATATGGAGCAACCACCTGGGTTTGTTGCTCAGGGGGAGTCTCGTGGCCTTGTATGTCTTGCGTCGGTCACTTTATGGTCTAAAGCAGTCTCATCGAGCCTGGTTTGGTAAGTTCAACACAGTTATCCAGGAATTTGGCATGATCCAGAGTGAAGCTGATTACTCTGTATTCTATCGGCATTGTGCTTCGAGTCTCTGTATTTATCTAGTGGTCTATGTTGACGACATTGTTATTATCGGTAATAACCAGGATGGTATTACTAAATTGAAGCAACATCTCTTTCAACACTTTCAGACTAAGGATCTGGGCAAACTAAAGTATTTTTTGGGTATTGAGGTCGCTTAGTCTAGCTCAGGTATTGTGGTCTCACAACGAAAATATGCCTTAGATATTCTTGAGGAGACAGGAATGACAGGTTGTAGACCTGTTGACACTTCGATGGATCCGAAATCTAAACTTCTGTCGGGATAAGGGGAGCCGCTTAGCGATCCTGCAAGATATAGACGGTTGGTTGGTAAATTAAATTATCTTACAGTGACAAGACCTAACATTTCCTTTTCTGTGAGTGTTGTGAGTCAGTTTATGGGTTCTCCGAGTGATAGTCATTGGGATGCAGTTGTGCGCATTCTTCGGTGTATAAAATCAGCTCCGCGCAAAGGTTTATTGTTTGAGGATCGCGACCATGAGCAGATCGTTTGTTACTTAGATGCTGATTGGGCAGGATCACCTTCTGATAGACGTTCTACGTCTGGATATTGTGTCTTAGTATGAGGAAATTTGGTGTCCTGAAAAAGCAAGAAACAGAACGTGGATGCTCGGTCTAGTGCAGAAGCAGAATATCGAGTGATGGCTATGGTAACATGTGGGCTAATTTGGATCAAATAGTTGCTCAAGGAGTTGAAATTTGGTGAGATTAGTCAGATGGGACTTGTGTGTGATAATCAAGTTGCTCTTCATATTGCATCAAATCCAGTGTTCCATGAGAGAACTAAACACATTGAGATTGACTGTCACTTTGTTAGAGAAAAGATACTCTCAGGAGATATTGCTACAAAGTTTGTGAAGTCGAATGATCAGCTTGCAGATATTTTCACCAAGTCCCTCACTGGTCCTCGTATTAACTACATATGTAACAAGCTCGGTACATATAATTTGTATGCACCAACTTGAGGGGGAGTGATGGAATAATAGTGTAAATAGGAGTGAATAACCCTAATCCAATATGTATTAGGAGTAGGATATGCTATGTGTGTATATATAAAGCTCATTGTAGCATTGTACATAATATATCAATAATATGTGTGTATCTCCATGGCTGTTGTTCGCCATTGGCCCCTCGATCAGCTGGACAATAAGAATGTTTTTTTACACGGTGACCTTGAGGATGAAGTTTATATGGAGCAACCACCTGAGTTTGTTGCTCAGGGGAGTCTCGTGGCCTTGTATGTCTTGCGCCGGTCACTTTATGGTCTAAAGCAGTCTCCTCGAGCCTGGTTTGGTCAGTTCAGCACAGTTATCCAGGAATTTGGCATGATCCAGAGTTAAGCTGATTACTCTGTATTCTATCGGCATTGTGCTTCGAGTCTCTGTATTTATCTGGTGGTCAATGTTGACGACATTGTTATTATCGATAATGACCAGGATGGTATTACTAAATTGAAGCAACATCTCTTTCAACACTTTCAGACTAAGGATCTCGGCAAACTGAAGTATTTTTTGGGTATTGAGGTCGCTTAGTCTAGCTCAGATATTGTGGTCTCACAACGAAAGTATGCCTTAGATATTCTTGAGAAGACAGGAATGACAGGTTGTAGACCTGTTGACACTCCGATGGATCCAAAATCTAGACTTCTGCCGGGATAAGGGGAGTCGCTTAGCGTTCCTGCAAGATATAGACGGTTGGTTGGTAAATTAAATTATCTTACAGTGACAAGACCTGACATTTCCGTTTCTGTGAGTGTTGTGAGTCTGTTTATGGGTTCTCCGAGTGATAGTCATTGGGATGCAGTTGTGCGCATTCTTCGGCATATAAAATCAGCTCCAGGCAAAGGTTTATTGTTTGAGGATCGCGGCCATGAGTAGATCGTTTGTTACTTAGATGCTGATTGGGCAGGATCACCTTCTGATAGACGTTCTACGTCTGGATATTGTGTCTTAGTATGAGGAAATTTGGTGTCCTGGAAAAGCAAGAAACAGAACGTGGTTGCTCGGTCTAGTGCAGAAGCAGAATATCGAGTGATGGCTATGGTAACATGTGGGCTAATTTGGATCAAATAGTTGCTCAAGGAGTTGAAATTTGGTGAGATTAGTCAGATGGGACTTGTGTGTGATAATCAAGTTGCTCTTCATATTGCATCAAATCCAGTGTTCCATGAGAGAACTAAACACATTGAGATTGACTGTCACTTTGTTAGAGAAAAGATACTCTCAGGAGATATTGCTACAAAGTTTGTGAAGTCGAATGATCAGCTTGCAGATATTTTCACCAAGTCCCTCACTGGTCCTCGTATTAACTACATATGTAACAAGCTCGGTACATATAATTTGTATGCACCAGCTTGAGGGGAAGTGATAGAATAATAGTGTAAATAGGAGTGAATAACCCTAATCCAATATGTACTAGGAGTAGGATATGTTATGTGTGTATATATAAAGCTCATTGTAGCATTGTAAATAATATATCAATAATATTTTTCTCTCGTGCATTCTCACACTGTCAATGCATGAAATTTAAACTCCAAAGTATAGCACTATAGCAGCTTATGTTAGGACTGAAAAAATCAGGTGTCATGCGTAAGCTAGTAAAACAAACCTTGAATGACGATAAATCAAACAACAAAAGAGAAATACACCAAAAGAGATAAATAATTAACGTGGTACGGTCAACTGACATATGTCCACGGCGGAGATGAGCAATCCACTATATAAAAAGAGAGTACAAATAATCGAGAGAACAACCTCACAAAGAGGCAAACCCAAGTGACACACTGACACTTGTCCCATCAGGGCGGATTTACCTTAGCCCAAGCGGTGTCACGTGACACCGCTTCGTCAAAAATCTTTATTAATTATTTATATATAATTCAAATGAAAAAACAATAAAAACGATAATATCAAATAAGTGACACCACTTGTCACAAAGAGGTATTTCGCTTATATGGTCAAAGCCTAAAAATTTCTTAGCAGGGACTTGAGTTCGAACCTCTGTTGCCTCATCCTTTGATTTTAATACTTTTGTACTACTTGACTAGCACAATACATTTTATAAATTGAAGGATGATGCATTGTAAGCTGTGTTATTTCTTTTTCTTGATTGTTTTTTTTTTAAATATGATATTATTAAAGTAATTTTTTATTTGTTCATGCCTAAAATGATGACACCACTTACAAAAATTTCTGCGTACGCCACGGTGTCCCGTAAAGTTCTCCCCCTAAACAAGACTCTCAATCCCCCTATTGCTATATTGTGAATGCTACCGAATGTGAAGGAAAAATACTCAATTATAAAACTCCAAACATTTTCCTACAAGAAAAAGAACTAGCCAAATATAGAAGAATTATAATTTTTTTCTACAAAAAAACACAATTAAAGTAATTATATTGCCCTTTCCTTCAACAAATAGAAAAACCAAATACGGTAACAAAATTATAACAAACACTTTAACACTTTAGCATACATTATACAAAAAAAATATAAGCAGTAAGAATAAACTCACAATTGTAGCAATACGCTTATTGGAAGCCATGAGAACTCTACCCTGCTCATCTAAAACAAATCCAGCTGGCGGTTTTGGTAGCGGCAAAGGAACGTAACGCTCTGCCTCTTTATCTTCAACTTCAACATCCACTTCACCATCGAAATTTGAAACATTTTTCTTTTTCTTTTTGGTATTATTTGGAGATGTACGTTGTTTTTTCACTGGCCCAGTTTGTTGCTTTGCTGCGGAGCAAATTAATGTGTGTGTATTTTTTCTGTTGAAGTAAGAAGTTGGAATTGGGAAGAGAGGTGGAGTTTGGGGATTGAAAGATGAGGATTTTGGGAAAATTGCAGAGATATTTGAAGGAGAAGAAGTAGAAGGAGTGCATACAAAGAGGGAAGCCATTATTTTGTGTGTTTGTTTCTTCTTAGAGATGATAACACTGGAGAAGATATTTTATTACCAAAAGTTTGGAGGTTTAAGGGAATTGGAAATTAAATCGTCAGATTTTGACCTTTAAATTAACACTCACTTTTTAGAATATTTGCATCTGTACCCCTTTTTGTCACATTTTAATTTGTGTTTGTTTTACAAAAAAATTATAAATATATTTATTTTTTTGCATAACTTCAATATACGGAGTTTAAGCAGAAAATACAATCACGTAAAATTTTAGCATTCTAATAAACTGACTTCAAATAATAAGTGTGCTGATGATTTTATTTGTAATTGTTGAACTTAAGCATAGTAGCTGAAGTTTTATTCTCTATTTGCTCAAGATATTGTTTGTAATTGCTGAACTTAAGTATAATAGCTGAAGTTTTATTCTTTATTTACTAACATTTTTGTTTGTAATTGCACTATATAAGTTGATTTTTTTTATCCTTGATTCATTAGTTTTGTCATTAAGCGTTTTCAAAAACTTCAGTAGAAGATGCTGAAGTTATTTAGTTTATTTATAAATACTTCACAACTAAATAAACTGAAATTTGTTCCTGTATAAGTTTTTTCAAAAACTTCAGCAGAAGATGTTGAAGTTATTTTGTTCATTTGTAAAACTTCAGCACTAAAAACTGAAGTTTTTTTTATCGTGGATTCATTAGTTTTGTCATAAAGCTATTTCAAAAATTTCGGCAGAAGATGCTGAAGTTATTTAGTTAATATGTAAAAACTTCAGCACTATATAAGTTGAAGTTTTTTAAAAAGCTTCCTAACATACTACATTAATAACCAGATTGCCAACAGTATCTAAATCATAAATTTTGGAAATAATAAATATGAAAAGAACATAATTATCATTGTTTACTAACTTAACAACAACAACAAAAACTACCAAGTATGCTCCCACCAGGTGGGGTCTGGGGAGGGTAATATGTAGACGAGCCTTACCCCTACCCGAAAGGGCAGAGAGACTGTTTCCAATCGACCCTTACGTACGTGAAAATATTCATAAATTATTGTCTACTAACTTACGTAATAAGAGGAGAAGGAGGAAGTTTATGGCAATCATTCCATGTACTGAAGTTTCATAGCAGCACCAACAACAGTAGAAGAAAAAGGAGAAGGAGGAGGAAGGGGTTCAAGTTGTTTAAAAAGTGGGTACAAGTTAAATTTTTTTTTAAAATTGGTATAGGTTAAATGGGGGCGACCAAATAGAGCGCCCCGTGCATTATTTACCACTCTTTTTGTCTAGTATTAGGCCCGTTTGGCTATTTCAAAAAATAGAATTAGTATTTGGCCATGAAATTTCAGAATTTTTGAAATTTGAAAAAATCTAAAAAATTATTTTTTTGTTATAAATAGAGTTTTTTTTTTAAAGTTGAATGTCTATACTTTAGAAAGAGATTTTAGGGATTTTACTTTGTGACTAAATCATTCTTTTCCTATACGTAGAGTGGTCCGATTCCATTGTAATTCATCCCAAATCAATAATAATTCTCTCACTCCACTTTCTCTACAATTCTCTTTTGTTCTTTTATTATTTTATAACATGTTATCAGCATGAGACTCTATTTTCTCTTTTAAATTCTTGAATTCTATAATTTTATTTTAAATACAAGCAATGACACTAAACTTTGATTGTAACTCTAATAGAATTTGCAAGAAATTATAACCACCCCAAATGATAAAACCTGTATGTCTTGTCATGATCAATTCATGTATGTTTATGAGCATAAGAAGTTGAAACTCATCCCATTGAATTTGCTTCATTCTCATTCCCTTAAGAGAATGTGGTAGCAATATGTAATAAGTTTAAAAGACGATAAAATTATTACCGTGAAGGTACCAATAGATGTGAACGTGGCAATAGACGAAATTATAATTGCCATCATTATGGTAATGAGAATAATGAGGATTCTCAAAATAATCCTTCACTCAATGAAATAATGTTTGTCATCGATTTGATATAAGATTTTGTAAAGCACGGTCCATTCATCATCTGAATGTGATAACATGTGATTTATGAATACATATTTATTCATTAAAGAATACGAACGTGCTAGTGGTAGTGAATATACTACTCTCGCCTCTATAGGGAGATTTAAACAACAACAACAACAACAACAATAACAACTACCCAGTATAGTCCCACAAAGTGGGTTCTGGGGAGGGTAATATGTAGACGAGCCTTACCCCTACCCGAAAGGGCAGAGAGGCTATTTCCGGTCGACCCTCGGCTCAGTGAAGGAAAGGAAAAACAAAAACAAAAACAAAAACAAAAACAAAAACAAAAGAGCATTAGTAAGTCCAGCAGAAATAGCGTAAATAATTATCTAAACATAAGAACCGTAAATAAAATAGCATGCAATAATATCATACAGTAACTACCATAAGGGAGACACAATTCAAAACACAAATCATCTATGGATAGCCCTGCCAAGCCTCACCCAACCCCGGGTGAGTAGTATGAAAAACTCTAGGGGCCACTACCCTACAACCCTGATACTAGACCTCCAGACTTTCCTATCAAGGGTCATGTCCTCGGAAACCCGCATTCTAGCCATGTCATGCCTAATCACCTATCCTCAATACCTCTTAGGCCTCCCTCTTCCTCGCCGGACGCCGATCATCGCCACCCGTTCACAACTCCTCACCGGGGCATCATGACTCCTCCTCCGCATATGCCCGAACCACCTCAGCCTCGCTTCTCGCATCTTCTCATCGAACAGGGCCACCCCCACCTTCTCTCGAATAACTTCATTCTTAATCTTATCTAACCTGGTGAGGCCGCACATCCACCTGAGTATCCTCATCTCCGCAACCTTCATTCTCTGAACATGAGAGTTCTTTACCGGCCAGCACTCTGGCCCATACAACATTGCAGGTCTAACCACAGCTCTATAAAATTTCTCCTTGACTTTCTGTGGAACTTTCTTGTCACACAGGACTCCTGATGCAAGCCTCCACTTTGACCACCCCGCTCCTATACGATGAGTGACGTCCCCGTCTATCTCTCCGTCCCCCTGAATCATCGACCCAAGATATCTGACAATGTCCCTTTTGGCGATGACCCAAGATATAGGGAGGTTTGAGATGTAATATAAAAATAATTTTAATATTATGGCATGAATTATCATTGATCACATACCTATTGTAATTATGCCAAAATATTATTGTCACGATCCAAAATCGATTAAAGGTCGTGATGGAGCCGGACACTATTTGTCAGGCAAGCCAACACCAAGAAGTTAAATAAATTCCTCATTTTAGTATTTTCGAAATTATTTTTTCTTATATTTAATAATAAATAGTGAACTTAACTGAGAAAATAATAGTGTATTTTAACAAATTTAAATAATGAATAATCTCATAGTCATCCAACCACTAATTTGGTAAACACATCATCGCATAAAAACTTTTTACTTAACTCATTTCAAGAGAATCATAGCAACATGCGAGTGAATTCTTATAGCCGTAAAAAATTCAAATCCTAAAGTAGTGGTCTAAATCGCCATAAACCTTTCGAGAGTCGCCTACACATAACATGCCATAATACATAAATACTTCCAAATAATCAACTACAACAACCATCGAGCCTCGCACGTACCGTCACCACTATGCCAATTCAACCATGGCTAACCAATCTAACTTCTTCGTATTCATCTTTAACTTGCCTTAGGGATAATAATAGCTCCATTCCTTACATCACCTACCTAAATCCGCACTCAACTTGAGTGACCCCAATCAACGATATCATATTGTCTCCAAATCCATGAACCATTTCATACCCTCATTACATGCACATTCGTATCTTCAACCGATACACCCATTCTGATAATTCCTCTATGAGTCCGAAGTCTTCTTCTCTTTTTCCTACCAATGCACAGCAAGTCGAAAATATCATAGAATATTCTATGCCTCTTATCATAATCTGCTAAGAAATCTCAATTCTTAACCATACTGCAGACTTCAATCCTTAGGCACCGCATTTTTAACCTTTGAATTCACTAGGGCCGTTGTTGAGAGTCACCTACTCTGGCTTGGTACCGAATATAATCAACTCCAAGGCTCCACTAGCACATGAACACCCATCCCAATGAAGTACCCGACTGATTCACTTCCCTTGTAAATAACCTCTGTACGAAGCATAAATCATGAATCTTCCCACAGCCTAAACATGAGTCAATAAGGCCAACTATGGCACAACCTTATAAATTCCTTTGCTCAAATTACCACTTATGTTCTTTTCCCTTAGTTGTAATAACTCACCAATATTCAATACCAGAACCTCACAAGTAGATTACCATGCAATCTAGTCGTAGGTGGTGGGACCCTCCCACTTAGCTTGAAGCTACTATTACACAACTCTGGAACTTGCCAAGATTCCTTCTTCATTGTTGACATGATCTTACACAACCAACCCGCCAAACTCCTAGAAATCCTTATGTTAGCACTTCATGAACACTCTATCTCTAGCATCATTCACATGTTCGACTTCTACTGGATAGTTAGTAAAATCCTTCTCAGAATCTTTGCCAACCACGGGACAGCTTACCTGCTCACAGGAGATAACCCATATGTGGAAATTACATGCCGACATCTTCTAACATAGCTGCACGGGGTACAACCACTATGACATTAATAACCCATCCTGAGCCTGTGCTCATTCACTAACTGTACTAGTCCGTTCACTTCTTATAGACATTAACTAAATGTGCGACAATATTTACCAATTCAATGTCATATTGCATCCTTCTTCATATCAAGCAATTCCCTTTCCATTACATTCAATCTCCCACCGTATAATATCTAATATTTCAAATTAAGCCTATGGACCTAATCACCATCCACTAAAATTCTCAAATCACTCTAAGCTTTTCCTCAAGGTATGTAGGTATCCTGCCATTGAACCCATATGCTACTATGTCACTCTCCCACTTTGGTCAAACTCATTCCTTTAAGCAACTACTCGATTTTCGCTTCTTACACCTAGTATTCTAGAAATTTAACAACCGCCTAACACTTATTACATATCCTTCCTATTCCTTTGCTGCCTAGTTGTTGCCTTAGATCAATATACATCTCTGTAGCACTTGAACCGATAGATCGATACTATCTTCAACCCTTTCTGAAGATCCTACTTCTCAAGCCATCAGTATTAAAAATACCCATTCAATCTTGAACCACCACACCCCATGATATCTGACAGCCGCTTCTCCAATACTATCTCACAATATTTTGCCCTAAAGGTGAATTGTAGAACATCATAACACCGTCGAACTTAAAACATTCAATCGAGGATGGCGACACCATGTCGCAGATAAATATTCCACCACACTTGAAAACACCAAGTCTCATTACCCTTTCAAACCAAACCTGGACATTTATAGATTGATTGCCTTTTCTCCACTGGAAATAAAATGCCGAATATCTAAATCGTGCTCTAAGTAAACCTCATTTCAATTCATTCACTGCCCCGACACATAGACAAGCATCCTACCATCAGATCAATGCCGTGCAATAACCGTTGATAAGCATACTAGAAACTTGTGCATAGTCTCAAAGCTCTTATAAGTACAACTACTGAGCTGAAACGACAGAACATCCTTTCGCAAGGCAATGACAATAGCCCAAACAACTACGTAGGGAGAAATATTCCTCACCTTATATGTAGTACAATTAAAATTCCTAGATTCCCAATTTAAAACCATCGTTCACGTCGCATAAGATTTAATGGGAAGGAAATGAAGGCATAAGCCTCAAAGGAATCAAATCGCGTGACGAGGAATAAAGAAGGGAAGTGCTCATAACAGCCCTGAAGCCTCTCGAAGATAAGCACAAACGTCTCTGTACTGATATGCACGACTCTACTAGACTCTCTCATGATTCGTAAGACCTAAGGGAACCTAACACTTTGATACCATGTTGTCACGATCCAAAATCTGTTAAAGGTGGTGATTGCATCGGACACCGCTTGTCAGGCCAGCTAACAACAAGAAGTTAAATAAATTCCTCATTTTAGTATTTTTGAAATCACTTTTTTCCTTACATTTAACAATAGAAAATGAACTTAACAGAGATAATAGTAGTGTCTTTAACAAATTTAAATACTGAATAATACCATAGTCATCCCAAATCCCGGTGTCACAAGTTCATGAGAAACTTTTAGGAAATATAATGCAATACAATAACTGTCTAGAATGCTAATTGGACAGAAAATAAAGTACAATACACTGAAGGAGACTTTGCTGGCTGCGGGTCGTGTCGAGAGATGCAGCTCACCTAAGTCTTTGTGTCAACTATGTCGTTGCACCCAACGAGGCCACTAGACATACATGTGCCTATGCAAAAAAAAATGCACAACAAGTGTAATATGAGTACGAAAATAACGCGTACCCAGTAAATATCTAGTCTAAGCTCGAAGAAATAGTAACGAGAGGTTGATTTCGATACTTACTAGTGGTCTAATAATATAATCAGTTGTGGATTTATTAAAAACAATGGTAAAATCAAGGGAATCATGTAGTAATTAAACATTCCTTTCGATAATAAGAGATTTCCAAGTTCATATTCCTCAATTATAAATTTATCTCAGGTCAGGGAGGCAATATCATTATTTATAATTTCAAGGCAAGCAATACAAGCATGTTCAAATCATGTCGAGGTCGTACGGCCTGATCCAATATAATATTTAAACTGTGTACTGCCAGAGGGTTGAATGGCATGAACCATAGATGCATCTATTACCCTGCTCGCGAATCATACATGCGACAGGTCAAATATAAATAAACACATCAAGCAGTCAATCAAGAATTCATCAGGGAAACAATTACCCACAGAAATGGAAACTTCTCTTTAACTGTCAAGAAAATGATGTTTAATTTCTTTAGAAATTCATTTACCAATTCGATATGAGCCTCTGAAGTCAGAGCTATGCAACAGAGATTTCCTTCTCCGTGAATGCAAGAATCGCTTCGTGAATGTAAAGAACAAAGTCCCTAAAGCTAAATCCTTCTTCGCGAACAGGAGAGGATCCTCGTGAACGCGAAGAACAACACTAGACACCAGCATTAACTGTTGAAAAACAGCTTGAAATGATCCGAAACCACCCCGAAACACATCTGAGGCCCCGGGCCCCTGTCCAATTGTACAATCTAGTCCCATAGCATAATACGGGCCTGCTCGAGGCCTCAAATCACATCAAACAATATCAGAATCATGAATCGCACGCCAATTCAAACTTATTAAACTTTAGAACTTCAAACTTCTACATTCGATATTGAAACCTATCAAATCACATCCGATTAACCTCAAATTTATCACACAAGTCACATTTGACATAATGGACCTACTCCAACTTTCAAAATTGGAATCCGACCTTGATATCAAAAAGTCTACTTCGGTCAAACTTCTCAAAAACCTTCAAATTTTTAACTTTGCCAAATGATACCAAAATGACCTACGGACCTCCAAATCCACTTTCGGATGTGCTCCCAATGCGTAATCAGCATACAAAGCTCTTCCCAGAAACGAAATCTCAAACGGACATTGATAATATCAAAATGCACTACAACCTAAATTAAGATTTAGTTAAGATCGATTGAAACATTATCTCTGATTGATGGAAAGTAATTGGCCGGAGGCTACCATGTGCAGTTGTACAACAAACAATGGCCCATGTTTACAACAAAAAAGACGTCCCAAGAAATTTGAAGTGGCGCAACTCGTCATGTGACATATTCTCCTGCACCGTGAAGAAGCTAAGTAAAAATTTGCTCTAATTTGCATAGGTCCGTTGTATTTGGGAGACGGCAAAGGAAATGTCCGTGAGACAATAGTCAATACAGATGAAGTCAAAAGTTACTATGTCTCATTACTTGGTTTAACATTCTCTGATTGGCATGACGGAGGCTTTCTTTCTCGCTACTCAAACACCATTAACCCTTTTGCGAACCCTTTGAGTTGATTCTCTCTCTTTGATTACCCTCTTTGGAATCTGGAAGTTATTATTGAAAAATAACAAAGAAAAGAAAGAAAAAAAACAAAAAAAGGAAGAAAAAAAGCAAAAGAAAACAAAAATGAAAAAAAAACAAAACAAAATAAAAAATAGAGTCCCTAATCTACGTTCGACTTGATTTTGAAAGGATACATAAGCAGCTTCTCTCAGAAGTTCAGTAACACCAAAATAATTATCCAAATTCCCCAAAAAGTGAAACTGGGGAAGATATTACATTGGTTCGGTAATGGTTTCTCTAAAAGGTCCAAAGTTTTAATTCAATCCAAATTCTTTTTACCCAAATCCTTTGAATTCCTTCTGATCAATTGGCGAGAATCTTCAAGAATTGGAGGATACAATCATTTAGATATGATAAAATCAAAATGAAAGAAATAAAATGAGAAAGTTTTATTGGTGAAAACCCCTGCAGGCACCGTAAGGCGATAGTAAGCAGAGAAATTGAAATGAAAGAGTCTTGTTAGTGAAAACTCGCAAAAAGCACTACAAAGCGATGGTGAGAAGGGAAACGAGAGAGGTTAGCTAGTGAAAACCTTGCAAAGGGCACACTGATCGAAAAGAGGATCCTCACCACCATTCAACATCAACAGAACCCTAGCAAGGTTTCCCGATTTCAAGTTAAAAATTGTGATGCATTTTTGAGAATCGGATGGTTTATACAAATTAGGCATCAAATCTAAACGACATGTTATGTTCATTGAAGTCTGCATGTACTCCCAGATAATTCCATATTTCTTTTCCCCAAAAGGGACACCTCTTATTTTAAACTCATTCTCTATTCCATTGTTTTTATTTTCTTTGAATCCTTTGCGATGTAACTTTGTTCCAAAAATAAGGCAAAGAAAAGATGCCAAGACCAATTTACAGGGTTCTCGTTTGAAGCGAGCTGATATATTCAAAAGCGCTCAGCCTCGACAAGGGCATCAAGTCAACCCTAACTGGCCATGATTGGTCGATGCTTTGAAATGGAAAACTTTGAAAGAAGTCAAAAGAAAAATACTCACAAAGGCAACATAAATTTGAAAAAGGATAAGTACCGTCATGGAAAAGTTTGAAAAGGCCAAAGGTTCTCCAGAGTCAGAAATGAGTTGGTATTAAGGAAATAATCAGTTACAGTTAAAACCATTAAAGAAAATGAGCCGAGATCAAGAGATTGAAATAATCAAGGCCACAAACTGACCTCCATTTTAAAACTAATAAATCTTTCTTTGTTCAGAACACGAAGAGAACAATTTTAAGAAGCAGTTTGTGAAAAGTCAAACACCACCAAGTGAAGTTCTCAAATCCTTGATTTTTTTCCCAATATACATGTAAACATGTTATTTTTAGTTTCATTATATGGAATCAATACCCTATATTCAATACAGGGTGCTACATCCGCTGGATGCATTACTTTCTACCTACATAGGGTACGACATTCCCTAGTAAAATCTTAGAGAGCCAAGAGCCTCACCTTATTTCCAACACAGGGTATTACATCCCTTGGTTGTATTTCTCATTGCTAACATAGGGTACGACATTCACTAATAGAATCTCAGTGAGCCATAAGCCTCACCTTATTTCCAACACAGGGTACTATATCTCGTGGTTGTATTTCTCATTGTTAATATCGGGTATGACATTCCCTAGTAGCATATAAGAGTTCCACAAGCCTTATTTTATTGCAAACATAGGGTACAACATTTCCTAGTATCATCTCAGAGTGCCACGAGCCTTATTTTATTGCCAACATAGGGTGCGACATCATAGCATTTTAGAGCACCACGAGCCTCATTTTATTGCCAACATAGGGTACAACATTCCTTAGTAGCATCTTAGAGCGCCATGATCCCCATTTTATTGCCAACATAGGGTAAGACATCCCTTAGTAGCATTTCAAAGCACCATGAGCCTCATTGTTTTGCCAGTATAGGGTACAACATTCTCTAGCAGCATCTTAGAGTGCCACAAGCCTCAATTTCTGTCTACATAGGGTACGAAATTCCCTAGTAGAATCTTAGAGAGCAAAGATCCTTATTTTATTGCAAACATAGGGTACGACATTCCTTAGTATAATCCCATAGTTCCAAGAGCCTCACTTTATTACCAACACAGGGTACTACATCCCCTAGCTACATTGCTTATTGCCAACATAGGGTACGTCATTTCCTAGTAGCATCCCGAGTGCCCCGAGCCTCACCTTGTTACCAACACTGGATACTGCATCCCCTGGATACATTACTTTCTGCCAACATAGGGTACAATATTCCCTAGTAGCATCTAGGGCACCACGAACCTCAATTTATTGCCAACATAGGGTGCGACATTCCCTAGTAGCATCTCAGAGTGACATGAGTCTCACCTAATTGCCAATACATCGTATTACATCTCCTGGTTGCATTACTTTCTGCCAACATAGGGTACGACATTCCTTAGTAGCATCTTAGAGCCCCATAATACTCATTTTATTTCCAACATAGGGTACGTTATTTCCTTGTAGCATCTCAGAATGCCGTGAGATTCATCTTATTCCCATCGCAGGGTACTACATCCCTTGGTTGCATTACTTATTGTTGGCATAGGGTACAACATTCCCTAATAGCATTTCAGAGCACCACGAGCCTCACGTTATTGTTAACACATGATACTACATCCTATAGCTGCATTAATTTCTGCCAACATAGGGTACACCATTCTCTAGTAGTATTTCCAGAGCGCCACAAGACTTATTTCTCATTGCTAACATAGGGTACGACGTTCTCTAGTAGCATCTCAGAGTGCCATGAGCCTCATTTTATTGCCAACATAGAGTACAATATTTCCTAGTAGTATTTTAGAATGACACGCGCCTCACCTTATTGCCAACACATGCTACAACATCCCTTGGCTACATTACTTTCATCCAACATAGGATACGATATTCCTTAGTAGAATTTCAGAACGTCATGAGCCTCATTTTATTGCAAACATAGGGCACAACATTCCCTAGTAGCATCACAGAGTGTCAAGAGCCTCACCTTATTGCCAACACAGGGTACTACATCCCCTAGTTGCATTTCTTTTTGCTAACATGGGGTACGACATTCCCTAGTAGCATCTCAGAGTACAACGAGCCTCATCATATTACCAACATAGGATACTACATCCCCTGGTTGCATTACTTTCTGGTAACATAGGGTACGATATTCCCTAATAGCATCCTAGTGTGCGATGATCCTCATCTTATTGTTAACACATGGTACTACATCCCTTGGTTGCCCTCCTTCTTGTCAACATGGGGTACGACATCCCTTATTATTAAAAAAACATGTCGTTTTTAATTTTTATTCTGCAATAGCATAGTTTAATATGTTTTTAATAACTCACAAAATTTTTCTAGTGCAAACTGGGGCAGAAAATTTTTATTCGCTTTGTTTGTTTGTGATGGCTTGTAGGTTTTTCATCAAAGCACATATTGGATGTGCAAAAATAAGATTTCAGTTCTTTCCAGAGAAGGTGGAACTTTTGATCTCTATTACCAGCCACAACAAGCTTTGACTTAACGTATGCAGAGACATATGGTCAAGATCCATCTTCCCATCATCTGATCAAAAAATAAGTCTGTGAGAATATTTCATAGTCTGTTGCATCGAGAGCATCCAGTTTCAATCTAAAGTCAATAGGAGAAGGTCAAGAATCAAGACAAGACTCCAGATAGTATTTAGATAGAAATTTTGTAACTCTTAGACTTCAAGAGTATGTAATTTCCTTTTCTTTTTGATGTAATACTAGGAACCACAGATCAAAACTTCAATGGGACTTCGCTCGACTCTCCCTCTAAGAATACTCTGTCACTGTTCTTCCACTTGAACTACACGTGACTTGGTTCCCTTATAACCAGGGATAGGTAGGCTGCCTAAAACCAAGGCTCGGTCGCAACCTCTTTTCCTCTCATCTTATCCTTTTTAAGTAATAGTGAGGTCAAAAATCAGTCACATTGTTCATTTTTTCTTTGCCTGAAAACTCTTCATGTTTACAAGCAAAAAGGGGTATGTTGTGAACAAATAATTTTTTACCATACCTAAATAATATATTATTTTAGTGTAAATATTTCTTTAGGTCTAATCTTAATTTTTTTAAAACTTTTATCCTACTCTCTCTCTCTCTCTGTATATATATATATATATATATATATATATATATATATATATATATATATATATATATATATATACACACACATCATGAAGGTTTGGGAGCGGGTGATCGAGGTGAGGGTGAGGGAGATGACATCTATATCTGTGAACCAGTTTGGTTTCATGCCGGGTCGCTCCACTACAGAAGCTGTCCACCTTGTCAGGAGGCTGGTGGAGCAGTTCCGGGATAAGAAGAAGGACCTGCACATGGTGCTTATCGACTTGGAGAAGGCGCATGACAAGGTCCCAATGGAGGTGCTTGGAGGCAAAGAGCGTGCCGGAAGCCTACATCAGAGTAATCAAGGACATGTACGATGGAGTTAAGACTAGGGTTAGGACGGTGGGTGGCGACTCAGACCATTTTCCAGTGGTTATGGGGCTCCATCAAGGATTGGCGCTTAGCCCTCTCTTGTTTTCCTTGGTGATGGATGCTCTGACCCGACATATTCAAGGGGACGTGCCTTGTATGCTATTTGCTGATGACATAGTCTTGATAGATGAGACGAGGGTCGGTGTATTGAGAGGTTAGAGGTATGGAGACAGACTCTCGAGTCTAAGGGTTTCAAAATAAACAGATCTAAGACAGTATACCTGGAGTGCAAGTTTAGCGCCGAGCCTAGGGAAGTAGGCAAGGACGTGATGATTGGATCTCAGGTCATCGCCAAGAGGGATAGTGTCAGATATCTTGGGTCGGTGATTCAGGGGGACGGAGAGATTGACGGGGACGTCACTCATCATATAGGAGCGGGGTGGTCAAAGTGGAGGCTTGCATCAGGAGTCCTGTGTGACAAGAAAGTTCGACAGAAACTCAAAGGAAAATTTTATAGATCTGTGGTTAGACCTGCCATGTTGTATGGGGCAGAGTGTTGGCTAGTGAAGAACTCGCATGTTAAGAGAATGAAGGTTGCGGAGATGATGATGCTCAGGTGGATGTGCGGGCTCACCAGGTTAGATAAGATTAAGAATGAAGTTATTCGAGAGAAGGTGGGGGTGGCCCCGGTGGATGAGAAGATGCGAGAAGCGAGGCTGAGGTGGTTCGGGCATGTGCGGAGGAGAAGTCCTGATGCTCCGGTGAGGAGTTGTGAGCAACTTGCGATGGTCGGCGTACCGCGAGGCAGATGGAGGCCTAAGAGGTATTGGGGAGAGGTGATTAGGCATGACATGGCTAGAATGCGGGTTTCCGAGGACATGACACTTGATAGGAAAGTCTGGACGTCTAGTATCAGGGTTGTAGGATAGGGGCTCCTAGAGATTTTCATACTCCTCACCCGGGGTTTGGTGAGGCTTGGCAGGGCTATCCATAGATTATTTGTGTATTGGATTGTGTCTCCCTTATGGTAGTTATTTATGGTAGTCACGGTCTGATATTATTGCATGCTATTTTATTGATGGTTCTTATGTTTAGATAATTATTTACGCTATTTCTGCTGGAGTTACTAATGCCCTTTTGTTTTTGTTTTTGTTTTTCCTTTCCTTCACTGAGCCGATGGTCGATTGGAAACAACCTCTCTGCCATTTCGGGTAGGGGTAAGGCCCGTCTACATATTACCCTCCCCAGACCCCACTTTGTGGGACTATACTGGGTAGTTGTTGTTATTGTTATATATATATATATATTCACATACTTATGGCACAAAATTTATTTTATTTTGTAAAGAGAAAAAGAAGTAAATTATGATATGTTTTTTTTAGTATTATTTAAAATACATATAAATATTTAGTTTTTCTGTATTGTGAGAAATGTTAGTTAATCTTTTTATATTTATAGTTTAATTTATCTTTTTAAAATAAAAGACAAAAAAAATATAAAAAGAATAAAGAAGTTACGTTAAAAGAGATAAAAGTTTGTTATATCAAACTTTATCTATAAAAAAAAATCTAGTTAACAAATCCCAGCTTCCCTCGCCTCTCACGTCACTCAGCCCCAACGCACACATCTCACTCTAGCCTCTTCCCTCTATTACCCCATGATCACACATCCACAACATCATATACACACACGATCTCACCTTCACATCTCTGAAGGCATAATCCCATTTACTATATAAAAGGACACGAAAGAGAGGAGGAGATTGAAAGAAAAGGGGGACATCTTGGAACAGAAGGAAGTAACAACGAGAAAGAGAAAGGGAGTTTACAGACGGAGTTCGAGATTTTATTTGCGATCTTAAATTTGAGGTTCTAAAATAGTTAGCATTATTAACTTTAGAAATTAATAAATTATGGTTGTTATTTTTATTGTAAAAAGCTTTAGGAATTTCCTTATCTAACATGAATTTTTTTTTTATTGGTTCTGATTAATTTTAGTTTTATCTTTTTATTTCCATCTCTAGAACTGTTGTCACCGGGGGTCGATTGGAAACAGCTTCTCTGCCCTTTCGAGTAGGGGTAAGGCTTGTCTACATATTACCCTCCCCAGACCCCAACTAGTGGAAGTATACTGGGTAGTAATTATTGTTGTTGTTGCTTTGTTCTAGTTCCGGTTTTTTTCTTTTTAGTAAAACAATTGTATTGTACAATGTTAGTAGTCTTAAGTTTATTTCAAATGTTTGATTCATCACAATATTAGTTGTGACATACGAGGTAGTGAGGGACGTATGTGCATGAAAGCACACTGGTTTGGTGATACAAATAAGTCCTAAGCAGTAACAAAAATAAAAATATTCAGCTGTAATGGAAAGTTACTGAGTAGCATTTTATCTTGGCTTTATACATAATTTACCACCCAATCATTGGCCCAAATCCCCCTTATACACTTTCTGTGGACAATAATAACCTTATACAAAAAATCTTTCTAAAGTGTACTTAGTATCCACCTCCTTTGACCAGATCCTCTTAATAAGAACTCTGTGTATGTCACACGTTTGACTATTTACTTAATTTTAACCCATTACCTTAAAATAAATAACCCGACCCTACCCGACCCTAACCGACCCTACAAATCCTGTTGTGAAGTTGTCATCTTGTTGCCTTTACAGATAGTTTTTTTTTTTAAAAAAATTTGTCCTGTGTTTGGAAGCATGTGTAAAGTTAGGGTTTAACTGATTATTGTAATAGCATTGCTTTGAACAATGTGATAAGCTCTTATCTTTGTCTCCACATCTGTATTTCATCTCTACTCCTTTATTTCAATTGTTGCATGTGAAAACCCATTTAATTGTCCCTTATTTGTCCATTTTTTGCAGATAATGTCTTTTAAAATCATTACCCTCAGGTGGTACCATGATGGGGTGTTAGTTCCTAGTAACTTTGCTCATTATGTGGGTGGTAGTCAAACATTAACTTTAGATATAGATGTGGATTTATTGTCTCTTATTGAATTGATGAACTACACTAGGATCTATAATTGGAAAAATGTGGCTGAATTGTATATTTGTCCAATGGATAGGACAGATAAATTGGTAAATATTCTCACATATAAGGATATTTTAGACATTTGTAATGAATTGGAGAATGGGGATACCTTAGATATTTATGTGACTCATGCTCCCCTTTATGTGTTGTTGAATTAAATGAGGCTAGTAAAGGGGTTGGTGGGTCTAATAGTGGAATTTTTAAGAGCACAACAGTCTTATTAGAAGAGGAAGATAGTGAATCTGATTCTGAATCAGAATCTGCCCCTGCTCATGAACATACCCATTCCCCTTCCCCTTCCCCTTCTCATTCTCCTGAATATGCCCCTGCTCATGAAAATTCCCCGTCCCCTTCTCATTCTCCTGAACCTGCTCCTGCCCATCCAACTTCAAGAGAACAAGAGAGTGGAGTAGATAGTGAATTAGACTTTGATAATAGTGAAGGTGAGGATGACAATGAGAATGATTCAGAGACAATAGTGATAGTGATGAGAGTGATGGTGTAGATTTACTTGTTCCTGATGATTTGGTTTACGGATCTGATGTTCATGAAGAATTTGTAGAGTGTAGGGATGAACTGAGGAAGTATAGGAGGAAAAGGACTGAAAGGCCAAAAGATAGAAGTGATATTAACCTAGGTGATACAGGAGTTGATATTGGATTTGATGAATTAAGAACTGGTAGCAAGCAAAATAGATATACAGGATTAGTAGAGACAGATGTGCCTACTTTGGGTCTTCAGATGCTGAAAGTTTTCCTTCAGATGTTGAAGATGAATTTGATGAAGAACATAAGGAGAAAATGGCTGCCAAGAGGAGGAAAAAGCTTTGAAAATTTGATCCAACTGTCAATAAAATAACCTGGGAGTTGGGATTTATTTTTGAGAGTGTTGAACAATTTAGGTTTGTTGTCAGTAAGTATATTTAGAAAGGAGTTCAAATTGCAAAAGTATATTAATGAACCTGGTAGGGTGAGGGTAAGATGCATGTATCCAAAATGTCCATGGATCTTGGCTGCAAGCAAATATGGCAGATCCTGCTTAAGGTAAAAAGGTATTGTGTTGTCCACAAGTGTTACAAAACAAATAAAAACAAGCTTTGCAACTCCAGATACCTAGTAAAGCATTACAGGGATAATATTATGTGTCAACCGAATATGAAAGTTTGGGAGCTAAAGAAACTCATTAAGGATAAACTGGACATGTATGTTGGTAGGTCTACTGCACATAGAGCTAGAACAAAAATTCAAGAGGAGATAATAGGGATGTGCATGCTGATTTCAAGAGACTCTATGATTATAGAGATATTCTGTTACAAACAAATCCAGGTACAACTTGTGTTGTCAAGGTAGAAGATCAAGGTAAAGGCAAACTTGTCTTCAATTCATTTTATATTTGCCTCTATGCTATGAAAAAAGGGTGGTCTGAAGGTTGCAGGAGGATAATTGGCATTGATGGTTGTTTTCTGAAAGGCATTTGTAAAGGTCAACTTCTTGTAGCAGTTTCAAAGGATGGAAATAATCACATGTTTCCTATAGATTGGGCCATTGTAGAGGTTGAGAACAACTTCACTTGGACATGGTTTCTGAAGTGTGTGACTGATGACTTAGAGCTTCAAGATGGAAAGGATCTTACTATCATGTCTGATATGCAAAAGGTGAATATATTCTTCTGTTTATGTTTTCTGTCAATATTTATTTTTTTAAATTTCTATTTCTGTTGGCAACTAATTCAATTCTTTTTATGCTTAAGGGATTGCTTAAAGTTGTATCAGAAGTGTTGCCTGAAAGTGAACATAGGTGGTGTGCCAGACATATATTAGCAAACTGGTCCAAAGATTGGAGAGGGTTAGAGAGGAGAAACAACTTCTGGATGTGTGCTTGAGCATCATGTGCGGCAGAACTGAATTTTCACCTGGACAGTTTGAATAAGCTTGGGAATGAGATATGTGAGTGCCTCTTGAAGTATAACAAGGAAGCCTGGTGCAGAGCATATTTCAACTGTGATAGGAACTGTGATACCACTCCAGCAAATGCTTCATATGTACAAAGATGTAGAGGAAGAGGAAGAGGCAAACCAAGTAGAGGAAGAGGAACTTCTTCAACTCCAACTACTTTTGCCCCTACTGCTGCTAGTGGAGGAAGAGGAACTGCTTCAACTCCATCTACTTTTGCCCCTGCTGCTACTGGTAAAGGAACTGGTAGTGGTAGGGGAAGTTCTAGGTTTGGACTATTTCAATCAAGCTGTGGGTTCACAAGCGTTTTTGTAAGTAGTTCAAAGGTAATTTTATATCTTGTTTGTTTTAAGAACTTTAGTGAATATTTTGTGTTTTTGGAAGTCTGGTGGAGGTAAACCAAGAGTGGTCTCTCCTGGTGGTGAAAAGAGGTCCTCAGCAGATATTCTGGAGTGTGCATACAAGCCAAGAAGTGGTGTCAAAAGGAATGGTAGACCAGCCATTACTAGAAGACAACTTGAAAGAACTACTGCAACTCGTTCAAGAACTGGAGCATCTCAATCCAATTCAAGTCAAGAAAGTTCATCAGCCCAGCTATCCAAGAACAACCACTGAATTCTGTTATTGTCGCTGTTACTTTATGTTGGAACTGCTGTAATTTCCCTTTGGAAATGTAATTTAATTTGGAACAACAGTTAGGTTAATTTGGAACTACTATTTAGGTTTGCTCTTAGTGTTGTTATTTTGTTTATGCATCCGCTGTTATTTTGGTATGCTATAAAACTGGGCAAGGTTTATTTTTGTTAAGGCAGGCTGCTGCTATTAGGTCAATGTAATTAAAACTTTTACTCTATGATGAAATATATGAAGGTGTTGTTTGATAATTTCTGGGCAAATGTGTCTTTAGTGTTGTATTGAATGTTGTTATCTTGGTATGTTGTTAAGCATTTGTGCTGTCATTTTTTATGTTATTTCTGGAAAATTTCAGCATTTGAGCTGAATATCATCCACTATTTAAGTGTGTTCCAGTCACAATTTGAGGTGTGTTTTACTATTTGAATTTTACCATTTTTGACTGTCATTTTTGTATGTTTTTATCAGTCACAATTTGAGATGTGTTTTAGCAGCACTCAATAGCAATAAACTCAAACAAAACCTTCAACTCACACATCAACAAACTCAAACAACACAACATTAACAATTACCAAAATATTTTATTCATTTCTAACAAGGACACAAAATCTACCAAAAAACTACGTTCATTTTCTTACACTATATAACAATCTTTATAACTACCTAACACAATCAACTTCAACACAATTGCAATTAAAATCAACACACACAATCTCCTCCAATTTCTTTGGTTTCTATTTTCCTTCAACAATGCATCAAATGCCCTCTTCTTCTTCAGTAGCCCCAAGATCACCACTTTCAAGTGCTCTGTTGTTGGGGGATCAAACCACATAAAGAAATTACATGTCGATCGGCTGTCCCTCTGAAAAATAGAAGAGAAAAAATTATTAGAGACTATAAAATCTATTACAAAAGTACAATTGATATTTACCTCATAAAGTGGACATCCGTAAAATCGACGACCCGGATTATCGACACTCCATGATTGTATCACCACAGCTTCTTCACCACAATAGTAAAATTATCTTAGATTATGCACCCAAACCCTAGAAATTTAACCCTTATGTCACAAAAGAGAAGGAAGAAATAGAAGAAGATAGAAGAAGATTGTAATATCTTCGAGCTTCAAGAAGAGGAATACATTTTGCCTTCAAGAAGATAAAATTATCCTCAATTTACAGCTTTCATGGAGGAAGAAGAAGATGAAAATCGGGTCCTATGGTAAATAGAAATGGGTTTAGGCTCTTTTAATCTTTTTAAAAGGGTCCTTAGAATGTGTTTTTTACCGTTTAATAAAGACAAAAATATTGTTCACGCGCTTGGTCAAGTTTGTATTACACACACTTAGACCTGGTCAAAGGAGGGGCGTACTAGGCACACCTTGGAAAGGTTGCGTGTGTAAGGTTATTACCGTCCACAAAAAGTGTGTCAGCGGGATTTAAGCCATAGATCGGGTGGCAACTAATGTTATTTTCCTTTTATCTTTAAGATATTTTGAGTTTTTTTTTTTGAATTAGAGTGAACTGAATATTTGGTTAGGTGTCGATTTAAGCTAAATTGAATTATCAAACTTTTACTCATGACCTAAATTAATCTTTGCATTATAATTAAGTTTAGATCTTTCGGGAATCATGTTATTAATTAATAATCATCTTGCAAGTTTTTTTTTAATATCGTTCTTGTTGATCTTATTTGACTCTTATTATGATATTGTAAAATTGTTTAATTATTTTCAGTTAGGTGTGTTTATATGTGTATAGAGGAATTATGGTGGTGAACAGTAAAAAATAATTTCCATGCTGATTGTTTATAACTTGGCTTGTATATAAAGAATATTTTGTAAATGTGTTATCAACCTTGTGAATACTATTTAGTTTAACTTTATGCATGCATTTCATTTTTCATAGGTATAAAAGTTCATTATATTAATCATGTTTAAGGCCATGAATGTCACACATCTTTTTTCGCACACTCGAATGTAATATACGGAAGTTTTTTCAATTTAAGTGACATTATTTAAAATGAGATAATTATTTAGTTTATTCAGAGTCGCCATTTGGGATGGTTTGTTTTCTGGTGTCCCAAATCACCGGTTTATTTTAGAATCCCAAATCGAGAAAAATTCAACTTTTTTTTTGAAGTCTGCGAACTATAAATTCTGAATAAGGAATTCTGTTAATCCGAGGGAAGGTGTAAGGCACCCTCGGATTCTGTGGTTCTAGCATGATCACTTAAACTATCATAATTGGCATGTTACCTTATTTTAATACATGTTTCAACCTATGATGTAATTTTAAATTACTTACCACTTTTAATTAATTTTAAAGAAGCTTGAACGTCGTTTAAAACATGTCTTTGGATCGCGTCACATGAAATGCGCACGCAATCCGAAACACATTTTATTTAATGTTTTAGGATTTAGATTTGGGTCACATGAAATGCACACCCGCATTTAAGAAAGTAACATTATTAAATAACGCGCCTAAAGCAACTAATGCATTGTTGACTTTGCGAGAGGCCATGAAAATTCGCTAAATATCACGTCCTAAGTTCTAAGGATTTTAAAAAGATATAATTAAAGAGGGCCATGCATTTGTGATTTTGTTTGGGCGGCGGGCCTCAATTTTATATTTTTTTTACAGGATGTTCAAACTAGAATTCAAGAGGGCCATAACTATTTGGTGTTATCTAAACATGGCTCACCTTAATCCTTAAGGGATCTTTAGACATTAAAAAATACTTTTTAACGTGACAGAAGATTGAAATGCCATGTTCATATTCATATTATACACAAAATTCAGTTACTAGTCATTTGACACCCTTATTCATCACTGTGAACTATCTCATACCAATCAACAATCATATTTGATGACATATGCCACCATTCTTAACAACCTACTCTGTATGCATTAGTGCAAGCTGAACTAATAGCTGAAAACACAAACAAAATCTGACACTAGTATAGCTTCCAATAATCAAGATCAAAAGGTAACTAACACACAAATTAATGTGGTCAAATTAATTACAAGCCATCTGTGACAAATATATAAATTCAAATCTCAAAACTACATGATAACTGAGGAAAAGTGGCAAGATTATTAATGAAGTCTCCCAATAACATCACATTTATTTCCTTCTCAAATCATGCTTCAAACTACATGTTAAGTGATATCCATGAGGATCTGAGTATACCTGGAAGAAGAACGAAATAAGGAAGAAGTAAGAGGCAACAAGTTCAGCAACAACAGTAACATGGACAAGAATTAATAACAATGACAACCCAAAAATAAACAAGGGAAACCAGCTTTGAAATAATTTCGAACCAGCAATAGGGTTAAATAAACCCAATAATAAAAAATCCAGCGAAAAGTTGACCCAAACACTTGAATACCAAACAAAACTCAACTCATTTTAACCCTCGAATATTCAAGAATTATTTCAGAATGAAGATCTCAAGAATTTTTAGGAATTGCTCCAATGAAACAGTAAAAATTTTTGTATTTTTCAGCTGTCTGTATTTGCTCTATATTTTTTTAGCTCCTAAAGTTCCTTTTTCTGTATTTCAGCTCTTGGAGTTCTAGGTCTCTCTCTAATTTTGCAAGGCAAGAATGCACTGCCTAGGCAGGCAATTAGGGTAACCTGAAGTTTTACTTTACCCCTTAGGTCCATGATTTTATGACATGTTTTCTACGTTAAGGCCTAAAATTTAACTACAAGCTCTTGCTAGAAGCCTCTAGGGGTTTCTTAGGTGGTTACTGCAAGATTCCCTAATTGAGTTACCCCAATTACCCATTACAAACATGTTATTTACCTTTAACCCTTTTCTTGAGACCCTTCTAGTTTTTAGATTAACAGTTAAACCCTAAACCTCTTGAAATAGGACAAACAGGATTAATCAAACACTTGGGCTTCAAACAAATCAAATTATGAACAATTTTGAAAGGAAAAATGCAGAAAATCAACTGGAAACAAGATTAAAACATGAACCAAAGAATTCAAACCAACATTTAAACAAGAAAACTCAATCATAAAACTTATCATTATTAAGCTAAACAGTAATTTAAATTAAACAACACGGAACACTTAACTTATTAATCATTAACGGAAGGGTCGAGATTTCAATAGTTCAAATAATAGGAGAAAACATGCACACAATTAATTCAACCTTAGAAACTTTACATGAACTTCAAATCAAGGGAAAGGGGTGAGGAGGAAGATGAAACGAAACTTAAAAGAAAACTAAAAGAAGTGAAGAAATGCTTGTCTATTTGGACAAAATTGAGACCGGCATCAAATTGTGGGTTTCGTCCCCAATAATATCACCCACTTGTTCTTAGTAAGAACAAGTAAGTAGAATTATTGAGGGAAGAAACAACCCCATGCTGAGATAGACCCTCGTGCATCGATTTAGGGTTTAGCACTTCTGGAACCCTAGATTTGACATTCGAATAATTTTGGGGGTATGAGGGGAATTGAATATGGATTTGGGATAAGGGGATGAGGCGATGGTAGGGTGTGATTTTGAGGCGGTCTGGGATGGCGCCGCCACCGGGGAAAATTATGGCAGCACTAGGGTTTTGGAGATTCGAGGGTTTCGGTGGGCTTCGAGGGAAATTACCAGCGGATTGATGATGAGGATGTAAATGGGATGTTGTGGTGTCAAATTGTTGACGATTTGAGAAGTTAAGGTTCCAACCGCCTCTCTTTGATTCAATATTCGAGAGATTTGGCTGGGATTCGAAGGAAGAGGGGTGTGGATTTGGAAAGAGGAGAAGGAGAGGAGTATATACTGTCAATTTAATGGCGACTGGCCACCGGGCGCCGGCGGAGCTGATTTCCGGTAGGCGGCGAACGGCGGAGACGGTGGGGTTCTTTGGTGAGTTGAGGGAGACAACCGGATGGCGGGGGGGATAGGGTAGCGTTTGGACATTTATATATTAAGAGACCCTAACTTCCCAACAGTTTGATCATTAAACCTCGACGACTGGGATTAATTCTAACGATACGACGTCGTTTTGGGGTGGTAAGGGACTGGGCCGGGTATGGTACGTGGGTTTTGGATCCTGTAAGCAGGTTGGGGCAGTTTTGGGCTTGGGAATTTTGGATATTTTGCCCAAAATCTGAAATCCTCTTTAACTCTTTTGCTTTTTATTTTCTTTTCAAAGCAAAAAACTTTTCTTTTCAAAAATAAAAATAACACCTAATTTAAATCTCAAAACTAGCTTATCCTACAAAATTAAATTAATTAACGACAAACTAATCAAATACCAATTTAAAAGAAAACTTAAAAAAATCAAAACTAAAAATTAAAGCTAAGCAAAATAAATTATCTTTTGTGATTTTGTATTTTTGTAAAATTCTAACTACTAATTAATCTAAAATATATAAAATTAAATCCTAAATGCGCATGCAACATATTTTTATATTTTTGTGCATAATCTAAATTAAACAATGCACACACAAAAATACAAATAAACATGAAAATTATACTATTAAATCCTAAAATCAAATAACTAAAAAAATCCTAATTTTCGGAATCCTATAGGAGTAAATCATGCGAGGCAAAAATCACATGCTCACAGCTGCCCCTCTTTGCTCGGAGACACGAAGGATTTTCGGGCAAAGATAAATAAGCAATTATGAGGGATTTTTACCTGCTTGGCACTCCATGAGAAGTATTTTTTTAAAAATGTCTGACCGAAACCTTGCTTCAAAGGTTGCCTACATATCCTTGGCTGTAAAGGAATCAAGTCAGTGTAGTTCTGGAAGTTTTGGCAGCTGGGACTACCAGGAGCTGTGATTTTACTGATGATGTTGCTGCTACTATTTGCTGACCTTCTTATTACACCAAAAAGAAAAATCAAGGCTTAGCTAGCTATGCCTATCAACTACGAGTTTTGCATGTCTCGCTTTGTTCTAATGCTGAAGAAAGAACCACACCTACAGCTTGCGAGCATCAAGATTCAGATCGAGGTCTACAGCAAAATCAGCAAAATCAGCTATAAATCTCTTGAAGCTTGATCTTGAGTCTTAGCTGATTTTGCTGTGGACCCCGATCTGAATCTTGATGCTCGCAAGCTGTAGGTGCGGTTCTTTCTTCAGAATTGGATCAAAGCGTGACATGCGAAGCTTGTGACCTCAATCAAATTTTGAGCAGTCTGCGTCCTTCTCCATTTCAAACACTTTTAGTTCACTTCTTTTTTTTATTTTCTTCTTTTATTTATTTTGGATTGAGACTCATTCTTTTGGTCGTCTTAAATCTTGTGCCTCGAGGTAAAACCTGCTCAGACACCAAAATAAACAAACAAACAAAAATTTTCTGCCTCTGTTTTCACTAGGAAAATTTCGTGAGTTATTTGTAACTAAGATCTAATCTTTTTTTTTTGAAAGTGATAAAATAAGGATTGTGTGTCCTTAGAAATAGGGAGTAAATCCCTATTTTAAGAGGATTGCCAGATTATGCTGGAAAGCTGACTGGGTTATGCCAGAAAATAAAAAGGATCCTCGGGTTATGCCAGGGAAGTCATCGGGTTCTGCCGGAAGAAAAGAAAACAAAAAGGTCCCTGGGTTATGCCAGGGAGGTCCACAGGTTATGCTGGGAGAAAAGAAAAAAAAGGTCCCTCGGTTATGCCATGGAGGTCCACAGGTTATGCCGGGAGAAAAGAAATAAGGTCATCGGGTTATGCCGGGGAGAAAAGGAAAAACGTCCTCGCGTTATGCCGGGATAAAAGAAAAAAAAGGTCACTGGGTTATTCCAGGATAAAAGAAGAAGGTCATTGGGCTATGCAATGGAGGTCAACGGGTTATGTCGGGATAAAAGAAAAATGTCCTTGGGTTATGCTAGGGAGATCCACAGGTTATGTTGGGATAAAAGAAAAAAGGTCCTTGAGTTATGCCAGAGAGATCCACGGGTTATACCGGGATGAAAAAAAAGGTCCTCGGGCTATGCCAGGGAGTTCCACGGTTATGCCGGGATAAAAGAAAAAGGTCCTTGGGTTATGCCAAGGAGATCCACGGGTTATGCCGGGATAAAATAAAAAAGGTCCTTGGGTTATGCTAGGGAGATCCACGAGTTATGATGGGACGAAAGAAAAAAGGTCTTTGCTTATGTCAAGGAGATCCACGGGTTATGTCGGGATAAAAGAAAAAGGTCCTTGGGTTATGCCAGCGAGTTCCACGGGTTATTCCGGGATAAAAGAAAAAAGGTCATTGGGTTAAGCCAGGGAGATCCAGGGGTTATGCCGGAATAAATGAAAAAGGTCCTTGGGTTAATCCAGGGAGATCCACGGATTATGCCGGGATAAAAGAAAAACAGTCCTTGGGTTATGCCAGGAAGGTTCACTGGTTATGCCGGGATAAAAGAAAAGGCCCTTGGGTTATGCCAGGGAGATCCACGTGTTATGCCGAGATAAAAGAAAAAATGTCCTTGGGTTATGCCTGGGAGAAAAGGAAAAAGGTCCTCGAGTTATGCTAGAGATCAACTAGGGAGTGGAACCCTATAATGGAAAAGACTACCAGGTTATGCTGGCAGTGACTAGGGAATGGGACCCTATGTTGGAAAGGATGCAGCTAGAGATTGGAGGCCCTATGCTACCATGATTTTAAATTTTCCCTCCTCTTTTTTTGATCAATCTTCATTTCATTTTTTAGTTTTAAAAAAAAGATTAACAGTGCGGGAAAGAATTTGAAGAAGACTTCCCTTTTGGACTGATTATTGCTAAAGAGCTATTCCTAGCCCTTGCACATTTCCTTTTTGTTTGCACCTACTTTTTGCACGGTTGCTTTGGATTGCACATGTTTCAATTTTTTCAAACAAAGAACAATTGTTAGTTTGAAACGGTGGTTGGTTTTGTGGCCTTGATTGTCTCAATCGCGTGATCTTGGCCTAGCTTCTTTGATGAAGATCTTAGTTGCAATTGCTTTTTCTGTCACACTCAAAAATCGAGGGGCGCGACCGGCACCCAACTGGATAGCCCCAGTCGAGCGGACCTGGATGCCTTTGCTATCCCACGTGTTACCCTGTAAATTCATTGCTTATTAATTAAAGGAATTATTCATTCATAATTAAAATACCATTTTACAAACATACAAGGTTACTTAAAAAGGTTTACAACTTCCATCGTCCAACATACAAATTAAATATTTACATAAGTTTGCAGCCCACGGAGCCTCTAAAGATTCAAAAGAATGATATAACATTTGACAGTAACAAGGCTCCGACTATGCCTTACACCAAAAACCAGAACAAAACTCCGAAATAATAATTGGCATGAACCACACAGGACCCCGAGAGGAAAGGGGCTCATAAATGCAACTGACGGAAGGTGAGGGGAGCTACGACCGGTGGACTGGAGTACCTGCTACAGATCCACCTATTATCATAACACGGATGTAGCGCCCCCGGCAAAAAGGACGTCAATACATTTGAGTTGTACTGGTATGTATGAACAAACCTTGCCCTAAGTAATCTCGAACCATACACAAGTAGCAAGTGGTAATGGAATCAACAATCAAATACACATGAAAGGAAACAATCAAGCATAACAAGGTTACAAACTCTACGTTTCCCCTTCAACATTTTCATATCAATGATTTCACAACTTTTTCATATTTCATTTTAGTAGTGATTTCGATCATTATCCACCCTTATTACCTCGACCACCCTTATTACCTTGTCCACCCTTATCACCACAACACACACCTTATTATTTCATGTTGCGGCGCGCAACTCGATCCCACCGAAACAATCACAATTCACAAATAACACAACAACAACAACGACAATTGACAAGGAACAACAACACCAATCCTCAAGGTCAACCACAACAATTCACAAAGGATTTCCACAACCATCAATACCTATTCCATCATATTCAATAGTTCATATGCAATTTAGGTCACCACAATAATTGCCCATAACATGCCAAACATGCTATTACCTGAGTTGTTTTGATCGCATCAATTAAAATTTCTTTCCATCATTTGTTGTTCGACTCTTACCACATAACACATTCGGTTTATTGTCAATTACTTACGCCATTATATCGTGAGACTTAACCACGAACACTCAAATCATGCCAATCACAAGAATTTCACAAATAATTCACATAGATATCACATACCAATATTCGTACACCAAACAAGGTGATTTTACAAGGTCAAAGCTATCCATACACACGTGGAGCCGAATTCCCTTTTAACTTCTACTTTCAATTCACCAAACCGTCTAGCAACGTCGATCTAGTGTATAAATTAACACATATTCTTAGAACCAAAGTTCTTATCACTACTCAAACACATTTAGGTTATCAACCCTCCTTTGAACAATGCTTTACTTCTACCTAATCCCTCTTACGAAATTTTAGGTTCTAAAATACATACATGAATGTTTCAACCTCAATTATCAAGAATCAATGCATGAGAATCTCCCCCCACCTAATTAAACTTGAAAGTTAATGGAAAGGTATAGGGATCTTACCTACAAGGATGGGGAACGATGGGGAAGAAGACACTCACTTGAAATTTCCCAACTCGGATCGTTTTAAGGGATTAATTTGGAGAAGATGACTTTCTCTCTCAAGAATCCTCCTCCCTCTCTCTTATTTTGCTCTGTAAAGTGATTAACTAGAGGGTTTGGGGTGTTTTATTAAAAAGGGGGTCGGATTTAAAATTTAGAAAATTTGGAGTCTGAGTCGGGTTTCGCACTTTGTGATCGCAGACACGAAATGCAGTCCGCATAATGGACCGCGAAAAGTGTTCCAAAAACTTGTCTCTACTGTTTGGGTATGCGGCTGGAATGCGATCCACATACACGGTTTGCAGTCGCAGAATGGACCGCATTTTTGACCTCAAATTGACTAACTCATTGACTCACTTTACGGTGCAAAATGCAGTCCGCATATAAGTTATGCGGTCGCATAATGGACCGCATCTAGGCTTCAATTTGACCAAACCACTGATTCAACATGCGGTACGAATGCGGTCTGCATACTAGATTTGCGACCGCATTACAGACCGCAAAAATAGCACTTTTCTGGAAAACTTGATTCTTTGATTTTAAAATCTTAGATCAACACACAGTGTCCGAACCGTGACGCTACACATTCCTAACGCATATTCGGATCTGGACACCACAAGCTACTAGGTTTTGAGCTTTTTACTGGGCCTTACATCCTCCCCACTTAAAATCATTCGTCCTCGAATGAGGACCTTGAAAATCAGTTGGTTTTGAAAACAGGATATGCAAATTCCCACTTTTTTACTAACTCCCATATTTTTAGAAAAGTTTTGCAAGAGATTCCTTTGTAATTTTGACATGTCTACCTGACAGAGGGCCCCCGAAATAAAATTTCAAGCATCCTGACACAATTACAACCATTCTACAGCTGGTATACAATTCATTACCTCAACAATGGCACATATTCAATTACTTGCTACCCTTTGCACATAAATTAGCCATTTCAATGAGTTCCACATAATTTAACCATTTCAACATACTACATGTATACAAGTATTTCATTACTAATCTACACTACCATTAGTGGTTTACTTATCCCAAGAGTCTTTAAAGAACTTTCATTTACCAAGAAGAGGTTTACATGACTTAAAACAATCACAACAGATACAATTCTTGCAGAACTTGAGGAATTTCAATAGTAAAGCATTTATGAAGAAAAGATGGGGTGTCTTTGCACCAATTTAGGCACAATATTAATTTGTTTAGGGATAAGAGTTCGCACGATTACTATTACACTTGCTCAAACAAATAGGGATATTTTTATTTCATTTCATCTTCCACTTCCCATGTGGCTTCCTCAACTCGTTGACTTTTCCATAACACTTTAACTGAAGCAAGTTCCTTATTTCTCAATTTACGGACTTGTCTATTAATAATAGCAACTGGTATTTCTTCATACGACAACTCTTCATTGACCTCTATAGACTCAACTAGCACGATGGTGGATTGTCTTCAACCGCTTTCCTTAACACTGGCACATGGAACACCGGGTGCACTAATGATATTTTGGGGGGCAATTCCAGCCTATAAGCCACCTTCTCTATCCTTTGAGTGATCCGATACGGCCCGACATACCTAGGACTCAACTTCCCTTTCTTCCCGAATCGCATGACTCTATTCATAGTAAATACCCTCAAGAACACCCATTCATCAACTTGAATTCCAATTCCCTTCAACGAACGTCCGCATAGGATTTCTGGCGACTCCGAGAAGTTTTCATCCTCTCCTAAATAACTTTAACTTTTTCCATAGCCTGGTGCACGAGGTCTGACCCTAACAATTATGCTTCACCTACTTTGAACCACCCAATCAGAGACCTATACCTCTTTCTGTACAATGCCTCAAATGGGGCCATCTGAATGCTGGCATGAAAACTGTTATTGTAAGCAAACTCTATGGATGGAAAGTGTTCATCCCAATTACCTTTGAAATCCAAAACACAAGCTCACAACATATCCTCAAGCATCTGAACAGTCTGCTCCGCCTGACCATCGATCTGTGGGTGGAAAGCTGTGCTGAGATTCACTTGAGTACCCAAACCTTACTGAACTGTCTTCCAAAAATTAGCTGTGAGCCGGGCCCCTCGATCTGAGATGATAGAAAGTGGAGTGCTTTGAAGCCTTACTATTTCCTTGATATACAGTTGAGCGTACTGTTCTGCAGTATCAGTGGACTTGATTGGCACGAAGTGAGATGACATGGTGAGCCGATCCACTACTACCTAAATTGAGTCGAATTTGCGCTGAGTGCGAGGTAACCCCACCATGAAATCCATGTTTATCACCTCCCAATTCCACTTTGGTATTTCCATAAGCTGAGTCAACCCACCATGCCGCTGATGCTCAACTTTTGCTTGTTGACAATTTGGACATCTAGACGCAAAATCCGCCACGCCCCTTTTCATACCGTTCCACCAATAAATTTCCTTGAGATCATGATGCATTTTCGTAGAGCCTGGATGCACAGAATACTTGGAGTTATGAGCCTCCGCCATTATCCTCTCCTGAAGATTATCCACATCTGGAACACATAGCCTACCCTGACATCACAATACACCATCGCTGCCGAGTAAAAATGCCGAAGCCTTATTATTCATAATTGCCTCTTTCGTTTGGCCAATGTTGGATCAATAAACTTCTTTTCCTTGACTTCCGCTACAAGTGAAGATTTTGCTCCATTTTGCACCGTAATATTCCCCTCGTCTGAAGTCAAAATGCAAACCTCAAGACTGGCCAATGGATAAACCTGCCGAGCCAAGGGCTTTTGATCCACTCCCAAATGCGCCAAACTACCCATAGACTTCCGACTGAGCGTGTCGGCCACCACATTTCCCTTCCATGGATGGTACAAAATATTCATGTCATAATCCTTGAGCAATTCTAACAACCGTCGCTGCCTTAAATTCGACTCCCTATGCTTGAACAAGTATTGGAGGCTCTTGTGGTCCGAGAACACATCTACATGGACTTCATAAAGATAATGCCTTCATATTTTTAACGCAAACACAACTGCCGTAAGCTCCAAATCATGTATTGTATAATTCTTCTCGTGATTCATGAGCTGCCTTGAAGCATACGTTACAACCTTTCCATATTGCATCAACACACACCCAAAACCAACCCTGTAGGCATAGCAATAAACCACAAATTCTTCTGTGCCTTATGGCAAGGTCAATATTGGCACCAATGTTAACCTTAACTTCAATTCCTGAAAACTTTTCTCACAAGCATCGGACCATTGGAACTTCGCTGCTTTCTGCGTCAACTTAGTCAATGGGAAGGCGAGGGTAGAGAATCCCTTCACAAATATTCGATAAGACCCTGTTAATCCCAAGAAGCTACGAATCTCCGTCGGGGTCGTGGGTCTAGACCAATATTTCACTGCTGCAATCTTTTGGGGGTATACCTAAATCCCTTCACTAGAAACAACATGACCCAGAAAGGTAACAGATCCCAACCAAAATTCACGTTTCGAAACTTAGCATACAACTGGTGCTGATGAAAAGTCTACAAAACTACCCTGAGGTGATTGGCATTGTCCTCCCGGCTCCGCGAATAAACGAGGATGTCATCAATGAAAACAATCACGAAGGAGTCTAGAAATAACTTGAAGACCCGATTCATAACAACCATGAAAGCTGCCGGGGAGTTGGTTAGCCCAAAAGACATGACCAAGAATTCAAAGTGACTATAGCGATTTCTGAAAGCGCTCTTAGGAATATCCTGTTCTCCGGTCTTCAATTGGTGATACCCGGACCGTAGATCAATTTTGGAGAAGAACCTTGCACCTTGCAATTGGTCGAACAAATCATCTATTGACGCAAAGGATATTTATTCTTGATGTTTACTTTGTTGAGCTCCCGATAGTCAATACACATCCGAAGCGACCCATCCTTCTTTCTGATGAAAAGAACTGGAGCACCTCACGGCGACACACTCGGCCAAATGAATCCATTTTCTAATAAATCCTTCAGTTGCTCCTTTAGCTCTCTTAACTCTGCTAGAGCCATTTTGTACGATGGAGTATATATATATATATATATATATATATATATATATATATATATATATATATATATATATATAGGCTGCGTATTTAGCAATATATCAATCCCGAACTCAATCTCCCTATCTGGAGAAATCTCTAGAAGATCTTTCAGAAACACTTCAAGAAACTCATTCACGACTGGCACGGACTCGGGGGTAGACACTTCTGAAGTGGTGTCTTCCACACTGACCAATTGATAAATACATCCCCTTTTTATCATTTTTGAAGCCTTAAGGTAAGAAATAAACCTCCCCTTTGGCACCACACCATTCCATTTCCACCCAATAACCATCTCATCAGGGAACTCGAGCCTAGCAAAACACGAATAAATCCAGTCCATTCCTATAATCATATCAAAATCCACCATTCCAAGCTCGATAAGATCGGTCGTGGTAACACGACCACATACCGTGGCAACACAATTTCTATACACTCCCCCGACTGCAATAGAATCACCAACCGAGTCGATCGGAGAACGGCTCATGAAGTTGTTCGGGTTCTATCCCAAAGCTTGAGACAATGAATGGGGTGATATAAAACAAAGAGGACCCCAGATCAATAAGAGCATAACAATTAATAGCCTGAACGAACAAGATACCTGTAACAACATCTGGAAAAGCCTCTGCACTCTAGCGACCACTCAAAGCATAAAACCGGCTGGGCCCACCTCTACCACGAGTTCCACCCCTAACTACACCACGCCCTGCTGGGGCTGGAGGATGCACATATGATGTGGCGGCTGAAGATCTGGATGACTGAGCAAATATCCCACCCATGCCTGACTAGGCGCACGACAGTCCCGCTGGATATGACCTCTCACTCCGCATCTAAAGTACACTAGGCTATCCAAATAACAATGCTCTATATGGAATCTCCCAAACTTGGGGCATGGAGCCCTCCCCCGCTGTTGTGATCTCCCTCCCAAACGACCGGACTGCTGGAATCTCCTACTGTCTGAACCTGGTCTCATGTGGCTACTCTGCTGATAACTGTGTACAAATGGCGGTGCACTCACTGAGGACTGATCATATTACTGGGATGACCTTGATGGCCCTCTCCCCTGAACTGGCCTCCCTGAATGACCCGCTGATCAGGCCCTACTGCTATTCTCTCTTTCCGCCTGTATCCTTAACTTTCTAGCCTCTGTGGCCTGAGCGAATCCCAGGATCTTCCCATAATTCATATCCAAGTGTAAGGCCACAATAGTAGCCTTATTCACCACCAAGGGACTAAGTCCCTGAATGAATCGCCAAACTCAAGCATCCATAGTCGACACTAGGTGCCACTACTAGAAAATTCGAAACAGAGCATGAGTTAGGCATGAATACTTTCACTTTTCACTTCACCATACGATATAGAATAACAAAAAATAGGGTAGTTTCCTAAATGTCCATGCAGGCCCCTACTTATAGATGTGGTCGCCAACATACCGATAAGAAAGGCTCTACTAGACACGGCTTTGAGACATCCTAGGACTCTTTTAAAATCTTAAGCTTTTATAGCAAGTTTGTCAAACCCCAAAACAAAGGGGCGCGACCGGCACACGACCGGGTAGCCCTGCTCGAGTTAGGTGCCTTTCCTATCCCACTTGCTACCCAGTAATTTCATTGCTTATTAATAAAAGAAATTAGCCCTTTATAATTAAAACACCATTTTATAAACATACATGGTTATTTAAAGAGGTTTACAACTTACATCGCCCAACATACAAAATACATATTTACATAAGTTTTCAACCCACGTTTACTGTCCACGGAGCCTCTAAGGATACAAAAGAATGATATAATACTTGTCGGTAACAAGTCTCCGGCTATACCTTACACCAAAAACCAGAAAAAAACGCCGAAATAATAAGTGGCATGAACGACGTAGGGCCCCGAGAGGAAAGGGGCTCACCAATGCAGATGACGCAAGGTGAGGGGAGCTATGGCCGGTGGACTGGAGTACATGGATCCACCTACAATCATAACACGAATGTAGCGCCCCCGACAAAAGGGATGTCAATACATTTGAATTGTACTGGTATGCATGAACAAACCTTGCCCTATGTAAACTAGAACCATACACAAGTAGCAAGTGGTAATGGAATCAACAATCAAATACACATGAAAGGAAACAATCAAGCTTAACAAGGTTACAAACTCTCCATTTCCCCTTCAACATCTTCACATCAATAACTTCACAACTTTTTCATATTTTCATTTCAGCAGTGATTTTGATCACTTTCCACCCTTATTACCTCAGCGTCCCTTATTACCTCGGCCACCCTTATCACCAAAACCCACACCTTATTACTTCGTGTTGCAGCGCGCTACCCGATCCCACTGAAACAATCACAATGCACAAACAGCAAAACAACAACAACAATTGACAAGGAACAACAACACCAATCCTCAACAACAACCACAATAATTCACAAAGGATTTCCACAACCATCAATACCTCTTCCATCATATTCAACAGTTCATGTGCAATTTAGGTCACCATAATAATTGCTCACAACAGGACAAACATGTTATTACCTCAGTTGTTTTGATCGCATCAATTAAAATTTCTTTCCATCATTTGTTTTTCGACTCTTACCACATAACACATTCACAACCACACATTCAGTTTATTGCCAATTACTTACACCATTATATCAGGAGACTTAACCACGAACACTCAAATCATGCCAATTATAAGAATTTCACAAATAATCCACGTAGATATCACATACCAAATATTCGTACCCCAAACAAGGTGATTTTACAAGGTCAAAGTTAGTCATACATACCTGGAGCCAAATTTCCTTTTAACTTCTACTTTCAATCCACCAAATTGTCTAGCAACATCGATCTAGTGTATTAACACATATTCTTAGAATCAAAGTTCACAATCACTACTCGAACACATTTAGGTTATCAACCCTCCTTTGAACAATGCTTTACTTCTACCCAATCACTCTTACCGAATTTTAGGTTCTAAAAGACATGCATAAATGTTTCACACGTGGAGGTCAGCTGAGCAATGAACCGACTGATATAGTTCAATCTTCCTAACAAGCTTATCACATATTTCTTGGTTTTTGGAGGAGGTGATTCCCGAATAGATTTTATCTTTGTTAGATCTAACTCGATACCTCTCCTGCTAACTATGAAGCGCAATAGTTTACCCGACGGGACCCCAAACGCACATTTGGCTGGGTTTAGCTTCGAATAATATCTGCACAACCGTTTGAAAAACTTCCTTAGATCTCGCACATGGTCATCTTGAGTTTTTGACTTGATAATCACGTCTTCCACATACACCTCTATTTCTTGGTGCATCATATCATGGAAAATGGTGGTCATGGCTCTCATATAGGTTTCCCCGGTATTCTTTAGACCAAAGGGCATGACCCTGTAGTAATAGATTCCCCAGGGGGTGGTAAAAGCTATCTTTTCTGCATCTTCTTCATCCATCAACACTTTGTGATATCCTGCATAACAGTCCATGAATGATAGTATCTCATGTTTGGCAAAGTTATCAACAAGGATGTGGATGTTCCGCAAGGGGAAGTTATCTTTGAGGCTTGCCCTGTTCAGATCTCTATAATCCACAGGCACTCGGGTTTTCCCATCTTTCTCAGTACTGGAACTACATTGGCTAGCCACGTAGTATACCAGACAACTTGGATCATCCATGCTTCCAATTGTTTCGTGATCTCTTCTTTGATTTTATCACTAATATCAGTTTTAAATTTTCTCTGCTTTTGCTGGATTGGGGGGAAATGAGGGTAATTTGGCAATTTATGAATCACCAAATCAACACTCAGTCCCAAAATGTCATCATATAATCAAGCAAACACATATTTGAAGTCAAACATGAGTTGGATTAATATGTCCCGAGATTTCTCATTTGCATGAATGCTTATTTTGGTTTCCTTATTCCTTCGGAACTACCCAAGTTAACCACCTCAGTGTTATTTAGGTTTGGCTTAGGTTTATTTTCGATATGTTCCAGTTCTCAATTTATTTCTCTAAAAGCCTCTTGTTCATCATATTCCGGTTCTTGGTTCATTATTTCACAACTAGATAGCGCATTTGGATCTGGGCTTGAAGTACGCAAGCATGTCATGTTATTTAAAGTCGCGTTATTAAAACTGAAATAAGAAAAAAGATGACAAAATTAGAAAGAATAATGAAAGAGGGACGATGAAATATTGATTTCATTTCTTGGAATTTGAAGATAATAGGGTTTACATTTTGGAAATTAAAAGACAAGAAACTAATGAAAACATCCGAGTTACACCCTAGAATAATTCGCGATGCAGAAAAATGGCATGACAGGTCTACCGGGACTCCTGCTTGATTAGGAACGGCGTAGCCTTCCAATTCTGCATCTTGGCGTTTGGTCCCATATAAAGCACCTCAGCGGTGCTTGAGCCCTCTCCTGGATGAACCATGTGAGTTTCATAGAATACCTTCCTCATTTCCCCACAAATCTCTTCAATCTTTTCACCAGTAAAAGCCTCATCCTTTTCTTCTTCACTGTATTTGGGCTTGACAAAAGTTTTGTAAAGGTGCGGCATCGGCTATGGTAGTATCCATCCATCAATCTTCCTACTATCCGCCCATTTTAAATCATTTGGTGCGAGTATGAAGCCGACGCCAAAGAACTTTTCGCTAACAGCCACCGGTTCAGATATTCCTTGCAATGATTTCCGAAGTCCTTTCCCGGGTTCGAAGCCATGTCGGATTATTTCTTTGGCCACCATGATTGAGGCATTAGAAAGGAAATGTCTGGGGCACGGGCTTCCTTTCTCGTACTGGTCTGCGACCACAATTTCAAAGGCTTGATAAACTATGTGCTCACTCCCCTTCCTCGCTTCCAGACATGGGATTGAGGGGTCCCGATAAATTGATTGCTCATCTACTCCATAGACCACAATTTCTTGATCCTCATGCTCGACTTTACCATTTGATGAAGAGTGGAGGGTAGGCGGAGGTGATTTCCGGTAGCTGGCGAACGACGGTGGACGGCAGAGACGGTGGGTTCTTTGGTAAGGTGAGGGAGACGACCGGATTGGGGGGGAGTAGAGTAGCGTTTGGACATTTATATATTAAGAGACCCTAACTTCCCAGCTGTTTGATCATCAAACCTCGATGGCTGGGATTAATTCTAACGATACATCGTTTTGGGGTGGTAAGGGACTGGACCGGGTATCGTACGTGGGTTTTGGACCGGGTAAGCAGGCTGGGGCAGTTTTGGGCTTGGGAATTTTGGATATTTGGCCCAAAATCTGAAATCCTCTTTAACTCTTTTCCTTTTTATTTTCTTTTCAAAGCAAAAAACTTTTCTTTTCAAAAATAAAATAAAACCTAAATTAAATCTCAAAACTAGCTTATTCTACCAAATTAAATTAATTAACTCCAAACAATAATTAACGACAAACTAATCAAATACCAATTTAAAAGAAAACTTAACAAAATTCAAAATTAAAAATTAAACCAAAGCAAAATAAATTAATTTTTGTGATTTTATATTTTATAAAATCCTAACTACTAATTAATCTAAAATATGTAAAACTAATCTTAAATGCGCATGCAACATATTTTTGTATTTTGTGCATTATCTAAATTAAACAATACACACAAAAAAATGCAAATAAACATAAAAATTATGCAATTAAATTCTAAAATCAAATAACTAAAAGAAAAAATATAATTTTAGAAATTCCATAGGAGTAACTCATGTGAGATAAAAATCGCATGCTCACAATAGATGTAATAGTCAATTACTTAGACTATGGAATTTTATTTCTATATAATTAGAACAAACGGAGTTTGTAAAAGGTTCTTCTTTAAATGTATCTATTCATTCATTCGTCTATCACCGTAATTTAATAGTTCTTTTGTTATGTCGAATAATTTGTGTCGCGTGAAACAGGTTCGGGAATAATTTAATAATTTTGGCTTGGATAGAAGATAAGTTTGCCAATGTACAAGTTTTTTTTTTTTTTTGTGAAGTACATATAGGGTTTACGAATTAGCTATTTCAAGGAATAAATAATTGGAGTCGCAAAAAAATATTTATAAGGTAGCAAGATAAATCATGAACTAATTTAATACTCGCTGCAATAAGTAGTTATAAATTATACAAATAAATGCCTTGAATCTTAAAGAAAAAAAAACAAATAAAATACTCTAAATTGCTAGGAAAACTTTAGATGTACTTTAAATATTAGCCCATGTATTTATATCCGAATCTTGGATTGATATGATTAAATAATAAAAGGATCATGTGCGCATTCCCGCGTCTTGATATTTTTAAATAATTATATTTTAACCATATGTACATGTCGTACCTTGGTTTAATATCTACCTTCAGCGGAATATCTTGTGTGCATACCGCATCAAGGTCTAGATAATCAATAAAATATCATAAATTAAGTGAAGTGTTAATAGACAAGTCATAATCAATACTAACATACAAGAATAGCCAAAAATTGATTTAAGTCTTACATTAGTCAATAAAGCGACCGTGCTAGAACCACGGGACTCGAGGGGTGCCTTACACCTTTCCCTCGGTCAACAGAATTCCTTGCTCAGTCTTCTATTTTCGTAGACTATAAATTAGGAGTCAAACATTCCTTTTGATAAAGGATTCAAGATAAAAGGTAACTTGGAACACCAAAATTCAATTCCAAGTAGTGACTCCAAATAATAAATAATCCATTTTCAAAACGTCACCTTAATTAAAAAATTCTTCTAACTCAACCTCGTAATAGGGTCGTATGGGGGGGGGGGGGGAAGGTGTGACATCCATTGTAGATCCCAAAGAGAAGTACTCGAGGAGATTGGCACGAGGTGCTTCATTCTCTCAGATGAATTGGAACGAGCTAGGGCGGACGAGCGTGACAAATGGTCATTCCTTGCTGATGAGGTAGAGAGTGAATCTAGAAAGCCGTAGCCCTTCGAATGGATAGTAGATTGCGTCGTTTTGTTGCTTTGTTTTTGATACATATAGACTATGTTTGTAGATGGAGAGTGCGCCCCCTCCCTCCTTTTTTGCATAAGTAATATAAGAGGAGATTTTGAAGCCTTATTCCCTCTACAACTCTTTGTTGTTATTGCCTTCTATCAGGCAGGCTAGTTTCATATTTGGCGGGATCCTCATGGGTCTAGAATCAATCGGATGGGCCCGGGGCTCCTAGGTGCGATCCTTGACGCGAGTAGGCATTGCAACCTCTATGCTTTGTCCGACCATTCAGGTCCAATCTCCGAGTTGTGCCGCGATTCGAGCTTCAACTGACCTTCAAGTTCTTTCCTGCCTGCATGGGCGGATGGCGATAGCCTTTCGTACTTTGGGTCACAATGACCTTACAGATGGGTGGCCCGGAGGCTCACTCGGCTGGCTATCGTAGCATTTATACCGTGTCCTTAGGCATACTATAGTTTGTGCTTATTTTGGGTCCAATCTCCGAGTCTCTTTGCAATTCGAGCTTTAATTGACCCTTAAGTTCTCCCATTCCTGCACAAGCAGATGATGGTGGCCTTGTATACCTCGGGTCGAAGTGTCCTTATAGGCGGGTGGACCGTAGGCTCACTCGACTGGCGAACGTAGCATTTACGTCGTGCCCTTAGGAATATTGTAGTTTATACTTATTTCGGGTCTAGTCTCTAAATTTCATTGCGATTCGAGCTTTAATTGACCCTTAAGTGCCTTCGATATCCCGAATGACGTTAGTTCCTTGTACGGTATTTTGGTCGTTGAGACCTTTCTATATTTGGCCCGGAGGCTTAGTTAACTATTTTGGATCAGGTCTCCAAATTGGGTTACGATTCGAGCTCACTTCTCAGGTTGTCAATTTTGGCTGGCGACAATGGCTCTCATGCTGTTTGGTCGTAGAGACCTTTTAATGTGTGTCCTGTAGGCTTTCTTAGCTGGCGACAATGGCTTTTATGTTGTTTTTTCTCGTGGGCTTTTTGTAGGCCTTGTTTTCCACTCGCTAGGTCTTTCGAAAGATTGTTGCCTGACCCATCGTCTATTCTGGAAGAATCTCGATTTCAAGTCGTTATCGGTGATATTCCGAGCACCTTGGAAGGTTCATAGCTCGTAGGCTGAGTAGGTCGAAGCCTTTGTGATTTGGAGCTGACATGGTCGAAGCTCATTTTTGCCTGTTGAGGGAAGCCTGTTTTAACCGATTCTTTTCAAAGAGTGGCCTGCGATTTTTTGTATAGCGACAGTCGGACATTCCCGATTCATGTTATTTTGGCTGTATCATCCATTTTGACTGTAGTCATATGCCATTAGCTGTATCCATTTTTATCTCGAATGATAGTTTAGGCGTCTACATCGAGGTATGCCCTTTCGGGATTCTTACAAATGCGACGTATAGCCTAAACTTTGGGATTTTCATGCCTGTTGAGTTCTTACAGTTTGTCATGCCTATTGAGTTCTTGCAGCTTGTCATGCCTATTGAGATCTTACATTTTTTGGTAATGTAGAATGGACCTAGTTATGCTGAGTCTTCCTACTAAGGCTCTTATAGTTTGGGATTTTCCATCGCATGGCGATTGATGTTAGTCTCCGAGTCATCAAGTTGTTTATGCGTAAATACTGCTTCTTATGAACTCGGAGCTGCTTTTTAGAGGCTTTATGAGCCCGGAGTTCCAACCCTGAGGTCTTCGGGTGCCAAATTATTGGCATTAAGTCTCCGAGTATTTTGAAATGCATTTGGTGGAGGGGGACCTTTGTCGGGGATAAACTTGAGATTTCCTTGTCCGGAGAATAAGATGCCGAGAAGATATCTTTTTATTCCTTGGTATAGACGTACATTGTTTCGTCATCGTAAGCTCGACCCGCGTGGCGCGGCATCTCTGACCATTCGACCCAGCTTATAATTCTTGATCAGGGTTTAGTCCGCCATCTCCCTGTCCTCTCGTGGGAGCGATTCTTTTAGAAGCAAACCATTGCTCGTCGTTGGACCGTTGGAAAAAATCCCGCAACCCTATCAGATCTTCTTTTGGGGGTATACTGCTTCGCCAATAATCTTGCCGAAAAGGTCCTTTTTTGGGGCGAAAGACTGACTGAAGGGAGAAAACAACGCAGTCACCTATTTAAGGCCTAGGGATCTCCGGATAGAGTTTAGAACCTTCGAATATCCTAGCCAAATGTCTGCATTCAGGTTAGTAAAAAGTAAACGAGGGAGTAAAGCAGTTCTTCCTCACCATGGGATGTACAGACGATGTCTTGGGATTCAATATGTCCCTATCGACTTATTCTAGTTTTGCCTTTTGTGAGGAATTTCATTCTTTGGGCGAGATGGGGTCGATGATGCCCTCGTGTAGTGTGCCGGTGGTCGTCTGGATAAGATGTCTATACTTTGTGCCTCCTTTGAGGTATAGAGCTTGACTTCTCGGCTCGAACTCAGATGGCTGCATTAAGAGAATAGTCTTTGTGGCGATTTGTCATCTGGAATTTGCAGGGATTCAGGATATGGGGACGATTTGGTCCGTCAATTTGGACCGCGCTACTGACGTTGGTCTTATACCGCCATCGTAAGAGGTTGAACTACCTGAATTCACGAACACATGTTTGATTTAGGATAGATCAAATAAGGGAGAGGGTTAGCAATACGCTGGTGCGATGCCGGGGTGGAGTCTTGGTGCTTTTTCCCTGGATGTAAAAATGTTTCTTGGAAATATTTCCCTGGACCCGCCTTTATCCCAGTGGCATGCATTTCTACTTCTCATGTTACGAGTTTTCGGAGGGTGTCGTCGCTCCTTTACTATCGTGGTAATACGCCGTGGTTTGTTTACTTGATCCTTCTCGGTTGTCTTCTTTTCTCGGGGCTGGACTCGAGCCTGACCGTTTGATGGAATTGGTGGCAATTTTGACTGAGTAACACGACTGTCATTTTTCTGAGGCGGGGGTCATTCGTGACCTCGCGGCCGCTCGCGTCCTGCGATTGTGGTTCTTTCGAGGGGGTCTTGGTCGAATATGCCTGAGTCGCTCGGCATTCCTGGTTTCGCTTACGGTGACTACGATATTTGGCATAGCAATGTTGAGACCGTACTCTACTGGACAGGGTTCGTCTGCCAGTCGTGCCTCATCAAATCTAGTTCTACTAAAGGTTCCTGGAGGATGTTGCCCCCGAATTACTCCCCTGCCGTTGCGAGGCGGGTTGGATCTTGCGGCGTTCTTCCCATTCGCGGCGCATGGATAGTATCTCTATCTGTTTGGCATTAGTTTCATTGCGGGAAGACTACTTGGGTGTACCGGACCCGTAGAGGTTTCCGGATGGTCGTTCATGGCCCTAATTCGTGGCCGATGTTGGGTACGGACGGATGGTCAAGTCTCGACCGGGTATCTAGCTAACCGTCAGTTGAAATGACTTGGAGTCACCGGTATGCCTTGTTTAAACCCCGAGCGAAGGCGAGGGTTGTTCGTTCATCCGAAACTAGATGCAATCTCATTTGTCCTACCAGGGAACGAGATACGACTTCTTCTGGTGTTTCATCCTCTCTTTGTTCAACCTCCGACTTGACGCCCCCACCCACCCCCACCCCGTTGCTGTTTCAATGGAATTAGCGTATGTTTCTGCAGTGGGATTATCTTGAAAGTCGCTGTCTTTCTCCGTGCATGCGTAAGTGGTGGTGCGCTCGTCCGGATCCGAGGTCCTGTCGTACCTAGGGAGTTCCAATATTTCTGATTTTTGTGAAGCGGGTTCCGGGATTGCTTCCCAAGGGGAGAAGTGTCGCATGAGTATTTGCGAACCCGGCTCAATTATTTCGGAGAGGTCCACAAGCATCTTTGCTATGGCAAGGTCCGTTATTGATCTGTTGTCACTTCATCTTTGGGGTATTTGCTCGACGGAGGGAGTTGTCCCCGGTTCTGCTGCTCTGGGAATCCTCGGATGGCTTTGCAACTGAGCAATGGCCAGTTGTTGTGCCTGCAACATTTTAAAAATAACATGAATACTAACTTCCTATTTTTTCCCGAGTGGGGGTTTTTTGAGCTTCCTGTCAGTCATTGTGCCGCACACTAATGTCGATGTGAGAAGTTTTCTTGACTTGCTGTGTGTCCTGTGAGTCCACGTCCGCTAGAATCGGTCCGGGTGCATTATCGAGATTCTATAGTGGTGCTCTTTCGGCCAGGATAGCTACACCATTTTCCCCATGATCTTTGAGGTGATCCTTCTCGACTCTGTTTACCGAGCCTGACATTTTGACCTGAAATCAAAAGATCTTGGATAAGAAAAAGTGTGAAAGATAATATGTGTTTGCGTAATGAAACTAGCAAGAAAATAATCACTATTATTTTTTGCCCCACGGTGAGCGCCAAACTGTGTACCGTGAAAACGGTAACAACAATTAAATTTGTAAAATGGGATTCTAAAAATATGTATCTATTCACGAGCTAGTTGTTAGAGCAGTTGATGCTGATAATATGGAATTTAACGATAGAGCGCGGGTTAAAACGAGATAATGATCAAACCGAAGGGCCTGCTTCCCGAATATAGGTCTGGCCGATAGGGACTTCGGGGTCGAACTCAAGCTATAGGGGATAGTCCGGTGTGAGATAATAGTTGAAGTTATAATTAAACAAGGCTCCTTATAACCAAAACTAAATTATATGATAAATAACAAGTATGAAGGCGACGAATTCACGAATATCAATGCATCCTCGGACCAGTGAGAGTGAATAAGTTTAGAAAGAAGAGAGAGAGAGAGAGAGAGAGAGAGAGAGAGAGAGAAAGGGAGAGAGAGATTATTGCATTTGTGGAGGAATGGAGCAACATCCGTCCCTTAAAAGGTAAGGTGAGTCCCCTTTATATAGGAGGGAAACTCGGCTATAAGTATATGCGCATTAATTACAAAATACGAAGATGGGATGGCTTGATGCGATGCCTCAACGTAGGCTCTGGATAAGCAACCATGTCAGACTCAGCCGTGTGTCTTGGGAGTTCCCCCCTTTTGTCCTGGCTTCGGCCTCCGTCTGGCCTCGACCTCCGTCTTCTTCGAATCGGGCCTTGACAAGCCTCAATGGAGAGGACTAAATTGTGGCCCCATGTCCTCCGGGTCTCGAGGCATTCTCCGGTGATGGCTTGATAGCGGAAACCAGGCCCCCTGATTTCACCGCGTACAAAGTCATTTTGTTCTCATACGTGCAAAGTAACAAAAAACAGTGTTATCAATGACTATTTGTTATCAAAAGTTGCACCTTTACACAACTCCATAAACAAACCAATAAAAAAGATAGATTTTCTAAGTAAAAAAATCTTCCAAGATTCCTTTTTCATCCCCACAATACCTTATAATATACAGAAATACCCTGGTGGATCACTAACAAGAAGGAGATCCAACAAGTTTCACAAAAAAAAATGCATTAACCTAAGATGAAATTTTGTTTTGACAAAAAAAATTCAAAAACTAAACGGAATAACCAAATATGACATTGCATGCATGACACTATATTAAAAATAATTTCCACTCCAACATGTAATGAAACACAACAAAAGCCCCATGTATTAAGGAAGATTAAACAACAATTACGACCTAACCCACCCTTCCCCTAAAAATCATAAACAGGGCAAAAGCCACATATATTGAGGGAAATAAAGATTAATAAAGATAAAATATGAAGAACATATGAAGAAACTTACTCCACAAACTTCGATAACAATTGTACAACTGAAAATACCAGCAACGATGATCGAGAAGAGAGGAAAGACTCATTGATGTTTGATATTTTCTAAGCCCTAACTATGCGTGTAATTGTAAAATGAGGGAAAAATTTGGGTGGGTGGATGGGGGGGGGGGGGTAATCCTTTTCCTTTTTTTAAATTCTATGTGGCCATAATAAGTGACTTAGAGCCTATGTGGTTTTATTTTATTGACGTGCGTCCTATGTGTAGGAGATTGTATTTGCCAGTCTCATGTCATAAGCGTTTAATATTTACGGTTTGAATGAGTGTAAGTATTCAATTGACAACTTGCTAAGTTTGGAGACCAACATGATAAAATGGAATAAGTACAGGTGCCACTTAGGCTATTCTACCTTTATATAATCATATAACTTAGGACCTGTTTGTCCATAGATATTTTTTTAATTATTTATTTTTCAAAAATGTGTTTGTATATGAAATTTTGCAAGTTTTTGAAAATCTTTCGAAAATGAGTTTTCAAAAAATCGCTTTTAATTTTCAAAATATTTTTATTTTTCCACTCATAAAATTATAATATTTTTTACGTAAATACATATCTATACATACAAATTTTAAATATTATTTTTCAACTTAACTTCAAATATTTTTTTTTAAAAAAAAATTACAATGTTAATGTCCAAAAGCCTACTTAACCTCTAAAAAATAGGTGTTTCTCTCAAATCCCAATTAAAAAAATGACACACAATCTAGCAAAATAAATGAACAAAAGATTTTATTTTTATATTCATATTTTAAAAGAAAATTATTAGAAAATGGGCGCACGTCGCTAATTTCCCCGCCCCGCCCCCAACCCAATCACCCTTCTCACTCATCCCCCACTCATATACATTCTGAAGTCGTCGTTGCTTTTTTTTTTCCTCTTTTTTTTTTTCCTTCAAAAGAAATAAAATAAAATACAGATTCTATTCTATGCAATATACGTACACTACTCCAAATAAAACAAAAAACAAACACATTTCAGACAACAAAATTCAAAAAAGCTGTTATATTACTCTTCTCTACTGATAAAAGTAGTAGTGCTCAACAATTCCACCAAAATATTTTCAAAAAAGCAAAAGCAAGAGAGAGAAAAAATATAAGATATAAAAAGTCTCCGGCACCGGCAATGTCGTCGGTTCCGTTTTTTTCCCGGCGAACATAGCACTGGGTATCACTTCTGTTTACAGCTAAAAACAAGAAAAAGAAAAAAATGCGTGAAGCTGTTTCACGCCGCATTATGCCAACAAATGACGATAATATAGCTATTGCTTCTGAGCTGAAACAGTTGCCGAATGGAGATCTATATACAGGAACATTTTTAGGAAAAGTGCCGCACGGTAATGGTCAGTATTTATGGTCAGATGGATGTATGTATAAAGGAGAATGGCAAAAAGGGAAAGCAAGTGGAAAAGGGAAGTTTTCATGGCCATCAGGAGCAACATATGAAGGTGATTTTAAGGAAGGTAGAATGGATGGATATGGTACATTCATTGGAGCTGATGGAGATACTTATAGAGGGTGGTGGGCGAAAGATATGAAGCATGGTTTTGGTGAGAAGTTGTATGCTAATGGGGATTTGTATGTTGGTTCTTGGAAATGGAATTTACAAGAAGGGGAAGGGAGATATGTGTGGGGAGGGAATGGGAATGAGTATATTGGGGAGTGGAGAAAAGGGGTTATGTGTGGTAAAGGGGTGATGATTTGGGGTAATGGGAAAAGATATGAAGGGGATTGGGATAATGGGGTTATTAAAGGAAATGGGGTTTTTAGTTGGCCTGATGGTAGGACTTGTATTAGTAGTACTAGTAGTGGTGGTGGTTTGTGGGGAGAGAGTAATTTGTCTAAACAAAATTTTGGTAGTGGAAATGGTGGTTGTGGTGGTAATGGAGGTGGGGGGATTTTGAGGAGATCGTCAGTGACGATGAATATGCGCGAAAGGAATGTGAATTTACCGAGGATTTGTATATGGGAATCTGATGGTGAAGCAGGGGACATTACTTGTGATATTGTTGATAATAGGGAGGCGTTTGTTCCTAGGAATGAGGATGATGATGATGACCACGACGACGACGATGAAGAGAGTGAGAGTTCTGAAGGGGGAGATGAAAATGGGGATTTTCAGAAGAGTTCTGAAGTTGTGGAAACGAAGAAGCCTGGGCAAGTGATAACGAAAGGACATAAGAATTATGATTTGGTGCTTAGTCTTCAGCTAGGTATTAGGTAATGCTCGACTTTTTATTGTTATCTTCAGCAATTAAGCCATGATTTTTGGAGTATAAGAACCTTATATAGTTCTCGGTACCTGTGCTAGTAGGAGGTAGCAGGTATCCAGTGGAATAGTCGAGGTGCACCCAAGCTAGCCAAGACGCACCATCATTAAAAAAACTTTATATAATTGGTTATGTATTTAGGCAATGTTTTTGAAGTTTAAGAATCTTATGTAGTTGGTTATGTATTCAAATGTTATGCATTTATACAGGTATTCTACTCAGAAGCACGCCTCAGTTACCCGAGAATTAAGGAATTTGGATTTCGATCCTAACGAGAAGTTCTGGACAAGGTTTCCGCCTGAGGGTTCAAAATTTACACCGCCCCATCAGGTCCTAGACTTCAAATGGAAGGACTACTGTCCCATGGTTTTCAAGTACGTATAGTGAAAGAGATTGAATTATCGTTATTATTTAGCCAAGTATTGGTTTTGTGTATTTGCACTACTGGTATGTGGTTGAGCAAAGTGCAACATTATAATAACTGCTGTTTCTGTTTCGTGTATGTTGTTAGGAATCTTAGCGATTGTTTTCAAGTATGTTTAGTGGAACTCCAGCATCCAATTTTTTCCACCTTTTAGTGGAAGAGATTGACTTATCGTTATTGTTTAGCTAATTATGTTTTGGTATTAGCACTGCTGGTATGTGGTTGAGCAGAGTTCAACATTATATTAATTGCTGTTTCCCTTTCAATTATGTTGTTAGGAAGCTTAGGGAATTGTTTGGAATAGATCCAGCTGAGTACATGCTAGCTATCTGTGGAAATGATGCACTTAGGGAACTGTCTTCCCCTGGGAAAAGTGGCAGCAACTTCTATCTAACTCAAGATGACCGATTTATCATCAAAACTTTGAAAAAGTCCGAAGTTAAGGTTAGTGAACGCGGGCATCTCAATACTTAAGAAAAGAAGAGAAACAGCTGTTAGTTATTTGAATAGGGCGTACATTCTATGTATCACTTGCACTATTGCTTTATTCTTTAGCAACACATTGCTGCTGGAGATACTATGATTCTTTTTACTGATTTTTCGTGCTACTCAGGTGCTGATTAGGATGCTTCAAAGTTATTACCAACATGTTGGTCAGTACAGAAGCTCCTTGGTCACAAAGTTTTTTGGTCTGCATTGTGTTAAAATGGTTGGATGCCAAAAGGTATGTTTTGAGATTCCTTTAATGCTATATACTATCTGGATTTCCAAAGAAGGTTGTGGATAGTTCTGTAAGCAGTTATTGTTCGAGTTCTTACACACTCTTATTCAATGTATAAACCAGACACGTTTTGTTGTTATGGGGAACATGTTCTACTCGAGACGTGTTATCCATAAGCGTTTTGATTTAAAAGGATCCTCTTATGGCCGTACAACTGATAAGCCAGGAGGAGAGGCCGATGAGACTACCACATTTAAAGACCTTGATCTCAACTTTGTCTTTCAATTGCGACAATCTTGGTTTAAAGAGTTTATAAGGTAATAAATATGTGTCCAATTTTTTTTTGTTTTTGTCTATATATTCGTAGAATTAACAGCCTGACTTTGTTCTTCTGGTTCTCAGACAAATTGATATAGATTGTCAGTTTCTGGAAGCTGAGAATATCATGGATTACAGTCTTTTGATAGGTGTTCATTTCTGCAATTATAGCACCAATGGCGAGATGTATTTGTCACCTTTCGGTACCAATTCTGGAAATCTTAGTACATCCACATTGCAATTGTTATATCTCTTTATCTGCTTTATGATATACTTTTTGTGCAACTTGATTGCATCACTCCTGAGAGTACTCACTGATATATTTTCAGGCAAAGCTGATGCTCAAGATTATTGCTTATGTGATGCAGAGAGTTCTGATAAGGGACAGATCATGGAGGAATGGTATGTCCTGTATGCTCTTCTTCTTCGGTTCCCTAACTTTGAAGGAATTACCTCTATTCTTTTCCAATCAATAAAAGAAATATAATATTATGGAAATGCTGAACATTGGGTAGGCATCCCTTCTTTTGATACCAAAGTGCACTTTGTTTCCTAGAAGTGTCCATCTTGTAGTTTCTAATTCTTCTCTTCATTCTTGGCCAGCAGAAAGGAGCAATATGAAATATTCTTAGAGCTACCTCAGCAATTTGAAGTTTTATTTCATTTAGTTTTACTTCCAATCTCATTATGTCTTGGTACCTGGATATTTTCAAGCAGTTTTCTTTAGGGCCACTGCAGTATTCAGCCATCAGCTTCTCTTTCTTGTGCATGTAAGCATACTTTTGGTCATAATATCAAAATCCAACCAGCTAGTTTGGGAACCGAAAAGACCATCTGCACATCAAAATGCATCTATTCAAGATCCTTGAACAATTAAGAAACTGTTAAAATCAACCTTCATTCCTTAACTGCTGAACCACTTTGGACACTTGTAAAAATTTGCAGGTCAAGAATTTAGCTATTTGATAATTGAACAGTTCATGTGATTGGCGGACTTTGGATCTAGTTATACAAATATATATATAACGTAAGGTCTTGGTTATGATAGCAAGGACTGCTAAGTTTGAAACCATTTATTGATCATTCGTTGGATGTTGGGCTTTGTCTTATCCCCTCGGTAATTTGGAGCTTTGTATGTCAATCTTCTGGTACAATCATGGATACCTAAGTTGCTGGTTATGTGGCTTCCAACAGAAACTTCTAACTTTTTTTAAGTCCAGTTAAGAAATGGTCATTTGGATTCTATGTCTCTACTATGTGTTAATCTTCTAGCCTTGAATGAATCTCTCTGGCGGATTTTATCATTTCCTGGCAATTCATTATTTTTCAATCTTGAATTTAAAAAGATGTAAAGAAAACCATTTTCAAAATATTTTACGAATGTTAAGAACTTCAAACATGGCTCTTGTGATGTCTCAGGAAGCCTCCTATATGTTCAGCTGCAAATGTGCCTGCAAGGGCAGTTGATACAACAGGGAATGGAAGCGAGTCAACTTCTACACAGGGTGGCTGTGCTATCCTTTGCTTGGGCATTATTGACATTCTTCAAGATTATGATATCAGCAAAAGGCTAGAACATGCATACAAGTCATTACAAGTGGATCCCACTTCCATATCTGCTGTTGATCCAAAGCTCTACTCAAAAAGATTTCGGGATTTTATAAGTAGAATCTTTAAAGTAGACGACGGGTAAGGAACATGGAAAGAGCATGAAGATAATGTAATTGGTTGTTGCTTTTCCGTTTAATTTTTTGGCAGCTTATGGGGACAGGCAAGTGAGAAACAAGAAGAGATCATAATTAGTTGCATGGTCAGCTAACTCTCTTGTTTGCTGATTATATGGTGACTGGTTTTTGTGGAGATCTTGGCCATGGATAAAGTGTGAATGAATGGTCTGGCTCAATGTTAGAAGCCATGCATTCTTTATTGGAAACTTCAAATCGTCCATGGCCAAGAGAACGCGGTAGCTGAAGTTATTGCTCTCCAATTTTATTTTATCCTTTTGTTCCCCTTGCAATCTATGTCAAGGATTATCTAGCTAGGTGAGCTATGTATATCTTTTTTTTTCTTTTCCCTTTTTGCTTTGTGTCACTCTTGAGTTGAGTAGAGTGAACATGGAGATTTTTGATCAAATGTACAGTAAAGGAAATCTTTTTGCTTATATTCTAGATGGGATTTGGCAGGGTGAATCCTCACAATATAGCATGTTCAAGGTTAATTCTTCAAAAACTATGTGATTCTTACACAAATAGCTGGTCACATTCACTTGTTACTATTTCAAGTCGGCAAACATAGATTATACACAGTTACACGTAAATTATACATTCGCCTGTTATTTTTAATTTATGTGATTAGGTGAACGATTTTGTTGCCCCGGTTGTTGGATTAGGAATGGATCTTGGATTAAGGAAAGTTGAGGAAGTGAGTTATCTATCATTTTTTTAAGAAAACAATTAGGCCTTGTATGTCGATGTTTGTATTTTTGGAGACCAGAATATTAAAGAAAAATTATATTAGGAAGAGCAAAAGAGGGCATTAGTAAATACTTGATTGAGCAACCTTGTCATTCATTAAAATTTTGATCTAATAGTACCCTCGGCATTAGGAAATAGTCGCCCTTGACCCCTAATGGAGCTCCAATTTTGATCTAATTTTGTCGCCCTTGTATACAATTTTCGCGGACAACTGTTATTTTTTATGTACATCGAATAAACAAATACTAAGGGCCCGTTGGGCTCATAAGAGGTAATTTTTTTATTTTTTATTTTTTGAAATGAAAATTTTAATTTTCATTTGAAGTTGAACTTTGAAATTTTTCATAAATTTAAAAAACTCTATAAAACTGTTTTTTAAAATTTTCACATCAAATCATTCACAAAAATTCAAAAACAACTCTAAATTATATTTATATCCAAACACAACTCTAATTTTCAAATACAATATTACTTAAAAAGAAAATATTACTTTTTCCGGAATTTTACAATTCTTATGTCCAAACGCCCACTAAGTTGGTAGTCTTCCCTAGTGTTGTATATATAAAAACAGCTCCTGTCTCAACTGCCCAAAAAAAGTTAGAAACAGATATACCGTGAATATACCAATATGGATACAGTAGTGCCACAGGCATATCTAAATAACACATCCACAGCACAAGATTGGTTGAACAAAGGAGACAATTCATGGCAATTGATTTCAGCCACTTTGGTTGGGTTGCAGAGCGTGCCGAGCTGGTAATTTTGGTGAGAAGCAATTTGTGTTTGGCTAATTAGTTTGAAAAACACTTTTAATTAACAATTAATATTTGGCCAAATTTTAAAAAACTGATTCTAAGTGTATTTTTCTCAAAAGCGCTTCTAAAAAAAGTGCTTTTGGAGAAAAGCTAATTTTTCCTGCTTCTCCAAACACCTCAATTTTTGGCCAGGAAGTACTTTTGGTTAAAAAAAAAGTACTTTTGGCAAAAAATAAACTTAGCCAAACATGCTATTAATATGTTCAAACCTTTAATGTTTTTAGTACTAAACTAGTCATGCTTTTAATGTTATGGTTCAAAGTTTAATATTTGTCGAATTTTAGTGAGGTTTCATGAAGAAGAATCTTGACGTAACTGGTAAAGTTCACATGGTCTGACCCTTTCCCGATAGAGGCGGATCTAGGATTTTTAATGTATGGGTGCACTACTAGAAAAAGAAGGAAAAAATGTATCAAGTGGGAATTGATCCTTATACCTCTTGGTAAATAATTTATCCTTCAACCAAGTGCACCATTCAACCTTCTTAGAGTTAGGTGCCAACAGTTAAAAGTTATACAAATTAGAAAATATGTACATAAAATATCTAATTTTACGGAGAGACCATGGGTTTACGTACCCCATAACTACACCTATAAATTCGCCCATGTTACCTGAACCTCGCGCATAGCGGGAGCTTAGTGCACAGAGCTGTCTTTTTTAGTGAGTTCTCATATGTATATCTAAGCTTCTTGTTCAAAAGGCGGATGTAATGCATAAGTACGGGTGTATTCAGACTTAGTATAAACTGTGGCTGGAATATTATATATGTGTAAAAAGATTTACCAAATAAGTACTCTATCTGTTCCAGTTTATGTGAACCTATTTCCTTTTTGGTCCGTTAAAAAAAGAATGACCTCTTTCTAAATTTGTAAACAATTTAGCTTAAACTTACAATACTGTCTTTAATAAGAAACTTTTATAACCACACAAATACTCTGGGCCCCTTTTTGACTTGTTTAGGACTACAAATTCCAAAAGTCTTCATTTTTTCTTAAGCTTCATGCTCAATCAAACACATTCACATAAATTGAAACGCGAAGAGTACAAATTATAGAGCTCAGATCCAATAAATAGTGGGCTACGTGCGGTGAAATTGCGAGTTCTAACTCATAATATTCAAATCTTGGATAGTTGAATCCCCCTTTATTCATGTTGAAGAATGTCAGATTTAGTTGAACTCATAATCAAAAGTTCTATGTTCCACTAAATTAAGTTGTGTTAACTTACGTTATCATTTTATCTAAAAGCTTAATCGGTTATATAAGATACACTTTATTTATTTAATTATATAAAATGTGCGATAATTTCATATAAAAATTTAAATTATCAAACACGAGACATTTTAATAATGTAACTTAATCATATCTTCAACAGGTCCAGCTTTAGGCCAGAAGTTCCTCATCAAACAAGCTGCCTTACCGGCCACTACCCACTACTTCAGCGACCACACAACAGTCGAAACAGCCATGGCAATGCCATTTTACTCAATGGCGTCCATGGTTTGGTTCCAGTGCGTGTTCGCGGCGATAGCAGTGATTCTGTTGGTTGGATCTTTGCCTGGGAGGATGAACATAAGGGCATGGATGATGTTTGTGCCTTTGTGGCTAACTTTTTCCTATACAGTTGGGGCATTTAGCCTTTGGGGTGGTGGATTTTTGTACCATTGGGGTGTGATTGATTATTCTGGTGGTTATGTTATTCATCTTTCTTCTGGGATTGCCGGCATTACAGCTGCTTACTGGGTTAGTATCTTCTGCCTTCTTTTCTAATTAGTTGCTTTTTCCACAGTTTACTGAAGAAGACTCTCTAGACTAAGATTGATTGGATACAAGAAACACTAGCGGTGTGTTTGGTATAAACGCAAAAAATATTTTTCAAGAAAATATTTTCTTGAAAAATAAATACTAATGTTATTCATTTTCGATGTTTGGTACGCAAATTAAGGAAAATAACTTTTCAAAACTATTCATAAATCATTTAGATATGATAAATATGAAGTCATAAGCTTTCAAACCAACAACCTTCCGGACCCACAAATTTTATAAGTTTTCGAACCGCTAAACTTTAAAAACTGCAGAATTTCGAACCCGTAAAGTTTATAATTTGTAAATCCGTAAACTTCCAAACACATAAACCTCCAAACTCATAATTTTGGTACTTGTAAAATTTTTGAGTCTTTAAACCAATAAATAATAAAAATAAAACTGAAGATATATTTTAAATTTTTTCCGAGGAGGGGGGAGGGAGGGCAAGGGTGGGGGCGGGGCTGGACGGTGCAGTAAAACAAAAAAAACAAAAATTTAAATTACAAAAGAAAAGTAAAAAATAAATTTTCTTGGAGGGGGGGAGTGGGGGTGCTGGGTGGTGTAAAAAAAATAAAAAAACAGAAATTTAAAATTGTATACAAAACAAAATTAAGGTAAATTATTTTTTGGAAAATATTTTCCTCTAATTAAAAAAAACAAATCGATAAAAAAATATTTTCTAAATTATTTAAGCCAATCAAATATGATAAAATTGAAAAATATTTTCCTTTTATACCAGCACACCCTAAGAGATAGAGAATCTTCCAGAGGGAAAATATACAAATATACTCTAAACATTTGTGATTTATCTGAAATATGTTTTTCATTTATATATCCTTCGTGGAATCCCACGCTATCTTTCGTCTCATATATTTTCTTCCTACTAACGATTTTTCATCCACGGGTTGTCACATGCACGTAAGGAGTGTTAATCAACATGCTTTTATTGAAGAATTACACTGTATATATAATTAGATAATTTTTTTTAAAGAAAATATACGATATATTGACACCCTTTAACTTCTTGGTGAATTTATTTTTTTAAATTTTAACCCCTTTAATAAAAATTCTCGCTTCACCATTATTTTTCATCTAGAAAAATTGGCCAAGTCATATGTAGCATGTAGGAGTATATTTGGGCCTCTGTACTTGTTTATAAGTATATTAATTCTATTGTTTTCAATTGTTCATGGGTATACTTCAAATTATTCCACAAAGTATACATAAACTAGTTTGATAATTTAGGGATAGGTTGGATTTTTGTTTGTATACTTGGCTCTACTAAGACAAATATCAGTTCAAGCTAAATAATAACGAAAAAAGTATCCCGTGTTTATGCATGGTTCGAGGAAAGACCGCATCTCTAAGGCTGGGATACAAATTACTTACTCTAATGCAAATATTAGTGGCTGCTTCCGCAGCTCAAACCTATGACTATAGGTCATATGAAAATAACTTTATCATTGATCCAAAGCTCCTCTTCAACGGCTAAAGAGATGAGAGCAAATATAAGATAAATCGAATATTCTTTCTCATTTTCTTCTTCTTCTTTGCCTTTCAGGTAGGTCCAAGGACCAAAAGTGACAGAGAAAGGTTTCCACCAAACAATATCTTATTGATGTTAGCAGGGGTAGGGCTACTGTGGATGGGTTGGGCTGGTTTTAATGGTGGAGATCCTTACAGTGCAAATATTGATTCCTCCATTCCCGTACTTAACACTAACATCTGTGCTGCAACAAGCTTACTGGTTTGGACTTGGCTTGATGTTATTTTTTTTGAAAAGCCTTCTGTCATTGGAGCTGTTCAAGGAATGATTACTGGCCTTGTTTGTATCAATCCTGGTGCAGGTAACCTCGATACCGAACCGACAATAATAACTGCGCTTCAATCCCGTTAGGTTGACTATATGAATTCTAAATGGATCGTTTTCGTCATGTATAAGTTGTATTGACTGTGAATTCTCAATAATAACCTTAATACCAACAATAACAACGGCGTTTCAGTCCCGTATAAATTGGGTTGACTATATGAATTCTAAATGGTCGTCTCTTCATTTAAATTCATGGGCAAACGTTATACAATAGAAAAATAAGTACTAGATTTTTTTTAAATATTTTCTAGTAGTATAAAAGTCCCTAATAGGACGAAAAGGCTCAAAAAAAGCATAAGACCTAAAGTAAGAAGTTATGGGTTCATCTCAAATCAATAATTCAGACTTAGACCCTATAAATAGGCTAAAATCCAGCTATATATATATATATATATATGCAAAAATAGATTTTGATGGTAAGCAACCCACACTTCCAACCGAGAGGTTGCGAGTTCGAGTCTCCCCAAGAGCAAGGTGGACAGCTTTTGGAGGGAAGGATGCCGGGGGTCTGTTTGGAAACAGCCTCTCTACCCAATGATAGGGGTAAGGTTTGCGTACATATTATCCTTCCCAGACCCCACTAAGTGGGATTATACTGGATTGTTATTGTTGTTGTTGTTGCAAAAATATATTTTGATCCTATTAAATTAGACACAATATAATAGAATTTTGAGATTTGAATTCATAAAGTTTAAATTTTAGATTTACCTCAATCAATCACCTATATAAATCTTTTTTGTGTTCATTGTGCCTTATCTTTGGTAAGATTGCATTGTCCATTGTGTTTGAGGCACTTTGAATGTACTTTAGGTGTCTAACACGTTACAGTACTCTCAATTGTTGAAGTGTTTAAATGAAAAAAAAGTGACAAATTTAAGGGACTAAATTATGTAAATTTGGCCTTACTTGAAACTTAAAAGCTATTTTTAGATACTTTTGATTATCTGAATACTTAATCTGTTCTTACAATTATAGGTCTAGTTCAAGGATGGGCAGCTATAATAATGGGAATGCTATCTGGGAGTGTACCATGGTTCACAATGATGATGTTCACAAGAGGTGGCCATTGCTCCAGAAAATCGACGAAACACTCGGCGTCTTCCACACACACGCCGTCGCCGGTTTTCTCGGCGGCACGCTCACCGGACTCTTGGCCGAGCTGGTCCTCTTCAACCTCTTTTTGCCCGTGACCAACATGAGGGGTGGCGTTTACGACGGTTTAGGTGGTATCCTATTCTTATAGATAGTTTTCTGAAACACCTGACATACCATACTCCTTTCATATTTTTCATAAAAAATCTCTTGCACGATTTCATAACAATAATAACAAATTCGGCGTAATCTCACAAGTAAGGTTGAGTAGTATACGCAGACCTTATCCGGACCTTAAAACTCGTAGGATTTTACTCTTTTAGATTATTTTCACTAATTTTACAACACAACTTGTATTCAATTTCTAAGATAGTTTTCTGATAAGAAGCTGACTCAAAGAAATCAGTCACAAAACTTATTTTTACGGGTCAATAAGCTCTCGAAAAGACCTGATCCTTACCTAGCTATGAATCTTGACTCTATTGAAGGTATGGTGTACATAGACCGGGTTTGTTCGGATTTTACAATTACCAAACTAAACTAATTATGTCGGGTTATTAAATCTAAAGACCAAATCAAACCAATAAAATTCGGGTTTTTCAATATCGGGTTTTCTCGGGTTTCCTCGGGTTTTCGGGTTATTTGGGTTTTTCCGAATTTTTTCCGGTAAAATCTTCGTAGAACAAAATATATAACGTATGCTCAAAATATTTCTTTAATCGTAGTAATATACAACTATATAAAGTATTTTTCAAGAAAATAATACAAAATATGAGATGTGTCAAGACATTATCCTAAAATATTCAACAATAAAGACAATAAAATTATGTAATATAAATATTGCTAAATTAAAAAGTCATTGTAAAAATAAACATAATCTAAAAGCACTAAGACATGTTAAAATAAGTAGACTAATAAAAAAGTAGTAATAACATGACTAAAAGCGAAAGCAAAATAAAATAGGTTATGCATTTTTATCTAAATCGTTGCAAAATAAAAATAGATATCCAATACTTTCTCGTTCGTAATATTGAATTGAATGTCTTTTGTTAGCATTAGTATTGATTGTTAGCATTATTTAATTTACTAATATTAATGACTATAAAATTTATTGGAGCATTCAAAAGTTCTAAGTTCAACCTTGAAATAGTACATTAGATAAAATTATGAAATTTTTTTAAGAAATATTTATAAAATACATTACAATAAGTATATTTATATATTAAATATATCTAAAATTTCTATATATATAGTGTCGAGTTGGTTTGGTTTCGGTTTGACTTTCTTTAGTTAAACCAAACCAAATCAATTATGGTCGGATTTTTTTTCCAACACCAAACCAAGTCAAACCAAACTATAGTCGGGTTTTTTTCTCGGTTTGACTCAGATTATCAGGTTATTGCGGTTTGTCGGTTTCCTTTGTACCCCATAGTAGTAATGCCTTGCTTATCCTCATGCCACATTTTTTTAATAAAATTTCTTTTGCGAAATTTCACGTTTTTAGATAATTTTTCCATTTATCTACAACACGTGACATTTAATTCTTAATTTCTTTTCATCCTGAAAACGGCTTGTTTACATTCATTCCATTTTTCGCAAAACCCTCGCTTATCTGCATTCCATATTTTTTTCTTCCAAATATTCTTTTCCGCAATTTCACTCTTTAGATAACTTTTTCCATTTTTCTACAGCACGTGACATTCAATTAACTCTTAATTTTTTTTCTTCATGAAAACGCCTTGTTTATATTCATTCAATTTTTTTTTCCATAAAACCCTTGCTTATCCGCATTCCATATTTTTTTCTAAAAAATCTTTTAAACAATTTCACTCTTTTAGATATTTTTTTTCATTTTTCCAGAACATAAGTATCATTCAATTTGTAAATTTTTTTCTTCCTGTTATCGCCTTGTTTACATTCATTCCATGTTTCTCGTAAAAAATTTCTTGTAGAATTTAACTTGTTTATATTATTTTTTGATATTTCTTTTTTTGCTAATATTTTTCGATATTTATACAACACAGGCGGCATCCAATTTATGAAACAAATTGTGGATGGTGGATTTATTATCGGATGGAACGTCGTTGCGACTTCTATTATTTGCTATTTGATAAGTTTAATAATGCCACTGCGCATGTCGGAGGAGCAGCTGAAGATAGGAGATGATGCTGTGCATGGCGAAGAAGCTTATGCTTTGTGGGGACATGGAGAGGTTTATGATCCAACTAAGCATGGATTTTCATCTCCAGATAAAACTACACATGGAAAATTAGCCAGAGGGACTACAGAAATGATATAAGGAAAAAAAAAGGAAAATTGGATATTTAAGTATATCGTCGAGTGAAAACTTATATGTATCCGACATTTACACCAAAATAAAGAATGCAAAACATGTCTTGTTTTTAATTAAATTACTTGATTTAGTGGGAATTCTGAGTACGGGTAAGTTGTACTGAGCTTTTACTACTGGTTATTGTTATGGCCTTTTCATTTATTTTCGGGCTCTTATGACGATGTTATTATGTTGATGCTATTTATCTATGGTCTCTTTTTGTATTCTTGAGCCGAGAATCTATCGGAAACAACCTCTCACTACTAGAATTCGAGTTTTAATGACCACAAAAAGCGACCAACGTTGGTTTGTATATGCAAAATACTGACCAAAACCCTTCCAAACAGGCTTGGTCAATATTTAGTGGTCGCTTTTGTATACCAACCAAAGTCGGTTGCTAATTACCAACCAAAGTTGGTCGCAAGGGTAAAAGGACCAACTGTGCAATTTAAAGCACATACCGACCAACTTTGGTTGGTAACATATTTTAATAATTTAATTTTACCGACCAAAGCTGGTCGGTATATGTAAGTTACGTTATCTTATTAATTATTACAATTTAAAGATTAGTGACCAAAGTTGGTCGGTAAATTAAAATATATTTTTTTAAATTAAAATTTAAAAAATTAGCCACCAAAGTTGGTCGGTAAATGTGAAATCTAGGTAATCCTTATTCATTAACCGACCAACTTTGGTCGGTAATTATTAATTTTTTTTTAAGATTAAGCTACTAACTTTGGTCTCTAATCAGAAGAATGTGTTTTTTTAATTAAATACCGGCCAACTTTGGACGGTTTTCAGAAATTAAGGATAGGTAGTCCTGACCTTTGAGTTCCAAGTTCAAAAGTTAAGGACATGTAGTCCTGAGCTTAGACTTACAAGCTCATAAATTAGGACAGTTAGTCCTGAACTTACAATATCATAAATTAAGGACAGATAGTCCTAAACTTAAAATAACAAGCTCATATGTTAAGGACACTTGGTCCAGAACTTTATGAGCAGAAGGGTATTTTTGTTCGCACAGGTAAAGTTTATTAAAGCAGTGATTAAAGGCTAAAGACTAAAGACATTTTAAACAGCATCTTATAAGTAAATATATATCTTATTAGTGATTAATTGCGTACTTCGACCCATATCTGCGCCAAACTATTAACAACAAGTATAGCTAGGGGTGTCAATGGTTCGGTTCGGTCAGTTATTTTATAAAATTTGTACCATAGTAATTTTTCGGTTATTCTATTATGCATAACAAAAATTAGACTTTTCTAAACTATCTCAATTATGTCGGTTTCACTTCAGTATCGATACGGTTTGATTAATTTTCGGTATTTTTTTGAATGTCATGTAAAATTCAGCAGTAAAGGTAGAATGCAATAACATGTGTTCTTTTATAGGATTTAGCAAAACTCTCTAGACATTTTTACTGTTTAAAAGGTGATGAATTAAAAAACATAAATGATGGATAATGTATAGATACATCAACTATTCGACAACAGCCTAAAAGAAACCAACTAAAAGCAAAAAAATATAAATCACACGTGTGGAAAGATATTAATCAAGCTGAGACTCAATAATAAAGTATATATTAAATATTCAAAAAGATAAATCTAAACTATATGAAAGGAAACATATTCAATATATTATAGTTTTCTACTCATAATCATTGAAATACTTTGTGTCTTCTTAATAAAGATACTTGAAATAATTTAGTTTAAGTATAAGTAGGATAATAGGTCTTAGGAATTAGTATTTTGAGTTTAATTACTTATTGGCTTATAATATTTTTCATAATTCCAAGGCTCAATGAAAAATTTAATGCTTTATTAGTTTTAAGCTTACTATATAAATATAATTTTTCATATGTAAAATTTATTCGGTACGGTTCGATATCTTTTGGTTTATTTTTTTAAAATAAAAAACCTTCCCTAATTATCGGTACGGTTATAGATTTATATAAAAAGCTGTGATTTATTTAAAAGAAACGTAAGAATTGATTTGGTACGATAAATTTTCATTTAATCAATTTTTAAATATTCATTGACACCTATAGACATAACCTCTAGGCATAGCTATTCTAATTGGCATAGTTAACTTGCATATGATCCTTTTCCGTACCAAAAATTAACCGGATTAATTGCGATGATTATTAATACTAATTTAATGGTCCAAAAGAAGAAAAAACAGCAAACTAACTAACCATTACATTGGAAATAACCTCTTTGCCCTTTCGGGTAGAGTAAGGTTCGTCTACATATTATACTTCCATAGCTCACTTTGTGGGACTATATTGAGTAGTTGTTGTTGTTTAACTACCCATTGCGCGCGTGAAGAGCATAGAAAAAAATTTCACGCCTATCGTTTCATCTTATGGCTGAAAAGCCACCGAATTTTCCCAATAACAGAAAAGAGGATATAGCCTCTCCTCCTGTTACAATTTCTAAGAGTGCGCCTTTTGAAAATGGCCACTACTAATTTTTGCCGCCCCAAATTCATTCAATACCCAAACGCTAAAAGTCAGCAGCAGCACCACAATTGCTTCCACCTTGCCTCAAAACTCTACTTCAGTCACGACTTGAAAAGCAAACGTAGTGGAGTTCAGTCTATACGACGGCGGCGTAGTAGCTTGCGTGTGCATTGCCAAGCAGCTGCAACTGAGCTTGGGATCGCAGCCCGCGTCGGCAAAGACCGTCTATTGAAGGTCTGTTTATTTCGTCTTTTGTTTTTTTTTTTAGTTTAAGCTCTATGCAACGGTTATTAAGTAAAAAATATGATTACTTATTAAGTAATTATAGGTAAATGACCTGGTTAGGAAATTAAAGCTAAGCATTCTTTGATTATTTGATAAAAACGGTAATTAACCTGATATCAGATGTTAAAATCCATTTTACCGATTGGGTAATTATAGGTAAATCTTTTGATAAGTATGACATTACAACAACAACAACAACAACAAACTCAGTCAAAATCCCACAAGTGGCATCTTGGAAGGGTAGGATGTAAGCAAACATTTGAAGGTAGACTCGTTGTTTCCAAGCACAAAGAATATGAGGAAGAAGCAATAGCAGCTAAAGCAACCGACAATCACATATTTAAATTTGAAATTATAACCTGATATGATATATCACATGTTAAAATTCATTGATAGTGTAAAGAATCTTAAACTGTCTGTGTATATAACTTAAATTCTTTTTTTATGATGGATGAAAAGTCTGTTTCACCTTTTGTTTTTTAGTTTAATTTATGTGCTGAAGGTACAAAAAATAGTTTCACAATGAGTGCACGTATTAAGTAATTATTGTCAAATCTTTTGGGTTTTCATTGTTTTCCTATATTTCTTTAGGTGGATGAATTGGCATTTGCTATTCTGTTTGTGTGTAGGTGCCCATCTCGAATATAAGGAATTTCTGCATAATAGCACATATTGATCATGGAAAATCGACATTGGCGGATAAGTTACTGCAGATGACGGGGACTGTAGAGAGCCGAGAAATGAAGGAACAGTTTCTGGATAATATGGATTTGGAGAGAGAAAGAGGCATCACTATCAAATTACAGGTGCACATTATTTATTAATCCAGAACCCAACAGGAAACAAAAATGTTCTGTTTGGTTTACGCGTGAGTTTTGAGTAAGATTTCTGGTGTAATTGCAGTAATTTGATAGTACATATGTTACAATACATGTGCAGTTATACAATATTAGTCAAGACCAGAAATGTTTGCAGGTAGACATAGAGGATAAATGAGAGAATATATTTTGAGACAGTTTGTCATGTATTGCATAGACCTCCAAATGCACTCATTTGTAGGTGTGGAACCGGGATGCTCGAATTTGTTAAAAGAAGATTGAGGTATGCCTAAAATAACATAAGAGGAAGTTTTCTCTAAAGACCTAAAATCTCTTGGAATCCATGCAAATTTAGCAAAACTAGAACATTATGGAAGCAAAAGATTCGTAGATGATACCAATTAAAAGGTTTAGACATGTTGGTATGTTACATTAGGTCCAATATTTATTAGGAGTCTTTTTAGTTTGTTTAGAAGTTTGCATGTCAGTAGAAAATGTAGAGAATCTTTCGTGTTAGAGAACCCCCAAACTATTAAATATTTGGATAAAATGGATCCAAATGGAGCGGAAATGATAGTGACGATTCATATTGCCAACTCCAGTAGCTTGGGATAGAGACGTTGTAGTAGTTGGTTTCTTTGATCTCTAATAGAATGGACTGGCTTCAAAAGGATTTATTGCGGGATGGATGTGGAGGAACCTGCATGTTTCATTAATTAGTTGGGAAAGCAAATGGTCTTATATTAAAGGAGGAGGCCTGCATTATTCACTTGCATGTGGCTGTTAGATTTGTTTCTTGAGAATTGTGTCAATGAGAAATTCTACCGCTGAGAGAGATAAGTGGATACGACAAAGGGGATGAGGAACAAACAATATCTTTGGGTCGTGTGGAGTAATGTTGTGGAGAGATTTTTTTTTGATAAGGAAAAAAAAACTCTCCACAACATTACTCCACACAACCCAAAGTTTTCTTTTTATGAGATATGAGATGATATTTATGGACACATTGAATTCGAAGTGGGGAGATAGCACTAGTGTATGTTTTTGGAGAGAAGATAGTGGCGAGACCTTTGTATGATGGGCTAAAGTAATATCACTTCCCAGAAAAGATAAAAAATAATCGTGGTTAGGATATCAAGGGTACAGGAAGCGAAAACTGTATAGGACCTTCATTTAGGAGAAACTCGCAACATTAGGAGGTTGAGTTTTAGAGTTTGGTGTGAACTTTATATTGGCAAAATATCTTAGGTGGTATTTGTTTCTGGATTTTTTTTTTCAGTTTTTGCCACTAGTAAAAAGTTTTTCAGTTTTTGCAAAAAATGTAAAACCTTTTCTTCGATGGTATTTGGTCGGAAAAATATTTTCGGAAAAATCGAAAAGTTGTTTCGAAAAAAATTTCAACACTTTTTGAGAACAAAGTCCACCTATATGGGAGGGATAGAGAGATGGTCTCTTCGTAGTAAGATTATGCTATCGAAGTTCTATGAGATGAGAAGGAAGGGACTTCCCTAATTATTCAGTGTGAATTCCAAGAGCACCTATGTTTCTTTGCATGGCTAGCAGCAGGTGAGGCTGTCCTGATGCCGGACAACTTGGGTTAGAGCAAGTATACATCTGGGTGTTTCATGTGCAAGAAGGCATGTGGGGATATCATTTTCTACTCCACTTCCCAGTTGCAGATGGGCTATGATTCCTAGTTTGGAAGATGGGTGGAGTTGAGGGGGTAATGCCTACCAACACAAAGGAAATGCTAAAAGGATGGAAGTTCTGGAGGAAAAGCAAAGAAGTGTAGCACGGGAGGTAGCCCATGTGATGCTATTGTTGATTGTTCAGAGACAAAGCATTTGAATTTGTTGAAATACTTTGTTCACTTAACAGTAACATTCATGTCTTTTATAAATTTTTGGAGCATCCATGTGATATCAGTTAGCATTAAGTCTCTTACAGTTCCTGCAAAATGTATTGTAACCTTCACTACTTTAGTCTATTCACTTTTGCTTGAGGAAGAAAGCAATGTTGAGCATAATAGTTCTTACTTGCAGTAAGTGTGTCAAGGAAGTTTTATATGCTTTTGAAACCTTTCTTTATCTCTGTATTGATCATTCTGATGCAATCCGGGGAAATTCGTGTAACTTTTTGTTGCAGGCTGCTCGAATGCGTTACGTTTATGAAAATGAGCCATATTGCCTCAATCTGATTGACACTCCAGGTCATGTAGATTTCTCATATGAGGTATGTGGCAGGAATGGTCTTAACATGAAAGTGTTGTGCTAACTCTCAATTTTGGTTGGTTTACAGTATACCAACCATCCTGATCTTATAAGGTAGAGACTCTCTATGCATATGGTTGTTGTTTTCATGGTTTATATTCCAGGATAAATCGGCAAGATGTTAATTTTGTCAAAAAGCAAGGAATTTGTGTTGCATTCATGTGAAATTTCTGTACATGTGGAATGAATGCATCACCATCTCTTAATTGAAGACTTCATGTCACAAAGCTGTACCTGGTCCATAACTTGAACAATTTCATATCTTATATAATAATTTCTTTGGTTTGAGTGATTAATTTCTCATCAAGGGTATTGTAAGTTGTTTTCGCCATAACATATGTCACTTATTAGTGGTTGTTGCTAATTTGGCCCATTCAAAAATATTCAACTAAAGCAAAAGAGATTGGAGAAGCCTACTATGATGTACAGCTCTTATTTATTGAAGGCGATTGGAGACCAACAATTTGATACTACTTTAGCATTTATCTAATATAAGATAACATGTCCTCCAAATCCTTACTTGGTCACATAATTCGATATATGCCTAATCTTTTCTTAGATTCATTTTTGAGTTGGGTAGTAGGGGGTGATCAAGTGAGTTTGGGTCCAATTATACGTTGGTCCGACTGTAAAAATACGCCACTCCTTGGAGATTCTTATAATTTGGATTTGGAAATGTTCAAATATGTACAAGCTTTATTGACATGACCTGTTGGTTATTAAAATTGGTATTGAATATGTAAATTATGCATTTTTACTTAGATATTGCTGTTTGTTTTCTAGTGACTATTCAAGCACTAACTTACTGTAATCACCCAATATGCTATAAATGAACAGACCAAAGTCACCAAAATGCACAATGCATTTATAGTGTGGTGAAGGTGGTTTATTTGTAGAATTATTTCCTGTGAAACACAGAACAGATTTCCATTTTATGCCCATATTAATTCTTCATTAATATCAGGTCTCTCGGTCTCTTGCTGCCTGTGAAGGTGCACTGCTTGTTGTTGATGCATCCCAGGTTTAAAGACATTTACCTCCTGTATATTTCAGAATCTATTCGTAAAATACATGTAACGATTCTAAGTTGCAGTTCTAATTTAGGTTACCTTTTTCAAAAAAAAAGTTGCGGTTCTAATTAGTTGATATGATAATGAACATGAACTGCCATATTTTATGCCTATTACAATAATTGGAGTTTTTTGCAGTGTCCGATTTTGAATTTTCTTATGTAGGGTGTAGAGGCGCAAACACTGGCTAATGTGTATTTAGCATTGGAAAACAATCTTGAGATCATCCCGGTACGTTTGTCGGAATGCTACTGTGTATCATTTGTATATCGTGAATTACATACTAAGCACATAATTATATCAGACATTTCAACTTTGGCAAATATGAACTGCTCTTTTCTGGTGTTACAAGATGTTCTTATTTTATTAGTTTAAAGCAATTCCTGAAGATTTTGACATCTGATAGGTCATAGCGTCCTCTTTCAAAAATGATCTATGTTTTTGAAAATTTTGAAATTGGCTTAATTTATGCTTTCAAAACTATTGAAAGTCGAGAGAAATTACCAAGTTATATATTAAAATGTGTCTGCATTCACGTATTGAACTTGAGTAGAGAATCTTATGAAGAAAATTCTGTTGGATATACTTCCAACCGAGAGGTTGTGAGTTCGAGTCTCCCCAAGAGCAAGGTGAGAAGTTCTTGGAGGGAAGGATGCCGGGGGTCTATTTGGAAACAGCCTCTCTACCCAAGGGTAGGGGTAAGATCTGCGTACACACTACCCACCCCAGACCCTACTAAGTGGGATTATACTGGGTTGTTGTTGTTGTTGTTGTTTCTGTAGGATATACTTGTATATTCAGTTTGTAGGAATTAATTACTTCCCCTATTGTACATATACTAAGAATTGATTTTTGAGGTTCACGAAGAATTTTCACAACTGGCAAATGGCATAATTTCAAAACCTAGTCGGTTTGCTTTACAAACACGGAACACCACAGGATAACCACAATGTATGGAGGTGGAGGGCGGGGAACAATGGAGTGTTTTCTGCTAAGTCATACTATGAGTAGCTCCTGGTTATGGAGGAGGTTGCATTTCCACATAGATGTAGTTGGATCCCTAAGGTACCAAGAAAAGTGTGCTCCTTCACTTGTTTAGCAACAAGAGGGGTGATATTGATGGTCAAATCCGAGGAAGAGGAAGGTTACATACAATAGTTGGTGCTTCATGTATAGGTGCTCGGTTGAAGATGTTGACCATCTCCTCCTTGGTTGTCGGGTAGCCTCGACATTATGGTGGGAAATCCTGTGTTGGTTTGGAATATCTTGGGTGAAGCCAGGCATGTTGAAGAGCTAATGTTCAATTGGAATTGTGGTCGGAGAATGGGAAGATGGAGGGAATGGGTTGTTGCTCCACTAGCACTTATGTGGGTTGTTTGGAGAGAGAAATATGAGAGCTTTTGAAAATATAGAGATGAACTTTGTACAATTGAGGAATAGCCTCTTATTCCTTATTTTCTCTTGGTGAACCCATGAGGTTCCTTTATGTATAGAAGATTGGGTTTGTTCGAAGAAGATCATTTCTTTTTGTAGGTTTTCTACTTTTTGGAATACTCGCTATATATGAGCATTTTTGTGCCCAAACATATGACATTAAGTTAGTAATTTATCAACAACAAAAAAAAAGTATACTAAAAATCTTATATAAGGAGCCCCTCTTGTATATAATCAACAAGCAAATTCCTTAAGAGCTTTTTCTCTTTTCTTTGCTCTCCTTTTACGTGTCACCGGAGCTTCTAATTGCTACACTTGTCCGTGAAAGGTTCCTAAGGGGTTTATAATGCCCTGCACCACTCTATCCATTGCCTTAAGGTTTTAGGTTGGGTGCACAGATTCTTTCAAAGCTATGACACACTGGTTTGCTGTTTTTTTTTTAATGTGCTCTATATCATGCTAGGGATGCAGGAGCATTTTTGCTCTCGTCATTTCTTTATCAGTCATGTTGCCCTAGTCTTTTGTCATCATTGTCTTCAAATCATGTTGTTTCATATTATTGACTATGTATTTGCTGACAAGAGTGATGATTCTTCTCTTCAGGTTTTGAACAAGATTGATCTTCCCGGGGCTGAGCCAAGTCGTGTTGCTCAAGAGATAGAAGAGGTTGGTTTGTTGAGATCATACATTTAGGAATTTTGTATCTGTTGACTGATAGAGGTATAGCTACTATTAGTGGTGCCATTGTGATTGTCTGCACCATTAATGATAAGTTATGGCTTTTGTTGTCATTCTCACTATTACTAATACTGTTATGACCAGTATTACTTTCTTTATGATTTTTGCAAATTTTCTCTAAGGTTAGATGACCACTAAAACGCCTTTATTGATAAGTCATGTTTTTACATGCTGTGGTGTCAATGGTTTGCCGTATAGCTGTCTGGATATGAATGAAGGAAAAAGATACTTGAAGCTTCTGTAACTTCACAATTAACCACAGAATCAACTCATCTTGTTGTATAGATTGTTGGCCTGGACTGTAGCAATGCAATACACGCCTCAGCAAAGGTAATTTCTTTTATAATTCTCATTTTCCATTCTTTCTGTTCAAAAAATACATGACAGATTATACTTTTAACCAAATAGAAGAAAACGTGAAGTAGTGGTTTAATAACTGAGCCCTACTACATCTTGCGGAATTTGATGTGTGTTTTCCTCATTAGGAAGGAATAGGTATTACGGAAATTCTAAACGCGATTGTTCAGAAGATTCCACCACCAGCTGATACTGCTGGAAGGCCTCTGAGGGCTCTTATATTTGACAGGTTTATCTGATTGACAGCCCTTTGAATATATTCACATTATTTCTACTATTTGAAAGCTTATGCGTCGAAATACTCATTAGAAATTTGATCCAATATTAAGAAATTGGTTACTAATCTCAATATTACTGATGTTATCTGTTTTTACTTCTGAAATGTTACACATATTAGCAAGAGAAATACCAAAGAAAATAATTTAAAAGCTGTGAACATGTATTGATGAAAAACCTGGGATAGCTTATTATAACTAACTGAAATTGTTCCCTTTATCTCTTTATGCAGTTATTATGATCCATATCGGGGTGTTATTGTCTATTTTCGAGTCATTGATGGGACTATTAAAAAAGGGGATAGAGTGCTTTTTATGGCCAGTGGGAAGGTATGGTTTCTTAATCATATACTTTACCTTTTCTTTTGTCCAAGTAATCGTTTGGATAATCATCATCTAGCATTCCGTGGTATAGTCACTGATTCTAGGTGCTCTACTGTTGAGAATAATAGTGTGACTTTGTTCGAAAAGAAAGACCTTATATGTTGCCCAAGGAGAATGTAAGGCAAGAATATTACCTGGGCAGTCAACAACTTCAGCCTTTATGTGTGAAAAACCAATCTATATGTTAAGTTTTGAAGGCATCTTGTTTGGGAGTGCTGTGCAGATCTCTACTTCAATCCTTCTTTCTTATACACAAGATTATTTTTCATTCTTTACCTATCTACAAGAGATGACCTTCTCAATTTTCTGAATTTTTCTCTTTTCTCTTTTCTCTTATTTGGTTGGTGGATAGATCAAAATACCTGTTGGCTTATTCTTAACTACAACAAATGCAGGATTATTATGCTGATGAATTAGGAGTTTTATCTCCTAACCAGTTGCAAGTTGATCAGTTATATGCGGGAGAGGTAGAATATCTTATCTGACTAATTTAACTTTATTACCTATCTTCTAATTTATCAGAAGAAAAAAAAAATCTACCTCTTGTCAAAAGCATAATAAGCAATTATTGACCACTTCTCATTGAGAGTTCCCAGTCTGCTACATCCTTGATGACCAAGATAGATGGATTTGATTCTACAGTTAATTATTGAGAAATGGCTCAGCAGAGACAATAATACTAGGTGATTTTTTCCCATCTACCTAAGCGGCTAAGCCTTGGTGGCAGAGTTACCCAATATTGTGCTAGTGAGAGTAGGGGCGAAGCTAAGTTGGCCCAAGGGTAGTCAACTAAATACCCTTCGCCGAAAAAATATATTACGTATAAGGTAAATATTACTTATTATTGATTAAAGAATATACTTTGAATACCCTTGCATAGCCCACTGGTAAAGGGTCATTGAATTTCCTGGCGTCGCCACTGTGAGAGGTAGCAAGTACCTCGTGGAATAGTCTAGGTGCTTGCAAGTTGGGGCAAACACCGGTTATATAAAAAATTATGAAGAAATCATAGCGTCAAATTATTGCAAATCATGGAAAAATGAAAAAGAAACTAATACTGATGTGATAAACTACGACAAATAATGATGGGTTACCTTCAGATCTTCATTTAAATAGGTCAATTTGCTTTAAGTGATGAGGTTGTAAGGTTTTCAGTTTATCATTCAGGTGGGCTTTCTTTCAGCTTCCATAAGATCAGTAGCTGATGCTAGGGTGGGTGACACTATAACACACTTCAATAGAAAAGCAGAACAGTCATTACCAGGATACAAGGAGGCTACTCCAATGGTGTTTTGTGGCTTATTCCCAGTTGATGCCGACCAGTATATTTCTATTCTCATACTTACATATCTCTCTCTCTCTATATATATATGAATGCATGTAGATTTGCCACTGTAAATGGTTGTCAACATTTCTGCAGGTTTAGTGAGCTTCGTGATGCGTTGGAGAAGTTGCAACTTAATGATGCTGCATTGAAGGTAAAAATAATGCTCGCAATGTAAATACTGGCGGTTTTTCGATGAGTTCCTAAAATTTCTCATTGCAATGCTTTTGAAAACTTGTCGAGCATTATTTTGTAGTCAGTATTCAGAATCTTGTGTATCATGTGTCCTTTATTCTACTCTGGCTTTTATGATATACTCCCCATGTTTCAATTATGTGGCATAGTTTGAAGAGACACGAAGTTTAAAAAAGAAATAACGACTTTCGAAACTTGTAGTCTTAATCATTGATGTTGGAAATTTTAGTTGTTCAAATTTATGCATTTGCATGTATTCGACCCCATTATAATCCTTTGACCAATATTACTTGAAGAATTTGCAGATTTGCATATTCTTGTGTACTAACCATTTTATCTTCCTTTTATACTTATAATTTGTTAGAAATAACCGAAAATGTGACAATTATCATGGATATTATTCATAAACTTAGTTTACATTAGATTTTTCTCTCATAATTCCAAATTTGCAGTTTGAGCCGGAGACTTCAAGTGCTATGGGTTTTGGATTTCGATGTGGGTTTTTGGGTCTTCTTCACATGGAAATTGTTCAGGTCAGAATAATGTTCATGTTAACTTCCTGCTAGTAACTTGATTATTTTTCACCCCGATGGCTGTGCTTGTCATGTGCTCTAATATACTTTTGTTTCACAGGAAAGGCTGGAGCGCGAGTACGATTTGTCCCTAATAACTACAGCCCCGAGTGTCGTTTACCGAGTCAATTGCATAGATGGTGAAATTGTAACATCTCTTGTCCTGCCCTCAAGCTTTTTATTCTGAGTTCTGCCTCTTTATTCCAATGAAATTGTCAGAGATTAGCTCTAATTGCTGACGTTTTCAAGGGTATCATAAATGGGATAATGTATTTCTGTGTGGGGAATTGACTGGCATTCTTTAAAATTATATGGCTTTAGACAACCCTGGTGAAATATCTGCTTGCATTCATAAAACCATAGGACTTATATTCTCTCTACTTCAGATAGCATAATAGGAAATATGATAGCTTTTACCCGTAGAGCAGTTACAAGAATCTCTTCCTTATTTAACCGCTAGTGAAAGGACTGTCAGATTTTTGGATGTTGTCATCTGGAGACAGATAAATGGGTTAATTAATTCTTTACTCTATGTCTAGTTGCAGCCTTTTGCAAATTTATCGTGGTTGTCAGGTTAATGAGCTAGTATTTGTACTTGCTATCTACTAAGCACAGGTAGCTAGGAAGTGTTTAACCCTGGGGTTGATAGTGTCAAGCCATAAATACCCATTCTAGTTTACTGCACTTGCTAGTATAATTATCCACTTTTAGTTAAAAGTGTCATTCCTCTTACCTCCCCATAGGTTAACTGTTCTGTGCTGTTTTTGGCTTTCTTCAAGTACACTTTCTTTTGACCTTAATATTGTTGCTGCGTAACATCGACTGTCCTGCTGCTTTGTTCTTTCTGTACAAAATATCTATCGGCACCTCACTCCTGACTTAAAGAAAAGAAGAACTACAAACTTAAACAACAAGATATCTACCAGGATAACAGTATCATCCTTACTGTTACCATTTTAAAAAAAAAAGGACAATATTGTCCTAAAAGCGCCATCAGGATTAACTGATTTCTTTACTAGAATATTTCACTATGCTTCTTGCTCACAAAGTTTTATTTCAAAAATAAAAGACTGATTTCATAGTGAGATTGTTTGGGACATACAGGGATACTTTGAAATTATCAGTGTTAGACAAGACTAGAGAGGTTGTATAATTTAAAACTTACAATGGGAACACTAGAAAGAGAGGTCATTCTAATTGACAAAACTTTATCTTTGATAACTCAATGTTACTTTTCATCTTTTAAGTTTTTCATCCTTTGAAGTAGTCTATGCTCATCCCAGTATTGTAGTTTTTGTATTGGAGCCTGTCTTTCCATGTTATGGTCTTATATGCATCCATCTGATCTGATCCAGGTTGAGTGTTCAAATCCATCTTTGCTTCCTGAACCTGGAAAAGACGGTCAATTGAGGAGCCGTTTGTTAAGGTTGCTCTCTGAATTCATGACTATTTTCAAATTTGTCTTTTGTAAGCAGTCTCACTTCTAACTAGTTGGACATCTGCTTGTGATTCTTCTCCATGCAGATTGAGCTTCTTACTCCAAAAGATTATATTGGTGCTCTTATGGAACTTGCTCAAGATCGAAGAGGAATATTCAAAGAGATGAAATATATTACCGAGAATAGAGCATCACTCATATACGAATTGCCACTTGCTGAGGTAACTAGTTAACCAGTGCCCTGAGTAGAGCTCTTGTGGATTGGAAAAGGGTTAGGCTACAAAAAATACATGTCTGGAGGATCTAAAATATGGGTGGCTGTCGTTTTGCTTACTAATTGTTTTTTGGTACTTCACAATGTATGTTGTGTATTCATTTTTCTTAAGGATTCCATGTTGAATTTTGTTTTCTTTTCCATTTTTTTTATCAAGTAAGAAATAATATCAATTTTCTTTTCTTTTTCTGTGAGCCCGTCTACCAATGTTGAGCTGGGTCTTTCTTTGTCCAGTCATGACGTGTCAATTTTCTTCATCAGATGGTTGGAGATTTCTTTGATCAGCTAAAGTCAAGAAGCAAAGGTTATGCAAGCATGGAATACTCCTTCATTGGGTAAGACAACATATCATGCAGTGTCAAATCTGTCTCCAATGATTTGATCTCCTAATATTCTGGAACTTACACATGCTTTTTAAATTTTAACTACATCTCTTGTTCTCAATTTAAACGGAAAAGGGTCATATATGCCAGTGAATTATGCGAATTAGAACATATATGTCCGTCGTTAATAGTTTGACACAAATATGCCCAATCCATCCAATACTTGCTCAGTCATGCCCTTGTTTAACAAACAACAACAACAACAACAACAAAGGCAAATCACTATTTTGTTTATGCCCTTGTTCATTCTTGCCCTTGTTTAACGAAATCACTATTTTGTCTTTCTTAAATAATTAAGGGATTTTTCATTCATATACACTATTCGAAACTTTATTACCCTTAATGCTCATGTTTAGTTAATTACCCGGCATAAAGAAGTTCCGTTTACAAAATATATACAATCTACCTTAAAAGGCTCCCAATCCATTATTTGTGCCTTCAATCGAGGGATTTAGTTTCACTCTTTTCCTTTTTTCTCTCCTCTCTCCCCTCTCCCCTTCTCTCTCTCCAGATTCTCTCTTTCTCCCCATATCTCGAGTAAAAGGAGTGTTGATGGGGTTACAAACGTGAACCTGAACATGACCAAATTAAATAATTATTTAGTACAAAAGATTAATTGCAATGTACTAAAAATTATTTACTCCTACAAACTAAATCTTAAAGTACGTACACGTAATAGAACTCCTTTAACATCTGAGCAGAACCCCTTTAATGTGTACTTACATAAACATTGCAATTAATCTTTTGTACTAAAGATTATTTACTCCTACAAACTAAATTAGATATATGATGGATGAAAATTGTATTTTGGGTAATAGGTGACCACGCCCACAAGGGAATTGTCAACTACATTTTACGAAAAGGAGGATAAGCAGATTTGAATGTTTTTCAGCTATTACAAAGCATCTATCAATTGATATATAATTACAACTTTCATACATTATTTCTATCTAGTTATATACAACTATAATATCTTACCACTTAAATACAATTTTTATATAATATATCTTTTTTATATTATTGAAGAAAGCACAAACTAATTCGAATATTATATTATTAAAATAATAAATAAATATCAATTACTACTTTTAGTAGGATTACTTCTCGAAATGATGTATAACAAAAAAAATCGATTATCAAATTACTCAAATAAATAACTATGATTATCACACAATTTCTGTATCAAACAAAATTATATATCAAAAATATCTTTGGAATAAGGGTGGGTCAAGTCCTAACGGATCCGGTCAGCAGATTTTAGCTGGGTCCGCTTATTAATTATTTAAGAAAGACAAAATAGTGGTTCCGTTAAACTAAGGGCATGAATGAGCAAGTATATTGGGCATATATGTGTCAAACTATTAACGACGGGCATATCTATTCTACTTCACATAGTTCATTGGCATATATGACCCTTTTTTTCAAGTTAAATTGTCTTAGTAGACAAAGGGAAATAATGCTTCTAGTACGATTGAATTGATTCAGGTGATGAAAGTTGGTTCGTATTCTTGTTCCAAGCTAAGGGAGACAATTCTGTATTCACGTTTTCTTGTACCTATGCTCTTCTTCTTATGTCTGAGGAATAGGAGTTCTAAATGTTAAATGAGAATATATGAAATCTCTTTCCACGTAAAATGCCTATGTAAATTATTTTTCTTTTGCAGAAAGATTGTTAATTTGTACAAAATGATCGGAAGAACCCTATTTTTGTCCCATGAACAACTTGTAAAAAGTTGTTAGGTAGATATTCTAAAGTTATGAACCCTTTTACTGTGGCCCTCCATGGATATCTATCTGAAGAGAGCTCATACTATTTCTGCTGCACATGCCAAAGGCAAACCTTTAGCTTGATATTCTGAATCAGGCGTACAGTTGGTATGATTGTCATGAGTGCTCACTGTTAAATAAACATTTAGCTTGATGCACTGCTAAAATAATGGAGTATCTGGATGCGTAAAAAGATCTTTACACTGATATCAATTGTAAGACGTAATTGGAACCTAGTTAATGTGTTCTTTGCTTTCCAATCTTTTACGGAAGTACCAATTCTCTAGCTTGAAGAAAAGGTTCTCTAGCTTGATGATTGTTTGTTAGATGTCATTTCTGTTTGTATTTACTTATTTAGTGGATTTCTTTCCATATTTAAGAAAAGGAAAAACTGTTTGAAATGTTTAATTGGTGTCCGAAGATTGGTGTTGAAATTCATAAAATTGCAGATAACTTGCTAATGAGATTTATTCACTCTGATTGTGCCTGCCAGGTATACAGAAAGTGATCTGATAAAGCTTGATATTCTCATTAATGGTGATCGTGTCGAACCTTTGGCGACAATCGTACATAAAGACAAGGTAACAAAGGGTCTAATGACATGTATATGTAAAGCAAATTCATGTGAGAGAAAAGAACCTACTGCATAAAATTCTTCTGCTGCACTTCTGCTGCACTTCTGCTTGACATCTGTGACAGTGTTGGGATACTCTTTTTCCCTGTTAGCATTGTGTTTTCTTCGTGACAAGAGTTTGGAGCTTTTTCTCATGGACGTGATGTAAAAACTAAAACGCTTTCATCCAATGTCAGCCACATTGTGCTGCACTTAACTCGGAAGAACTTCAAGTATTACAGTTGTATAGGTGAACAGAATAGAACTTTGTCTTCCATGTGTAATCATGAAGGATTTTTCAAGTCACAAGCATTCGCTACCTGCCTGAAAATAGACTGGCAGGCATTATCTATTGCGGGTGTAGGTGTGGGATCCCACCTTGTATATAGAAATTTCTATGTCAGTCCTTTTCCTTTTATCTCCTTCTAGGATTCTCCTCTTGATCAATGTTTTCTCCTTCTTGAAATACCTTGTAAGTTTTCCACGTAATGTCTCATAATTTAGACATATTTTTGTAACTCTATTTTTAGATATTTGAATTTCCGTCTTCCTGAGGGGACAGTCTATCAGAAATAACTTCTCTGCCCCATCAGAGTAGGGATAAGGTCTGCGTACACACTACCCTCCCCAGACCCTACTTTGTGAGATTTTACTAGGTCGTTATTGCTGTTGTTGTGTATTTTTAGCCAAATCCTTGCACCCATATACCTGCCTGGATCCGTGTGCTGCCCGAATCTTATAATTTAGATCATGGAGTGTCTGATCAGTATCTGACCTCTAGATCAGCACCTGTATTAGACATCTGCACCCGGCCGAGCAAATGAAAATCTTCATAGATTGTGCAAAAATAAAAACATTTATTTATTGAGTCTACTGTTTGCTGGTATCTTGCCCTTCTCCTTCATTTACCAATGTGAAAGGTATTCCATCTTATCTGGTACAAATGATTGCCTTTGCATAGATTTGAAGTAACACTTGCATCTTTTCAGGCATATTCTGTGGGAAGGGCTTTAACCCAAAAGCTAAAAGAACTAATACCCAGACAAATGTTTAAAGTGCCAATTCAGGTAGGGCATCTCTTTCTTTACTTGGTCATCTTTTATGTTGTTTGTGATAAAGGTAATTCTTTAAGTGCTTTCATATTTCACATTGTTTTTCTTCATTACAAGATGAAAAAGTTTTCTTGTTTATTCTTGGAGTTCACATTCGATGATTTTTAGTGTTGGTATCATAGCTATACTTCTTGTTCTACGATTCTTCTTAGGAAGAAACTCTTAGTTACTCTGGTTAGTCTCCTACCACTATCCAAAGTGCCTATATCGGTGGCCATCCATTTGGAAGACTCCAGTGCACGGATTGCACAATGTTTTCCTTCATTATATGAAAGAATTCATTTATTTCTTGATTTCATGTTTCTCTTTGCTGGTTGTTTCATGAAGTATTAAAGTGAATTCGTAGAGTAATGCATCATCAATTAGTATGAGTCTTGCACTAGAGTAATGCGTCATTATTTGGTATGTATTTCACATCAATCTGATTTCAGGGGTGTCTTCATTCTTCTGAGGTAAGAGTTTTGTATAGGCTACAAACTCTTTTTCTTTTTCCTTTTTGAGTTTTACGTTGAGTTGTAGTATTTTTATTAATCCACTGAGACATTCGTATGAGCAGCAGATTTTATAAAAAGAGACGCGAGGTGCTACTTATAAGCCAAAAGATATTTTACAAATGGACACATGTATGCACGTGTTGAGTTGTGTCTCACGTCAGTGAGTTATGGGTATCTTGGCCTCCTTATATGGTCTTGGACAATACTCACCTCACAAGTTAGCTTTTGGGGTTTAGTTAGGCCCAAGGTCCATTCTTATCATGGTATCAGAACCAGGCCCATCCTAATTTTGTTGTTACTGATGTTGGCTCCCATTTATATTGTCCACGCTCCAGTTGCAGGTCTGGGCGTGAGGAGGGTGTTGAGTTGTGTCCCACATTGGTTGGTTATGGGTATCTTGGTATCCTCACCTCACAAGCTAGCTTTTGGGGTTGAGTTAAGCCCAAGATCCACTCTTATCAGCACATTATAGTGTAAAGCTATCAATAATTTAAACAATGTTTTATGGTGTGTTTAAGTATCTCGTAGGCATGGATTCAAGGTGAAGCAATGTTGTACATGTTGATCGGGCTGTACTTACTCATCCGATTAGAGCATGTTACTGTTTCTACCTGATATTGAACAAATCGTAGTGCTAGGTGCAGCTATTTTCACATTTGAATATCACTTTCTCTTTTCTACTCCCAGAGACTAAAAAATAATTTGCGGCATCCCACCTTCCTCTATCATATAGTAACCATTTACATTTTGTACTCACCTTAAATTGTCCTGCAAAGACAAATCAAGACATTCAAAATGGAATAGAACGAGAAGTTGTTTTCTCTCAAGTGCGATATAGCGGTAGGAATTTTGCTTGTACCTCATGAATACTATTAGAACAATAAAGCAGGAACTTTTTAAACCAGTGTGTCCCTTCAATTTGATTTCTGGTTAGTGGTTGCTTCACTGTTGAAGGAGCTGGGTGTCCAGCCAAAAAACAATTGATAAGGGAAAAGTAGTTAAGGATTTTACAAGATATTTTTGAACCTATTACTTAATGAATTATGGTAAAAATACTAGATTAGAACTATAGCTTTCATGCAATTTGGACTTCTATTGCTGTAACAAGATATGAAAAAAGGTCAACATGGAGAACCCAAATTATGATTCCCAAAGCACATACAACAACTACCCAGTATAGTGTCACAAAGTGGGGTCTGGATTCCCAAAGCACATGGCCGCTTGAATAAACCAATGGCTAACATGGTGTATCATATAGTAATATTGTGGATATGACAGGAGCTAATGTAGTAAATGCATGGAAGCTTTAATTTGCAAGAGTTGGCACGATACACATGATACAAGAAGCAAGACTGCACGTGCATCATTTGGTAGAGAATGAGAGTGTCCCAACACAAAGTTTTATGGTTTTAGTTGATGATTTTACCTAGTTCCTTGGTACTAGTTTATTTTGACTCTCTATTGAATCAATGTCGGCAAATGATGGCAAATGATCCCTATCGGCTAAAGCAACTGGTCTGTTTCATAAATTAACTTCCTTTAGTGAACAATGATATTGGATAGTACCTTATCAAAATTTTTAAAAAAAAGATGGAAAAGTAAAACAATGATATTATAGCATTGTTTTTGTTGATTACTTATTTTTTTTGGTTTTCTGGTCTGGAAGACTTAGGTCTCCCATATTGGACTCTTTCCGAAATCATTGGTTCTGTTTTATAAATGAACACCACATAAATTATCCATAGAAAGGAATTAGTTATTGAGATATTCACTTATTAAATCATTGCATGATGCTATTGCATTGTTCTCTGAAGTTAGTTAAGGAAATCTATATCTGAATAAATTGCTTCAAGTTTGGTTTGTAACAAGCTTTCTTACTTGGTTTTACAGTGCCTTGATTTATTTAGGAATAGCGCTATTCTTTTCTGTTAATGAGTTCAAGCACTAAATAGGAAGTCGTCACTTAAATTCTGTAAAACTGTCTTGATCTTTCATACTATTCCTTGCATATTAATTTTAGTGAATGCTTAATGTGTCATGACAGGCAACCATTGGCTCAAAAGTTATTGCCAGCGAGGCTATATCTGCTATCAGGAAGGATGTTCTCGCTAAGTGCTATGGTAAGATTACAAGATGAGTCCAACAGCATGATAATCTACAGTTAGAGTTGCATTGAACTGTTTCACCTGCCAATGAAGTGCCTTTTATGTTATAGCTGTTTAGGTCTCTTAGTATGTTTGACATGTTTTGAAATGAAAGCTTTCCAGGGTATCCTGATTATCTCTTATTCTTTATGCCTTCATTTTATCTTAATGATCCGTTTCTTAGAATGATATACATATCAAAGTTCCTTGTAAGAATTTTCATTCCGCTTCTGCAGAGAATCTAGAATTGATGATGTTTCCTGCAGCATCTTAAACTCTCTTAAAACTTAAGATATGTTTTGACATGTGTACGATCTCATAATTTGTTTTACATTCCGTCTTTGTCCGTGTAGGTGGTGACATCTCAAGAAAAAAGAAACTGCTCAAGAAACAGGTACCTTGCACCCCTCTCCTGGGAAACAAATGTCTATGTAATATCATTGTTAGTTACAATTACTCGTGATGGATGTTTAGGCTGTATTTCGTTTACCAAAATAGTTTCATATGTTGTTAGTTTCATGCTTAGCTGTGCAAGAAAATCAAATCTGGTTACAACAGGATGCGCTCTTCACATTTTGGATATTCAGACCATAGAATCTGGCAAGTCGCTTTCTGTTTCTGGATATTCAGATCAATTTCAGGGCATATTCCGGAATCTACAGAGTTGATTTGGTCCTACTTCTCTTTCTCCCCCATTAACTTTTCTTTCCTTACCTCTCTCTCTTCTGGCTTCTGGTGCTACATCATCATTTAGCTCCCTTTTTTCATAACTGAGAAATCCGTTTGGCGCCAACCATGCCTTCGAAACTCCGGGATAATGGGCTCGCCCCTCTACCCTTCTCCACTTAAATACCAGGCTTAGTTCGCATGGCTCAGGGCTTGAAGCTGTGACCTAAGTCACAAATCACTCAACCTTTCCACTTGAACCATGCCCTTGGGGGCCATCATCGTTTAGCTTTTGTTTCTTATCTTTTTTTTTTTTAGCAAATAGCCTGGTTATCCTTTCCAATTATCATTGGGCCTTCAGTTATGATTTATTCAATTAGTTACTTGAGAATCTTTAATCTGGAGGAAAGAGTTGATGTCCTAGGCGCAAGACTATTTATCAACAGGTTATATTAATATGAGACGGTAATCAGAGCTTACTCTTCAATATATTTCTTGTGAAATTCTTGCTCTTAAACTATGCTTGCGTACTCGTGTCATTTCTTATGATGGTTTTGTTTATTTGTTGTATGTAAACTCGGGTTACACAGTTTATGCATAATGATTCATTTCTTTATCTTTTTATCAGGCTGAAGGAAAGAAAAGAATGAAAGCTATTGGTAAAGTTGATGTACCTCAGGAAGCATTCATGGCTGTATTAAAACTTGAGAAAGAGGTCTTATAATTCATTTTCAGTAAAGATTTTTGGCAGTGGGAAAATGCAATTAAGAAAGTGATGACTACTTTGTCACAAATTGTGATAAAATATCATTTGAATAGCCATGGGTTCTGGAATTTTGAGCGATTTGTGTTTCGTCAAAACAGAGTTACAATCAATGAATAGCAATCCAGATTGAGAAGTTCTCATTGTAGTGACATTGTAAATAGAGGAACAATTTCTTTTGTTAATTACAGTTAATTTTGGTATCTATACCAGTGTAATTAGCAACAGAGTGCTACTATTTTACAAGGTAGTTTTACAGACCAAGCAGTGATGAAGAATTATTTTAAAGATGCCGCTGATAATTCAAATAGTTGACATATTCTCATTATGAGCTGCTGAATAAATTTTGAATTTACTGTTTATTTGTTTGGTTGAATTATTTTTGCCCCTGAGTTCTCAGCCATTTCTGCTTTTTATTGGATTTTAACATCTACGGTCAAATCTTTCTATAACAATCTCGTTTGATCCATATATTTTTGGATGTTATAGCGAATTGCCGCTATATGTGAGAAAGTGTTACGATTTGGATTTCCCACCCCCGGAAGTTGTGATGGCGCCTACTAATGGAAGCTAGGCAAGCCGACTATTTGAATTATCTACTTCTTTCCCATTTTAGTCCTTTTACAATTAATAACCAACAATTGAATAACAGCGAAATCTAATAAGCGGAAGAATGAAATGCAATACTTCAAGAAAAATGCCAATACCAATCCATACAATAACTACCGAAGACTGGTGTTACAATTCCACAGGCTGTCTAGGAATACTACAAATAAGAGTCTGAAAGATTTGTTACAACACTGTCTCTGAATAGATATAAAAGAAACAGACTAAAAGGATAGGAGAAGACGCCAAGGCCTGCGGATGCCTGTAGGACTACCTCGGAATCTCCGACTGGACTAAAGGCAGCCACCCAAAGCTACGGTCCGAAAGCTGCTGCTACGGGATCGGCACACAGTGCAAAATGTAGTATCAGCACAATCGACCCTATGTGCTAGTAAATGTCTAGCCTAACCCCGGCAAAGTGGTGACGAGGCTAGGACCAGATTACCAAATAAAATTGTGCAGTTATATCATATACACCGAAAAATAAAAATAGAAATGTACAGTTAAGAATACCAACTAAGATTTAGAATACTAATAAATCACATAATATCCCCAGCTATTTTTATCTCTTTTTTGAAATTCAGAAATAGTAAGCGATTCCATAAGGGATTTCTGAAGTAAGTTATTTATCTTATTATGTTATTATTAATCAAGGATTTCTTATATAGCTAGAACGACCCTCACAAATTGCGAATACTAATTTGTTAAGAATTAATCGGATTGAGGATATGGCATCATCATTCGCTGGAATTGAAATATCTGCGAGATCGGGGTCACAATTTGTATCGGTTAAACAAATTGTTGGAATTCCTAAAGTAATACACTCTCGCAGGGCCGTATATTCTTCGTGCTGATCAACGATGATTACAATATCGGGTACCCCTGTCATATATTTAATCCCGCCCAGATATGTTTGCAAGCGAGATAATTGTCTTTTCAACATAGCAGCATCTCTTTTCGGGAGACGGTTGAGTCTCCCTGTTTTTTGTTCCATTCTCAAGTCCCTGAACTTATGAAGTCTTGTTTCGGTAGTGGACCAATTCGTTAACATACCGCCAAGCCATTTTTTATTAACATAATGACACCGGGCCCTTATTGCAGCCCACTCTACTGAATCAGCTGCTTTATTTTTGGTACCAACAATTAAGAATTGTTTTCCCCTACTTGCTGCGTCAAAAACTAAATCACAAGCTTCTGATAAAAAACGAGCAGTTCTAGTAAGATTTGTAATATGAATACCCTTACGCTTTGCAGAAATATAAGGCGCCATTTTAGGATTCCATTTCCTAGTACCATGACCAAAATGAACTCCTGCCTCCATCATCTCTTCCAAATTTATGTTCCAATATCTTCTTGTCATTTCTCCCCACACCCCCCCCCCCCCTTTTTTTATTCTTTTTCAAAAAAAAAAAGAGACGAGGAACCCTGAACTGAAATAAATAATTGTTCCGATGGAACCTTCTCTTCTACCGTAGATTGGACGTAGATACACGACCCAAACCATTATTCTTTTCTATTCATTATTCTTTTTATTACCAAAGCAAATAACCATACCAAATGCAGATAGCGAAAGAGATGAATCCGTTGTTAGGAATCATTAAATCCTATAAACGATTGTTCGGGTATATCGTGGAAATTTTTTGAAAGACAAGAATCAAATAATTTTCTGTGGTGGAACAAAATATCTCTCATCTCCCCCTCGAATAGATTCTTTTTTTTTTTGTTTCCAAAGGAATGTTGTTATGTTGTTTTGAAGGGTGCACTAATCCCTTGAATCCGGTACCAACGTGTATCACCCCCCCCCCAAAACAACGTTCTCTTTCAGGCCTTTCAACCAATCGATACGACCCCGGAAAGCCGCTTTTGCTAAAACTCGAGCAGTTTCTTGAAAACTCGCTTCAGATATGAAACTTTGAGTATTGAGAGATGCTCTTGTTATTCCCAATAAGACGACTCGGTAACAGATCGCTTCTTCCAAAGCGCGCCCCATTCGTTCTGCTCGCAACAATCCAATAAGTTCTCCGGGTGAAAAAACATTAGACATTCCATCTTCTGAAACCAACACTTTTGATGTTATTTGACGTACAATAATTTCGAGATGCCTATTATGAATCTGCACCCCCTGGGAGCGATAAACCTGTTGGATTTTATTAACCAAAGAGATTCGGCTTTGCGCTATAGTTAGCTCAGCACCAATCAAGAATCCCCAAGGAATTCCAAGAATTCTTGTTATACATTTGTTCCAACCCTCAATCCTCTTTTCTAGATTCATGGATATTGAATCAACCGAACGCACTTCTAACACCTGTTCTACTTTTGGAAGACCTTGTGTTATATCACCAGATCTCGATTTTTCATATATAAATGTAACTAATGTATCTCCTTCGTAAAGGGTTTCCCCATAATGGCCATGAACAGTTGCTCCGGGGGTGGCCAAATAAGGCTTAGCTGATCGTATCACTATCGAATCAACTTGAACAAGTATAACTTGACCCGATTTGAGGGGCGGTCCATTTTTGGCTATACATACATTTTCACAAATAAACTGTCCAAGACTAATTATTTTAGATGTCTCTTCACAATAATTGTGATGGAGAAAATACCAATTCAAATTGAATGGATTTAAAATAATGTTACGACACGGATCGGGATTAAAATTTTTTCCATTTTCATCCATTAAATAATATTTAAATTTAATCACTTGAAAAGTCTGTTTTAAATTGTCAAGTTGCAAATAGTTAGTTACTAAGATCTGATTATGAGTTATTAAATGGTAAGATGAATAAAAATTCTCAATTGGAAGGGATGTTCCTAAAGGGCCCAATGAATTCCTAATTGGAATTAGGGCTGCTGCGGGGTATATTATTTACCAACAATAACTCAAGAGAAAAGCATAAAGAACAATTTACAATTCACAGAAGAAAGAATAAGGAAACCGTAACGAATCAATAACCACTTTTATCCTTTATTGCTGCAGCACGCAACACAATCCAAATCATAATAATACTATTACGGCGTGCACCTCGATCCATATTATATATCACTGTTGCAGTGTGCAACCCGATCCAAATATAGTATCGTTGCGGCGTGTAACCTGATCCAAATATAATATCCTTGCGGCGTGCAACCCGATCCAAATATAATATTGTTGCGGTGTGCAACCCAATCCCAATATACAACTCAACACCAATCACAAAAGAGTCCCGACAAGGAAACAATAAGGGAACAACAATACCTCGGCAAGGGATTCAATAGTAAGAAGTAAGTACGTCTCGGCAAGAGAATTAGCTATAACCAAACTTGTTCCACATTAACTTCACAAAAGAAACATCAACTAGCAACAATATTCAACCATAAGCAATTTCCACGAGAATAGTTATAATCCTTGCTCAACACGGAGAATCAACAACTTAGGTATGTGTAGTACTTATTAAGAACACAACAACTTCAATTTAAGACCCACGGGCATGCTTAACAACGACATATAGATACTCGTCACCATGCCTATACGTCATACTCAACAAATAACACATGACAAATAGGACTCAACTCCCAATCCCCCAAGCTAAGATTAGACCAAACACTTACATCAAACTTCCGCGGCCAACTCAAGCCTCAAACACCGCTTTTCCTTTAGAATTCGCCTCCGAATTACTTGTATCTAATTTAAATTAATTTTGTAGACATGTGATTTTTGACCCTTCCAAGATATTGCATATTGTAGTATTTAAAAATTTAGTTATGCCTAATATCGCTATTCAATTAGTTGTGACTCTTTTACTTCATTTGTCACAAAATGAAAACTACAAAAAGAAAATAGTTTATTTATTTAAGTATTGATCTTGTTACTTTCAATTTATTTACCTTTCATAGAATTGAAAAATACAAAAATAGTTCCATCTTTCTTTATTTAATTCACGCATTAGATATTTTAGAAGGATATATTACTTTGAACCTATTTTATTTTAATATAATCTTTGAAAATGCCAAAAATAATTTCATATTTTATGTATAATTTAGTTTAATTAGTTAGATTAATTTTTGCATTATGTAGTATATTTATCTTATATTAAAAGGAACTTAAATAAGATTTGAACATTTATTTTTAGCCCAATATTAAAGCCCAAATTTGAAGCGTAACCTCCTTTACCCTTCACTAACCCAAAAGCCTATAATCCTCATCAGACCTAATGCCTAAGGAGCTGAAGATATACAATGATGGAGTCTAAGACCTAAAGGTAGGGGAGGAGACTCCTCAGCAGAAAAATTAGCCGCTAACCTCTTCCAATGACCTTGGCCTCCATCTCCTCCACGCCCAGCAACAGAACCAAATCAGCCGTGACTTCACCTTTCAAAATCGCATGCAACCACCTTAAAACCACCGAAAACCAGCAACCCAACACCTCTGAACCAACCCCCCGTGAAACCATCTCCCTCACGCACACAACAACAACAACAACAACAACAACAACTACCTAGTATAGTCTCACAAAGTGGGGTCTGGGGAGGGTAATATGTAGACGGGCCTTACCCCTACCCGAAAGGGCAAAGAGGCTGTTTCCAATCGACCCTCGGCTCAGTGGAGGAAAGGAAAAACAAAAACCAAAACAAAAGAGCATTAGTAACTCCAGCAGAAATAGCATAAATAATTATCTAAACATAAGAACCATAAAGAAAATAGCATGCAAATATACCAGATAGTAACTACCATAAATAACTATCAAAGGGAGACACAAACCAATGCACAAATCTTCTACGGATAGGTCTGCCAAGCATCACCCAACCCCGAGTGAGGAGTACGAAACACTCTAGGAGCCCCTATCCTACATTCCTGATACTAGACCTCCAAACTTTCCTATCAAGGGTCATGTCCTCGGAAACCCGCATTCTAGCCATGTCATGCCTAATCACCTCTTCCCAATACCTCTTAGGCCTCCCTCTGCCTCGCCGTACGCCGACCATCGCCAGCCTCTCACAACTCCTCACCGGGGCATCAGGACTTCTCCTCCGCACATGCCCGAACCACCTCAGCCTCGATTCTAGCATCTTCTCATCCACCGGGTCCACCCCCACCTTCTCTCAAATAACTTCATTCTTAATCTTATCTAACCTGGTGAGCCCGCACATCCACCTGAGCATCTTCATCTCCGCAACCTTCATTCTATGAACATGAGAGTTCTTCACTGGCCAACACTCCGCCCCATATAAAAATAATCACATAGTGGGGTCTGGGGAGGGTAGTATGTACGCAGACCTTACCTCTACCCTGGGGTAGAGAGGCTGTTTCCAAATAGACCCCCGACATCCTTCCCTTCAAGAACTTCCCACCTTGCTCTTGGGGAGACTCGAACTCACAACCTTTCGGTTGAAAGTGGGGGATTGCTTACCATAAGAGCAACCCTCTTGTCAAATCCCCTCTTTTTTTTTTACACAAAAAAAAAATAGAGACGAAATAGAAAAGAGAAGTAAGTGGAGGAACGTCAAAAACAGTAAGTACTTCAGCTCCGAAAAGCTTTGAAAACACAGCTGAAGCCCTGTCTGAAACAGCTCCAAAATGCAACAATTAGAGCTGCCCGAAACCATCCCAAAACTTGCTGAAATACCATCATTTTTGGCCCAAAACCTCCATTGAAGCAGTCATATATATTGAAGTTTCATCAGCGAGGTCCCAGGCTGTCGAGGTTCTTGTTGCCAGATTGATTTTAATTGATGTTCGAGTTTCCAGTTCGTTTGAAGGTCCTGTTGTAATTCTTTGTTTCAAGCTCATTCTCTGTGGTTCCATCATTGTAGCTTTTGAAGTTTAATTGAAAGTTCGGCTTCCAGGTCCATCTCTTTTCTGCTCTTTATTTTCCTCCATGCGTGGTATTTTTTGTGATTTTGAAATATGGTTAAGGGTCAGATTTGCCCTTGTACTATTCAAAATAAGCTACATTTATCCTCCGTTTGAATTCTTTAACAAATATACCCCCACCGTTACACATTCGGGCCACATATACCCTTCCACCGTTAAAACTTGTTTCCTCAACATTTTTAAACACGTGGCAGTCTTACATTGGTCCAGATTAGCCCACCCAGTCAATTGTTTAAACCCGCCAGACCCAAATTTATAACCCGCCCCGACCCCAGTTATTTAAATACTCCAGCGTTAATTTCCAGAGCCTTCTCCAAACTCTCCCCTTCATCTTCCTCTGATTTTCTCCTAGGGTTCATCACATTCAATTGAAGAACAAGGAATTTCCACATGCTTTCTCCAACAACAAGAAGCAAAGGTAAGTACTTTCTTCAATTAAATGTTTGTTGAAGCTGTTTGATGTATTTTGTTGCTTAACTTTGCCGCGAATTAGTCACCTATAGGGATTTCGTTCTTTAATCAAGTTATGGTTTTGAGTATGAGCTTAAATATCTATTGTTGACCGATGGGTGTGTTTTTTATGAGCAGATTTTGTTTTCATGGGTTGCGTAGGTGTGTTTTCCGTTTCTGTTGATTCGAGATAGATTTATTTTTGGATTTGTGTATTGTTTGTGCTCGCCCCTGTTTGATAATTTTATTTTCTGATATTTTTTGAACAGTTTGCTGTTTCAGTTATACACCAATTTTCTGTTTCAGTTTTAGGATAGTCTTCTGTTTCAGTTTATCTCATATGTTATCAATTTTCATCATACTATTGTTCAATCATAAGAGTTCAGTATTTTATATACTTTTCAGGATATTAAATATGACTTTGGTGGACATAATTTTCCATCATGGTGGGGATTGGATAAGAAAACCCCATGTGTTATATTCAAAGAAGCTTGTTCACTCTTGGAAAGGTTATGACTCTGATCTTATTTCCTTTATTGATCTAGTAAATGAGTACACTGGGAAATTGATGTATATAGGTGTTCAACAACTAATTGTAAATGGACCTTCTGGTAACTATTTTGAAGTAGTTGATGACTCTGGGATAAGACAATTATTGTCTTTAATATCTGATGAGTTTAAGTGTCTTAACTTGTATGCAGTAGATGAATGTGAATTATCTGTGAATGTTCCTAATATTGTCCATTATTTTGATTCACATTCATCTCCAAATGAAGTTGGTACAGATTGTAGTGAGGTTGAGTGTGAGAGTGCCAATGATGTTGAGGTATGGTATAATTCTGAGGAATTACAAACAATAGAATTTCAGAAAAATAGTGAAATTGATGTTGGACTGTCAAACTACAAGGAATTGTATAAGGGTATGAGCTTCAAGGACATACCTGAAGCAAGAAAATGTATTAACTTATATTCCCTGGCAAACAAAAAGGATTTAAATCAAGAAAAAAGTGATAAAGAAAGATTAAGGTACACATGTGTTACTGGTTGCCCTTTTGTTGTTCTCATTTCTGGGGATGGAGACCTTCCAGGTGTTAGGATAAAGACACTAAACCCAAACCATGAATGTGATGACGCATTTGATAATAGTAGGGTTGATCATCATACAATTGCACTTTATTTCAAGAAAAAGCTGCAAGATAACCCTATGTATAAGATTAAAGAGATGAGAGCAGATATCAAAAATGTTTTTAATACAAATGTCAGTTATGGAAAGTGTAAGAGGGCTAAAAGAGAGATTTTAGAGAAACTACAAGGAAGTTTTACAGATGGCTACAATAAACTTGAGGCATATGCTACTGAACTTAGAGAAAGTAATCCAGGAAGTGATGTGATCATTAACTTGTCAAAGGATGCACTTGCTCAAGGTGTAAGAAGATTCTTGAGAATGTATATTTGCTTCCATGCTCTTAAGATGGGTTTTAAGGAAGGTTTGAGACCTTTCATATGCTTGGATGGGACATTTCTTAAAGGGAAAGCCAAAGGTCAATTGTTAATTGCTGTTGGTTTGGATTGCAATAACCAAACGTATCCTCTAGCTTGGGCAATTGTAGACAAGGAGACTAAGACAACATGGAATTGGTTCTTGGAATTGCTTCAAAGCTCATTGGATCTCAAAGAAGGTGAAGGAATTACTTTCATGTCAGACATGCAGAAGGTAGTCTTTACATTCTACTTTTCTATTTCCTTACTGTTAATTCTATGTTATTTGTATCTTTTAACTATTCTTATTTGTATCTTTCAGGGATTGATTCAGGCAGTCCATACTGTGCTTCCAAAGTCAAATCATAGATATTGTGTTAAACACATTGAAGCAAACTGGTGCAAAAAATGGAGAACAGATGAGTTCAAGAAGTTGTTATGGTGGTGTTCATGGTGCTCATACGAGGAAGACTTCAAGGACCAGTTGAAGGGCATAGGCAAACTGGATAAGGAAGCTGCTGAAGCTTTACTGAAATATCCTCCTCAAGCATGGTGTAGAGCCTATTTTGACACAGTGTGTAAGAACCAAAGAGTTGACAATAATTTCATGGAATCTGTAAATGCATGGCTTTTACAAGCTAGACAGAAGCCAATCATAAACATGCTTGATGATATAAGGATTAAGCTTATGAACCAGTTGAGGGAGAGAGAAGAATCTGCTAGATTATTGGATCTATCTAATATCTAACTTGTTGACAATAGTTTGTGTAAATGCTGCTGCTGATTATGTAATGCTGCTGGGCAGCTTTTTGTACTGATGCTGTTTGTGTAAATGCTGCTGCTGTTTATGTAATGCTGCTGTTTGTTTATGATGTACTGATGTTGTTTGTTTATGCTGTACTGATGCTGTTTGTTTATGCTGCTGCTGTTTATATTTCCATATTGCATCAGCAGAAGTCATGCAGCAGCATCTACCACAATTTGAAACATTACCATGGACATTATACTTCTTGCTACTATATGTTTGTGTCTGTAAACATTACCAGCAGCATCTGAAATTTGCTGTTTATGTAATGCTGCTGGGCAGCATTGTAAAGAAGCATACATAAATGCTGAAATTTGCTTTTTATGTAATATATATCTGGGCAGCATTGTAAAGAAGCATACATAAATCACGTTTGTGGTATCAAATTATGCAGCTCTAAATACAAAAAAAATTGAAAGCTTCACAGATGGTAGGAACACAAAATACTTCACTTCATTAAATCACATTGAAAGCTTCTAAATCCAGTAATACATATACTTCACTTCATTAGCATTGCCACAACAGATGGTAGGAAAAATTTCCACTAATACATATACTTCACTTCATTAGCGTTGCGACAACAAATCCCATAAATATTGTCCATGAAATCATGGGTCTGGGTCCATTTACCCAAAATGTTGATCAAAGTCAACTTAAATTCATTTAAAGGCAAAATTTATCATTTTTCATAGATTTTCACATAATGACTTTTTCGCTACGCACCCGGATTGTGCACGCAAATCAAGGTAATACAGAAAGAGGTTTTAAGGCCTCAAAACATAGAATTTATTTCTAAAACAAGTGATGAACTTTTGGGTCATTACAGAAAGGCACGGGAGAAAATATGATATTGATATTGATATTGTATGTTCAATACAATACAAGAGATCATGTTTTATAGCTATACTATACGAGGACATATTACTCCTATTCCTATGTGAGACAAGACTACATTATGTACATATCTAACACTCCCCCTCAAGTCGGTGCATACACATCATATGTAACGAGCTTATTACGTTTGTAACTAATATGGGAACTAGTAAGAGACTTAGTGAAAATATCTGCTAATTGATCATTCGACTTTACAAACTTTGTAACAATATCTCCTGAAAGTATTTTTTTCTGTGACAAAGTGATAGCCCATTTCAATGTATTTAGCCCTCTCATGGAACATCAGATTTGACGCAATATCAAGAGCAGGTTGGTTATTACACACTAGTTCCATCATGCTGATTCTCCGAACTTTAACTCCGTGCAACTTCTTGACCCAAACTAACTCAAACTTTGCCACAGCGATGGACCGATATTCGGCTTCGGTGCTAGATCAAGCAACTACATTATGCTTCTTGCTCTTCCACGAGACCAAATTACCTTCTACTAGAACATAATATCGAGATGTAGATCGTCTATCATAAGGTGATCTTGCCTAATCAGCATCTGTGTACCTACAATCTGCTCATGGCCTCGGCATCTTTTCCTGGAGCCGACTTTATATGCCGAAGAATATGAACAGCTGCATCCTAGTGGCTATTACATGGAGAATTCATAAACTAACTTATAACACTCGTCGGAAAAAATATGCCAGGTCTAGTCATTATGAGGCAATTCAATTTTCCAACCAACCCCCTATATCTCGTAGGGTCTCTAAGAGGCTCCCCCTGTCCAGGCAGAAGCTTAGCATTTGGATCCATAGGAGAGTCAATAGGTCTGCAACCCATCATTCTAGTCTCCTCAAGAATGTCTAAGGCATACTTATGCTGTGAAATAACAATAGCTAGAGTGAGAGACCTTAATGCTTAGAAAATACTTCAGTCTGCCCAGATCCTTAGTTTGGAAGTGCTGAAAGAGATGTTGCTTCAGATTAGTAATATCATCCTGATCGTTGCCAGTAATAACAATATCATCACCTTAAATCACCAGATAAATATACAGATTTGGAGCAGAACACAGATAAAACACAGAGTGATCCGCCTCACTATGAGTCATGTCGAACTCCTAAGTAATTATGTTGAACTTACCAAATTAAGCTCGAGGGGACTGTTTCAAACCATACAATGACCTGCACAACCTGTATAAACAGCCAGTAAATTCCCCTTGAGCAGCAAAATCAAGTGGCTGCTCCATATAACCTTCCTCATCAAGATCACCATGGAAAAAATACTCTTAATATCTAACTGATAAAGAGGCCAATGACGTACAATAGCCATGGACAATAAAAGACGAACATATGCTACTTTAGCAACGGGAGAGAAAGTATCACTATAATCAAGCCCAAAAATCTGAGTATATCCTTTTGCAACAAGACCTCACACCTCCTTTTTTTACCCGAAAGGGATATAAGGGAGATTTTTCAATTAAAGTAACATAATAAAAAAGGGAGTATTTATTTTATTCAGAGTCGGCACTTGGAATATTTATGGTGTCCCAAGTCATCACGTTATTTTAAATCCCAAATCAAGGAAAGTTTGACTCTATTCATGGTCTGAGAACGCAGGAGACCGAGTAAGGAATTCTGTTTACCTGAGAGAAGGTGTTAGACATTTCTGGATTCCTTGGTTTTAGCACGGTCGCTTTAATCATACCTGGCTCAAATAAATTATTTATTACGTATTTTAGAACCTATGTGAAATTCAGCTTTTACCTCATTTATTTGAAACGAGTCACGCGTACGAGTACTCTTTTCATTAGCCCGTCAAAAATCAGGTCACGCGTACGTATACACAATTAATGACACTTTATTATTAAGTAGATTGTTTCATCCAAAGTTGCGCGAATGCATACCTTAGTTTATTTGTTCGAAATCATAATTATGTTACGTAAACATATACATAATCACGATAATTTGATTAATTAAAAGCGCGCCTAAAGCATATTATCGGTTTGTCAATTGTTTGAGATTATGATAAGACCCAAGAACTTACGGAGTTCATCAATGATATATCTAAATTATTGGAAGTGTTCATAGCTTAGTAAAAGTGTTAAAAGTTCTTAAAAAATGCACTAGCTAGTCCATGCACATTTTGTAGTCCAAAGTATATACGTGTTTTCAAAATGATCGAAGATGAATTTCTTTAGCATTATACCATCTAACCTTCCTACTCGGATGAACATCAGCTACGTTCCTATATATGATTGTGATCAAAACGAACAAAAAGTACCATAAATAAACTACGCATTTCAGTTGTCAAGAAACCAAAAATACATTATTTTTGCCAATAAAGATGATAATAGAAATGAATTGAAACGCTTCATGGGTCAAGAACAGAATAATTTGCAGGAAAGCAAAACTTCGGTTAACATAAGGAGGCATCAACAATTAATACAATATAGCATTGAGAAGCTACATTAATTTTATCAAAATGAAATCAAACCCCTATCTAAGCAGGACCACAAACAGACGCAAATGACAAAGATTTGAGGTAAAAGGTAGCAACAAAAAACTTTCTTCTATTAACAAGAACCTCCGGTGGAATTACAATAGTTGAGAGACTTGGCACATAACCTCGACCACAAATTGATGAGATAGCACTAAAAAGAAAAAATCTACGAACAACAGATCGCTTGAGGGGCTCGACTTCGTGGAGCTTCTGTTTACTTAATGCTTCGGGTAGTATTCATAATGGTTGAAACTAGTTTCAATTGAATAAATGAATTTCCTATTACTTAAATATTCAAGATACATACAGTAAGGTTTCGATCTACGTGGTCTACATCATCAGGCCATATTCAACAAAAAAAACACCTTAGTTTAGGAGATTGGTTTTGGTTGAACGTGGAAAGAGGTTCGTTGAGGGTGGGGTGATCGTTCTCTTTCAATTGAGAAAGAGAGGTGGAAAGATGATGATTATCGATTCTTTTGAGAGGATGCGGCTGCTGAAGGTTCCAAATTCGGGGGGTGTGTGGGGGGGGGGGGGGTTCTACCGTTTTCTTAGTTTTTGCAATTAGGAATAAAGATAAAGTTTCTATAATTATATATTTTATAAGGAGGTGGGAAGGGATGATGGCCATTAGATTAGAAGGAAATAAATGGTTATACTTAAGGGTAATGTGTTAGGAAGAATGAGTACTTGTCTTGTTAAGGTTAAATATTGTAGGAAGACTAAAACAATGTAATATTCTTATAAAAAATATAGAAATCACTCTTAATTACTTAAAATAAACTACTAAAATAAAACCAAATCTAAAAATTGAAACAGTTTTTATATTTTCTTTTAATTTTTAAATAATAAAATTAAACTAATGAAGTGGTAGTAAAAAATGGATTAGGAATCTATAATAACTCAAGTAAATATTTAAAATACTACGACTAGCTTAAAAATTATGCGGGTCAAAAATTACATTCCTACAACGAGCCTTAAGCCGATCAACCTGGCCATCTGGGCCGATTTTGACTGCATAAACCTAACGCCAACTAATAGTAGACTTACCTGCAAGAAGAGGAACAAGCTCCCAAGTGTCACTCGCACGTAAAGCAAACATCTCGTCAATCATAGCATGTCTCCATCCTGGATGAGATAGTGTCTCACCTGTAGACTTAGGGATAGAAACAATGGACAAAGAAGATATAAAAGCATAATGAGGTGATGACAGACGATGATAACTTAGACCAACATAGTGGAGATTAGGATTAAGTGTGGACCGTACACCTTTGCAGAGCGCAGTTGGTTGACTAAGAGGAGACAAGTTTGCAGTAGGTGTAGAATCTGATGTAGGACGCGAATCACCTGGGCATGATGCTAGATTTGGACGACGATGATAAGTCAAGAGTGGCAGAGCTGCATAAGGTTAAACTGGATTATTTGGAGGAACTGGAGCTATCGATGGTGGAACGGGCTATAGGTGGTGGAGCTAGAGATGTAGAGGAAAATGGATAGGAGATAGTGACCGAATCTCCAAAAGAAGAGACTGTAGTACCTCAAAAATATCTAAGTGATTACCTGGACCTGTGAAGTATGATCGAGTTTCAAAGAAAGTAACATTATCGAACATAAAGTACTGTTGGAGGTCAGGAGAATAGCATCGATAGCCCTTTTGCGTTCTCGAGAAACCAAGAAATACGCACTTAAGAGCACGAAGAGCTAACTTATCTGTTCCTAGAGTTAGGTTATGAACAAAACAAATGCTTCCAAAGACACAGGGTGCTCAGGGAGAACAAAGGTAAGTGGAAAAACATGACGGAGAATGGAACTTGGTTCTGGATAGCTGAAAATGGCATATGATTAAAAAGATAGCAAGATGTAAGAACTGCATCCCCCCAAAAACTCAACGGGGCATGAGATTTTATGAGTAGGATATGAGCAGTTTCAATAAGATGTCTATTCTTTTTTTCAGCTACCCCATTTTATTGAGATGTTTACGGACAAGATCTTTGATGAATAATCCCATGAGATTTCATAAATTGCAAAAATGGGAAAGATAAATGCTCTCGGGCATTATCACTACGAAATGTGCGAATAGAAACCCCAAATTGATTTTGAATTTAGTGTACAAGGTCTGGAAAATAGAAAACAACTCAAATCAAATTTTTATCAAAATATCCAAGTGCACCTGGAATAGTCATCAATGAAACTGATAAAGTAGCGGAATCCTAAGGTAGAATTGAATTGACTAGGGCCCCAAACATCTTAATAGACTAAAGTAAAAGGTGACTAAGCGCGATTATGAATACATCGAGGGAAATGAGAGAGAGTATGCTTATCGAGTTGACATGACTCACACTTTAGAGCTGACAAGTGAGATAAACCAGGTACCATTTTCTAAAGTTTTAACAAACTGGGATGTCCTAACCGTTTATGTAATAAATCTTGTAAATCAGTAACAAGACAAGTTGTTGGAGGAAGACAAGATGTGAGTTCATGTGATAATAAGGATAAGGTAATAAAGTCCATTTTATTCATGCACGGTACCAATGATCCATCCTGTACTGTGTTCCTCTATAAAAACATGGTCATCAAGAAATAAAATGACACATTTAAGTGATTTGGCTAGGCGACTACAACTATTAGATTAAAAGGACTCATGGATATAAAGAAATGAATCTAAAGGTAAGGAAGGTATAGGGCTTGCTTGACCTATTGCAGTTGCCATGGTTTGAGACCCATTAGCCATTGTGACTCTTTAAAAAAATTGAGAATACAAAATAGTAGTGAAAAGAGATTTGTTACCAGAAATATGATCAGATACACCTGAATCATGACCCAAGACTCAGAGGATGAAGATTGAAAGACACAAGTCACGTTATTACCTTTTTAAACAATGGAAACTATCCCAGAAGATGTCTGCTTACCTTCTTTGTACTGAAGAAACTCAAAATAATTCGCTAAAGAAACCATCCGACTATTCGAAGTACCGATTCCAATATCGCTACAATTAATAGTAGTAGGGTTAACTTGGAATAGTATTGGAATCCTCAAAACCATAGCCGCCCACATGGATTCCTCTACCGTGGTCGGCGGCGTCACCACCCAATCCTACACCATAGATTCTCTTAGCCCCTTTCATCGCGAATCCACTATTATCTCCCTTCAAATCCCAGCCGAACTCTTCGAATATTGAATAAAAAATCTCGTCCAAAACCTCACCACTGCCAAATCGTCAAAAAATCACACCTTATAACCCTTACCACCTCCTCTCTATTGGTCCATGGTCAATTGTTCTCAAAAACCCCCCAAAACTGGTCGAATTTTAAATTTAGGGTTCAACCCCAAACCCTGCTGCATGAAGAAATTCTACTCAAGTTCAGGGTTCGATTCCATTGATAAGCTAAGTTTTCTTTCTAAAATTCCCTCCGACTCATCTCTTTTCTGTTAATTTGGTTATTTCGTTTAAATTCCCAAGTTTAATTAGGGTTGTATCAGTCTTATTTTGTTTAATTTTTTGAGTTTAATTAAGTTAATTAGGGTTGTATTAGTCTTATTTTGTTTAATTTCCTTAGTTTAATTAGGGTTGTATTAGTATTATTTTGTTTAAATTCCTGAGTTTGATTAGATTTAATTTGAGTTGTATTAAGTCTTTTTGTTGATTTGGATTGGTTCCTGAGTTTGAATTAGATATTGTTCATGATAGTCAAGTTGTATCAGTTGGCTAATCTAGGTATTAGACTGGTTTAATTAATATTGATAAGTCCTGTGGTTGAGATTATTGTTGTATGCTTGGTTCATGTACCAATTTGTTTTCTATTTTTGATTTTCTGCATTTTAGAATTTTCATAATTTGATCCGTTTGGACTTTTAGTTGCTTAAACTTGTTTGTTATACTTCAAAAGCTTCAGAATTTAATTCTGTTAGTCTAAAACTTAAAGGGATTCAATGGAAGGGGTAGAAAGTAATTAGCATATTGCCCAAGGGTGGTTTAGGTACTTAGCTTAGGGAATCTTTAGTGCAACTGATTTAGAAGCTTCTAGTGAGGGGTTTCAGCCAAATTTCAGCTTTTGAGTAGATTGACTTGGGTAGCAAGTAACAATTTCAGGGGCCCCTAAGCTAATACAAAGACTAAAAAGGACTAAAAAGCTAAAGTAAAAACCTGAAAGGTACCCTAATTCTTTGCCTATAAAGGCATACCATTCTTGCCTAGCAAGAGAAATTAGAGCCTGAGGTCGTTGCCTAAAAGTGAGGGGAGAGCCTGAAAATTTGAGAACTTAGATTCGAGAAAGGAATTTTGAGAATCAGAAGAGTTGGGAGCTGACAGAATAAGAAAAGCTAAAAGTAGATCAGATTTTATGAGGTTTTTACAGATTTCACTGTTTTATTGAAGATCCCTAAAATCCTTTAAATCTCTACTCTAAAATGCTTCCTGAATAACTAGAAGGGGTAAAAATGAGTTGAATTTAGCTTGGTATTCAAGTGTTTGGATCAACTTTTGGGTCGGATTTTGCCTGATGGGTCTATTTACTCCTGTTGTTGAGGCAAAATCATTTCAAATCTGGTTTCTCTTGCTTATCTCTGGTGTCTATTGCTGTTAACTCCTGCTCCTGTTATTACTGCTGCTGAACTTGTTGCCTCTTACTCCTTCCCTACTTCTTTCTTTTTCCAGGTATATCCTCAAACTGTAGTGGAATGAATTCTGTTGAACAAGACTGTATGAAAACCTGAATTCAAACTGAAGTTTAAATTGAACTACTGGCTTCTGGTGTATTTGTGACCGTTTTTTATCATTATGTGTGCTTGAATTATTTATTGCTTATGTAAATTCAAGTTTGGAGTATACTGGACTATTGGACTGTGTTTTATTATTTTAGCTCTAATGTGGATCAAGTTTGCCTGCAAATTGAAAGAGGTTTCAGTGTGTTAAGTTCATTTTCATTTGATTTATCCATCCCTGTATTCAAAATGGCCTCCCGCAAAGTTAATAACGCGTTAGTTGCTTTAGGCGTGTTCTTTAATAATTTTACATTCTTAAACTCGGGTGTGCATTTCATATGACCCAAATCCAGATCTCAAACGTTGAATTAGATGTGTTCCGGATTGCGGGTGTATTTCATGTGACACAATCCAAAGACGTTTTAAACGATGTGCAACTTCCTTAAAAATTAATAAAAAGCAGTAAATAATTTAAAATTGTACCATAGGTTTGAACATGTTTTAAAATCAGATAATAGACCAATTATGATAGTTTAAGCGACCATGCTAGAACCATGGAATCCGAGGGTTCCTAACACCTTCCCTCGGGTTAACAAAATTCCTTATTCAGAATTTCGCGTTCGCAGACTTCAAATGGAAAGTCAAAATCTTCCCCGATTTGGGATTTAAAATAAACTGGTGACTTCGGACACCAGAAACAAACGTATCCCAAGTGGCGACTATGAATAGAATAAATAAATACTCCTATTTTGAATAATATCACTTAAATTAGAAAAATTCCCCTGTACTACTTTCGGGGTGGTGTGTAAAAAAGGAGATGTGACAATCGCTGAGAAAATACTGTTTACAGCAGGAAAACAGAACATTGTTCTGCCAGAAACACTACAGCTCTCGGAATATTACTTTAGTAGCTGAAAAATATTCAAAGTGGTCAGAGTGGAATAAAAATAGTAGGGGTAAATCAGAATTACCAGACGACCTAACTGTTCTGAAGAAACTTTTTCAAAAAATGGACGGAAGTCCACTTCTGAAATCACTGTTCACTGCCGGAAAAATATAATATTGGTTGGAATTTGGTGTAACTTGGATGAATAGGCTCAGAATTGCAACGGGAACAATCTGTCCTGAAGAGTCATCGCTAAAAAATGATCGCAAGGTGGCCTATGCGACCTCAGAACTTCGCCGGAACATTTTCTTTCAGCGGTGAGTGGAGGGTCGCTGGAATTTATGCACAACGATAGATCTTTTACAATTACTCTGATACTATGTGAGAAAGGCGGGGGAGAAAATATTACATTGATATTGATATCGTATGTTCAATAAATATAAGAGGTCTTTATTTATAGTTATATTTAAGGACATACCAGTCCTATTACAATGTGGAACAAGACTACATTATGTACATATCCACCACTATAGAATATATATATTATAATAGAATATAAAATTTGGTAGATGCCTGATTGTACTTAGGTTAGTGATTTGACTGAGAGCTTTTGGTGGCACAGTGACACTAATGTATACGCACACATTTTCGTGTGAATGCACCATTAACCTATTCATCACGTTTCATTCCTTTTCCTTTTAAGACTGCAATGCCTTATTCATCACTAATTTGTCGAACAACAAAAAAGGTAAAACTGATACATGAGATACTCAGCAATTGGAAGCGGGGGAAAAATGATGAGTGAGGTCTGCTTTAATGCTTAGTAGATTTAGGATTTAAAAGTGGCATAGGCATTCGCGTCAAACAAAAACTTGAACAAATGCTAGAGTAGGAATTGAATTCAAGCAGTGCATTATAGGTCAAGTGCCTCCCAAATCGACAAATGCAGTTACCTATGATTTGAATCTTTAAAATATCAATCAAAATATATACGTGTAATATATATATATATATATATATATATATATATATATATATATATATATATATATATATATATATATATATATATTCGTTATTTTCAAAGTTGGGGGAACGGTGACCCCCTACCCAATGGGTAGGTCAACCTCTAGTGGTTAAGCACCCCCACTAATAGGTTGAAGAATCGAGTCACTTGGAGGGTTAGTGAGAACACTACGGAAAAAAAAATACGTTTTAACCATATAACGAACACAAAAATAAAATGAGGGCAAAAAAATAATTAAATAGGGAATTGTTGAGAATATATCTAATTAGAGTGAATGTCTATCTTGTAGAGAGTTTTACTTTGAGGCTAAGTCATTTTTTCTCCTATAAATAGAGGGGTCTTACCCCATTGTAAACAACCCCAAAATTCAATAAGAATTTCTCTCTCTTTCTCTGCAATATTGCACTTGTTCTCTTATTGTTTTATAACACGTTATCAGCACGAGACTCTGACATCTCAGTTTCAGTTTAAATTCTCACAGTAATGAATTTTGCTCCTTCCAATGGACACCATCGTTAACTCAGCACATGGCGATTCCAGTCTCCCTCTCTCTAAACTCTGGCAAAAGCTACGGCCTTCAATTTCAAATCAAGGACTTAAACTTTGCCCAAACGAACCACCACGACCAAATCTATTTCTATTTTTTCAGAGAAAATAGACAAAAGGAAAAGAGAAAAAGAATAGTTTTCACGCAATAATATGCATTCTTAAGAACTGAAGCAAAACAGAGAGAGCATACAATCAATGGCGGCATCAAAAAGCTATTTCGCAAGGGCGAACTACAGGTTCCTATCAAACGACAGGGACATTTCGGTAACTTCAGACACGATGTTTGAGCTTGATGAATCGGACATGTGGAACTCATCGTGTCGTTCATCGTCGCCGGAGTTGCGTAAGCCGACTTCGAGAATTTCCCGGAAGCAGTCTGTACCCAAGAGTGACAGAACCAGTGGTGGAGTAACGGCGGTCTTCCTTGCCGGTAAACGTGCCGGACTGGTCAAAAATACTGAAGGATGAATACAGAGAGAATCGGAGAAGTGGCAGCGACGATGATTTTGACGGTGAGGACGGTGAGAATCGGATTCCGCCGCACGAGTTTTTGGCGAGGCAGTTGGCGAGGACGAGAATCGCCTCCTTCTCGGTGCACGAAGGTGTTGGTACAGATGCACAAACATGTGATTTGGAGTTCAATGTCCAAAAATTGGCAGACAATAACGCAGGCGACCAACCCATGAAATTTGCAACTGGAACTCACCAAATCATGCAACTCAAACCCTGGCAAAGCACATACAGTACCTTGTGCAAATCTTTTTTAACTTTGTGGAAGTCCAACTACTAGAAAAAAAAAATGTTAACATGCAAGTCACTCAAATAAACAAGAGAAGAAACTACAGAAGAAGTGAATAACTTGACCAATCTCCGCTTGATTGAGGCAAGATAAATGTGGAGACCTAATTTCTTTAACGGAGCCTAGTATATGATAACGGCGACCATCAGACAAATGTGTCAGATGGCTTCTTTTTTTTGACGGTGAACTGCTGTTCCATTTCTTCTGTTTCACCTGTTGCCGCTGCTGTTTCTTCGTCCAAAACAAAACAACTATGCCGTTTTTCCGAGGTCGTCGAAAAAGGTTCCGCACGAGACTCTAACCAATTGAGTAGAAGCTTTGGGATTGAGCAAAATGATTGTCAATTGTTCCATGAACTTCCTTCATGATTAAATTCTGGATTTAAGGTAAGTAATTTACTTTTCTCTTTCAAATTCTTGAAATTCTATGATTTGATTTATATACAGACAAAGACAACAAAAGTTTGATTATAACTCTAATGAAGTTTGTAAGAAATTACACTCACATGAAGTGGTAAAATTTCTATGCCTTGCCATGATTAAATTCACGTATGATTGTGGGCAAAGAATTGAAAACCCGTCCAATTGAATTTGCTCCATTCTCATTCCCTTAAGAGAATGTGATCGCAGTATGTAATAAGTTTGAAAGAAGACAAAATTATTACCGTGAAGGTATCAATGGATGTGGCAATAGACGAAATTATAATCGTCATCATTGTGATAATGAGAATAATAAGGATTCTCAAAATAATCCTTCACTTTGCGAAAGTAATATCTCTCATCGATTTGACATGAGATTTTATATAACACATATAGATGATTATGGTCCATTCATGGTGTGAGTGTGACAACATCTAATTTATGAATACATATTCAATCTTGGAAGAATATGAATGTGCTAGTGGTAGTGAATATACCACATCACCTCTAGAAGGAGGTTTGAGATGATATAAGAAAATAATATCATTATTATGGCATGAATGGTCATTGGTCACGTACCTATTGTACGCCAAAATATTTTGGCAATGTGATTATTAAAGGACAACAATAATGTAAGAAATATATCTTGCATATAATTTTGACCATAACCATAATGGTATAACTTTCTCTTTAAAAGAGATATTCACTATATGGATGTTGATAAATATGTGGTAGTACCAAATTAATTGAGAACTCTGCAAGGGCCAATTATATTATTTTGGAGAAACACAATTGATTACCAATAAGGTATTGTGTTGTAGTAAGTCTCAAAGAAACTTGTTCAGTTTCCAAAGTATATGCGAAAGCTATTGATTGTATTGAGACTATTAATAAAGGAAAGATTTTATATCTTTTATTACTACAACTTGTAGCGGAATAATATGTACGCGAAAAACTACCCGCTTTATTCTCCGGTTTGTACTACACAAATAAAAGAATGCCACAATAAAGTAGAACTTTATTGACATAAAACTCATATCATAATAAACTTGGAGTTTATTGATATCCAGTTGGCATAGCTGGTTTAGTCATATTAATTAAAGTGTGATGTGCAAAAATAAACGAGAATCTATATGGGTAAATATTAAAGAACTAGAAAGTTCTTTGCGGATTCTCTTATATTGCTTGTTCTCATTAATTGATTGACCAACTAAAATTGAGATTGAATCCCATGAATGCTGGAAATATCAAGGTGAATATGGACTCATTCATCTGCCATGTATACCACATACGATGCATCTATGAGATGGTTACATGTGCGATATAATATTAACCCGCAACATGGTGTTTTGCGAGGTAACTTGCTCAATAATTCAATTTAGAGCATAATTTCCAGATTTTCTATTCAAGAAGTTCATGATGATAAGTTGG